>CM057450.1:9635000-12135000 GCA_016271365.2 Neoceratodus forsteri | reverse complement strand
TGACTGGACAATCTGAATGGCTTTAGCTATCTCTGCAGCAGTTGGAGACACAATTCTGGACTCCAAACCCTCCTGATTTCTTTGTCTTTTACTTGGGACTGGTTCTCTGAACCAGTCTTCCTTTGCCCGAGGAAGTCTCGCCTGGTCAGAGGGCACTCCTCTGGTCCAGTGGGTACTGAACCGGCTGGCCATCCGGGTCAGCGGACTTTTGCCTCCGTCCCTGGAGCCGCCCAATCTCTCCAGGGTGGCTGCAGGAAATTTTACACACCTGGCAGTCTGACAGGAGGTGGTCTAGCCTCAGACAATAGACACAAGTGGTGTGGGTCAGCCTTGGCAAAGGCGCCCCACAGACATCACAGTGTTGAAACCCAGTGGGCCCGGTTTTCTTTTGGGTTTCTCAGACATAATGCCAGCTCAACCAAAACTTGCTCTTTGATGGCAGTGCCAGGCAAGACACCCTTATCGGTTCCTAACCGTGTCACGGGTATTTGAAAACCGTAATAATTTCGTTTTTAGAACCGATAAGAACCGGAACCGCACTCTAAAACCCACAGTACAGTTTTAAAGGCAGAAAAATTGCGATCGGTTCAAAACCGAACCGATAATTAATTTTCCACACAGACTTGAATTTTGTACTTACGTTTCCAGATAGAGCTTTAGAACCGAAATGCGGTAAAAATAATGACTTTTGCCGTTCAAATGAACGCAAAACTACTCTCTGAACCGAGAATGAACCGAGCTGAAGGAGCTGATCTCCGGAGCGACTGTTCAGTGAAGCGGAGTAAAGAATCTGACAGTTTCATTTGAAACTGCCAGATAGAGCTTTGGGCACAGCGCCCTCGCGCTGTAGAACTCCAGATCTTCTGGAGTTAACTCCTTCCTCTCCGGGGCAGTTCAGCTGCAGTGGCTGACTGCTATTGTTATAATATAGCAAGACTTCGTGGTGTTTGAAAGGGCAATTCAGCAGATTCTGGGGAAATATTTTTCCCAGCACACCAAATGGAAAACCTTTTCCATTTAGAACTATAAGTAGCCCTAGTGGAAGGCTTTCTGGAAGCCTTTAGGATCTCAAGAACACCCTGAGAGAGGTGTAAATCAGCAAACTCTAACTCCTCAAGAGCCAGGCCTTGAGGTTGAGGGATTTAAGGTCCGGACACCAAACCCTTCCCTGGGCACAAGTCAACAGACTGTGATTCCTGGGGAGGCACAGGGGAAGATGGACTGTCAGAGACAGAAGGAGTGAGTACCAGGGCTGCCTGGCCCAATCCGGGGCAATCAGAATCACCCTGCAAGGCTGAGATCTGATTTTGACTAGTACTTTGAATAGGAGAGGAAAGGGGGGGAAAGCATAGAGGAACTTCCCCTCCCAATCCAGAGGAAGGGCATCCAGGGGAACTGAGCCCAGCACTGGAGGCCTGCAACAGAACAGAGGAAGTTTGTGATTGTCTGGGGCTGCAAAAAGATCTATCTGAGGGATGCCCCACCTGGCAAAAACTATCCCCAGCACTTGAGGATCCAGGGACCATTCGTGATGGCCCTGGGAAATCCTGCTGAGGGCATCCGCTAGGACATTGTCCTTCCCTGGAAGATGAACTGCTATGAGGGAAGTGTTCAGGGAATAGGCCAGAGACCACAACTTCATTGCCTCGGTGCACAAGGCCGAAGACCGAGTGCCCCCTGTTTGTTGATGTACCACATTGCTGTGGTGTTGTCTGTTCTGACTTGTATCACCTTGTCGTGGACAGATGCAGAAAAAGCTGAAGAGCTAAAAAGACAGCTCTGAGTTCCAGCAAATTGATGTGGAGCACAGATTCCTGGGGGACCAAACTTCCTGAGTGGAAAGGTCGCCCATGTGGGCTCCCCAACCCAGAAGGAAGCATCTGTAGTGAGAGCAAGTCGTGAGAAGGGGAAATGAATGGGACCCCGCCTTAATTGCTCTGATCCTGCCACCACTGGAGAGCTAGGATCAAGATTCGAGTCACTGGGACCAACTTGGAAAGGGGGTCTTTTCTCTGAGACCAAAAGGTTCTCAAGTGAAACTGAATGTCTCTCATCTGAAATCTGGCTCCCTGCACAACAGCTGTGGATGCAGCCATGTGCCCCAGGAGCTGCAGAAAGTGTCTTGCTGGTTGAGAGACCTGCAGAGTGAAGGAAGAGGCCAGAGCCACTAAATTCCTTACCCTTTCTGGGGGGAAGAAAGGCTCTGGCTAGCTTAGTCTCCAATTCTGCCCCTATAAAGGTGAGTACCTGGACTGGTTCCAGAACCAACTTTGGTAGGTTTAGCAGAAAACCCAGGGAGGTAAGAAGCTGCTGGGTGACCTGCAGGTGAGATTTTACCTGTTCTGGGGACTGGCCTACAATGAGCCAGTCGTCTAGATAGGGAAAAACAGCAATCCTCTGCCTCCTTAAGTGGGCCACTGCCACTGCTAGACACTTTGTGAATACCCTTGGAGCAGAGGTAAGGGCCGAAGGGCATTGCTCTGAACTGGTAATGACCTGAGGGCAGTTCGAATCTGAGGTACTTTCGATGGGATCTTCTGATTAGGACATGGAAATAGGCATCCTTGAGGTCCAGGGAGGCTAGCCAGTCCCCTGGCCTTAGGAAAGGTAAAATCATTGCCAGAGTTACCATTTTGAACTTTGGTTTCAAAAGATGCTTGTTCAGATATCTGAGATCTAAAATGGGCCGCCATTCTCCTGTCTTTTGGGGTAAGGAAGTATTTGGAATACAGACCCCTGCCCTGATGCAGGGGAGGAACCCTTTCTACTGCTCTGAGAGCTAACAGGGATGAGACCTCTGTTTCCAGAGCGAGGGTCTCTGAAGCACTTGCAGGTAGAAAAGTCTGCTTCTCAACTTGGGAAACTTTTGAGCTGAGAACCAGACCCTGGCTTATTACTTCCAGAACCCACTTGTCTGAGGTTAAAGAAGCCCAATTCTGACTGAAGTAAGCCAGCATGCCCCCACTGGTACAGGAGAATTGGCCCTGGGCACCCCATCAGGGTGCCTGTTTCAGGAGCTTTAGGCTGGGGGTGGGAGCAGGTCTGCCCACCCCTCGCCTGCCCTGCCTCTGAAGAAGCCCCTCTGAGCAAAGGCAGAGGAGGCCTGAGTCTGTAGAAAGGCCTGTGAAAGGCCTACCCTACCCCGAGATGCCTTGAGGAGTGGCTTGCCGCCTCCTTAGCCTGGGCACTCTTGTAAGTAGTCCTATATTCATCCATCTTCTTCATGTAATTCTCTGTCTGCTCTCCAAACAGAGAATTTCCCACCAGGAAAATCCATAGCCTTAGTCTGGGTATCCTGTGACAAAGTAGTACACCTGAGCCAGGCCAACCTACAAAAGCTACAGATGTGGCCATGACCCTAGAGGAAACATCATTAACATCCACAGCAGCATGAAACTGAACCTTAGAGGCTTCAATGCCATCAGCAGCCACCTGTTCTAGTTCACTAGCCTAGCTTGGCCATGGCCTGCTTGGCCAATTGCATAACAGTATCCCATCTAGATTTCTGATACCTAGCTAAATAAGCCATATAATTTGCTTGCCTGAGTCCCAGAGGCTGCCATATACTGTTTTTGCCATGGCATCAATCTTCCTGGAATCCTTGTCAGGAGGATGTGAAGCCAAGGGAATATTAGCTTTATCACAGGCAGCAGCCTGAACTACCCTAACATGACTGCATTGCTGAGAAAGGAATTCTATATCAGGGCCTGACAATGTATACCTTCTGTCCATCTTTTATCTACAGGAGGCACAGAATTAGGAGCTTTTAAAATTTTAATTGTTTGTTTCCTAAAAGACTTATGTAAAGGAATAGACAATCTCCTAGACTCTGGAATATCCATCATTTCTACAAAATCAGGCTCCTCTTGCTCATCCACAGCCTCTTCTAAAGGAAGCTGGAGGGTTTCAGCAACTTTTTATAAAACATAAAATGAGATGGGGACTCAGACAGCATAGGGAGATTCTAAAGGTCTGTCTGGGAGATGTCCGTTCAATGGGCACACCCAGACCTTCCCAGCCACATTCATACTGTTCATAATCCTCCTCCCTCCTCTGGTTCATAAAATTCCTCAATATCATAATCCTGAACCACTGGGACCGGACGAACCGACCTTTTACCAGATAGTGGTGGTTTGGACGGACCCTGAGACAGTGACTGGACAATTTGTATGGCTTTTGCTATCTCTGCAGCAGTTGGAGAAGGAATTTTGGACTCCAGACCTGCTGATTTTCTTGTTTTCTTTACTGGAATTGGTTCCTCAGAACCAGCTTTTCTTTTGGCCGAGGAAGTCTGGCCCTGGTCAGAGGGCACTCCCTCTGGTTCGGTTGGCACCGAACCAGGCTGGCCATCCGGGTCAGCGGACTTTTTGGCCTCTCGTTCCCTGAGCCTGCCCAATCTTTTTTCCAGGGTGGCTGCAGGGAAATTCTTACATACCTGGCAGTCTGACTGGAGGTGGTCAAACCCCAGACAATAAACACATGTGGTGTGTGGGTCAGCCTTGGCAAAGACTTCCCCACAACCATCACAGTGTTGAAACCCAGTGGGCCCGGTTTTTCTTTTGGGTTTCTCAGACATAATACCAGCCTAACCAAAAACTTGCCCTTTTAACGGCAGTGCCAGGTAAAGACACCCTTATCGGTTCCTAACCGTGTCACATTTATTGGAAAAACGTATTAAATCCGCTTTTTTAGAACCGATAAGAACCGGAACCACACTCTAAAATAGTAACTTTTAGTTTTAAATGAGTTTTAACCTACTGATCGGTTCAAAACGAACCGATAACTTACAAGTTCCACACAGACAAAACCTTCATTTACTTACGGTTACCACCGATAGAGCTTGAACCGAGACGGTTTTGCAGTTGTAATGAAACTATTCTCGGTTAAATCCAACCGAGAAAACACTTTAAACCGAGAAATGAACCGAGCAGAAGAAGAAATCTCCGGAGCGACTGTTCACTGAGGCGGAGTAAAGAATCTGACAGTTCAAGTTTGAAATGACACAGATAGAGCTGCTCTCGTGCCAAAATTCTATTTTGGAATGGTTTTAACCATTTCACTCCGGGGCAGTTCTAGAGCTGGAACAAACTGCTAATGTCTATAATATAGCAAGACTTCATGTTGTTTGAAGGGTAACCCAAGGCAGAACTCCCAGACAGGGGGCCTGAAGATCTCTGCTACCGAGAAGAGGGACCAGGGAAGCCAAGGAAAAAGAGGTCAAGAGCTCCTGCTTGTCCTCCCCTCTTAGAGTGGGACCCTGGTACTTCAAAAAGGTGCTAGGGAGCCTGGAGGTACAAGTAGGACATTGCCCACAATTGGCCTCAATTGGGGGAAGGCAAGCAAGGAGAAGACACTGTCCATAAGCTGAGGTCCAAGAGAGGGTGGTGGGTGGGAAGCAGTGATGAATGGTGAAGACATACATTAAGATCACGAATTATAGTAGGTACGTAATTTCCATAGCTTAACTCTATCAGTCTTCACCATTCATCACTGGTGGGTGAGTACCAAGCCCACAAAGTGGTACCGGTAGCTCCTTGAAAGCTGGGCAGCCTTCAGCCCCTTGTGGGGGACTCACGAGGAAAGAGGGCCAATCCTGGTTCTGGCCAGACCGGCTACTGCTCAGAGCCAGGATGAGGCTCCTGACTTGCAGGAGAGGAAGGGTGCCCCGACAGTTCCCACTTGTCTCTGTGGGAGAAAAAAACAGGCCCCCCCAGAACGGTGAGGCAGTCACACTATGCCGGGCCAAGGGTGACAACCGGGAGAGGCAAAGTCATGCCGTCCGCCTAATGCAGACCACAGATCCCACAGCCCTGAAGGCTACCATGTTGTCGTCGTTAGGTGCTTGTACCTGGTGTCTTGCTAACTCCAGGCCTCTTGTGGAAATGGCAATGACTTGCCTTGTTGCCTCACAGTTAGGCAAGGCCGCTAGGATTTCCCACAAATGACCCACAGTCACCTCTCATAGGTCACCATGTGTGTCTGATGAACAGCAATGGACAACAAGAGATGTGCAGAGACAAAAACTCTCCTGCCCCAGCAGTCAAACTCTGCAAAATCCACATCCGGGGGATGGTCTCCTGTTAGGCGCTGACACCCAGAAGGGATGTCCAGCCCCTCCAAACCTGATGTGGGGTTGGGCAAAGTGCCTGGAGACCCCGGGGGAAGCGCAACACCTGCGCTGGCAGTCCCCAGGGGCAGTGGAAGCGGACGACTGCCAGACACTGTATGACTCCTCCACAAGGGCCGAGGCCATGGAGAGATCACTAAGGATCCCTGGCTGTACTCCCCAAGGAACACCACAGTCGAACGCACATGATTGAGTTGAGACACTGGGGTGAGATTAAGCTGTTCCATCATTGTCAACAGGAGCCGCTGATACTCTGAAAAGTCAGCATCTGAAGATCGGTACAAGGTGGAGTCCTCTTTCTTGGAATAGGAAGATGACAAAGTGGAATGGCTCTGTACAAGGAATGACACTGCATGAAGAGTAGATGCGAACACCATCTCATCCATGGCCCCGTAAAACATGAGGAAAGCATTCTCCATGGCCCTATACAGCTCCCAGGTGAGAGGCCACAAAGGACTGAAAAGAAAGGAAAATTACGTACCTATCGTAATTCTTGATCTTCTCTTGTATCTTCACCATTCATTACTTCCTGGGTGTAAGCGGGAGGCTTACACGTCACGGGAGCTTTTTTTTTTTTAGCGTTTCAACGCGCCCCGCCGAGAGCGACATCAGCACATGCGCGAGGGGCGGCCGCTAGTAGCTGACGTACTCCTCCTCCAACTCAGTTCTGTGAGCCGGAGAGGCAAAAGTGAAAGCAGAAAATATAGATAGCGAGGCAAGATGGCGAGGATAGCAAAGCAAGGAAGAATGAACTGAAAAAGAATAAGCCGATGGAGGAAGGACAGAGGAGATAAGACATCCCTAGCCTAGGGGTGCAGGGCCTCCTTACCTGGGCGACTCTAGGAGGAGAGATGAGGAAATGAGAAAATAGAAGAAGAAGAAGAAAGAGAAGAGAGAGATGGGATGTTGAAGGGACCAGAAGGCCCAACGAGCATAGTTAGCTTGTAGCTGAAGGCTCGACTAAAGGGGAAGCAAGAATCCCCGGAGATAGAGCTGAAGAGAAGGTTCACCGAACCCGCTAGACAGACTCAGGAGGGCATAGTCCTCATCTTCAACATGCCATTGTTCTTGACACCCACCTCGGCTCCTGGCCGCGGAGGGCCTTTAAGTGGAGGACAGCCGAGGTGGGAAGAATAAAACCCAGCATGAGAGCGCTGCTCAGGGTTTAGAAATAGAAAATGTAAGCCTTTCAGGCGTTTCAAGATAGAAATGGACTCAGACTGACTGGCTAAGGCGGCAAGGCTTAGGCTGGCTAAAATTGATATGGTCAGCAGAGCTCTACTGTAAAAATTGTCCAGGAGGACACTTAAAGGAGAAACCACTAGCAAAACAGCGAGAGGATAGCCTACCTTCTCATTTGCTTTCTTGTTTGATTTCCATTTTTTTTTTTTTTTTTTGTAGATGCATGACCCAGATACCAAGATGCCTACAGCAGTCGGAGAGAGTTCCCTCAGCATTTTTTTTTTTTAAAAGAGAAAGGAACAGACGATTGCTCCTGCTCTGCAAGATAAGAATAGAGGGGAAACAGATTTCAGGGCAACTATCTGAACACGGGATTGCAGGATCAAACTGAATAGCCTGAGCCAGGCCAAAAACCCCAGAGGTATCGTGCCATAAGAATAGCAAGAGATAGTTGTGCAGTCTGATCGCCAATGCAATCCACGAGATGGCCCATGAATCTTAGAGTAAGTAATTTTTCTGGATTTACGACCCCCTCAAAAAGATTTTTTTTTTTTTTTTTACTTTTGTTTTTTTTTTTTTTTTTTGGAAAATTTAAGGAAATTTTCCTATATTTCATATAAATGCAGAGAGGAAGGAGACGGGAGGTGGAGAAGCCACAGGAAGAGGCACTGAGGGATGGTGGATGGTGGGTAATGAATGGTGAAGATACAAGAGAAGATCAAGAATTACGGTAGGTACGTAGTATTTCCTATCTTCCTTGTCAATCTTCACCATTCATTACTTCCTGGTGAGTATTAAGCCTCTTCCTGGAGGGGAAGAGGCCACACTTTGAGGGAACAAGACCCCAGCCTTCTGCTGGTGAGAAACAGAAGGAGAAGACCCTGGCTTATTCAGAAAGCCTAAGAGGGAGAAGAGCTAGGAGGTGCCTCCCGAGGACGAGGAGACGGAGGGAGCCCCTGTAAAAGTCTCCTAGCTCTGGAAGAGAAAAGACGGGTCCCCCGGAAGGCGGAGCGAATCACCCTACGCTGGGCCAGGGGTGACAACCTGGAAAGACGAAGCCATGCCGTCCGCCTGATGCAGATCGCTGTCCCCGCAAGCCTGGAAGCCACCTCATTGACGTCGTAAGATGCCCTTGCTTGGTGTCTTGCCAGCTCCAGGCCTACCGCGGAGAGGGCAACGGGTTTGTCTGGTTTGCTCGTATCAGGCATAGATGCCAGCAGCTGGGACATCATCGACTACAGATGCCGGTTGTAGGCAGCGTGGTGAGCCTGATGTGATGCAATACAAGCACTCGCACGAGCAGAAGAGAACACTCTTAACCTAGCGGTCGAACTGGAGAGTCCGAATCTGTGGATGTCTCATGCCAGGCAACGGCGCCCAGAAGGAGTATCCAGGTATACCAAACCTGAGGACGGGTTGGGAAGGGAACCTAGAGACTCAGAGGGGCACAATACCCTCGCTGGCAGTCCGCCCGGGGCTGGGGAAGAAGCGGCAGGGGACTGCCATGACGGATAGGCACGCTCCTGGAGGATAGGCCAGGAAGGTACCACCAGATGCTGGGCACTGAACTCACCAAGGAATTCACGCGCCTCCCGTTCGGTATTGTCTCTTCAACGTAGGGAACCGAGATCCTCACCATCCTCGAGAGAAACGCTGATATTCTGTGAAATCAGCATCGGAGGACAGATGAGCAGGGTTCCTCTCCCTCGGAGGAGGGAGCGAGGATGATGGGAACTGGAATGCCGAGAGGATTCCTGCGGTGGTGGGAGGCGAAGACCCGCTCATGCATGTACCTAACGATATGAGGGAAGGCCGCGCAGGAACCCTGAACTGCTCCCAGGATAACGGACCCGAGGGCCGACATGGCCTGGGAGTGGGGTGGTGAGGCAGAGAGATGGGAGGGGCACCTCCAGCGGAGGCAACTGCTCTCTGCGAGGGCTCTGGAATCCGGGAAAGGAGCCCTGGAGAGGGATCCCGGAATCAGACCAGGCCGCAGAACGGAACTCTGGGGAAGCGGAGCCTGGAAGAGCCCTGGGGGAGAACCTCCCCTATGACGACACCGGGACTGCATGGATCCAGAAGGGCAGTCCGCACAAACGCCGCCGGAGGACACCCTAGAACCCTGGAGGGAGGGGCAAGGCTCTGCACTTCGGCTCCTGGCCACCCCCCCTGAGGTGGCCAAGGAAGACCGAGCAGCAGACCCCCTGCCCCTCGACCCCTCGGACTCAGAGAGGGCCCTCCTCCTCGACCACAGCGTCCCCCTGTCCCTAGAGAGAGTGACAGCACCCCGTAAGGTAGCTGTCACCGGGCCTCCAGAGAGGGGAGCCTCCCCCTGCGTCACCCCCGCGCCTGCCCCCAGGGGCTCCCGGCCACCCCCAGCCGGGGAACCCTCAGGAGGCGACGAAAGGGGGGACAGAGGGAGGGGCCCGCTGCGCCACCTGGCACCTCTAGCCACCGGGGACCCAGACTCCGAAGAGTGGGGGTGCCAGGATGGGTCCACGTCTGAATCATCGCCCTCCGAGGAGGACGAGACCAGCAGGACCTCAATGCTGGCCACCCCAGGGGTCCCCGAGGCTACGGGGCCGCGAACGGCCCCGGTACCAAGGGAGGCGCCGCTCGCCTCCCTCACGCCGGTAGCAGCCAGGCCTAGCTCCACACCCCAACGGGCGCGGCGAGGCCGGCGCCGCCTGGAGGAAGGACCAGGCCCACGGTGCCGGGCGTGTCGGAAGGCGAGGCGGCACCGCCGACGGCGCCGCCCTGTCCATCGACGCCGCGAACGGCGCCAAGGCCCAAAGCGGCACCGGCAACGGCGCCGCTGAGTCACCGGCGCCATAACGCGCCGATCTGGGGCGACGCCAACGCGCCGCTTGATCACCGGGCGCGCGAACGGGCGCTGGGACTCAAAACGGCGTCAGTGAACGGGCGCCGTTCATCACCGGCACTGCCGAACGGGCGCCAGGATCCGGGTAAACGCGCCAAAAGGCGCGTCGAGGGTCCACCCAGCTAGGGCCTAAAAGACGAGGGCCTCGCCATCGGGGAGCCTGCACCTAAGAGGTGAATTGCCGAGGCGGTGTCGGCGCCGCCGCCCCGAAGGGACTACGGACGTCCTCGACACGCAGAAGGGCCTCCTCCTGGCAAGAAAAAGACGAGGAGACCCTCCTCCTCAGACCGTGATAGGCCCGGAGGGGACCCGGGAAGGGCCTAGAGACCTTACCTGAGAATCCTTGAGCGACGCCGCCCCGGTTGCGCGCTTTGCCGAGAGCTTGACTGCGCTGGACTTCGAGGACACGGCGTCCATGGAGAAACAGGCGTCAGCACGAATCCATGTCATGTGTTGGGTCCCAGGCAACGAAGACAAACGTCATGCCGGTCCGAGACGGAGAAATGCCGCCACAGTAATACCGGGACGATAGGGGCGCCGCCCGTTTTCAAACACGCTTTAGCTCTCGGACCCGGACATAACGCTAAATCAACAAGAAAACAGGAAAACACACCGGGCGCCGCTTAAAAGGAAAAAGAACGGTCTTACCGATCGGGCGCCGAGTGTGTGGAAAGAGGAGTCGCTGACGAGTGGAGAATGGACGCCGAAATAGGTGCTGCCTCGACGGCGGAGAAACAGAACTGAGTTGGAGGAGGAGTCGGTCGCTAACGGCCGCCCGCGCGATGACGATGATGTCGCTTCAGGAGCGGGCCTAGGGCAACTTTTTAAAAAAAAGCTCTGCGATCGGTGCGGCCCGCTTACACCCAGGAAGTAATGAATGGTGAAGATTGACAAGGGAAGATCTGGTAGAAGAGGGGGAGGAGGAGGAGGCAGAGAGAAAGAAGGATGGGTAGAATGGTCCTGGAAGACCAGGCGCCCTCTACCAGGGCTGTGGGAACAAGCGGGAGACCCTCTGAAGCAAGGGGGATGTGCTGCCAGATCCCACCTGCTGCTGAAACCTTCCCAAGCCAGCAGGAAGAAGACCCCTGGTGAAGAGACCAGAGCTGAGCAAACCCAGCACCCTTTCCCCACCTGTCACAGGACTCCGTTCTGCAGAGCAGGAGGGGGTGCTCGGCCCAGCACTCTGACTCCGGCCCAGTGTGGGAGACAGATGGCCCCCCCAATCCCAGGAGAGGACCGAGACCTGCCCTTCGAGCGAGGTCCCACTATGGCAACCGCCCCTAAGGAAAGGGGTAGAGAAAAGCTGGCACCAGGGTCGGCCTCAGACCCCCCCCCAACTCCATGCCAGCATCAAAGAGCGACCTGGCACAGAAATCGGCCTCCTACACGGAAACGGCCTGTTATCAAAGCAGTACCGAACGAGTCACCAGAGCCAGCCGCAGCACCGATGTCAACGCCATCCCCAGAAATGGCACCACTGACTTCAGCATTAACCTTAGGGGCTGCACCGACTTCGGAGACAGCGTCAACCATGGCACCGACCCTTGAAACGACACCATCTCTGGCACCAACAGCAAGTGTGGTGCTGACCATGGCGCCACTGCCAGATGCAGCACCGACCATGGCGCTGTCATTGACAGCAGCACCATCACAGGAGACGACACTGTAACCTGAGATCGTACCACTGATGGCACTGGAGTCCCACATGGTGCTGAGTGTGGCACTGATGGAGGAAGGGCTGCGAATAGAGTCAGTCCTAAGACCAGAACTCACAGACGACCATGAGCAGATCCTGGGGAGCAACCATTGCTCTGGAGAGTTCCATCGCCAATCTATTTCAGCTTAATCATCCTGCGAATCCGAGAAGGAGAGCACAGCGATCCCCAAAGAGGCAACCCCAGCCATTCTACCTGTTTCGGCACCAAGAACGGTGTTGGGAGGGACTCTGCAGCACCGGAGGGCCGATCTTACTCACCAACACTGGAACCCATGGCAGAAAACGAGGTTGAACCCCCTGAAGCCCTCAAATGGACCGCGGATGCAGACCCCACATGTAGCTGAGGCCGTGACACTAGGGTCAGCCGGTTCCCCCAAGGGGAACCGGGCAGTGGGCGATCCACGGCCAGCCCCCAGGAGGAGGCCGACTGTTCCCCTGACTGCTAAACCAGGCAGTCTGGGCTCAGCAAGACCTGAGTCGACAGAGGCCTGCACTCCCCCGGTGTGTACTGCAGTGGGGGGAGGCCCCGGGGATGTGCCTAAGGCCCCTACCTTGGCAGAAAAAGAAGAAAAGAGACTCAATGCCGTACAAAACGAAGCCAAATGCGGCGTCAACAAAAGTAGCATTGAGTATTTGGTCAGACAAGCAGAAAATGGTAGTTGAGGAGTGTCGTGCAGACTTCTTGCTGTCCCACATAGCTGTAGCCTCAACAGCAGGAAAAGCAGAACTGAGGTAGTGGAGGGGGGACGATGATGGTTACTGGCAAACCTGCAAGTGCCACGTAAATGCCTCAGCCTCGAGGGCGGCACCGTCCTTGTCACCCGTCCTCCTAGGAGAAAATCTTTTTAATCTAAAAAGCTTCCCGTGAGGTCTCAGAGCCTCCAGCGTAGTACCCACCAGTGATGAATGCTGAAGACAGACATAGTCAAGATAGGAAAATTACGTACCTACCGTAATTCTTGATCTTCTTGGACGAGTCTCCACCACTCATTCACACTAGTGGGATTAGCGCCGGAGGCACTAAGACCCATCGGGAGCAAACTTTTTGCTGGAGGGTCGGCGCGAGAGACGGCGCCGCGAGACACGGCGCCGCGAGCAGCGGCTCGAGCGGTAATGACCATCTCGACGACAACCCTCCAACCGCCTCAGTACCTTTTTTACCAAGGAGGTGCAGCGCAACTAACGTAAAGAGTAAACCCAACATTAAAAAACGGACATAAGATAGTCCGTATGACCCGTGTAAGAAGGGTCAGCAAAGAAGTCCTCACGGCCTAAAGATTTGAGGGAGTGAAGACCAATACAGCGGTGAGCTCGGGGATGGAGGTGGCGTGGGACGAGGTGGTGGAGACTTCGTCCAAGAAGATCAAGAATTACGGTAGGTACGTAATTTTCCTATCTTCCTGGACATAAGTCTCCACCACTCATTCAACTAGTGGAGAGTACCAAGCTGATAATCCCCAAAAGGGCGGCAGGAGAGCCAGAGCTCACGCCGCCTAAGATAGAAGCCCATTAAGGATAGTTCTGCCGAATGCGGAATGTCGCCAGCATGAACATCCAGTGCATAGTGTTTAACGAAGGTATGCACTGAGCTCCAGGTATGGCGTTGTATATATCTGCAATTGAACATTGCGACTTCCGCTAGGGATGCCATGATCACTCTAGTAGAGTGAGCGTGACACTCTACCTTCTAATTTAACTTGAGCCATGGAATAGCAATGACGAAGGCATGCCACTAACCATGAAGAGATGCATCTAATAGCGACAGGTTGACCCAGCCGGTGTCGCTGAAAGAAACGAACAGTTGCTGAGTCTTGATAACATCCTTGGTTCTATCTAAATAGAACCGCAAGGCTCTCTTAACATCCAAGGAATGAAGAGCCTGCTTCCCTTCATTTTGGAAATTAGCTAAGTAACGGAAGTACCAGAGGTTGGTTTAGATGGAATTCTGACACAACCTTGGGAAGAAATTTAGGATGAGTACGGAGAACTACCTTGTCTTTATGGAATACAGTATACGGAGGGTACATAACCAGGGCATGTATTCTCAGAGACCCTCATGGCTGAGGTAATGGCCACCAGGAAGGCAGTCTTCCAGGTAAGAAATTTTAGCTCACAGGTAGCTAAGGGTTCTGAAAGGCTTCCGAGTGAGATGTCCAGCACCAGGTTAATGTCCCAGGCTGCAACTGGACACTTAACAGGGGGTCTGGTATGGAGAATCCCCTTAAGAAATCTCTTCACCATAGGTAACTGAGCCAGAGTTAAGGAAGAAACCGGCTCATGGAACGCTGAGATGGCACTAAGGTGAACTTTAACTGTGGAGTACTGAAGACCTAAGTTTGACAGGTCCAAAAGATACTCCAGAACCTTGCCAGGAGGACAGGAAAAGGGATTCCAAGAGGATTTTGTACACCAGGAGAGAAAACGCTTCCACTTGGAAGCGTGACGCTGGGTGGCTGGCTTCCCAGCAGCCAGAAGGATGTCTGAGACTCTACGAGAGACGTTGAACCGATTCACTTCTATCTCTTCAGGAGCCAAGCATGAAGGTGAAGTGATTTCAGGTTGGGATGGACCAACGAACCCTGAGTCAAAAGACTGATTTGCAAAGGAAGTGGTCTCGGAGAGGCTGCCAACATACTGTTGAGTAGAGGAAACCATAGTTGCCGAGGCCAGGAAGGAGCAATGAGAATCATCTTGGTCCCCTGAGACTTGAACTTGAGGAGTACTCTCTGGATTAGAGGAAGCGGTGGAAAGGCGTAAAGAAAGCGTTTTGTCCACCGCAGCCTGAACGCATCCTGACAGAAAATGCCAGGCCCTGGATTTCTGGAGCAGAAGAGAGGCAGTTTTGCGTTGAGTGGGGATGCAAAAAGGTCCAGGTCTGGAGTCCCCCACTCTTTGAACAGGGACTGAGCTACGGCTGGATCGAGAGACCACTCGTGAGGGTCTGCCTCCGTTCTGCTGAGGTGATCTGCTAGGTCGTTTTGTATACCTGGCAGATAAACCGCTTGAATCAGAGACTTGTGCTCCAAGCACCACTCCCACACCCTCATTGCTTCCCTGCAAAGGGGATAAGAATGAGCACCGCCTTGCTTGTTGAAGTAATACATCACTGCTTTGTTGTCCGTTTGAAGGAGAATGTTCTTGTGACAAAGGACATCCTTCAGAGCTCGGATTGCATAGAAGACCGCTCTCATCTCCAGGACATTTATGTGGAGATGAGTTTCGAACTGAGTCCATACACCTTGAGTGTGGAGGGAGAGACAGTGAGCTCCCCATCCCATTAGCGATGCGTCTGTGGTGATGGAGATCTGATGATCCGGGGGAGCAAAGGGGAATCCTTCCAGGAGACTGCTCTTGAGACCACCAGGTGAGAGACCTTCAAGGCCCGTCACCTTGATGGGATAAGACTGGGGTGAGAGGTCGGGGACCACTGAGTGGAGAGCATCCATTGGGTGGTTCTCATGTGCAGTCGGGCCAGAGGGGACAGTGGAGACCGAGGACGCCATGAGACCCAACATGCGTTGCATCGAGAGAGCGAACCGATTGGTTCTCCTGATGTAACGGACCATTCAAGGATGTCGAGTCTTCTGTCCTCTGGAAGGAAAGCCTTCGCTGAAGAGGTGTCTAGAGCCGTCCCTATGAAAAGGAGCCTCTGGGAGGGTTGCAGTTGAGATTTTTTAAATTCAGCAGAACTCCCATGGATGTGAGAAGACGAGAAGTCGTTTGCACGGCTTCCAAAGTCCCTTGGCCGGAAGGGCTTGTTAGAAGCCAATCGTCCAGGTAGGGAAACACTCGGAGTCCGACTTTCCTGAGATGCACCGCGAGAACTGCACAACACTTTGTAAAAACTCGGGCGCCGAGGATAGCCCAAAGGGCAGGACTCTGAACTGATAATGCTGACCCAAAGCTACAAACCTGAGGAACTTACGGTGGGTCGGGTGGACGGGATATGCTGGTAAGCATCCTGCATATCCAGAGAGGCCAGCCAGTCGTGGTTGATGCAGCAAGGTAACAGGGTACCTAGGGAAATCATCTTGAATTTCTCCCTGGGGAGGAATTTGTTTAACTTTCTGAGGTCTAGAATGGGGCGCATCCCCCCAGATTTCTTTGGAACCAGAAAGTAATGGGAGTAGAACCCTGTGTTTCGCAGATGCGGGGGCACCAGTTCTATTGCCCTGTTGTTCAGAAGGCCCTGGATCTCCGCGGTGAGGAGGTCTGACTGAGAGGCCGACAACCTGGGTTGTCGTCTGGGAGGACAATTCGGGGGGGTTTCCAAGAAATTGAGAGAATAACCCTCGCGAATTATCCGAAGGACCCATTTGTCCGAAGTTATGGACTTCCACTGGTTGTAGAAGTACATCAGACGACCTCCCACCGGAGGAGAAAGTTCCACCTCGGGCAGAGTGGATGGAACTTGGGCCAACGACTCATAAGGTAGCGCTGGGAGCTTTAGGCCCCTGCGCTTTCTGCGCCTTCTTTGAGGTTGGGCAGGTTGGCTTTTATGGAAGCTTCCCTGCCTCTGCCCTCGAAAGGACTGACACCATGAAACTGACGTTGTTCACATGCCCCGAGAGGGGGCAGGCGGAGGTCGGCCAACTTAATGGCCGATCTAGTCTTCTGAGTGGCCTCTAAGGCTTGCTCCACCTGAGGGCCAAAAGAAAGGAGCCATCAAAGGCAGCGCCATCACCTGCTGCTGAGCATCATTCGTGAAGCCAGAAGTATGCAGCCAGGAATGGCGCCAGTACAAATTCGCGGCTGTTGAGCGAGAAGCAGTGTCAAAGCGCCCATGGCGGCTTTGACCTGTTGGTTATTGGACTCAATGCTCTAATAACGGTCAGAAGAAGCTCTGACTTGGAATCCGAATCTGGAAGAGCTTCAACCATTCTTTTCATAGAGTGCCACAGGATATACTCATACTGAGAAAAATAGCCTTGATAACTGGCAATACACATACTTAGAGTGGAGGCAGCAAAGACTCTCTTACCTAATGTATCAATCTTACGAGACTCTTTGTTAATAGGTCGAGCTGTAGTAGTTTGAGGAAGAACGACCATGTCATTCTCTGCCAGGACTACAATAGGATCCGCAAAGGCTTGGGATGCCAAAATGGGACAATCCTTGGGAGCTGAATACTTTATCAATGGATTTAGCCACTGAGGGAATAAGAGCAGGATTATTCCATACCATTTGAGACAGCGCCTCAGAAGGCTGGATCGGAGGAGTCAAATCGAGGGATCTCCGGAGCATGAAGATACTGGAGTCTTAATATCTTCCCAGGATCGATGTCTGTAGTCTGAGAGAAAGAGTGGATCCCAGGTTCTTCAACAGAGACTTAAAGGACAGGTCCTCGACCACAGGCTCTGTAGCAAAGAAAGATCCTGTTTCTCCACTTCATCACCCAACCGGTCTGGGTCAGGCTCAACATCATCTCCTGATGGTCCAGAAAGGACTGTTTGGACAGGAAAGGAGGAAAAATTAGGAGAGGAGGAAATAGCAGAAAAATGGAGAGTCCCTATACTAGCCGGCGCCAGACGGCAAACGTGGCTGAAGACGGCATCGAGGGAGGCGACAGCGCCGAAGAGGCACGCTGCCCTCAAGAAAGGCCCCGCGGCGCCACAAGGACGACGCCGCGATCGGTTTCCCCGCGAACGGCGCCGCCCGATCCAACCGGAACCACCGTGGCGCCGTGAGACTCAAGGGAGAAGCGGGATTTCGCCACAAGACCCAGCGGCACCAAAACGCGCCGGTTAAGCCAGCAGACCTGCGGAAGGCGCTCGAAAAGCCCCAGAACCTGGAAAGCTAGAGAAGGAAAAACAGAGATAAGGGCATCGGTGAGTCTCCTCGCCGCAGCCATGTGAGGGGGGAAACACCTAAGCACGGAGTCGCTGGCACCGAAGAAGGCGCCACGCCGACTAGGAAGGTCCAATCGCCTACCTGATCGCCGAGGGGCCTTAGGCCCGAGGCAACCGAGCCAGGCAGAAGAACCAACCTCCGAGCCCATTGCTCCATAAGAGCGGCCCACTGATGAAACTGCTCATCTGGAGTCCTACCTATAGGCGGGAGGGACCCGATGTCGAGGACGATGATTACCGAAGTCGGCGACTCAAGAAGGAGACCGGCAACTAGCAACGATAACCGAGTCAATACGAGACAGATATACCAGAGGGCTTAATTTTGAGTGATGCCTTCTTTTTGACCTGTGGGTCAAGAAGAGCTCGAGTCGTAACGGTGCCTAGAATGCGACTGCTTATTTTTATGCCGGGCGGGGACCGCCCATCCCCGGCATCGGACTGACCGCTGTCGGAACCCCGCTTGAGGAGAAGGAGGCTGACCGGACCCAGCCCGCTGACTGAACAGTTTTCTCATATCAAGTCTCCCTACCGTCACCTGACCTGCTCATGGTCGACCTCATCCAGTAGGCCGACTTCTTCTTCAAGTAAAATTTAAATATTAGAAAAATTTAACGTAAAATAGAATAAAATTGCCGATACTTACTTATCGTGGATAAAGTTACAAAAACAAACTGGAAAACTATGCGCTAGTTTGAAGTTTGACTTCGACAGGCGAGGCCGACGCCGCTACCGAAGCGCACTGGACGAGCGGAAAAAGGAACTGAGGCGGTTGAGGGTCGTCGCCGAGATGGTCATCACTGTCATGCTGCATGACCGCTCTCTCGCTCCGAATTCTCCAGCAAAAGTTTGCTCCTCGATGGTCTTAGGTGCTCCGGGCGCTATAATCCCACTAATGTGAATGAGTGGTGGAGACTTATGTCCAGGAAGATCTGAGCGCCCTCTTAACATCCAGACTGTGGAGTCTCTGTTCACCAGTACTGGATTTCTCTGTAAAAAAAACACTGAAAGAGTGGTGGACTGGTTCAGTGAACCTGGGACACCACTTTGGGCAGCAATTTCCTGTCAGTCCAGATGAAAAAATTACTCACCTTAGTAATTACGTTTCTTCTAATGGAGTCTTGCTGTATTCTGACAAACTGCGGTTAGCTCCAGCCTTTAAACTGCCCCAGAGAACATAGGGTTACATTTCTATGCAGTGTATAGAACGCTGAGCTCGAGCTCGGTTGAGGTCTCTGTCTGCAGCCCTTTGAAACCCAACTGTCAGATTCTTATGAGTAAAAACTTACTAACCTATGTGGAAATTGTAAAATTTTAACTAGCCAACTGGCAACAGAGAGTTTTGGATTCCCAAGGAAGACTCAAGTCAGGAAACCCAAAACGAATCTAAAATGAGGATAACAATACAACAAAACACCCAACTAAAAAGGAGGGTGTGCAAGAAGCACCTCTGGGGTACAGCACTGCACCTGCCCACCACTTCCCAAAAACCAGGTTCTGAGACGGGAGGCAGGGAGGGAGGTCAGAATACAGCAAGACTCCATTAGAAGAAACACAATTGCTAAGGTAATTTTTTCTTCAAACAACATGAAGTCTTGCTGTATGCTGACAAACTGCAGACTACCAAACAGTACCTCCATGGAGGAGGGATAGAACCTACTTTGGAAATAGGCTCTGAAGTACTGCTGTGCCAAACCGAGCATCACTCCAAGCCTGGATATCCAGAGAGTAATGCTTGGTAAAGGTATGGACTGTTTTCCAGGTGGCTGCTTGACAAATCTCTAACAAAGGGATATCCCTGGCAGCAGCCAGGGAAGCAGCTGTACCTCTAGTAGAGTGAGCCCTCAGGCCTGAGGGTGGAATCTTTCCCAGCTTCTCATAGCAGAATTGTATATAAGACACAATCCACCTGGCAATAGTTGTCTTGGTGGCAGGTTTGCCCTTTCCCACTTCCCCATAAGTGAGGAACAACTGGAGGGAATCAAACCTGTGACCCTTGGTACGCTCTCTGTAGTAGCTAAGGGCTCTTTTAACATCTAAACTGTGTAGCCTCCTCTCTCTCCTAAAGAGGAATGATCAGTGAAGAAAACAGGAACAGACAGACTGATTCAAGTAGAAGTCTGAGACCACTTTGGGTAAGAACCTCCTATTGGTTCTAAGGACCACTTTATCCCTATGGAAGGAGATAAAATCAGGTTCCACTGACAGGGCTTGCAGTTCAGTGATACGTCTGGCAGAGGTAATGGCTACCAAAAACACAGTTTTCCAAGTCAAGTACTTAAGCTCTGCTGAGGACATAGGCTCAAAAGGAGGTTGCATAAGTTGAGCAATGCAAACATTTAAGTCCCAGACAGCGGCAGGATCCCTAAAGGGAGGATTGGTATGAAGCAATCCCTTAAAAAATGTACAGAACACAGGATGAGAAGATAGTGAGGAAGACTTCCCCACTGACAGAAAAGCAGAAACAGCTGACAAGTGTACCTTGACAGTAGCTGGTCTGAGGCCTAGGCCATTAAGATGGACCATATAATTCAAAACTGTAGGCAATTCAGCATTGTCTGGAGAAATATGCTTCTTAGAACACCAAATGCTGAATCTTTTCCATTTGGAGTTATAAGTCTTTCTAATGGAGGGCTTTCAAGAAGCTTTGAGAATATCCAGAACCCCCTGAGACAGATGCAAATCTGTATACTCTAACTCTTCAAGAGCCATGCCTTGAGATTGAGAGACCGAAGATTGGGGTACCAAATCCTCCCCTGAGAGGAGGTTAACAAGTTGTAATTCCTGGGAAGAGACACGGGAAGATGGACTGCTAGAGACAGCAACAGAGGGTACCAAGGCTGTCTTGCTCAGTTTGGAGAAATCAGAATCACTTTGCAAGGTTGTGACCTTATCTTGACTAGAACTTTGAATAGTAGAGGAAAGGGAGGGAAGGCATACAGAAATTTTCCTTCCCCGTTCAAAATCAGTTCATCCACAGGGACTGAACCCAAGACCGGGAGTCTGCAACAAAACAGAGGAAGTTAATGATTGTCTGGTGCTGCAAAGAGATCTATCTCTGGAGTGCCCCACCTTGAGAAAATTACTTTCAACATTAAGGGGTCCAGGGACCATTCATGATGGCCCTTGGAGATCCAGCTCAGTGCATCTGCTAGCACATTGTCCTTCCCCGGAAGGTGGACTGCTACCAGAGAGGTCTGCAGGGAATAAGCCAGGGACCACAATTTCATGGCCTCTGTGCACAAGGCCGTAGACCGAGTGCCTCCCTGCTTGTTGATATAGCACATGGTGGTGGTCTTGTCTGTTCTGACCTGAACTACCTTGTTCTGCAGAGACTGAGAGAGAGAGCTTGCAGGGCCAGAAAAACTGCCCTAAGTTCCAGGAGACTGATATGAAGAAGGGACTTCTGAGGGGACCACAGACCCTGGGCTGTGAGAGCTCCCAGATGAGCTCCCCACCCCAAAAGTGAAGCATCCGTGGTAAGGACCACCAAATGAGACTGAGTGACAAATGGAACCCCTTGCCTTAAGTTGTCCTGATCCTGCCACCATTGAAGGGCTTGGATCAGTGCCCGAGTCACTGGAATCAGTTTGGTAAGAGGGTCCTTCTTTTGGGACCAAAAGGCCCTCAGATGGAACTGAATGTCCCTCATCTGAAATCTTGCCCCTTGGACCACTGTTGTAGACGCTACGATGTGGCCCAAGAGCTGAAGGAAGCGTCTTGCTGGTTGGGACACCTGAAAGCTGAAGGAAGAAGCCAGCTCCACAAGAACTCTTGCCCTTTCCAGGGGAAGAAAGGCTCTTGCTTTGACAATATCCAGCTCTGCCCCATAAAGGTAAGAAGCTGCACTGGTTCGAGGACTGACTTGGGGAGATTGAGAAGGAACCCCAGGGAAGACAGCACTTGCTGGGTCACTTGTAGGTCTGACTTGACTTGGTCTGGAGACTGACCCACTATGAGCCAGTCATCCAGATATGGAAAGATGGAAATTTGCCTTCTTAAAAAGGCCACTACTACTGCCAGGCACTTTGTGAAAACCCTTGGGGCTGATGTTAGGCCAAAGGGCATTGCTTTGAACTGATAACGGCCTAAAGGCAATTTGAACCTGAGGTACTTTCAGTGGGAGCACCTGATGGGAATGTGAAAGTAGGCATCTTTGAGAACCAGGGAGGCTAGCCAGTCTCCTGGCCTGAGAGACGGAAGAATTATTCCTAGAGTCACCATCTTGAACCTTGGTTTTAAAAGATGTTTGTTCAGGTATCTTAGATCTAGGATGGGTCGCCACTCCCCTGTCTTTTTTGGGGTAAGGAAGTACCTTGAGTACAGACCTTTGCCCCAGTGTAGGGTAGGAACTCTCTCTATGGCTCCTAGGGCCAGAAGAGATGAAACCTCTGCCTCTAGGGCAAGGGTTTCGGATAGACCTGCAGGTGGAAAAGATCTGGCTCTCAGCTTCGGAAATGTTTTGAAGCTGAGAACCAGTCCCTGGCTTACTACTTCCAGGACCTACTTGTCTGAAGTAACAGACATCCAGTCCTTGACAAAGTAAGCCAGCCTGCCCCCTACAGGGATAGAAGAATCGACCTGGGCAGACCCATCAGGGTGTCTACTTGGTATGGGCCTTAGGCTGAGGAGTGGATGCAGCCCTGCTCATTCCCCCTTCTGCCTCTCCCTCTGAAGAACCCCCCTCTGTGAAAAAGGAGAAGAGGCCTGTGCTTGGTAGAAAGGCCTATGAAAAGGCCTGCCTCTGCCCCTAGGATGCTGCCTTTGAGGGGTTGCCTTCCTTTCCTTGGCATGTGCACTCCTATAAGTGGTCCTATACTCCTCCATCTTCTTCACGTAATTCTCTGTTTGCTCCCCAAACAGAGAATTACCTTCCACAGAGAAATCCATTGCCTCAGCCTGGGTGTCCTGTGAGAGGCTAGTACATCTGAGCCAAGCCATTCTCCGAAGAGCCACAGATGTAGCCATGACTCTTGATGACACATCACTGGAGTCCACAGCAGCATGGAACTGTACCTTAGATGCCTCAATCCCATCCGTAGCCACCTCCTCCAGCTCCCTGGCCAGCTGGGGGGAGGCCTGTTTAGCCAGTGCCAGTACAGTGTCCCACCTGGACTTCTGGTATCTGGCTGTATAGGCTATATAATTAGCTTACCTGAGTCCCAAACAGGATGCCATGTATTGCTTCTTTGCCAAGGCATCCATCCTCCTGGAGTCTTTATCTGAAGGGTGTGAAGCCAAGGGGAACATTAGCCCTGTCACAGGCTGCAGCCTGCACGACCCCAACACGGCTGCATTGTTGGTACAAAAACCTCCATGTCTGAGCCTGATAAGGTGTACCTCTTATCCATTCTTCTATCAACAGGAGGTACAGAATTAGGAGACTTTAAAATTTGTTGAGTCTGTTTCCCAAAAGATTTGTGCAAAGGAATAGACAGCCTCCTGGACTCTGGGATGTCCATCATCTCTACAAAATCAGGCTCCTCTTGATCCTCTGTAGCTTCCTCCATAGGAAGCTGAAGAGTTTCAGTCATTTTCCTGTAAAACAAATAGTGGGGAGGGGACTCAGAGAGCATAGGTGGGGAAACACCAGAAGGTCTATCTGGGGAGATGTCCGGTTCAATGGGCACATCCAGATTTTCTGCTCCATCATAGTCATCATCCTGTTCAAAATCCCCCTCCTCCTCAAATTCCGGTTCATAAAAATCTTCCGGGGCATATTCCTGAACCAGTGGAACCGACCGAACTGAGCCCCTAGCCAACGGAGCCGGATCGGAAGGAACCAGGCAAAGCAATTCAACAATCAGAATTGCTCGGGGAATCTCATCAGCTGTCAGAACATGATCCTCTGGATCCAAACCGGCTAATTTGTCTTTCCTTTTTCTTTTTTTAGGAACCGATCCCTCAGGACTGGCTCTCCTCTCGCCCGAAGAAGTATCGCCCTAGTCAGAGGGCACTCCTTCTGGTTTGGTCAGAACAGAACCGGGCTGGCCATCCATGTCAGCGGACTTCTCGGCCTCCTTTTCTCTAAGTCTACCTAATCTCTTTTCCAGGGAAGACTTAGGAAAATTTCGGCAAATTTGGCAGTCTGTATCGAGGTGTTCAAACCCCAAACAATAAACACAGGTGGTGTGGGGATCGGCCTTAGCAAAGACCTCCCCACACTCACTGCAGTGTTGAAACCCAGTGGGCTAGATTTTTTGGGGGGTTTCTCAGACATGGCCAACCTACCCAAACTTACCCTTTTTTCGACAACCGCCAGGCAAGACAGGTATTGGAAAAAAAAACATTTAAAATACGTTTTTTTTTTTTTTTAGAACCGATAAGGACTGGTAACCACACACTAAAGTAAAGACAGAAAATTCAATATAAAGGATCGGTTCAGCT
The DNA here is from genome assembly GCA_016271365.2 of Neoceratodus forsteri. Lineage (NCBI taxonomy): Eukaryota > Metazoa > Chordata > Ceratodontiformes > Ceratodontidae > Neoceratodus > Neoceratodus forsteri. The sequence goes on along the minus strand of CM057450.1, from coordinate 12,110,860 downwards.
GAACCGATCGAACAAACTTACAATTTCCACACAGTAATCGGAAACAACTATCTGGTACTCACGGTACCGCAGACAGAGCCTGAACCGACGATGTGGAATAAATTCGGAATAATTTCGGTTTAAACCGACACTTTAACCGACTTTTGAACCGAGCTGAAGGAGAAATCTCTGGAGCGACTGTTCAGTGAGGCGGAGTAAAGAATCTGACGGTTGGGTTTCAAAGGGCTGCAGATAGAGACCTCAACCGAGCTCAAGCGCAACGTTCTATGCACTGCATAGAAATTTAACCCTATGTTCTCCGGGGCAGTTTAAAGGCTGGAGCTAACTGCAGTTTGTCAGAATACAGCAAGACTTCATGTTGTTTGAAGACTGCCTTGCCTCTGTGAGAGATAGAACATAAGAAAGTGCCAGCAGAAGGGGACCCTGTGATCCATCTAGTTTGCCCGTAAAAGCTACCCTCCTCCCAGTTTCTTTACTGCTTTAGGTTTCCACAGTGCCTATCCCATGCTGGCTTAAACTCCCCCACTGTCTTTGCTGCCACAACCTTTGGAGGCAGACTGTTCCAAGACTCCACCACCCTTTCCGTGAAGAAAAACTTCCTGCTGTTTGTTTTGAAACTACCGCCCTTCGGGCGCATGTTGTGCCCCCTTGTCCATATATTCATGTTTTCCCTGAAGAGATCCTGTGTTTGTACTGAGCTGATACCTTTGAGGTTATTTAAATGTCTGCTGTTCACCTAATACAGATTGCTGTCCCTACGACTCTGAAAGCTACCCCGTTGGTGTCGTAGGATGCCCTTGTTTGGTGGCTTGCTAGCTCTAGGTCCCGTGCAGAGAGTGCAATGGCTTGTCTGATTATCTCCGAATCAGGCAGGGAGGCTAGGAGCTGACCTAGCCTGGACCAAAAGAACCTATCATAGGAAGCATAGTGGGGCCTGATGTGCAGCAACTGACAGCAACAACCGTGTCGAGTAGAAGACCCTCCTCCCCCAGAAGTTAAAATCCGTAGAGTCTTGATCTGGGGTCCAGTCACGGTGGAGGTCGCAAAGCCCGTCAGGAGTGTCCAGTTGCGTCAATCCTGACTGAGGGTGAGGCATACAACCTGGAGACCGGGGGGGGGAGGGCGGGGCACAATACCTCTGGCTCAGGGACTCCGAAAATGGGTCATTGCCAGAAGTGCAATGACACCTCCTGAAAAGGAACAGGCTAGGTGGGCACCACAAGGGTGGCCGCACTGACATTGCTTAAAAAGGCACACGTCAAATGCTCAAGATTGTGCTGAGTTGGGGGGTGATACTAAGGTCTTCCAACATCCTCTCAAGGAAATGCTGATACTCAGCCAGATCAGTGGCAGGGGAGATGTGGACAGAAGGTTCCTCTCCTCTAGAAGAGGAGGAGGAAGACTTCGGAGACTGAGTGGCTTGCTGCTCAGGGGGAGGGTGAAACACCCACTCGTCCACAGCCCTAACGTAAGTGGGGAAGTGAGCAGCTGCACCCCTGAATTTCTCCCAGGTGAGGGGGCCCCCTAGGACCAGAAATACCCAGGAGAGAAGGACATGGCGACAGAGGAATGGGGGCCTGATCCACTGCAGCAGAGGGACGTCCTCTGTATGGGCAAGAGAGCCCCACTGGAAGTCTCCAAGGGTGGAGGAGTTCCAGAAAGCCCAACAGCCGACAGCTGATCAACCATGCCAGAACTACCTTGACCATGCCCTGAAGAATCCCCCCTGTGAGGAGACTGGGACCATGCGAGTCCAAAAGGACGGTCCCTGACCTCCAAAGAAAAAGGCACTCTCTAGGAGACAGAGAAGAAAAGACCAGGATCTGCACTGCAGCTCCTCCCCGAACCCGGGTGGGTCCCAGAGAAAGGCCGCCACCTCGAACCCAGGCCCTTTGAACCCTCTGACTTCCGAGAGAGCCCACCGCCTCGAGAACACCAGTCTAGGCAGCTGGCAACTCTGAGCAGCCCCCGAAAAGACCACCGAGGGAGCAGCACCCTCCCTTCAGTGAGTGCCCTGGTCGACCCTAAAGTTGGGTGATTGAGGCACACCACAGCAGGGGGTGCCCCAGATGAGGGAGCTGGAAATCCACTGAGTCCAGGCTGCACAGCAACGGCTGCCTAGACTGCTGCCTGCTGGTCAAAGCCCCTGAAAATAGAGTCAGAGACCACCGCCCGCTCCTCAGAGGGAGGCTGGGTCCGGAACACCGAAGCCTCTACCGAGGCACCCACAGAGGCTGTAGACTCCAAAGAATCCGGCAGCCAGTTTGGATCAGACCCAGAATCCTCCTCCTCCTCCAAAGAGGAGACCAAGGCCCGATGCCAGACCACCCGCAGGCGCTGGCCTCTAGCAGGATCGAGAGGATTGCCAATCCGGGGCCCCGCACTGTGATCGGAGCCGACTTCCTCCTCGGCACAGCGAATGGTGCCGGAAGAAGAGACTGCCCTGACCATGGTGCCAAGGTCGGAGTCGACACCAGATATGGCGCCATCCCCACGCATGGTGCTGCGAATGGTGCCAGAGTCAGGGATAGCACTGGCACCTCCCACGGTGCTGCAAATGGCGCCAGAGCCAGAGATGGCAATGGCGCCATCAGCCCCCCTACCGCAAGCAGCGTCAGAAGCAGGAACGGTGCCACCCACGGCACCATCAGTGGCCCTATCTCCAGTCCCGGCATCAGGAACAGGAACAGTCACAGAAGGCACCGTAGAACTTCCCATGGCACTGCAATCGCCATCGGCACCGTGAACTGCACCAGCAGGAGACACAGCGCTGAGAGACAGACTGGCGCTGACCACGGTACCGTCAGGGCCCAAGGTGCTAGAAGTGGTGTCGAGGTCCAAAATGGCACCGGTGGATGGTGTTGAGGATAGTGCCGACCCAGGCCCAAGGACACGATACCGGGGGAGCCTTCACCCCCGAAGGGGCGACTGCCAGAGTGGTGCCTCCCGCCTGCTCCCTTGGGGAACATATTGGGCCTCCTGCACTGTGGAAGGAGCCCCCGCCATGGCAAGGATAGAAAAGGCGGGTGCCCCCTCCTCCGCAGTCAGTCTAGAACCGGGAGGACCCAGAGGAAGATGGGCAGACCGTGGCATGGCCCCTACAGTGCGCGATCCGCGCTCCGAAAAGTCAGCGGGCTTATCTGATTTTCCATGCGCCGCTGCTCAGGAGAACCCGATCATGGAAAAGCAGGCGTTGTACCTAATCCATGTCATGAAGCGGACCAAAACATGTTTGGCAACGATCATGTTGGTTGGTAATGGAATACTAATGGCTGCATGGGCTCCGACGCATGAGAGGCCACCCTGTTTTAGACAACTTTTTGCCCGCCCCCGTACTAGACATGATCAACGGTAAAAGAAAATAAATATAGACTTGATGTTGCTGTAAGAACAAAAGGAACAGTCTTGCCAGTCAGCGGCATTGAGTAGGTGGCGAAACGGAATTGACGGAGAGTATTTTTTTCGACAAACAGGCCAAACGACACTAGGCCAAAGATGCAGACGCAGGTCTTCAAGATGAGCTCCTCATGAGGTGTGACCTCTACGGTGGGAGACGAAGAACTGGTGGGAGGATGGGGTGGACAACACCTAACGGCCAACCCGCGAGTGCCACGCAGTGCGTCGGCCTCGAGGGCGGTGCTGTCAGTGCATCGGCTCCGTTCCCCCCCCCCAAAAGAGAGCTCCTGTGGGGTTGTGATCTGCGGCCACTACCCACATGTGATGAATGGCGAAGACTGACACAGATAAGATCTACCCCCAGGTCCCTTTCCATTTTTGTTGTTGTCAGTATCTCACCCCCCATTGTGTACTCTTCCCCTAAGTTTTTGTTACTTTGCACTTCTTTGCACTGAATCTAAGCTGCCATACATTTGACCATTCCTCCAACCTTGCCAAGTCCCTTCTCGTCCTTTCCATCCCATCTTGTGTATCAACCCAGTTGCAGATCTTGTATTGTCTGCAAAGAGACGTACTTTTCCTTCCAGTCAATCTGCAATGTCACTTATAAAGACATTAAAAAGGACCGGACCCAATACTGAACCCTGCGGTACCCCACTAGTAACCCCCCTTTCTTCACTGGGGACTCAGTTTACTATTACCCTCTGTGTCTTGTTGTCCAGCGAATGTTTTACCCAGGCTACCACCCTGGGACCCTGTGGTAGGGCGCAGGTTTATGTGGGCAAATCAAGTAGCTTGACACATGTAGCCTCTTTCCAAAGTTCCACATTTATTCTCAATTCTCCAGAAAAATTATTCAGAGGCAGATCAATACTTAATTTAGTGCATCAGTTCAACATCAGGTTCTCAGTTTTAGTAAGGAAATTGTATACCTTCGCTCTTTAGAGCACTTTGTCAAAGCTTTTCTGGAACTCACAGCAGATAAATTCATCTGGCATTTATAAATCTTCCTTTCAGAGCAGTAGATAGCACAGAGCATTATGACTCCATAGAGCACTTTGAAAAACAGCTTCCAGAGCATAGCTCCAGACCCACAGCAAGCAGAATGACCTTGCACTCTCCCTTGATCTCAAACAAAACTTGACTCTAATCCAAAGAGTCTGAATTCATATCCCAAAAGGGTCATGTGATCATTCAACTCCTCTCCAATATTTTAATTTAAACTTTAAATCTTTATTTGCCAAGTATTTATTTTATTTATATACACTGCTCCTTTAAATTACCAAAGCAAAACATTTATTATGCTACCAGCAGTTTAAACTCTTTTAATAGTGATTTAAACATTATTTCTGAAAATTATAGCACCTCCCCTTCCTATACCTGATAAAAGGAAAGGAAATGAGGTCGGCTGGCTCCTAAAAGAAGAAGAAGGAGCCAGGACTCGAACTCAGGACTCCATTACCACTGCAAACACCCTTGTTCCAGAAAGAGTCTGGAATCACTTCCAAACCTCCCCACTCTAACTCAAAAAGGTTAGTGAAGTTCAAAACAATTGTGCTTTGTTGGAATAATCTGTTTTTAAAGAAGGTTTTAAAAGTAAATATCTTTGTGATAGTGCTTACAATCGCACCATCGGGAAAAAGCTCAGAAATATATAACAAAAACCCTTTTATACAGAGAGCCAATATAACACTGATTTAAAGGCATTCAATCTGGCACTGGCTTATGGCTAAAATATAACACTTTTAAACTGAACCATTGGATGTTTCCACTGTATTTAAATTAGAATACAGATGCTACAAAATTATATTAAACACCAAGAGGCACTCACCCAGAGAATAACAAAGCGGCTCAAAATAGCTATTAACCATGAGAGAAGAGCACACAGAAAGGGCCCCAAAGTCTCCTGACCCTTTTAGCCACGATACATTCAGCAAATAAATGTGAGACTAATGAGACCAGCTGACTCATATTAGCGAACAAACCAGAGCCAAAGTTAAATGAAACCCAGGCTTACAAAATCACCCATAAATACAAAAATCCTCTCGCTCTACTAAAGTCCCAAAACCACCCACAAACAGCCTACCTCAACTCCGGAGACAAGTAGAACATTCCCATTGATTTTCAGGAAACATGACATTAAACACCACTAGAAGGCTAAATGCCTTCAAGACTCTCTTGCCTGGTCGAGCAGGGAAGCAACTATTTACTTACTGTTAGCTTAAAGCCCTAAAACAATTTTAACACCCGGACAGCATATTTTAAATACATTTAGGAATAAAGAACATAACGGAGAATATTAAGGAGAACCAGATAATTCTCCGCCATTTTAAACCTGACATCGTGAGCTTGAAGACTGCAAGGCTACATCACAAGAAAAATACCTAATCAAAGGTACATACCCTCACACAGTAATTTTACCGGCAATTCATGATGCCAACCGGACTCTCAGCATGACGACTGACCCTGGGCAAGAGACTGAATTTAAGCATGCTTTCACAAAAGCTCTACACTTCAGTTTCTCCACCCAAAGTGTCATGAAATATTTTTATTAATCTAACAACTATCCCTTCGTTTGATTTTTATTTTTATTCATTACATTTTTTTAAACACTATTACTAAACAGATGCTGTCTTTTGTTTTAATGAAATTAGCAGCTGCCAGACTTCAAACTGACAGCCTAACTGAAAACTATAAGTACATAGACAGCACCTTCAGACCAAAATTCAACATAGCTTGTAGGTTCCCTCCTATTTTTTATATATAACAACTCGGGGCTCTAAACCCTTCACAGGAGCACCCTGTGACAGACCCACTCCCAGGCTGGCTAATTTGTTTATTTTTCTTATGTGCAGGACTGTGTCAAATGCCTTGCTAAAGTCTAAGTAGCCTTGTCCACAGCCCCTCCCTGGTCTACTACTTTGGTCACCGAGTCAAAGAAATCTATTAGATTCATCTGACATGACCTTCCTGCTGTGAATCCATGTTGCCTTGGGTCCTGTGCCCCACTGGCCTCTAGGTACTCAATTCTTTCCTTCAGAAGTGATTCCATCATGTTTCCTACCACTGAGGTCAAACTGACAGGTCTGTAGTTTCCTGTTTCTGTCTTGCTCCCACTTTTGTGAAGGGGAATCACATCCGCCCTCCTCCAGTCCTCAGGTACCACACCATCCTCCCTGATTTGTTAAAAAGGGTAGTCAGTGGTGTTACTAGTTCTCCCCTTAGTTCTTTTAGAATTCTGGGATGAATCCCATCAGGCCCCATTGCTTTATCCACCTTTAGTTTTAGTTCTTTCAGAACCCTTTTCTCTGTGAAAGGACTGATATCAACCCCCCTATCCAGAGTGCTTCTATTGACTGGATTAGGTACCTAGCCCTCCTCTTCCTTTGTGAATACTGAGCAGAAGTATTCATTCAGTATCCCTGCTTTGTCACTGCCCCTCTCTGCCCAACCATCCTCCACTTTATTCGGCCTCAGTATCCCTGCCTTAGTCTTTCTTCTCTCCCTAATGTACCTATAAAAGGTTTTATCCCCCTTCTTAACAGAGCTGGCTATCTTTTCCTCGGGTTGGGCCTTTGCTATTCTGACTGCCTTCCCCACTTCCTTCTGCTTTAACTGGTACAGTTCTCTGTCCTGCTCCTTCTGTGTTTCCTTATACTTCCTGAATGTTATCTTTTTCTCCCTAACTTTCCTTGCCACTTCTTTTGAGAACCATAGTGGGTTTTTTTTTTCGTTTTGATTTGTTTATTTGCTTCACACAAAGGCTTGTTGCCTCTGTGATGGCAGTTTTGATGTTTCCCCATTGTTGCTCCACCCCACCTTCTTGTCCGTTTGCTAGTGCTTTTCTGAGGCACTCTTCCATTTTGACAAAATCAGCCCTCCTGAAGTCCAATACCTTCACTTTTGTATGGCTTGACTCTACAGCTAAGTTTATCGTGAACCACACTGTTTGGTGATCACTTGTTCCCAGATTGCTACCCACTTCTAGATCTGAGATCCTCTCTCCATCCCCATTTGAGAGTACCAGGTCTAAGACTGCACCCTCCCGAGTGGGTTGCAACACTAGCTGTCTGAGGCATGCCCCCTGTAGGGCATAGAGAATGGCCCTGCTCTTGGATGTAGCTGCAGCAAAGGTGCTCCAGTTAACATCTGGCATATTCAGGTCCCCCATCAGCAATATCTCCCCTTTCTCTGCCATCCTAAGGATGCCTTGTATCATTTCCTTGTCCATTTTCTCCCCCTGAGACGGGGGTCTGTATACAACCTGTGTGGATTGTGGTGTCATTTCTAGTCTCCAGGGTGACCCACAGTGCCTCCTCTCCTCCCTGTTTAAACTTTTGTTCTGTTGCTTTGATCCTTTCCCTTAAATAGAGAGCTACTCTTCTTCCTCTTCTACCCTTCCTGTCCCTCCTGTAGATTGTGTACCCTGGTATGTTGACATCCCAGTCATGGTTCTCTGTGTACCATGTTTCTATGACTCCCATGATATCCAGACATCCCTCTTCCATCAAGGCCACCAGTTCAGGGAGCTTGTTACCTAGACTATGGGCATTGGCACTCATTACCCTCCATTTTTTGATGGCCTTATCCCTTTTTGGCCCATCCCTGTCCTTACTGCCTTTGTCTTTTTCTCCATTTACCCCTGCCATTCTCCCTAGCGATTGCTCTAGCTTGGTGTTTACCTCACTAACTACCCTGATTTTTTTTTGGAGGTGGGGGGCAAGGATTTCCCTTCTCCCTAAGTGTAGGCAGGGTTAGGGTTAGGGTAAGTGCAGAGTGCCTGCAGCTTGCATACCCTCCTAACCGAGGTTATGGACACCAAGAAGCCTGCCTTCCCAGTTACACACTTCAGGTCCGCAGTAGTCGTGAGCTCAAGAGATGGTTCCCTGAGTTTGGCTATACACAGATTCAAATCCCAGGGAAGGACTGGTTCTCTAACAGGTGGATACGGATGCAGAAGACCTTTAAAGAACTTAATGGACTAAGTAGTCCAAAAATACTGGTAGGTCTGCCTGTAAGGAGTTGAGCTGCTAGGAGTACACCACAGCAGAAACCTTTCCTATTTGGAAGCATATGTCATTCTCATGGTAGACTTCCTGAAAACCCCGAGGACCTTGAGGACGTCCTCTGAAAACTGAAAATCAGAAAACTCTAACTCCTCGAGAGCCAAGCCTTGAGGTGCAGTGACTTGAGATTTGGAAAGATTAGTATGCTCTGAGACATTGTCAACAGTGCATCTCTGTGGGAGACGAATGGGCTGTTTGGTGGAGCGAGCCAGAAGCAGGCAGTACCAGGGCGTTCCAGGTACTGTGGAGCCACTAAAATCATAGTTGCAGGTTGGCTCCTTAACTTTAAGAGAAACTTGAAGCAATAAAGGTAATGGAGGGAAGGCCCACAGGAACTTCCCTGATCAGTCCGGAGTCAGGGCCTCCATGGGGACTAGCCCTTCTGTTGGAGGCCTGCAACAAAAACAGGGGGGAGCTGATAGCTCTCCTTGGAAGTGAGTGGGTCTATTTCTGGTGTGCCCCGTCTGCTGAAATTGTGGCCAGTAGTTGTTCAAGGTTAGTTCATTATGACCCTGACTGATCCTGCTGAGGGAAACTGCCAGGACATTGTCCATCCCTGGAAGGTGGGCTGCTGACAGCTGCATTTCCTTGGAGTAAACCAGAGTACAGATCTTCATAGCTTCTATGCCTAGATTTGAGGACCTTGTGCCCCCTTCCTGTTGATGTTGTACATGGCAGTGGTATTGTCTGTCCTGATTTGGACTGGCTGGCCCTCTACCTGGGGGGGGGACGAATGACTGAACAGTTTGGTAATCTACCCTTAGCTCTAGGAGGTTTATGTGCTCTCTGGACTCCTAGGAGGACCACAGTCCGCTTACTGTTAGGTCTTCCAGATGGGCTCCTCAGCCTAGAAGAGAGGCATTTGTTGTTAGGATGACAGTGGGAAACTGCAAGGTGGTCTGGGTTAGCTGGATGAAACCCTTGACCTGTTGGTGAGACTCTCCTGCGACCATCATACCTTGCCTCCTGAGGTGTGCTGCCACCACAGCTAAACACTTTGTGAACAGTCCAGGAGCGGATGAGAGGCCGAAAAGAAGGGCTGTAAACTGGTAATGACCAGAAGACAACCTGAACGTAAAGGTACTGTCTGTGACTGGGCGAGATCAGAATGTGGAAATACTCATCCTTTAGGCCCAAGGGACCCATCCAGTCTCCCTGTTGCAGGGATGGTATCACTATGGACAGGGTCCAAGGTGGGTCGTGGCGGGTGAACAGTGGAGGATGAATGAGCGGGGCCACCACATCAGGGTCATGAGATCCAGGAGATGCCCTGGGGCGAAATGCAACCCAGAACGCGGTCCTCCATGCCTGGTTTCCATAGCCAAGGGCGCCACCAATATTGGTGGGCAGGTGGCCTGGGCAGCCGTGAGGTCATCCAACTTGGGCTGTGTTATGCAATGCCAGGTCCATCAAAAACAAGACTGCAATTATTGCAGATCTTGTAGAAAGAGTGGCTCTGGCTTACATTACCGAGACCTGGCTGGATGGGAATTCTGGCCCCATTTTGGAGGCTCTAACTCCAGCCGGGTACTCAGTGCTCCACCACCAGAGACTGGATGGGGGGTTCAAGACCAAACTTAACCTCACAAGTGTACCAGTTGAGGAGGCTGAGTCATTTAAATGTACCGGGGTAGCAGGTGTGGGCTGTAGGATCGCCCTCATCTACCGTCCACCTGGAGATGAGAAGCAATTTATTCAGGAAGTGGCGGACTTCGTCATCAACATGGTATTTGAATCGCCCAGACTGATGGTTCTGGGCGATTTCAATGCATGGGTCAATGACAAACTCTTGCAGTTTGGACAGCACTTTCTCCAGTTGATGTCATCTCTGGGCCTTACACAGATAGTTAGCACTGCTACCCATAAACATGGTCACTCCCTTGACTTAGTTTTTCTCCTGGGGATCGAGGCCTCTGATTTGGGGGTGGAACCAGTTGGGTGGTCCGATCACTACACTGTGGAGTTTAGTTTTAGCACGCCCCCCCCGTAGGCCTACCCCTGTGGAGATGGTCAGGTATCACCCTTTACGAGATGTTATTTCTGAAAGTCTGGCGGTGGTACTTGACCTATTGTCCCTTCCAATGGCAAACAATGACCCAGATGCCCTTGTGGTAGCCTATAATACAGGTATCTCAGCGGCCCTGGATGTCATTGTTCCTGTCCATGTTTGCCCTCTCTCGCCCTTCGCCCTCGGTCCCCATGGTTTGATGGGACCTTGAGGGAGTTGCGGAGACTAGGTCGAAGGTTAGAGTGCTGCTGGCGGAGATCCTCCCTTGATGCTGACCACCTTGGATTGATGGAGCACTATCAAGTCTATCAATCTGCAATCACCTGTAAGAAGGCAGCGTTCCTGTCCAGGGAGATTGTGGCTGCTCAGAAATTGACCAGCTCAGCTCTTTCGTACTGTAGACAGGCTGTGCAACCAGGCTGTCTACACATCCAAAGGGCTTCTTTGCAAAGAGAGTGCGATGAACTTGCTCAATTCTTTGCAGCTAAGGTGGCCGACATTAGGGCGGCGCTCCAACCGGCACACTCTAAGGGTGGTTTGGACCAGCGTGAGGCTGCTGCTTCTCGGTTTTCCTGGAGTGCCTTTGACTGACCGGAATTCATGGATATCATGCGGATTGTCCAGTGTGCACACCCTACCTGCTGTAGTTTGGATCCAGGACCAATTTCCCTGATTCTGGGTTGTATCGACTCTATTGGTCCAGTCCTAGCATGGATAGTCTGGTGCTCCTTGGAAACAGGTGAGTTTCCGAGCTACCTGAAGGAAGTGGTGGTAACACCCCTCCTGAAGAAAGCTTCTTTGGACCCTGACTGCCATGCAAACTACAGACCAATCTCTAACCTTCCCTTTTTAGGAAGGTGATTGAGAAGGTAGTGGCCGTGCAGCTGGAGAACCATTTGACCATCCATGATATCTATGAACCCCTCCAGTCCGGTTTTCGAAAAGGCATAGTACTGAGACAGCGCTGGTTCGGGTGCTCAATGATCTCCTGATGGCCAGGAATCAGAAGAACTGTTCCATTCTGGTTCTTCTAGATCTCTCATCAGCCTTTGACACTGTGGACCATGGGGTTCTACTTGAGCATCTGAGGTTCATCTGTGGACTATTGGATGTAGTCCTCAGGTGGTTTACATCTTACCTCACTGGAAGAACACAGAGTGTCTTCCGGGGTTTATTCCTCGGATCCAGTTTCTCTATCTTGTTGGGTTTTTCAGGGCTCTGTGTTGTCCCCGTGTTGTTTGCAGTGTATATGCTGCCCCTCAGAGACACTGTAAGAAGGTATGGGCTGAGGCTTCACTGTTATGCTGATGATACTCAGCTCTACCTTTCTTTTGCACCCGATCAGGGTGGAGCTTTCTGGGTCTTTAATAACCGTCTTAATGAAATCGAGGAGTGGATGGATTCGAGTTGGTTGAAGTTGAACTTGGAAAAGACAGAGGTGTTGGTAGTGGATCCGGCGCGCCGGACAGTGGGGTTGGGAGTTGGTTCACCCTCTGGACTCTACCTTGGGGGTGTTTCACGCCCGACCTCTGAACAGGTGCATAACCTGGGGTAATATTTGATGAGGGATTGACTCTGCATTCACAGGTGTCTGCTGTCGTCATGTCCTCATTTTACCATCTGAGGAATATCTCCAAGATTAGGCACCTTGTTCCATCTGGCGATCATTCTACGCTGGTCCATGCCTTTGTGTCCTCACGTCTGGACTATTGTAACTCCCTTTATCTATGGCTTCCTGGGGTTGAAATCTGCCACGTGCAGCTGATGCAGAATGCAGCGGCCCGGCTTTTGACTGGTATCTCGGTTCAGCCATATTTCGCCGGTGCTGCGCGGACTGCACTGGCTGGCAGTGCAGTGGCAGAGCACCTTTAAAGTCGGTCTTCTGACTTTTAAAGCCCTACATGGACTTGGCCCTGACTACCTGAAAGAGCTCCTGGTCCCTTACTGCCCTGGGAGATCGCTCCGCTCAGCTGGCGAGGGGCTGCTAGAGAGCCCGAGGGTGTTTTTGAAATCTTCTGGGGCCCGTACATTTATGTACGTTGCCCCTACCCTCTGGAATTCTCTACCCCATCAGTTATGGGGGTGCATGACTGTGGAGGGATTTAAAAAGGCCCTAAAAATGTATTTGTGGACCAAGCATTTGAAGTCTGACTGTAAAAGTTAATTTGCGCTAGTTGTTTTAATATAATATTTGAAATGCTCAGTCTGTTTTATTCTGTAAGGCACCTTGGTTTTTTTGAAAGGCACCATAAAAATAAAGCTTTAAGCCGGCCCAGTGGTGCAGAGGGTTGAGGCACTGAACGCCACACCTCGTGCCACGCCGGCGACCCGGGTTCAGGAACGAGCCTGGGACGTCGAAGGTCGGCCGGGGGGTGGGAGGGAGAGGACTAGAGCAGGCTGCCGACAGGCGGCCCTCTACCTCAGGGATAGGGGTAGCAGGTACCTCGGAGCTCGGCTGCCCTCTGGTGTAGGCCAGAGAAGCGGCACCTCTCCGAGGACCTGCAGCATTAGGCCATCCGCGGGAGGGTGGAAGAGATCTCATCTGGAGCTGTGGTGCATATGTGCGCCTCCACACGCATGCGCTACCACTTCCGGGGGTCTCGGGAGTAGGTCCACGGGAGAAACGGAGGAAAAAGTGGGGGCCACCAAGGATGATACCTCTGGACGGGCTCTGGGGATCTGCTGCAGCGTGCATGGTACTACAAGCTCCCGAAAGACCCTGATTCCGGTAGGATGGTGGACGATGAGGGAGGACCTGCCACAGGAGGATAAAGAAAGTTGGAAAAAAAAAAATAAAGTTTTATTTTTATTATTATTATTTATTATTCTTGTGAGAAGGTACCTTGAGTATGGACCGTTTCCTCACTGAGATGAAGAAACTCTTTGTGGTACACTTGACTGCAGCAGCTTGTCAACCTCCAACTAAAGCAGAATCATATCTGTTGTAGTGGGGGTTTTGAAGTTTCTGTGAACCTGCAATCTGGGAAATCTTGAGAACTGCAGTGTGAGCCATTGGCTCACTACCTTCAGGACTCACTTGTCTGTGGTGATGGTTTTCCATTCCTGGAAAAAATTAGCCAGCTTTCCTCTCACTTGCAATAGAAGGGTGACCTGGACTGACTCATCAGGGGTTATGTTTCGGCTGAGTCTTAGGAGCTGTAGTCAGATCAGCCCATTTGGAAGCTCTTCTGCCCCAGCCCTTAAAGTAACTTCACATGTGAGAACAATCATAGGGCATGGGTATGAAGGCACAGGGAAAATAATCCCTACCTCTACCTCCCTTACCCTGAGGTCTGTAGGAAGTGGAGGCCTTTTTCTTCTCAGTGTTGGACCATAACCTTTGCCTGGGCATCCTGGGACAAATTAGTGGTCCTCAGCCAAGCAAATCTCCTTAGAGAGATGGCATGGGCCATAAGCCTAGAGCAGTGACCCTCAGTCACGAATGGCTCAGGAGCCACATGAGCAGTCAGCAGTAGCCAAAGCACCACAATATGCACCTCCTAGTAAATTTTGGTTAACGCACTCCAGTGTAAAATAAAATTATTTCATTTACTAAACATTAGTTAATATTTGCACAGTCTGACAGGGTGCAGCTTGCAAGAACATTTGCAATAAACTTTGCAAATAATGTTTTCTGGTGTACAATGCAGTGGTATTATAGTGCATCCTGGTTGGTTGATACTGTATCGTGCTGGAACTATTTTCATTGCTTACTGGGAAGAGCCGCAGGTGATAAGCTAAAGAGCCGCTTGAGGCTTTAAAGCCACGGTCTGAGGATCACTGCCCTAGAGGCAGTGTCGTTGGTATCCATTTCCAAATGGAAATGGTATTTGGTAGCATCAACAGCTGTTCTGGCAGTATCTGCCAAATCTTGAGCCAGATCCCCTGAGAGCCTCTCGCTCAAAGCAAGAATAGAGTTCCAGAGGGCTTTCTGGTATTGGGCATAGCAGGCCATGTAAACCACCTGACTCGAAAGTAGAGAAGAAGAGGTATACGCCCCTCACTTTTTTTTTGTTACTGTCCAGCTTCCTGGAATCTTTGTTTGGAGGCTATATAGAGAGAGGAACCCAGCCTTGTCACAGGCAGCCACCTGTACCACCCCCTCAAGATCTGGGTGCGAGTAGAGGTACTCAGCATCTGCCTATTCAGCTGATACTTCTTCTCAATTTTCTTGTTGATCCCTGGCATGGAAGTGGGAGTCTGCAACAACCTGCAGGTTGCTTTCATGAGGGACTTATGGACAGAAGGCAGTATAGCGCAGTGGTTTAAGGCTCTGAACTGCAAATCTGGAGACCTGGGTATGAATCCCACAGCCCCCACTTGCATACTGTGTGACCCTGAGCAAGTTACTTAACTTCCCTGTGTTCCCAGGTCGCACCGGTAAACTAGCTTTCAGCTTAGTGTGCCACTCCTGGTTAAACAATTGGGGGGGGGCTCTTAGATGAGGGAAACTATCCTGTCCAAAAATGTGGCCTCCTCCTCCTCCACAGTCTCCTGGGTGGACAGATACAGTGTGGTTACCATTTGCCTTACAAAGGCATAGTGTTTGGAAAAGTCCTCCAGACCCCTGAGATGGGAACTGAGCTTCAGTTTTGGGGAACTGTGAAACTCACTACGTTCCATCTCCTGTTCCTCCTCTTCACAGCAAAAACCAGTTCCCTGGTCCCCAAGAACCGGGGGAGTAACAGAGATTGCAGGAGGAACAGACATAACCATAGGGTAACCATGGTTAACAACCCTGGAAAAATAGCCCAGCCTTAGTCATGTCCTCCACAGAAGACACATTTTCATTTTGTTTTGTTCTGTCAACTGCAGACTCCTTTGCTTCTTCAGCAGGAGGGGCAGCAACTTTTTTTGTCTGTTAGCAGGCACTGGGTTTGGAACCTGCTGAGGTGGTCTTATAGTTTGGCAGAGTTATGGTTCCCTTACTCAGGAACCCTAGTATCGGGGTGGGGCTGTTTCTTTAGTTTGCCATGAGAAGAAGGCCCCCCCTCAGAGTGTTTTAGTGATACAGAGGCAGACTGAGAAGCCACAATAATCTGCCATTATTATTTTCTTTACCCTCTTTTAAACTGTTTAGGGCAAAAACTTGCTGCAAAATTAACAATCAGCTACAAGGTAACCAGGAACTAGGTACCTTAAGCCCAGCTCGTGGCAATCTGCCTTGCCAAAAGACTGTAGCACCTCACACAACTTTAAAAACCAGTAAGTCATGTTTTCTTTTTGGGTCTGGCTGTCGAGCCAATAAAACAGACCCTGAAAAAAGAGGTTTCCAAAGAGAAAAGGAAACAAACTCAGTGGTCCTCCTTTGACCATGAGGTTAAGGCACCTCTTTTTTTTTTCCCTAGGTCTGTCTGTCATGCCAATAAAACAGACCCTAAATCAAGGTTCCCAAAAAAGGAAAGACAAGCTTGTGGCTCAACTGAAAAGAAACAGACCATTATAAAACACCACTGCATCTTTTTTAATTTTCCCCTCAGGAATATACGGAAATACCAAAAGTGACTCAGCTCCTAAAAAAACAAACAAAAAAAAACAAAACAAGGAACTGAGTCACTGACAATGTGAAATAGCAAGAAATATAAAACTGAGGGAAATACGATGTGCTGTATGTGCTGTAAAGAAAAAAACGCTGACTGAAAACCCAAGATCTTCTCCGGCTCCCGGAAACCACTACGAGACGGAGAAACCACTGAAAAATAGAAAGGAATACTCCCCATCAAAGTAGAGAAAACAAATATAATGAAATACTAGTGAAATCAGAATTAAAAAGGTTAAAAACCAGAAATGACTGAAGAGAGTTCTTTGGGGCGACTTGCTTCAGCAAGCAAAGAAATAGATCTGACGCTATTTAGTGGAACACAGTGTCACCTCTTGGTGGAAGTCTGAACAGCGTTTGAAGTTCCACAATTTACATACATTCCACTCTCTGGGGCAGCTCAACATAGCTGGATAGCTGCATATGTTAAGCATAATGAGGGATTTCTGGGGTTTGAATACATGCGTAACGAGAGGTGCATAATATCAGGCAGACAGCTGCATTATGAATGTACCGTAAAGGAGCCACTTTTGAGGCAGGTTAACCAATTAACAGACTGTTGCAATAATCAAGCCTGGAAATCATCAGGCTATTTATAATCATTTTGGTAGCCTCAGGAATCAAATGTATTTCCTAATGTGCCTGATATTACACAACTACCAGGATTTAGAAATGTGTAAGATCTGTAAACTCTAAAGAAGCAACTCAGAATCCACGTAGACAACCGGGTTCTTAACAGTATTCTCAGGGAGAAGCTTAGAGGAAACTACTTTTGCATATGGTTTGTACCTATGACTAACTAGGGATCTAATGTGGCTGACAAAGGGGAATAAGAAGGCTTCAGTTTTATCTGGGTTAATTTTGGGGAAAGTTTGGAAGCTCCACAGTGAAACTGCAGTGAGATAATGCACAAGGATCGCAGCAGTGGCAGCAGAAAAATTTGGAAACGATATCTATATCTGGGCATGTGCCTCAGCTTTCGTCTTTGAAGGTTGCCTGAGGTTATCGGTTTAAACTCAAACATGCTATTGATGTCCATACTTTGTAAGTGTGCTTTTATTAACAATGTACAGTACAAGTCAATAACTGTTCTCTTTATGAATGCCCCAAATAAAAGCAAATTCTCCATTTTAGTAATGACTTCCAAAAGCAATTCAAATAGGATTACTGAAAATGGCTTGTTGCTCACTTTGTTACAGGTGACTCTGTATCTGTGTCATCATGCTCCGATATGAATTTCAGCTCTCCTGACTTGCTGATTACTGCAGACATCTGCAAGAGATCAAAAAAGCAGTGAGGTAGAAAAATAACAAAACAAAGGAAGAGATGGGGCCAGCACTTTCTCTCTCTGTGCATTTGTGAAAACCCACTGACTTCCTGAAAAGAACATGTACCCATTTGAGAAAAAAACGCCAAGTCTATCAGCCATGAAGATTTTTGCCCCTGTGTGGTTATAAACAATCAAATGGCTAAAAACAGTTGTTCTTCCTCCTCTCTTTATCAAACACAGATTATCAGGCAAGGGGCAACAATGGTGGAAAAAGGAAGTTTCTTTTTATCTAAGATTCAGAACAAAACCAGTGTACTTTAATCCAGTGAGTTAGCTTAACCTAGTTAGGATACTTGGGTGGCAAAGGTCAGTTTAGACAATTTTTTTTTCTGAAAGCCTATAGATTGTAAAAAAAAATTGTGTTATACAAGGATGCAAATTTTCTGTCTGGTATTTTTTTTGACACAGCTAAGACTGGTCATCCTACAGCACTAAAGTTCAAAATTGTGGGGGTGGGGGTGAAAAAAAACAGGCCACATGCTCTCTATAATGCAGACTTTCATTGTGCACTTGAAGTAACTAACTGGCATGTCTCACTCTCTATGTTCCACCTGCTATAGTCATAATATATAACCTAAGTGTAAACTCATATGGATATAAGCTACCATGGTGGTTAAGACACCTACTCACTTAGATACAGTGGAGCTAAACATCCTTAGCACTTCTTAGTTTTTATACTTGTTCTTTAGACCATTGTTATTGTAACAGTAGGCCATGCCCCGCTAACTCTCTGACCAAGTGTAAATGAATACACTCCTTCCTGATGTTCTACTTTATGCAGCCTGGTAATCTACATACTTTATTTCAGAAAAACTAAAGGCTATCTCCGGAGGAAGTCCTAAATATAGCAGGCAAAACGTAGAGAGTAAGGCACACCAGGGAATTACCACAAGTGCCCAATAAAAGTGAAGATCTGCTGCGTTACAGAAAGCACGTGGCTGGTTTTTGTACCCCCCCCCCCCATTTGGACTTTAAGCCTTGCATGGATTCAGAGGAAACGTGAGGAAGAATTTCTTCACAGAACGGGTGGTGGACAAGTGGAACACCCTGCCAGAGGAAGTGGTGGGGGCTGAAACAATCACGGGATTTAAGAATGCATGGGATAGACATAAAGGAATTCTGGAGGTCAGGGGTAAGGGGCAACAGACTTCTAGGAAAACATAAACTGAACTTACAAGCTCAAATGGGCAGACTGGGTGGGCCATAGGCCCTTATCTGCCGACACTGTCTATGTATCTGTGTATCTATGGGGAGCAGCTGCTACTTATCAGTGAACACTTATTTTCTGAGGTACCCCCTCTTACTGAGGATACACACAGACTGTAGTTCATACAAAAGCACTTGGTTTTTACAATACTTGATTCAACTAAACCTGTTTTTCTGATGTTTTTCATTGCTTTCAAGACTATAACATTAAAAGGTACAAAATGTTCTACAAAGATTTTTTTAACATTATCCTAAGGTGACCAGGTGTTCCAGTTTAGGAAGAACAATCTCGGTTTTTAATCAGCTGCCCCTGTCATTTTTAGGAAATGTTGCATTTGTCCCAATTTTCTGAGAGCCCCAAACTAACAAGAAGTAGTAGTACATGTACCCGCCTACTGTAGCCCGTGTCACGTTTTAATCTGGAAAGCCTTGTCACCCTACATTCTCCTATGTAGGAAGACAATATGTTGCATAATAAAAACAGTTAAGATTTAATGCCAAGAAATGTTTAGAACTTCTTTTTTGTGTCAATACCATCAAAAAATGTTTAGCACTGATTTTTATGTGTTAATACTGCCTCTGAGACCACCCTTACAGTTTAAGAGTGGTCTCACTCACATTCTCTGGGTATGAGAACTGCAAAACGAAGGCGAGTGATTCTGATACCCTAAGAATATAAGTGAGATCACTCTTACAACTGTAAAAGTGGTCTCGGAGGCAGTATTAATACAGTATATTATTGATTGAGATCAATCAATGATATGCTAACTTTCAGAAAACCTGCCCCAAACATGCTGGTTTCAGTGGCAGCTGCGTGTGAGATACTCTTTACAAAACAGGAGTGTCTCACATGCAAGGGAAAGCAGCACTCCGATTAGTCAGAAGTGCTTCTCTCAGTCTATAATTAAGCAATAAGGTACGACAAGGTGTGGTATATCATGGGATATTGTCACGCCTCTGGTGGTTGGGCACAAGGCCGCAGGCCGAGTGCGTCCAACCACCCGAGAGGTGACAATATCCCATGATATACCACACCCTGGAGTGACTTATTGCTATTATGAACCGAGTTTGAAGTTTTATAAATAAAAAAAATAAAACAAACAGGTTTTAAAACATTTTATGAATGAACTTTTGGGTGGTGTAGGAGTACATTTTGAAAAAATAGTTCTCAGACAGTAGAGAGCAAAGAGGCTGGTGGTGCCGGAAGTCTTTTGAAGCCGTGATGATGTAGCCCGATATCATCATGGCTTCAAAGAGTTCTTGGCCAATCAGATTCCTCTATTTACGATCCTCAGTTCATAATGTAAATGATAAACACCTACATGTGATTTCATTTAATCAGTGGTAATAACTACTGTACCTCTTATCCTGCGTACAATGGTCTCTCATGCAGCAGCTCTAAGAAAGAAGCTCTAGCCAGAGATGATATGGCTGTGAAGAGCTATCAAATGACCAAAGTTACAAATGTGCATAGAAATTATGCAACACTCGGGTGTAACATGACCATTTTTTGGAGGTATTGCACCAAACTTTCAACATGGTCTTTTTGGGACCCCTCCTCAGGAAGAGTGCCTGTGTCATTTTGTTCACTTGTCCCGAAAGGTGATTTCGCAGAGTGAACGCGCTATTTTTTAATATTCACAAATTGGTAGTGAGCTTGATATGAGGTTGGGGAACTTTGCAACGCTTCGGGAAGTGTGACATTCCCAGATTTTTACCAACATCACTGGCAAACTATTAATTTACAATATCTCTATCTCCAATTTTTGAGTTTTTATTTTGAAAGAGATTATTTTTGCTGTCATACATGACATGGTCATAACAACGAGTATAAACAGTATATGGAAATTATGTACTTACCGTAATTCTTGATCTTCATGGACACAGTCTCCACCACTCATTCACACTAATGTGACTACGCCGGAGGCGCTAGGACCCCGTGGGAGTCAAAAATCTTCAGGAGGTCCGGCACCAGGATAGGACCACGCATGCGCGGCACCACAAGTCTAGCTTGCCTCATATGAGCTATCTAGGTGTTGACCCTCCAACCACCTCAGTACCTTTTCGACCAAGGAGGTGCAGCGTAAACTAATGAAAGAAAACCTAACCCTAAATTCCGGGCCTACGAAGGCCTGGATGACCCATGCAAGAAGGGTCAATTGAATAATGTTTTCACAGCCCGAAAGCAAGGCATTGAAGACCAAAGAAACAAAATGAGTGAGCCCGGGGGATGGTGGGTGGGCGTGTGAATGAGTGGTGGAGACTGCGTCCAAGAAGATCAAGAATTACGGTAAGTACGTAATTTCCATATCTTCCTGGACTCATGTCTCCACCATTCATTCAAATTAATGGGAGAGTACCAAGCTAAAACCAACCCACCCTGAGTAAGGCAGTCAGAGTTGGGCTCTTTCAGAATGGAAGTCCAAAGGGCTGTTCTACCAAGGAAAGAACTATCTGGAAAGGACACCCAGAACATAGTGCTTTATAAAGGTATGCACTGAGCTCCATCTCACTACCTTGCAGAAGACTGCAAAAAACACATTACAGATCTCTACCAGGAGGCTGCAACCACTCTGATAGAGCGGTGTGAACCCAGCCTTTCAATTTGGCCTGAAACAAGGATTAGTAGTGTCGAAGACATACTACTAACCTAGCCGAAAACATCTCAGGGCAAGAAGCTGACCTAGCTGAGGCATGCTGAAGCTACAAACATTGTTCGAAAGTGTAGCTCTTCGTTCTGTCGATCAGAATCGAAGAACTGTCTTAACATTTAAAGAGTGAAAGGAGCAGTTCCTTTCCTTTTGGAGCCAAAGCAAAAACTTGACTAACAGTAAGGCCAGAGGCAATGTCTACCGGTTCAAGCTAGACCGAAAAAGCACTGATGTGAAACTCCACAACCAAGTAAGGCTGACCTGCAAACAACAGGTCCAAGAGGCACTTCAACACCTTATCTAGTGGACAACCGAAAGGTCCATGTGGGATTTGCCCTTCAAATAGAGAAGGGGTCCCATTCAGCTATGTAAGCTTTCCTGGTGGAAGGCCTATGCAAGAGTGTGTTGCCCCTTTGGTACCTGAATGGCAGTGTGTGGAGGCTGAGAAATGGAAAAGGATAGAAAGTTTGAGGGGTCCTCCCTAGAGGCCATTAAATTTCTGAGGTCCACAAACCCTGATGCATCTGCCCAGAAGTACCTATCTACACTCGAAGGCAATTTTGGGAGCATTGAGTCAAGGAAGAACTTGATGTGGAAATTTCGAGGTTCAAAACGATGGCCAGGGGAAAGTCTGTCTGCATATCTTACACATCTGGAAAGAGCGCTGCAGAAGGCTTACCAAAAAGGTGGGGTAGCCGCCAGTGACTTAAACCATGTGAGGTTGGGGCACATACTGCAACATGCAAAGCATTCTAAATTGCAGCTCCTTCAATTAAAGCTGCCAGATAGAAGGGGTAACCCACTCGACTATTGTGACTTGATAAAAGAACTCCAGGAGGTTGAAGATGAAGAGGGGGATTGTAATTCTAGGCCCTTCTGAAGTGGGGACCAATGAGGGTGTGCCACCATGGGATGAACTTCTGAGGGAGTTCAGGGAAACAAAAAACAGTCTCTTTATGAAGGTCGCTCCTGCAAGTACAGGCACTGACCCTTATCCAACTGCATCTGCTATGGGGGTTGGGGTGTCCACCCAGGCATCTCCTGCTGACAGCAGCTCGAAACTCAATATCTTGACTATGGAAGTAAGAGAATTGATGAGATGTCTCCAAATGCTCACCACACAGCAGACAGAGATGGCACCAAGGTTTTCAGTTGGTAGTACCACCGCCCCAGCTCCCAGTGTGATGCCTTGGCCACCACAAATCCGAGAAAACATATTTTGCCATAATTGTGGGAAGGATGGGAACACGAAGAGAGAATGCCAGTCCACAGAAGACCTACATAAAATTGTATATAGGCTTCAAGGCAAGCTTCGGAGAATGAATCAGCGGTCAAGGAGTGCCCAAAATGACCGCAGTGAGGGTTCAAGAAGTAGTAACTCAAATCCCTATGTGGCTAAATCATCTGTCCAGGCCCCTGCTGCTGTCCCTCCAGACTGGTCCGAAATAGTGAGCCCTTCAATGGAGACTACCGTGGCTGTGAATGGTATTCCTACCCGGGCAGTGCTGGACAATGGGTCGCAAGTGACCATTGTATTTAAGGACTGGTATGACAAACACTTATCTGCTGTGCCCTTACAATCCCTGGAACGCCTACATGTGTGGGGGCTGAGCGACAAGTCTTATCCCTACCTAGGATATGTCCACCTCTGGTTGTCATTTCCTGCAGCTGTAACTGGTGTAGAAGAGTAAGTCGAGACACTGGCCTTAGCGTGTCCCCCTACTGGACTGTATGATGGGGTTTCCCTGTTAATTGGGACCAATGCCCATATGTTTGGGAGACTGGCACAACTCTGTCACAAGAAATAAGGGCAACAGACTGAGAGGGCCCTAAGAATTCACGCTCTGATCAAGAGGGCCTATGATTTGCAACAGAACCCCAAGGGAGTGGACTAAGATGAACCGGTAGGGGTCGTGTGGAAGAAGGATCCCGATTAAATGGTACTGTCCCCTAACGCCCAGTGTACCGTTCAAGCAGAGGTCCGCCTCCGCAAACATGTCAAGAACAAAATACTGATGCTGGACGTGCCAGGCGATGGAAAATTGCCAGAAGGATTATTGGTTAAGCCCAGCATCTTGCCAGCTCGTGCTCATGCCTATGCATGACGAGTGATGGTCCATAGAAACATAGACTTTGACAGCAGATAAGGACCACTTGGCCCACCCAGTCAACTCATTTCCCTACCTATTGGATAAGCTGCAGATTCTAGTTAACCAACAGCCTACTTCCTGCAATCCCCCACTATACAGTGCCTTCAGAAAGTATTCACCCCCTTGGATTTGTCACATTTTGTGATGTTGCAAACTCAAATTAAAATACATTTATATGGGATTTTTTAACACGTATCTACACAAATTACTCTATAATGTCAAAGTGGAATGAAACTTCCAGAATTTTCTGTACATGTAATTTAAAATAAAAACCTGAAATGTCTTGATTTGATAAGTATTCACCTCCCTTTGCTATGACACTCCAAACTGAGCTCAGGTGCATCCAGTTTCCTTGTGAGATCACTCTAAAACTTGAATGGAGTCCACCTGTGGTCAGTTCAAATGGTTGACATGATTTCAGAGGAAATACACCTGTCTATATAAGGTCCCACTGTTGACAGTGCATGTCAGAGCAGAAACTCTACCATGAAAACCAAGGAGCTGTCCGTAGAACTCTGTGATAGAATTGTGAGGAGGCATAGATCTGGGGAGGGGTATAAAAACATTTCTAGGGTGTTGAAAGTTCCCAGGAGCACAGTCAAGTCCATCATTAGGAAATGGAAAGATTACGGAACCACCCAGAATCTTCCTAGAGCTGGCCGTCCTCCCAAACTGAGCAACCGGGCAAGAAGGACCTTGGTCAGGGAAGTGACCAAGAACCCAATGACCATCCTGACAGAACTACAGAGTTCCATGGCTGAGATGGGAGAACCTGTCCAGAGGACAACAATCTCTGCAGCACTTCACAGATGTAGCCTCTATGGGAGATTGGCTAGACGGAAGCCACTCCTGAGAAAAGGCCACATAATAGCATGCCTGGAGTTTGCAAGAAGCCACGTGGCAGACTCTGAGACCATGTGGCAAAGATTCTCTGGTCTGATGAAACAAAATTGAACTCTTTGGCCTGAATGCAAAGCGCTATGCCTGGCGCAAACCGAACACAGCTCATCACCCGTGTAACACCATCCCTACCATGAAGCATGGTGGTGGCAGCATCATGTTATGGGGATGCTTTTCAGTGGCAGGGACTGGGGCACTTGTCAGGATAGAGTGAACAATGAATGGAGCCAAATACAGGCATATCCTTGAGGAGAACCTGCATCAGTCTGCAATAGACCTTGGACTGGGGCAAAGATTTATGTTCCAACAGGACGACGACCCCAAGCATACAGCCAAAACAACACTGGAGTGGCTTCAAAACAAGAAGGTGAATGTCCTTGAGTGGCCCAGCCAAAGCCCAGACTTGAATCCCATTGAGAATCTGTGGAAAGACTTAAAGATTGCGGTTCACCGAGGTGCCCCATCCAACTTGACAGAGCTTGAGCAAATCTGCAAGGAAGAATGGGCGAAAATCCCCAAGTCCAGATGTGCAAAGCTGATACAGACATACTCAAGAAGACTCAAAGCTGTAATTGCTGCCAAAGGCACTTCTACAAAGTACTGACTCAGGGGGATGAACACTTAAGTAAACAAGATATTTCAGTTTTTAATGTTTCATAAATTTTTGTTACACAATAAAAATATTTTTGGCCCTTTAAATTGTTGAGTATGCTGTGTGAATCAAGGGGGGAAAATCATTTCAATGCATTAAAAATTCTGGTAGTAACACAACAAAATGTGACAAAATCCAAGGGGAGTGAATACTTTCTGAAGGCACTGTAATTGCCTTATGTCTGTCCAATGCATGTTTTAGACCCCACAACCTCTCCAGGAAGGCGGTTCCATGCATCCACCACTCTCTCTGTGAAAAAAATTTTTCTCACATTACCCCTGAGCCGTCCCCCCCCCCATCCTTAAATTGTGCCCCCTTGTTCTTATACTGTACATCTCTTTTTCTGAAAGATGCTACCCTCCTGGACTTTGTTGGTTCCCTTGAGGTACATTTCTATCATGTCCCTCCTTTCATCAAGGGTATACATATTAAGCTCTCTCAGTCTCTCTGTATATGGTTTCTGATGTAGACCCTGCACCATTTTAGTTGCCCTCCTCTGGATTGCTTCCATTCTGTCTAAGTCCTTGCGCAGATGAGGTCTCCAAAACTGCACGCAGTACTCCAGATGGGGTCACACCAACTGTCTGTATAGAGGGATAACCACTTCCCTTTTTCTACTTGTGATGCCCCTCCCTATGCATCCCAGTATCCCCCTGGCTCTCCTTACACACTGCTTACCCACCTTTAGGTCATCTGATATGACTACCCCCAGGTCCCTTTCCATTATTGTTGTTGTTAGTACCTCCCCTGCTATTGTGTACTCTTCTCCTGGATTTTTATTTCCCAGGTGCATTACTTTGCACTTCTTTGCATTGAATCTAAGTTGCCATATGTCTGACCATTCCTCCAACCTTGCCAGGTCCCTTCTCATCCTTTCTACCCCCCATTGTGTATCAACTCTGTTACAGATCTTTGTGTCATCTGCAAAGAGCATACCTTTCCTTCAGACCCTCTGCAATGTCATCTATAAAGACATTAAAGAGGATGGACCCAGTACTGACCCTGAGGTACTCCACTAGTAACCTCCTTCCTTCAGAATGTGTTCCATTCACTATTACCTTCTGTATCTGTTGTGCAGCCAGTTTGCTACAGGCTACCACCGGGACCCACTCCCAGGCTGGCTAACTTGATTATTAATCTTTTGCGGGACTGTGTCAAATGTCTTGCTAAAGTCTAATGCCATACCACAGCCCCTCCTGGTCTATTACTTTGGTCACCCAGTCAAAGAAATCGATTAGATTCATCTGACATGACCTTCCTGCTGTGAAGCCATGCTGCTTTGGGTCCTTTGCCCCATGTCCTCTAGGTACTCAACAATTCTTTCTTTCAAGTGATTCTATCATTTCCCCACCACGAGGTCAAACTAACAGGTCTGTAGTTTCCTGCTTCTGCCTTGCTCCCACTTTTGTGAAGAGGAATCACATCTGCCCTCCTCAGTCCTCAGGTACCACCCGTCCTCCCATGATTTGTTAAAAAGTGTGGTCAGTGGTGTCACTAGGTCCTCCCTTAGTTCTTTTAGGATTCTAGGGTGAATCCCGTCAGGCCCCACTGCTTTGTCCACCTTGAGTTTTAGGAGTTCTTTCAGGACTCTTTCTTCTGTAAATGGACTGGTGTCAACCCCACTACTCAGAGTGCTTCTATTGTTTGGTTTAGGTAACTCCTTCTCCTCTTCTTCTTTTGTGAATACTGAGCAAAAGTATTCATTCAGTGTCTCTGCCTTTTCACTGTCTCCCTCTGCCCACCTCCCCTCTCCTTTATTAATCTTTGCTATCCCTCCCTTAACCTTTCTATGCTTCCTAAATCCCTAAAAGGTTTTATCCCCCTTCTTAACTGAGTTGGCTATCTTTTCCTCGGTTTGGGCCTTTGCTTTTCTGACTGCCTTCCCCACTTCTTTCTGCTTTAATTGATACAGTTCCCTGTCGTGCTCCTTCTGTGATTCCTTATACTTTTTGAATGCAGCCTTTTTCTCCTTAACCTTCCCTGACACCTCTTTTGAGAACCATAATGTTTTTTTATTCCACTTTGTTTTCTTTATTTGTTTCACACAAAGGCTTGTTGCCTCCATGATGGCAGTTTTGATTTTTCTCCTTTGTTCTTCCACCCCTCCTTTCTGGCCATTTGCTAATGCATTCCTGAGGTATTCACCCATTATGCCAAAGTCAGCCCTTCTAAAGTCCAGTATCCTTTTCTTTGTATGGCTTGTCTCCATGATTATGCTTATTGTGAAGCACACTGTGCAGCGGTCGCTTGTTCCCAGATGTCTACTGACTTCTAAATGTGTGATCCTCTCTCCATTTGAGAGTACCAGGTCTAATACTGCTCCCTCCCGAGTGGGTTCCACCACTAGCTGTCTAAGACATGCCCCCTGTAGGGCATCAAGAATGACCCTGCTATTGGATGTGGCTGAGTCCATGCTGTCCAGTTAACATCTGGCATATTCAGGTCCCCCATCAACAGTATCTCCCCTTTTTTCAGCCATTTTGAGAATGCCCTCTATGATTTTGTTGTCCATTTCCTCCCCTTGAGACGGGGGTCTGTATACAACCCCTGTGTGGATTGTGATGCCATTCCCCATCTTCAAGGTGACCCAGAGTGCCTCTTGTCCTCCCCCTTTACTTTTTAGTTCTGTAGCTTTGATCCTTTCCCTTATGTAGAGAGCTACTCCACCTCCTCTTTTACCCTCCCTGTCCCTTCTGTAGACTGTGTTCCCTGGTATGTTGACATCCCAGTCATGGTTCTCCATGTACCATGTTTCTGTGACTGCCACAATATCCAAGTGTTCCTCTTCCATCAGGGCTACTAGCTCAGGAAGCTTGTTTCCCAGACTACGGGCATTGGTACTCATTGCCCTCCATTTAATGTTGGCTTTATCCTTTTTTACCCCATCCCTGTTCTTATTGCCCTTGTCTGTTTTTCCATTTATCCCTGTCCTGCCCTGCCCTCTGTCAAGCTCCGTAACCAGATTCATAATGTGTCAGATCGGGAGATCCCGGTGAACAGAGGATGCACCCTAGCTACGGTACACTGCGTAGACACTGCAGTGTTGCCCAGCAACAAACCCCATGGAAAGACAGATAGAGTGACTCCCGACCTGTTTGATTTTGGTGACTCCCCGTTGCCAGCTGAATAGAAGACTAGAATTAGCCAGAAACTTGCCCAGAGAGTGCAAGTGTTTTCGTTGAAGGAATGTGACGTGGGATGTGTCCAGGGTGCGGACAATCACATACGCTTGCACGATGAACGGCCATCTTGAGAGAGGTCTTGACGCCTAGCCCCTGCAGACATAGATGATGTGAGAAGACACTTGCAGGAAATGCTTGCAGCTGGTGTGATACAAGAATCCAGAAGCCCATATGCTTCTCCCATTGTGGTTGTGCGTAAGAAGAATGGGACAGTACGAATGTGTATGGATTATCGGACCCTCAATAGGCGGACCATCCCTGATCAATACACCATGCCCCGTATACAAGATGCTCTGGATTGTTTGAATGGAAGCAAATGGTTCTCGGTGTTGGATCTTCACAGTGGATATTACCAGATTCCGATGGCTCCGGAGACCGTAAGAAGATAGCCTTTATCTGTCCTTTGGGGTTCTATGAATTCTTGAGAATGCCACAAGGATATCGGGCGCCCCAGCCACCTTCCAGCGACTGATGGAACAAGTGGTGGGAGACATGAATTTGCTGGAATGCCTGGTATGCTTGGACGATGTCATTGTGTTTGGGAGCTCCCTAGAGGAACATGAGAGTCGACTGTTCAAAGTACTAGACTGACTGGAAGATTTCGGCCTCAAGCTGTCCATTGACAAGTGCCAGTTTTTCCAAACCTCTGTGAAGTATGTGGGGCACATAGTGTCTACTGAGGGGATAGAGACTGATCCTAGTAAAGTTGAAGCCTTGACTACTTGGCCCCAGCCCCACAATTTGAAAGAACTATAATGTTTCCTGGGATTCTGTGGCTACTACCGCCGGTTCATAAAGGACTATTCCAAAGTGATTCGGCCACTCTTGAATCTTACCCAGGGTTACCCTCCAACCAATCGAAAATACAAAAAAGGGGCCATCAAAGAACTAGATAAAGCATATTTCCACCCAGGTGAGCTTTTCAGGTCCCATTGGATGCCTGACTGTGAAGCAGCTTTCCACGAAGTCATATACCAGTTCACCCATGCCCCCATCCTCGCTTATGCTGATCCCACCAAACCCTATACTGACGCCAGTCTGCAGGGTCTAGGAGCTGTACTGTATCAAGACCATGAGGATGGTTTGAGACCAGTGGCATTCGCCAGTAGGAGCCTGACCCCATCAGAGAGAAACTACCCTGTGCACAAGTTGGAGTTTCTTGCATTAAAATGGGCCATTGTTGACCAGTTTCATGATTACCTCTATGGGTCGAAAATATTGGTGAGGACTGACAATAACCCATTGACCTATGTACAGATTTCAGCTAAGTTAAACGCCATGGGGCACCGGTGGTTTTCTGCATTGTCAACATATGATTATGCTGTCGAATACAGACCGGTCCTGAATCATATTGATGCTGATGTCCTATCCTGGAGGCTCATTTCCAAGAGCGACTGGTCAGGCTGTCTGAACCTGACATCCGAGCATTGTGCCAAAAGTCTGATAGAAATGAATAAATGCCTACGGACACAGCATACTGCTTAGCAGATTGCTTGAGCCCCTCTGACACCTGCATACCGGCTGCGTATTGTCACTTCTCTGCTCTAAATATTAGTGCACTACCTCAGTTTGACAATGACAGCATTCACTGGGCTCAATCCCAAGATCGTATGATTCAGCCAGCACTTGACACCCTTCGTGCAGGGAAAGATGTGTCCAAGTTGCGTTCCTCTGATCTGCGAACCACTTTATTGTTTGAGGAAGGCCCCAGGTTGAAGCTGCTTAATCAGTTGTTGTATAGAGAGACAGCAGATCGGGGTGGCCAAATAGATAAGCAACAACTGGTCCTGCCCACGGCCTTCAAAGATTTGGTACTGAGGTCCCTTCACAATCATATAGGCCACCTCGGTATCGAATGGACCCTTGACCTAGTACGATCTCGATTCTACTAGCTCAAGATTGGGGCCAATGTTGAACAACATGTAAGAACTTGTAGTCGCTGCCTGAAGAGAAAAGTCCTGCCTCAGAGGGCTGCCCCCCTTGTCATCATTACTACCAGCACCCCAATGGAACTAGTCTGCATAGACTTCTTGAGTTTAGAGCCTGATCAGTGAAACATTGGCAATGTGTTAGTGGTTATGGACCATTTCGCACAAGCTTTTCCCACCAAAGATCAAAAAGCATCTACTGTGGCCAAGGTACTAGTGGAAAATTTCTTCGTCCACTATGGGGCCCCCCAGAGAATTCACTCTGATCAGGACCAGGACTTTGAGAGTTGGCTAATCAAAGAAATGCTCTCTCTCTATGGGGGTGCGAAAGTCAAGAACCACCCCTTATCACCCGCAGGGGGATCCTCAACCAGAACACTTTAACCGCACCCTGCTAGACATGCTAGGCACCCTCCACCCAAAAGATAAGCATAAATGGAGCTGGTAGTTTAGCACCTTGGTACACGCATACAATTGCACAAAGAATTATGCTACCGGGTTCTCTCCCTATCGCCTCATGTTCGGGAGAGAGGCCCGGTTGCTTGTTGATGTCTGTTTTGGGGTTTCTCCCGATGGGGTGTGAGCTGAAGATTACCTGCAATATGTACAAAAACTAAAAGCTCAATTGAACCATGCCTATCAACTGGCCAGACAATGGCCGCCAAAAGAAATCTAGCCAACAAAGAGAGACAGGATAGAAAAGTTAAAGGCTCAAGAGCTTAGGCCTGGAGACCATGTGTTGTTGCGAAATTTAGGATTGCATGGTAAACACAAAATTGCTGATCGATAGCACCATCTTCCCCATGTTATAGTTGGAAAGTTGGTGATTTGCCAGTGTACAAAGTGTGCCCAGAGAATAACTCCAAAGCTGTCAAGACCATGCACCGTAACCACTTGCTACCTATTGGTCAAGTTATAATTGAGGCTGAACCCACCGAGATTGATTCCCCTGGACCAGTGACTCGTGCTGCTGCAAAAAAGAAACAGAGTCAGCCTGCCCCCGTGGTTGCTGATTTAAGACTTCCCTCACAGCAGGCCCAGAATGATAGTGACTGCCAGTCTAACTCGGATGACGGTGAATGTGATAATGCCTATTACCCCTCAAATGAATTGAGTAGGTTGTTTCGTGGAAATCCTATGTTGAGTTATGGGGATGAAGCTGGACCTTCTGGACTGCCTAGCGCCCCGGCATCATCCTTGGAGCCAATGCTCCCTGAAGGTGAAGTGCAAAGTATCACATCTGAGGATGCTGAGTCTTTGTGTATTGTGGAACTGTATGATTTCCCTGAAGGAGAGGCTGATGGTATGAGTCTTTCTGGTGACATGCCAGAACTTGAGAAACACTATGAGAGTGCTGACAATCCCCCTTCAGTGCCAGAGTGTCTTCAAAATGAGCCAAGTGTTGTAGAAACAGAGACTACAGAGCAAGCGGCTGACAGTGCTCCCAGCTTGGACATTCCCCTTCATGCAGAGGCACCCCTCACAAGTGATGAAAGCTCCAAGACCATTGCTGAAAGTACAGAGACTGTTGCTGTTCATCCCAGAAAGACTGACCAGTGGTGCACTTCAGTTACGATTCCCCCGGGAAGCCAGTGGATTTGCCTTTCAATGTAGTCCACAAATGTGTTTATGTCTCTCAGAGCTCACTGCCCAAATTGAGCTTGATGGCCCATTCCAGGTTACTTGTTTTGCCCTCTCACCATGTTGCCCCTGCCTCATCCAGCCCCAAGTTAGCTGATAGGGAAGGGCCCCCTCTTGCACTGTTTAGAGTATAAGAAGTTACTACATGATTCTGTGTAGTAATGTTCAATTTACCTGTGTGAAATATGCATAATGTATTGTCAGAATGAAAGTAATGTATTGGAGTACATTGAAATGTATAGTAAAGTGACAAGTTATGCAAATTGATGAATCAGATATTACTTGTATAGCATGCTAATGGTATAAATGTCTTATATATGTTGCATTTTCAATGTTATGATGGTACAGACTTGACGCGGATGTCAAGTTTTCCCAGGCAGGGAAGGGAGTAACCCCCCTACAAATGGGGGTTCCCATAAAGTCTTCCTTGAGCTTGCCTAAATGCTCACTGCCAGGCTGGTATCCTGCATTTTAGCAGTTTAAATGTGATTACCAGAGCCTGTATAGCCTCTGTGTACTGTCTCTTTAAGAGCTGCCTGATTGCATCATAAGTAATCTGAGAGGGAGCCCTGTTCAAAGATGTAACTATTTGCTGAAAATCATTTAGAGTGTTAATGATAATGTAGTTTGTCTAACCTGCTTTCTTTGTAGCAAGGACTGTTTTGTTTTGTCTCCACTATCTTGGTCCTGGACTGCAAATTGGACCAATCAGTTCTGGTGGGACCTAAAATGTAGCAGGACTACAGGAGCTGTCTGAAGTCAAAATCTGTAGGAATTGTAGTTTTGAACTGTTTGTGCCTTTTTTGCAACTGAAGGGGGAACTCTTGCTTTGACTGACAATCAAATCAGCCAACCAAACCTTTTGGATCTTGGGGAAGTCCCGGGCTGCTTCCAATTCTCAGTTAGTTCTGAGCTGGGAAGTGAAATGAGAAGAGCTCAAGTGTATTTTGGGCAGCAATCCTGAGTGGATTTGCATGGGAAAACCGTGAAAGGGCTGAGTTTTTGGCTTGCATGTCTGCCGCTGATCCTGAGAGGGAGAGAAGAGAATTATTTTGGAGTAAATCCAAGTTTACGTGACTAAAGTAAGCTACTGAAGTGGACCAGGCTCAACCTGAAGAAGACCAAAGATTTTGCTGAATGCGATCGGCCTGTCAGGAGTTCCAGCTACCCCTAAGCTCCCGGTGTGTGCACAGACTCTGTGATTGTGACCGGGGAGCGCTTTGTCTGGTACAGTAGAATTCCTGTACATGTAAATGTGCTATGAGCTGCTAGTGGGTTGTGAGTTAGTTACCCACTGTGTAAACTGTTCTGCTTGCTGGAAGCTGTATCCAGCCCAAAATGGACTGCATCCAAATTTGTCTCCATGCAGTCTGGGCCTTGCCAGACTACCCACTGCACAGAGAAGCCACAGACAAGAGACCTATCTGGGGATCAGCCCCCTGCTCCATGTTTGAACAGGAACGACGCCTCTGTGACTCATGTGGGCCCTGCTTCTCCTGGCATTCCAGATCAACCATCTGCAGTCTCGATTTTCGTCCAGCCTGTGTTCAGTCTTGGGTATCATGAGTAAATACCAGGGTAGCTCCCTGCAACAACAGCTTAATCTGAGTGTGTCATCTGATTGTCTTGTTGTTTCATTTCCTTTACGAACTGAGCCCTCTGGCTCCAGATTACAAATACTGTGTACTGTGCATGTTGTGTTTTCCATCACAGGGCCTCAACCAGCTGCGATGCTGGCCAACCTCGGGCTACAGTCCTGGCTAGCCCATCTCTTCTCCACCTCGGTACCCAGAGGTGTGACTGTGTGGGGGGACTCAAAGTGCATGCATAACTGCTTGATTGATATAACCTTTACGCTAATTAACCTGATTTTGCCCCTCCCTTGTTCAAGTCCCCTGAATAAATCAGATCTAACATTTTCTGCATGTAATCAGACTGCAGTTCCAGTTTGTGCTCAAGGTACTGTACTGTTACTATTTGCTGTGCATAACCTTGTTTTACAGGGGGTCCCCAGGGTTGAGCCAGAGGAACCAGCCCTGGTGGTAAGTGCAAACAGTGTGGGTACTTGTGTGGTGTACCAGGGGTATTGTGAAAGTGATTATTGTACAGTGTTCAGGCCATTAGAGGGGAAAGAGGGAGGTTACCGTGTCCCGGAGGGCTGTGCCCAGGTTAGCTTGACCACTACCAACCCTGACCTCCGGGTGGAGGCACCCATTTCAGAACTCAGGCCCCTTAACCTGCACTAGACAAGCAGGCAGGGGTAATAGCCCTTGGGATAGTGCCACCTAGGGGTTACATGTGTATACAACTGAACAGCAGAGTTCAATATTGGAGTTACAAATGAGTGCAGTAGAAAGTATATAAAAATGTTTTTAATATGAACTGCTGCTTTAAGGACTGGTTCATGTATACATATATAGTGCTGTAACGTTCACTGCAGTCGGGACTAAAATAAGGGGGTGCTGGGTGCTAATTAGCAGCTGCAAATTCCATGGTAGCACCTGCTGCTCTCAATAAGAGAGGATCAATGGTGCTGACAGCAGCACTTTCAGGGTATCTTTGGGTATGAACTGCAGAGCATGAGCACCATGTGCTAGAGATGAGAGATGTCTTGGAGCTGCTCTGAGATGGAGGACAGGGAGAGCATCTCAGCAACATAACAGTAAATGCTTCTCAGACCATCAACTGGAGATGCTCCAAATGCCAACTGGAGATGGGGGCGGGCTTGCAGCTGCAGTGGTCTAGTTGCAAAATACAATATCACTTTTGCACTAATGTAGTGAAGTACTGCACAGGCGGTCGGGTGAGAAAAGAGTCTTACACACTGTCTTATGAAGCTGCAGCAGACCAGTCCTGAAAAAACAGATTGGCGTCATGAATCACCATACCTTTCTGTCATTTAAGTAAACTTATTTTGTCTTTAAAATATTTTCTAGAGTTGTAAACTCGAAGATTAACAAAAACAGCAACAATTTAAACAAATCAAAGGGAGAAAAGAAAAGCAAGAGAAGAATTTACACAGTTCACCTATGCAGAAGTAAAACTGCTCATTGGAAAAGGTACAGTTGGTCTAAACTGAGACATACACGAGGAGGCACTTTGCCATTTGTCTTGTACATTTGCCAGTTAATTTAAAGAAGAGGATAGAATCTGTTGGTGTAGTTTTTATTTAACAGATTCTCTCCTCGTCTTTATATTAATTAGCAAATGTATAAGAGAAATGTCAGAGTGCCTCCTTCTGTATGTCTCAGTTTAGATCAACTGCACCTTTTCCAATGAGCAGTTTTACTGTGAGAATGTGTTAATGTAATTATTAATTTAGTTATTAAAGTGATGTGTACCTGGGAAATTTACAGAGTTCATTTAATATTTATACAAGATTCCTATACAGAATGACATTTTTTATCATTTGATGTCCTTCCATTTTATTATTCTACCACATCCCAGTGCATTTTTATGTGTGTTAATGTCAACCCCTAGCTTTGCCTGAGTAGATCCTGGTCTGCTGGAAAATGCTGCTACTCAGGAGCTATTCATGGTTAAGGCAGTATTATTTACACTATTTTTTTTTACTACATTTCACGGCGCTTGCACGGTGAAAATTCAGTATTTCACTAAAACGAATGAGTTTACAAATGAGTCGTTATAAATGTAAAAACGTAACACTTTAATTGCTTTTATTATCTATTAGCAGATTTCCAATTAAAATAGGGCCAAATCACCAGCAGATTTCCAATCTTTGAATACTGATTTAATGGGTAACGTGTGTTCGAGAGTAGACTCGGGTCTTGTCGCCGGATGGCTGGAGACTGTGTACTACTGCTGTCAGCAGCATGTTCCAGATCAGGGAGGCATCGTTGGGAATTTGCTCCTATGCAAGGGGCCCCGTATAGGAGAAAAACAGAATAAAAACTCCTCTGCCATTGGCATGATGGTGTGCTATGCTTGGAGCCACTCCATGGACCTGGCAGTGTTAGAGGTAATCTGTAAGGGGCATTCAGGGCTGGGAGGTTGTTGCCCCAATAAGGGGGGGGAGTCTGTTTTGCTTATTTATCTAGGTTAGCAATATGAAAAAAGGAGACAAAACTAAGCTGCAAAATGATTTTTTTGTACATTTCATACTACGTTATCAGTAAACAGAATTACATGGATGACTGCCGGTTTCACGGTAGTCGTGAATTCCGTGTGCTCCGCGATTTAATTACTGCCTTATTCATGGTTCTTGCCTGCCAAATCCTTATTTTGGCACCTGTTGTAGGTATGTTTGTTTCTAGGACAGATGGGAAAAAGGTTTGCTTAGCAAAGGGCACTACTCCCCCCCCCTTCCCGGACTACCCCCTACTTTTTACAGCTAAACACAAACCAAATCAAAATTCAGTACAGTTAATACTGATTACTAGTGACCAGTTTGGGGGTGGGGTGGGTGTAACATGGAGCTGGGGGCTAGTTACAAAATGTTCTTCATAAATTAAACCATGTTTCAGTTTCAGCGCTGAGCTACTAAGCATTTATTGCTAGATGGCCATGTAAAAGTTCATATTGTTGGTTCAGGTACAGTACACAACAGTGATGATGAACTAATGTCGTGGCTTGCTACTGCAGTTAGCTAATGTGAAGGACAGGAAGGAAAGTTTACGTGTGATGTGATTATTTTGCAGGGCCAGATGAAGAATGGTGTGATAACACATTATATTCACACTATATCAGTGACATTTATAGTCTGCATGATTCTTAAAAGAACTGAGAGCAAAAATCACCTTTTGCAACACTTGTGGAGGAGACCAAGATAAAAGATGCTGAAGCTTAAAAAAAACACAGAAAATGTATTACGCCTGGCACTGCAATACAATTCAAGGAATGGGTATGTCTGTCTTTTAGTCCTACATACAAAGTAATGCTGAGAAAATAGAATACCTTTGTTTAGATCAAGACAACCATCCCATTGCCTTAGGGCTCTATTCATAAAAAGGCCTGGCACACAATACATATGCTACATTGCCAGCCTCTGGAGCTCCACATTGTGATGCCACCATGGGTGCTGACTGTATATGCAGATCCTGGCTGCATCCAAATGCTTCTCTGGAGCACATCAAAGGTGCAGAGACAGCCAGGGAGGCAAAACTATGCCAGGCACTGAACCTCCATCAGGAAGCCCTGTCTGGCAGCAGAGTGAATCCCCTGCCCCACACCTGCAGTGGATCACGGACTACAGCAGTTAGTAAATAGAATTCCTGTACACCAGCTGATCAGGGCACCTATTTTAAAAATTGAAAATTTTTCCAATCCATGGATCTGTGACTCACAGCCCTTTAGTCAACAAGGAAGGCTAAGCATGGTCTGGTTCCGGCAGTTGGGGTAACTCATGGCTATACAAAATGCTGGTGTGAAAGGTGTATTAGTACTTACTGTAAAGCAGGGCCTCCCCTGAAATATGGTAATCAGCTGCCCAACCTGGCTGCCCCTGTAACTCCATGGAAGTGCACAAGGATAGTGGTGGGAGTTGATCAGGAATGCCACGGGGTCTCCTTGGAACCTTTTAGTGGCAACAGGTTGTAAATTAGCCTACTATCAATGTGTAAGCAGTGAGCAGGTTGCAAGAATAGAGCCCTTATTGTTTTACAGCTACAGTGGAGCCAAAGTTCATGTCCCTTCTCAGTATGGTTTTATGAGGGGCATACTGGCCAAACCAACCGGATCACCATCTTCAAAGGGTGACTCGGAAGGTGGACAGGGGAAGGGATGTGGATGTACAGTGGTCTATCTGGACTTCAGCAAGGCCTTTGATACTGTGGTGAATGACAAGGCTATTCCAAAGGCTCAGGGCACCTTACAAGGAGACAGTCACATATACAATAAGAAAAAATGACTCACAGCAGTAATGTTGTTTCTTCCAAAGGAATCCCTCACTAAGTTTATCAAAAGCAAACACCCCATGGAATAAGCTGCGCTGGAGCTTTTAGAATGCATGCACATTACGGAACTTGGAACTAAATTCAAACTTTACTCTGTGTAGTTACACTCACCCCTGTACTCTAATGTTAGATTTATTTTGAAGGCTAGCGTGATCTGTAACCACTAAAACTAGATAAATGGCTACCAATTTTTTTTTAATTTTATAAAAAATTTGAAAATAGTTGTACAAGGCAGAACCAGTTTATTTGTTATGAAACATAAGTAAATCAGATCACTTGGCAACAATGGTAAAGGCACTGTAAATGAAACTTATGTACTCACCGTAATTGTTGATCTTCAAGAATGTCTTCACCACTCATCACTGGTGGGTCTGTGCCAGAGGCATGGGGGACCCCATAGGAGCAAATATCTTTAAAGCCTTAGAGGTAGGGGACCAACATCAGGGATGGTGCTGCCCACGAGGCCAACGTATGACATGGTGCTCATGGGCTGGCCAGTAACCAATGCCAGCCCCCGCCTTCTCAGTTCCGTTCACCAGGAGAGGAAACAAAGGGTAAGAAAAAAGAAGGGTTGGGGCAAGGGGGCTCAAAGGATAGACAAAAAGATATAGGATGTAAAAAGAACAAAGGAATAAAAACCAACCATTAGAGGAGAAGATGGGCTTGGGATAAGGGACTTTGTAGCAGCAAAAAGATGACCAGGACAACTGGGGGGGAGGGGAGAGAGAAAGAAAGCTGGGACCCCGAATGCTCAGCAAGAAAAAACAGAGGTGCAAGAAGAGTTGGCTTACTTTCAACTGAGGAAAGAGCATTGCTAATGCTTTTTAAGGGCAAAATATTAAAAATTAGCGAAAAGTTATGAGTGAACGTTGAAATATTGCAACTTCACTCACAACCTGGGTATTTTACCATATTTGTACTCAACATTTTCAGCATAACCTTCTTATGAACCCACCTCAGGAACCTGGTAGGTGAACATTTTTAAATACCCACCAAAACGTCATTCTGCACTACAAATGCGAAAATACATTTTGGCCTGGATTTGAAAAACCGACAGCTGACGCATTGATGAGGTGGTGTGAAAAAATGGCTGTGTTGAAAATTTGGGGTCATGCTGAAAATCTGGGATCAAAATATTCAAAAATACCAAAGTTCTAAGCGAGTGTAGAAAAATTTCAACTCCTCCTCATGATTTTGTTATTTTTACATATTTTGATCCCAGATTTTCAACATAGCCTTCTTATGACCCCACCTCATGAACAAACAGATTTAGTTTACTTTAGTTTGGGTCATAAGCTTCTGAAAAAGGACCTGGTTGGTCTGAAAGCTTAGGCATTCTGTTTTTTGTGACATCTAAGTTGGTCCAATAAAAGGTACCAAAGCATTCGCTTCTGGATCACCTCATGAACAAGGATGGCAACAATTTTCAAATCCCGCCTGAAAGCTGATTTTGCAAAACAACTGCAAAATTGATTTTTGGGCAACAGCTACAAAATTCCTCGACCACTGGTCATAAGGTGGATTCCCAAAGAGACCATGTTAAAAATTTGGTGTTAAAATATGTGTAAATGACAAAGTTACGAATGAAAGTTAAAACCCCATTTAAATACATTAAAGGGGACAGGAACTGATTTCTTATGTGCAGTTGCTTGTAATGTCTCTACTTTCATAAATTATTTTCATACCTCTAAAGGATCCCTGTTTAACTGTGCCTGAATAAGAGCCGAAGCTGGCAGTTGTGTTTTGCATTGTTTTCTTTGAATGGACAACATTCTGTGCAGTTCCTTTCATGGAACCAAGAATTTGGAATTTTGACTATGCCACTTCATGGTTTCAGAACCATGGGCACTGTACTGATTTTCTCATATGGCTGTTGCTGGCTCCAGCAGCAAGATGTGTCTTCAGTTGGAAAGTGGATCTATGCTGTACGACATGATCAGGTTAGTGAGTGGGTATGGAGCAGTGGGTGCTGAGTGGGAGGTCAAGGTGGTGTGTGTGTGTGATCAGATTGGTGAGAGACCCTTTTCTTTACAGGTAAAAAAAAAAGTCAGCGAGGGACAGTTTTCTTTATTGCAAGGACTTTTAGATATAGACACCAGGGTTTGGGCACCCCAGTGTCAGACTACTGTTCCAGAAGGGCGGGCAGGCGACACGGAGGGGAGGAGGTCAAGAGAAGTGGTACTGGGGGTGGGTGCCCTGGACCGCTCTTATTTAAAATAATAATAAACATTGGGGAGGGGGGAGAAAGAAGCAGTACTGGGGGTGGGCACCCCAGTCTACTTAAGTATTTAGACAGATAGCTAGATGGACGGACAAACAGACAGATACAGAAAAATTACATACTCACCGTAATTTTTGATCTTCTAGGAATATCTTCACCACTGATTCACATTAAAGGGTTCTGAGCTGGAAGTGCTAGGACCCTGTGTGAAACAGAATTTTTCAGGATAGCTGGTGCTGAGGTAGGCTTCACACATGCGGCACCGCGAGACTAGCTCGTGCTGCATGGCTTACCTCGGCACTGGCCCTCAACTGCCTCAGTACCTTTTTTTACTGAGGAGGTGCAGCGTAAACCTAACTCACACTATTACACCTAACGTAAGGGAGTATGACAGCCCTTGTGACCCATGTACGAAGAGTCAACACGAAAGAAAGTACAGTTACATAAGAACTTACTGTAACAGCAGATCTTCGTGAGAATCTCTTTAATCAGGCCTCACCTATGGAACTATAGCCATCAGGTGCCAGGACTACACGGAAACAGTTTAGCTATCAGTCTACTAGGAGTTGCCCACAATGATGTCAGATGTTGATGTTCTACACTCTATAAACATGGGCAGCCCCACGCCCTCCTCAGTTCCCCGTCAGAGGTCATACTTAGAGGACCTCCTCCTGGGGGAGCTAAAGGTTCCAGTTACTAGACAAGGTAGAGAGCAGAAGGTAGACTGTCCTGGAAAGAGATGCAGGAGTGAAGAAGCTCTGAGTCCAAAGGGGGACAGAGGGAAGGATGGCATGGCCTGATGAAAGAGACTCCTTCGAAGATCTACTGTTATGGTAAGTTCTTACATAACTGTACTATCTTCTTTGAGGATATCTCTTTTATCAGGCCACATTTATGCAATGAGCCCTAGGCAGTTCTGACAGAGAATCAGTCAGGATGGCTGGATGATATAGGCCTATGAAAGGAGACCTTGAAGAACAGCCAGACCAAAGCCTGCCCTTCATCTAGAGGCAATGTCCAGACTGTAGTGTCTAGTGAAAGTGTGGACAGTACTCCAGGTTGCAGTGGCACAGACTACTGCAGCTGACACATTCCTGAAACAGGCAACAGAAGTGGCCATGCCCCTGGTTGAATATCCACACACAACCCCAGGAAGTTCCTTACTGTACTTCCTGTAATGAAATGTAATACAGTTGGCTAACCATTTGGACACGCACTGTTTAGAAATGGGTACACCCTCTTTCCCAGAGGAAAAAGAAACAAAAAGCCGTGAGGACCTCCTGCAGTCCTTCTATCCATGAACATAATATCTGAGTATTCTATGTACAGTTAATGTATGTATGTAACAGAGAGGGTGGTGAACACTTGGAATGCCTTGCCAGAAGAGTTAATCTCATTGAAGACACTGGGCAGCTTTAAAGGAGGCTGGGACATATATAGGGGGAGGATAAGGGTCATGGGCTGGGAGGATGGGAGGAGTGGAGAGAGGGGGCAATGACAATAGCTCAAGCTGTGAACCCTGCAACATGAGCAGACTTGATAGACCAAATGGCCTTCTTCTGCTGGCTTCTTCATATGTTCATATGGAGCAATGCTTCCCCTGGATTGACATGCTCAGGAAAATAAACTGGCAGGTGGATGGTTTGGTTTAAAGTAAACTCAGACTCTACTTTTGGGAAAAACTTAGGGTTTGTACACAATGACACCCTGTCTTTGTGGAAAATCAAAGAAGGAGGCTCACACATAAGAGCCTGATGCCTGGAAATCCCCCAAGCAGACATAATGGTAGCCAAAAATAACACTTTCCATGACAGAAAGTGTGGCTTGCAAGTCATGGCCAGATCAAAAGGAGCTAAAGTGAGTTTCTCTAGAATAAAATTCAAATCCTAAGCCAAGATTGCAGATGGGAGGCTTCAAGTGAAGAATATCTCTGAAGAATGTATGGGACACCTCCAGTTGAGCCACCATACAGCCATCAATAAGCAAATGGAAGGCTGAAACGGCAGCCAGGTGCACCTTAATGGAACAGCACTGCAGGCCAGGATCTGAGAGGAACAGCAAGTACTGTAGAATATGATCCACTGAACAAGTGAAGGGATCCAAGTTACGGGAAGCCACCCACAGAATAAGTGGCCCTGGTGGGAGGTTTTCTAGCAGCCACCAGAACTTCAACCACCTCAGGGGACACTATGAATCTCGCAATGGCTATGTGTTCAGGAGCCAGGCATGGAGATGGAGTGACTTGAGGTCTGGATGGCCCAAGGTTCCCTGTTCCTGTGACAGCAAAACTTTGCACAGGGGCAGGGGTACTGGAGGTTCCACTGCCAGCTGCTACAGCAGGGGAAGCCAGATCTGACGAGGCCAGAAGGGGGCCGCCAGAATTAGGGTGGGGCCCTCCATCTGGAGTTTGATAAGCACCCTGTGAATCAGAAGAAAGGGAGGGAAGGCATAAAGGAACCTCCTTTTCCAAGAGAGGGACAACGTGTCCGCCAGAAAGCTCCAGGCCCTGGAGTGAGCAGAAAAGCAGCAGTTTTGCATTGAGTGGGGACACAAAAAGGTCCAACTCTGGATGACCCCACCTGTCGAACAGATCTTCTACTACCGAGGTCAGCAGCTCCCACGTATGCATTCAAGACTGTTACCAGCTTAGCCTGTCTGCCAAGACATTTTGGGCACCTGGAACATGGACAAATGACAGTTCTAGACTGTGTTATAGAGCCCAGTAATAGACCCTCATTGCTTCCTGACACAGAGGGTATGAGTGGGTCCCCCCACTTGTTTATGTAGTGCACTACACTGATGATGTCAGTCTGCACCAGCAGATGGCTCAGTGACAAATAGTTCTGGAAGACTTGCAGAATATACAGAATGGCCCTCATCTCTAGGACTTTTATGTGGAGGGAAGTTTCCACTCAGGTCCACTTTCCCTGAGTCTCATGAGGTCCTAGATGAGCCCCCCTCAGCCCGGTCTTTTTGATGGGGACCGCCCACAGAGAGGAGAAGCATCATGGTGGCCAGGTGGGACGTCCATGAGGGCTGAATGCCGCAGCTTGTCTCCCCTCTGGTTTTAGCTCTCTTACCCCCTTCAGCTGGGTAGCCCTTAATGGTATGAACGTTGATCTGGAACCACTAACTTTGAAAGATGAAATTAAAAAGAAACACATTAAAGCCTTACTAGCTTTCAGAATTATGACACCAAAAAAAGATGAGAAGAATTCAGTGGGCACCGCAAAGTCAAAACCTTTTAAAACAGGTACTTTGAGTATGTCAACAAGAAAAATGCATACATTATTAATCTCCCAAAAATTACTTAAGAAGAGACAAGATTCTCAATCGCTGAAAGAACTGAGTGGAGTATTACTTTTTCCCTTGTTCCACAACCCTGATAGAAAAGAAGAAAATCCTGGTGAAGCACCAATGTCATTAAATAACTCACTGCAGGAACCGAAGGCTCAGTCAAAATCACTATGAGAGTGCC
This sequence comes from Neoceratodus forsteri, assembly GCA_016271365.2. Classification (NCBI taxonomy): domain Eukaryota; kingdom Metazoa; phylum Chordata; order Ceratodontiformes; family Ceratodontidae; genus Neoceratodus; species Neoceratodus forsteri. Next base: position 12,067,600 of record CM057450.1, on the reverse strand, counting down.
CTGGATCATCGAATGGAATCCCGATCCGACTTGCTACTGAACTCCTGGAAGACAGGGCGTCACTAGCAACATTCCAGAAGAATGCTGGAATGCTCAAAGATCTGTCTGAGGGAGAGTTGGACACTCGACAAGGATATGCTCCTGCTTCAGCTAACAACCTGTTAGAAATTCCAACCAGCATGGAGGACTGTACCCCTATGGCTCAAACAGACTCTGCTCACCAGGTCCCTTCTGAAATACCGCACTGTTCAAAAAACGCCAGTCCAGGTGAGCCATCAACCAGCACTAAGGTAAGAGCTGTAATTCGCTCTTCTATTTCTCAGTCTAATAATCTAAATGCTACATCAGAGACCTCTAAAACTTCCTTTGCGACCATGGAAAATCTCCAAACAAATAATAATCAACCGGGTGGGAACAAGGGTCAGACAGCTGTTACAGCAAACGCTCCTACTCAGGAGGAGGGGGGCTGTGGGACAAGAAGATGGGGGGCACTTCTAGTGCTGGGGGATCCTATACTGAAAGGGGACAGATGGAGCGGAAGGGGAGAAAGGTACAGCTGTAGCTGGGTCGAGACTATTCCAGGGTTGACCACACGCAGGACGGGGCAGGCACTTCTGAAGTGCACATGGAAGGGGAGGAAGAAACCTCACACAGTGATGCTTGTGGGTACAAACGACTTGGTGGGGGAGACGGTAAAGGTGGTAAAGGGGAGGTTCGAGGATTTGGGTAGGCAGTGTGAGGAGGTTGGGGGTTGATGGCGTTCTCTGAGGTACTCCCGGTACCATGTGCGAGTACAGTGAGGAAAAAGGATAGGGGAGTTCAATGAGTGGCTATGGGGTCGGAGCCGTATCAGGGAGTACAGATTAGTGTCAGACTGGGGGTAGGACCTGGGGCAATAGTGACCTATATGCAGGGGACAGGTTACATTTGAGCAGGGAGGGGAAGGGAGTACTAAAACAGGGTATATATCAACAAAGGTGGATTTAAACTGGGGAAGGGGTGTCGAGGGGACTGCTGATGAGAAATGGGTCCGGAAAGGGGAGCCTAGTGAGCTCACCCCCCTAGTTATGGGTAAAGGCAGTGGGGAAGAGGCACAGGGAAGGATAAAGGGGAGGAAAGGGAGGAGACAGCCTGGAGGGTGGTCTCACTGAATGCAAGAGGCCTAAGGAATAGAACAGTGGTGTTACAGTCTCTCATGGAGGTCGAGGGGGTGGGCATTGCGGCCATCAAGGAAATGTGGGCCACCCAGTGCTAAGACTGGGATATGATGATCCTGGGGTTCAGGTTATTCAGAAAGGATAGGGCTAAGGGGAATGGGAGGGGTGGAGTGGTGATCCATGTAAAGGAGGGGATAAAGTGCGAAAGGGAGGAAGGGGAGGATGGGAGGACAGAAGCACTATGGATGCAGTTCCAAGATGCAAAGAATAGAACACTGAGGATGGGGGTGTTGTACAGGCCACCAGCTCAGGGGAGTGACCTGGCAAGGGAATTAGCTGAACAAATCAGGAAGGTCTGCAGGAAGGGGTGCACAGTGGTGGTGGGGGACTTCGACCTACCGGGGATGGAGTGGGACACCCCATCCACTACGAGTACAAGGAAGTGGGTCCTGTTAGAAGCATTTCAAGACAGCTTCCTGACACAGCTGGTCCAGTGGCTGACTCGGTTAGAGATGACTCTGGACCTTGTACTGGATAATGGGGAAGCTGTAAGGAATCTGGAAGTGGCAGAACCACTAGCTGGGAGTGACCACTATTCGGTGTGGTTCATGCTCAACATGGGGAAGGAAGAAAAAATTACTCACCTTAGTAATGTTGTTTCTTCTAATGGAGTCTTGCTATATTATGGCTAATGCAGTTTGTCCCACCATTAGAACTGCTCTGGAGGTGAAAGAGTTAACTTCCATGCAGTGCATGGAACTTAGAGCGTGAGCTCGGTTAAGAAAGCTCTGTCAGGGTTATTTCAAACCGAAACCGTCAGATCTTTACGAGCAAAACTCACTAAGGCTCTGTGTGGAAGCTGTAACCCACACTAGCCAACTGGCTACTAAAATATTACCACATTTTTCTGGTCCCAACCCAACACCAAGACTCAAGTCAGGGGACCAGAAAAAATAAGATAAAATAAATAAAACACAACACCCAAACACCCCAACAAGAAGGGGTGGAAAAACATAAAAGGGGGCATCAATAAGTGCCAACAGTGGACTGCCCACCCCATACCCAAAGTAGAAGTTCTGAGAGGGTCAGGCTGGGGGGGAGGTCATAATATAGCAAGACTCCATTAGAAGAAACAACATTACTAAGGTGAGTAATTTTTTCTTCAAACAACATGAAGTCTTGCTATATTATGACTAATGCAGACTACACAGCAGTACCTCCATGGAGGAGGGACAGAACCTACTTAGGGAATAGGCTCTGAAGCACGGCTGTGCCAAACCGAGCATCCCTCCTGGCCTGGATATCCAGGGAGTAATGCTTGGTGAAAGTGTGTACTGTTTTCCAAGTAGCTGCTTGACATATCTCTAAGATAGGGATGTCTCTGGCAGCAGCTAGAGATGCAGCTGTACCTCTGGTAGAGTGAGCCCTCAGGCCTGAAGGGGGAACCTTACCCAGTTTTGATAGCAAAATTGGATACAAGAGACGCCATCCACCTGGCAATGGATCTCTTAGTGGCAGGTCTCCCTTTCCCAACCTCACCATAAGTGAGAAATAGTTGGAGGGAGTCAAACCTGTGACCCTTGGTACGCTCTATGTAGTAACTTAGGGCCCTCTTAACATCTAAGCTGTGCAGTCTCCTCTCACCAGAGGAGGAATGGTCAGTGAAGAACACTGGAAGTGAAATAGATTGGTTAAGGTGGAAATCTGAAACCACCTTAGGCAAAAACTTCCTGTTAGTCCTGAGGACTACCTTATCCCTGTGAAAGGAAATAAAGTCAGTCTCCACTGATAAAGCCTGTAACTCACTTATGCGCCTGGCAGAAGTGATGGCTACTAGAAATACAGTTTTCCAAGTCAAATACTTAAGCTCTGCCGAAGACAGAGGTTCAAAGGGGGGTTGCATCAGCTGAGCAATGCAAACATTAAGATCCAAGGCAGGGGCAGGGTCCCTGAATGGAGGAATGGTATGAAGCAATCCCTTTAAAAACTTGGAAAATACAGGGTGAGCAGAAAGAGAAGAGGACTTCCCTGATGAAATAAAAGCAGAGAAAGCTGCCAAATGCACTTTCAGGGTAGCTGGTCTCAATCCCAAAGAATTAAGATGGACCATATAGTCCAAAACAGTGGGTAAATCAGCAGATTCCGGGGAAATATGCTTCCAGAACACCATATGGAAAACCTTTCCACTTGGAGTTATAGGTAGCCCTGGTGGAAGGCTTCCTAGAAGCTTTCAAGATTTCGAGAACACCCTGAGAAAGTTGTAGATCAGCAACTCTAACTCCTCAAGAGCCAGGCCTTGAGGTTGAGGGATTTGAGATTCGGATACCAGACTCTCCCCTGGGCACAGGTTAACAGATTGTGGTTCCTGGGGAGACACAGGGGAAGATGGACTGCTAAGGACAGAAGGAGTGGGTACCAGGGCTGCCTGGCCCAGTCTGGAGCAATCAGGATCATCTTGCAGGGCTGAGACCTGATTTTGACTAGCACCTTGAACAGGAGAGGGAAGGGGGGGAAGGCATAGAGAAACTTCCCTTCCCAATCGAGGAGAAAGGCATCCAGGGGGACTGAGCCCAACACTGGGGGCCTGCAACAAAAAAGTGGAAGTTGATGATTGTCTGGGGCTGCAAAAAGATCTATCTGAGGGGTACCCCATCTGGCAAAAACTATCCCCAGTACTAGGGGATCCAGTGACCATTCGTGATGGCCCTGGGAAATCCTGCTGAGAGCATCTGCCAGGACATTGTCCTTGCCTGAGAGGTGAATTGCTATGAGGGAAGTGTTCAGGAAAAGCCAGAGACCACAACTTCATCGCCGGTGCACAAGGTCAAGACCGAGTGCCCCTTGTTTGTTGACGCACACATTGTAGTGGTGTTGTCTGTTCTGACCTGTACCACCTTGTTCTGAACAGATGCAGAAAAACCTGAAGTGCTAGAAAACAGCTCTGAGTTCCAACAGATTGATGTGGAGCAGAGATTCCTGAGGGGACCACAACCCCTGGGTGGAGAGGTCGCCCATGTGAGCTCCCATCCCAAGAGGGACGATCTGTAGTAAGGGTCAAGGAGTGAGATAGAGGATGAAGGCACCCTTGTCTCAGGATTGCTCTGATCCTGCCACCACTGAAGGGCCTGGATCAGGGTTCGAGTCACTGGGATTAACTTGGATAGGAATCTTCTTTGAGACCAGAAGGTCTCAAATGGAACTGAATGTCCCTCATCTGAAATCTTGCTCCTTGCACTACAGCTGTGGAAGCAGCCATGTGTCCTAGGAGCTGCAGGAAATGCCTTGCTGGTCGAGAGACCTGCAGAGTGAAGGACGAGGCCAAGGCCACCAGGGTCCTTACCTTTTCTAGGGGAAGGAAGGCTCTGGCCTGCTTTGTGTCCAGTTCTGCACCTATAAAGGTGAGTACCTGGACAGGTTCCAGAACTGACTTTGGAAGATTGAGAAGAAAGCCCAGAGAGGTAAGCAGCTGCTGGGTAACTTGCAGGTGTGATTTGACCTGGTCTGGAGACTGACCCACAATGAGCCAGTCGTCCAGGTAGGGAAAGATGGCAATCTTTGCCTTCTTAAATGAGCAACTGCTACTGCCAGACATTTTGTGAATACCCTTGGGGCAGAGGTAAGGCCAAGGCACTGCTCTGAACTGATAATGGCCTGAGGGCAGTTCGAATCGGAGGTACTTTCGGTGGGAGCTTCTGATAAGAACATGGAAGTAGGCATCCTTGAGGTCCAGGGAAGCTAGCCAGTCCCCTGGCCTTAGGGAGGGTAAAATCATTCCCAGAGTCACCATTTTGAATTTTGGTTTTAAAAGGTGCTTGTTCAGATATCTTAGGTCCAGGATGGGCCGTCACTCTCCTGTGTTTTTTGGGGTAAGGAAGTACCTGGAGTACAGACCCTTGCCCTGGTGTAGGGGAGAAACCCTTCTACAGCTCTGAGAGCCAGGAGGGTTGAGACTTGTTTCAAGGCAAGAGTCTCTAAAGGGTTTGCAGGTGGAAAAGATCTGATTCTCATCTTTGGAAATTTTTTGAAGCTGAGAACCAGACCCTGGCTCACTACTTCCAGGACCCACTTGTCTGATGTTAAAGACCCCAGTCCTGGACTAAGTAAGCCAGCCTGCCCCTACAGGTAATGGAGAGCCGGCCTGGGCATCCCATCAGGGTGCCTGTTTGGCAGGGGCTTTAGGCTGAGGGGTGGGAGCAGGCCTGCTTGTACCCCGTCTGCCTCTCCCTCTGAAGAACCCCCTCTGAACATGAGCTGAAGAGGAGGCCTGGGTCTGGTTAAAAGGCCTGTGAAAAGACCTGCCCCTACCCCTGGGGGGCTGCCTCTGAGGAGTGGCTTGCCAGTCCTTGGCTTGTGCACTCCTATAAGTGGTTGTATATTCATCCATTTTCTTCATATAATTCTCTGTCTGCTCCCCAAACAGAGAATTTCCCACCACAGGAAAATCCATAGCCTTAGACTGGGTATCCTGTGACAAAGTAGTACACCTGAGCCAAGTCAATCTACAAAAGCCACAGATGTAGCCATGACTCTAGAGGATACATCATTAGAATCCACTGCAGCATGAAATTGCACCTTAGATGCCTCATACCATCAGCAGCCACCTGCTCCAGCTCCTTGGCAAGCTGGCCAGGGCCTGTTTGGCTAAAGCCATGACAGTATCCCATCTAGATTTTTGTATCTCGCAACATAAGCCATATAGTTTGCTTGTCTGAGTCCCAAAGACTGCTATGTATTGTTTTTTGGCCATGGCATCAATCTTCCTGGAGTCCTTGTCAGGAGGATGTAGCCAGGGAATATTATTCTTATCACAGGCTGCAGCCTGAACTACCCCAACATGACTGCATTGCTGTGAAAGAAATTCTGTATCAGGACCTGACAAAGTGTACCTCCTGTCCATCTTTTATCCACAGGAGGCACAGAATTAGGAGCTTTTAAAATTTTTATTGTTTGTTTCTAAAAGATTTATGTAAAGGAATAGACAACTCCTGGACTCTGGGATATCCATCATCTCTACAAAGTCAGGCTCCTCTTGCTCATCCAAAGCCTCCTCTAAAGGAAGCTGGAGGGTTTCAGCAACTTTTTATAAAACAGAAAATGAGAAGGGGACTCAGCAAGCCTAGGGGAGATTCTCCTAAAGGTCTGTCTGGGAGATGTCCGTTCAATGGGCACATCCAGACTTTCAAAGTCACATTCACACTGATCATAATCATCCTCCCTCTTCTGGTTCATAAAACTCTATATCATATTCTTGAACTCGTGGAACCGACCAACCGACCTTTTGCCAGATAGTGGCGGTTCGGACGGAACCGGGAAAGTGACTGGACAATCTGTATTGCCCTGGCTATCTCTGCAGCAGTTGGAGAAGGATTTTGACTCCACACCTGCTGACTTTCTAGTTCTCTTTGCTGGAACTGGCCCTCAGAGTCAGCTTACGTTTGCCGAGGAAGTCTGGCCCTGGTCAGAGGGCACTCCTCCGGTCTGTTGGCACCGAGCCGGCTGGCCATCCGGTCAGCGGACTTTGGCTTCTCGCTCCCCTGAGCCTACCAACTCTCTTATCTAGGGTAGCTGCAGGGAAATTCTTGCAAATCTGGCAGTCTGCATTGAGGTGGTCAAACCCCAGACAATAAACATAGTGGTGTGTGGTCAGCCTTGGCAAAGGCTTCCCCACAGACACTACAGTGTTGAAACTCAGTGGGCCCGGTTTTTCTTTTGGGTTTCTCAGACATAATGCCAGCCTAACCAAAAACTTGCCCTTTTCTTGGCAGTGCCAGGCAAGACACCCTTATCGGTTCCCAACCGTGTCACGGGTTGTGGAAAAAACCGTAATGAAATCAGTTTCTTTTTAGAACCGATAAGAACTGGGAACCGCACTCTAACAAGCCTTAAAACGCTTCAGAATGAAGTTTAAATACAATCTGATCGGTTCAAACCGAACCGATAAACATTTACAAGTTCCACACAGAAAACCTATCTATTACTTACAATACCATAGACAGAGCTTGAACCGATCGGTTTGAGGTTAAAATAATGATAATCACGGTTGAATTTAACCGAGAAAAAACTCTTTAAACTGAGAAAATGAACCGAGCAGCAGGAGGAATCTCCGGAGCGACTGTTCAGTGAGGCGGAGTAAAGAATCTGACGGTTTCGGTTTGAAATAACCCTGACAGAGCTTTCTTAACTGAGCTCACGCTCTAAGTTCCATGCACTGCATGGAAGTTAACTCTTTCACCTCCGGAGCAGTTCTAATGGTGGGACAAACTGCATTAGTCATAATATAGCAAGACTTCATGTTGTTTGAAACAAGGGGCAGGGGTACAAGGGTGACTGAGTTCAGGGGGGTGGACTTTAAGAAGAAGGGGGAAATTTTGGGCAGGCACCAGGCAGGTATGCAACCACACATGGATGCAGAGCAGAAATGGGATACCATAAAGGAAGGGCTGGAGGAGGCTATGGAGTCTTGCACTGGGAAGAAAAGCAAAAAGGGAAGGGCAAAGAAACCCAGTTGGCTGACAAAGGAGGTTATGAAAGGAGTGAGGGCCAAGAGGGCAGCATTTTGAAAGTACAGGAAATCCGGGATGGGTGAAAATAAGGATAAGTACATGGAGAAGTCCAGGGAGGTTACCAGACTGGTCAAGGAGGCCAAGGCATCCAGGGAGCTGAGACTGGCGCAGGGAATCAAAAGTGGAGAAATGAAAATTACGTACCTACCGTAATTATGATCTTTCTGTGTATCTTCACCATTCATCACTGTTGGATACTTGGCAGGAGGTCAGGACCCCTCGGGAGCTTTTTTTTTTTTTTTTTTAGGTAGGCGGAGCCGACGCACCATCAGTGCTGCCCTCGAAGCCGACGCACTGCATGGTGCTCACGGGTTGGCCGTTAGGCTGCGTCGACTCCACCTGCCTGCCAGTTCTGAGTTGCCAGAGGGGTAAGAGGAAGGGAGTGGAGGGTTGGACAAGGAAGTCAAAGGAACAGAAAAAGGAAAAGATATATAAACCAAAAGGAGAAATAACGACTGACAGGACAGAAAGGGAGAAAAATCGGAAACTAAAGGGATTGGGAGGGGCCTCAATCTCTGGAAAAGGAAGAGGGAGGTAGGGTGGGTAAAGAATTTAGGAAGAGAGGGGGGAGTTAAGCATCCCAGACTCTGGTCCGTCTCCAGATTACATAGGAACTGCAAGGAGTAGCCAAAGGCTTTCTTGCCAGAATTCAAGGCACAGAATGGCTGGCAAACACTCCAGATAAGCAAAGTCGGCTATTCTGGAAGGACAGGGTACAGAGAATTAACACCCTCTCAAGGAAAGATTATTGGTGAAAAAAAAAGGGAAAACTTTTTTTTTTTTTATAAACAAGGAGAAATAAGTTGGACGGAAACAGGGAGGAGGAGAGAATGGAGGGCAACTGTCAACTCCCAACCCACAGGGGTGGAGCCAAAGCACTGGAGAAGGAGTGCCCCCCACACTGTCCACTCTCCCAGGAACATTATCCCCCTGTGTGCCCCCGTTTTACCCCACTCCTAAAAAGAAAGGAGGGGGGATGGATGGGCACAGAAAGGGAGGGGGACCCAGAGACTGAGGCCCCAGGGGGATGGAGGGTGGGATCATGATAAATGGTGAAGATACAAAGAAAGATCATAATTACGGTAGGTACGTAATTTTTATATCTTATCTGTGTCAATCGTCAACATTCATCACTGTTGGGTGAGTACCGAGCCCCCCGAAGGGGGTTTCTTTTACACGCTAAGGGACAAAGTCCATTAGCTCTCAGAGGGTGACACACTTAGAGGGAGAACCTTCAGGGCCTGGAGAGGCCCGAGAGTGGGGAGAGTGAGACGGGGAACCTCCGGAGGGGGAAGGAAGTTTCCCCGACAAGGGCCGTCTGACTCTACGGGAGAAGAGACAGGTTCTCTGGTGAGCGGAGTTAATCACCCTAGGCCGGGCCAAGGGTGACAACCGGGAAAGACGCAACCATGCCGTCCACCTAGTGCAGATCGCTGTCCCTACGACCCTGGTAGCTACCTCACTGGCATCATAGGATGCCCTCGCTTGATGCCTTGCTAGCTCCAGGCCACATGCACAGAGTGCAATGGCTTGTCTGGTTTGCTCCGTATCAGGCAATGAGGCTAGGAGCTGACCTAGCCTGGACCACAAGAACCTGTCACAGGCTGCATAGTGAGCCTGATGTGCAGAAATGGAAAGCAACTACTGTGCCGAGTAGAAAGTCCTCCTACCCTGGAAGTCAAAATCCGAGGAGTCTTGATCTGGGGGCCGGTCACTGTGGAGGGCGCAAAGCCCATCAGGAGTATCCAACTGCGTCAATCTGGACTGTGGATAAGGCATGGAGCCAGGAGACTCTGGGGGTGCACCTCTGGCTGAGATCTCTTGGGGCAGGAACTCCGGAGAAGGGCCTCTGCCAGGAACGCAATGACGCCTCTCAAAAGGGAGCAGGCCAGGGCAGCACCACAAGGATGGCCTCGCCAAAATCACCTAGAAAGTGTGCGCCGAGAACTCAGGGCTGCTAATAGTGGCAGGTGTGAGGTGCAAGTCCTCCAACATCCTCACGAGGAAGCGCTGATACTCAGCGAGATCAGCAGCTGGAGAGATGTGGACAGAAGGTTCCTCTCCCCCAGAAGAGGGGGATGAGGAGCTGGAAGGCACCGGCTGTTCAGGGGGCGGCTACTCGGGGGGGAGGTTGAAAACCTGACTGTCCATCGCCCTAACGTAAGCTGGGAACCGAGCAGCCACTGCTCTGAACTGCTCCCAGGAGAGAGGCCCGCTAGGACCAAGGATGTCTGGGAGCGCAGGAGAATGTGGCAGAGAAATGGGGACAGAGCCGAGAAGAGATGTCGGCTGACCTACGCCTGGGCTAAGGAGCGGACCGGGAGCACCCTTGGAAGAAGGTGCCCCGGAAGACCCCACAGCCGACAGCTGAACAACTATTTCAGTACTGCCTTGGCTGCCCCTGGAAGAATCCCCCCTGTGAAGCAACCCGGGCCGTATAGGTCCAGAAGGACGGTCCCCTACCTCAAAAGAATGGGGCTCTCTCAAAGAGACTGAAGAGGAAGAGCGGAGATCTGTACTACGGATTCTCCCAGAGCCCGGGTGGACCCCCGAAAAAGGCCGCCGTGCTGACCCTATGCCCCTTGACCCCTCGGAGCCCCCGGAAGAGCCCTCCTCCTCGAGAGGGCCAGCCTAGGTAGCTGACAGCTCTGGGCAGCACCCAAAGGAGCTATCCAGAGCAAAGCACGCTTCCCTCCCGTAGGTGCTCTGATCAGCCCCAAAGTTGGGCGATCTAGGCACACCAGAGGTGGGGGTACCACTGCTGAGGGGTCAGTGAACCCACCAATACCAGTCTGTAGAGCAATGGTGGCCTGCACCACTGCCTGCTGGTCAGCACCCCTGACCCCAGTCTCGGTAGCCACCGACCCCACCTCAGAAGGGGGCTGACTCCGGCTTGTCGAGGAGACTACTGAGCTGCCCATTCCAACAGCCAACCCCAAAGGGTCAGACTGTCCGTCTGATTCAGAGCTTGACTCCGCCTCCGAGGAGGTGGAGGCCGAGGCCATGTGCCAAACCATAGGAGGGTGCCCACTGCCATCTTTGCCAAAGGGGCCAGAAACCAAAGCCATGCCCGAGCCAGTGCCAGTGCCCCCTACAGCACCGCAAGTGGAATCCACAGGGGCACGGCTCCAGCTCGAACAGGAGCCCCACGGCACTGCAAGCAGTGCCAAGGACAAAGAAAGCGCCGCCGACGGCCCTGGCAGCACCATCGGCGCCAAGGATGGCGCCGCGAACGGCGCCGATGGCAGAGGTGGCACCGACGACGGCGAACTGGAGGGCCGCATGGCCTGCGCTCCCGAGGACACGACGCTGCTCAACCTGGCGCTGAGGACAGCACCGGTAAGCAGCTTCCATGGCGCCGCTAGCAGTATCGATGCCGTGAACGGCTCGACAGAAGTTACCACGCATGTGACAAGTCGGTGCCGACGACAGCTCCGTTAGGCCCACGGCACTCGAATGGCGCCGACTGATGGCGTTGAGGACGCCAGCCAGCGAGCTAGAACCGCGGGTCCGACACGGGGGAGCACTTCCTCAAAGGCGATTGCCGTGCTGGCGCGGCCGCCGCCCCAGAAAGGAGCGGGACGGGCCTCCTGTGCCGCGGAAGGAGCCTTGGCAATGGCTAGGCTACTAGTGGCCGAGGCTCCCTCCTCCACGGTCTGTGTAGAACCGGGAAGGGACCCAGAGGAAAGGCCAACAGAGCGTGGCTTGGCCCGACGAGTGCGCACCCGACCCTCGAAAGTTGGCGGAGCTCGCCCCACTTTCCACGCGCGTTGTTCGATGACCTGGCGGTCCATGGAGAAACAGGCATCGCATGAATCCATGTCATGAAGCGGGCCAAGAAACGAAAGACAACGGTCATGCTGGTCGGTGACGGAATACTTTCAGATGCATGGGCACCGTCGCATGGGGGGCCGACCCATCCTAGAAGTTTTCTTGCCCTCCGACCGAGACATGACCTATGGGGAAAAAAACACCAAAAATAAAATCGACATCACAGAAATATAAAGAAATGGAAAGATCTTACCGGGCCACATAGAGTATTGGCAAAAACAGAACCGGCAGGAGGACCTACGGACTTTGGCACCGAGGGATAGGATTTCGAAAAACTGCGGAGCAGGCCTAGGATTTTCTTCACAGCATCCCACGAGGCAACCTCTATGGCGGGAGACGAAAAACTGGCAGGCAGGCGGAGTTGACGCAGCCTAACGGCCAACCCGTGAGCGCCACGCAGTGCGTCGGCCTCGTGGGTGGCGCCGATGATGCGTCGGCTCCACCTACCTAAAAAAAAAAAAAAGACTCCCACAGGGTCCTGACCTCCGGCCAAGTACCCAACAGTGATGAATGGTGAAGATTGACACAGATAACATCAAGACTTCTGCTACATCGGCGAGAGAAGAAGGAGCAAGGATCAGCTGGGAGGATTAAGAAGGATGGGGGTGGGTGGAGAAAGGGGCAGAGCAGGCAGAAGCACTGAACGAATACCTCTACTCTGTATTCATGCAGGAGAAGGGGGAGCAGATACCCCAGGCGAGGGGGTGGGTGGGGGGAAGATGCCTGGGTGGGGGGAGGAGACGACAGATGTAGGAATTACGGAGAGCAGGGCACTAGATGGGTTGAGGGCATTATGGGTGGACAAAGCACCTGGATCTGACGGCATTCACCCTAGGGTACTAAGGGAGTTGGCAGAGGTCCTGGCAGGGCCACTGGATGACCTGTTCAATACCTTCCTGGACACAGGATGTGTACCACAGGATTGGAGAATGGCCTGTGTGGTGTCCACCCATAAAAGTGGCCCAAAGTATGAACCAGGAAACTATAGGGCAGTGGGCCTCACATCAATCGTGGAAAAGCTTATGGAGACCATACTAAAAGAGAGGCTAGTGAGCTTCTTGGAGGAAAACTGTCTCCAGGATGGTCAACAGCACAGGTTTTTAGTGGGCAGATCCTGCCAGACAAACCTTGTAGAGTACTACGACTGGGTGATGTGGGAACTGGACAAGGGCCATGCAGTGGATGTCCTGTATTTAGACTTCAGCAAAGCCTTTGATTCAGTGCCACATGGGAGGTGGGGGGGACTGGAATATGTGGGGGCCGGACCAAAATTGGTGAAATGGATCACAAACTAGCTAAAGGGTGGTGGTGGTGGTGGGGGACCTCTTGTCACTGAGAGCGGTGATGAGCAGGGTACCACAGGGATCGGTACTGGGACTGGTGCTGTTGGGGATTTTTATTGCAGATATCTCACATGGGATCCAGAGCAGGATCAGTCTGTTCGCAGACGATACCAAGATGGGAGCTGTGGCTGATGATGCGGAGAGGTGGAAGGGGTTGCAGGAGGACCTGACTAAGTTGCAAGAGTGGGCGGAAACATGGCAGTTGGGGTTCAACGCCAAGAAGTGCAAGGTTCTGCACTTCAGAGCCAGGAACCAAGGGAGGGATTATCACTTGAATGGGGTACAGTTGGGGAGCTCCACAGAGGAGAAGGACCTAGGAGTGATCATTATGGGGAGCGTGAACAACTCTGCTAAGTGCAGGAAGGCGGCAGCAAAAATCTGGGGTGTATTGCAAGAGGGCTCTCCTCCAGAAGAGGTAGGTTATTCTGTCCCTGTATAGGTAATTGGTCAGACCCCACCTGGACTACTGCGTGCAGTAGTAGTGCCCATTCCTGAAGAAGGACATCAGATTGTTGGAGAGGGTGCAGTGAAGAGCCACAAAGATGATCCAGGGATTAGAGAGCAAGTCCTATGAGGACAGGCTGGGAGAGCTGAATATGTATTCACTGGAGGAGAGGAGGGATGGGGGGATATGATCGAGACCTGTAAGTATCTGACGGGGATAAACAAAACCAATACAGAAGGAATTTTCCTGAGAAGGGGGAGGGACACGAGAGGGCATGACTGAGATTGGAGGGGGGAAGATTCAAGAGGGAGATGAGGAGACATTTTTTCACTGAAAGAGTGGTGGACAAATGGAACACCTTACCAGACAAGGTAGTGTCCTGTAAGACGGTGGTCAGTTTCAATAGGGGTTGGGACAGGGTTAGGGATACTGGAAAGAGGGGGACGGGGGGGAGCTGCAAGATGAGGTGCTAGCTGCACACTCGAGCAGACTCGATAGACTGAGAGGCCTGCTTCTGCTGGCAATTTTGTATGTTCGTATGTACTCTAGAAAAAGTAATTTCAGAAAACACAGACAGTGACGAACCACTTTCATGGGCTAAAAAGCTGTTTTGCCAAATAAACCTCATGGACCAAAAATTTGAAAAAGTCCTGTCATTACAAGAACAGGTGGAGGTTTGTGTTGAAAAGTCACTTCATCTAATTAAAGAAACATCTGAAATTAAAACTGAAATAGTACTTTTAAGTTACCTGTAACCACTATTCAAGAAGAAGAAAACCCGAGGACCACTCAAATTAAAAAACTAGAAGACTCAGTCAGATTTTGAAAGCAAAATTATTGGACTTTGAATCCCACTCCCGCAGAAAAAATATTAGAATTTTAGGAGTGTCAGAAACATGGGACAACACCAAAGGCCTACAAGAAACTTTTAAGAAGATTGCTGCAGTCTATTTAGACTCTCATCCTACTGAAATAAATAATGGAAATTGATCGCATACACAGAGGCCTTAGGTCTAAACCTACAGATTCTGCACCCCCACGTCCCATTATTTTGAAATTCATGCGTTTGCTGGACAAAGAGGACCTTATGAACACAGTTTATAAGAAAAAGAGGTTACATTTCCAAGGGGCCACTGGCTCTATTTATAATGACTTACCAGCGGAGATCATTCAAGAACGGAAAAGGTTTAACTGGTTAAGGAATACACTTTAGACAAGTAGTGTGTGTGCTACTATCACTTTTCCTGCAAATGACAGTCGTAAACAACGAGCCCTATATTTATGAATCTCCCGGAAAAGCATTACAGGACTTAAAAATCAAATTACCAAATTTTTTTTTCTGATTCCTAAACAGTATTTTCCTAAAATTAAGAGGTGCATTTACATGCTGAAGGATCTTTTGGAATCAAGGTTTTGATTGGGGAGGGGGGACTATGGGAGGGAGACACTGATGCAGCGCTCTACAAGGTGTTAGGGTTAGTCTCCATGTGTACAGATTTTTTTTTTCGTGCCTTTACCTGTTTTTCCCTAGGTTTTCACTTGAAACTATTTGTTATAATTACGCATTATTGGGGGAAGGGGAAGAATACATTTCTTGCAATTCAAGACGTACAAGCATAGGTCGCATTTGCAGCAATAGTATATTCGCTGTGTAGTGAGTTGAAACTTTCTGGCAGGATCTACAAGTTCAACTGATTTCCCCCAGTTTACAGCATACACATTTATTTGTAGATCAAGTCAGATTTTGAGAAACGCACCTCAGAAGGATGTGCGACCCAAATAAATTTAAAATTGTTTCTCTGAATGTAAATGGGATTAATTCCCCCATAAAGAGAACCAGATTTATGACGTACTTGAGGAAAACTCAGGCGCAAATAATCTGTTTGCAAGAAACACACCTTGTAGATAAAGAAATACTGAAATTAAAGACTAAGGCCCAGATATTCAAAGGAGTTGCACCGGCGCAACCCCGCACTGCGCCCCAGTGGGATATTGAGAAGGCTGCCTGGCGCAGCACAAATCCCAATGCGCCAGAGCACAATGATAATGTATGCGGTGCAGATGCAGGGGGGGTGCCCATGCATATGCGGCATATCCTGATATTCAGCCCGGGATGTGCGGTGCATATGCTGGCACACCCCTGCACTGCGCCACATGGGGGAGGCTCAAAGTTGAACCTGCAGAGGGATCAAATCCCGGCCACCCACAGGCGGGCTGCTGTATGGCAGGGTGCAACACAGCAGCCCACTTGTGGTGGCCACCCACGCCCAGAACACTGTCTGCAAGCACTCACAACCCTAGTGGTCCAGTGGACCCCCCCGCCAGCAGCCGCGATCGTAAGGAACATGGATAACGGGAAATCCTGGCAGTCTAGTGCCCCCAGTCCCCGACTCGCGGCGGTATGATACATCACCATCCCTGGTGGTCTAGTGGTCCCCTCCCACCCGAGTCCCCAATAAATGACAATATGACTGTCCCTGGTGGTCTTGTGAACCCCCCACTGCTGCGATTGCGTTAAAATCCGTGTAGAAATGCCCTGGTGATCCAGTGGCACCCCCCACCCTCCCACCACACAGAACCCCTTGCCCCCACCTCCCCTTGTCATCAGTGTGGTGGCTGCATCCTGCCAGCGAATGACAGGTACAGTATGGGCTGTAAGACCACTGTGGACCAATGGACTTTGCAGGGCATACTGTACTAGACAGTCCCAAATCTGTGAATAGAGTCATTCACATATTTGGGACTGTCTAGTACAGTATGCCCTGCAAGCCCATTGGTCTACAGTGGGGAACAATGGGTTAGCAGCCCATACTGCACCTGTCATTCAGCAGGCGGCATGCGGGCGGGATGCAGCCGCCGGCTGACGGGGAGCAGGCTGGGCAAGGGGTTCTGTGTGGGTGGTAGGTGCCACTGGATCACCAGAGCAATTCATTATGGATTTTACTGCATTAGCGGCAACGGGGGTCCACTACACAACCAGGGCCAGTTATACTGTCATTTATCGGGACTCGGGGGAGAGGGGACCACTAGACCACCAGGGATGGTCATGTATCAAACCGCATGGGGAGTTGGGGACCTGGGGGGGGCACTAGACTACCAGGGATTTCTTTATAAACATATACTGCTCGATCATGGCTATGGGGCGGGGGATGCCCCGGGATCCCCACAGCACGTCATGCTGTGCAAGGTGCCAGGCGCAAGTTGCTGGGCTGCCCTGCGCAAGGTATGCAAATGGAGCCATAATGACATGCAAATGGCCCCATTTCCACCTTGCACATATTATGGCCTCATTTGCATGCCCCCTGCTGAATATCGCAGGTGATGCACCTAGCGTAACTGCACTTGTGATGGCGCATCCCCATGCTCCCTATCTGTGGCTTGCACCGGCACAGTGCCACTGGGCCATAAGCAGTTTGTGCACTGACCATGCCATACTCAGTGGTGCTGCATCATGGCGCATCCCTGTTGAATATCACCTGGACCTGGCTCCGGCGCATCACAGTTGCGATGCGCCCAGGCTTGCACCACTGAATGGTGCAGTCTGAATATCCCGGCCTAAGGGTATAAGTCATATTTGTTTTAGTACTGGAACAAACAAGAGTCGGGGGGGTGGCAATAATAATCAAGACATCCCTCTCTGCAGAGATTATAAAGCAATTTAAAGATACAGAAGGCAGAATTATAATTATAGAATTGAAAATAAATAATTGCTCGTTAATAATCAGATCAGTTTATGCCCTTTTTACTAATTATAACCAACTTACTGCAAAAATTGCTGAAGGATTACAATTTATGCAAGTAGATAGAAAAATATTGGCAGGTGACTATAATGCACTGCTTCATCCTTGCTAGATAAAAGTTCTAAACCAACTCAAGATAATATACTAACCGCCAATAAATTAAATGACTTTATGCAACTAGAACAATTGTTAGATAGTTGGATATACATCAACCCAGTCAATAAAGAATTTACTCACCATGATAAAAAGCAACAGATTTGCACAAGAATTGATTATGTGTTAATATCCAAAAATCTAGCAAATAATAATATTGCCATTAATATTGATTCTATATTTATGTTAGACCATGCTATGGTCAGTTTAGTGTAACCCCCCTGCAAATGGGGGTTCCCAAAAGACTTCCAGGAGCTTGCTTGAATGCTCCAAGCCTGAATGGTGTTTGGCATTTAAGCCATTTATCAGTGAGTGTTTTTAGAACCTCTGGTACTGTCTCTTTAAGAGCTGTCTGCTTGCAGACATAATTAGTTTGTATGGGGGACTGTGTGTTTCTTTGATTGAGTACCACTCAAGCTGTGCCAATTCACTTCATTTTGCAGTCACTAGGAGTGCAAAGGAACCTATCTGAAAGATGTAACTGTTTGCCAGAAATTATTTAGAGTAATAATGAAATTACAGTTTGTCTAACCTGCTTTCTTTGCAGTCAGAACTGTGTCTGCTAGTTCCCCATTCTAGTTTTGAACTGCTGAACTGGACCAATCAGTGTGGGGGTAAGCTAGCTCTAAATGGTGCCTTGGACGAATCAGAACTTGGACTCATAATCTGAGCCAGCCACAAGAGGATTGTATAGACAGTGACTCTGGGAGATGTAGCTTAGACTTCAGCACCTTTTGGACCAACAGCAGCAGTCTATTGTGAGTGACAGCCAATCCAGTCAAGAACTGGGAGGAACTCAAAGGAAGTGCCCAGTTTTGTCGGTTGGAGTTTGAGTTGAGCTTTGGCAGTGAAGAAGGAAGGAGCCCTGTGCTTTTTCAGTGTGCAGTTTTAGTCAAAAACGTGTGTAAGGCCCAGAGTTCCGGTCTGCAGCTTGTGTAACAGCTTGTTAGGACTGAACTGTCCTGTGAAAAGAATCAAAGGATCTCTGAAGAGTAGAAACCAGGCTCACCCTGTAGAAGACTGGAGAAATTGTTGAATTGCACTCTGTCTGTCAGGAACTGAATCTGCTGTGTGTTCTCCCGGTATTGTGCAGTAATTGCGATCGGGATACAGATGCAGCCTGCCTGGTATAGTGCTTTCTTTTATATGGATGTGTGAAGAGGTTTGTGTACCTCAAGTGAGCCCTGCTGACATTGAAGGACCCTATCTTATTTGGAGGTCGTGAGTACTAATTCAGGGTCGCTCCTGTTGAATTGCCACATTAAATTCAAATGGAATTACTGTACTGTTGACTGTTTAATTCTCCTTTTCTGTGTGAAAGGGCCCCTACCAGCTGCCACGGTTTGACTAGCCACTAGGGCTTGGGTACCCAGGGACAGTAACTGATAGGGATAGGCCTGTGCACAGAGCCATAGGTAGATTATTAGAGTGATAAGCTAATTAACCTGATTTCCCCTGTCCTTGTTATATCCCCTAAATAAATCAGAGCTGCTTGTTTCAGTGAAGTTATACTGCCTGAGGTATTTGTCTATGTTAAAGTACTGTACTGTGATTGTTGCACTGTATCTCATTTCACAGGAGGTCCCAGTGCCGAACCAGACCTGGGGTAAGTGTATACTGTGAAGGTAATTCTGATATATTGTGTGGCCACTAGTGGGAAGAAAGGGGGTTGCAGTGTCCCAGAGGGCCTGTGACCAAGTTAGTTTAACTATTGCAAACCCTGACCTCTGGGTGGAGGCACCGCATTGGATCCAGGCCCTCAACCTGTTGGTGGCAAATCAGGCAGGGTAGTAGCCCCTGGGATAGCGCCATCTAGGGGTTACATCTTGGAGGCACCGCTGGGATTGTGTGTCCTCTAGTGGCCATATTTACTAACCACTGTTAAGAAAAAATGGGTACCCCGACAGAAGTGGCTGTGCAATCGCTGGTGGAGTGGTGTACTGGGAGGAGATCGACCTTCAAAATGCTATGCTTATCCTGGACATCCCCTGGTATCAATACGGACACTGTGCAGGAGTACTTTCCAAGGTGGAAGGTTTACAAAACCCTGTGGTGGTGGGTCGGCATGCTAATCTGCTCACCCACACTTTCCTGGCCCTAGTAGAGTTTAAGATCCCATAGATAGCTCCAAAGTGCCACAGACCATTACCCCAGAGGGAGCCCTCACTGCTTGGAGAGTGATAACTAAGGACAGTAAAGACCCGGGGGGGAATCAGCCCCCACCACTATCTGAAACTTTTGAGGAGAAATTTGCTGAATGGTTGCTGGGAGAGGGGAAAACTGTGGAGGACTTGAAGAAACTATTCTTGCCACCTGGGGGTGTTCCTCCCCCAACACCCTCTCCTGCTCCAGTGCCCGTAATGGTGGCTGAACCAATGCAGACTCCTATTTCTGCACCTGCCATTAGTCACGACTCTACCAAGGTTGAGGATCTTCTCTGGCACCCTCCCACCCCCAAGGGAGGATGACTGGGAGACCTGGATAGACTATGTTGCCCCCAAGTGCTAGAATGGCAATGCTCGGAAGGCTAAAAGCGAAGAGAGGGTTAGTGAGAGCCTCCGAGGTCCTGCCTAGCTACCATCCGCAAGCAAACGGGCCAGTAACCCTGAAGCGACTGCACAGGCCTATCTTGAGGCCTTGGAGAATGTGTATGGGAGCCCAGATTCTGATGAGGACCTATGGTGGAGAGTAAGAAATGCACAACAGTACCAAGGGGAGTTGTTGTCTGTGTATGTCTCTGCTGGAAAAATTGTTGCAAGAATGCCTCAGAAAGGGTAGTTTGCCAGCGATTGAACTGGACCGAACCAGACTGGACAGAATCCTTAAGTCTGCCCCTTCTCAGAACTGCTGTTGCTTCAGTTACGCCTGGCAAATCGACTGAATCCCACCTCCTATGATGAGTTAATAGAGAAATTCGAGGAGTTGAGAAAGGCGACTGGAGGTACCTGCACCAACAGCTGTGGCTACGACCGAGTGACTGAGGGTGACCCATCAAGTGAAGTTCAGGGGCAGAGGTTGACAGTCAATGAGTGCTCTGACAAGGAAAAGATATGCCACAATGGGGCGAACTGTTGAGAGAGATCCGAATTCAAAAACAGTCCCTTTATGAAGGCCACGCCTGCAAGTCACGGGCCCTGACCTATATCCACTGCATCTGCTATGGGGGTGGGGTACCCACCCATGTATCTCCTGCTGATAACAGCTCCAAACTCAATTCCTTGACCATGGAAGTGGAGAAACTGACGAGATGTCTCCAAATGCTTATCACCGCAGACAGAGATGGCACCCAGGTTTCCAGTTAGTAATACCCCGCCCTGGCTCCCAGTGTGGCGCCGGCCAGCTCAAACTCCAGAAAGTATGTTTTGCTATAATTGTGGGAAAGATGGGCACATGAAAGGGAATGCCAGTCCCAAAAGACACTGACAAAGTTGCATATAGGCTACAAGGAGAGCTTGAAGAAATCAGTGGTTAAGAGGTACCCATGATCCCAGTGAGGCACCAAAAATGCTAATTCACATCCTTTTGTGGCAAGGTCAGTTGCCCAGGCCCCCACTACCGCCTCTCCAGACTGGTCCAGAATAGTGGGTCCCTCCATGGAGACCACTGTAAAGGTGAATGGAGTGTCTACAAGAGCTGTATTAGACAGTGGCTCCCAAGTGACAATTATGTTCCAGGATTGGTATCAGAAGCATTTGTCAGACGTACCTTACAACCATTAGAAGGACTGCATGTTGGGGGTTAAGTGAGAAGGCCTACCCTATTCCGGTATATCCGAATTTGGCTGTCTTTCCCCACCTCGTGGCTGGAGTGGCGAACAAGTAGAGACCTAGCCTTAGTGTGTCCCCCACTGGACTGTATGATGGTGTCCCTTGTTGATTGGAACAAATGCTCATATGTTCGGAAGGCTGGCACAGTTGTGTTATGAAAACAGGGTCAAAGACTAGTAGAGCTTAAGAGTTCCAGCTTTAATTAAGAAGGCCTATGAGGCACAGAGAGATGCTGAAAAAACAGAGCCAGAGGAACCGGTCGGAATTGTATGGAAGAAGGATCCTGAGTCTCTGATCCTGGCGCCAAATGCCCACTGTACCTTACAGGAGAGGTCCGTGATCAGAAAGGATGTTAAGAATAAAATATTAATGTTGGATGCACCAGGCGATGGAAAATTGCCAGAGGGACTGCTGGTCAAGTTTGGTATTTTGCCCGCTAGAGCCCATGCTTATGCCAGAAGGGTAATGGTCCAAGTTCATAATGTGTCTGAAAGAGACATTCGAGTAAACAGAGGTTGCATCCTGGCTAATGTGCATTGTGCAGACACTGCAGTGCTACCCAGCAGCAAGAGTTCAAGGAAGAATGACAGAGTAACGCCTGACTTGTTTGATTTCGCGACTCCGCTGCCAGCTGAATGGAAAGTGAGGATCAGTGAGAAGCTTGCCCAGAGAGACCAGGTGTTTTCTTTAAAGGAATGGGATGTAGGATGCGTGCAGGAGCTGAGCACAATATCCGGCTGCATGACGAGACCATTTCGATGAGAGGTCTCGCGCCTGGCACCTGCTGACATAGATGATGTGAGACGGCATCTGCAAGAGATGTTAGCTGCTGGTGTAATACAAGAATCCAGAAGCCCTTATGCTTCCCCCATTGTGGTAGTGAGGAAAAAGAATGGAACAGTAAGGATGTGTGTGGATTATCGCACCTTAAACCGTCGGACTATCCCTGATCAGTACACAATGCCCCGCATTCAGGATGCTTTGGACTGCCTAAACGGGAGCAAGTGGTTCTCTGTGCTGGATCTCCGCAGTGGGTACTACCAGATCCCGATGGCCCCAGAGGACCGTGAGAAGACGGCCTTTATCTGTCCGCTTGTTTATGAATTCATGAGGATGCCTCAAGGGATTTCAGGTGCCCCAGCCACTTTTCAACGATTGATGGAGCGTGCAGTGGGGGACATGAACTTACTAGAGTGCCTGGTATACCTAGATGATGTCATTGTGTTTGGCAGCTCACTGGAGGAACATGAGAGCAGATTATTTAAGGTATTGGACCGACTGGAGGATTTTGGCCTTAAACTGTCCATTGATAAGTGTCAATTCTTTCAAACATCAGTAAAGTATGTGGGACACATAGTATCCACCGAGGGAATAGAGACCGACCCAAGTAAAGTTGAGGCCTTGACCACCTGGCCACAGCCCAAAATCTAAAAGAACTGCAAAGATTCCTGGGATTCTGTGGTTATTATCAGCGCTCATCAAGGACTATTCAAGAGTGATCCGCCTTTACTTAACCTTACTCAAGGGTATCCCCAACCCACAAAAATACCAAAAGTCAGCGTCCCTCAAGACTGAAAGAGTGTATTTTCATCCGAGTGAAGTATTTGGGGCCGCTGGACTCCTGATTGTGAGACTGCTTTTCATGAGATCATATATCAACTTACCCATGCTCCAGTGCTGGCCTATGCCGATCCAAGAAAACCTTACATCCTGCACACTGATGCTAGCTTGCAAGGGTTGGGAGCTGTATTGTACCAAGAGCACGAGAATGGCCTGAGACCAGTGGCCTTTGCCATTAGAAGCCTGACCCCATCCAAAAAGAACTATCCTGTACATAAGTTAGAGTTCCTAGCTTTGAAGTGGGCTATTGTTGACCAATTCCATGAGTACTTGTATGGGGCTAAAATACTAGTAAAACTGACAATAATCCTTTGACCTATGTGCAGACCTCAGCTAAGTTGGATGCCACTGGCCATAGGTGGCTTTCTGCATTATCTACATATGACTATGCTCTCGAATACCGAGCAGGTCTGAACCACATAGATGCTGATGCTCTCTCCGGAGGCCTGTTCCCAGAATGATTGGGTCCATTGGCAGAACCTGACATTCGGGCACTCTGCCGGAAGTTTGACAGGAGGAACAATGTCCACGGACGCAGTGGACTGCATGGTGGATTGCTTTGGAGCCTCTGAGAATTGCATACCTGCTGCTTATTGCCACTTTTCTGCAATAGACATTGGTGCACTGCCTCAGCTGGACAATGACAGTATTCAGGCGGGCTCAATCTCACGATCCCATGATCAAAGCAGCTTTAGAAGCCCTCTATGCAGGAAAAGATGTGTCCAAATTACGCCCACTGATTTGAGAACTGCACTGTTATACAAAGAAGGTCCTAAGTTGAAACTGATCAATAAACTGTTATACAGAGAAACAGTAGACAGAGGGGACAAGTAGACAAACAACAACTAGTGCTGCCCACTGCCTTTCGAGACTCAGTACTGAGGTCCTTGCACAACCACATGGGGCACCTTGGTATAGACAGAACACTTGACTTGGTGAGATCCAGATTCTATTGGCCTAAGATGGGGCTGATGTGGAGCAACACATTCGAACTTGTAGTCGCTGCTTACAGAGGAAAGCTTTCCCCAGAGGGCTGCCCCTTGTTAACATCACCACCAGTGCACCCATGGAGTTGGTCTGTATTGATTTTCTAAGTTTGGAGTCAGATCAAAGAAATATCAGTAATGTGCTGGTGGTCACTGACCATTTCACGAGATATGCCTAAGCTTTCCCACCAAAGACCAGAAAGCATCCACTGTGGCCAAAGTACTTGTAGAAAACTTTTTGTTCACTATGGGGCTCCACAAGAATCCATTCTGATCAAGGGAGAGACTTTGAGAGTCGTCTGATCAATGAGATGCTTTCTCTGTGGGGAGTGCGAAGTCCAGAACCACTCTTACCACCCCAGGGGGACCCACAGCCTGAACTTCTAACCGACTTTGCTAGATATGCTAGGCACCCTGCACCCAAAGGAAGTCTAGATGGAGCCAACAAATTAGCACCCTGGTACATGCTTATAACTGCACCAAAAGTGATGCCACTGATTCTCCCCTCCGCCTGATGTTTGGAAGAGAAGCTCGACTACCAGTAGATGTGTGTTTGGGGTCTCTCCTGATGGGGTTCAAGCTGACAACTATTTACAGTATGTGCAAAGTTAAAGGCCCAGCTAACTCATGCGTACTAACTGGCTCAAACCATGGCTGCCAAAAGAAATCTGGCCAACAAAGAAAGGTATGATAAAAGGTGAAAGCACAGAACTCCAGGAGGGAGATCGGGTATTGCTAAGAAATCTGGGACTGCATGGCAAGCACAAGATTGCTGACAGATGGCACCATCTCCCTCACATTGTAGTGGGCAAACTAGATGATCTGCCAGTGTACAAAGTAAGGCCTGAGAATAATTCAAAAGATGTAAAAACAATGCATAGAAATCATTTACTGCCCATTGGACAAATCTTAATTGAGTCTGAGCCCTAGAAGATGCCCCTCTGGACCAGTGACTAGAGCTGCTGCTAAGAAAAGATCAAGAAAGTCTGCACCTACAGAAGCAAAGTTAAAGTGTTCCCTCCACAAGTCCCAGTTGAGCATGACTGTCAGTCCATATCGGAAGAAAGTGAGAGTGACTTTGAATACTATCCTTCTTACGAACTGAGTCAATTGTTTCGGGCAATCCCCTAGTCAATACTGGAGACAAAGCTGGGCCTTCTGGACTGTCTAAGCCCCCAGCTTCATCCCTGAGCCAATGCTCCAGAAAGTGAAGTGCAAAGCATCAGATCAGATGAAATGGAATCATTGTGCATGGTTGAACTGTTTGAGCTTTCAGGGAGGAAAATGATAGATTGGGGCAGACTGGTGATACACCGAACAAGAAGAGTATTTTGAGTGCCCTGACAGTCCACTGCCAGTGTCCGAAAGCTCTCATGCGAGCCAAATGTTGTGGACTCAGAAACTGTAACTCCTGGAGCTGAAAGTGCCCCAGTTCTAGCCTCTCTACCCCCATGGAGACTCCCCTGACAAGTGAGGACAATGCTGAAAATGAGGCTCAGAGTGCAGAGACTATAACAGTTCCCCCTAGAAAGTCTGGTCGAGCTGTAAAGCCTGTGGTGCACCTCAGTTATGATTCACTTGGGAGGCCTGTGGACTTGCCTCTCAATGTTGTCCATAAAGGAGTGTATGTGTCCCCGAGCTCATTGCCCAAACTGAGCATCAGTGCTAACTCCAAGTTACTTGTGTTGCCCTCTAAGTATGGTGCCCTTGCCCCATCCAGCCCCAAGGTAACTGATAGGAAGAGGCCCCTCTCTTCAGGTTTCATGTACAAGGGTAATAACTTGAGTTATGGTACAATGTGTGTGTAATACTGTGTAAGAGTGACGTACTGCAATGTTTCAGAAATTTATTCTTGGTAAAATTATATATTGACTGATGATTACATGTGTGAGACTAATGCAAATGTATATGGTTGCAGTTGAAACTTATGAGTACTTGTGTGCAGACGTCAAGCTTTCCCAAACCAGGAAGGGTGTAACCCCTGCAAATGGGGGTTCCCAAAAGACTTCAGGAGCTTGCTTGAATGCTCCAAGCCTGAATGGTGTTTGGCATTTAAGCCATTTATCAGTAGTGTTTTAGAACCTCTGGTACTGTCTCTTTAAGAGCTGTCTGCTTGCAGACATAATTAGTTGTATGGGGGACTGTGTGTTTCTTTGATTGAGTACCACTCAAGCTGCTGCCAATTCACTTCATTTTTGCAGTCACTAGGAGTGCAAAGGGAACCTATCTGAAAGATGTAACTGTTTGCCAGAAATTATTTAGAGTAATAATGAAATTACAGTTTGTCTAACCTGCTTTCTTTGCAGTCAGAACTGTGTCTGCTAGTTCCCCATTCTGGTTTTGAACTGCTGAACTGGACCAATCAGTGTGGGGTAAGCTAGCTCTAAAATGGTGCCTTGGACGAATCAGAACTTGGACTCATAATCTGAGCCAGCCACAAGAGGATTGTATGAACAGTGACTCTGGGAGATGTAGTTTAGACTTCAGCACCTTTTTGGACCAACAGCAGCAGTCTATTGTGAGTGACAGCCAATCCAGTCAAGAACTGGGAGGAACTCAAAGGAAGCCCAGTTTTGTCGGTTGGAGTTTCAGTTGAGCTTTGGCAGTGAAGAAGGAAGGAGCCCTGTGCTTTTCAGTGTGCAGTTTTAGTCAAAAAACGTGTGTAAGGCCCAGAGTTCCGGTCTGCAGCTTGTGTAACAGCTTGTTAGGACTGAATCCGTCCTGTGAAAAGAATCAAAGGATCTCTGAAGAGTAGAAACCAGGCTCACCCTGTAGAAGACTGGAGAAATTGTGAATTGCACTCTGTCTGTCAGGAACTGAATCTGCTGTGTGTTCTCCGGTATTGTGCAGTAATTGCGATCGGGATACAGATGCAGCCTGCCTGGTATAGTGCTTTCTTTTATATGGATGTGTGAAGAGGTTTGTGTACCTCAAGTGAGCCCTGCTGACATTGAAGGACCCTATCTTATTTGGAGGTCGTGAGTACTAATTCAGGGTCGCTCCCTGTTGAATTGCCACATTAAATCCAAATGGAATTACTGTACTGCTGACTGTTTAATTCTCCTTTTCTCTGTGTGAAAGGGCCCCTACCAGCTGCCACGGTTTGGACTAGCCACTAGGGCTTGGGTACCCAGGGACAGTAACTGATAGGGATAGGCCTGTGCACAGAGCCATAAATAGATTATTAGAGTGATAAGCTAATTAACCTGATTTCCCCTGTCCTTGTTATATCCCCTAAATAAATCAGAGCTGCTTGTTTCACAAAGTTATACTGCCTAGGTATTTGTCTATGTTAAAGTACTGTACTGTGATTGTTGCACTGTATCTCATTTCTAAGGAGGTCCCAGTGCCGGAACCAGACCTGGGGTAAGTGTATACTGTGAAGGTAATTCTGATATATTGTGTGGGCCACTAGTGGGAAGAAAGGGGGGTTGCAGTGTCCCAGAGGGCTGTGACCAAGTTAGTTTAACTATTGCAAACCCTGACCTCTGGGTGGAGGCACCCGCCATTGGATCCAGGCCCCTCAACCTGTTGGTGGCAAATCAGGCAGGGGTAGTAGCCCCTGGGATAGCGCCATCTAGGGGTTACATTAGAATTATCCATTAATTCAGAAAGGAAATCTACTCCACAATGGTATTTCAATAATGAATACTTAAAAGACCCAATATTTACTTCCTTAATTAAACAAGCTATCAGGGAATTTTGCTTTTTCAACTACTCCGGTCAAACTACTATAATCAGTTTATGGAATGCCTTTAAGGCAACAGTTAGATCAACTTCTGTTTCATACCTAATAAAAAGGAACAATAAATTAAAGAATGATTATACAAAGGTGGAAAAAAGATTGAAAGAGCTTGATAAGTTAGTACTAGATTTCGATAAGTATAAACATGATTGGGAACAATACAAATTAAAAAAAACTGAAATGATTCTTCAAGAAAACAAAAAATAGCCTTCACCTTAAAAACAGTAAGATACTATTATACTGATAAATCCTATAAATTGTTTGCTTATTTTTAAAAAAAAAAGAGAAAAAAAAAAAACATATTAAATTTAAAAGACAGAGAAGGAAATATAAAGTCAAAAGATGAGGAAATGGCACAGATTTTTTTTTTATTAATACTTTGTAGATCCCCCCCAATTTCTCCCCTGACCCGGGACCTTGGCAGACACATACTTCAGTGTGTGTGGAGCCACACGCTGGGTACCGGCTCAGCCCCTTCCGCCCCACCTCTGGCTATTGCCACCACACCCTCGTGCCTACACTTCCGAACCTCCACCCGGTGGGAGCGGAACTACGGAGGAAGCGGGCATCCCCCCGGAGGTGAGAGCTGCCTTGCGGCTGCTCAATCCCGCTCTGTCCCTCCCCCCCCATGCTGGCTCCCCGACGACCCGAGATCATTCCCGAACCTGGGTCACTGGCTCTGAGGCAGCCCTCTTCCTCAAAACCAGCGTAGGGGCTTCCCGCTCTGCAGACCCCCCGAGGGAGGCAACAGGAGCAGGATTCTCCACCCCCACCCGAGGGGCCCTGGCGGCACCAGAAATGGCAGCCACCCGGGCCCCCGCAGAAGAGGGTACCCCTTCCCGAATCCCAGAGCCATCACCCTGAGGGGATCCCAGGCCACCCCCAGCCATGGGATCCCCAGAGTCAACCTGCTCTGGGGACTCGGGAAGAGAAACGCTGGGCCGCCTGACGCTGTGGCCTACAGAGACCTCAGACTCCGAAGAATCGGGTTGCCAGTCCGGGTCCGCCTCTGAGTCGTCCTCCTCTGAGGAGGAGGCGAGCAGAATGACCTCCAGAGAGGCAACCTCAGGAGTGTCCCTGGTGACATCACGACGAACGGTGCCGCCACAGGCCGCGACGCCACCAACGGTGTCGCCAGAGTCCCCAGTGCCGGAATCCAGAGTGGCGCCGCCCGAGTCTCCAGGGCCGTGGATGGCGCTGAGTTCCCAGCACCACAGATGTCGCTGGAATGCAGAGCGGCACAACCAATGGCACTGCCTGAGTCTCTGGTGCCGCAGACAGTGCTGGAACCTAGAGCAGCACCGCTGCTGGTGCCGCCCCAAACCACCGGCACCACAGATGGCACCAGGATCTAGAGTGGCACCGCTCAGCAGCATCGAGGGTCCATCAGTGCCGGGCCCTGCAACTGAGGGCCATGACACTGGGGGAGCCTGCACCTCCGTGGAGGTGATTGCTGGGGCGGCGCCAGTGACGCGACTCCGGGAGGAATCATGCCGCTCCTCCGGCACTGAAGAAGAAACCTCCTCTTCAGCAAGGCTAGAAGTGGAAGAGGCCTCCTCCTCACCGAGCTGTATAGACCCAGGAAGGGACCCGGAGGAAGGGTCTTGATATTTGGCCTGGGAAGCCCGCGGGTGACGTCATCCTCCAAAAGTCGGCGGAGCCCTGCCGATCTTGAACGCGTGGATTTCCAGTACAAGGCGGTCCATGGAAAAACAGGTGTCACAGTTATACATATCATGGTTGGGTCCCAGGCACCGGAGGCAAACATCATGTCGATCCATGATGGAGAAGCACCGGACACAGGGGTACCGACGCACAGGGGCACAGCCCACCTTGGATTTAAGCTTGGCCCCCGAATTGGACATGATGTGAACAAAATATCAAAAACAGCAAAGATCATGGTGCCATCGGAATATATAAAAAGAACGGTCTTACCGGGCTCAACGGCGTCGGGATGAAGGAGCAGCGTTGAGAAACTCGGCGTCGAAGGAGGGCCTAATGGCGTAGAAACTTTTTCTGTACTCACGCAGCAGTGCCGGCCTCGATAGTGGGAGAAACGGAACTAGGATGGAGGAGGACTCTGCGGCGCCTAATGGATGCCCCTTGCGCACCACATAATGCGTTCTGCTCGTGGGCAGCACCGTCAGCACCGACTCCTCCCTCCAAAAAAAAAGAATGCTCCTGTGGTGGGTGCGCACATCCAGCTTACTCCCAGCAGTAATGAATGGTGAAGACTGACAAGGGAAGATCCTGTGTTTCATTGATCCAATGGAACTACTTCTACTGCCCTGTTGTTTAGAAGTCCTTGTACCTCGGAAACAAAAAGGTCTGACTGTGCTGTAGACTGCCTAGACTGCCGCTTGGGAGGATGATCTGGAGGGGTTTCTGACAGATTGAGAGAATACCCCTCAAGGATTATCCTGAGGACCCATTTGTCTGATGTTATAGATTTCCACTGGTCATAGAACTGAGTCAGACGTCCTTCCACTGTCGAGGAAGATTCCCCCTCAGGCAGCTGAGGTGGGACCTGGGCCAGAAACTCAGAGGGTGGCACTGGGCGCTTTTGGGCCCTGTGCTTTCTGCTGTGTTTTCTTTTGTGGCTGAGGGGTTTGGTTTCTGTTAAAATCTCCTCTGCCTTTGCCACAAAAGGACTGGCAGTTGTGAAACTGATGCTTGTTCCCACCTCCTTGAGAGGGAGCAGGCGGAGGTCTAGCTGTCTAAATGGCAGACCTAGTCTTCTGTGTGGCCTCTAGTGCTTGTTCCACCTGAGGCCCAAACAGATACATGCCGTTGAAAGGTAAAGCCATGACTTTTTGTTGGGCATCATTCATAAGGCCCGTCATATGTAGCCAGGAATGGCGACGGGTGCAAATGCCAGCCGCGCCTCCCCAGAAGCAGTATCAAAAGCATCCATTGCAGCTTTAATTTGTTGATTATTGGACTCGATACCTCTAGTTATGGTCTGCAGGAGCTCTGAGTTAACCTCCGACTCAGGCAGAGCTTCTACCGTCGCTTTGAATGAATGCCAAAGAACGTACTTGTATTGAGAAAAATAACCCTGGTAGCTAGCAATATGCATGCCCAGGGTCGAGGCAGCAAAGACTCTCTTACCCAAGGTGTCTATCTTGCGAGATTCTTTGTTTATAGGATGGGCTGTGGATTCCTGAGGGAGGACAGCCTTATCATTCTCTTCCAGGACCACTATGGCATCAGCAAAGGCTTGTGAGGCCAAAATGGGGCGATCCTTGGGAGGAGCATATTTCCTGTCTATGGACATGGCCATAGAAAGAATAAGAGCCAGATTCTTCCACACCATCTGGGAAAGAGTCTCGAAAGAGGGCTGTACCGGAGGGGTTAAATCCATAGGGATTTCCAGAACATGTAAATATTGGAGATGCAGAAGTTTCCCAGGATCGATTTCCATGGTCTGGAGAGAAAGAGCAGAATTTTAATTCTTGAGCAGAGACTTAAAGGAAAGGTCTTCAACAACAGGCTCTGCAGGAGGATTGATCCCTGCCCCTAGGGCAGAATCAGCATCAGCATCATCACCCAGACAAAGATCTGGATCGTGCTCAAAATCAACTAGTGACAGTCCGGGGGGACTGTATAGACAGAAAAGGAATGAAAACCAGGAGGAAGACGAGGAGGAGACAGAATCGGAGTCAAAAACCTCTAGAAACTAGATGGTGCCGTACACATCCTCAGCGCGGTTGAAGAGAGCGCCGCAAAGAACAGAGATAGTGCCGACACAGAAAACGGCACCGCGCTAGACACTGCCTGGAAGCACGGCACAGTGCATGGTGCTGACACCACTCCCAGCGCAGAGGATGGCACTGACAGGGAGCGTGGCACCGCACACGGCACTGACACCACTCCCGGTACCAAGGACGGTGCAGATGGGGCATATGTCACCACAGATGGCGCCGACAGCACTCACGGCACCGGAGAAACTGGCACTGCAGGCAATGGCACCACCGCAGAAGTCTGCGAACTGCGATTTGAAGGCAAAGAATGAACAACAGCAGAAGATAAAGACATCGGTGTGGACCCCTGCTCCGCAGACATGTGAGGGGGATAGACACCAGGGCACGGAGTCAATGGCATTGAAGAAGGTGCTGCGCGACAAGGAAATCCTAACTGCCCTACCTACCGAAACTGACAGGCCTGAAGGCCCGGGCGACGGACTGGCCGGATCGGGTAGTTGGGACAACCTCTGAGCCCACTGCTCCATAAGAATGGCCCAATGATGAAACTGCTCATTGGAAGCCCCCCTAAAAGGAGGAGAGGGGCTCTGATGTTGAAGAAGCTGGCTGCCAGAGACAGAAATCGGTGACTCCGAAAGAGGCGGAGACCGGCCCCTGACCCTAACAACTGACCGTCTACATGCAGACCTACCAGAAGGCGACCAAGAGCAATGCCGTCTCTTCTTCGGCCGGTGGACCGAAGAAGAACTCGAGACCGAACAGTGCCGTGAATGAGACTGTTTCTTTTTATGCTTTCAGGGGGGACCGCCCCCCCCCCCCGAGCACTGGACCGTCTGTTGTCAGAACCCCCGCCGGAGAAGGTGGTGGACCAGACCCGGCCCATCTGACCGAACAGCTTTCATGGGAAGTCTCCCTACCGTCACCTGCCCCACTTATGATCAACTCTGTCAATAGAGGGCTGAAGACGTCTTTCTTGTACAAGTAAGAATAAGTAAAATGTAATCGGTACTTTTCATGATAAAATACAAAATAACAAAACTGAAAACTAAGCTGCAGTTTGAAGTTTGACTCCTGGCGGACAAGTGACGTCATCACTGAAACGCACTCGAAGGCGGGAAAAAAGGAACTGAGGCGGTTGGAGGGTCGATGCTTCCTCGTGGCTCCATCTGGATGCCGGCCCTCCTGAAAAAGTTTGTTTCTCGCTGGGTCCTAGCACCTCTGGCGTACTTCCACTAGTGTGAATGAGTGGTGGAGACTTTATGTCCAGGAAGATCATGGAAGGCAAGCTTTGCTGTGCTATGCGTATGACGTTGGTTATTCGTTGGCAGAAGCAGGGATTGGGTGACTGGGGGGGTTAAGACAAGGCATATCGTTTTTTGCAAAGAGATAGGTTTGATATTTTATCCTACCCTGTAGGTGGAGCCATTTGGTTACTGAATAGAGGTCACAGGTATGAGTGCATTTGTCAGCACCAGTTATCAGTCTGCAGGCCTTATTTACCACAATCGTCAGCCGCTTGACAGTGGTGTCAGTGGCAGCACTGTAAATTATAAGGTCATAATCTATAATGGACAGAATCAAGCTGGTGACAACTAGTCTTAAGGCCACAGGTGTGAGACAGTACCTATGTCTACAGAGGACCCCAAGCCTACTGTTCCACCATAGAAATATGGTCAACATGTTGGGCATATGAAAGGGAGCTGTCTAGTGTGATAACTAGGTATCTGAATTCATGGACCATCACCAGAGGTTGATTTTGGTTATTAAAGATGGTTAGGCTTGCGAGTTTGCACTTGTTTTGGAGGCTTGAAAAGAGCATAGTTTTGATCTTTTTATAGTTCATTAGAGGTTTATGGTGGGCAAACCAGGATTCAATTTTGAGAAGTTAATTTGTAGTTCATTTTTGAGGGGAAGGAGGTCAACATGGCTGGAGAAGAGAATAGCATCATCAGAGTAAAGGATAGGCTGCTGTCACAGGCTTTGAGTAGGGTATTTATAAAGAGGCTGAATAGCAGGGGCCCAAGGATGGAACCTTGAGATACACCGGATCGAACTGGGAGGCTACTTGATAGGGAGTCATTGATTTTGACTTGTTGGGTTCTGGCTTCAAGGTAGCTCTTGAACCAACATGCAACAGTGGAAGAGAGACCAAGGGATTGGAGGGAAGATAGAAGGAGGGAGTGATTAACTGTATCAAAAGCCTTGGTCAGGTCTATGTAGATTTAACCAACAATCTGACTACAGTCCAAGGCTTTGTGAATATAGTCTGTGTATTCCAGTAGGGCTGTGGTGGTGCTATGGGCGTGACGAAAGCAATGCTGCTGAGGGCACTGAATGTTATATTTGGTTAGGAACTCCATCAACTATTCTCTCAAGTACTTTGGATAAAGGTGGGAGGATCGAGATGGGGCGGTAATTAGAGACCAGTGATCTGTCATCGCTTTTGTGCACCGGTGTGACAACTGCGGCCTTCCATTGTTTGGGAAATTGCTTAAGAGACAGAGACAGGTTCAGAATGTTGGTAAGAGGCTTTAGCATGACATCCAGAGAGAGGTAAAGTAATTTCATATCAAGGGAGTCACTGCTGTGCCTGGTTTTACCTAGTACCCTAAGTAGGTATTTTTTGGCCTCAGCGAGCTAGACTCCCCTGAAGTAGAGGGGGATATGAGGGTAGGAGCAGCAGTGTCAGGGGTGACTCTAGAGTTGGATTTGTCAAAAAAGTTTGGTGGAAGTACATGGCTGAGATCCGTGAA
Source organism: Neoceratodus forsteri (assembly GCA_016271365.2). Lineage (NCBI taxonomy): Eukaryota > Metazoa > Chordata > Ceratodontiformes > Ceratodontidae > Neoceratodus > Neoceratodus forsteri. Next base: position 12,033,793 of record CM057450.1, on the reverse strand, counting down.
AGCTGCGTTAAAAGCATTAGCAGCAGAGGTAGGATCTTGTATGGGGATATCGTTGACCACTACCATAGTGGGTGCTGCTTTGCTTGGTTTACCAGTAAGGTCCTTGATTTTTTGCCAGAATTTCCAGCTGTTGCCCCAAGAGCTACAAAGCTCATTTTGAAAGTGGGCAATTTTGGCCTTGCCAATTTCCTGTGTTCAAGCATTTCTAGCAGCTATGTAGCGCTGCATATTCTCAGGCTTACCTGTGGCCTGTGCCAGGTGCCAAAGATTGTCTCTAGCTTTCGACTTACCTAACAGTTCAGCAGTGATCCATGGGTTAGTAACCCCCCTGGATTTTGATTTTTGCGTGGGGGGGGGGGCAAAAGGCTCGCATGCCTTATTGAAGTGTGTGATCAGGAAGGTGGCATGATCTACATTGGAGAAAGAGGTCAGAGGCGACCAGTCGCAATGTGCGAGGTAGGCCCTAAATTGTTCAAGTTTCCCTTTTTTAAACACACGTTGATCTGTCATTTTAGGTGGAAGCTTAGGGGTCTTATTTGATTAGAGGCTAATAACAGGCGCGTGGTCGCTCATAGAGTCAGCGAGAACTGTTGTGCTAATATGTCTATGCGGGTGTGTGGTAAGGATAAAGTCTAGGAGGGAGTTATTGCCAGTTCGCAGGTTGGCTGTAGTAGAGGTGGTCACCAACTGGGATGTGTTGTGTGCCGCAGTTACATCTTTAAAAGGGGCGGCTTCAAGGACCAACCAGTTGATGTTAAAGTCACCCATAACAACAACCTCGGAATGATTTAGTAGGCTTTCCAGGTGGTAAAGCACCATATTAATACCACATTTGTTTTCTCGAGGGGGGGATGTATAGTGTGAATATATACAGGGCTTTGTTCAGCTGACCAAGAAGAATTTTAATACCTAGAAGCTGGGAGTGATGAGCTTGGGTAGTATGGGGTAGTAGCTGCCCCTTCAGGGAGTCCTTCAAGTAGATGGCGCAACCCCCTCCCCTTTTGCCCACCTGGTCTAGCCTACATAGTGTGTACCCGGTAATGGTTATAGCGGAGTCAGGTAGAGTATTTTGGCTGATAACCAGGTTTCAGTCAGGTTGAGCACATCAGGATTATGTTGCGACACCCAAACTTGGAGGTCATCAGGTTTCGGTAAGAGGCTCTGAATGTTGAGTGCCGCAAGTTTAAGGAAGCAGTTTTTTATGCTACCCTTTTGTAGGCCATGCAAAGGACCTGGAATAGGGTGAACATTCCCAGAGATAAGAGTAGTAGTAGTGTGACACTGGTAGGGTTTAAGGTATTTAAGCCCTGCACTTCTTACTTGGGGGTTGTTTTGCGAGGGATGTATGAAGGGAGGGGGTGCGAAAATTGGGGAAAGGATATGTGAGGACCCATTAGAGGCTAGTGCGGGGGTGGCAGTCAGAGGTTAGATTAACACTGTCAACAGGACTGGAGGTTAAGGGAACAGTACACTGGGTGGGAAGAATGAAGGCACACTGTGTAACACATATTGGGGCTTTCCAGAAGAACTAATATTACTAACAAAACAACTCTATAAAAGTATTTTAGTCAGATTTCAAATTAATAAATATGTAACACCAGAATTTAAAATGATGAATGGAGTCCATCAAGAGTGTCCTTTATCGCTGACCATTTTTATTCTAGAACTGGAACCTTTCTTACAAGTAATCAGGAATAACCACAAAATAAGAGCCGGCCCGGTGGCGCAGAGGGTTGAGGTGCTGGACGCCATACCTCGCGCCACACCAATGACCAGGGTTCAGGAACGAGCTTGGGCCATCGGAGGTTGGTGGGGGGGGGGAGGGAGAGGATGTGAAAGACTGCCAGCTGGCAGCTGTCTGCCTTGGGAGGGAGTTCCATGGATCCTCGGAGCATGGCCGCCCCCTGGTGGCGGCCAGAGTGGCATCGCTCCAAGGTGCGCCAGCACTAGGCCGAGGGAGGATGGAATAGACTGGCACTGGGGCTGTGGTGCACACATGCACCTCCACGCGCATGCGTCACCACTTCCGGGGTCTCGGGATTAGGGCACCTCGGGGAGCAAATGTAGGATAACATGGGGGCCACCCAAGGATGAAGCCTCTAGGCTGGGCTCTGTGGTTCCGCTGGGACAGGCAATGCGCTACAAGCCCCCGGAAGACCCAGAGCTCCGGTAGGTTCGAGGACTGCCGGGCGACCCACCGAAAGAGGATAAACACAACTGTAAAAAAAAAAACCACAAAATAGAAGGTGTCAAGTTAAATTACGAACATTTAAAATTAAGCATCTTTGCAGATATTTTATTAACATTAAAAAATATGCGTTTCCCTAGAAGAGTTTCTTAAGGAAATTAAAATATTTTCCTCAATTGCCGGCTTCCATATAAACAAAAGTAAGTCTGTGATAATGAAAATTGCTAAAAATAAAACCCAGAACCTAGATAAATTTCAATCAGAATTAAGTTTTCAAAAATCATTTAAATAGCTCGGTATACAATTATCCCCAGATCAATTTCAGAATATAAAAGTCAATTATAATAATGCAAAATAAAAAATAAAAAATCTATTAGAAAACTGGTGTGGTCTATCACCATCACTCTGGGGATGTATTGATAAAATAAAAATGATGGCTATGCCCCATTTCATATACATATTACAAAATATTATAGGAGTTCCATACCAAGCCTGGTTTCTCGACATTAAGAGAATTTTTTTCCAAATTTCTATGGGGAGGGGGAAAACCCTGAATTGCATGAGGTATTTTAATTATGCCAAGAAGGAAGGGGGGTATGAGCGGTCCTGATCCCAAGACATATATGAAAGCTCAGATAATATCAGTGATGTACCAATGGAGTTTCTCTCCAGACAGGGATACTGAATTGTATTATATGATGATTTTTAATAAACAAAAGGTAAGTTCACTACCCCACAATTTTAATACAGACTACGATATTACTAATGAAAACACAAATGTTTTTTGTTCTTGGCTGTCTACGGTCAAAACAGATATTAAAAATCCCAAACAGTTGCAAATTCCATGGTTATTATCCAATATTTGGCCCAATCAAAAAATATGGAAAAATAATACAAATTTTGATTTTTAACCTTTTCAGAATAAAAACATTCTTATGTGGAAGGACCTTTTGTGGGAAGGCGAGTTTCCTAACTTCCAACAATTACTTACAAAATTAGAATTAAAACAATGGAATAAATTACGCTACTAAACCTTGCTAAAAAAATGCTGAAACTAAAAAAACATTTTGCAAGGATTACTCTAATACACAAATAGATATTAAAAATCAAGAAAAAATAATAGGACATGGCACTAATAAATTACTAGCAAGATTTTATGTCCTACTGTTAACTGATGACAAATATACAACAAACAAAATAGATAAACAATGGGAATCAGAAGCTAGTATCCAACTTTCCCCTATACAATGGGAGCAATTACGCATAAATGGGAATAAGGCATATAAGTCAGCCAAGAACAAAACCATTCAAAGGAAAATATTAGACTGGGCATATATAACCCCTACTCGGATAGTTAAAATAAACCCCGAATTCAGTGATCTTTGTTGGCATGGTTGTGGGCAGAGGGGAACTTTGATAGATTGTTCATTGGACTGTCCACCTTTAAAAATATGGTGTGAAAATATAAGGAATATATTATCAAATACAATGGGGGTAAATATTCCCTTAAATCCAGACATTTTTCTCTTCAGCCATACACACCACATTTTCCAGGACAAAATACAATCCCAAAGTTTTGCTCTGGCCACTATGGCACTTAAGACACACATTTTAGAACACTGGAAAGATAATACTTTACCATCATTAGAGGACCATAAATGGTGGTCTACCTTTAATGAAACCTTTTTGTTAGACAAATGCATCTATGATATAGATGAAATAGCAGACTTTGCATTGGGATCTCATTGGAAACAGATAGAGGACAACCTGCCACCACTGTTTCAGATTGTTTTTGCTCAAAACTAACAAGTTATATAATATGAGAAACTTTATTTTCTTTAAAATGCACTATGTAATGAGTTAAAAATGAGACCATGCTTTAAAAGGGAAGTAAACATTGCAAGACTCACTCATATTGCAAAAGCCCAAGACAAGACCATTCAAATGAGGTACTAGGCTTAGCTGTAGGTGTCAGGAGTCCTGAGATATGAATATAAAATTATCTGCAAATCAAAACAAAGCTGCGGCCATTTCATGTAATCCTAAAACAGGAAGTGATGTCACTGAGGGGCAAGCTCTATGTTGTTAATTACAACTTGCCCCTCAGTGACATCACTTTCTGTCTCAAGATCTGGCAGAACTCACTGCCAAAGCTGATCCTGGGAGAGCTAGGGAGTGGGCGGCAGGAGGTGCTGCTGCTGCCGAGGTGGACATCAACGCTGCAGTGGTAGGCGCCAAGTAGAGCTGCGACTGACAGCATACCGGGAGGGCGGCGGAATTTACCCTTGCTCCTTTCCCTCTTCCAGTGTGTGCGTTTCCCTGATGATTTATCCCAGGCTTTGGAGGAGTGGCGGCTTGAGCATGGGGCCAGTGACATGGACGGGCTTCTTCCCTGGAGCTCCCTTTCCATTTTGGCTACCTTCTGCTCTAGAAGAAAAGACTGCTAGGCTTTCTGACGGTGCCGCCAGGTAGCTTGATTGAAGCTCAGGTTGATCTCATGATCCTTAATGTTGTGAGCCTCTCCGAGACAGTGGACACAGGCGCTGCAGTAGTCATGACCGTAGATTTTTCCACTGCACTCGCAGTATCGAAAGAATTTGGCAGTCAGTTGTTCTCAACATACAAGATGATGTGAATCACTTTAAAAATAAAGTGATAACTACTAGGATGAGAAAATAAAACTTAGAAAAATAGAAGATTTCTGCAGTCGACTGTAGCGACGGTGTCTCCATGGAGTCCGGCGAGTATGGTCGATGGTGGGAAAAGAAATGAAAATTATGTACCTACCGTAATGCTTGATTTTCTTGGATGAAGACTCCACCACTCATTTATACTAATGGGACTACGCTGGATGCGTTAGGACCGAGCGGGAGTCAAAAATCTTCAGGAGGGCCGGCACTGAGGTAGGGCCGCGCAGAGTGGCGCCACGAGACCGGCTCGCGCCATATAGGCTACCTCAGCACTGACTCTCCAACTGCTTCAGTACCTTTTTTACCGAGGAGGTGCAGCGTAAACTAACCTAGTGAAACTAACCTATGTCGGACATAAGATAGCCCGAATGACCCGTATAAGAAGGGTCAACACAACATAGTCTTCACAGCCCAGCCATCGAGAGAGTGAAGACCAAAAACAGAGAGGTGAGCTCGGGGGGATGGAGGGTGGGCATGTGACTGAGTGGTGGAGACTTCGTCCAAGAAGAGCAAGAAATAGAAATTACGTGACTTACCGTAATTATGATCTTTCTGTGTATCTTCACCATTCATCACAGATGGGTACTGGCGGAGGTCAGAGCCCATGAGAACCTTTTTTTTTTTTTTTTTTAAAAGGATGAGGCAGGGCTGACCGGCATCGGTAGCCAGCCCTCGGGGCCCGACGTACTACGTGGCGCCGAGATCAGCCGTTAAGCTGTGTCGACTCCGCCTGACTACCAGTTCTGAGTCGCCGGAGAGGTAAGAGGAAGGGATGGAGGGTGGGACAAGAGAGTCCAAGGGACAGAAAAAGGAAGGAAGAACTGAACCAAAAGGAGAAATAACGACTGAGAGGACAGCAGAGGAGAGATGAGACTAAGGGGATTGGGTAGGGGCCCCAATCTCTGGAAGCGGAAGAAGGGAGGGAAGGGAGGGAGAAAATTTAGGAGAATGTGAGAGGTAACAAGGATCCAGGACCCTTGTCCGTCACCAGACTGTATAGGAACTGCAAGGAGTAGCAAAGCTTTCTTGCCACAATTCAAGGCACAGAATATGTGGCAATACCCCAAAACAGAAAGTCAGCTATATACTGGAGAAAGGACAGGGTACAGGGATTAGTACTCTCTCTGTAACGAGATTTGGTGAAAAAAAGGGGGTTCCTTTTTTTTTTTTTGAAACAGTTGGATGACAGGAGGAGGGCAACCAACAACTCCCACCCTGATAGGGTGGAGATATGCAGTAGAGAAGGAATGCCACTCGAGCTGTACCCTTTAAAGGGGAAGAAATTACACCCCCCTGTGTGTCCCTACTTTACCCTGCTCCAAAGAGAGGGAGAGGTACAGAGGGAGGGGGACCCAGAGACTGAGGCCCCAGGGGGACGGTGGGCGGGATTGTGATGAATGGTGAAGATACACAGAAAGATCATAATTATGGTAAGTACGTAATTTCTTTTTTTTTTTTTTTCTCTATCCCCTGGCAGGACCACCGGGTACATTCTCCACCCTGGTCACAGTCCCCCGGAGACCTCTACCACCGCCATGCTGCAGAGGACCTCGGTCACCCCAGGCTTGCCCCCGATGGGATGCATGGGCCACCTTCGACCCCGGAACTGTAACTGGTTGGGGTCCTGCAGCGGCGGTGGCGGCGCGAGGCTCTCCAGGAGGGCTTTAGCTATCGGTGGTCCTGCCCGCCATCTTTTCCTCCTTTTCTCCCCAGAGGAGGCGGGACGTGCAATGACGCCAGCGTCCCGCCCCGCCTCCCCCGTGCAAGCCTCGGCTACGGAGAACTCCCGCCTCCGCCAGAGTCTCTAACGCACTGAGTGCAACCCACACCTCCCCCAGAGAAGGAGAGCTGCCCAACGGATGCTCGATCCTATCTTCTCGGTCGCGCTCTCCGACGCCCCGGATCCATTCCTGAACCCGGGTCGCCGGCGTCGCAAGCGGAAATCCCACCGCTGTGCTGACGGGCCGGCATAAGTACGTAATTTCTATATCTTATCTGTGTCAATCTTCACCATTCATCACAGATGGGTGAGTACCAAGCCCCCCGAAGGGGGTTGACTAATTGCACCCTAAGGGACAGCGTTCCTTAGCCCTCAGTGGGTGACACACTAAGGGGGGGGAACCTTCTGGGCCTGGGGAGGCCCGAGAGTGGGGAGAGCGAGACGGGGTTCCCCCGGAGGGGGAAGGAAGTTGCCCCGACAACGCCTCGCCTTGCCCTACGGGAAAAAAGATAGGTTCCCTGGTGAGCGGAGCAAATCACCCTACGCCGGGCCAAGGGTGACAACCGGTGCGGGGCGAAGCCACGCCGATCTTCTGGTGCAGATCGCTGTCCCTACCACTCTGGTAGCTACCTCGTTGGCGTCATAGACGCCCTTGTTGATGTCTTGCTAGCTCCAGGCCACGTGCAGAGAAGGCGATGGCTTGCCTGGTCTGCTCCGAGTCAGGCAAAGCAGCTAGGAACTGACCCAGCGCTGACCACAGAACCTGTTGTAGGCTACATAGTGGGCCTGATGAGCGGAGATGGAGAAGCAACCGTGCGGTAGAGAAAGTCCTCCTCCCAGAAATCAAAATCCGAAGAGTCCTGATCTGGGGGCCGGTCACGGTGGAGGCGCGAAGCCCGTCAGGAGTGTCCAGGTGCGTCCAATCCGCACTCGTGGATGAGGCATGGAGCCTGGCGACTCGGGGTCGCAATACCTCTGGCTGAGGTCCTAGGGGCAGGAACTCGGAGAAGGGCCTCTGCCAGAAACGCATGGGAGCCTCCCCGAAGGAGCAGGCCAGGGGGCACCACAAGGGTGGCTGCCCCGAAATCGCCTAGAAAGGCGTGCACCGCATGCTCTGGATTGCTCGCGGATAGGGGAGAAAGGTGAAGGTCCTCCAACATCCTCGTGAGGAAACGCTGATACTCTGCGAGATCAGCGGCAGGAGAGATGTGGACAGATGGTTCCTCACTCCCAGAAGAGGGGGATGAGGAGCTGGAGGTCACCATATGTTCCGAGGGTGGCTGCTTGGGGGGAGGTTGAAAACCTGACTGTCCAAGGCCCTAATGTAAGCAGGGAACCGAAGCCACCGCCTGAACTGCTCCCAGGTGAGAGGCCCGGTAGGACCAAGAATGCCCGGGAGCACTGGAGAATGTGGCAGAGGGGTAGGGGCAGAGCCGAGGGAAGGAATCGGCTGGCCTCTGCCAGGGCTAGGGAGCGGACCATGGACACCCGGGAAGGTGTCCCGGAAGACTCCGCAGCCGACAGCTGTACAACCACGTTGGTACTGCCTAGGCTGCGCCCAGAAGAATCTCCCCAGTGAGGCGACCGGGGCCGTATAGGTCCAGAAGGACGGTCCCCTGCCTCCAAAGAATAGGACCCTCTCAAGGAACCGGAAGGGGAAGGGCGGAAGTCCGCACTTCGGCTTCGTCCAGGGCCCGGGTGGACCCCAGAGAAAGGCCGACGCGCCGACCCCACACCCCTCGACCCCTCAGAGTCCGAGAAGGTCCTGGTCCTCGGAAGGGTCAGCCTAGGTAGCTGGCAGCTCTGGGATGTCCCCGAGGGGGAAATCCAGGGCGCAGCACCCTCCCCAGCCGTAGGCTTCCCGATGGGCCCCAAAGTTGGGCGATCGAGACACACCACGGGAAGGGGTACCTCCGCTGAAGGGTCAAGAAACCCCCCCAGACCAGGTTGCATGGCTATGGTGGCACGCACCACAGCCTGCTGGGTCAGTCCCACTGACCCTGATCTGGAGGGAACCGATACTCTCCTCAGCAGGGGCTGACTCGACATCGGAAGAGACTACTGGCTTACTCTCCTGTGCAGGCAACCCGAGAGGTGTGACTGCCCGTCCGACTCTGAGCTGGACTCCGACCCGAAGAGGTGGGAACCGAGGCCCCAAGCCAGACAGTAGGAGGTGAGAAACGCAACCTTGGCGAAGGGCCCAGAAATTGTGGCAGTGGTCAAAGCCACCCCGCGCCCTCCGGCCCATTGAGGCGGAGCTGGCAGAAGGCAGCAGGGCAGCCGAGACCAAGGTCCAGAGATAGGGCCAGCCACAGGCGCCGTCAAACCCACTGGCGCGGGCGGCGCTGGGAACAGAGGCAGCGCTGGCACCAACAACAGCCCCCGGAGACACAAACCCGCCAGGCCCCGGCGCCGTGGAGCAGCACCGAGTTGAAGCGGCAGCAGGCGATCCTGAGAGCGACTCGGCGCCCGGCAGCGCGCTAGGCCTCCACGGTGCAGCGAGTGGCACCGGAAAGCTGGAGTAAGCGTCAGCGGCCCAGCGGACCAGCGCCGACAGTGGCACCGCCCGCCCAGGCGCCTAGCCCGGTGCCGAGCAGGCGGCGCTGATCAGAACTCCGAGGACCAGCGGCGCCGTGCTCTTCGGCACGAGGCGGCGCGAGTAAGACACAACAAAGTGATGGGATCAGGAGTCATGGCCTTTCGCAGCAGAAACCGGCGCGCCAGTGGCGCCAACGAGGCCCGAGCGCGAGGCCAGAGAGCCGTGTCGGAGCGCCATGGTCCTGGCACCTGAGCGGCGCGGGCCTCGGCGACACCGACCGGCGGCGTCGGGGCGGGCGCCGACCGAACCTTCCAGACCGGGAGCAACACCTGGGGGCCTTCACCTGAGGGGTGATTGCCATGGTGGCACCTCCGCCCGCTCCCGGGGAAGCGGGACGGGCCTCCTGCGCGGGAGGAGCCTCGACCAAGGCTAGGCTCACGGGAGGTCGGGGCTCCCTCCTCCACGATCGTATAGAACCGGGAGGACCGGAGGAAGGCCGAGGCGGCTTGGCCCAGCAGTGCGAATCCGCCCCGAAGTCGGGCGGAGCTCGTCCAACTTTCCACGCGTGCTGTTCGAGGACGCGGCAGTCCATGGAGAAGCAGGCGTCGCACGAATCCATGTCGTGAAGCGGGCCAAGAAACGCGAGACACCGGTCATGCTGGTCGGTCACGGAGAAATTGCGGCCGCACGGGCACCAACGCATAGGGGGCCGCCCCGCCTTAGAGAATTTCTTGCCCTCCGACCACGGCATGACCTACGGAAAAAGCAACACCAAAAAAGACTCGACGTCGCTTAAATGTTAATAAAAAGGAAAGATCTTACGGCGACGCCGGGTGGAGGCAGTACCCAGAACTAGTAGACCGCGGACTGGCGAACAAAATATCGTAGGCTTAAGGCCTAAAACTGTGAAGACTTCTCTAGGCTTCCACGAAAGGCACCCAACGGCGGGAGACGAAGAACTGGTAGTCAGGACGGAGTCGACACAGCTTAACGGCTAATCCCGAGCGCCACGTAGTATGTCGGCCTCGGCGGCGCCGTCGATGCTGGGCCGGTTCCGCCTCATCCTTTTAAAAAAAGAAACTCGCTGGGTCCTGACCTCCGGCCAGTACCCATCTGTGATGAATGGTGAAGATTGACACAGATAAGATTTACGGTAGGTACATCAGTTTCTTATCTTCCTGGACATAAAGTCTCAACCACTCATTCACACTAATGGGAGACTACAGAGCTAACACAATCCCCGAGAAGGGCGGCAGGAGAGAGAAGCTCACTTAGGACAGGAGTCCATTAAGGATTGTCCTGCCAAAGGATTGGTACTGTCTGGCATGGGCATCAAAAGTGTAGTGCTTCAAAAAAGTGTGCACGGAGCTCCAAGTAGCTGAATTGCAGATGTCTGCAATGGGCACGTTCCGTATTTCTGCCAGGGATGCCGCGACTGCTCTGGTAGAATGGGTGTATACCCTGCCTTCCAGCTTAACCTGTGCCATGGAATAGCAGTGACGAAGACATGCCACCAGCCATGCCAAAATACACCTGATGGCAACAGGCAGACTCAACTGGGCCATGCTGAATGAGACAAAGAGCTGCTTTGACTTGCGGATCTCTTTAGTTCTGTCTGTAGAACTGCAAAACCCTTTTTAATATCCAGAGAATGTAGGGTACGCTCTCCCTCATTCTGGAAGTTCACGAAGTAGGTCGGAAGAACCAAGTGCTGGTTCAGATGGAATTCCGAGACTACTCTGAGAAGAAACTTAGGGTGAGTTCTGAGAACCACCTTGTCTTTGTGAAATACAGTATAAGGAGGGTCTGTGACCAGGGCATGTATTCAGATACCCTGTGAGCGGAGGGAATGGCTACGAGGAAGGAGGCCTTCCAGGTCAGGAACTTCACCTCACATGTTGCTAGTGGCTTGAAAGGTTTACGGGTGAGCTTGTCTAGCACAAGGTTAATATCCCAAGCGGTTACCGGTCTTCTGACCGGTGGCTTAGTGTGGAGTATACCGTTAAGGAACCTCTTAACCAAAGGGTAATTGAGCCAGACACATAGAGTGTATAAGCTTGTGATAACCTGAGTTCACGAAGAGATGGACCTTCATGGTTGAGTATTGTAGCCCTGTATTTGACAGGTCTAGTAGATACTCCAGGACTTTGGTGGGCAAGAAAAGTGATCCAGGGAAGACTTTGCATACCAGATGGAGAAACACTTCCACTTTGCCGTGTAAGTTTTCATAATAGCTGACTTGCGTGATGCTAAGAGAATGTCTGAGACTCTACATGAGACATCAAATCTGCCCACTTCTATTTCCTCAGGAGCCATGCATGGAGATGAAGGGATCTCAGGTTGGGATGGACCACTGGGCCCTGGGTCAGAAGGTCCGTTTGAAGTGGAAGTTGTCTCGGTGGAATTTCCGATAATCTGTTGATCAATGAAAACCAAATCTGAAAAGGCCAGAATGGGGCGATGAGGATCATTCTGCCCCCCTGTGCCTCCAGCTTGAGCAGCACCCTCTGAACTAAGGGAACAGGAAGAAATGCATACAGAAAGCGTCTTGTTCACTGCAGTCTGAATGCATCCTGACAGAAAATTCCAGGTTCTGGATTTCTGGAGCAGAACAGAGGCAGTTTTGCATTGCGTGGGGATGCAAAACGGTCCAGGTCCAGTGTGTACCACTCTTCGAAGAGCGATTGCACGACGTTTATGTCGAGAGACCCCTCGTGAGGATCCACCTCCAATCTGCTGAGGTGATCTGCTAGATCATTCTGGACTCCAGGCAGGTAGACTGCCTGGATCAGGGCTTCGTGCTCTAGACACCATTCCCACACTCACATTGCTTCTCTGCACAGGGGATAAGAGTGCGCCCCGCCCTGCTTGTTGATGTAGTACATCACCGCTTTATTGTCCATCTGAAGGAGAATTATTTTGCGACACAGGATGTCCTTCAGGGCTGGGACTGTGTACAGGACAACTCCAATTTCCAGGACATTTATGTGGAATTGAGACTCATCCTGACTCCACAGACCTTGGGTGTGGAGATCTTGACAGTGAACTCCCCATCCGCGCAGAGATGCATTTGTAGTGATGGTGATCTGTGTCTCCAGTGGGGCAAAGGGAAAGCCTTTCAGAAGGTTGTCCTCTTCAGTCCACCAGGTGAGTGATCATTTTACAGGTTCTGTCACCTTGATGTGAAAGGACTGGGGATATGTGGTCAGGGACCACTGAGTACTGAGCATCCAGAGTGGTCTTCATGTGAAGACGAGCCAAGGACACCGTGAACACTGATGACGCCATGAGACCCAGCATCCGCTGCATCGGGAGAGCTCGGACTGAGTCGTTGTCTTTGATGAAGTGAGCCATCTGGGGGATATCGTTCCTCCTGTCCTCCGTGAGGAAGGCCCTTGCACTGGAGGTATCCAGGAGAGCTCCTACGAAGAGGAGATGTTGGGAGGGCTGTATCTGTGATTTTTCCAGATTCAAAAGAACTCCCATAGATGTGAGGAACCTGGAAGTTGTGGTCACTGCTTCTTGTGTCCCTTGTCTGGAGGAGCTTGCTAGGAGCCAGTCATCCAGATACGGGAAGACTTTAATTCTGAGTTTCCTTAGGTGCATTGTGAGAACTGCAAAGCACTTTGTAAAAACTTGTGGTGCCGAGAACAGCCCAAAGAGCAGTACTCTGAATTGATAGTGCTGACCCAGGGCCACAAATCGAAGATTCTTGTGGTGGCTTGGGTGCACGGGAACATGTTGGTAGACATCCTGCACATCCAGGGAGGCCAGCCACTCGTTTAGATGAATCAGAGGTAGAAGCATACAGAGTGATATCATCTTGAATTTTTTCTTGAAGAAAACTTATTTAACTTCCTTAGGTCTAGAATTGGGTGCATACCGCCTGTTTTCTTTGGAACCAGGAAGTAGTGGGAGTAGAAACGTGTGTTCCGCTGATCCTGTGGGACTATGTCTACTGCCCTGTTGTTCAGAAGGCTGTGAATCTCGGAAGCAAGGAAGTCTGACTAACTGAAAGCCTGGGCTGACGTTTGGCTGGATGATCTGGAGGGGTAGCTGAAAAATTCAGAGAATAACCCTCGCAAATTATCCTGAGAACCCATTTGTCTGAAGTGACTGACTTCCACTGATTGTAAAACTGAGTCAGATGCCCCTCCTACTGCCAAAGAAGAGTCCCCCTCCGACAGCTGAGGAGGGACCAGGGCCGGATTTTCAGAGGGTGGCACTAGGTGCTTTTGGGCCCTGTGCCTTCTGCTGCATTTTGTTTTGTGGCTGAGGGGCTTGGTTTCTGTTGAAGCCCCCTTTGCCTTTGTCATGAAAGGACTGACAGTTATGACACTTGACGGTGGTTCCCGGCCCGTTGAGGGGTAGTAGGGGCCGGTCTGGCCAGTCTGATAGCTGTCCTGGTTTTCTGTGTGGCCTCGAGTGCCTGCTCCACGTGTGGGCCAAACAGATAAGCACCATTAAATGGCAAATTCGTGACTCGTTGCTGAGCATCATTCGTGAACCCCGAGGTTTGTAATCACGAATGGTGATGGGTGTATATCCCTGCTGCTGGTGCTCTGGAAGCAGTGTCAAAGGTGTACATAGCAGCCTTAAGTTGCTGATTACTGGACTCGATACCTCTAGTGATAGTTTGGAGGAGCACTGCGATAACGTCAGACTCTGGGAGAGTCTCCATAGTAGCTTTTAGCGAATGCCAGAGGGTATACTCATATTGTGAGGAAATAGCCCTGGTAGCTAGCAATACGCATACCTAGGGTAGCGGTGGTGAAGACTTGCTTCCCCAATATGTCAGTCTTATGAGATTCTTTGTTTACTGGATGAGCCATAGACTCCTGAGGATGAATGGCCTTGTCATTTTCTGCCAGGACCACTATGGCATCAGCGAAGGCTTGAAAGGCCAGGATTAGTCGATCCTTAGGGGGAGTGTACTTTCTGTCTATGGACTTAGCCATAGAAGGAATAAGTGCTGGATTGTCCCACACCATCTGTGAAAGAGTCTTGAAAGAGGGCTGTACTGGAGGAGTCAATTCCACAGGGATCTTTGGGACATGCAGATATTGAAGGCGCAAAAACTTCACCGGATCCACCTCCGAAGTCTGGAGAGAGAGAGAGGGTGGAATTCATATTCTTCAGTACAGACTTAAAGGACAGGTCCTCAACCACAAGCTCCGCTGAAGTAGAGGGCTCACTTCCCACTCTGACAGATGAATCTTCATCAAAGTTGTTTCCTAATCGCAGATCAGGATCAGGCTCAATGTCGTCTCCTACTAGCCCAGGAGGGAAAGTATATAAAGGAAAGGGAGGAAAGAGAGCAGGAGGAGGTGTTCCTCAAATTGGAAGTCGAGAATCTCGGTATCTGAGGCAACGCCGGCCCCGAAGGAGGCGCCAGGAAGACCGGAGTCGAAGGCGGCACTGTAACCAGTGCTGCGCTAGCACCCAAAGACCCCAACCCAACTCTCGGTGCACCCTAGGATGAAGATCTAAAACCATGAATAGGAGAAAATGGCACCTGTGCCACAGCCATGTAAGGGGGAAACCACAAGAGCGCGGCATCGATGGCACCAGAGACGGTACCATGCGACTAGGAAGCCCCAACTGTCCTGCCCGCAGGTTCGAAGCCCCTAGGTCTGAAGGCCCTGGGATCAGGTCCGCAGGCACGGGAAGTCGGGACTACCGCTGAACCACTGCTCCATAACAGTGGCCCAATGATGAAACTGCTCACCTGGAGGACCCGCCCAGGGAGCGGGGAGGGACTACGGAGTCAAGGATGCTGGCTACTAAGAATAGAGGCGGCAGATGACCCTGACGGAGTCAGAGTCGGCCTTCTGTCCCCCGTTACCGACTATCGACATGCAGACATACCAGAGGGCGACCTTGAGCAGTACCGCTTCTTCTTTGAGTGGTGGGACGAAGAAGAGCTCAAGGCCAAGTGGTGCCGGTTCCTGACGAGGATCGTGAATGGGCCTGCTTCTTTTTGCACTTTTGGGATGATTGCCCTTCCTCCCGAGCACCGAACTGCCCAAAGTTAGACTCACCCTCTGTAGACGGCGGTGGACCGGACCCAGCCCTGCTGGAAATACAGCTTTCATGCGAAATCTCCCTACCGTCACCGACCCTGTTCATGGTCAACTCCGTTGAAGGTAGGCTAAAGAGGACTTCTGTGTTCTTTCGATGAAAAACTTTCTTTTTTTGGTAAATAATAAATAAGAAAATAAATAATGCTACAAATCAAAACTGAACAACTAAAGCTGCTGTCATACCGACGTAAAGATTTGACTCCTGGTGGGTGAGCGACGATGCCACTGAAGCGCACTCGACAGCGGGGGAAAAAAGGAACTGAGGTGGTTGGAGGGTTGATGCCAAGGTAGCCTATATGGTACAAACTGATCTCGTGGCACCACTCTATGCAGCCCTACCTTGGTGCCGGCCCTCCTTAAGATTTTTGGCTCCCGCTCAGTCCTAGTGACTCTGGCGTAGTCCCATTAGTGTCAATGAGTGGTGAAGACTTTATGTCCAGGAAGATCTGAGGAGGACACTGGGCTGCCCATGTTTACATTTATAGAGGTAGGACATCGATATCTGACATCTTTGTGGTTGGCCCTAACAGACTGCTAGCTAAAAAGTGTCCATGTGGTCCCAGCGCCTGATGGCTATAGTTCCATAAGTGTGTCCGATCAAAGAGATGTCCTCAAAGAAGATCACAGTGTCTTCACAGCCCAAAACCAAAACAAGGGGTGGAGACAAATAAACAGAAAGAGTGAGCCCAGGGGATAGAGGGTGGGTGTGTGAATCAATGGTGAAAATATTCCTAGAAGATCAAGAATTACGGTGAGTACATAATTTTTATATCTTCCAATAATCGATCTTCACCGCTGATTCACACTAATGGGTTAGAGTACCGAGCTGAGACAAAAGTTCCCCGGGCAGGGTAGCAGGAGTCAGAGCTCACTCAGAATAGGAGTCCATGGACTGTCGTGCCAAAAGAGGCAAGCTGCCTGGCATGGACATCCAGGGCAAAGTGCTTGATGAAAGTGTGCACTGTGCTCCAAGTGGCAGCTCTGGAAATATCGGTGATAGGAACAGAGCGAATCTCTGCCAAAGACATAGCAACCAGTCTGGTAGAGTGGGCATGAACCTGGCCCTCCAGCTTAAACTGCACCATAGAACAGCAGTAACAGAGGCAACTGACAATCCTTGCAGAAATGGATTTGACTGTAGCAGGCTGACCAGACCAATTAGGGTGAAAGGAAATGAAGAGCTGTTTGGACTGTTGGGAGTCCTTAGTTCTACTGAGGTAGAATGTGAGGGCTCTCCTGATGTCCAGAGAGTGTAGGGTGTGCTCCCCTTCGTTCTGGAAGTTGGGAAAGTATGTAGGCATCACTAATGGCTGAGTCAAGTGAAACTCCAACACCACCTTAGGCAAGAACTTGGGGGTGTGAGGAGAACCACCTTGTCTCTACAGAAAACAGTATACGGAGGATCTGTGACCAATGCATGTATCTCAGAGACTCTGCAGGCAGAGATGATGGCCACTAGAAATGCAGTCTTCCAAGTAAGGAATTTCAGGGCACACATAGCCAAGGGTTCAAAAGACTTACGAGTCAGCATATCCAATACAAGGCTGAGGTCCCAGGTGGCAACAGGTTTCCTGACTGGGGGCCTCATGTCTCATGTTTAAAATGCCTTTCAGGAACCTCTTAAGTAGAGGCAGATAAACTAAGGAGAGGTTCTGTATGGGCTCATGGTATGCCAAAGCAGTACACAAATGGACCTTAATTGTAGAGTATTACAAGCCTGCATCAGAGAGGTCCAACAAGTACTCCAAAACCCTTGCTGTTGAGCATCAGAATGGGTCTATATGGGATTTGGAGCACTACACAGAAAAACGTTTCCATTTGGCTACATAGGTTTTCCCAGTGGAGGGTTTATGGGCAGCCAGAAGACTCTCACAGACCCTCTGAGACACTTTATACCTGCCCACTTCTATCGCTTTAGGAGCCAGGCATGGAGATGAAGGGAGCACAGGCTAGGATGAACCAGGGCCCCCTGCTTCAGAAGACCTGTCTGAGAAGGAAAGGTTCTCGGAGGGCTGACTGACAATTTGTTGAGCAGTGGAAATCATATCTGGTGAGGCCAGCAAGGGGCAACCAGAATCATCTTGCCCCCATGTGCCTCCAGCTTGAGCAGTATCCTCTGAACTAGAATAATAGGAGGAAATGCATACAGAAAGCGATTTGTCCACTGCAGCCTGAACATATCCTGACAGAAAACACCACGTTCTGGATTTCTGGAGCAGAACTGAGGCAATTTGTTGTTGAGTGGGGGGGGGGGCACAAAAGTCCACATCTGGGGTTCTCCACTCATCCAAGAGACTGCACGATGTCTGGCGCCAATGACCACTAGTGAGGATTTGCTTCTCTTCAGCTGAGCCTGTCTGCTACACTCTTCTGAGCTCCTGGTAGATAAACTGCCTGGATCAGAACGTCCTGTTCCAGACACCATTCCCACACTCTCATCGCCTCCCTGCATAGAGGATTAGAGTGTGTGCCCCCTGTTTGTTGATGTAGTACGTGACAGACTTGTCTGTCTGGAGAACTATCTTGTGGCTGACGAAGTCCACCAGAGCCCGGAGTGCATAAAGGACTGCACTCCTCTCAAACACACTGATGTGGAGGTGGGACTCTGTAGGGCTCCAGACTCCCTAAGTGTGGTGGACCTGACAATGGGCTCCCTATCCCAGCACAGACGCATCTGTGGTAAGGGTTACCTGAAGCTCTAGCTGAGAAAAGGGAAGATCCTGGAGGAGACTGTCCTCCTATGTCCAGCATGCAAGAGACTGAAGCAGAGGTTTCCTCATCTTGATGGGATAAGACTGAGGATGCAATGCTGCAGACCACTGCATGCTGAGCATCCACTGGGTTGTCCTTATGTGCAGCTCAGCCAGAGGTACTGTGAAAACATATAGACCTAACATTTCCCGAATTGACTTGTGCTCCCTGATGAATTGAACCATATGAAAGATGGCCTTCCGCCTGCTCTCTGGAAGAAAGACCCTCACCCTGGTGGTGTCCAGGAGGGCTCCTATGAAGAGGAGCTGCTGAGATGGCTGAAGCTGTGACTTCTCTAGGTTTAACAAGACACCCATGTAGGTCAGGAACCAAGAGGCTGAGGCCACTGCTCATTCTGTGTCCTGCTTGGATGGACTGGCTAGCAACCAGTCATCTAGACAGGGAAAAACTTGGGAGTCCGAGTTTTCTTAGGTGTGCCGTGAGAACAGCAAAGCACTTTGTTAAGGCTCAAGGTGCCGATGATAGCCCAAAGAGTTAATTGGTAATGTTTACCCAAAGCCACAAAGCAGAGAAGCGGAGAAATTTGTGGTGGCTGGGGTGGACAAGGATATGCTGGTAGGCATCCTGCATGTCCAGGGAAGCCAACTAGTTCTGCAGTTTGAGCAGTGGCAGCAGGGTGCCTAGAGAGACCACTTTGAACTTCCCTGCTGTATGAACTCGTTTATTTTCCTTAGGTCGAGAATGGGGTACATGTTTATTGTGGGCCCTGACTTTTTGGGAACAAGGAAGTAATGGGAGTAGAATCCTGTGTTGTGCTCCATCTCTGGCACTACTTCTACTGCCCTTTTGCTTAAGAGGCCCACAATCTCCTTTGCTAGAAGCTCCAATATACAAGTGGAAAGGTGGA
The DNA here is from genome assembly GCA_016271365.2 of Neoceratodus forsteri. NCBI lineage: Eukaryota > Metazoa > Chordata > Ceratodontiformes > Ceratodontidae > Neoceratodus > Neoceratodus forsteri. Next base: position 12,014,954 of record CM057450.1, on the reverse strand, counting down.
GTTGATTTTTTGGGTGGATAATCCGGAGAGAGTTCTGAAAAGTTCAGCGAGTATCTCTCCCGGCTGATCATGAGGACCCACTTGTCCGTAGTGATGGATTCCCACTGGTGGTAAAACTGAGTCAGACACCCCTCCACTAGAGAGAATAGGTCTGCCTCAGGAAGCTGAGGTAAGACGGGGGCTGGAATTTCAGAGTGGCACTGGGCGTTTTTGGGTCCTGTGCCTTCAGTTTTGCTTTCTTCTGTGCCTGGGAAAGCTGGAACTTTACTTGCTCTCCCTTGCCTTTACCTCAAAAGGACTGTTTACTATGATACAAGCTTCACCCCGTTCCTCTCTGGGGGTGAAATGGGGTAGGCCAAGAAGTCTTGATAGCCGTCCTGGTCTTCTGAGAGGTCTCAAGAGACTGTTCTACCTGTTGGCCAAACAGACAGGAACCAATAAAGGGAACATTCATAACCTGCTGCTGAACGTTGCTGAAGAAACTAGATGTCTGAAGCCAAGAATGTCTCTCAATGCAATTATTCCTGCAGAAGCAGAATGTGAGGCAGTGTCAAAAGCATGCATAACTGCCTTCAACTAATGACTGTTCAACTCAATGCCATGAGTGACAGTCTGAAGTATCTTATGCTTAGTGTCCGACTCAGGCAAGGACTCTGTAAGAGACTTGAGAGAGGTCCAAAGAGCATACTCCTACTTGGAGAAATGTCCCTGGTACTTGCTGACCTCATGCAAAGGGTAGCAGCAGTGAACACCCTTTTTCCTACTGTGTCTATCTTGTGTGACTCCTTACTGATAGGATTCACAGGGATTCACAGTGACTTTCTGAGGGAGAATGGCTTTGTCTTTCTCGACCAAAATAACAGTCTTGACAGCTATAGGCTGGGAAGCAAGAACAGCCCTGTTCCTGGGGGCAGTATAGTTACAGTCTGTCTGCCTACACACAGAGGTGATAGACGCAGGCCTAGCCCACACTGCATCTGAGAGTCTCAAACCTTAACCCAGCTCTTGGAGTTTGCAAGACAGGCAACACCAGCCCAGCAGAGAGGGAGTCGGCACCAGCCCCTTTGCCAGCAGAATGGTGGCTGGCACCAGCCCCAGTGCCAAAAGAAGGGGAGCCGGCACTGGCCCTGGTGCTGGCAAAAGGGAAGCCAGCACCAGAGCTGGCAAAGGGGGAGCCAGCACCGGAGGTGGCATCACCAAAGAGACAGGGCCCAGTATTGAGTGCTCTCTCAGCACCAGACGCAGCACTGAGCATGGCACCGGATCAGGCCCCAAAGGGACTGATCCTGACGCTGCCCGTGGCATTGAAGGTCCAGCTGGCACAGAAGTGACTGGCCGGTCCCAAAACAGTGACACTGTAAGGGGGTGTGGCTAGTGGAACAGGAGGCGGCACAGTCACCAGCAAGGACCTGGAGGCCACTTACAGAGCCAAGTGCTGTACCTGGCTGGACTGTCCCAACTGCGGGTCCAATGCTCCCAGCCCCAAGGGGCCAGAGGCTGACTCTGCCAGAAGGGGTAAATGAGCCAGACGCTGTACCTACTGCTCCATAAGAGCTGCCTAGTGATGAAACTGTCCACCGGGGTCCCAATAAGAAAACAGGGAAGGACTCCAGGTCCAAGACCTGGAACGCCCATATGCAGAAACCACTGAGAACACTGACAGCACCGGGGAACGCCTCCTGTTGTGAGACACTGCGGACCTCATAGCAGACCTATCAGAGAGAAACCTCAAGCGGTACCATTTCTTTCCCTTCCAGGAGAAGAGAAAGAACTCGAGGTCGAGCAGCACCAGGCCCTTGACTGGGATTGGAAATGGGCCTGCTTCTTTTTGTGTTTATGGGAATGTTGTCCTCCCACTTGAACTGAGGATCCTCCGTCATCAAAACTCTCCCCAGGCGAGAGTGGACCAGACATGGCCCCACTGCAGGGGCAGCATGCCTGAAGAGGCTCCCTACCATCACGATCGCCATCGATGGTCTTCCACCACTGGTTGACAGGGCTGAGAGAAAGTGACAGAAAAGTTTTTTTTTTTTAAAAGAGTTACTAAACTGACACAAAAAAAAACAACACTATCTTTAGTTAAGACTGAGAAGAACTGAATGTTGTTGTCACATAGATGTGAAATTCTGACTCCTGGTGGGTAAGCAACATTGTAACTAAAGCACACTCGCTGGGGAAGAAAGAAACTGAGGCGGTTGAGGGCCCGTGCCAAGGTAAGCCATGCAACACAAGCTAGTTGCGCAGTGCTGCAAGTGAGCGCAGCCTACCTCGGCACCAGTCCTTCTGGCTCCCACTGGGTCCTAGCGCACCCGACTCAAGAGAACCCATTGGTATGAATCAATGGTGAAGACTGATTTCTGGAAGATCAGGGGATCACTAGCTTGCTGCTTCAACTTCAGCAGCACAACTTCAGCTGTGGCTTTAGAATTCAAGAAAGTCCTGCTGCTCTCATACAGAGAATGTGGGTGAAAGGCTCTTCTCGCTAAGCTGGACACCCTGGATTTTGGGGTACCCAGAAAAGGTATTTCTGAGCACTTTTTTAAAATGAAACATCAGAATCTAGCTAAACAGACCCCGTTAAGCTAAGTTCAGGTGTTTGATTTTCAAAATTACACCTTTTTCATGTATTTTCCATGGCTTTCATGGCCCAAAAGAAAAAAATTACTTACCATAGTAATCTTGTTTCTTCCAGGGGATACTCCAATATTCATAACTCTTAAGCAGTATGCCTTTAAGCCAGATCTGCCCAGAGATGGAACGTTATGCTAATGATGGAACACCATTGGCATGTGCCACTTTTCAAATGCTGCCACCTATCAACTGCCGACATTCTAACCCTCAGATGTCATGGACACCTGACAAGACAGGGCCCAAGAGGAATTTAATGATCAAGTAACACTATAATAACAATAATAACTTAACACTCAAAACCTCCAACAGGAGGGGAAAAAATCCACAAAAGCACCCCCTGAATGTCAGAATCACCTGAAGAGGGTAAAACTCAATGAAAACACAGTTTCAAATGTAAATGCCAGAGTGTGACACACATACCCCTGATAATACAGCACGTAGTGCAAAGGTCAATAGTTTTAGTACGGAGGCAGGGTGGGAGAGTTATGAATATTGGAGTAACCCCCCTGGAAGAAACAAGATTACTATGGTAAGAAATGTTTTCTTCGCATCCCAGGAATACTCCAATATTCCTAACTCTTAAGCAGACTAAGAAGCAGTACCTTTGGAGGTGGGCACATAACCTACTTGGAAATTGACTCTGCAGGACAGCTGTGCCAAACTTGACATCACCCCCAGCATGTGTGTTCATGCTGTAATGCTTAGTGGAGGTGTGCACTGTTCTCAAGGTAGCTGCTTTACAGATGTCCACAAGTGGAACATCCCTGTAAGCTGCTATAGTAGCAGCTATACCCCTTGTGGAATGGGCTCTCAGCCCTGCTGTGGGCTCCCTTTCAGCTTTTGAGTAGAAAAACTGAATGCACTGAACTATCCAGTGAGAAATGGACCTTTTAGATGCTGGATTTCCTTTTCCCACATCCCCATAAGTCAGGAACAGTTGTTTCCTGTCCTGTCTATGGGCCTTGGTAACTGTCATGTAGAAGCTAAGCACTCTCTTGACATCAAGACTGCAATCTACATTCCCCAGAGCTTGAGTGCTCAGTAAAGAAGACAGGTAAAGTAGTGGATTGGTTCAGATGAAATTCTGAAATCACCTTTGGAAGAAATTTTCCGTTTGTTTGCAGGACCACTTTGTCCCTGTGGATTGAAATCTAGTCCTGCTCCATACAGAGAGCCTGGAGCTCACTGATCCTTCTAGCAGAAGTAACTGCCACTAGGAACACCATTTTCCATGTGACATATTTCAAGGGAGCTGAAGACATGGGTTCAAAAGGGGAACCCATGAGCTTGGCAATACATACGTTTAGATCACAGGCAGGCACCGGTTCCCTGTGAGGTGGATGCAAGTGAGCTAGACCCTTAAAGAACTTTCTGAAGATAGGGTTTGATGCCATAAAGGCATTCCTTCCAGCTGAAGTGTAAGCGGACACTAAAGCTAAGTGAACCTTTAAAGTAGTGGGCTGCAGGCCCAGTGAATGCAAATAAATGAGCTAGTCCAGCACAGCTGGAACCCCTGCCTGAGCTGGCACTACTGTACATCCCAGGTGGAACACCAGACAGAGAACCTTTTCCATTTAGAGGTGTAGGTTTTCTAGGTGGAAGGCGTCCTGTACCCCCTTAAAATATCCAGAACACTTTCGGGGAGATGCAGGCTTGCATACTCTAGGTCCTCAAGAACTATGCCTTGAGTCTGAGGGACTTGAGATTCGGGTACAGGAGTCTCCCCTGATTGGAGGTTAACAGGTTGTGCCTCCGAGGAAGGTATATTGATTCGGCTACAGACATGGAGAGCAGCAGAGAGTCCCATGGTTGCCTGGCCCTATCTGGAGATCTCGAGATCATTCAAGCTGGCTGGGATCTGATGGATCTGAACTTCAGTAACACTCTGTACACCAGAGGAAATGGTGGGAACGCATACAGGTACTTCCCTGACCAGTCCAGAACCACAGCATCCAGGGGTATTGTTCCCTGAGCTGGGGGTCTGCAACAATACTGTGGCAGGTGGTGCCTTTCGTGGGATGCAAAGAGATCCATCTCTGGAATGCCTCATTTTCTGAAAATCACTTCCACCACCAGTGTCTGTTTAGCGTCCATTCATGATGGGCCTTGTTGATCCAACTCAGAGCATCTGCCAGGGTATCGTCCTTGCCTAGTAGATGAATAGCCTGAAGGGAAACTCCTGGGGAGTAGGCCAGAATCCAGATTCTCATAGCTTCTGTGCAGAGAGGATCCAACCTTGTTCCTCCCTGCTTGTTTATGTAGTACATTGTGGTGGTATTGTCTGTTCTGACCTGTACCATCCTTCCCTGAACCAGTGGTGTGAAGGCTTGGAGTGCCAGGAACACTGCTCTGAGCTCCAGTAGGTTTATATGCTGCAGTGACTCTGCACTGGACCAAGTGCTGGTAATAGTGTGGTCCCCTAGACTGGCACCCCACCCTAGTAGTGATGCATCTGTTGTGAGAATCACTGATGGGGACTCTTTTTGAAAGGGAACCCCTTCTCTGAGGTTGGCTTCCTCTTTCCACCATTGGAGGGCCAGAAGTAATGTTTTTGCTACTGGAACCAGCTTTGTTAAAGAATCCTTTCTTTGACACCAATGAGCCCTTAGGTGGACTTGAATGTCTCTCATCTGGAACTCTGAACCCAGGACTGTGCCAGTGGCAGCTGCCATGTGTTATAGGAACTGTAGAAATTGCCTTGCAGATCATGGTTTGTTCAGGCTGAAGGAGCCTGCTGTCTGCAGAATACTTTTTACCCTGTCTAGAGGAAGGTAAGCTCTGCCCTCCTGGGTATTTACTTCTGCTCCTATGAACTGCAGCACTTGTACAGGGAGAAGGATTGAATTTTTGAGATTTACCAGGAACCCCAGTGACTCCAGAAGTCCCTGGGTGAGCTGCAGGTGTTCCTCTACCTGCTGTGGTGATTTGCCCACCACCAACCAGTCGTCCAGGTAGGGGAAAACTGTGACACCTTCCCGTCGCAGGTGTGCCATAACCACTGCCAGGCACTTTGTGAACACTCTTGGAGCTGAAATGAGACCGAACTGCAGGGTTGAAAACCAGTAATGACCTGAGGGGAGTCTGAACCTAAGGTACTTTCTGTGAGACTCCCTTATGGGGATGTGGAAGTAACCATCTTTTAGGTCCAAAAATGCCAGCCAATCTCCTTTTTGAAGAGCTGGCAGAATTAGTGACAAGGTTACTATTTTGAACCTTGGCTTTACTAAGTGCCTGTTTAGCACCCTTAGGTCTAGGATAAGCTGCCAGTCCCCATTTTTCTTTGTTGTGAGGAAGTACCTTGAATAAAAACCCTTTTCCCTTTGTTGTAGAGGCACAGGTACCACTGCCTTTGACAACAATAGGTTCTGAACCTCCTTTTCCAGCATCTTTCTTTCTGTATGGAAGCTGGCTTGAAACTCTGGTTCTCGGAGAAGGAAGGGATTTGAAGCTTAGGGACAAACCCTGACTCACTATTTCCACGACCCACTTGTCTGTGGTGATCTGTTTCCAAGCCTGGAAATAGTGTCAGTCTGCCCCCTAGTGGTAGAGGGGAGGCGGTCTGGGAAAGCACATCAGGGGTCTTGCTTTGCCTGAGGCTGAGACTGGGAACCACGCCTGGAACCCCTTCTGCCCCTGCCCCTTAATTACCCTTGCTGTGGGTACTGCTGAACTCGGGGTACGGCCATGGCCTGATAAAAAGGCCTGGTGTGGCCGGCCCGGTGGTGCTGAGGGTTGAGGAGCTGGATCTCACACCGCACCATGCCGGCAACCGGGTTCAGGAGCAGGCCAGGGTCGGCAGGAGAGGAAGAGATCGGCGTCCGGAGGACTGCTCTCTCCCAGGAGTGGGTACGGGGTGCGCTTGCTCTTGGAGCAACCTCTGGCAGTGGCTGGAGGATCGCCGATTGTGGCGGCGCGGCGTATGCCATGGGGGTGGAGCCACGGCAATTTGTTGCCTTGCTGGTCGGGCTCCGCAGGAAGAGGGGGGGGAACTAAAATAGAAAATCCCCGGCTCACCAAGGAGATGATGAGGGCCCCAGGGATAACCCCCTCATCCCTAATACCGGGCCAGGCCACACCGGGGATACACGGCCGACCTCCCAGAGGGATGGACCCCCTAATTTCAGAAAGTGCCACCAAGGGCTGGCAGGCGCAGTTCCGGGGGGTAATCCAGAGCGCTGGGAAGTTCCTCTGGAGGGGGGTGAACCGGTGATGGCTGGCCACGGTAGGGAGTAGAAGGGGCAGGATCGAGTTGGGCACCTCTGAAGGATGCCACGGAGAGTACTGGTGCATAAATATAGTTAAAAAAAAGTAAAAAGGGCTGGTGTGGAATTGTCTGCCCCTGCCTCCCCTTCCATGAGGTCTAGTGGACGAGGAAGCCCTTTTCTTGGCGGAATTGTTTCTGTAAGTAGACTTGTACTCATCCACCTTTTCCATATAGGCCTCTATATGTGTTCCAAAGAGGGAACTGCCCTCAACAGGAAAATCCAGAGCCTTGTTCTGCGTATCCTGAGTAAGGTTTGTGGCTCTTAACCAGGCAAACCTTCTCTGTGCAATGGTATTAGCCATCCACCTGGCAGCAGTGTCAGTATCTGCTGCCATCTGAAATTGGTATTTGGCTGCTTCTAAGCCAAATCTCAGTCTTAGCTAACCCTCTGGTTGAGACAACCTCCCTGCTCCTTCCTTTTTACTCTGCGTCTCCAGTGTCTCTATAATACAGTATCTCATTCATCCACCCCTGCACGCCCTCCTCCCGTGCCCCTTCTTGTTTTTTTACCCAACACCCTCTCGATCATTCCTCTCCCTCTCCTCTCTCCTACCCTCCTCTGTTGCCCTAGTGTTTTCTAGTCCACTACATTAATTAACCCTACCTTCCTTTCTGCATTTAGTTATTGTGTGTATGTACATGCTGTTCACACCTTGTACTTTTGCCTGTACTACTTCAAGCTTCTATGAACTTATGTTTTATTTTTATTTTATGCCTTGTATTATAATTGTAACCACTTTGTATGTCTGTAAATACTAGTGTTTGCTTTGTATAAATACATGACTATGCTCCACCCAGGTCAATCTTGCAAATGAGCATTGCTCAACGATGATCGCCTGGATAAATAAAGATTTTGATTGATTGACAGGTCAGCTGAAAGACTAGAGGGAGCTTTATCTGCCATAGCAATGACAGATTGCCAGAGAGATATTTGATACTGGGCTGCATAAGCCTGGAAATTAGCTTGTCTGATGGCCAAAGACGCTGAAAAGTAGCCCTTTTTGGCCATAATATCAATCTTTCTGGAATCTTTTTCAGGGGGGATGAGATGACAGAAGAACTTTTGCCTTGTCACAGGCTGCAGCTTGTACCACCCCCTGGTGGTCAGGGCAGAAGAATAAAAATTCAGCCCCTTCCCTAGCCAACTGGTATTTCTTGTCCAGCCTTTTGTCCAAATGGCAGACAGAACCAGCTGTCTGGAGGATTTTGACTATGTCTTTTTTAAAGAATTTATTCACAGGGAGCAGTACCTTTTTTGTGGGTGTTAGCCCCATCATTTCTAGGTATTCTGCTTCCTCTTCATCCTCTATCACCTTAGTGGTAGAGATGTCAAGAGCATCCACCATTTTTCGGACAAATGAAAAATGGGATGAATAATCCTCCAATGCCCTGGAGGGTGAGCCAAACTTCTGTTCGGGGAGACTTCAGGCTCTATAGGCTCCCCCTCATCTTCTTCCTCATACTCCCCATAGTCTTCCTTAACATCACGTTGGGAAGATTAGGCTGATTCAGCAGGGGTCTGAACTGCTGACTACTGTCCAGCAGACAGCATCCCCTGTAAGGCCTGCAAGACCTTGAAAGCTTCAGCAATCTCCAATGGAAAGGGTATATTTACTGCCACACCACAAGTCCCCAGATGCTGATCAGCAAGAGGTTCTGTGTGTTTAGTCTTTTTTGCCTTTTTTTGTGGAACCGGAGAGCTAGCCAGTTCAGCAGGCCTTTTTGAAATGACCTTTGCACCTGTATCAGGGGTAGAAGTAGTGGTTTCTCTGGTTTCACCCACAGCCACTGAGAGTGTCGGCTGGTCAGAGCCAGAGGAACACTTAGGTGGAGACAACTTCTTTTTAAGCCTCTCCAAATGTTTTTCAAGTGTTTTCTCTAGAAAGGTCTTGCAAATTTCACAATCAGATTGTAAATGGACATAGCCAAGGTAGACCACACAAGAAGTGTACTTATCTGCCTTGGCAAAAACTTCTCCACACTCTGTACACTTTTTAAAACCAGGTTCACCGGTCTTTCTCTTAGGTTTTTCTGACATTTTGTTCAGTTCAGCAAAAAAACAGCAACCGCAATAAAATTTTAACTTGTAAAACTAAAACTACCTGTTGCGGTCGGTTCAGTAACCTATCAGAACCGATGGAAAAGGAACCAGGTTTAGCAGTTCAGTAACCGGTATTAGCGGTTATACAAAGACAAATTTATTTAAACAAAACATGCTAAAATAAAGGACTTTCTGTCACAAAACTCCGCTAAGACTAAAAAAAATTCCTGGTTCCCCACCGGTTATACCGAACCAGGAGAAACCGAGAAAAATCAACAATTTAACTAAAATAAGCTAACGGTTATCTAAAAAACAAAAGATAAGGGCAGCAAATGAAAATAAAAAGAATACTTATATATATATTTTTATAAGTTTCACGATGACATGTTGAGGATAGGATCTCCCAGTGTCTAGTCCTGACAGGCGGAGAGTGAAATCTGAGGGTTAGAATGTAGGCAGTTGATAGGTGGCAGCACTGGAAAAGTAGCATGTGCCAATGGTGTTCCATCATTAGCATAACGCTCCAACTCCGGGCAGATCTGGCTTAAAAGCATATTGCTTAAGAGTTAGGAATACTGGAGCATTCCTGGGGTGAGAAACACAAGTTACTCACCTGTATCAGTAGTTCTAGGAGTGGTATATGTTCTTCATCCACACTTATTGGCAGTGTCCTTTCCCTTTGTCTTGCTGGAAAGTCTTCAAGCTGGCTCCTCCCACCTAATCGGGTGGTATAACCCTCAGCTCCACCCTATGATGCCAGATTTTGCCTGCTGGAAGCAGTACTGTGCACCACAGCCAGGGGAGGTTGGGTGGGTCCGTGTGGATGAAAAACATATACCACTCCTAGAACTACTGTTACAGGTGAGTAACCTGTGTTTCTAGGGACGTGGATAGGTTGTTCTATCCATACTTATTGGCAGACTCTTAGCAGTACTCCGGGAGGAGGGATGCAAGGCGCACACACCCTACTTAGGAAATAAGGATTGGAGAACTGAGACCCCAAAACCAGCATCCCGGCGTGACTCCAAGTCAATGTGGTAATGGGAAATGAAGGTGTGTGCTGATTTCCAGGTAGCAGCCCTGCAGATTTTCTGGCTAGGGATGTCCCTAGAAGTAGCCACCAATGAAGCGGTATGGCTGGTGGAATGAGCCATAAGCCCTCCGGGAGCTCCCTACCCACCAACCTATAGCAGAGATCAATGCAGGAAGTGATCCATCTGCCAATTGTCTGCTTGGCTGCAGGTCTGCCAGGTGCGGCTTCAACATAGTTGACAAACAGCTGGCGAACCTCTCCCCGAACTCCAGTTGTGTGCCATTTGTAGCAAGTGAGTACTTGCCTCAGGTCCAGAGTATGGAGCCTGTGGTCAGTCTCCGAGGTGTGATTCGGGGAGAACACCGGAAAAGTCATTACCTGGTTCAGGTGAAACTCTGACACAACCTTCGGGAGAAACTTCAGGTCGGGGTGCAAGACAGCTTTGTCCTTGTGGAAGACCAGGTAAGGAGACTCCACCAAGAGCGCCTTTAGCTCACTGATCCTTCTGACTGATGTGATAGCCACCAGGAAGGCGGTCTTCCACGACAGGTGTGACATCTCACATCTGTGCATCAGTTCGAATGGCTTGCCCATAAGCTTTGCAAAACCAGCAACAGATCTCATGGTGGTGGTGGTTCACGTGCCAGAGGGGAAATGTGATTTAAGCCTTTGAAAAAGTGCCAGACCACTGTCTCCTGCACCGCTGACCGGCCTGTGCTTGGTAAGCAGAAATGGCTGCCAGGTGCACCTTAAGGGTCGACGACCGAAGTCCCCCTTTGGAGAGAGAGATCACAGGTAATCCAAAATTCTGGCCACTGGACAGGACAAGGGGTCCAGCCCCTGGCCCTGACACCAAATGGAGAATCTCTTCCATTTGAAGGCATAGTATTTTCTGGTTGATTCCTTTCTAGATGCCTCCACAACAGTGAAGACATCATCAGAAAGACCCAAGCCTGGCACTTAAGCCACTCAGGAACCAGGCTGTCAGGTGCAGGGATTGAAGGTCCGTGTGCAGTACCTTCCCCTGACTGATCGAGAGCAGGTCCGGGCATATGGGAAGACACCTAGGGAGCCTGTTGCTGAGGCTGAGGAGATCAGGCTATCAAAACTGGCAGGGCCAGTCTGGAGCCACCAGGATCACCTGTGCCTTGTCCCTCCTGACCTTGAGTAGCACCTTGCGGATCAAGGGAAGGCACAGAAGCGGCCTGGGGTCCACAACCTCGAGAAGGCATCCCCCTGCAGAGAGCCTTGCTGGGGGGGGGGGAGCAGGCACAAAACAGCCTCAGCTTTGCGTTCCCCCTGGAGGCGAACAGGTCCACCTGAGGGGTGCCCCACTGGGAGAACAGACTGTGTATTACCTCCGGATGGAAAGACCACTCATGAGACACCTTGCCCACCCAGCTGAGGGTATTTGCCAGCTCACTGGAGGCTCCTGCAACATGGATGGCTAGGAGATCCACCTCCGGGCTGCGCAAGAGGGTCCAGACGCAGAGAGCTTCCTTGCACAAAGGCAGGGAGTGCATCCTGCCATGTTTGTTGAGATAGTACATGGTCGTGGTGTTGTCTGTCTGGATTTGAACCATTTGACCCCAAACAAACAGAGCGAATGCAGTCAGCACCAGCCGAACTGCTCGGAGCTCCAGCAAGTTGAGGCATCAGGACCCCTTGGGAGGTGGACCCTGTGTTCCCCCATATAGGCACCCCAGCCAGTGAGAGAGGCATCAGGATGACCATTGGCTCGGAGCGGACAAACGGGGTCCCTTTTCTGCAGATGCTCTGGGACAAGCCATCACTGGAGGGCGTCCCATATCCTCTGGGTCACAGTGACCAGCTGGTCAAAGTAACCATTGTGCTGAGACCACTGGCTGGCCAGCTCCCATTGCAGGAAGCGCATATGCCAATGGGCCCAACAGACCATGGTGGTGCAGGCTGCCATGTAACCCAGAAGGTACAGGAAGTCCTGGGCAGGGTGCAAGTGCCCAACCCGAAATGATTGGGCAAAGAAGGAGCGAACCTCCGCCCTGTCCGCCGACAGCCTGGCTCTGGTTCAGCAAGAGTCGTGCTCTGTCCTGATGAAGTTGAGCACCTGTGAGGGCATGAGTTCGGACTTGGCCTCACTGACTAGGAGACCAAGTTGGATGCAGGTGTGGAGGGTCAGATCTCTGGACTGCTCCACCTGCTGCCTGAAGGGACCTGCTATCAGCCAGTCATCCAGGTAGGGGTACACCCAGACCCCTCGATGCCGCAGGTAGGCTGCCATCACTGCTACGCATTTGGTGAAGACCCTGGGGACCAAGGAGAGGCCAAATGGCGTGGCCTGGAACTTGCAGAGGGTTCCCTTGACTCAAACATGGAGTAAACTTCGGTGGGACAGACGGATAGGGACGTGAAAGAACCCATCCTGTAGATCCAGAGAGCAAAATCACATGTCCTGCTCAAGAGGTGGTATTATTTGGGACAGAGTTACCATCCGGAAGGTGTGAGACCCGAGGAATTTGTTCGGATCATGCAGTTCTAGAATGGGGCACAAGCCACCCATCTGCTTTTGCACCAGGAAGTACCTGGAAACAAACCCTGGTTGTTCTGGAGGATCCGCTACCCTGACCATGACCTCCTTGTGGATGAGCTGGACTATGTCATCTTGAAGAGCCAACCGAGTGTCTGCAGATACAGGCACGGCTGGGAGGGTACTGCTCGAACTCCAGAGGCAGACCTTGGCCGACCACTTCCAGAACCCACCTGTCCGTGGTAACAGCGGACCAGGTGGAAAGGAAGTGGCGGAGCCAGCCCCCCACAGGAGGACCCAGGGGAGGCGTGACAGGCATGAGGGTGGCAGCCCCCATCCCGTCACTGGGCAGGCTTGGAGGAGGAGGACCCAGCTGAGAAGCCACTGGGTCCCTTCTGTCCTGGCTTTCGTACCATCAAAGTCACTGACTTAGGCCTATGGCACCAAGGCAGAGCCTGCTGGCCTGGCTGGCGCTGGCCTGGTTTTGCCGCAGCATTGGGGGACCGAAAGGACTTGTGCTTCTGTTGCTTGGAGCCCTTGGGATCCTTCTGGGCAGACGTAACTGAGTCCAAGGTGGCACTGGACTTCTCGATACAATGGAGGTGACCCTCCATGCCAGCTTTGAACAAGTCAGTGCCTAAGAAGGGAACATCCACCAGCTTGTGCTTAGTGCCTGCCGTAAAGGTTGAGATCCTCAGCCAAGCCCTTCAGTGCATGGCGACTGCAGCCACCACTGAGCGGGCACAGGAATCCCCAATGCAAGGGACAGTGGAGCGCCGAGAGGTGGAATCCTCATTTGGATCGCGCAGAAGGGGTCTCAAGGAGCCCACATCAGAAGAAGGCAAGCGGCCCCACTTGCCATCCCCCGAAGGAGGGTCACTGACACCCAACCGAGGAACCAGTGAGCCTGCTAACTCAGCAAGACTGCCCACAATTGACCTCAACTGGGGGAAAGCAAGCAGGGAGGAGGCATTGCCCAAAGGTTGAGACCCAAGAGGGGAAGGTGGGTGGGAAGCAGTGATGAATGGTGAAGACATACAGGAAGATCAAGAATTACGGTAGATATATCATTTTCATATCTTCCCTGTATGTATCTTCACCATTCATCACTGGTGGGTGAGTACCAAGCCCCCCGAAGGGGACCTGACACCTCCCTGAGGGAAGAGCTTCCCTCAGCCTCCGGTGGTGGAGAATCACAGGGGGAAGACACCCGCTACGGGCCCGGCGAGGCCCGCGACTGGTCAGTGCGAGACGGGGACTCCCGTAGCCTGGGAGAAGGAAGATGCCCTACTAATTCCCGTCTCACCCTGCGGGAGAAAAAATGGGCTCCTTGGAAATGGAAGGCAATCACCCTACGCCGGGTCAAGGGTGATAACCTGGAAAGGCAAAGCCATGCCATCCACCTTATGCAGACCACAGTTCCTGCCAGCCTAGAAGCTACCTCATAAGCATCATATGATGCTTTTGACTGGTGCTTCGCTAGCTCTAGGCCACTAGCAGAAAGGCAGATGGCTTGCCTGGTTGCCTCCGAGTCATGCAGGGTGGCTAGGAGCTGTCATAGCACCATCCATAAGTGCCTAGCATAGGTAGCTATATGGGCCTGATGAGCTGAGATACAAAGGAAGAGACGTCCCACAGAGAAAACCCTCCTCCCCAGTGGTCTGACTCAGCTGAGTCAGACTCTGGGAGGCAGTCATGTCTCCGGCGACGATGCCCAGAGGGGGGTATCCAGTAGCTCTATCCCGGAGGTAGGGTGGAACCTGGAGACCCGTTGGGTGTGTGATATTTGCACTGGCAGTCCTTCGGGGCAGGGGAGAGGGCAGAGGGATTCTTCCAGATCTGATGTGACGCCTCCAGAAATGGAACAGGCCTCGGAGGAATAACAATATTCTCCGAGAACTCCTCAAGGAGACAACATGTCACATGAACAGGATCGCGACTTGTAAAGTGAGATATGTGGAGTTCTTCCAACAATCTCAACAAGAACTGCTGATAGCTGGTGATATCAGCTTCTGAGAACAGATGGACCGATGAGTCTTCTTCCTCTGGGGAGAAAGACGAGGAGGTAGAAGAGCTCAATTCAGACTCCAGAGCAGCAGGGGCTTCTGGTCTGAAGATGACCTGGTCCAGAGCTCTTCAGTATTGTGGAAAAGCTGCAGCCAAGACTCTGAATTGGCCCCAGGGCAAAGGCACCATGGGACCCGAAATGCCTGGGAGAGCAAGAGGGTGAGGCAGGGGATCCTAGGGAGGAGGAGAAGTCTAGCGAACCAGAGGAGGATCCCTGCTAGGGCTTCGAGAATGCTCCGGCGACACCTCCCAAAGGGTGGGGCTGCGCAAAGTGCCTACGGTAGGTCACCCAACTGTACAGTAGCGGCCCAAGTGGTGCCCTAAGGAAAAGGCCCCACGATGAGGAGATCAGGACTGGTCTTTCCCTTGTGGGAAGCACCTAGTCCCACCTGATGCAGATCCCCCTTCAGACGACAGCGGAAATGTAAGAGGTTAGCACTGTGGCTCCTCCCTGAGCCACCAGCAGCTCTGGGGCTATGCCCCTGAACCACTGCAGGTCTCAAACTCTCCCCTTCAGAAAGGGACCTGCCCCTCGGCTGTCCCTGAAGTACTGACAGAAGGAGCTCTGGGACGGTTCCAGACCCTAAAAAAATGGTCAGAACCATCCCCAAATCCACCTTTGTAGCGGAGTCTGGACTGGTACCATGACCACAGCGCCAATACCAGACCTGGCACCAAAGGTGGTGCTGGTGCCCAACTCAGCTCTGGGCGCAGCTTCTCCAGAAATCCAGTGCCGTCCCCAGACCCGGCGCAGCCCTTTTTCTCGGTGCCGGGGTTGGCACCGAGAGAGTCCCCGGCACCGCCAATGGTGCCGGAAGACTCGGAAGAGTCGGCCCCAAGGGCAGGGCCCGGAAAGGGAGGCAGAAGACAAAGATAACTTCGGAACCTCACCATTAGGTCTTGGTAGGCAACGTGACTCCTTGGAATCGGGAGACTCCTCAAAGCTGGGTAACCACTCTGGGTCATCCCTATCATCCTCCTCCAAAGAGGAGGAGACCAGGATGACCGGAAGAGAGACCACCCCTGTTACTCTATCAGGTCTGGTGTCACTGGTGGCATCGGAAGTAGGCCTAGCTTGAACCTCAACCCCCACCCTGCTCATCAACCCCAGGAGTGGGGCTAGGAGCCTGAGCGGAGTTGGCAGGTGGAGCTAAGGGCCCCACAGATTAGGGTCCAGCATATAGCTTCGACCATAACACCAGGGGTGGTCGCGCCTCCAAGGAGGCAGACGACCGAGAGGGGTACTCAACCAGCCCCCTGGAGGAGGCCAACTGTTCACCTGACCTAGTTGGCAAGCTGGAGGTTCCAGAGAGACTGGAACCGACCACAGCCTGCTCCTCACCGGCACATATAGTATCGTGGGGTGACCAGGGGGAAGGGTTCAAAGTTCTTGCCTTGCCAATGCCGTCCTCTGAAGGTGGGAGGTTTCCAACCCACCTTCAGTGCGCATGTTTCGAGGACCCGGTGGTCCATGGAGAAGCACACGTCATAGTTGTTCATGTAGTGTTGAGGGCACAGGCAAGACAGACATCGATCATGGTGATCCGTTACGGAGATGGACTTGCCGCAGGGGTACCGGCATATGGGGGCACATCCCACCTTCGACTTATGTCCCGGACCGGACATGATCAACTACACACAAAATAAAACAAAACTAGAGAAAGACTTGGTGCCATAGAAACAAGAAATAATAAATGAAATGGAATAGTGTTACCCGTATGAAGATCTATGGCATCGAGTAATGACAAACAGAACTCCGGCAATGACTCGAACTAGAACTGCGTAGTAATGACTCTTCAGCTCCCACGAGGTACACTCTCAACATTGTGAAAGACAGAACTGAGGTGAGGGAGGAGTTGGTGTCAGTTATTGGCCAGCTCTCAAGCACCAAGCTGTGCGTCACCCTTGTGGGTGGCGCCATTCCCAGCACTGGCTCCTTCCCCTAGAAAAATGTCTACGCTATAAGCTCACACGGGGTCATATAATGGCACATAACCCACCAGTAATGAATGATGAAGATACATACAGGGAAGATTCCATGTTAAGTATAGGAAAAAAAATTAGACATCTGCAGGAGAATGACATATGTGGATCTGGGAAACCGCACAAAACCGTCCACATATTTAGACTTTGCCTACTAGACAATGCATGTAAAATTTCAGCTAATTTTGTCAAACACTGCCAAAGCTACTAAGGTGCAAAGTTAGGAGTTTAACACAGAACCTGTTGCTCAACCCTAACTATTGCGCTGCTGCACCAGTATAATACATTTTATAATATGGGAGAGAAAATCCTGCACAGGTAAAAACAAGTTCTAAAACAAGGACCCTAGCACTAAAACCAGAAATCAGTGAGCCTTTAGAACACTTAGGTTTAAAATGCTACCATTTTTTTGTTCAGTAGCGACCGAAACATTAATTCAAACTGTCAGCCACAACTATCAATTTTTCAAAGTAGCTTCCGTAGTCAACGTCTCAAAGTTAAAAAAAGAAAAAAAAAAGGAAAGCAGAAAAATTATGTTGTCTCACCAATGATAACTGCTTTCACTCTCTATGTTCAGGAATGTGATAGCGGCCCACTAGTATACCAGCTCCCGCTCTACCCCTCCGGCTCTCATATCATTACAGCTCCTATCCCCCGTACTTCCAAACAAAAAAAAAAAAATCAGCCTCTGTACTTTTTTTTGTTAAAATTACACTGCAAAGCTCAGTTGTGGAAGGCAATGCGCCGGTGAGAAAGAAGCACAACCAGTATTCCACTCGATCAACAACAGCGCTCACTCAATTACTGGAAGCAGAGGGGTCACAGCAGTCGTGCTTGTTTAAAAAAAACACAAAATACACATTTCTGAATACCCTCAACAGCTGCTGTTCCACCCACGGTTAAAAAAAAAATGAGTTTCTCAGTTCTGTGGGGGCACCTGGCTGCCAGAGCATGACATCACTTTCTACCTGGCTCTTCCAAGTGGAAGGACTATTTGATCAAAATTACTGACTAATTATCTTTTTGCATATACATAAACTTGCTTTTTCTATATAAATAAAAACTTTCTCAAAAAGTAAACCATTTTATAAGTGCAATAAGACACTCCGGGGTGTGCACTGAACAGATATTACTGCACTTCCTGGGGCTGAAGGCACAAGACTGCTCACGATGCCCCTAGGTGTGTTGTAATTAGGGAAATCACGATAACACGCTATGACGATATATCAAGATAATTACCACCGACGATAATTTATTGTTGTAAAAAAACAATACCGCGATTATTGTGCAGCATGATACGCAGGTTACTCACCTGTAATTAATTCTAGGAGTCATATATGTTGTTCATCCACACTTATTGGCAGTGTCCTTTCCCTTTAAGTCTTGCCGGAAAGCATTCAAGCTGGCTCCTCCCACCCACCTGGGTGGTATAACCCTCAGCTCCGCCCCATGATGCCAGATCTTGCCTGCTGGAAGCAGTACTGTGCGCTGAAGCCAGTAGAGGTCAGGTGGGTCAGTGTGGATGAACAACATATACCACTCCTAGAGCTACTGTTACAAGTGAGTAACCTGTGTTTCTAGGGATGTAGATATGTTGTTCTATCCACACTTTCTGGCAGACTCCTAGCAGTTCTTCGGGAGGAGGGAGGCAAGGCACACACCCCCTACTTAGGAAATACGAATTGGAGAACTGAGGCCCCAAAACCAGCATCCCGGCATGACTCTAAGTTAATGTGGTAATGGGAAATGAAGGTGTGCGCTGACTTTCAGGTAGCAGCCTTGCAGATTTCCTGGATAGCGACGTTCCTAGAAGCAGCCACAGATGCAGCAGTATGGCGGGTGGAATGAGCCCTGAGCCCTATGGGAGGCTCCCTACCTGCCAACCCATAGCAGAGATGAATACAAGAAGGCTCCTGCCACATGGATGGCTGGGAGATCCTCCTCCTGGCTGAGCATGAGGATCCATATGCGGACAGCTTCCTTGGACAAAGGTAGGAAGCTCGTCCCACCCTGCTTGCTGAGATAGTACATGGTTGTGGTGTTGTCCGTCTGGACTTGAACCACTTGACCCTAACAAATGGAGTGAATACAGTCAGCACCAGATGAACTGCTCAGAGCTCCAGCAGGTTGATGTGGCATCGGGACTCCTTGGGAATCCAGAGCCCGTGGACCCTGTGTTCCCCCATATGGGCACCCCAGCCCGTGAGAGAGGCATCGGTCATCAAGATGACCGTCGGCTCGGGGCACACAAACAGGATCTCTTCCTGCAGATATTCTGGGGCAAGCCACCACTGGTGGGCATCCCACATCCTCTGGGTCACAGTGACCAGCTGGTCGAAGTGACCATTGTGCTGAGACCACTGGCTGGCCAATTCCCACTGCAGGGAACGCATATGCCATTGGGCCCATCGGACCATTGTGGTGCATCTCGCCATCTAACCCAGAAGTCGCAGGAAGCCCCGGGCAGGGCGCAAGTGCCTAACCTGAAACGATCAGGCAAAGGAGGAGAACACCTCCACCCTGTCTGCCAGGAGCCTAGTTCTGGCTCGGCAAGAGTCGAGCTCTGCCCCGATGAAGCTGATCACCTGCGAGGGCACGAGTTCTGTCTCGGCCTCGCTGACTAGGAGACCAAGTTGGATTCACATCTGGAGGGCCAGATTCCTAGACCGCTCCACCTCCTGCATGGAGGGACCTGCTATCAGCTAGTCGTCCATGTAGGGGTACACCCAGACCCCTCAACACCGACGGTAGGCCTCCACCACTGCTATGCATTTGGTGAAGACCCTGGGTGCCGAGGAGAGGCCGAATGGCATGACCTGGAACTCATAGAGGGTTCCCTTGGCTAGGACGCTGAGGAACCTTTGGTGGGACAGATGGATCAGGAAGTGAAAGAAATGTAAATTACGTACCTACAGTATTTCTTGATCTTATTGGACGAAGTCTCCACCACTCATTGACACTAATGGCACTATGCTGCAGGTGCTAGGACAGAGCGGGAGCAAAAAATCTTCAGGAGGGCCGGCGCCAAGGTAGGACTGCACATGCGCGGCACCACAAGACTGACTCCCGCCATATAGGCTATCTCGGCGTCGACCCTCCAACCGCCTCAGTACCTTTTTTACTGAGGAGGTGCAGCGTAAACTAACCTAGTGAAACTAATCCATGTTGGACATAAGATAGTCCGTATGACCCGTGTAAGAAGGGTCAACTCAACAGTGTCTTCACAGCCCAGCCAACGAGGGAGCGAAGACCAAAAAACAAGATAAGTGAGCTCAAGGGATGGTGGGTGTGCAGGTGAATGAGTGGTGGAGACTTCATCCAAGAAGATCAAGAATTATGGTAGGTATGTAATTCACATATCTTCCTGGACATAACGTCTCCACCACTCCTTCACACTAATGGCAGAGTATTGAGCCAAAATAATCCCCCCCGAGAAGGGCGGCAGGAGAGAAAGGAGCTCGCTCAGGACAGCAGTCCATTAAGGATTGTCCTGCCAAAGGATGGATGCTGTCTGGCATGGACATCCAAGGCGTAGTGCTTCATGAAGGTGTGCACAGAACTCCAAGTATCTGTACTGCAGATGTTTGCAATGGGCACGTTCTGGATTTCTGCCAGAGATGCCGCGACTGCTCTGGTAGAGTGGGTGTACACACTGCATTCCAGCTTGACCTGCACCATCGAATAAAAATGGTGGAGACATGCCACCAGCCATGCTGAAATGCACCTGATGGCAGCAGGCGGACCCAGCCGGGCAATGCTGAATGAGACAAAGAGTTGCCTGGATTTACGGATCTCTTTCGTTCTGTCAATGTAGAACCGCAAAACCCTTTTTACATCCAGAGAATGTAGGGTATGTTCCCCTTCATTCTCAAAGTTTGCAAATTAGATCAGAAGGACCAAGGGCTGGTTCAGGTGGAATTCCAAGACTACTTTTGGAAGAAATTTAGGGTGAGTTCTGAGAACCACTTTATCCTTGTGAAATACTGTATATGGAAGTTCTGTGACCAGGGCATGTATTTTGGACACCCTGCGAGGGGAAGTAATGGTTACAAGGAAGGCAGCCTTCCAGGTCAGGAACTTCAACTCACAGGTTGCTAAAGGCTCGAAAGGTTTGTGAGTGAGCATGCCTAGCACAAGGTTGATATAACAAGCGGCTACCGGTCTCCTGACTGGTGGCCTAGTGTGCAGGATACCCTTAAGGAACCTCTTAATCAAGGACAGCTGAGCCACTGACATATTGTGGATAGGCTTGTGGTAAGCCAAAATTGCACACAGGTGTACCTTCACCATCAAGTTGCTGCAGTCCTGCATTTGACAGGTCTAGCAGGTACTCTAACACCTTGTTTGGTGAGCAGGAAAAGGGGTCCAGGGAGGACTTTGCACACCAGATGAAGAATCGTTTCCACTTTGCCGTGTAAGTTTTTCTAGTGGCCGGTTTGTGCGCTGCTAGGAGATTGTCCGAGAATCTACGGCAGACGTTGAATCTACCTATTTCTATCTCCTCAGAAGCCAGGCATGAAGATGAAGGGACCTCAGGTTGGGATGGACCACTGGGCCCTGGGTCAGAAGGTCCATTTGAAGTGATAGTTGTCTCTGTGGAACCTCTGATAATCTGTTGATTAACGGAAAACAAATCTGACGAGGCCAATATGGCGCGATGAAAATCATTCTTCCCCCCCCCCCCGTACCTCCAGCTTGAGCAGCCCCTCAAGCACCCTCTGAGTTAAGGGAAGATGACGAAATGCATAAAGAAAGCATCTTGTCCACTGCAGTCTGAACACATCCTGACAGAAAATGCCAGGTTCTGTATTTCTGGAGCAGAATAGAAGCAGTTTTGACCTCATTAGGGGTTCTGTCACCTTGATGTGAAAGGACTGTGGATGTGTGGTCAGGAATCACTGAGTACTGAGCATCCACTGTGTGGTTCTCATGTGCAGATGAGCCAGTGGCACCGTGAACACCGATGACGCCATGAGACTCAGCATCCGCTGCATCGAGAGAGCTCAAACCGAGTTGTTCTCCTTGATGAAGCGAGACATCTGGAGGATATTGTTTCTCCTGTCTTCCCGGAAGGGAGGCTCTTGCCTTGGAGGTGTCCAGGAGAGCTCCTATGAAGAGGAGTTGTTGGGAAGGCTGAAGCTGCGTTTTTTTCAGATTCAACAGAACCCCCATGGACGTGAGGAACTTGGGTGCTGTGGCCACCGCTTCCTGCGTCACCTGTCTGGAGGAACTTGCTAGAAGCCAATCATCCAGAGACAGGACTACTTGAATTCCGACTTTCCTGAGATGTGCTGCGAGTACTGCAAAGCACTTTGTAAAGACTCAAGGCACCGACTACAGTCCAAAGGACAAGACTCTGAATTGGTAGTGCTGGCCCAGAGCCACAAAGCGGAGGTACTTGTGGTGGCTTGGGTGGACTGGGACATGCTGGTAGGAGTCCTACATGTCCAAGGAAGCCAGCCAATCATTTTGATGAATCAGAGGTTGGAGCATACCGAGCAATATCATCTTGAATTACTCTTTGGAGAGGAATTTATTTAACTTCCTTAGGTCTACAATGGGGCGCGCATTCTGTCTGTTTTCTTTGGAACTAGGAAGTAGTGGGAGTAGAAACCTGTGTCCTGTTCTGCTTGTGGAACCACTTCTACTGCCCTGTTGTTCAGAAGGCCCTGAATCTCAGAAGTGAGGAGGTCTGACTGAGTGATAGTTTGGGCTGTCATTTGGGTGGATGATCCAGAGGGGTATCCGAGAAAATTAGAGAGTAACCGTCGCGGATTATCCAGAGGACCCATTTGTCCATTGTGACTGACTTCCACTGGTTGTAAAACGGAGTCAGATGGCCCCCTACTGCTGAAGAAGAGTCTCCCTCGGGCAGCTTAGGTGGGACATGGGCCAAGTCTTCAGAGGGTGATACTAGGTGCCATCGGGCCCTGTGCCTTCTGCTGCATTTTCTTTTGTGGCTGGGGGGGGGGGTGATTCTTGTTAAATCTGATCGGCCTTTGCCACGAAAGGACTGATGGTTATGAAACTGCTGGCGATGTCTGCCCTGCTGAGGGGCACCAGGGACCAGCCTGGCTGTCTTAATAGCAGTCCTAGTTTTCTCAGTGGCCTCTAGTGCCTGTTCCACTTGTGGGCCAAAGAGATAAACTCCATCAAATGGAAAATTCATGACTCACTATTGAGCATCATTTGTGAATCCCGAAGTCAGTAACCATGAGTGACACTGGTTGAATATCCCAGCTGCTGCTGCTCTCGAAGCAGTGTCAAAAGCGTCCATAGCAGCCTTAAGTCGCTGATTATTGAACTCAGTGCCTCTAGTAATGGTATGCAGAAGCTCTGAACTAACGTCCAACTCCAGAAGAGCCTCTACAGTGGCTTTTAGCGAATGCCAGAGGGTATACTCATATTGAGAGAAATAGCCCTGGTAGCTAGAAATACACATTCCTAGGGTAGCAGCGGCAAACTCTCGCTTTCCTAAAGTGTTACTCTTACAAGATTCTTTATTTACTGGACGAGCCGTAGATTCCTGAGAGAAAACGGTTTTGTCATTCTCTACTAAGACCACTACGGCATCTGCAAAGGCTTGAGAGGACAGGATTGGCCTATCCTTGGGGGGAGTGTATTTCCTGTCTAAGGACTTAGCCACAGATAGAATGAGTGCCGGGCTGTCCCACACCATCCGTGAGAGAGTCTCGAAAGGGGGCTGTACTGGAGGGATTTCAGAGACATGCAGATATTGAAGGCGCAACAGCTTCCCAGGATCCACCTCAGAAGTCTGGAGAGAAAGGGTGGAATTCATAATCTTCAGGAGAGACTTAAAGGATAGGTCCTCGACCAAGGGCTCTGCTGAAGTAGAGGGCTTACTTTCCACTCCATAGGATGAAGCCTCATCCAAATCGTCCCCTAATTGCAGATCGGGCTCAGACTCAATATTATCTCCAACTAGCCCAGAAGGATAGTATAGATAGGAAAAGGAGGAAAGAGAGCAAGAGGAGGTGCTGCCCGAATCGAAGTCGAAAACCCCGGCACCTGAGGTGGCACCAGCACCAAAAGCAGTGCTGCCTGTGGTGCCGCACGCAGCGCCACCAAGGCCGGGGCTGTGAGCAGCACTGCAACCGGCACCGAGCGAGTGCCTGGAGACACCAAGCTCGGGGCGTCCAAGGCTGAAGACCTGAAAACATAAGTAGGAGAAGGTAGTACCTGTGCTGGCCCCTGCACTGCAGCCATGTGAGGGGGAAAAGCACCAAAGAAGGTGTTGCATAACTAGGTTGACCCAACTGCCTCACCCGTGGGTCCAAGGCCCCCAGGCCTGAAGGCCCCCGGGGTCAGCTCCGCAGGCACGGGAAGTCGGTACAACCGCCAGACCCACTGCTCTATAAGAGTGGCCCAATGATGAAACTGCTCACCGGAGGATCCCCCCAGGGGCAAGGAAGGACTCTGGAGTCGAGGATCATGGCTGCCGGGAACTGAGGCCGCAGGCAACCCTGACGGATCTGGGGTCAGACTCCTGCGCCCCGCTACCGACGATGTCTGTGCAGACATGACAGAGGACAACCTCGAGTGGTACTACTTCTTCTTCTTTGACCGGTGGGATGAAGAAGAACTTGATGCCTCAGAAGGACTCTGTTTTCTCTGTTTATACTGCCTCTGTAAATAGTAAAACTGAGCAAATTTATGTTTTTTTTTATTTTTCTGTTAATAATAAATCACTTGTTCAAATTTTACAACTGCTCCTGGTTTTCCTATGCTTCCTGACCTGTGCCTTAACGACTGGTGGGAACCGAGGTGGTTGGAGGGTCGATGCTGAGATAGCCTACATGGCGCGAGCCAGTTTTGCGGCAACAAGCATGCGCAGTCCAACCTCGGCGCCGGCCCTCCTGAAGATTTTGGGCTCCCTCTCAGTCCTAGTGCCTCTGGCATAGGTGTGAAGGAGTGGTGGAGAGTTTATGTCCAGGAAGATCGCGTCCTGTAGATCCAGGGAGCAAAACCTCATATCCTACTCGAGAGATGGCATTATCTGGGACAGAGTTACCATCCGGAAGGTGCGAGACCTGAGGAATTTGTTCAGGTTGCACAGATCTAGAATGGGGTACCAGGCAGTACCTGGAGACAAACCATGGGTGTTCCAAAGGATCTGCTACCCTGATGACGACCTCCTTGCGGAGGAGCTGGGCTATGTCGTCTCGAAGAGTCGACTGAGTGTCTGCGGATACCAAGTCCTCTGGTGGGGCGCTGGCTCAGCTGGGAGGGTACTGCTCAAAGTCCAGAGGCAGACCCTGGCTAACCACTTCCAGAACTCACCTGTCTGTGGTAACAGCGGACCAGGTCGAAAGGAAGTGTCGGAGCTGGCCTCTCATAGGAGGACCCAGGGAACGCATGACGGGTATGAGGGTGGCAGCCCCCATCCTGTCACTGGACAGGCTTGGAAGAGGAGGAGGATCTGGCTGAGAAGCCACCTGGTCCCTTCCCGCCTTGCTTTCAGACCACCAAAGCCACTGATTTGGGACTATGGTGCCAAGTCTGAGCCTGCTGACCTGGTTGGTGCTGGGCTGGTTTTGTTGCAGGAGTGGGGGACCGAAAGGGCTTGTGCTTCTGTTGCTTGGAGCCCTTAGGATCCTTCTGGATGGACGTAACCGAGTCCAAGGTGGCAATGGACTTCTCGATACGCTGGATGTGACCCTCCACACCAGGCCTGAACAGGTCGATGCCTAAAAGGGAACATCCACCAGCTTGTGCTGAGTGTCTGCCATGAAGGTTGAGATCCTCAGCCAAGCCCTATGGTGCACAGCGACTGTGGCCGCCACTGAGTGGGCACAGGAATCCCCAATGTCCAGAGCCATCTGGAGTTGCTGTTTGGCCACAGCCTGGCCCTAGTTTCAGATCTGCTTGACCATGGTCTGGAAGTCTGCAGGGAGATGAGGAATCACCTCATTCAGGGAGCCCAATAGGGCATGGGAGAAGTGTGCCATCAGGACAGCCAAGCTCGCCTGGCGGGAGGCCGAGCAAGGAGGCAGCACAGACCTTTTTAGTCGAGTGGTCCAATTTCTTGGATTCCTTGTCCGGCGGCCTGTCGACATCACCTGTGTTGCCTGAATGCCAAAACAAGGAATTGGCCACCAAACCCTTGGCCGAGAGCTGTTCCATGAACCATGAAAGGGAACCAGTGGGTACTGCATATCTGTGGGCCATCTGGGCCGTGGGAACCGGGCAGGAGGCAGGGTGCTGCCAAAGCACCAAGTCTGGGCTGGCAATGGCCTCAGCCTCCGGGAAGGCCTCCGTCAGACAGTCCCCTTTATCCAGAATCTCTGTGAGGGGATAGCGAGCCCACTTCTGAACGGGCTCCAGAGGCATCCCCATAGACTCAGAGATGAGACAGAGGTTGCCCATGAAGGACGTGGGTCTTTCCTCCATTGAGAGAACCCCCCCCCACAAACTCCATGTCGACCGGACGGGAGTGAAGTGAGGAGTCCTCAGACTTGGAAGAGTCCGCATGAAGCGGCCGACCACCCAAGTCACTCTCGACCCACCACAGTTGGGCGTGAGAGTGACAGATAGCCGATGGGGAGGATCCTTAGCCAGCTGAGACTCCCTGGTTGGAGCCCCAGTCGGGGGCTGCTGGGGCAGTGGTTCCACCACAATCGGTGGAGAGGACAACTTCTGCCGAACCGAGGTGGCCTGAACCAGCTCTGCAGGTGGAGGAACGGTGTTGACCGGCTCCTCTGGGGGCGTCGGTATCGGTCTGTTGGGTGACAGCCATGTGATGGCCATGTGGGAGCCGGGGTCGGCTTCAGACCAGACAACACTAACTGTTGCCACGAGGTCAACTTGCATCTAAGCCTCTCCTCAGCTGAGGAGGACGAAGACGACAAAAAGCGGTGGTGCTGCCTCCTGTCGCATTGAGAGCGGGACCGCTGATGTCAGCAGATCTGCTCGACCCACTGGATGAGGACCTTGACCTTGTCCACCAGTGGTGCTGACGGGAGATCTCGGAGGGAGCCAGGGGAGTGCTGCGGCACCTCTTGGTCTAGGTCAGTGACCGGAGGGTCCAGCTCAGCAGGCTGATCCGCCCCTTCAGTGGTCACTGGCAGGACCGGAGTCCTGAATAGAGAATTGTTGACCTCATCTAGTGACAACGGGTTGACAGGGACGAGAAAAATCTTGGCTGCATTGTCGGCTCACGTCTTGGCCGGCTGACCTGATGGGGGCGTTGACCGTGGTCAAAACGCGGGATTCCTGAGATTGAGATCACTCTCAATCCCAAGAACACTGATGGTGAGTCTTCTCCTTGTTGTGTCTAAACTCCTTCTTGCGGGAGTGCGAGCTGTGCGAACCCGAAGGGCCCTCTCCCTTGGTCGGGAGAGACTGGCACAGCTCCTTGAAGGAGCCTGAAAATGTGGAGTCCAATTTGAGCGGAACAAATGCTGAAGCCAAAGAGGACTGTGCTGTGGCCCGAGCCGCCTCCTCCTCCTCCTCCTCCTTGAAGGCCTTAAGTTGCTCCAACTGCTTGGCGGACTACGCGGCCGCGGAAACCACCCAGTGGGCATCCTTGGTTTTGATGGCTGGATGCAGTTTCTCTGTGCGCCCCAACTTTAGGCGGGCAAAGCGGTCCTGAAGGACCGATGGCTGAAACGACCGGCAAAGGTTGCAAGCCTGGGGATCGTGCTCGTGGCCCAAGCAGTCAACGCACGTGGTGTGCGGGTCAGTACGCGACATCTTCTGCCTGCATGGGCACCAGTGAAATCTGGGTGAAGACTTTTCCTCCATCACGGTCGTGATCGAAGATCGTGCTGAAGACGGAACTCTAACGAGTTAAAGTTTTGGAAGTAAATCCAAAGATTTGACCACCAGGGCTACTCAAAGCGGGAGCGGCAAGGAGGGAACCTGCTTCTTCCAGCAGAAAGGAAGATCTGGCATCATGGGGCGGAGCCAAGGGTTATACCATCTGGGTGGGTAGGAGGAGCCTGCTTGAAGACTTTCTGGCAAGACTTAAAGGGAATGGATGCTGCCTGAAAGTGTGGATAGAACAACATATCCATGTCCCTAGAAATACCACAATATACACTGATAAATCACCTTAGCTTGCTTTTCTGGCAACGCGTCCCTTTCCAGGTGCAACTGTGATTCCTGATTCCCCACCATCCTCCTATCTAATTTTTACTATTTTTTCTCAAAATTAGAAAATCAGTGCTGGCCCTGTTGTGCAGAGTTTTGAGGGCCTGGGCAGCTCACCTGCCGCTACACTCAGCAGGCGAGACAGAGTGCTGACAAAAACATCAGTGGAAGCAGCAAGACAAAAATCTTTTGTCACAACCCTGCAGGGGGAAGGAGAGAGGGACGGTATGGCCTCATGAAAGAGACTCTCAAAGATCTACTGTTACAGTAAGTTATTACATAACTGTTCTATCTTCTTCGAGGATATCTCATTCTTGACATGCCTAACTCATCCCTGTGTGGTCCTGCTTGATGTATAAAACTGTCTATCCCTGCAAAGATATCTGTTGTAAATGTTTTAAGACTGTATCTATGTACCTGAGTTCTGTTTGCAATTACTGTATCTTGTACTCTCCCGGGCTGTGTCTGAAAATAGGCAGGTTTATTGTCTAATGCACTCACCCAGTCATCAAAAGCTAAATACATGAATAAATCTCTTTAACCAGGCCATGCCTTTAGAACGAGTACCAAGCAGTACCAAAAGCTAACAGTCTGGGTGGCTGGAGCCTATAGGCTTATAACAGTAGGTCTTGTAGCACTGCTAGACCAAAACCAGCTTGTCTACGAGAGACAATGTCCACAGTGTAATGCTTAGTGAAGGTGTGAACAGCACTCCATGTGGCAGCTGCACAGACTTCTGCAGCAGAAACATTCCGAAAACAAGCCACAGAAGTGGCCATGCCTCATGTGGAATGACCACGAAGCACACTAGGAAATTCCTTACTATACTTCCTGTAACAGAACGTAATACAGTGTGCTAGCCATTTGAACAAGCACTGACTATGAAGTGGTTTGCCCCCTTTCCTGGGAGTGAATGAAACAAAAAGCTGCGTACTTTCTGCAGTCCTTTGTACGCTGTGTATCGTATCTGAGTATTCTATGTACATCTACAGTAAGGAGCAACGCTTCCGCTGGAATAGTATGCTCTGGATAATATATTGGTAGGTGGATGGTTTGATTTAAAGTCAACTCAGACAGCACCTTTGGTAGAAACTTAGGATTAGTACGCAAAGACACCCTGCCTTTGTGTAAAATGAAATAAGGAGGCTCATAGAGCCTACAGCTCTGAAATCCTTCGAGCAGAAGTGATGGCAACTAAAAATAATGCTTTCCAATAAAGAAAGTGTAAGCCACAACTTAATGCTGGCCCAAAAGGAGCAAAAGTCAGCTTTTCCAAAATAAAATTCAATTTCGAATGGGAGACTTTATGTGCAGAATGCCCTCTCAAAAGCATATGGCTACCTCCAGTTGAGCAACCATACGGCCATTCACAGGCATGTGAAAGGTTGTTATAGTAGCCAAGTGCACTTTGATTGAGGAATACTGCAGACCAGAATTCGATACAAACAGCAAGTATTCTAGAACCTGATTGACCAGGCAGGTAAATGGTTCTAGGTTATGTGAAGTGGCCCTCAAAGCAAACCACTTCAGTGCTTCTGGTGGACGATTTTCTGGCAGCCACCAGAACATCATCCCCTTTCTGTGCTACCCCAATGCGAGCTATGGCTGTGTCTTCAGGAACCATGCATGCAGATGTAGGAACTTTGAAGCCTGTGGGTGGTGAGAGAACCCTTGGGTTTTGCGCTATCTACAGTTGTGGTTGTTTTGGACTCAGAACTTTGTGGTATTTGGAGCAATAGTGAGTATTGCTCTGGTATTCCATCCTTAGATGGCTCCATGTGTTTACCCTTCGTTAAACTCTACTGGTTTTGGACAATACTGAACCATTTCTTGGACTCACTGGGCTGTACTGACTATGCCAGTAAGAGCAGAGATTGGGTATATTTTATCAGCTTGCCATTAAGCTATCTGGTGGTGGTGTTAGCAACTTCTGCACTACAGGATGCTGTTCAGGACTTCGCTGGGATTCTCCTGTTTTACCTTCTTACCTTCGTTAACTGCCCCCCCCCCTTTTGCTATTGGTTTTGTGGATGGTGGGAAGTGGTATGGGTGGGTGATACGGTACTGAGGTTGAGGGTGGGGATTTGGCAGCTGGATGGGTTGATGGGGTGGAAGGACATTGGGAAAGGGTTGACCGAAGGGTTGATCTTTTTAGTTGATTTTAGGAGGAGAGAAGTTGTGCTGTTTGCATCAGCCCCTGCAGTTCAGTTACCCCTATCCCAGCTCAAAGACATGTGCCCCTTTGACCCCCAACAGTTGCAGTGTATCGACGATGCAAGGAGGAGGGAATTGAAAGGAAGGGCAGAAGAAGAGCATGTGGATTAGGTAGGGCTGAAGAAGAGTTGCCTATCAAAGTCGTGCGGACCAGGAGACACCCTGGGGTTAGATGGGGATTAGAGAGGGCTCATTCTTGTTTTGTCCCCATTCCCACGGATCCTGTCGAACCCAGTGGGCAGGGAGGAGGGGGCAGCTGGTTTTTTTTTTTTTATACTTATTTATTGAAGAATGC
The DNA here is from genome assembly GCA_016271365.2 of Neoceratodus forsteri. Taxonomy (NCBI): domain Eukaryota; kingdom Metazoa; phylum Chordata; order Ceratodontiformes; family Ceratodontidae; genus Neoceratodus; species Neoceratodus forsteri. Next base: position 11,984,808 of record CM057450.1, on the reverse strand, counting down.
ATTTTGTACATAGTGCATTATACCTCACAGAGGATTCATACAATAAACATTCATTATTCATCTCTTAACGATGCTTATTCCTTGTTTGTTTTTCCAGTACAAACATTAAGTGACATATATATACGCCATGTAAGTATTTAATTTAAAGAAATTATTTTTGTGTTTTTCACATTAAATTGCTGTGACACTGTTATCAACATATCTAGTTTATCAAAAACTTCTAAATTATAACTTATAAACTGACCGGGAGAGTAAAACATTCAAAAGTACAGTTACGTAAGAACTTACCGTAACAGTAGATCTTCGAGAGAGGCTCTTGCGGTAGGTAATTACATATAGGACTGACGCTGGCCGGCGGCAGGACCCCACGGAAAAATTTCTAGCTAGCAGTCCCTGGTGGGGACCGCCTCCCCGTCAGGTGACCGGCGTCACACGACATCGGTATAAAGGGGCGGTCCCAGACGCCCGCCTTCCAGTTCTTTCCCGCCACAGGCCCGGAAGGCCCGGACGAGAGAGAAGCAGATATTTTCCTCAATGGAAAAGGAGCTGAAAAAGCCTAGGGGGATGGAGGGCGGGAAGGTATTACCTACTGCAAGAGCCTCTCTCGAAGATCTACTGTTATGGTAAGTTCTTACGTAACTGTACTATCTTACTTCGAGAGGGCTCTTGCAGTAGGTAATTACATATAGGACAGAATCCCAAGCAGTCTGGAACAAACGAAAGGCACCGGGAGGAGGAACTACTCCAAAAAATAGCAAATAATCTAGCAGGTCTCAAGAAAGGAGGCCTTGCAAGACAGCTAACCCGAAGCCTGCTCTACGGCGAGAGGCAATATCCAAACTGTAATGTTTAGTAAAGGTATGGACTGAAGTCCCAAGTGACAGCAGCACAGATGTCTGCCGCAGACAGTTCTTGAAACAAGCCGCGGAGGCGGCAACTCCACGAGTGAAGTGACCTCTGACTTGACCCGGGAGGGTCTTGTTGTACTTGTCATAACAGAAAGTGATGCAATGGGCCAACCATTTTGATAGGCATTGCTTAGAGACAGCATTGCCCTCTCTTTTGTGAGCGAAAGAGATGAACAACTGATCAGTCTTTCTGAGATCCTTAGTCCTATCAGTGTAGTATCTCAAAATCCTGTGGACATCCATGGTATGGAGCAAGTATTCTCCTTGGTTGGAGTACTGCGTGAAAAAGGCAGGTAATTCAACAGACTGATTTAAGGTAGACTCCGCTACCACTTTTAGGAGAAACTTAGGATTTGTGCGAAGAGCTACTCGTTCTTTGTGAAAAATCAAGTAGGGGATTTTGCACATCAGGGCTTGGAGCTCGGAAATTCTGCGAGCAGAAGTAATGGCCACCAAGAAGAGTGTCTTCCACGATAAAAACTTCAGGTCTGCGGAAGCCGCAGGCTCAAAGGGAGGAAGGGTAAGTTTCTTGAGGACAAAGTTTAAGTCCCAAGGCGGAGCTGGAGTCTGGATAGGGGGCCTAAGATGAAGGGCCCCTCTGAGGAAAGTTTTGGATACCTCCAGCTGAGCGAATGCCTTATCAGTGAAAGGGACATGGTAGGCTGAAATAGCCATCATATGGACCTTCAAAGAGGAGTGACTGAGACCCAGGTTGAAAAGATGACGCATGTACTCAAGCAGAAAAGTCACAGGGCAGGAAAAGGGCTCCACGTTCCTGGACGCAGCCCAGATAGAAAATCTTTTCCATTTCATGGCGTAGGTGGACCTAGTGGAGGGTTTTCCAGCCTCCACCAGAATCTCGGCCACCTTAGAAGAAACGCCAAAATGAGATTGGGCTAGGTCTGTAGGAGCCATGCATGAAGATGAAGGGACTTGAGTCCCGGATGGACCAGGGTCCCCTGATCCTGGGTCAGCAATCCTGGAGACAAAGGAAGAGGAAGAGGAGGAACCTCTGAGTACTGCTGTAGAAGAGAGAACCAGATAGGAGCGATCAGAATCAATCTCGCTCCTTCTAGAGCAAGCTTCTGTAACACACGAGGGACCAGAGGAATTGGGGGAAAAGCATAGACAAATCTGTCCTTCCAGCTTAGAGATAGAGCGTCGCTCCAGAAAGCGCCTCGCTCTGGAGCGAGCGAGCAAAAGATTGGAAGCTTTGCGTTTTGGGAGGAAGCGAACAGGTCTATCTGAGGAGTCCCCCAAACCTGGAAGATGCTTTTTAGGACTTTTTCGGCCCATTCCCACTCGTGAGGAAGAGCCGACGAGCGACTTAGTCTGTCTGCCAGGACATTGTCGACTCCCGGAACATGGATCGCCGTGAGGTGAAGGTTGTGGAAAGTTGCTCCAATCCCAGGACCCTCACTGCTTCCCTGCACAGCGTAGGGACCGAGTTCCTCCCTCGCTTGTTGATGTACCACACCACGCACATGTTGTCCGCTTGGACAGCTAGGTGACCGAAGGATGTATTGGTGAAGGGTCTGAGCGATAAAGCACTGCTCAAGCTCGAGCACGCTTGATGTGGAGAACTATCTCCAGCTTTGACCAAAGGCCCTGGGTTCGGTGAGGGACCCAGATGGGCTCCCCAACCTTCGCCTTGAAGCATCCGTGGTCAAGAGTCTGATCGGGGAGGATGAAAAAGGGACCCCCGGAAGAGGTTCTCGAACCATCCACCATTGCAAGTCTCTACCATCGCGAGAGATCAGAACCGGATGATCTAGGTTGTCTCACTCGTTGATCCCACTGAGATCAAGAGTCCACTGAGAGATTCTCATGTGGAGGGCGAGGCGGAACTGGCCGGGATGGCCGCCGCCATAAGCCCCAGTAGACGGAGCACTGACCTCACCGACCCTCCCGTGTTCGATAGGAGGGAAATCTGTGACTGGAGGGAGGCCCCCGTCCGGAGGCAGAAAGGCTTTGCACAAAGTTGTGGCCGAGAATTGCCCCGATGAACTGGAGCCTCTGAGAAGGGATCCAAGGAGACTTGGAATGGTTGATGGTAATACCCAGGCCAGTGAAACCTGCCGGGAGGGAGAGAAATGCAGAGTTCCTCCTCCTGGACGGGGCCGCCAGGAGCCAGTCGTCCAGGTAGGGAAAACCTGAGCTCCCAAAGAATCCAGGTGGGCCGCTACCACCGCCAGGCATTTGTAAAGACTCGGGAGCCGAGTGAAAGACCAAATGGAGCCGCCCGAATTGGTAGTGGACCCCTGGAACGCAAACCTGAGGTACTTTCGTGCTATACGAATAGGGATGTGCAGGCACGCATCCTCATATCTAGTGCACAAAGTCATTGGCCCGCCAAAGCAGGGGCAAAGGGATTGAAGGGAGAGCATCCTGAACCTCTTGTACTCCACATACAGGTTCAGGGAGCTGAGATCGAGAATAGGTCTGAGATCTCCTGTCTTCTTTGGTACAAGGAAAAAGTGGGAATAGTACCCCGTCCCGTAGAGGTGAGGAGGGATGGGTTCTATAGCCTGTTTATTGCAAGAAGCGCTGAGATTTCTTCCCTGACCAAAGGAAGATGGTCCCTTGAGTAAGCGGAGTTCACAGAGGGGGGTGACATGGAGGTTTCTGTAGAAACTCTATGGAGTGCCCCTCTGCTATGATCTGAAGCACCCATGAATCCGAAGTTATCCTCTCCCAACCCGGAAGGTGGAGGGAGAACTTCCCTCCTACCAGTTCCTCCAGGGCGTCCGGAGGTGGTGGGAGAGGGAAGGAGTCAGGAGATGTGAGGCAGTGCCACAGCTGGGGCACCCGTTGCTTTTTTGGGCGGCGAGGGCCTGGCAGCTGTGGGGGCCCGACGTTTAGTGGCCCGCCTTCCCTGAGGTTTCGCTTGAGGCTGGCTGCGTCTGTGAAAGGGACGGCGCTGTGGGGGATGGGGATGGTACATTGAATCAATGGATTTAAGGGCCGTGTCCTTCTCCTGCAAATCAGTGATGATGTCCTTGACATCACCACCGAAAAGCACAGAACCTCTGAAAGGTGCTTCTTGGATGGCTGACTGCACCTCCGTGACCAAACCTGGCACACGGAGCCATGCGTGACGCCGAAGACTTACGGCAAACACAGAGCTCCGTCCTGCGGTGTCCACTGCATCGTAGGTCGTCCTCAGAATGTGACGGCTGGCTGAACGAGCAGAACGGACCAGGTCGGCCAACTCCTGCTTGAGTTGAGAGTCAGGCAGAGAGTCGATCTTGGATTCCGCCTGGGTAAGGACAGCCTTCTGGTAATCCCCATATGTGCAAAAATAGTTCAGGGCCCTAATCCCAGTGTGGAAGAAACATAGATCTTCCTTCCATGCTGATCATGCAAGGCAGATTCCTTATCCGGGGGACGAGCTCATGCTTGGATGTGCTGACCAGCCGTGGCGGCGCTTAATCACAACTCGAAGTCTGTCGCGCTGGGTGAGAGTCTAAAATGTCTACACCCTCTGGAGCCTGGTATAGCCTGTTCACTTCCTGGGAAGGGCTAAAGCCGACGGTTGTTTCCAAATAGTGGAAACAAGGTGGGCGTGAGGCTCAATCCAGGGTGGCACTAAGGTAGGAGCCGTAAGGGGCAAGTCCAGATGCTCGGCGAGTTTTACCTGTTGAGGATCTGGTTCTAAGGAATGCCACTGATGAACTTCCTGGATCTTTCTGAGCAACTCCGTGAAGGAAGGATCCTCCGGAGGAGACTTCGGAGGAGTCCTCGGCCGGGGTTTGGACGGAGAGCGTGGCTCGTCGTCTTTCTCGGAACCTCCATCGGAGGCCTCTGAGGAGTCCGAGAGAGAAGGGGAGGAAGAGTCTGAAGCAGAGTAAGACTCCCTAACTCGTCTAGGGGGAGGAATGGGTACCTTGGGAGGGATCCCAGGCGCGTGTCTGCCTCTCTGGATCCGAGGCAAAGCCGAGATCTGGGCGGAGGGGAGTGTGCCATCTACAGAGCGTGCGGGCGGGGTGGCACCATCGCGTGAGCGGCTCTCGACCAGCAAGTGAGTGAGCCAGCTCAACACCAAAGCAAGTCCAGAATCACGGCTAGAGGTGGAGGGGGGATAGCTATGCGGAGGAAAGCAATTGAGGGGAGTATCGCAACCCCGCGGGTATCCTGGCCGGGTACTGTGGCGCCGGTACCGCGGCGAAGAATAGGCACGGGTACAGATGCGCAGATACACCGGACCTGGGAAAACAGGCATCGGATCTGGGCGGATCTAGCCCTGGAGGAAACTACCAAACAGATGGCCAACCAGCAGTACTCACAGGCGGATCAGCAGGATAAACCCGATGGTGAAGGCAGAAGGAAGAGGAAAATCCCGCCCGCCCCGGAGGGCAGCATCGAACTAGCGAGGGACGGCGCCAGATCACGCTCTTCAGAAGAGGATCGGACGGTGAGTCCATAGTCCCGAGTCTCGTCCGGGGACGGGGAAATCCCCAGGGTCAGGCGGGGGACTGGGGCTCCCCTGACAGCGAAGACTGCGGAGAGCCTGGAGCGACAGAGTAGTAAGTTCCGCCGTGGGCTCAGAGGCCAGCGCGCGTCCGGGCAGCCCGTGTGGCTTATGGGCCACGGTCGGCAGACGCCAGAGGAGCTGGCGTCCGACAGGTCCCTCATCGGAGGCGGGCCGAGAATGAGAGGAGGCCTGGTCAAGGCAGCGCTGCCGAGCACCACCCGAAGGGTGAGAGCATCTTAGAGGCCTTCTCGGTGTACGTCCGGAGGGCGGCCGACGCAACAAGGAGGTGCCCGCGCACCAGCGAGCGCCCAGGCCCGCGGCAGTACTGGGGCTGGGTCTCCTTTTACGCCCGGCGGCTCGAAATCAACCACGCCGGGCGTGCAGACACCTCCTCCAAAGCCTTGGAGGCTGCCGTCAGGCGATCCTCGGAGGGATGTTACCTTGCCCGCGACTCCGCCGGAGTGGCGGAAGAAGAGCTTTCTCCGGTGCCTTTCCTTATCCGCTTTTGTGCCCTTCAGGGAAATTAAGCGCCCTGAGAAGTTTTCTCAAGCTCTTTCTCCATTGCAGACATCTTCTTTTTGAGGTGATGGGCTTGAGGGACTGCTGGCGTCGTCTCTGCGGGTGGCGCGTTGAACCGGGCAGTCACGGACACTTATCGACCGCGCGTGGTGGGGCCTAGGCAGAAGAGGCAGAGGGAGTGACCCGTCTTTGTGAGGGCAGTTGGGTGCCGCACAAGTCGACTTATTCTTTGAAGGGCGACATATACTGACGCTCACCTGACGAAGAAAGTAAAATTCTGAAACTAATCGGAAAAAAGCAGCGAAGTAACAGGACTGAGCGATAAGAACTTAATCATGAGAGCTGCCACGAAGCTGACGAGCGGAAAGAACTGGAAGGCGGGCGTCCAGGACTGGCCCCTTTATACCGACGTCGTAGACGCTCGGTCACCTGCGAAGGGAATGCCGCCAGGGGACTGCTAGCTACAAATTTTTCAGGCCCCTGTTACTGGCCGGGGCGCTAGTCCTATATGTAATTACCTACTGCAAGAGCCCTCTTGAAGTAAGATCAACTGTTACTGTCATGAGAATTAATTTTGGAGTTGTTTTTGTAATGCTAAATATTGTGACCAAGGGGGAGGCAGAGTAGGCAGATCCCCTACTATATTAGGCAGCACTTTATTAGAGACCGTACCATCTGGACTTCTTACAGTAATTTATTTTGATATAGGTCCCATTGATTCCACCTACTAGCAAACTTCTCATTTTGATGATTTATAGAATAGGTTATCCTTTCCATATGTTGAATTTGGTTCACTATTATTAACCAGTCTTGTAGTTCCGGAGGTTTTTGCTGAAGCCATTTTTTTGTAATTGCTTTCATAGCAGCTATTGTTAAAATGGCCCAGAGGTAATGTGCCTCCCTGCCTCCCAATCTGTCCGGATATAGGCCTAGGATACAATGTTCTGGGGCTATATTAACTGATAATGTAAATATTTCAGCCAAATGTCTGCATATTTGTGCCCAATAGCTCTGGATCTCAGTGCAAAACCAAAATATGTGCGATTGATCAGCATAAGTGTTACCACACCTTCTCCAGCACCGCCCTTGCGGTAATAAACCTGCCCTGCTTAGCTTTGTCAGGGTATAAAAATATCTAATTCTGAGCTTCCAGGTGAACTCATGCTAATTTGGCGAGGAGATCGTCTTCCACACATTTCTAAAAATCTTCATCCAAGTTCGCGAGCTTAATGTGATATTTAATTCCTCTGCCCACTTTTTGGGGGTCTTTTGAGTATTATTTCCCCTATCTGCAATTAGGTTATTATATAACATGGTTATTGCTCCTTTACCATGGGTGCCCTCCCATATGGTTTCAAAGGCCTGAGGAAAAGGTCTTTCATCTTGCCCAGTTGCCACCTGTCTCAATTTAGTATTTATGAAGTCCCTTATCTGATAGTAATAAATACAATCTGATCCACTCCAGTTGTTTCTGGTTTTGAGAAGTTCAAATGGTAATATATTTTGACCTTGAAGTACTTGCTAGGATGCATAAAGGCCCTCCTTCATTTGTTGGGTATACCATCTATAATAGGTAGCCAGCCTAAATTCTGGGCTAAGACACCAACTCCTGTACTTCCACATGTTTTTGGCTGTATATCCCAGTTTAGTCCCCAGCAACTACCCTTATAGTGTTGTTCGTATAGCATATCCCTGATATGTTTGCACATCTATTTGTGCTGGTGGATTAAATATGGTCATTGAAAGGGGGATATCTGTGCAAGTACTTAGTTCCATTTGTTGCCAGTGGGCTGAGTATCTTGGATGGGACCACAAGAGGGCCATCTTCATTTGGGCGGCCAACCAATAGTCTTGTAAGTTGGGACAGGCCCTTCCCCCTACCTGCTTGGGTAGAAATAGAATTTGTTTTGATACTCTTGGGCGTGAATATGCCCATAAGAATGACATCATTTTTCTTTGCCAATGCACTATATCTCTCGGCGGTATTGGGCAGGGAATTGCTTGAAATAGATATAGTAGTCTTCGTAATATATTTGTTTTAAAGGTTTGTAACCTTGAATAAAAAGGGAGTGGTAGGAGCGACCATCTCTGAAGATCTGACCATATTACTTTGAGGAGGGGGGTAGTTATCTCTATATAAATAGGCGGGTGATTTACCCAGTTTCACCCTTAAGTATTTGATATTAGGACGGTCCCATCTCATTGGATATTTAAGTTTGAGTTCCTGGGGTATATGGGTATTCATTGTTAAGATTTGTGTTTTAGGCCAATTTAATTTGTAACCAGATAGCCTTGAGAAGGATTCTATTTGTTGGAATACTTTGGGAATAGAGTTTTCGGGGTCGGTTAAATATAGTAGGACGTCATCAGCATATAATGCAATATTGTGGGATGTGTCATCCCATGTTATACCCCATATATCCCGATTTAGTCATATACTTTGTGCTAATGGCTCAATATAGAACGCAAAAAGTGTAAGGGATAGGGGACATCCCTGACGCGTACCTCTGGATAGCCCGAATGGTTGAGATATATATCCATTAGCTCGCACATAGGCTGATGGATTCGTGTAGATTTTAGTTTTAAGTTGGCAGAAAAGTATGAGGAAACCAAAGCCAGCCAGGGAGCCCTGGAAAAATTCCCATGAGACCTGATCAAATGCTTTTTCAGCATCTAGGCTCAAGTTACAGATTGGTTGAGTTGTAGATTGTACCCTGTCGATAATATTGATAGTCCTTCTGACATTATCCAGTGTTTGTCTACCTGGGATGAAGCCCGCCTGGTCCATATGTATAAGTCCAGGTAGGACTCCCTCCACCCTTTTGGCCAATATCGCTGTCATTATCTTATAGTCAGTATTTAGGATAGAAATGGGATGATATGAAGCGCAATTGGTGGTGTCCCTGGCCGGCTTTGGTATAACAGACACTATTCCCTGCGACCATGACGGGGGCATCCTACCATCCTCTGTTTGTACATAATTGTATGTTCTACAGAGCAAAGGAGAGATCACTTCTTTAAACTGTTTAAAAAATTCCGCAGGCAGTCCGTCTGAGCCTGGACACTTTCCTGCTTTTAAGTTCTTAATTTCTAGGGAAATTTCTTGTTCAGTAAAAGGTCTACTCAGTGTCTCACCCTGCGCCTCTGTAAGATTTGGGAGCCCTAAGGGGGCTAGAAACTCTTTAATTTCTTGCACCGAGGGGAAGGTTCCTTTAGCGTATAAATTCCAGTAGTATGTCCTAAAGGACTCGGCTATATCCTCAGTTTTATACTGGAGTGTGTGTTTGATAGGGTCTCTGATTTTAGTAATTGTGGCTCTATTCCGGTGTTGACGCAACCTGCTGGTCAGGAGTTTTAGGGCTCTCGGTCCTCCCTCATAAAATCTTTGTCTTGTGTAGATTAGTCTTTGCTCTACCTGATAATCTAAGATTTTTATTAATTCTGTGTTCAATTTTTTAAGTTATTTTCCCCGTTCTTTATTTAGTTTTTGTTGTTGTTTTTCCAGCTCGGCTATCTGTTTAGTTTTTGTTGTTGTTGTTTTTCCAACTCAGCTATCTGTTCTTGCAAATCTTTTTGTCTTTTTTCTCTTTGTTTTTTTGATCTAGCTGAGATCTCAATAAATTTCCCTCGAATAAGGGCTTTAATTGTATCCCATAGAATCCATGGGGAAACATCAGGGTGTTGATTATCTTGGATTATTTGTTTTATAGTCTGGGTTATGATCTGATTTTCTTTGGTTTGGAGCAAAGAAAGATTTAATCTCCAGAATGTTGAACGTTTTAGGGGGCCTATTGCAACTCGTAAAGATATAGGGGAGTGGTCCGATAACAAGCTTGACCCTATTTCCACCGATCTGCAGATTCCCAACGACTCTTTTGGAACAAGAAAATAGTCTAATCTTGAATATGTTTGTCGGGGATGAGAGAAATATGTGTATTGTTTAATATTTTTATGGTGTGCACGCCATACATTGGTTAGACCAAGTTCTCCCAATAACTTATTTACCCTCTTAGCCACCCCTCTTTCTCCTTTCGGAGGCTGTCCTGAGCAGTCTAGAACAGGATTTAGTTTTAGGTTTAAGTCTCCGCCCACTACTAAATAACCCTCCGCCCAGTGCATCACCTTAAGGAGGAAATCCTGGTAAAAGGTAAATTCAGTTCCTGGTGGTGCATATAGTGAAATGAGTGTAAGCATAGACCCATTGTAGTGTCCCCTTAATGACTGAATATCTGCCTTGCTTGTCTATTATTGTATCTTTAAGGTCAAAGCAGGTGGAGTGCGGAATTAAAATGGCTGTTCCTCATCTACGGCCTTTACCGTATTCAGATGCCTCTACCCTCTTAAATCCAAATTTTAGGAGCTTTGCATGTTCTAGTTTGTTCATGTGGGTTTCTTGTAGTAAGATAAAAGCTGCTCCAGATTTCTTTAAAAACGACATAGTTCTGGCTCTCTTAATAGGGTGGGCTAAGCCATTAATATTATAAGATATTATTTTCACCATCTGAGCTACCCATTGTAAGTCAGTAGTGTCTCTCTATTAACATAGACCCTCTTGATTTCTCCACTAACCCTTCTATATCCATAAGCAGTATAAATCTTACATTGTATCATGACAGTGAAACTCTCTCCTTGTAACAAAACAGCTGAGCAAGTAGATTTTCCAGAAATCTTTAACTTTACAACGTTTTCTATCATCTAATGGCTTCCAAGGTAGAGAGCCACTTAAATTTCCAGCGAATCTCTGTTGCCAGATCTCTCACACCCCGAAGAAGTGGGTCTCTGGCCAGGGAGATGAAGAAAATTCCTCTCGCCACTAAAATAGTGGCTCTCCCTATGAGCCTGCTGCGATCTTATTTAGGCCCTTGCAACTGAAGAATTCACTGCAATGTGTGACGTTGGTAAACCATGCCGAATGCTAGCACAAGATATTATCTGGTCTGAGACTTAGATGGTCTCAACAAGCTCATCCCGGCTTAAACAAGTAATTTGCACCCATATTATTGTTTCTGATGCATCTGCTCCCTATGACTTCAAGATTTCCATGACTGTTACTAACATGCCATAATTTCTACTCAAGTGCTTTATCAGAATGGAGCTGAACATCATGCCCTGGAGCTTATCTAACTAGAAGTTCAATCTAGACATTGATATAGGTTCAAATCACTTGAGCGTTACACTCGAGACCAACAGTCTGTTAAACTGCATTGGCCACACATCTCGCACAGTTCTGAAGAGTGCCCATGTCCTTTCTTTTTTTGACTTATCTTTTCAGTCCTGAGTATCTTCGGTTTGAATCGCCATGGTTGTCTGCGTGTTCACAAGAGCTGAACGGACTGTCACAAGGGGCATTAGTGATGACAACAGAAGACCACACCCTCGTTTTCTCTTAGAGGCTGCCAGTAGCCAATCATATGGCGAACGCTTGTCCTGCTGGGAATTCAAGTTCTGCAATGGATGAGGTGACGCTTCCAAGAGGCCTTTGGAGATCAAGGCCTTACTAGCTTCTTCAGGCATCTCATAGGTCTTAGTACCTTCTGGCCACAGGACTCTGAGCCGAGCTGGGTAAGGGGTATTGAATTTAATATTCTTAGCACGCAGGACCTTCAGAATAGAGGCATACTGGAGCCTTTGTTTCTGTATCTCGGTGGGTAATCGTGATCGAAATACAGTCTATGGGCTAGGTATTTTACTTCTTTTTGTTGCCATGCTGTATTCAGTATCTCTTCTTTTACTCTATAACTATTGAATTTTATGATGATTGACCGAGGTCTTGAATCTGCGGGCGGCTTCACTTGTAAAGCTCGATGTGCTCGTTCTATATCGAGCTGGAATCCTGGTGGTAAGTTTAGAACATCCTTTATTAAATCAGCCATGAAATCTGGCATTCGGCCGGTCTCCGATCCTTCGGGCAACCCATGTATGCATATGTTTTCTCGTCTGGACCTACCCTCCAGATCCACACATTTATTTTGTAATTGTTCTGTGTATTGCAAGAGTACCTGGAGGGCTAGGTTCATTTTAGCCGTAGTATCTTCAGTATTGCCAAGTCGGCCCTCCGCTTCCTCCACTCTTTTCTCCAGACCCTGGAAATGTTGATTTATCCGTTTAAATTCTGCCTTGTTTTCAGCACGCATTGCTTTTATTTCGTTAAACAGTTTATCGAATCTCAATCGTGTTTGTTGTTCCTGCTCTTCGTCCATTTCTGGCAGACTTGCTGGAGATGGGCTTCGGCTGGCCTCTCGGGGTGAGGGTTTTAATCCTATTACATCGGGTTTCCGTGAGGATCTTTTGAACTTAGTTCTGCTCCAATTGTCTTTGGGAGGCTTCATCGTTGCCATTTTGGTATTTTGGGTGCATCTTCTTTTAAATTTTGAGTTTTTTAGGGGTTTCGGGAGAGGAGCTTGTCTCAGTGTGCTGTTGCTAGCTCCGTGATGTCACCGGAAGTCCCGGGGGCAGCTGGTTTTAATACTAAAAAGTGCTAGATCTTGCACATGTGGCACAGAAACCCAGGAGCGGAGTACAAAATGGGAGGGTGATATTAACCACCACCAAACAGGAAAGATACCTGGGGGTAATCCTATCTGATGACCTAAAGGTGGCAAGACAGTGTGACAAGGCAGTGGGGAGAGCAAGTGGGATGCTACAGTGCATAGGGAGGGGTATCTCCAGCAGAAAGAGATAGGTGGTGTTACCGTTGCATAGATCACTGGTGAGACCTCACCTAGAGTACTGTGTCCAGTTCTGGAGACCACATCTCTGGAACGACATAGACAGGGTGGAGGCAGTCCAGAGGAGGGCAACTAAAACGGTGCAGGGTCTGCATCACAAGCCCTATGAGGACAGACTGAAGGACCTCAATATGTACACCCTGGTGGAAAGGAGTGAGAGGAGGGATATGATATAAACATTCAAATACCTCACGGGTATAAATAAAGTTCAAGAGGGAAGCATTTTTTCAGAAAACAAGATGCTCAGAAACAAGGGAACATGCTAGGAAGCTGGTGGGGGGGACTCAGGGGAGATGTGAGGAAGTACTTCTTCAGTGAAAGAGTGGTAGATGCCTGGAACAGCCTCCCAATGGAGGAGGTGGTGGGGGAAAAGATGGTAATGGGTTTCAAGAATGCACGGGATAGGCATAAGGGAACCTTAGAGGTAGGGAAGTTGGGGAGTGATAAAGCCAGAGATCAAGTAGGGTCTGCAGTGTTATAGTACGTAAGGAAAATGGGCAGACTGGGTAGGCCTAGCGGTCCTTATCTGTTGTCAATATCTATGTATCTATGTTTCTCCCTGGGGTTTGAGGTCAATAGATTCGAGACTGACCCAGTCAACTGGTGTGATCAGGTTCAACATCAGGGCCCTCCCTTATAGTTCATCCCCTGTGGAGGTGATTCAGTACCAACCTTTAAGAGGGCCTGGACCTGAAGGACTGGGGTCGATGCAGGACACCTCGGAAATGTTGGCAGCATACACTGGAGGTACAAAGGCCGCAGTGTCTGACTGTAATAGGATTGTCACTGGGGCCTTTGACTGCTTAGCACCAATCTGTGTATGTCTCCTGGTGTTGCGTCTTGGCTCGCCATCGCCATGATTTGACGGCGAGCAGACAGCGCTAAAAACCAGGGGTCGGAGGTTGGAGCATCACTGGAGGAAGTCCAAGGCTTGGGAGGACAAACTAGTTCTGATTTCTGATTATGAAGAATACACAAGACAATCATTCTGAAAAAGGCAGATTCTCTGTTGAGAGAGATTGTCAATGGGAGAAACCGACCAGCTGAGCTCTTCTGGACTATAGACAGGCTTCTCCATCCTTCCTGCCTTGAGCCCCTAAGAGCAGTTACACCCGCGAAATGTGAACAGTTAGCTCAGTTCTTCTCAGATAGGGTGTCCTTCACCAGGGCTGAAATCACTTCACCTGGGCCTTGTGAGCCTAGCAGTGGACAACTTGTGGGTCAGAAACGCATTTGGGGGAGTTTCAGTCAGTGATGGTAGAAGAGGTATGCCGAGCAGTCTCAGAGCTCCAACCAACATTTTCTTATCTGGAACCAGCCAGGTGTTCACTAAGATTGCCCAACAGGTTGTTTCCAGTAGTGCTTAAATGCACACTGGAAAAAACCCTTTTGGAAAAACCATCTCTGGACCCAGATGTCTTGGTGAACTACTGTCCAGTCTCTAATCTTCTGTTTTTAGGGAAGGATATTGACAAAGTGGTTGCATTGCAGCTTAAGGAACACCTGGCATCCTTTGACATCTTCAAGCCTCTCCAATCTGGTATTAGAGCAAGGCACAGCACAGAGGCAGCACTAGACAGGGTGCTTAATGACCAGCTCAGGGCGAGGGACAGTGGAGAAATTAAAATTACGTACCTACCATAATTATTGATCTTCCTGTATATCTTCACCATTCATCAATGGTGGGTCTAGCCAGAGGCACTAGGACCCTGCGGGAAGCTTATAGCTTTAAGCTTTTTTTTTTAGCCTTCTAAGGAGGAGGAGCTGACGGGGACGGTGCCACCCCCAAGGCCACAGTATCACGTGGCGCTCGTGGGTTGGCCAGTAACCAACGCCGGCCCCCCACCACCTCAGTTCCACTTGCCAGAGAGGGAAATTAGAGATAGAGGAATCCTACTTGTTTCCCTCGCCTTCTAGATTTATGATATTTATTCTAAGAGAAGAACAGAAGACCCAAATTTTAGGGCTTTAGGCTCTAAAGCCATGAGGAGAAGGGGAGGAGGAATGAGCAGGGTGGAGGGGACGCCCAAGAAGGAGGCCCATGAGGGGAAGTTGGGAGGGATTCAGTAATGAATGGTGAAGATACAAGAGAAGATCAAGAATTACGGTAGGTATGTAATTTTCATATCTTCCCTTGTCAATCTTCACCATTCATTACTGCTGGGTGAGTACCAAGCCCCCCCAGAGGGGGACTAGAGTAACCCTGAGGGAACAGGACCCTCAGCCTCCTGCTGGTGAGAAACAGGAAAAAGAAACCCTGGCCATGCTAGACTGGAAGCCTAAGGCCAAGGAGAGCTAGAAGGTGTCCCCTGAAGATGAGAGGACAGAGGAAGCCCCTGCAGAAGCCTCCTAACCCTGGAAGAAAAGAGGCGGGTCCCTTGGAAGGCAGAGTGAATCACCGTACACCGGGCCAGGGGTGACAATCTTGATAGACGAAGCCATGCCGGCCGCCTAATGCAGATCGCTGTCCCCGCAAGCATGGAAGCCACCTCATTAGCGCTGTAGGATGCCCTTGCTTGGTGCTTTGCCAGTTCCAGGCCTATAGCAGAGAGGGCAATGGCCTGTCTAGATTGCTCCATATCAGGCATTGATGCTAGAAGCTGGGATAGCATCAACCATAAATGCCTCTTATAGGCAGCATGGCGTGCCTGTGATGCAATGCACAGCATCGCACGAGAAGAAGAGAACATTCTTCGCCCCCACCGGTCAAACTGTAGAGAATCTGAGTTCGGTGGTCGGTCGTGCGCCAGGTATCGGTGCCCGGAAGGAGTCTCTAGGGACACCAAACCTGAGGGCGGGTTGGGGAGAGAACCTAGGGACTCAGATGGGGCACAATACCTCCTCCTGCAGTCCACCGGAGCTGGGATAGGGTCGGCTGGAGACTGCCAGGTGTGGACAGACGCCTCCTGGAAGGGAATAGACTAGGATGGCACTACCAAGTGCTGGGCACTGAATTCACTAAGGAATTCACATGTCTCCTGCTCAGTATTGTCATGTCTGACATAGGAGATATGAAGATCCCCAACCATCCTCGATAGGAAGTGCTGATATTCAGTGAAATCAGCGTCGGATGAAAAGTGAGCAGAGGGTTCCTCTCCCTCCGAGAAAGACTCCTGTGGTGGTGGGGAGAGGCAAAAAACCTGCTCATGCATATATCTAACATATGACGGGAAGGCCGCCACAATGCCTCTGAACATCTCCCAGGATAAAAGCCCCGTAGGACCGACATGGCCTGGAAGAGAGGGGGGGTGGCTGCAGAGGAATGGGAGAGGGGCACCTACGAGGAGGCAACTGTCCTCTGCCAAGGCTCTGAAATCCAGGGAATGGAGCCCGAGCTGGCAGGGTCCGGGAGATCAAACCATGTTGCAAGACGGAACCCTGGGGATGCGAACTCTGGAAGAACCTAGAAGGGGAATCTCCCCTGTGATGCACCTGGGGCTGCATGGATCCAGAAGGGTAACACATGGCAACGCCACTGGAAGGGTCACTTGTGCGTCAGAGGGAGAGGCGGAACTCGGTGCTATGGCTCCGCCCTGCACCCCGAGGGGTGGCAGGGGGCACCCTCAGACTCGGAGGACGACCTCCTCCATGACCCCAGCGACAGGGTCCATTGATCCTGAGGCCTTCCGAGGGGGGCCCCCCAAAGACAGGACCCTCAGTCCACCCCGAGAAGGCGCAACAGCATCGGAATCGGCAGCTGTCACAGCCCCCTCTGGGGGGACAGTCCCCTCCCCGACCCCCAAGCCACCCTCCCCCATGGACTCCAGACCACTCTCAGTCTGGGAGTCCTCAGAGGAAGACTGCAGTGGAGATTCAGGAATGGGGGCACTGGGCCGCCTAACACCGCGTTCCACAGAGGACTCTAATTCCGAAGAATTGGGGAGCCAGGCCGGGTCAACCTCAGAATCGTCCACTTCCGAAGAAGAGTCAACCAGAAGGACCTCGATGCAGGCCACCCCAAGAGTTCCCTGAGAAACGACGCCGAGAACGGCGTCGGTGTTGCCCGCAACGCTGACCGCACCCGGCACACTGTCCACGGCTCCAGAACCTGGCTCCGAACCGCTGTTGGCTCTGGTCGAGTCCCTGGTGCCTCCCACGGCACCGGAACTCAACACTGCACCACCAATGGAGTCGACCAGGTCCTCGGTGTTGAGAACCAAACTGGCGCCACATGTGGCGCTGCCCCGATCACCGGCGTCTCCAATGGTGCCAGGATCCGAGACAGCGCCGGTAGGCAGCATCGAGGGTCCACCAGTGCCAGACCCAGAAACCATGGGCCGCGACACTGGGGGAGCCTGCCCCTCCGAAAAGGTGACTGCCGAGGCGGTGTCCCCGACATGACCCCAGGAGGGGCCACGGCATCCCCCCCGACACCGCAAAAGAGGCTTCCTCCTCGGCAAGGCTTGAAGATGAGCAGACCTCCTCCTCACCAGACCATATAGGCCTAAGAGGGGACCCAGAGGAAGGGTCTAAAGATCTGACCTGGGAAGCCTGAGAACAATGCCATCCTCCAAATGCTGGCGGGGCCTTGCCGATTTTGAATGCGTGGACTTTGAGAAGATGGTGGTCCATCGAGAAACAGGTATCGCATCTATCCATATCATGGTTGTGTCCCAGGCAACGAAGGCAGGCATCATGCCGGTCCGTCACGAAAAAATGCCGGCCACAGGAGCATCGATGAATAGGGGCACAGCCTGCTTTCGACTTACGTTTAGCTCCCGAACAAGACATGATGCGAAAATAACAATAAACAGCAAAGCTCCTGGTGCCATCAAAATATAGAAAAAGAATGGTCAACGGTGTTGAGAAAAATCAAACTGGGAGGAAGGTAGAAGCTTCGAGCAGAACCGAAGGCCTAATGGCATAGCAAACTAACACTCTAGGGCAGCAGGTGTAGCCTCGATGGTGGGAGAAACACAATTGGGATGGAGGAGGAGGAGTCTGCGGTGCCGAACGGCTGCCCCTTGCGCACCACGTAGTGCATCACTCTCGAGGACAGTGCTGACTCCTCCCTCCAAAAAACAAACAAACAAAAAAAAAAAACACTCCCAGAGCGGGTGCATGCCTCCGGCTCACACCCAGCAGTAATGAATGGTGATGATTGACAAGGGAAGATCCTTCTGTACTGGATGTGTAGGTTCAATTGTCTGAAATCTAGTATCGGTCTGAGATCTCCAGTTCATTTGGACATCAGGAAAAAAAGGGAATAAAACCACTTTTGATGCTCTGCAGGGGATACCGAATAAATGGTCTTCTTGGTCAGAAGAGCCTGGAGTTCCTCCCAGAGAATGGGAATGTGGTCGGGTGGGTAGTTGACAGAGCAGGGGGGATGAGGGGGAGGCATGGAAATAGGTTCCAGACTGTGACCCATCTGAATGATCTGAAGTATCCACTCGTCTGATGTGATAATTTGCCAGGCCTCTAAATGGAGGGCAAAGCGACCGCCCACGGCTTCTAAGGCCTTATCGAGGAAGCGTTGGCAAAGCCCCAGTTGGTCACTGGGAGGTGGACTGACAAGCCCCGCCAGGAGGGTGGGAGTGGGAGCCCATGGCAGCAGAGGTGCTGGTCCTGGAAGAAGGCTGGGAGCAACCACGGGATCTGCCTCTATGTGAGCCTCTGTATTTTCCTCCTCTTTTTGAATAAATGGTGGATTGGGGACGATACAATGGCTGGGGAGTATGATACATGCCATGTACAGTACATAGTGTCTGTCCTGAAGACTGGAGATCATCTATAAGTGTTTGGGTACTAGGGGTGCCACGGCATACCAGTACGAAACATTACCATGGTATGAGAAGCCTGCGATATCAATATTGTGCCCTTTTCTCTCAATCGCGATAACCGTTTCATCCGATAAACTGTGATATTTCAACTTGCCTTATAAAGCTGCTGCTAGCCTGGTACTACTGCGTAGGATTCCATGCTGTCTTCTGTATTCAGCACGTAATCACTATACTTTTCCCACTGTTTTTATTAAGGGGGAGGGTAGCCCATCCAGACCAAATTTGCTGCCTGTCAAAAAACATTGTGGCCAATCCCTTTCTTAGATGCCTCTCCGTCAACGCGCTGTTAAATAGGGAGAGGCATCTAAGAAACGTCCCTTTTCTTCTGTAACCAAGACAGAGAGTATACATGTGCTAGCTAGCGAGTTGCCAGCTTTTCAATCAGGGCCCAACTGCCAGCGTGAGACCGATTGATTAAAAATAGATTGCCCTGGATGGATGGACCCCTAATAACTTAAAGCTGAGTGGGGCAATTTAGTCTTTGTGCACACTGTGAGTACAAAGGCCGGCCTACAGTCCAAGCCTCAGGCTACAGTACTGTGTGCAGCGCTGTGAAGCCCGACGGTCCGACCACGAGAGTAAGCTAGCCTGTCGACACTACTCCCTCCAGTCCAACCCCAACTGAGTTCCCACGGGCCAGTCCTCCAGAACTGAAGTCATCATCAGCCTCATACTGTGGTGTGGAGAGAGAGAGAGAGAGAGAGAGAGAGACCTGACCCACTTCACCCGAACTGACACCCGACCCAACCCAACCCAGACTTGAGAGACAGACTAGTTGAGGGAGGCATCATCGGAGTCTCACCTGCTGCTGCTAGCCACTAAATGGTGAGTGCATGTACTACTACTTCTTCCAAAAGACTGAATAGCAATAGCAAGGCTGTGTAGAATTATTGTCGGGTCCTGTCCTGTGGGGGGCAGGCAGAAACTTCCCCTATTCATTTGAGTGTGCAGTTTCCAAGGTCAATGCAATCATTTGTGTGATGTGACGAGACAGACAATGAATGTCAAGTTTTGTTAAGGTGATGCTTTGATTGTTGATTGAATCTGATGCTGTCTTTCATGAATAGTGTGTGTCACTGTCACCATAAAATCTGACTGGAGGGACCAGGACTCAGAGTTGGGATAGAGAGATGCAGATCTTGGGTCACTCCACTTCCAGTGACTGCGTTTGCTGTGCTTGCTCTGAGTTGTTCATCAAAGAGTAAGCAGCGGTACCCCAGTCCCAGTAGCTAAATGTCTTCTTAGTTGATTTGGTGGTAACTTGTTGTTGCAAGCAACTTGCAGGCCTGCAGGAAGGAACAAGCAAATCACTTTTACAGGAGGAAAATAAACTGTGTGGGCATACGCGCCCCCCGCTCTGCCCCTTCCCCCATGTGCATGATGGCCCTGCTGCCTGAAACATTCCCGTGGGGTTCTGCTCTTCTACCCATTTTTGCAATTGGTTGGAGGATACTGTTAGGGTGACAGACTGACAGTGGATGTCGGAGTGAAAAGTGTTTTCCTGTCAGGTGGGTACGGGTAGTGATGCATGATGCATCTGTGATTTTCTAGTTCCTCGTACCAAATTCTTTAACTTTAGTCTAGACCAAACTTGTTCTGCGGGGGAAGGGAGGGTACCGCCAATATGGAAGTCAAGCAACTGCTGCAATGTTGTTTGTTTTTCTTACAGTGCATTTATACTGGGAGGTATAGACATACAGAAGGCCAAGGCCCATATAAGCATGTCTCCAGCCGGGCTGGTATATTCCAGATTTATTACAGTAATAATGTATCAAGTTTATGTTTAAAGCCGACATGGTCAACGTTTTCTACTAGAGAACTAGGGAAGTGAATTCCACAAAGGAATTATCCTTTGTGTATAATAAAATCTCCTTTTATTTGTTTTAGGATATGTAAGGGTCAATTGATATTTATGACTTCTTAAATTACATTTATGTTTATTGTAGGACATGTCAAATCATCCAAGCAGACCTCTAAAGCAGTAGGTAAGGCTAGGGGGGTGTTACGGTGTATTAGTAGGGGTATCACAAGTCATAAGAGGGAGGTAATAATCCCTCTTTACAAGACACTGGTTAGGCCCCATCTGGAGTACTGCGTGTGCAGTATTGGAGGCCACACTTTCACAAGGACATTAACCAAATTGAGGCAGTCCAGAGAAGGGCAACCAAAATGGTGCAGGGACTGCATCAGAAGACATATGAGGACAGATTAACAGAGCTCAATATGTATACCCTTGAGCAAAGGAGGGAGAGAGGTGATATGATTGAGGCATTCAAACAGCTTAAGGGCATTAACAAGGTGAAAGAGTCTAACATGCTTAAATATAAGAAAAAATAGCAGGACAAGAGGACACAGCATGAGATTAGAGGGGGCCGATTAAGGGGGAATGTGAGGAAATTCCTTTTCACAGAAAGGGTGGTGGATGCATGGAATGGCTTACCACAAGAAGTGGTGGCTATGAATACAGTGCAGGGCTTCAAACAGGCATGGGATAGGCATAAGGGAGCAATACAAAGACTATGAATAGATAGGCCACTGACAGAGCAAAGGCCGATGGCACATTCATAAGGTAGAAAAAAGAAATGGGCAGACTGGATGGGCCTTGCGGTCCTTATCTGCCATTAACTTCTATGTTTCTATGTCTAGTTGTGTATGTAACTCATCGTCATTTTGGATCTTGTGCATGAATAAGACATCCCCTCTTTTTCTTCTTTGTTCCAGGGAATACATTCCCAACTCTTCCAGTCTTTTCTCGTAACTTTTGTTTGAAATGTCACTTACTAATTTTGTTATTCTCCGTTGAACCCCCTCCATTCTATTTATGTCTCGCCTGAGATAGGGGCTCCAAAGGGGGGAACAATAATCCAGGTGTGGCCTAGGACAGCCCAGCCCAGCTGAGAACACTGCAGTGCAGAGTGGCCCTGGTTCACCGTTCTACTCATCCGACTGGTTGTGTTGACTGGAGCACTGGGGGTTAAGTCAGTAAGTACTAAGCTGCCTGAAACAGGGTCCCACTCCCAACTCTCTAGTTGCACACTTGCACAAATTGATTATGTGGCTGTACTGATGTTTGAATTTGCAGAAAGTGTCAGTCACTAATATGAAGTTTGTTTCCAGGCCAGCCGTGTGACCTGGGGTCACGCTCAGTCTGGCACAGTATGTAAGTGGGGGCTGTGGGAGTATTCAAACCCAGGTCTCTGGGATTGCAGCTCAGAGCCCCAAACCTACTGTACTTTTACTGACTGCCTGCCAGTGCTTGCCCCGAGTCCAGAGCCAGACCAAAAATGAATCTATAATGTGGGTGAGAAAGGGGAAAAAGACAATCTTCTCCGTCCCAATTTTCAACTCTCAATAGTAAGTGCTCTAACAATTAAAACCACACTACCTCCTCTCTCTGTGGCCTGTGGGGAGGACTCTGGGATGGGTGGGGTAAAGTTAGGAAAGAGTCAGTCTGAACTTTGAAATCATGGAGTTCAGTGTACACTAGTAGTACAGAAAGGCTAGAGTGCAGACTCCAATGGTTCAGTTGAAGCCGCGCGTCTGCCGCCATATTAGATGATGGTGAGGATTGGAGGAGCCGGCAGAATAGCAGGAACCTTTCTGGAAACTGAGATGTGGGTGGCATTGGGCCATGGCACCAGGCCAGCACAGCTTTTTGTTTCCCCATTAATTTCTTTATCTCCTTTTCTACAGGACCGGCCCCTTTCCTCTGCCCCCCCCAACCTGTCACCCCAGCATCCACTGGTACTCACCTCTGGCTTGAGGTGCCAGCTGGCTGGGTGCGGCGCCTGTGGAGAGCCGGGGTCATCCTGCCAGTCCATGGTGTTTTTCTGCCAGGTGTCTGCTTCATCTCTGCCCCCCCCTTCTTTGTGGAATCAGTGTGCTAGCCTCCAGCTGCCGCTAGGGGCCAGGCAAGCACCCATCTCCAGTCCCACCCCTCCCCAGGAGAGGAGAGCTGTTCTCCAGACACTCACTCTCCCTCCCCGGCCGACCCCTGGTGATCCGCTCGCACCACGAACATGGGTCGCTGGTGTGGCAAGAGGTAAGGCATGATGCCTCAGCCCTCCATGCCACTGGGATGGCCTCAGCACGCTGTTTTAACAGCAACTGAGTAACACACTGCAGTACATACGACAGGCAGCAGAGGGAAAAACCAGCATACTTTGTTTTTTTGTTACCCACAACAATGTGCGTCTGACTCTGTTGTCTGCAGCATCATTATCATTTCCCTGCTATCAAGCGTCATGGTGGGTTCTTCTTATTTATTCTTCTTACCCAACCAATTCAATCAGATCAGCAGATTGCTGTTAAAACAGTGTGCTAGTGGTGGGCGGTGCCGCTAGCTACGTTTCAAGAAGGATTCCTGCTATTCTGTCAGCTCCTAAGGAAAGGAGGAGGGAGTCAAGTGCTCACTGAGTCACCAAAATGATGAGACTTATTTGTTTAACAATATAGATTATGAAATGGGTAGAAATAATGCTGAATTCTGATTGGCCAAGAGCTGCTTTCAGCCGGGCCGTTATCCGAGCACAATGGCCCAGCTGAAAGTACTGTATTATGTTTAAATATGTATAAAATTTACTAAAATTAACCATTTCATAACCGCATTCGCAATAAGGCACCCCAGGGGTATGTTATGGACGGCTAACGGCCCTTCTTGCCTGGTGGAAGCCCTCAGCTATGCCTCGTGCTTCAACCCCCTCCCGAGGTGGGGCTGTTATCCCACCATAACACACTAACTCCCCGACTGTCATGCCTTATTGCTTAATTACTGGTACTTGGTCATGCATGATTGGTGCCTGAATCGATGGCAGACTGCAATGCACACACTGACGGTCGGTTTGAATGTGGCCTGTAATCATCACATCTCTGCTGGTCTGCTAGGGCTGATGAATGACAGGGTGGTGACTCGAGAATAGAATATGCTAAGCTGGCTCTTGCTGCTGTAGTGCACACTGCCCATGCACAGACAATGTGCCACCACTGCCCTGCCCATGCATGCCCAATGATCTTGATGACTGTGATGATTAAACTGTGTGTGGGGAAGGACAGTGGACACCATCTGCAGCAATCCTCCTCAGACAGTATTGTACTACAAAGTTTGCAAAAAATGAGTTTCACATTTTCAATAACTGTAATCTTGCACTTTAGTACTTATATCTTTTTTTTGTAGGTTAAATATAATAGTATGTCATTGTCAGTGACGGTGATTGATTGTATCATCATCATCACCAGATGGTACAACAGACCATCAGACCCTGCATTCTACTGCAATAGATGGATACATTACATAGAGGAGCTGGGGGGGATTGGAGGAGGTAAAACCTGGACAGAGATGGCAGATGATGCTATGGTTAATTAGGCTGGATGTAGGGCCTGATTGGATTATGCACTGCAGTCTTCAGCATCCTGATCCCCAGTGCAGCCGCAGTGGTGAATCATCCACCGATTACCCCCCACCCCATTGTGGTGGTGTGGGTCCACAGGGATATTTGTCCTCCTCCCCAGCCCTTCCTGTATGTGAATCCAGTGTTTTCCGTTTGTGCTGGCTAGGGGCAAAGACCGTGGCCTGGCATCATGGTGCCTGCAACACCCCTGTTTTTTTTTTTTTTCTAGTGTTCTGCCTGTGTCCTCCCTCCGCCACTGCAGATGCACATGTAATCCCCCTACAAATGGGGGTTCCCAAAAAGTCTTCCTTGAGCTTACCTAAATGCTCACTGCCAGGCTGGTGTCCTGCGTTTTAGAAGTTTAAATGTGATTTCCAGAGCTTGTATAGCCTCTGTGTACTGTCTCTTTAAGAGCTGCCTAATTGCAGTTTAAGTAATCTGAGATGGAGCTCTGTTGAAAGATGTAACTATTTGCTGAAAACCGTTTAGAATGATAATGATAATGCAGTTTGTCTAACCTGCTTTCTTTGTAGCAAGGACTGTTTTATTTGTCTCCACTATCTTGGTCCTGGACTGCAAATTGGACCAATCAGTTCTGGTGGGACCTGAAATGTAGGCGGACTACAGGAGCTGTCTGAATTCAAAATCTATAGGAACTGTGGTTTGAGTTTTTGCGCCTTTTTTGCAACTGAAGTGGGCGCTCTTGCTTTGACTGACAGCCAAATTAGCCAACCAAAGCTTTTGGATCTTGGGGAAGTCCCGGGCTGCTTGCAGTTTTCAGTTAGAACAAAGCTGGAAGCTGAGCAAGAAGAAAAAATTACTCACCTTAGTAATGTTGTTTCTTCTAATGGAGTCTTGCTGTATTCTGACATATGCAGTTAGGCCCTGCCTTTCAACTGCCCCGGAGAACAAAAAGTTAAATTTTCTATGCCTAGCATAGAATGTTCATCACGAGCTCGGCTGAAGCCCCTGTCTGCTGTTGTTTAAACTGCAACCATCAGATCTTTACGAGCAAAGACTCACTAGGTGTTCTGTGTGGAAACTGTAAAATTCTTACTAGCCAACTGGCAAATATATAAAAGTTTTTTGGTTTCAAAGGAAGACTCAAGTCAGGAAACCCAAAAACAAAAACACATTCAAAACACAACCTCTCACCCAAACAAAAAAGAGGGTGTAAAAAGGACACCCCTAGGGTGCCAACACTGCTCCTGCCCACCCACATCCCAAAAACTAGATTCTGAGAGGGGAGGCAGGGAGGTCAGAATACAGCAAGACTCCATTAGAAGAAACATTACTAAGGTGAGTAATTTTTTCTTCAAACAACATGAAGTCTTGCTGTATTCTGACATATGCAGACTACCATGCAGTACCTCCATGGAGGAGGGACAGAGCCTATTTTGGGAACAAGCTCTGAAGTACTGCTGTGCCAAACTGAGCATCACTCCTAGCCTGGATATCCAGAGAGTAACACTTGGTGAAAGTACGGACTGTTTTCCAGGTGGCTGCTTGACAAATTTCTAAGAGAGGAATATCCCTGGCAGCAGCCAGGGAAGCAGCTGTACCTCTTGTGGAATGAGCCCTCAGGCCTGAGGGTGGAGTTCTACCCAGTTTTTCATAGCAGAATTGTATACAAGAAACAATCCACCTGGCAATAGATCTCTTAGTGGCAGGTTTGCCTTTACCAACTTCTCCATAAGTAAGGAACACCTGGAGGGATTCAAACCTGTGACCCTTGGTAAGCTCTATGTAGTAGCTAAGGGCTCTTTTAACATCCAAGCTGTGTAGCCTCCTCTCCCCCAAAGAGGGAGAGAAACAGACTGGTTGAGGTGGAAATCTGAAACCACTTAAGGTAACAACTTTCTGTTAGTTCTAAGGACCACTTTATCTCTGTGAAAAGAGATGAAATCAGATTCCACTGACAGGGCTTGCAATTCACTGATACGTCTGGCAAAAGTAATGGCTACCAAAAACACAGTTTTCCAAGTCAAGTACTTAAGCTCTGCTGAGGACAAAGGCTCAAAGGGGGGTTGCATAAGCTGAGCAATGCAAACATTAAGGTCCCAAGCAGGAGCAGGATCCCTAAAGGGGGGATTGGTGTGAAGCAATCCCTTGAAAAACTTACAGAATACAGGATAGGATGACAGAGAGGAAGACTTGCCTACTGATAGGAAAGCAGAAACAGCTGCCAAGTGTACTTTAAGGGTAGCTGGTCTGAGGCCTAGGCCATTAAGATGGACCATATAATCCAGAACTGTAGGCAATTCAGCAGAGTCTGGAGAAATATTCTTCTTAGAACACCAAATGCTGAATCTTTTCCATTTGGAGTTGTAAGGCTTCCTGGTGGAAGGCTTTCGAGAAGCCTTAAGGATATCCAGAACCCCTTGGGAAAGATGCAGATCAGCAAACTCTAACTCTTCAAGAGCCAAGCCTTGAGATTGAGAGACTGAAGATTCGGGTACCAAATCCTCCCCTGAGAGGATGTTAACAGGTTGTAATTCCTGGGAAGAGACAGGGGAAGATGAACTGTTAGGGACAGCAACAAGGGATACCACGGCTGTCTGACCCAGTCTGGAGCAATCAGAATCACCTTGCATGGTTATGACCTTATCTTGACTAGCACCCTGAACAGGAGAGGGAAGGGGGGAAAGGCATACAGAAATTTCCCTTCCCAGTTCAGAATCAGGGCATCCAGGGGGACTGAGCCCAAGACTGGGGGTCTGCAACAAAAGAGAGGAAGTTGGTGATTGTCTGGGGCTGCAAAAAAGATCTATCTCTGGAGTGCCCCATCTCGAGAAAATCACTTTCAAAACTAGAGGATCCAGGGCCCATTCGTGATGGCCCTGTGATATTCTGCTCAGCGCATCTGCTAGGACATTGTCCTTCCCTGGGAGGTGAACTGCTATCAGAGAGGTTTGCAGGGAATAGGCCAGGGACCACAACTTCATTGCTTCTGTGCACAAGGTCGTAGACCGAGTGCCTCCTTGCTTGTTGATGTACACATGGTGGTGGTATTGTCTGTTCTGACCTGAACCACCTTGTTCTGTACAGATTTGGAAAAAGCTTGAAGTGCCAGAAACACTGCTCCGAGTTCCAAGAGATTGATTTGAAGCAGAGATTCCTGAGGTGACCACAGTCCTTGGGTGGTAAGATCCCCCAAATGGACTCCCCAGCCCAGCAGGGAAGCATCTGTGGTGAGTATCACTGAATGAGACTGAGTGACAAATGGAACCCCTTGTCTCAAATTGCCTTGATCCTGCCACCATTGCAAGGCTTGGATCAGGGTTCGAGGCACTGGGATTAGTTTGGTAAGGGAATCCTTTCTTTGGGACCAAAAGGCTCTTAAATGGAACTGAATGTCCCTCATTTGGAATCTTGCTCCATGGACCACTGCTGTGGAAGCTGCCATGTGGCCCAGTAGCTGAAGGAAATGCCTTGCTGGTCGGGACACCTGAAGGGTGAATGAAGAGGCCAGTTCCATAAGGGTCCTTGCCCTTTCCAGGGGAAGGAAGGCTCTTGCCTTTACTGTATCCAGTTCTGCACCTATGAAGGTGAGGAGCTGTACTGGTTCGAGAACTGACTTTGGTAGGAAATGAGCACTTGCTGGGTCACTTGCAGATGTGACTTGACTTGGTCTGGAGACTGACCTACTATGCAGGGGTGTAGCCAGGGATTTCAGATCTGCACACCAAGTGGACTCACTGCTACCCCCCAACCCCGTTAGGGTGAGCTACCCCCCCCCGGTGTAGCCAGACAATATACCAATGTACACCAGGACCGTGTTTGTTGCCTCATTTGGCACAATAAATACAACTTTTGTATCTCATGACAGTGGTTGTTGCCATGCATGGGTAAATACAAATGCCATGCATTGCTCCCTAAGACACCCACATACCAGCCCAGAGCCTGTAAAGTTGTATTGTCCTTGGGGTGCAAGAAAAAATTACTCACCTTAGTAATGTTGTTTCTTCTAATGGAGTCTTGCTATATTATGACAATTGCAGTTTGACCCAGCCTTTGAACTGCTCCGGAGGTGAAAGAGTTAAGTTCCATGCCAGGCATGGAATCTTGTATGACTAGGTTGAAAACTCTGTCTGTTGTGCTTCAAACTGTAACTGTCAGATCTTTACGAGCAAAACTCACATAAGGTTCTGTGTGGAAGCTGTAAACCTACACTAGCCAACTGGCTACTATATACTAACACATTTTCTGGTCCCAAAAGCAAGACTCAAGTCAGGGGACCAAGAAAATGAAAATACAACAGCAAACAAAAATGGCAAACACTAGGTGCCAACATAGCACTGCCCACCCACACCCCAAAAACAAAACAGAGGTTCTGAGAGGGGCAGGTAGTGGGGAGGTCATAATATAGCAAGACTCCATTAGAAGAAACAACATTACTAAGGTGAGTAATTTTTTCTTCAAACAACATGAAGTCTTGCTATATTATGACAATTGCAGACTACACAGCAGTACCTCCATGGAGGAGGGCAGAACCTACTTAGGGAATAGGCTCTGAAGCACAGCTGTGCCAAACCGAGCATCACTCCTAGCCTGGATGTCCAAGGAGTAATGCTATGAAAGTGTGAACTGTTTTCCACGTAGCTGCTTGACATATCTCTATGATAGGGATGTCCCTGGCAGCAGCCAGGACGCAGCTGTACCTCTGGTAGAGTGAGCCCTCAGGCCTGAAGGGGAACCCTACCCAGTTTTGATAACAAAACTGGATACAAGAAACAATCCACCTGGCAATGGATCTTTTAGTGGCAGGTTTCCTTTATCTACCTCACCATAAGTGAGGAACAGTTGGAGGAATCAAACCTGTGACCCTTGGTACGCCTATGTAGTAGCTAAGGGCTCTTTGACATCTAAACTGTGCAACCTCTCACCAGAGGAGGAATGGTCAGTGAAGTACACAGGGAGAGACATAGATTGATTCAGGTGAAAATCCGAAACCACCTTGGGCAAGAATTTTCTATTAGTCCTGAGGACCACTTTATCCCTATGAAAGGAGATAAAATCAGGCTCCACTGACAATTCTTGTAGTTCACTTATGTGCCTAGCAGAAGTGATGGCTACCAAAAACACAGTCTTCCAAGTCAAGTACTTAAGCTCTGCTGAAGACATGGGCTCAAAAGGAGGTTGCATAAGCTGGGCAATGCAAACATTAAGATCCCATGCAGGGGCAGGATCCCTGAATGGAGGGTTGATGTGAAGCAATCCCTTGAAAAACTTGGAGAATACTGGATGAGCTGAAAGAGAAGAGGGTTTACCTGCTGATAAGAAAGCAGACACTGCTGCCAGGTGCACTTTTAGGGTAGCTGGTCTCAGACCCAGAGCATTTAAGTGCACCATATAATCCAGAACTGTGGGCAAGCTGGCAGACTCTGGGAAATTCTTACCAGAGCACCATATGGAAAACCTTTCCATTTGGAATGATAAGTAGTTCCTGGTAGAAGGCTTCCTCAAGCCTTCAAAACATTGAGTACACCCTGAAAGGTGTAAGTCAGCAAACTCTAACTCTTCAAGAGCCAGGCCTTGAGATTGAGAGATTTGAGATTCGGGTACCAAACTCTCCCCTGGGTACAGGTTAACAGATTCTGATTTCTGGAAAGGCACAGGGGAAGGTGGACTGCTAGGGACAGAAAAAGTGGATACCAGGGCTGTCTGCCCAATCTGGAGCAATCAGGATCATCTTGCAAGGTTGAGACCTGATCTTGACTAGCACCTTGAAAAGGAGAGGGAAAGGGGAAACGATAGAGAAACTTCCTTCCCAGTTGAGAAGGAAGGCCCAGAGGGACTGAGCCCAACACTGGGGCCTGCAGCAAAAAGCAGGAAGTTGGTGATTGTCGGGGCTGCAAAAGATCTATCTGAGGAGTGCCCCACCTGGCAAACACTACCTCCAGTACTAGGGGATCCAGTGACCATTCGTGATGGCCCTGGGAAATCCTGCTGAGAGCATCTGCCAGGACATTGTCCTTGCCTGGGAGGTGAACTGCCATAAGGGAGGTGTTCAGGGAATAAGCCAGAGACCACAACTTCATCGCTTCCGTGCACAAGGCCGTAGACCGAGTGCCCCCTTGCTTGTTGATGTACCACATTGTAGTGGTGTTGTCTGTTCTGACTTGTACCACTTTATTTTGAACAGATGTGGAAAAAGCTTGAAGTGCTAGAAAAACTGCTCTGAGTTCCAACAGATTGATGTGGAGCAGAGATTCCTGAGGGGACCACAAACCCTGAGTGGTGAGGTCGCCCATGTGAGCTCCCCACCCCAAGAGGGATGCATCTGTAGTAAGGGTCAAGGAATGAGACTGCAGGATGAAGGGAACTCCTTGTCTCAGATTGCTCTGATCCTGCCACCACTGTAGGGCCTGGATCAGGGTTCGAGTTACTGGGATCAGTTTGGTTAAAGGATCTCTCCTTTGAGACCAGAAGGCTCTCAAGTGGAACTGAATGTCCCTCATCTGAAATCTTGCTCCCTGCACTACTGCTGTGGAAGCAGCCATGTGCCCTAGTAGCTGCAAAAAATGCCTTGCTGGTCGAGAGACCTGCAGAGTGAAGGAGGAGGCCAGAGAAACCAGGGTCTTTTGCTCTTTCTAGAGGAAGGAAGGCTCTGGCCTGTTGTGTGTTCAGTTCTGCGCCTATGAAGGTGAGTAGCTGAACAGGCTCTAGAACTGACTTTGGGAGACTGAGAAGGAAACCTAGAGATGTAAGCAGCTGCTGGGTAACCTGAAGGAGTAGTGTGACTTGGGCTGGAGACTGGCCTACTATGAGCCAGTCGTCCAGGTAAAGGAAAGATGGCAATCTTTTGCCTTCTTAAATGAGCAACTGCTACTGCCAGGCATTTTGTGAATACCCTTGGGGCAGAGGTGAGGCCGAAGGGCATTGCTCTGAACTGGTAATGGCCTGAGGGCAGTTTGAATCTGAGGTACTTTCGGTGGGAGCTTCTGATGAGAACATGGAAGTAGGCATCCTTGAGGTCCAGGGACGCTAGCCAATCCCCTGGCCTTAGACAGGGTAAATTAATTCCCAGAGTCACCATTTTGAATTTTGGTTTTAAAAGGTGCTTGTTTAGGTATCTGAGATCCAGGATGGGCCGCCATTCTCCTGTCTTTTTTGGGGTAAGGAAGTACCTGGAGTACAATCCTTTGCCCTGGTGTAGGGGAGGAACCCTTTCTACAGCTCTGAGAGCCAGGAGGGTTGAAACTTCTGTTTCTAAGGCGAGAGCCTCTGATGGATTTGCAGGTGTAAAGGATCTGGCTCTCATCTTTGGAAATTGTTTGAAGCTGAGAACCAGTCCCTGGCTTACTACTTCCAGGACCCACCTGTCTGATGTTAAAGACTTCCAGTCCTGGACAAAGTAAGCCAGCCTGCCCCCTACAGGTAGTGGAGAATCGGCCCTGGCCATCCCATCAGGGTGCCTGCTTGGCAGGGGCTTTAGGCTGAGGGGTGGGAAGCAGGCCTGCTTGTACCCAGTCTGCCTCTCCCTCTGAAGAACCCCTCTGGGTGAGGGCTGAAGAGGAGGCCTGGGCTTGCAAAAGGCCTGTGAAAAGGCCTGCCCCTGTCCCTGGAAAGCTGCCTCTGAGGAGTGGCCTGCCTTTCCTTGGCCTGTGCACTCTATAGGTGGTCCTATACTCATCCATTTTCTTCATGTAATTCTCTGTCTGCTCCCAAACAGAGAGTTATCAACAACAGGAAAATCCATGGCCTTAGCCTGGGTATCCTGTGACAGGCTAGTACACCTGAGCCAAGCATTCTACGAAAAGCCACAGATGTAGCCATGACTCTGAAGATACATCCTTAGAGTCCACTGCAGCATGGAATTGCACCTTGGATGCCTCAATACCATCAGCAGCCACCTGCTCCAGCTCCTTGGCAAGCTGGCCAGGGACCTGTTTTGCTAGAGCCATAACAGTATCCCATCTGGATTTCTGATATCTTGCAACATAAGCCATATAATTTGCCTGTCTGAGTCCCAAAGATGCTGCCATGTACTGTTTCTTTGCCATGGCATCAATCCTCCTGGAGTCCTTGTCAGGGGGTGTGAAGCCAAGGAATATTTGCCTTGTCACAGGCTGCAGCCTGCACTACCCCAACATGGCTGCATTGTTGTGAGAGAAACTCCGTGTCAGAGCCTGACAATGTGTACCTCCTGTCCATTTTCTATCCACAGGAAGTATAGAATGGGGAGCTTTTAAAATTTTACTGTCCGTTTCCTGAAGGATTTGTGGATAGGAATAGACAGTCTCCTAGACTCTGGGATATCCATCATTTCACATAGTCAGGCTCCTCTGGTCATCCACAGCTTCTTCCATAGGAAGCTGGAGGGTTTCAGCCACTTTCTTATAAAAATAAAATGAGAAGGGGACTAGAAAGCCTTGGGGAGACACTTCTATAGGTCTGTCTGGAGAAATGTCCGGTTCAATGGGCAGATCCAGACTCTCAAAATCACATTCACTCTCCTCATAATATCCCCCACCCTCCTCCGGTTCATAAAAATCCTCTATATCATATTCCTGAACCGGAGGAACCGACCACTTACCTGATGGTGCCGGTTCGGTCGGAATCGGGGAAAGCGACTGAACAATTTTGATCGCTTTGGCTATCTCTGCAGTAGTTGGAGAAAGACTTTTTGGCTCCACACCTGCTGATTTCCTAGTCCTTTTAGCTGGAACTGACCTCAGTAGTCAGCCTCCTTTGCCTGAGGAAGACTCACCCTGGTCAGAGGGACTCCTCTGGTTCGGTTGAACCGAACCGGCTGGCTATCCGGTCAGTGGACTTCTTAGCCTCCTTCCCTGAGCCTACCAACTCTCTTATCCAGGGTAGCTGCAGGAAATTCAAACAAATCTGGCAGTCTGTATTGAGGTGGTCAAACCCCAGACAATAACACATGTGGTGTGTGGGTCAGCCTTAGCAAAAGCTTCCCACAGACACTACAGTGTTGAAACCCAGTGGGCCGGTTTTCTTTTGGTTTCTCAGACATAATGCCAGCCTAACCAGAAACTTGCCCGTTAACGGCCCTAGCCAAGTAAGACACCCTTATCGGTTCCCAGACCGCCTCACGGGTCGGAAAACCGAATGAAACCGCTTTTAGAACCGATAAGAACCGGAACCGCACTTCTAATACAATTTAAAATAGTTTTTATACAACCTGATCGGTTCAAACCGAACCGATCATACCGCTACAAGTTCCACACAGAAATAAAATGTAAAACCTACCTATTACTTACGATACCACAGATGAGCTTGAACCGACTGGTTATGTTTAATTTAGACAAATGTGGTTTGAAACCGAGAAAAATACTTTAAAACCGACAAAATGAACCGAGCAGTAGGAGAAATCTCCGGAGCGACTGTTCAGTGAGGCGGAGTAAAGAATCTGACAGTTACAGTTTGAAGCACAACAGACAGAGTTTTCAACCGAGCTCGCGATCAAGATTCCATGCCTGGCATGGAACTTAACTCTTTCACCTCCAGAGCAGTTTGAAGGCTGGGACAAACTGCAATTGTCATAATATAGCAAGACTTCATGTTGTTTGAAAGAGAGTATTAGTGACCAGCCCTTCTAGTTTCGACTCCTATGAATAAAATTACAGAACGGTTCAGTATTTTCTTTGTTAGTTTTCATGGAAAAAGGAAGCAGTTCAGAGCTGATTTGCTACCCCCCTTAAATAAAATTGCACACCATGGAGTGCTTGGAGTATGCCTGCCTACACCCATGCTACTATGAGCCAGTCGTCCAAGTATGGGAAGATGGAAATGTTTTGTCTTCTTACGAAGGCAACAACTACTGCTAGGCACTTTGTGAAAACCCTTGGGGCTGATGTTAAGCCAAAGGGCATTGCTCTTAATTGATAGTGGCCTGAGGGCAACTCGAACCTGAGGTACTTTCTGTGGGAGCACCTGATGGAAATGTGAAAGTAGGCATCTTTGAGGTCCAGGGAGGCTAGCCAGTCCCCTGGCCTTAGAGAGGGAAGGATAATTCCCAGAGTTACCATTTTGAACTTTGGCTTCAAAAGATGTTTGTTCAGATATCTTAGGTCCAGGATGGGCCGCCATTCTCCTGTCTTTTTTGGGGGTTAGGAAGTACCTGGAGTACAATCCTTTACCCCTGTGTAGGGTGGGAACTCTCTCTCTATAGCTCTGAGAGCAAGGAGAGAAGAAACCTCTGCCTCTAGGGCAAGGGTCTCAGAGATTTGCAGGTGGAAAGGATCTGGCTCTCATCTTGGGAAATTTTTTGAAGCTGAGAACCAGTCCCTGGCTTACTACTTCCAGGACCCACTTGTCTGAAGTAACAGACACCCAGTCCTGGATGAAGTAAGCCAGCCTGCCCCCTACAGGGATAGGAGAGTTGACCCGGGCAGGCCCAATAGGGTGTCTGCTTGGCAGGGGCTTTAGGCTGAGGGGTGGATGCAGGCCTGCTCATCTCCCTTCTGCCTCTCCCTCTAAAGAACCCCCTCTGCGAAAAGTAAGAGGAGGAGGCCTGAGCTTGGTAAAAAAGGCCTTTGGAAAGGCCTGCCCCTGCCCATGGACTGCTGCCTTTGAGGAGTTGCTTGCCTTTCTTTGGCCTGAGCACTCCTGTAAGAGGTCCTGTACTCGTTCATCTTCTTCATGTAATTCTCTGTCTGCTCCCCAAACAGAGAATTACCAATTACAGGAAAATCCATGGCCTTAGCCTGGGTATCCTGTGAGAGGCTAGTACATCTGAGCCAAGCCATCCTCCGAAGAACCACAGATGTAGCCATGACTCTTGATGATACATCACTGGAGTCTACAGCAGCATGAAACTGTACTTTCGATGCCTCAATCCCATCTGCAGCCACCTGCTCCAGCTCTTTGGCAAGCTGGTCGGGGGCCTGTTTAGCCACAGCCAGTACAGTGTCCCACCTGGACTTCTGGTACCTGGCTGTATAGGCCATATAGTTAGCCTGCTTGAGTCCCAAAGATGCTGCCATGTATTGTTTCTTTGCCATGGCATCAATCTTCCTGGAGTCCTTGTCTGGGGGGTGTGATGCCAAGGGAATGTTTGCCTTATCACAGGCAGCAGCCTGCACAACCCCAACACGGCTACATTGCTGAATAAGGAACTCCGTGTCTGAGCCTGAGAGAGTGTACCTCTTGTCCATTCATCTGTCCACAGGAGGTATAAAATTAGGAGACTTAAGAACTTTTTGTGTCTGTTTCCCAAAGGATTTGTGGAGGGGAACAGACAGTCTCCTGGACTCTGGGATGTCCATCATCTCAACATAATCAGGCTCTTCCTGATCCTCTACTGCTTCCTCCACAGGAAGCTGGAGGGTATCAGCCACTTTTTTGTAGAACATGTAGTGTGAAGGGGACTCAGAAAGCCTAGGAGGAGAAACATCTGAAGGTCCTTCTGCGGAGATGTCCGGGTCAATAGGCACATCCAGACTTTCACCATCACCATAATCATCCTCATACTCTCCCTCCTCCTCCTCTGGTTCATAAAATTCTTCCAAAGCATAATCCGGGAACCGGGGGAACCAACCGAACCGAGCCTCTACCAGATGGTGCCGGTTCGGTCAGAACCGAACTAAGCGATTGCACAATCCTTATCGTCTTGGCTATCTCATCGGTGGTCGGAGTATGAAATTCTGGGCCCAAACCGGTCGATTTGTCTTTTCTTTTTCTTTTTATCGGAACTGACTCCTCGGAATCGGCTCTCCTTTTGCCCGAAGTATTGCCCTGGTCAGAGGGCACTCCTTCTGGTTCGGTCGGAACCGAACCGGGCTGGCCATCCGGGTCAGCGGACTTCTCGGCCTCCCTTTCCCTCAGTCTACCTAATCTCTTTTCCAAGGTAGATTTGGGAAAATTCTTGCAAATTTGCAGTCTGAATTGAGGTGGTCAAACACCAGACAATAAACACAGGTGGTGTGGGGATCAGCCTTGGCAAAGACCTCCCCACACACACTGCAGTGTTGAAACCCAGTGGGCCTGGTTTTTTTCTTGGGTTTCTCAGACATGGCCAATCCTAACCAAAAACGTACCTTTTTTTCGGCAATCCGCCAGGCAAGACTCCCCTGACCGTGTCACGGGTCTTGGAAAAAAACGTAATTAAATCTATTTTTTTTAGAACCGATACGGACCGTTTACCACACCTAAAGTAAGCACAAGTTTTTTTTACCTCAAACTGATCGGTTCAGCCAAACCGATCCACAGTTTACAAGTTCCACACAGAAACAGAACAAAAACCTATCTAGTACTTATGGTACCACAGACAGAGACTTGAACCGACTAAGCGGAAACAGCAATTTGGTAGAAACCGACCGAAAACCGACACTTCAACCGACTTTTTGAACCGAACAGCAGGAGAAATCTCCGCGGAGCGACTGTTCAGTGAGGCGGAGTAAAGAATCTGACGGTTGCAGTTTGAAAAACAGCAGACAGGGGCTTCAACTGAACTTGTGATGAACATTCTATGCTAGGCATAGAAAATTTAACTCTTTGTTCTCCGGGGCAGTTGAAAGGCAGGACCTAACTGCATATGTCAGAATACAGCAAGACTTCATGTTGTTTGAAGGAGCTGAAGTGATTCTGAGAGCAATCCTGAGTGGATTCGCATGGGAGAACTATGAAAAGGCTGAGAGTTTGGCGTCCATGTCTGCCTGCTGCTCCTGAGAGGGACAGAAGAGAATTATTTTGGACTAAATCCAAGTTTGTGTGACTAAAGTAAGCTACTGAAGTGGGCCAGGCTCAACCTGAAGAAGACCGAATATTTTTGCTGAATACGATCGGCCTGTCAGGAGTTCCTGCTACCCCTAAGCTCCAGGTGTGTGCAGAGACTTTGCAATTGTGCCCGGGGAGTGCTTTGCCTGGTACAGTAGAATTCCCGTACATGTAAATGTGCTATGAGCTGCTACTGGGTTGTGAGTTAGTTCCCCACTGTGTGAACTGTGTTCTGCTTGCTGGAAGCTGTATCCAGCCCAAAACAGACTGCTTCCAAACTTGTCTCCATGCGGGCTGGGCTTTGCCAGACTGGACCAGCCAGACTACCCACTGCACAGAGAAGCCATCGACGACAGACCTGCCTGGGGATCAGCCCCTTGCTCCATGCTGGAACAGGAACGATGCCTCTGCGACTTGTGTGGGCCCTGCTTCTCATGGCATTCCAGATCAACCACCTGCAGTCTCGATTTTTGTCCAGCCTGTGTCCAGTCTTGGGTATCGTGAGTAAATACCAGGGTAGCTCCCTACAACAACAGCTTACTCTAAATGTGTCATCTGATTGTCTTGTTATTTCGTTTCCTTTACGAACTGAGTCCTCTGGCTTCGGATTAGAAATAGTGTGTACTGTGCATGTTGTATTTTCCATCACAGGGCTCCAACCAGCTGCAATCCCGGGCAACTGTCCTGGCTAGCCCATCTCTTCTCTACCTGGGTACCCAGAGGTGGACTGTGTGGGGGGGACTCAAAGTGCATGCATAACTGCTTGATTGATATAACCTTTAAGCTAATTAACCTGATTTTGCCCTCTTGTTCAAGTCCCCTGAATAAATCAGATCTAACTTTTTTGCATGCAATCTGACTGTGGTTCCAGTTTGTGCTCAAAGTACTGTACTGTTGCTATTTGCTGTGCTTAACCTTGTTTTACAAGGGGTCCCCAGGGTCAAGCCAAAGGAACCAGCCCTGGTGGTAAGTGCAAACAGTGTGGGTACTTGTGTGGTGTACCAGGGGTATTGTGAAAGTGATTACTGTACAGTGTTCAGGCCACTTGAGGGGAAAGAGGGGGGTTACAGTGTCCTGAAGGGCTGTGCCCAGGTTAGCTTGACCACTACCAACCCTGACCTACGGGTGGAGGCACCCATTTCAGAACTCAGGCCGCTTAACCTGCTACTAGCCAAGCAGGCAGGGGTAGTAGCCCTTGGGATAGCGCCACCTAGGGGTTACACACAGATGGCAGCATGTGTACGTTGACGCATGCGCACATAGCGGTCATGCGTTAATAACTGAGACAGAGTCCCATCCATTGGTGTTTCTGACCCACACTACCGCCCCGGCCCCAGACCTCATCCGGGAGTCATTTTGAGGAACGCCCAATTCACCCTCCTAGTTGTGAGTAGAGCTGTCCTTCATATGATCAATCCTATTCCTCTTCCTCCGCAGACCCCTCACCCCTGGCAACCTGCTCACATACTGCAACTGCAGGCCACCGGCATGGCAGTAGGGTAAGGCATGGGTGCCTGCCTCTCAGCCATCCACTGCACTGTGGTGGCTGCTCATGTAAAAAAACATTTTTTAACTATTTTTTGCCCTCCTTCCCCCACCCCGGAGCTACGTTTCTTCGGCAGACACCAAAGTACCAGCCCACGACTTGCCTTACCTGAGTACCCTGGGGTTCCCCCATGGAGTCGTGGATATACCCCCTGGCGGGTTCGGGTTGGGGCCCTGCCACCCGATATCTTCGAAG
The DNA here is from genome assembly GCA_016271365.2 of Neoceratodus forsteri. Taxonomy (NCBI): domain Eukaryota; kingdom Metazoa; phylum Chordata; order Ceratodontiformes; family Ceratodontidae; genus Neoceratodus; species Neoceratodus forsteri. The sequence continues at coordinate 11,946,584 of CM057450.1, read as the reverse complement.
TTTCATCGGGTCCCCCGGTGGTCAGGCAGGCAGTCACAATTAGGGTTGGTACTCTACTGGTGCTCTGCGTCTACCCGTGCTCCAGCGGTGTTGCTTCTTCCTGTTCTAAGGGAGTGGCATGCTCCCCGACGTCAAGGCATCTCCGATGACATCTGCCACTCCCCAACCCTCTCTGTACGCTCCTGTGCTTGCTATGCTTCTGGCTTCTGCCAGAGGCCAGCCATGCGCAGAGCAGGTACCCCCCTCCCTCCCTCCAAGGAGAGGAGAGCTGTCCTCGGATGCTCAATCCTCTCCCTCCCCTGCCAACCCCCGACAGATCAGGTTCATTCCCAAACCCGGGTCACTGGCATGATGCGAGGTGTGGTGTCTGCCGGTGTCACACGTGAACCTTCTGTGCCACTAGGCTGGTGGCATGTAATTTTTTATTTAGTTTTTTTTCTATGATGCCCTGAAGTAAAAAAGTTGTATGGACATTGGACATGGATACACAATTTACTTCTGAACTTTAATGTGCAATATATTGTTTTCTAGGGAATTGTGTTGGCCTGTTAAAGAGTAGAATTTGCAGTTAGTCTGCAGCAGACTGAGTCATCTTGTATTGTGCACAGTGTTCAAATAAAGCATATCAAAGGTAAGTGTACTAGTTTGACTTGTGAAATTGCAATGTTAATCTGATGATGATCTTGCAGTACTTGGGAGGAGCAGGTCTCGCTGCTATACTGCTACCTGGCCGATGTGCAAAGAGGTCCTAGGAAACGAGGGCACGAGATGTGCCGCTGCTCTGGACCTCAGCCAGCGTCCTCTCCTCCTCCCTCCCAGCTAATCTGCTTTCCTGACGCTGCACCTCCACCCTGTATATTGATGTAGGAAGGCAAACTGGGCTTGCTCTCTGATTGGTAAGTATTATTTTTAGTCGGTGCAAACCGGCGTCCTCAGGGGGTGGAACAGAAAACAGGAAAAAGCCCTGCAGATGCTGCTGTAGAAGGGGTCCAGCTCCCAGACTCCACAACCCGGTTCTTGTGGGGAGCCGTTCAGACCGCCCAACAGCTGACACTAATGAAGTGCATGGGGAAGTCCTGGGATCCCCCTCCTCCCCACCTGGGGGGGAAGGCTGAGTCAGCAAGGAGGTAAGGTCTGGCGGTCCCCAACACTTATCGGTGGTGGGCAGAGAGAGTATAGGATACCTGGAAGAGAGCGGCTTCTGTGGCTAGAAGGGGACATAAACAAACAATATAAAAAAAAAAACACATAACTGACATACATAGATACATAGACAGTGTCGGCAGATAAGGGCCTACAGCCCACCCAGTCTGCCCATTTCAGCCTGTGTTTACTTTATGTTTTCCTAGTGGTCTGTTGTCCCTTGACCCTGACCTCCAGAATTCCTTTATGTCTATCCCATGCATTCTTAAATCCTGTGATTGTTTCAGCCCCCACCACTTCCTCTGGCAGGGTGTTCCACTTGTCCACCACCCGTTCTGTGAAGAAATTCTCCCTCACGTTTCTCTGAATCGTCCTCCCTCCAACTTCATTCCATGCCCTCTAGTCCTGGAACATCTTTTTCGCTTAAAAATAGTGTATTCCTGCACCCTGTTCCTCCCTGTAAGATACTTGTACGTCTCTATCACATCCCATCTCTCCCTCCTCTCCTCCAGGGAGTACATATTCAGTTCCTTCGACCTGTCCTCATAGGACTTGAGATGCAATCCATGTACCATCTTTGTTGCTCTCCTCTGAACCTTCTCTACCCTGTCTATGTCCTTACGTAAGTAAGGTCTCCAGAACTGTACACTGTACTCCAGATGGGGCCTCACTAGTGTCTTGTATAGTGGAATTATGACCTCCCTTTTCCTGCTGGTGATGCCCCTGCCTATGCATCATATTTGCTTTACCCGCTGCATTGTCACACTGTTTTCCTACCTTGAGGTCATCAGAGATGATAACCCCAAGATCTCTTTCCTGCTTGGTGCATGCTATATCCTCACCCCCAACTGATATATTGTGCTAGGGTTTTTGTGCCCCATATGCATTATCTTGTACTTCTTTGCATTGAATTTCAACTGCCAAACCCCTGACCATTCTTCAAGTTTCTGCAGGTCCCTTCTCATTCTGTCTACACCCTCTGGTGTGTCTACTCTGTTACAGAGCTTTGTGTCATCAGCAAACAGGGAAATTCTGCCTTCTAGGTCCTGCGCAATGTCACTGATGAAGATGTTGAATAGGACTGGTCCCAGCACTAATCCCTGTGGTACCCCACTGGTCACTCTTCCCTCTGTGGAGTGACAGCCATTTATCACCACCCTCTGTGTCCTACCACCGAGCCAGTTACCTATCCACTGCACTACTGTCCTGCCCACACCCATATTCCCCAGTTTGTGTAATAAGTCTTCTATGTGGCACAGTGTCAAAGGCCTTGCTGAAGTCCAGGTAGGCCATGTCCACTGCCCTCCCCTGATACACTTCCCTAGTCACCCAGTCAAAAAATTCAACGAGGTTGGTCTGACATGACCTCCTCCTGGTGAAACCATGCTGCCTTGGGTCCTGTAGTCCATTGACAACCAAATGTTCCACCAATCTCTCTTCAGTAGTGCTTCCATGATCTTTCCCACTACCGAGGTGAGGCTGACTGGTCTGTAGTTCCCGCTGCCTCTTTGTTCCCACTTTTGTATAAGGGGACTACATCTGCCATCCTCCAGTCTTTTGGTACCTCCCCTGTTTCCAGTGATCGGCTAAACAGGATTGCCAGAGGTTCAGCCACCACCTCTCTTAGTTCTTTAAGGACCTTGGGGTGCACCACATCTGGCCCCATTGCTTTATAACATATGGTTATGAAAGTACCAAATATGTTGACGGGCGGGATAGAAGAATTTCCTCGCTAACAGTTAAAAAAAAACATCATGGCGGTGTGTGAAAACTTCTCAGCGTTCTAATGGCAAAATAATTTTTTTGGTACTGCAGTGCAGTCTGACTTTTAGGGACTTGTTATTTACGCATGCATGATACAGATTTCATGCATGGTGACTGAGCTAGCATTCTGATTGGCTGATAATATACAGTAGCCTACCCATTTTATAATAATAATAATAATTGTGTAATAAGTTTACAAACTGCATTTTATATTCATGATGGCCTCATCTGAACAGTGTAAGTGTGATTACTGAGTTTAAGTTGTAAAGTGGAACTAAACTTGTGACTGTATTTGTGAATAGGTGATGCTTGCTGACTGTAGACTGTGTTACCCTTGCTGCGATAAATCACGTCTGTTTTGTTATTTCTTAATTTAGTTTTTCATCAGAATGTAACAATGCTGGGTCAGGGTGGTGGTGGTGTGGGGGTAAGGACGGCAAGCTGTGGTAGCAGTTAGTCCAGGATCAGGAGTGAACTTAGAAGGCAGGTCAGGATCCATGTCTGTGGGGCTGGCGCTGGGGGGCTTATGGACTGTATATCATGTGCACTGGCAGACAGGTGCCGCGTCAGTATGTATTTGTGTGTGTGTGGGGGGGGTGTCATGGACATGTCACGCACAACTTATCCACTGGTGGAGGAGGATGAAGTTGTGATGCCAGCTGGCTGGCCAGTACGATGGTCCATGGTGGGAGGGTAGGCAGAAATATGGGCCACATTTTCTTGTTAATTTTGCAATTGCAAGAAAATGAAAAGTATTTTTTTTAATGTACTTTAGGAAGAAAACAAGATTGCAGCAATTGCAATTAAAGAAATGAAAAACACCTATTTAACTTTTTCAGGGTAGCCGGAGATTCATAAAGCTACTTACGGACGTCATGAAGGCCATCAAAACTCAAGCAATTAAGTTGAAGAAGTAGATGACACCTGAACTGGTTGCTGCCTTCAGCTAAGTGATTGATGATTTGCAAGAAAAACAGATCCATGTTCATTTGTTTTGTACATGGGGATTGTTAATAGTGAACTGTAAAGTCATTCTATTTACTGCTGATATACTCATGAAAAATACAGTGAATGCATGCCAGACTCTGACATCCCTTTCTACGTACTGTATAGATAAGTGGTTTTTTTCCCAATTCAAACTCTGGGAGTAACTTTGATAGACTAGGATTTTAGGAAGGATTCTAGTTCATTTTGTGAGGTTGATGTTTTACAGTTACCAAGCAAGCAAAATTTGGCTAAGTGTACCTGTGATTTTCACTGAATATCAGGTCAGTCTGACTAGAAACAAACCTCTGTCAGTGTTAACTCAAGCTGAACCTCATGTTTGATGTAATCTATTCTTCCATCTACCAGAACTATTCTGTTTACACAAACACAACTTACACTTGTAGACAGTAAGTTGAACTCGAGTTGTACTGTCAGATTTGAATTCCATCTTTTTTTGCTGTTGCTTTGCTTAACTAATCTTCTCTTACCCTCTCTTGCACCGTTGTAAAATTTCTACTTGCTTTATTATAGTAGCTGCAAATTCAAACATTTTATTTTGATAGGCAGAGTGGCAGTTGCAAAATTAATCCCAGGGCACAAATCATCACACTTTCCTGTTAAGAGCATCTCTTTATTGTACAACTGATGTACTTCTTAAGCCTAATAGGACAGCACAGGCATGGAGGTAATCCTTCTCCTCCTCTTTATCTCCTCCTCCTCCTGTCTATATTTGAAATCTCGACTGTGAGTCCTCCTGATCCATCCCATGCACTGTGTGGCATCTTAATCACTTTGTGATTGAAGATCGTTTCATAGTTGTGTCTTCAACAAAAATCAAACCAATCTAACTGGCAGCAGTTTTGCTCCATACTGATCCTCACTGATCTGGTGGTCTGTCAGCCTGTGAATCAGGTATAAAAAAATGGCGACATCCGTTGAAGAGAAAGAGTCCTTACAAGTAAAATATGATGAAGTAGTGTTATATTTGGAAGAAGTGATGGAAGCACACAAATCAACAGGCATAACACCTCCTGAGTGCCTCAACAGTCAACCACAATCTCCTTCAGATTCCAATTTAAAAAGAAAACATCACAGCCAGCAACAAGCTAAAGACACAATGCCAATGCGCGCAATTTCTAATGAAGGTCCATTTGCTGTATGCAGTGCCAGTGGCACATCACATTCACAAAATGATAATCAGAATGACATGACCACTCCACTATACCCACCAACGAAGAAGGTAAAATCATCCATTTGGGTGTATTTTGAGTATGCCAAAAAAGATGGAATAGTCCAGGAAGACGGGGAGACCCATTTGTAGAACTTGCAGAGTCCATATTTCTGCAAAGGGTGGTAATACATCCAGTATGTTTACTCACCTCAGGGATCATCATCCCGCTTTACATTCTGAGGCCAGCTTGAAAAATAAGATGGTAAGGATGGAATTGGACAGATTCAATAGTGTACTGTAATGATACTCATGTGTCATGCGGTATTTACCTTAGTCATTCTAGGGTTTTCTTTAAAGTGCTTTTGTCACATGATCACTTTTTTTCCATTAAAGGAGAAGACTCCTGTATATTTATGATTTGGATATGACTGATGTATTTATTATACATTACATCAATTACTATACATATGTCAATAAGAGATCAGTCATTTCTGCTGTTGCAACACATATCTAGAGTCTGTGGCTCTGACATAGGGTACTAAAATGTCAAGCAAGCCTCTATTTACATGCAAATGGGTCACTTATAATACAGCCCCTCCCATTCCCTGATGTCACTGCAGCAACAGTGCAGAAGAACACATAAGGGTATCAATGCTGTCTATCCTGATTTTAGTTTAAGATTGCAATGGCTTAAGACAGTTCTGTCATGCAACTCACACAGGGAGTAATACTGGTAGCCTTAATACTGTATGTGTAGAGCAAATAATACATCTAATAGTATTTCATTCACAGGAAACAGAATCTGTTTCTTTGTACTGCTCATTTCTCTCTGTGAGACAGTTGCAACATGTTGTGGAGAGCAGCAGAAAGAATAAGTCAATCAATCAGACAATCTAGCAGTCAATCAGTATTGAACCAGGTGAACACCCTTGAGAAGATTAATTTACAAGGTAGGCCTGAGCAGTTTCCCAAAGGATCACACAAGACTGAATTCCTCCTTTGCACAAATGATACACCCCCTTTCAGCAGCCTGAAAGTGGAGAGGTAGATCACTTACTTTATACAGTGTATTGTTTTGCATTTCAAATGCTCCTTAAATCTGAGTTTCTGACTGGAAATACCAAGACACAGAGTGCATATGACATGGGAGGCATGAGCTAAGCAAATACAGAGCACTACAAACACTGAGACTAATTAGTTTCTTTACCTACAACAGCTGAAGTGTAGCATCTGATTTGTGAGGGACATCCTACTTCAAATGCTGGCATTACAAAGCGGGTAGGGGGGCTGACACAGCTTGTCTTCAGTACCTTCAAAGTGAAGTGCTGTAGCTTTCACATAACTGCTCATGATTTATAATGGGAATAGGGGCACTTTTAAAGTCATGGACCTAAAGGGCCATCACAGTTCCCAAGGAGGTTAGGAAAACTTGTTAAGGGTTAGAGAACAAGGGATGTTTAGTAGGATTTGAACCAGAGTTTCCCCAGTTCTTGTGCCTGTGCTTTAACCACTAGATTATCCTTCTTCCATAATGCTGCAGCTGATGCTGTCCTGGTAACCTACTCCTTGTTATAGCTGAACTCTTTATTGCCTTACAGCAGCCATTCAATCACTGACTGCCTAGTTACAAATGTAAAGGGGCATTTTTGCAAGATTGTGTCTCACTGCTGGTGTCAATCAAAACAGAGAATGCTAACACATACAGAACATAATACAACAGCTGTATAATACCACTTAAAACTCTTGTTGTACCCAGAGTCATTTATTGAGCAAACTGTTTTTGCTAACAGAAACAGTAACACAACACATACAGGCACTTCCTTATATGAATACTGTATATACATGTCAAATCAGTGCTGCATCACACTCATATGGTCATAGTTCCTATTAGACCTGCACTTCAGGATGTGCACAGCACTTAAAGGGTTCCTCCATTACTCAATTGGGGAACCAAACATTATGGGTTTGGTTTAGTGGTGGAAATGCATTTAGTGCAGCACCATTATCTGTGGCTCTGATGACATCATCCTCCAGCAGCACTGATGGTAAAATGGAGGACAAACACATTGATAACTTCTGGGGGCTGTATATTTTTATTTATAATCTAGATTTGGACAGCAATAGGACTGCTGGCAACTGGAGGAGGCACACGACAGTTACACATAAGGAGTTTGGAAAATATTGGTGTGAAACTATGGGAGACTTCCTCTTTAAGAATCAACTTCCTACCTACTCTGTGGATCATGAAGAAAGTTGCTAAAGTCATCCTGTCCGTAACATTTGTAACAGTTATTGCAGTGCCTGTATTTATCCATTTTAGATCGTATTTCAGTTTTCACCATGAAAGCAACAGCCAGCAGTGAGCGCATTCACTTACTTTCCCATGCAATTGACTATGTCTCTGTGCTATGACATCCTGCAAGGGAGAGCATGAGGGCGTATTCTCAATGAAGTGAATGTGGCTCGATCAGTGAAGTTGCATGTTAGTGTTATTACATTATAATACAACACCATATGGCCAATCTGATGTTCATGAAAGACACCGCTCTACTAACTAGGTCCTTGATAGTGGAGTGAAGTATGACCCACTAAGTTAACCTCAGACTGGAACCACATTCACTTCAAAGAGAGGAACAGCCCCCGTGTTCTCCCTTGCAGGACGTCATAGCATGGGAACATATTAAATTTCATGAGAAAGTAAATAAATGTACTCTCTGCTGGTGCTGGATGTTTGTTTTAGTGATCAAATATACGATTTGAAATTTCTACACACAGGCACTGCATTAAAGATTACAAATGGGTCAGACTCTCAAGATGACTTCCGCAACCGCAACCTTTGTGTATCAGTGTGTTAAGTTCATTTCTATAGAAAGAATGTGATAGAATCACTTTAAATAAAATTTCCTGGTACGGTATCACAAAATGTTTAATATGCAGTGTGTCACTGTGTGTGTTTGGGGGGGGGGGATATCTCAGAGTGAGACATCGTGTTTCTAATGGTCAATACTGCAGTCCCTGAATAATTAGCCATTGGAATATCTGATATGGTATGTTCTACCCCAAAACACCAACCCAGTACATTCATGTACTTTCTTCTCATGCAAGTATTGAATACGCCCCAGTGCCATGACGTCATGCAAGGGAGAGCACGGGGGCATATTCTCATTGAAGTAAATGAGGCTTGCTTGATGTTGCGTGATACAACATGTAATGGACAGTCTGACTAGTCTCTGAGATTCATGGAGGGCATCACTTCACTAAGTAGGCCCTTGTTACTGGAGTGAACCCCTTCATTAATTTTAGACTGGCCATTGTATGTTACATTACATACCACACAAAATCTAGCTACATTCACTTCAATGGGAATAGCCCCCACGTTCTCCCTTTCAGGATGTCATAACGCATGGGAGTAATCCTGCATGAGTAATTCAAAGAATGTGTGTGCACGCACCGCTGGCTGGTGTTTTTAGGGCATTGCATCATGGTTTATATAAAGAAAAAAGAAAAATATGATGCATGCCATTATGACATATCACTAGAGGTTGACTGTGGAGGTACGGATGGAGGGAACTGTTGTTGGCATTGGCACTAAGCCTGGTGATGCTCACTGGCACCTGTCCCCCCATACAAAATTTACAGGCTCGGCGGCAGCAGCAGCAGTAGCGGACGTGGCACACAAGTCCATACAAAACTTGGCACCATGCCAATGCATACATATTTTCATTCTAGTTTGCATTCCGCAGCTCTTCCTCTGTGTAACTGGGTAGGTAGCCTAGGTATGACCGTTATGTAGCACGTGCAGTATCTGTTTAGCTCGTATGAGGTTCGTCAGAGCCTCCTCCTGACAAACATAGAAACATGGACTTTGACAGCTGATACGGACCACTTGGCCCACCCAGTCTGCCCATTTCCCTACCTACTGGATAAGCTGCAGATTCTAGTTAACCAACAGCCTACTTCCTGCAACCCCCCCACTATAATTGCCTTATGTCTGTCCCATGCATGTTTGAATTCCTCCACTGTTTTAGACCCAACGACCTCCTCAGGAAGGCGGTTCCATGTATCCACCACTCTCTCCAGGAAAAAATTTCCTCACATTACCCCTGAGCCGTCCCCCTCTATCTTTAAATTGTGCCCCCTTGTTCTTACACATCTCTTTTTCTGAAAGATGCTACCCTCCTGGACTTTGTTGAGTCCCTTGAGGTACTTGAAAGTATCTATCATGTCCCCCGGCTCTCCTTTCATCAAGAGTAAACATATTAAGCTCTCTCAGTCTCTCTTCATATGGTTTCTGCTGCAGACCCTGCACCATTTTAGTTGCCCTCTTCTGGACTGTTTCCATCCTGTCTATGTCCTTGCGTAGATGAGGTCTCCAAAACTGCACACAGTACTCCAGATGGGGTCTCACCAACTGTCTATATAGAGGATAACCACTTCCCTTTTCTACTTGTGATGCCCTTCCTATGCATCCCAGTATCCCCTAGCTCTCCTTACCGACTTTTCACATTGCTTACCCACCTTTAGGTCATCTGATATGACTACCCCCAGGTCCCTTTCCATTTTGTTGTTGTTAGTACCTCCCCTGCTAGTGTGTACTCTTCTCCTGGGTTTTTGTTTCCCAGGTGCATTACTTTGCACTTCTTTGCATTGAATCTAAGTTGCCATATGTCTGACCATTCCTTCAACCTTGCCAAGTCCCTTCTCATCTTTTCTATCCCCTCTTGTGTATCAACTCTGTTACAGATCTTTGTGTCATCTGCAAAGAGGCATACCTTTCCCTCTTGACCCTCTGCAATGTCACCTATAAAGATGTTAAAAGAGGACTGGACCCAGTACTGAGCCCTGAGGTACTACACTAGTAACCCCCCTTTCTTCGGAATGTGTTCTATTCACCATTACTTTCTGTGTCCTGTTGTGCAGCCAGTTTGCTACCCAGGCTACCACCCTGGGACCCACTCCCAGGCTGGCTAACTTGATTATTAATCTTTTGTGTGGGACTGTGTCAAATGCCTTGCTAAAGTCTAGGTAGGCAATATCCACAGCTCCTCCCTGGTCTATTACTTTGGTCACCCAGTCAAAGAAATCAATTAGATTCATCTGACATGACCTTCCTGCTGTAAATCCATGCTGCTTTGGGTCCTGTGCCGCGCTGGCCTCTAGGTACTCAACAATTCTTTCTTTCAGAAGTGATTCCATCATTTTCCCTACCACTGAGGTCAAACTTACAGGTCTGTAGTTTCCTGCTTCTGCCTTGCTCCCACTTTTGTGAAGGGGAATCACATCTGCCCTCCTCCAGTCCTCAGGTACCACCCCATCCTGCCATGATTTGTTAAAAAGCATGGTCAGTGGTGTCACTAGGTCCTCCCTTAGTTCTTTTAGGATTCTGGCGTGAATCCCATCAGGCCCCATTGCTCTGTCCACCTTGAGTTTTAGGAGTTCTTTCAGGACTCTTTCTTCTGTGAATGGACTGGTGTCAACCCCCCTACTCAGAGTGCTTCTATTGTCTGGTTTAGGTAACTCCTCCTCATCTTCTTTTGTGAATACTGAGTAAAAGTATTCATTCAGTATCTCTGCCTTTTCACTGTCTCCCTCTGCCCACCTCCCCTCTCCTTTATTAATCTTCACTATCCCTCCCTTAACCTTTCTATGCTCCTAATGTACCTATAAAGGTTTTATCCCCCTTCTTAACTGAGTTGGCTATTTTTTCCTCGGTTTGGGCCTTTGCTATTCTGACTGCCTTCCCCACTTCTTTCTGCTTTAATTGATACAGTTCCCTGTTGTGCTCCTTCTGTGATTCCTTATACTTTTTGAATGCAGCCTTTTTCTCCTTAATCTTCCCTGCCACCTCTTTTGAGAACCATAGTGTTTTTTTACTCCGCTTTGTTTTCTTTATTTGTTTCACACAAAGGCTTGTTGCCTCTATGATGTCAGTTTTGATTTTTCTCCATTGTTCTTCCACCCCTCCTTTTTGTCCATTTGCTAGGCATTCTTCAGGTATTCACCCATTTTGCCAAAGTCAGCCCTTCTAAAGTCCAGTATTCTTGTTTTTGTATGGCTTATCTCCATGGTTGTGCTCATTGTGAAGCACACTGTGCAGTGGTCGCTTCTTCCCAGATGTCTACTGACTTCTAAATTTGTGATCCTCTCTCCATTTGAGAGTACCAGGTCTAGTATTGCTCCCTCCTGAGTGGGTTCCAACACTAGCTGTCTAAGGCCTTCCCCCTGCAGGGCATCGAGAATGACACTGCTCTTGGATATGGCTGCAGCACATGTCATCCAGTTAACATCTGGCATATTCAGGTCCCCCATCAACAGTATCTCCCCTTTTTCAGCCATTTTGAGAATGTCCTCTATCATTTTCTTGTCCATTTCCTCCCCTTGAGATGGGGGTCTGTATACAACCCTTGTGCGGATTGTGATGCCATTCCCTGTCTCCAAGGTGACTCAGAGTGCCTCTTGCCCTCCCACTTTACTTTTTAGTTCTGCAGCTTTGATCCCTTCCCTTATGTATAGAGCTACTCCACCTCCTCTTTTACCTTCCCTGTCCCTTCTGTAGATTGTGTACCCTGGTATGTTGACATCCCAGTCATGGTTCTCTGTGTACCATGTTTCCGTGACTGCTACAATATCCAATTGTTCATCTTCCATCAGGGCTACTAGCTCAGGAAGCTTGTTTCCCAGACTACGGGCACTGGTACTCATTGCCCTCCATTTAATGTTGGCTTTAACCTTTTTCCCATCCCTGCTCTTGTTGCCCTTGTCTATTTTTCCATTTACCCCTGTCCTGCCCTGTGTTGAGCTCTGTACCTCAGTGTTTACCTTACTATCTGCCATGTTTTGTTGGGGGAGGCTTGACATTTCCTGCCTCTTATCAGCACCTCCCCCCTTGGCTAGTTTAAAAGCTTGCCAAGGAAGCATTTAAACCTGTCACCTAGGAGCTTGGTTCCCCTCGTGGACAGATGCAGACCATCGTGCCAGTATAGACCTTTATCTCTCCAGGTGGACCCCCAGTCCCCAATGAAGCCAAACCCTGTGCTCTGCACCAGTTTTGCAACCATTCATTAAAATGCATGGTGTGCATTACCCTAGCCTCACCCCTGCCATGGACTGGTAGCACCTCTGAGAAGGTTACCATGCTTGCTACCCATCTGAGGCCCCTCCCCAACTCCACAAATTCATTCTGCACTGCACTGATCCCATGCCTAGCTAGGTCATTTGTCCCAAGGTGGACAATGATATCTAGTTCCCTCTCCTGTGATGCTGCTTCTGCAATCCTGAGGATTCGCTTCCTGTCCCTCCAAGCCATGGCACCAGGCAGGCACCTTATTTCCTTCTCCTCTCCCTTTCCCAGTTTTAACCCCCTAACAAATGAGTCCCCTATCAGAAGCTGTTTACTTCCCCTGTGGTGTCCCTTGCCACCCTTTTGTGGGTCTCCCTTGTGATGTCCTCAGCATTCTTCTGGGTCTCCACTGAGGGTGCCATCATAGAGGAACCCTGCTCTGCCAGAATGGCATATGATTTGTGTAGAGGTACAACTAGGGGGCTTCGCCTCTGGTCCACCACCCGCACCCTCCCAAAACCCACTGTGGTCCAACTGCTCTTCATACTTGGCAACCTCTGAGGCAGTGGTTGTGGTAGTGGTGCTCTTTGGGTGGGGGAGGCCTCCTTATGAGCTAAGTGCAGATGCTGCTGGTGCTAGTTAACGGTCATACCTAGCTGTTGTTAAGCCTTTAACAGTGGATCTGTGTTGGTCTTACATTTTGGTGTTGCAATCAAGTTCCAGTATTCTACAAACTGTGTTACTGGAATCTTCACCTTCTGTGGTCCTCCACACTTCTGGACTGGGTGCTACTCTGTTCAGGTGTTTTGGATGTTACGTAAGTCGAGTCATTATGGCCTGCCTTCATCCAATACTGTGTTTCAGCTCCAGTCCCAACGGTATGCTCTGCGCCCGGCCTGCCCACCACACACACCACCTTATATTTTGGTTCTCCCCACATGACTACAGTCCCCCAGACTACTCTGGCATTTCGTGATGGCCACCTGTTATAGGTTTATGGATGGTCTTCATCAAATACTGTGTTTCTGACAGCTTCTCCAGTCCCTATGGTACGGTCTGCGCCCGGCCTGCCCACCACACACACACCACCTCATATTTTGGTTCTCCCCACACGACTATGGTCCCCCAGAGTAATCTGGCATTTCGTGATGGCCACCTGTTATAGGTTTATGGATGGCCTTCATCAAATACTGTGTTTCTGACAGCTTCTCCAGTCCCAATGGTACGGTCTGCGCCCGGCCTGCCCACCACACACACCATCTCATATTTTGGTTCTCCCCACACGACTGTGGTCCCCCAGAGTAATCTGGCATTTCGTGATGGCCACCTGTTATAGGTTTATGGATGGCCTTCATCAAATACTGTGTTTCTGACAGCTCCTCCAGTCCCAACAGTACGGTTTGCACCCGGCCTGCCCACCACACACACCACCTTATATTCTGGTTCTCCCCACATGACCACGGTCCCCCAGACTAATCTGACATTTCATGATGGACACCTGTTATAGGTTTATGGATGGCCTTCATCAAATACTGTGTTTCTGACAGCTCCTCCAGTCCCAGCGGTACGGTCTGCGCCCGGCCTGCCCACCAAACACACTACCTTATATTTTGGTTCTCCCCACATGACTACAGCCCCCAGACTAATCTGGCATTTCGTGATGGCCACCTGTCTTGAGTTTATGGATGGTCTTCATCAAATACTGTGTTTCAGCTCCCAATGGCATTGTTCCTACCAGGCCTATGCCACTGTATCATATTTCTCAAGGTGTCTGGTGCAGCTGGCAACCTTTGGGGTTTATTCCTCCTGTCCTGGATCCATCCTTGTAAAGAGGACAGGGAGCACTATTTGGTTTAGCATTTACTGACTCGAGTGACTCGACCCTCCCCTATGTTAAGTCAAAAAGTACAAGTGTGTGTGGTGGTGGTGTGCTATCTGAACATAGCAACATTAGTCACCATAGGGACTGTAGCACAAAGCACAGCCTGAAACATGAATGTACACAAGGACGATGATGCCTTAATTAAAAAGAAAATAATATGCAGACAGTCATAGATAAAGTGAGTGACAGTTTTTTCAATGTGACTATTGTAATTTAGATTTATGTTATAGGTTAATGTTACATTTAATTGTAATTAATTAATTTCAGAGTCAGTGTGAGAAAGGTAGTAAAGACAAGGCATCATCATCATTATCTGTAATGAGCTCGCCAGATCAAGAAAAAAGTGTAGCATTCAGCCATCAATTTTGATGGCATTCGAAAGGGGAAAGAAATTTGAACCAGCTTCACAACAGGCACAGGAGTTAAACTCAGCTGTAGCATCTTTTATTGCAAAGGACATGCAACCATTCCAAATTGTAGCTAGGCCTGCTTTCTGTAATCTAGTAGAGAAACTAAATCCCAGATATTCAATGCCTGGTAGGTCCTATTTCTCTGCTAAAGAAATCCTGAGAATGTACAATCTGGTGAGAAAACAAGTGGAGGCTTCATTGGCAGGGGCACGGTGGTTTGCTGCTACAACTGAGTTGTGGACCAGCAGTGGAGGAAGTGGAGAGCCTTACACAAGTCTAACAGTACATTATGGGGGATAATCTCTGAGGCACTCCACACTCCTTACACCTGGGTATTGTGTCCACCTGATAGGTTGCTGATGCACATGTGACTTTCAAGAAGAAAGTCCGTCCCATCTTCCCTGTGATGCTGCCTCTCCTGTATCAGTTCGAATTGTGCATCTGACCAGGTTGCGGTGCCTCACAACAGCTCCCCAGCAGTTTTGAAATCTTTACATAAATTAAGGTAAGCGCACTTATCTGAAGTCTGAAGTTATCACAGAAACACTGTTTATTCAGCCAATATGAGATAGAGGCGTCCTTCTTGCTTCGTCGCGTTAAGACTAGTAATTTCTAGAGGCATACAGTAATGAGAGTAGTGGAAAAAAGAATGTATGGGTTCTTTCCTTTAAGAAAGTCTCCCCAAATCTCTCAGATGCATTCAATGTTTAGAATTACTGACCAGAACCTAGGAACAGTGCTGAATGTTTGAGCCTCAGATAATTGTCTGTTTGTTGGTTAGCAGCTCACTTGGGTCTCCTGCTAGCAGACCCAAGATTGTGCACGTAATTGTAATGCAGCTGCTGGGTGTGATTTTGAGACCCCTGATAGCAGTCTCAAGATGGCCCATATCCCCCTCTCATCAGTTTCATGGGGGAACAACAGGGCATCCTGTGACTCCTGCCAGTGGCCACAGGACAGGTCCCTGACTGTGCCTGTAATTCTTTCCAATATTGATTTTAGTGCTGTTGTAGCCTGTTTCCTAGGGGCTTGGTCAGTAGCTCATTAAGTTTTTTACTGCATTTCTTTGTGTGGCCTACCTGCCTCTGGAGCAGCTTCCTGACCACTTTTAAAAGAATTTTTGTTCCCCACCTTGGGTGAACGGTCCAGAGCCCCGGCTTCCTATCATGGCGATTTTTCACACCTCCCCGTCTCTTGTGTATTCAGGGAGGGTGTTTGGCCATGAGTTTGTTGCGTGCTGGGCCTCTCTGGATGTCTCCCATCTGCGTCTCGCACTGTCCTCCATGCCGCAATTCCGCGTATGCGCTTGAACTCCTGGGTTCACGCATGCGCATCTATTGCCCACAGCTTGCACATGCGCGTTGGGAGCTTTTCGCTCATGCATGCGCACTCCTCCCGATGCCATCTTGCGTATGGCATGGCGTTCGGGACACTCGCGCCACCCTGAGCTACTTTCCGAAACTCCAGCCACCTTACTCACTAAGAAATCACCCTCCTTGTTTTCTCTCGTGCCCTGCTAGTCCATAATCTGGTGGCTCTGCACTGGGTAGGGGAACCTGATGTGTTTTTTTGGGCCAGTCACTTAAAACTTCCCTTTCTTATACCCCTTAAAGGCACAAAGTAACATTTGGCTTACCAATTAAAGGGACAGTAACAGATACTGAGGAGTACTCCTCCTTATGACTTTGTACCTCACTGGGCTCAGTATATAGGTACAACTTATGGCACAGTGGAACATATAGACTTACGTTAATTAAGGGACAGCAGCAGTTCTGGGGAGTGGCTTTTCCTGTGGCTATTTATTTCAGCAGTGCTCTGTGCTCCCTATTCAACTTTTAAGTATGTGTGCTGGAAATATTACTGCAGTATTGTACACTATTATTTCGGAGCAGTTTCTTGCTATGATCCTAAAGCCATCCCCATTTGTTTTCCCATTCTTTCACAGACATGGGGAAAATAAAAAGCTACAGGCTCTGCAACATTCCGATCCTGTCAACACAGCTAGGACGCCTCTGTGCATCATGCGCTGAGGAGCCACACATTTCAGCACATACAGCAGATGAGGACATGTTTACAGAACATAGTGAGCTGCAAAGAGCCCCCGATGCTACACAGGCACTTCCATCTACCTCACAAAGTAACGTAGACACCAATGCGATCCTCTTCCAAAATCAACAAGTCCTTCAGCTACAACAGCAACTCATGACAGCTATGTGGGACAAATTGGCGGAAATTTCGGCCAAACCCCAAATATCTCAAGTGCCTGTCCCAAGTTCACAGACACATGCAGACAAGTCCAATTCAAATTCTACAGAGTTACCCTCTCACTCCGAGCCCAACTCAGAGGACAAAGAGGTCGACCCGCAATCCCTCACAGCCAAATGGTGCTTTCCCGACCAGATACCCACCTTGGTTTGCAGCATCATGACCATGGTGGGCTTTGAGACCCCCACCACACCCATCCCTCAATCTAAGTTGCTGTCTTCATTACAACTGGCGGTAAAGGTGTCCAACAAATTTCGTGTCTGAGAGGTGATTAATGAAATAGTAAATAAAGAATGGGAATCAGGAGACCCTGCCCATATCCCAGAGAGAAGGGCATGGGATAAGATGTATTCCCTGGAGGCTGACAAACTGGCTTTGTGGTGCACACCTCCTAATGTGGACCCTTAGATAGCCTCTCTCAATAAAAAGACTGTCCTGCCAACAGAGTCCACTTTGGCACTAAGAGACCCAGTGGACAGAAAGTTAGAGGACATATCAAAGAAGAATTTTGAACTAGTAGGCCTGGGGGCTAGGGCAGCTACTACAGCCATTTATACCACCAGAGCTCAGCTTGAATGGCTACAAGAGGTTCGAAAAGCCATTACAGCCAAGATGACGGAATCACACATACTAGACAATGTCATCCTATCTACTAAATTTGTGGCGGACATGACAGTGGACTATCTGAAGATCAATGCCAAAGCTGCCACCCTCCTGAACAGAGCTAGGAGATGTATATGGATGAAGCTGTGGAACGCAGATAATGAGTCAAAATCACTCCTCCTAAAATTACCTTGTAGAGGCAACCTTCTGTTCAGAGAAGGCCTGGAGAAATACTTAAAGGGAAAGAAGGATGGGAAGACGCTGGGGAAGGACAGAGTTAACTCCACATACCTGCCTGCCAGACAGTCAAATCGTGCACACTCCTTTCGAGACAGACACAGAGGTCAGCTGTCATATAGAGGGTAGGGCTACGGAACAAATTTAAACACATACAATATGTTCAATAGATACCGGGGAAGGGGGACACAGAGTAGAGCAGAGTAAGAGGCTCCTTCCAGTACAGAAGAAGGGGTCACAACAAATAATGACTATCTCTGCTGTGAACTGCAGTCCAGGGTGCCAGTTGGTGTCCGACTAAGCAAATTTGCCTGCGAATGGATAAAAACCACTCACGACAAATGGGTCCTGGAAATAATTCAGGAAGGGTATGCAACAGAATTTGCAGAAAGACCAAGACTGAACAGGCTGACAACATCACCAGTGCCAAGACACAAGGCCACGCATCAACAGTTACAAGACATACTAAACGAACTAACCAACAACAACGCCATCATAAGGGTGCCCCCAGCACAGGAGGGCCAGGGAGTGTACTCAATACTCTTCACAGTACCAAAGAAGACAGGAGAGCTTCAACCGGTACTCAACCTCAAATTCCTAAACAAAAGCGTTAAATACAAACCCTTCAAGATGGAAATGATAAGATCCACCTTAAAGGCGATCCGACCAGGGGATGTTCTCACATCCATAGACCTGAAGGACGCAAACCTTCACATCCCCATAAGACCATCTCACCAAAGATTCCTCAGATTTCACATCATGGGGAAACATTTCCAGTACAAGGTACTCCCCTTCGGACTGCCGTCCGCTCCCCGAGTGTTTACAAAGGTCTCCATAGTGCTCGCCTCAAGACTAAGGGAGCAAGGAATCCAAGTCATACCCTACCTGGATGATTGGCTAATCAGAACAATATCAATTCAGCAATCGTTGAGGGAGACAAAGACTGCAATTCAATGCCTCGAGGCTCACGGATGGGTCATAAACCAGGAGAAGAGCCAACTCAATCCTTGCAGAAGACTGAAACACCTAGGCAACCTCATAGACACTATAGAGGGATGGGTCCAGCCTTCAGAAAACTGTGTCTCAACCCTATTAGCCACGATAAACAAACTAAGAAGTACAAGACAACTATCACTAGAGACCATCTCCCATACACTAGGCCTAATGTCATCTCGTATAGACACCACCCCATGGGCAAGATGGCATATGAGACCACTGTTATCTTTCCTCATTCAAAAAGGTCCCACATACGATTTGGATTTCTCAAGAAGGGTGGTACTGCCTACAAACATTGCACGTTTCTTAGTGTGGTGGTCAATAAAAGACAATTTACTAAGAGGTATGCTGCTAGACATACAAACAGACATACAGGTAGACACAGACGCCAGCCTAACAGGCTGGGGAGCAACGACGGGTCTAAAATCAGCACAGAGAAAGTGGTCAATACACGAGTCAAAAATGTAAATAAATGTACTAGAAATAAGGGCAGTGTTCAATGCATTGCTACATTTCACAAAGGAAGTCAGGGGAAGGAATGTACTGATTCGGTCAGACAATCAAGTGCCCATAGCATACATCAACAAACAAGGGGGAACAAAAAGCAGAGCAATGCAAAAAGAGGCAGAAAAACGTATTCCTTGGGCGCAGAAACATCTCGCAAGTCTGACAGCCATCCATCTAGCAGGAAAATTAAACACCATGGTGGACTGGCTCAGCCGACAAATGATTCACCCAGGAGAATGGATGCTCTACCCACAGATATTCAGATCCATCAAGAGCCGTTGGGGCCCAATAATGGCATCCCACATGAACACTCAGTGCCCCAGGTTCTACTCACAGTTTTGGGGTCAAAGATCCATGGTGGTGGACACGCTATTGGCAACATGGAACTTCCACATAGCCTACATCTTTCCACCCCTTCCATTGATTCCACAGGTCCTGAAAAAGATCCACAGGACCAGACTGAGGGTGATATTAATTGCACCATACTGGCCAAGGAGAAGCTGGTTCACCACGATCGTGGTGATGATGCTGAATCACCCCTTGACCCTACCATGCAGACATGACATTCTCAGCCAGGGTCCAATTTATCATCCCAACCCAACAAGCCTCAAGCCAACAGCCTGGCTCCTGAAAGGGAGAGACTGCTAAAAGCAGGCTACCACCCCATGGTCATCAACACTATGGCTTACTCCAGAAGGAGCTCCAGAACCCTGACATACCAAAGACACTGGAAGGTATTCCAGAGGTGATGCACAGAGAAAGGGATAGACCAGTTAACGGCATCGGTAGCCAATATTCTATTTTTAGTACAAGAAGGTCTGGATAAGGGGTTATCACCAGCATCTCTACAAGTACAACTGGCTGCAGTTGGGGCAGCCAGGGGCCCGATAGAAGGAACGACCCCAGGGGCACACAGAGATATCATAAGATTCCTTAAAGCAACAGCCAATCTTCGTCCAAAAACCAAACAGTGGACAGCCTCATGGAACCTCACCCTGGTATTCAGGGCAATGACGGACATACCATTCGAACCATTGAAGATGGTATCCCTATAATGGTTAACACTGAAGACTATACTTCTAGTCGCCATTTCTTCACCGTATCAGTGAACTACAAGCGTTATCATGTAGAGCACCCTTTCTAGTGTTCCACGAGTACAAAATCATGTTAAGAGCCATTCCCTAGTTTATACCAAAAATATGCAAATTTCATGCAAACCAGAATATCGAGATCCCAGCATACATGCTGGCGGAAGAAGTGGACCAAGAGCCTCAACTCCAACTACTAGGAATGAAGAGGGTACTTTCAACATACCTCACCAGAACAGCGGACAACAGAATAATAGACCGACTCTTTATTATCACACAGGGTCACAGGAAGGGACAGGCGGCTACAAGATCCACTATAGCCACCTGGCTAAAATCAGCAATCACCGAAGCATATAAGGCAACAAAGCAAGACCTGCCCACAGGTGTTAAAGCCCATTCTACTAGAACTATAGCCACATCTTGGGCAGAAAGAAACATGGCATCGGTGGATGAAATTTGTGCAGCTGCCACTTGGGCATCTCCACATACATTTACTAGACACTATAGAGTGGACGTTTCTATGGAGACAAAGGCCAATTTTGGTAGGGCAGTGCTGCTAGCTGCAAGGGCAGACACAAAGGAAAACATTGACTGACTACCCACCCTAAGTTCGGGTACTGCTACTTAATTCATTACCCAGATGTAAGGAGTGTGGAGTGCCTCAGAGATTATCCCCCACAATGGTAGTTTACTCACCTGGTAAAGGTGAGTGTGGGGGTATACATCTCTGAGGCACTCCACAGCCCACCCATATAGTCAGATCAGATGAGGTAATCCCTCAGTGTATATAGTTTATCACTGACATGCCATATGGGCCAGATAGTACTAGTTTGTAAAAAATAGGAAATAAACGGACTTCAGGTCCAGGGTGCTATTAACTCTAGCAGGTGTGTGATCTCTTCTGTGCATTGATATCAATACGCATATGTGTTTGGTGTTACAGGAATAAGGATAAGTAACAGGTCAAGAGACCACAATTTTCTTAGTACGTACAGCTTTGGAAGACATCAAACTGATACAGGAGAGGCAGCATCACAGGGAAGAGGGGAA
This sequence comes from Neoceratodus forsteri, assembly GCA_016271365.2. Classification (NCBI taxonomy): domain Eukaryota; kingdom Metazoa; phylum Chordata; order Ceratodontiformes; family Ceratodontidae; genus Neoceratodus; species Neoceratodus forsteri. The sequence goes on along the minus strand of CM057450.1, from coordinate 11,925,421 downwards.
GGGAAGAGGGGACGGACTTTCTTCTTGAAAGTCTCATGTGCATCAGCAACCTATCAGGTGGACATAATACCCAGGTGTAGAGTGCCTCAGAGATGTATACCCCCACAATCACCTTTACCAGGTCAGTAAACTACCATTACATAGCAAACGAATGGGAGCTAAAGACAAACTGCCTAGAGACTCTGTTTCTTCCAGATGACCATACAGCAGAGAATATTGCTGAATCCTTTCAGAAGCTTCTTGAGGAATGAGCAATACAGATTGAAAATATGTCTGCAATTACCACCGACAATGGAAGCAATGTTAAAAAGGCATTCAGAGATGTGATGGAAGTTAACTGGTTGCATTGCTTTGATCACAATCTAAATTTAGCAATTGGAAAAGCATTAAAGATCAATAAAGAAGAGAGTGCACTTCTCAGCATCAGGTGCAAGGGTTCACTCGCAGCTGGAAGAAAAAGAGAGAGTTAAAGAAAAAAACAAGCAGAACTAAATGTGCCACAACATTCTCTTGTTCATGATGTAGTTACCAGATGGGGTTCCACATATGCCATGGTGGCCAGGTTTATACAGCAGCAGCAGACTGTGTGTGCAGTGTTGGTTTCAGACCAAAATACATGGCATTTGATGCCAAAGGACTCAGTTGTAAGTGTGCTTCAGGACATCAATAAAATATTGGGCCCCTTAAATACGTTCACTGACTCTTTAGCAGCAGAGCAATATGTGACAATGTCGGCACTTAAACCATTTCTGCATTACTTAAAATCAGAAGTGTTAAGCCCAAAGGCAACAGATGGACCACTGGGAAAGCAAATGAGGAAAGCTATATATGCTGACCTATTCACAAGGTATGAGGAATTCAATCAAATTGAACGCACACTCGAAATTTCATGTTTTACTGATCCACGATCTAAAGCTAATTTTACAGAGGATGCTGAATCTGTTATATCCATGGTAGTAAAGAAGCAGTCAGCCTTGGTATTGCACCAGAGCCACCAACACAAACACACAGTCTGCTGCTGCCTGCCCATGAATGTAGAGGAACACAAACAAATGCTCCTGCTGCTTCTAGTACACTGCCTGCAATGTCTGCTTCCATGGATGACGACGACGATGACCAGATGTCCAATGACCATGAACATGTGGCAGAAGAAGACTCTTTGTCCCCCTTCTCTGGTGGTATCACAAACAATGTGCATTATTCACCATTGCAGCATTCTTCATGCCCTAGGATTTCCACTTTATTAAAACGCATCACTGAAATACGAAGAATTCAGGTTGAAGGACCAAGGGAAGAAGAAATTCCACTAGAAAGTAAAGTTAGAAATGAGATAACTCATTACATGGCCCTGCCATATCTGAACACAGATTTGGATCCTCTTTTGTGGTGGAGTGGCCATGAAGCCGAACTACCATTTTTAGCCAATGTGGCTCGCAAAATGTTATGCATTCCAGCAGCAAGTGTGCCATCAGAAAGGGTATTTAGCACTAGTGGTCTGATCCGAATGCCGATGAGGTGTAGACTAACACCAGAGCATGTAAACATGCTTGTCTTCCTGAACAAAAATTTAAAGTAATTTCTAAGAAGCCAAGGCAGTTCCTGCACCACCTTCCAAAGAGAATACCACCAGTGGAGGGGGACAAAGGGTGTCGATGAAGTCATCTCCACTCACTTTCGGACTACATACAAGACTGTATCAAGAATAATAACTTTATGGAGGAGGAGGAGGAGGACTTCACTCTTTCATAAACCTAGTTATATTTATTGCACACACAGACAGCAGTCTTAAAAAAAGACAACACTTGACAGATATAACTAATGAATATTGAAATACTTATGCATTAACTTCAACTTAGTTCTAACACTAAAATCAATTTCACATTCAACTTGAATGGTACTGCTAGTGACTACTGTAGCCGTGTCTACTCATGATCATTAACAGAATGTCAGTCAGAGTGGCTCCAAGATAGTCTGACACTGGTTATTCCCTTCATTCATGTTGTGTGTGTGTGTGTGTGTGTGCTAGATAATCTCTGCCTGGCCGTAACTTCTAGTTCTATGAACTCTTTATTTAACACTTTACTCTTCCTGTTGTCTTCTTGACTTAGTTGAAACTCATCTGCTAAGCTTAGTTCAAGTCCAGTGGTGGCACCATCTGTGAATTCTGGAATACAGCAATGAACTGATGTCATGCGGTAGGCTCACTCAATTAAATGTTGTGTGATACTATAAGGGAACTAGGGAAGAAAACATCGTCTTTCCAATATATGCTGTACCTGTATCAGTGATCCGATTTAACTTACTAAACACGGTGATTACAACTGATTTATTAAACCCGAGGGGGCAGGGGCTTAAATAATTTTTACAATCATTGAGGTAAGTAAAGATTTATGTAATAGGGTGCTTGGGGGGGAAGCTATGGAGGTAAACCCCTATCGTGCAGCAGAGGGGGCTTACAACAAGCCAGTAGTTCTACTTTCAAGGCTACTGACATGACAGAATGAAGTACACAACTACTTAAAGAGCCGCTGATGAGTGACAAGTTCACTGTCAGTTGCTCTTTTACTCCTGTTGTGTAACTTCAGAAAAAATGCCTCTATTTGTAATGTTATTGCTCTACCCATTCATGCTTTTAGCTATCATAGTGGGTGTTTCTGATTTACATACTTCTGGTAAGTAAGAATCAGAGTACAACTGTAGGATGTAGTTAACTATTCTATTCTTGGAGGAAGGAAATGAAAATTACGTACCTACTGTAATTCTTGATCTTCTCTTGTTATTTTCACCATTCATTACTGCTTGGGGTAGTGCCGGACGCGTGCACCCACTATGGGAGATTTTTTTTTTGTTGTTTTGGAGTTGGCTCCAATGGCGCCGCCCAAGAAAGCGACGTGCTGCGTCATGCGCGAGAGGCAGCCGTTAGGTGCCACAGACTCCTCCTCCATCTCAGTTCTGGTAGCCGGAGAGGCAAGAAAAAAGGTAAAGGAAAAAAAGGGGAGAGCGAGGCAAGAGAGCCGAGGGATAGAAAAAGGAAATGATATAAACTGAAGAAGGAATAAGCCGATAGAGGACAGATGGAAGAGGGAGAATACCTACCCTAAGGGACTGCAGGGCCTCCCATCTGGGGCGGTTCTAAGGGAGGAACAGATAAAGAGAAAAGGAAGAAGAAGAAAGAGAAGAAAGAAGGGATGTTGAGAGGGGAGAACACTGCTCATAGATATATTGGTTGAGAGGGTTATAAGCTCCGAACCAAAAACCAAGGGAGCAAGAATCCCTCTTAGTAGGAGTGAGAAAAGATTCAACTGAACCGCTTGTATAGATTGGACACAAAGGGCAGGTTCTCTATAATCTCATCATCCCAACCCCCTACACTCTAGCTGAGAGCTTACAGATTGCCGGACAGAAAACTGTTGCGGAAAGAGAGCACCCAACTCTGGGGGGGGGGGTAAACCCCTTAGCACCTTGTTAAGTGCTAACACCGAAGTGTGTGGGTAGGGGTTAGGCCCTACAAAGGGCAGTTTTGTATGAAGGATAGAGTGGGAACTCAATCGGACTCCCTGAAGGCAAGGCAAGGGCAGCAGTTCAAGGTTAAGAAGTGCAGAAGCACTAACCAGAAGAAGCTGACAATTAAATAATGCCCACCAGGGGGAACCTTAATTTTGAGGCCGAGCCAAGAGGGACAGTCTCTTCAGCTGTGAGCTGAACATCGTGGCTAAAGAGCCCAGAGGTCACCCCTAGAGGCACCTCAGAAAGAGTTCCCTCAGGATAGGAGAAAAGTCCTACTCGATCCCCTTTACCTTGAGGAAAAAAGATCCATTCAAGAAGGATGGAAATCAGGATAGTTTTTTTTTTTGGCATAAAGGCCAAAGGAAAGGAGAGGAATGAGAAGGGAGGGGGAGACGCCGCAGTAAGAGGCCACTGAGGGGAAGGTGGGTTGGTATCAGTACTGAATGGTGAAGATACAAGAGAAGATCAAGAATTACGGTAGGTACGCAATTTTCATATCTTTCCTTGTCAATCTTCACCATTCATTACTGCTTGGGTGAGTACCAAGCTCCCCCCCAAGGAGGGGGATAAAGAAAACCTGAGGGAGCAAGACCCCCAGCCTCCTGTTGGTGAGAAACAGAAGGGGAAGACCCTGGGCTAATCAAGTGAGAAGCCTATGGTGGAGGAGAGCTAGGAGGTGTCCCCCCCGAGGACAGGGAGATGGAGGAAGCCCCTGCAGAAGTCTCCTAGCTCTGGAGGAAAAGAGACGGGTCCCCCGGAAAGCGGAGCGAATCACCCTACGCTGGGCCAGGCGTGAGAACCTTGATAGATGAAGCCATGCCGTCCGTCTAATACAGATCGCTGTCCCTGCAAGCCTGGAAGTCACCTCATTGGTGTCATAAGATGCCCTTGCTTGGTGTCTTGCCAGCTGCAGGCCTCAAGCACAGAGGGCACTAGCTTGTCTGGTTTGCTCCATATCAGGCATTGATGCTAAGATTTGGGAAAGCATCGACCACAAATGCCTACTGTAGGCAGCATGGTGAGCCTGATGTGATGCAATGCATAACATCGCTCAAGAGGAAGAGAACACTCTTCGCCCCCACCGGTCAAACTGTAGACAATCTGAGTTCGGTGGACGGTCGTGCACCAGGCGGCGCCCGGAAGGAGTTTCTAGGTAGGCCAATCCTGAAGGTGGGTTGGGAAGAGTACCTAGAGATTCCAATGGGGCACAATACCTTCGTTCGCAATCTGCCGGGACTGGAGAAAGGGTGGCTGGTGACTGCCAGGAACGGACAGACGCCTCCTGGAAGAGAATAGGCCAGGACAGTACCACCAAATGCTGGGTATTGAATTCACAGAGGAATTCACGCGTCTCCCATTCGGTATTGTCTCACCTAACAAAGGAGATACAAAGATTCCCTCACCATCCTCGAAAGGAGCTGCCACGCACCCCTCAGGAGGGACAGCCCCTCCCTCCACCTCCGCTTCATCCTCCTCCAGGGACCCCAGACCACCCCCCAGCCTTGGAGGCCTCAGGGGAGGACAGCAGCGGAGACAGAGGAATAGGCGCGCTAGGCCGCCTATCACCTCGCCCCACCGGAGACCCTGACTCCGAAGAGTCAGGGTCCAGTATGGGTCCACATCTGAATCATCCTCCGAGGAGGAGGAAGAGACCAGCTGGACCACAATACTGGCCACCCCGGGGGTCACAAGTGAAACGGCACCGCAAACAGCGCCGGTACCAGCGGCGGCGCTGAACAACCCCAGACCCTCTGCAATGCTTAGACCCGGCCCCGATTCCCCAACGGCACCGGCCAGACCCACGGCACCACCCTCGGTGCCATTACCCGACTCGGCACTGCTAGAAGAACCATCCGGGCCCTCGGCGCCACAGGCGGTGCCGCAAACGGCACCGTCTCAAACACCGGCGCTGCAAATTATGCCGGGATCCGAAACAGTGCTGGAAGGTGGTGTCGAGGGTCCACCAATGCCAGGCCCTGCAGACCTGGACCTCGACACCGGGAGAGCCCACACCTTCGAGGAGGTGACTGCCGAGGCAGTGTCCCCGCCATGGCCCCGGGAGGGACCTCGGCGTTCGACACCGCAAAAGAAGCCTCCTCTTCGGCAAGAGAAGAAGAGGAAGCCTCCTCTACAGACCATATAGGCCTGAGAGGGGACCCGGAGGAAGGGTCTAGAGACCTCACCTGGGAATCCCTGGGCGCCGTCCACCGAAAGTCGGCGGAGCGCGCGTTGAACGTGAACTTCCAGGACACAGCGTCCATCGAGAAACAGGTGTCGCACGCATCCATATTGTGGTTGGGTCCCAGGCAATGGAGACAAACATAATGCCGGTCCGTGACGGAAAAATGCCGGCCACAGAAGCACCGACGCATAGGGGCACGGCCCGCCTTCGACTTACGTTTTGCCCCCGAACCTGACATTATGTGAAAAAATTAAGACCAAAACAAGCACAGCTCTCGGCGCCATCGAAAAAAGAGAATGGAAAAAGAGTCTTACCAGTGACAACATCGAGAAAAACAGGAGAAGGAGTCTGGAACGGTTGATGTCGCACTAGGCCTAAAACTGAATCTGACCGAACAGCAGGTGCAGCCTCGATGGCAGAAGAAACAGAACTGAGATGGAGGAGGAGTGTGCGGCACCTAACGGCTGCCCCTTGCACATGATGCAGCGCGTCGCTCTGTGGTGGCGCCGTGAGCAGACTCCAAAAAAAAAAAAAAATCTCCCGGAGTGGGTGTGCACCTCCGGCACTACCCCAAGCAGTAATGAATGGTAAAGACTGACAAGGGAAGATCAATGCATTCATGTTTGATTACAGAACTCTGTGGCTGAGAGTCGACGTGGGGCATAAATTACATCATACAGTTCTAAGAGGGCACTTTACACCAGAGTGTAAATCATAAACACACACTCAGGTTACTAAAAGGTCTATATAGATGAACAATAACAGGAATTTAATGAGTAGTACTTAAAAAACTGCTTCTGTCGGGGAAAAATTATTTACATGTTCAGAACAGTTCACCTTAAAGAAGTCAAAATTACTAGTTCCATGAAGAGAAGGAAAACTGTGTACATGTTAAAGAACAGCTTGTATTTCACATTAGTTCTGTATCCCTCCTCCCTGTTATTTGTTATTGAGGTAATCTGCATGAAAACAGGATCTTTGGTCCTGAATAGTTCATCTATTCCTGTTGCTGTCTCCCTACCAGGGGTCATAATGCGCTTCTTGTAACATCAGAATTACTCCCATGGCAACTAACTGTGATGATCATGTCACAACAGAGGATTATGACTGGTGGTGTGTGTGGTGGGCAGGCCAGGTACAGACAGTACCGTTGAGACTGGAGGAGCTGTCAGAAACACAGTATTTGATGAAGGCCATCCATAATACACTGCTTGTGACATCAGAGTTACTCCCATGGCAACTAACTGTAATGATCATGTCACAACAGAGGATTATGACTTGAAGCAGGGGGAGCCAGCTGTAGAGGTAGATGGACCCTGAGGGATAAAGAGCATGCATTCATGCAAATGTCCTTACGAGTTATAAATACTGGGGAGGATGAATCTTTACACTATATATGGCATGGAAGTTGAATTTTTGCTTGAATATTACGTTTTCCTAATTTTTTTTTTTTAAGGCGTCAGCAGCTCTTAAGCTTAAGACCTGACATGAACAATGTTGTTCATGAAACCAGAAAACAGACTGAGGCTAAGCTTCACATTACTATTTTGTTTAGGACTTGGGGGCTAGTGTAAAATACAAACAATTTGATTTTATTAGGCTGTCAAGTCTCTCAGTTTTCTAACTGCAGTGCGAAAATTAACTGTTGACAATTAGCACATTTACTGTGAACTTTTAAACAAGCCATTAAAGAGAGATACCAAGTTAAGTGGACAGAGATATGCAGCACATGTATACATGCCTTACCTCTGCGAAACGCATGTGCTGCATATCTTCCCTAAAACAGCTGTTTAGTTTTGTTGTAAATTTGCTTGTAAAATTGTCCCCACCGGCTTGATACAAGTTCCTGTTTTTTTTACCGTCGCCCACTATCTGCCCCCACGCACAGCCATGTTATGATGTAAGGCCAGGGAGTGCATGGGGACGCGTTCCATTATAGTCTATGAGGGGCTACTTTTCAAGTGGTTTTAGATGTCATGATGGTGACCTGGTGATTAATCAAGGGCACCGATTGACAAGGGCCTTGTTAGTCTATCAGTGCCCTTGATTAATCACCAGATGACCATCATAACATCTAAAACCACTTGCAAAGTAGCCCCCAACAGACTATAATGGAGCGTGTCCCCGCGCACTCCCTGGCCTTACATCGATTCATAACATGGCTGTGTGCAGGGCATGATCATGGGTGGTGGCAATAAAAAAACAGGAACTTGTATCAAGCCAGTGGGGACAATTTTACAACAAAACTAAACAGCTGTTTTAGGGAAGATATGCAGCACATGCTTTTCACAGAGGTAAGGCATGTATACATGTGCTGCATATCTGTAATTCTGCATCCTGGTGAATCTCCTTAAAATGTGATCTTTCAAATTTAAAATGAATGTTACAATGAATTTTACAGTTTGTATGCAGTGTAACAAACACATGTATTTGTTTGTAATGCACATTGCATGTTTTTACCAAAAAGCAAAAGCGCTTTTAAAAATATAACAGAGTTTTTAAATAAATAAAAAAATATTTAATAAAAACGTCACTCTGTTTGTATTATTTCACCACATAGGCTTCTATATAATACAAATAAATGCACACCATAGTTTGGAATAAGAAAAATGTGTAAATTATGTGCAAAAAAATGTGATTTAAATAATGTTTCTAACTTTGTTGCAAAAGCTAACAAAGTTATCGTGATAATTTCGTCAAGGTTATTGTACCATCAAAATTTCATTATCGTGGCACCCTTATTGGGTACCTGGGTCGAAAAGGTTTAGCCCTATTGAAGGGGCACTGACCACTCTATGCTGTACATCTGGTATAAAGCCTGAGACGCGAAGCCAAGCATGGCGACGCACGGTAATGCCAGTTGCTGACATGCGGGCCGAAGTATCAACTGCACCACATCCTGAACGAAGTAGGTGTCGGGAGATGGAACTGCCAGTAGATACTGTAGCCAGTAACTGATCCCTCTCCTGCAAAGGAGGGAGTTTATTGATTAATTCTATGGCAGACGACCAGAGTGTATGCTGGTTCTTGACCATATGTCCCATATAATTTAGGATTCTTAGATTCATGGTACCTGCTTGGAATATCTTTTGTCCCAGGTAATCTATCCTATGGGAGTCTTTATCAGGAGGTAAGGAACTCACATATTTTGGTCATTTAGTACGATCATGAGCGGCCGCAATCATTACTGAACCTGCTTTAGGAGTAGTGGAAAGGAAAGGATGATCCAGAGGAGCCTGGTAGAGGTGATCTGCCTTGAGGGGAACAGCCATAACCGTGGATGACTGATTCCAGGCTGCAAGCACAGCATTTTGGTACATTTGTATAAGTGGGGGTACCACTAGTACTGGCTCTTCTGGTAGTTCTAGATAGTCTGCCATATCATAGATACATAGATACATAGACAGTGTCGGCAGATAAGGGCCTATGGCCCACCTAGTCTGCCCATTTAAGTTTGTAAGTTCAGTTTATGTTTTCCAGGAAGTCTGTTGCCCCTTATCCCTTCGTTTCCTTTCGTTGTTTGTCATATTTGGTAGTGGAAAAACCCATGACCTTTTCAATTTGGACCATCATCTCATGGAAGGATAGGTAATCAGGAGGAGAAGCAGCCACCTGGTGAGAGAAGTTCTGATTTAAGGAGGAAATATCCGAAAGAGGGGACTGGAGTTGGAAATCCAGGTCCGGAAATTCCTCATCCTCCAAATCTCCGGTGAAATCTGCCAGAAATTCAGCCTCATCTGATAGGTAGTCATCCACATACGAGGGAGGTGACCAGGGTGGGGAAGGGTCTCTGTCACCCTGAAAACATTTAGGCAGAGGAGTAGGAGATTGGGATGGGTGACTCAGCTCCCCTGGATGGTGGGGGGGCTGAGTATGTCTAATGGCTTGTAAGGGGGGCTGAGTATGTCTAATGGCTTGTAAAACCTGTTGTACCACTGAGGCTATGTCCAGTGGGGGGTCTGAGAAACCAGGGGGATTGCTGAGGGAATTGGATGTGAGGTATTAGCAGGTCTTGTACCTGGGTGATAGAGCCCAGGGTCCCGATCCCTGTTTGCCTGGCCACTACGAGAATACATCCGTGAGGGAGGAGAGGTGGAATGCATAGCAAATGCACTTCCACATAGGAATGCAATCCCTCATTGATGGGGCCGCAAGAGAAGAAGTAGTAGAATGTTTAAATTAAGTCACCGTCGATGGGCGATAAGCCCTGTCGACGGGACGTTGATGGAACCAACAAAGGGTACATCACAAACTGCTGTGAGGGCGCTGGAAAGTGCCATCGACGAGAGGGTGAAAACCCCTGTTGATGAGGAGGCAGTGTGTGAAGCCATCATTGATGGTGGGGCACCTGTGATGGTGGCCATCAACGAGCGTTTAGGCATAGAGGATGAGGAGGGCTTCTCCCTTCTGTTTTTTGTGCCATTTGTAAGAATCAGTGGACGTGGTGCTCTTGGGACCCTGATTCTCCAGTAGAGACAATTTCTGCTCCATTAAATATGATTCAATCTCCTGCAGTCATCGTTGACAGGTTGCCTGGTTAAAATCCTGGCAATGTATTCAGGAGGTGGTCTCGTGTGTGGGTCCCCAACACTTTACACAAGTGGTGTGGTTGTCGAAATGGTAGATTTTTCTACCACGACAGAAATGAAATAGCGCTGTCTTGCTTGTAGATTCTTTTGACATTCGTCGATGTAAAAAGTGAAACGGAAGAATTCTGCTTCTCAGCTCAAATTCTCGTAGATGACTGCTACGTGCAAGCTGAAGATGGGGGGAGAAAATGAACTGCGGATACCTGGGTCCGCCCACACTTATATAGGAAACAGGAAGGTGATGTCATGTGTGAGCAGTCCCTGGAAAAGATGGCTAGAAGAGCTGCTGTGCACCACAGCGACCTCTGGCAATGACCCAAGTGTATTACCTGCTGTAAGAGATCACCCCGTGGAAGATCTACTGTTACAGGTGAGTAACCTGTGAGTCTAGGGACGTGGATATGTTGTTCTATCCACACTGTCTGGCAGATTCCTAGCAGTTCTCCAGAAGGAATGAGGCAAGGTGCACACCCCTTATTTAGGGAACAGAGATTGGAGAACTGATGCTCACAAACCAGCATCCCGGCGTGACTCGAGGTCAGTGTGGTAATGGGAAATGAAGGTGTGTGCTGACTTCCAGATAGCAGCCCTGCAGATTTCCTGGATAGGGACATCCCTAGAAGCAGCCACTGACACAGCGGTATGGCAGGTGGAATGTGGCCTTAGCCCTCTGGGAGGCTCCCTACCCGCCAACCTATAGCAGAGATCAATGCAGGATGTGTTCCACCTGCCAATCATCCGCTTGGCTGTAGATCTGCCAGGTGCGGCTTCAACGTGGGTGACAAACAGCTGGTGAACCTCTCCCCGAACTCCAGCCATGCACTCCTTGTAGCAAGCAAGCGCTCGCCTCAGGTCCAGAGTATGGAGCCTGTGTTTGGCCTCCGATGTGTGATTCAGGAAGAACACCGATCATCTGATTTGGAGAAACTCCAACAGTCCGAAGCCACCAGGATCACCTGTGCCTTATCCCTCCTGACCTTGAGCAGCACCTTGTAGATCAAGGGCAGTGGAGGGAAGGCAAAGAAGAAGCCTGGGGTCCAAGGCCTCGAGAAGGCATCTCCCTGCAGTGAGCCCTGCTGAGGGGGTGGGCACAGAACAGCCTCAGCTTTGCTTTCTCCCTGGAGGTGAACAGATCCACCTGAGCAGTGCCCCACTGGGAGAACAGATTCTGAACTACCTCCAGATGGAGAGACCACTCGTGAGACGCCTCGCCTACCCGGCTGAGGGCATCTGCCAGCTGACTGGAGGCTCCTGCCACATGGATGGCTAGGAGGTCCACCTCTACACTGTCCAAGAGAGTTCATATGTGGAGAAAGGCCAGGAGTGCATCCCACCCTGCTTGTTGAGGTAGTACATGGTCGTGGTGTTGTCCATCTGGACTTGGACCACTTGCCCACAAACATACCGAGCGAATGCAGTTAGCACCAGCCAAACTCCTGGAGCTCAAGCAGGTTGATGTGGCATCGGGACTCCTTGGGGGTCCAGAGCCCGTGGATTCTGTGTTCCCCAGATGGGCACCCCAGCTCATGAGAGAGTAGCTGGTTGTCAGGATGACCGTCGGCTCGGGGCGGACAAAAGGGATCCCTTCCTGCAGATGCACTGGGCTTGCCACCACTGGAGGGCATCCCATATCTTCTGGGTCACAGTGACCAGCTGGTCGAAGTGACCTTTGCGCTGAGACCACTGTCCGGCCACCTCCCATTGCAGGGAGCGCATATTCCAATGAGCCCAATGGACCATGCTAGTGCAGGCCGCCATGTAACCCAGAAGGCACAGAAGTCCTGGGCACAGCCCAATTGCCCAACCCAAAATGACTGAGCAAAGGAGGAGAGAACCTCCGTCCTGTCCACTGGGAGCCAGGCTCTGGCTCAGCAACAGTCAAGCTCTGCCCCAATGAACCTGATCACCTGCGAGGGCACGAATTCTGACTTGACCTCATTGACCAAGAGGCCAAGGGAGGTACAGGTCTGGAAGACCAGGTCCCTGGACTGCTCCACCTCCTGCTTGGAGGGACCTGCAATCAGCCAGTCGTCCAGGTAGGGGTACATCTGGACCCCTTGCCGCCTCAGGTAAGCTGACCCTAGGGGCTGAGGACAGGCCAAAAATGGCATGGCCTGGCACTTGTAGACAACTCCCTCGGCTCAAAAGCAGAGGAAACTGTGGTGGGACGGACAGATCGGGACATGAAATAATGTGTCCTGAAGATCCAGGGAACAGAACCACATATCTTGCTGTAGAGGTGATATGATCTGAGACAGAGTTAGCATCCTAAAGGTCGTGATCTGAGGAACTTGTTCAGGTCATGCAGATCTAGAATAGGGTGCCAGACCCTCGTCCGCTTTGGGACCAGGAAGTACCTGCAGACAAACCCTGGGTGTTCTGGAGGATGTGCTACTCTGACCATGGCCTCCTTGTGGAGGAACTGGGCTATATTCTCTCGAAGAGCCGACCGCGTGTCAGTAGATTCCAAGTCCTCCCGCGGGACGCAGGCTCAGCTTGGAAGGTACTGCCCAAATTCCAGAGCCGGACCCTGACCGACCACTTCCAGAACCTACCTGTCTGTGGTGACAGCGGACCCGGCAGAGAAGAAGTGGCGAAGCAGGCCCCCCACAGGAGGACGCAGGGAAGGCGTGACTAGCATGAGGGTGGCAACTCCTATGCCATCACTGAGCAGGCTTGGAGGAGGAGAACCCAGCTGAGGAGCCACCGGGTCCCTTCCCTCCGGGCTTATGGACCAACAAGGCCACAAACTTGGGCCTGGGTCACTAGGACTGAGCCTGCTGGCCTCGCTGATGCTGGGCTGGTTTTGCTGCAGGAGTGGAAGACCGAAAGGGCTGTCGCTTCTGCTGCCTGGAGTCCTTGGGATCCTTCTGCGCCGATGTTACAGAGTCCAAGGTGGCACTGGACTTCTCAATTCGCTGGGAGTGACCCTTCACACTGGGCCAAAACAGGTCGGTGCCCAGGAATGGAACATCTGCCAGCTTGTCCTGAGTGTCTGCCGTAAAGGTCAAGATCCGCAGCCAAGCACTACGGTGCATGACATCTGCAGCCACCACTGAGTGGGCACAGGGATCCCCCAGACCCAGAGCCATCTGAAGTTACTGCTTGGCCACTGCCTGGCCCTGATCTTGGACCTGCTTGACCATGGTCTGGAGGCCCAAAGATAGCTGAGGAATCACCTCATCCAAAGAGCCCAAGAGGGCATGGGAGAAGTCTGCCATCAAGTCAGCTGAGCTTGCCTAACGGAGACTGAGCGAGGAAGCAGCACAGACTTTTTTTGCCAAATGGTCAAAGTTCTTGGACTCATCAGCCAGTGGCTTGTCGACGTCCTCGATATTGCCCAAGCACCGAAACACGGAGTCGGTCACCAGCCCCTTGGCTGAGGGGTGCTCCATGAAACCCGAGAGGATACCGATGGGTATTGCAAACTTGCGGGCCATCTGGGTCGAAGGCGCCGGCCATGACATGGGGTGTTGCCAAAGCTCCAGGGCCGGACCGACAATAGCCCTGGCCACTGGAAAGGCCTCCGTTGGACAGTCCCCTTTGTCCAGAATCTCTGTAAGGGGATAGTGAGCCTGCTACTGAATGAGCCCCATCTTCATCCCTGTTGACTTGGAGATGAGACAGAGGATGCCCAGGAAGGAAATGGGCCCCTTCCTCTGTCGAAAGATCCCTGATGGACTCGTCGCCAACTGGACAGGAGTGCAGTGAGGAATCCTTGGTCTCGGAGGAGTCCGCATACAGCGGCTGACCACCCGAGTCACCTTCAACCCTCCACGGGCGGTCAGGTGTAAGGGTGGCCGATAGTCGATAGGGAAGCCCCTTGGCCGGCTGAGACTCCTTGGTCGGAGCGCTGGTCAGTGGCTCCTTGGGTTGTGGCTCCACCATGATCGGTGAAGAGGCCTGCTTTGGCCGAAACAAGATGGTCTTGACTGGCACCGCTGGGGAAGGGATGGTTTTGACCAATCCCACAGGGGGAATCAGTGTTGGCCTCTCGGGCGACAGCCAAGTGATGGCCAGTGTGGAAGCCGAGGTCGGCTTTGGACTAGCCAGCACCAACTGTTGCCACATGAGGTCTTCGTAGCATCGATGCAACCTGCGCCGAAGCCGCTCCTGACCCGAGGAGGACAAAGATGAGGAATAGTGGTGACACTGCTTCCTGTGGCGCTGAGAGTGGGAGCGCCGATGACGGCGGGAGCTGCTCAACCCACTGGAGGAGGACTGAGACTTCGGTCGCCTGAGTGCCGGTGGGGAATCTCGGAGGGAGTCGGGGAGTGCCATGACTCCTCCTGGTCTGGGTCATGACCAAAGGGTTCTGCTCAGCGGACTGAGCAGCCTCTTCTAAGGTCACAGGCAGGACCAGAATCCTGAAAAGAGAATTGCCAACCTTTTCGGATGACAATCGGTCCATAGGGTTGGGAAAATCTTGCCCGCATCATCGGCTTGCAGCTCGATCAACTGGTCCAACGAGGTCTCCTTGAAGCCAGTGGCCATGCCGCGATTCTGACTGTGGTCAAAACCTGGGAATCCTGAGACCAAGAACGTTCCTGGTCCCAGGAACGTCGATGGTGAGTCTTCTCTTTCTTCGACTCCTTGTTTTTGTGAGAGCGGGAGCTGTAAGATCCAGAAGGGCCCTGCCCCTTAGTCAGTAGTGACTGGCACTGCTCAATGAAGGAGCCCAAAAAAGTGGCGCCAAATTGGAGTGGAAAGAAAGCAGAAGCCAAGGAGGACTGCACAGCGGCCCGAGCCACCTCCTCCTCGAACGCCGTAAGCTGTTCCAGCTGCTCGGTGGGCCCCGCAGCCGTGGCGACCACCCAATGGGCATCTTTAGATTTGACCAGAGGATGTCATTTTTCCATGTGGCTGAACTTAAGGTGGGTGAGGCAGTCCTGAGACCGCCACGTGAAACGACCGACAAATATCACAGGCCTGAGTAGCGTGTTCATTGTCCAGGCAGTAGATGCACGTGGCATGTGGGTCGGTATGCGACATCTTCTGCCCGCATGGCAACCGCTGAAATCTGGGTGCGGACTTATCATTCACTGCAGTCGGGAGCTCAAAGACGATTACCAAAATGGTAAGAAAGTTTTAGAAGCAATCCAAATGGATTAAAAGCCCTAGGACCTACAATGCGGGAGCACAAAGGAGGGAACCTGTTTCTTCCAGTGGAAAGGAAGATCTGGCATCATGGGGTGGAGCCGAGGGATATACCACCCGAGTGGGTGGGAGGAGCCAGCTTGAAGACTTTCCGGCACATCTTAAAGGGAAAGGACATTGCCAGATAGCGTGGATAGAACAACATATCGACGTTCCTAGAAATAATCCATATAGAAATTTGGACTATTGTCATTAGGGCCATATATAGTGGACATTGTGTATTTTTTATTTTGAATTTGAATTTCTGCTATAATATATCTTCCCTGCACATCTGTATTGGTTATGATAGGTTTAATTTCTTTTTTTCTGAAAAACAATGCCACCTCTCTTGCACTGTGTTGATATGATGGACACCTAGACCCCATCGATGTCTAAACCAGACAAAATCTTCTTTTAAAAAATGGGTCTCCTGCACCATTAAACAATTTTTTTTTTGTCTAAATAATCATTTTAGTTACTTTAGTTTTATTTCTAAGACCTTTTACATTCCATGTTACATATTTTAAAACATCACCCATTTTTGTATTTAATTATATATATATATTTGTATTTAACAAATATACAGACATGAATTATAGCATACAATGCCACTATGGTTCTCAAAAGAGGTTGCTGTGAAAGTCAGGAAGAAAAAGATAGCATTCCGGAAGTATAAGGAAACACAGAAGGAGCAGGACAGAGAGCTGTACCAGTTAAGGCAGAAGGAAGCAGGAGGGAAGTCAGAATAGCAAAGGCCCAAACTGAGGAAAGATAGTCAACTCAGTTAAGAAGGGAGATAAAACCTTTTATAGGTACATCAGTGAGTGTAGAAAGACAAAGGGAGGGATAGTGAGGCTGAATACAATGAACGGTGGGTGGGCAGAGGGGGACAGTCAAAAAGCAGGGATACTGAACGAATATTTCTGCTCAGTACTCACAAAAGAGGAGGGGGAAGTGCCTAATCCAATTAACAGAGCACTCTTGATAGGGGGGTCAATCCCAGTCCTTTCACAGAAGAAAGGGTTCTGCAAGAACTCCTAAAACTGAAGGTGGACAAAGCAATGGGTCCTGATGGAATTCACCCCAGGATTCTAAAAGAATTAAGGGAGGAACTAGTGAAACCACTGGCTACTCTTTTTAATAAATCATGGGAGGATGGTGTGGTACCCGAGGACTGGAGGAAGGCAGATGTGATTCTCCTTCACAAAAGTGGTACCAAGACAGAGGCAGGAAACTACAGACCTGTCAGTCTGACCTCTGTGGTAGGGAAAGTGATGGCGTCACTTCTGAAGGAAAGATTAGTTGAGTACCTAGAGGCCAGTGGGGCACAGGACCCAAGGCAGCAAGGGTTCATAGCGGGAAGGTCATGTCAGGAATCTAATAGATTTCTTTGACTGGGTGACCAAAGTAGTAGACCAGGGAGGGCTGTGGACATGGCCTACCTAGACTTTAGCAAGGCATTTGACACAGTCCCATAAAAGATTAATAGTCAAATTAACCAGCCTGGGGTGGGTCCCAGGGTGGTAACCTAGTAAAACATTGGCTGCGCAACAGGACACAGAAGGTAATTGTAAATGGGTCCACTCTGAAGAAGAGGGGTTACAGTGAGGTACCGCGGGTTCAGTATTGGGTCCAGTCCTTTTAATGTCTTCATCAGTGACATTGCAGAGGGACTGGAAGGAAAAGTATGCCTTTTGCAGATAGACACAAGATCTGCAACAGGGTTGATACACAGGAGGTGTGGAAAGGACGAAAAGGGACTTGGCAAGGTTGGAGGAATGGTCAGAAGCATGGCAGCTAGATTCAATGCAAAGAAGCAAAATAATGCACCTGGGAAACAAGAACCCAGGGGAAGAATACACAATGGGTGGGGAGGTAATAACAACAACAAAAAAGGAAAGGGACCTGGGGGTAATCATATCAGATGACCTTAAGGTTAGCAAGCAATGTGAGAAGGCAGTAGGGAGGGCTGGGGGTATACTGGGATGTATAGGGAGAGGCATCAGCAGCAGAAAACAGGAAGTTGTTATCCCTCTGTACAGACAGTTGGTGAGACCCCATCTGGAGTACTGCGTCCAGTTCTGGAGACCCCATCTCCACAAGGACATAGACAGGATAGAGGCAGTCCAGAGGAGGGCAACTAAAATGGTGCAGGGTCTGCAAGAGAAGCCGTATGAGGAGAGACTAAAGGAGCTTAATATGTACCCTTGAGAGGAAAGAGGGAGGGGACATGATAGAAACTTTCAAGTACCTCAGTGGAATCAACAAAGTCCAAGAGGTAGCATCTTTCAGAAAAAGAGCGTTAAGAACAAGGGACACAATTTAAAGACAGAAGGGGCGGTTAGGGTCAATGTGAGGAAGTATTATTTCACAGAGAGGGTAGTGGATGCATGGAACAGCCTTCCTGAGGAGGTTGTGGGGTCAAAAACTGTGGGAGAATTCAAGAATGCATGGGACAGACATAAGGCAATTCTTGTTGGGGGTAGGAAGAATTAGGCTGTTGGCTAACTAGGATCTGCGGCCTATCCTGTAGGTAGGGAAATGGGCAGACTAGATGGGCCAAGCGGTCCTTATCTGCCGTCAAAGTCTATGTTTCTATGTTTTGCTCATCCCTAACCTCTGCTTGTAAATTTTTTGTGTTCTTGGACCCCCCTCTTCTTTTTTTCTGTTTTCCTTTGTGTCAAATTCTTTGACATCTTGAGTATCCTATTTTTGCCTGACCTATCCTACCCCCAACCCCTAATAAATTTTCTGGAAGTTACATAGAAACATAGAATTTGAGGACAGATAAGGACCGCTAGGCCCACCTAGTCTGCCCATTTCCTACCTAACAGATAAGCTGCAGATCCTAGTTAACCAACAGCTTACTTCCTCCTAGCCCCACCAGGACTGCCTTATGTCTGTCCCATGCATTCTTGAATTCCCCACTGTTCTTGACTCACGACCTCCTCAGTGAGGCTGTTCCATGCATCCACAACCCTCTCTGTGAAAAATACTTCCTCACATTACCTCTGAGCGTCCCCCTCTATCTTCAAATTGTGCCCCTTATTCTTGCACATCTCTTTTTCTGAAGGATGCTACCCTCTTGGACTTTGTTGATTCCCTTGAGGTACTTGAAAGTTTCTATCATGTCCCCTCCTCTCCTTCTTTCCTCAAGGGTATACATATTAAGTTCCTTTAGTCTTTCTTCGTATGTCTTCTGGTGCGGACCCTGCACCATTTTGGTTGCCCTCCTCTGGACAACCTCCACTCTGTCTATGTCTTTGCGGAGATGGGGTCTACTGAACTGCACACAGTACTCCAGATGGGGTCTCACCAACTGTCTGTATAGAGGGATAACAACTTCCTGTTTTCTACTATTGATGCCTCTCCCTATGCATCCCAGTATCCCCCCAGCCTTCCTTACTGCCTTCTCACATTGCTTGCCCACCTTTAGGTCATCTGATATAATTACCCTCAGGTCCCTTTCCATTTTTACTGTTGTCAGTATCTCACCCCCCATTGTGTACTCTTCCCCTGGGTTTTTGTTTCCCAGGTGCATTACCTTGCACTTCTTTGCACTGAATCTGAGCTGCCATACATTTGACCATTCATCCAACCTTGCCAAGTCCCTTCCCATCCTTTCCACTCCATCTTGTGTATCAACCCTGTTGCAGATCTTTGTGTCGTCTGCAAAGAGACATACTTTTCCTTCCAGTTCCTCTGCAATGTCACTTATAAAGACATTTAAAAGGACCGGTCCCAGTACTGAACCCTGTGGTACCCCACTAGTAACCCTCCTTTCTTCACTGTGGACTCCATTTACTACTACCCTTTGTGTCCTGTTGTCTAGCCAATTTTTTATCCAGGCTACCACCTTGGGACCCACTCCAAGGCTGGCTAACTTGTGTATTAATCTTTTGTGTGGACTGTATCAAATGCCTTGCTAAAATCTAGGTAGGCCATGTCCACAGCCCTCCTGGTCTACTACTTGGTCACCCCGTCAAAGAAACTATTAGATTCGTCTGACATGACCTTCCCATCGTGAATCCATGCTGCCTTTGGGTCCCAGCCCCACTGGCACTAATAGGTACTCAACAATTCTTTCCTTCAGAAGTGATTCCATCATTTTCCTACCACTGAGGTCAAACTAATTGGTCTGTAGTTTCCTGCCTCTGTCCTGCTCCCACTTTTGTGAAAAGGAATCACATCCACTCTCCTCCAGTCCTCAGGTACCACCCCATCCTCCCGTGATTTGTTAAAGAGAGTAGTCAGTGGTGTCACTAGTTCTACCCTTAGTTCTTTTAGAATTCTTGGTCGAATCCCATCAGGCCCCATTGCTTTGTCCACCTTCAATTTTATTAGTTCTTTCAGAACCCTTTCTTCTGTAAATGGACTGGTATTGACCCTCATCTTCAGAGTGTTTCTCTTGTTTGGTTTAGGTACCTCCCCCTCCTCTTCCTTTGTGAATACTGAGCAGAAATATTCGTTCAGTATCCCTGCTTTTCACTGTCACCCTCTACCCACATTCCCTCCCCTTTATTAAGCCTCAGTATCCCTCCTTTGGTCTTTCTTCGCTCCCTAATGTACCTATAAAAGGTCTTATCCCCCTTCTTAACAGAGTTGGCTATCCTTTCCTCCCCCATAAACTTCACCCCCCCCCAAAACCATAGTCATCTTAGAGGACTGAAGGCCACAAGGGGCTTCTACAGCATCATACCCAAACAATGTGGAACCCTTAGAGAGGTGCTCAAAAATGCTAGCTGTTCATCAGAAGTACATCCCGATATCCTGAGACAAGAAAAACACCTAAGGCAAACAGCAGAGGCTGCTGCCCTTAAATATGCATTAGATGCATCATAAGCCAAACGCAACAGATGTTTACCAGCTTCAGCACCAGCAGATAAGATGCTCAAGTCAGTTTTAGCAGGGCCAGAGACTGAGGCATAGTACGAGCAGCCTTCCAAAGGCTATTCTGATACTTAATCATACGGGCCTGGTAATTTGCAATCCTAAGACCCAAGGATGCTGAGGCATAGGTAAATTTGCCCATAACATCCAGCCTCACAGATTCTTTATTAGGAGGCAAAGTATTCCTGTTTCTAGCAGCATTAGAATGATTATGAGCAGCCATAATGACCACAGAGTCAGGCCCTGGCTGGGTAGCATAAAAGGCTTCCTAGACGGAGCAGGGTGCTACTTATCAGCCTTCTATGAAGCAGCAGGCAGGGTATTAGGCCTGTGCCAAGCAGCAAAGGCAGCATGCTCTAAGGCAGGATATATTGGAATTATAATGGAAGGAGCACAAGTTACTTCCAATAATTCCATTAGATTCCTCTTTGAGGAATCTTCCTCTTCTGCGGTAAATCCCGTGGCAGACAACATCTGCTGTATCACGGCTTGAAAAGGGAGGGAGGTCCTCAGGAGGAGACCGTGGAGAATAAACTGAGTCCTAACTGCAGGATGAGAGGGTGGAGCTGGAGGGGCAAATTCCTTTCTTCAAAATGCCCGTCACCCTCATATTCCTCCTCTAAATCCATCTCAAGATCCATGAGCTCAGGACTGTACTTCATTTAATTATCGTCATCACAAACAATGATGGGAACCGCCAAGGGAGCCAGCAATGCTGTCACCAGTGGATAAGAGGCAGGAATCTGCTGTGTGCTTGTAGAAATCATTGACACAGGCCCCGGATAAGAAGGCCCTGTCAGTGGTAAAGCTACCTGCAGTGGCAACCGTGGTAGCAGGCGACTTACTGTGTCATGTTTGAAAACAATGCCAGCACAGTCAGGTAGTCAACGGTGCCCTGAAAAGGGCCCCAAACTACCTGCGTCGAAGCGCCAGAGCCCAACAACGGCAACCTACTATCCACAGTAGGTATGGCAGTGCCTGAGCCGAACCTCAACTTTGGTGTCTCAAGGATGGTCAAGGGGGCTTTTGTCAATGCCACCGGAGGAGACACTGACCAGGACATGTACCGGTTTTCAACTGTGACTGTGCCCTCGCTGGTGAAGCAGCCTTGTCTTTATCTTTACGTCTGTGCTTACGGCCACATAATGAGGGGCCCAGTATGATGCACTTTCTTTGTCCTCTTCCTTAAGTTTTGATGACCATTTGTCAGACAACAGTGAGGGAGAAACAGACCTGGAGCCTTTTTTTCTTCTCCATGGCTTTTATAAAATTTTTTGAGCAAGGAAGGTTTCTAGAGCCTTCTGACGACATCACCTTGTAGCCTGGTTGAAACTCAGGCAAATTGCACAAGTTCTCACATTGCAAGAAAGGCCCAAGCATCACATACAAATGAAGTGTGTCATCTTTGTAAATTTTATAACCGCAGACACAATACTGTATATGAATAAAGGTTCTTTAGACTTCGGCAGCATGCAGAGTTGAAAGGTATATTAACAAACAATAGAAAAATGACACTATGGAGCAAAGAGCTCACACTTCTGTACCACAATGCCTACTACCATGGATAATGGACCAGCAAGAAGTGGGGAATGTCAGTAATATTTGGACTAGAAATAGCAGGCTTTGCAGGTCAGACTCCTATATGATGGCTGACACTTTTTCCTCCAGTGAGATGGAACCCTGGGTTCAAGGTTTGGGATCAGCAGGGATTGATATATTTGATACATTTCCTTACTCAAGCTGATCAACTTAAAAGTTTCCAGCTCCTCAAGCCAGAATTTGGGTTACACCAGTGGGACATCTACAAGTACCTGCAGTGTAGTGATTACATTATTAAAGGCCCGTGTGCTACAAACCTTAAGGTTGACTTACCACCAGAGGTGTGTTTCTTATGTACCAAATTGCAACTACTGGACCAGAAGGGCATTTTTTTCTCACAGCCATACCCTCTGTTACTGAGGGAAGGAGGCAAAACAGCCATACAGCAAACCCACACTAAATGGACTACTGAGGCAAATATTCAGCTGACCCCAGAGGAATGGAAGAAATTTTGTCAAGGGATACGCAGCACTACAGCTTCCTTATCCTGGAGAGAATTCAGGTGGAAGATAGGCGCCAAGTTCTTTATTACCCCGGTAGTCTCTAAACACTATGGCAACAATGCTAAAGATCAGTGCTGCAGAGGATGTGGAGGACAAGGTACACAATATCATATTGTTTGGGACTGTCCGGAGATTTTGGTCTGAGACAGGAGATGCAATAAAAACACAAGTTACTCACCTGTTGCAGTAGTTCTAGGTGGTATATGTTGTTCACCCACACTTTCTGGCAGTGTCCTTTCCCTTCAAATCTTGCCGGAAAGTCTTCAAGCTGGCTCCTCCCACCCATCCAGGTGTATAACTCTGCCTCAGCCCATGATGTCAGATCTGCCTGCTGAAGCAGTACTGTGCTAATGGCCAGGGGAGGATGGGGGGGGGTCAGTGTAGATGAACAACATATGCCATTCCTAGAACTACTGTTACAGGTGAGTAACCTGTGTTTCTAGGGACATGGATTTGTTGTTCTAGCCACACTTTCTGGCAGATTCCAAGCAGTTTTCCGGTAGGAGGGAGGCAAGCTGCACACCCCTACATAGGAAATAAGGACTGGAGAACTAAGGCCCCAAAACTAGCATCCTGGCATGACTCTAAGTCAATGTGGAGATGGGAAATGAAGGTGTGTGCTGACTTCCAGGTAGCAGCCCTGCAGATTTCCTGGATAGGGACACCCCTAGAAGCAGCCACTGACGCAGCGGTATGGCGCGTGGAATGAGCCCTAAGTCCTCCTGGAGGCTCCCTACCCACCAATCTATAGCAGAGATCAATGCAAGAAGTGATTCACCTGCCAATCATCTGCTTGGCTGCAGGTCTGCCAGGTGCAGCTTCAGCGTAGGTGACAAACAGCTGGCGAACGTCTCCCCGAACTCCAGCTGTGAGCTCTTTGTAGTAAGCGAGTGCTCTCCTCAGGTCCAGAGTATGAAGCCTGTGTTCAGCCTCTGAGGTGTGATTCGGGAAGAACACTGGAAGACTCTTCACCTGATTCAGGTGAAACCCCAACACAACCTTTGGGAGGAACTTTGGGTTGGGGCGCAGGACAACCTTGTCCCTGTGGAAGACAAGGTAAGGAGACTCCACCAAGAGCACCTGGAGCTCACTGATCCTTCTGGCTGACGTGATGGCCACCAGAAAGGCGGTCTTCCATGACAGGTGTGACATCTCACACCCATGCATCGGTTTGAATGGTTCTCCCATGAGCGTTGCCAAAACCAGCAACAGATCCCACAGTGGTAGTGGTTCACACACCGGAGGGGAAATGTGATCTAACCCTTTGAAAAAGGGCCAGACCATTGTGTCCTGCGCCACCAACCACTGACTGGCCCAGGCCCGGTAAGCATAGATGGCTGCCAGGTACACCTTAAGGGTCGTCGACCGATGTCTCCCTTTGGAGAGAAACCACAGGTAATCCAAAATGCTGGCCGCTGGACAGGACAAGGGGTCCAGCCCCTTGCCCTGACACAAAATAGAGAATCTTTTCCATTTGAAGGCATAGCACTTCCTGGTCGATTCCTTTCTAGATGCCTCGACTACAGTGAGGATATCTTTGGTGAGACTCAAAGCCTGGAACTCTAGCTGTTCAGGAACCAGGTTGTCAGGTGCAGGGATTGAAGGTCCAGGTTGAGTACCTTCCTCTGATTGATGGAGAGCAGGTCCAGGCAGAGTGGAAGATGCCTTGGAAGCCTGTTGCTGAGGCTGAGGAGATCTGGGTATCAGTGCTGGCAAGGCCAGTCTGGGGCAACCAGGATCACCTGTGCCTAGTCCCTCCTGACCTTGAGTAGCACCTTGTAGATCGAGGAAAGTGGAGGGAAGGCATAGAAGAGGCCTGGGGTCCACGGCCTCAAGAAGGCGCCCTGCAGACAGCATTGCTGAGGGGGCAGGCACAAAACAGCCTCAGCTTTGCATTCTCCCTGGAGGCGAACAGGTCCATCTGAGGGATGCCCCACTGGGAGAACAGACTGTGTACTACCTCCGGATGGAGAGATCACTTGTGAGATACCTTGCCCACCTGGCTGAGGGCATCTGCCAGCTGACTGGAGGCAGCTGCCACACGGATGGATAGGAGATCCGCCTCCAGGCTGCGCATGAGGGTCCATACATGGAGAGGTTCCTTGCACAAAGGCAGGGGAGTACATCCTGCCCCATTTGTTGAGACAGTACATGGTTGTGGTGTTGTCCGTCTGGACTTGAACCACTTGACCCCGAACAAATGGAGCGAATACAGTCAGCGCCAGCCGAACTGCTCAAAGCTCCAGTAGGTTGTGGCATCAGGATTCCTTGGGGGGTCAAGAGCCCGTGGACCCTGTGTTCCCCCATATGGGCATCCCAGCCTGTGAGACAGGCGTCGGTTGTCAGGATGACCATAGGCTCAGTGTGGACAAATGAGATCCCTTTCTGCAGATGCTCTGGGACAAGCCACCACTGAAGAGCGTCTCACATCATCTGGGTCACAGTAACCAGCTGGTTGAAGTGACTGTAGCACTGAGACCACTAACTGGACGGCTTGCATTGCAGGGAGCACATATGGCAATGGGCCCATTGGACCACGGGGCTGCAGGTTGCCATGTAACCCAGAAGGTGCAGGAGTCTTGGGCAGTGCGCAAGTGCACAACCTGAAATGATCAGGCAAAGGAGGAGGAGAGAACCTCCACCCTGTCCGCCAGGAGCCTGGCTCTGGCTCGGCAAGAGTCGAGCTCTGCCCTGATGAATCTGATCACCTGCGAGGGCACAAGTTCTGACTTGGCCTCGTTGACAGGAGACCAAGTTAGATGCAGGTCTGGAGGGCCAGATCCCTGGACTGCTCCGCCTCCTGTCTGGAGGGACCTGCTATCAGCCAGTCATCCAGGTAGGGGTACACCCGGACCCCTCGACACCTCGGGTAGGCTGCCACCACTGCTATGCATTTGGTGAAGACCCTGGGGACCAAGGAGTGGCCGAATGGCAGTGCCTGAAACACGTTGATGGTTCCCTCAGCTCGGAAGCAGAGGAAGATTCGGTGGGACAGATGGATCGGGACATGAAGAAACGTGTCCTCTACATCCAGAGAGAAAAAACACAGGTCCTGCTCGAGAGATGGTATTATCTAAGACAGAGTTACTGTCCGGAAGGTGCTAGACCTAAGGAATTTGTTCAGGTTGTGCAGATGTAGAATGAGGTGCCAGCCCCCCATTCGCTTAGGTTTCAGGAAGTACCTGGAGACAACCCCTGGGTGTTCTGGAGGATCCGCTACCCTGACCACAACCTTCTTGCAGAGGAGCTGGGCTATGTCATCTCGAAGAGCCGACCGAGAGTCTGCAGATACCAAGTCCTCCAATGGGGCTTGGCTTGGCTTGGAGGGTACTGCTCAAACTCCGGAGGCAGACCCTTACCGACCACTTCCAGAGCCCACCTGTCCATGGAAACAGTAGATCAGGTGCAAAGGAAGTGGCCCAGGGGAGGTGTGATGGGCATGAGAGTGGCAGCCCCCATTCCGTCACTCAGTAAGCTTGGAGGAGGAGGAGGAGGAGGACCCGGCTGAGGAGCCACTGGGTCCCTTCCCTCCTGGCTTTCATACCACTGAAGCCAATGACTTGGGCCTATGGCGCCAGGGTTGAGCCTGCTGTCCCGGCTGCTGCTGGGCTGGTTTTGACACAGGAGTGGGGTACCGAAAGGGCTTGCACTTCTGCTGCTTGGAGCACTTGGGATCCTTCTGGGTGGATGTAATGAAGTCCAAGGTGGCACTGGACTTCTCGATACACTGGAGGTGACCCTCCACACCAGGCCCAAACAAGTCGGTGCCTAAGAAGGGAACATGCGCCAGCTTGTGCAAAGTGTCTGCCGTGAAGGTCGAGATCCTCAGCCAAGCCCCATGGTGTATGGCGACTGCGGCCACCACCGAGTGGGCACAGGAATCCCCAATGTACAGAACCATCTGGAGTTGCTATCTGGCCACAGCCGAGCCCTGGTCTCGGACCTGCTTGACTGTGGTCTGGTGGTCTGCAGGAAGATGAGGAATCACCACATCCAGGGAGCCCAAGAAGACATGGGAGGAGTGTGCCATCAGGTTGGCCGAGCTTGCCAGGTGGATGCTGAGAGAGGAGGCAGCACAGACATTTTTGGTGGAGTGGTCCAATTTCTTGGACTCCTTGTCTGGTGGCCTGTCAACATTGACTGTATTGCGTGAGCGCCGAGACACGGAATTGACCACCAACCCCGTCAGCTGAGGGGTGTTCCGTGAACCCTGAGAGAGAACCAGTGGGTATCACGAATTTGTGGACCATCCAGGCTGAGGGCGCCAGGTAGGAGGCAGGGTGCTGCCAATGCTCCAAGGCTGGGCTGACAATGGCCTCAGCCACTGGGAAGGCCTCTGTCGGAGAGTCCCCTTTATCCAGAATCTCTGTAAGGGGACAGCAAGCCCACTTCTGAACAGGCTCCAGAGGCATCCCCGTAGACTCGGAGATGAGACGGAGGATGCCCAGGAAGGATGTGGGTCCCTCCTCCATCGAGAGACTCCCCATCGACTGCATGTCAATCGGACAGGAGTGCAGTGAGGAATCCTCAGACTCGGCAGAGTCCGCATAAAGCAGCCGACCACCCAAGTCGCTCTTGACCCACTGTGGACGGTCAGGCATGACAGTGACCAACAGCCGATGGGGAAGACTCTTAGCTGGCTGAGACTCCTTGGTTGGAGCCCTGGTCAGTGGCTGCTGGGTTGAGGGCTCCACCACAATTGGTGGAGAGGCCAACTTCAGCCAAACCAAGGTGGCCTGAACCAGCTTCGCAGGTGGAGGAACAGTTTCAACTGGCCCCTCTGGGAGCGTTGGTATCGGCCTGTCAAGTGAAAGAGATGTGATGGCTGGTGTGGAAGCCAGGGTCAGCTTCAGACCAGACAACACTAACTGTTGCCACATGAGGCCTTCGTAGCATTGATGCAACTTGTGCTGAAGCCTCTCCTCACCTGATGAGGATAAAGACGACGAATAGCGGCACCACCACTTTCCATGGCGTTGAGAGTGGGACCACTGATGTCGGCGGGATTTGCTCAACCCACTGGATGAGGAAGACCTAGACTTCGGCCACCGGTGGTGCCAATGGAGGATCTCGGAAGGAGCTGGGAAGTGCCTCCTGGTCTGGGTTGGTGACCGGAGTTCTGGCTCAGGGGGCTGAGCTGCCACTTCGGTGGTCACTGGCAGGACCGAAGTCCTGAATAGAGAATTGTCAGCCTTATCTAGTGACAACAGGTCGACAAGGTCGAGAAAAATCTCGAGTGCATCATCAGCCCACGTCTTGGCCAGCTGACTTGATGGGCGCACCGTGAAGCCAGCGTCCAAAGCAAGGGATTCCTAAGACTGAGATCACTCTCGATCCCAAGAACATCGATGGTGAGTCTTCTCCTCGTCATGTCTAGACTCCTTCTTGCCAGAGCACGAGCTGTGTGAACCCAAAGGGCCCTCTCCCTTGGTTGGGAGAGACTGGCGCAGCTCCTTGAAGGAGCTCGAAAAAGTGGAGCCCAATTTGAGTGGAACAAATACAGAAGCCAAAGAGGACTGCGCTGCGGCCCAAGCCACCTCCAACTCAAAGGCCTGAAGTTGCTCCAACTGTTCGGCTGACCCTGCAGCCACGGAGACCACCCAACAGGCGTCCTTGGATTTGACTGGGCAGCCCACTTTCAGGCGGGCAAGGAGGTCCTGAAGGACCGACGGCTGAAACAACTGGCACATGTCGCAGGCCTGGGATCGTGCTCATGGCCCAGGCAGGAAATACACGTGGTGTGCGGGTCGGTGCACAACATCTTCTGCCTGCATGGGCACCGGCAAAATCCAGGCAAGGACTTTTCCTCCATCGCAGTCGTGATCGAAGATCGTGCTGAAGACGGAACTCTAACAAGTTTAAGTTTTGGAAGTAAATCTGAAGATTTGAGCGCCAGGGCCTACTCAATGCGGAAGCAGTAAGGAGGGAACCTGCTTCTTCCAGCGGAAAGGAAGATCTGGCATCATGGGGCAGAGCCAAGGGTTATACCACCCGGGTGAGTGGGAGGAGCCAGCTTGAAGATTTTCTGGCAAGATTTAAAGGGCAAGGACACTGCCAGAAAGTGTGGATAGAACATCATATCCATGTCCCTAGAAACTATGTTAGATATCTCTCGATTACTAGTCTATATTTGGTCTTGGTGTAGCACAAAGACCTCTAATTCACAAACTGGAGCTATTAATTGCTCCGTCCATAGGACAATACTATATAAGCTCCTGTGGCTGCTCCCCAGCTCTGACATCAGCTGCTAGAGGCACGTTAGTCAAAATGCCAGGAGGGACAACAGGATCAACCAGATAAAATATAAATACAATAGTAGCAAAGTAAGTGGAAATTAGAAACACTGTACAAAATGGCTATTCGGGTACAAAACTGCTAATCGGGGGGCGTCCCAAACAGGGGTCTGAGACATAGGGACATGGACGTTTCGTTTCCCTTTAACAGAAACTCTGGATCTTTGACAGAATCTTACACATGAAGCCAATCAAAATCTCAGGTGTCAATCTGACCTGACCTTTCCTGCTGCAAGGTTCTTGGAAACTGAAAGCATTGTTAGGACCTGTAATCCTGACTACCCCTTGGGGACCAAGAACCAAGTGACTGACCTCAGCACTCGAAACCAAAATCAGGTTCCAAGGCAGTGTAGTTTGGCATCGGTGATGACCGGGAACTGGAACCAAACTGGTACCAGTGCCAGAGGTTTTCTGCAGAACAGGAGATGCGGGATTTACTCATGACTTGGAATCTGAGGAAGCTTGGTTGGATCTTGTAGGATTGCCACTGGTGTTTAGCAAATGGATCTAGGAAACTGGAACATGCCACAGCCCCACAATGTCATGCTCAGAACTGAGAGCTGTGGACTTACCTGATGGAAACTCCTGCAGCAATTTTCATCATTTTCCCCTGGATTCCTTGCTCATCTTCTTACAATTGGGGCATCTGGGAGCAGTGGCAAGTGGTCTGAGCCCAAACACTAAAGGTACTCTTCATACCCATCAGCAAAGAGTACATGGCTGTAGTAGTTGGTACATTTTTTGAAGTCATCTGAGCGGGTTCATCAACAAACAGACCATGACAGAAAGCTAAAAATCCCTGGTATACGTGAGGAACAACAAGAGGGAGCAATGCCAGAACTGAACTTGGGCTGAACAGAACTGAAACAGATAACAGCGCAGTAAGTAAGTCGATGAAACAACTGAAATGCAGACTGTATCTGGGTGTGCCTGATTTCGTTGGGGAAAAAGAAAGGTCTGACAGTTGGAGTAGTGGGGGTGGACAAGCGGTTGTGGCTTGAATCTGACTGGATGGTTTCCAGGTGCCTGCTCCTTGAGCCTTAATAATGCAAAATGGGTGCCTATGGAGGAATCCAAGTTGTTAGATTCCAGCATAACACATATCCTGCCATTTGTTATCACTTTCCTTACACACACACACACACACACACACACACACACACACACACACACACACACACAATATATAATGCCAGCACAGTCTGCAGAAATGTTGACCTTTAATGTTTTCCTGGGTCATTCTTGTGCAAGTGATGGAAAACCAGAGCAGGGGACTCTGATCTTAGACAGCAAGGAAATGTGAAAAATCCAAAATCTGACAACAGTCTATGATGACTGTGTTAGCAAGGTTATCAAAGAGGAGATAACCACAAGGGAGACCTTTAAATGTACAGAAGAGCAAATTATTTTTAATCAGTAAATGAAAATTATGTACTCACCATAATTCTTGATCTTCCCAAGTATCTTCACCATTCATTACGTATGGGTCTAGCCGGAGATCTGAACTCTGCTTGGGAAGATAAAGAACTTGTCTCTTAAAATTTTTCAGAGCTGGAGGAGCCAACTTTGGGACGGCAGCGCCCACGAGGCCTGCGTTCTACGTGGTGTTCGAGGAGTGGCCAGTAACTGACGCCGACTCCTCCCAGCCCTCAGTTCTGTCCGCCAGGAGAGGAAGAAAGAAGACATGGATAGAGTGAGGGCAAGGGAGCCCGAAGGATAGGGAAGGGGTAGGGAGAAAATAAAGATAAGAGCCGACTGAAGGAGTACAGGTAAAAGGGAAAGACTAGGAAGGGCAGGGATGGCCAGCACGCTGGACAGCCCTAGGCAGAAGGAAAAACACAAAAAAAGAGAGCGACAATAGTCCCCCTCCTGAATTACTCCCTCCTTTCCACTACATCTTCCTTTTTTACTAAGCAGCAGGGTTTACCCCTACTAAAAAATACCATACCCCCCTTAACTCTTACCCTTGAAATCAAGGGAGTAGATAGAAGAGAGAAAAGTGGGAAAGATGCTGTTCAGCACCTGGCCATAGGGAGGGAGGGCTGTAATGAATGGTGAAGATACTTGGGAAGATCAAGAATTATGATGAGTACGTAATTTTTATATCTTACCCAAGTCAATCTTCACCATTCATTACGAATGAGTCAGAGTGTCGAGATGGCAAACCCTGAGGGAAAAAGATTCCCCCAGCCCCTGTGGATGAACACAGGAGCAGAGGGGCCCTTTTTACGGGCCTGGCAAGGCCCATGAATGACCGTGAGCCGGCAGAAGCTCCTGAGACTTGGGAGATGGAAGGTGCCCCTGCAGTTCATGCTGTGCCCTGCGAGAGAAAAAGCGGGTCCCCCGGAAAGATGAACCCTACCCTGGACCAAGGGTGACAACCTCGAAAAGCAAAGCCATGCAGTCTGCCTGATGCATACCAAAATTTCTACCAACTTGGGTGCCACATCATTAGCATAGTACACTGCCCTTGAGAGGTGTCTTGCCAACTTCAGGCCCTGTGCTTAGAGGTGAACGGCTTGCCGGGTTTCTTCACTATCAGGCATGGCTGCGAGGAGTTCGCCTAGCAGCGTCCAGATGTGCCTGGTGTAGGCCACCTGGTGTGCCTGATGAGCAGCTATGCGCGACAGAAGGCATGCCGAAGAGAACACCCTTCTCCTCCAGCAGTCCAACTCAGCCGAGTTAGTGTCTGGAAGGGGCGGTGCCCAGATGGGGTATCCAGGAGTTCCACTCCTGATGTGGGGTGGGGCATGGCACCTGGAGAGCCCTTTGCAGTGCAATACCTGTGCATGTAGTCCCTAAGGGCAGGTGCTGGGTTGGCAGGATGTAGCCAGACAGCATACGAAGCCTCCAAGAACGGCTGTGGTCAGGGAGGTATGACCAGATGGTCAGCGCTGTAATCCCCAAGGAATGACAGTGTTGTACAGGCTGGGTTATGTCCAGCAAAATGGGAGACATGGAGCTCATCCAACATCTCCAATAAGAGGCGCTGGTAGGACGTGAAGTCTGTGTCAGCAGAGTAATGGAGGGAAGCATCCTCTTCCTCGGTGGAGGAAGTCAAAGATTCAGAGAAGCCTGATTCAGAGGGAGGTGGTGCAGAGGTCTGAGGTCTAAAAATGACCCTGTTGAGTACCCGGAGATAGCGGGGGAATGCAGCCGCTGATCCCCCTGAATTGTTTACAAGTCCTGGGGCCCCTCGGACCCAGGAGACTGGGAAGAGGGGAAGCCAGAGGATGAGAAAAAGGGACAGTACAGTGAACCAGGGAAGGTCCTCTGCAAGGACTGTGGGATTGTGCAGGGGACCCCTTTTGAAGGTGGGGGCTGCCTATCCTGCCTACCTCAGTGCGCCCAACAGACAAGGGGAGGACAGGGATTGTCCTTGGGGGGTGAACCCACAGGTGAGGAGAATGGAGCCATACAGAGCCCAATGGAAGGCCCCTATCCCCACCAACAGCAAGACCCTATCTAGCAGCAAAGGACGGCAACACCACATCTGCGCTATGACTCCTTCCAGAGCCCCGAGGGGCTCCATGAAGAGATCGTTGCCCAGACCGGCCCTGCCAATCCCTGACCTCAAAGAAAGAGACCTGCCACTCGGAAGATGCCTACTGGATGAATCCAGGCTGGCAGACAAGGAAGAGGGAGGCCCATTCACCGAAGAAGCGACTGTGGGCCCTTCCTGAGCACTATCCCCAGTGGCCAGAGTCGTCCCCACAGGAAGGACAGATTCAGCACCGGAGACAGTGCCAGCTCCCAAGTCGACACCAGTCGCGATGTCGGAACCTAAGCTGGAGTGGGAGTTGGCGCTGGCACCCAAATTGGCGCTGGCTGCAGAGTTGGCACCCAACTCAGTGCTAGTCGCGGTGTCGGATCCCAAGTCTGTGCCAGACACGGTAAGCCAACCCCAGGAGTACCATTAGAGACTCCAATAGAGCCCCCGGCACCAGAGGCGGCACCGGAAGGCTCCAGAGAGGCAGCGCTGTGAGTGGCACCAATGGAAGATGCCACAGACTGAGGATTCGCAAAAGGCCTTGGAGAGGCCCAGGCAGAATCCAAAGGCTCCCCAGAGCCAGGCAGCCAATCAGGATCACTTCGATACTCACCCTCCAAGTTGAAGGATGAGATCAGGGAGATTTCCAATCTGGCAACCCCCTGGATTCTAGGCCCCCCAGCACAGAGATCGGTGTCGGAGGGGAGCATGGGCACATGGGCAGCGCCACCCTGCTCACTGGCACTGTAGATGGCGCTGGGAGCAAAGGCGGTGTCGGCCCACAGCACTGAGGAGACCACCAGATCAGACCCAGTGTACAGCTGTGGCACAACACTGGAGGTCGTCCGTGTCTCTGAAGATACCCTGGACTGCAAGGGGTGATAAGTTGCCCCCCCAGAGGACGACTGCCCCACCAATCCCTTGCTGGGACCCCTGCCCCAGCAAGCTATGGAACAGAGGCGGTCTCGTTCCCACAGGCCCCTATAGAGTCTGGGGGGCTCAAGGGTGTAGCCCAAAGACCTAGTCTTGGCATCCTGAGTGTGTTGACAACTGCCGAAGGTTGGGAGATCTTCTCTCCAACCTTGCCGTGTGGATAACTATGGTGCGATAGTCCACGGAAAAGCAAGTGTCGCACTCGTCCACTGCGTGGCAGGGACTCAGACAGGTGAAGCAATGGTCGTGGGGGTCCGACATAGTCATAGAGTTGCCACAGGGGCACCGATGCATTGGGCCAACTCCCGCTCGTTTTGAACATGTTTTGCACCCTGACCCTGCCATTACCATTGTGCAGAAAATAACCAAAAAAGGGGAAAAAGAATATATCAGTGCTGTGATACCCTAAATGAACAGAAAAAAAACTCTGGTGCCGAAAACAGAACTGGTACTCACAGTGCCGAGAAGTTTGATAAACTGAGAAGGCCTAGGCGGAACTGAACTATACAGTTAGAAACTGAAGTCTTGCCTTTTGAACCTTCAAATAGTGCTTTGTTGCAGGCTATTAGAGAGCTTGATAAAAAAGTGGATACTTTGGGAACACGATTCACCGGCTTAGAAACAAGAATGGACTTGTTATCCGCAGAGGCTAAAACAGCAACAGACACGGCAAACAAATCTGCGGCCGCTGTATCAGGTATTGTCGCTGAAAATAAGCTGCCCCATCTCTGTTTAGAAAATTTAGAGAACGGAGTGAGGGCAGCTAACTTTCGACTGTTGGGCATTCTGAAGGACAAAGAAGGGGCCGATCTTATGGGTTATGTAATTGCCCTAATCCAGAAATGTTTGGCTCTAGATATACAACAGACTGTACATAAAACTTATAGGACCACCCCTCAGAGAGCCCTCACGGAGAACCTTTCCAGGACAGTAATGATAGTGACCAGTGGTCCCCACATCAGAGACCAAATTTTGGAAGCCGCTAAACTAAGGGCACTGCTCAAGCTACCTGGGGGGTAACCAGATCCATTTTTTCCCCGACCTGAGCTACTCGACCCAACAACATAGAAAGGCCCTTGATGGGGTTCGAACAGGCCTGAAAGCACTGGGGATAACGCACGTGTTGCAGCAACTAGCCCGATTGCGGATTTACTATGCTGGTAAGACTTTTCTTTTTTCTGACTGGTAGAAGCTGGGAAGAAATTTGAGTCAATAAAAAAGGACTTCCATCGTCCCCGTTTTGAGAGCCCTTCTGATGAGGAAGACTGAATTTTGTCAACATAAACTCCCCTTACTTAATTAGTAAGGGCTATCGGAAAGTAAAAGAAGGACTTGGGACTGCCACAATTCAACTGTAACTCACTCCACAAGTGTTTTTTCACTTTCTTGCTTTTGTTTGATTACCTAGAGTTTTGAGGTAATAGCTGAATGTGGAACGTAAAGCAGTTTGGTTGAATAGCTATGATGCAGTTTCTGGGGGTATATGGTGACACATGTCCTTTGCTCTTATTCAAATCTGTCCGGCTTCAGGTAGTTTCTATTCCTGCTATCAATTTTATGAACCCTGTAGCTTAGATAAATTTGGTTAGTAAGTTGTATTATGCCAACATATTTTAGGGAATGATTTTTAGTATACAGGGTGTTTGAGAATTAAGAAAATTACACCTGAAATTATTGGATATCTATATTACTGCTGGGGTAATCCCCTGTAGATGGAGTTCTTTAACGCTGCATCCTACTACTTTTAGTAGTTATTACCGCTTATGTAGATTTATGGGCGATAAGGTGCCAGTAACTGGCACTATAAGGTGAGTTTCTTCACCTGGTAACGATTTCTTTACTGATTTTTGATTCAGTCCATAAGTATGTTGCAATAGTCACATTTAGGAAACAGTGTTATTATTGACATCTTTAGTTGGTGGCTTTAATTTAAGGAACCCCTCATATTAGTAACAGTGGATGGCAAATACTGCATCCTATCATTGTATTGCTGGATGTGATAAACATTTTCATATTTGTACCAAGGAGATGTATTTTACAATGTAATTTGCATCGCAAACTAATAAAAATAAAGTATAAAAAAAAATAAAAAAAGAAACTGAATTCTTCCCTTGCAGATCCTTCCTCAACAACGGGAAAAGAGGAACTGAGGGCTAGGAGAAGTCTGCATCGGTTACTGGCCACTCCTCAAGCACCACAGAAAAAGCAGGCCTCGTGTGTGGCAGTGTCCCGACATTGGCTCCTCCAGCTCTGAAAAATTTAAAGAGACAAACTGTTTTTCTTCCCGAGCAGAGTCGAGACTTCCGGCTAGACCCTTACGTAATGAGTGGTGAAGAATGACTTGGGTAAGATAATTATTTTCTAAAACATATTAGTGAAATAGCCGGTAATCATCAGTTTATAGGCATACCTCTAGCAAAACAGCTGTCTAATTGTGCTTAATTTATTTTCTGTATGATGATACACGATGCTCCTTCCAGTTGTACTGACCAAAAACCACCACCGTACTCGCAAACTGCTTCTGAGTATAGTACTTGACATCCACTGTCAAGTCAGACTAGAAAGGGGTATCTTAATGTATAGGCCAACTAAGGCAACATGCTGCTTTTGGTGGGTGCCGCTGGTGTCCAACTATACAGCTGGGTGAACTATGTACACGCGTTCAGTGACTTGCTTGATGTCACATGGTGAGTTAGTGATTGTTGTGCGATTTGAACCTGGGGCTCCTCTTTCTCAGGCCTTAGCTCCAACCACTAGACCACACTGCCTTATTATTAGAAGCTATTTTAGTGAAACTGACATAATTAATGGCGGTGTTTCCATTTGAGAAACTGCACTGTGAATATAAAATAACCATTTTCCTTTTTTTGCTCCACCTCCTCTTATAAACACAGTGCTATTTACCTTTGTGGGCGTTGAACTCTCTTCAGGCTCATTCTGCTCATTCACTGGACTTGTTAATAAGGCTCGCCCAGTAGGTAACAACTGCTCCTCTTCATAATCTCCTAAAGATAAGCAGACAAAAATGAATGCAATATAAGCAATTTGCTACATGTCTGTACCACTTGGCCAAACAGGGCAACACAATCTTGTAATGTCAGTTACAACCACAATAGTGAGCCAAGGAAACAAAAGCCAACTTACTTTCACCTGCTACATAATTAGCAGGGAAATAGCCTTGTTGTCCACTCGTCAGGCGGCCAAACCACCAGTTATCATTATCTTTGTACAGCACTTGGATAATGTCACTGCGATGAAGGGTTAGCTCATCTGATCGATGCGCTGTGTAGTCATAGAGAGCTACAACCTATAAGAGAGATAAGACCACCACAGCTTTATCACTACTGTGCCACAGAGAGAAACCCCCAGCATTCACTTCCTCCTGCTGTAAAGCAGCTGAAACCAAAGCTGCACTTTGGTAAAAGCTGAGGCTGTCTAGGGTTTTGCTAATGGGATCAGGGGTGGTGGAACGCAGCAGGAGAAGCAAGATAAAGGACCGTGGGATTGCAGAAATGGTTAAAAACATTCAATACACTAAGATTAGCTTTGAAACAGCTGCTGTTAGTTATATTGGTGATTAACTTATGAAACAAAGAAGAAAGCTCAATGCATTCACTTTCTTAGAAGTGATACACTACCTCGAGAGCCACATTTGTGTTTTTTCTTGTTTTCTAAATTAATTTTTCTACTTGCTTTAACCATTTATTGGAAACGCACTTTACAGCTTAGAGGTCTTTTTGACAGTTGATGCTGAGTTGTTAACAAACTTGACATTTGTTACAATAAATATCAGTTAAGTAATATCTTGTTCAACAATAAAAACACATAATGAAACATTTATTTTGAGGATCCAAATCTAACTTAAAAAGCAGTTTTTCTAAGATCTTTCCAGTGCCATGAATATCCGCTGTGTTTTACAACTTTAACAATATAAGGGTTGTTTTCCTCTCTCCTTACTTAGTTCTGTTTGAGGCTGCGCAAGTCTCGGCCTGCACTTTGAAATTCTTCAAGGAACTTCAAAGTATGCTTTTCTGTGTATCCCTGACATTTACATGCATATCTTTATTAGACAGCACTCAACAGCATTGTAACAAAAAAAGCTGTATTAGAAGGATTCCAGCGTTTATCCTGTTGTGCATGTGGCAGGTTAAGGAGAATCTGATCATTTTACCCTTTTTACAATGACCAAAGTGCACATTCGATTATCTCTATATATCTCTATATCTCTCTCTCTCTCTCTCTCACAGTCTTCCTACCTGCCTACCAGGCCAGCCTGTCTGCCTACAGGCCTGTCTCTCTCCGTCTGTCTGCCTACCAGCCCATCTGCCTATCCATCCATCCATCCATCCGTCCTTTTTTCACAGAGCTTTTTGCTCCACTACCACTACCTTGCTCCTCCTTTGGACCTTGGTACTGGCCACCACCAGCCCAGACTGTCGCACTTCCCACCGCGCAGCCAGTGGGGATCCACATGGTGCAGAGTCCAGCAGTGCCAGAGATCATCATGACTGGTGGCAGGGATCATGGGTTTTACTCTTTTTCTCCCTCCACTCTCCCAAGGCGTCCTGGCGAACTTCAGCATCCCCACACACAAGCCCTCGCACACCTGTGGCTATGCCCTACCAGGAAGACAAGCTCCCTCGGCCCACCGCAGAAGTCGCTACGGTAGAGCCTGTACTCTGCCCTTCCCTGGCTGGGGATGTTGCCATGCGGCAGCATCACCACAGCCCCCAGCCGATGACCCAACTCCTGAGTTCACTCCCCAACACAGGTCTCTGGCACAGTAGTGCACAGTGCTTCCAGTGGGCCATCAGGCAGCCTGTCCATCTATGCATCCGTCTGTCTGTCTATCTATCTATCTCAAGCTATTTCCAGTTCTGACATCACATGTTTTAAGTTGAGACATCACAGGGAACACCTTACAAATAACATATTCCATCATGGGCGGTCCGTAAATCTTGAATTTATTGACTGTGTATAGCGGGCCTCATTAGTCCTCAGCACCTGTGGATGTGTTACATTCATGCAGTAATTGATAGGGAACAATAAGGTCAACATTCTACAGCAAATAAATTCCATATTTTCAGATAGCCCATGCATTATCTCCTGTATGTACCCCAAACAGCATGTGGAGCAAAACGACCTTAGATAAAATGAAAATTACATACTTACCATAATAGTTGACCTTCAAGAATGTCTTCACTACCGATTACCACTGATGGATGCTGGGCTGCAGTAATTAGGACCCTACAGGAGCAAATTTTTTGCAGGGAGGGGGCTGATGTTAGCTACTGACCATGTCTGCGAACCTCACATGGTACCACATGCGCCAGCCAAAAACTGACACTGGTTCCTTCAAGCACTTCAGTTCTGTTCACCCTGACAGAAACAAAGTGGGGAAAAAAACCAAAAGAGGGCTAGATCCTGTGTAGCCCAAAGGGAGAAGGAAAGGATACAGGAATAAAATAAGCAACAATAAAACCCAACCACCAACCTAGAAATAAGAACAGGGCACACTAGGTGATAAAAGGGTAGTGGGGTTTATAGAGCCAGAGCCTCACACCACTAACTAGACAGAAGGTGGATAGTGGTCTGAAAAAAACAGAGCAGCAGACCTCAGCATGTGGCTCTGGCACAATCACGAGGAAGGTGCCCAATGAATGGGACCTCTCTGCAAATGAGATGCCAGAATGTGCCAAAAAAAAAAGAGAGTTAACCATCCCCCCTTTATTACATCAGTGAAGAAGAAAAGGTGAACCTAGTGCAAGTGGAGTTGCAGGACTGAACAGTCCAAGGAAGTCGAGATGTGTACATCTCCCCAGACACCCCTAAGAATAGTAGGCTAAGGGCCAAATACATAAAGAAGAAAAAGGGGAATAACGACTAAAAACCTCTGACATAGTCAAGAAAGAGTCCATCAAAAATTACCAGCTTCTCCTGCAACTACAGGGATGTGCCCTGCATATGAGCTAGTGCAGCTAATCCAAAAAGGTGCAAACACCCCTACATGCAGTGCAGCTACCAAATGGAGTTAGACTGGATAGTGCCCAGGGGCACATGTTGCATGTAGCAACTAACAGGGATATACCCACAGAAGGGACATATACCCTGGGCAGGGAGGAGGAGGAGGAGGAGAAGAAAGAAAAAGGGAGGAAGGAGCCACCTTTCTCCCCCCACCTTTGTTTTGGTTGGTGCGAGGGCCCCTAAGTACCCTCACCTAGTTTCTTACTTTCTTTCTTTCTTATTTTTTAGTGACAGCTGGCCCCTGAAGTGTGCCCAGCTCTGTTTTTGTATGTTTTTGTAACAAAAAAAAAGGGAGACCCCTAAGAGGGTTGTGACTGGAGAGATGCTCAGGTAGGTTGCTCTTGGTGCTGCCAGCACCAGCAGGTGAGCTGCCCAGAGGCCTGCCTCTGACTAGGCAGGGGATGGTGGGCAGGGCATGCTACTCAATGGTACAGGTATTCCAGAAGATCAGCAATTGCAGTAAGTACATCATTTTCATATCTTCAAGAAATCAATTAGCACCAATGATTCCCACTGATGGGCCTGAGTACCAAGCTTCCCTTTTTTGTGAGGGAGGAGCTGTCTCATCTTGAGGGCAGCAGAGATCCCTCAATCCTCTGTGTGCGGGGGAGAATACCAGAGGGCAGAGGCTCCTCACGGATCTGGTGGGACTCGAGACTGGTTAGGGTCAGACAGAGGCTCCTATGGCACAGGAGCAGGATGGTGCCCAGACAGCTTTTGCCTGACTCTGCGGAAGAGAAAAATGAGCACCTTGGAAATGTGAGTTGAACACCTTATGTCAGACCAAAGGTGCCAGCCTGGAAAGGCAAAGCCATGCCATCTGCCTAATGTAGACTGCAGTTCCTACAAGCCTGCCAGCAAAAAGGCAAATGGCTTGCCTGACAAACTCATTAGGTTGCACTGCAGCTAGGAGCTGACAACTACAACCACAAGTGCCTGCTGCAGGCTGCCTTATGTGCAACAATGCACATCATAATGCGTGCTGAGGCAAACACCTCCCTCCCTCCCTAGGGTTTCTGCCTGAGCACAGTTAGCCTGGGGAGGTCAGTCACGCATAGGGCATTTAGGTCCTACTGGAGTCTGCAAGACCTCACGCCCCAAAGAGGGGTGAGATACTGCCCATGCAGACCCCGAGGGTAAGCAGTGCTGTAGGTGAAGGAGGTACTTGTGAAAAAGGTGGTAACAAAACTTTCCATATATATTTTTTGTCTTAACAAGTTTTTTTCCTAACATCAGGCATTACTGCTAAAATTTATACTCTGTACCTTTAAGGGTCACATATTTAAATGAGACCCTTTGGCCTGTAATCTGACCCCATCAAAGAAGAACCTGCAAAGATCTGAAGTGCTGGGGTTGCTAGTGCCATCCTCTTCTCATTAAAACCTTTTTTGCAATATCCACAGAGTACTGTCTTTTCATTTTTGTGCATTCTCCAGTTGTTGGTGTTCTCTAGGAACTCTGCCGGGGATGCTGGGTTGCACAGGGGACCTCACCTAAGGGGAGGGCCAGGCTGGACCACCCAATGAAAGGTGGAGCCTATGGTACATCTGAGGGAGCAGACAGCCAGTGCCCATTGGGGACTT
This sequence comes from Neoceratodus forsteri, assembly GCA_016271365.2. NCBI lineage: Eukaryota > Metazoa > Chordata > Ceratodontiformes > Ceratodontidae > Neoceratodus > Neoceratodus forsteri. The sequence continues at coordinate 11,884,692 of CM057450.1, read as the reverse complement.
CCTCGGGTGGGAGCAGAGCCACATAGCACTTAGGGGTGTGGCACAAGTCCCCCCTGTTGGTAGTGTCAGCACATGGCTCTGGGGAGAACACCACCTCCCAACCATCATTTGAACACAAGCAGCTGCTGCCTCAGGCACTGGAGATGGGTTTACCCCATCAGCTCGGCTGGTGCCGTCCTCGGTGCAGGGCCCAACATGGGGTTCGGCATCGACCCTGTAGCAATCCCTGTCCCTGGCTCCCGGAGCAACACTGGGACAAGGAACGATCCTAGGGGTGATACTATCATCGGCCCCAGGGGTGATACGATCATCGGTGTCGTGCTCAGTGTTGGATCAAGGACCGACTCCATGGCCACTGCTGTGTCCATCACCAAAGGTGGTGTCATCCTCCTCCCCAGTGTTACTAGTGACACCAGGGAAAAGAACCACCACCTTCTCAGTAACTGGACGGTACACAGCCCCGGTATTGGTCCCCTCCTGGCACTGCAAACAGTCCCGAAGGTGACTTGATGTCGCGGCCGGCACCACCCCGCTCGATGACACCGTGAACAGTGCCAGGAGTCAGGGTGGTACCAGGCCATGACACTGAGTAAGACTGAGCATACAGCTTCAGACTCACCACCAGGACGTCTGCTGTTAAGGACAGACAGGGGACGGGTTCACAGCAGACTACCCAGAAGGAGCCCGCTGTCCATCAGACCCACCCCACAGGACCTCCGATGCCTCGGCAAGGTGTGGTCAAGGAGGATCCTGTGCTTCTTCAACATCAGAGGTGCCAGAAAGGAGCCGAGATACAGTGCTTTGGCATCACAAGTGCGATGCCTACCACTGAATGTGGGGACTGGCTGACCCCACTTCATCGCGCAGATTTTGAACATAGGACGGTCCATAGAGAAGCAGGCATCACACTCATCCATGTTCTGGTCCAGGCCAAGGCAGGCTGCACATGTCTGATGCCAGTCATTTGTTTCCTAAAGAGGCACTGATGCATAATGGGAAGCACATGATGTTTCTTGGCACTCTTTGGTTTATTCGAGTTTGACCCTGGGTCAGAAAACAAAAATAACAAAGCAAGAAAGGTGACATTGTAGTACTAATGGCTGAAGATGCAGAACTGAGGTGCTGCTGCTCCCAGAGTGTGCACTCAATAGCGGGAAGAACAGAACTGAGCTGTGTGAGGGAGCTGGCATCAGTTACTGGCTGGCATGCATGGCAGAACGTGAGGTACGCAGGCTCTGTCAGTAGCCTATGTTGGCTCTCTCCCTGCAAAAATCGGCTCCCACAGAGTACTAGTGCCTCCAGTGCCAGACCCATCAGTGGGAATCAATGGTAAAGACTGATTCCCGCAAGAACCAGAACTCTTGGGCCACTGGCATCGCTGAACTGTGGAGACAGGCAGTGTTAACATCCAAAATGGCTTATGTTTACCAACAGAGGTGATAGTGAAAGAAAAGAGCATCAATGCCGAATGTTTGCTTGCAACATAAGTCTCACTTTCCTTCATTTCTGACCCTTCTCCATGTGCAGCTCTGGGGGAAAGCACAGCCTGGATATCCAGACCTGTGGATATGAAACTTATTCACCATACTGTAGCCTTGTAGGACACCTAAGTCAGTAATAGATATGATTTGGGGTATTACTCCCCCCTCCCAGTAAACAAATCGACCATTATAGGGGCATGGGTGAAAACTGGAATGCATCCTAAAACAAAATGCACCTCTCTCCAGACTGGGGAAAAAAAACAGAATGACTGCTCTGTAGCACTCCAAATGAGATGCCACAGCTGGAATGATAAGCAATGGAAAGGCCAGAGTTGGAATGGCTACAAAGTAAGTACCCCTGCCAGCATACCTCCCAAAGTCAGTGAAAAGGGATTCACCGAGATTTGACTGTATACGTTTTGTTAAGTTGGGGCATCTTACAGTTCAGGATGATTGTGCTGAAATGGGGGCTTTGCAGTGGCTATAATTCTTTTGAAATGACACCAAGGTTTAGGGCCCTAACAGAAAAATTTAATAAAAGAAGCACATGAAACGCCACCAATTTAAAAGGACACTGTCAACCCCTTAGGCCTCACAGTGTCCCTAGTTTAAAAATACAGTTTATGATTGCTCACATTCTGTAGAGACTGCTGATGCAGCTGGTAGTTTGATTCAGATTCTTTTTTTTTTCTTTTAAAAAGTGAAAAACGGAGTGCCCACCATACTGGTGATACCACACCAAAACATGTTTGTTTACATTTCTTGACCAACTCCCACTGTATCTTTCCTGGACTTAGGAACACCCCCAACACAATCTAGCCATTTATTATGCAGTAGAAGTAGAGGAGACTAGTGCATCATGAGTGGCTGCACTGTTTGAGGGTGCTTCTAATGTTCAGGAAGTATGCAGTAAGAGCAGTTCATGGATTTGAAGCAAAACAAGGTTAGTTGTAACTATACGTTACCATGCATTTCAGTTCTAATAAGCAAGGAGGCGGATGAAACAACCAGCAACATCAATGAATGTTAGAGAAGGTAAACAATCATAAAATGTGGGTTTTTATCTGGAAATAATACGATGCAAGAAAGGTTGACAGTGTCTCTTTAAGGAATATGTAGCATTCAGTTTACAGCAGAGCACGGCCACAACCCTCCAGCTTGACCGTCACCTTTCTATGTGTGTTTTTATTTATTTATTTATTATCCATGATAACCCTGCTGAGATTCTGCATGTCCTATTACAGCGTGTTCACTTGCATCTACGCAATTTATAACTCTATGGGCTGAAGCACTGGGAAGGACAACTGACTTTCTCAGAATTATACTGCAAGTTAAATAAGGAAAAATTACTCACCTTAGTAACTGTTTCTTCTAATGGAGTCTTGCTGTATTCTGACAATCTGCAGTTAGCTCCAGTCTTTAAACTGCTCCAGAGAGTATAGGGTTAATTTTCTATGCAGTGCATAGAACGTTGAGCTCGAGTTCAGTTGAGGTCTCTGTCTGCAGCACTTTAAAACCCAACCATCAGATTCTTACACGCAAACACTCACTAACTATACCATGTGGAAACTGTTAAATTTTTAACTAGCCAACTGGCAAAAGAAAGTTTTGGATTCCCAAAGGAAGACTCAAGTCAGGAAACCCAAAACCAAAACCTATCTAAAATAAAGATGATAATACAAAACCGAGATAAAAAGGAGGGCTTGCAAAATGCACCCCTGGAGTGCAACACTTCGCCTGCCCACCCACTTCCCAAAAACCAGGTTCTGAGAGGGGAGGCAGGGACGGAAGTCAGAATACAGCAAAACTCCATTAGAAGAAACACAGTTACTAAGGTGAGTAATTTTTCCTTCAAACAACATGAAGTCTTGCTGTATTCTGACAATCTGCAGACTACCAAGCAGTACCTCCATGGAGGAGGGAGAGAACCTACTTTGGGAATAGGCTCTGATGTACTGCTGTGCCAAACTGAGCATCACTCCTAGTCTGGATATCCAGAGAGTAATACTTGGTAAAGGTATGGACTGTTTTCCAGGTGGCTACTTGACAAATTTCTAACGGAGGGATATCCCTGGCAGCAGCCAGGGAAGCAGCTGTACCTCTTGTAGAGTGAGCCCTCAGGCCTGAGGGTGGAATTTTTCCCAGTTTCTCATAGCAGAATTGTATACAAGACACAATCCATCTGGCAATAGTTCTCTTGGTGGCAGGTTTGCCCTTTCCCACTTCCCCTAAGTGAGGAACAACTGGAGGGAATCAAACCTGTGACCCTTGGTACGCTCTACGTAGTAGCTAAGGGGTCTTTCAACATCTAAACTGTGTAGCCTCCTCTCTCCTGAGGAAGAATGATCAGTGAAGAAGACAGGGAGAGACACAGATTGATTCAAGTGGAAGTCTGAAACCACTTTGGGCAAGAACCTTCTATTGGTTCTAAGGACCACTTTATCTCTATGAAAGGAGATAAAATCAGGTTCCACTGACAGGGCTTGCAATTCACTGATACGTCTGGCAGAGGTAATGGCTACCAAAAACACAGTTTTCCAAGTCAAGTACTTAAGCTCTGTTGAGGACATAGGCTCAAAAGGAGGTTGCATAAGTTGGGCAATGCAAACATTTAAGTCCCAGGCAGGGGCAGGATCCCTAAAGGGAGGATTGGTATGAAGCAATCCCTTGAAAAATTTACAGAACACAGGATGAGATGATAGTCAGGAAGGCTTCCCCACCGACAAAAAAGCAGAAACAGCTGACAAGTGTACCTTGAGAGTAGCTGGTCTGAGGCCTAGGCCATTAAGATGGACCATATAATCCAGAACTGTAGGCAATTCAGCAGTAGGGTTGCCACCTTTAGATGAGGCAAAAACCGGATCATAAGCTCCGCCCCTAGCCCCACCCCTTTTCATGACTCTTCATGTATTGTTCCTCCTAGAAGGCCATTTGTTTTATTTAGTTAGTTTTTGTTGACCGGGGTAAGTGCACTAGACAAATCCTGCCTATTTTCAGGCACGACCCGGGGGGAGGCGGATACAGATGAATGCCAACTGACCTTGAACCAGATTAAGCTGTTGGCGGTATTTTTAGTGAATGAGGGAAATTTGGCCGGGACACCGGGGAATTCCCCTACTCTTTTCGATAAGTGTAATGGAATTTTTAACATCCACCTGAACTACCACCAATCCAGGTAGATGGAACCTCGGTTTAACATCTCATCCGAAAGACGGCACCTCAGAAGAGCAGCACCCCTCTCATGCTGCACTACAGTGTCAGTACTGGGATATTAACCCAAGTGCCAGATGTGGGAACTAACATACTAAAATGCCAGCAGAATAGGCCTAACGGTCTTTCGCGTCTGCTCGTTTGGTCAGCCCCCACCCTGGGAGCTGACCTTGCTGCCCCCCTCGCCTTCTCTGGCTTCTCCCTTCCCAGTTCCGGATATTCTCGCTGCATTGGATTTTGCTTCCAGAACCCTTCCCCTGTACCTGTCCCACCCCCTCTTGAATCCCTCCACAGTCTCTGCCTCCGCCAGCCCCCTAGGCAGCGCATTCCATGGCTCCACCACCCTCTCAGTGAAGTAGCACCTCCTCCTTTCTCCCCTGAATCTTCCTCCCTCCAGCTTCCACCCATGCCCTCTAGTGGCCTCCTCCTCCTTCCTTCGAAGCACCCTGACTTTTCCTCCTCTATTTACCCTCTTCATGTACCTGAAGACCTCTATCATGTCCCCCCGGTCTCTTCTCTCTTCCAATGTGTACATATTTAGCTCTTCGAGCCTCTCCTCATAGGTCCTGTCCCCCAAGCCCCAAATCATTTTGGTTGCCCTCCTCTGGACCCTCTCTAGGAGTTTAATGTCCCTCTTTAAGTGTGGCCTCCAAAACTGCATGCAGTACTCGAGGTGTGGCCTCACCAAGCAGTTATACAGAGGGAGTATCACTTCCCTCCTTCTGGAGGTGATCCCCCTAGCGATGCATCCCAGCATCCTGTTGGCCTTGGCTGCTGCCCTCCTACAAGTCTCTGAGTTGTTCATCTTGACATCCACCACCACCCCCAGGTCCCTCTCAGCCATCGAGACTTGTAGCATCCACCTCCCCCAGGGTGTACACTTGGCCCGGGTTTCTGGCCCCCAGGTGTAGTACCTTGCATTTCCCTGCATTGAACCTCAGCTTCCACTTTCTAGACCATCTTTCCAGAGCCTCCAGGTCCCCCTGTAGGGCCGCCCTTCCCTCCTCCCATCCACCACCGCCCCCAGTTTTGAGTCATCCGCAAAGAGACTCATCTCACTCCTGATACCTGTCCTTATGTCAGAGACATAGGCGTTGAACAGGAGGGGCCCAAGTACTGATCCCTGTGGGACCCCACTAATGACCCTCCTTGGGGATGAGACTATCCTGCCAACTACGACCCTCTGGGTCCGGTCCTGGAGCCAACTGCCTGTCCATCTGATTATCCAGTTCCCCAACCCCATCCCTGAACCCACAGCCCTCTGATCTCCCGGCCTCAGAGGCGAGTGTGCTACCTACTGAGCCACTGACACTGCTATATCAATATATATCAATAAAAGACAACACTTAAAGCAGCAGTTTGACAAAAATGTTAAGATACTGTACTGTACCTGTTAATTACTTTCCTAGGTTCTTCTTAGTTATTTATTTACATTGGTTTACCAGATAAACATACAGGGATAAAATAAATCTCATTTACAGATATGATCTGGGGGAGACAAGGGAAATACTGTAAATAGCTTACAACAGTATATAGGATATATAATAATACAATAATAAAGAAATTGTTTCCTGTAATGTGTACTTTATATCTTTTTCTGGCTCCATTTCTTGTTCATGTCCACAGTACTATTTCAAAGCCAAAGAAGTGACCATACTTTTTTTCTTGAGGGAAAAAAATATTTAAAACATTAAAAAATGCCTAAATTCTGTTAGAGATGAAAATGTTTACCAGCAAATGAAAGTGGAAAACAACTGGTTCTGTTACTGTTACAAAAGGTGGGGGCAGCTCTTATGCTATGCCACTTTAAGATGCAGTGGAAAAGATTAGGTTAAGTAAGTGCTAATGGTGTTAATAGTCATACTTTACACCTCCCAGGCTGACTGCTTTCACAAACAAAGGGCTGAACTGACAACAGAACTTGTTTGTAACCTGGACATGTAGCTAAAACAATGAATAATATGACAAAACTGGTTTCAGAAGTACTGTATGTGAGCACTCAAAATGGCTCAAAAACCTGACCAGCACAGAGCAAAACTGGATTACCTGATCAGGACCCTGAAAACCTGATCACCGGGTAAAAAACCTGACAGGTGGCAACCCTATTCAGCAGTGTCTGGAGAGATACGCTTCGTGGAACACCAAATGCTGAATCTTTTCCATTTGGAGTCATAAGTCTTTCTGGTGGCAGGCTTTGAGAATATCCAGAACCCCATGGGACAGGTGCAAATCTGCATACTCTAACTCTTCAAGAGCCATGCCTTGAGATTGTGAGACCGAAGATTGGGGTACCAAATCCTCCCCTGAGAGGAGGTTAACAGGTTGTAATTCCTGGGAAGAGACAGAGGAAGATCGACTGCTAGAGATAACAACAGGGGGTAACAAGGCTGTCTGGCCCAGTCTGGAGCAATCAGAATCACTTTGCAAGGTTGTGACCTTACCTTGACTAGAACCTTGAACAGTAGAGGAAAGGGAAGGAAGGCATACAGAAATTTCCCTTCGCAGTTCAAAATCAGAGCATCCAGAGGGACTGAGCCCAAGACTGGGGGTCTGCAACAAAACAGAGGAAGTTGGTGATTCTCTGGGGCTGCAAAGAGATCTATCTCTGGAGTGCCCCACCTTGAAAAAATCACTTTCAACACCAGGGGATCTAGGGACCATTCATGATGGCCCTGGGAGATCCTGCTCAGTGCATCTGCTAGCACATTGTCCTTCCCTGGAAGGTGGACTGCTATTAGAGAGGTCTGCAGGGAATAAGCCAGGCACCACAATTTCATGGCTTCCATGCACAAGGCTGTAGACCGAGTGCCTCCCTGCTTGTTGATGTACTACATGGTGGTGGTGGTGTCTGTTCTGACCTGAACCACCTTGTTCTCCACAGACAGAGAAAGCTTGCAGGGCCAGAAAAACTGCCCTGAGTGCCAGGAGATTGATATGAAGAAGAGACTCCTGAGGGGACCACAGTCCCTGGGCTGTGAGAGCCCCCAGATGAGCTCCCCACCCCAAAAGGGAAGCATCCGTGGTAAGGACCACCGAATGAGTCTGAGTGACAAATGGGACCCCTTGCCTTAAATTGTCCTGATCCTGCCACCACGGAAGAGCTTGGATCAGTGTCCGAGTCATTGGAATCAGTTTGGTAAGAGGATCCTTCCTTTGGGGCCAAAAGGCCCTCAGATGGAACTGAATGTCCCTCACCTGGAATCTTGCCCCTTGGATCACTGCTGTAGAAGATGCCATGTGGCCCAAGAGCTGAAGCAAGTGCCTTGCTGGTCAGGACACCTGAAGGCTGAAGGAAGAAGCCAGTTCTATAAGAACTCTTGCCCTTTCCAGGGGAAGAAACGCTCTTGCTTTGACAGTATCTAGCTCAGCCCCTATAAAGGTAAGAAGCTGCACTGGTTCAAGAACCGACTTGGGAAGGTTGAGAAGAAATCCCAGGGAAGTGAGCACTTGCTGGGTCACTTGCAGATCCGACTTGACTTGGCCTGGAGACTGACCCACTATGAGCCAGTCATCCAGATATAGAAAAATGGAAATCTTTTTCCTTCTTAAAAAGGCCATTACTACTGCCAGGCACTTTGTGAAAACCCTTGGAGCTGATGTTAGGCCAAAGGGCATTGCTTTGAATTGGTAATGGCCTGAGGGCAACTTGAACCTGAGGTACTTTCTGTGGGAGCACCTGATGGGGATGTGAAAGTAGGCATCTTTCAGGTCCAGGGAAGCTAGCCAGTCCCCTGGCCTTAGGGAGGGAAGAATTATTCCCAGAGTCACCATCTTGAACCTTGGTTTTAAAAGATGTTTGTACAGGTATCTTAGATCTAGGATGGGTCACCACTCCCCTGTCTTTTCTGGGGTAAGGAAGTACCTGGAGTACAGACCTTTGCCCCAGTGTAGGGTAGGAACTCTCTCTATGGCTTCTAAGGCCAGAAGAGACGAAACCTCTGCCTACAGGGCAAGGGTTTCGGAGAGACTTGCAGGTGGAAAAGATCTGGCTCTCGTCTTTGGAAATTTTTTGAAGCTGAGAACCAGTCCCTGGCTTACTACTCCCAGGACCCACTTGTCTGAAGTAACAGACACCCAGTCCTGGACGAAGTAAGCCAGCCTGCCCCCTACAGGGATAGGAGATTCGACCCGGGCAGGCCCATCAGGGTGTCTGCTTGGCAGGGGCCTTAGGCTGAGGAGTGGATGCAGCCCTGCTCATCCCCCTTCTGCCTCTCCCTCTGAAGAACCCCCTCTGTGAAAAGGGAGAAGAGGCCTGTGCTTGGTAGAAAGGCCTATGAAAAGGCCTGCCCCTAGATTGCTGCCTTTGAGGAGTTGCCTGCCTCTCCTTGGCCTGTGCACTCCTGTAAGTGGTCCTATATTCCTCCATCTTCTTCATGTAATTCTCTGTCTGCTCCTCAAACAGAGAATTACCTTTCACAGGGAAATCCATGGCCTTAGCCTGGGTGTCCTGTGAGAGGCTAGCACATCTGAGCCAAGCCATTCTCCGAAGAGCCACAGATGTAGCCATGACTCTTGATGACACATCATTGGAGTCCACAGCAGCATGAAACTGTACCTTAGATGCCTCAATCCCATCCGCAGCCACCTCCTCCAGCTCCTTGGCCAGCTGGAAGGAGGCCTGTTTACCAGTGCCAGTACAGTGTCCCACCTGGACTTCTGGTACCTGGCTGCATAGACCATATAATTAGCCTGCCCAAGTCCCAAAGAGGATGCCATGTATTGCTTCTTTGCCAAGGCATCCATCCTCCTGGAGTCTTTATCTGGGGGGTGTGAAGCCAAGGGAATATTAGCCCTGTCACAGGCTGCAGCCTGCACGACCCTAACATGGCTGCATTGCCAGTAGAAAAACTCCGTGTCTGAGCCTGATAAAGTATACCTCTTGTCCATTCTTCTATCAACAGGAGGTACAGAATTAGGAGACTTTAAAAATGTTTGTGTCTGTTTCCCAAATGATTTGTGCAGGGCAACAGACAGCCTCCTGGACTCTGGGATGTCCATCATTTCAACGAAATCAGGCTCGTCTTGATCCTCTGTAGCTTCCTCCATAGGGAGCTGGAGAGTTTCAGCCACTTTCCTGTAGAACAGATAGTGGGGAGGGGACTCAGAGAGCCTAGGAGAGGAAACACCAGAAGGTCTGTCTGGGGAGATGTCCGGTTCAATGGGCATATCCAGAATTTCTGCTCCGTCATAGTCATCATCTTGTTCATAATCCCCCTCCTCCTCAAATTCCAGTTCATAAAAATCTTCAGGGGCATAATCCTGAACCAGTGGAACCGACCAAACCGAGCCCCTAGCTAACGGAGCTGGATCGGACGGAACCGGGCGAAGCGATTCAACAATCCGAATCGCTTAGGCAATCTCATCAGCGGTCGGAACATGAACCTCCGGATCCGAACCGGCTGACTTGTCTTTACATTTCCTTTTCGTAGGAACCAATCCCTCAGGATTGGCTCTCCTCTTGCCCGAAGAAGTATCACCTTGGTCAGACGGCACTCCTTCTGGTTTGGTCGGAACCGAACCGGGCTGGCCATCCGGGTCAGCGGATTTCTCGGCCTCCTTTTCCCTAAGTCTACCTAATCTTTTCTCCAGGGTAGACTCAGGAAAGTTTTTACAAATTTGGCAGTCTGTATTGAGGTGTTCAAACCCCAGACAATAAACACAGGTGGTGTGGGGATTGGCCTTAGCAAAGACCTCCCCACACTCACTGCAGTGTTGAAACCCAGTGGGCCCGTTTTTTTTCTTGGGTTTCTGAGACATGGCCAACCTAACCAAACTTACCTTTTTGGCAACCGACAGGCAAGACTCTTATCAGTTCCTAACCACGTCACCGGTATTGGAAAAAAACCGTTTAAAACACTTTTTTTTTTAAAACCAATAAGGACCGGTAACCACACACTAAAGAAAAACGCAAGAAATCAAACTAATGGATCGGTTCAGCCGATCCAATCAAACAAGTCTTACAATTTCCACAAAGTAAACAGAAAACTATCTAAGTACTCACGGTACCGCAGACAGAGCCTTAACCGACAATGCGGAATTAATTTCGGATTTAAATTCGGAATGAACCGACAACTTTAATCGACTTTGAACCGAGCAGAAGGAGAAATCTCCGGAGCGACTGTTCAGTGAGGCGGAGTAAAGAATCTGACAGTTGGGTTTCAAAGTGCTGCAGACAGAGACCTCAACCGAGCTCGAGCTCAACGTTCTATACACTGCATAGAAATTAACCCTATACTCTCCGGGGCAGTTTAAAGGCTGGAGCTAACTGCAGATTGTCAGAATACAGCAAGACTTCATGTTGTTTGAAACTCACTTACCATTCATATAAATTCATTTACTATCACTGAACTTGGTACATCCTACTTCAAAAGTGAGTTCAGACCAGCGTTTCATAACTACGCTACAGTACCAATTAACCAGCCGGCCCAGTGGTGCTGAGGGTCGAGGTGCTGGACGCCACACCTTGCACCACACCAGTGACCTGGGTTCGTGAGCGAGCCGGGCCGCCCCGAGGCTGGCAGGGAGGGAAAAGATCGGCGCCCGAGGAACAGCTTCCTCTTCTCGGGGTACAGACTCGGCACTTGCCTGGCCTCTGATGGAAGGCAGGGACACAGCAAGTGCAGTAAAGAAGAAGTGGTCTGGGGAGTGGTGGACATTGGCAGTCGTCTTGACGTCAGGGTGTATGCCACTCCCGCAGAACAGGGGAAAATGACGCCGGAGCGCCAAGAGGAAGGAGCGCCACAGCACAGACCCTAATGGCTCTTGCCTACCTGACCACAGAGGAACCAGACGAAATCAGATTGCCTTGGGGTGTTTGGGCCCCACCTAGTACCCGCCTGGGGGATAAAGCCCCCCACTTACAAGTTATCACTGTTCTCCTTGAATGTTACTTAGCGTAGTGCTCTTTTGTAGCCATTAGTCCTCATGTCAGCTCACCTGCTCTTCTCATAACATGCGGACTTCGCCCATGCTCTCATGTAGGTCTCGCACAGCCATTAGTTCTCTTGCGCCCCACTGCACCAGCTAGCCCCCACTGTAAAGCTTGCAAATTTCAAACAAATAAAAAAACGAAACTAAAGCTGTTACAGTGCTGTTCTCCTACAGTGTGTGTGTGTGTGTGTGTGTGTGTGTGTAACCATGACAACAAACTCCATGGCACAACTTGGGATGGACATCTACGGCAAAAACTCCCTTACAAAAAAAAAAAACAAAACACAAAAAACAAACATTCTAATAAAGGCGGAGGGACTATTTTATTACAAAACTTATTTTATGCCAATTTTTAAAATAACATTTTTTTTTAAACTATTTTTTTTTTTTTTTTTACAGTGTCCATCTTCTAAGTGCAACAATGCCCTCCAGGGTGGGCAGTATTGGGGAATACTGGACCTTCCAGGGTCTATAAGGCCTTCTGTCTGTGGCATCGGGCCTCATTATGCTCCTGGGTGGTCTGGTATTCCCCAGTGCCAGCCACCCTGTCGGGTATTATTGCTTACGTATGCATATATTCATTGCAAAAAAGTAAATAAATGCAAACATTAAGGTTGACGAACACAAAGCAGCCAAAGTAAGTAAATTAAAAACTTTAGGATTTGGAGTCTTGGCGAGTCTGTGGCGTTCCTTGGGGTTGTCAACCCTAATGCCCAGATAAACAATTCTCCCCTACATTGCAAAGAAGTAGAATTTGCTGACCAAGGTACACATATTTTCACACCACTATTTAGATTCCTACCCCGCGCACCAGAGATCAAATACAGGGAACAGACTCCTACTATGTGACTCAAGTACTCCATAATTGGCAAGAACTCCTTCGCTCTCCCAAACTCCATCAGCTTGCTATCTGGAAATGCTAGCCTTAGATCCATGCCCACACCCCGCAAGATTAGATCCCACATTTAAACAACGGCAATGCCTTGGACTTATATACATAACTATCAATATTACGAAATGGAAACTTTTAAAACATTTCGCAACCTTCGATACCCACATTCAAAACGCTACCAATCTGCTTCACCAAAGGCTTGGCTCTCTGTACAGAATCCGCAAGTACCTAACACCTAAATCCAGACATAGAATAGCATAGGCAAATCTGCTCCCTACATTGGACTACGGCTCCTTGGTCACCGATGCTGTTAACAAAACTATGCTACAGAAGAAGCACACTCTCTATCACAAGACTGCCAGATTTGCAACAGGTAGCGACAGCAAGACGCATCCCTGCCTTTCTCTGAACACTAAACTGGCTCTCATCAGAGCTCAAATCCAACCTAAAACTCGCCAGATTTATTAGAAGAACTATGGTTAAAAACTCCCCCATCTATTTAGCTGAACAACTCGAGTTTGTCAACTTGCCCTCCTCTCAATCTACTTCGAGAAATAAACTAAAAGTTCCCTTTTTTTCGAACAAACACTGGAAAACACTTCCTCAGCTACTGTGCCTCCTCACTATGGAATACATCCCTCCCCCATTCGAGAATCACCAACTGTTTCTGCTTTCTCAAGCAATCTGAAAGAATTTAAACTATCACTCAATGTCGGTGACTGCTTTGTGTAAATACCCCTTGTACATACCCCTATGCGTCTGCACTCAGTGTAGTACCTGCACTAATCTTATGTAATCAAGTATGTAATTTTCTTTTTTTTCCCCCATTATTTGTTTAACCTCCTCAGCCTGCAGGCAGGGAATCAGTCCACCTCCAGACTCCCAGTCACCACTCCCCTGGTACCCCCGAGCCCTGGGTCCCTCATGGATTACCCCCCATGGTGGGGTGGAAGGGGTTGGGCCATCCTCCCACCCCCACAGGATACATACCCAGATCGGGCTATATGGGCGGTCCTGAGGAGGCGGCACCAGTGTGCTGGTGGGGACTTCATGTAGCCTGCAGCAGCTGTGTTTTCTGCTTTTCTGCCCCCCCCTCCCATGGCCATGAACACATGCAGATGGAGGCGCGCGCACATCACGATGCCACGCCTCTAGTCTCCCTTGCTCTGGCACTGCCCCCGGCCTCCACCAGGAGGCAGCCATGGAGCGAGATGACATGCCCACCCGTCCCCAGGAGAGGAGAGCTGTTGTTGCACATTTGATGCTCTCCCTCCCCTGCCGACCCCCGGCAGCCTGAACTCGCTCCCGAACTCGGGTTGCCAGTGTGGCATCCAGCACCTCAACCCTCAACGCCACCGGGCCAGCTAAGTATGTAATTTTCAATCGATGTGTGTATGTTTCTTTGTCTGCAACAAGCACCCAAACATTTGTATGCATGTCCTCATCCTCATAACCCCTCAGCCAAAGCCACCTCCGACACTCGACCAGGCTACCTTCCCAAAGGCCTATGCCTTCTCCACCTAAATATTCATAGCCTAGCCCCTAAGCTCGATCAGCTTCAGGTTCTAGCCACCCACCATACCCCTGACATAATTATCCTATCTGAGACCTGGCTAAACTCCAGCCTACCTGATAACCCCATTGTCATTCCTGGTTTTACTACCATAAGGCAAGACCGGCCCACCAGAGGCGGAGGGGTGGCCATCTACATCAGATCAGCCCTTCATTTCACGGTCTTTCTCAAAAAAGCTGAAACCAAAGCTTATGAGCTTCTCATGGTAAAGCTGTCCCCTCCCTCCTCATTACCTATCTTCGTGGCTGGCATTTATTGCTGCCCAGCCACTCCAACCACAATAGTCGCCGACCTACTGTGCCAACTCTCCTCCCATGCCCAGTCGGGTGAACTATACGTCATGGGAGACTTTAACCACAACTGGTTAGCTTCCACTTTTAACAAAACCCAAACAGAGATAACTGCTCTCAACCTTACATGAACCATTATAGAACCCACCCGCTCCAACCACAAGTCCGGTAACCACTCACTACTAGACTGGGCACTTACATCCCACCCACATCGCGTCATCAGCTCGGGCCTCCTTCCCAATTCCATCAGTGACCATCACCTAATCTACTTGGTCCGTAAAGTCCACAGAGTAAAATTCCCTCCCAAATTTATTTTCCAACGCTCATACAAATCCCTCAACCTCTCTCCCCTCCTGGAAGATCTCTCTCACTCAAATTGGGTCCCAAGCACAGACTGCTCTAACATGGAGTCGGCCTTTACACATTTTCAGAACACCTTCCTCACCGCCTGGGACAAACACGCCCCCCTGCGCCGGGCAAGAGTCTGCGGGTCTCATCTACCCTGGATATCCCCTGAGTTGATAGCTTGCCAACAAGCCCGTGACAAGGCCTGGCATAACTACAAATCTACGCCCCTCCCAAGCAAGCTTGTCACATACTGCATGCTCCACAACAAATGCACAAAGGCCATCCACTTAGCTAAGGCCGAATATTTCAACAATACCCTAAACGCAAATCTTGGGCAACCTTCTAAATTCTGGAAAGTCATTAACTCCCTTTTCACCCCTCAAACAGCAAATCCTCCACCTCTCCTCCTCGTCCAAGGTACTCTCCTCACCGACCCCCTGAAGGTAGCCTCCGAGTTTAATTCCTATTTCACTACTTGCATCCAAACCCTCCTCGATTCCCTACCTCCAGCATCCTCGCCCACCCCCATCTATAACCACATCCACCCCCAGTCATCGATCCCCGCCAACTGGTAGGTACCCCTTTCCTTCAGACCCATCTCCCCACAGAAACCTTAGATGCTCTACTCTCCCTGAACCCCTCCAAAGGCAAATCCCCCGATGGTCTCGATAACAAACTCCTCTTCCTTTCTGCCCCTGCCATTGCTACACCCCTAGCCGCCCTACTAAATCTATCCTTCACCACCGAGTCACTCCCCTCTGTATGGAAGCATGCTACTGTACTACCCCTTCCAAAAGGTGGTGATCCTTCCTCCACTACTAACTACCGTCCCATCTCACTCCTCCCCTCCTTCACCAAACTCCAAGAACACCTAGTTCTATCCCAGCTCTCCCACTTCCTCTCAGAAACTAACTTCTTCACCCCATTTCATTCTGGTTTCAGAAAACACCACTCTACTACCTCCTCCCTACTAAGACTAACGGACTCCATCCTCACTGGGATGGATAAAGGGCTAATCACGGCCACTATTTTCATTGACCTAGCTAAAGCTTTCGACACGGTATCCCACTCTCTCCTACTATCCTGCCTATCAGGGTCGGGGTTAGCAGAGTCTGCCACAAACTGGTTCAGTGCCTACCTACTAAAAAGAACCCAATCCACTAAAATAGCTGACCACATCCCCCCCCCCCCACCATCACCACCAGCGTTCCCCAAGGCTCAGTTCTTGGTCCCATCCTGTTCTCCATCCTTCTAAATGATCTGCCAAATTCATGCTCCTCCTCCACAATCTACATGTATGCAGACGACATGGTCCTCTTTACCTCCGGCCGGACCCAGGAAGAACTCACTTCCAAACTACAAACGGATTTCAATAAAATCCAGCACTGGTTCAATACCAACCAACTCTCCCTAAATGTCAAGAAAACCGTCTCCATGACTTTCGGTACCAGACAGCATCTATCCAAACTCACCCACCCTCTGATCTTCCATACACTAAACAACACCATCCTCGAAGAAGTGCCCTCCTTTAGGTATCTAGGGGTCTGGCTCGATCGCCACCTCTCCTTTACCACACACATAGATGCCATTATTTCAAAACTGCACCCAAAACTTGGGGCCCTATACAGGAACTGCTCCTGCCTCTCTCTACCCGTCAGACGAGATTTAATCATGAAAATGATTCTACCCACCTTTGACTACTGTGACATAGTCTACAGCTCCGCCTCAAAGACCACCCTAGCCAGACTGGACCCCCTCTTTAATGCGTTCTGCCGCTTTGCTCTAGATGCCCCCTTCCGCTTGCATCACTGTGTGCTCTACCGTTCTCTGGCCCTGCCAGCCCTGAGCAACCGGCGCCTAATCCACACTGTGAAATTCGCCCAACTTCGGCTTGGCTCCTCCCTCCCACCCTACCTAGCATCCTCCCTATCTTCCCCACCTACCCCCACCCCGCCCTCAGGTCCACCGACACAAGGCTATTATCCATCCCCCACTGATGGACCACCGCTGGCCTATCGGCCTTCTCCTACCTCTTCCCCAAACTCTGGAATGGCCTACCGGCCCAGATCCGCCATTCATCGTCCAAATACTCCTTATCCTCTGCCCTCTCCAACTTCTTCACTACAAATTGCAACTGCCCCTAACTCCCCTCCACTTGGTGCCTCTCCCTAGTTCCCCCAGAGCCTGACCAGCGGCCTGGCAAACGCTAACTGACTGGCTTATATACTGCCTCGCACGCATCACGCCCATCTCTCCTCTCTCCCCCATCTAACATACCCTCCGCTGCCCTACCCTCAGCAATCACTACCATGCTCACTCCTTCTCACCTCGCCTAAACTCACCCCCCCCACGCTCCTATTACATACTAGTCCTATCCTCTCTTACCCTCCCATCTTGCTTTCCAACTCCTATAGGCAACCTGGGCATCCCACTGCAGCACGAGTCTGGTACTGTCACTCAGATGGTCCTGGCACAATAGTGTGCTAATGGCACTTATGTAACTACTGGATTCCCTCATAGTGTAACCAAGTTATGTTCACCCCCTTCCCTGATGTGCATGCTCTCCATTGCTCCTACTGTGCCTTCTACACATTATATGTTTACCCATGATATGTCTAACCTTGCCTTTATAGCTATGAATTGTATACCCTGTCATTGATGATCATTGTTCTGTACTGTTCTCCTATGCAACAAGTCCATATGTAATACCTCCAATCCATGTACACTGTCTGTATTGCATTACTGTGAAACTCAACTACTGTATGTATACCAGCCTCTTCTGTAACCCCTCCCCCCAGGTCGCACCGTGAGACGAGCATCTTGTTGCTCAGCGTGCCTTTCCTGGTGAAACATTTTCAATAAATAAATAAATAAATAAATGTCTGTACAATTGCATCCAGGTCGTGACTGAAAAAGGCACTTGGTGCCAGTGCACTTACTTGGCGGCAGTCACCAAAGTGAAAATAAATAAATCAATGTCATGCCTTAGAGTTTAACCTCAGGCACTCAGATCATTTCAGATATTTACAAGTGAAACATTATTTTGGGCAGAAACTTGGACTACACTGGGCAAAAGAAGAAGCCCATCTGCTTGTACAATTACGCCTAGCAGTACAAGAGAGTGGGATCCTCGATCATATTATTTCAGCTACATATAAGGAGATACATACTAAAGATGGGTTCACACTGGAAAAATCTCAGAAATACTGGCCAGACAAATTAGGTGTAACACTTACAGAAACCGACTGGGTCATAATATATGCCAGACAACATAAGATTACCACTTCACATGTGTGGAAAGAATATGATTGGAGGTGTGTAACTAGGTCCATTAGGATTCCACTTATTAAGGGGAAATTTTACATTCACAGGGGCATGGCATGCTGGAGGGCATATGGGGAGCCATGCGCCACCCACACACATATTTTTTTGGAGTCGTCACATCTTGTACCAATATTGGCAAGATATATGGAAGGCAATTCAGGAATTGTTCCCCGACATATGAACCTTCAAACCCCCTGCCCCCCTCCCCAAACAGCCATCCTACTGCACTTTCCTGATTATCTTAAAAATCAACATATGCAATCCCTCCTAGTTATTATTCTAACAGCAGCAAAAATGTTATCTCACATAAAGGCTGCAACAAACTACCCTCACAGAAAGAGGATGGAAGGATACAATGCAACAAATTTATCAAATGGAAAAATTAACAACAGGAATGAATCCTAAAATGAAAAAGTTTGCCAACTTCTGGAATAAGGGGTTACTGTGGGAGATGGAATGTAGACCAGACAGTATCCCGTAAGTTTTTAACAACTAGAGGGGGAAAACCTAATAAGATTGCTTCTGAAAGAGTACATAAAATAGCAACTGTGCTTTGTTGTATTGTTAACAATACTCTGAAAACAGACTTAGTCATATGTTCGACTGACATCATAGCGGTCTTATGCCTCTATTAAGAGATGTTCTTGGAAAATGTATCGCTCTGTGAAAAATCAATAAAGTTAAAATTAAAAAAAAAAATTAAATGACTGCAACCTCCTGTCCAAAGCACACGGTACATCTCCAAGCCACTGCCTCATGGACATATTAGCCCCCCCCCCAGATTCAGAGCCAGCCAGAAGCATGTGCAGACAGATGTGCCACACACAAAATATATGCCGTCCAGCTCTGGAGCCATATTCAAACAGATGGCGTGAAGCACAATGTGTTTGAATATTGGACCCTAGATGTGTGGCGCACAGCAGGCAGCCGCCATGTGTTGATCTAGGGTGTGGGGCTGAAGATCGCCCAAAGGGGAATGCCTTGCGCATACATGTATATGCCACAATCCCCATGAACGATATTCAGCCAAAACATGAAATACGCCAACTGGGCATGCACGGTGCAAAGGGGCCATTTGCACATCCATTATGGGCTAATTTGCATGGCTGTGCCTGGCGGAATGCGCCGGACCAGCCCCCCCACAAAACCCCAATCACTGAAATAAATAAAACAACCCCCCGACCCCTGTTTCCATAGTGTAGGGACCCCCGATCTCCATTTCCATAGTGTAGGGACTCCCCTCCCCAGCCCCGATCACTGTAATGAATAAAAAAATGACCCAATCCCCATTTCTATTTTTGTTTTGTACTAGTTCTTTTAGCTCCTTCCTTCATCTGGCGGACCCCTTCAGACTGACCCCCTCCCCCAGCCCCGTCACCCGGATCCCCTGGGACTTACCTTCAGCAAAATTCTCTGCCACCGGACCTGCGGTTCTGCCTGGCCACTTGTGTGGAGCCTGCAAGGGGTCGGTCTCTCATCCTGCTGCACAGAGGGGTTTTTCCTCCACTTTTTCTCCCGGGCTGACGGACGTGCATAGGGCACAACATCTGAGCTCTGCCTCCATGGAGACGGTTCCAGCGCCCAGTACGTGGGCCCACTTCCCGTGTTGCGGTGTGTAAGTGTAACTGCTCACTCACCGCTGGGCAGCAGGCTGCACCATCCCCCCTCCCCAGGGAAGGAGAGCTGTCCTAGGACACTCAATCCTTCCTCTCACCACTGGCCCCCGGGCCACCAGAGTCAGTTCCTGACCCTGGGTACCCAGCATAGTGTGAGATGTGGCATCCAGCACCCCAAGCCCCAGCGCCACTGGGCCGGCCCCTCCCGATCCTCATTTCCATAGTGTAGGGATCCCCCCTCCCCAGTCCCGATCACTGTAATACATAATAAATAACCCGATCCCCCTTTCCATAGTGTAGGGACCACCCCTCCTCAGCCCTGATCACTTTAATAAATAAAAAATAACCCAGTCCCCATTTCCATAGTATAAGGGACCCCCTCCCCAGCTCTGTTCACTGCAATACATAAAAAATAACCCGATCTCTGTTTCCATAGTGGGGGGAACCTCCTTCCCCAGCCACGATCACTGTAATGAATAAAAAAAAAAGATCACCCTTTCCATAGTGTAGGGACCCCCCCCAGCCCTGAGCACTGTAATAAATAAAAAATAACCCAATTACCATTTCCATAGTGTAGGGCCCCCTTCCTCAGCCCTGATCATTGTAACAAATAAGAAAACCCCCAATCCCCATTTCCATAGTGTAGGGACCCCCTTCCCCAGCCCCAATCACTCTAACAAATAAGAAACCCCCCAATCCCCATTTCCATAGTGTAGGGACCCCTCCCAACCACGATTCCTGTAATGAATAAGAAAAAAACCCTGATTCTCGTTCCCTGGTGACTACTGGTTCCCCCAACCTAGCAGACAGTAACCCACCACCCTGCACCCGCCAATCCTGACCTGTGCCGGTGACTGGCACAGCCCACCTCACCCTGCCATGGCCAGCCACTGACTGTATGTGCTCTGGGACCGATCAGTCAGTGGCTGGCCATGGCAGGGTGAGGAGGGCTGTGCCAGTTGCCAGCATGGATCAGGATGGGGGGTGGGTAGTGGGTTACTGCTTACTGGATGAGGCTACCACTAGCTACTAGGGAATGGGAATCGGGGTCTTCTTATTCATTACAGTGATCAGGGCTGGGGAGGGTGGGGGTACTACCCTAGGGAAATGGGAATATTTTTTATTTGTTACAGCAATTGGGGTTAGGGAGGGGAATCCCTTACACTACGGAAATGGGGATTGAGTTATGTTTTATTTATTACAGTGGACTTGGGGCTGGGAGGTGGGTCCCCTACCAATGGAAATGGGGATTGGGTTTGTTTTATTTATTACAGTGATCGAGGGGGGGGGTCCCTACACTATGGAAATGAGGATTGGGTTTTATTACAGTGATCGCGGACGGGGGGCACTAGACTACAGGGGCTGAGGGGTCAGGGATATGTATTAATGAAACAGACATCAGGGATGGGAGGGTGCCCACTGGACTACTAGGGCACTGGGATCGGGGACATATGTTTCTTTCAAATGCGATATTCCGGCTGGGAGACATTTATGTATTCATAATGCATTCAGGGCTGTGAAGGGGGGACACTAGACTACCAGGGCTGAGGGTCAGGGATATTTCATAACAAAACAGGGATCAGAGTTCGGGCGGGGGGGGACTGTGTACTCACCCTAGACTGTGCGTGGGGCACCAGCCTGCCCTGCACACAGTTAGGGTAGGGTTTGAAAAACTTACCTTTGTGATGGTACAACCAGCCATGTCTGTACCAGGGGGATTTCAAATATTGTGATGCGCAGCATATGCATGAAGGATCCCTCATTTGCATAGGCACATCACAATTGTGCACGGCGCAGTCGGGGTTGCACGGCACATAGATGACATTTGAATATGGCATACCCGAGTCCAGAGATGCGCGGAACACCCAGGGACGTCCCACACATCTTGTCTGAATATGTGGACCATACTCTTTAGAGCTAGAGATGTATGTCTTTTTTTTTAATTTTTTATTTTAGTCTTTGGTAACTGGGTAAGGGCCACTAGGCACAAGTACCTATTTTCAGAGGCAACTTGGGAGCACTGGGCGGTTAAGTGACTTGTTCAGAGTCACACAGTATGCAAGTGGAGACTGCGAGAATCAAACTCAGGTCTGGTCTGCTGGATGTATCAAGCTCGTTCACACCTCGTTCCTCTAACCTCTAGGCTATACTGCCAGATGTATGTCTTGCCACATGTGGCCAACAGAATCAGTCGTAGCTTTCTTAACACAGGGCCCTGCATGAAGCAAGAGATCATGTTTCGCTTACTCAGGGGAGGGGGGTAGGCCTTAGGGTTGACAGCACCAAGAACACTACACCATCGATTCGACAAGACTCCTGAGTCTCCAAACCCTAATGTTTTTCATTTCCTTATTTTGTCTGTTTTGTGTTCTTCAACATTAGTATATGCATTACCGTAGTTTTTTTTTAATTTTTTTAAATGAATTTCCTTTCTTTTTGTGATACTGGAATTATATACTCATTTATGCAGGTCCCTTCGGGACCTGTGAGAACACATGTAGACATGCAGGACCCTCTGAGCCCTGCACATCCGTGTGGCTAAGGATGCAAAGAATCCATGGGGCTGTCTGTGGGACTCCGGAATGGCAGAGCGCCGTGGGCCCTGCACTTCTATGTGGCTACAGATGCAGATGCACAGGGCTAAGAGTCCATGTAGCTGTGGAACTGCCCTTTAGGCCCTTGACTTCCATACAGCTACAGCTGCAGAGGCACAGGGCCCTCTGCCAAGAAAAGATTCTCTTCACTATATGGTTGTGTGTTGTCCATGCAGCCAACACTGCACCGTCGCTCCTTGAGCTGGAAGCAATGCTGTATACCAGCACCCCCCCCCAACCCGCCTCAGCCCATTCAGCTGGCTCACTGAGCTCACCCCGAAACTCAGCTAACTGGCACTGGATCGCAATGTGCTACCCTGTTGGGCCAATGGGTGGCCCTGAAATTAAGTACTTACCATAAGTGTTGATCTTCCTGAATATCTTCTCCATAGATTAGCACTAATGGGTCTGTGCTGGATGCGCTATAACCTCGTGGCAACCAGAACTTTACTGGAGGGCTGGTGGAGTGAGTAGGCTCTGCATCCCACGGTATACAATGGCGTCAGGCTTCAACTACCTCAGCACCTTTTTTACCAAGGAGGTGAGTAGTATGAACCTAGTAGGTAACCTATGCACCTAATCAAAGGGCATAAGATACTGTAACTCTGGTGGCCCATGTAAGAAGGGCTCCCAAACTCAGTAACACAGCAGTCTTCACAGTCCAAACCAAGTACAAAAGGGCGAAGACCATAATGCAACAATACTGGAGTGTCTGGGGGATGGAGGGTGGCGTGGTAATCTATGGAGAAGATATTCAGGAAGACAGAACAGTTATGTGAAAACTTACCGTAACGGTAGATCTTCAAGGGCATCTCAGTCATCAGGTAACACCGTAGGAACCTTCGCTGTCAGTAAAGGGGAATCCACATGGAAGATTTTCAGCAGTACAACTGGTGCCACACATGCCCATAACCCTATATAGGCATGGGCGGCCGTTCTCCCTCCTCAGTCCCCCCAACGGAGACCAAGGGAGCTAGGCTCTTGCCCTGGGAAATGAGGAGAGAAAAGAGATGCCCTGACCTAAGTGAAAAGCTGGATACACCAGATAGCCAGTTCCTAGCCAGGAGCCCCAAGAAGCAGAATGATGGGAGAGAAAATATACCTGATGACTGAGATCCCTTTGAAGATCTACTGTTTCAGTAAGTTCTCATGTAACTGCTCTATCTTGTTCAGGGGTGTCTTAGTCATCAGGTAACACTGTAGGAATGAGAACCAAGCAGTTACAAGTGCGAAACAGACAGTCTGGGAGGAGGGGTCTCCATAAACTTAAGACAGGAGTCCCTGCAACACAGCCCTGCCAAAACCTGCACGGGCTCTAGAGGCAATGTCCTGACTATAGCGCTTGGTGAAAGTATGGACTGTACTCCAAGTGGCGGTTGCACAAATGTCAGCAGATGAGACCCCTCGGAAACAAGCCATCGAGTTAGCCATTCCTCTGGTGGAATGAGCTTTGACAGCACCAGGCAATTCTGTGCCATACTTGTTGTAGCGAAACACAACGCAATTTGCCAACCATCTGGATAAACATTACTTACAAACTGAAATGCCCTCTCTAACCGGGGTGAAGGAAACAAACAACTGCTTTGACTTTCTGGACTTCTTAGTCCTAAGCAGGTAGTACTTCAAAGTTCTGTGCACATCTAATGTATGGAGCAGTGCTTCCCCTGGATTGGCACGTTCAGGAAAATAAACAGGAAGGTATATATATGGAGTGTGAACTCTGACACCACCTTAGGCAGAAACTCAGGATTTGTGCGCAAAGACACCCCGTCTTTGTGAAAAATCAAATAAGGCTCCTCGCACCAGGGGTCCTGAAGCTCTGAAATTCTTCAAGCATAAGTAACTGTAACTAAAAACAATGCTTTCCAAGCGAGACAGTGCAAATCGCAAGTCACGACTTGCTCAAAAGGGGATGGTCAATTTTTCCAAAATAAAATTCAAGTCCCAAGCCGGGACAGGGGATCGGAATGGAGGTTTCAGATGCAGGATGCCCCTAAGAAAGGTACAGGAGACACCCAGCTCAGTAATTGTGCAGTCTAGCCACAGGCTCATGAAATGCAAAAAACAGCTGAAAGGTGGACCTTGAAGAAGAATACTGGAGGCCTGAGTCACATAGAAAAATCAGGTAGCCCAGGATATGATTCACCGAACAGGTGTAAGAGTCTAAGTTATGTTTGGCAGCCCAGATGGGAAACTGCTTCCACTTTATGACATAACTGGCTCAGGTGGAAGGCTTCTGGGCAGCCACAAGGATGTCCGCCACCCTGTTAGAGACCCTGAACCTGGCAATGGCTATGTTCTCAGGAGCCAGACATGCAGTTGGAGGGACCTGAGGTTAGGATAAGCCAGGGTCCCCTGATCCTGGGTCAGCAGATTCCTGCAAAGAGGAAGTGGGACCAGAGGTTCCTCCGTCATCTGCTGAAGGAGAGGGAACCATATCTGGTGAAGCCAGAATAGAGCTACTAGAATAATGTAGGCCCCCTCCATCTACAGCTAGATTAGCACCCTCTGATCAGAGGAAATGGAGGGAATGGACCTCTCACTCTCAGAGGCACAACGCGTATCACCAGAAAACCCCAGGTCCTGGACCTGGTGAGCAGAAATTGGGCAGTTTTGCATTGGGTGGGGACAGAAAAAGGTCTAACTCTGGATGACCCCGTCTGTCGAACAAGTCTTCTGCGACGGATGACAGAAACTCCCATTCATGCATATTGGACTGAGTCCGGCTGACACTGTCCCGCCAGGGTGTTTAGTATGCCTGGCACATGGAGCACCGAGTGTCAGACTGTGATGTAACACCCAGTACCACACTCTCATGGCATCCCTGCAGAGGGGGTATGAGTGAGTTCCTCCTTGCTTGTCGATGTAGTACACTACACTTAGATTGTCCAACTGCACCAGCAGCTGACCTGGAGGAAGGTGTTCCTGAAAAGCCTGCATGGCATAGAGCACCACTCTCATCTCCAGGACACTGATATGCAGGGAGGTTTCCCACTGGGACCAAGACCCCTGGGTTTGGAAGGGACCCAGGTGTGCCCCCCAGCCCAGACCTGATACATCTGTGGTTAGGATCTGATGCGGGGAAGAGATCTGAAATGGAACGCCTTGAAGCAGATTCAAGGGGTCCATCCACCACTGCAGTACCTTGCGTACTGGGGAAGAGACCAGGACTCGTTGGTCCAACTTGAGGGTATGCATATGGAGCCTGGCCAGTGGAACGGTGGGTATGGCAGCTGTCATCAGGACCAACAATCTGAGATATACCCTGGCAGGAATGTACCGGCTCTGGGCAACTTATTCAGCTTGGGCTATGAGGCACTCTGCCCTGTTTTGGGACAGGAAGGCCATCCCCTGCACTGAGTCCAGAACTGCCCCTGTATACTACAGCCACTGGAACGGTACTAGAACCGTGTTGGGCAGGTTGATGTTAATGCCCAGGGAGTGGAAGAGCTGGAGAGGTCACTCCAGAGTCATCAAGAGCTGTTCCCTGAACAGGGCCCTTAGGAGCCAATCATCCAGATAAGGGAAGACATATAGTCCCTCACTTCCGAGAATTGCAACCGCTGCCAAGCACTTGGTAAAGACTCGCGGTGCAGAAGATAAGCCAAAGGGCAGCATTTTGAACTGATAATGCTCGCCCTGAAAGGCAAAATGGAGAAAATTCCTGCGAGAAGGAAAGACCGAGATGTGCAGGTAAGCATCTTGAATGTCTAGTGAACAGAGTCAGTCCCCTGTCTTGAAAAGGGGCATTAGGCCTGGCAAAGTTACCACCTGAAACTTTTTGTACTGGACAAACAGACTGTGGTCCACTAGATCTAAAATGGGCCTTATATCTCCAGTCTTTTTGGGGACCAGGAAAAACCTGGAATAAAATCCCTCGTTTCTCTGGTGCCTGGGCACTAGCTTGATGATCTGCTTATGCAGAAGAGACTATACTTCCTCCTGGAGAACAGACAAGTGAGCAGGGGGATAACTGGAGGGTGGAGGTGGGGTGTCTGGAGTCTGCTCGATGAGCTCCAAGGTGTGTCCCTTTTCTATGATGTGTTGAATCCATGCATCTGAAGTTATGGTTCTCCAATGGATCAGATGGAGGGAGAACCGACCTCCGACCACCATCTCCTGGTCTGGAACCAGAGGAGAGGGGTCCGGCAAGCAGAGGTGGAGCCAGCCGCTGAGGCTGATCCTTCACTTCTGGGGCATTTGGCCGCCACTCCAGCACTGGAGGGGGCAGGCAAAGGTGTCTGGGCTCTGCGTTTTGCCTGGGGGCAGTGAGCTGTTCCAGGCCTACTGTTCTGTTTACAAAAGGAGGCTGTCATCTACCCTTTGGTTGGGTATGATAGAGGGAATGGACTGATTTGAGGGCCCTACCTGAGGCTTGCAGATCATTTATGAGGCCCTGGACATCAGGGCCAAACAGCTTGGTGTCATTGAAGGGGGCATTAAGCACTTTCTGCTGCACGTCAGCTGCAAACCCCGATAGTCTGAGCCAGGAGTGCCTGCGGAGGTATATGCCCATGGCAACTGCCCTGGCAACAACGTCAGCCATGTCATAGAATGCCCTGAGGAGATGTTTGCTAACATCCTCAGCTGCCACCTGGAGGCACTGAAGCAGCTACTGCTTTCGGGTGCCCTCTGGAAGGGCCTGGGCCATGGCCTTGCCCTTCTTCCAAATGGCATTCTGGTATTTAACCATGTGTAACAGATAGTCTGCAATCCTCAAATCTAGCATGGAGGAGGCATAAACCCTTTTTCTCCATAGGTCAATTCTGCAAAACTCTTTGTCTGGGAGAAGGGAACTAAGGTACTTAGGTACCTTAGATCTGTCATGAGCTGCCTTAATGACCACCCAGTCAGTCTCTGGCTGGGCAGCATAACAGGGAAGACCTGGGGAGTTGGTGTGATAAAGTTTGTCCGCCCTGCATGGCATAGCTGGCACCATGTCTGGTCTGTGCCAGACTGCTGTGGCTGCATTCTTCAATGCTGGAAGCATTGGAGGAAATGATCTTTCAGGGAGATTCTGGAATCGCCATGAAATCCACCAGATCTTTTCTGGTGGCATCCTCTTCCTCAGTGCAGAAGCCCCTGGCTGAGGACAGTTGTTTCATCACATTAAAAAATGTGGGGTCCTCGGGAGAAAACCTGGGAGTATGCGTGACAGAGTCCTCACTGACAGAGGAGGCTGTAGACCTGTCAGAGAGTAGAACCTCCTCCTCTTCTTCTTCCTCCACATCATCAGGAAGAATGAGGTCTGGATGATACTCCTCCTCGATGTCAACCACTTCAATCTCTGGGTCTGGCGTTGGGTGCGCTGTCGACGGCCCATGGGGAGCTTCCCAGGACCGACGAGTCAGCGTTGATGATGTCGGTGAAGGGGGCCTGTTTAGGGTGCCCAGTTGCTGTACAAGCACATTTGTAAATTTGATCAGGACCTCATTCAAGGTGACTGTGGGCATCAACAGAGGGGAGGTTCAATGGCACAGGAGTCGATAACCCACCTGCTGTGTCCTGAGAACCCGATGAACCTGTAGCCCTAGTGGGAGAAGGGGCAGGCCTTGATGGGAGAGCCATCAATGATGAACCTTTCATCAATGATGGAGGGGCTGACGACCCAGAAGTCGACGGCCTGGCGCCCTGTGAATCGGGCGGAGGTGCTGTCAGTATGGGTCTGTTGGCCACAGAGACCTGTTCAGCAGCTCTCTTTGTCGGAGCGGCCGCAGTAGACGAAGTTCCCCTAGAAGAAGGAGAGGCCAATGGAGCGAGATCGATGATGGGGGGGGGGGTGCGGTCACAATCTCAGTCTTTCTTATGACTTTTCCCAGAGGATTTGTCTCAGGCCTTGGGCTGAGGCCTGGGAGTTCAAAGAACTGGCCAGCGACTGGGGGGCCGGGGCCCTGGAAGACCCCTGAACAGGGTTGGCCACCTGCTGACCCATCATGAATTTCTTAAGAGCCTTTTTGCATCACCAAAGGGTTGTTTGATTAAACTTCTGGCAGAGCTCACAGTCAGAAACTTCATGGTCAGGCCCAAGACAGCACAAACAGATGGAATGTTCATCTGTAGAGGCAGTCTCCTTTCTGCAGCGGCAGAAATGGAAGACAGAAATAGAAGGAATAACTCCGGACATAAACAAAAAGAAGAAATCTCTTGAAAAAGAGATTTTTTTAACAAGGTAAGTGAAAAAAGCCATAGACTGAAAAAAGGCGCGAATACTGTGATGGAGCTTCTGCGGAGACCCATGCAAGTGAGTCGATGGTAGGAAAGAACTGAGGGGCCACCCACACCTATATAGGGTTGGTGACGTCAACGGACGTTGAGGGCTTGGGCAGCTCCAGTTGTACTGCTGAAAATCTTCTCTGTGGATTTCCTTTTACCGACAACGAAGGTTCCTACGGTGTTACCTGATGACTGACACACTCTCGAAAAAGATCAACAGTTACAGTAAGTAGGTAACTTTCACATCTTCCAAGAATCAGTCTTCTCCACAGATTCCCATTAATGGGTTAGAATACCAAGATCAGGGCCGGCCCGGTGGCGCTGAGGTCTGAGGCTCTGGACACCACACCTCGCGCTGCGCCAGCGACCCGGGTTTGGGAACGGACTCGGGTGGCCGGGGGTCGGCAGGGGGAAGGAGGATCGAGCATCCCAACGGATGCTCTCCTCCCTCAGGGGTGGGAACCAAGAACGCTTCCGCATTCTACTTCACCCTCGTAGCCGGTGGAAGCACCGACAATAGAGGGGATGGAGGCAGCTCCGTCTAGCAGTCGGGGAGGGGCCGTCGCCCGCGCGCAGGAGTGCTCTGGTGTGCGTCAGCGTACGTCGCAGCTCGGCGTCCCAGAGGTAGGGGACGTAAGGGGAGAAAAATGGAAAATCCCCTCCAGCAGCCCTAGATGAAGGCTGCCCTAAGTCCACCCGGACCACCTACAGGACAGACCCCACTGTGCAAGGAGAGGAGGTTGGGCACTCTAGGGGCAGATCCCTAAAAGGTGGGCAAGGGAGACATGAGCGGACGGAAGGAGGGGGCTCTGGAGGTAGAAAGGAGGATAAAGAAAGAAAGTATAAAAAAAAAAAAGGAATACCAAGATCAGAGAAAGTCCCACGGACTAAGGAGGCTGGAACTTAGGCTCACGCAGGATAATAATCCATTTGGAATTGTCCTTCCAAAGGTGGCATACATCCTGGTATGGATATCAAGGGCACAGAGTTTCATACAAATATGCACTGTGCTTCAAGTTGTAGCTCTCCAGATTTCTCCAACAGGCAGAGTGTATTTCTGCCAGGGAAGAGGCAACCGCTCTAGTGGAGTGGGCATGTACCTTGGCCTCCAGTTTAACCTGGGCCATGGCATAGTAGTGGCATAGGCAATTCATAATCCAGGCTGAAATGTTTTTGATTGTGACAGGCTGTTCTGTTTGATTAGTATCAAAACAGACAAAGAGCTTTTTTTTTTTCTATACAGATTTTCTGTGCTCTGGTGTGCTGGCTGGCTCTTCAGTCCCTACTCTCTCACTTGACCAGCTACTCTCTCCTCCCAAGTCTTATTTATTTATTTATTTATTGAGAAATCGGAAGTACAAACTATTGAGCTAAGAGCTCGTTTACAAAGGATCCTCATCAACACTTGAGACACATTTGTTGCAACAGCATAATTACAGCAGACAAACTGACACTGGGGTATACCTACCAGGTCTTACCTGCCTTGTTCCTCACACGGCTCCCCCACTGCAGAGTCAGGGTCAGCGAATGTGGCTTTCTTGTTGCACAGCCCACGCTTTTCCCATTTTCTGGTGCCTTCCCACAAGGTCAGCACATGTGCAGTGGCAAGAGCTTGTGACTTGAAGACCCCACACCAACTCAGATGCCTGTGCCTGACCCTAAGAGAGGCAGCCACCTCACACTTGGAATGCGCTGCCAGAAGAAGTGATCTTGTTGAAGACAGTGGGCAGCTTTAAGAGAGACTGGGATAGGCATAAGGGAAAGGTAAGGATCATGGGTAGGGAGGATGGGAGGAGTGGGGAAGGAGGGTAGGGACAGTAGCTCAAACTGTGGACCCTGCAATACGAGCAGACTAGATAGACCAAATGGCCTACTTCTGCTGGCTTCTTCGCATGTTCGTATGTAAGCAACAACATGCACTGTCCCCCCCCCAAAGGAGGAGAGCCATCTATGAACCACAATCCTCCTTCTCCCAGCCAGTCCATGAGTGACCCTGGTCCACTCCTGAACCCAAGCTGCTAGCATGGCAGGGGGTAAGGTGGCCAGCATCTACCCTCCACGCCACTGGACCAGCACAAAGAGTTGTTTTGACTGTCTGGTGTCCTTAGTCCCGGCCAGATAAAACCTAAGGACTCTATTAATGTCCAGGGAGTAGAGAGTCCTTTCTTCCTTATTCTGGAAAGCGGCAAAGCAGGTAGGCAGGATTACAGCCTGATTCTGACACTACTTTAGGTAGATACTCGGGGTGTGCATGAAGAAATGAAAATTACAAACTCCCCATAATTTCTGATCTTCTAGGAATATCTTCACCACTGATTCACACTACTGGGTCTGAGTCGGAGGTGCTTGGACGCCGAGGGAGCCAGAATATTTCAGAAGGGACCACGCTGAGGTAAGCTGCACATATGCGTGGCTCTGCAAGACTGAACTCATGGGCACAGGCTTACCTCAGCACTGGCTCTAAACTGACTCAGTACCTTTTTACTAAGCAGGTGCAGCATACCTGACAAGCACTTAGGCACTCAACCTAAGGGCACAAGATAACCCTGGTGGCCCATGTAAGAAGGGTAACCAAACCAGTAACACAGCATCGTCACAGCCCAAACCAAGCATAAAGGGCAAAGATGAACAAAACACATACTGAAGTGAGCCTGGGCAATGTCCGGTGTGTGTGTGTGTGTGTGAATAAATAGTGAAGATATTCCTAGAAGATCAAGAAGAATGACGGTGAGTATGTCATTTTCAAATCTTCCAGGAATCAGTCTTCACCAATGATTCCCACTAGTGGTTCAGAGTACCAAGCTCAGACAAAGTGCCCCAGACTAGGGCAGTAGGAGCCATGGGCTCATTCAGGATAGGAAATTCATTCAGGATTGTCTTGCCAAGCATGGCATGCTGCCTGGCATGGATATCTGGAACACAGAGCTTAGTAAAAGTGTGCACTGTGCTCTAAGTTGAAGTTCTGCAAACATCTCTAATAGCATAGAGTGGATCTCTGCAGGGACGTCGTAACCACTCTGGTGGAGTGGGCCTGTATCTAGCCCTCCAGCTTGACCTGAGCCATGGCATGGCAGTGACACTGGCAGTTCACAAGGCAGAAATGCACTTGACTGTAACAGGCTGTGACAAAGAGCTGTTTGGATTGTCTAAAGTCCTTGGTTCTATCCAGGTAAAACCTAAGGACTTAATATTCTGAGAATGGGGAGTGTACTCTCCTTCATTCTAGAAGCTGGAAAAGTAGGTAGACAGCACTAAAGGCTGGTTAAGATTCAGCTCCGACACCAGTTTTGGTAGAAACCTGGGGTGTGTACAGAGAACCACCTTATCCTTATGGAAAACAGTATATGGAGGACCTCTGACCCGGCCATGGATTTCAGACATTCTGCGAGCAGAGGTGATGGCTATTAGAAATGTTGCTTTCAAAGTTAAAAACTTCAAGTCACACATCACAAGGGGCTCAGAGGGCTTGCAAGTGAGCATATCCAGCACAAGGCTGATATCCCAGGCAGCCACCGGCTTCTTGACGGGAGGCCCTGTATGTAGGATGCCCTTAAGGAACTTACTGAACAGTGGCAGCTGTGCCAGGTAGAGGGAACCTATCGGCTCATGGTATGCAGATACAGCACACAGGTGGACCCTTACTATAGAATACTGAAGGCCAGTGTCAGAAAGGTCTAGCAAGTACTCCAGAACCCTGTCAGGTGGGCACCCAAAGTGGTCCATGCGGGTTTTGGAGTACCACATGGAAAATCTTTTCCATTTGGCTGTGTACATTTTCCAAGTGGAAGGCTTACATGCAGATAAAAGTATTTCCGAGACCCTCTGAGATACCTTGTACCTGTTCACTTCCATCTTTTCAGGGGTCAGGACTGACGATGAAGGGAGCGCAGGTTGGGATGGGCCAGGTGACCCCGAGTCAACAAGTCTGTCTTGAGTGGAAGAATCCTCAGTTTGCTGGCTGACAGTCTTATCAACAGAGGAAACCACATCTGTCAAGGCCATTAGGGGGCCACTAGAATCATCTTGCTCCCATGCACCTCCAGTTTGAGCAACACCCTCTGCATGAGAGGGATTGGTGGGAATGCATAGAGAAACAGATTTCACCATTGCAGTATGAATACATCCTGACAGAAAAATGTCATGTCCTGGATTTCTGGAGCAGAATTGAGATAGCTTGGTGTGAGGAAGCAGAAAGGTCCACATCTGGAATACCCCACTCGTCAAACAGCAACCTCATGGCATCTAGAGTTAAAGGCTACTCGTGAGGATCAGCTTCTGTTCGGCTGAGCTCATCTGCCAGAGTATTCTGGACCCCTGGCAGATAAATTGCTTGGAGAATGATCCCGTGCCTCAGCCACCATTACCACACTATCACAGCCTCCTTGCAGAGAGGGTAACAGTGTGCGCCTCCCGGCTTCTTGATACAGAACATGACAGACTTGCTGTCTGTCTGGAGGAGGACTGGTTTGTGGTTGACTAGGTACCCTAGGGCTCTCAGGCTATACAATACAGCTTGTATCTCCAGCACACTGATGTGGAGATGAGTTTCTTTTTTTAAATTTGCCCCTTTTTGGCGCTCCCAGTGCATCCGCCCGGTCACGGACCCCCGTGCTTCCACTTCCAAATTGGCCTCCGCTCCCCTGGCTTGCCCCCGAAGGGGTGGGATTGTGGCACAGGCCTGTAGTGCCACAATCCATGCAACTAGTCCAGGGGAGCTGGCCTGGAAGCTAATCGTCGCTGGGGGCAGGCTTCATTGATGGCGGCCAGTTGCGTTATTTTCTTTGTTTTAATCCCCCAGGGGTGAGAACGTGCAATGACATCCTGCATCTGCCCTGCCCCTCCTATGTCAAAGTGCTGATCCCCCGAGGTTCTCCCAGCCTCTGTCAGGAGTCCCTCGTACATCGGGCACTCACCCCACCCTCTCCCCCAGAGAAGGAGAGCAGCCCATAGGGTGCTCAATCATTCTCTCCCCGGCCGGTCCTCCGATTCCCTGAGTCCATTCCTGAACCCAGGTTGCCGGTGTCACAAGCAGAAATCCAACTGCTGTGCTGGTGTGGAGATGAGTTTCTGATGGGTCCCAGACATCCTGCATTTGGAGGCCCTGACAGTGCCCCCCCACCCCACTAGGGAGGCATCCATGATGAGAGACAACTGTGGCTCTAGTTGGAAGAAGAGGAAGCCCTGGAAGAAATGCCTGCCACTGACCACCATGCGAGTGACCTAACTAGGGGCTTGGTCACGTGAATGGGGTAAGTCCCAGGTTTCATGCCTGTGACCACTGTACACTAAGCATCCACTGAGCTGTTCTCATGTGTAACCATGCCAAGGGCACTTAAAACACTGAGGAGGCCATCAGAACCAGCATGTATTGCATGGAATGCGCTTGCACAGTGTTGTATTCCATGATGTAGCATGCCATCTGCAGGATTGCTTGAAGTCTGCTCTCAGAAAGGAAAGCTAGCCCTTTGGTAGAATCTAGAAGAGCTCCTATGAACAGCAGTTGCTGTGAGGGATGGAACTGAGACTTCTCAAGATTAAGCAGAACCACCATCGAGTAAACAACTTAGAGGCAATGGTTACTGCCTGTTCCGTCTCCTGCCTGGATGGGCTGGCAATCAGTCAGTCATCCAGGTATGGAAAGACTTGAACTCCTAACTTTTTCAGGTGTGCTTCGAGTACTGCTAAGCACTTTTACTCCCAGGAAAGCCAAAAGGGCAGGAATCTGAGCTGATGTGCTGCCCCAGCATGACGAAGCGGAGGTATCTGTGGTGGCTGGGGTGTCTCAGTATGTGCTGATATGCATCCAGCATATCCAGAGACACTAACCAATCCTAAGATTTCAAGAAGGGAATCAGACAGCGAAGAGAAATCATCTTGAATTTTTCTTGTTCCATGAATCTGTTCAGATTTCTGAGGTTGCAAATGGGGCGCATGTCCCCTGATTTCTTTGATACTAGGAAGTAATGCGAGTAGAAGCCTGTGTTTCATTCGGACTCTGGCACTATTTTCACCCACTGTTGCTCAGAAGGCCCACAGTGTTCTGCACCAGAAGCTTTGACATATGAGCTGATAAGAGGGGCTGTCTTCTGGGTGGATAGCCTGGAGGGATTTCTGTGAATTCAAGGGAGTATCTCTCTTGGAAGATCCTGAGGACCCACCTGTCCATCGTTATGGACTCCCACGGACAATAAAAATGGGTCTGGTGCCCACTCACTAGGGAGAAGAGATCAGCATTGGGCAGTTGAAGCAAGACCAGGGCCAGAGCTTCAGATGGTGGCAATACCTGCTTTCGCCTCTTGTGTCTTCAGCTGTGCTGTCTTCTGAGGCTGGAGAGGCTGAGATTTATTTAGGGCTCCCCTGCCCTTGCCACAAATGGACTGTCTGTTCTGAAAGAAACAATATTCTTTGCCCCTCTGAGGGTAAGAAGAAGCTAGCTTGGAACTCTTAAGGCTAGTTCTAGTTTCTTGAGACAGAGATTTCTCTACATGCTGTCTGAACAGGTAAGTACCATCAAGGGGAACATTCATAACCGGTTATTGGATGTCTTGGGGAAAAACAGGTGTCTGCAGCCAGGAATGCCTGCAGCAGCAAAGCAAGATGTAGCATCAAAGGTATCTGCAGAGGCTTTAAGCTGGTGATGGCTGGACTCGATGCCTTGCTTAACAGTCAGCAAAATGTCTTGTTTAGCCTCTGAATCTGGCACAGACTCTGCAAGAGACTCAAGTTTGTGTCACAGAGCATACTCATACTTAGAAAAATGCCCTTTGCAGCTGGTAATTCTTTCGCACAAGGTAGCTGAAGCATATGCACACTTGCCCATAGTGTCAATCTTTCACAACTCCCGGTTAACAAGGTGTGCAGTGACCTCTTGGGAAATAACAGCCTTGTCATTCTCAGTGAGATAACAATGGCATCAGCTGTGCGTCGAGAGAAATACACTGGCTTATCTTTAAGGACAGTCTACTTCTTATCAGCCTGCTTGCAGATGGATGCCATTACAGCAGGCCTGCTCCATACTGCATCAGACAAAAGTTTCAAATGTGGAAAGAAAAGGAGGAACTAAAGTGACCAGAACATTGGAAATGTTTAATCACTCCAGACAGAGACATTTACCCTGGTCAATGGCAGTAGGCTCAAAATTAAGTGCAGTATGCATATTTCTGAGCAACACCTGCAAAGTCAGAGCCTTCTGGGCACTGAAAGAGGACCTGGATCTGAAGTGTCAAGGCTAAAGAAAGAGCCATCATTGCAAACCTCAGAAATGTTGAGGATGGGGTCAGATTCATCTCCCTCCAAACTCTACCTTGCAAGAAAAGTCTTAGAGAGGTGTGGGTTGGAGGCCCCCTAGTCCAGAGCGTGGCTACAAGATCAGCGGAGACATTGGCACCAAAATATGAGGGGCTGGTGCCAGGGCGGTCAGGCACCAGCACCAGAATCAGACCCAATGTCGATAACCCAGCCAGCACCAGAGTGACCAGTGATAGCACTGTGGCTGACCCCATCGCAACGTGGGACGGGGTAGTGGTCAGTGGGACAGATGTCGGGGCGTGTCACCAGCAAGCATCCAATAGCTGATGCTGCACCCAAATACAGTAAAACCCCGTTTATCCGAACATGCAGGGGGACAACAAAAATGTTCAGGTAAACAGGGGTTCCATTAGTAATGCACACATACAAGCATATTAGGTGAAAAACTACTTTACAGTACTGTATTGCACAAAAGCTACATGTCAGTAAGCACTTAGCTGAGTTCATATTAAATGAAAACCTGCTTCACAGTACCATATTGTACAAAAGTCACCTGTCAGTGAGCACTCAGCTGAGCTATCAGCTATGAGGTGGTCCACGGTAATGCTGAAGTCGGCAACATCTGGTGGGTGGAACGAGGGGCAAAGTCTCACCCAACAAGTCACACACTGGCATCTATCCTTGTTCTGCCACATGCCACAAAAATCAACAAGCTGGACGCTGTTGAATCCTCTTTGTCTCCCACTCCCGAACTCGCCTGTATGCTGGCTCCAGAAGCTCCTCAGTTACCTGGTTCCTGACATCTCCCATATGCCAGCTCTCAGAATAGCAAAACTGATTGCTCCCATAGCTATCATTTGCCCCAGACATAGCTCAGCCACGTGAACTCACCCGAACGCCCATTTCTACAGCTCCTGGTACTCCTGATGAGCAAATGCAGCATTCACCTACAACCCAGAGAGATGATGCAGAAAATACTTTACAGCACACACAGTGATAAAAGGGTACTTTCAGCTGTTAGCCCAGCAATAGCTGTCTTGAGGCATGACAACTGAAACAAGGTACCTGAAGTACATACTGAGCAGCTGACAACTGCTATAGACAATGTAGGAAGAATATATTAAACCACTAATTGGTATCAATTAACAGGTGCTAAAAAAATAAGTAAAATGCCAGGGGACACGGATGCATTTTGGAAAACTGAGGGATTTGGATTAGTGAGGTTTGGATAAACGGGGTTTTACTGTACTCGATCTGGCCTGATGACCCCACCCGCAACTCTAGTTCTGCTGACCTCGAGGGGCCAAGGACTGGTTCCACAGGTAAAGGCACATGGGCCAGACACTGCTCCACAAGAGCTGTCCAGTGGTGGAACTTCCCACTGGAGTCCCTACATATGGACAGAGAGGGACTTTGGGCCCAAGACTCAAACCTGCTGTAACCTGAGGCCCTTAATGACATCAGATGTGATGGCAAAGGTCTCCGGCTCCCAGAGACTGGAGATCTCACAGCAGACCTCACAGAGGGTGACCAGTGCCATTTCTTCCCCCTTTTTGTGTGAAGAGGAAGAAGTTGAGGTGAAGCGATGTCAGGATTCCAACTGGGATCAGGCCTGCTTCTTTTTGTGCTTCCAGGAGACTGTCCTTCCTCCCAGGCACTAGATCGCCCATGGTCAAAACCCTTCCTTGACAGGGAAAATGGACCAGACATGGCCCTGCTGTCACAGCAGCTTGCCTGAGCAGACTCCCTACCATCCTCCATGGCCTTTGACCGCTAACTCTCAGTAGTGCCGAGAGAAACCGACAGAAAAAAATTTGTAAAACTACACTAAACTGACATGAAAATAAACTCTAGCTTTAAACAATAAACTGAGAAGAACTGAATGCTGCTGGCACACAGACGTGAAGTTCTGATTCCAGGAGGGTAAGCAATATTGTCACTGATGTGCACATGATGACGGGGAAAAAAGGAAATGAGGTGGCTGAAGACCAGTGCCAAGGTAAGTCTGTGCCCATGAGCTGTCTCGTGGAGCCGAGCATATGCATAGCTTACCTTGGCACCAGCCCTACCGAAAATGCTGGCTCCCACGGGGCCCTAGTGCATCCAGCTCAGACCCACTAATGTGAATCAATGGTAAAGACTGATTCCTGGAAGCTCTACCTGATGTTTATGGAAAACAGTATATGGAGGATCTGTGACCATGGATATCAGACACTCTGCGTGCAGAGATGACAGCGACCAGAAATGTTGCTTTCCAAGTTAAAAACTTCATGACACAAGTTGCCATAGTCTCAAGGGGCTTGCAAGTGAGCATATCCAGCACAAGGTTGAGAACCCAGGAGGCCATCGGCTTCCTGATGGGCAGCCTTGTATGCAGAATACCCCTTAGAAACCTCAAACAGTGGCAGCTGTGCCAAAGAGAGGGTACCTACAGGTTCATACCATGCTCATATAGCACACAGGTGGACGTTAACTACGGAATACTGCAGGCCAGCATCAGAAAGGTCCAGTAAGTACTCCAAAACCTTTTCAGATGGACACCTGAAACAGACAACGGGAGTTTCAAAACAACAGATGGAAAAGATTTTCCATTTGGCTGTGGGTGTCTTCCTGGTGAAGGGTTTATGCACAGTCAAAAGTATTTCAGAGACCCTCTGAAATACCTTAAACTTGTTAATTTCTGTCTCTTCAGGAGCCATGCCTGAAGGTGACAGGAGTACAGGTTGGGGTGGAGTAGCTGATCCTGGGTAAATAAGTTCATTGAGAGTGGCAGAACCCTTGGTTTGCTGACAAAGTAAATTCAACAGAGGAAACCATATCTGCTGAGGCCAGCAGAGGGACAATAGGATCTTCTTGCCTTGTGTGCCTCCAGTTTGAACAGCATTCGCTGGATGAGGGGGACTGGAGGGAGTACATACAGAAACAGATTTTGCCATGGCAATCTGAATGCATCCTGACAGAAAATGCTATGTCATGGATTTCTCAAGCAGAACCAAGACAGCTGGCGATGAGTGGGGACGCAAAAAGGTCCACATCTAAGGTGCTCCACTTGTCAAATAGTGATCTCATGATGCCTGGTGCTAGTGATCACTTATGAGGATCTGATTCTGTTTGACTTAATTCATCTGCTCGAGTGTTCTAACCCCCTGACAGATAGATTGCTTGGAGCAGGATCCCCTGCTCCAGACGCCATTACCACATCCTCATTGCTTCCCTGCAGAGAGGGTAGGAGTGTGCTTCTCACTGCATGTTGATATAGTACATGACAGACTTGTCTATCTGGAGCAGAACTGTCGTTCGGCTATGTCCACTAGGGCTTTTAGATCATACAGAACTGAATGCATCTCCAGCACACTGAACTGGAGATGTATTTCTGATGAGTCCCAGACACCTTGTGTCTGGAGACCCTGACAGTAGGCTCCCCAACCCCAGCAAGGAGGCATCTGTGTTGAGATTCACCTCTGGTATGATGGGAAGACGGTAAAACCCTGGAGAAAACTGACCTTTACTGACCACCACATTAAGAACCTCACCAGGGGTTTGGTCACTTGAGTGAGATAGGTTTGAGGGTGTGATGCCTGTAATAACTGGGTACCGAGTATCCACTGAGTTGTGCTCATGTGCAACCTTGCTACAGGCACTGTTAGAGCTGAGGAGGCTATTAGGCCCAGCATGCATTGCATGAAGTGGGCTGGCACAGTCTCCCATTCCATTATGTAGCATACCATCTGCAAGACAGACTGTAGTCTGCTGTCTGGGAGGAAGGCCCGAGCCTGGGTCATGTCCAGAAATAAAAATTAAGTACTTACCATAATTATTGAGGTTCTGGAATATCTTCACCACTGATTACCACGTATGGGTCTGGGTCAGAGGCACTAGGACCCCACAGGAGAAAATGTTTGCATAAGCCAACGTCAGGTACTGAAAGTGCCTGTGCACCTCACATGGTGTCACGCGTGCCAGCCAGTAACCACTGGTAGCTTTTCAGAATCTTAGTTCTGTTTACCAGGAGAGAAACAGACAGCTAGATCCTGTCTAGCCCAAAGGGACAGGAAAAAGGATATAGGAATACAATAAACAACACAATAAAACCCGACAACCAATCATAGACTAATAAGCACAGGGCACCCTAGGTGGCACAAGGGTAGAAGTGTCTTAGAGCCAGAGCCTCACACCGCTAGCCAGTTAGGAAGCGGGCAGTGACAAAGAAGAGTCAACCTCCCTGAGCATGCGGCTCTGGCAAAAAAACAAAAGAGTGATGTCTAGAATGGAAACCTTTTGCAAATGAGACAGCACGAAGTGCCTAAGGAAAAATACATAGACTCCTGGAAAAAAAAGAAGCAACTCCATGTTATCAGAAAAGATAGTTAACTCGAAAACAGGTTATGTCCCTCTGTCTTACACAAGGGATGAAGAAAAAAGGGGACTTAATGCATCTGGAGTTGCCAGGCTGGACAGGGTAAGGATTTGAGATGTACTCATCTCCCCAGAAAGCCCTAAATGTAGTGGGCTCAGGCCTGAATATATAACAGGAAGTGGGATACCCACCCAAAAAGTTTGACATAGCCAGAAAAACACAACATAAAAGAAAAAAAAAGACATGCTTCTCCTGCAACCACAGGGATGTACCCTGTGTAAGAGCTAATGCAGTTGATCCAACAGGGTGCAAGGCACTTACTATGCATTTAGCAGCTAAAAGAAATATACTCACAAGGGGTTATATCCAGACAGGGAGAAGGAGGACAAGAAAGAAAAGGGGAAGGGCACTTTTTTTTTGGGTGACGGGTGATGGTTGATGTGAGGGCCTTAAAGACCCTCAACATTTTTTTTTTTTTTTTTAAGGGATACTCAGAGGAGTGCCGGACTCTTTTTTTGTAAAATACAGAAAAATAAAATTTAGAGTCATAGATCCCTTAGGGTGTGAATGGGGTGAGGTCCAGCACCTCCTGTAGTGCTGTAGGTACCAGGAGGATGAGCTGCCCAGAGGCACTGGCTCTGTCTGAGTGGTGACAGTGGACGGGGTGTGGTAATCAATGGTAAAGATATTCCAGAAGATCAACAATTACGCTAAGTATGTAATTTGCATATCTTCCAGAAAGCGATCTTTACCACTGATTCCCACTTACGGGTATGAGTGCTAAGCTTCCCTTTCTCATGGGGGAGGAGCTGGCTCACCCTGATGGCAACAAAATCCCTCAGCCCTCTGTGTTGAGGAGAACACCAGAGGGCAGGGGCTTCTTACAGGGCTGGTGGGACCCAAGACTGGTCAGGGTCAGGCGGGTGCTCCTGTGGCATAGGAGCGGGAGGGCGCACCAATAGCTCTTGCCTAACCCTATGGGAGAAGATGCGAGCCTCCTGGAAGTGCATATTAGAACCTTACAGTGGGCCAAAAGTACTCATCTTGAAAGGCTAAGCGATGCCGTCTGACTGAGGTACACTGCAGTTCCCACAAGCCTGGAGGCCATCTCACTGGCACTGTACGTTGCCCTTGACCAATGCCTTGCCACCTCCAGACCTCAAGCAGAAAAGCAACTGGCTTGC
The DNA here is from genome assembly GCA_016271365.2 of Neoceratodus forsteri. Taxonomy (NCBI): domain Eukaryota; kingdom Metazoa; phylum Chordata; order Ceratodontiformes; family Ceratodontidae; genus Neoceratodus; species Neoceratodus forsteri. The sequence continues at coordinate 11,843,432 of CM057450.1, read as the reverse complement.
CCAATTAACTCACTTTTAGGCAGTGCAGCTAGGAGATGACCTATCTGTAACCAGAGGCACCAACTGAAGTCTGCTTGAGGTGCCCGGTCCGCTGAGATGCACATCATGATGCATGCCGAGGTAAACACTTTCCTACCCAAGGCATCTGTCTGAGCAGAGGCAGCCTCAGGAGGTCAGTAATGTGAGGGGTATTTCGGCCCTGATGAGGTCTGCCAAAACGTTCAGCTCTGAGAAAGGGTGAGAAACCACCTACAGATCCAGAGGGTGCGCAATACTGGATCATGAGGTCCTGGAGAGCAGGAGTAAAACAGTAAGGACGTCTCCATGCTATCCTTGAATACCTTACTGAGGTCCATGGACACAGCCCCCGGAATTAGCCCCGAAGTTGTTGAAATCCACGTAGTCACATCTTTGAATGCAGGGCTGAGTACGGGAGCTGTGTTCGTGGACCTCAGTAAGGCATTCAATTTGGTGAACCACCAGATTTTACTAAACAGAATGCACAAAATAGGAGTACATGAAGAACCTTCGCAATGGTTTAACTCGTATATATCAGACAGAAGGCAGTGCGTTGCCCAGGGACTAACTGTGTCTGCCCTAAGAAAAGTCAGAAGAGAAGTTCTGTAAGGCTCACTCTTGGGCCCATTACTCTTTAATATTTACATAAATAATTTACCAAATGCATTGGGAAACAGTGAGGTTTGCTTGTACTTGGTGACATAATGCTTCCTCAAGTTCCTCCTGAACCTCCCTACTGTTAGTTTCCACTCATGTTCACATGACCATGAACTAGTATTCAAGTTACATAGTTCCCCTTGGTTCACCTTGTTAATTCAGTTTAGGAACTTGAAGGTCTCTATCATATCTCTTCTCTCCTTTCTGATCTGAAGCGAGTACACATTCAGTGTCTTGAGGTGCTCCTTATATGACCTGCCTTGCTGGCACCAAATCATTTTTGTTACCCTGTGCTGCATCGTCTCCAACCTATCCCTATCCTTCCTGTGGTGAGGACTCGGGAACTGGCTGCAGTGCTCCAGGTGTGGTCTCACTAAGGATTTATACAGGGAAAGTATTACCCCTTCCCTTCTGCTATCAATACCCCTCCTCATACATCCCAGCATCCTACTCGCTTTGCTATATGCCTTGTTGCACTGACTCGATTTTTTGAAGGAGTCACTGATGATAACTCCAAGGTCGTGTTCCTCAGCCATCATATGGCTCTTGTTCCCTAGGTGCAGTACCTTGCACTTTTTTGGAGCTGAATTTCAACTGCCAAACCCTAGACGAACCCCTCTAGCTTTTGTAAGTCACTCTGCAATTCCTTGATTCCCTTTTTACTATCCACCGTGCCACAGAGCTTGGTGTCATCTGCTAAGGACACTACCTGCCCCGTATCCTCTCACCAGTGTCACCAATGAACATATTAAAGAGGACAAGACCCAGGACAGACTCCTGTGGTACCCCACTCATGACATCCCTCTCTTCTGATTTGACCCCACTGACCGCAACCCTCTGCTGCCTCCCCTTTAGCTAGTTACCAACCCAGTTTACTGTGACCTTAGCTACATCCAGATACTCCATCTGCTTCAGCAAGTGTCTGTGAGGCCCCGAGTTGAAACCCTTGCTGAAATCGAAGTAGAGCAAATCTACAGCATGGCCCCATCCAATTCCCTTGTCACCTAGTCAAAGAAAACTATCAGGGTAGTCTGACAAGATCTCCCTGCCATGAATTAGTGCTGTTTACAATCCTGGAGACTGCTGTTCTCCAAGAAGTCCACGGGGTCCTCTTTGACTAGTAACTCCATCAGCTTCCCTACAAGAGGTAAGACTGATAGGTCTGTAGCTTCCTGCTTGTCCCTTTTCTACCCCATGGAGCTCAACTACATCCCTCACCCTCCAATCCTGCGAAACTATCAGTCCTTGGTGAACTGTTGAATAGACCTACCAGGGGTTCAGCCAGTACTGCTTCCACTCCCTGACTGATCTCGGATGCAACCCTTCTGGTCCTGGAGCCTCATCTATCTTTAGGCCTGCCAGCCCTTTCTGGACCCTTTTGCTTGTAAATATTGGCTGCCTCATCTCTGGGACCCCCTTAGTGACTACTTTGATGCTGTTCACCATCCTCTCTAGTAAAAAGTGTGCAAAAATAATCATTAAGAATGGCAGCCTTTTTCCCGCTCTCCTCTATCACCCTACCCCCCTCAGCTAGCCTTACATTCCCCTCCTTTCTTCCTTTTGTCCCCGATATTGCAGAATAACTGTTTTTCTGTACTTTTGATCCCTATATAATATGTAGCTCTGTGTCTGCTGTTGCCTGCCTAACCACCCTCTTTATCTCCCTATTTTTCAGCAAGTATTATCTCTATCCCCCCCGGTTTTCTTAATAACTGCATAAGGCCTTTTTCTTGGCCCTCACTAGTTCCCTGACTCTTGCTAAGAACCATAATGGTCTCTTGAACCTGTTATTTTTGGATACCATTCTCATGCATAACTTAGATGCCTTGGGAATGGCTCCCTTTATTGCCCCCATCTCTCTTCCACCCCCATGTTGTCCAACCTGATTAACTTTTCCCTGACCAGCTCCCTCAGCCTGTTGAAATCAGTCGATCTAAAATCAAGGACTTCAGCTCTCGATTGTGTTTTCTGGACCCAAGGGCCAATTGAAGCAAAAGAAAAAAATACTTACCATAGTAATCTTGTTTCTTCCAAGGGAGTCTTACTGTATTCTGACTTATGCAGTTAGCCCTTCCAGTTGAACTGCCCCGGAGATGAAAGAGTTAAAAGCCTACTGTATATGCTAACAGTAGAACATTCAATAGGATTGAGCTTGGTTTTCAAACTACTGTCCCTGGTACATTCTATGTAACTACCAGATTCTTATGAGCAACTTGGCGAGACAGCCATGTTCTGAGTGCTGTATCATTTTATTTCTTAAAATAACGGAAATGTGGTATTGAAGTGCATGTTAAAATGCCAGTGCCCTTGAATAACCTCACTCGCCCCGGTTTCAGCTGAAGGATGGATGCCATGAGAAAAATGCTGAGACAGCATGTGAGATTGTACACAAACAGATTTTAGAGACAATGTGTTACATGGAAAAGTCTGAAACTAATTATAGGGTTAAGAAGCCTGAGTTCAGCATATCCATTTTATGACACTTCCAGAGGAAGAAAAGCAGGTTGTGATGTATTAGTGCGAGATCATAAATGCTTTGGTGTCTGTGTGACAGAGGATACTGTTTAAATATCAAAGAGATGTCATTTGACACACGAGTTACAGTATGCTGAGGATTGCAGAATGTAATACTTTGAAAATACATCCTGTGGTTGTATGAGATATATACTTTTTAAATATAATCTGACAGAGGAGGAGCTAGCTGACCTCACCAAAAAGGGGTTGGCCAATACAGATGTTTAAGGAATAATTCTGTTATATAGAGACACAATTTTATCTGACACTGACCAAGAAAACATCTGAGCACTGAAAACAGGTATTTAGAAAGCTAGACAAAATCTAAATATTGTTATAGGAATTGCATTGTTTTAAACCTTGTTTTGTTTAAAGATATGTATGTCTTTTGATGTAAGAGTTATGTATTGTATGTTTGACATATTATTATATATTTTAGTAAAAACTCTAATTTTAGAGCATACCTGGTCTGTCTTTGAATTACTTTCTTTTGCTAAGAAATATTTATGGTTATAGCAGACAGCAGACATAAGCTTGTATGGTGGTACCAAACCGGAAAGAGAAGCGTTTTAAATCTGAGGTCTTTATTAAAGTTTTAAGGGTTCATCTCTGAATACCTGGTTAGGTGCCCGTAGGCAAAGATATCTGGCCCCCCGAAGACAGATATATCTGAGCCTGTGCATTGGGTATGCTAGCAAGAGGTTAACAGTTTGAATCTCTCCAGAACTTGAGACCAAAGGTTGAGCGGAACTCACAAAAACAGACAAGAGGGTTACCTTGTCTGTTACATTGTTCACAAGACTGTGCTCAGAGGTTGGCACTTTGGGAGTAGAGGGCCTGACCTGCTGAGTGGGTTTGTGTCACAACTAACTTAACAATAATAGCTAAGCTATGCTAATTAACAATATCTATAACTACAATAGTCCACAGACTATAGAACCCACATATGGGGCATATAAAAGACTCATGTCACAGATGCCCAAGAATGACCACTCCAGTAGCCCAATATTTTTTTTATAAATAACAGCTGGACTGCAGTTCTCCCAAGATCTAGTAGGGGAAGCAGGGTGGGAGGTCAGAATACAGTAAGACTCCCTTGGAAGAAACAAGATTACTATGGTAAGTAATTTTTTCTTCAAACCCCAGGAAGTCTTACTGTATTGACTTATGCAAACTACCAGGCAGTGCCCCTTGGAGGTGGGCACAGAACCTACTTCGGAAATCAGCTCTGCAATACTGCTGTGCAAACCTGGCATCACTTCTGGCCTGAGTATCCAGGTAGTAGTGCTTGGTGAGTGTATGAACAGTTTTCCAGGTATAGCTGCTTTACAGATTTCCAGCAGAGGGGCATCTCTAGCAGCTGCTGTGGAAGCAGCTGTCCCCCTAGTGGAGTGAGCCCTCAAGCACACTGGTGGCTCCTTACCCAGTTTGCCACAGCAGAACTGAATGCAGGCCACAATCCATCTAGCAATGGTCCTTTTTGTGGCTGGCTTGCCCTTTCCCACTTCTCTATAGGTGAGGATAAGCTGGGAACACTCCTTCCTATGGCTCTTTGTCTGATCTAGATAATAACTGATAGCCCTCTTCACATCTAAGCTATGCAGCCTGCGTTCCCCTGAACTAGAATGGTCAGTGAAGAAAACAGGGAATGTAATGGACTGGTTCAAGTGGAAGTCTGAGACCACTTTTGGGAGGAATTTCCTATTTGTTCTGAGAACAACCTTATCCCTGTAGAGTGCAATGTAGTTAGGCTCCACAGATAAGGCCTGTAGCTCACTGATCCTTCTTGCTAAAGTGATAGTTACCAAAAAGACATATTTCCATGTCAGATACTTAAGCTCTGCTGAAGACATGGATTCAAAAGGGGGCTGCATCAGTTGTGCTATGCAGATGTTGAGGTCCCAGAAAGGAGTAGGTTCCCTATGAGGGGGATGCAACTGGAACAACCCCTTAAAGAACGTCTTGAAAATAGCATTAGAAGCCAGGGAAGGGCTCTTCCCTGCTGAGAGGTAGGCAGAAACAGCTAACAAATGCACCTTGAGAGTAGAAGGCCAGAGGCCTAGAGAATGAAGGTGAGCCAAACAGTCCAGCAAGACTGCCAAGTCGGCTTCCTGTGGATCTGTATTCCTTTGGGAACACCAGAGAAAGAACCTTTTCCATTTTGAAGTATAAGTCTTCCTGGTGGAAGGTTTTCTAGAGATCATTAAGATGTCCACCACCCCTTTTGAGAGATGCAAGCCTGCATACTCTAGGTCCTCAAGAGCCAGGCCTTGAGCCTGATGGAGTTGAGGCTGGGGTACAGGATCCTCCCCGGGAGGAGATCAGGAGATTGTACCTCTTAGGAAGGGAAACTGGGCCGAATGTTGACAGGGTCAGCAACATTGAGTACCACGGCTGTCTGGAGCTATCAGTATCATTGCAGCTGATTCTGAGTTTGGTTAGAACTCCGAGGATCAGAGGGGATGGAGGGAAGGCATACAGAAAGTTGAGTGTCCAGTCCAGAAGCAATGCGTCCAGAGGTACTGAGCTCAGAATTGGTGACCTGCAACAGAACTGGGGTAACTGATGATTGTCTGAGGCTGCAAAGAGGTTTATCTCTGGAGTGCCCCATCTCCTGAAAACTGCTAACAGGGCTTGCCTGTTCAGACTCTATTCGTGATGGCTCTGATTGATTCTGCTGAGTGCATCTGCCAAGTCATTGTCCTTCCCTGGCAGGTGAATTGCTGTCAGGGAGACCTTGAGGGAGTAGGCCAGGCTCTAGACCATCATGGCCTCTGTGCACAGTGCAGAGGATCTGAACCCTCCCTGTTTGTTTATGTAGTACATGGTAGTGGTGTTGTCCGTTCTGACCCGAACCACCTTCCCTAGCACCACTGTGGCAAATGACTGCAGTGCCAGCAGCACTGCCCTGAGTTCCAGAAGGTGTATGTGCAGCAGAGACTCCTCCTTGGTCCATGTACCATGTGCATTATGATCTCCTAGGTGGGCTCCCCACCCCAGTAGGGAAGCAGCCGTGGTTAGCACCACAGTAGGAGACGGCTACAGGAAAAGGGACCCCTACTCTGAGGTTGTCCCTGTCTTGCCACCACTGCAGGGCCTGCACCAAGGTGGAAGTCACTGGCACCACTTTGGACAGGGAATCCCTTCTCTGTGACCAAAAGGACCTGAGGTGGAACTGAATGTCCCTCATCTGAAACTTGGCCCCTGGGACCACAGCTGTGGCTGCAGCCATGTGACCCAGAAGCTGGAGGAAATGCCTTGCTGGTCGAGGGACGTGCAGGCGGAAAGAACCTGCCAAATGAACTAGGCTGTCCACCCTTGCTGGTGGTAGGATAGCTTTTGCCTGAACTGTGTCCAGCTCTGCTCCTATGAAATCCAGGCATTGGACTGGTTTTAAAGTGGACTTCTTGAGATTTACCAGGAACCCCGGAGACTTCAGGGTGTCCTGTGTAATGGTTAGAGATTTCTGTACCTGTTGAGGGGAGTGCCCCATGACTAGCCAGTCGTCCAGGTAAGGAAAGACAGTGATTCCTTACCTTATCAGGTGTGTCATGACCACTGCCAGGCACTTTGTGAAGGTCCTTGGGACTGAGGAGAGGCTGAGGGGTAGGGTCCTGAACTGAAAGTGGCCTAATGGCAGCTCAAACCTGAGATATTTTCTGTGAGACTACCTGATGGGTATGTAAAAGTAGGCGTCCTTGAGGTCCAAGGATGCCAACTAGTCCCCTTGCCTTAGAGTGGGAAGGATAATAGCCAGAGTGACCATTTTGAACTTTGCTTGTTGAGGTATCTTAGGTCCAGAATGGGCCGCCACTCCCTGTATTTCTTCAAGGTTAGAAAGTACCTTGAATACAGCCCTTTTCCCCTGTAAGGGAATGGGACAGGTTCCACTGCCCTGTCTTGCAGTAGAGTGAACACCTCTACCTCTAGCAGGGCTGTTTCTGAACTGGTGGCAGGTTTGAATGACCTTGCTCTTGTTTTTGGGAATGATTTGAAGCTTAGAGCAAGGCCCTGGCTCATTACTTCCAGGACCCACTTGTCTGTGGTAATGGCTTGCCATGCCTGAAAGTAATAAGCCAGCTTTCCCCCTACCGGGATTGGGGAGGCAGCCCTGACAATCACTTCAGGGGGTCTGCTTGGCAGGGGTCTTGGGCTGAGGACTATGGCCAGCACAACTATCACCTCTTCTGCCCCTAGCCCTGAAGTAGCCTCTTTGCTGCAGATAGGCAGGGAAGGCCTGGGCCTGGTAGAAAGGCATCTGATAAGGTCTGCCTCTGCCTCCCCTATTCTGCTGCTTTTGAGGGGTGGCAGCCTTCTCTTTGGCTGCAGCACTCTTGTATGCCACCCTGTACTCATCCATCTTTTTCATATATGCCTCTGTCTGTTCTACAAAAAGAGAATTCTGCACCAGGGGAAAGCCCAGGGGTTTTGACTGGGTGTCCTGAGAAAGTTTTGTGCACCTTAGTCAGGCAAACCTTCTCTGAGAGACAGCAGTGGCCATCACCCTAGAGGCACTATCACTGGCATCTACAGCCATGTGGAATTGGTACTTGGATGACTCTACACCATTCTTGGCTATCTCGTCGAAGTCTGCTGCTAGCTGAGGAGAGGCCTTATTAACCAAATCCTTGACAGATTCCCAGCGAGACGTCTGGTACCTGGAAACATAGGGCATACAGGAGGCTTGCCTAATGCCCAAGGAGGCACCAAGATACCCCTTTTTTGCCATGGAGTCAGTTTTCCTGGAATCCTTCTGAGGAGAGTGAGAGGTTAGAGGCATGCCTGCTTTTTACCAGGCTGCGGCCTGAACCACTCCTTCATGGCTACAATGGTTAACCAAAAAGTCAGTGCCATTATCGGCCAACAAATACCTCCTGTCCCTATTTTTGTCCACAGGGGGTATAGAAGTAGGAGTCTGTAATATTTTCATGGTTTGCCTCTTAAGGGACTTATGTATTGGTAGAGACCTATGAATTTCTTTTTCTTTTTTTTTTTCTGGAATTTCTTATTTCTTTTTATTCATTGAAAATTTAGTTTTACTTCCTGTTATCACATTTACATTCATAAACAACCTCAAAATTACCTTATACACATTAAAAATCACATTCCTTGTAACTACATTGTATTAAGCAGCATTATGCTATGGTCTTGAAAGGTTCTGTGAATGAAACAATTCCACTGTTGCTTCCTTGTGGACCGTCTCTGTGGTAACAACGGAGCCTAAACAACAACTGTTGCAAGCATTTATTTGTTTTTTCCCTCCCCAAAAGTACATTTTTTCACTTTATTCATGTGTTTGTTTTTGTTTTAATCCTTTTTATATGTTGATTTTTTCTTATTTCTTTTTATACCTTGAATTTCTTGATATCTCTTATTTAAAAAAAAAACACTGGTCTCTATGTATTGGTATCATAAGTCTCTTAACAACAGGCACATCCATCATTTCAACATAATCAAGCTCTTTCTCCTCTTCAGAAGCCTCCTGAGCAGGCAGCTCCAAAGCTTCTGCAACCTTCTTCATGAAGGCATAATGGGAGGAGGGGTCCCCAGAAGGACGGGGGGTAACTCAGTTGCCAGGTGCTCAGGAGAGACTTCAGGATCAACTGGTTCACCATATTTGCCTTCATCCTCATCATCCCACCCCTGGTCATAAAATGCCTCAGGGTCATATGAACTGGAGGGGAGTGAAGTACCAGGCGTTTGAACTGTAGTGTGAGCCATGGTACGCTGACCTGATTCCCCTGAACCGGTTTGTAAAGACTGAATAATGTGAATGGCATTTGCGATGTCTTCAGCGGTTGGAACCTCAACTGCATGCTTCTGTGGTTCCGAACTGGTGGTTGTTCTTTTCCTTTTTTTCTTTTTGTACTTTCTATTTTTTCCTCCTCTCTCCCCTCAGCTCTGGTCTCCTTGGGAGTACCTAGGAGTCATTCCACTACCGTTTGCTCCTATCTGGTCAGTCCTCCGTCACCCATGTAGCCTCAGTTTACCCCCCCGGGCGGGGACGAGGTGGGCCCCAACACCCCAAAATTCTCTGGCGGCGTTGGTCGGGAGGATGCCAGGAGTGCGGCAGTAAATTGTGGGCAAGCTCCAGTTCTCCGTCTCTACCGGAGCTGAAGGGTGTTTTTTTCCCTTTTTCTGGGGAGTGGCTGGTGCCCTGATGTCAAAGCCTTACCGATGTCTGCCACTCCCCGCCCCTTCGCTACGCTCAGTGCTTGCTGTATCTCCGGCTTCCGCCAGAGGTCAGCCGAGCACCGAACAGGGACTCCTGTCCCTCCTGGGAGAGGAGAGCTGTCCTCCAGACGCTCGATCCTCTCCTTCCCCTGCTGACCCCCAGCAACCTGGGCTCATTCCCGAACCCGGGTCGCCAATGTGGTGCGAGGTGTGGTGTCCAGCGCCTCAACCCTCAGCGTCACCGGGCCGGCCCTTCTTTTCTTTTTAGCAGAAGGCATTTCAAGGCCTGTTTCTGTGTTTCTCTTACTAGCAGAAGTCTTGCCCTGGTGAGAGGACACCCCCTCTGGTTCCACCGGTTTATTCTTGGATGCGGAACTGGACAAACTCTCTTGAGTCGGAAGCTTTTTCAGCCATTTTCTCCTGCAGTCTATTAAGGTGCCTGTCACGCATAGACTAGCAGAATACACAAATCAGATGTTGGTCAGCCTTAGCAAACCGCTCACTACACTCTGTGCAATGTTGAAACCCAGTGGGACTGGATCTTTTCTTGGGTTTCTGTGACATAACCTCAAACAAAAGGAATTTAGCACTTATCCACAGTTGGCAGTTAAGCCTGGATAAGGAAGAATAAAGTTTTTGGTTAACGGCTGGGGTAGCGACTGAGGGAAAAACCAAGAGAAAACCTGTTTTTTTTTTTAAACCAAAACCTTACCGGTCCCGGGACACAATATTTTAACAGAAAAAACTTAAACTTTACCTAAAGAAAGTAAATAAATGTTGGCTGGCCCGCTGGAGCAGTGACAGGGCGTCCGTCTGCTACACTGACAACCCGGGTTCGGGAACGGACCCAGGACGTCGGAGGGCTGGCTGGGGGAGAAGGATGAAGCGTGCTAGGGACTGCTCTCCTTTTCCAGGGGGGAAGGGGCAGAGTGTCCGACACGATGCAGACCCCTGGTGGTGGCTGGGGGTACTGCTGAGCTGGTGCCATCACTTCTGGGGGGGGGGCGGGCGGATGCTGGACATCATTTCACTTCCTCGCCCCTGGGGGGAAAAGCATCCAAAATTGCAAGCCACTGCATGATGGCCACTCCTGGCTCCCAGCTCTGATTGCTCCTCCGGCTCTTCCCCATCGACCTATTCCAGCATTTGCAGCCCGGCCGGCCTCAAACCCCGCCCTGGGGGGAAAGCCAGGGAGGTACTGTCAGAGGGCGCTCCCAGCTGACACCTTCTCCCGTCCTAGACAGATTGGTCCGGTGCCGTAGCCCCATCCTGGGGGTAAAGCCAGGGGTATCTCTTGGGGGCACCAAGGTGGATTCGATTGGTGGAGGCGTGGGTCGGGTGGGCAGGCGGAAAAATGTGGCTTGCATAAAAAAAAAAAAAGTTTCCGGTTTCCTCCCGGTTGAGAAAACCGATTAGAAACCAAAAAAACTTACCAACAGAATAAAATCTAGTCTAGTCTAACCTGCAACCGAAGCACAGAGGTTTGAAAATGAAAATAATGCAAACGACAGTTTGATAAACTGACGAAACTTGTTTTTAACTGAAGGAGCTGAGGGGAAATCTCCGAGACGACTTCACAGGCAGGTGGAGTAAAGAATCTGGCAGTTACATAGAATGTACCAGGGACAGTGGTTTGAAAACTGGCTCAAGCCTATTGAATGTTCCACTATTAGCATATAGGCTTTTAACTCTCTCATCTCCGGGGCAGTTCAACTGGAAGGGCTTACTGCACAAGTCAGAATACAGTAAGACTTCCTAGGGGTTGAAACTGGAGTTATGGCACTGTTCCCCAAAATCTTGAATTTTGTGTTCCTGAAAATGTATTTTGGGATCAAAATCAAAGACCACACTTATGTGGTTGAGGGGGAATACCCCGATCCACAAAGTTGGGGGAAAAAAAAACACCCCCCAAAAATTCTAAATCCAAAAAACATGAACTGTGCATGTGTAGGGACTTCAAATATTTTTCATTATTTCTTTTCTATCACCAATAACTAAAATTTTTTAGCCCAGATTTTCTGAGATGGTCTTCTTACCCCTACTACTCATGACCATCCCAGTGACAACTTTCAGACCTACCCGCCAAGTCTTTGACTTTGAGTAGGGCACACAGGGCATGAAGGACAATGTATGAAGCATTTTATACATCTAGAGCTGTGCCCGACAAGTCTCCTGCTTCATGTAAGGCCTGCATGGCCCTACACAAGCAAGCTACAGGTCTGATGACATGCTCAGTGTGTCTGCTGCTTTGTGAAGGGCCTGCAATGCCCTGTGGAAAGTAAGCTACAATTCTGGTGCTATACCCCACACATTTGGTACTTTGTGTAGTGCCCGCAACACCCTGAACAAAGCAACTTTCAGGTCTGGGGTTGTGCTCCATTTATCTGCTGCTTTTTTTAGTGCACATGGGTTTTGGGCCAAGCACCACAGGTTGACTCTCTCAACCCTACAAAGCAAGCTACAGGTCTGGGGCCATGCCTGATGAGTCAGCTTCTTTGCATCTGGCCTTAGATCAAATGATACACCTGTAGGGTACCCAGGCTACGGACCTGTAGCTTGACCTTAGGTAACAAGTGCAGTGGATGGGCGAGGGGGTGGGTGTTAGGGTTACAATCCCTAACGCCACATTCCCTGACTTTTGTGGCTTTATAATACTAACACATGTGGTAAGGAAGATTTCTGAAGTATACCTATACTTATCTATTTATAAAATGGGTAAGAAAGTTCCTACTTTGCCATTGGTGCAAACACATCACATAACCATGCATATTTCCCCAACAACCACATGATTTCACATTTTTTATGCGTTTTTTCCTCTATATATTAATTTGGCACCCATTTTGTAAGTGTGATAACACACTTCAGGGTATGTAGCAGCTGTCTGATACACGCACTTCTTGGGTGGTTGAAGGCATCTGGCTTTCCCTTGTGCCTCACAACACATCTGAGGCATGCGTATATCAGAGAGTGACCACACCCCCTGTTGTGTGTTATCACTTACAAATATTGTGAGTAAAGACAGTGATAACATAACTTCAGTGCATGGACTATCTTAGAATGTGGTTCTTTTACAGAAACAAGTACAGTGTCATTGAGACCCGAAAAAAAGGAAGACAAAGTCCTTTTTCAGACAGAAAGAACAATGGTTTCGTAAATGTTGTAGAGTATCTACTGACAATGATTATTAGAGTCTCTTGAAAAACAAAATGTTTGAAATGTTTTCTTCCATTTGAGGTTAGGGATAACACTTTTAGGTAAGCAATGTGGTAAGATTTTCAGAAAAGCTTAAGATATTTAACAAGCTTCTAACTTAGTCTAATGAGGATCTGCAGTGGCCCAATAACATGCCAATATTTACACTTACTGTTTCATGTGGTGCAAAACCATCTGTTTCTACTTTAAGAAATGAAGATGTTGGGTCCAAACCACTCTAAGGGAAAAATAAAAAGTATATATAAATGCATAGTACACGTTTACAATTCTGATATTGGATTTCCTCTTAACTGTCCCACATTATGAGGGACAGTACCTCATTTTATCTTTCAGAAGCCCACTGTCCCATGTTAAGAGGGTTCTTCTATCCTACTTTTTCATGCTAAGATTTTAAAGCAAAAATGAATTGTAATCTGTGTTGCCAAATGAAAAGCAAAGTGTGCACTGTGCACATACTTGTGCACACTTCCCGTGTTCCAAGTTTCTTTCTCTAGGATTTGATGATGTGTCCCCACATTGCAACTCTTTTCCCTATATTCTAAAAGACAGTGCCAGTCACATTTGGCTGATGAAAGGTTAAGAAGTATGCAAATGGGCACATGGCTGCAGCAGCAAAATAGTAGAATATCCTATGGGGAAAATCAATACATGCAAATCCTTTGCTCTTCACAGGCTATATTTATTTTAAAAAGTTAGTGATAAAAACTGTTCTCGATTCTCTCTCTCTCTCTGTTTTGTTTTTTTGGTGAGTTGGGGGGCACAATAGGTTCAGTCGTATAAGCACAGCAGCCATCCTTAACTGATAAGAGAAAGGGAAAATACTGATGTCTCAAGGAAAACTTTTCAAACTGCAGTTCCATTTAGACATAGAGCAGTTCATGTTTCCCTCTGTTCAGTACTTCAACATTTCAAATACTCTTGGATATTCTCTTTTGAATGTATCCAATCAGATGTACTGTATCATTACAACATATAGAATATGAAGCCATATCGGCCCTTGTACAAACAACCAGAATCGGTGATTTGATTCATTTTATTGGACCAACAAGAACTTTTCAGTACACAAGCGTTCAGGCCTACACCGAGGCCTTCTATTGCCTAATGAAGGTTTCTTGTTAGTCTAATGAAGGGTATCAAGTCAGCTACTCTGTGCACATATAGATATGAAATCCTTCACTGCAGTACCAGACCTACAAAGCAGTCATGTACACAAGAGTTTGCTAGTCCTAAGAGCCAGTTTATGACATCATAATCCTTAAAATACAGTAACAATTTGTGTACCCAGGATAGTCCAACTAAGATTGTATTTATTTATGTGTAACTGTTTTACCAGGTAAACACACGAGATACAAGGGTAAAACTCATTTACAGATGCAGACCGGGGGGGCTTTCAAAAGTCTGCAGTTGCAAAAGGCATGCTGCACATGTGTTCACCAGAATGTGTCTGGGACCTTTTGTATCTGGGACCTTTCAGAGGATCCCAGCTGTTTATGACAAACGAACATGATTTGTGGTAGCTTGTGTCAAAAACGCCAAGAATCAGGATTTACGTCATATTTTCATCTGTTGCTTTTTTTTCACCCAACTGCCTAAAAACACTAAGTTCATACAAATACTTAGAAGGACTGTAACTGAACCATCCTATAAAAGCATGACAAAAGCCTTGGGCATTAGTACAGTAGAACACCGAATATACTACACAATATTTTTATAGCTAGGAGGGCACGATTTCTACTTCAAAGGTATCGGCCTATCACAGGTATATGCATTACAATATTTAAAAAAAACAGAGTGCAGAAGAAATTCTCTGCATACACAGGAGCCATAAACAGGAGTTTATATAAGAAGTTGCTAACAAATTGAGACTGAAATACTCAAATTATGCATTTTCTTCAGACATGACAGCAGACAGTCCAAACTCTGGACACAGGTAGACCATCTAAAATTGATAGTCTACCAGTGCAGATTGAAAAAGGGTCGAACAGGTTCACAAAGGATCCATGTCAAAATCCTGCCTACTAACTCAGTTTCAATAGGGTTCTGCTTTATCCTTTTTTTACTGCTGGGTGGGCTGAAGCACTGAGAGATTGAGCAACTTGCTGAGGGACACACGGCATGATAGGATGACTAAGAATACAGGTTTCCCTGCATGTACTGCTCTACCAGTCACCTCAGTACTGACCTGGAGTGGCTGCACTTTCAGTATGAGAGGATCGTTAGCAATAAAGACAGAGTAAAGAAATACGTAACATTCCTATAGCTAATTTGTCTATAAATAGTCTGTCTTTCAAAGTTTCATCCAAGATGTGAGTAGCTTAGAAAACTATCAGCAATTAACTGTGGGCCGGCCCAGTGGCCTGGGGGCCTGAAGCATTGCGCCTTACCTCCTGCCACACCAACGACCTGTGTTCGGTGGCGAACGAAGGTTGGTGGGCATCGGCTGGGGACTTGGGGAGGGATAGGATTGAGCATCCAGAGGACAGCTCTCCTCTCCCAGGAAGGGCAACTTGGCAGTCCTGCTGAATGACTGCCCCCAGGTGGAGGCCTGAGGGTAGAATGGGTGGGAGATACCAATGACGGGAGCTGCTGCAGGACTCTGCAGCATGCGCTCACCTCCACGTACGCGTGCTGACATGCGCGCCCCAGCAACGAAGGGGGGGGCAGGGAGAAAACCGGAAACTGGAGATGCTGGCAGGCTGCATGAAGCCCCAGTCATGCTCCTGACCCATGGCTCTACCCAGGCATCTGGATGTGTGTGCACCGGGGGGGGGGCACAGGGGGAGGACAGCCTTCCCCTCCCTGGTCCCGCCACAAGGGAAAATCCGTGGGGGAATCACCAAAGGGGCCTGGGTCAGGATCAGGAGAAAGCATGCAGTTCGGGGTGGATGGAGCCCTCTTGAGGAGACAGCTGAAAGTTCACCTGCCCGCCACCCTGTGGGGAGGAAAAAAGAAGTTAATTGTGAGCTAGTCCAGTGGCATGGAGGGCTGAGGTACTGGGTGTCTCACATCCTGCCATGTTGGTGGTCCAGGTTTGGGAATGGATGTGGATTGCTTGGGGGCTGGCCAAAGAGGGAGGACTGAGCATCCCTAAGACAGCTTTCCTTACTCGGGGAGGGAGGGAGGACAAGACGTCTCACTCGGCAGCTGCTACCTTAGATGTTCTGGGTGGCAGTGCAGCAAGATGTCAGAGAAGATGTCTAGCTCACTGGACATTGGGGGGGTGGGCGCCTCAGTGGAGGCGGAGTGGGCACAATGCATCATTCTACTTGACATGGGCCCAGAGAGAAAATCATGGTGGAAAACCTCAGACACTGGCAAGATAGCGGACCGGTCCCTCGCAGGCCACACACCAGTGAATGGGATCTCCTGACATCCTCAGACAGAGGACAACAGGAGCAGTAACAGGTAAGCCCCAGGGGAAGCTGGATGATGGGACTGGGAGGACTGGTCCTGATTGGGGTCAGGTCGGCAGACAGAAGAACAAAATACTTCTGTGAAAAAAGTGAATTGCAACTGGGGCAGTCCAATGGCCCAGCGGGTAGTATGTCACACTGGTGACCAAAGCTCAGGAGAAGCGGCAGTGGGATGGCACTGTCATGTGACAGTGGTCCTAGGTGGGGAGAGACAGTGTTGTTGTTTTACTGCTGCAGTGACCCAGTGCAGATTAAAAAAGGGTCGGACAGATTCGCAAAGAATTCATGTCAAAATCCTGCCTACTAACTCAGGTTCAGTAGATTGTAACAGGAAACTTGCTTCCTCTGCAGATACATCGCTGCATGCGAGGCCTGACTGAGCACTGCCCAACATCAGCAGGAAGAGGGAGAGACTAGGTGATGAGGAAAAAAACCCAGAAAAACACCATGTCTCCTGGGCTGTCTGTATGATGGCCTCTGGTACTTTTGGGCCCCACTCCGTGTGGATTTCTGCTGGCCTACACAACGGGGGGGGGGGCAACTGAGGGGGCTCAGAGGTCGCAGACACTGGTGAGATGACAGGCAGTGGTGGCTGTCTGGGGAGTAAACAGGTATTAGTCAAAAAAGAGTGACCTATTACTGAGAAACTATCACTTTTTTGTTTTTAATGTTATAATTTTACTCTGTTTAAGTATGTCTAAATGTTCCTGGTCAGTTGTGAAACTGGACATAATAATGCTCATCAGCCAACTAGAACAAAAAAATAGAATGAAATGAAAGGATACTTAATCTTTGTGTAACCCCCCTGCAAATGGGGGTTCCCAAAAGACTTCCAGGAGCTTGCTTGAATGCTCCAGGCCTGAATGGTGTTTGGCGTTTAAGCCATTTATCAGTGAGTGTTTTTAGAACCTCTGGTACTGTCTCTTTAAGAGCTGTCTGCTTGCAGACATAATTAGTTTGTATGGGGGACTGTGTGCTTCTCTGTTTGAGTACCACTCGAGCTGCTGCCAATTCACTCCATTTTGCAGTCACTAGGAGTGCAAAGGAACCTATCTGAAAGATGTAACTGTTTGCCAGAAATCATTTACAGTAATAATGAAATTACAGTTTGTCTAACCTGCTTTCTTTGCAGTCAGAACTGTGTCTGCCTAGTTCCCCATTCTGGTTTTGAACTGCTGAACTGGACCAATCAGTGTGGGGTAAGCTAGCTCTAAAATGGTGCCTTGGACGAATCAGAACTTGGACTCATAATCTGAGCCAGCCACAAGAGGATTGTATGGGCAGTGACTCTGGAGATGTAGTTTAGACTTGGCGCCTTTTTGGACCAACAGCAGCAGTCTATTGTGAGTGACAGCCAATCCAGTCAAGAACTGGGAGGAACTCAAAGGAAGTGCCGGTTTTGTCTGTTGGGAGTTTCAGTTGAGCTTTGGCAGTGAAGGGAAAGGAACCCTGTGCTCCTTCAGTGCACAGTTTTAGTCAAAAACATGTGTAAGGTCCAGAGTTCGGTCTGCAGCTTGTTAGGACTGAATCCGTCCTGTGAAGAGAATCAAAGGATATCTGAAGAGTAGAAACCAGGCTCACCCTGTAGAAGACTGGAGGAATTGCTGAAAATTGCACTCGGTCTGTCAGGAACTGAATCTGCTGTGTGTTCTCCCGGTATTGTGCAGTAATTGCGATCGGGATACAGATGCAGCCTGCCTGGTATAGTGCTTTCTCTTTACCATATAAATGTGTGAAGAGGTTTGTGTACCTCAAGTGAATCCTGCTGCCATTAAGTGACTTTGCCTGTGACTGTTTACCATATAAATGTGTGAGGAGTCTCTTGAGCTCAAGAGTAGCCCTGCTGACATTGAAGGACCCTATCTTATTTGGAGGTCGTGAGTACTAATTCAGGGTCGCTCCCTGTTGAATTGCCACATTAAATCCAAATGGAATTACTGTACTGCTGACTGTTTAATTCTCCTTTTCTCTGTGTGAAGGGCCCTACCAGCTGCCACGGTTTGGACTAGCCACTAGGGCTTGGGTACCCAGGGACAGTAACTGATAGGGATAGGCCTGTGCACAGAGCCATAGGTAGATGAGTAGAGTGATAAGCTAATTAACCTGATTTCCCCTGTCCTTGTTATACCCCCTAAATAAATCAGAGCTGCTTGTTTCAGCAAAGTTATACTGCCTGAGGTATTTGTCTATGTTAAAGTACTGTACTGTGATTGTTGCACTGTATCTTATTTCACAGAGGTCCCAGTGCCGGAACCAGTCCTGGGGTAAGTGTATACTGTAAAGGTAATTCTGATGTATTGTGTGGGCCACTAGTGGGAAGAAAGGGGTTGCAGTGTCCCAGAGGGCTGTGACCAAGTTAGTTTAACTATTGTAAACCCTGACCTCTGGGTGGAGGCACCGCCATTGGATCCAGGCCCCTCAACCTGTTGGTGGCAAATCAGGCAGGGGTAGTAGCCCCTGGGATAGCGCCATCTAGGGGTTACATCTTGGAGGCTCACCGCTGGGATTGTGTGTCCTCTAGTGGCCATATTTATGAACCACTGTTAAGAAAAAAATGGGTACCCCGACAGAAGTGGCTGTGCACCAGCTGGTGGAGTGGTGTACTGGGGAGGAGATCGACCCCCAAAATGCTATGCTTATCCTGGACATCCCCCTGGGTATCAATACGGACACTGTGCAGGGAGTACTTTCCAAGGTGGAAGGTTTACAAAACCCTGTGGTGGTGGGTCGGCATGCTAATCTGCTCACCACACTTTCCTGGCCCTAGTAGAGTTTAAGGATCCCATAGATAGCTCCAAAGTGCCACAGACCATTACCCCAGAGGGCCCTCACTGCTTGGAGAGTGATAACTAAGGACAGTAAAGACCGGGGAATGAGCCCCACCACTATCTGAAACTTTTGAGGAGAAATTTGCTAAATGGTTGCTGGGGTAAGGGAAAACTGTGGAGAACTTGAAGAAACTATTCTTGCCACCTGGGGGTGTTCCTCCCCCAACACCTTCTCCCACTCCAGTGCCCGTAATGGTGACTGAACCAATGCAGACTCCAATTTCTGCACCTGCCATTAGTCACGACTCTTACCGAAGGTTGAGGATCTTCTCTGGCACCCTTCCCACCCCCCAAGGGGAGGATGACTGGGAGACCTGGATAGACTATGTTGCCCCCAAGTGCTAGAATGGCAATGCTCGGAAGCCGAAAAGTGAAAGAGGGTTAGTGAGGAGCCTCCGAGGTCCTACCCTGGCTACCATCTGCGTGCTAAACGGGCCAGTAACCCTGAAGTGACTGCACAGGCCTATCTTGAGGCCCTGGAGAATGTGTATGGGCCCAGATTCTGATGAGGACCTATGGTGGAGAGTAAGAGATGCACAACAGTACCAAGGGAGTTGTTGTCTGTGTATATCTCGGCTGGAAAAATTGTTGCAAGAATGCCTCAGAAAAGGTAGTTTGCCAGCGATTGAACTGGACGAACCAGGCTGGACAGGATCCTTAAGTCTGCCCCTTCTCAGAACTGCTGTTGCTTCAGTTCGCCTGGCAGATCGACTGGAATCCCACCCTCCTATGATGAGTTAATGAGAGAAATTCGAGAGTTGAGAAAGGCGACCTCGGGAGGGACCTGCACCAATAGCTGCAGCTACGACCCGAGTGACTGAGGGTGACCCATCAAATGAAGTTCAGGGCAGAGGTTGGCAGTAAATGAGTGCTCTGGCAAGGAAAAAGATATGCCACAATGGGGAACTGTTGAGAGATCCGGAATTCAAAACAGTCCCTTTATGAAGGCCATGCCTGCAAGTATGGGCCCTGACCTATATCCGACTGCATCTGCTATGGGGTGGGGTATCCACCCATGTATCTCCTGCTGATAACAGCTCAAACTCAATTCCTTGACCATGGAAGTGGAGAAACTGACAAGATGTCTCCAAATGCTTATCACGCCGCAGACAGAGATGGCACCCAGGTTTCCAGTTAGTAATACCCCGCCCTGGCTCCCAGTGTGTGCGCTCGGCCAGCTCAAACTCCAGAAAGTATGTTTTGCTATAATTGTGGGAAGGATGGGCACATGAAAAGGGAATGCCGGTCCCAAAAGACACTGACAAAGTTGCATATAGGCTACAAGGAGAGCTTCGGAGAACAAATCAGTGGTTAAGAGGTGCACGAAATGATCCCAGTGAGGCACCAAAAATGCTAATTCATGTCCTTTGTGGCAAGGTCAGTTGCCCAGCCCCCACTACCGCCTCTCCAGACTGGTCCAGAATAGTGGGTCCCTCCATGGAGACCACTGTAAAGGTGAATGGAGTGTCTACAAGAGCTGTATTAGACAGTGGCTCCCAAGTGACAATTATGTTCCAAGATTGGTATCAGAAGCATTTGTCAGGCGTACCCTTACAACCATTAGAAGGACTGCATGTATGGGGTTAAGTGAAGGCCTACCCCTATTCCGGGTATATCCAATTTGGCGTCTTTCCCCACCTCCTGGCTGGGTGGCCGAACAAGTAGAGACCCTAGCCTTAGTGTGTCCCCACTGGACTGTATGATGGTGTCCCTTTGTTGATTGGAACAAATGCTCCATATGTTGGAAGGCTGGCACAGTTGTGTTATGAAAGACAGGGGTCAAAGACTAGTAGAGCTTTAAGAGTTCGGCTTTAATTAAGAAGGCCTATGAGGCACAGAGATGCTGAAAAAATAGAACCAGAGGAACCGGTCGGAATTGTATGGAAGAAGGATCCTGAGTCTCTGATCCTGGCGCCAAATGCCCAGTGTACCTTACAGGGAGAGGTCCGTATCAGAAAGGATGTTAAGAATAAAATATTAATGTTGGATGCACCAGGCGATGGAAAATTGCCAGAGGGACTGCTGGTCAAGCCTAGTATTTTGCCGCTAGAGCCCATGCTTATGCCAGAAGGATAATGGTCCAAGTTCATAATGTCTGAGCGAGACATTCGAGTAAATAGAGGTTGCATCCTGGCTAATGTGCATTGTGCAGACACTGCAGTGCTACCCAGCAGCAAGAGTTCAAGGAAGAATGACAGAGTAACGCCTGACTTGTTTGATTTCGGCAACTCCCCACTGCCAGCTGAATGGAAAGTGAGGATCAGTGAGAAGCTTGCCCAGAGAGACCAGGTGTTTCTTTAAAGGAATGGGACGTAGGATGCGTGCAAGGAGCTGAGCACAATATCCGGCTGCATGACGAAGACCATTCGTGAGAAAGTCTTGGCGCCTGGCACCTGCTGACATAGATGATGTGAGACGGCATCTGCAAGACATGTTAGCTGCTGGTGTATATACAAGAATCCAAAGCCCTTATGCTTCCCATTGTAGTAGTGAGAAAAAAATGAATGGAACAGATGTGTGTGGATTATCGCACCTTAAACGGCGGACTATCCTGATCAGTACAATGCCCCGCATTCAGGATGCTTTGGACTGCCTAAGCAGGGAGCAAGTGGTTCTCTGTGCTGGATCTCCGCCAGTGTGTACTACCAGATCCCGATGGCCCCAGAGGACCGTGAAAGACAGCCTTTATCTATCCAGCTTGCTCTATGAATTCATGAGGATGCCTGCCTCAAGGATTTCAGGTGCCCCAGCCACTTTTCAACGATTGATGGGCGTGCAGTGGGGACATGAACTTACTAGAGTGCCTGGTATACCTAGATGATGTTATTGTGTTTGGCAGCTCACTGGAGGAACATGAGAGCAGATTATTTAAGGTATTGGACCGACTGGAGGACTTTGGCCTTAAACTGTCCATTGATAAGTGTCAATTCTTTCAAACATCAGTAAAGTATGTGGGACACATAAGTATCCACCGAGGAATAGAGACCGACCCAAGTAAAGTTGAGGCTCTTGACCACCTGGCCGCAGCCAAAAATCTAAAAGAACTGCAAAGATTCCTGGATTCTGTGGTTATTATCAGGTTTCATCAAGGACTATTCAAGACTGATCCGCCCTTTACTTAACCTTATC
Source organism: Neoceratodus forsteri (assembly GCA_016271365.2). Lineage (NCBI taxonomy): Eukaryota > Metazoa > Chordata > Ceratodontiformes > Ceratodontidae > Neoceratodus > Neoceratodus forsteri. Next base: position 11,821,486 of record CM057450.1, on the reverse strand, counting down.
AAGGTATCCCCAACCCACAAAAATACCAAAGTCAGCGTCCCTCAAGACTGAAAGAGTGTATTTTCATCCGAGTGAAGTATTTGGGGCCGCTGGACTCCTGATTATGAGACTGCTTTTCATGAGATCATTTATCAACTTATCCATGCTCCAGTGCTGGCCTATGCCAATCCAAGAAAACCTTATGTCCTGCACACTGATGCTAGCTTGCAAGGGTTGGGGCTGTGTTGTACCAAGAGACAGAATGGCCTGAGACCAGTGGCCTTTGCCAGTAGAAGTCTGACCCCATCCGAAAAGAACTATCCTGTACATAAGTTAGGTTTCTAGCTTTGAATTGGGCTATTGTTGACCAATTCCATGAGTACTGTATGGGGCTAAAATACTAGTAAAACTGACAATAATCCTTTAACCTATGTGCAGACCTCAGCTAAGTTGGATGCCACTGGCCATAGGTGGCTTTCTGCATTATCTACATACGACTATGCTCCGAATACCGAGCAGGTCTGAACCACATAGATGCTGATGCTCTCTCCAGGAGGCCTGTTCCCCAGAATGATTGGGTCAGATTGGCAGAACCTGACATTGGGCACTCTGCGGAAGTTTGACAGGGGAACAAATGTCCACGGACGCAGTGGACTGCATGGTGGATTGCTTGGGACCCTCTGAGAATTGCATACCTGCTGCTTATTGCCACTTTTCTGCAATAGACATTGGTGCACTGCCTCAGCTGGACAATGACAGTATTCGGCGGGCTCAATCCCGCGATCCCATGATCAAAGCAGCTTTAAAAGCCCTCTATGCAGGAAAAGATGTGTCCAAATTACGCTCCACTGATTTGAGAACTGCACTGTTATACAAAGAAGGTCCTAAATTGACACTGATCAATAAACTGTTATACAGAGAAACAGTAGACAGAGGCGGACAAGTAGACAAACAACAACTAGTGCTGCCCACTGCCTTTCGAGACTCAGTATTGAGGTCCTTGCACAACCACATGGGGTACCTTGGTATAGACAGAACACTTGACTTGGTGAGATCCAGATTCTATTGGCCTAAGATGGGGGCTGATGTGGAGCAACACATTCGAACTTGTAGTCGCTGCTTACAGAGGAAAGCTTTGCCCCAGAGGGCTGCCCCCCTTGTCAACATAACCACCAGTGCACCCATGGAACTGGTCTGTATTGATTTTCTAAGTTTGGAGTCAGATCAAAGAAATATCAGTAATGTGCTGGTGGTCACTGACCATTTCACGAGATATGCCCAAGCTTTCCCACCAAAGACCAGAAAGCATCCACTGTAGCCAAGTACTTGTAGAAAACTTTTGTTCACTATGGGGCTCCACAAAGAATCCATTCTGATCAAGGGAGAGACTTTGAGAGTCGTCTGATCAAAGAGATGCTTTCTGTGGGAGCAAAGTCCAGAACCACTCCTACCACCCCAGGGACCACAGCCTGAACGCTTCAACCGCACTTGCTAGATATGCTAGGCACCCTGCACCCAAAGGACAAGCCTAGATGGAGCCAACAAATTAGCACCCTGGTACATGCTTATAACTGCACCAAAGTGATGCCACTGGGTTCTCTCTCTACCGCCTGATGTTTGGAAGAGAAGCTCGACTACCAGTAGATGTGTGTTTTGGGGTCTCTCCTGATGAGGTTCAAGCTGACAACTATTTACAGTATGTGCAAAAGTTAAAGGCCCAGCTAACTCATGCTACCAACTGGCTCAAACCATGGCTGCCAAAAGAAATCTGGCCAACAAAGAAAGGTATGATAAAAGGTGAAAGCACAGGAACTCCAGGAGGAGATCGGGTATTGCTAAGAAATCTGGGACTGCATGGCAAGCACAAGATTGCTGACAGATGGCACCTCTCCCTCACATTGTAGTGGGCAAACTAGATGATCTGCCAGTGTACAAAGTAAGGCCTGAGAATAATTCAAAAGATGTAAAACAATGCATAGAAATCATTTACTGCCCATTGGACAAATCTTAATTGAGTCTGAGCCCCTAGAAGATGCCCTCTGGACCAGTGACTAGAGCTGCTGCTAAGAAAAGATCAAGAAAGTCTGCACCTACAGAAGAAAGTTAAAGTGTTCCCTCCACAAGTCCCAGTTGAGCATGACTGTCAGTCCATATCGGAAGAAAGTGAGGTGACTTTGAATACTATTCTTCTTACGAACTGAGTCAATTGTTTCGGGCAATCCCTAGTCAATACTGGAGATGAAGCTGGGCCTTCTGGACTGTCCAAGCCCCCAGCTCGTCCCTGAAGCCAATGCTCCCAGAAAGTGAAGTGCAAAGCATCAGATCAGATGAAATGGAATCATTGTGCATGGTTGAACTGTTTGAGCTTTCAGGAGGAAATGATAGATTGGGGCAGACTGGTGATACACCAGAACAAGAAGAGTATTTTGAGTGCCCTGACAGTCCACTGCCAGTGTCCGAAAGCTCTCCATGCGAGCCAAATGTTGTGGACTCAGAAACTGCAACTCCTGGAGCTGAAAGTGCCCCAAGTTCTAGCCTCTCCCCCATGGAGACTCCTGACAAGTGAGGACAATGCTGAAAATGAGGCTCAGAGTGCAGAGACTGTAACAGTTCCCCTAGAAAGACTGGTCGAGCTGTAAAGCCTGTGGTGCACCTCAGTTATGATTCCCTTGGGAGGCCTGTGGATTTGCTTCCTCAATGTTGTCCATAAAGGAGTGTATGTGTCCCAGCTCATTGCCCAAACTGAAGCGTCAGTGCTAACTCCAAGTTACTTGTGTTGCTCTCTATATGGTGCCCTGCCCCGTCCAGCCCCAAGGTAACTGATAGGAAGGGCCCCTCTTCAGGTTTCATGTACAAGAGGTAATAACTTGAGTTATGGTACAATGTGTGTGTAATACTGTGTAAAGAGTGACATACTGCAATGTTTCAGAAATGTGTTCTTGGTAAAATGATATATTGACTGATGATTACATGTGTGAGCCTAATGCAAATGTATATGGTTGCAGTTGAAACTTATGAGGGTACTTGCTTGACGCGGACGTCAAGCTTTCCCAGGCCAGGAAGGGTGTAACCCCCCTGCAAATGGGGGTTCCCAAAAGACTTCCAGGAGCTTGCTTGAATGCTCCAAGCCTGAATGGTGTTTGGCGTTTAAGCCATTTATCAGTGAGTGTTTTTAGAACCTCTGGTACTGTCTCTTTAAGAGCTGTCTGCTTGCAGACATAATTAGTTTGTATGGGGGGACTGTGTGCTTCTCTGTTTGAGTACCACTCCAGCTGCTGCCAATTCACTCCATTTTTGCAGTCACTAGGAGTGCAAAGGAACCTATCTGAAAGATGTAACTGTTTGCCAGAAATCATTTACAGTAATAATGAAATTACAGTTTGTCTAACCTGCTTTCTTTGCAGTCAGAACTGTGTCTGCCTAGTTCCCCATTCTGGTTTTGAACTGCTGAACTGGACCAATCAGTGTGGGTAAGCTAGCTCTAAAATAGTGCCTTGGACGAATCAGAACTTGGACTCATAATCTGAGCCAGCCACAAGAGGATTGTATGGGCAGTGACTCTGGGAGATGTAGTTTAGACTTCGCGCCTTTTGGACCAACAGCAGCAGTCTATTGTGAGTGACAGCCAATCCAGTCAAGAACTGGGAGGAACTCAAAGGAAGTGCCCGGTTTTGTCTGTTGGGAGTTTCAGTTGAGCTTTGGCAGTGAAGGAAAGGAACCCTGTGTCCTTCAGTGCACAGTTTTAGTCAAAAACATGTGTAAGGTCCAGAGTTCCGGTCTGCAGCTTGTTAGGACTGAATCCGTCCTGTGAAGAGAATCAAAGGATATCTGAAGAGTAGAAACCAGGCTCACCCTGTAGAAGACTGGAGGAATTGCTGAAAATTGCACTCGGTCTGTCAGGAACTGAATCTGCTGTGTGTTCTCCGGGTATTGTAGTAATTGCGATCGGATACAGATGCAGCCTGCCTGGTATAGTGTCTTTCTTTTACCATATAAATGTGTGAAGAGGTTTGTGTACCTCAAGTGAATCCTGCTGCCATTAAGTGACTTTTGCCTGTGACTGTTTACCATATAAATGTGTGAGGAGTCTCTTGGAGCTCAAGAGTAGCCCTGCTGACATTGAAGGACCCTATCTTATTTGGAGGTCGTGAGTACTAATTCAGGGTCGCTTCCTGTTGAATTGCCATTAAATCCAAATGGAATTACTGTACTGCTGACTGTTTAATTCTCCTTTCTCTGTGTGAAAGGGCCCCACCAGCTGCCACGGTTTGGACTAGCCACTAGGGCTTGGGTACCCAGGGCAGTAACTGATAGGGATAGGCCTGTGCACAGAGCCATAGGTAGATGAGTAGAGTGATAAGCTAATTAACCTGATTTCCCCTGTCCTTGTTATATCCCCCAAATAAATCAGAGCTGCTTGTTTCAGCAAAGTTATACTGCCTGAGGTATTTGTCTATGTTAAAGTACTGTACTGTGATTGTTGCACTGTATCTTATTTCACAGGAGGTCCCAGTGCTGGAACCAGTCCTGGGGGTAAGTGTATACTGTAAAGGTAATTCTGATGTATTGTGTGGGCCACTAGTGGGAAGAAAGGGGGGTTGCAGTGTCCCAGAGGGCTGTGACCAAGTTAGTTTAACTATTGTAAACCCTGACCTCTGGGTGGAGGCACCCGCCATTGGATCCAGGCCCCTCAACCTGTTAGTGGCAAATCAGGCAGGGGTAGTAGCCCCTGGGATAGCGCCATCTAGGGGTTACATTTGAACAGTGCTGTGGCTCTACCGCTATATCTAGTCATTTCTTTGTTTCATATTAAAGAGTTAGTAGTTCAAAAAATATTAGAGAATTATTTTTTGATCCCCCCCCCCTAATTTTTGGCATCCTCTGTGGCAGACACAGCTAATCTCTGCCACTCTACTGGACCCAGAGTCGTTTGGGACTTACCAGTGCTATGTGCTTCCCGGCGGAACTCCCAAGCCAGCCTGGAGCCATCATCAAGTGGTGTCCCTAATTTTTCCAACGTTTCTCCCCATCTGTCTTCCCAGGACCGGCTCCTCATGGGCGTAGAGGCACTCATGTGCGCCACAGCTCCAGACTACAGCCCCTTTCCCTTTCCCAGGCTCTCGGAGGTGGCACCACTGGGTGGCAGCCATGCACCGAGAGACCTGCCAAACTCTTCCCGAGGTGGACAGCCACCCGCCAGCAGCAACTCACGCTCCCCCCCCCCGTTGACCCGAGCTTGTTCCCGAGGCGTCCAGTACCTCAGCCCTCTGTGCCACCGGGCCGGCTTATTTTTCAATGTTAACAGTAGCTAGTTGTTACTTTTTCTATCTGAAGTATTTTTTCTGTTTTCTTTTGTACATTAGAAGGATTTCTACCTAACACCACTAGGTGTGATGTGACAAACAGGAAAATTACGTACCTACCGTAATTCTTGATCTTCTTGGACGAGTCTCCACCACTCATTCACACTAGTGGGATTGGCGCCGGAGGCACTAAGACCCATCGGGAGCAAACTTTTTGCTGGAGGGTCGGCGCGAGAGACAGCGCCGCGAGACACGGTGCCGCGAGCAGCGGCTCGAGCGGTAATGACCATCTCGGCGACGACCCTCCAACCGCCTCAGTACCTTTTTTACCAAGGAGGTGCAGCGCAACTAACGTAAAGAGTAAACCCAACATTAAAAAACGGACATAAGATAGTCCGTATGACCCGTGTAAGAAGGGTCAGCAAAGAAGTCCTCACGGCCTAAAGATTTGAGGGAGTGAAGACCAATACAGCGGTGAGCTCGGGGGATGGAGGGTGGGCGTGTGAATGAGTGGTGGAGACTCGTCCAAGAAGATCAAGAATTACGGTAGGTACGTCATTTTCCTATCTTCCTGGACATAAGTCTCCACCACTCATTCACACTAGTGGGAGAGTACCAAGCTGATAATCCCCCAAAAGGGCGGCAGGAGAGCCAGAGCTCACGCGTCTAAGATAGAAGCCCATTAAGGATAGTTCTGCCGAATGCGGAATGTCGCCTAGCATGAACATCCAGTGCATAGTGCTTAACGAAGGTATGCACTGAGCTCCAGGTGGCGGCGTTGCATATATCTGCAATTGGAACATTGCGAATTTCCGCTAGGGATGCCGCGACCGCCCTAGTAGAGTGAGCGTACACTCTACCTTCTAATTTAACTTGAGCCATGGAATAGCAATGACGAAGGCATGCCACTAACCATGAAGAGATGCATCTAATAGCGACAGGTTGACCCAGCCGGGTGTCGCTGAAAGAAACGAACAGTTGCTGAGTCTTGCGAACATCCTTGGTTCTATCTAAATAGAACCGCAAGGCTCTCTTAACATCCAAGGAATGAAGAGCTCGTTCCCTTCATTTTGGAAATTAGCAAGTAAGCGGAAGTACCAGAGGTTGGTTTAGATGGAATTCTGACACAACCTTGGGAAGAAATTTAGGATGAGTACGGAGAACTACCTTGTCTTTATGGAATACAGTATACTGGAGGGTACATAACCAGGGCATGTATCTCAGAGACCCCGGGCTGAGGTAATGGCCACCAGGAAGGCAGTCTTCCAGGTAAGAAATTTTAGCTCACAGGTAGCTAAGGGTTCGAAAGGCTTCCGAGTGAGCATGTCCAGCACCAGGTTAATGTCCCAGGCTGCAACTGGACGCTTAACAGGGGGTCTGGTATGGAGAATCCCCTTAAGAAATCTCTTCACTATAGGTAACTGAGCCAGAGTTAAGGAAGAAACCGGCTCATGGAACGCTGAGATGGCACTAAGGTGAACTTTAACTGTGGAGTACTGAAGACCTAAGTTTGACAGGTCCAAAAGATACTCCAGAACCTTGCCAGGAGGACAGGAAAAGGGATTCCAAGAGGATTTTGCACACCAGAGAGAAAAACGTTTCCATTTGGAAGCGTACGTTTTTCGGGTGGCTGGCTTCCGAGCAGCCAGAAGGATGTCTGAGACTCTAGGAGAGCGTTGAACCTATTCTACTTCTATCTCTCTGGAGCCAAGCATGAAGGTGAAGTGATTTCAGGTTGGGATGGACCAACGAACCCTGAGTCAAAAGACTGATTTGCAAAGGAAGTGGTCTTGGAGAGGCTGCCAACATACTGTTGAGTAGAGGAAACCATAGTTGCCGAGGCCAGGAAGGAGCAATGAGAATCATCTTGGTCCCCTGAGACTCGAACTTGAGGAGTACTCTCTGGATTAGAGGAAGCGGTGGAAAGGCGTAAAGAAAGCGTTTTGTCCACCGCAGCCTGAACGCATCCTGACAGAAAATGCCAGGCCCTGGATTTCTGGAGCAGAAGAGAGGCAGTTTTGCGTTGAGTGGGGATGCAAAAAGGTCCGGGTCTGGAGTCCCCCACTCTTTGAACAGGGACCGAGCTATGGCTGGATCGAGAGACCACTCGTGAGGGTCTGCCTCCGTTCTGCTGAGGTGATCTGCTAGGTTGTTTTGTATACCTGGCAGATAAACCGCTTGAATCAGAGACTTGTGCTCCAAGCACCACTCCCACACCCTCATTGCTTCCCTGCAAAGGGTAAGAATGAGCACCGCCTTGCTTGTTGATGTAATACATCGCTTTGTTGTCCGTTTGAAGGAGAATGTTCTTGTGACAAAGGACATCCTTCAGAGCTCGGATTGCATAGAGACCGCCTCATCTCCAGGACATTTATGTGGAGATGAGTTCAACTGAGTCCATACACCTTGAGTGTGGAGGAGAGACAGTGAGCTCCCCATCCCATTAGCGATGGTCTGTGGTGATGGAGATCTGATGATCCGGGGAGCAAAGGGAATCCTTCCAGGAGATTGCTCTCTTGAGACCACCAGGTGAGAGACCTTCAAGGGCTCCGTCACCTGATGGGATAAGACTGGGGTGAGGAGGTCGGGGACCACTGAGTGGAGAGCATCCATTGGGTGGTTCTCATGTGCAGTCGGGCCAGGGGGACAGTGAAGACCGAGGACGCCATGAGACCCAACATGCGTTGCATCGAGAGAGCTGTAACCGATTGGTTCTCCCTGATGTAACGGGCCATTCGAAGGATGTCGAGTCTTCTGTCCTCTGGAAGGAAAGCCTTCGCTGAAGAGGTGTCTAGAAGCGTCCCTATGAACAGGAGCCTCTGGGAGGGTTGCAGTTGAGATTTTTTCAAATTCAGCAGAACTCCCATGGACGTGAGAAGACGAGAAGTCGTTTGCACGGCTTCCAAAGTCCCTTGGACGGAAGGGCCTGCTAGAAGCCAATCGTCCAGGTAGGGAAACACTCGGAGTCCGACTTTCCTGAGATGCGCCGTGAGAACTGCACAACACTTTGTAAAACTCCATGGCCGAGGATAGCCCAAAGGGCAGGACTCTGAACTGATAATGCTGACCCAAAGCTACAAACCTGAGGAACTTGAGGTGGGTCGGGTGGACGAGGATATGCTGGTAAGCATCCTGCATATCCAGAGAGGCCAGCCAGTCGTGCTGATGCAGCAAGGGTAACAGGGTACCTAGGGAAATCATCTTGAATTTCTCCCTGGGGAGGAATCTGTTTAACTTTCTGAGGTCTAGAATGGGGCGCATCCCCCCAGATTTCTTTGGAACCAGAAAGTAATGGGAGTAGAACCCTGTGTTTCTGTGAGATGCGGGGCACCAGTTCTATTGCCCTGTTGTTCAGAAGGCCCTGGATCTCCGCTGTGAGGAGGTCTGATTGAGAGACCGACAACCTGGGTTGTTGCCTGGGAGGACAATTCGGGGTTTCAAGAAATTGAGAGAATAACCTCGCGAATTATCCGAAGGACCCATTTGTCCGGTTATGGACTTCACTGGTTGTAGAAGTACATCAGGCGACCTCCCACTGGAGGAGAAAGTTCCACCGGCAGAGTGGATGGAACTTGGGCCAACGACTATAAGGTAGCTCTGGGAGCTTTAGGCCCCGCGCTTTCTGCGCTTCTTTTGAGGTTGGGCAGGTTGGCTTTTATGGAAGCTTCCCTGCCTCTGCCTCCAAGGACTGACGACTCATGAAACTGACGCCTGTTCACATGCCCCGAGAGGGGCAGGCGGAGGTCTGGCCAACTTAATGGCTGATCTAGTCTTCGAGTGGCCTCTAAGGCTTGCTCCACCTGAGGGCCAAAAAGAAAGGAGCCATCAAAGGCAGCGCCATCACCTGCTGCTGAGCATCATTCGTGAAGCCAGAAGCACGCAGCCAGGAATGGCGCCGAGTACAAATCTCGCTGCTGCTGAGCGAGAAGCAGTGTCGAAAGCGTCCATGGCGGCTTTGACCTGTTGGTTATTGGACTCAATACCTCTAATAACGGTCAGAAGAAGCTCTGACTTGGAATCCGAATCTGGAAGAGCTTCAACAATTCTTTTCATAGAGTGCCACAGGATATACTCATACTGAGAAAAATAGCCTTGATAACTGGCAATACGCATACTTAGAGTGGAGGCAGCAAAGACTCTCTTACCTAATGTAACAATCTTACGAGACTCTTTGTTAATAGGTCGAGCTGTAGTAGTTTGAGGAAGAACGACCTTGTCATTCTCTGCCAGGACTACAATAGGATCCGCAAAGGCTTGGGATGCCAAAATGGGACGATCCTTGGGAGCTGAATACTTTATCAATGGATTTAGCCACTGAGGGAATAAGAGCAGGATTATTCCATACCATTTGAGACAGCGCCTCGAAGGAAGGCTGGATCGGAGGAGTCAAACCAGGGATCTCCGGCATGAAGATACTGGAGTCTTAATATCTTCCCAGGATCGATGTCTGTAGTCTGAGAGAAAGAGGATCCCAGGTTCTTCAACAGAGACTTAAAGGACAGGTCCTCACCACAGGCTCTGTAGCAAAGAAAGATCCTGTTTCCTCCACTTCATCACCCAACCGAGGTCTGGGTCAGGCTCAACATCATCTCCTGATGGTCCAGAAAGGACTGTTTGGACAGGAAAGGAGGAAAATTAGGAGAGGAGGAAATAGCAGAAAACAAGGAGAGTCCCTATACGCCGCTCCGACGGCAAACGGGCTGAAGACGTACGAGGAGGCGACGGGCGCCAAGAGGCACGCTGCCCCGCAAGCGCCCAATCGGGCCGCGATACATCGCGTCATGCCGCCGACGCTGCCACGCACGTGGCGCCGAACGCGCCCGGACGACGCCCATAGGCGCTGGAACGGCGCAGCGGACGACGCAGCTAACCGCGCCGCCCCTATCTAACGGCACTAGCGCGGCGCTACGAGACCATCAAGGTGCCTGGACGGCGCCAAGAAGACTCCAGCGGCACTCGAAAACGCGCCGATAAGCCAACAGACCCGCCGAAGGCGCTGGAAAAGCCCCAGGAACCTGGAAAGCTAGAGAAGGAAAAACCAGGAGATAAGGGCATCGTGAGGCCCCGCGCCGCAGCCATGTGAGGGGGAACACTTGCACGGAGTCGCTGGCACAAGAAGGCGCCACGCGACTAGGAAGGGGCCCAACCGCCCCTACCTGATCGCCGGAGGGGCCCGAGGCTCCGAGGCAAACGAGCCAGGCAGAAGAACCAACCTCGAGCCCATTGCTCCATAAGAGCGCCCACTGATGAAACTGCTCATCTGGAGTCCTACCTATAGGCGGGAGGGACTCCGATGTCGAGGACGACGTCACTGGAAGTTGGCGACTCGAGAAGGAGACCCGGCAGCTAGCCAGCGATAACCGGCGTCGACGGCGCAGACATACCAGAGGGCGACCTCAGTGATGCCTTCTTTTGACCTGTGGGTCAAGAAGAGCTTCAGGCCAACGGTGCCGAGAATGCACTCGCTTATTTTATGCCGGGCGGGGACCGCCCCATCTCGGCATCGGACTGACCGTGTCGGAACCCGCTGAGGAGAAGGAGGCTGACAGGATCCAGCCCAGCTGACTGAACAGCTTTCATACGAAGTCTCCCTACCGTCACCTGACCTGCTCATGGTCGACTCCGTCCAGTAGGCCGAGACTTCTTCAAGTAAAATTTAATATTAGAAAAATTTAACGAAAATAGAATAAAATTAAGCTATACTACTTATCGAGATAAAGTTACAAAACAAACTGAAAACTATGCGCTAGTTTGAAGTTTGACTCTGGACAGCGAGCGACGCCGTACTGAAGCGCACTGACGGCGTGGAAAAAGGAACTGAGGCGTGTTGGAGGGTCGTCGCCGAGATGGTCATTACCGCTCGAGCCGCAGCTCGCGGCACCGTGTCTCGCGACGCTGTCTCTCGCGCCGAACCTCCAGCAAAAAGTTTGCTCCCGATGGGTCTTAGTGCCTCCAGCGCCAATCCCACTAGTGTGAATGAGTGGTGGAGACTTATGTCCAGGAAGATCATACTTTACCTGGACAGCGTCATTTCTAGTATTTTTCTCCTTTATACCACATCACTATAGTAGAAGCCACTTAATTGGGATGTGGATAATCAGAACATCCTGCCGGGCACAAGTTAAGTGGCCGTGTAACACTATGGGAGCTATAACTGTTTAAATGGGATGCCCTGCCACCTAAATGGTCTGATTTCTGGCCAGACTTGTCTTCAAGCTAATCCACTGATCCCTTTTTCCACCTGATTATTTGTGGTTACGTGAAACTGTGGCTGTTCTTCACTACCCCCCCCTTCTACAAACCCCTATATATTATTTTACCTTATTTACCTAATTATAGATCAAGGGTGCACTCCTGACCAATCAGAGCGTTCCTTTCTTCTGCCAGTGAGACACTCTTATTCCATGAAGTGTGTCTCACATGCAAATGCCCCGGAAACGGGCAGGTTCTGGGACAGTTTAAAAAAATATATATATATATTATTTATCGAGCACAATCAATTATATATTAATATGACTCCCAGAGCCACTCATTGCTGTATAAGAGTGGTTTCACTTGCGATCAGCTGGAGCCAGCTCAGCTTCGCTGTTCTCGCTCCAGCCGAACACACGTGAAATCACTCATACAGCAACGAGTGGCTCTGCGGGGCATATTAACATATATTTCTTGTCTTTTAGCGCTGTAAAGTATCCTTTCTACTCCTTTCTTCTGGTAGCCTCCTGTTGCAGTGACCATGACCAAACTCCATTTCTTATGGTGAACTCTGCGACTGAATACCATTCCATGCTTCCAACTCCCTCCCTTCCCCAGACACCAACACCCATAGTCCAGCAGTACACTAACACTGCTCCCTCTTTGTTCACTCCCGATTTTTCTCTCCCACCCATGCTCGATACCAGCACTGAAAAGTAAGTCAAAACACTTACCTTTCCCTCTGTGTCTACTCCCAACTTTTCTCCCTCACCCATGCTCGGCACCAGTATTGCCAAACCAAACTGCAAGACTTCAAGACTGACTAACCTGCTGACACGTCACTTTTGAGGGTATAATTTATTTATTTATTGAAAATGTTTCACCAGGAAAGGCACACTGAGCAAAAAGATGCTCGTCTCCCGGTGCGACCTGGGGGGAGGGGTTACAGAGGAGGCAGGTATACATACAATAGTTGAGATTAGCAGCAGAGCAATACAGATAACATACAGTTGGGAGGGATCACTTTTGAACTTGTTACATAAGCAGAACAGTACAGAACATGATTATCAAGGACAGGGTATACATATCATGGGTACATATCAAAGCAAGAACAGTACAGAACATGATCATCAGGGACAGGGTAAACATATCATGGGTACACAACGAGGCAATACATGAATTACATAAGTGCGAGTAACAGGACTATGGTGCCAGTATCAGAACTTGTGTGCCAGTAGCAGGACTTGAGCTGCAGCGAGATGCACCAGTTGACAGTAGGAATTGGAGAGTGAAGTTGCGGGGTAGGGGAGGAGTGGACTAGTAAACATTTGGTGTATAGGGGGAAGGTACAGGTGAGGTGGGAGGAGAGAGGTGGAGTTAGTAGTTGTGAGTAGGGCTGAAGGCGAGGATAATTAGGAAGGAGGGAGAGAAGGGGATGTTAGAAGAGAGAAGAGTGAGTAAGAGCGGAGTGTAAGTGCGTAGGGCAGTATATAAGCCAGACAATTAGGCGTGGCCAAGCCGCTGGTCAGGCGCTAAAGGGCAACGGGAGAAGGGAAGCTTTCAAGGGGGGTCAGGGGCAGTTGCAATTTGGAGCAAGGAAGTTAGTGAGGGCAGAGGATAGGGAGCATTTGGATGAAGAATGGCGGATCTGGGCCGGCAGGCCATTCCAGAGTTTAGGGAAGAGGTAAGAGAAGGCCAATTGTCCGGCGGTGGTTCTTCGGTGGGGAACGACTAAAAGCCTAGTGTCAGTGGACCTGAGGGCGTGGGTGGGGGTAGATGGGGAAGATAGAGAGGATATGAGGTAGGGCGGGAGGGAGCCGAGACAGAAGTTGGAAGCAAATTTAACACTATGAATTAGGCGCCTGTTGCTCAGGGATGGCAGGGCCAGTGAACGGTAAGGCTTACAGTGATGTGAGTGGGTGGGGACATCGAGGGCAAAGTGGCAGAACGCATTAAAGAGGGGGTCAAGTTTGGCTAGGGTGGTCTTTGAGGAAGAGCTATAGACGACATCACAGTAGTCGAAGGTGGGTAGAATCATTTTCAGGACTAAATCACGTCTGACAGGGAGTGGGAGACTAGTGCGGTTCCTGTAGAGGGCGCCAAGTTTCGGGCGCAGTTTAGAGATGATGGCATCCACATGTGTGGAAAAGGAGAGGTGACGATCGAGCCAAACCCCTAGATGCCTGAAGAAGGGCACTTCATCAAGGATGGTGTTGTTTAGGGTATGGAAGATAAGAGGTGGGGTGAGCTTGGATAAACGCTATCTGGTGCCAAAAGACATAGCCACAGTTTTCTTGGCATTTAGGGAAGGTTAATTGGTATTGAACCAGTGTTGGATTTTGTTGAAGTCCGTTTGAAGTTTGGAAGTGAGTTCTTCGTGTGTCCTGCCGGAGGTAAAGAGGACCGTGTCGTTTGCATACATGTGGATCGTGGTAGAGGAGCAAGAATTCAGTAGATCATTTAGAAGGATGGAGAAGAGGATGGGGCCAAGAACTGAGCCTTGGGGAATGCCGGTGGTGATGGGGGGGGGGGAGGTGTGGTCTGCTATTTTAGTGGATTGAGTTCTATTTAGTAGGTAGGTACTGAACCAGTTTGTGGCCGACTCTGCTAACCCTGTCCCTGATAGGCGGGATAGTAGGAAAGAATGGGATACCGTGTCGAAAGCTTTAGCTAGGTCAATGAAAATAGCGGCAGTGATTAGCCCTTTATCCATCCCAGTGAGGATGGAGTCTGTGAGTCTTAGTAGGGAGGAGGTGGTAGAGTGGTGTTTTCGTAACCCGGACTGAAATGGGGTGAAGAAGTTAGTTTCTGAGAGAAAGTGGGAGAGCTGGGATAGCACTAGGTGTTCCTGGAGTTTGGCGAGGGCGGGGAGGAGGGAGATGGGACGGTAGTTAGTAGTGGAGGAAGGGTCGCCACCTTTAGGAAGGGGTAGGACAGTGGCATGCTTTCATTCGGAGGGGAGAGACTCGGTGGTGAAGGATAGATTTAGTAGGGCGGTGAGGGGAGTAGCGATGGGGGCAGATAGGAAGAGGAGTTTGTTGTCGAGACCGTCTGGGGATTTACCTTTGGTGGGGTTCAGGGAGTGAAGGGCATCTAGGGTTTCGGGGGGGGAGATGGGTCTGAAGGAAAAGGGGTTTCTACCAGCTGGTAGGGGTAGATGACTGGGGCCAGTGTAGTTATAGATGTAAGGAGGGTGGGTGTGGTAGCAGGAGGTAGGGAATCGAGGAGGGCCAAGGCGCAAGTAGTGAAATAGGAATTAAACTCGGAGGCTACCTTAAGGGGTCGGAGAGGAGAGTCCCTTGGGCGAGGAGGAGGGGTTGGGGGCTTGCTGTTTGGGGGGAGAAAAAGGAGTTAATGACCTTCCAGAATTTCGAAGGTCTCCCAAGATTTGTGTTTAGGGTGTTGTTGAAATATGCAGCCTTAGCTAAGCGGATGGCCTTTGTGCACTTGTTTCGGAGCATGCGGTAGGTGATAAAGTTGATTGGGAGGAGCGTGGCTTTGTAGTTACGCCAGGCCTTGTCACGGGCTTGTTGGCAAGCTATCAGCTCAGGGGATATCCAAGGTAGGTGAGACCCACGGACTCTAGCCCGGTGCAGGGGGGCGTGTTTGTCCCAGGCGGAGAGAAAGGTGTTCCGAAAGTGCGTAAGGGCCGAATCCATGTTAGAGCAGCTTGAGCTCAGGACCCAATTTGAGTGAGATAAATCTTCCAGGAGAGGGGAGAGGTTGAGGGATTTGTATGACCATTGGAATATAAATTTGGGAGGGGATTTAACTCTGTGAATTTTGCGGACCAAGTAGATTAGGTGGTGATCACTAATGGAATCAGGGAGGAGGCCAGAACTGATGACGTGGTGAGGGTGGGATGTAAGCGCCCTGTCTGTAATGCTGTAATAAATAAGTACCCTGTACATACACTTCCTTGTCTGCTGTGAGGTGGGTTAGTACATAGAGAGAACAGTGCTGTAATAGGTATATATGATGCAAAGGATCTTTAGCTGTTTGTGAGAACTGTATGCAACAGGACACAGTCGGTGTCATAAAAGTAACTAAAACAAACTGACTTCTGATAATCAGGATGAAAAATCTGCCACCAGGGTGTCCTGATTAAGCGACTTCTACTGTATTGTGACATTACTCATTCTGACATCACTAGTGACCAATATGGCAGCAGCTAAGTGACTCTCCTTGAGCAGCTATGATGTCACGATCAGTGAGCTCACTGTACTGATGAAGTGTGAAGGGGAACAGAAAGAACAGTTATGTAAGAACTTACCGTAACAGTAGATATTCGAGAGGAGCTCTTGCAGCAGGCAGTAACCATAAGGACTAAGCCACCAGGCAGCAGGACCCCAGGGAAACCTTCTAGCTAGCAGCCTTTAGTGGGGGACTGCCCTGATTCCGGACTGCTCCGATGTAAGCCAATGGTATAAAGGGGGCGCTCCCCAGCCCCACCTCAGTTTTCCTGCCGAAGACATGGAGTCTAGGATGGAAGGAGAACCAGGCAGGTTCATGCCCAGAAAGAAAAAGGCAAAAGGAAACACCAGGGGAAAGGAGGGAGGGAAAGCAGTGCCTGCTGCAAGAGCTCCTCTTGAAGATCTACTGTTATGGTACATTCTTACATAACTGTACTATCTTACTTCGAGTTAAAGCTCTTGCAGCAAGCAATAACCATGAGGACATAGTCCCAAGCAGTCAAAGGAGAAGGAACAGACAGGCACGGGGTGGAGGCTTAAGATAGCCAACAGAATTAGCAATGCAGGCCTTGAAGAACTGCAAGGCTGAACCCAGTCCTACGCCCGGAGGCAACATCAAAGCTATAGTGCTTGACGAAGGTGTAAACAAAGCTCCAGATCGCAGCTGCACAGATATCTGCTGCAGAGACGTTCCTCAATGAGGCAAGGGAGGTAGCAACTCCCCTGGTGGAATGGCCTTTTACCGAGCCCGGTAAAGGCTTGTCATACTTTTCGTAACTGAAAACAATGCAGTTAACTAACCACTTTAACAAGTTTTGTTTAGAAACTGGTGCTCCTGAGATTTTGAAGCAAATGAAACAAAGAGCTGGTCGGTCTTCCAAAAGGAGACAGTGTGGCTAAAGCAGAACCGAAACATCCGGTGGACGTCCAGAGTATGTAATAAAGCTTCCCCCTGATTAAAATACTCTGGATAATGAACTGGAAGGTGGATGTCTTGATTTAGGGTGAATTCAGACACCACCTTGGGCAGGAACTTAGGATCAGTTCCTAAGGACACCTTGTTCCTGTGAAAAACTAAATAAGGCTCTTTACACAGCAGAGCCTGGAGCTCGGAAATCCTCTGAGCAGAAGTAACGGCAACCAAAAATAATACTTTCCACAACAGAAAGTGTAGCTTGCATTCCACGGCTGGCTCGAAGTGGGGGGGGGGGGAGAGCGTGAGTTTCTCTAACATAAAGAGGAGATCCCATAATGGGACAGGGTCCTGAATGTGAGGCTTTAGATGCAATATGCCCCACAAAAAGGTGAGGGACAAGTCCGATTGGGCAAGGGGTTTACCCTCCAAAGGTGCATGGTATACAGAGAAAGCAGAAAGGTGCACCTTAATGGAGGAGTAGCTCAGACTGGTCTGGAACAGAGAGAGGAGATACTCAAGCACGGAGTTCACAGGAGAGGAACAAGGATCAAGGCTTCAGGCAGAGGCCCACAGACAAATTCTCTTCAACTTCACAGCTTAGGTGGCCCTAATGGAAGGCTTCCTAGCGGCTACTAGGACCTCCGCTATGCCAGGTGAGACACCGAACCTTGCAACTGTTAAGTCAGCAGGAGCCAAGGATGTGGGTGTAGAGACTTGAGGTCCAGATGGACTAAGGTGCCCTAGTCCTGGGAGAGCAAGAGGAAGCTCAGGGGCAGAGGGACCGGGGGTTCCATAGCTAGCTGCTGAAGCAGAGGGAACCAGATCTGCCGAGGCCAGAAGGGGACAATGAGGATCATTTCTGGCCCCTCTGCCTAAAGCTTGAGCAGGACCGTCTGCAGAAAAGGAAAGGCATAGAGGAACCTCGCCGTGCAGCAGAGGGACAATGCGTCTCACCAGAAAATGCCAAGTCCTGGATCTAGCGAGCAAAAATCGGGCAGTCTGGCATTGAATGGGGACGTAAAGAGGTCTAACTCTGGTTGCCCCTATCTGTCAAACAGCTGGCCTGTAACTGACTGAAGTAACTCCCACTCATGGGCTTTTGACCAAGACCTGCTGCTAAGGCTGTCGGCTAAGACGTTTTGGATACCTGGAACATGCACAGCTGTGAGTTCTAGGCGGTGTTTGAGGGCCCAAAACCAGAACCTCATGACCTCTCTGCAGAGGGGCCAAGAATGAGTTCTCCCCCTTGCTTGTTGATGTAAAATACTATGGACATATTGTCTGTCTGAATGAGGAGAGGGCCTGGAGAGAGGTCAGTTTTAAATGCATAAAAGGACCACCCGCATCTCCAGGATGCTGATATGAAGAGACTGCTCCAGTGGAGACCAGGTCCCCTGAGTCTGTCTGTCTGCCATGTGGGCACCCCAACATAGCCTCGAGGCATCTGTAGTCAAAATCTTCCTCAGAGGATCCTGCCTGAAGGGAACTCCTTTGACACGATTGTTGGGAGTCCATCCACCAGGACAGAGTCCGAAAAATTGGATCCGAGACAGAAATGGGGACATCCAGGTCGCTGGACCGCTGGTCCCCACTACACCCTGAATGTCCACTGAGGAATCCTCATGTGGAGGTGGACCCATGGGACAGTTGGAATGGCAGCTGCCATGTGGCCGAGTAACCTCAGGTAAGTTCCGGCCAAAAAAATGTGGTGGGACAAGGTCACTGTCCGAGCCTGATCCTGAAGGCAATCTGCCCCGTATGTGAGGAGGAAGGCCTTCCCCTGAACTGTGTCAAGGACTGCTCCGATGAACTGGAGTCTCTGGCTAGGCCATGGGGACGACTTTGGTAAATTCATGGGGATCCCCAACTCCCCGAAGAGTATAAAGGTATCTCCGAGAGTGCAAAGCAGCTGATCCTCAGAGGGAGATGTTACAAGCCAGTCGTCTAAGTAGGGAAAGACGTAATGGCCCTGTCTCCTGAGGGCCGTAGCCACCACTGCTAGGCACTTAGTGAAGACTCTTGGAGCCAAGGATAGGCTGAATGACAGAGCCCGAAACTGGTAAGTAAAGTAAAGTAAAATTTTATTTATATAAGGTGCCCTTCCAAAGCTCAGGGCGCCTTTACAGTATCCAGTACAATACAATAATATCACTGCCCTGGAAGAGGAAGCACAGGTACTTCCTGAAAACCAGAATATGCAGATATGCATCCTGCACATCCAGGGAGCAGAGCCCGTCCCCATGATGCTGTAGGGGGTTAGACCTGGAAGTGTAAACATCCTGAACCTCTTGTATTCGGTGTACTTGTTCAGGTGACTGAGGTCCAAGATGGGCCGAAGCAGTGGGAATAAAATCCCTTCCTCTCTGGTCCGGTGGTACTGGCCTGATAACCCATTTTTGAAGCAGAGCCTGAATTTCCCCCTCGATTAGGGTGATTTGAGAAGGAGGATAATGGGAGGGCACTGGTGGATTTTCTGGTGACCTTTCCAGGAACTTTAGGGTATAACCCCTCTGTATCATCTGGAGGGCCCAAAGGTCAGTTTTTTTTTTTTTTTTAAATACTTGTTTACTGAATTGATCATATAATGTCATTACAGCTACATGAAAACATCAACCATATAACAATAGCATAACACTGGTTTTTCTTGGACTTGCATCATTATTCCTGGTGGTCCCATTTTCTATAAAGGTTGTTAAAAGGTGGAAGGTACTGGTGTCAGCAAAACCTTCCCCATTTCTTTTAAACAAGCCCCTATGGTTTACATTCCAATGTTATCCTAACCTTAATAATCCTTAAAAAAGAACATAAATAATAGCACTAAAACCACAATTTAAAAAACAGAAAAAAACTACTGTGACATGCCTAATTTCTTATGCATTTGTAAAGCAAATTGTTGTTCCTCTTCTCCAGAAAGAATGAAAGCCCTTAATTTAAATATAATTTGCAAGAATATTATTATATATATATTTTGTGAAGGGGTCCCTTCAATGCTCAAAATTCCCCATAAATCCGAGGTCATTAATGTTAGTTGATATCCCTTTGAGGGGACAGTGGGGAAGTTGGGGAGGTAAAAGGAAAGGGAGGGGGGAAACAGGAGGGAAAAAGAGGGGGAGAGATGAGGGAAACTTATCACACAATGCTAACATTTTAATTTATTGATAAAACTTGTTCTTTATAAAGTTCCCATCGGGTCCATCTGTTTACAAATTGTTCTGTTCTATGATTGATTTTAAATGTCAGTCTCTCCATAATTTGTATTCTGTCCATGATATCAACCCATTCACAGATTTTTGGGGGATCTGTTTGCTTCCAACGCTTTGTAATAGCTTTAAGAGCTGCTATAATCAAGATGGCCCATATATATTTCCCTTCCTTACCCTGAATTCCATGAGGTAGAAGTCCCAACATCACCAGTTCTGGACTCAATTTTAAGTCTACCCCAAACAGAGTTGTCAGATGCCCCTCTATTACATGCCAATATTTCTCCAGCTGGGGACAGGACCACAAGATGTGTGTCAGGTCAGCCTGAAAGTCTCCACAGCTCCTCCAGCACTTCCCTTGAGTCATCAAACTCATTTTGGCTTGTTGGCGTGGGGTTAAGAAATATCTGAGTTTGACTTTCCAGGCAAAATCCTACCAAATTGGCAAAGATGTCACTTTCTAACTACTTGAATAAATCTTTTGCCAGTTAGTGTGATGAAACTTGACTCCAACGTCTTGTGCCCATTTGTGCTGGCAGGCCTGTAAGGTATAGGCCCTGTCTGCTATCAAGTTCCAATATAATTTAGTTATGGCCCCTTTTCCACTAGATGTCTCCCAAATTGTTTCGTATACCTCAGGAAAAAATCTCGGATCCTCCAGAAATTCTACACTTCGGAGTTGGTTGTTTATCCAATCCCTGATTTGATGATAATGAATAATGTCTGCCCGTTTCCAGCCAAATTTCCTGGTTAAGTTCTCAAAAGGAAGCACTGAGTTTGCTTGCACTAACTGCCATGCAGACCTTATACCCCTCTTTGCCTGTCTCTGAAACCAGATATGTTCCATAGCCAGTAAGAAACTCGTATCCCCTGCCCACCATGTGTACTTCCAACTGTACCGGGCCATGTATCCCCTGCTATGTCCTGCAGACCATCCCTGTAAAGTGGTTTTTACTGTGGTCAATAGCCTCTGATGTTTAGCCCTCTTACCTGTAGGGGAAAACATAAGTGTTGTAAGTCTCTGCTCCCCACTACACTGTATTTCTGTCTGTTTCCAGTGAGCTACATAGTGATCATGCGCCCACAAAAGCGCTATCTTCATATGTATTGCCATCCAGTAGTCCTGTAAATTTAGACATGCCCTCCCCCCATCTCTCTTGGCCAAATAGAGTGTTTTACATGATACCCGTGGCCTACGACCTGCCCACAAGAAAGTCAGCAAGAGTTTCTGCCAACCCATCATTTCTTGACGTGGTATAGGGCAGGGTACACTTTGAAAGAGGTACAGAAGCCTGGACACCACATTGTTTTTAATAATCTGCAGTCTGGAGTAAAAGAGGAACTATAGTGTATCCCACCTTCGCAGATCTGTTTTTTATAAGTTTAATCAGAGGCAGGTAATTATTGAGAAATAGGTCAGATGTGTCTCTAATGGGGTAAATCCCCAAATATTTTACTACTTTACAGTCCCATTTCATGGAGTATCTAAGCCTTAGTCTTAATGACACCTGAGAATTTAGAGTCAGGACTTCAGTTTTTGACCAATTTAGGGTGTAACCAGCTAGTTGTGAGAAGGTCTCTATTTGTGAGAGGACCTCTGGTAGAGACTTTTCCGGGTTTGTAAGGTAGAGCAAAACATCGTCGGCATATAAGGCCAGTTTTTGTACTTTGCCCCCCAATACCACTCCCCTAATATCCTGGTTTAACCAGATAGTTTGAGCCAAAGGCTCTATGTAGAGTGCGAACAATAAGGGGGACAATGGGCACCCCTGTCTAGTGCCCCTTTGCAGTTCAAAGGCTCCAGACATGTGTCCATTAACCCTGATGTATGCTTTGGGTTTGACATATAGTTTAAAAATGAAAGCAATAAAGGAAGATGGGAAACCGAAACCGGCCAAGGCACCCCGCAAAAAGTTCCATGAAACTTGATCGAAAGCCTTCTCAGATTTTGTAAATGCTCTATGATGTTAACTGAACATCTAATATTGTCCATTTTTTGCCTCCCTGGTACAAAACCAGTTTGATCTAAATGGATAAGGGTAGGCAAGATCTGCTCCATACGTTTTGCCAATATACTTGTTAGGAGCTTATAGTCGGTGTTTAATATAGAGATAGGCCTATAAGAAGCAAACAAAACGGGGTCCCTAGCCGGCTTAGGAATCACTGATATGATGGCTTGAGCCCACGAAGGAGCAACATCTCCCCCCCAGTCCAAAGCCAATTATAAGCTGCCAAAAGCACTTCAGGTATATCTTTTCTCAGTTGTTTATAAAATTCGATGGGAAGACCGTCCATACCTGGGCATTTTCCTGCTTTCAACCTAGTAATAGCTAACTGTAGTTCCCCTAATGTCACTGGGGCAGATAACATCTCCTGTGCCTCAGAGGATACCAAGTAGTTATTTACTTCTTGCTCCACGGGGAAAGCCCCTTGTGTGTACAACTGCTGATAACACTTTTTAAAAGTATCTGCGATGTCCTCTACCTGATATTTCCATATTCTGTTAATTTATATGTACAAAATGCGGTGTATGCTTGCCTTTGCTTTATTCTGTCTTATTCTACTAGTTAGGAGTCTCAACGCCCTAGGCTCCCCCTCGTAATATCTTTGCCTTAAATAAAGTAATTTCTGTTCTATTTGGTAATCAAGTAGCCCTACAAACTCCTTTTTATACTGAGCCAACCTCTTTCCCCTTTCCCTATCAAGTTTCTGTTGCTGTTCTTTTTCCGGACTTGAGATCTGTTCCTTTAAGAAACTTGTTCTTGTTTCCCGACATTTCTTTAAATGAGTAGAAATTGCTATAAATGTACCTCTTATGATAGCCTTTATCGTATCCCATAATATACCTGCCTTTAACCCTGGCTTATCGTTATCTTTTATGGCTTGTTCTATTGTATTTTTAATTTTGGTCTGTATGTCTTTATCTTGCAGTAAAGAGGTATTTGACCTCCAAAACGTGGAACTCTTCACCAGACCCAGTGCTACTTTAAAAAAAAATAGGCGCATGATCGGATACTGTAATGTCCCCTATCCAGGAGTCTCTGCATATACCTAGTGAGCCTCTAGGTGTTAAAAAATAGTCTAGTCTGGAGTAAGACTGATGAGCTTGAGAAAAAAGGTGAATTGTCTACTATCTTTATGTATAATTCGCCAGACATCTATTAAGCCTATTTCTCCTATCAGCCCAGATACCTTCTTGGCCGTCCCATTCTCCTTTTGGGGGACTTGAGCTGAAGCATCTTTAGCTGTGTTTAGTCTAAGGTTGAGATCCCCCCTATAATTAGGTGTACCTCAGCCCCATCTATTATCTTTAATATTGATTCCCTGTAGAGCTGGATATCCGATCCCGGGGGTATATATATGGACACCAGTGTGATCATAGCGCCATTAAAAAATGAAAATTACGTACCTACCGTAATTCTTGATCTTCTCTTGTATCTTCACCATTCATTACTGCTTGGGTTAAGCCGGAGGCGTGCACCCGCTACGGGAGTTTTTTTTTTTTTGGAGTCGGCTCCAACGGCGCCACCGAGGACGATGTACCGCATCATGCGCGAGGGGCGGCCGTTAGGTGCCGCAGACTCCTCCTCCATCTCAGTTCTGGTAGCCGGAGAGGCGAAAATAAAGTGTAAGAAAAAAGAGAGTGAGGCAAGAGAGCCGAGGGATAGAAAAAGGAAAGGAAAGAAACTGAAAAGGAATAAGCGATGGAGAACAGACAGAGAGAGAGAATTCCTACCCTAAGGGACTGCAGGGCCTCCTTTCCGGGCGGCTCTAGGGAGGAACAGAGAGGAGGAGGAAAGAGAAGAAGAAGAAGAAAGAAAGAAAGAGGCATGTTGAGAGGGAGAACAGTGCCCATCGAGCATTGTTGGTTGAGAGGCTTATAGGCTCGAAACTAATAAGGGAGCAAGAATCCCCGTTGCTAGGACTGAGGAGAGGTTCCACTGAACCTCCTGAACAGACCCAAGAGAGGGCAGACTCTCTGAACTCTCAACATGCCAAGTCCCTTCATCCTAGTAGAGGGCTCCTAGACTGTCCGAGCAGAACCTGTTCCGGAAGAGCGCCCATCCAGGAAGAGGACTAAGTTCCTTAGCACCTTGTTAAGTGCGAACACAGAAGAGTATGGGAAAGACTATGCCTTCTCGAAGGCAGTTTGTAAGAAAAGTAGAGAGGAACTCAATCAGACTTGCTAGGACAAGGCAGACAGAAACTTGAAGCTAACAAGTTCAGTCAGCAGTTGGAGAAGCTTGAATAACAATAATACCTGGCAGGGGGATTCCAAACTTTGAGGAGGCCAAGACAGGGCATGGCCACCAGGCTGTGAAACTACATGACCGGAAGAAGGTAAGGAATCGCACCATAGGGCAGTCAGAAAGAGTTCCCTCAGAATTAAAGAAATTTGCAACCGTACTCGTTCCCCCCTACCTTGAGGAAAAAGAGAATCCATTCACAAGAATGGGGAAAAAACAGAAAAAACAGAAAAAATATTATTGTTTTTTTTTTTTTTTGCATAAAGGCCAAGGGAAGAGAGGAATGAGACGGGAGGGGGAGACGCCACAGAAGGAGGCCACTGAGGGGAAGGTGGGTGGGTATCAGTAATGAATGGTGAAGATACAAGAGAAGATCAAGAATTACGGTAGGTACGTAATTTTCATATCTTCCCTTGTCAATCTTCACCATTCATTACTGCTTGGGTGATACCAAGCCCTCCCCCTTGAAAAAGGGGGGGTAGAACCCTGAGGGAACAAGACCCCCAGCCTCCTGTTGGTGAAAAACAGAAGGGGAAGACCCTGGCTAACACAAAGAGAAGCCTAAGTGGGAGAAGAGCTAGGAGGTGCCCCGAGGGACGGGGAGATGGAGGAGCCCCTGCAAAGTCTCTAGCTCTGGAGGAAAAGAGCAGGTCCCGAGGCGGAGGCGCATCACCCTCGCCAGGCATGGGGTGACAACCTTGATAGGCAGCCATGCCGTCCGCCTAATGCAGATCGCTGTCCCCGCAAGCCTGGAAGCCACCTCACTGGCGTCATAAGATGCCCTTGCTTGGTGTCTTGCCAGCTCCAGGCCTATAGCGGAGAGGGCAATAGCCTGTCTGGTTTGCTCCGTATCAGGCATTGATGCTAGGAGCTGGGAGAGCATCGACCACAGATGCCAATTGTAGGCAGCGTGGTGAGCCTGATGTGATGCAATGCAAGCCACCGCATGAGAAGAAGAGAACACTCTTGCCCCACGGTCGAATTGTAGGGAATCCGAATCCGGTGGGCGGTCGTGCGCCAGGCGGCGGCGCCCGGAAGGAGTCTCTAGGTAGACCAAACCCGAGGACGGGTTGGGAAGGGTACCCAGGGATTCCAAGGGGCACAATACCTTTGACGACAGTCTGCCGGGGCTGGAGAAAGGGCGGCTGGCGACTGCCAGGAACGGATAGACTCCTCCTGGAAGGGGATAGGCCAGGAAGGTACCACCAGGTGCTGGGCACTGAATTCTCCAAGGAATTCACGCGTCTCCCGTTCAGTATTGTCTCGCCTAACGTAAGAGATTCGAAGATCCCTCACCATCCTCGAGAGGAATCGCTGATATTCCGTGAAATCAGCGTCGGAAGAAAGATGAGCAAGGGGTTCCTCTCCCTCAGAGGAGGAAGATGAGGATGATGGAGAGCTCGAATGTCCAGAAGATTCCTGCGGCGGTGGGGAGAGTCGAAGACCCGCTCATGCATGTATCTAACGTATGAGGGAAGGCCGCAGAGCCTCTGAACTGCTCCCAGGATAAGCGGACCGTGGGACCGACATGGCCTGGAAGAGTGGGGGTGGATGCAGAGGTACTGGAGAAGGGCACCTATGAAGAGGCAACTGACCTCTGCCAGGGCTCTGAAATCTGGGGAGACGGAGCCCGAGGCGGGATCCCAGACAACAAACCAGGCCGCAAGACGAGACCCTGAGGATGCGATGCCTGAAGAGCCCGGGGAACCTCCCTGTGATGAACCCGGGACTGCATGGATCCAGAAGGGCAGCCCACAGCAACGCCACCGAGGGAACCCGGGCCCAAGAGGAAAGGGGGAGTTCGGCACTCGGCTCCTAGCCACCCCGAGGGGTGGCAGCGAGACTGGGACAACTGTCCCGCCCTCGACCCCTCAGACTCAGAGAGCCCTCCTCCTCGACTGCAGCGTTCCCCACCCGAGAGAGACAACAGCACCCGGGAGGGTAGCTATCACAGGCCCCCTAGGAGGGGGAGCCTCCTCCTCAGCCCCCACCACATCACCCCCCTGGGACCCAGGGCCACCCCTAGCCCGAGGGCCCTCAGGGGAGGACGGAAGTGGAGACAGAGGAAGGGGCCCACTGCGCCGCCTAGCACCCTGTGCCACCGGGGACCCTGACCCCGAAGAGTCAGGGTGCCAGGATGGGTCCACATCTGAGTCATCGGCCTCCGAAGAGGACGAGACCAGCAGAACCTCAATGCTGGCAACCCCAGGGGTCCCCGAAGCAACGGTGCCATTCGTGGCGCCGGTGCCAGGGACAGCGCCGGACGACCCCAGCCCACTCACGACAGCCAGGCCCGGTCCTGGCTCCCCTGCCGATCTCAGTTAGGGCCTGACGGCCGCTCCTGGCGTCCGGACCCCAACCCGCACCGCCAGGAGCGCAACCGCCCCTGGCAGCGGGCGCCACCTCGATCACCGCGCCAGGATCCGAAACGTGCTGGAGGGCGCCGTCGAAGGCCCACCAGTGCCAGGCCCAGAAATCGTGGGCTCGACACTGGGGAGCCTGCACTCCGAGGAGGTGACTGCCGAGGAGGTGTCCCCATCACGGCCCCGGGAGGGACCACGACGTTCCCCCGACACAGCGTGAGAAGCTTCTTCTTCAGCAGGAGAAGAGGAGGAGGAAGCTTCCTCCTCCGCGGACCGTATAGGCCCGGGAGGGGACCCGGGGGAAGGGCCTAGAGACCTTACCTGGGAATCCCTGGAGCGACGCCGTCCCCCGAAGGTTGGCGGGGCCTTGCCCAGCTTGAATGCGCGGACTTTGAGGACACGACGGTCCATGGAGAAACAATCATCGCACGCGTCCATGTCGTGGTTGGGTCCCAGGCAACGAAGACAGACATCATGCCGGTCCTAAACGGAAAAATGCCGGCCACAGGAGCACCGACGCATAGGGGCGCGGCCCGTCTTCGACTTACGCCTTGCTCCCGAAGCGGACATGATGCGAACTAAACAAGGAAAAAAGGCAATAAAGCACTCGGCGCCACAGTATAGAAAGAAAAGGAACGGTCTTACCGGTATACAGCGTCGAGTGAAAACTTCTGAGGAAAACGAGGAGTCTTTAGGTTGGAAAAACCGAGAAACTATTCGCTACCGTGCAGCAGGTGCAGCCTCGACGGCGGGAGAAACAGAACTGAGATGGAGGAGGAGTCTGCGGCACCTAACGGCCGCCCCTCGCGCATGGCGCAGTACGTTCCCTCGAGGGCGGCGCCGCTGGAGCAGACTCCAAAAAAAAAAAAACGTACCTCAGAAGCGGAGGCGTCATCGCTTAACCCAAGCAGTAATGAATGGTGAAGATTGACAAGGGAAGATTTCCTTTTATACCTACATATCTGCCCTCCCTATTGGCAAGTGTATCCTTATGCTCAAAAGTAGTTTTATTTGGGATTAAGATTGCCGTACCCCTTCTACTGCCTTTTTTATAGGAGGATTCTACAACTAATTGGTACCTAAATTTCTGCAATTTGAAATGTTCCACTTTGTTTAAATGCGTCTCCTGAAGCAAAATAAAAGAGGCATCCATTTTGTGAATATGGACCATCACTCTACTGCGCTTTATAGGATGTGTAAGCCCATTCACATTGTAGGACACCACCAATATATCTGACTTAATCATATTTATCTTTTCTTATATCTCCCTTTTGTCCTTGTCTCACTAATCTTCCAAATTCTTTACCATCATTCCTTTCCCACCTTTCCCTCCCTCCGGGGTCACCTTGTAGAACATTGAGCATGTCTAATATAACAGTAGTCACAACATTTTTAAACAAAATGTGAGGAAATTAAGGGGGAATGTGAGGAAATTATTTTTCACAGAAAGGGTGGTGGATGCATGGAACGGCCTGCCTCAGGAAGTGGCGACTGTGAATACAGTGTAGGGCTTCAAACAGGCATGGGATAGGCATAAGGGAGCAATACAGATGAGTATGAATAGATAGGCCACTGACAGAGCAAAGGCCGATGGCACATTTCTAAGGCAGAAAAAGAAATGGGCAGACTGGATGGGCCTTGCGGTCCTTATCTGTTGTCAACTTCTATGTTTCAAACTATTATACAGTTCAATCTCAGAATACATATTTATCACAATGTGCTTCCACTATGTGAAACTTCTCCTATATTGGAAAGTTCTATCTCCAGCACTCTATGCCTACAAGAGGTAGAAAGAGAGCTAGAACAAGGGGATCTTGTAATCTACCACCTTTTCAGGCAGTACCCCTCGAGAGCCCAACAGTTTGCAATCTTGGGCTTCAATAAACATCAATGTGTGAGCCGACCGCGTCAGTCTAGCAACAATTGCCTAGCTGACTGATGGCTGTTTAACCTCAGAGAACGATTAAACTAGGTACAGAATAAATGCAAATCCTTGTCCTCCCCCCCCCCATTCACCCACCTCCAAGTGTCATTTCCCCTTTTATACTTATTTTCTCCTTTCTCCCTCCTTAAGAGAACGTTACACGCAGCCATCCATGCCACTAATGTGCTCAGTTAAAATTAAAGTTAAAAATTAAAATTACCCCTGGTGTAAAAATGTTCTCTAACTGAAGTTATTCAGGTACTACATGGTTTTCTTAACTCTGACTACACGCTTTAGCTTTAAAACCAGCAACTTTATGCCACTAAAATTACTTGGAACAGAAACTTGGACATAACAACTTAGCTTTCCTGGTATTAAGTAAGGGCGTAGAAGCCCATACACGAGTCAGTTGGTAGATGAAATGTCCTGTCTATGCAGAACCCTATGACCCCTCCCAATCTAGCACCTCGTAGGTGGATTTGCCTCATTTGGAACTCCTACTCTCCTGCTTTTCCATTGACTTTTCGCAGTTCTTAAATTAAATTCCTGGGAGAGGGATGCAGAGGGGTCTGTGAACTGTGTGTAAAGAAATTAAAATCAGTTCAATGCTATATCCATTCCTTACCCCACTGTGCTGAGGATTAATAAAAAGTACATATCAGACCCCCAAGACATCCTTTTGGACATTAGTATGACAATCCTACCCATTCAGTCCTGGGTGTCTTTATTGCATCCTCCTCTGGCCTCCTGTAACTTTTGCATCGCCTGTTGTACCGCGAGAAGGGAAGTCATCGATGACGCATGTTCATCACGTCCCCTCCTTCTGCTGGAAATCAGCCAATCAGAGCGCCCTGAAGAGTGTGGCTGGTTGTTGTAGTTCTTCTGTACAGTCTCTCCTGGTTCTAATAGGCCTCTCTCCACCAGGGCCTGTCGCGCCTCTTCCGCCGAATCGTAGGTCCGTTGGCCTTCCGAACAGAATACCCGCATCCTAGCTGGATAGGGTGTATGAAAGCGTATCCCTTTTGTTTTCAGTGCCTTAATGACATCTGCATACTGTGCCCTCAGAAGCTGGATCTCCCAAGGGAAATCGTGATCAAAACATAGTCTAGAAGCCAGGTATTTTACTTCCTTCATTTTCCATGCTCTGGACAAAATATCTTCTTTAGTTTTATAACTATTAAACTTTAAAATGATCTATCTGGGTCTCATGCCAGGGGCTGTCAGTTTCGGCTGTAAGGCTTGGTGGGCCCTTTCAATTCCTATCACGTAGTCTCCTGGTAGCTGCAAAACATCTTTGGGGAGGTCTGTTAAAAATTCTGTCATGAGCCCTGTCTCTGCGCCTTCTGGTAGGCAGTATAGCTGTAGATTGTCTCTCCTAGACCTGCTTTCCAGGTCAATACACTTATTTTGCAGGCGCTCCGTTTGCTCGGCCAGTATTTGTATTGTGTGTGCCAGCTGTGTATTACTCTCCTCCACTGCCCCTACTCTGTTTTCGGCAGTCTCCAGTCTGTTCTCTAAGCCAGTTAGCTTCTGGTGCAGGGCGAGAAATTCCTGCTTGTTTTCAGCTCGCATTTCTTTGAGCTCGCTGAACAGCTTTTCAAATCTGGATCAGGAGAGTTGGTCATGCTCCTCCTCGGTGTCTGCCATACTTGCCGGGGATGGGCTCCGACTCATGGCGGCTGCTTGCTTAGATAATCTTTCCCCATCCGGAGCTTTAGAGTTGGTCTGCGCCCTGGAGTTTCTGTGCCTGTCTTTATGACGTCCTGCTGTAGCCATTATATCTCTTTTGGTGGGATTTTATTTATTAAAAGCGGGTTTTAATGGTAGGGAGGAGGAGCTGCTCGCTCAGGTCCCTTCTAACGGCTCCATGACATCACCGGAAGTCCCCCCAAAGATTAGTTGTAATTGGTCTCCAACCCTCCGGATAGAGGGAGAAGTGACTCCCCACTGCCTCCCCCAGGGATTCCTCTGGAGGAGGGGGTCTGGCAAGGAGTCAGGCCGATGCTCCCAGGGTGGGACAGTGGCCTGGGATGACTCTGCAGCTCTAGAGGTAGAACCCCAGATGTCTGGGAGGTGGCTTTGCACTTGAAACCCTACCTCTGCTGGTGCTGGTTTCTGGGCTGCTGGCCTGAGGACTTATGAAAAGGCCATTCCTTATAAGGCCATTGGTTTGATTTATACATCTTTTGAACAGACCAAATGGCCTTCCCAGAGTCCTGAAGATGAGTAATTAGCTTTTCTGCCTCGTCCCCAAACAGGACTGATCCTTTGAAGGGAAGAGCCATAATGCCAGACTGCAGGTCCTGCATGAAACCACAGACCCGTAGCCTATGGCAGCTGCCCTGGATGACGTGTCTGCTGCGTCATACGAGGCCCTGAGAAATGAAAATTACATACCTACTGTAATTCTTGATCTTCTTGGATGAAGTCTCCACCACTTATTCACACTGTTGGGACTACGCCAGAGGTGTTAGGACTGAGTGGGAGCCAGAAACCTTCAGGAAGGCTGGTGCCGAGGTAGGATCGCGCATGCACGAGGCAGGCTCGCGCATATAGGCTACCTCGGCATCGACCCTCCAACTGCCTCAGTACCTTCTTCACCAGGGAGGTGCAG
Source organism: Neoceratodus forsteri (assembly GCA_016271365.2). NCBI lineage: Eukaryota > Metazoa > Chordata > Ceratodontiformes > Ceratodontidae > Neoceratodus > Neoceratodus forsteri. The sequence continues at coordinate 11,790,555 of CM057450.1, read as the reverse complement.
TGTAAACTAAACTAGTGAAACTAACCTATGTTGGACATAAGATAGTCCGAATGACCCGTATAAGAAGGGTCAACACAACATAGTCTTCACAGCCCAGCCATCAAGGGAGTGAAGACCGAAAACAGATCAGTGAGCTCGAGGTGGGCGTGTGAGTGAGGTAGACGTGTGAATGAGTGGTGGAGACTTTGTCCAAGAAGATCAAGAATTACGGTAGGTACGTAATTTTCATATCTTCCTGGCCATAAAGTCTCCTCTACTCATTCACACTGATGGGAGAGTACTGAGCTAAAATAATCCCCCAAGGACAACGGCAGGATAGAGGAGCTTACTTGGGACAGAAATTCATTCAAGATTGTCCTGCCAAAGGACAGATGCTGTCTGGCATGGACATCCAAAGCGTAGTGCTTCACAAAAGTGTGCATAGAGCTCCAAGTAGCTGCATTGCAGATGTCTGCAATGGGCATGTTTCAAAGTTCTGCCAGAGATGCCACGACTGCACTGGTAGAATGGGCCTATACTCTGCCTTCCAGTTTAACCTGTGCCACGGAGTAGCACTGGTGAAGGCATGCTACCAGCCACGCCAAAATACATCTGATAGTGACAGGCTGACCCAGCCGGGCCATGCTGAAGGAGACAAAGAGTTGCTTTGATTTGCGGATCTCTTTAGTTCTGTCTACATAAAACTGCAAAACCCTTTTACCATCCAGAGAATGTAGAGTACGCTCTCCTTCATTCTGGAAATTTGCAAAGTAGGTCACAAGAACCAAAGGCTGGTTCAGATGGAATTCCGAGACTACTTTGGGGAGAAACTTAGGGTGAGTTCTGAGAACCACCTTGTCCTTGTGAAATGCAGTATACGGTGGGTCTGTGACCAGCGCATGTATTTCAGACACTCTGCGAGCGAAGGTAATGGCTACAAGGAAGGCGGCCTTCCAGATCAGGAACTTCAGCTCACATGTTGCTAGAGGCTCGAAAGGTTTATGGGTGAGCATATCTAGCACAAGGTTAATATCCCAAGCGGCTACTGGTCTCCTGACTGGAGGCCTAGTGTGGAGTATACCTTTAAGGAACTTCTTAATCAGGGGTAACTGAGCCAGGTACATAGAGTGTACAGGCTCGTGATAGGCTGAAATCGCGCACAGATGGACCTTCATGGTTGAATATTTTAGTCCTGTGTTTGACAGGTTTAGCAGATATTCCAGGACTTTGTTAGGTGGGCAAAAAAAAGGGGTCCAGTAAAGACTTTGCACACCAGATGGAAAAACATTTCCATTTTGCCGTGTAAGTTTTCCTAGTAGCCCATTTGTGTGCCACTAGGAGAATGTCTGACAATCTATGGGAGACATCAAATTTACTCACTTCTATCTCCTCAGGAGCCATGTGTGGAGATGAAGGCATCTCAAGTTGGAATGGGCCACTGGACCCTGGGTCAGCAGGTCCGACTGAAGTGGTAGCTGTCTCGGTAGAGTTTCTTACAATTTGTTGATTAATGGAAACTAAATCTGATGAGGCCAGAATGGGGTGATGAGGATCATTCTGCCCCCTGCCTCCAGTTTGAGCAGCACCCTCTGAACTAAGGGAAGAGAAGGAAATGCATACAGAAAGCGTCGTGCCCACCGCAGTCTAAATGCATCCTGACAGAAAGCACCAGGTTCTGGATTTCTGGAGCAGAATAGAGGCAGTTTTGCATTGAGTGGGGATGTGAAACAGTCCAGGTCCAGCGTGCCACACTCTTCAAAGAGCGAGTGCACAATGTTTACATTGAGAGACCACTTGTGAGAGTCCGCCTCTGTTCTGCTGAGGCAATCTGCCAGATCGTTCTGGACTTCTGGTAGGCAGACCGCTTAGATCAGGGCTTTGTGCACTAGGCACCATTCCCACACTCTCATCACTTCCCTGCACAAGGGGTAAGAGTGTGCCCCACCTTGCTTGTTGATGTAGTACATCACTGCTTTGTTGTCCATCTGAAGGAGAATTGCTTTGTGACAGAGGAAGTCCTTCAGGGCTCAGACAGCGTACAGAACAGCTCTCATTTCCGGGACACTTATGTGGAGTTGAGATTCGTCGTGGTTCCACAGACCGTGGGTGTGGAGAGTCTGATAGTGAGCGCCCCAGCCGACTAGAGATGCATCTGTGGCGATGGTGATCTGTGCCTCCAGTGGAACAAAGGGAAAGCCTAGAAGTAGGTTGTTCTCTTGAGTCCACCATGTGAGTGACCGCTTCAGAGGTTCTGTCACCTTGATGTGAAAGGACTGTGGGTGTGTGGTCAGGGACCACTGAGTACTTGAGCATCCACTGAGTGATCCTCATGTGAAAACGAGCCAAGGGCACCGTGCACACCGATGACGCCATGAGACCTAGCATCCGCTGCATCAGGAGAGCTCGGACCGAGTCATTTTCCTTGATGAAGTGAGCTATCTGCAGGATATCGTTTCTCCTTTCCTCCGGAAGGAAGGCCCTTGCTCTGGAAGTGTTCAGGACAACTCCTATGAAGAGAAGCTGTTGGGAGGGCTGAAGTTGCGATTTTTTCAGATTCAACAGAACTCCCATAGATGTGAGGAATTTGGAAGCCATGGCTACAGCTTCTTGTGTCCCTTGTTTGGATGAGCTTGCCAGAAGCCAGTCGTCCAGATACAGGAACACTTGAATTCCGAGTTTTCTGAAACGCACTGCGAGTACTGCAAATCACTTTGCAAAGACTCGAGGCACCAAGGACAGCCCAAAGGGCAGGACTCTGAATTGGCAGTGCTGACCCAGAGCCGCGAATCAGAGATACTTGTGATGGTCTGGATGCACGGGAACATGCTGGTAGGCGTTCTGCATGTCCAGAGAGGCCAGCCAGTTGTTTTGATGAATCAGAGGTAGGAGCGTACCAAGCGATATCATCTTGAACTTCTCCTTGTAAAGGAATTTGTTTAACTTCCGTAGGTCTAGAATAGGGTGCCTACCGTCTGTTTTCTTTGGAACTAGGAAGTAATGGGAGTAGAAACCTGTGTTCCTTTGATCCTGTGGAACGATTTCTACTGCCCTGTTGTTCAGAAGGCCTTGAATCTTGGAAGTGAGGAAGTCTGACTGAGTGACCGAGAGCATGGGCTGCCATTTGGGTGGATGATCCGGGGAGGGATTCTGACAAATTTATAGAGTAACCTCGCAAATTATTCTGAGAACCCATTTGTACAAAATGACTGACTACCACTGGTTGTAAACTGAGTCAGACGCCTCCACTGCAAGAAAAGTCCCCCTTGGACAGTTGAGGTGGGACATGGGCCGGAATCTCAGAGGGTGGCACTAGGCGCCTTTGGGCCCTGTGCCTTCTGCTGCATTTTCTTTTGTGGCTGAGGGGCTTAATTCTTGTTGAAACCCCCTCTGCCTTTGCCATGAAAGGACTGGTGGTTATGAAACTGCCGTTGGTTCCTGCTCTGTAGAGGGGCAGCAGGGGCCGGCCTGGCAGTCTTAATGGTGGTCCTAGTTTTCTGTGTGGTCTCCAGTGCCTGCTCCACCTGAGGGCCAAACAGATAAACTCCATCAAATGGTAAATTCATGACTCTTTGTTGAGCGTCATTTGTAAACCCTGAGGTCCGTAACCATGAGTGGCGTCAGGTGCAAATCCCTGTGGCTGGTGCCCTAGAGGCAGTGTCAAATGCGTCCACAGCAGCCTTAAGTTGCTGGTTATTGGATTCGGGTGCATCCAGTAATGGTTTGAAGAAGCTCTGAAGCAGCATCTGACTCCAGAAGAGCTTCAGCTAAGGCTTTCAGTGAATGCCAGAGGGTATACTCATATTGTGAGAAGTAACCCTGGTAACTGGCAATACACATTCCTACGGTAGCAACGGCGAAGACTCGCTTCCCTAGGGTGTCAGTTTTATGGGATTCTTTATTTACCGGATGAGCTGTAGATTCCTGAGGGAGTACAGCTTTGTTATTTTCTGCCAAGACCACAATGACTTGGGAGGCCAGGATTGGTCGATCCTTAGGGGAAGTGTACTTTCTATCTGTGGACTTAGCCATGGAGGGAATAAGTGTCTGATTATCCCACACCATCTGTGAGAGAGTCTTGAAAGAGGACTGTACCAGTCAGTTCCACAGGGATCTCCGGAATATGCAGATATTGAAGGCATAACTGCTTCCCTGGATCCACCTCCGATGTCTGGAGAGAGAGGGTGGAATTCTTGTAGAGATTCTTCAGTAGAGATGTAAAGGACAGTTCCTCGACCAAGTGCTCTGCTGAAATAGAGGGCTTACTTTCCACTCCAAAGGAAGAATCCTTATCGAAGTCATCTCCTAATTGTAGATCAGGATCAGGATCAATATTGTCTTCTACTAGCCCAGGAGGAACAGTATATAAAGGAAAGGGAGGAAAGAGTGCAGGAGGGGGTGCTCCCCGAACTGGAGTCGAGGAACCCTGGATCCGAGGCGGCGCCAGCAACAACCACTGCGCCAAGTCCGGAGTCGAAAGCGGCACCGCAGCCAGTGCTGCAAGGGTTCTTGGGGCCCCCAACCCAAACTCTGGGGCACCCAAGAATGAAGATCTGGAAACGTGAGAAGAAGGAGGAGGTACCTGTGCTAGCCCCTGTGCTGCAGCCATGTAAGGGGGAAAAGCACAAGAGCACGGTGTCGATGGCACCGAAGGCGTTGCCCGACAAGGATGACCCAACCACCCCACAAGCAGGTTCGAAGCCCCTAGGCCCGAAGACCCCGGGACCGATCCCGCTGGCTCGGGAAGATGGGACAACTGCCTAACCCATGGCTCCATAAGAGCCGCCCAATGATTAAACTGCTCACCGGAGGATCCCCCAAGGGGACAGAAGGGACCACGGAGTCGAAGATGATGGTCACCAGGGACAGAGGCCGCAGGAGACCCTGATGGCAGCAGAGTCAGCCTCCTGTCCCCTGCCACCGACGATCGATGTGCAGACCTACCACAGGGTGACCTCGAGCAGTGGAGTTTCTTCTTCGACCGGTGGGATGAAGAAGAACTCGAAGCCGAGCGGTGCCAGGTTCCTGACGAAGATCGGGAATGGGCCTGCTTCTTTTTATGCTTTCGAGAGGACCGCCCCCCCCCCCCCAAGCACTGGACTGCCCAAAGTCAGATTCCCCCCTCCGTAGAGGGCAGTGGACCGGACCCAGCCCTGCTGGAAATACAGCTTTCATGCAAAGTCTCCCTACCGTCACTGGCCCATTCATAGTTGACTCCGTCCAAGGCAGGCTGAGGAAAACTTCTCTGTTCTTCATTACGGAAAGGAAAACTTACTGATATTATTTTTGTTATTTAAATAATAAACTAAAACTAAATCAAAACTGAACGACTTAGCTGCTGTCGAATAGATAAAGATTTGACTCCCGCCGAGCTAGCAACGTCGTCACTGAAGTACACTCGATGGCAGGAAAAAAGGAACTGAGGCAGCTGGAGAGTAAACACCAAGGTAGCCTATATGGCATGAACCTGCCTTGCGGCGCCATGCATGTGTGGTCCTACCTCAGCACCGGCCCTCCTGAAGATTTTTGGCTCCCGCTCAGTCCTAGCGCCTCTGGCATAGTCCCATCAGTGTGAATTAGTGGTGGAGACTTTATGTCCAGGAAGATCATGGGTTCCCACATCCGACCCAGACTTGAACAGGTCCATGAGCTCAGTCTCTTGGGCAGAGTCCGGCAAAGCCTGAGCTAGTTCCAACCCCTTCTCCTACAGGGCATTCTGGTATTGCATCATGTAGGTGAGTAAGTTAAGGGATTTAATGGAGCAGGTAGAGGAAGAATAAACCTTCTTGACCATTTGCTGAATAATCTTGGTCTCCTGGTCTGGAGGCTGGTTGCTTAAATGCTTGGGCCTCTTGGACCTATCATGAACTGCTGTTATGGTCAGTCAGTCCACTACAGGGTTCTCTGCCAAGAAGGACTCATCCCAGGGAGCCCTGTATAGCCAGTCTGATTTTTCAGAAACAGCTGAGGTCGATGATGGGTGCTTCCAGGTAAGCCTAGTGAGGTCCTGGAAGGTGTCCACCAGTGGGGGGACCACAAGAGGCTTAGGCTCTTTCTGCCTCAAGTATTTCACAGGCCTATGCCTCTCGAGATCCAGGTCCTCAGTTCCCCAACCGTTGATAGCCTGGGTATGCCTCATGACATTCATAAATGGTGGCTCATCAGGAGGTGATCTAGGGGTGTTGTTGTCAGAAGAGAGAGAGGACGACCCTTGGGTTCTGACTCATCTGAGATCGAGGAGGATGAGCTGCGGCTAGAGTCCACCGAGGTGGATGAGGAACAGGAGGAGCTACGCTGGAGTCTACTATGGGACTGACGTCAGTGTCCCCCTAACGACAAGGAATGAGTGTCTGCGCCTTCGTCCTCTGTGTTTGGGCCTTCCCCTGCGCCTACCATCCGAGTTTAGGGAAGGACTTTTCGGGTCTGGGGTTGGCTGCTTAGGTACTGGCTGCAGATCTGGCTACGGCTCTATAATAACCAGTTCCAAGGGTTTAGGTTGAAGAAGGTCCCCTTTCATCTCATTCTTTGACCTCGCTTAGTGGAATCTGGGGACCCCAATGGGCTGGCCGGTGCCTGAGGCTGCAGATGAGCTGGCATCGGTGTATCTGGCATTGGTGTACCTGGCGTCATTTTAGCTGGCGTTGGAGTAGCTGGCTTCGGAGGGGCCAGAGTCAGACGTTCGGGTGCCTAATCAAGCCTAGGATTGGCTGGCATCAGGCCCTCCCATGAGGGAGTAGAGGTATCTACCGGTGATGTTGACTGGTCCGGCGATGGTAGGGCTGTTGTTGGGTCCGATATTGGGGTACCCGGCAACTGCCCTGGAGAAGCTGGCTGGCAACGGTCCAAAGGGGAGGCGGAATAGTCAGCGGGGAGCGAGGCTGAGGCATCCCAGAGTGTTTACAGGAGGACGCTTGCCCCTGACAACAGGGTGCCTTGTTCAAAGACTCTGAGGCAGAGCCTGACGTCGGGGCTAGATTGATGATGGGTGATGATCTGCTGCCCGACTTAGAACTGGCCCCACCACTTGTAGAGGAGGTAGACGCTTTAGGTATGGCCTTCACCTGCAGAGGATGCAGGGCCTGGAAGGCAGTCCTGGACACTGGCGAACCTCCCCCCGTCGCCAGCACCAGGGTGGGAGGTTCAACAACTGGCTACCCGGAGGCAGTGAGGGCGGGCTGGAAAGAATGGTCTGACCCCCCCATGGGAGGAGGAAACCAAAAAGGTCTCTTTCTACTTGGAGACTGTGAACGGAAGCGAGTCCGGGCCTTCTCCCTCTCCTTGTCCCAGGACTTATGCTTCCCTGAGGCCTTCTTTTTATCCTTGTGGATCTTCGCTGATGAAGAGGTCGAAACCGAAGAGGAGGAAGAAGGGCTTTTCCCCCGAAGGTGGTTTTTGCAAGGCGGCAAGCTGCTGTTCTAAAATGCCTTCTGTAGCAGATAAGCATCCTCTGGTTGAACCACTGGCAGTGTTTGCAGGCTGAGGTGCCGTGGTCTGGGCCCAGGCAGAGGAGGCAAGCCTCGTGGCTGTCTTTCGACAGGGCCTGCTTGCCGCATGCTTATTTAGATTTTCTTCATTCGACAGATGAAACGGAAGAGGCCAGGGATGAAGACATGCAGAAATAAATCACTTGTTTTTTTGAGAAAATAAAGAAAAAACGCAATAAAACGTGAAGGTGGTCGACTGAAGCAGGAGGCATCCGAGAAGCCGATGCGAATGTGTCGACGGCAGGAAAAGAACTGAGGTGGGGCGTACCACCCCTTTATACCACTGGCTGATGTTGGGCGGGCCTACCTTGGGGTCGGTTCCCCGCTAAAGACTGCTAGCTAGAATGTTTCCGTGGGGTCCAGCCTGGTGGCTTAGTCCTTATGGTTACTGCCTGCTGCAAAAGCTCCAACTCAAAGTAAGTTCTAAACAGTCACCCTCCTGGTAGAGTACGGTCGCACACACAACACCAAGTACTGTAAGGAAGAAAAACTTCTAACTAGCACAATGGACAAGAAAAACTATTTCAGATACAAAAAAAGTAACAGCTGAGCTGACTACTTTTGAAAGTTACTATTAATTCCAGACAGTGCACTAGCTCTTTAAAAAACTGTCTCCCTTCAATACTGCTTTAAAAAGTCCGAAGATTTCATTGCTTAACCTTTTACCAAAATGTCTGGCTCAGAGCAAATGAGTTGGGGCAGAGGAACACACTGTATTAAAGTGCTAAAGACACAGTCACGTGATCCAGTGAAGAGGAAACCTAAATTATTGGGTCTTCAAGTTAGATCCTCAAGTAACTTTTTTTATGAAAGGATTCTAAGTCCTTAGCTATTTTTGGGATATGGACAATTGTTACACATCTACAAGCCTGTTAATTCAGAAGTATAATTTACACTTGTACAGTATGGGAGAGAACTGATGGATGCCCTAAATACTATTTCATAGCTCATGAATGCTATATCATCTTTTAGCATGAGTCATATACTGATGACATAAAATACAAGAGACTCACTAGATGAGGAACAATCTTATCAGAGAAACACGAGGCACAAGAGAACTGTTTGCACAAAAGCATACTGCTTCCTTATCTTCGCAACATCAAAAGAGTCAATTCTGATGGCTTTAAAGAACAACTCTTTAATTTAAATAAAGTAAAATGATTTATCTGTGAAATTTTCCACAAAGAACATAACTTTTTCACTGAATTATTTCTATGAACTCTTGCTTGGCCATTGCAATGTAAGTCAACAGGATTTATTTATTTTGGTGCACTCCTGATAAAATACTAAGGGTTGGACACTGAACAGTCCTTGTGCCTGACTTACCACAGACTGTGGCACCTGTAAGTGGTATTTACAGATTAGGTTATTCAACTTCACAGCAGTGTAATTTAACTAGTCATGAAACTAGAATCGAAGTAGGGAATGACTAGATGTGAAATCCAGTAAACACAAGGACAATTGGCATTTTCAAAACTTACTTTTCATGTGACAGCATATAAACCTGCATGTAACTTTTACCCTAACAGCTGACAAAAATGAAAGAAAGAAAAAAAAAAAAACTATACAGCCATGGGGTCTTTTTATTTAAATAAAAACAAGTGTAAAAACAGGTTACTCACCTGTATCCATAGTTCTAGAAGAGGTATATCGTTCACCTCCACATTCCGGAAGTTCCACCAGAAAGGTCTGATTGGCCAGATGTCTTTCAGCCAAGCTCCTCCCACCACTGGGCGGTATATCCCTCAACTCCTCCCCATGATGTCAGATCTTGCACGGTGGAGGCAAGAATCTACATGCCACTTGCCAAGGGAGGCTGGGTAGGTCGTGGGGGATGTGAACCACATACCACTCTAAAACTATGGTTATAGGTGAATAATAGTGTTGCTCAGACGGATCTGGACAAATCTGGATCCACCAGATACCTGCCCTTTGTGGCAGGATAGTGGATCCGCTGGGTACTTCCACTATCTGCCTGTGGATCCGGCCATCGGATCCCTGGTTGGATCCCGTGTTATCCAGCGGTCAGAACCAGGGATCCGAAACTGGATCCCTGAATCCGGCACTGGGATCCAATGTGATCCCTGGATCTGGCACTGGATAACGCGGGATCCGACCTCCATATTCGGCCCAATCCTGGGACGGAACGAACTTGAATAGTGCCATCATCCGCCGAATCACTGGCGGATCCACAGCAGCACTATCTGAGCAACACTAGTGAATAACCTATTTTTCTAGGGGTGTGGATATGGTTCACCATACACACTCTGGCAGATTCCAAGTGCTTCTCTTAGTGGTCAGGAAGTATGCAATAAGAGTAGATCAAGGAATTGAAACAAAACAAGGCTGGCTATAATTACACCATTAGCATGCATTTCAGTTTTGCTAAGAAAGTAAGCAGATAAACAGCATCATCAGTGAATTTTAGAGATTGTAAGCAATAATAAGAAAAAATTACTCACCTTAGTAATCTTGTTTCTTCCAAGGCATTCTTTAATACTATAAACTCTTGCAGTCAGCCTCCAGCACTGAACTGCCCAGAGAACGGAACGTATGTAAATGATGGCATTGGCTCGTGCCACCATTGAAACTGCTGCCCTTACCAACAGTTGCGTTCTATAACACTCAGATTTCATTAACAGCCTATGGGGTAAGACCCCCTAGATAATATAATGAGAATATATATATATATATATAAAATTTTTAACAACAGAAAAATCCCCCAAAGCAGAGTCCCTAACAGTCCGATAGGACTAAAGAGGGAAACAAAACCTATCAGGGTTCAAAGCCCTTCATAACACAACATGTTCTGAAGCCATTAACTCAGACACCCAACTGTTATGCAGAGGCCATTTGTTCTGAAAGGGGAGGGTGAGTTAATAATATTGAAGAATACCTTGGAAGAAACAAGACTACTAATGACTGCTCTTAACTACAGCAGGTTTATATGCAGCAGAGATTCTGCAGGGGACCAAGTGCCGTGCACTGTGTACTCTTGTAGATGTGCCCCCTAATCCAGCAGGGATGCTTCTGCCGTATCAAGGGAGGTGGTTCCTGTTGAAAGGGAACTCCTTCTCTTAGGTTGTGACTGCCTTGCCACCACTGCAAGGCTTGCAGCAGTGTTCTGGTTAGCGGCACCATCTTTAAAAGGGGGCCCTTCTCTGGCACCAATGTGCTCTGAGATGGAACTGGACATCCTTCATCAGGAACCTGGACCCCATGACTGTGCCTGTTGCTGCAGCCATGTGGCCCAAAAATTGCAGAAAGTGCCTTGCTGACCTTACGTGAATTTTTCTTGAAAGTTCCTGCCAGCTGTACTATATTGTCTGCCCTTTCCTGGGGAAGGAAGGCTCTTCCCTTTAAGGTGTCCAACTCTGCACCATTGAAATTCAATACTTGAACTGGTTCTAGGACAGACTTTTTGACATTTATCAAGAATCCCAGTGATTCCAGGAAATTCTGGCTGGGTTGCCTGTAAGGCCACCCTCACCTGTTGAGGTGACTTTCCTATGACTAGCCAGTCATCCAGGTATGGGAATACTGTGATGCCCTGCCTTCTGAGGTATGCCACCACCACTGCAAGGCACTTAGTAAAAGCCCTGAGTGCTGAGGTTAGGCCGAAAGGCATGGCTGAGAACTAGTATTGTCCTGATGATAGTCTGAACCCGAGGTACTTTCTGTGAGACTCCCTTATGGGGATGTGGAAGTAAGCATCCTTTCGATCTACTGAAGTCAGCCAATCTCCTTCTTGCAGAGTTGGGAGGATCACTGCCAAAGTAACTATCCAGAACTTTGGCTTTGTGAGATGCCTGTTCAGAACTCTTAAGTCTAAAATGGGTCACCACTCCCCATTTCCTTCAAAGTTAGGATGTACCTGATGTAGAACGATTTCTCTCTTTGTGATGGTGGAACTGGCTCTACTGCTTTTGCTTGCAGGAGGATTTTTATCTCTGCCTCCAGAAGTTTTCTTTCTGAGGTGGTAGCTGGTCTGAAAACGCTGGACCTTAACTTTGGAAATTATTTGAAGTTGAGGACTAGTCCCTGACTCACTACCTCCAGGACACACTTGTCTGTGGTGATGTTTTTCCAAACCTGGAGGTAATGAGTTAGCCTGCCCCCTACTGGATATGGGGTGCCGACCCTGGTAACCATGTCAGGGTTTTTTTTTTTTTTTTTTAATTCTTTTTTATCCCCTCCTGGTCGCCCTCGGCATTCCTCCCCTTCAGACCTGCTTGGTGCCACCCATCCCTCACTAAGTATGCCCCTAGAGTGCCTTCGGTAACTCCTACCTGTCTCACTTTCCTCCACGGAGCACCTTGCACAGTGGGGTCTGCCTGTGACTGCAGACTGGGTGGCTGGAAAGGCCATCATTCCAGAATGCCGAGGGGGGGGGTTTCCGGCTTTTTCTGTCCCTTCCCCTCCATCCTGCTGAGGACGCTGGCTCGGGCGGAGCGTGCGTACGCACACCTGCCAAGTGCCTGATGGTGTCCTCCCCTTCCCGGCTCCCCCCAATGGAAGCCGCCATTGCCCCGAGAGTCAGTGCTTCCACCAGCTCTCCTGGACGTTGGGTATATTAAACACCCCTGGTATCCCTCCCCGAAGGAGGAGAGCATCTGTGGAGACGCTCAATCCTCTTTCCCCCTGCCGACCCCCGGCAACCTGAGTCCGTACCTGAACCCGGGTCGCCGGCGTGGTGCAAGGTGTGGTGTCCAGCGCCTCAACCCTCCGCGCCACCGGGCCGGCCAGGGGTTTTGTTTTTGCTGGGGTGAAGCCTGAGTAGCTTGTACCCCACGCCTGGAACCCCTTCTGCCCCTGCCCCTAAAATAGCCAGTGTGCTGCTGTTGCTGGTACTGGGGGCATAACTTGGGCCTGGAAGAAAGGCCTGACATATGTCACTCTCCCCCTACCTCCCCCTTCCTCCTATAAGAGGTAGAGGCCTTCTCCTTTGCTGCATTACTTTTGTAGGTGGTTTTGTATTCATCCACTTTTTTCATGTGTGCCTCTGTCTTGTCCCCAAATAACTAATTGTTTTTGCAGGGGAAGTCTAGGTGTCTTGTGACAAATTTGTGGCCCTGAGCCATGCAAATCACCTAAGGGCCACCGTAAGGGCCAGCCACCAAGCGGCTGTATCATTGGCATCTACTGCCATGTGGAACTGGTACTTAGCAGCCTCCAGTCCACACTTTGCCATCTCTGCCAAGTCAGCTGCAAGCCCTGGTGGTGCCTTATCCACCATGGACATGACTTACTGCCACAAGGATTTCTGATACTGGGCAGCATAACCCATATAGTTGGCTTGCCTTATGCTCAGAGACACTGCAAGATAGCCTTTTTCCCCCCATGCTATCTAGTTTCCTAGAATCCTTGTCTGGAGGATGTGAAGCCAAGGGCACTTTGGCTCTATCACAGGCTGCAGTCTGTACCACCCCTTTGTGGTCAGGGTGAGAAAACAAAAACTCAACCCCTGACCTGTCTTACTAATATTTTTTATCAGTCTTCTTTTCCACAGGTAGTAGAGAGTTTGGTGTTTAAAGCATCTTCAAGATCAGTTTTTTCAGAGACTTACTGATTGGTAATAGCAGCCATTTTGTAGGCGCTAGGCCCATCATTTCTAAAATGTCTAAGTCTTTCTCATCCTTCTACAGACACATTTGTAGTCAGATCTAGGGCATTCACCATCTAACAAATGTATAATGAGAGGAGTAACCCTTAATTGACCTTGGAGGGGAATCAAACTCAAGGTCAGGAGAGACCTCTGGCTCAATAGGCTCTCCTTCACTCTCTTTCTCATCCTCCTCATATTGTTCAAAACATGAGTCCTGGGAAAGCAGAACCGAATCCTGTTTCGATAGAGGTACCAACTGTGGAACCAAAGTCAAAAGCACTGGAACTGGTGTCAAAAGTTGAGGATTTGCAGCCTGAAGTGCCTGTAAGACTTGGAAGGCCTGTGCTATCCCCTCAGCAACAGGCTTTACTGGGTTCACCACTGGGAGCTCCTTAGGCTTGTCAGCAGGAGGTTCAGTGTATTCTGTTTTCTTTTTGGTTGGATCCGATTCAGTGGCTGTATCCCTGGTTCTTTTTATCTTAGAAGGTTCCCCTTTCTTAGTGGTTGGTTCGTTTTCCGTATTTTTATCTTTTTTAGAGATAATCAGAGTACTGGGTTGTTCAGACCCCTCCGGAACCGATGGGGAAGACATCTTCATCTTAAACCTTTCTACTCTTTTTTCTTTAGTTTTTCCAGGGAAGGTTTTGCAGATTTCACAGTATGCAGTGAAGTGTGACTCGCCTAAACAAAACAAACACAAATCGTATTTGTCAGCTTTAGCAAACACTTCACCGCACTCTAGACAGTTTTTAAACCCAGTGGGTCCTGTTTTCTTTTTAGGTTTCTCTGACATATTTAGAAAACCCCAAAATACGTTTTTTCTCTCGGTAACAACCGCAGGAAGAAAGCTACTTTAAACAGATGACGGTTCAAAGCAACCGCTAGACAGAAAACAGTCAGTTTTCAAACCGAGAAGAAACTGCAAGAAATTAAAGTAAATAAAGGACCCAACAGATAACTCAGTTAAAAAAAAAAAAGAGATAAGAGTAGAAACCCCGGTTCCTCTCCTGTTACTAGGAACCGAAAGGGAACCGCAAACTGAGGTGAAAAACTAAAACAAATTAACCTAAACTACTGCTAAAGTTAAATAAAGAAGTGAATAAAGACATCAGATGGGGCCATGGCCTGATTGGCGGCACAAGCAGACTCAAGAAACCAGAGCTCTGCTAGAAACAGGCATTTAATTGATTAAAAATTATTTATACAGGACAGATTTTATTCTTTTTTGCAAATCCTTCGACAGACCTTGCCCTATTGTAGCAACTGTAGGAATTACAGCAGTAATAATAATGGGGAAGACAAAGAACCAACCATCAACCGAGCAACCACGATCCAAGGCCCAAAACACACAGGTTGGTGCTGGAGACATGGCATCCTCGACATCCAGTGGGGAACCCACTCTATCTTCGCTACTATCAGTAATAAAGGGGCTAGATAAGAAAATGGAATATTCAACCACAGAACAGCCCTGATGGAGCAAAAACGGACACAGCAATAGATAAAGCAAATACGGCGAATGCTTCGTCGGAAAAAGCTCTAGCTACATGTGCAGGGCTAGTCCATGAAAACACCACCTTGACAGCACGCCTTGAACAACTGGAGAATTTCACCTGATCTGGAAATGTTCGCATCTTTGGATTACTGGACGATGCAGAAGGGGGTGATCTGAAGGGATTTCTGGCAGGCTGGTTACCAGGGGCATTATCCTTTGAAGAAACAATCTCCATAAAAAGGGCTTACCGAATCACTCCAAGGCGGCCACTGCAAGATGATCAAACTCCATGCACCATCCTTCTGGTAACAGGGAGTATGGAGGAAAGAGATGAGCTCCTCTTGGCGGCAAGAAGATGTAAAGAAGCACGTATGGGAGCCATGACAGTTACGTTTTTCCCCGACCTTAGTTTTAGCACCAGAGCACGCTGAAAAGGTTCTGATGGGGTTCGATCTGCATTAAGAGAGTTGGGGTTAATCACTACCTGCTGCTGCCAGCGTGTCTGAAAGTATATTACGGAGGCAAGTCATACCTATTTTTCAAACCCTACAGACACAGGTAAATTGTTCGAAAAGATCAAGCAGGAATTTTCAGCCCGGGTGGATGCGACTCAATCAGACACAGTCGGACACTTGAACATAAACAGTATTAATGGAATTTTGTTGAACAAATCAGGTTATAACTACATTCCCTCTAGTTAAAGTTGGCTGAAGTATATGTAAATTGAATAAAACACAAGTATGACCTGTGTGTGGTGGGGAGAACAGATAAAGGGGTGTGGAACAAGGGGGGTGGTAATAGGCATTTAATAGCCTTTCTGTTAAGTGAAGTGGTTACTCAACCGCATGGTCATGATGGCGCTTCTAGCGCTGTATAATTCCCGCTAAGTGCTCCCCCCCAAATGCATGTTTAATTTCTGATTGCCTCTGTATAGAATGGGCCTGGGTGTCTGAGGTTAAAGGAAAGAGGTGAAAGTTGGGAGCAGGCACTGTTAGGTCTGCCGATTGAAAATGTTTGGTTACTACCTGTTATACTAGGTTTGCTATGTTTTAAATGGCTGAGTATTTTTACTCTAAAAGTTTTGGGGTTTCCTTGTTTCTAAACTATTGTAATATGCATACTGATGAAGTTCCTTGCAAAAACAACTGGCAGATCTTCTTGGACTTTGGTCACTACGCCAATGCGAATGTGGTGGGAATCTCATTTACAGATACTTTTGATATTTTAGTGACCTCCACCTTGAGCGGTCTTATGGCTTCTTGGACACTAATGGACTACTAATAAATACTGGAGATACATGTCCCGCTGTAGTAACATTGTGGGAGGGGTACTACTTGATTTCCTGGGTTGTTACGTTCATTTTATTTGTGAACTTTGATATGCTGTGATTATATTTCACCTCTACATGTATTGTGATGGCTGGTCTATTACCAAAAATTCAATAAAGAAAGTTTAAAAAAAAAAATAAAGGCATCAGATGAAACATTCTACTTAAGTTTTCACTGTTTAGCGATTCTTCAGGAGGAGAACTCTCCAGGACGTCTTACTGAGCAGGCGGATGTCATCGAGGCACGGGTCAGGAAGCATAGAGAAAACCCAGGAGCAGTTGTAAAATTCCACAAAACTGTTTATTTGTAGTTGCAGTAACATAAAAAAATAAACCTGTTCAGAATAACTATGTACATAAGAAAAATAAAATCTTTCCTGTAAAAAATATCTCTTCTTCTTCCAAAACAAAAAACTCTCTCTCTCTCTGCAATTGCAGCTTAGATATTTGCACTCAAGTATCCACTAGTTTTAAAGGCCTGTCAAAATACAATTAATATACAGTTCACCAGAAATACCAAATATCTTCTAAACAGAAGTGATCTAATTATCAGTTTCATTCCATACATTGATTTGTATATAATTTTAAATTAGCTTACATACATATGCAAGGAAGAAAAAGACAGCAAGAGAAAAATGAGAGACAGTGAGAGGCAAAGAATTGCGAGACTGGGTTAATCAAGTCCGAAGTCTCACAGGAAAATTTGGCTGCTCAATCAGACAGAGAAGAAACAGAAGAAAAAATTACTCACCTTAGTAATGTTGTTTCTTCTAATGGAGTCTTGCTGTATTCTGACTATTGCAGTGATATCCAACCTTTGAACTGCCCCGGAGAGGAAAGAGTTAACTTTCCATGCAAGGCATGGAACGCTGAGCTCGAGCTCGGTTGAGACTCTGTCTGTTGTTTGAACCCAAACCGCCAGATCTTTACGAGCTATACTCACTAGGCGCCCTGTGTGGAAACTGTAAACTCACACTAGCCAACTGGCAACTAAATTTAATAAAAAGATTTTTGGTTCCAAGGCAAAGACTCAAGTCAGGAAACCCAAAAAAACAACACAACACACACCCAAAAATAAGAGGGTGAGAAAAAGGGGGCACCTCTAGGGTGCCAACACTGTTCCTGCCCACCCACATCCCAAAACCCAGGTTCTGAGAGAGGAGGCGGAAGTCAGAATACAGCAAGACTCCATTAGAAGAAACAACATTACTAAGGTGAGTAATTTTTCTTCAAACAACATGAAGTCTTGCTGTATTCTGACTATTGCAGACTACCATGCAGTACCTCCATGGAGGAGGGACAGAACCTACTTTGGGAACAGGCTCTGAAGCACTGCTGTGCCAAACTGAGCATCACTACTAGCCTGGCTATCCAGAGAGTAATGCTTGGTGAAAGTATGTACTGTTTTCCAGGTGGCTGCTTGACAAATCTCTAAGATAGGAACATCCCAGGCAGCAGCCAGGGAAGCAGCTGTACCTCTAGTACAGTGAGCCCTCAGGCCTGAGGGTGGGATTCTACCTAATTTTTCATAGCAGAATTGTATACAAGAGACAATCCACCTGGCAACAGATCTCTTAGTGGCAGGTTTTCCCTTACCAACCTCACCATAAGTGAGGAACAATTGGAGGGAGTCAAACCTGTGACCCTTGGTGCGCTCTATGCAGTAGCTAAGGGCCCTTTTCACATCCAGGCTGTGTAGCCTCCTCTCCCCAGACGAGGAATGGTCAGTGAAAAAAACAGGAAGAGACACAGACTGATTAAAGTGGAAATCTGAAACCACCTTAGGCAAAAACTTCCTATTAGCCCTGAGGACCACCTTATCTCTATGGAAAGAGATAAAATCAGGCTCCACTGACAGGGCCTGTAACTCACTTATGCGTCTGGCAGAAGTAATGGCTACCAAGAACACAGTTTTCCAAGTCAAGTACTTAAGCTCTGCTGAGGACAAAGGCTCAAAAGGGGTTGCATAAGCTGAGCAATGCAAACATTAAGGTCCCAAGCAGGGGCAGGGTCCCTGAAGGGGGATTGGTATGCAGCAATCCCTTGAAGAATTTACAGAATACAGGATGAGCTGAAAGGGAAGAGGGCTTGCCTGCTGACAAGAAGGCAGAGACAGCTGCCAGATGCACTCTAAGTGTAGCTGGTCTAAGTCCCAAGCTATTGAGATGAACCATATAGTCCAGGACTGTAGGCAACCCTGCAGACTCTGGAGAAATATGCTTACCAGAGCACCAAATAGTAAACCTTTTCCATTTGGAGTTGTAAGTCTTTCTGGTGGAAGGCTTTCGAGAAGCCTTTAGAATATCCAGAACACCTTGAGAGAGATGCAAATCTGCAAACTCTAACTCCTCAAGAGCCAGGCCTTGAGATTGAGAGATTTGAGATTCGGATACCAAACCCTCCCCTGAGAACATGTTAACAGGCTGTAATTCCTGGGAAGAGACAGCGGTAGGTGGACTGCTAAGGACAGCAAGAGCAGCTACCAGGGCTGTCTGGCCCAGTCTGGAGCAATCAGAATCACTTTTCAGGGTTGAGACCTGATTTTGACTAGTACCTTGAACAGGAGAGGGAAGGGGGGAAAAGCATAAAGGAATTTCCCTTCCCAATTGAGAACTAGAGCATCCAGGGGGACTGAGCCCAACACTGGGGGTCTGCAGCAAAAAAGGGAAGTTGGTGATTGTCTGGGGCTGCAAAAAAATCTATCTGTGGAGTGCCCCATCTGGAGAAGATCACCTTCAAAATTAGGGGATCCAGGGACCATTCGTGATGGCCCTGAGATATCCTGCTGAGACCATCTGCCAGGACATTGTCCTTCCCTGGGAGGTGCACTGCTATCAGAGAGGTATTCAGGGAATAGGCCAGAGACGACAACTTCATTGTTTCAGTGCACAAGGCCGTAGACCGAGTGCCCCCTTGCTTGTTGATGTACCACATTGTGGTGGTATTGTCTGTCCTGATCTGAACTAGTTTGTTCTGAACAGACTTGGAAAAAACGAAGTGCTAGAAACACTGCTCTGAGTTCTAAGAGATTGATGTGAAGCAGAGATTCTTGAGATGACCACAACCCTTGGGTAGTCAGATCCCCCAAATGGGCTCCCCAGCCCAAGAGGGAGGCATCTGTGGCAAGGATTAGAGAATGAGATTGAGTGACAAAGGGAACTCCTTGCCTTAGGTTCTCCGGATCCTGCCACCATTGCAAAACCTGGATCAGGGTTTGAGTCACTGGGATTAGCTTGGTCAGGGGATCCTTTCTCTGGGACCAGAAGGCTCTTAAGTGGAACTGAATGTCCCTCATCTGAAATCTTGCTCCTTGGACCACTGCTGTAGAGGCAGCCATGTGGCCCAGGAGCTGCAGAAAATGCCTTGCTGGTCGAGACACCTGCAGGGTGAATGAAGAGGCCAGTGTCACAAGGGTCCTTGCCCTGTCCAGAGGAAGGAAGGCTCTTGCCCTTATTGTATCCAGCTCTGCCCCAATGAAGGTGAGGAGCTGCACTGGCTCTAGAACTGACTTGGAAAGATTTAGGAGGAATCCTAGAAAAGTGAGCAGTTGCTGAGTTATCTGTAGGTGTGACTTGACTTGGTCTGGAGACTGACCCACTGTGAGCCAGTCGTCCAGGTATGGAAAGATAGAGATCTTTTTTCTCCTTAGGAAAGCAACCACTACTGCCAGGCATTTTGTGAACACCCTTGGAGCTGATGTTAGGCCAAAGGGCATTGCTCTGAATTGATAGTGGCCTGAAGGCAACTCGAACCTGAGGTACTCTCTGTGGGAGCATCTGATGAGAATGTGGAAATAGGCATCCTTGAGGTCCAGGGAGACTAGCCAGTCCCCTGGCCTTAGAGAGGGTAGAATTAGTCCCAGAGTCACCATTTTGAACTTTGGCTTTAAAAGGTGCTTGTTTAAATATCGGAGATCTAGGATGGCCCGCCATTCTCCTGTCTTTTTGGGGGTTAGGAAGTACCTGGAGTACAATCCTTTGCCCCTGTGTAGGGGTGGAATCCTTTCTATGGCTCTGAGAGCCAAGAGGGAAGAGACCTCTGCCTCTAGGGCAAGGGCCTCTGAAGGATTTGCAGGTGGAAAGGATCTGGTTCTCATCTTGGGAAATTGTTTGAAGTTGAGAATCAGTCCCTGGCTTACTAATTCCAGGACCCATTTGTCTGATGTTAAAGACATCCAGTCCAGGACAAAGTAAGCCAGCCTGCCCCCTACGGGTAGTGGAGAATCGGCGCGGGCAAACCCATCAGGGTGCCTGTTTGGCAGGGGCTTTAGGCTGAGGGGTGGCAGCAGGCCTGCTTATACCCCATCTGCCTCTCCCTCTGAAGAACCCCTTCTGAGCAAAGGCAGAAGAGGAGGCCTGGGCTTGGTAGAAAGGCCTATGAAAAGGCCTGCCCCTGCCCCTGGAATGCTGCCTCTGGGGAGTGGCTTGCCTTTCCTTTGCCTGAGCACTCCTATAGGTGGTCCTGTACTCATCCATTTTCTTCATGTAGTTCTCTGTCTGCTCCCCAAACAGAGAATTACCAATAACAGGAAAATCCATGGCCTTAGTCTGGGTATCCTATGACAGGCTAGTACATCTGAGCCAAGCCATCCTACCTAAGAGCCACAGATGTAGCCATGACTCTAGATGAAACATCATTGGAGTCCACTGCAGCATGAAATTGCACCTGATGCCTCAATACGATCTCCAGCCACCTGCTCCAGCTCCCTGGCAAGCTGGTCAGGGACCTGTTTAGCTAGAGCCATCACAGTGTCCCATCTAGACTTCTGGTATCTAGCTGTGTAGGCCATATAATTAGCCTGCCTGAGTCCCAAAGATGCTGCCATGTACTGTTTCTTTGCCATGGCATCAATCCTCCTGGAGTCCTTATCTGGGGTGTGTGAAGCCAAGGGTATATTTGCCTTATCACAGGCAGCAGCCTGCACTACTCCCAACATGGCTGCGTTGTTGAGAAAGGAACTCGTGATTCGAGCCTGAAAGAGTATACCTCTTGTCCATTCTTCTGTCCACAGGAGGTATGGAATTAGGAGTATTTAAAATTATAAATGTCTGTTTCCCAAAAGACTTATGGAGGGGAATAGACAGTCTCCTGGACTCTGGGATGTCCATCATCTCAACATAATCAGGCTCCTCCTGATCCTCTACTGCTTCCTCCATAGGAAGCTGGAGAGTTTCAGCCACTTTATTGTAAAACATAAAGTGGGAAGGGGACTCAGAAAGCCTAGGAGGAGAAACACCTGAAGGTCTGTCTGGGGAGATGTCCGGGTCAATGGGCACATCCAGACTTTCATAATCACCATCACTATCCTCTTACTCTCCCTCCTCCGGTTCATAAAAATCCTCTAAATTATAATCCGGAACTGACTGAACCGAGCCCCTAACCGATGGTGCCAGTTCGGTCGGAACCAAAGTTAGTGATTGAACAATCCTTATCGCTTTGGCTATTTCATCAGCGGTCGGAGAAAGAACTTGTGGATCCGAACCGGCTGACTTATCCCTTCTTTTTCTTTTAACCAGAACGACTCCTCAGAGTCGGTTCTCCTTTTGCCCGAAGAAGTTTCGCCCTGGTCAGAGGGCACTCCTTCTGGTTCGGTTGGAACCGAACCGGGCTGGCCATCCGGGTCAGCTGACTTCTCGGCCTCCTTCCTCAGCCTACCTACTCTTTTCCAGGGTAGCTTTGGGAAAACTTTTGCAAATCTGGCAGTCTGAATCGAGGTGGTCAAACCCCAGACAATAAACACAGGTGGTGTGGGGGTGAGCCTTAGCAAAGGCTTCCCCACACACACTACAGTGTTGAAACCCAGTGGGCCCGGTTTTTCTCTTGTGTTTCTCAGACATGGCCAGTCCTAACCAAACTTACCCTTTTTTCGGTAATCCGCCAGGCAAGACACCCCTATCGGTTCCTGATCATGTTACGGGTCGTGGAAAAAACTGTAATGAAATCCGTTTTTTTTTTAGAACCAATAAGGACCGGTTACCACACTCTAAAAAGCAGAACAAACTTTTCTTACAAACCTGATCGGTTCAAACCGAACCGATCCGATGCTTACAAGTTCCACACAGAAACTAATAATAATAAACCTATCTAGTACTCACAGTACCATAGACAGAGACTGAACTGACAGGTTAGACAGAAGAAATTCGGTTGAACCTAGGGGAAAAAACGACACTTTAACCGACTAAATTGAACCGAGCGAAGGAGAAATCTCCGGAGCAACTGTTCAGTGAGGCGGAGTAAAGAATCTGGCAGTTTGGGTTCAAACAACAACAGACAGAGTCTCAACCGAGCTGGAGCTCAGCGTTCCATGCCTTGCATGGAAAGTTAACTCTTTCCTCTCTGGGGCAGTTCAAAGTTTAGATATCACTGCAATAGTCAGAATACAGCAAGACTTCATGTCATTTGAAAAGGACAGATCCTTGCATTTAAACACATTCTCCATTACAAATGGAGATGGTCCTATTCTACCCTGTCACAGCGGAGAATGAAATTTGAGTGTATAGAACGCAGCAGTTGGTAAGGGCAGCAGTCTGAATGGTGGCATGACCCAGTGAGTGTTCCATCATTTACATACGTTCCATTCTCCGGGCAGTTCAACAATGGAGGCTGACTGCAAGAATTATGAATACTTAAGAATTCCTGGGGTTAGAAACTGCAGGTTTTCAGCTAGAAATACTATGATGCAAAAACAGTTGATGGTGTCCCTTTACAGAATAAATTGCAACAAGTCATTAAAACACCAAATTAGTTAGCAATATACATAAATGTGTTCTATAAACGCTTGTTGATACAGTGGTTTTGTAACTAAAACAAACAGACTTGTTAATTGTTTCTGATTCCTCTTGTTGGACAATGGTGTAAAAGCTTTGAAAATGACCATACTCAGAAAATGAAAATTACGTACCTACCGTAATTCTTGATCTTCTTGGACGAGTCTCCACCACTCATTCACACTATAGGGATCTGTGCCGGAGGCACTAGGACCCATCGGGAGCAAACTTTTTGCTGGAGGGTCGGCACCAGAGATGGAGCCGTGAGGAACGGCACCGCGAGCCTCGGCTCGCGCGGTAATGACCATCTTGGCGTCAACCCTCCAACCGCCTCAGTACCTTTTTTACCAAGGAGGTGCAGCGTAACTAACCTAGAAGGGTAGCCTAACCTAATAACCAGACATAAGATAGTCCGGGCGACCCATATAAGAAGGGTCAATAAAGAAGTCTTCACAGCCTAAAGATTTGAGGGAGTGAAGACCAACAACAGAGGAGGGTGGGCGTGTGAATGAGTGGTGGAGACTCGTCCAAGAAGATCAAGAATTACGGTAGGTACATAATTTTCATATCTTCCTGGACATAAGTCTCCACCACTCATTCACACTATTGGGAGAGTACCGAGCTAATAATCCCCCAAGAGGGCGGCAGGAGAGACCAAGAGCTCACGTTTCTAGGACAGAAGTCCATTAAGGATGGCTCTGCCAAAGGAAGAATGTTGTCTGGCATGGACATCCAGTGCATAATGTTTAACGAAAGTATGCACTGAGCTCCAGGTGGCCGCGCTGCAAATATCTGCAATGGGCACGCTATGTTCTGCTAGGGATGCCGCGACCGCTCTAGTAGAGTAAGCATAAACCCTACCCTCCAACTTAACCTGTGCCATGGAATAGCAGTGGCGAAAGCATGCCACTAACCATGCTGAAATGCATCTGATAGCGACAGGTTGACCCAGCCGAGTCTCGTTAAAGGGGACAAACAGTTGCTGGGCTTTGCAAAAATCCTTGGTTCTATCTAAATAGAAACGCAAAGCTCTCTTAACATCCAAAGAATGAAGAGATCGTTCTCCTTCATTTTGGAAGTCCGCCAAGTAAGAGGGAAGGACCAGAGGTTGGTTTAGATGAAACTCTGACACAACCTTAGGAAGAAATTTCGGATGGGTCCGAAGGACTACTTTGTCCTTATGGAACACAGTATACGGAGGATCTGTGACCAGGGCATGTATCTCAGAGACCCTGCGAGCTGAGGTAATGGCTGCCATGAAGGCAGTCTTCCAGGTGAGAAATTTTAGCTCACAGGTGGCCAGAGGTTCGAAAGGTTTCGAGTGAGCATGTCTAGCACAAGATTAATGTCCCAGGCTACAACTGGATGTCCTGTAGGAGGTCTGGTATGCAGAATTCCTTTAAGAAATCTCTTAACCATAGGTAATTGAGCTAGTGTTAAGGAAAAAACTGGCTCATGATACGCTGAAATAGCACTAAGGTAAACTTTAACTGTAGAGTACTGCAGACCTGAGTTTGAGAGGTCCAAGAGGTACTCCAGAACCTTATCTGGTGGACAGGAAAAGGGAATCAAAGAGGATTTTGCACACCAGAATGAAAAACGCTTCCACTTAGCTGTGTAAGTTTTCCGAGTGGCTGGCTTCCATGCAGCCAGAAGAATATCTGAAACCCTACGAGAGACATTGAACCGGTTTACTTCTACCTCTTTAGGAGCCAAGCGTGAAGGTGAAGTGATCTCAGGTTGGGATGGACCACCGGCCCCTGAGTCAGAAGGTTCATCTGTAGGGGAAGTGGTCTCGGAGGAACTGCCAACATATTGTTGAGTAGTGGAAACCACAGCTGCCAAGGCCAAAAGGGAGCAATGAGAATCATCTTGTCCCCCTGGGATTCGAACTTGAGGAGTACCCTCTGAATTAGAGGAAGAGGCGAAAGGCGTAAAGAAAGCGTTTTGTCCACCGCAGCCTGAACGTATCCTGACAGAAAATGCCAGGTCCTGGATTTCTGGAGCAGAAGAGAGGCAGTTTTGCGTTGAGTGGGGATGCAAAAAGGTCCAGGTCTGGAGTTCCCCACTCTTCGAATAGTGACTGAACTATGGTTGAGTCGAGAACCACTCATGAGGATCTGTCTCTGTTCTGCTGAGATGGTCTGCCAATTGCTCTGAACACCTGGCAGGTAGACCGCTTGAATTAGAGCCTTGTGCTCCAAGCACCATTCCCATACCCTCATTGCTTCCCTGCATAAGGGGTAAGAATGAGCACCACCCTGCTTGTTGATGTAATACATCACTGCTTTGTTGTCCGTTTGAGGGAGAATGTTCTTGTGACAGAGAATGTCCTTCAATGCTCGGACCGCATAAAGGATGGCTCTCATTTCTAGGACATTTATGTGAAGCTGGGACTCGACTTGAGTCCACACACTTTGAGTGTGGAGGGCCTGACAGTGAGCTCCCTACCCCATTAGGGATGCGTCCGTGGTAATGGAGATTTGATGGTCCGGAGGAGCAAAGGGATATCCTTCCAGGAGATTGCTCTCTTGAGACCACCAGGTGAGTGACCTCTTTAAAGGTTCTGTCACCTTGATGAGATAGGACTGCGGGTGAGTGGTTGGGGACCACTGAGTACTGAGCATCCACTGAGTGGTTCTCATGTGCAGACGTGCTAGGGGTACAGTGAACACTGAGGATGCCATGAGGCCTAGCATCTGTTGCATCGAGAGAGCAGTAACTGGGCTGTTCGCCGGATGTGACCCGGGCCATTTGGAGATATCGTTCCTTCTGTCTTCTGGAAGAAAAGCCTTCCTGACAGGAGGTGTCCAGAAGAGTCCCTATAAAAGGAGCTTCTGGGAGGGCTGCAGTTGCGATTTCTTGAGGTTCAGCAGAACTCCCATGGGACGTAAGGAGGCGATAGGGTTGTCTCTCCGGCGTCCAGAGTCCCTTGCCTGGAAGGGCTTGCTAGAAGCCAATCATCCAGATAAGGGAACACCTGTATTCCGACCTTTCTGAGGTGCGCTGCGAGAACTGCACAACACTTTGTAAAAACTCGCAGTGCCGAGGATAGCCCAAAGGGCAGGACTCTGAACTGATAATGTTGTCCCAGAGCCACAAACCTCAGGAATTTGTGATGCCTCGGGTGAATAAGAATGTGCTGGTAAGCATCCTGCATGTCCAGGGAGGCTAGCCAGTCGTGTTGATGAAGCAAAGGTAACACGGTTCCCAGAGAAATCATTTTGAATTTCTCCTTGGGGAGAAATTTGTTTAGCTTTCTGAGATCTAGAATGGGGTGCATTCCCCCGGACTTCTTTGGAACCAGAAAGTAATGGGAGTAGAACCCTGAGTTCCGTTGATGCAGCGGCACCACTTCTACTGCCCTGTTGTTCAGAAGGCCCTGAATCTCGGCTGCGAGAAGGTCTGACTGAAGGGTTGACAGCCTGGGCTGCTGTTTGGGAGGGATTATCCGGAGGGGTCTCCACAAGATTGAGTGAATACCCCTCGCGAATTATCCGAAGGACCCATTTGTCTGAGGTGATGGACTTCCACTGGTTGTAGAAGTGCATCAGATGACCTCCCAACGGAAAGGAAAAGTCCACCTCGGGCAGCTGAGATGGGACTTGGGCCAGCAATTCATAAGGTAGCGCTGGGCGCTTTGGGCCCTTGTGCTTTCTGCTGCATCTTCTTTTGAGGTTGGGCAGGTTGGTTTTTATGGAAACCTCCTCTGCCTCTGCCTCGAAAGGACTGACGATTATGAAACTGACGTTTATTGACATTCCCTCGAGAGGGGGGAGGGGGAGGTCGAGCCAACTTAATGGCTGACCTAGTCTTTTGTGTAGCTTCTAGAGCTTGCTCTACCTGAGGACTAAAAAGATATGCACCATCAAAGGGCAACGCCATTACCTGCTGCTGCTGCGCGTCATTCGTGAAGCCCGAAGTGTGTAGCCAGGAATGATGGCGGGTGCAAATACCAGCAGCCGCTGAACGGGAAGCAGTGTCGAAAGCATCCATGGCTGCTTTAACCTGCTGGTTGTTAGATTCGATACCTCTAGTAATGGTTTGAAGAAGCTCTGGCTTTGTATACGATTCCGGCAGAACTTCAACCATTTGCTTGATAGAATGCCACAGGATATATTCATACTGGGAGAAATAGCCCTGGTAACTGGCAATGCTCATACTTAGGGTAGAAGCAGCAAAGACTCTTTTACCTAAGGTATCTATCTTACGACATTCTTTGTTAATAGGTCGAGCTGTAGTAGTTTGAGGAAGAACGACCTTATCATTCTCTGCCAGGACTACAATAGGATCCGCAAAAGCTTGAGATGCCAAAATGGGATGATCCTTGGGGGCTGAAAATTTCCTATCTATGGATTTAGCCACCGAAGGGGTGAGAGCAAGATTGTTCCATACGATTTGAGACAGCGTCTCGAAGGAAGGCTGAACCGGAGGAGTCAAATCCGTAGGGATCTCCGGGGCATGAAGGTATTGGAGTCTTAACAATTTCCCAGGATCGATATCTGTAGTCTGGAGAGAAAGAGTGGAACTCAGATTTTTTAGCAGAGACTTAAAGGACAG
Source organism: Neoceratodus forsteri (assembly GCA_016271365.2). Taxonomy (NCBI): domain Eukaryota; kingdom Metazoa; phylum Chordata; order Ceratodontiformes; family Ceratodontidae; genus Neoceratodus; species Neoceratodus forsteri. Next base: position 11,763,344 of record CM057450.1, on the reverse strand, counting down.
GTCCTCGACCACAGGCTCTGTAGCAGTAATAGATCCTGCATCGTCCACTTCATCACCCAACCGAAGGTCTGGGTCAGGCTCAATGTCATCTCCTGACAGTCCAGGAGGGACTGTATGGACAGGAAAGGAATGAAAATCAGAAGAGAGGGAAGAAGGAAAAGAGTGAAAGGAGGAGTCCTGAAAAGCAGAGGAAGCCCCGAGAGCCACCGGCATTGAGGCGGTGTACGGCACTGAGAAGCGACACGAGGGACCACGTGGCACAGACGAGCCCGGGACCATGCGGCGCGAAAATGGCACCGAGGACCCGCCTGGCGCTGAAAATGGCGCAGAGAAATAGCACGGCACCCAGGATGGCGCCGAGCGCACCATCGATGCCAAGGACGGCGCAGAGAAGCTGCACGGCACCGAGGATGGTGCCAAAGGCGCCGAAAACACCCCCAGAACCCAAAAAACAGGTTTTGAAGGAAGAAGAGCAGGAGATAAGGGCATCAGTGTGGCCCCCTGTGCCGTAGCCATGTGAGGGGGGGGGAACACCTGTGTGCATGGTCGGCGACACCAAGAAGGTGCCGCGTGACCAGGAAAGTCAACCGCCCCACCTGGTCTTCCAAAGCCTCAAGGCCCACCAGTGACCGATGCCAGGTAGCTGAACCAACCTCCGAGCCCATTGCTCCATAAGAGCGGCCCATTGATGAAACTACTCATCTGAAGACCTACCTGCAGGCGGGGTAGGGCTCCGATGTCGAAGCCGTTGGCTACCAGAAGCAGAGGTTGGCGACTCCGAAGGAGGAAACCGGCAACTAGCCTCGATAACCGAACGTCTACGCGCAGACATATCAGAAGGCGACCTCGAGTGATGCCTTCTCTTTTTAGACCTGTGGGCCGAAGAAGAGCTCGAGGCCGAACGGTGCTGAGAATGCAACCGTTTATTTGTACGCTTCCGCAGGGACCGCCCATCCCCCCGGGCATTGGACTGACCATTGTCAGACCCCCCTTCCGGAGAAGGCGGCGGACCAGACCCAGCCCGACTGACTGAACAGCTTTCATACGAAGTCTCCCTACCGTCACCTGACCTGCTCATGGTCGACTCCGTCAAAGTAGGCTGAGACTTCTTTATTTTTAAAATAATAACTAAACGATACTTTATCGAGATAATACTACAAAATAACAAAAACTGAAAACTATGCTGCTAGTTTGAAGTTTGACTCCCGGCGGGTGAGCGACGTAGTCACTGAAGCGCACTCGACGGTGGGAAAAAAGGAAGTGAGGCGGTTGGAGGGTCGATGCCGAGATACTCATTGTGAGCCAAGCTTCATGCAGTGCCGTTCCTCATGGCTCCATCTCTGGCGCCACCCTCCAGCAAAAGTTTGCTCCCGATGGGTCCTAGTGCCTCTGCCGCAGATCCCAATAGTGTGAATGAGTGGTGGAGACTTATGTCCAGGAAGATCATTTCTTAGACTACTCACAAAATTAAGCCAAGTCCTATGAACAATTAAATACTGCCCAGTTGCCTATTCCTAGGCACGGTAAACGCTTTGAGAAGGTTGTCACCTTCCTGTGATATGGCATCATCACAGCTGCACTGGTAAGAAGACTTTGTACCTGGGGGTATGGTTTATCCTTTATATAACTGTGTGGAGAGAAATCATTTAGAATTTTTCTCGATCCATTAATTTGCTCAGAATTCTCACGTCAAAAAATAAAAATGATTTACTTACTATAATTCTTTTTTTTTATAGTATATAGTTATTATATTTTCATTTAACATAAAAATAAAAAACACACATATATAAATTTCATTGTAACTTTTTTTGTCCAAAATGTATATGGAAATTGTAACTTTGAGCATTTAAGTGATGTAACTCGATACAGTTTTAAATGCTTGTATGTAAACCGCCTGCCATAATTCCTGATCTTCTAGAAGTAGCTTCACCATTGATTCATAGATACATAGACAGTGTCGGCAGATAAGGGCCTATGGCCCACCCAGTCTGCCCATTTGAGCTTGTAAGTTCAGTTTATGTTTTCCTAGAAGTCTGTTGCCCCTTACCCCTGACCTCCAGAATTCCTTTATGTTTATCCCATGCATTCTTAAATCCCGTGATTGTTTCAGCCCCCACCACTTCCTCTGGCAGGATGTTCCACTTGTCCATCACCCGTTCTGTGAAGAAATTCTTCCTCACGTTTCCTCTGAATCATACTCCCTCCAATCTCATCCCATGCCCTCTAGTCCTGGAACATCTTTTTTTGCTTAAAAATAGTGTATTATTGCACCTTGTTCCTCCCTGTAAGATACTTGTATGTCTCTATCATATCCCCTCTCTCCCTCCTCTCCTCCAGGGAGTACATGTTCAGTTCCTTCAACCTGTCCTCATAGGACTTGTGATGCAATCCATGCACCATCTTTGTTGCCCTCCTCTGAACCTTCTCTACCCTGTTTATGTCCTTACGTAGGTAAGGTCTCCAGAACTGTACACTGTACTCGGGGGCCTCACTAGTGTCTTGTATAGTGGAATTATGACCTCCCTTTTCCTGCTGGTGATGCCCCTGCCTATGCATCCCAGCATCCTATTTGCTTTACCTGCTGCCTTGTCACACTGTTTCCTACCTTGAGGTAATCAGAGATGATAACCCCAAGATCCCTTTCCTGCTTGGTGCATGCTATATCCTCACCCCTAACTGATATATTGTGCCAGGGCTTTTGTGCCCCATATGCATTATCTTGCACTTCTTTGCATTGAATTTCAACTGCCAAACCCCTGACCATTCTTCAAGTTTCTGCAGGTCCCTTCTCATTCTGTCTACACCCTCTGGTGTGTCTACTCTGTTACAGAGCTTTGTGTCATCAGCGAACAGTGAAAATTCTGCCTTCTAGGTCCTGCGCAATGTCACTGATGAAGATGTTGAATAGGACCGGTCCCAGCACTGATCCCTGTGGTACCCCACTGGTCACTCTTCCCTCTGTGGAGTGACAGCCATTTACCACCACCCTCTGTGTCCTGCCACCCAGCCAGTTACCTACCCACCACACTACTGTCCTGCCCACACCATATTCCCCAGTTTGTGTAATAGTCTTCTATGTGGCACAGTGTCAAAGGCCTTGCTGAAGTCCAGATAGGCCATGTCCACTGCCCTCCCTGATCCACCTCCCTAGTCACCCAGTCAAAAATTCAATGAGGTTGGTCTGACATGACCTCCCCTGGTGAAACCATGCTGCCTTGGGTCCTGTGGTCCATTGACAACCAGATGTTCCACCAATCTCTCCTTCAGTAGTGTTTCCATGATCTTCCCTACTACTGAGGTGAGGCTGACTGGTCTGTAGTTCCCTGCTTCCTCTTTGTTCCCACTTTTGTATAAGGGGACTACATCTGCTGTCCTCCAGTCTTTGGGTACCTCCCCTGTTTCCAGTGATCAGCTAAACAGGATAGCCAGAGGTTCAGCCACCACCTCTCTCAGTTCTTTAAGGACCCTGGGGTGCACCCCATCTTTCCCCATTGCTTTATCAACTCTTATTACTTCCAGTTCCTTCAGGACCCTTTCTCGTGTAAAGGGACTTGTGTCCATTTCTGCACCATTCTCACCCCTTGTACTCCCTTCAGACCCATTACCCTCCTCTTCCTCAGTAAAGACTGAGCAGAAATACCTGTTCAATATGTCAGCTTTACTGTTGTCATCCTCCATGCGGCCCCCATCCTCCCCCTTCAGTCTCACTATCCCTCCCTTTGCCTTTCTTTTTTCACTTATGTACCTGTAAAAGGTTTTGTCCCCTCTACCCACTGATTTTGCAATGTGTTCTTCTGTCTGAGCTTTGGCTTCCCTTACTGACCTCCCTGCCTCCCTTTGCTTCTTCTGGTACTTTTCCCTATCCCCTTCTGCCTGTGTCTTTTTGTACTGCCTGAATGCAATCTTTTTGGCTTTCACTTTCTTTGCTACCTCTTTGGAAACCATAATGGTCTCCTCTTCCTTTTCCTCTTGCTAACCTGCTTAATGCATAATTCTGTTGTTCTTGTAATCCCCATTTTAAATACTGCCCACTGTTCCTCAACCCCTGATTCCTGTCCCATTCCCCTTAATGCCTCTTTCAAGTATCTCCCCATTTTCCCAAAGTCTGCTGTACCAAACCAAGCATCACTCCTAGCCTGGATATCCAGAGAGTAATGCTTGGTGAAAGTATGGACTGTTTTCCAGGTGGCTGCTTGACAAATCTCTAAGATAGGAATATCCCTGGCAGCAGCCAGGGAAGCAGCTGTACCTCCAGTAGAGTGAGCCCTCAGGCCTGAGGGTGGGATTCTACCCAATTTTTCGTAGCAGAATTGTATACAAGAGACAATCCACCTGGCAATAGACCTTTTAGTGGCAGGTTTTCCCTTACCGACCTCTCCATAAGTGAGAAACAACTGGAGGGAGTCAAACCTGTGACCCTTGGTATGCTCTATGTAGTAGCTAAGGGCCCTTTTTACGTCCAGGCTGTGCAGCCTCCTCTCTCCAGAAAAGGAATGGTCAGTGAAGAAAACAGGAAGAGACACAGACTGATTAAGGTGGAAATCTGAAACCACCTTAGGCAAAAACTTCCTGTTAGTTCTTAGGACCACTTTACCTCTATGGAAAGAGATGAAATCAGGCTCCACTGACAGGGCTTGCAATTCACTGATGCGCCTGGCAGAGGTAATGGCTATCAAAAACACAGTTTTCCAAGTCAAGTACTTAAGCTCTGCAGAGGACAAAGGCTCAAAAAGGTGGTTGCATAAGCTGAGCAATGCAAACATTAAGGTCCCAAGCAGGAGCAGGGTCCCTGAAGGGAGGATTAATGTGCAACAGTCCCTTGAAGAATTTGCAAAATACAGGATGGGCTGAAAGAGAAGAGGGCTTGCCTACTGACAAAAAAGCAGAAACAGCTGCCAAATGTACTATGAGTGCAGCTGGTCTGAGTCCAAGCCATTGAGATGAACCATATGTCCAGGGACTGTGGGCAACCCAGCAGATTCTGGAGAAATATGCTTACCAGAGCACCAAATAGTGAACCTTTTCCATTTGGAGTTGTAAGTTCTTTCTGGAAGGCTTTGAGAAGCCTTTGGAATATCCAGAACACCTTGAGAGAGGTGCAGATCAGCAAACTCTAACTTTTCAAGAGCCAGGCCTTGAGATTGAGAGATTTGAGATTCGGATACCAAACCCTTCCCAGAGAGGATGTCAACAGGTTGTAATTCCTGGGAAGAGACAGGGGAAGGTGGACTGCTGAGGACAGCAAGAGTGGGTACCAGGGCTGTCTGGCCCAGTCTGGAGGGATCAGAATCACTTTGCAGGTTTGAGACCTGATCTTGACTAGCACCTTGAATAGGAGAGGGAAGAGGGGGAAGCATACAGGAACTTCCCTTCCCAATTGAGTACCAGAGCATCCAGGGGACTGAGCCCAATACTGGGGGTCTGCAGCAAAAGAGAGGAAGTTGGTGATTGTCTGGGGCTGCAAAAGATCTATCTGCTGAGTGCCCCATCTGGAGAAAATCACCTTCAAAATTAGGGATCTAGGGACCATTCGTGGTGGCCCTGAGATATCCTGCTGAGAGCATCTGCTAGGACATTGTCCTTCTCTGGGAGGTGAACTGCTGTGAGAGAAGTTTGCAGGGAATAGGCCAAAGACCACAACTTCATTGCTTCTGTGCACAAGGCCATAGACCGAGTGCCCCCTTGCTTGTTGATGTACCACATTGTGGTGGTATTGTCTGTTCTGATCTGGACTACTTTGTTCTGAACAGACTTGGAAAAAGCTTGTAGTGCCAGAAACACTGCTCTGAGTTCCAAGAGATTGATGTGAAGCAGAGATTCTTGAGGTGACCACAGCCCTTGGGTGGTAAGATCCCCCAAGTGGGCTCCCAGCCCAAGAGGAGGCATCGTGGTGGATTAAAGAATGAGACTGAGTGACAAAAGGAACTCCTTGCCTTAAATTGTCCTGATCCTGCCACCATTGCAAAGCCTGGATCAGGGTTTGAGTCAGTGGGACTAGTTTGGTAAGAGAATCCTTTCTCTGGGACAAGAAGGTTCTCAAGTGGAACTGAATGTCCCTCATCTGAAATCCTGCCCCCTGGACCACTGCTGTAGAGGCTGCCGTGTGGCCCAGGAGCTGCAAGATGTGCCTTGCTGGTCGAGACTCCTGAAGGGTGAAAGAAGAGGCAGTTCTATTAGTGTCCTTGCCCTGTCCAGGGGGTAGTGGAGAGCGGCCGGGAAGACCCATCAGGGTGTCTGCTTGGCAGGGCTTTAGGCTGAGGGGTGGAAGCAGGCCTGCTTATACCCGTCTGCCTCTCCCTCTAAAGAACACCTCTGAGCAAAAGCAGAAGAGGCCTGGGCTTGGGAAAAAGGCCTAGAAAAGGCCTGCCCTGCCCCTGGAATGCTGCCTCTGAGTGGCTTGCACTTTCTTTGGCCTGAGCACTCCTGTGGGTGGTCCTTCTCTTCATGCATCTTCTTCATGTGTTCTCGTCTGCTCCCCAAACAGAGATTACCAATGACAGGAAAATCCATGGCTTTGCCCTGGGTATCCTGAGACAGGCTAGTACATCTGAGCTAGCCATCCTCCGAAGAGCCACAGATGTAGCCTGACTCTAGATGAAACATCATTGGAGTCTACAGCAGCATGAAATTGCACCTTGGATGCCTCAATCCCATCACAGCCACCCACTCCAGCTCCTTCGGCAAGCTGGTCAGGGGCCTGTTTAGCTAGAGCCATCACAGTGTCCCACCCGACTTCTGGTATCTAGCTGTGTAGGCCATATAGTTAGCCTGTCTGAGTCCCAAAGATACTGCCATGTACTGTTTTCTTGCCATGGCATCAATCCTCCTGGAGTCCTTATCTGGGGGTGAAGCCAAGGAATATTTGCCTTATCACAGGCAGCAGCCTGCAGTATCCCAACATGGCTGCATTGCTGGAAAGGAACTCCATGTCAGAGCCTGAAAAGAGTATCACTATTGTCCATTCTTCTGTCCACGGAGGTATGGAATTTTAGAATTTTGAAATGTCTGTTTCCCAAAAGACTGGAGGGAATAGACAATCTCCTGGACTCTGGGATGTCCACCATCTCAACAAAATCAGGCTCCTCCTGATCCTCTACTTCTTCTTCATAGGAAGCTGGAGGTTTCAGCCACTTTTGTAAAACATAAAGTGGGAAGAGGACTCAGAAAACCTAGGAGGAGAAACACCTGAAGGTCTGTCTGGGGAGATGTCCAGGTCAATAGGCACATCCAGACTTTCATAATCACCATCATCATCATTATCTTCATACTCTCCCTCCTCCTCCGGTTCATAAAATTCTAACTAAAGTATAATCCGGAACAGGGAACAAGCCGAACCGAGCCCCTGACCGATGGTGCGGTTCGGCCCGAATTTCAGTTAGCGATTGAACAATCACTTATCGCTTTGGCTATCTCATCAGCAGTGGGAGAAAGAACTTGTGGATCCGAACAGATGATTTATCCTGCTTCTTTTAACCGAACTGACTCCTCAGAATCGCTTCTCCTTTCCCGAAGAAGTCTACTGGTCAGAGGGCATTCCTTCTGGTTTGTGAACTGAATTGGGCTGGCCATCCGGCTGCGGACTTCTCGCCTCCCTTTTCCCTCAGTCTACCTACTCTCTTATCAAGGTAGCTTTGGGAAAACTTTACAAATTGGCAGTCTGAATCGAGGTGATCAAACCCAGACAATAAACACAGGTGGTGTGGGATCAGCCTTAGCAAAGGCTTCCCCACACTACAGTGTTGAAACCCAGTGGGTCCGTTATTTTCTTGGGCTTCAGACATGGCCAATCCTAACCAAAACTTACCCTTTTTCAGCAACCACCAGGCAAGACACCCCTATCGGTTCCTGACCATGTTATGGGTCTTGGAAAAAAAGCGTAATGAAATCTGTTTTTTAGAATCGAATCTGGACCGTTACCACACTCTAATAAGAAGAAATTTTTACACAAACCTCGATCGGTTCAAACCGAACCGATCCAATGTTCCCAAGTTCCACACAGAAAACTAATATAAAAACCTATCTAGTACTCACGGTACCACAGACAGGAGACTTAAACCGACAGGTTAGAAGCAGAAATTCAGTTGAAACCGGCTAAAAATGACACTTTAACTGACTTTTCTGAACCGAAGGCAGGAGAAATCTCCAGAGCGACTGTTCAGTGAGGCGGAGTAAAGAATCTGACGGTTGGGGTTCAAACAACAGCAGACAGAAGCTTCAACTGAGCTCGGCTCAGCGTTCCATGCCTTGCATGGAAAGTTAACTCTTTGTTCTCGGGGCAGTTTAAAGGTTGGAGATCACTGCAATAGTCAGAATACAGCAAGACTTCATGTTGTTTGAAAGAAACATTGCCAGCTGCAGTACAGATAATGACTATACAGTGAAGTATACGAACATTCATCTATCAATTGATCACTGTTTCCAGGATTATTTGCTGTACAAGAAGCCACCTATGGCAAAAAGTGCATCTCGCTTACTGGATTAGCCGTATACTATAAATGGGATGTCACAGGCCTTTACCATCCTTAGCATTAGCATTGCATATGGATCTACTAACATAAATTCCTGAAGATTTAGTTTCAAAGTGTGAGGTGAAACTGGAGACTGCAGTTCCTTTTGGAGGAGTTCCATAGCTTGGGTGCTCTGCGGGAGAAGGCTGTCCTTCCCAGCTCAGTGCTTAGCCTTAGGTATTCCAGCAGCCTACAACCAAAGGACCTCAGTCTCGTCTGTTACTTTTAGCGTTAGCAGCCCCACCAGAGGTAATCCTACCCTTACTTGCAAAGTATTAGATATGAACAGTCCGAGCATGAGGTCTCTCTGCTTTGGGGGCAGCCATCACAGAGATTAATAGAAGTGACAGTGGTGAGTACTTGCATGGGGGCTTGGGTAATGAATCTGCATATGTTGTTGTAGGCTGTATCCACGCAATTGAGCAGAGAAAGGGGCAAAGGCTATTACTGGAGCAGTGATCGAGTATGGTGAGGAGGTAACCTTTCCCAATCGCTAGTCTAGTCTCAGGGGACAGGAAGTGCCTAATTCTACAACACATTCCTATCGCTGGTTCACCCTCTTTATCATTGAGCTGATGTGGTACTCAAGCGTAAGGGCAGGTCAAGCGAGACCCCAGGTATCTGAAATCTCTTACCTGCTTGAGGTTTGAGCCATCAGGGGTTAGTATGTTGGCGGCTCTGGTGTTGTCGAGGTGCACTTTGGCAGCCTAGGCTTAGAGCCAAACAGTATACACTTCGTTTTCTTGGTATTTCACGAGAAGTCTCATGCTGTGTGAACCAGTGTACTGTTGCCAAAATGACTGCATTTAGTTTGAGGTTTAACCCAGAGAGCTGTTTCCACTTTTGAAGAGGAAAATTAGGTAATCCGTACATATTCTGTTACAGTTTGAGGGTTCAGCGGTAAGGGTTAACAAAAGAGGGAACAGCAAGGGACCTAATATGGAACCCTGTGGACATCGGTCCACACACTTGGAGTGGGGTTGATGAGGCAGAGCCTATTTTCATCAGCTGAGTCCTGCCGGCTAGGTAGCTATGTACCCAGTTTGTCACATTGTTGGGAAACCCAGGAAGATAGGTTGTTTAGTAGCATCGTTGGTCAACCATATCAAAGGCTTTGATAGGTCAATAAATATAGCCCCGTGAGGCAACCTTTGTCTGCTTCGCTGAACACATGATCCATGAATTTGGTGAGTGCAGTGGTGGTGCTGAAGCCTCTACGGAAACCATGTTGGTCCATGGATAGCAGGCTGTTTTATCATGTGTGCGCCGATAACTGATGGTGGACCTCTTTCAAGTATTTTTCCCATGTGGGACAGTATAGACATGGGTTTATAGTTATTAGGAAGGTATGGGTCACTAGCCTTGAATATGGGGACTATTCTGGCTTCTTTCTAGAGTGCTGGCACCTTGAAGTGATCAAGAAAGGTTAATTGTATGCAGTGGTTTCACTACAGCCACGACGCTAAGCTTGAGGAATTGTGGTATGATCCCATTGCTTCCTCATGCTCAGTGTTGGGTAGAGAGTTTAGAGGCAATATATCTCCGACTGAGATGTTACTTTAAAACAGAGCGGTAGAGGACGGTTGTTTACCCTGCTCGACAGTGCTCTGAGACACAGTGGGAAGCTGGGTTAGGCAGGAGTCTAGGTTTGAGAATTTGCTGTTCATGAGGTTTGCCACTGTCTCAGGATCCATTTGTAGGCCTGTGTCACTCACTAGGGAGATAGTTCCTTGTTGTTTGGTCTGTTTAAGGGCAGAGTTCAATGCCACCCAGAAATTATGGGGATCACTAAGGGTCCGGGATTGTTGGGACTTGAAATATGAGGCTTTTAAGGATTTGGTATCATGCTTGCAATGGTTGGCGATTGCCTGTACACTGCCCATTTCCTGGGGTGGAGTGCGACCTTGTGAGATACCATGCCTTGTTCCGGCTCTTTCATCAGGGCAACTTAGTCCCCTGGTGACCCATCTTGTGTTCCTCCCTTATGCACAAGTAGTTATAGGGCAGTGTTTGTCTTGTACTGAGGTTAAACAGGCAGTGAGAAATCCAATTGCTATGTCCACATCCTTCAATGAGAAGAAGGCGGGCCAGTCTATGCCACCCAGGTCTCTATTCAACACGTCCATGTCTACCTTAGCAAAGTTCTTGAAAGAGATGATCATACAGGGGGTTGTTTCTTCGGGCATGACCAAGTGTAGAAATTGGGGAGTGGTCACTGATGGAGCCTGACATGACTCCAGTTCTACTGATCCTGCCTGCACGGTTTGTCAGGATCCAATCAAGTACCATGTAATTGCCTGTTCTGGAGTTATGTTGCAAGGGTGATTCAATGATCTGTGTTAGGCTTGTTTCTTTGAGCAGTTCAGTATAACTGTGTTGCTTATTGTCTAGCCAACTAAGATTGAAGTCACTTAAGATAATGGTGTCCCTTGCCGGTGAGAACGGCAGCTTCCATAATAATTTTCTTAGTTCATCGATCCCACCCAGCAGAGGGTTATACACAGCCCAAGTATAATCTGAGTGCTGTGCCAATGGTAATTTCCATTAGCAGCCATTCCGGGGTTGCCTCTTGGGCTAAGATGGAGCAGTGATGAACCCTGTTATTGATCCTTTGGGTAGCTCATAACCCCACCCCTCTCTTACAGCTTGGTCTGTCATTTCTAAAAATATTATAGCCCTGTATGTGGCATAGAGTGTCAGGGATGCAGGTTTCAGCCAAGCTTGATGACACCAAGAACGTCGGGTTTGTAGCACCACCCAGGCTTCAGTTCCTGAATCTTTGGTATAATGCTTCCAGCATTAAAGTGGGGCTATTCTGAGGCCATGTGAAGGACCATTGTGAGAAAGAGTGTGGGGGGCAGGGTTTCTTCCACATCCCTGCATCTGAGAAGCAGGAGGGCGCGGGTAATAGATAGAACCTGTCCCCACCTATGCGCCCAGTGCTCGGCTGGTGGGGCAATCAATAGAGCGCCTAGTATGTGAGTTGCCTTACCACCGAGGCATGCTAATGCTGCAGTGGCTGGGCCCGGGGTTCCACTATAGCTTTTAAGGAGTGATTGTTATAAGGTGAGCAATCTTTGACAAGGAGACAACTGGTCACATCACATAGGATTAACAGGGATACAATGTGATAGCCATAAGGCACAGAGCGCTATTTCCTTATAAGTTGTAGACACCATGGTACTTTTTATTTCAAGAAACCACAACCAGACTACCTGTGTGTGCTGTAATGTGGCCTCTGTTCCAATTTCTTGCTAGGTCCCATATGTTCCCTTAGTTTTAGTGGTGATAAAAGTCAGCTGGCTGAAAAAGGTGCTTCTGTGCCAGAAACAAACAGACTTAGGAGTCTTGTTATAAGCTGCAGATGGAAAGTGAGGAGTTAGTCACATGACTGCCAATTCTCATAAATCTACTGCCGGAAAAGGTGTGACATGGTGGGGAGGGTGGGTGGGGAGCAGCCACACAGCTGCTGCAGGAAGAGCAGATTGTGGTAGGACTAGCTAAGCCCTCACTATTTGAGCCAAGCAGCAGTGTGAACTGGGCAGCACTGATAAGTTCTTATAACTAAAATGTAATTTAATTTTGAACTTCAGGCCCAGAATCAATTTAAATTAAAGCTGTTGCTCCACTTGTCCCCTCTAGCTCAATAGTTTAGATGGGATGCGGTCCCAGTTTGCAGCCGACTGTTCCGCGTGGAGGAAAAAAGGCGCCATTTTAAATTCAGCAGGGCAGTCTCAGCCTAGAACTCCTGCAATCTATGTTACCTTTTGGTTCAATGATGGCGGCGTCCGAAACTCGATCTCAGGGAAGGAAGGTAAGCTGCTCCGTGGGGAGGTGGCCTAGAGATGAGACAGAAGGTGAGAGAAATAAGTTATGTACCTACCGTAATTATGATCTTTCTGTATCTTCACCATTCATCACAATTGGGTTACTGGTCGGAGGTCATGACCCTGCGAATTCTTTCTTTTTTTTTGATGGGCAGAGTCAACGCGCATCGGCGCCGCCTTGGAGGCCGGACGACCGCGTGGCGCCATGGTTGGCGTTATGTGCTGTTGACTCCACCTCCCACCAGTTCTGAGTTGTTGGAGAGGTGAGGAAAAGGGATGGGACAAGAGGTCCAAGTGACAGACAAAGAAAAGTTATATAAACCAAAAGGAGAAATAAGCGACTGAGAGGACAGAAGAAGAAGGAAACTAAGGGGACTGGGTAGGGGCCCCAATCTCTGGAAATAGGCAAAAGGAGAGAGAGAATTTAGGGCAAGTTTGGGGAGGTAGCAACCATACCCTGGACCTTGACTTGTCTCAGATTGTATAGGAACTGCAGGGAGTAGCCAAAGGCTTAATGACAGAATTCAAGGCACTGAATTACTGGCAATAACTCCAAAAGGCAGAAACGGTTATTCTGGAAGAAAGACAGGACACAGAATTCTCCCCTCAGGAAAAGGATTTTTGTGTAAGAAAAATTAGTTAGTTTTTTTGTTTTGTTTTTAAATAAGGAAGGATATGTCCAACGGACAAAGAAAATTAAGGATTGATGGGAACAAAGGAAAGGTAGAGAATGGAGGCAACTGCCAACTCCCACCCCATGCTGGTGGAGCCAAAGCACTAAGAAGTAGTGCCCCCATGCTGACCACTCTCTCCTTAGAAATATCACCCCCATGTGCCCCTGTTTATCCCACTCCTGACAAAGAAAGGAGGAGGACCAGTGACTGAGGCCCCAGGGATGGCAGGGGATTGTAATAAATGGTGAAGACACAGAAAGATCATAGATTACTGTAGGTAATGTAATTTCATATCTTATCTGTGTCAATCTTCATCATTCATCACATTTGGTGAGTGCTGCCTCCAAGGGGTTTTAAACCCAGGACAGAGTCCCTTAGCTCACAGTGGGTGACACACTAAGAGGAGAACCCATGGGCCTGGGGAGACCCGGGAGTGTGGGGAGAGGACGGGACCCCCTGGAGGGAAGGAAGTTGCCCCAACAAATGCGATCTCGCTCTACAGGAGAAGAGATAGGTTCTCGGGTGGAGTTAATCACCCTACCCGGCCAAGGAGACAACCAGGAAAGACGTAGCCATGCCGCCCGCCTAGTACAGATCACTGTCTCTATGACCCTGGCAGCTACCTCGTTGGCATCATACGATGCCCCTGCTTGGTGCCTTGCTAGCTCCAGGCCACGTGCAGAAAGTGCGATGTGGCTTGTCTGGTTTGCTCCGTGTCAGGCAAGAGGCTAGGAGCTGACCCAGCCTGGACCACAAGAACCTATCATAGGATGCAGAGGGCCTGATGTGCTGCAATGGAGAACAGCAACTGCTGTGCAGAACGTCCTCCTCCCCAGAAGTCAACATCCAAGGAATCTTGATCTGGGGGCCAGTCACGGTAGAGGCGCAAGCCCATCAGGAGTGTCCAGCTCCGTCAATCCTGACCAAGGATGAGGCATGGAACCTTGAGACTGGGGGCACAATACCACTGGCAGAGATCCCTAGGGGCAGGAACTCAGAAGGGTCTCTGCCAGGAATGCAACGATGCCTCCCGGAAGGAGCAGGCGGGGCACCACAAGGGTGTCCTCGCTGAAGTCGCCTGAAAGGCGTGCGCCAAGTGCTCTGGTTCCTTTGAATGGGAGGGTGATGTGCAGGTCATCCAACATTCTCACGAGTAATCGCTGATTACTCCAAAAGATCAGCAGCTGGGGAGATGTGGACAGAAGGCTCTCTCCCAGAAGAGGGGATGAGGAGTTAGAGGACCTCAGTTGCTCAGAGGTGGCTGCTCGGGGGAGGTTGAAAATCTGTCTGTCCACTGACCTGATAAAAGCAGGGAATCGAGCAGCCACGGCCCTGGAACTGCTCCCAGGAGAGAGGCCCACTAGGGCCAAGGATGCCTGGGGCGCGGAGAATGTGAAACACAGGGATGAGGCAGAGCCGACAGAGAAATCGACTGACCCTCCGCCTGGGCTAAGGAGGCGCACCAGGAGCACCAGCAGAAGAAGGTGCTCCGGAAGACCCCACAGCCTACAGCTGAACAACCATTTCGAACTGCCTTGGCTGCGCCTGGAAGAATCCCCCTGTGAGGTGGCGGAGCTGTGTAGGTCCAAGGATGGTCCCCTACCTCCAAAGAACAGGGCCTCTCAAAGAAACTGAAGGTGAAGAGTGGAGATTGTGCTATGGCTTCTCCCAGAGCCGGGTGGACTCCAGAAAAAGGTCGCCGCACAAAGCCCATGCCCTCGACCCCTCAGAATCTGGGAGTGCCCTCCTCCTCGAGAGAGAGACAGCCTAGGCAACTGCAGCCCTGGTCGGCCCCTGAAGGAGCTATCCAGGGCGCAGCACCTCCTCCCATGGGTGCGCTGATCGGCCCCAAGTTGGGCAATCTAGGCACACCACCTGAGGGGTACCACCGCTGAGGGATCAGAGAAACCTCCGAGGCTGGGCTGCACTGCAATGGTGGCCTGCACCGCTACCAGCTGGTCAGAACCCCTGACCCCAGCCCGGCAGTCCCTCGCCCGCTCTTCAGAGGAGCTGACTCTGGCCTGTCGAGGACACTATGAGGGTGCCCATGCCAGCAGCTAACTCCAAGGAGCCAGACTGCCTGTCTGACTCAGAGTCCAACTCCTCCCAAAGAGGTGGAGATCAAGCCCTGTGCCAAACAGTTGGCAGGCGCCTGCTGCCATCTCGACCAGATAGGGCACCAGAAACAGAGACTGTACCGAGTTGGTACCAGTGTCCTCCGTAGCACCGCAGCGGTGGCAGAAGATGGCACTGCACCCAAACAGGGCAGCAGTCTCCCGAGCTGGAAGCCAACATGGTGCCATCCTGTCCCATAGCACCGCAAGTGGCGCCCGATGACAGAGATGGCACCATGACTGCTCCAACAGCGCTCTCGGCGCCGAAGCCAGAAACCCCACGGCGCTGTCCCGTCCCATGGTGCTGCAAGCGTCGCCAGGACAGAGATGACGGCCCAACTGGCGCCTTCGGCGCCGAGATCTGGAAACTCCCACGGCACCGTGCTCCATGCCCAGAACCGCGAACAGCCCCAGAACTGGACACGGAGCCTGCTCCAACCTCGGTGCCACAGACAGTGCCGAGGTGAGAAAAAGTCAGAGGCGGCACTGTAGAACTCCCATGGCACCACTAGGACCATCAGCTCTGCAACGGCGCTTGAGAGCAGCCATGTGCTGAGCAATGGACTGGAGCTGATGACGACTCCGGCAGGGCTCATGGCACCGGCCGGCGCCAACAGATGGCGTCGAGCACGGCGCCTAGCAAAACCTTCAATCCACGGGACCAACATTGGGGGTCGCTTCAAAGGGAGTGACTGCCAATGCGGTGCTTCCCGTCCGTCTCCGGAGGAAACGACGGGCCTCCTGCACCTTGGGAGAAGCCTCGCCACTGGCTAGGCTACGAGAGGCAAGGCTCCTCCTTCTCGGCCCGTGAGCAGAACCAGAAGGGGACCCGGAGGAAGGCCGAGAAGCGTGGCAGCCCGGCGACTGCGTGCCCGACCCCGAAGTCAGTGGAGCTCGCCCCACTTTCCACGCGCGTGGCTCGATGACCTGGCAGTCCATGGAGAAACAGGCGTTGCCGCGAATCCATGCCGTGGAAGCCAGGCCAAGACACGTAAGGCAACAGCCATGCTGGTCGATGACAGAGTATTTCGGCCGCATGGCACTGGCCACATTGGGGTCTCCTGCCTTTGACATTTTCTTGCCCTACGACCGAGACATGCCCACGGAGGAAAAACACCAGAACAAGACTGACGTCACAGTATAACAAAAGTAATGGAAAGATCTTACCGAGCGGCGTCGGTGTGGCGAACAGAACCAGCAGGAGGGAGCTGACAGACTACAGCGCGAAGCGACCGCGGGTCGATGGATACATTTGCTGCAAAACAGGTAGGCCTCACTTTCTGCCCTCGAAGCTCTCAAGAGGTGACCTCGATGGTGGGAGGTGAAACACAGAAACATAGAATTTGACGGCAGATAAGGACCGCTTGGCCCACCCTGTCTGCCCATTTCCCTACCTAATGGATAAGCTGCAGATCCTGGTTAACCAGCAGCCTACTTCTTCCTACCCGACCCCTAGAATTGCCTATGACTGTCCCATGCATGCTTGAATTCCACCACTGTTTTTGACTCCACAACCTCCTCGGAAGGCCATTCCATGCATCCACAACCCTCTCTGTGAAAAATACTTCCTTAAATTACCTCTGAGCGCCCCCATCTTCAAATTGTGCCCTTGTTCTTGCACACCTCTTTTTTGAAAGATGCTACCCTCTTGGACTTTGTTGATTCTCTTGAGGTACTTGAAAGTTTCTATCATGTCCCTCTCCCTCCTTTCCTCGAGGCTATACATATTAAACTCCTTAAGTCTCTCTTCATATGTCTTCTCGTGCAGACCCTGCACCATTTTAGTTGCCCTCCTCTGGACAGCTTCCATCCTGTCTATGTCTTTTGGAGATTGGGTCTCCAGAACTGCACGAGTACTCCAGATGGGGTCCCACCAGCTGTCTGTACAGAGGGTAATATCTTCCTTTTTCTACTGGTGATGCCTCCGCGCATCCCAGTATCCCCAGCCCTCCTTGCTGCCCTCTCACATTGTTGCCACCTTTAGGTCATCTGATATGACTACCCCCAGGTCCCTTTCCATTTTTGTTGTTGTTAGTATCTCACCCCCATTGTGTACTCTTCCCTGGGTTTTGTTTCCAGGTGCATTACCTGCACTCTTAGCATTGAATCTAAGCTGCCATACATTTGACCATTCCTCTAGCCTTACCAAGTCCCTTCTCATCCTTTCACCCCACCTTGTGCATCAACTCTGTTGCAGATCTTTGTGTCATCTGCAAAGAGACATACTTTTCTTCCAGTCCCTCTGCAACGTTGTTTATAAAGACATTGAAGAGGACCGGTCCTAATACTGAACCTCACGGTACCCACTAGTAACCCCCTTTCTTCAGAGTGGACTCCATTTACTATTACTCTGTGTCCTATTCTCCAGCCAATTTTTTACCCAGGCTGTCATCTTGGGACCCACTCTCAGGCTGGCTAACTTGTATATTAATCTTTGTATGGGACTGTGTCAAATGCCTTGCTAAAGTCTAGGTAGGCCATGTCCACAGTCCCTCCTGATCTATTACTTTGGTCACCCAGTCAAAGAAATCTATCAGATTTGTCTGGCATGACCTTCCGCTGTGAATCCATGCTGCCTTGGGTCCTGTGCCCTCTGGCCTCTAGATACTCGACAATTCTTTCCTTCAGAAGTGATTCCATCATTTTCCTACCACTGAGGTTAAACTAACAGGTCTGTAGTTTCCTGCTTCTGCCTTGCTCCCACTTTTGAAGAACTGGCGGAAGAGTAGAGTTAGGCAGCAATAATGGCCAACCAATGAGCACCACGCAGTGAATGTGGCGCTAGGTGGCGCTGATGCTCCGATTCACTCCACCATCCAAAAAGAAGAAGTTCTGAGGGTCATGACCTCCAGCCAGTGACCCAAATGTGATGAATGGCTAAGATTGACACAGATAAGATCAATAGTTATAAAGCAGCCGGTAGCGAATTAAACAGATTAGTTACCTCGCTCTGGTGGGGTCGGACTACAGTATTCTGTTTAGGCGGCTACTGGGTTAGAAAAGTTGTAAAAATAATATATATCAAGTGAAGGGCTACTGGGTTTGAAAAGTTGAGAAGTAAATATTTATGAAGCAAAGGGCCTGTTCTGTGTGACTGACAACAGGAATTGCCATACAAAATAATCATTTGTTAGACCTAGCTTCTGGTTTCCTCCTTAGCACACTTAAAATATACCAGTCAGCTAGTCCTTCCTAAGTGATCTTTAGTTGCACAACGACACCTACCCACAATTAATTAAAGTAAAAATAGAAATATAAGACAACATGGATCACCTATACGAGTCATCCTAGGACATTTTGAAAATGGTCCATGGATGTTTGATGCCTCTGACTACCCTGGAGTCTTCTGAATGGGTGATTTGATTTCACAAAGACCCAACCATGCAAGCTGACAGCAGCATGAGAGTCCTTGGTCGGGCTCCCACCAAAGGCTGTGGTGGTGGCAGCTCCACCTGCAATGGCGAGGAGAGTCAGATGTTGGGGACATCTGCTGAGGGTGGACTGGCATGGGCATCACTGATGCCTGCAGGTTGACCAGAGATCCAGGGGTAAGCCCTATCCTGCCCGCTATGGTCCGTTGCTGCCAGAGGAGTTCTTCATAGCACCGTCACATCCTGTGGTGGTGCCTCTCCTCACATGAGGAGGACAGAGGCGTTGATGGCGGCACCACCCAGTTGGCGGGACCAAAAGCACGTGCAGTACCTTGACCCGTCAACTTAAGGGCCAATCTTGACGAAAGGTCACCGAAGGGTCAGTGCAGACCAGATGACGAGGTGCACTGAGAAGCACTTGCTTTGGCAGCACGACCACCAGTGGAGGCTGGTCCTGAGCGGAGCCAGTTGTGGTCCACATTTTCCTGGAGGAGGATCAGGAGAATGGGAGGCTTTGAGATCAATTCACTGTCAATCTCTTCAAACAGCTGGTTGACAGAGTAAAGAAATTGAAATTAGGTACCTACCGTAATTCTTGATTTTGTTGGACAAAGTCTCCACCACTGATTCACACTAATGGGAGTACGCTGGAGGTGCTAGGACCCAGCAGGAGCCAAACTTTTTCAGAAGGGCCGCCACCAGATGGAGACGTGAGGAAGCGGCAATTGTAGGCTCGCGTGGTATATAGACTATCTCGGCATCGACCTTCCAACCGCCTCAGTACCTTTTTTTCTGAGAAGGTGCAGCGAACTAACCTAGAGAAGGACTAGCCTAAATATCAGACATAAGATAGTCTGAATGACCTGTGTAAGAAGGGTCAAACACAAAGTCTTCACAGCCCAAACTGGAGGAGTGAAGACCAGAAACAGAAGTAAGCTTGGGGATGGTGGGTGGTCATGCGAATGAGTGGTGGAGACTTACTGACAAGAAGATCAAGAATTACAGTAGGTACGCAATTCGCACCTTTCCTGGACATAAAGTCTCCACTCTCATTCACACTAATGGGAGAGTACTGAGCTAAATAACCCTGAGACGGTGGCAGGAGAGAGAGGAGCTCACTTTTAGGACAGAAGTCCATTAAGAATTGTCCTGCCAATGACTGATGTTGTCTGGCATGGACATCCAAGGCATAGTGCTTAACAAAGTGTGCACGGAGTCTGGGTAGTCGCATTGCAAATGTCTGCAATGGGGACATTATGAATTTCTGCCAGATATGCCGTGGACTGCTCTAGTAGAGTAAGCGACACTCTGCCCTCCAACTTGACCTGTGCCATGGAGTACCAGTGGCGAAGGCATGCCACCAGCCACGCTGAAATGCAACTGATAGCAACAGGCTGACCTAGCTGGGTCGTGCTGAAGGAGACATACAGTTGATGAGCCTTGCACATTTCTTTTGTTCTGTCCAGACAGAATCGCAAGCTCTTTTTTCAACCAGCGAATGAAGGGTACGCCTCCTCATTCTGGAAGTTGGCAAAGTAGGTAGAAAGGACTAAAGGTTGATTTAGAAGAAATTCTGAGATAACCTTAGGGGGAACTAGGATGAGTCCTAAGAACTACTTTGTCTTTGTGAAATACAGTATAAAGGGTCTGTGACCAGCGTGTATTTCTGATACTCTTCAAGCTGAAGTAATGACTGTCATAAACTTCGCTCAGCTGGTCAGCCCTCTATTCCCAAGGTGCCAACCTCTGAGCATATGATTTGTGTACAGTGAACAGACAAGGTAACCCTCTTGTCTGTTTTGTGGGTTCAAGTCACCTTAGTCTCAAGCTCTGGAAGGATTCAAACTGATAACCTCTTGTTAGCGTGCCAATTATCAGGCTCAGATAATTCTGTCTTCAGGGCCAGATATCTTTGCCTCGAGCACCCAACCAGGTCTTTCAAATGAACCCTTAGAACTCTATGCAAGACTTTTACAGAACTCTATCCATTTCCCAGTTTGGTATACAATAAGCCCATACACAGTGTACTTATAACCTTTAAAAGTTCCACTTAAAATAAAAAGAAATGTCAAGGCACTCCAGCAGTTTCATTTGTAAAAAATATCTTTACTTTAAAAATCTCAAACAGAACAATGATTACAGAACAAATATATATCCCGACACATACAGCCTTAAAACAAACAGGTAAAAAAAGTACAGTTCCTACAATTTATAACTTCAGACTGGTATAATCTAATGCTTACTTTCTTTCAGTGCTTTGAGGATCTCCCTCCTCTCAGTCAGAAATATTTTCTTGTGTGTCTCTGTCAGGTTCTTTCAGTAATTAAGCACACTTGAGCCAGCCTTCTCATGAGGTCACTATCCGCCTTGGTGCATCAAACTCTATATTTTACAATACAGGGTCTCCAAATACAATATTTAAAAAACATATGAGATGACCTTACTGACTTTCCTCTCCACAGGTTAACTGGTCAGAACTGGTTTGTGCTGCTACACATACATCTCAAAAGTTTCTTTGACCTACGTCACTGTATTCAAAGCAAAAGTGTATTGGCCTCTTTAATCCGTCTGGACCTTGGAATCTATACCTCAGGTCTTTCTGATGTAATTCAAGGGTTCCCGGAAAATGTATTTTGAGCATTCCAAATCCATCTGGGTCCTCCCTGGCTCAGACATCAAACTCTTCAATGTCCATTCTGGCCTCTCCGCTGCCCCTCCCCACAAGTCCTTCCTGGTAACCATGCAAGTCAAAGGATCTCCCTGAGGGCATTATGAATAGCTAATCTTATTTCCTGGGATGTAAGCAAATTTACAAGGTAATTGCACCTCAGATCTCTGCAGTTTAAAATACCTCCTGTCCTTTTAACTTATCCCTGGGGGTCTTGACGTGTCAGTTCCAGTAAGACAGTAGTTTCCTCAAACTGAGTTTCCCATCACATATTTTATATGTAATTAAAAATGAATACAACACTTGTGCACTCAGAGCTGGCTGTCTACATCACAATGGCCACCAGGAAGGCCGCTTTTCAAAGTAAGGAATTTCAACTTGTAAGTGGCTAGAGACTCAAAAGGTTTATGAGTGAGCATGTCTAGCACAAGGTTAATGTCCCAGGCTGCAACTGGACATCTAACAGGTGGTCTGGTATGCAGAATCTCTTAAGAAACCTCTTAACTACAGGTAACTGAGCCAAGACATGGAATGTACTGGCTCATGGTATGCAGAAATTACGCAAGAAGAACCTTGACTGTAGAGTGTTGCAGGCCTGTGTTTGAGAGGTCTAAGAGATATTCCAGGACTTTATTTGGTGGGCAGGAAAAAGGATTCCAAGAGGATTTTATGACCCGATAGGGAACGCTTCACTTAGCTGTGTAGGTTTTCTCTGGTAGCTGGCTTGTGTGCAGCTAAAAGAATACTTGAAACTCTATGAGAAACATTACACCTGTTCACCTCTATCTTCTTAGGAACCAGGTGTGGAGGTGAAGAGACCTCAGGCTGGGATGAACTACAGGGCCCTGGGTCAGAAGGTTCATCTGAAGGGGAAGCAGTTTTGGAGGGTTTCCGATAATCTGTTGATTAGAGGAAACCATATCTGACGAGGCCAAATGAAGCCATGAGAATCATTCTGCCCCTGTGCCTCCAATTTGAGCAGTACTTTCAGAACTGGGGGAATGCGAAGAAACATTTTGTCTACCGCAGCCTGAATGCATCCTGAGAAGAAAGAAAAAATTACTCACCTTAGTAATTATGTTTCTTCTAGTGGAGTCTTGCTGTATTCTGACAAGTGCAGTTAGCCTAGCCTTTAAACTGTCCCGGAGAACAATGGTTACTTTTCTATGCAGGGCATAGAATGTTGATCTCAAGCTCAGTTGATGTCTCTGCCTGTTGTATTTTGAACTGCAACCATCAGATCTTTACGAGCAAAACTCACTAGGTGTTCTGTGTGAAACTGTAAATTTTACTAGCCAACTGGCAGAAAAATAATCTTTGGGTTCCCAAAGGAAGACTCAAGTCAGGAAACCCAAAAACAAAACCAATAAAACTGAAATAACATATCACCCCATGAGTAACAGAGGGTGTAAGGGGCACCCTGGGTGCCAACACTGCACCTGCCCACCCACATCCCAAAAAACAGGTTCTGAGAGGGAGGCGGGGGGTCAGAATACAGCAAGACTCACTAGAAGAAACATAATTCCTAAGGTGAGTAATTTTTCTCCAAACAACATGAGGTCTTGCTGTATTCTGACAAGTGCAGACTATCAAGCAGTACCTCCATGGAGGAGGGACAGAACCTACTTTGGGAATACACTCTGAAGTACTGCTGTGCAAACCGAGCATCACTCCTAGCCTGGATATCCAAAGAGTAATGCCTGGTAAAGGTATGTACTGTTTTCCAGGTGGCTGCTTGACAGATTTCTAAGAGAGAGATGTCCCTGGCAGCAGCAGCAAGGAAGCAGCTGTACCTCTTATACAGTGAGCCTCAAGCCTGAGGGTGGAATCTTCCAGTTTCTCATAACAGAAGTGTATACAAGACACAATCCACCTGGCAATAGTTCTTTTGGTGGCAGGTTTGCCCTTTCCTACCTCTCCATAAGTGAGGAACAACTGGAGGGAATCAAACCTGTGACCCTTGGTACGCTCTATGTGGCAGCTAGGGCTCTTTTAACATCTAAACTGTAGCCTCCTCTCCCTGATGAAGAATGATCAGTGAAGTAAACAGGGAGAGACATAGACTGATTCAGGTGGAAATCTGAAACCACTTTAGGCAAGAACTTTCTGTTAGTTCTAAGGACCACTTTGTCTCTGTGAAAAGAGATGAAATCAGGTTCCACTGACAGGGCTTGCAATTCACTGATACGTCTAGCAGAAGTAATGGCTACCAAAAACACAGTTTTCCAAGTCAAGTACTTAAGCTCTGCTGAGGACAAAGGCTCAAAGGGGTTGCATAAGCTGAGCAATGCAAACATTAAGATCCCAAGCAGGAGCAGGCTCCTGAAGGGGATTGGTATGAAGCAATCCCTTGAAAAACTTACAGAATACAGGGTGGGATGACAGTGAGGAAGACTTGCCTACTGACAAGAAAGAAGAAACAGCAGACAAGTGTACCCTGAGAGTAGCTGTTCTGAGGCCCAGGCTATTAAGATGGACCATATAATCCAGAACTGTAGGCAATTCAGCAGTATCTGGGGAGATATCCTCTTGGAACACCAAATGCTGAATCTCTTCCATTTGGAGTTATAGGTCTTTCTGGTGGAAGGCTTTGAGAAGCTTTGAGAATATCCAGAACTCCCTGAGACAGATGCAAATCTGCAAACTCTAACTCTGTAAGAGCCATGCCTTGAGATTGAGAGAATGAAGATTGAGGTACCAAATTCTCCCTGAGAGGAGGTTAACAGGTTGTAATTCCGGAAGAGACAGGGAAGATGGACTGCTAGGGACAGCAACAAGGGGTACCAAGGCTGCCTGGCCCGCCTGGAGCAATCAGAATCACTTTGCAAGGCTGTGACCTTATCTTGACTAGAACTTTGAACAGGAGAGGGCAGGAGGGAAGCATACAGAAATTTCCCTTCCCAGTTCAGAATCAGAGCATCCAGGGAACTGGGCCCAAGACTGGGGGTCTGCAACAAAAGAGAGGAAGTTGGTGATTGTCTGGGGCTGCAAAAGATCTATCTCTGGAGTGCCCCATCTTGAAAAAATCACCTTCAACACCAGAGGATCCAGGGCCCATTCGTGATGGCCCTGAGATATTCTGCTCAGCGCATCTGCTAGGACATTGTCCTTCCCTGGAAGGTGAACTGCTATCAGAGAGGTTTGCAGGAATAAGCCAGGACCACAACTTCATTGCTTCTGTTAAGGCCGTAGACCAAGTGCCTCCTTGCTTGTTGGTGTACTGACGTGGTGATGGTGTTGTCTGTTCTGACCTGAACCACCTTGTTCTGTACTGACTGAAAAGTTTGCAGTGCCAGAAACACTGCCCTGAGTTCTAAGAGACTGATGTGTAGAAGAGATTCCTGAGGAGACCACAGTCTCTGGGTGGTGAGGTCCCAAATGGGCTCCCAGCCCAGCAGGGAAGCACTCTGTAAGGACCACTGAATGAGACTGAGTGGCAATGGAACCCCTTGTCTCAAATTGTCCTGATCCTGCCACCATTGCAGGGCTTGGATCAGAGTTCGAGTCACTGGGATTCGTTTGCTAAGGGAATCCTTTCTTTGGGACCAAAAAGCTCTCAAGTGGAACTGAATGTCCCTCATCTGGAATCTTGCACCTTGGACTACTGCTGTAGAAGCTGCCATGTGGCCCAAGAGCTGATGGAAATGCCTTGCTGGTCGAGACACCTTAAGGCTGAATGAAGAAGCCAGTTCCATGAGAGCTCTTGCCCTTCCAGGAAGGAAGGCTCTTGCTTTACCGTATCCAGCTCTGCCCTTATGAAGGTGAGGCGCTGCACTGGTTCGAGAACCGACTTTGGCAGGTTGAGAAGAAATACAAAAAAGTGAGCACTTGCTGGGTCACTTGCAGGTCTGACTTGACTTGATCTGGAGACTGATCCACTATGAGCCAGTCGTCCAAATATGGAAAATGGAAATCTCTTGTCTTCTTAGGAAGACAACTACTACTGCCAGGCACTTTGTGAAACCCTTGAGCTGAGGTTAGGCCAAAGGGCATTGCTCTGAACTGATAGTGGCCTGAGGGCAACTCGAACCTGAGGTACTTTCTGTGGGAGCACCTGATGGGAATGTGAAAGTAGGCATCTTTGAGGTCCAGGGAGGCTACCCAGTCCCCTGGCCTTAGAGAGGGAAGTATTATTCCCAGAGTTATCATCTTGAACTTTGGCTTTAAAAGATGTTTGTTCAGATATCTTAAGTCCAAGATAGGTCGCCACTCTCCTGTCTTTTTGGGGCCAGGAAGTACCTAGAGTACAGTCTTTGCCCCAGTGTAGGGTAGGTACTCTTTATAGCTCTTAAAGCTAGGGAGAGAAGACATCTCTGCCTCTAAGGTTTTCTGAAAGATTTGCAGGTGGAAAGATCTGGCTCTCATCTTTGGGAATTTTTGAAGCTGAGAACCAGTCCCTGGCTTACTACTTCCAGGACCCACTTGTCTGATGTGACAGACATCCAGTCCTGGACAAAGTAAGCCAGCCTGCCTCACTGGGATAGGAGAGTCGACCCGGCAGACCCATTAGGGTGTCTGCTTGGCAGGGGCTTTAGGTTGAGGGTGGATGCAGGCCTGCTCATCCCCTTCTGCCTCTCCCTCTGAAGAACTCCCTGCTAGAAAGGAAGAAGAGGCCTGTGTTGGTAAAAGGCCTTTGAAAAGGCCTGCCCTGCCCCTAGACTGCTGCCTTTGAGAAGTTGCCTGCCTTTCCTTGGCCTGAGCACTCCTGTAAGTGGTCCTGTACTGTCCATTTTCTTCATGTAATTCTCTGTCTGCTTCCCAAACAGAGAATTACCCACTAAGGAAAATCCATGGCCTTAGCCTCGGTATCCTGTGAGAGGCTAGTACATCTGAGCCAAGCCATTCTCAGAAGAGCCACAGATGTAGCCATGACTCTTGATGACACATCATTGGAGTCCACAGCAGCATGAAACTGAACTTCTGATGCCTCAATCCCATCTGCAGCCACCTCCTCCAGCTCCTTGGCAAGCTGGGGGAAGCCTGTTTAGCCAGTGCCAGTAAAGTGTCCCACCTGGACTTCTGGTATCTGGCTGTATAGGCCATATAATTCACCTGCCTGAGTCCCAATGAAGATGCCATGTACTGCATTTTGCCATGGCATCAATCTTCCTACAGTCTTTGTCTGGGGGTGTGATGCAAGGGAATGTTTGCCTTATTGCAGGCAGCAGACTGTACAACCCCAACATGGCTGCATTGCTGATAAAGGAACTCCGTATCTCAGCCTGAAAGAGTATACCTCTTGTCCATTTTTCTATCCACAGGAGGTATGGATTTGGGAGACTTCAGAATTTTTAGTGTCTGTTTCCAAAAGATTTGTGGGGGAATAGACAGTCTCCTGGACTCTGGGATGTCCATCATCTCTACATAGTCAGGCTCCTCCTGATCCTCCACAGGAAACTGGAGGGTCTCAGCCACCTTTCTGTAAAACATAAGTGGGAAGGGGACTCAGAAAGCCTAGGAGGAGAAACACCTGATGGTCTGTCTGGGAGATATCCGGATCAATAGGCACATCCAGACTTTCACCATCACCATATTCATCTTCTAACTCTCCTTCCTCCTCAAACTCGGTTCATAAAATTCTTTCAGGGTATAATCGTGAACCGGGGAACCGACCGGACGAGCCCCTGCCAAAAGGTGCCAGATCACTAGGAACCAGGTGGCGATTCCATACACGAATCGCTTTGGCTATTTCTTCGCAGTCGGAGTATGAGAGATTCTGGATCCAAACCGGACGATTTTTCTTGCGTTGCTTTTTGCAAGAACCGACCCTCGGATCGGATCTCCTTTTGCCTGAAGAAGTATCGCTCTGGTCAGAGGCACTCCTTCTGGTTCGGTCGGAACTCGAACCGGGCTGGCCATCCGGGTGGACTTATCGCCTCCTTTCCCTCAGCCATCCTAATCTCTTTCAAGGGTAGATTTGGGAAAATTTTTACAAATTTGGCAGTCTAAATCAAGGTGGTCAAACCCAGACAATAAATCAGTGTGGGGATCGCCTTAGCAAAGACCTCCCCACACTCACTGCAGTGTTGAAACTCAGTGGGCCTGTTTTTTTTTTTGTTTGTTTCAGACATGGCCAACCTAACCAAACTTACCCTTTTCGGTAACCGCCAGGCAAGACTCCCCTACTGGTTCCTGACCGTGTCACAGGTCTTGGAAAAAACGTACTAAAACCCATTTTTTTAGAACTGATACGGACCGTAACCACACACTAAGTAAAACACAAAATTTACTTGAACAATCGGTTCAGCCGAACCGATCCACACTTTCCAAGTTCCACACAGAAAACAGACCAAAACCTATCCAGTACTCATGGTACCACAGACAGAGACTTGAACCAACTATAGGAAACTAAATTTCGGTGAAAGCGGACCGAAAACCGACACTTCAACCGACTTGAGCCGAGCTGCAGGAGAAATCTCCGCAACGACTGTTCAGTGAGGCGAAGTAAAGAATCTGACGGTTGCAGTTCAAAATACAACAGGCAGAGACATCAACCGAGTCGAGATCAACATTCTATGCCCTGCATAGAAAAGTTAACCCATTGTTCTCCGGGCAGTTTAAGGCTGGGGCTAACTGCACTTGTCAGAATACAGCAAGACTTCATGTTGTTTGAATGCCAGGTCCTGGATTTCTGGAGCAGAAGAGAGGCAGTTTTATGCTGAGGGGACGCAAAAGGTCCAGGTCTGGAGTTTCCCACTCTTCAAAAGTGACTGAACGACGGTTAAGTCGAGAGACCACTCATGAGGATCTGTCCCGTTCTGCTGAGACAGTCTGCCAGCTCGCTTTGTACTTCTGGCATGCCTGAATCAGAGCTTTGTGCTCTAGATACCATTCCCACACTCTCATTGCTTCCCTGCATAATGGGTAGAGTGGGCACCACCCTGCTTGTTGATGTAATACATCACTGCCTTGTTGTCCATTTGAAGGAGAATGTTCTTGTGACAAGAGTATGTGTTTCAAAGCCGGACTGCATAGAGGGCGGTTCTCATTTCCGAATGTTTATGTGGAGTTGAGACTCATCCTGGGACCACATGCCCTGGGTGTGAGATCCTGACAGTGAGCTCCTCAGCCCATCAGGGACTCGTCCCATGGTAATGGAGATCTGAAGATCCAGAGGGCAAAGGGATATCCTTCCAGGATGTTGTCCTCCTGAGACCACCAGGTGAGGGATCGTTTCAGAGGTTCTGTAACCTTGATGTGAAAGGACTGAGGATGAGTGGTTGGTGACCACTGAGTACTGAGCATCCACTGAGTGGTTCTCATGTGGAGATGAGCCAAGGGCACAGTGAAAATCAAGGATGCCATGAGACCCAGCATCTGCTGCATTGAGAGAGCTTGAACTGAGCTGTTCTCTTGATGAAGTAAGCCATCTGAAGAATATTGCTCTTCTGTCCTCCGGAAGGAAGGCTTTCACGAGGTAGTGTCCGAAGGACTCCTATAAATAGAAGCTTCTGGGAGGGCTGCAACTGTGACCTTTTCAGGTTTAGCAGGACTCCATGGATGTGAGGAAATTTGAGGCCACGGCCTCCAGAGTCTCGCCTGGAGGGTCTTGTAAGAAGCCAGTCGTCCAGATATGGGAATACTTGAATTCCAATTTTTCTTTAAAGGCGCTGCAAGAACTGCACAGCACTTTGTAAAAACTTGAGGCGCTGAGGATAGCCCAAAGGGCAGGACTCTGAATTGATAGTGTTGACCCAATGCCACGAACCTTAGGTATTTATGGTCTTTTGGTTGTAAAAGAATGTGCTGGTAGGTGTCCTGCATGTCCAGGAGGCTAGCCGATCATGTTTATGAATCAAAGGTAGAGGGCACCGAGTGATATCATCGTGAAATTTTCCTTGCAGAGAAATTTGTTTAACTTTCTGAGATCGAGAATAGGGCACATGCGCAGTTTTCTTTAGAACCAGAAAGTAATGGGAGTAGAAACCTATGTTTCGCTGATCCAGCAGAACTACTTCAACTGCCCCATTGTTCAGAAGGCCTTGTACCTCAGAAGCAAGAAAGTCTGACTGCACAGTAGACAGCCTGGGCTGTCGCTTGGGAGGATGATTGGGAGGGGGTTCCGATGGATTATGAATATCCCTCACGGATTATCCTGAGGACTCATTTGTCTGATGTTATAGACTTCCACTGGTCATAGAACTGAGTCAGATGACCTCCCACTGCCAAGGAAGAGTCCCCTAGGACAGCTGAGGTGGGACCTGGGCCGGAAACTCAGTGGGTGGCACTCAGCGTTTGCAGTGTGTGTGCTTTCTGTTGCGTTTTCTTTAGTGGCTGAGGAGTTATGGTCTGTAGTAGCTCTGAAGAAACCTCCGACTTGGCAGAGCTTCTACGGTTGCTTTGAGCGAATGCCAAAAGAACATACTTATACTGGAGAAAAATAACCCTGGTAGCTAGCAATACGATGCCCAGAGTTGAAGCAGCAAAGACCCGCTACCCAAGTTGTCGATCTTGTTTGTTTATAGGATGGCTGTGGATTCCAGAGGAAGGACAGCCTTATCATTCTCTGCCAGGACCACTAAAGGCACTAACAAAGGCCTGTGAGGCCAAGATGAGGCGATCCTTGGGAGGAGCATATTTCCCATCTATGGACTTGGCCACAGAGG
Organism: Neoceratodus forsteri; assembly: GCA_016271365.2. NCBI lineage: Eukaryota > Metazoa > Chordata > Ceratodontiformes > Ceratodontidae > Neoceratodus > Neoceratodus forsteri. The sequence continues at coordinate 11,733,577 of CM057450.1, read as the reverse complement.
AATAAGAGCCGGATTCTTCCACACCATCTGGGAAAGAGTCTCAAAAGAGGGCTGCACCGGAGGGGTTAAATCCATAGGGATTTCTGGAACATGCAGATACTGGAGGCGCAGAAGCTTCCCAGGATCGATTTCCTGGTCTGGAGAGAAAGAACAGAATTTAAGTTCTTGAGCAGAGACTTAAAGGAAAGGTCTTCCACCACAGGCTCTGCAGGAGGATTGATCCCTGCCCCAGGGCAGAATCAGCATCAACATCATCACCCAGGCGAAGATCAGGATCAGCCTCAATATCATATCCAGACAGTCCAGAGGAGATTGTATAGACAGGAAAGGAATGAAAACCAGGAGGAGGAAGAAGAGGAGGAGACAGAATCGAGTTTAAAACCTTTGTAAACCATGCAGCCATCAACCACCCTACGCTGAGAACAGAGAGATGGTGCCAATGCAGAAAATGGCACCACACATGGTACCAACAGGGAGCATGGCACCAGCACACAGTGCCAACAACCATGGAGCTGACCCCCAGCACCGCATGTGGTGCTGTAAATGGCGCCGACACCACACGCGCGCTGAAAAAGGACCTTGGCACTACAGGCAGCGGCACCCTACTGAAGTCTGAACTGCAATTCGAGGTAAAGAATGAAAAATGGCAGGAGATAAAGGCATCGGTGTGGACCCCTGTGCCGCAGCCATGTGAGGGGGCAGACACCGAGAGCACGGAGTCGACGGCACTGAAGAAGGCGCTGCAGACCAGGAAGTCCTAACCGCCTCACCTGCTAATCTGAAACCGACAGGCCTGAATGCACCGGGCGATGGAGTGGCCGGTTTGGGCAGTCGGGACAACCTCTGAGCCCCTGCTCCATAACAGCAGCCCAATGGTGAAACTACTCATCAAGCCCCTCTAATAGGTGGTGAGGGCTCAGATGTCGAAGAAGCCGGCAGTCTGGAGACTCCAAAAGAGGTGGAGACCGGCCCTGACCCCAACAACTGACCAGCTATGCACAGGCGTACCAGAGGGTGACCTCGAGAGAGTGCCATTTCTTCTTCGACCAGTGGGCCAAAGAAGAATTCAAGAGCCTAACGCGCCGTGAATGGGACCATTTATTTTATGCTTTTGGGGACTGCCCATCCCCCCAGCACCCTAGCACTGGACCGTCTGATGTCAGACCCTCCGGAGAGGGTGGTAGACCAGACCCGACCGGCTGACTGAACAACTTTCATACGGTCTCCCTACTGTCACCTGCCCCACTCATGGTCGGCTGAACACTTCTTGTACAAAAGTAATTTTATTAAATGTAATCGGTACTTTTCGTGATAAAATACAAAATAATAAAGCTGAAAACTAAGCTGCAAGTTTGAAGCTTGAGTCCCAGCGGTGGCGTCATAGTCACTGAAGCGCCCGATGGCGGGGAAAAAAGGAACTGAGGCAGTTGGAGGGTTGACACCGAGACAGTCTATACCGTGCGAGCCTATCTCGCCAGTACCCGCTTCCTCGAGGCTCCATCTCGGCACCAGCCCTTCTGAAAAGTTTGGCTCCCATTGGGTCAGCACCTCCGGTGTACTCCCTTTAGTGTGACTGAGTGGTGGAGACGTTATGTCCAGGAAGACAGACCTTGACAGCCTGAATGTCCAGTGTCAGGGCACAGTGGAGGTGTCAACCGTTCTCTTGACCAAGTGAAGCTCGACTGGAGTTGACAGCTTGATATGCATCAAGCATTCGGAAAGTGGAGGGAATGGGAGGACCTCAACCTCTCCAGGTCCACGACCAGCAGCAGTGTCACTTGTGCTTCTTACCGTGGCAGATAGGGTTCTTTCCATAGGCCTGAAGTCTCCGATACATCTCTTGAAAGTTCTCTGTGAAACACCTTCTGATGCTAGCCCCAGCCAGGAGCAGCGCCGGGCGACAAAGTACCCACTGCAGCAGCTGCTACCACTTCTTCCATGGTTGCAAGCTGAACAGCTGACCTCGCCAGAAGAGGCTGACTTGCAACCCTTCAGCTAGAGTTTAGGGTCCCTGCCAGCTGGTCGGCGAAAAGAAGCCTGGCTGTGCAGTCTTCCAAAGATGAGGAAGCAGTGCCTGACAAAGGCTACAAGCAGTGACATCATGCACAGGCCCTAAGCAGTAGAGGCATGGCATCTGTGGGTCCGTCTTTGACATTTTCTGTCAACACGAGACATGGAATTTGAAGCCGCAAACTAGCTTCTCTTCCACAGAGACTATCTTCTGTCAACAAGGCAGAGGAAAGCCGTGAGGAACACAGCAAACCTGAAGAAATTAATTTTGAAAAGAATTTTGCCTAAAGGCGCTGGTAGCCTACAACACTGCAGAGCTGCGAAGGAGGAGACCAATTCTTCCAGCAGAAATGAAGATCTGACTTCACAGGGCAGACCTGAGGGATATACTGCCCACGTGCTAGGAGAAGCTTAACCAGAAAACATTCCGATGAATCAGCACTTCCAGTAGGAAAGCCATTGTGTGGATGTGAACTATATCCACGCCTCTAGAAATGCTAAATAGTCAAAGTCTTTTTTTTCTAAAAGTGCTTTAATATCAAAGCACTTGTACATAACTATAGACATACTAAAATTGAAATAAAACAGTAATCAATTAAAATCAGTAAAGTTTCAATTTAAAATGGGGAAAAATGGTGCTGGTCGAGTGCTACTTGAATATGCTCTTATTGTGCTGGCAAAAGATAAGATAATCAGCTGTAGGGAGAGCGAATTAAAGCGAACAAAGGTGAAAAAACCCATAAGGAGCGGGGCTCTTGTACATCTTCTGGTGAAGTGTCTTTCATCAGGTATGGTCCAATGGACAAGTTTCTAAAAGTCGGATCGCCGAGCCCGGCGGAAGGGCGAGTGACCAGGCGCTCATCCCGATGGCTGCAGCAACAAATCAAGGGGCAGAGGCGCTGGCAGAAAATTATGATTTACCCTGTTTATTAGTGACTATGGATATTTTGGAACCGTCCAGTAAACCCTCCACTAAACCTTCCAGGAAAAGGCAAGAAGTATCTCAGTACAAATCATATCTTCTGCTAAACTCAATCGCAGGCTTACCTGGGGATGTATTCCAGCGCTTCAGAAAATCCTGATCAATATTCCGAGAAGCTCGACAGAATGGAGAGGTTGGCTGGGCAGGATGATGCATGCAGGCCCATGAGTGCCAAATGTTAAAAGCCTTTGATAACATCGAGTACGGATGGCAAAGATTGACTCAAGATTTGATAGCATTGAAGCAAGCCTGTAAACATTAAACAATAAAACTAGAAGCTTAGAAGGGAAATGGCACAAATGAAGATTGATTCTGTCGATATTAAAAACATGTTGAAAATCAAGAGAAAGTTGTTAAAGCGTTAGAAGCTAGAACCGCAGGCTACTATAATGGGGCAATCAACCATCAGTCGTAAAATAGAGATCTTGAAACGCGCTAACAGGTATAGAAATCTTATTTTGGGTATTCCAAACACACTGGACACTAAATTCATTGAAGTCAGGAATTAATTAAAGAAGTACTTCTGCAGAATTTTCAGTTACCTGAAGATAACCCTCCCATTATCACAAAGGCATACAGAGTGGCAACTAAAAGAAACCCAAGTGACTCAAAATATCCCATATTGGTTCAGTTTGCATTCGACACGGATCCAGACTCTATTTTAAAGTTTGCCCGAATCACGGAAAACACTTGAGTACGGGTAACAGATATTCTATTTCCCTGATTTTGCTTATGAGACACAAGAAAGAAGATGCGTTTCTTAACCTTGGTCCGAAATAATTGAAACTGGTGCAACTTTTGTTCTTCAAGCACCTGCTAAAGTTACAATTACCTACTTAGGTAATTCTTATGTGTTTTGACCCAGACCAGGTCATGAACTTTTAAGATCGAGAAACAAGGTACAATCAGATCTAGATTCGGACTTGGAATCAGATATGGATTTGGCAGCAGCTGCTGCTAAAGTTGAGAATACTATGTTGGAGACCTGAAGCAAAGGACAAGGTAGAGAATGAGGAAAGGGACAATCTTGGGCTTATTATTGGGGCATTCTCCAGTTCTGATTTCTTCGTTTTGATTTATTTAGGTTACTAGGTTATAGGTTTATTTAGGAGCAGATGAGGCACTCTAGGTCACCCTGGAGACAGCAAATGGCACCACAATCCATGGGGTTGCATACATCCTTAGAATGGCAGAAAAAGGGAGATATTGTTGAAGGGGACCTGAATATGCCAGATGTTAACTGGAGCACCTTTGCTGTAGGCACATCCAAGAGCAGGGTCATTCTTGATGCCCTACAGGGGCATGCCTCAGACAGCTAGTATTGGAACCCACTGGGAGGAGCAATCTTAGACCTGGTACTCTCAAATGGGGATGGAGAAAAGAATCTCAGATTTAGAAGTGGGTAGCCATCTGGGAACAAGCGACCACCAAGCAATGTGGTTCACGCTAAACACAGTCATACAATCAAGCCATACAAAATCAAGAGTATTGGACTTTAGGAGGCGAGTGCCTCAGAAAAGCACTAGCAAACAGGCAAGAAGGAGGGTGGTGGAACAATGGGGAGTAATCAAAAATGAAAATTACGTGCCTACCGTAATTCTTGATCTTCTTGGACGAGTCTCCACCACTCATTCACACTAGTGGGATCTGTGCCGGGCTTCGGACCCATCGGAGCAAACTTTTGCTGGAGGGTGGCGCCAGAGATGGAGCCGCGAGGAAGCGCGCATGAGCCTCAGCTCGGCAGCAGTAATGACTATCTCGGCGATGGGCCTCCAACCACTCCAGTACCTTTTTACCAAGGAGGTGCAGCGTAACTAACCTAGAAGGGTAACCTAACCTAAAAACCGACATAAGATAGTCCGGTGATCCGTATAAGAAGGGTCAACAAAGAAGTCCTCACAGCCTAAAGATTTGAGGGAGTGAAGACCAACAACAGAGGTGAGCTCGGGAGGCGGAGGTAGGCGTGTGAATGAGTGGTGGAGACTTCGTCCAAGAAGATCCAAGAGTTACAGTAGGTACGTAATTTTCATATCTTCCTGGACATAAGTCTCCACCACTCATTCACACTATTGAGAGTAACTGAGCTAATAATCCCCGAGAGGGCGTGCAGGAGAGACCAAGAGCTCACGGCTTCTAGGACAGAAGTCCATTAAGGATGACTCTGCCAAAGGAAGAATGTCGCCTGGCATGGACATCCAGTGCATAATGTTTAACAAAAGTATGCACTGAGCTCCAGGTGGCGTTGCAAATATCTGCAATGAGGCACGTTGCAATTTCTGCTAGGGATGCGCGACCGCTCTAGTAGAGTGAGCATAAACCCTACCCTCCAACTTAACCTGCGCCATGGAATAGCAGTGGCGAAGCATGCCACTAGCCATGCTGAAATACATCTGATAGCGACAGATTGACCCAGCCGGTCTCAGCTGAAGGAAACAAACAGTTGCTGTGCTACGTAAAAATCCTTCCTAGATAGAAACGCAAAGCTCTCTTAACATCCAAAGAATGAGAGAGATCTCTTTCATTTTAGAAGTCCAAAGTAAGAAGGAAGGACCAAAGGTTGGCTTAGAAGAAATTCTGACACAACCGTAGGGAAGAAATTTAGGATGAGTCCGAAGGACTACTTTGTCCTTATGGAACACAGTGATCACGGAGTGTCTGTGACCAGGGCATGTATCACAGAGACCCTGCGGGCTGAGGTAATGGCCACTAGGAAGGCAGTCTTCCAGGTAAGAAATTTTAGCTCACAGGTAGCCAGAGGTTCAAAAGGTTTCCGAGTGAGTATGTTAGCTACAAGATTAATGTCCCAGGCTGCAACTGGACGTCTTGTAGGAGGTCTGGTATGCAGAATTCCTTTAAGAAATCTCTTAACCACAGGTAACTGAGCCAGTGTTAAGGAAAAAACGGCTCATGATGCTGAAATGGCACTAAGGTGAACTCTGACTGTAGAGTACTGCAGACCTGAATTTGAGAGGTCCAAGAGGTACTCCAAAACCTTGTCTGGTGGGCAGGAAAAGGATTCAAAGAGGACTTTGCACACCAGAGCAGAAACTACCCACTTGGCTGTGTAAGTTTTCCGAGTGGCTGGCTTCCACCAGCAGAAGAATGTCTGAAACCCTTCAGAGACATTGAACCGTTTACTTCTACCCTTCAGGAGCCAAGCATGAAGGTGAAGCGATCTCAGGTTGGGATGGACCACGGCCCTGAGTCAAAAGGTTCATCTGCAGGGAAGTGGTCTCAGAGGAACTGCCAACATATTGTTGAGTAGTTTAAACCACAGCTGCCGAGGCCAGAAGGGAGCAATGAGTATCATCTTGTCCCCTGGGATTCGAACTTGAGGAGAACCCACTGAATTAGAGGAAGAGGTGGAAAGGCATAAAGAAAGCATTTTGTCCACACGAGCCTGGACGCATCCTGACAGAAAATGCCAGGCCCTGGATTTCTGGAGCAGAAGAGAGGCAGTTTTGCGTTGAGTGGGGATGCAAAAGGTCCAGGTCTGGAGTTCCCACTCTGTGAATAGTGACTGAACTATGGTTGAGTCGAGAAACCACTCGTGAGGATCTGTCTCTGTTCTGCTGAGAGCGGTCTGCCAGTTAGTTTGTATTCCCGGTAGGTAGACCGCTTGAATTAGAGCCTTGTGCTCCAAGCACCATTCCCATACCTTCACAAGCTTCCCGCATAAGGGTAAGAATGAGCACCGCCCTGCTTGTTGATGTAATACATCACTGCTTTGTTGTCCATTTGAAGGAGAATGTTCTTCTGACAGAGAATGTCCTTCAATGCTCGGACTGCATAAAGGACAGCTCTCATTTCTAGGACGTTCACGTGAAGCTGAGACTGACCTGAGTCCACGCACCTTGAGTGTGGAGAGCCTGACAGTGAGCTCCCCACCCCATTAGGCACGCTGGCTGTGGTAATGGAAATCTGATGGTCCAGAGGAGCAAGGGATACCCTTCCAGGAGATTGCTCTCTTGAGACCACCAGGTGAGTGACCTCTTTAAAGGTTCTGTCACTTTGATGAGATAGGACTGGGGTGAGTGGTTGGGGACCACTGAGTACTGAGCATCCACAGTGGTTCTCATGTGCAGACATGCTTGGGGTACAGTGAACACTGAGGATGCCATGAGGCCTAGCATCCGTTGCATCGAGAGCTGGGACTGAGTTGTTTTCCCGATGTGACGGGCCATTTGAAGGATATCATTCCTTCTGTCTTCTGGAAGAAAAGCCTTAGCACAGGAGGTGTCCAGAAGAGTCCCTATAAAAAGGAGCCTCTGGGAGGGCTGCAACCCTTGATTTCTTGAGGTTCAGCAGAACTCCCATGGACGTGGAAGCGAGAGGTCATCTCATGCGGTCCAGAGTTCCCTGCCTGGAAGGGCTTGCCAGAAGCCAATCGTCCAGATAAGGGAACACCTGTATTCGACCTTCTGAGGTGCACTCAGAACTGCACAACACTTTGTAAAACCTCGGGCGCGAGGATAGCCCAAAGGGCAGGACTCTGAACTGATAATGTTGTCCCAGAGCCACAAACCTCAGGAATTTGTGATGCCTCGGTGAATAGAAATGTGCTGGTAAGCATCCTGCATGTCTAGGGAGGCTAGCCAGTCATGTTGATGAAACAAAGGTAACAAGGTTCCCAGAGAAATCATTTTGAATTTCTCCTTGGGGAGAAATTTGTTTAGCTTTCTGAGATCCAAAATGGGGCGTATGCCCCGGACTTCTTGGAACCAGAAAGTAATGGGAGTAGAACCCTGTGTTCCGTTGATGCAGCGGCACTACTTCTACTGCCCTGTTGTTCAGAAGGCCCTGAATCTAGGGCGGAGAAGGTCTGACTGAAGGGTTGACAGCCTGGGCTGCCGTTTGGGAGGACGATCGGAGGGGTCTCCACAAGATTGAGTGAATACCCTCGCGAATTATCCAAAGGACCCATCTGTCTGAGGTTATGGACTTCATTGGTTGTAGAAGTGCATCAGGCGACCTCCCACCCGGAGAGAAAAAGTCCACCTCGGGCAGCTGAGAATGGGACTTGGGCCAGCAACTCATAAGGTGGTGCTGGCGCTTTGGGCCTTTCTTTCTGTTGTGTCTTCTTTTGAGGTTGGGCAGGTTGGTTTTTATGAAACCTCCTCTGCCTCTGCCTCGAAAGGACTGACGGTTATGAAACTGACGTTTATTGACACTCCCTCGAGAGGAGACAGGAGGGTGAGGCGACTTAATGGCTGACCCTAGTCTTTTGTGTAGCTTCTAGAGCTTGTTCTACCTAAGGACCAAAAATACAGGTTACTCACCTGTAACAGGAGTTCTAGGAATGGTATATGTTGTTCATCCACACTTATTGGCAGGTTCCTTGCCGCTTTAAATCTTGCGGAAGGTCTTCAAGCTGGCTCCTCCCACCCACCGGGTGGTAAAACTCAGCTCCGCCCCATGATGCCAGATCTGGCCAGCTGGAAGCTCAGGTTGTCGCGTCCCGAAGCCGGGAGGTGGTGGAGTGTGTGGATGAACAACATATACCATTCCTAGACTCCTGTTACGGTAGTTCAAACCTCTAGGAGACATGGATATGTTGTTCATCCACACTTATTGGCAGACTCTAGCAGTTCTCCAGGAGGAGGGAGGCAAAGCACATCCCCAATACTTACTTGGGAAATAAGGACTGGAGAACTGAGGCCCAAACCAGCATCCCGGCGTGACTCAAGATCGATCTGGTAATGGGTAATAAAAGGTGTGCTGACTTCCAGGTAGCAGCCCTGCAGATTTCCTGGATAGGGACGTCCCTGGAAGCAGCCACAACGATGCAGCAGGAAGCACGGGTAGAATGAGCTCTTATCCCTCTGAGGCTCCATGCCCGCCAACTTATAGCAGCGATCTATGCAGGGTGACCCACCTGCCTGTCGTCTGCTTGGCTGCAGGTCTGCCAGGGTCTGAGCTTCAGCGTAGGTGACAAACAGCTGGCGAACCTCTCCCGAATTTCAGCCGTGCGCTCCTTATAATAGCGGCCTTCTAGGGTCAAAGTATGGAGCCTATATTCGACCTCGAGGTGTGATTGGGGGTAAACTTACCCGGCAGAGTCAGCACCTGGTTAAGGTGAAACTCCGACACCACCTCGGAAGGAATTTCAGGTGGGGCGCAGGACAACCTTGTCCCTGTGGAAGACCAGGTAAGGAGACTCGATGCAAGCGCCTGGAGCTCTCTCATCCTTCTGGCTGGCGTGATAGCCACCAAGAAGGTGGTCTTCCAGGCAGGTGAGAGATCACACACCTGTGCATTGGTTCGAATGGCTTGCCCATGAGCTTTGCCAGTACCAGCAGTAAATCCCACGGAGGTGGAGGTTCTGCTCGGAGGAAATGTATCAAGACCTTTGAAAAGTGCCCGACCACCTTTTCCTGCAATACCGACTGCTTCCGGCCCGCGTCCGTAAGCAAGAGATGGCTGCCAGGTGCACCTTTAGGGTCGTCGACCTAAGCCCTTGACTAGAAAGGGACCATAAATAGTCAAAATGCTCCTCACAGAACAGGAGGAAGGGTCCAAGCCCTTGCCCTGACACCAAATGGAGAATCTCTTCCATTTGAAGGCGTAGCATTTTCTGGTCGACTCATATGGGACGGCTCAACAACATTGAGGACCTCGTCAGAAAGACCCAAGGCCTGGAACTCTAGCCGCTCAGGAACCAGGCGTCAGGTGCAGGGATTGAAGGTCCGATGGAACACCTTCCCTGATTGACTGAAAGCAGGTCCGAAGCAGCTGGAAGCTGTCTCGGGAGCCTGGAGCTGAGGCTGAGGAGATCTGGGTACCTGTAACTGGCGGGCCAGTCTGGGGCTATCAGGATCACCTGCGCCTTGTCCTCCTTGCTTTGAGAAGCACCTTGTGAATCAAGGGAAATGGGGAAAGGCGAGAAGAGGCCCGGGGTCCACAGCCTCGAGAAGGCATCCCCTGCAGTGAGCCCTGCTGAGAGGGGCGGGCATGAAACAGCCTCAGCTTCGCTCTCCCTGGAGGCAAACAGGTCCACCTGAGGTGTGCCCCAGTGGGAGAACAGATCTTGTACTACCCGCAGGAGAGACCATTCGTGAGATGCAGCCCCTATCCAGCTCAGGGCATCGGCCAGGGTGCTGGAGGCCCTGCCACATGAATGGCTAGAGATCCGCTCCAGGCTGCGCACGAGTGACCAAATGCGGAGAGCCTTGCATAGAAGCATGGAGTGCGCCCTGCCCTGGCGGTTCAGGTAGTACATGGTCGTGGGCATTGTCCGTCTGACTCGGACCACTTGACCCCGGAGAAACGGAGCAAAGGCGTGAGAGAGCTGGCGGACTGCTCGGAGCTCCAGCAGGTTGATGTGGCATCGACTCCCTCGCGGGACCAGAGGCCGTGCACTCCTGTGTTCCCCAGATGGGCACCCCAACCCATCAGAGAGGCATCGGTCGATAGAGAGACCGTCGGCTCGGGCGATAAACGGGATGCCCTCCTGCAAATGGAATGGAACGGTCCACCACTGGAAAGCGCCCACATCTCCTGGTCACTGTCACTAGCTGGTCCAAAGGATCGCAGCATTGTGACCACTGGCTGGCCAGTCCCCACTGTGGGCGGATGTGCCAGCGGGCCCAATGGACCACGCTGGTACAGGCCGCCATGAGACCCAGAAGGCGCGAGAAGTCCCGGCAGGGCGCGATTGCCTAACCAGAAATGACTGGGCAAAGGAGGTAAGAACCTCGCCCTGTCCGCCGAGTCGTGGCTCTGGCTCAAGAGAGAGTCAAGCTCTGCCCCGATGAACAGGATCACCTGCTTTGTTCGAGTTCCGACTTGGCCTCATTGATGAGAAGGCCAATTCGAGAACAAACCTGAGGGCCAGATCTCTGACCGCCCACCTCCTGTCTGGAGGAGGCTGCTATCAGCCAATCATCCAGGTAAGGGTACACCCGACCCTCGGTGCGAGGAATGCTGTCACCACTGCCATGCATTTGGTGAAGACCCTGAGAGCTGGAGATAAGCCAAGGGCGGGCTCGAACTCGAAGAGGGATCCTTCCGCCGAAAGCGGAGGAATCTCTGATGTGACGGACGGATAGGGACGTGAAAGAACGCGACCTGTAGGTCCAGAGAGCAGAACCACACCGTGTTCCAGAGATGGTATTATCTGCACCAGAGTGACCATTCTGAAGGTTCGAGACCTTAGGAACTTGTTCAGGTCGGTAGGTCGAGAATGGGCGCCAGCCCCCGCCTGTTTCAGAACCAGGAAATACTGGACACTAACCCCAGGTCTGAAGGGGGGTCCTCCACCGTGATCACCTCCTTTGGAGGAGCAGAGCATGTCGGCTCGGGCGAGCCACCAGTGAGGCTGCGGACCCCAAGGCCCCGAGTGCGACGGCTCTGAAGGGCGGGCCTGCTCAACCCAGAGGTAGGCCTTTTCCCACCACCTCCAGTACACACGGTTCGTGGTAACAGTGGACCAGGCGGAAAGGAAGTGTCTGAGCCGCCTCACGGGGAACTAGGGTGAGGTGACAGGGATGGGGCGACACCCCCAGCCCGGCCACTGGGCAGGCTTGGAGGAGGGACCGCCGAGAACCTCCTGGGCCTTTACCTCCTGCTTCCTGTTGGAGGAAGCCGACGGCTTGGGGTTGGGATACTAAGGTCGAGCCTGCTGGCCCTGACGTTGCTGGGCCGGCACGCTACGGGCACAGAAGGACGAAAGGGCTTAGGCTGTGGCTTTATGCCTTGTCCTTCTGAGCGGATGAGACAGAGTCCAAGGTAGCATTGGACTTCTCGATCCTCTGCAGGTGACCTTCCACCCCAGGGTCAAGAGGTCAGTCCCAAAAGGAACATCCGCCAACTTGTGCTGGGTATCCGGTAAAGGTGGATATCCTCAGCCAAGCCCGACGACGATGGCCACTGCGGCCGCCACAGACCTGGCACATGAGTCCCCGATGTCTCAACGCAGTCTGAGCTGCTGTTTAGCCACTGCCCTGCCCTAGTCCCACACCTGCCTGACGGTAGTCTGCAGATTCTGCGGAAGATGAGGGACAACCTCATCCAGGGAGCCCAACAGGCGTGAGAAAAATGTGCCATGAGGACGGCCTGAACTGGCCTGACGAAAGCCGAGAGGACGCAGCATAGACTTTTCGCCTCGCATAATCCAATTTCTTGGATTCCTTGTCGGGAGGTTTGTCCACATCCCGGCGCTCCAGCACGCCGAAAACGCTGTCGGTAACCAACCCTCGGCCGAGGGGTGTTCCCAAAACCGACAGGGAACTCGTGGACCGTGATACTTCCTGGCCAACCTGGCCAAAGGCGCAGGGCAGGAAGCAGGACGCTGCCAAAGTTCCAAGGCCGGACCCACTATGGCTTCGCCACCGGAAAGGCCTCCATAGGAGAATCCCTCGGTCCAGAATCTCCGTGAGGGGATACCTGGCCCGCTTAGAAACGGGTTCGAGCTTCATCCCGTGGACTCCGAGATGAGTCAAGCAACCCTAAGAAGGACGTAGGCTATCGCCCATTGACTGTCCTCCCGAGGACTCCAAGTCTATGCGCTTGGAGAAGAGGGAGGAACCATCATCAGACTCAGAAGAGTCCTCAAAGAGCTGCCTCGGCCCTGAGCCACCCTCCACCTGCCAAGGTTTATCGGGAGTGAGGGTGACCAACAGCCTATGGGAAAACCCAGTAACGAGAATTTTGGTCGGAGTCCCAACTAATGGCTGTGGGGGCGGTTCCACCAGAATCGGTGGGCAGCTGGAATTGGCTGAACAACCGGCCTGAGAACAGGCTCCTCGACTCACAACGAGGGGTTGTTTCGCTGTCTCGTGACAGCCACTTAATGGCGGGAAGATGACTGGGTCGGCTTATTCCTGGTCAAAAGGAGCTGTTGCCACATAAGTTTCTGATTCGACGCAACTTGAGCCAAGCTTCCCCGTCCGGAGGAAGAGCGGGCGGCGCCGCTTTGCCGCTGGTGCCGAGACCGCCTATGACGGGGGATCGGGTTGGACCGCGAGGATGTCCAAGATCGAGAGTCTCGACTAGGCCGAGGAAGACGAGGAGAAGTGTTCGAAATGTACTCCCCTCGGCTCGGACGATCCTGCACCGGGTTCGGAACTGAGGCACAGACGAGCCGACGGGATCCTCAACTCCCACTGGGGAACTCGGAGAGGGGATTCTCAGCTTCTCCAATGGCTAACCCGTCCAACGGGTCGAGAAAAATCTCGACCGCTGCCGACGGGAGTTCCCGGCCAACTGGCCTGACGGGACACCATGAATCCAGTGGTCGAAGCTGAGGGGTCAATCAAGTCGACTGTAGACAAGGGGAGGGATCTTTCCCGGCTCCCAAGAGGCCGACGGAGAGACTCTACTTTTTGCTCTTTTGGACCTGAAGAAGGTCCCGAAGAAGTTGGACCCTCACCTTTGGTCGAGAGGGTCAGACAAAGCTCCTTAAAAGAAGCCGGTAAGAGGCACCAGAGAGAGCGGACAAATGCCGCAGCGAGGTAGAAGCGTTCACGCCGCCTCTTCGAGGACGATCATCTGCTCAAGCTGATCCGCTGAAGCCCGCCGCCATGACACCGCCAATCAGGCCTCTTTAGATTTCACTGGTGGAATTCTTTTCTGGGCATCCCAGTTGTAATCGGGCAGCACGGTCTTCAAGGACGAAGTCGAAAAGGAAGAGCACAAGTCGAGGCCTGGGCGGGTCGTGTCAGTGCCCAGGCAGTAGACGACGTGAGTGTGGATCCTCAGACAGCTTCTGACCCGCAAGGGCACCTCCAAAACCGGGAGTCGATTTGTCCATCGCAGCCGTGAGGAGAAGAAGACCAAGTCTTTGCAAAACTTTCAATTTCGAACTTTTCAAGAATTAGGAACCAGTCTTAAGCGCAACGCTAAGGAGGGAACCTGAGCTTCCAAGCGTAAGGAAGATCTGGCGCCATGGGCGGACTCGAGAGTTTTACCACCCGGTGGGTGGGAGGAGCCAGCTTGAAGACCTTCCGCAAGATTTAAAGCAGCAAGGAACCTGCCAATAAGTGTGGATGAACAACATATCCATGTCCCTAGAAAGATATGCACCATCAAAGGGCAACGCCATTACCAGCACTGCTACGTCATTCATGAAAGCCAGTGCGCAGCCAGGAATGGCTGACGGGTACAAATACTGGCAGCGCGAACGGAAGCAGTGTCGAAAGCATCCATAGCTGCTTTAACCTGCTGGTTATTAGATTCGATACTTCTGGTAATGGTTTGAAGAAGCTGTATGCTGTATCCGATCTCGTAGAGCTTCAACCATCTGCTTGATAGAGTGCCTCAGGATATACTCATACTGGAAGAAATACCCTGGTAGCTGGCAATATGCATACTTAGGGTAGAAGCAGCACAGACTCTCTTACCTAAGGTGTCTATCTTATGAGATTTTTTGTTAATAGGTCGAGCTGTAGCAGTTTGAGGAAGAACGACTTTATCATTCTCTGCCAGGACTACAATAGGATCCGCAGGCTTGAGATGCCAAAATGGGACGATCCTTGGGGATGAATATTTCCTATCTATGGATTTAGCCACCGAAGGGTGAGAGCAGGATTATTCCATACCATTTGAGACAGCCGCCTGGGAAGGCTGAACCGAGGAGTCAAATCCGTAGGGATCTCCGGGGCAAGAAGGTACTGGAGTCTTAACAATCCCCAGGATCGATGTCTGTAGTCTGGAGAGAAAGAGTGGAAATCAAATTTTCAGCAGAGACTTAAAGGACAGGTCCTCACCACAGGCTCTGTAGCAGTAATAGATCCTGCTTTCTCCACTTCATCACCCAGCCGGAGTCTGGGTCAGGCTCAATGTCATCTCCTGACAGTCCAGAAGGGACTGTATGGACAGGAAAGGAAATGAAAGTCAGAGGACAGGGAAGAAGGAAAAGAGTGAAAGGAGGAGTCCTGAAAAGCGGAAGACGCCTGAGAGCCCCCGCGCCGGGAAGCGCATGGCACCAAGAATGATGCCGAGGGACCAGGCGGCACCAAAAACGGCGCCGAGGGGCCTACACGGCACTGAAAAGGCGCCGAGGACCCCACGGTGCCGAGAATGGCACCGAGGTGCCGCTAGGCGCCGGACGGCACCGAGAAACAGCACGGTGCTAGGACGGTGCAAGAAGGCGACGGCGCTGAGGATGGCACCGAGGAGTCGCACAGTGCCGAGGACGGCACCGAGCCGCACGGTGCCGAGGATGGCACCAAGAAGCCGCGACGGCACTGAGGACGGCGCGCCAGCATGCTGTCAACACCGAGGGCGCCGGAACGCCCAAGACTCTGAAAACAGGCTTTGAAGGAGGAAGAGCAGGAGATAAGGGGTATCGGGTGTGGCCCCCTGCAACCGTGAAGCCATTTGGGGGAACAATTTGCTGGAGTCGACAGCACCAAAGAAGGTGCCGCACATGACCAGGAAGTTCAACTCGCTCTACCTGGTCTCTCAAGAAACCCTAAGGCCCCTGAGTGACCGAGCCAGGTAATTGAACCAAGAGCTGCCCACTGATGAAACTGCTCATCTGAAGACCTACCTACGGGCGGGTAGGGCTCCATGTCGAAGACGTTGGCTACCAGAAGCAGAGGTTGATGACCATGGAGGGAGACCAGCAACTAGCCCCGATAACTGAACGGCTACGCAGACATACCAGAGGGCGACCTCGAGTGATGCCTTCTTTTTGACCTGTGGGTCAAGAAGAGCTCGAGGTCAACGGTGCCAGAATGCGACCTTTATTTTATGCTTCCGGAGACCTCCGCCTGCCCCTCGGCATTGACCTGTCAGACCCCTTCCGGAGAAGGCGGCAGACTGGACCCAGCCCGACTGACTGAACAGCTTTCATACACGAAGTCTCCCTACCGCCACCAGACCTGCTCATGGTTGACTCTGTCAAAGTAGGCTGAGACTTCTCTTATTTTTAAAATAAGAATAAACTTAGCGATACTTATCGAGATATTACTACAAAATAACAAAACTGAAAACTATGCTGCTAGTTTGAAGTTTGACTCAATGGCGGCGGACGCTCGTCACTGAAGCGCACTCGGACGGCGGGAGAAAAAAAGGAACTGAGAAGCGGTTGGAGGGTCGACGCTTGAGACAGTCATTACCGCCGAAGCTGAGGCTTGCGTGCCATTCCTTGCGGCTCCATCTCTGGCGCCGACCTCCAGCAAAAGGTTTGCTCCGATGGGTCCTAGTGCTCCGGCGCAGATCCCAATAGAGTGAATGAGTGGTGGAAACTTATGTCCAGGAAGATCAGCCATCACAGGGCAACAAGCCTTTATGTAAAGCAAATCAACAAAACACAACGAAGGAAACAAATTCTTGTCAGATCCACTACGCCTGCATAATGAAGTTTGTGAAGAAAATGGACAGACTAGGATGGCCCCTGTGATCCTTACCTAGTTTCAAACTGTATGCTTATGAGGGTAATGTAGTCAGTTGCTTTGGAAAATATGAAATGTTAATACACCAAGAGCTATCTTTTCTGTGTCATATTGCCAATTCTGATGGTAATTCTGTTTAAATTACACCAAGACTAGATGTAATTAAATATATTGTTATGAAACAAGGGAATTAACATCACCTGCTGAAAGGCAGGAGATTAGCTGGGGATAAATAATGGTGGCTAAAGACTCATATTTAGTCCATTGTGTGATCCCTAACATTTTACTGCTAGGTGCAAGATCTTAAGGAGCCGTTAATCACACCTAGGCATCTGGAACAATGGCAAACATTAAACAAAATTAACATGCTAAATTATTCCAGAGAACACTAGCACTGCCATGAAATCCCTCTCTGCACTTACTGCCCCTTGACAAACTACCAGGTCTTGTATGATTGAAGCCTCCCAACCCCACCACCTACAACCAAGTATACAGTACCACTGCAATGATGTTGGACCACACATAACTGAAACATAGAAAGGTGGCAGCAGAAGATGACTAGGGGTCCATCTAGTACGCTCATTTTGTTTCTGTGGCATTTGCTGAAAGAGCAGCTGACATCAGCAAAACAATGTCGATTGTGTGTGATTCCTTGAGTAGGACATATAAACATACCGTTCGGTTCTGAATTACACTCCCTTCTTCCCACAGCTGTATTTTTTCCATGTGAATAACTACACACACTTGACCTGGTGCAAGATGAAGGAAACTTATATATATATTTAGCCAAGCTTGATTACAATCTGAGACAGAGAGCTGCTGGTTTGGCGTTATGACAGACAAAAGCATTCCCACAAAGACATGCAGTCCCAAGTACCATGCTCAATCTAATGCTGTTACATTTCACATTACTTATGAATTGATATAGCACAGAGCAATGTTAAAAATGCAGATCTGTGAAACAATCCTTCAGCCTATCTCGATCAGTGTCAGCTTTAATTCCCAACACCAGCCATAACCTGCAGTAAAGAATGGGGATTATTTCACAGATCTGCTTTTTGTAACATTTGCTCACTGCTATTTCAGTTCATAAGTCTTGTAAAACACAACAGCATTACATGGGGACCTCACAAAAGAAAGGGAGCACTTCAATTTGCTCCGCTATTTCATTCTGCACAAATGGCTCTGACGACTGGCCCGTGACAGCTGACTCCTGAGATAACCAATTTCTTGACAATTTGTTCTACTGACAGCCAGTTGTCACGGAGTGAATTTCATACTGCTTCTTGTCAGTTGTGGCAGGCTAAAAGGGTGCACGTGCTAGGCAAAGATTCTGATTGAATAAAGTAGGGTTGAAAGAAATTTGGAAGTCAGGAGGTATTGTAACATTCATTGGGAAGGTTGTTCCTTTGGGCAGTTAAAATGTATTAAATGATTTTCAGAGGCTAGCAGTTTAGAAGGGTGACCACAGTACATACCGAACGCTGCTAACGGAGTATTTACTGAAGCTGTCTCAGTCACCTCCGAGGTCGCCATTTCCAGGTACATAGTTTAACTTCCAAACTTTAGAAGTGCAAGAAAAGGGTTCTGATTGCAAAACAGGTCAGTTTCGTTAGTCAACTTTCAATACTAAGCAATGGCAATGCAGTTTTTAAGCAGGGACTGGCTTTTAAATGATTTTTTTAATTTTAAACTGGTTTGAGCTATGGGTTGCTACCCCCCACGTGTTGGTGTGCTGCACGCCACGGCATGCCAGACGACAGTAGCTACGCCTTGCTGTTAAGGGAGGGACAGAAATGGCAGGGATGCAGAAATGTACAAAAATGCCCATAAAAAAAAAAACACCCACTTTGATATAGAGCAGTGCTGCACAGCGGTTGATTTAAGTTGTATGTTAAGCTAGGCATTAGGTTATGTCTGCCTTTGTCCAGTGTATGTAATGGGAGATTCTGTTTATGGCTTTATATTTCTCATCCAGCATGTATTTAGGCCAGACAGCCAGCAGAGCGGGATCGTATATAGAAAACGAAACAATGTTGCCTAGAGGAGAAATGCGTAGTACCTTGCTGTGTAATGCGAGTTCCAGGCCAGGACAAGATTGGGCTATGTCAAGCAAGCACTGATGACAGCATGTAGGACGAGTTCTGGCAACCCAGAGGGCACTAGCCTAATGTATGATTGAGATGGCTAGTGTTGCAGGGCATTGCAGCATATGACAAGTTGTTGATGGGGACGAACCATCAAAGTAACAGGTAATTTAAACAGCAGCTGACGCCTTCAGGAGAACTTCAGCAAAACATATTTAGACCTAGTCTGGCTTCAGTCCTGAGTCGTCCTTTGCAATGCGGCTATAGCAAAAGCCGAAGGCTCCACAGTGAGCAGATTTCCTGTCTGTTTGACTGCTGTTAAGGGAGGGACAGAAACGCATAAAAAATCCCATAAAAACAAAAACACCCACTGTGATATAGTGCAGTGCTGCAGTCCATAGGGACAACATGGGCGGATTGCTTCTTGGGGAGGGTCAGGTGAAGGAAAAACAGTTCCACGGATGGAAAACATGACGTCAGCCTTTTTACATGCAAAACATTTGCAGGGCTGAATGATGTCTGATCAATGGAATTCCACTCCTAACGTGTTGCTTAAGCAATAAGGCACCTCAGGGTGTGGGTTATTACAGGCTACATACCACGGTCATGTGATGTGTTTTGACCAATGAGGTTACACGATTTTCATACCCCATTGTATAAAACAATTTAAATATAGTTTGCCAATATTCTTTCAAAGCAGGACAGTCCATAAACATATGTATTAATGAGCCTTCAGCTATTTTACATCTTTGGCATCTGTCTGCTATATCAGCATTAAAGTTATTAATTTTTTAGGAGTATAATATGTTCTATGAAATATATTAAACTGAATCATTAGTAGCCATAACCCTTTTAACCTGATATTTATTTAATTGATGATATACTGAGTGCTGTGCAGAAGTGGTTTTTTTTTGTTTTGTTTTGCCTCAGGAAATTCATCAATTTTCAAATTTTCATGTTGGAATTTTGTAAAACTCGTCTGAAATTTATGAAGAACATATTTTGAAAAACAAGTTCTTTTATAGAAAACATTCATGAACGGTTTCCTCCCATAAGAAAAATGTCCTGCAGTATTTATGAATATCAGGTAAAATATGCAGGCTGATAACTAACTCAAAGAAATCTCTTACTGTTGCATTTGTTTGAGATGTTGCTGCTTTTCATTTCATGTGTTTTGTCACATTGAAAAATAGCAGAAAACACTGGTACACTACAACACACTTTTGTGAAAAGATGACGCAAAAAATAATTTACTATGTGTACTTAAGCAGATGCAAAACATCATTTCACACAGCGCCACATTAAAACACCGCCACCAAAATATCAGCTGTCAACACTGGGTCCGCCATTTTATCATTTCTAGGTTCTGTTATCACTCCAATTCCTTCCAGTTGTCTTTCCAAGGCAAACAACCTGATTGGGATTGTGGTGACATTCAGGACCCTGGCCATTGATTTTGGTTGCACCGCAGGTATAGGAATGATAGCTGTGTACTGCTCTGTTTGAATTAAACACAATGCCAATAAATGTCTAAAACTAAGTACTGCTGTGATTTTTGCTGTTACTGTGTACAGTAGTGTCTGAATTACATCATGGAGTAAAAAGGGCTGGCAACAAATACTGGGTGGCTAAACACTCACCAAAATGGGTAATAACGCACTTACGGTGTTTTCTAGCTGCACCACTGGGGTGTGGGAGCTGGGGAGCTGAAAACTAAGATGAAAACTAATGCTTTCTGTGGTTTGTTTGACACCATACCACGCAACACAGATCAAGGTAAGTCTAGCATCATGAGTATTTTAAATATGCAAAAAATATTTTGTTGCCCCAGGGTGACTAAACATATCCACTTAAATAACCCACTAATTGTCTACTGAAGAGCTATACAGATGCTAAGTGGCCGTCCTAACAGTATTTTGTTCTTGAAACTTATTCATATTTGCAAATGTTTTCTGTCAAATATTAAATGACTGATGGAGTTTAAATTGACTTGTTTCTTTTTAAGATATGTGTGTGCTTGTATGTTTATGTGGACAATCTATACTGACATGCATTATATAACTAAAATAAATACTGTACCATTGGCTCGCTCATATGTTTCTAGCAGGTCACTCCCCATAAAGGGATCATTCCCACACAGCGGCCATCATGGTTGAAAGTTCATGAGTGACACTTTCAAAAGGTATTGGGCTTGCCTGTAGCTGGCAGCAGTCCACAGATATGTCCGACAATGTCTACCCAGTACTGTTACTACTCTGACACCATTTCTGAACATTACCTTGTCATGCAAGAATAAGTTGTGACTGGGCTACACTGTAGTGTAGTTAGTTATACTTTATCTCTTCCTGACGCCACACGGTTCCACACCATCCATCCCTAAACCAACTCCATGGGCAGAGCACACCCCGCTAAACCTTGCACTTCTGACATTTCCACCCCCAGCTGAGGCACTGGTGAAGCTCCGAGGGCCACCACTACTGATGCGCATGCTGCTGGTTGAGGATCGGAACAGAGACATCCTGGCTTGTATCTTGAGTGCATCTATGAGACAGAGAGCAAAATCTTGGCAGTGATGGAGGAGCAAAGTGTGGCAGGTAGAAGGAGATAGGATCCCTCTGAGGAGCTAGCCAGCATCTGGCTCCTTTTATCCCTCTTCAGTTCAACTAGTTGTGACCAGAAGGGAGGCCAGCACTACCAAACTGGATGGGAGGAGTAGATGTGGGGTGGGGTGACCGGACTGAAGTCACCCTTCTGGTTCTATCTATTTCGCGCTAAAAGCTTGGGTTATTAATATCTCTCCAGAACCAAGCCACACCTACAGAAATGCTATGAACTACTCTGGACTATGTACTTGACCCATCCACCATGCCTCATTAGCCCAGTTGTGCTTTGCAAACTCTCCATAATCATCTGTTTTCCGTGAACTACATTTAATTAAAAAGTTAAACGTTTAATTGTTCATGTCTAACGTTTTCAATCGCTTTTCAGTTGACTGAATATGGGACCTCATATCTACCACCTCTGCATGTAAGCAACACCTCATAGATATCTCAGATAATCATTTACAAGGTCTATGCTAAGTCAAAATATTCGTACCTGCTCGGAAAACCTCAGACCAAAAGGGGTACATAAAAGAAAAGAGTGGAGCGGGCTCATGAGACATTTTAAAAGTACCAAAAACAAGTTAATCTGCCAGTTTGACAGGTAGGAAGACATCAACCTGTTTAGTATTCTTCCAAACCAGTAACAAAATAAAGTTTAGTGACTATGGCATTGGAAAGGGCTAGCAGACGCAGACCCATCTGACCGGGTCTGATTCCTGCCAATATTATATCCTCGACATGGGATTCTTTGTGTCAGTCAGAAGGATTACAGCAATTATTCAAATCAGAAGACTCAGAGAAACAAATATTTTCATTGCCTAGACCAACACAACATTGTTTTTTATATTTGCATGAGAATTTTTTGACTGCATTATGTTGTATCAGAGGTACTGATCACATTTCCTTTAGTGTTACAGCAACTGTGAGCAAACGCCAGTAAGAACACTATAAGGGTAAAACTTATGAAGAAATGTAGACAAAATACTATAAAAAACAGAGCATTATGTCATTAAACTGGTAGCAATATAAATAAGGATAAGAAATGAACTTGAATCAGCACATACTTGTACTAACAGTAGGTTAAACGATAAGAAAAATTACTCACCTTAGTAATTGCTTTTCTTCTCATGGAGTCTTGCTATATTATGACTACATGCAGTCAACCACTGCAGCTGAACTGCCCGAGAGGAAAGAGTTAACCCAGAGAGTCTGAGTTCCACAGCGAGGGCGCTATATCAAAGTTCTATCTGGCCAGTTTTCAAATGAAACTGTCAGATCTTTACTTAAGCTACCACTCAAGCAACAAGTCTGTGTGTGGAAAGCTCTACTAGCCAAGTGGCTACCTACTAGTAGGAATAACAACAATATAAACAGCAATAATAATAATAACAATGAATAATAGTATTATTAATTTCTCCCAACAACACTATTAGACCCCCTTCCCCAAGACTCAAGTCCAGGAAGGGGGCCAACATATTACTTAGAACAGAAATACAGGTTACTCACCTGTAACAGGAGTTCTAGGAATGGTATATGTTGTTCATCCACACTCATTGGCAGGTATCCTTGCCGCTTTAAATCTTGCCGAAGGTCTTCAAGCTTGTTCTCCCACCCACCCCGGTGGTATAACTCGGCTCCGCCCATGACGCCAGATCTGGCCCTTGAAGCTCAGGCCAGCGTCAAGCCGAGAATAGGAAATGTAGGATGAACAACATATACCATTCCTAGAACTCCTGTTACAGGTGAGTAACCTGTATTTAGGACATGGATATGTTGTTCATCCACACTCATTGGCAGACTCTAGCAGTTCTCCGGGAAGAGGAGGCAAGACGACACCCCAATACTTACTTGGGAAAGAGAGACTGGAGAACCGAGGCCCCAAAACCAGCATCCCGGCGTGACTCAAGGTCGATGTGGTAGTGGGTAATGAAGGTGTTTGCTGACTCCAGGTAGCAGCCCTGCAGATTTCCTGACAGGGACGTCCCTGAAGCAGCCACTGCCAGCAGTATGGCGGTAGAATGAGCTCTTATCCCTCTGGGAGGCTCCATGCCCGCCAACTTATAGCAGAGATCTATGCAGGAGGTTACCCACCTGCTTATCGTCCGCTTGGCTGCAGGTCTGCCAGATCGCGCTTCAGCGTGGGTGACAAACAGCTAGTGAACCTCTCCCGAATTTCAGCCGTGCGCTCCTTATAATAAGCCAGCGCCCTTCAGGGTCCAGAGTATGGAGCCTATACTGCCTCGAGGTGATTGGGGTAGAACACCGCAGAGTCAACACCGGGTTAAGGTGAAACTCCGCACCACCTTCGGAAGAATTTCGGTGGGGCGAGGACAACCTTGTCCCTGTGGAAGACCAGGTAAGGAGACTGATGGAAGCGCCTGAGCCTCCCATCCTTCTGGTGACGTGATAGCCACCAAGAAGGCGTGTCTTCCACTACAGGTGAGAGAGAGCACACCTGTGCATAGGTTCGAAATGGCTTGCCCATGAGCTTGCCAGTACCAGCAGTGATCCCACGGAGGTGGGGGTTCCCAGACTGAGGGAATGATCAAGGCCTTGAGAAAAGCGCCAGACCATCTTCTCCTGCGCTTCATCGACTGCTTCCTGCCCGCTACCTGTAAGCAGAGATGGCTGCCAGGTGCACCCTTAGGGTCGCCGACCCAAGCTCCTTGACTAGAAAGGGACTGTAACAGTCCAAGATGCTTCCAAGTGAACAGGAGGAAGGGTCAAGCCCTGTTCTGACATTCAAATGGAAAACCTTTTCCATTTGAAGGCATAGCATTTTCTGGTCGACTCTTACGGGACGCCTCAACTACATTGAGGACCTCGTCGGAAAGACCCAAGGCCTGGACTCTAGCCGCCAGGAACCAGGCCGCCAGGTGCAGGGATTGAAGGTCCGGATGGAACACCTTCCCGATTGACTGAGAGCAGGTCCGGGCGAGCTGGAAGCTGCCAGCGAGTCCTGGAGCTGAGACTGAGGAGATCTGGGTACCTGTAACTGGCGAGGCCAGTCTGGGGCTATCAGAATCACCTGCGCCTTGTCCTCCTCACCTTGAGAAGCTGCACCTTGTGATCAAGGGAAATGGGGAAAGGCGTAAAGAGGCCCGGGTCCATTGCCTCGAGAAGGCATCCCCTGCAGCGAGCCCTGCTGAGGGGCGGGCATGGAACAGACTCAGCTTCGCTGCCTCCATGGAGGCAAACAGGTCCACCTGAGGTGTGCCCCAAAGGGAGAACAAGATGCTGTACTACTCCGCAGGAGAGACCACTGCGATGCAGCCCCATCCGCTCAGGGCATCGGCCAGGGTGTTGGAGGCCCTGCCACGTGAATGGCTAGAGATCCGCCTCCAGGCTGCGCACGGTGACCAAATGCGGAGAGCTTCCTGCATAGAAGCATGGAGCGTCCCCGCCCTGGCGGTTTAGATAGTACATGGTCGTGGTATTGTCCGGCTGACTCGACCACTTGACCCTCGGAGGAACGGAGCAAAGGCGGTGAGAGCTAGGCGGACCGCTGAGCTCCAGCAGGTTGATGTGGCATCGACTCCTGCGGACCAGAGGCCATGAGCCCGTAATTTGCAGATGGCACCCCAACCCATCAGAGAGGCATCGGTCGAGAGAGACCGCCGGCTCGGGCGGACGAACGGGATGCCCTCCTGCAAATGATCTGGAACGTCCACCACTGGAGAGTTGCCCACATCCCCTGTGTCACCGGCTACAAGCTGGTCCAAGGGATCGCGAGCGCCAGACCACTGGCTGGCCAGTCCCCACTGAAGGGGACGCGATGTTCCAGCGGGCCCAACGGACCACGCTGGTGCAGGCCGCCATGAGACCCAGGAGGCGAGGAAGTCCCGGCAGGGCGCATTGCCCAACCAGAAATGATCGGGCAAAGGAGGAAAGAACCTCGCCCTGTCCGCTGGGAGCCGCGGCCTGGCTCGAAGAGAGTCGAGCTGGCGCCCGATGAATAGAATCACCTGCTCGGCTCGAAATCCGACTTGGCTCTGATAAGGAGGCCCAGTTGAGAGCAGACCTGAGGCCAGATCTCTGGACCACCGCCTCCTTCCTGGAGGGAGCTGCTATCAGCCAGTCGTCCAGGTAAGGGTACACCTGGACCCTCGGCGCCGCAGGAATGCTGTCACTGCCATGCATTTGGTGAAGACCCTGGGAGCTGGAGACAAGTCAAGGGCATGGCTTGGAACTGAAGAGGATCCTTCCGCCGGAAGCGAAGGAATCTCTGGTGAGACGGACGGATAGGGACGTGGAAAAACGCTGCCCTGCAAGTCCAGCGAGCAGCAGAACTAATACTGCTCCAAGGATGGTATTATCTCGAGCCAGAGTGACCATCCTGAAGGTTCGAGACCTAGGAACTTGTTTAGGTCGTGTAGGTCGAGAATGGGGCGCCAGCCCCTCGTCTGCTTCGGAACCAGGAAGTACCTGGACACAAACCCTGGGTCTGAAGGAGGGTCTACCTCTTACCACCTCTTCTGGAGGAGGAGAGTGACACGGCTCGAGCCGCCAGTGAGGCTGGGGATATCTCGGTTTCCGAGGGGCGACGGCTCTGGAAGGGTGGTGCCTGTCAATTCCAGAGGTAGGCCTCTTCCCACCATCACCTCTGAAGACCCACCTGTCCGTGGTAACAGCGACCAGGCGGAACGTGAAGTGCTGGACTGCCTCCCCACGGGGACCCAGGGGTAAGGTGGACGGGATGGGGCGACACCCCTCAGCCCGTCACTGGGCAGGCTTGGAGGAGGGACCGCCGAGGGACCTCCTGGCCCTTCCTCCTGCCTCCTGTTAGAGGAAGTCGGGCGGTTTGGGCTTGGGATGCCAAGGTCGAGCCTGCTGGGCCCTGACGTTGCTGGGCCGGGCGCCAGGGCACAGAAGGACCAAAAGGGCTTAGGCTGTGGTTTGCGGCCTTGTCCTTCTGAGCGGAAGAGACCGAAGTCCAAGGTGGCATTGACTTCTCGACCCTCTGCAGGTGACCTTCCAACCCCAGGGTCAAGAGGTCAGTCCCCAAAGTGGGAACATCCGCCAACTTGTGCTGGGTATCCGGTAAAGGTGGATATCCTCAGCCAAGCTCATCGACACATAGCTTCGTGCCGCCACCCGATCTGGCACATGAGTCCCCTATATCCAAAGCAGTCTGGAGCTGTTGTTTGGCCACTGCCCTGCCTCTGGTCCCGCACCTGCTTAACCGTAGTCTGCAGATCGGGCGGGAAGATGAGGATGACCTCATCCAGGAGCCCAACAGGGCATGAGAAAATGTGCCATGAGGACGGTCAACTGGCCTGGCGATGCCGAGAGGACGCAGCGTAGACTTTTCGTCCATATAGTCCACTCCCTGGACTCTGTCAGAGTCATCCGACATCCCTGGCGCTAGCCGGGCGCTACTGAAAACGCTGTTTGCAACCAACCTCAGCAGAGGGTGTTCAAAAACTGACAAGGAACCGGTAGGGGACTGTGATACTTCCTGGCCATCCTGGCCTAAGGCGCAGGGCAGGAAGCAGGGTGTTGCCAAGCTCCAGTGCGGACCTCACTATGTGGCCTCGGCCACCGGAAAGGCCTCCGCCGAGAATCCCTCGGTCCAGGAATCTCGTGAGGGGATACCTGGTCTGCTTGGAACTGGAGTTCGAGCTCCATCCCGGTAGACTCAGATGAGCCGAGCAGTCCTAGGAAGGACGACGGGCTATCGCCCATTGACTGACCTTCCTGAAGACTCAAGTCCAGTCGCTGGAGAAAAAGGAGGAATCATCTTCGGACTCGGAAGAGTCCTCTAAGAGTTGCTCTGGCCTGAGCCACCTTCACCCGCCGAGGTCGGTCGGGAGTGAGGGTAACTGACAGCCGATGGGTAGACCTCAGCCGACCGAGAATCTTCGGTCGGAGCCCCACCTGGTTGTGTGGAGGCGGAGGTTCCACCGAATCGGTGGAGCAGCCGGTTTTGGCCGGAACAACCGCCTGCATAGGCCTCGGATAAGTCGAGGTTGCCGGCCGCCCGTGACAGTTACTTCAATGGCCGGGGAAGGCGACGGGTCGGGCTTATTCCCGGTCAGGAGGAGCTGTTGCAACATAAGGTCTCAGACCGCCGACGACCGACGCCAGCCTCCTCATCCGCCGGAGGAGGAGGACGAGATCAGTAGCTACCGCTTTACCGCGCGGTGCCGAGACCGAGACGCCATGACGGTGGGACCGGCTGGACCGCCAAGAGGTCCGCAGACCGAGACCGAGAGTCCCGGAATTCCGAGGTCGGGTGCGGGAGGTGTCGGCCGAACCGGCACCCTTCGGCTCGGATGGTCCATCCGGTGGCCCGAACCGGAGGCACAGGCGAGCCCACGGGATCTCAACTCCTCCTGGGAACCGGGAGAGGGGAATTCGCCGTTAAAGGCGATAGCTCGTCCAATGGGTCGAGAAAATCTCACTTCATCGGTGGGAGTCTCGGTCAACTGACCTGACGGGACACCGTGAGGCCAGTGTCAAGCCGAGCGGTCGGATCGGCCGACGGGTCGACGGCCCGGGAGAGGGGATCTTTCCCGCCCCAAAGAGCCGCCGATCGAGGATTCTACCCTCGTCCTCTTTTGGACCGAGAATAAGGTCCAGGCAGACGCAGGCCCTTTCCTTTAGTGAGAGGGACAGACAAAGCTCCCTTAAAGAAGCCGTAGGAAGAACCCAGAGAGAGCGGGATAAATGCCAGCGCCGAGGAAGAAACGCCCGCCGCCAGCCTCTCGAGGGGCGCACCATCCGCTGGAAGCTGATCCGGCCGAGCTGGCCGCCGAGGACACCGCCAACCGGGCCTCCTTGACTTCACCGAGGGAAACGCCGGGACGGCCCAGTTGCATCGGGCAGCATTGTTCGAGGACGTAGGCGAGAAAGATGAGCACAGGTCGCAGCCTGCGGGTCGTGCTCAAGGCCTACGTAGACACACGTGAGTGTGGATCCGTCCTGACATCTTCTGCCCGCATGGGATCTCTCAAACTGGAGTCGACGGTCCATCGCAGCTCGTGAGGGATAGAAGACTGAAGTCTTTTTGCAAAATTTATTTTTAAATCCGCAAACGGAGAAATAGGAACTAGCTCACAAACGCAGAGCGTAAGGAGGAACCTGAGCTTCCAAGCTGTAAGGAAAGATCTGGCGCCATGGGGCGGAGCTCGAGTTATACCACCCGGTGGTGGAGGAGCAGCTTGAAGACCTTCCGCAAGATTTGAAGCGCAAGGATACCTGCCAATGAGTGTGATGAACAACATATCCATGTCCCTAGAAATACCTAATTCCCTAACCCTAAATAAAGGGGTGAAGGGAAGAACTAAAATGGTATGACACAGTGCTTGCACTCATTTGCCACCCCTACCCAAGTAGAAGTTCTGAGAGGGGCAGGAGGAGGGTGGTCATAATATAGCAAGACTCCATGAGAAGAAAAGCAATTACTAAGGTGAGTAATTTTTTCTTCAAACACCATGAAGTCTTTGCTATATTATGACTATATGCAGATTATACAGCAGTACCTCCATGGAGGTGGTCAGAACCTTAGAAATAGGCTCTGGAAGCACAAGTGCTAAACGAGCATCTCTCCTGGACCGGTTATCCAGGAATAATGCTTGGTAAAGTGTGAACTGTTTTCCCGCGCAGCAGGCTTGACAGATTTGTGAATGGAATACACCTCCAGCAGCCGCTAGAGATGCAGCTACCCCTGGTGGGAGTGAGCCCTCAGTCCTGAGGGTTCTCTACCTAGTTTTGATAACAAAATTGACACAAGAGACAATCCACCTTGCAATTGTCCTCTTAGTGGCAGGTTTCTCGTCCAACCCTCGCCATAGGTAAGGGAAGAGTTGGAGGATTCGAACCTGTGACCCTTGGTGCTGCTCCAATAGTAGCTTAAGGCTCTTGATCGCCCAAGCTGTGCAGACTCCTCTCACCTGAGTGAAGAATGCTCAGTGAAAATACTGGAAGAGAGATGGATTGGTTCAGGTGAAATCTGAAACCACTTTAGGCAAAACTTTCTGTTAGTCCTGAGGACTACCTTATCTCTGTGGAAAGAGATAAAATCTTCTTCCACCTGACAGGGCCTTGTAGTTCACTTATGCGCCTGGCAGAAGTGATAGCCACTAGGAAACAGTTTTCTCGTCAGAAACTTGAGCTCTGCTGAGGACAGAGGCTCAACTCAAAGGGGGTTGTATTAACTGAGCAAAAGCAAACATTCAGGTCCCAAGCGGGAGCTGGTTCTCGAAAAGGAGGGTTAGTGTGAAGTAACCCTTTAAAAACTTGGAAAGCACAGGGTGAGAAGAAAGGAAGCAGGCTTCCTGCTGACAGAAAAGCAGAGACAGCTGCCAGATGAACCTTTAGGTAGCTGGCCTAAGGCCTATGGAATTTAAATGGACCAAATAGTCCAGTAAATGGGCAGATCAGCAGATTCTTGGGATAATCTGTTTCTCAGAGCACCATATGGAAAACCTTTTCCACTTAGAATTGTAAGTGTCTCTAGTGGAAGGCTTCCTTGAAGCTTTAAATATCCAAAACACCTTGAGAAAGGTGTAAGTCACAATTAACTCCTCAAGAGCCATGCCTTGAGATGGAGGGATCTGAGGTCCCGATGCCAAACTCTCCCTGTGCACAGGCCAGTAAGTCGGACTCTGGGCAAGCTCAGGGCAGGGTGGACTGTCATGACAGAGCAGGGTACCAGGGCTGTCTGGCTCAATCTGGAGCAATTAGAACTCACCTTGCAGGCTGAGATCTGATTTTACTATAGTACCCCTGAAAAGAAGGGGAAAGGGGGAAAGGCATGACAGGAACTTCCTTCCAATCCAACTGAAAGGGCCCAGGGGACTGATCCCAGCACTGGAGGCCTGCAACAAACAGAGGAAGTTGGTGGGTCTGGTGGCTGTCTGGGGCCGCGTAAAAGATTCATCTGGAGGGGTGCCTCATCTGGCAAAGACTGACCCCAGCACCTGAGGATTCAGAGCCCATTCGTGATGGCCCTGATAACTCTTCTGAGGGCATCCGCCAGGACATTGTCCTTCCCGAAGGTGAACTGCTATCAGGAGGTGTTCAGAGAAGCCAGGAGACCACATTCATTGCTTCGGTGCACAAGGCTGATGACCGAGTGCCCCTTTGCTTGTTGATGTACCACATTGTTGTGGTGTTGTCTGTCCTGACTTGAACTACTTTGTTCTGGACAGAAGCTGAAAACGCCTGAAGAGCTAAAAAGGACAGCTCTGAGTTCCAAAGATTGATGTGGAGCAGAGATTCCTGGGGAGACCACCTATCCTGAGTGGACAGGTCGCCCAGTGAGCTCCCCACCCTAACAGGGAAGCATCCGTGGGTGAGGGGGTGGGAGTGAGAAACGGAATGAAAGGAACCCCTGTTTTAGATTGCTTTGATCCTGCCACCAGTGTAAGGCCAGGATCAGGTTTCAATCACTGGAACCACTAGGGGGTCCTCCCTTGATGACCAATAGGCCCTCAAATGGAACTGAATGTCCCTCATCTGGAATTTGCTCCTTGCACTACAGCTGTGGAAGCAGCCATGTGCCCCAGGGAGTTGCAGAAAAATGCCTTGCTGGTCGAGAGACCCGAGGGTAAAGGAGGATGCCAGGGCAATGAGTCTGTCTACCCTTCCGAGGGGAGAAATGCCCTGGCTAACTTTGTGTTCAATTCTGCACCTATGAAAGTTAGCACTGAACTGGTTCGAGAACTGACTTTGGTAAATTCAGCAGGAATCCCAGGAAGTGAGAAGTTGCTGGGTGACTTGCAAGTGGGATTTTACCTGATCTGGGACTGACCCACTATCAGCCAGTCAGTCCAGGTAGGGAAACACAGCAACCTTGCCTTCTTAAATGAGCCACTACCACAGCTAGACATTTCGGTGAATACCCTTTGGCGAGAGGTAAGGTCAAGGCATTGCCCTGAACTGGTAGTGGCCTGAGGGTAGTTCTAACCTGAGGTACCTTTCGGTGAGAAGGCCTGATCAGAACATGAAAATAGGGCATCCTTGAGGTCCAGGAAGCTAACCAGTCCCCTGGCCTCAGGGAGGGCAAAATCATTGTCAGAGTTAACATTTTGAACTTTGGTTTCAAAAGATGCTTGTTCAGGTACCTAAATCCAAATGGGCCGCCATTCTCCTGTCTTTTTTGGGGTAAGAAAGTATCTTGAGGCAGCCCTTGCCCTGATGGCAAGGGAGGGACCTTTCTACTGCTTTTGCAGTCCAAAAGAGAAGAAACCCCTGCTTCCAAAGCGCTTCTGAAGGATTTGCAGGTGGAAATGTCTGGCTCTCATCTTCGAAACTGTTTGAAGCTGAGAACCAGACCCTGGCTCTATTACCTCCAGAACCCACCTGTCCAAGGTTAGGGACACCCAGTTCTGGCTGAAATAAACCAACCTGCCCCCACTGGTACAGGAGACATGGCTCTGGCACCCCATCAGGTGCCTGCTTGGCAGTAGCCTTGGGCTGAGGGGAGGGGGACGGTTTACTTCAGCCCCATCTACCTCTGCTCTAAAGAAACCCTCTGTGCAAATGCGAGAGGCCTGAAATTGGTAAAAGGCCTGTGAAAGGCCTGCCCCTACCTCTGGGAGCGTGCCTCTGTGGAGTGGCATGCCTTCCTAGCCTGGGCACTTTGTAGGTAGTTCTATATTCATCCATCTTTTTCATATAGTTTTCTGTTTGTTCCTAAACAGAGAATTACCCACAACAGGAAAATCCATAGCCTTTGACTGAGTATCTTGGGACAGATTAGTGCATCTGAGCCATGCCAACCTACGGAAAGCTACAGAAGTGGCCATGACCCTAGAGGAAACATCATTAACATCAACAGCAGTATGAAATTGAACTTAGAGGCTTCAATGCCATCAGCAGCCACCTGTTCCAACTCACCAGCCAGCTGGCCATGGGCCTGCTTGGCTAACTGCAATACTGTGTCCCACCCAGATTTCTGATATCTAGCCACATAAGCCATATAGTTTGCCTGCCTGAGTCCCAAAGAAGCTGCCATATACTGTTTTTTCGCCATGGCATCAATCTTCCTGGAATCCTTATCAGGAGGATGTGAGGCCAGAGAGAATATTAGCCTTGTCACAGGCTACAGCTTGTACCACACCTACATGACTACACTGCTCAGTGAGGAAGTCTGTATCAGAGCCTGACAAGGTATATCTTCTGTCCATTTTTTATCTACAGGAGGGACAGAATGAGGATTTTTAAAATCTTTGTTGTTTGCTTCCAAATGACTTATGCAAAGGAATAGACAACCTCCTAGACTCTGGTATATCCATCATTTCTACATAATCAGGCTCCTCTTGTTCATCCACAGCTTCCTCTAAAGGAAGCTGGAGGGTTTCTGCAACCTTTTGTAAAACATAAATGAGAGGGGACTCAGACAGAATAGGAGGAGATTCTAAAGGTCTGTCTGGAGAAATGTCCGTTCAATGGGCACGCCCAGACCCTCCCAGCCACACATGTAATGATCAAATTCGCCCTCCCTCTCCTGTGGTTCATAAAATTCCTCAACATCATACTCCTGAACCACTGGCACTGAACGATCCAACCTTTACCAACTGTAGGTGGTTCGGCAGGACCCTGAGACAGTGACTGGACAATCTGTATGGTTTTAGCTATTTCTGCAGCAGTTGGAGAGACAATTTTGACTCCAAACCTACTGATTTCTTTGTCTTTTTCACTGAGACTGGTCTCTGAACCAGCCTTCCTTTGCCCGAGGAAGTCTCACCCTGGTCAGAGGGTCCTCTGGTCCAGTGGGCACTGGACCGGCTAGCCATCTGGGTCAGCGGACTTCTTGCCTCTCGCCCCTGAGCCGCCCAATCTCTTTTCCAGGGTGGCTGCAGGAAATTTTTACACACCTGGCAGTCTGACAGGAGGTGGTCAGCCTCAGACAATAAACACAGTGGTGTGGGGTCAGCCTTGGCAAAGGCTTCCCCCAGACATCACAGTGTGAAAGCCAGTGGGCCCGGTTTTCTTTGGGTTTCAGACATAATGCCAGCTTCAACTAAAAACTTGCTCCTTTTGATGGCAGTGCTAGGAAGACACCTTATCGGTTCCCTAACCGTCACGGGTATTTGAAAACCTATTTTAAAAGCAAGGTTTTTTAGAACCGATAAGAACCGGAACCGCCTCTAAAAGCCCAACCACACTTTAAAACGTTAAATTAAGCAAACCCGATCGGTTCAAAACCGAACCGATAATTGAATTTCCACACAGACTTTAAATTTTCTACTTACGGTTTACCAGATAGAGCTTTTAACCGAAATGCGTAAAATAAATATTTTTGCCGGTTCAATGAACCGTAAATACCGCTTGACGATGTGAAGGAGCTGATCTCCGAGCGACTATTCAGTGAAGCGGAGTAAAGAATCTGACAGTTTCATTTGAAACTGGCCAGATAGAGCTTTGCATAGCCGTTACTGTGGAACTCCAGACTCTGGAGTTAACTCTCTTCCTCTCCGGGCAGTTCAGCTGCAGTGGCTGACTGCATATAGTCATAATATAGCAAGACTTCATGGTGTTTGAAAGAGAATTTTCTTGTGAAGTTGGTACAACAGCTTCAGCACAAATACTGTAGAACATTACATATAGGTGAATTGAGAGGGAGATTCTGTGCAGATGCTCCAGTCACAAATTTGCTTCTTCTTTCACGGGAAGAGTGGAACGCGAGGTGATCCACTCCACTGTCGAAGAAAATGTACCGTTAAAAATATTGCTGAGATTTAAACAGAACAAAAGAAGCGCAGTAAGTGACTTTCATTTTCCCAAAATGTTGACGTGAAGTTTACCTTTTAGCAGCAAGGTTATTTGAAATATAATCTGATTTTGAGAGGTATGGACATGGGGCGTCGCGCCGCTGGGGCAACACGAGACGAGATTATGGAGTTTGGGGCAGGCAGGCACACATGGTTTCAGCTCTTCTCCATCTTTGCATCACAGCAACACAAACTTGACACCAACTACGTCCACTTCACAAAACTAACTGGCACAGGGAAATTGGGCCTGGTGTAGACCTGGAGGAAAAGGAAAGGTTTGTTTGCATCCATTGCTGTGTGCATTATGTGCGATTCTGTTGCATCAGTTATTCAGATGTCATTATTTATTATACATTTTGTAGCTAGACAGGCCTGCGTGAAGCTGGCTGCTCTGTGATTGTGCTCCTGATTTACTTTTCGCTTGCAGTCTGCTAAACTATGTGATTCTCTCGGTTTTGCTTGATAAACTGCATCATTTGAAAAAAAAAAACTTGCAGGACTACCCTTGAAGGGTGGGTGAATGTATTTCTCCTGTGTCCCAGACCTCTAGATTAATTGGTTTGGAAAACAAATTCAGTATCGGACACAGGAGCTGCGAACAACTGATTTTCACTGTGTGGTGCGTTAGTTGTATTCTGCTGTATGCAGAAGGAGTGCCTGGGGCAAAGTGATTAAGTGTGGCAGGTTTGACCGGAGGTCTGTGGCTGCGATCTCTAAATTGGTTTGGAAAACGAATTCAGTATCGGGACACAGGAGCTGTGTAACATTTGATTTTCACTGTGTGGTGCGTTAGTTGTACTGCTGTATGCGAAGGAATGCCTGGGGCAAAGTGATTAAGTGTGGCAGGTTTGACCGGAGGCCTGTGGCTGCGATCTTTTTTGTGGGTGGGGCTGGGCAGTGTTCAGAAAATTGCTTGCATAGCCTTCTGCTGACAGTGAAAGTGAGAGAACATTGTGGTGGAAATAGGAGGATGACTGGACAACGTTATGTGGTATAGCAGCTGACGCCTTCAGAAGAACTTTAGCAAAACATATTTAGACCTAGTCCGCTTCGGTCCTGAGTCGCCCTTGTAATGTGGCTACAGAAGTCGAAAGGCTCCACGGTGAGCAGATTTCTGTCTGTTTGACTGCTGTTAAGGGAGGGACAGAAATGTACAAAAAAAATGCCATATAAAATAAAAACTGCCCACTGTGATATAGTGCAGTGCTGCAGTCCATAGGGACAACATGGGCGGATTGCTCTTGGGGAGGGTTAGGTGGAGGAAAACAGTTCCACCTAACGAAAATATGACGCCAGCCTTTTCACATGCAAAACGCCTGCAGGGCTCCTCCCATGCAGCTGTGAAAACTGCTGTGGTTATCAAAAGAGGTGATAGGGAAGGTTAAGGAGAAAAGGATAGCATTCAGGAAATATAAGGAAACACAGAAGAAGACAGGGCAGAGAACTTTATCAGTTAAAGTAGAAAGATGCTGGGAAGGCAGTCAGAATAGCAAAGGCCCAAACTGAGGAAAAGACAGCCAACTCTGTTAAGAAGGGGATAAGAGCTTTTATAGGTACATTAGGGAGTGAAGAAAGACCAAAGGAGGGATACTGATGCCTAATAAAGGGAGGGAATGTGGGTAGAGGGTGACAGTGAAAAGCAGGGATACTGAAAGAATATTTCTGCTCAGTATTCACAAAGGAAGGAGGGGAGGTACCTAAACCAAACAAGAGAAACACTCTGAAGACAGGGGTCGATACCAGTCCATTTACAGAAGAAAGGGTTCTGAAACAACTAATAAAATTGAAGGTGGACAAAGCAATGGGGCCTGATGGGATTCACCCAATAATTCTAAAAGAACTAAGGGTAGAGCTAGTGACACCGCTGACTACTCTCTTTATTTATTTATTTATTTATTTGCTGTTGTTGACCAGGTAAGTCACACTAGACAGCCAAGTGCCTATTTTCAGGTGTGACCCGGGAGAGTTACAAGCTTGGATAACAGGTACAGTGACAAACTGGTATTTTAACACAAAGAGTATTACATGTCATATAGAGAAATAAAGGTAAAAAGGCAATCAGTAAGAAGACACCGCCGGGAGAGGTTATAGACGGCCGGGAGAGTTAAGATAGAGAGTACATATACAGTGAGTGAGTCATATTTACATACAGTGATATTGCAGGCATTAACAGTAGTAGTAGTATTACATTTAGCCAATTTCTAGACCAGTGACCAGGAGCCGTAAGTGCAGTGGGCCTGGAGTGCGAGAGACCCCTGTGAGAGGACAGTTCATGGGACCACAGAGTGCAAGAACAAGTGGAGGAGCACTTCAGGAATGTCCAAAGGGACGTTTTAAACCCTGGATGGGAGGGTTGGACCGAGTAAGGGCAGGGAATGAGTTCCATAGTTTGGGGCATAGTTGACGGATCACGACCGCTCAAGTGCGCGGTCTGGGAATCAAGTAGTTTAGTGCCTCCTGACCTAAGGTGGTGGGAAGAGTTGTCGGGTTGAGAGGCAGGGCTAGGTAGCAGGGGTGGCTGTTCTAATGATGTTGTCAATGAAGTTCCTATTACTAAGGTGCGATGCTTCAGGGGAGCCACTCAAGGTGAGTATAAAGGTCACAGTGGTGTGTCGGGGCAGAGAGCGCAAAGTGGCAGATGCTGTTATAAGCTGTATCCCATTTCAAGAGGTTGATTTTGGCACGGCAAGGCCACTAGCCCATAACAGAGGAGGGAGGAGAACGCTTCGCCAGGGCCATCCAAGCCGCCGGGTGAGGCAGTTTTTGCCTCTGTATACAGTCTGAGTTTAACATTCGTAGCCTTCCAGATATTTCAGATATGAAGGGAAAAGTCCAGCTGGGGGTCCAGAGGACACCAAGGTACTTGACAGCAGCAGCTATCTGGAAGGCAAGCGTCAGCCCCTTGGATTAGAAGGGGGCAGGGCAGGATTTTGTTTTTATTCAGGGACCCAAAGAGCATAGCCTGTTTTTTTTAAGGTTGATGACAAGCTTATGCCCGCACAGCCAGGACTGATTTGCTGAAGTCGGAGTTTAGTTGGGAATTGCGGTGCCGATGTCTCGGCGCTATCCAAGATGACAAAGTCAGCCGGCACACAGGGTGGCAAGCCCATGGGTGATGATAGATGGTACTGCTGATGAAAGGTAGAAGAGCTGGCCGGGTCAGGACGGACCTTGGTGGACCCCGCATTGGACAGTGGTGAGGTTCATGGAGGATGGGGTGGTAACTGAGGACTGGAGGAGGGTGGATGTGATTCCTCTTCACAAAAAGTGTGAGCAGGACAGAGGCAGAAAACTACAGACCAGTTAGTTTGACCTCAGTGGTAGGAAAATGATGGAATCACTTGAAGGAAAGAATTGTTGAGTACCTAGAGGCCAGTGGGGCACAGGACCCAAGGCAGCATGGAGTCACGATGGGAAGGTAGTGTCAGATGAATCTAATAGATTTCTTTGACTGGGTGACCAAAGTAGTAGACCAGGGAGGGGCTGTGGACATGGCCTACCTAGATTTTAGCAAGGCATTTGATACAGTCCCACAAAAGATTAATATAGTTAGCCAGCCTTGAGTGGGTTCCAGGTGGTAGCCTGGATAAAAATTGACAGACAACAGGACGCAAAGGGTAGTAGTAAATGGAGTCCACAGTGAAGAAAGGAGGGTTACTAGCAGGGTACTGCAAGGTTCAGTACTGGGACAGGTCCTTTTAATGTCTTTATAAGTGACATTGCAGAGGAACTGGAAGGAAAAGTATGTCTCTTTGCAGACTACACAAAGATCTGCAACACGGGTTGATGCACAAGATGGAGTGGAAAGGATGAGAAGGAACTTGGCAAGGTTGGAGGAATGGTCAAATGAATGGCAGCTCAGATTCAATGCAAAGAAGTGCAAGTAATGCACCTGGGAAACAAAACCCAGGGAAGAGTACACGATGGGGGTGAGATACTGACAACAATAAAATGGAAAGGAACCTGGGGTAATTATATCAGATGACCTAAAGGTGGGCAAGCAATGTGAGAAGGCAGTAAGGAAGGCTGGGGATACTGGGATGCAGGGAGAGGCATCAATAGTAGAAAACAGGAAGTTGTTATCCTCTGTACAGACAGTTGGTGAGACCCCATCTGAGTACTGTGTGCAGTTCTGAGACCCCAGCTCCGAAAGACATAGACAGAGTGGAGGCTGTCCAGAGGAGGGCAACCAAATGGTGTAGGGTCTGCACCGAAGACATACGAAGGAAGACTAAAGGAGCTTAATATGTATACTCTTGAGGAAAGAAGGGAGAGAAGGGACATGATAGAAACTTTCAAGTACCTCAAGGAATCAACAAAGTCCAAGAGGGTAGCATCTTTCAGAAAAAGAGATGTGCAAGAACAAGGGGCACAATTTGAAAATAGAGGGGATGGTTCAGAGGTAATGTGAGGAAGTATTTTTCCACAGAGAGGGTGTGGATGCATGGAACAGCCTCCTGAGGAGTTTGTGAGTCAAGAACAGTGGGGAAATTCAAGAATGCATGGACAAACATAAGGCAGTCCTAGTTGGGGGTAGGAGGAAGTAAGCTGTTGGTTAACTAGGATCTGCAGCTTATCTGTGTAGTAGGAAAATGGGCAGACTAGGTGGGCCAAGCGGTCCTTATCTGCCGCCAAATTCTATGTTTCTATGTTTACCTGGGTCCATATATTTAAAGTAAGACAAGCAAAGATAACATAATAAATAATAAAGTATAGTAATGTAGTGGTAGATGAAAAGTTAACTAATCAATTAATTAATTGGGAATCATATAATAATAATCACTAATATAGATAATTGGTGGAATCGCTTTAGTAGTTTAATTTTATAGTTTTCTAACATATAGGGAAGCAGAAACGAGATATTGTATTGATTAACTACTGTAAAGCATTTATAGTTTTCCCAGTCTTGTTCTGGTTATCCTGTCTTGGTTACTCTGTATTATCCTGTTTTATTATCAGGATGAAAATGTACTTATTAATTAATATAAAAAATAAAATAAAATATTGAATGATAAAAAACACATCTAAGAAGGCTAATGAGGCTGACTAAATGCGTTTTTAAGGCAGCCTTGAAGGTCTCGTGGACAGGCACTCTCTAATCTGATGAGGTAGAGAGTTCCACAGGTTAGGACCATATATGCAAAAAGATCTCACCGCAAGGTCTTCAAATGTACCCTGGGAACCTCTAGTAATCCCTTATCAGTAGAACAGAGCAGGTGGAGGGGGAAGTAGGGATGCAGGAGGTCTTGCAAATAATGCAGTCCCTGTCCATGTAGGGCCTTATAGGTCAGCAAAAGACCTTGAAGGTGGTCCTCCACCACACTGGGAGCCAGTGCAGTTTACAGAGCGCAGGGCATGACATGGCTAGATTGAGACAGGACCGTCAACAGCTTGTCTGCACCATTCTGTACCAGCTGCAGGCGGCGGACGCCTATCCACAGAAGCCCCACGGAGAGTGTTGCAGTAGTCAAGGCGGGAGGTCACAAAGCCATGGATTAGGTAGGAAGGTCAACGGGCAGAATGAGATGTTTTATCCTGGTGATATTCCCAGATGATAAATGAGGTCTTGACGGTTGACACCTGTGATTTAAGCGCCAGCTCGCTATAAAAAATCACGCCCATATTCTGCACTTGTTCGGAGGACCTCAGCTGCCTGCCCCCAGAACAAGCCCAGAGGGCTGAGCAGCCAAGGGCCCTCTACCCGACTTCACCAGGGTCCAACAACACCTCAGTCTTATCCGGATTCAAACTCAACCAGCTGGCACTCATCCAGTCCTGAATCTCGGCGCGACAGATGTTAAAGATAGACAGCATCATCCTGCTCGGGCACAAAGAACAGGTATAGCTGAGTATCATCTGCATAGCAGTGAAAACTCAGCCCATACCACCTTATAATGTCTCCCAATGGCAGCTATATACACCGCAAACAACATAAGGGACAACATGGAGCCCTGTGGCAACCCACAGGTCAGGGGAAGGGCACAGCAAAAACAGATGCTACTCTGAGTCCTGCCCATGAGAAAAGAATGGAACCATCTGAGGACCATACCAGACAGTCCACAGATCAGCCAGAGGCGCCCAGTAGCACCCCATGGTCCATGGTGTCAAATGCTGTGGAGAGATCAAGGAGAACCAAGATCGAACGGCTCTTCCGATCTCTCGCCATCAGGAGGTCATTATACCTGAACAAGCGCTGTCTCAGTACTATGCCTCTTCCTAAATCCAGACTGAGAAGAACATAGACCTTGTGGGTGGTAAGATGGTCCTTGAGTTGCAACGCCACTACCTTCTCAATAACCTTACCCATTAGTGTGCCCATGCCATCGTACTCAGCATCTCAGCATGCTGATCTCAGTATTAAGAGTGATCGGATATCCAATTATATAAATGGATATCTCAAATTTGAGCTGATTTTAGGATACTGGATCTCAATATCCTAAATTCTAAAATATCAGATATCAAATTGGATTTAGATTTTAAAATGTGAAAATCCTAAATGGCCATCTTCTTCTTCTAATACAATTTTTGTCTCTGATTATGTACAGCTATTTTTACATAATATATGCATTCACTGTATTCTGTTTTATGACTAGGATGGAGTTGAATCTTACGATATCAAAAAACAGGATCAGATTAGGATTCAGATAATCCTAACATCTGACAAATCTGGTGTTGAACTGGATTTCTAAATATCTGATCATCTGTACTCAGATACAGTAAAATCCTAAAGCTAAAACTTTAAGGAGTTTAAGAAGCTGCAACAGCTAAACTTAAAGAGGCTTAAGAGGCTGCAACTGATAGCAATCTGATAGCTTAATGGCCAGATGCAACACTGAGGACAGCCAAAGTATCAAAGATAGCAGGTTACACAGAAACACAGCAAGTTATGGTAAAAGGACCAGTGGTTTGTTGTGTCTGCCCAGTGCTTATCTGAGCCACTTCAACCTTTCACTGGTCTGGCCCAGGACAATGCCTTAGTGGCAGTCCTCCGCCTCCCGCTGCCTCCTCCTGAAAACAGGTTGGCTATTTTCTAGAGAAACTTTACTTGTCCTCCAAGGAAAGCAGTCAAATGAGGAATCTTAAAAGATCATCTCAATACAACTAACTGCCACAGTACAAAGCTTGACATCGGATATTCAGTAGGTTTTTTTTTTTTTTTAATAACATTTTTTACATTGCCAGACTACTGATAGACTAAGGAGCTTGTTTGGGTATCTTAACTGCCTTCCTATGATGGCACGCTGCTGTTGTTATGTATAGAATACAACAGTTATTAGAGTTAATGCATCTGTCAGGCAATCATTTGCTGCTGAATTCATTTCCCATCAAGAAAGCTGGCTTGTCTGTAAGCTCATGTTGCCAGAGTTGAAGCCTGGATGATGACAGATGCACACACATTTTCTTAACCGTCTGGCAAAGAATGCTACTGTATGTAAAAGAGGAATTATCTTGAGATTTCTTTTAAAGGAGTTCTAGATAAGCAACTAGAAATGTTTAAACGTGATTTATAGCTTGAACCATCTCTTCACAGAACTGAAATGGACTCCTGAATAAAAAAATGTTCCACCAGCCCTTTCTAAATTCACTATTTACTGATTGATTGATTTATTAAAATTTGAAGGCCCAAGAGAGTGTTTTAAAGGCCAAAGCCTTGTATCCCAATTCCCAAAGGTCCCAGGGTAGAGACTGCATACAATAATGTTATAATATTACTAAGTTTACACAGACCACTTGTAACAAAACATTAAATATACTATAAGAATTACATGCAGTAGTTAGCAGTCAACACAACTGGTGTCAGGAATACCCGCGTCTGTTTTGTATCTATCAAGTAGAACTAGCCAGCAAATTGGAAACTATCATCACACATTTACTGCCAGGTTCTACAGTTCAGTAAGGAATAACACCACCATGGTGTCCAGGCATGCTCTGAAATGCAGATGGCTCAGATAATGTTGCTAGGCATGAGGCGCATGCCGAGTGCCTTCAACCACCTGATAAGTCCATATATTAGATACCCAGACACCCTGAAGGGTGCTAGCCTACTTGTAAAATAGATCCTATATTGATGTGTGAAATATAGACGGTTAATATATGATCTGTCTAGGCATGCTCTTATAACCATACAGTCCAGTAATGTTCTCGGTCAAATCAGATCACTAGGATTTCATCACTT
Organism: Neoceratodus forsteri; assembly: GCA_016271365.2. Taxonomy (NCBI): domain Eukaryota; kingdom Metazoa; phylum Chordata; order Ceratodontiformes; family Ceratodontidae; genus Neoceratodus; species Neoceratodus forsteri. The sequence continues at coordinate 11,691,660 of CM057450.1, read as the reverse complement.
ATTTTATAAGGATGCACAATTATTTACAGAAGGTTTGGTGTATTAACGGTAATGATGTCATGTCTGCAAACATATTTCACTTAAAAACTAATATGTAAAGCAATAATTATAGAACAATTTAGCAACAACCTCCTGTGGCAATTTTCTAAAGAACCATGGTCAATACAATTAAGATACCATCATTTTAAAGTACACTTTTAATCCTATAATTGTTTTTGAACTGCATGAATGAAAGTGATAATGGTCATTGTACTGTAAATGTTTCTGAACACAAAACATGAATCTGTAATACATTTGACAGATTAATATCTAGTTTCACCATCTTCAAAACCATTCCTTAACCTTTAATTTTCATAAAAGTTGGCAGTGCTTAAAACTCATAAAAAACTCTGCAGGTGCAAAATAACACTCAGCAACATCTAGTTATGTTGGACATATGATCAAATATTAAAAAACAAGGAACTGTCTTATCGCCTGTCGCCTGAGTGACGGTACATGGCTAGGACGCTGTCCCACTGGACTGAATCCACCTAAGGAAAAACGATTGAACAATTACTGTCTATCACAATTTAAATTTTCAAAGATAGTAGTTTTCTTTTGCTACTACCCTTCTTACCCCAACAGCTTACCCTCCATGGCAGGGGTGGTGGGGAGCCCCAACCTGACCCACAAGGACCGGATACAATTTCAGGTGGTGCCCTATCGAGGGTGGCGCCTATGGCAGACAGCCATCATGCCTCTCGACTGACCACAATTTCCGCTTTTTCCTGCAGAGGCGCATGCAGTGCCAGCAGTGGTTGCCCACATGTGCATCCGCATTTGTGGCACCCCCTGCCGGCTGCTCCACCTCCATGCCCCACTGTACAGGACCTGATGCCAACACCCAGCCTCTGCTAGGTGTCAGGCAAACACCGGGCTCTGTTCCCCACCCTCCTGGGAGAGAAGAGCTGTCCTCCGGACGCCAATCCTCTGCCACCCCAGCCGCCCCTCGATGACTCCGCACAGTTCGCCAGAATGGCAGTAGGTAAGGCATCGCTGCCTCAGCCCTCCACGCCACTGGGCCAGCACAAAGATAGTAGTTTTAAAACAGTTTTATAAACAGCTCTAAAATTCCAGTGTTAAACACCCAAATGGGTATGTTTCTTCATAAGTCAACACTGCTTAACCTTTGTTAGAAGCAGTCTGACTGTTTGACCAAATAACGGACCTGCCACAAGGCTAGATAATCCAATATTTCCATCCAGTTGATTTCTAAGTTTTGTCACAGGTCGTGCTTTGCTTGTTGTCACATGCAAAAATGTATACTTTCATCTGTTCTACATTTTTCTCATTGCACTGAATTCCTTCATTTGAGACCACTCCATGTTGATTGCTTCCACATAAATACTGGTACATGGAAATGACACTGTACAAAATAACTTCCTACTTCTTTGTAAAAGAAAAGTTGTTTTTCTGACCTCTATAAAATATTGGTTTGCTCATCAGACTTCCTTCCACAGCACATCTTGACCTCTACTATACAATATAAAAGATTTTACAAAGCATGCTTCCGTTTGAACTTTTAACATACTTAGCAACAGCCTCTTTGCCAAGGTTACATTTTGCCTGTTTTTTCCACAAGGCAATTTTTATACTAAAAGTTTATCAGGCATTTAGTACATTCCGAGATGGCATATCAAAGATGTAGTTTGCATGAAGAGCAGTGTGTAGGATCCATAGCAGGAGGCAGGGAGAGAACAACTATCCAAACTGTTTAGTTTCTGAATGTCTCTCCACCTTCTGATATATCGAATCTTAGTGGGCCCTAGATTCAAAAGTTCGGGTTTATTCCTTGCACAGGCCCTTACCAGAGTGCAGATTAGCACAATATCCTGCATTTGCTATATTCAAGCAAGTTTGGAGCATAGTGTGAGTGCTTTACATTTGTTTGAAAATAGCCCCAAGAGCTCAGCCCCAATGATGGCGCTAGTTGGTGTTCTCCATTGAAACACAACCCCCTGCTGGACACAAGGAGGGTATGCATCTATGCTTAAGACTGGGCTTTCAAGGAGTAAATGTGGCTTGACGTTTCAAAGTTGTTTGTGCTCTTTTCATTAACGCATAATATTAGAATGTTCCAGTGTATGTGACCTCTTTGCTCGTGAAGGGGCCTAAAAGGTTGTTTGTATGTCGCTATAACTTCACTACTCACGAGGCAGAAGCACCTGCTCCTTCGATTTGCATGGAGGGCTCTCCTCCTGTGCTGTGTTGTCATCCTCCCCAGAGCCTTGTTACCATAATAAAAGAGAACAGTGAGTGGCCCATCCCACCACACTCGCCTGATCCCGATATTAAAAACAAAATAAATAAAATAAGAGAATACACAAAGGCCCTCCTTTGTGCCAGTGGTCCCCTTCCCTTACTCTCACAGGATCCCCATGTAGTTTCCTAAAAATAACATAATCCTTCCCTGGAAGTCCAGTGGCACCCTCACCAAATCCCTAAAGTAAGTATCTTTCAAATAATAAAACCCTTCCCTGGCAGTCTAGTGGTGCTCCCTCCTCAAGTGATCTGTTTGCTACAATCCTTAAAATAATATTCTTCACTGGTAGCCTAGTGGTGCCACTTCCCTCACATGATCCCTGTGACAGTATCCTTATGAAAAACAGATTACTCACCTGTAACAGTAGTTCTAAGAGTAGTACATGATGTACATCCACACTTCTGGCAATGTTCCTTTCCCTTTAAGGCTTGCCGGAATGTCTTTAAGCTGGCTCCTTTCATGCACCCGAGTGATAACTCCCCAGCACCACTCTATGACGCCAGATTTTAACGCTGAAGCAAGACCAGTGTGCCACTTGCCAGGGAGGTCGGGGTCAGTGTGGATGTACATCACATACCACTCCTAGAACTGTTACAGGCGAGTAACCTGTTTTTCTAGGGACATGGATATGATGTACTATCCACATTTCTGGCAGACTCCTAGCAGTTCTCAGGAGGAGGGGCAAGCAGACACCCCTATTTAGGAAGAGAGACTGGAGAAATGAGACCCCAAAACCAGCATCCCAGCATGACTCTGGGTCGATGTGGTAGTGGGAAATGAAGGTGCGTATTACTTCCAGGAAGCAGCCTGCAGATTTCCTGGATAGGGACATTCCTGAAGCAGCCACCGAGGCAGCATTATGATGGGTGGAATGAGCCCTTAGCCCTATGAGAGGCTCCCCACCCGCCAACTTATAGCAGTGGTCAACACAGGATACAATACACCCGCCAATCGCCTCCTAGCTGCTGGTCTTCCAGGTGCGGCTTCAGCGTAGGTTATAAATAGCTGGTGAACCTCTCCCCAAACTCCAGCCATGCGCTCCTTGCAGTAGGCGAGTGCTCACCAATGGTCCAAGCATGGAGTCTGTGCTCAGCCTCCGAGGTGTAGTTGGTGAAGCACACCAGAGATTGATCACCTGGCTATGTGAACTCAGCCACAACCTTCAGTAGGAACTTCAGGTTGGGGCAAAGGACAACCTTGTCCCTGTGAAAGATCAGGTAAGGAGACTCCACCAAAGTACCTGGAGCTCACTGATCCTTCTGGCTGACATGACAGCCCCAGGAAGGTGGTCTTCCATGACAGGTGAGACATGTCACACCTGTGCATCGGTTTGAATGGCTTGCCCATGAGCTTGCCAAAACAGCAACAAGTCCCAAGGTGGTGGTGGTTCATGCACCAGAGGGAAAATGTGGTCAAGGCCTTACAAAAGCACCAGACCAGCTGCTCCTGCACCACTGACGGTACACCAGCCTGCACCTGGTATGCCAAGATGGCTGCCAAGTGTACGTTAAGGGTCATCACCAAAGGCCCGATTGAGACAGGGACCAAAGGTAGTCAAGAATGCTAGTCACTGGATAAGATAAATGGTCAAGTCCCTTGCCCTGGCACCAAATGGAGAACCTCTTCCATTTGAAGGCATAGCATTTTGGGTCACTCCTTCTGAGAAACCTTGATCACGGTGAGGACATCTTCAGAGAGACTGAAAGCCTGGAACTCTAGCTGCTCAGGAACCAGGCTGTCAGGTGCAGGGAACTGAAGGTCCGGATGGAGTACTTCCTCTGATTACAAGAGAGCAGGTCTGGGCGGAGAGGAAGACACCATGGGAGCCTGCAGCTAAGGCTGTGGATATCGGAGTACTAGAACTGGCGGGGCCAGTCCGAGCCAACAGAATCATCCATGCCCTGTGTGACGTGGACAGCCAGTTCTAAGTGCTATATCATTTTTTTAAATATAAAATGTATTACTGACTGTCTCTGCTGAGAAATCTGGTACTCTTGAAATTACCTCACTCCCCACCCTGGTTTCAGCTGAAAGATGAAAAGCCATGAGAAAATACTAAAACAGCATGTAGATCAACCACACACACATTTTTAGATAATAGGTGTTACGTGGAAGGCCTGAAACTAATTACAGGGTGGAAGAAGCTTGAGTTGAGCATATCCACTTTTTTATGATGCTGGAGAGGAAACCCAGGTTGTTACACAGGGGTGTGAAATTTAAATGCTCCTGTGAAGTTCTGCGTGAGAGAAGATGCAGCATGGATCAAAGAGATGTCATTTGAAGGAAATGAGTCATGCTGAGGATTGCAGAATTTAATTCTTGAAAAGACAACCTTTTTATTAAATATATATTTTTTATATATATTCTGACAGAGGAGGAGCTAGATGACCTCACCCAAAAAGGGTTGGCAAATACAGTTTGCTTAAGGAATATTCTGTTTTACTGAGACACTTTTATCTAGACTCTGACAAGGACACATCTGTGAGCACATTAAGCAGGTATTTCGAGACTAAGTACTGTGGTAGGAATTGCACTGTTAAAACATGTTTTGTTTAAGAGATTTTTATGTCTTGTGATACAAGAGTTCTGTATTTTGTGTCTGACATATTTTTATCTATTTTTACTACAAACTCTTTTTAGAGCATACTTGGTCTGTCTTTGTTTTTCCTTCACTTGCAAGAAGAGTATATATGGTTATAGCAGACAAGCTAACGCTTGAATGGTGGTACCAAACTGGAAAGAGAAGAGTTCTAAATCTGAGGTCTTTATTAAAGTTTTTAAGAGTTCATCTCTGTATACCTAGTTAGGTGCCCGTGAGGCAAAGATATCTGGCCTCCAAGACAGAAATATCTGAGCCTGTGCATTGGGTACACTAGCAAGAGGTTCACGGTTTGAATCCTCCAAGACTTGAGACCAAAGGTTGATCCGAACTCACAAAACAGACAAGAGGGTTACTTTGTTCTGTTAAACTGTTCACAAGACTGCCTCAGAGGTTGGCACTTTGGGAGTAGAGGGCCTGACCTGCAGAGTGGGTTTGTGACAGATTGGTTGTCAGCGGTGGCATAATTTTGGTATCACACGCTTTTATTGTTCTGTGTCAGCTGAGACCGTAAGCTCTCTTGCAAAGAAAGAAAAAAGGCAGAGTTTGATTTTAAAAGGAAACAGAACTATATATCACTTGGTGTACACTCAAGTTCCTACCCGTTTTTTTTCCTAAAGTGCAAGTCAGAGTAGCCATAGTCAGGAAGAAGATGGCTTCCGACTATAGTGAGCACACTGTAGATTACTTTAAAGCAGTTGTACGGGACGGAGGAGTCCTGTTTGTGGTGACAGCCAAAAGCAGAACCTCATAAAGGCCCTGATGGTAGCAGATACCCAGAGCAGCAAGTCACAGACCGTGACTGAAAGGTACCAGACCTCGAGTGTGGCAGGGCTAGCGGCCAGTGCTGTGTCCAGCTCTGGTGAGGAGGAGCAGGGCCACTGTCAGTGAAGGGCCACAGCAGCAGGGGATGGTCACCAGTATCCTGAATCAGAGGTACTCACACTGCAAACTGAGTTGCGAGGATGGAACTGGAGGCAGAGCGGCAACAGAGGGAGGTAGACCGTGAGCAGCGTGAGTGCCAGCTGAGCTGCAGGAGGAGAAGAGAGAGGAGCACCAGAGGCAACACTAATTGGAGCAGAGACGTACTCACCAACGGCACCAGGGCAGGTAAGTGGTTTGGGTTTAACTGGGACTGCAGGACTGGGTTACAAATTGAACTCCAAATTAACAGCCGAGTTTAAAAGAGGGGAGGACATGCATGCCTTTTAAATTCTTCTGAAAAAGTTTGTATTCAGGCTAAAATTCCTAGACAGTCCTGGAGCTTCCAGCTATCCATGCTACTTACCGGAAAAGCTTGGGATGCACTGGGTCAAATGGACAATGAGGACAACAATGACTACAGCAAGCTAAAAGCTGCACTGTTAAAAAGTTTGAATTAACTGCTGAATCATACAGAGCTAAATTCCGTAAGTTCAGGAGAAGCCCTGATATGAGCTACGAGGAGCTAGCCATGAAACAACTTCAGTTTTAAAACGCTGGTGGAAGGAATTGAGGCAAACTCTGTTGATAAAATTGAAAATGTGATTTTATTAGAACAGTTTTATTGGGCTTGCCCACCAGAGCTAAAACCTGGCTAGAGGACCAAGATCCCAAAACAGTGCAAGAGGCTGCTGAACTGTCGGACCGCATGCCAAGAGCAGACCTGTCCTGAGAGCAAATGGGTGGGCATGGCAGGGCAGAAAGGGAAAAGCACCTTCAGGGCAGCTAAAACCCTCACTGCCTCCACCAAACCAGTCAGTCCCATGTTTCAGAGAAAAGATTTCTCTGAGAGAAGAAATGAATGTTGGTTGTGTGAGGAAACTGGGCATATTGCCAGACAGTGTCCCAAAAAGGCGAGCCATACTACATAACCGGTACTAGAAAATAAATGGGTTGTTTGTGTGTCCCTGGAAGCATGCCAGTAAACATGAGGGAAACATGCACCCAGTCATGGTAAATGGTGTGCAGACACAAGGGTTAAGGGACACAGGGCATCCCGACATTAGTAAAGGGGATCTGGTACAGTCTGGTTAGCTTATACCCATAAATACATCACTGTCCAAGGGTTCACTGGTGAAGAGAAAAATTACCTCTCGCTAGTGTTCTCTTAGACTGAGGTGAAACAGGGGAAAGGTGCAACAGGTGACTATAGCCAAAACATTAGCAGTGGATGTGACCCCTGGGCAACAATCTCCAGCAGGGGATGGTATGTGCAGTTACCCGTAGCAGCCGCAAGGGAAAATAGTAGTTTCCTGAACCCCACAGAAACCAGTGTAGAAACCTCCCAGAGGCTGGTTCCCAGCCTGCCTCCAGAGGGAAGACTGATAAAAAGGGATAGAAATTTCCCAGTAGCAAGTGACCACACAGCTATGGAAGGTTACTCCCAAGAGGGAGGGTGACCCACTGTCAGAGGGTTGGGATTGACAGTGATCCTGAGGCCCTGGCGCTAGTGCTAATCACCCCTAGTTTAGCGACTGAAGGGGACCTGTCCCATGCCTTGGGAATGTGTGAGGGGTTCGAGAGCTGCTCAGAGAAGTGACCCTAGTTTAGAGAAGCTGAGGGCTTGGGCAGACTCGACGGCACACAGGGAGGTGATGGCATACATAAGGTTTATTGGGAAAATGGACTTATGCATACTCAGGCAGTACAGACAGAGGGAGGGATGCTAGGCAGGCAGCTTGTCGTTCCCCAGGGTATCGTGAGCAGTTGCTCAAAATTGCACATGATATTCCCTTTGTCTGGTCATCTGCGAATCACGCCACACAGCAGATGGCCCAGAATTTCTACTGGCCTAACTTCACCCAGCAGGTGAAGGAGATTGCAGGTCTTGTCACCGTGCCAAGAAATAGGGAAGGCGGCAAGAAACCCAAATCACCCTGATTCCCTTGCCCATAGTGGAGGAGCCATTCCAGAGGCTGGGAATGGATATTGTGGGGCCTTTAAATACCCCCAGCTCCTCAGGGAAGAGATCCATCCTGACTGTGGTAGATTATGCCACCCATGACCCAGAGGCAGTCGCCCTATCCTCACTGAAGAAAGACAAAGTGGCAGATGCCTTACTTGGGATTTTCTCCTGTGTTGGTTGCAGGAGCTTATCACCAATCAAGGGGTTCCTTCATGTCGGACCTGATGAAATGTTTATGAGAGAAGTGTGGGTGGTGCAGAGATGCATGACACTGTATCACCCACAATCCAGTGGATTGTGGAACGATCAATGGTACCCTAAAGTCAATGCTCTGGGCTTGCTGAACAGCATGGGAGGGACTGGAGAAATACCTTCCCACCTGTTGTTTGCAAGAGTCGACAGGATTTTCCTCCTTCAAACTCTTATATGGATGCTGGGCATGAGGCCCCTAGACTTGATTCAGGAGGACTGGGAAGGCAAGCACGCCACCCAGGAACTCCCATTGTGGATTACGTCCTTAGGTTTAGGGAAAGGCTGAAGGAGCTTATGGGGACAGCCCAGAGCAACCTAGCAGCTGCCCAACAGAAACAAAAGTGTGGTACGACCGCAGAGCCAGAGCTCGCCGTATATGGTGGGTCAGGAAGTCATGGTCCTTATTCCAGTCCGGAAAGACAAGCTGCAAGCTGAGTGGGCAAGACCGTGCGTAGTGGTTAGGAAGGTAAATGATGTGAACTACATTGTGGAGTTACCTGACAGAAGACAGACAGAAAGGATGTACCATGTGTACATGATGAAGCCATACATAAGTAGGCTGACATAGTGTTTGAAGTGTGTAGTCATGGGAGGGGCGGACGAAGGAGACCCCTTCCGGATTGCTGGAAGAAAGTGCGGAGTCCTGTGGAGGCAGTAAAATTGTCTCCCCAGCTGACCCCGGCCAGATCCAGAAAGTGAGTGAGGTTTTAGCGGACTTTGCCCCTTGTTTAGCGCCAAGCCTGGACTAACCCCTTAGTGACTCATGATGTGGAAACAGGGACACAGACGCCCACACGGGCGGACAGCATATCTGGTGTCAGAGGCTGTTCAAAAGGAAATTAGGAGGAAGTGGAGGAGATGCTGGATTTAGGGGTAATCCAGAGATCCCACAGCCCCTGGGCCTCACCTGTAGTCCTTGTGCCTAAGCCAGATGGTGCTACTCGTTTCTGTGAGCACTATTGTGGACTGAATGCAGTCATGAAGTCTGACGCCACCGATGCCCCAGACGGACGAACTCCTGGACAAGTAGCGTTGACAGACAGAGCTAGGGAGAGGTCTGCCTTCATCACTCGATAGGCTTATCTGAGTTTAAAGTAATGCCTTCGAATGAAGAACGCCCCTGGCCACTTTCCAGAGGTTGTGAATCAGGTGTTAAATGGTGTTGAGGAGTACGCTGTGGTGTACCTGGATGACACTGCCATCTTTAGTACCAGCTGGGAGGAACACCTATCCCACCTTAGGGAAGTGCTGGACAGGATACAGAGGCTGGGCTCACTGACAAAGCCGAGAAGTGCCAGGTGGCCATGGGGAAGTGGCATACCTTGGGCATGTGGTAGGCCGGGACAGCTCCATCCTAACTCAATAAAGACAGAGGTGATCCAGGCGTGGCCCAGACGAGAAACCCAGAAGCAGGTCAGGAGTTTTAGGACTGCAGGGTACTGCAGGAAATGTGTACCCAAAGTGCCCTGGCTGCTCCCTATCTGACTTGACAAAGAAAAAGATGCCAAAGAAAATTACCTAGGGCCCAGCCTGTGAGGAAGACTTTACTAGATTAAAGGAAGCACTGTGCAGTGCTCCTGTTTTGACAAGTCCCGACTATAGCAAAACTTTTATAGTTCAGACTGATGCCTCAGGCGTGGGTATTGGGCAGTACTGAGCCAGACATCCAGCCAAGGGACAGATCACCCAGTAGTGTACCTGATTAGAAATTACTTCCCAGGAGCAAGCGTACTCCATGGTGGGAAAGGGGTGTCTTGCTCAGTGTGGGCCCTAAAGAAATTAGAGCCATACTGTATGGGCAGCATTTTGTGGTGCAGACTGACCACACACCCTGGTTTGGCTGACGAGATGGGGAAAACAATGGCAGACTGCTAAGATGGATTCTTGCTTTACAAGGGTATGATCTAAAATAGTACATAGGGCTGGAGCCAAAAACAGAACTCGGATGGGCTGTCTAGGGTCTATGAGGACAGAACTGATTTTGGAAGCTCATCCCATATAGGGGAATAGAACCCCCAAATTCAGTCTAGGTGGGTGGAATTGTGACGTGGACAGCCAGTTCTGAGTGCTGTATAATTTTTTAATATAAAATGTATTACTGACTGTCTCTGCATGAGAAATCTGGTACTCTTGAAATTACCTCACTCACCCCCAACCAGGTTTCAGCTGAAAGATGAAAAGCCATGAAAAATGCTAAAACAGCATGTGAGATCACCCACACACATTTTAGATACCAGGTGTTACGTGGAAGGCCTGAAGCTAATTACAGAGTGGAAGAAGCTTGAGTTGAGCATATCCACTTTTTCTATGACGTTGAGGGAAACCAGGTTGTTACACAGGGTGCAAAGTTTTAAATGCTCCTGTGAAGTGTTTGTGAGAGAGGATGAGCATGGATCAAAGAGGTGTCATTTGAATGAAATGAGTCATGCTGAGGACTGCAGAATTTAATTCTTGAAAAGACATCCTGTTTTTTATTAAATATATAATTTTATATATATTCTGACAGAGGAAGAGCTAGATGACCTCACCGAAAAAGGGTTGGCAAATACGGTTTGCTTAAGGAATATTCTGTTTTACTTCAGAGACACTTTTATCTAGACTGACAAGGACACATCTGTGAGCACTTTAAGCAGGTATTTAGAGACTAAGTACTGTAATAGGAATTGCACTGTTAAAACCTGTTTTGTTTAAGAGATTTGTATGTTTTGTGACATAACAGTTCTGTATTTTGTGTCTGACATATTTTTATCTATTTTTAGTAAAATCTTTTAGAGCATACTTGGTCTGTCTTTGTTTTTCTTCACTTGTAAGAAGAGTATATATGGTTATAGCAGACACGTAGCATAAGCTTGAATGGTGGTACCAAACTGGAAAGAGAAGCGCTTAAATCTGAGGTCTTTACTAAAGTTTTTAAGGGTTCATCTTTGTATACATGGTTAGGTGCCCGTAGGCAAAGATATCTGGCCCCGAAACAGAAATATCTGAGCCTGTGCATTGGGTACACTAGCAAGAGGTTCACAGTTTGAATCCTCCAAGACACGAGATCAAAGGTTGATCCAAACTCATAAAACAGACAAGAGGGTTACCTTGTTCTGTTAAACTGTTCACAAGACTGAGCTCGAGGTTGGCACTTTGGGAGTAGAGGCCTGACCTGCTGAGTAGGTTTGTGACACCTTGTCCCTCCTGGCTTTGATCAGTACTCTGTGGATCAGAGAAAATGGAGGAAGGCACACAGGAGGCCTGGGGTTCGGGCCTCACAAAGGCATCCCCTACAGCATTCTCTGCTGAGGGAAGCAGGCACAATATAGCCTCAGCTTCCATTCTCCCGGAGGCGAACAGATCCACCAGAGCAGTGCTCCATCAGGAGAACAGGCTGTGTACTACCTCAGATGGAGAGACCACTTGTGAGACGCATTGCCCACACGACTGAGGGTGTCTGCCAGCTGGTTGGAGATGCCAGCCACATGGGTGACCAGGAGATTGGCATCCAGGCTGAGCATGAGGATTCAGATGCAGAGAGCTTCCTGCACAAGGAAGGAGTGTGTCCTGCCATGCTTGTTGAGGTAGTACATGGTTATGGTGTTGTCCATCTGGTCCTGAAAGACCTGACCCTAAATGTGCAGAGCAAAGGCTGTCAGCACCAGCCAAACTGCCTGAAGCCCCAGCAGGCTGATATGGCATCGGACCTCAGGAGTCCAGAGTCCATGGACTCAGTGGTTCCTGAGGTGGGCACCACAGCCAATCAGGGACGATAGGTATTGATGGTGACTGTCGGCTCTGGGACAAACAGATCCCTTCCTGCAGATGTTCTGGGACTAACCACCACTGGAAGGCGTCTCATGTCAGCTTGGTTACAGTGACCGGTTGGTCAAGTGGCCCTGCGGGCATCATTGGCAGGTGAGCTCCCATTGCAAACAGCACATTCTCCGCTTGGGCCCAACAGGCTTCACTGGTGCATGCTGCCATGTATCCCAGGAGGCGAGGAAGTCCTGAGCAGGGCACAACTGCCAACCTGAACTGATCAGGCAAAGGAGGAGGGAGCCTCTGCCCGGTCTGCTGAAGTCGAACCCTGGCTCTGCAAGAGTCAAGGCCCACCACGATAAACTATATCACCCGTGAAGGTATGAGCTCTAGTTTGGCCTTGCTGACCAGGAGGCCAAGGGACAAGCAAGTCTGGAGGGCCAGGTCCCTGGACTGCTCTACCTCCTCCTGTAGGGACCGCTATAAGTCAGTCATCCAGGTAGGGTTCACCGGACCCCTCAGCGCCTCAGGTAGGCTGTCACCAATGCAATGCATTTGGTGAAGACCTTGGGAGCCAAGGACAGGCCAAGGGCATGGCCTGGAACTCAGAAAATCCCTCTGCACAGAACCACAGGAACTGGTGGTGAGGTGGACGGATGGGAACGTGGAAGAATGTGTCCCAAAGATCCAGAGAGCAGAACCGCATGTTCTGCTCCAGAGCTAGAATGATCTGCGACAGAGTGACCATCCTGAAAGTGCCCAGTTGAAGGAGTTTGTTCAGGTCATGCAGATCTAAGATGGGGCCCAAGACCCCATCCGCTTTGGCACCCAGAAGTACCTGGAGACAAACCTGGGGTTCAATGGAGAGTCAGGGACTGGAGCCACTACCTCGTTCTGGAGGGTTGGAAATGTCTTCATGAAGGATGACAATATGTTAGCAGACACCATGTCCTCCCATGGGGCAAGGGCTCGGCAAGAAGGATAAGCCTCAAACTCTAGAGGGGCAAACCCTGACCGACCACCTCGAGGACCCACCTGTCACTGGTGACAGCACACCAGGCGGAAAGGAAGTGGCGGAGCCGGCCACCCACAGGAGGACCTAGGGGAGTGAGGATGGGCATGGGGGAGGCACCTCCATCCCATCACTGGTCAGGCTTACAGGCGGAGGACAGACTGGCTGAGGAAGCAGCAGGGCCTTGACCACCTGACTTTCAGATGACCGAAGCAGCAATTTCGGTAGGAGCGCCAAGCCTGGGCCTAGGGCCTGCTGCCCAGCTGGGGCTGGGACGGCTTGGCCACGGGCAGAGAGGGGCCAAAGGGCTTCTTTCTTTGGTGCTTAGAGCCTTGGGATCCCTCTGGGTGGAAGTAACAGAGTCCAGGGTGCACTGGACTTCTCTGTGCGGGTAAGGTGTCCTTCCACCCCAGACCCGAACAAGTCGATGCCCAAGAAGGGACCTCTGCCAGCTTGTGCTGGATACCTGCCCTAAAGGTTGAGATCCTCAGCCAAACCCTGTAGAGCATGGCCATTGTGGCAGCCACAGACCGACACAGGAGTCACCCATGCATGGCTGTCTGGCTGCTGCTTAGTCACCGCTTGGCCCTGGTCCCGGACCTGCTTGACCGTGGTCTGTAAGTCAGCTGGTAGCTGGGAAGCACCTCATCAAGAGCGTCTAAGAGGGCATCAGTGAAGTGGGCCATCAAAAGAGTCAAATTTGCTTGTCGAAGGCAGACAGAAGAGGCCACATAAGAAAAATTACTCACCTCAGTAATGTTGTTTCTTCTAATGGAGTCTTGCTATATTATGACATATGCAGTGAGTCCCAACCTTGAACTGCTCCGAGGTGAAAGAGTTAACTTTCCATGCCAGGCATGGGCAGCTGAGCTCGAGCTCGGTTGAAAACTCTGTCTGTTGTTCTTCAAACTCAAACTGTCAGATTTCTACGCTAAACTCACTAAGGTCCTGTGTGGAGCTGTAAACCTACACTAGCCAACTGGCTACTAAATATAAGAACACATTTTTGGTCCCAAACAAAGACTCAAGTCAGGAGACCCAAAAATGAAAACACACACACCCAGTCACCCCAAAAAAGGGAGGGGTGAAAACAAGGTGGGCATCTACTAAGTGCCAACACTGCACTGCCCACCCACATCCCAAAACAGAGGTTCTGAGAGGGACAGGCAGGGGAGGTCATAATATAGCAAGACTCCATTAGAAGAAACAACATTACTAAGGTGAGTAATTTTTCTTCAAACAACATGAAGTCTTGCTATATTATGACATATGCAGACTACACAGCAGTACCTCCATGGAGGAGGGACAGAACCTACTTAGGAAATAGGCTCTGAAGCACAGCTGTGCCAAACCGAGCATCACTCCTAGCCTGGGTGTCTGGAGAGTAATGCTTGGTAAAAGTGTGAACTGTTTTCCAGGTAGCTGCTTGACAAATCTCTAGAATGGGGATGTCCCTGGCAGCAGTCAGGGAAGCAGCTGTACCTCTGGTAGAGTGAGCCCTCAGGCCTGAGGGAGGAACCTTACCCAGCTTTTCATAACAGAACTGGATACAAGAGACAATCCACCTGGCAATGGATCTTTTAGTGGCAGGTTTCCTTTACCAACCTCACCATAAGTGAGGAACAGTTGGAGGAGTCAAACCTGTGACCCTTGGTACGCCTATGTAGTAACTAAGGGCTCTCTTCACATCAAGCTGTGCAGCCTCCTCTCGCCAGAGGAGGAATGGTCAGTGAAGTACACTGGAAGAGAAATAGATTGATTAAGGTGGAAATCTGAAACCACCTTAGGCAAGAACTTCCTGTTAGTCCTGAGGACCACCTTATCTCTATGAAAGGAGATAAAATCAGGCTCCACTGACAAAGCTTGTAATTCACTTAAGCCGCCTGGCAGAAGTGATGGCTACCAGAAACACAGTCTTCCAAGTCAAATACTTAAGCTCTGCTGAAGACAAGGGCTCAAAGGGAGGTTGCATAAGCTGAGCAATACAAACATTAAGATCCCAGGCAGGGGCAGGGTCCCTGAATGGAGGTTGGTGTGAAGCAATCCTTAAAAACTTAGAGAATACAGGATGAGCTGAAAGAGAAGAGGTTTACCTGCTGAAATGAAAGCAGACACCACTGCCAAATGCACCTTTAGAGTAGCTGGTCTGAGCCCCAAAGTGTTTAAATGGACCATATAATCCAGGACTGTGGGTAAATCAGCAGATTCTGGGAAATATGCTTCCCAGAGCACCATATGGAAAATCTTTTCCATTTGGAATTGTAAGTACCCTGGTGGAAGGTTTCCTAGAAGCCTTCAATATATCCATTACACCTTGGGAGAGGTGTAGATCAGCAAACTCTAACTCTTCAAGAGCCAGGCCTTGAGATTGAGAGATTTGAGGTTGGTACCAAACCCTTCCCTGAGCACATGTTAACAGATTGTGATTCCTGGGAAGACACAGGGAAGATGGACTGCTAAGGACAGTAGGAGTGGATACCAGGGTTGTCTGGGCAAATCTGGAGCAATCAGAATCACTTTGCAGGATCGAGATCTGATTTTGACTAACACTTTGAACAGGAGAGGAAGGGGAAAAGCACAGAGAAACTTCCTTCCCAACTGAGAACTAAGGCATCCAGAGGGACTGAGCCCAACACTGGGGCCTGCAGCAAAATAGGGAAGTTGGTGATTGTCTGGGGCTGCAAAGATCTATCTGCGGGTGCCCCATCTGGCAAATATTACCTCCAGGACCAGGGGATCCAGTGACCATTCGTGATGGCCCTGGGAAATCCTGCTGACAGCATCTGCCAGGACATTGCCCTTGCCTGGGAGGTGAACTGCCATAAGGGGAGGTGTTCAGGAGTAAGCCAGAGACCAAAACTTCATTGAAGTCTGCAGCAAGGCCGTGACCGAGTGCCTCCTTGCTTGCTGATGTACCACATTGTAGTGGTGTTGTCTGTTCTGACCTGTACAACTTTGTTCTGAACAGATTTGGAAAAGCTTGAAGTGTTAGAAAAACTGCTCTGAGCTCCAACAGGTTGATGTGGAGCAGAGATTCCTGAGGGGACCACAGTCCCTGGGTAGTGAGGTCGCCCATGTGAGCCCCACCCCAAGAGGGATGCATCTGTAGTAAGGATTAAAGAGTGAGATTGGTGACAAAGGAACCCCTTGTCTCAGATTGCTCTGATCCTGCCACCACTGTAGGGCTTGGATCAGGGTTCAAGTCACTGGGATCAACTTGGTTAGAGGGTTCTTCCTTTGAGACCAAAAGGCTCTGAAATGGAACTGAATGTCCCTCATCTGAAATCTTGCTCCTTGCACTACTGCTGTAGAAGCAGCCATGTGCCCCAGGAGCTGTAGAAAATGCCTTGCTGGTCGAGAGACCTGCAGGGTGAATGAGGGAGGCCAGAGAGACCAGGGTCCTTGCCTGTCCAAAGGAAGGAAGGCTCTGGCTTCCTCTGTGTTCAGTTCTGCGCCTATGAAGGTGAGGAGCTGGACAAGCTCTAGAACTGACTTTGAAAGATTCAGAAGGAAACCTAGAGAGGTAAGCAGTTGCTGAGTTATCTGAAGATGTAACTTGACTTGGTCTGGAGACTGGCCTACTATGAGCCAGTTGTCCAGGTAAGGGAAGATGGCAATTTTTGCCTTCTTAGGTAGGCAACTGCTACTGCCAGGCATTTTGTGAATACCCTTGGAGCAGAGGTGAGGCCAAAAGGCATTGCTCTGAACTGGTAATGGCCTGAGGGCAGCTCGAACCTGAGGTACTTTCGATGGGAGCTTCTGATGAGAATATGGAAGTAGGCATCCTTGAGGTCCAGGGACACTAGCCAGTCCCCTGGCCTTAGAGAGGGTAGAATAATTCCCAGAGTCACCATTTTCAATTTTGGTTTTAAAAGGTGCTTGTTTAAGTATCTGAGATACAGGATGGGCCATCTCTTGTCTTTTGGGGTAAGAGTACCTGGAGTACAACCCTTGCCCTGGTGTAGGGGTGGAACCTTTCCACAGCTCTGAGAGCCAGGAGGGTAGAGACTTCGCCTCTAGGGCAAGTGCCTCTGATGGATTTGCAGGTGGAAAGGATCTGGTTCTCATCTTTGGAAATTTTTGAAGCTGAGAACCAGTCCCTGGCTTACTACTTCCAGGACCCACTTGTCTGATGTCAGAGACTTCCAGTCCTGGACAAAGTAAGCCAGCCTGCCCCTACAGGTAGTTGAGAATCGGCCCTGGCCACCCCATCAGGTGCCTGCTTGGCAGGGGCTTTGGGCTGAGGGTGGAAGCAGGCCTGTTGTAGCCCGTCTGCCTCTCCTCCTAAAGAACCCCTCTGGGCGTAAGCTGAAGAGGAGGCCTGGGCTTGGTAAAGGCCTATGAAAAGGACTGCCCCTGCCCCTGGAAGGCTGCCTTTGAGGAGTGGCCTGCCTTTCCTTGGCCTGTGCACTCCTATAGGTGGTCCTATACTCATCCATTTTCTTCATGTAATTCTCTGTCTGCTCCCCAAACAGAGAATTACCCACAACAGGAAAATCCATGGCCTTAGTCTGGGTATCCTGTGACAGGCTAGTACATCTGAGCCAAGACATTCTGTGAAGTGCCACAGATGTAGCCATGACTCTTGATGACACATCATTAGAGTCCACTGCAGCATGTAATTGCACCTCAGATGCCTCAATACCATCAGCAGCCACCTGCTCCAGTTCCTTGGCAAGCTGGCCAGGACCTATTTTGCTAGAGCCATAACAGTATCCCATCTGGATTTCTGGTATCTAGCAACATAAGCCATATAATTTGCCTATCTGAGTCCCAAGGATGCTGCCATGTATTGTTTCTTTGCCATGGCATCAATCCTCCTGGAGTCCTTGTCAGGGGTGTGAAGCCAAGGAATATTTGCCTTGTCACAGGCTGCAGCCTGCACTACTAACATGGCTGCATTGTTGTGTAAGGAACTCCGTATCAGAGCCTGACAATGTGTACCTCTTGTCCATTCTCTTATCAACAGGAGGTATAGTGTGAGGAGTTTTTGAATTTTTACTGTCTGTTTCCCAAAAGATTTATGCAAAGGAATAGACAGTCTCCTAGACTCTGGGATATCCATCATTTCCACATAGTCAGGCTCCTCTTGATCATCCACAGCTTCCTCCATAGGGAGCTGGAGGGTTTCAACCACTTTTTATAAAACATAAAATGAGAGGGACTCAGAAAGCCTAGGAGAGACACTCCTGAAGGTCTGTCTGGGGAGATGTCCGGTTCAATGGGCACATCCAGACTTTCAAATCCACATTCACTCTCCTCATACTCCTCTTCCCCCTCTCTGGTTCATAAAATTCCTCTAAATCATACTCTTGAACCAGTGGAACCCTTCCAGACGTGT
This sequence comes from Neoceratodus forsteri, assembly GCA_016271365.2. Lineage (NCBI taxonomy): Eukaryota > Metazoa > Chordata > Ceratodontiformes > Ceratodontidae > Neoceratodus > Neoceratodus forsteri. Next base: position 11,673,526 of record CM057450.1, on the reverse strand, counting down.
CTTACCTGGATGGTGCCGGTTCGGTCAGAACCAGGGAAAGCGACTGGACAATTTTAATCTTTGGCTATTTCTTCAGCGGTTGAGAGGAAAGTTTTGGATCCACACCAGCTGATTTTCTAGCCTTTTTCGCTGGAACCGACTCCTCCAGTCGGCTCTCGTTCAGGAAGTCTCATTTGTCAGAGGGAGCATTCTCGTTCGTTTGAACTGAATCCGGGCTGGCCATCCGGTCAGCGGACTTCTTGGCCTCCTTTCCTGAGCCTACCAACTCTCTTTTCCAGGGTAGCTGCAGGAAAATGTTTACAAATCTGGCAGTCTGCACTGGGGTGGTCAAACCCCAGACAATAAACACAGGTGGTGTGGGGTCAGCCTTGGCAAGACTTCCCCACAGACACTGCAGTGTTGAAACCCAGTGGGCCGGTTTTTCTTTTGGGTTTCTCGGACATGGTGCCAGTCCTAACCAAACTTGCCCGTTTATGGCAATCCGCCAAGCAAGACCCTCTTATCAGTTCCCAACACGTGTCACGGGTCGTGGAAAAAACGTAATAAAATCCGTTTTTAGAACCGATAAGAACCAGTAACCACACTCTAAAATACAGATTAATGTATTTTAAAACAACCTGATCGGTTCAAACCGAACTGATAACCATTTACAGGTTCCACACAGAAGAAATAAATGTAAAACCTATCTAGTACTCACAATACCACAGACAGAGCTTGAACCGACTGGTTATGGTTTAAATTCGTCAAAAGACCGAGAAAATAATACTTTAACCGACAAAATGAACGAGCAGAAGGAGAAAATCTCGGAGCGACTGTTCAGTGAGGCGGAGTAAAGAATCTGACAGTTTGAGTTTGAAGAACAACAGACAGAGTTTTCAACCGAGCTCGAGCTCAGCTGCTCCATGCCTGGCATGGAAAGTTAACTCTTTCACCTCCGAGCAGTTCGAGGTTGGGACTCACTACATATGTCATAATATAGCAAGACTTCATGTTGTTTGAAACCTTTTTTGCCATATAATCCTATCTCTTGATTGCTTGTCGGGAGGCTTATCCACATCCCTGAAGTTACCGGTACGCTAAAAGACCGAGTTGGCCACCAGACTCAGATATTCAGTGAAACCCGACAAGGAACCAGTAGGGACTGTGTACTTGTGGGCCATCCATACTGATGGTGGAGGGCAAGAGGCAGGGTGCTCCCAAAGCTCCAGAGCAGGACCAAGAATGGCCTCGTCAACTGGGAAGACCTCCTCAGGGGAGCCCTTGAGTGAGAATCTTGGTCAAAGAGGACTTGGCCATTTCTGGACAGGCTCCATCTCGAGTTCCATAGATTCTGAGATTAAAAGGAGCAGGCCCATGAAAGAGATGGGACCATGCTCCATGGACAAATCCTCTACCGACTTAGCGTCCAACGGACAGGAGTGTAGACAGGAGCCCTCGGACTCCAGTTAGTGACGGTGGACTGCCAGAGTCCCCACTGAGCCTTTGGAATCTGTCAGAAATCACGGTGACTGGACAGCTGATGAGGAAGCCCGGAAGTGGTACGGGCATCCTGGGGAGGGGACCACCAGCGCTGCTGAGGCGGTGGCTCCACCTGATGGGTGGAGAGACTGGAATAGGCCGAGCTGGAATCGGCTGAGCTGGTGTAGGTTGGGGCCTGGGTGGCAGGGAGCCATGGAAGAGCCGGGTGGGGGCCGGAACAGGTTTAACCCTGATAAACATAAGTTGATGCCACATGAGCTCTTTGTAGCACCAACACATTTTATGGTAGAGCTCTCCTCATTCGAGGAGGAAGAAGAGGAGGAGTAATAGCATCAGCACCACTTGCCTGAATTCCGAGAGGGAACACCGATGTGGGCGTGGGCTGTTCACTCGGGCTTTGGGATCGAGACCTCAACCATTGGGGATGCCAACGGTGGGACACGGAGGAAACCTGCAAAGCCAAGGATCTTCCTAGGTAATCGGATCCTGAGAGGTATGGACTGGATCAACAGGCTGGTCCAATCCATCCTGAGAGGTGACAGGCAGGACCGGAGTCCTACAGAGGAAGGTATCGGCCTCATCTGACGACAGTGCATCTACCGGGTTGAGAAAAATCTTGACAGGTTGGTTAACGGGTGTCTTGGCCAACTAGCCCAATAGGGAGACCGAGAAGCCAGCAGCCTGGTTGAAGGATCAACCGTAGTAGACACCTCCAGAGATCTTGGGAAATCAAGGCCGAGAGTATTCGTGATACCATGATCGACTGCAAAACTTCTTTTAGTCTCCTCTTCAAAGATTTGGATTTTGTGCTCCTTAGAGGCCCCCCGCCCAAAGGTGGGACGGACTGGCACAAATCTCAAAACGTTTTTGTAAAGGTGGCACCAAAGGAAAGTGGCACAAAAGTTGAGGCTTAAGAAGCATACTCTGTAGCCTGCGCTGCAGCCTATTCAAAAGCTGAAAGTTGTTCAGCGAGACTGCCTGATGGGCGTCCTTCAAGCAAATGGGGGATCCTTTTCATCTGGACACCCTAAAAGAAGCTGAGTGTGCCGGTCTTCTAAAGTAGAAGGATGCAAGGTGTGATAGAGGCCACATGCCTGGGGATCATGTCTGTGGCCTAGGCAGAAGATGTATGAGGTGTGTGGGTCCATCTGGGACAGTTGTTGCCCACACTTGCATTTTTAAATCCCAGCCCACCTTCGAGTTGTCCGTGATGGAGATTCTACAAATTGCCTGAAGACGAAAGTAGATTCGGAAGTTTTGAAGCAAAGGGCCCACGCAGCGGAGAGCGGTAAGGAGGGAATCTTCTTCTGATGTCACAAGGCGGTGCGAGGGAATTACCACCTGAGTGGGTGGAAGGAGCCAGCCTGAAGACATTCTGGCAAGCCATAAAGGAAAGGAACACTGCCAGAAGTGTGGATAGTACATCATCTCCACGTCCCTAGATGAACAGTTACATAAAACTTACCGTAACAGTAGCTCTTGGGGATCTCAGTAATCAGGTCACACATATGGAACTTCACCATCAGTGAAGCAAGATCCACATGGAAGATTTTCAGTAGTACAACTGGGGCCGTCCATTGCCGGCGTCACCAACCTTATAAAGGCGTGGTGGCCCTCCTCCTCAGTTCTTTCCACGGAGACTAAGGAGCAAAGCTGGGTGCCATGGGGACTGAGGAGAGAGAGGGAGGGAGAAGTGCACAGGCCTAAATAAAGGCTGATACATCGGATAGACAGCTGTGGGAAGAGCCCCATAAAGGGGGATGTGGGAGGGAGGCAATCTTGATGACTGAGATCTCCTCGAAGATCTACTGTCATGGTAAGTTCTTACATAACTGTTCTATCTTCATTGGGGATATCTCAGTCATCAGGTCACACATATGGACGCAGTCCCAAGTACTTACAGATGCGCATAACAGTCTGGGATGAAGACCATCCACCATCTCTAAACTTAAGACAGGAGGCCCTGCAGCACAGCCCTGCCAAAACCTGCATGGGCTCTCAAGGCAATGTCCAGACTGTAGTGTTTGGTGAAAGTGTGGCCAGTACTCAGGTGGCTGCAGCACAAAATGTCAGTGGCTGAAACCCCTTTGAAACATGCCTCAGAAGCAGCCATGCCCCTTGTGGAATGGGTTTTCACTGCCCCGGCAACTCTTTGCTACACTTGCTGTAGCAAAACACAGTACTATGTGCCAACCATTTATACAAACATTGTTTAGAAACCTGAATGTCCTCTCTACCTGGGAAATGAAGCTGCTTCAGCTTATACGTATCTCTTAGTTCAGAGCAGATAATACTTCAAAATTTCATGATGCTTAATGTATGGAGCAGTGCTTCCTGGACTGGTACACTCTAGGAAAGAAACAGGAAGGTAGATTGGTTCAGGTAAACTCAGACACCAACTTAGGAAGAAACTTAAGATTCATGCTAAAGACACTCTGTGTTTATGAAAAATCAAATAAGGGTCCTCACGCCCAGAAGGCCTGATGCTCAGAAATCCATCAAGCAGAATTGATAGCAACCAAAAATAACGCTTCCAGGAAAGAAAGTGTAGCTTATAGTTGTGGCTGGCTCAAACAGAGACAGGGTCAACTTCTCCAAACAAAATTTTAATCCCAAGCCAAGACAGAGGAACGGATTGGAGGTTTCAGATGCAGGATGCCCCTAAGAAAAGTATGGAATACATCCAACTGAGCCACAGTGGACACCCACTGGTTCATAAAAAGGCTGAGATAGCCGAAAGATGCACCTTAAGGGAGAAGTACTGAGGACTGAGTCTGACAGAGATATCAGGTAGTCCAGAATCTGTCTCACAGGACACATGAAAGGGTCCAGATGATGCTTGGCAGCCCAGATGGAAAACCTCTTTGCTTCATGGCATAAGTGGCACGAGTGAAGGGCTTCCAAGCAGCCTATGAGGACACCTGCCTCCATCTGGTATGCCCCAACCAGGTGATGGCTATATCTTCAGGAGCCAGGCATGTAGGTAAAGGACTTGAGGTTGGGATGGACCAGGATCCCCTGAGCCTGCATCAACAGATCCCTGCAGAGGGGCCGGAGGTTCCTCCACTAGCTGTTGCAGTAATGGAAACCATTCCTGCTGTGGCCAGAATGGAACTACCAGGCTCATGCTGGCCCCTCTATCTGTAGCTTGATTAGCACCCTCTGAATCAGAGAAGAAATGGAAGGAAGGTGTAAAGGAACCTCCTGCTCCAGGAGAGGGACAACGTGTTTAGCCAAAACTCCAGGCCCTGGATCTAGCAGGCAGATACTGGGCAGTTTTGCACTGAGTGGGATACAAAGGTCCAATTCTGGATGACCTCATCTGGCTAATAGATCTTCTGCAATGGAGGAGAGAAGTTCTCATTTGTGCATGCTGGACTGTGTCCAGCTGTGGTTGTCCGCTAGGGTGTTTAGCAAACCTGGGACATGGACTGCCGAGAGCATCAGACAGTGGTCTAGCGCCTAATACCACACTCACGATCTCCCTTCATAGGGGATATGAATGCATCCCCCTTGCTTGTTGATATAGTATACAATGTCACAAATGCACACCACAGGTCAGGCCCTCTGCTCCCACAGTGCCAAACCTTGAAGTGCAATATGTGAACAGAAGACAAACAGGGTAACCCTCCTGTCTGTTTTGGGTCTGAATCACCTACTAGCCTCGAGTCCAGGGTCAAATGTGAACCTTTTTCTAGCATACCCAGTTAACAGGCTCAGATATGTATTCTCTTTGGGGAAATGCTATACAATACTTCACCCAGTAGGCACCCAGCCAGGTTCAAAAATCTACCCTTTGACTCAGTTTGAGACCTAGGTATATTCTTACTTTAGCAAGATAAGTAACACACTTCCAAGCCCTTACAGTTGTCAGAATTTTAAACACTGTTCTAGTATTTACATGCTAAAGAAACTGAGAAGGCAAAGGCAGACTTTTAAGAAATACAGTGTTTACTAAAAATTTAAAAAATGGATAAAATACAAAACACAGAACATATAACAAAAATACTTAAAGTTAGAACTAAACTGGAAATTACCGAACAAAAAGCACCCAAGTACTTAAAAGTTCTCGCCTGGCTAATTTTAACAGAAGTGCCTGTTTTTAGTCCAGAGATCAAGTGTGTCTCACTCCTCAGAGTCCAGAGATAAAAGCTTCTTTCCCTCAGATGCCTGACAAACTGAAAGTCAGTCTCTCCACCTCCTTGTGATGTCACAGCACACATCAGGTCACTGTTAGCCCTGTGATAAATCTGTAATCTGAGTAGGAATATCCAAAAGGATGTTATTTTACTGCAGGCTGGAAATCAGCAGTTAGCCATTTTAAAATATGACAGTCTATTTGATCAAAGCATTTTCTTTGATGTACTTAGAACACACATCCTGCCAACAGTTCTCTCTAGGTGTGAAAGCCAAGAGGAATCAGCCAAATGTCCCTTTTCCTCTAGGATCATAAAATGCATACTTTGTCTCTGTAGTTTCAAAGTATTAATATTTTAAGATGTGTTATCACCTGGCATTTTGAAAAGATGCCCTATGTGTTGGAGCAGGAAAACAACATCTGCTACATTAGAGCTATGCTGAGGTCAGAAGGTCAAACCTCCTTACTTACTGTCTACTACCCCTAAGCAGACATTCATATACACATTTATTTATAACACAAATATTATACAATACAATTATTAGAGAGTTTCTCACATCACACGACACTGAGGTTGTCGGACTGGATCAACAGCTGACCTGGGAGGAGATGTTTCTGAAAGGCCTGCATTACAGGACTGCCCTGCATCGCCAGGATGTTAATATGCAGGGAGGTTTAGATCTAAAGCCAGAGCCCTAAGCTGCAAGGGGGCCCAGACGCATGCCCCCCAAGCCTGAACTGGAGGCATCCATCATAAGGATCTGGGGAGGAGATCTGGAATGGAACTCCTTGCAATAGGTTCAGAGGGTCCATCCACCATTGGAGCACCTTATGGCTGGGGAGGAGACCAGCACCAACTGTTCTAGCTCATCTGTGCATTTGTCCCACTGCACCCAGAGTGTCCACTGGAGAACTCATGTGCAGCTTGGCCAGTGGAACCATGGGAATGGCCATAGCCATCAACCTCAAGAGCCTCAAGTATATCCTTGCTGGAACATAACAGCTCTGGGTGACCTCTTGAGCCTGGGTGATAATGCACTCCACTCTTTCTGAGGCAGGAAGGCCTTCCTGTGTTGAGTCCAGAAATGCCCATAAATTGCTGCCTTTGGGACAGGGTTAGGACCAACTTGGGCAAAGTGACAGTGATGCCCAGGGAAAGAAACAGCTGAAAGGTTCTCTCCAGAGTCCGAGAAGCTGTTCTATGGACAGGGGCTTTATGAGCCAATTGTCCAGATAGGATAAGACATACAGTCCTCCCTTCTGAGAGCTGCAGCTACTACTGCTAAGCACTTGGTAAAGACCCGTGGTGTTAAGGATAAGCCAAAGGGCAATACTTTGAATTGGTAGTGCTCGCCTGAAAAGAAAAAGAAATCGAAGAATCTCCTGTGAGGGGAAACACCAAGATATGCAGGTAAGTATCCTGCATGTCCAGGGAACACAACCAGTCGCCCTGCTTGAGAAGAGGCATCAGGCCTGGCAGGTTTACCATGTGGAATTTTTGTACTGGACATAAAGATTGAGGTCCTTGAGATCTAATATGGTTCTCAGATCTCTGGTTTTCTTGGGGACCAGGAAGAACCTGGAATAAAATCCCTATTCCTTTGGCACCTGTGCACTGGCCCAATGGCCTTTTGTGAAAGGGACTATACCTCCTCCCAGAAAACAGACAGATTGGCTGGGAGGTAGGTAGTGCTGAAGGAGTCTCTCAGGACATCTTGATGAGTTCCAGAGTGTGACCCTCTCTATGATCTGAAGAATCCAGGCATCTGAAGTAATGGTTCTCCATTGATTGAGATGGATGGAGAACTGACTCTCCGACCACCACCTCTTGGTCGGAGACCAGAAGGCGGGGTCTGGCAAGAAGTCAAGCAGAGGTGGATTCAGTCGCTGGGGCTGATACATCACCCCTAGGGTGCTTTGCTGCGTGCCTAAGGAGGAGGGGTGGGCAAGGCAGAGAAGGCTCTTCTCTACCTTGGGGTCGGAGGCCACCCAGATTTGTAGGACACTTTATGAAGGAGGGCGCTGCCTGCTTTTAGGCTGAGTATGATAGAGCGAGTGGAAAGACAATAGCCTACCAGATGCCTGTAGCTCTTTATGATGTCCTGCACATCTGGATCAGACAGCTAAGAGCCCTTATAAGGGTATTGAACACCTTTTCCTGGACATCAGCTGGTATACCAAAGATCCTCAGCTAGGAGTGCTTATGAAGGCAAATGCCTGTGGCAGAAGCCCTACACCTGTATCCAAAATATCATAGAGGGCCCTCAGGAGGTGCTAATATCCTCAGTACTCTGCAAGCACTTGAGAACCATCTCTTTCTGGGAACAATCAGGAAGGGCCTGGGTCTTGCCTTGCCCTTCTTCCAGACAGTATTCTGGTACTTGACCATGTGGGAGAGGTAATTGACAATCCTCAGCCTCAGGGTGGAGGAGGCATAGACCCTCCTGCCCAGAGATCAATCCTACTGGATTCCCTGTCAGGGTGGAGGGAACGAAGGTGATGGGCACTTTCGACCTATCATGAGCTGCTTTAATAACCACAGAGTCAGTTTCTGGCTGGGCAGCATAATGAGGCAGACCGCGAGGGCATGATATATCTTATCAACCCTGTGTAACATGGCTGGCGCCATATCAGGCCTGTGCCAGGCTACAGTAGTGGCATTTCACAGCTGGAAGGATAGGAAGAATGACCTTCGGAGAAGACTTCATCATCTCCTGGAAGTCCACCAGATCTTTCTGGTGGCATCCTCCTCCTCCTCTGTATGGAAGCCCATGGCTGTGGATAGCTGCTTCATGACATTGAAAAAGGTAGGGTCCTTTGCAGGAGACCTATAAGTATGTCTGACAGAATCCTCACCACTGAGGAGGATTTGGACCTGTCAGAGGAAGGAGACTCTTCCTCCTACTCTTCTTCCTCAGGTAAGATGAGGTCAAGATGGTACTCCTCCTCTATGTCGACCTGTTCCAGCTTCAGGTCCGACAACTGAAGGCCACAGATGACCTGTAGGGATAGCCAATGGGGCCAAAGTGATGTTGACGATGGTGCCGCCCACAGCACAGGTGATGCAGGCTATATGTGCACAAATGATGAACGAAGACTATGTTGAACTTGGTCAAAATGTTATTAAGGTTGATGAAAGTGGACTGCGCGTTGATGGCACAGGGTGCAATGATCCATCCAGCGGGCCCTAACAGCCCGAGGAACCCAAAGCTTGAGGACCTGGAGAAGCATCAGGCCTCGACGAGAGGACTGTCGCTATAGAGTACATCATCGATGGAGGGGAGTCGACGACCTAGAGGTTGATGACCAGCTGCCCTGTACAGCGGGTGGCAGCGCTGTTGATGGGGGTCTGCTAGGAACAGATCTGACAGCAGCAGGCATTGTGCAGCCAATGGAGTATCCCCAGATAAAGAAGAGAAAGCCGCCGGGGAGCAAGAACGCCACTGTGGGGGGAATAGTACCGACCATGGTCTTTATTATGACTGTTCCCGAGGACCTGTCTTGAGCCTTAGAGGCCTGGGAGCTTGATGAATCCACCGCGACTGAGAAGGAGGGACCCCAGAGGACCCCTGCCCAGACATGGCTACCTGTTGCTCCATTAGGAATTTTTGAGAGACTTTTGTGTCATCTGAGGGTGGGTTGATTAAACTTGGACTGCCAGGAGCAAGGTCCTGTGCTCCAGATCACTCCCACACACACATTACCTCGCTGCAGAAAGGATAACAGAGTTGGCTCCTTCTTGTTTGCTGACATAGTGCACAATGGAGTTGTCTGTTTGGAGGAGTACTGTCTTGTAACAGATTTCACTATACCACCACCGCTAAAGCCGTGCTTGGTGCTGGAGGTTGGGGGCTCACACTATAGGGTGGCTAGCCCTTATCAATCCAAACAGCAAAAATGCATATGTAAGGCCCCCTTGTGGGGTGGTTTACTACCTTGGTCCTTTTCTTCCCCCGTAGGTGTTAGCTTTGGGCACTTTCTGTGTCCTGCTCTTATGGGGCGGTGTTCATACCGACTATATAAGCTGGGAGGCAAAGAGAGAAGGGAGAGAGATGGTGGGCTTGGCAGGATAATGTGGTTGGGGCCCTAAAACCCCAGCCCGGAAGGCACCGACTCAAACAGCAGAGGAGCGCAGGTGGCATCTCCATGGGGAGGGAGGCAGGAGCTGCCGACCATTGTAGTCAGGGATTGTGAGCAGGAGATTGGAGGAGGCAGCAAGATTGGGATATCAGGATGTTAGGTCCCCTGCACTCTCAAACACTTGGGACGGAAGGGCAATAGGGCTGGCATGGTGGTGGCAGGGCCACGCCAGGACTCCTTGGAGGTGGCAGCCTCAAGGAGGTCATCTCCAGTGAGGTACACTGCTGGAGCTAAGCTTAGAGGGCCTGCACTCTGGGATTCACTTTATCAGGCCTGCCATGCTTGTGTCTGGGGCAGAACTCGTGTTAGACCCATAAAGGAGTGCAGGGGCACACTGTAACAAAAGTAAGGGAGCTGTCGCCCAGTTTCAGCATTTGCAGGCCACTGTGTACCCTAGATGGAGGTGGGGAACAGCGCTGGATTGGCTCTGGGAAAGGGAAACGGAGCAGCTGCAGTATGGTATTAGGCTGCAGTAGGCCCCAGTTCAAAAGGACTGAAGTTGGGGAAGAGTTAGGCACTCTCCAGGAAAGGATGGGTCTTGTAAAAGTGTGCAGTTGGCAGGTGTAAGCCTTGAGCCTGGCTTACGATACATGCGTGGAGCCTGTTTCTGGTCTTTTATCTAGGGCCTTATGCCCAGCTGTTCTGGGTTTTTCAGTATCTGTGTGCCAGCCACACTTTGCTGTATTGCTCTCAGCCCTAAGGAGCTGCTCCTTACAAGTGTTAAAAATCATTAATAATGTCAAATTAAATGTTTTATATTTTCTTCTTACATGGTGGTACTAGGTTATTTAATGAAATGATCTAACCTAAATGATCCCTCCAAATAAGGTTTGTCTGTCTCCTTGTTTCTCTTGAAGTCCAGCAGAGGGTGCCGCGACGGGAACGGCATCAGTCTGGTGAGGTGAGAGTTTTAGTGCTTGAGCTCCACTGGCCAGGTAAGGCCTGAAATTTATTATCTTGGATCCTGTGGTAGTTTTGTTGAGTACTCAGGTTCTGCTCTCCCCACTCCTTGTTTTAACAACAGGTCCCTAGACAAATTGAGGGAGCAGGTGATTACACATATATGCAATTTGATATTTACACTGAACTAATAGACTGAAATACTAGCTAACATTATGGCAGTATTAAAACAAATAGACACTGTGTTTTCAAAACCTGCCTTTTAAGGTGTGCTGTTCCTCAATAAACCCAACCCTGACGAAGAATCGAAAGAATCAAAGTGCCAGGGAAACTGGTAAGAGGCCCTAGTACAACTTTTGTATCTGCAAGGTTAGAGCATGCTAGTTTTGGATGTATTTAGAGTTTTGGTACTCCTTTTAGCATGCTCCCTTTGACCACTTGTGAAATTTCCTCAGTGGAAGCACTTTTATTAAAAGGAGCCAATTAGGCAATGCACTTTATATTTATGAGCAGGAGTGCCAATAGAAATTCCTGGGCCTGGGGCACACTCTTTTAGACTGCCCCCCCCAAGTCTCACACCCCTGTTACAGGTCCCCTGTGCCACTGGGCCCAGGACAGTTGTCCCCCCATTTACTCCCTGTTTATGAGTAGCCACTGCAGGCATTTCAGAGCTGAGAAGCTAGTGTAGAGACCAAAGTATGGGTCCCACCTTGACGACTTGGTGGTTTGGCTTGCTCACACTGGAATTCCAATCTTTTTTCAACTCATCTTTATTCAAGAGTTTGGAGTACATCTCATTTAAAATCCAAAGCTGCAGCATTCATGACCATGACAAGTACATACATATATATAAATCAGAACTTGGGTTATATACTACTGTTTCATTTTATAGTCATTTGTCAAGGATCAGACTTTTGATTTCACCTAATGTCTATCTCTTATGGATTTAATCCTCCGTACTTTAACACTGATCAACATATATTAATTAATAAACTCATTACAAACCAACTTTGTATCTTAACATTATTCAAGAAAAATAAAACCAATAACCATAAATGTGATTTCCATTCTGCCCAGACTAAAGAAAAGGATAGGTGGAGTAGATGACTACATAAAATATTAGTATTTCCTTTACAGATCTTGTTCAGATATTCAGAGGGTGATGGAGGGGTATAAAAGGGGTAGGGGGCATCCCAGAGAAGAAAAGGGGTAAAGAAAAATCGGATGTCTGCGACTACTGCTTAATAAGGGTTATTGCTACATGCTTAATATATTCTTCTCCGCTTATTCCATCAAGTTGATGAGGTTAGTCTATTCTAGTCCTTTCCCTCCTCTTTCAGGGAGCAGTCTCCTTCTACTAGTTAGGACCTGGGGTCCAGAGCAACCAGAGATTTCTCTTCGGAGGCCTATTCTCACTGTTAGGCTGCTCCATCTCACAGATGGAATCCACTCTGCTTCGCCATTCATAGCATTGGGGATTCTCCTTAAGCTGTAAGACACTTACGGGCCACTACCATGAACATTTGGGCTAGTTTTCTGGGGAACAGGAAGGTGCAGAACCGTGGAAGCCCAGCACGCATTCGGTTATGTTTCCAGGATATTCACCTTCAATAGCGCATTAGTTGTGATCCTAACCTCCTCCCAGAACCCTCGTATAACTGGGCAATCTCACAAGATATGTAGGTGGGATCTTACTGAGCCACAATTTCTCCAACATTTATCTAAACTAGTTTTGTGAAAAGGTTTTGTTATTTTTGGGGTATAAAAACCTAATTGGGACTTTCCAGTAAAATTCCACCAATTAGGTGAAGAAGTTACTCTCCAATCTATAAGTACACGCTCATCCAGGCATCCTCTGCTATTGGATTTACCCCTCCTTATGCCAGGCCTCTTTAATACTACTTAGTGGAATGGCCTTTTCTGGGATCATCCGGGGTAGAGGTCTGAGATGTATTTCCTTTTAAATTTATTCCTACCATATTATAAATAAAGTCTTCCCATGAATTCTTCTGTCTACCTACCAAGGCAAGATAACCACGTGTGTTCAAATAATGTCTTATTTGCAAATATCTGAAAAATTCAGACCGAGTTATTTTGAATTTAACCTAAATCTGCTGAAAGGACATGAGAGTCCCCTTTCTACCAACTGTGCAAATCTTGTGATTTTATTTCTTTCCCACCTTTCATAACCTGAATCTGTCTTGGAGGTATGAAGTCTGGGGTGTATCTAATTAATGACAATGGGCCTAAGTTGCCTCCCTCCCATTTCATGCCTGGCTATTTTAAGGATACCCATAGAATGTTGCAGCCATGGGTTCTTAATGTGATTTATAAACTTTCTCGGAGAGCCAGGCATGGTAGGGCAAATAGGGAACAGGGCATTCCCCACCATTCTCTATTTCATACCACCCAGAGTGTAGGCATTGTTTAGCCCAAGTGTTCACCACCACCATCTGAGCAGCCAGGTAGTAGCCCTTCAAGTTAGGCAGATCAAGGCCTCCTTGTGACTTAGGTTTTGAAGTATGGATTGTCTGACCCTGGGTCTATGCCCCCAAGATATATTTAGTAATGCCTGACTCTGTTTTGTGTCAAAATTCCTTAGGGATCTGGATTGGTAAGGTAGAAAAAGGAATAAAAATCTTGGCAGCAGATTCATCTTCACTGAATCTACCCTACCCGCCAAAGTTAATGGGAGCAGTGACCACCTAGTCATATCCTCTGTATATCGTTCCACAGCTTGTTGTAATTGATATTAAACAGCCTAGACAAAACTGTAGTGACCTGCACTCCAAGATATCTCATCAGGTTGTTTTTGCCCATGTGAATGGAAATTTCTCCTGAACTCTGGAGAGCAAGTTCCACTCAGGATCAGGGCCTCCGATTTATTATAATTGATTCGATATCCTGATACTGCTCCAAAGGATTCGAGGACCTGCAGCAAATGCGGCAGTGAGCATTCGGTTTCTCAGAAAGAATATGGATGGAGTCATCATGATAGTGCAATTCTATGTTCTATGGTCCCTGTTAGTACTCCCTCTATATCTTTATTCTGGCGGATCGCTACTGCTAAATGTTCAAGAAAATAGCAAACAGCACTGGAGAGAGCGGGCATCCCTGCCAGGTGCCTCTGTGGATGGGAAACCTACCCAAATTAACCCCATTCATTCTAACATGCGCTTCAGGATTCCTGTACAAATTTTCAATTATCCCTAAAAATGTGGGGCCAAATTACATTTTTCCATTGCTTTATAGAGAAATCTCCAATTTACTCTGTCAAAAGCCTTTCCGCATCCATCGATATTGCCAATTGAAAATTGTTTTGGTTTGTCTGAGCCGAAATAATATTTAGTAGCTGTCTAACACTATCTGTTAAGTATCTTCCTGTTATAAAGCCAGTTTGATTCGGTGAACCAGTTTAGAGGCCACCTTCTGCAGTCGATCCGCCAGAATCCTCAAACAGTTTGAGATCCACATTTAACAGCAAGATGGGAGAGTATGAGCCACATTGCTCCAGGTCCTTACATTCCTTATGGAGCACCGAAATCTGGGCATATCTCCATGAGTCAGGCACCTCTCTCCCTCCTGTATATGATGGAAGCATGCCAAAAGGGAGTCAACAAGTCTCTTTTCAAGGCTTTATAGAACTCCGATGGGAGGCCATCTAAACCTGGGGATTTCCATTTTTTAAATTTGCAATTTTCTGCAACAGCTCTTGCCTAGTAATTAGAGCCTCTAAGCCTTCCCTTTCCTCTGTCTCCAGATAACTCAAGGGTAGGGGTTCCAGAAATTGGTCCACTCCTTCGGATGGAAGTCCCCAACATCAGACCTATACAAGTTTTTATAAAAATCAGAGAAAGTCTCTGCGACCTTCACAGGATCCTCTATCAGTGCATTCCATTCTCCTGTTTTCTAATTCTGTTTACCATCTGTTTTTCATAGCTGCCGTCAGAACCCTTCCCACTCTATTACCCTCCACATAGTACTTTTGTTAACTCTGTGGAGCATTCCCTCCCCTGCCTGGCCAAAAAGATTCTTAAGTTCTATTTTCTTCTGTAACCAATCTCTTTTATCATTAGGGACAAGTGTTAACTTATGTCTAAACTCCGCTTCCCATAAATCTTGCTCTAGCTTCTTCTGGTTCTGTTTCTTTTCGCTTTTCTCTCGAGCTGTAAGATATAATTCTGCGCTCTCAGATAGGCCATAAGGGCATCCCAAACCAGCCGATGGGAAGGAGATCCTCCCCATTGGTCTCCGGAACATTTCAACCTGTTTCAAATCTCTCCTTTAAAATTTTCTGAGTTCAGGAGTCCTATATTTAGTTGCCAGATTTGAATTTCTGACAGTCGGGGCTATTTGTAGATCTGCTGCAAGGGTGCATGATCCGACCATGTCATAGGTAAAATATTGAGGCCTGAATACAAGATAAGCTCTCCCAGATAATAAGAACATATCTATGCAGGAGTAGCTCTGGTGTCTAGAGGAGTAAAAGGTGAAGTCTCTCTCCCAGGGTGTCAGTATCTCAGGCATCCCTCAACACCAATTCATCCATTAGGCCTGAAATATTCTCCTCCACTCTGTACCTGTGCCACGTGATCTCTTTTATCCCATTTAACAGAGATCACCCTATTGAATTCCCTCCAATAATATGTAGGGCTTCCGGTCCTCCAGGGTCCTCAGCAACTCTTTTTAAGGAACAATCTGTTTTCCGAGATTCATTGGGGCATACAGGTTCAAGAGTACACAACGACTCCATGTATTGTTACCTGCAATCTGACGTAACAACCTGCTGGGTCACCCACCACACCAGTCACTTTGATTGGAGTATTTCTGCTAAACAGTATTGCGTACCCTCCTATGTGGATGTTGTGGCAAGATGCACTATAAACCTCCCCACCCACATTCTGCAGAAGCTTAGAATGTTCCAGCTCACTGAGATGAGACTCCAGTATGAATGCCACATCTGCCTGGTATCTGCCTAGTTCCTGCAAGATTCTAGCCCTTTTAGCTGGGCTATTAAGGCCCTTGACATTGTACAAATAAATGTTAATGCCATCTTATAACCTAAGTGACTTAGTTGTTTGTTTCGAACCCATCCACCAGAACCCTCCATTTCCCCACCGCACATCCCACTTCTCCTCTTCTCCCATATCCCATTCAAAGTTTGTCTAGGCATTTGCAAACACTAACTTCAACAATTTAACTGTGTCAAAACAAAGAGGAGAACAAAACCCTCTTAAACTAGAGTAATTTTAATTTGTGGCTTCCAAACGTTATTGTAATCCCCACCCTTGCTGATGTCGAGTGGGCAGGATGGTGCAACACCTTCGATTACACAAGCCAAGCCCAAATAGGCTAAGGGGACACAAAGCCCTGTCAGCACTTGGCTGAAACCAATACCACTTCTTCTGTCTCCCTGTGCAACCCCCACCCAATCCACCCCAACCCCATATGCATCTTAGTTATTTAAACAGGTATTAAGTTTGTAACCAGCTGGTCTGGCATTTTGAAAATAAAAATAATAATGTAGCTTTTGAGACCTGTTAGAAGGTAACAGTAGCACTTTTACATTCCTCGCTCATCCTTTCCATATTTTTCATGTCGCTCATCTAGTAAATATGGCATTAGTCACTACTTTGACAAGAGAAGAGCATGTATATGTGAATTTGATGCGCACTTACATGCTTTCTGTGGTTGACATATTCATTTGAATAAGGCCTCCCAGCCTCCCTCCCCTGCTCCAGTCTATCTCCGTATGCATAGTCCAAGTCTATCCTTATGAGCCAAAACCTTTTGTTTCTTCTATGTCAGGCCCTGTACTCACAAGTCTGCAATAAATCCAACAGGTTCTTTCAACATTAGCAGCCTTCTTCATCACGGTTTCTTCGCGTGGTTTTTCTGCATGGCCTCTGTTTCGCTCCTTTGTTCCATTTAGAGCTTCTGCCTGAGCGTTGAAGTAGGGAAGAGACCTGCATGGAAGTCTGAGCTCTCGATCCTTCGAAGCTGTTCTAACAGGCGATTATCCAAGCGGCTACCTGCAGTTGTTCGTGCAGATTTTCCCTCAGACCCGCCATTGTGTACCATCACCACCCCTCCAGTTCTCTGATCATCTCTGGTTGAGCAAGGAGGTCACCGATATGTCCCACTGCTTCAGAAACTCTGCTTCCTCTGAGATTTTAGAGAAGGTACGAGTGCCCGAATCTGCTATAATTTTAAGTTGGCAGGGTAGTCCAAGCGTGCTTTTAACACCTTTTAGCCACAGTTGCTTCAAGACTGGAAAAGCTTCCATCTACGGTCCATTGTGGCAGGGCATAATCATGCTCAAAAACAGCTGTACATCCGAACATGACCTCCTTCTTCGCCCATGCCTCTTTAATATCTCCGACTTGATGCGTAATCTAAAAGCTATGATCTCCGATCTGGCTGTGCTTTTGGATCTGTTGGTTGGGCTATTAATGATCTGTGGGCCCTATGATGTTAAGGGAAAGTCCTGCCCAGACGTAGGATTTTCTAAGGAAGCTTTGTAATGGAGATCATCTCACTGATTCCGTGTCTCCGTAACCTGTGCTTCAATGTTCACCCTCTTCGACCTGTTCTCCAGGTCTTCTAGCTTCTGTTGGAGCCAGATCTCCTGGTCATGCAACTGGAAGATGGCGCCATTATGTAGATCAACAGCTTTGAAGGTTTTGGTTGCGTTCTGCTCTAGGTCAGCAATTTGTTTTTGTGTTGTTTTGCTCTGACTTCACCTTTGTCAAATCCTTCTGAATATGAGTAAAGGTATTCCCTAACCTGTGTAGCTTTTATACAGTTTTTAGAAGTTATGGTGAAGGCAGCTTCTTCTTCTGAGCTGTCTTCCAATGCAGGGTCAGAGCCTGAAATGCTTGAGCGTCGAGGTGATCTGTGGCCTACATCCAGCGCCTCAGAATCTTTGCTGACCTAATCTGATTTCTCACCCTCTGCCATGAAATCCTTCAATCGCTGTCTAGCATTTGCCATCATATCATCAACTTTCGTTGTTTTCCTCTGGAAGCTAGCTTGATCGTAGATGAGGTTAGATTTGGAGAGCAGTCCGGGAGCCTTTTGTGAGCAATGCAAACGTTACAGCATGCTAGTTTTGGATGTGGTTACACATATATGCACTTTGATACTTGCACTGAACTAATAGACTGAAATACTAGCAAACATTACGCCAGTATTAAACGAACAGGCAATGTGCTTTCAAAACCTGCCTTTTAAGGTGTGCTGTTCCTCAATAAGCTCGCCTCTGATGAAGATTCGAAGAATCAAAGTGCCAGGGCACATGGTAAGAGGCACTGAGAATAAGTTTTGTATTTGCAACTTGCACTTTGTAATCTGTCCTGGCTGCAGATCTAAGCCATGTTGGACTGTGACCATGTTACTGTACTGACCGTAAATCTAAAATGGAAATTACGTACCTACTGTAATTCTTGATCTTCTTGGATGAAGTCTCCACCACTCATTCACACTAATGGGAGGATGCCGGAGGTGCTAGGACCCAGCAGGAGCAAACGTTTTCAGGAGGCCAGCACCTTGAGATGGAGCCAGGAAGTGGTACCGTGAGCCCGGCACGTGCGGTAATGACTATCTCGGTGTCAACCTCCCCAACTGCCTCAGTACCTTTCTTTCTGAAGATGTGCAGTGTAACTAACCTAGAAAGGACTAATCTAAAAATCAGACACAATATAGTCCGAATGACCTGTGTAAGAAGGGTCAACAATCAAAGTCTTCACAGCTCAGCCATTGAGGGAGTGAAGACCATAAACAGAGAAGTGAGCTCGGGGATGGTGGGTGGGTGTGTCAATGAGTGGTTGAGACTTCATCCAAGAAGATCAAGAATTACGATAGGTACATAATTTCCATATCTTCCTGGACATAAAGTCTCCACCACTCATTCACACTAATGGGAGAGTACGAAGCTAAATAATCCCCGAGATGGGCAGCAGGAGATAAAGAGCTCACTTGCTTAGGACAGAAGTCCATTAAGAATAGTCCTGCAAAGCGACAGATGTCATCTCGCATGGACATCCAAGGTGTAGTGTACTTGAATGTATGCACAGAGCTCCAGGTAACCACGTACACATCTCTGCATGGCATGTTATGGATTTCACCAGAGATGCAGCGACTGCTCTGGTAGAGTGAGCGTACACTCTGCCTTCTAGCTTGACCTGTGCCACAGAATAGCAGTGGCGAAGGCATGCCACCAGCCACGCTGAAATGCATCTGATAGCAACAGGTTGACCCAGCCGGTCTAACTGAAAGCAACAAACAGTTGTTGAGCCTTGCGAATTTCTTTCATTCTATCTAGATAGAACTGCAACGCTCTCTTAACATCCAGAGAATGAAGGTACGCTCCTCTTCATTCTGGAAGTTCATAAAGTAGGTAGGAAGGACTAAAGGTTGGTTTAGATGGAATTCTGAGACAACCTTAGGGAGAAACTTAGGATGAGTCTTAAGAACTACTCTGTCCTTGTGAAATACAGTGTATGGGGGCAGTGACCAGTGCGTGTATTTCAGAAACTCTATGGGCCAAGTAATGGTCACCAGGAAGGCTGTTTTCCAAGTGAGGAACTTCAACTCACAAGTAGCTAGTGGCTCGAAGGTTTACGAGTCAGCATGTCTAGCACAATGTTAATGTCCCAGGCTGCAACTGGACGCCTAATAGGAGATCTAGTATGCAGAATACCCCTAAGAAACCTCTCAACTACGGCAACTGAGGCAGTGACATGGAAAGCACCGGCTCATGATAACAAAATGGCACAAAGATGAACTTTGACCATGGAGTACTGCAGACCTGTATTTGAGAGGTCTAAGAGATACTCCAAGACTTTATTCGTGGCAGGAAAAAGGATTCCAAGAGGATTTTGCACACCAGATAGAGAACGCTTCCATTTAGCTGTGTAGGTTTTTCTAGTGGCCGACTTACGGTAGTCAAAAGAATATCTGAAACTCTACAAGAAACACTGAACCTATTCACCTCTATCTCTTCAGGAGCCAAGTGTGAAGGTGAAGCGACCTCAGGTTGGGATGGACCACAGGACCCTGGGTCAGAAGGTTCATCTGACGGAGAAGTGCTTTTTGGGGTTTCCGATAGTCTGTTGAGTAGTGGGAACCATATCTGCCGAGGCCAGAAGGAGGCAATGAGAATCATTCTACCCTTAGGACTTCAATTTGAGCAGTACCCTCTGAATTAGGGATGAGGAGGAAAACGTATAGAAAATGTTTTGTCCACCGCAGCCTGAACGCATCCTGACAAAAATGCAGGTCCTGGATTTCTGGAGCAGAAGAGGCAGTTTGCATTGAATGGGGATGCAAAAGGTCCAGGTCGGAGTTCCCACTCTTTGAAGAGTGACTACCACCAGTTAGCGAGACACCACTTGTGAGGATCCGCTTCCGTTCTGCTGAGACGGTCTGCCAGATCGTTTTGTACTCTAGCTGAGTAAACCACCTTAATCAGAGCCTTGTGCTCCAGGCACCATTCCCACACTCTCATTGCTTCCCTGCATAATGGGTAAGAGTGTGCACTGCCCTGTTTGTTGATGTAGTACATCACTGCCTTGTTGTCCGTTTGAAGGAGAATGTTCTTGTGACAAAGTATGTCCTCCAAAGATCGGACTGCACAGAGGACGGCTCTCATTTCCAGGACGTTTATGTGAAGTTGAGACTTGTCCTGAGTCCATGGACCCTGGGTGTAGAGATCCCGGCAGTGAGCTCCCCAAACCATCAAAGATGGCCCATAGTAATGGAGATCTGATGATCCAGAGGGGCAAAGGGATATCCTTCCAGAAGGTTGTCCTCCTGAGACCACCAGGTGACGACCTCTTCAGAGGTTCCGTCACTTGGATGAGAAAAGGACGGAGGGTGGTGGCTGGGGACCACTGAGCATCCACTGAGAGGTTCTCATGTGAAGACAAGCCAAGGGTACAGTGAACACCGAGGATGCCATGAGGCCCAGCATCCGCTGCATCGAGATAGCTCGAACCGAGCTGTGTTCTGTGATGTATCGGGCCATCTGTAAATATCACTCCTTCAGTCCTCTGAAGAAAAGCCTTCACACAGGAGGTGTCCAGAAGAGTTCCTATGAAGAGGAGCTTCTGGGAGGGCTGTAACTGTGACTTGTTGAGATTCAGCAGGACTCCCATGGATGTTAGAAGTCTGAGGCTGTGGCCACGGCCTCCAGAGTCTCTTAGGGACTTGCTAGGAGCCAGTCGTCCAGATATGGGAACACTTGTATTCGATTTTCCTGAAGTGTGCTGCGAGGAATTGCACAACACTGTAAAACTCGAGGCACCGAGGATAGCCCAAAGGGCATGACTCTGAACTCATAGTGTTGACCCGCCATGAATCTTAGGTATATGTGGTGCTTTGGGTGTATGAGAATGTGTTGGTAGGCATCCTGCATGTCCAGGGAGGCTAGGCAATCGTGTCGATGAATCAAAGGTAGCAGGGTACCGAGTGATATCATCTTGAACTTCTCCTTGTGAAGGAACTTGTTTAACTTTCTGAGATCAAGAATGGGCGTATGCGCCAGTTTCTTTGGGACCAGAAAGTAATGGGAGTAGAAACCTGTGTTTCATTGATCCAGCGGAACTACTTCTACTGCCCTGTTGTTCAGAAGGCCTTGTACCTTGGAAGCAAGAAGGTCTGACTGTACCGCTGTCAGCCTGGGCTGTCGTTTGGGAGGATGATCCGGAGGGGTTTCTGAAAGATTGAGAGAGAGTACCCTCGTGGATTATCCTGAGGACCCATTTGTTTGATGTTATAGATTTCCACTGGTTGTAGAACTGAGTTAGATGTCCTCCCACTGCTGAGAAGGAGTCCCTCAGGCAGCTGAGGTGGGACCTGGGCCGGAAACTCAGAAGGTGGCACTGGTCACTTTTGGGCCTTGTGCCGCCTGCTGTCTTTCTTTTGCGGCTGAGGGTTTTGGTTTCTGTTAAAACCTCCTCTGCCTTTGCTCCGAAAGGACTGACGGTTGTGAAACTGGCGCTTGGTCCCACCAGAGGGGATGGGCGAGGTCTGGCTGTCTTAATGGCAGACCTAGTCTTCTGTGTGGCCTCCAGTGTTTGCTACATCCTGAGGTCCGAACAGAAACATACCGTTGAAGGTAAGGCCATGACTTGCTGCTGGGCATCATTCGTGAAGCCAAGTCGCAGCCAAGTGGCGATGGGTGCAGAAGCCAGCCGCCGCCCGGGAAGCAGTATCAAGGCTCTATTGCAGCTTTAACCTGTTGGTTATTGGACCGATACTCCCTAGTTATGGTCTGAAGTAGCTCTGAGTTATCCTCCGATTTGGCAGGGCTTCTACCATCACTTTGAGTGAATGTCAAAGAACATACTCATGTTGAGAAAAATAGCCCTGGTAGCTGGCATGCGCATGCCCAGGGTTAAGACAGCAAAGACTCTCTTACCTAAGGTGTCTCTCTCTCTTGTGAGATTCTTTGTTTATAGGCCGGACTGTAAATTCCTGAGGAAGGACAGCCTTATCATTCCCTGCCAGGACCACTATGACATCAGCAAAGGCCTGTGAGCATACCTCTCAACCTTTTGTCCCCAAATGTGGAATATTGCCTATCAAAATGTGGAACAAATGGGCAAAATGTGGAGACTTAATCAAATCTTTACCTAAGAAGCTCAAAACACTGGTAAAATGTTGCATTTATGTTCAGAAAGTCTGTTATTAATTGAATAATTAATTTTATCCATCATTTACTATGGATGTTTGCTTTAAAATGTTGACTTTGAATGTGGAACAAGTCTTCACAATGTGGAACAGGGGCGTTTTGAAGTAAAATGAGAGCGTTCCTCATAGTGTGGTACAGTTGAGAGGTATGCTTGTGAGGCCAAATGGGGCGATCCTTGGGAGGGCATACTTCCTATCTATGGAGTTGGCCACAGAAGGAATAAGAGTAGGATTCTTCCACAGCATCTGTGAAAGGATCGCGAAAGAGCTGTACCGGAGGGGTTAAATCCATAGGGATTTCTGGGACGTGAAGATATTGGAGATGCAGAAGCTTCCCAGGATCGATTTCTGTCATCCAGAGAGAAACAGTAGAATTTAAATTCTTGAGCAGAGACTTAAAGGAAAGGTCCTCAACAACAGGCTCTGCAGGAGGATTGATTCCTGCCCCAGGGCAGTGTCAGCATCAACATCATCACCCAGCCAAGATCCGGATTGGGCTCAAAGTCATCTCCTGACAGTCCAGGGGGACTGTATAGACAGGAACAGTGTGAAAATCAGAGGAAGAAGAGAAGAAGAAAGAATCGGAGTCAAAACTCCTGAAAGCTAGATGGTGCCGCACTCATCCCCAGTGCTGTCGAGGAAAACAGCGCCGAGAATAAGGAAGGTGGCTAGAAACGGCGCTGCACATGCACTGACAAACAGAATAGTGCGCCCGCCAGCCCAGACACCAAGAACAGTGCCGACAGGGCCTGCAGCACCGCAGATGGCGCCAGCAGAGCCCGGTGCCGCAAATGGGGCCAACAAAGCCTGGCCAGCCACAGACGGTGCTAAAAGAGCTTGCAGTGACACAGATGGCACTGACAGAGCCTGACCACCGCAAGGGACCCGGTGCTGGAGAAGTCGGTACCGCGGATGATGGCAACGTTACAAGAGTCTGAGAACTGTGACTGTAAGTAAAAGAACAAAAACAGCAGGAGATAGAGGCATTGGTGCAGACCCTGCGCTGCCGAGCACGGAGTCGATGGCACCAAAGAAGACGCCGCGACAACTAGGGAAGGCCCAACCACCCCACCCGCCTCTTTCCGAATCTGAATTGCCCAAAGGCCCTGGTGTCGGACTGGCTGGGACAGGCAATCAGACCAACCTCTGAGCCCACTGCTCCATAACAGCAGCCCAATGGTAACACTGCTCATCAGATGCTCCTCCAACAGGCAGAGAGGAGCTCCGGTGTTGAGGAGATCGTCTGCCAGAGAGCAGGAACCGCAACTCAGACAGAGGTGGAGACCGGCCCTAATAACTGACTGACTAGCGCAGACATACCAGAGTGTGACCTCGAGTGATGCCGTTCTTCTTCCGACCTATGTAGCCGAAAGAAGAACTCAAACGAGCAGTGCTGTGAATAGGACCGTTTCCGTTTATGCTTTGGGGAGACCGCCCATCTCCCTGAGCACTGGACTGTCCATTGTCAGACCCCCGAGGAGGGCAGCGGACCGCTGACTGAACAACTTTCATAGAAGTCTCCTTGCCGTCACCTGACCCACTCATGGTCAACTCCGTTAATGGAGGACTGAAGACTTCTCTTGTAAAAGTAATTAATAAATAATTATCAGTACTGATTGAAGATAATATACAAAACAATAACTGAAACTAAGCTGCCAGTGAAGTTTAACCCCTGGTGGGCAAGCGTTGTTGTCAGTGGCGTGTACTCGATGGCGGGGGAAAAAGGAACTGAGGTGGTTGGAGGTGCAACACGAGATAGTCTCATTACCACATCGCCAGGCTCGTGGTGCCGCTCCTCATGGCTTCCATCTCAGGCGCTGGCCCGCCTGAAAAAGTTTGCTCCCACTGGGTCCTAGCGCCTCTGGCATACTCCCATTAGCATGAATGAGTGGTGGAGACTTTATATCCAGTAAGATCTGTTGGACTGTGAATATGTTACATGGCTACTTTTAAGAACTGCAACTGTTGGCGCTGCTGTCTCAGACATTTGAGACTTATGAAGTTTACACAGGAAAGAAAAGCTGTCTTATGGAAGTTACTGATAAACACAGGAACGTAACAGCCTTTAAGCCTTTGTAAGCCTGGAATTACTTGGCTCACTATTCCATCTGTGGTGAGCTCCACATTTTGTGCTGTTTGTCTTGCAACAGACCAGGTCTAATGGGTCTGCAGACTGTAAATGACTGCTCTCATATCTAGCACACTGATATAAAGATATGTCTCTAAGTCACTCCAGATTTCTTCTGTTTGGAGACTTTGACAGTGGGTTCCCATCTTGATAAAGAGGTGTTTGTGGTAAGATCCACCTGTGACTCCAGAGAGAAGGGAGGTCTTGAAAGGAGATTTTTCTTCACAGACCACCACAGCAGAGACTGCATTAGTGGTCTGATTATCTGTATAAGGTGGTTTCTAGGGTGGGATGCTTACGACCATTGAGTGCGAGCAGTAGCTGAAGTGATTCTCATGTGAGTACCTTGCCAGGGCACAGCAAACAGTGAGAATGCCAAGAGTTCCAGAATTTGCTGCATGGAGTATGCTGGCACCGCCAGGTGGTCCATGATGAAACATGCCAACTGGACAGTTGTGTCCATTTTGTTCTCTGAATGAAGACTCAGTCCTGAGTTGTATCCAGTACAGCTCCATAAACAGCAATCTTTGGGAGGGTACTATTTGAGACTTGTGAGGATTTAAAAGTACTCAATTGAGGACAGAGAACTGCAAAGCAGTCGCCACTGCCTGTTCTGTGCCCAACTTGGATGGGTTTATTTTGAGCTAGTCATCAAACCACAGGAAGATTTGGAGACCCTGCTTTCTGAGGTGCACTTCCAGAACTGTGAAGCATTTGCAAAGACACACGATGCTTAGACAACCCAAAAAGAAGCACTCTGAACTGGTAATGTTCTGCCTCTTGTAGTGTTTGGGTTGACAAGAATATGCTGATAAGCATCCCATAATATCAGTCAGTCTTGAGGTTTCAGGTACAGTAGGCAAACTAAGACCCCAGCAAAATCATTTTGAACTTCTTTTGACTCATACATTTGTTCAGTTTCCTGTGGTCAACAGTGGATGCACGCCTGGAATTCTTAAGTAACAAGGAGGTACCAACATTAGAATCCATTGTTCTGCTGGGACACCAGTACTATTTCTACAGCCCTATTCCCAGGAGTGCAAGTCTGCCGCATTAGGCGGACAGTGGAAACTGTCTCCCCAGGTTTTGTCTGGAGGGTGCTACAACAGTTCTATGGAGTAGAAGTTTCCACGCACCCCTGGCACCGAAGTGATCGGTTCCAGCACGTAGCTGCTCCTGTACCAGGAGAGGACAGATCTGACACCAGAAGTGGGGCAGATGTCAGTGGCGCCAATAGCCTTCAACAGCCGAGACCAGTGCTGCAGCAGTCAGCCATGCACCTAAGTCAAGTGGCATTGCAGACTGTACCAGCCCGGCCGACTCAACAGGTCAGGAGCAGTCACCAGAAATGGTACTGCATGACTTATACACTGCAGCCAGAGCTCCATATTTTTTTTTTTTGTTTATTGAGTACTAGGATTACGGAGGAAGAATTTCTTCACAGAACGGGTGGTGGACAAGTGGAACACCTGCCAGAGGAAGTGGTGGGGGCTGAAACAATCACAGGATTTAAGAATGCATGGATGACATAAAACGAATTCTGAGGTCAGGGTAAGGGCAACAGACTTAGGAAAACATCAACTGAACTTATAAGCTCAAATGGCAGACTGGGTGGGCCATAGGCTCTTATCTGCCGACACACTGTCTATGTATCTATGTAAATATCTTTAAACCATGGGTTCTTTTACAAAGGTTCCCGTCAAATATAAATTAAGGTACAGGCAGGAATGTCAAAGTAAAATACAATAAACCAATCATAAGCAACACAAGAAAGGAAACACTAGACAATGGGAGGATGTTAGTGTGGGGAACAGCAGTTTAGGAACCAAAGGGATAATGGGGAGACACACAAGAGGGGAGTACAACTACAATGCAAAAGGAGGAATGTCTTTGTCAATAGTTGCTAAGTGCTAAAAAGATAGGTGTGCAGTTGGGGGTGGGGAGAGGAAAGAAGGGGTGAAGAGGGGTGAAGGAGGGGTGAGGGGATGAGAAAGGGAGATGAGGGGTGGGGAGGCGTGGGGACAGAGAACAGAGGGATTCCAGGTGGAGGGATGCATGAGAAGGACGAGGGCAGGAAAGGTAATACAAGGAGGCAGGGGGAAGGGTTGAGGGATGAGGAGGACTAGGGATTGCAAAGGAGAGGAGGAGAACAGGCACACTAGAGCTTATAGGTTACAGGCACACTTGCTGAGATTTGTGAATTTGTAAGGTGCTGATGCAGTTTGTTTTTAAATGGGCCTAGTTTATTCTTAGTAGCAACTTCAGGGGGAGACTATTAATCAGGGATGGGGCCCTGAGTAGAAGGCATGTTGACCAGGGAGGTCCCACAGAAAGGTATCTGATAGGAGGAACTGAGAGTAGTTCAGGTGGGCCTAGCGCTGGGGAAGGCTGCATTAAGGCATGAGTCGCAGGTGGGGTGAGTCAGAGGCAGATTTTCTTTGTCAGTAGGCAAGTCTGGTAAGCTATCCTCCCTTGCAGACTGAGCCAGTTGGTTAGGTTGTAGAGATCACCGGGTGTGTTCTCCTATCAGCACTTGTAACAAGTCTGCAGCCAGATGGCTGAACTGCCCACTGGGTTCCTCTCTAACAGATAAAGAGGCTCCAGAATGAAGACACTGACCTCACAGGTCCAGGCGTCGCTGGTGTTGTTGAAGACGGTGGGGTACCTGGGTCCTTTCAAGCTGACTGTCTCACAGCAGAATGACCAGAGGATGATCTCAACCAATGCCATGTCTTCCTTTTGTGAGAAGAGGTCAAGGCTGAATGGTGCAAAGACTCCGATGCTGAGCGTGTGCAGGATCTGGACCATTTCATTTTGTGACCCCAGAAGGACTCTCCTCCCAAGTGCTAAACTGCCCACTGTCAGATCAATCGCCAAGAGAGAGGTGGTGACCAGCCAGCCCAGTTGACAGAGTAACTAGCCTTTCAGGCTTCCTACTTTCTTCCATGGCCACTGACAACTGGCATGAGGAAGGGCTGAGAGAAACTGTAGAAATATTTATGAGTTAACCTAACTAAACTGACACAAAAATAATAAACTATAATGTACTTTAAACTAAATCTGAGAACTGAACACTGTCATTGTATACAGTGAGGTTCTGGCCCCAATAAGGACAGCAACAACATTACTGATGTGCACGTGATGGCAGAAGAAAAGGAATTGAGGTGGCTGGGGCTGGAGCCATTGTGTACCAGTGAGCACATGCGCTGACATGTGTTCGGGGCCTCTCACCTCATCAGCCCCACTAGAAAAGGTTGGTCTCCTGTGGGATACTAGCACCTCCATCTTGGACCCACAAGTGGGAGTCAAAGACTGATTCTTGGAAGGTCTGTTTCAGGCATCCTCCACCTGAGAGAGGAATGACTTACCTCTGGCAGTTGAGATGAACACGGAGCTGCATCCCTTAAGAGTTGCACTGGGTGCTTTAGGTGCCTGCGCCTCTGCTGTGATTTCTTCCAACACTGTTGCTTAGAAGGTTGGATTTTGTACTGCTGCTGACAGCCACTTTGGGCAGGCTTGTTGATAGCAACTTTGGGCAGGCTTGCCAGAAAAACTGTTTATTCTGATAATAAGCTCACCTCTCCCCCCATTAGAAGGTGGACTGATTAGCTCTAGCACCCTTCACAGTAAATTTCTCTTCAGTCAACTCTTTGAATGCTTCCTCCATATGCTGACCAAAGAGATGAGTGCCATGAAATGGGGCAGTCATAATCTGGTGTTGGACATGGAAGAGAAGCCAGATGGTTGCAGAAAGTAGTGTCCCTGAGTATGAGTCCCCACAGCCACAGAATGAGCTGCTACCCCACAGCAGTTCATTAAGATCTTTAACTGGTGACTATTAGATTTGGTTCATTGAGTAACAGTCACCAAAAGATCCAGCCTCAAGAAGAGCCAGACTGGATTGGCAGAACAGGGACATGACGCATAGTAAATGCATTTGAATATTCCAACTGTAACCTTGTTGCTTGAGCTAAAGTAACTGCCTCAAATTTTAAAATACCTGTAGATCTTTGAACAGTGCTTGGAACGAAAAATTTTCCTAGGAGCCCTGATCAGAGCAGATTCCTGTTCTTCTGGGTCCAGGGTTCTTCGTCATCTTTAGTCTGAGTCCAGAATGAGAAACAAGCTGTACTCATGCGTCATCTGTATGATCAGAGGCGACAGAATAAAGTATGGAACGAAGGGCCTGCCACAGGTAATGACACTGCCACTAGCACTGCAAACAGTGTCTGCTCCAGCACTAGCCATAGCATTGGCACGGACAGTGGCACCAATGCCAGGGGCAGCCATGACCTGCCACTAAAGGCCAGAGGTGGCACCAAGGCTTCTCCGCAGGTGAAGTCATTGAAGGCCCTGGTACCACTGCCAGAGTCAACACCACCAAAGTCGACAGCACCAAGGCAGTGTCACTAATGCCTTTGGCAACAAAGATCATCTTTGGGGTATCTCAGTCATCAGGTCACACTGTAGGAATTTCACTATTGGTGAAGCAGGATCCACTCAGAAGATTTTCCAGCAGTACAACTGGGGCCATTAACGTCACCAACCCTATAAAGGTGTGGCGGCCCCACTCCCTCCCTCAGTTCTTTCGCGTCAACTCACTTGCATGGGTCTCTGTGGAAGCTCAGATGCAGCATTCGTGCCTTTTTCACCTATGGCTTTTCTTCAGCTATTTTCAGAATCTCTTTTATTAAGAGATTCCTCCAACTTGCTTATGTTGAGAGTTAATGCTTGACTCTCTCTCTTCTGTTGCTGCTACTACGGAAAGACTGCCTCCACAGATGAACATTCTCTCTGTGTCTGCTGGCTTGGGCCTGACCACGAAGTTTCTGTTAGCTCTGCAGAAGTTTAACTGAACAACCCTCAGGCGGCCTGAAAGGCTCTCAAAATCTCCTGATGGATCAACAGGTAGTCAGTTCCAGGCAGGTGTCCTCTGGGGTCTCAGCTTCTCAGTCGCTGATGGGGTTGTCGAGCTCCCAGGCTTCAAGGCTCAAGACAAATTCTTGGGGAAAAGTCATAAAAGACTGGCTCATGACTGCTCCACCCAGGTGTCGATCTCGTTCCCCGATGGCCTCTTCTTCTGGAGGATCCTCATTGGCTGTGGCTGCACCATGTAAAACTGCTGTCCAGGTCACTGTGACCCACCAGACCCATACCAACAGCACCCCTGCCCGATTGCAGGGTGGCCGACCGTCGACCTCCGGGTCATCAGACCCTTCTTCATTGACAATGGCCTCGTCATTGATGGCTCTCCTGTCAAGGCCTGCCCCTTCTCCCTCCAGCGCTACAGGCTCTTCAAATTCACAGGACCAAGCAGGTGGGTCGACACTCATGCTGTCGACCCCACCTCTGTTGACAAATCTTGTCAACTTGAATGAAATTCTGACAAAATTCACTTCAGTGATTGCGCCAACAGCTAGGCGTGTATAGGCCCTCCTTGCTGAAGCAGTCGACAGCTTCATCATCAACACCTACTCATTAGCCATGGAAGCTCCCCAGAAGCCACTGTCGGTGCAGCCGATGCCGGACCTGGATTTGGAAGTGGTCGACGTCAAGGAGAGTACCATCCAAACCTCATTCTTGCTGATGATGAGGAAGAGATCCTGGTCTCTGACAGGTCCACAGCTTCCTCTGTCAGTTAAGGATTCAGTTAAGCATACTCCTAAGTCTCCTACTGAGGACCCCACACTTTTCAATGTGATTAAGCAGCTGCCCTCAGCCATGGGATTCCACACTGAGGAAGAAGGTGTGGCCAGGAAAGAACTGATGAACTTCCTGGAGATGCCAGAGTCTTCCCCAAAAATCATTCTTCCAATCTTGCCTGTCTTAAGAATGTAGCCATGGCAGCCTGGCACAGACCAGATATGGTGCCAGCTATGCCTCGCTAGGCGGATGAACTTTACCATGCTCCCAAGGTTCCCTGGTATCCTGCCCAGCCCAAAACAGACTCAGTGGTCATTAAGGCAGTCCACCAAAGCTCTAAGGCACCTAAGCACCTTAGTTCTCTCCCCGGAAAAAGAGTCTTGCAGAATTGACCTCTGGGGTAGAGGGTGTATGCCTCCCCACACTGGGTTTGAGGATTGCAAACTGCCTGTCTGACATAGTAAAGTACCACAGTTCCAACTGGAAGAAGGCAGAGGCTGCCGCCAGGCTCTCCCAGATGGCACACAGAAGTAGGAGCCTTTAAGTGCCTACAGACAGCTGAGGCGTTGCAAGCACTTCTTCAGGGCCTTCTATGACATGGCTGACACTATTGCCAGGGCTGCTACCATGGGCATATGCCTATGTAGGCACTCCTGACTGAGGGTCTACAGTTCTGCTGCTGATGTTCAGCAAAAGGTGTTTAATGCTCCCTTTAATGGCACTAAGCTGTTTGGCCCTGATGTCCAGGACATTACCGATGACCCGTAAACCTCGGCACGGCTCTTAAGTCTGTCCACTCTCTACACCATACTCAACCGAGAGGTAGAGCCCTCCTTTAGCAAAGTGACCAATCGCCCGGTGCAGTCTCTCGGCCTCAAGAGAAGCAGGAGACTCAGCTGCCTTGCCCACCCTCCAATGCTGGAGCTTGCAAGCACCCCAGAGGTGAGGGACCAGCCCCTGCGGCTGGATCCACCTCTGCTTGACTCCATGCCAGACCCCCCGGTCCTGGACCAGGAGGCGGTGGTTACAGGTCGGTTCTCCCTCCTTCTGAATCAATGGAGAACCATAACTTGGATGCATGGATCATGCAGATCATAGAGAGGGGCAATGCTGGAGCTCATGAGCAGCCTCCAGAAACCCCTCCCCACCCTCCAGTTACCCCCAGTCTCAGCTATCTGTTCTCCGGGAGGTACAGTCCATTCTGCACAAGCAGGCCACTGAGCCAGAACCCAAGTACCAGAGAAACAAGGGGTTTATTTCAGGTTTTACCTGGTCCCCAGTAAGACTGGCGATTTGAGGCCCATTCTAGACCTAAGGACCTCAGTCTGTCACGGCCAGTACAAATGTTCAGATGGTAACTTTGCCAGGCCTGATGTCTCTTCTCAAAACAGGGGATTGTCTCTTTCCTCCTCACAGGAAGTTTCTCCGTTTTGCATTTCAGAGCAGGCATTATGAGTTCAAGTGCTGCCCTTTGGCTTGTCCTCTGCACTGTGAGTCTTTACCAAGGCTTAGCAGTGTAGCAGCAGCTCTCAGAAAGGAAGGACTGTATGTTTTCCTGTATCTGGATGATTGGCTCATAAGCACCCTGTCCAGGGAACAGCTTCTGCTGACTCTGGAGAGAACTCCCCAGCTATTCCACTCCTGAGCATCACCGTCAATCTGCCCAAATCAGTTCCTGTACCATCCCAAAGGCTGCATCATATAGGGGCAGTTCTGAACTCATTGCAGGGAAGGCCTTCCTGCCCCAAAAGGGCAGAATGCCTTATAGCCCAAGCTCAGAAGTCACTCAAAGTGGCTATATTCCCTTTCGAGGCGTACCTGAGACTGCTGGGCCTGATGGCAGCTGCCATACCCACTATTCCATTGGCCAGACTCCATATTCGCATTCTCCAGTGGACCCTCCAGGTACAGTGGGACTAGACGAGTTAGATCGCCCAGTCCTGGCTTCTTCCCCAGTTCATAAGGTATTGCAGTGGTGGATAGACCCTTGAATCTGCTTCAAGGTGTCCTCCTCCATATCTCCTCCCTGCAGCAGATCCTCACCACAGATGCATCAGGTCTGGGCTGGGAGCACACCTAGGTCCCTTCCAGACCCAGGGCTCTTGGTCACAGTTGGAAACCTCCTTGCATATCAGTGTCCTGGAGATGAGGGCAGTGCTCTCGCCATGCAGGCCTTTCAGGGATACCTTGTTCCAGGTCAGCTTCTAGTGCAGTCAGACAATCTTAAGTGTTGTATACAACATCAACAAGCGGGGACTAGTCAGTACCCTCTATGCAAGGAAGATCAGAGTGTATGGTACTGGGCACTGGATCACAGTCTGACACTCTCGGCAGTCCATGCACCAGGCGTGTTAAACACTCTGGTGATACAACTTCAACTGGACTCAGTCCAGCATGCATGAATAGAGCTTCTCTCATCCGTCGCAAAAGACTTATTAAGCAGATGGGGTCGTCCGAGTTGGACATTTTTAGCGCCCTCACTCAATGTAAAACTGACCAAATTTTGCTTGCTAGATCCAGGGCCTGGAGTTTTCTGGCGAGATGCTTTGTCCCTCACCTGGAGCAGGAGGTTCTTCTATGCCTTCCATCTGTTTCCACTGATTCAGAGGGTGCTAATCAAACTGCAGCTGAAGGGCCCCACATAATTCTGGTAGCTCCATTCTGGCCTTGGCAGATATGGTTTCCTTTACTACAGCAACTGGCAGAGAAACCTCCAGTCCCTCCGCAGAAACTTGCTGACCCAGACTCGGGAACCCTGGTCCATCCCAACCTCAGATCCCTCCATCTGCATGCTTGACTCCTGAGGACATAGCCATAGCCAGATCTGGGGTCTCTAACAGAGTGGTGGAGCGTCTTAATGGCCACCAGGAAACTTCCACTTGGGCCACATATGCCATAAAGCGGAAGCAGTTTTGCCATCTGGGCTGCCAGAGTCTGAACCCTTTCACCTGTCTGGTGAACCACATCCTGGACTACCTGATCCCTCTGTCTGACTCAGGTCTCCAGTATTCCTCCCTCAAGGTGCACCTTTTGGCTATTTGTTCTTTCATGAGCCCATGGTTGACCGATAATTGCTCAGCTGGATTTCTCCTGTACCTTTTTTTTTTAAGTTACAATTTTTGTATTTTCCCCATTTCTCCCCCATCCCAGGACCCCGGCAGACACATGTGCATATGGAGGCGCACATGCATGCCAGGTACTAGTTTAGCCCTTCCGCACCCCTCCACGGCAATGCGCCTGCTGCCCCTCCGCCTGGCTTCCCATCAGACCTCCACCCGATGGGAGGCGGAACTCGGAGGGTGAACAACCTCCTCAGGAGAGAGGCTGTCTTTCAGTGGCTCAATCCTGCTCCCTCCCTCCTGCCTGCATTGGGCTCCCCCGACAACCTGAGGTTGTTCCCGAACCTTAGTCGCCAGCGTGACATGAGGTAAGGCATCCAGCGCCAGCCCTCAGCACCACTTGACCAGCCTTCCATACCTTTTAAAGGGCATCCTGCATCTGAAACCCCAATCCCTTCTCCTGTCCCGGCTTGGGATTTCAATCCTGTTTTGAAGAAATCGATCCTGTCTCCTTTTGAGCCAAGCGACTTACGAACTATGCTTTCTTTTGGAAAGCTTTTTTTTTTTTGTGTACGCTAATAGATGCCATAACTTCTGCTCGAAAAATCTCAGAGCTTCAGGCCCTCTGATGCAAGGAGCCTTACTTGATTTTTCTCAAAGACACACAAATTCTAAGTTTCTCCATAAGGTAGTTCCGAGTTTACACTCAACCAGTCTATCAACCTTCCTGTTTATTTTCCTGGCGTGCCAATCCAGGGAAGCATTGCTCCATACATTAGACATGCGTAGAGCTTTGAAGTTCTACCTGCTTCGCATCAAGAAATGCAGAAAGTTGAAGCAGTTGTTTGTTTCTTTCTCCCCAGGTAAAGAGGGTGCCTCAGTTTTAAGCAATGTTAATCTAAATGGTTGGAAAATTGCACTGTGTTTTACTACAACAAGTATGGCAAAGAACTGCCTGAAGATGTTAAAGCTCATTCCACTAGAGGTATGGCTACCTCTGTGGCTTGTTTCTGAAGGGTCTCAGCTGCGGACATCTGTCCAGTTGCCACCTGGAGTACTGTCCATCGTTCACTAACCACTACAATCTGGACATTGCCTCATGAGCCTGTGCAGGTTTGGCAGGGCTGTGCTGCAGGGCCTCCTGTCTTAGGTTAATGGTGAGCCCTCCTCCCAGACTGTCTGTTTGACCTGTAACTGGTTGGGACTCATTCCCACAATGTGACCTGATGCCTGAGATACCTCTGAAGAAGACAGAACAGTTACGTAAGAATTTACTGTAACAGTAGATCTTAGGGGATCTTAGTCATTAGGTCTGCTTCCCCCACCATCCCCCTTCTTGGGGCTTTTGTCTAGGAACTGGTTGTCTGGTGTATCCAGCCTTTCATATAGGTCTGTGCACCTCTCTCTCTCTCTCTCTCTGTCCCCAAGGCTAGAGCTATGCTCCCTTTGTCTCCAGGGGAAAGAACTGAGGAGGGAGAGACCACTCTCACACCTTTACAAGATTGGTGACATAGACAGATGTCGATGGCATAGGCAGCCCCAGTTGTAATGCTTAAAATCTTCCGTGTGAATCCTGCTTCACTGACAGTGAAGTCGTTGTGACTTGATGACTAAGATCCCTTGAAGATATATTCTTATGGTAAGTTCTTACAGTATGTAACTGTTCTTTGCTAGAACAGAGGCCAGTACAGATGATAGCACCTCAGACCTTTTAACGTACCTGTTGTATTGGATGGGTTTGAGTTTTGTTTTGTTTTAAAGGTTCAGTTTATAATAATTTCTTTTGGTTGTTGATTTTGTTTATTTCTCCTCAAATAAGAGTTGAGAGAGTATTATGCAATCATTGTATTTTATTTTTTGTCTTTGAGTCTACCTGAGCTGAATTATGCTATTGGAGTTACTAAATGTGTAGGAGGCCTGCAGTGATGCGCTATTAGCCTTCTGCCATTCACGCCTCGCCTTTTTTATCTCCCCATGCTGCAGTTTACAATTTATCAACGCTTGTTTGTTATTGGGTATTGCGCGTGGAGGGTTGAGGGGTGCGAATGGTGGAGGGTGAATGATCGGAGCCACCGCATTGAGGTCGTGAAATCCACTTAGATGCCCTAGCAAATGGAACTCAGATCATGGTCGGCCATGCCTGATTTCCATACCCAAGGGCACCCCCAATACTTGTGGGCAGGCAGTTGGGCGGCCCAGAAAGTTCATCCAACTCGAGCGGTGTTATGCAATGCCAGGTCCATTAAAACAAGACTGCAATTATTGCAGATCTTGTTGGGACAGTGGACCTGGCGTGCATCACTGAGACCTGGCTGGATGAGAACTCAAGCCCTATATTAGAGGCCGCAACTCAGCCAGGTACTCGGTGATACACCTGCTGAGATTGGATTGCGCTGGAGGGGGGTTGCAGTCTATTTAAGACCGAACTGGGCCTCACGAGTGTACCAGTTGAGGAAACTTGAGTCTTTCGAGTGTACCGTAGTAGCAGGTGTAGGCTGTAGGATTGCCCTCATCTACCGTACACCAGGGATGGGAAGCATTCTTCAGGGAAGTGGCAGACTGTGATCGACATGATGTGAGTCGCCCAGGCTGATGGTCCTGCCACTTCAATGCCTGGTCGATGACTAACTCTTGCAATTTGGACAGCACTTCCTCCAGCTGATGACATCTTGGGCCTCACACAGACTGTTACCACTGCTACCCATAAACACAGTCACTCTCTTGACTTGGTCTTCCTCCTGGGGATCGAGGGCTTCGATGTGGGGTGGAACCAGTCGGATGGTCCGATCACTACACCGTGGGGTTCAGTTTTGCACCCACCCTGTGTAGGCCTACCCTGTGAAATGGTCAGGTACCACCTTTATGAGATGTAAGCTCGAAAGCCTGGCAGCGGTGCTCAACCTATCAAATTTACAGTGGCAATGAAGCCCTGAGGGCCTTGCTGATGGCCCTATAACAGGAGCCGTCTCTGTGGCCCTTGATGTCATTCTCCAGTCGTTCGTCCTCTCTCCCTTCACCCTCAGTCCCCTTGGTTTGATGGGTCTTTGAGGGAGATGCGTGACTAGGACAAAGGTTAGAGCGTTGCTGGCAGAAATCCACCCTGGATGCCGACTGCCTTAGATTGATGGACCATTATCAAGCCTATCAATCCACAATCACCCGTAAGAAGGCAGAGTTCCTGTCTGGGAGATTGAGGCTGCTCGAACCGACCAGCCCAGCTCTTTCAAACTGTGGACAGACTGTGGAACCCAGACTGTCTGCAGATTCAAGAGCCTTTCGCTAATAGAGTGCAAGAAGCTTGCCGATTCTTTGCAGATAAGGTGGCTGACATCAGGGGTGCTCCAACCAGCACAATCTATGGGCATTGCTTTGACTGGCGCTTGGTCATGGCCCTCACTTTTCCTGGAGTACCTTTGACCGGCCAGAGTTCATGATGTCTTGCAGATTGTCCAGTGTCGTCCTCACGTGCTGTAGTTTGGACCCAGGACCAACTGCCCTGATTATGGGCTGTAGTGACATCATTGGCTAGTCCTAGCACGGATAGTCTGGTGATCCTTGGAAACAGGTGAGTTTCCTAGCTCCTGAAGGAGGCAGTGGTGACACCCTCCTGAAGAAAGCTTCCTTGGACCCAGATTGCCATGCTAACTACAGACCAATCTCAAACCTTTCCTTTATAGGGAAGGTGACTGAGAAAGTAGTGGCCCTACAACTAGAGAATCATTTGACCATCCATGACATCTATGAACCTCCAATCTGGTTTTCGAAAGAAGTATAGTACTGAGACAGTGCTGGTTCGGTGCTCAATGATCTCTTGATGGCTAGGGATCGAAAAAACATTCCAACTTGGTTCTTCTTGATCTCTCATCAGCATTTGACACTGTGGACCATGGGGTCCTTCTCGATGCCTGAGATTCATCTGTGACCTGTCAGGTACAGTCCTCAGGTGGTTTACATCATTCCTCACGGAAGATCTCAGAGGGTGGTGTCAGGGATTTATTTCTTGGACCCAGTTCCTCTGTCATGTGGGGTTCCTCAGGGTTCAGTGTTGTCCCCATGTCATTCGCAGTGTACATGCTGCCGGTCAGAGACATTGTAAGAAGGTATGGGCTGAGGTTTCATTGCTATGCCGATGATACCCAGCTATATCTTTCTTTGCACCCGACCAGGAAAGAGCTATCCCGGTATTTAATAACTGCCTTGCCGAAATCTAAGACTGGATGAATTCAAGCTGGTTCAGGTTGAACTCAGAAAAGACGGAGGTGCTGGTGGTGGACCCAGGGCGCTGGAAGGAGGATTGGGGTGGGTTCACCTTGAACTTTTCTTGGGGGCCTCCACTCCTTTTCTCTGAGCAGGGTGCCGACATGGGGCTGATTTTGGCGAGGGGCTGACACTGCGATCGCAGGTGTCAGCAGTCGCCAAATCCTCCTTTACCATCTGAGGAACATCTCCAGAGTTAAGCACCTTGTTCTGTCCAGCGATCTTTCCTTGTTAGTCCATGCCTTTATGTCCTCGGCGCCTGGATTACTGTAACTCCCTGTACCTAGGGCTACCTGGGGTTGATAGCCGATGCTTGCAGCTGGTGCAGAACACTGCAGTCCGGTTACTGACAGGGACTTCTCGGTCCTGTCATATTTCTCTGGTGCTGCATGAACTGCACTGGCTGCCGGTACGGGCGGTGGATCACCTTTAAAGTCGGACTTCTGACTTATAAAGCCCTACAAAGACTGGGCCCAGATTACCTGAAAGAGCTCCTAGTTCCTTACTGTTTTGGGCGATCGCTTCCGCTAACTGATTTAGGGTTGCTAGAGATCCCAAGGGTTTGTTTAAATCTTCTGGGGCCTATGTATTTATGTATGCGCCACAACCTTGGAATTCTCTACCCCGCTAGGTACAGGAGTGCGCATCCGTGGAGGAATTTAAACAGGCCCTAAAAACTTTTTAAGGAACCAAGCATACCTTTTATGACGGTTTGATTTTATTTGTATTTTGCAACTGTATCATGGTACTGCTGTTTATTTAACTGCTTTGTAATGCGCCTTGGTTTTGCAAAGGTGCATGATAAATAATTATTATTATTATTATAAGCAAATAGACTAGGTCTTGCAATCTGTTTAGTGCACTGTGCTTTGTGTTACAGATTCTCCTCTCATGGCTTACACCATTCCTTAACTATAACTAGTGGTGAAAAGCAATATAGTGCAGTATGTATTGGACTCCCCATTAGATAGAATTGCCCTTCAGCAGTGTTGAATTGTTTGAAAATGTTTCTAAATAGCCATTTCCAGTGTGTCAGTTACTACAGTAGATCCCACATATTTCTGAAAAAGTAAGGCCTATACTTTTAAAAGAATGTATTTTTTTGTCACCATGAACAACTCTGCCTAACTGCTGCAGA
Organism: Neoceratodus forsteri; assembly: GCA_016271365.2. Taxonomy (NCBI): domain Eukaryota; kingdom Metazoa; phylum Chordata; order Ceratodontiformes; family Ceratodontidae; genus Neoceratodus; species Neoceratodus forsteri. The sequence continues at coordinate 11,634,950 of CM057450.1, read as the reverse complement.
TCAAAGGTTTTGCAGCTGCATGTTTTGGTTATATACTGTAAGAAACACACAGATACGGTCTACATTATGAAAGTCTTCTTCCCACACTTGATAAACCGGACATTGCAACAGAATAGTGTTTACCATCTCTGAGGGGCAAAGTTGTCAAATGAAGATGTATAACTTTGTTCTTACAACATTTTCCCTCATCTGAGGCCTACAACAGCACTGCAGTACGTGCATTTCATGCATATACAGTACATCTATTATTCTTCCCTAAACAGTTGCCCTAACAAATCTGCTGACAAACTACAAACTATATGTAGGCCAGAACAAATCAATAAATGAATCCTCAGATTTTTCTGGGCATTTGTCTGGGGCGGCAAGCAATTTTATGTTTGCTTGCATGTACAAGAAACATAGTGCCTTCATCGGAGATTGGAGGTGTGCCTCCTCCTCCAATTCAGTCAGTGGGCTGGCAGGCGCGGCCCTGTAAGCAATGCATTTTGGAGCTGTCTATGACACGCTCCAAAATGCAGTGGCACACAGTTGAAAGGGACTACGCTTGAGTGAGCACCGATAAGATATTGGCTGCTCACGCGCAGCTCCCCCCCACGCCGCAGACAGACATGGCCGCGCGCCTCGCATTGTGGCAGCCGATGGGGTGCCCAATCCCCGCCGGGTTGAGCTGCATCCCCCCAGCTTGAGCTGCGCCCCCCCCAGTTAGTAGGTGCCACGCTGGGAGCCCAACCCAGCGTGGGCAAGCACTGTAGGTCCTTGGCCGGCGGGGTGCCCAATCCCTGCCGGCTGAACGCCTCTCAAAGTCCTTGGTGCCACAGTGGAGCTCACCCCAGCGTGGCAAACATCCCACGACTTCTTCTTTTTTTTTTTAAACCTGTAAAATAAAAACTGTCCTCGGCGCGTCTCCCAACCCCCTCCCACAACCCGCGCCTACCCACTGCGCACCCAGCCTCCCACCTCACCCCATACTTACCTCGGACCGCGCGACGATCTTCGTGGACCGGGAACACGCCTGCACTCTTCAAATCACCATGAACTGAGGAAATGCCGGTAAGCTGTATAATGGGTTACATAGAGGGTTTCAACTTTATTGCATATCTCGGGCATTTTGGGAATTTTGACCAAATTTTCAACATAGGGTTTTGGGACCTTCTCATGAATGATGTCATTGTCATGTCGTATGAGTTCAGGCCTGAAGGGAGATTTCGCGCAGTGACTGCACAGTGATCGCGAAATCACCCTTCGGCCCAACACCGCCATGACAGTGACATCATTCATGAAAGAAAGTCCCAAGCCTATGGTGAGTCCAAATCAAAAATGACTGTTTGTCAGCGTGCGCGGTTCCTCGCAGGCTGCATAGTTCGACAATTTCAATATTTTCACTCCAGATTTTCAACATTGCCATTTTACCACATCTTCTTATGAGTAGTATAGCTGTCATTTTCACATCTCACCCAAAATGTGTTTCCGCCTTATGAGCGCAGAATAGCGCGGCGTGTGTGAAATCAATGTACGGGACAAATTAAGAAAATCACAGTGACACTGTTCATGAGCAGAGGTCTTAAAATGGCTATGATAAAAATTTGGTGAAAAATTCTAAAATGACTGTTTCTGACGTCGTTCGCAGTTCCTACACAGGCTCGTAAGTTCTGAATTTTCAATATTTTCATTCCAGATTTTCAACATTGCCATTTTACCACACCTTCTTATGAGTAGTATAGCTGTCATTTTCACATCTCACCCAAAGCGTGTTTCCCCATGTGAGCACAATGGCACAGTCGGTGTCTGCGAAATCAATGTCTGAGGACAAATTAAGAAAGTCACAGTGACACTGTTCATGAGCAAAGGTCTTAAAATGGCTATGTTGAAAATTTGGTGAAAAATTCCTAAAATTACTGTTTTACGAGGGTGCATTACGCAGTTCCTACGCACACCGTAAGTTTCTGGATTTTCAATATTTTCACTCCAGATTTTCAACATTGCCATTTTACCACACCTCCTTATGAGCAGTATAGCTGTCATTTTCACATCTTGCCCAAAATGTGTTTCCGCCTATGTAGTGCACAATGGCGCAGTATGTGCAAAATCAATGTACGGGACACATTAAGAAAATCACAGTGACACTGTTCATGAGCAGAGGTCTTAAAATGGCTATGTTGAAAATTTGGTGAAACAATCCCTAAAATGACTGTTTTACGAGCGTCGCGTCACGCCAGTTCCTATGCATGCTCGTAAGTTTGCAAATTAATATTTTCCTCAGATTTTCAACATTGCCATTTTATTACACTTCCTTATGAACAGTACAGCTGCCATTTTTCATATGTCGCCCAAAATGTGTTTTCGCACATGTAGCGCACAATGGTGCTGTTGGTGTGCAAAAGCAATGTTTAGGACAGATTAAGAAAATCACAGTTACACTGTTCATGAGCAGAGGTCTTAAAATGGCTATGTTGAAAATTTGGTGACAAAGTCCATAAAATGACTGTGTTACGAGTGAGCAATCGCAGTTTCCGCACCCTCGTAAGTTCATGACTTTGTAATATTTTCAGTCCAGATTTTCACCAGTGGCATTTTTACACTTCCTTATGAGCAGTACAGCTGTCATTTTTCACAACATGGCTGAAGTGTGTTTTCACACTTTCAGCGCTGAGATGCATGGTCGCTGTGGGAAATCATTGTTCGACACAGATAAAGAAAATCACAGTGACACTGTTCATGATCGGAGGCACCAAAATGCCTGAGTTGACAATCTGCTGTAAAATATCCCCAACCTAATTATATTACGGGTGTCGTTGCACAGTTTCTATGTACGCTTATGACTTCACCATTTTTTAAATATTTTACTGCAGATTTGCAACATTGCCATTTTACACCTCCCCATGAACAGTACAGCTGTCATTTTACATCCTGTTCGGAATGTTTTGCACCTGTGGTGCTAAATGCCGTAGTCGCTGTGCATAAGCAGCTTCGGCTAACAAACTGATATTCCCCTGTTCATGAGGTGGGGTCACAAAAAAACATGTTGAAATTTGGGTGAAAATACCAACGAATGCCTGAGGTATTAGGGTTTCCAACCATAACGCCCAACCCTGTAGAGAATGACAGGCATCAGGGTGTGACTTGGGATTCTTGCCTGTAATGCTCATACCATTCCCACACCCTGCAGCCAGTGAGAGGCATCGGTATGCCTTGGACTCTTCAGCCCCAAAGTTCACCCCATTCTCTATATGCACCCATCTCACCGCATTTCCTAATGAAATGGGGTAGATAAGGGCCAAAGACCCTAAGGACCACCGTGACACTTGTCAGTGTCTGTAGGGTGGGTGTGGTGAAATGGCGAGGCCGTTATGCCTGACGACTCCAAATGCACACCCCAATGCCTGTCACTCTCTGCAGGGTGGTGGTGGGGTTACTTCAGTTCAGTACTTCACTGCCATTCCTATTACGCAGCTCTGTAACTTCTACATTACCACTGCCAATGCCAGCAAGCCAACATTCGGCATTGACAAATGCTTGTTTTATTCTGTTCCTCCACAGACTTAAACTTGTTAGCTGTAACAACAAAAGTGCATCTTTTGTTCTTGGGGAATACTAGGTTCAAAAGCTCCATGTTATCCTCATGTGACATGATAATCTGGTAAACATACCTGTGAAAAGGAGTCACCAGTAAGAAATAAGACAAGGAGAGTCCCGAGGTTCAACTTTTTTGTCACTGCCCTAACGCAGTGAGTACAGCACCTTTCACGGGTCAATATTTTAAAGTGCTTCACAGTGCTGCTGGTCCAGAGGTGGTATAACGAAGGAACCCAGAGGATGTCCTTTAGTGAAGAACACGCAAGAAGAAAACTAGCAGGACGAATATTGCTTACAAATATATACTTATAAAGACAGCAAAACAGAACTAGAATTCAGTTATGTGAATAATCTGGGTTTAGCAAAATGTCTAGGCTAAGTCCATCCAAGTCTGAACTGATCTGATACCTTGGAAGTGACAAGAAAGTGGCTGGCTTTGGGACTGGAATAAGACAGAGCGGTCACTAGGACGCATCTACTGATTTGAACAGAGACACACAAATACATATATTCTGATGGCAAATACAGACTCATTGGTCTAGACAATCTGCCCATCTTCTACCTAACTCCATGTCTTGCCTGACGTCAGACAGGAGTTACTGGGCCTCTTGCCCTTCTGCTGCCCAGGTACCGCCTCCCCTGTTGTGCATCCTCCACCCCTTAGATCTTATTATCCTGATGTACCTACACCCAGGGCTCCAGATAAGGGAGTACTGACCTGTTTTACTCACCTCATTTTAGGACAAACTCTTCAGAAAATGTTTTTAATGAGTACCAATACTCACCCAACAATTGCAAATCTCCACACTCACTGCCAAAATGAGGAGTACAGTACTCATCCCAAAAATCTTATCTGGAGCCCTGCCCTACACCATCCTAGGGCCAATGATTTTCGATTTTCAATGGAAAAGACCAATAAAAATGGAATTTGTCATTTTAAACCAGCACTTGGGAGTCAATTTTCAAAAAAAAAAAAAACATTTTCCACCAGTTTTTGAGCAAACCTCTACATTGTATACCAAATGTTTGTATACAACAAGCTGTCTTGACCTCAATTTGGGGAAAAACTGATTTGACTACAAACGGACTTAGCCATTTTGAAAATGGAAAATCACTGGCTCTACCATCCATGTTTGCCGCCTATGATTTCAATTTTACCACCAACTTTGGTAGACTATTCCAGGGGTCCAATACCCTCTCAATGAAAAAGTAATTCCTAACATTCCTTTTGAATCCCCAAACCTCGACCGTGTCCTCTGGTTACTGTGTTTTCATTCCCCATGAAAACAGCCCTGCAGTCTAAATGTTGATGCACCTCAGGAAATGGAAATTACTTACTTACCAGAGTTCTTGATCTTCTTGGATGAAGTCTCCAGCACTCATTCACACTAATGGGACTCGCTGGAGGTACTAGGACCGAGGAGCCAAAATCTTCAGAAGGGCTGGCGCCAGGATAGGACTGCACATGCGTGGCTCCGTAAGACTAGCTCATGCTATATAGGCTATCTCAGCATCGACCCTCCAACCACCTCAGTACTTTTTCAACCAAGGAGGTGCAGCGTAAACCAACAAAGAAAACCTAACCCTAACTCCGGCATATGAAGCTGGATGGCCCATGTAAGAAGGGTCAATTCAACAATTTCATAGCCTGAACAACAAGGAAGTGAAGACCAAAACAGGAAGAGTGAGCTGGGGGATGGTGGGTGGGCATGTGAATGAGTGGTGGAGACTTCGTCCAAGAAGATCAGAATTACAGTAAGTATAATTTCCTTATCTTCCTGGACCAAATGTCTCTACCACTCATTCACACTAATGAGAGAACACCGAGCTGAAAATCAAACCTCAAGTAGGCAGTAGGAGACAGAGTTCAGTCATGACAGAAATCCATAAGGACTGTCCTGTTGAAGAAAGTGAACTGTCTGGCATGGACACCCAGAACACAGTGCTTTTACAAAGATATGCACTAAGCTCCAACTCGCCGCCTTGCAGAAGTCTGCAACGGGTACATTCTGAATCCCACTAGGAAAGCTGCAACCACTCGGTAGAGTGGTGTGAACCCGCATTCCAACTTGACCAGTGCCATGGATTAGTAGTGTCAAAGACATACAACTAACCTAGCCGAAATATATCTTGTGGCAACAGGCTGACCCAGCTGAGGCATGCTGAGAGATGCAATAGTTGCTCGGATGCATATCTCTTCATTCTGTTGATGTAGAATCACAGAACCTCAACATCCAGAGAAATGAAGAGTGCTCTCCTTCAATCTGGAATTAGCAAAGTAAGTAGGGAGAAGTAAACTTGACTAATGGTAACTGAGCCAGTGACATGCTGTCTACTGGCTCAAGATAGAACGGAAACACTTGAGGTGTACCTTCACTGCCAAATAATGCAGACTTGCATTCAACAGGTCCAAGAGGCATCCTACCACCTTACTTGGTGGGCAACTGGAGGGTCCAGATGGGACTTGTACCCCAGAAGGAGAACGGTTTCCACTTAGCCATGCATGCCCTCCTGGTGGAAGGCCTATGTGGCTTAGAAGATGTATCACGATCGTTTGGGAAACCTAAAACTTGCCCACTTCCATTTCCTGAGGAGCCCGGCATGGAGATGAAGGAAAACAGGTTAGGATGGACAAAAGTCCTGTGTCAGAGGTCCGTTCATAGAGGAGTCGCCTTGGTGGAACTTCTGACAGACTGTATGATCAATGTAATCATATCTGCCGAGGCCAGTCTAGGACGATGAGAATCATCCTGACCCCTTGTGCCTAGAACTTGTGCAGCACCCTCTGAATTAAGGGAAGAGGATGAAAACGTCTGAAGCATCCTATCTACTGCAGTGAACACATCCTGACAGGAAACACCAGGGTCTGGATTTCGAAGCAGGACAGAGGCAGTTTTGTGTTGAAAGGGGATGCAAAAGAGCGAGTGCGAACTGCCCCACTCTGTCGAAAGCGGCTGCACGAAATCTGAACTGACGATCGTGCTCGAGGTACCATTGTCACAAACTCACGGCCTTCCTGCAGAGAGGTGTGAGGGCACCCCACCGCTTGCTGATGTAATACATCACAGCTCTGTCATCCGTCTGAAGCAGGATCATCCGTGGCAGAGGGCACTCTTCAGGACTTTGTTTATAAGATAGCTCTCATCTCTAAGAAATTTATGAAAAGATGAGGTTCCTCCTGGCTCTACACCTGAGCGTGGAGGTCTTGACAGTGAGTTCCCCACAAGAGATTTTGTGCGAGGCTCTGTCATTTTGAATGGAGGATTACGGATGTGTGTCGGAGACCATTGCTTGCTGTGGGGATGCCCTGAGTTCAGCATCCGCTCAACTAAAAGGGCCTGAAAGAGTCGTTTTCCATGATGTAACGAGCCATCTGAAGATGTCGTTTCTCCCATCCTCTGGAATGAAAAATGACACCCTGGATGTATCCAGGAGGGCTCCTAAGAATAATAGCTTCTGGGAAGATGAAACTGGCACCTTCCCCAATCAGAAAACCCCTGAAGAGAACAACTGAAGAAACTGTGGCAACTGCCTCCTGTGCCTCTTGCCTGGATCGCTAGCTAGAGCCAAATGTCCAGGAAGTGAATACTTGAACGCAGAGGTTTTAGTGAACTCCTCCTGGAACAGGTACTTATTTAACCTTCCAAAGTCAACAAATGGCACATGTGCCTGATATCTTGGAACCAGAAGCAATGGAAATAGGAAGCTGTGCTCCGTTCCGCTGTGAGCAACATCTACTGCCTAGTTCTGCAGAGGCCCCATATCTCAGAAGCAAGACAGTGTGACTGAAAGCGACAGACTGAGCTGTCGTCTGGGTGGAAGGTCTGGGAAATCTCTGAAACTGGGAGAGTGTCCCTCTCGGACAATCCTGATGATACATATGTCCACTGTAATGGACTTCCACTGGCTGTAAACTGAATTAGATGCCTCTCCTACCCGAGAGGTGTCCCCTCAGACAGCTGAGGTGGGACCTGGGCTGGATCCACAGAGGTTGGTACAGGGCACTTTGGGGCCCTGTGCCCTCTACTGAGGTTGGTTCCTGATAAAGGCACCTAGGCCTTTACCTTGAAAAGACAACCTCTACGAGAATGTTGAAGGTCCCATCCCTCTGAGAGGCAGCAGGTGCCACCTGTTGTTTAAATGGCAGCCATATTGTTCTGAGTGGCCCCAGAACTCAACCCGAGGGCTGAACAGATAAGCACTGTCAGGAGACGTTAACCACCTGCTGCCAGCAGCAGCTGCCCTAGAGGCAGAGTTGTAGGTGTCCATAAAAGCTTTAGCTGATTATTGGGCAATAAGCCCCTAGCAATGGAGTGTTAGATTCTAGGAGGCTCTTGACCACTGCACTGAGTGTGTTCCATGGGGTGCACTCATACTGAGGAATATGGGCACTCAAGACATAGAAGTCTGCTTTAGTCCACACATGAAGACTGAAACGTTATGGTGGACCCGTATCCCTGAAGAAAAGAACTGGAAAGAAGATCTTCCATCACACTGATACAGAAGGCTTGCATTCCAGCCCATAAAATGAGTCATCCGCTGCGCCTTCAACAAGTAGAATAGGGAGAGACTCATCCAGATCCACTTCTACCCCAGAATAACCTCCAAAAGGCAGGTCTAGACCGGAACACTGGAGATGCCACCACTTGGATCGTGAAGAGTTCAGCACCATCTGTGGTGCCAGATCAACATCACCCATGGTACCAGCACCACATGGCGCCACACATGGTGCCGCTGGTGAACCTGAAGAAAGGGAGAAGGAAGCGATACCGTGCGGCCCCTGCAGAGAAAAATGAGGAGGAGTAGGCACGAGGAGTCAGCGTTGATGGTGTTGGCACCTGAGAGGCGCCGCACACATCCTGGCCTGACCGATCCAGCCATGGCTCAGTGGCTCCAAGGCCCTGAAGCCAGGTCCACTAGCCAGGACAACTGGGCAGACGCCGCACTCCTGCTCTAAAGAGCAGCCGAGGTGAAACTGCTCACCGGAACCCCATCGAGGACAGAGACGGGATCTGGTGTCAAGATCATGGCCATTAAGAGCAGAGCCACAGAGGAACCCACCAGAGTCAGTTCAGGCCTACCGCTCTCCACCACCAAAGATCCCCTGCAGGCGTACCAGAGGGTGACCTTGAGTGGTACCCATTCTTCTTCTTCCACCAACAGGAGGAAGAGCTCAAGGTCAAGCGGAGCGGCTCCCGGAACCGCTACTTTTGTCTTCAAGCGGACTGTCCTTCCCGAGCACCGGACTGCCTGTGGTTGGACCCCTATCTGCAAAGGGCGGCAGACTGGGCACAGCCCCACTGCCATCACAGCTTTCAAATGAAGTCTCTCTACTGCACCGCTACCATCTATGGTCGACTCCGCTGATGGCAGGCTGAGAATTTTTCTTCTTCCTCTTCACCATCAACTTTTTCTTTTTAAAGATAAGAAAAGAACACTAAAAGTGGTGAGTTAAGCGAATACTGAATGGCTATAGCTTCTGTCGTATAGAGCGAAGACTCAACTCCGGCAGGTAAGCAACGTCGTCATCAAAGTGCACTCCACGGTGGGAGAAAAGGAACTGAGGCGGTTGGAGAGTCGATGCTGAAGATAGCCTGCTCTGGCGTGAAGCTAGTCTTGTGTCGCCCGCGCATACGCAGTTCTATCCTGGCACGGTCCTCCTGAAGATTTTGGCTCCTGTGGGGTTCTAGCGCCCGTGTAGTCCAATTAGTGTGAATGAGTGGTGGAGACTTTTAGTCCAGGAAGATCTTGTAGGTCTCAATCATGGCCTCCCTTTCAATTCTGACTTCAGAAGAGTACAAGTTTAGGTCTTCCAGCTTCTCCTCATCTGTCTCTCTAGCTGCCACTGTACCATTTTAGTATCAAACTCTGAATCCCTCGACAGCTGAAGCCCTTGATTTTAGAAGGCGAACTTCAATAGGATGAGGGAGCTGGCCAGGGAAAAGTTAATCAGGGTGAATAACACAGGTGTGGTAGAAGAGAGATGGGTAGCAATTAGGGGCCATTCTAAAGGCACCTAACTAATTATGCATGAGACCAGCCCTAAATATAGATAAGCCCTGGGGACCCGATGGGTTGCATCCGAGGTTACTCAGGGAACTGGCAACAGAACTGGCTGAACTCCTAGTTGGTCTATTCAACAGCTCACTGGGGACAGAAGTGGTTCCAGAGGACTAAAGGGTGGCTGATATGGTTCTGCTCCATAAAGATGGAGTGGACAAGGAACAAGCATGGAACTACAGACATGTCAGTCTTACCTCTATTAGTACGGTACCTGATGGAGTCACTGGTCAAAAGACCTCGTGAGACTACTTGGAAAGCAATGGGCTCAGGACAGAAAACAGCATGGATTTGTGGCAGGGTGGTCTTCAGACTGACTCAGTTTTTTTTGACTGAGTGACAGGAATTGGATAGGGCCATGCTATAGATTTGGTTTCACTCGCTTCAGCAAGGCTTTCAACCTGATGCCTTACAGATGTTTGCTAAAGAAGATGGTAGGCAACTGGCTAAAGGGAAGGCAACAGAGGGTTGTGGTCAATGGGGTCAAATCAGAAGAGAGGAGGTCATGAGCAGGGTGCCACAGGGGTCTGTCCTGGGTCCGGTCCTCTTCAAAATATTCATTAGGGACACTGGTGAGTGAATCCAGGGCAGGTTGTGTCTCATCTCATGTGACTCTAAGCTCTGTGGGAGAATGAATAGTGGACAAGAGAATTAGAGAAATACATGGGGACTTACAAAAGCTTGAGGGAATGTCTAAGGTTTGGCAGTTGAAAGTCAACATTATGAAGTGCAAGGTAATGTACCTAGGGAACAAAATAAGCCGTACAGAGTAATGGATAGATGAGGTCAGACTTAGCACTTTGTGCAGAGGCAAGGACCTTGAAGTTATCATCAGTGACCCCTCAAACAATCAAGTCAGTGCAGCAAGGCATACAGCAAAGCTAGTAGGATGCTGGTTTGTATTGGGAGGGCACTGATAGCAGAAGAGAAGACGTAATATTTCCCCTATACAGATCCTTAGTGAGGTCACACCTGGAGCACTGTGCCCAGCTCTGGAGTTCTCGCCTTAGGAAATACAGGATAGGCTGGAAAGGCGCAGAGCAGGGTGATGAAAATGTTTCCAGGGCCAACAGGGCAGGTCCCGTGGGAGCACCTCAAGGCACTGAAAATGCACTTGCTGGAGACCAGAAGGAGAAAGCAGATATGATAGGAGTTCCTTCAAGTTCCTAAAAGGAACCAACAAACTGAAAAGTGGGGAACTATTTAGCTTGACTACTAGCTCACAGTCACATGGACATGGTGGAAACTAACAGGAGAGAGGCTCAGGAGGGACACAGGTATTATTTTTACACAAAGGGTGGTGGAGCCATGGAACAGCCTACCAGCTGAAGTGGGTAGGTGCAAAACCCATTGGTGGTTTTAAGCACGACTGGGACAAAATCAAGGGTATAGTAGTTGCTGGAGGTGGCAGAAACTGGAAGGAGAATGGGGAGGAAGGTTGGGGAGAGCTAGGACCCTGGAGGGATAGTAGGTCCCACAACTAACTAGGAACTTCGGACAGACTGGATGGACCATGGGTCATTTTCTGCTGTCACTGTCTATGTTCTATGCTTCTAAGCAGTCCCTGTCCTCCTGAGGTGGGGACTCCAGAACTGGACACAGTACCCCAGGTGTTATCTGACTATGGGCCTGTACAGAGGCAGTATCCTATCCTGCCCTACCTATACACCCCAGAATTCTGCTCATGCCATCTCTTATGTCTTGGTGCACTGGGCTTACAACTAGGTTGTATTTAATAATGACTCCCAGGTTTCTTTCTTTAGTAGTCTCAACCACCCTTACTCTTCCCATCTAAAAGTCAGCTCTAGGATTGTACCTATCAACTTTTTTGACATTATTGAATTTCAGTTGCCACAGGGACTAATTTACAAAATTAACTCCATTCCAGGTCAGTTTTGAGCCCTACAGGACAAATGATGTACACAGTGCAAAGGAAATTTAATATGATCTAAGAGGCTTGATTAACAGCTCCAGTCTTCTGCAGACTATATATACAATATTTGTATTTAAATAAGTCATTCTGACATTTGACACATGATTTCATTAACATAAATGAGTACTTGTAACATGGCTAAATTACAGAGACGAAAAAAAGAGGAATAATGATTGGTGCAAAGGCATCGCATGGCACAGTTTGGAGAAGGCATTAATTTTACAATAATACCGTCCCAAACTGAAGTACCAATGTATGCCACAAGTGAAAATGAGCAGCAATGAAGGGGTGAGCGACAGCGGCTGAACAGAAGTCCTTGTCTGTCCCACCCATCCACCAGTGCCGAGACATCGCTACGGAAGATGGCAGTGGCGCGACCAGGAAATTGTCTCTGGCTGACAGTGGAGTGAGCAAAGTGGCGAGACGGCAAAGTAGTGAACCGTTCAGCGTTAATGTAATCACGATGGAACCTACAGCCGCAGTGTGGTATTATAGAGAGAGAGAGAGAGAGGAATTTATATGCAAATAAATAGTGCACTAGTGAAAGAATCCTGTGGAGAATTGTTTGTGCGATATCAGATGAATGATGACAGGAGACAAAAGAGCTGAGCAGATATGTAAATCAGTTGGTACAGTTTCAACAGTTGAGATCAGGGCACGAACAGAATCAACAAAGTGACACCTCCTAAGCAGTGTAGATAAATAACTGCAGCGTGAAATCGTGATAGAGTGAAAGAAAACATCAAGTCATATGTCATAGCAGCAAATCAGTGGGTTCTTGTTGTGACCATCAGTGGTTCAATAAATGTATATAGGTAGAGCCTAGGAGTTTGAGAAGTGCAGGCAGCATATTTACTAGTAAGAAGCTGTGTGTTCCTGATGTAGTTAGCAACAGACAAGCATGGTTCAAACAGTAAACAAAATATGACCATATTACAAAAGCATTAAGCCTCTCCAAAGTGGCATCTAATGGGGAATTAATGCATGGTTGACCCTCCCAACCATGCATTAATTCCCAGTAAATGCCACCTTCATCATCAACAATACTTGCTTGTGCATCATACTATGATTAAGCAATAATGCCCAACAGGGTGTGTGTACATGCTGAGATAACGTCCATGCCTCAGGTGGTTGGGCATGAGGCGCAGGCCGAAAACGCCCAACAACTGAGGCATGACGTTATCCCAATGACACACACCCTGGAGGCATTATTGCTATTATACAATGGCTTGTTGTTATATATAAAATGAAAAATAGTTTTAAAGAACGCTTTTATTAGTGTGGGAAAATATTTTGTTTCTTAAAGGGACAGGAAATTTGTACCAATTGGCAGCTGTTTATAAAGTTCTTATTCTCAGAAACAGTATGCATTTTCCTAAAGATATCCATATTTAACTGTACCTAAATAAAAGTGATAAGTAAAACTAGTTTGCATTGTGTTTTTTATGGGCAGCGTTCTGTTAGAGTTAACTTCATGGAATGACTTATGTGGAGTTTTTACTATGTCACGATTTGTGTACAGAATGCTATAATTATGAGCTGCTGACCTATCAGAACCCTGTTTAGAGTTCTGTACACAAACCATGACATAGTTAAAACTCCAAATTATTGGTTCCATGAAGAGAACTGTGACAGAATGTTGCCCATAAAACAAGACAATGTAAAATACAGCTTTTTATATCTTTTATTCAGCTACAGTTAAATGGGGATAATTTAGCTGAATGCAGATCATTTCTGAGAATAAGAACTTTTTAAACAGCTGGCAGTAAGAAGTGATTTCCTGTCCTCCTTAAGAGGAGATGCAAAAGGGATCATCAATGGCCATAAGATCATCTACATTAGTTCACAGTGAGGCTGAGACTAGAGCCGTGATGTTGTGCTGGGATAACATCACAGGTCCAGTCCCAGACTGACCAATCAGAGACCAGGATTTTTTCTTGCCATTATATAATCCCTGTTAGTCAAGCAGGGCCAAACCTGAGGGACCCAGTGTCCGTTTGGGATTTAAAAGTACTGTAACTATGTAACATTTTCAGGGAAGAAACAATACAGATGCTTGCCTTCTGACAGCAAATGATAAACTGAAAAGCGTAGTACATTTCCACTAACTCTTAGCCATTCACCTAGAATATAAAGAACACATGCAAGCAGAAAGAATTACACGGCAACTGTGTTTTTCCGCTAAAGGTATTCATCCATGACCAAACAATGTGCTTAGTATCACTGCATGTGGTGGGCCTCCAAAACGTTTAATTCAATGTCGCTCTTGTGGCCACTCCCACTCATCTTGCACACTACTGCTACCAATCATTGGATTTAAGTCCGACTGCAAAAAAGGCAGTGTAGAAACTTCCAACTCAACAGCCTCACTGTATTAACAGTGAAACATGGGTGGGTAAGCATGTGACTCTGTGGATGAACAGCATTAGAAGAAACAGTCATGGCAGTAACTCTCCCCCCCGACTCCTTCCTGGGTGGGGCCGCCAGGCGGTGCCCCCCCCCATGGTCGGTGGTAATGTGCCCTGGTTTACCCCCAGGGTGAGGCCACGGGCGAGATCCTACCTGGTGGACACTGTTGGCAGCGGGGCAGTGGCGGAGTGGGGCTTCATGCCTGGGCTGGGATTTTGTGTGTACTACTGTATCTGGGGGGGTGGGAGATGTACGACGGCCTGCGCCCACCTCTGCCCCTAACAGATACTGGTGCCAGCACACTGATCCTCCCAGCTCGCGCCAGGGTCTGTAATGAGCCAGACACACTACCCCCCTCCCCAGAGGAGACAGTCCCAAGGACGCCAATCCTTCTCCCGCCAGCCAGCCTCCAACGCCCAGAGTCCATTTCCAACCTGGTGTCCAGCGCCACAGACGGATGCACTGCCTCGCGCCAGTGGGCCAGCATGAGAAATAACTCTTCTGTTAACATGGATTCATCCACAGCAACACACTATGATGACTATGAGCAGTGCCCAATGAGAGATATGGGAGTTAGTGTCTACTTGAGAAAGAGCTTTTTTAGCCACTGAAGCCCAAATCTGGAGTCTCCCCGAGTCTGGAGGTCGACACAGTAGTGAGAGAGTAGTGAGAGAGAAGGAGGTGGAGCATCATGGTGAACAGATGTTTACTATGAATACAACTAGATTGCTCTTAGCTTCCCTTGATACCTGAACATATCGCTGCACCAGATTCATGAAGAACGATGGAATGGGAGGAATACTGGAATCAAACCTAATACAACAGAGGAAGCGCTTTTAAAAGGACACAAAGTTACTGCTGGCGTTTGGCATTATGACACCAAAGAAAGAGACAAAACAAAACGTGAACCCACTGAAGACTAAGGAATTTAAAGCACCTGCAATACCAACGAGGAGGACCAACTTGCGGATAAGCAAGCAAAAACTACAATAGTTACATTTGACACACAAACGGCAAAAGGAATTAACCCTACTAGTACAGCGCAGTGGTTAAGGGCACTGAGCTGCAAACCTGAGACCTGGGTTTGAATCCCATCAGCATATTGTGTGACCCTGAGCAAGTCGTTTAACTTCCTTGTGCTCCTAGGTCACACCTGGAAACAAGCTCTGGCTTAGTGTGCCTTTCCTGGTTAAACAATTTTTTCCCCTATGCCACTATTCTCTTTTCAATCAGCCTGAGAAGGTAACTGAGTGGAATGGCAAATTGAACTCACCTGAGCCTGGTATGTCAAACATGGAACTGCTTGAAACAAACATTTCTGGGACAAGCAACCAGAAAACATGTATAGGTGTCTTGAGATTTAGTATGGCTCAGCGAAGAAAACGGATTGAACATTGATGAACAAGCAAAAACAGGAGTTGAAGAACTCATGGACAGTCTTATAAATGATATAAGGAACTCCTTCCACAGGGAAACATGGGGACAATGCGTCAGAAAGCAAGGAACAATGCCAAGTTACAACTCACGGCAGGTTGGAAGAACAACCAATGGAGCTTGCAGGGGTAAGCAATACCTTTAGCCAGTAATGAAAAATATTTCCATAAAAATACTGATAACAGACATGGTCTCGAGATCATGTGATGCTGGCAGCCTAAGAGCAGCAGGAGCATGAGATCTCTCCTTCCACCTCCTAAATACTTCTATGAACTGGGTAAATAGATTACAGAGCAAAGAAATTTTCTTTCTCACCTAGCACCTGCAGCATTCATTGATACAAACCCAGACGCAATGGTAAATTAGACCACGATGGAGGCAGATATGTGTCAGGCCCGCTCTGCCACACTCCACCCACCACACCAGAGAAACTCCTCAAGAAGCCTAAGGCCCAAGGTACAACTACCAGTAAACTGAACTCTTCAGCATCCACAGCGATCCCTCTTACCAAGGATTGCTACCTTCAAAAGCTTATTCCTTTCAGGAAGACCCTGGCTGATATCTTGGCAGAACTGAAATCACTGAGGGAGACGGACTGACCTGGACCGTAGAATAAGCGTCTCGAAGCTGCTCCACCTCACTGGAGCGCTGGAAAGAAAAGATCGATCCTGAGATCATCAATCTGAGGCAACAGATACAGAAGTTGCAGCTAAACCGAAGGCTTGGAGGCCAAGTAGCGAAATAATATATTAATAATTGGGTTACCAGAAACAGCAGAAGGCCCTAACATTCTGCATTCTGCAGAAATTCCTGGCCAAAGTAGTGGGTCCCTCTTCCTCAATACTTCCTATCAAATAGAGAGGGCTTATCGTTAGCTGAGACCACGGCCTCATCCAAGACCCCCCAGACCAATTATTCTTAAATTCTTAAGTTTTCAGGAGAAGCAGCATGTCCTAAAAAAGTAAGAGAACTCCAGTCAGTGCTCTGGGAAGGAAACAACCGGATCACACAAAACTTACCCTATGAAACAAGGCAGAAATGGTTGGCCTTCCACCCAATGTTAGTAAACAGATCATTGCAGGATCCAGTTTAAAATGGCTTCCCCTCCGCCTACAGACATCCATAGCAGGTTCCTGGTCCTCTTATGATTACCTGCTCAAAGCAACCTCAGACCTTGCAAACAAGCTACCTGACCTGTTCAAAACTGGCTGATCACTTCAGTGAGATCATTGGGCTTTTAGGCTCGTGCTGAGGAGTAGTATGAAATCATGCCTGCTACTGACTTTGCTTAATCTGGGGCAGTTATGTTGATTGTGTTCCTGTTGACTGTTTTGCAGTTAAAATTATGGATTACCTTGAGTTTGGTGATTTGAGCCCCTGAGATTCTGGAGGAACTGGCAGCCTGGTGCCTGTTTGTGGAGGATCTGATCCCATCAGCCTAAAGGAACTGTTTGACTCTGAGCCTGAGACCCGGGCCCTAAGGTTTGGGGAATCAGTTTACAGGGGACATTTTAGCCGATGCTCAGTCTCTCAGACTACTCTTCCTCCAAGTATACTCCGGAGGTGCATGGAATTTTTCCTGCAGAGTCTCTCTTGGATACATCTTCTCCCAAGTTATTGTTTGTTTAACATTGCAGTTTGGCTAATTTTGGGGGACTTGGAGGTTTAATTTTGGGCTTTTATTAAAATGGGATTGAGTTAATTCCAGCTACAGTCAGGATACATGGAGGATGACTCCTCCAGCATACTTCCTAGTGAAGGGACACATTTCTGGAGTAGCGTTGAGATGTCCCTTGTTATTGTACTGCTTCCCAGGACTATTTTAAATAATGCCCCTTAGGGGGTGAGCAGACTGGTTATTTTTTTTTTGTTTTGATAGGGCAACCGTGGGCACAGGAGAGGTGGAGATGGGAGGGGGCTACCTGTGTTTGGGAGCTTGTGGGTGGGAACACACTGCATACTAGTTGTTAGTGGGGTGAGCTCTTTACCTCCTCTTAATTATATACTACAAATCTGTTTTTTTCTGGTTCTTAGCCAGACTGGAGTAATGAATCAGCATTTCCCACACTCAGATTTCTGTCACCCGCCTGGTTATCCGGGGGTTAAAGAGCCAGTTGAGGTTGGTTTCTCCATTTCTGCTTAATTTTTGGGTTTTAGGAGTTAAGACTTTAGGAGAACCATTGTATATAGTTATGAGGAGCAGGGGGAGAATGGGGGTGGGAGAGGGAAGGAGAGCTGGTTGATTTACAATTCCATATGACTCTCAAGTTTACTTCATAAGCCTTTCAATAATGTGAGATTGGTGAGAAAGGGTGGGTTGATGGGAATGGGGGCATGATATTACAGGGTTTTAGTCTTAACTCCAAGTTGGCTTTCTTATGGATTGATTCAGTTTCACAAATTATGCTGGGGTCTGGGGAGGACTCGGCGTGTGCAACTCTTTGGAAACTCATTTATTACCACCTACAGTAAAAGATGACCGTGGCTAATCAAGCTATTAAAATGGTCACCTGAAATATTGAGGAGCTAGAGAGCCACTTAAAGGTAACAAATTCTCAAACATTTGTCATTAATACAAACAGAATTATTTTCCTTCAGAAACCACCTTCTGACCAAGAATCTAACTGGTTTACTTGAGCAGGGGTTCATCAGGAAAATGAACCGAGGATATCGAGGATCGCCCACACTTATATAGGAGACAAGCTGATGTCATGTGGGCGGTCCCTGATGAAAACTGCTAGAAGAGCTGCCATACACCACAGCGACCTCTGCTGGATACCCAAAGTATGACCTACTGCAAGAGACCAAGTGGAAGATCTACCATTACAGGTGAGTAACCTGTTTTCTAGGATCATGGATATGTTGTTCTATCCACACTTGTTAGCAGATTCTAATAGTTCTCCAGGAGAGAGACAGCACACACCCCTACTTAGGAACAGAGATTGGAGAACCGAGGCCCCAAAACACTGGGTCGATGTGGCAATGGGTAATGCAGGTGTTTGCTGACTTCGGGTAGCAGGCCTGCAGATATCCTGGATAGGGACTCCTAGAAGCAGCGACTGGCGCAGCAGTATGGCGGGTAGATTTTGCTCTTATTCCTATGGGAAGCTCCTTGCCACCAACTGGTAGCAGAGATCAATGCAGGATGTAATCCATCTGCCAATCGTTCACTTTACTGCAGGTCTGCCAAATGCGTCTTTAAGCGTAGATGACAAACAGCTGGTGAACCTCTCCCGAACTTCAGGCGTTGCTCCTTATAAAAAGGAAGCGTTCGTCTCAGGTTCAAAGTATGGAGCCTGTACTCAGCCTCCAGGTGTAACTGAGGTAGTACACAGGCAGAGTCAACACCTGGTTCAGGTGAAACTCTGACTCAACCTTCGGAAGGAACTTTGGGTTGGGGCACAGGACAACCTTGTCCCTGTGGAAGACCAGATAGGGAGACTCAACAGAGAGCACCTATAGCTCCCCAGTCCTTCTGGCTGATGTGATAGCCACCAAGAAGGCAGTCTTCCAAGACAGATGTGACATCTCACACCTGTGCATCGGTTCGAATGACTTGCCCATGAGCTTTGCCAATACCAGCAGTGGATCCCACTAAGGTGGTAGTTCATGGACGGGGAAATGTGGTTGAGGCCTTTAAAGAAATGTCAGACCACCTTTTCCTGTGCCATCGCCTGCTGACCAGCTTGTGCCAGGTAAGCAGAGATGGCTGCAGGTGCACTTAAGGGTCATAGACTGAAGACTTCCTTTGGAGAGACCAAAGGTAGTAGAGGATGCAGGGTCCAGGCCCTTGTCCTGATACCAAATGGAGAATCTCTTCCTTCTGAAGGCATAGCACCACCTGGTCGACTCCTTCCTAGATGCCTCAACTACATTGAGTACATCGTCGGAGACACCCAAAGCCTGGAACTCTAGCTGCTCAGGAACCAGGCTGTCAGGTGCAGGGATTGAAGGTCGGATGGAATACCTTCCCTGACTGATGGAGAGCAGGTCTAAGCGTACTGGAGAAGCCTTGGGAGCCTGATGCTGAGGCCGAGATCTGGATACAAGAACTGGCGAAACCAGTCTGGAGCTACCAGGATCACCTGTGCCTTGTCCCTCCTGACCTTGAGGAGCACCTTGTGGACCAAGGGAAGTGGAGGTAAGAAACAGAAGAGGCCTGGGGTCCACGGTCTCATGAAGGCATCCCCGCAGTGAACCCTGCTGAGGGGCGGGCATGGAACAGTCTCAGCTTTGTGTTCTCCCTGCAGGCAAACAGGTCCACCTGAGGGGTGCCCCACTGGGATAACAGGCTGTGAACTACCTCTGGATGGAGAGACCACCGTAGGATGCCTAGCCCACGGGGCTGAGGGCATCCGCCAATTGATTCGAGGCCCTGCCACAGGGATGGCTAGGAGATCTGCCTCCAGTCAGCTCACAAGGGTCCAGATGCAGAGAGCTTCCTGCACAGAGGCCAGGAGTGCATGCCACCCTGTTTGTTGAGGTAGTACATGGATGTGGTGTTGTCTGTCTGAACTTGAACCACCTCACCCGAAGGACTGGAGCAAATGCAGTCAGAGGCAATCGAACTGCTTGGAGCTCCAGCAGGTTGATGTGACATCGAGACTCCTCGGGGTCCAGAGCCCGTGGACTCTGTGATTCCCCAAGTGGGCACCCCAGCCTGTGAGAGAGATGTTGGTCATATGGATAACTGTCAGCTCAGGGCAGACAAACGGGATCCTACTTGCAGATGTTCCAGGATCCACCACTGGAGGGCATCCGACATCTTATCAGACACAGTGACCAGCTGGTCAAAATGACTGTGTCGCTGAGACCACTGGCTGGCCAGCTCCCATTGAAGGAGAGGCACATATGCCACCCGGCCCGCCGGACCACGGAGGGGCCGCCATGTAACCCAGAAGTTGCAGGAAGTCCTGGGCAGGACACAATTGCCCAGCCAGAAACAATCGGGCAAAGGAGGAGAGAACCTCCGCCCTGTCCGCTGGGAGCCTGGCTGTGGCTCAGCAAGAATCGAGCTCTGCCCCAATGAAGCAAATCACCTGCAAGGGCACGGTTCTGACTTGGCCTCGTTGACAAGAAGCCAAGGCTGAAGCAGGTTGGAGGGCCAGATCCTGGACCTCTCTCACCTCCAGTCTGGAGGGCCCACTATTAGCCCATCATCGAGACAGGGATACACTCTGATCCTCGATGTCGAAGATAGCCTCCACCACTGCTATGCATTTGGTGAAGACCATGGGAACCGATGACAGGCGAACAACATGGCTTGCAACTCATAGAGGTTCCCTCCACCTAAAGTGGATGAACCTTGGTGGGATGGACGGTTCGGGATGCTGAAGAGCGTCCTGCCGGATCCAGTGAGCAGAACCACATGTTCTGCTTGAGGGATGGCATGATCTGGGACAGACTTACCATCCGGAAGGTGCAAAACCTGAGAAACTGTTTCAGGTAATGCAGATCTAGAATGGGCGCCAGTTCCCCCATCCATTTCGGGACCAGGAAGTACCTGAAACCAACCATGGGTTGACAGGGGATCACGACTCTGACCACTACCTCCTTGCGGAGGATTGGTAATGTCATCTCTGAGAGCTGACCAATATGGTGGATACCTTTTCCTCCCATGGAGCGGGGCTCGGCTTGGAGGGTATTGCTCAAATTCAGAGGCAGACCATGGATGACCACTTAAAGACCCACCTGTCCATTGCGACAGTGGAACAGGCAGAAAGGAAGTAGTGGAGACAACCCCCATGGGAGGACCCAGAGTGGTCGTGACAGGCATGGGGTGGCTGCCCATCCCTTCACTGCGCAGACTTGGAGGATGAAGGGCCAGCAGCGCAGCCACCAGGTCCTCTCCTTCCGGGCTTACGGGTTCGTGAAGCCCCAGACTTGGGCTGAAGGTGCCAAGATTGAGCCTGCTGCTGCTTCCCAGTTTGATACTGGGGCTGCTTGGCTGCAGGGCAGAAAGGCGAAATGGCTTTTTCTTTTGCTGTTTCTTAGAATACTGGGTTCTTTCTGGGCAGAAGTAACAGAGTCCAAGGTGGCACTGGACTTCTTGATACGCTGGAGATGACCGTCGACTCCTGGACCGAACAAGTCGGTACACAGGAAAGGAACGTCTGCCAGTTTGTCCTGGGTGTCCGCATAAGGTTGAGACCCTCAGCCAGGCCCTGTGGTGCATGACAACTACGGCTGCCACTGATCGGGCACAAGAATCCCGATATCCAGGGCCATCTGGAGTTGCTGTTTAGCAACAGCCCAACCCTGGTCACGGTCCTGCTTGACCGTGATCTGAAGGTCTCGGGAGATGAGGAAGCACCTCATCCAGAGAGCCCAAAAGGGTGTGGGAGAAGTGTGCCATAAAGACAGCAGCTTGCTTGTCGGAGACCAAGCGAGGAGGCAGCACAGACCTTTCTGGCTGAATGGTCCAACTTTTGGACTCTTTGTCTGGAGGTCTATCCATATCTCCTGAGTTTCCTGAGTGCCAGAACACAGACTCGGTCACCAATCCCTCAGCCGAGGGATGCTGTATAAACCCGAGGCGCCAATGGGAACCGCATACTTGTGGGCCATATGGTGGAAGGCGCAGGGCAGGAGGCTGGGCGCTCCCAAAGTTCCAAGGCTGGGTCAACTACGGCCTTGGCCACTGGTAGGGCCTCAGACGGAGGATCCTTTCCTGAGGATATCAGTTGAGTATTCGAACCATTTTTCGAAAGGCTCCAAAAGCATCCCCACTGATTTGGAGATGAAACAGAGGATGCCCAGGAAAGCGTGGGATCTTCCTCCGTTGACAGACTCATGGAATCATCATCCTGGACGCAAATGCAGGTCCAAATCCTCAGACCCTGAGTCTGGATAAAGCAGCCAACCACCAGTCACTTTTGATTCCGCTTCACAGGCGGTCGGAGTAAGGGTGACTGACAACCTGTGTAGGAGACCCTGCACGGCCGAGACTCTTAGCAGGAGCCCTGATAGGGACTGCTTAGGTGGTGGCTGCACCAAGATAGGTGGAGAGGCCAGCTTTGGCCGGGCTGGAGGGTCTTCACCAGCTCTGCAGGTGGAGGAACAGTGTTGACTGGCTCCAGAAGTCAGCGTCTGTCTCAGCCTGGAGGCGACAGACAAGTGATGGCGGAGTGGAAGTCGGGATCGACTTCCAGACCCGAACAACACAGGCTGTTGCCATATGAGGTTCTTGTAGCAATGGCGCAGCTTCGTCAAAGCATCTCCTCATCTGAAGGACAAGGGCAGATGGTGGTGGCTGCTTCTTGGGCGTTGCTTGTGAGACTTCCTCGGCCTATCAGTCAAGGGGGTCCCGAGATCTAGAGACGACCATCGGGGGACTGACAGAGCTTCTCAGAAGGGCCTGGGAAAACACGGCTCCTCCAGATCGGGGACAGTGACCACAGGTGGAGCCCAAGCTGGCTGGGTCTCCTCCTCAGCTAGTGGGACTGGGTCTAAATAAGAATTGTCGGCCTCATCAGTCGACAATGGGTCGACGGTCGATTATTATTTAAACCTGATTGTCGTCCAGTGTCTGAGGTGATCTGGCCTAACGGTACTGTGAAACCAGCAGCTAAAGTTGTAATTTCGACCGAAGTCGAGATAGGAACTCCTGGGACCAAGACTGCTCTCTATTCCAAGAGCGTAGGCGTTGTGAAGACTCTTCTCTCGTCCATTTGTCCTTCTTGCAGGACTGGGGTTGTACGAACCAGACTGGCCCCTCTCCTTTAAGTAGGAGAGACTAGCACATTTCCTTGAAGGGTCTGGAGAAGGAAGTGCTCAGTTTTAGCGGAACAAAACTGATACTGAAGAGGATTGCTTCGGCGGCACAGGCTGCCTCCTCCTCAAACGCTTTCATATGCTCCAGTTGGACAGCAGATCCCACAGCCGTGCAGACCACACAATGGACTTCTTTAGATTTGACGCGTGGTGCTGTTTTCTGGTCGTCCGAGCTGCAAGCGTGAGGCAATCATCCAAAACTGCCAGATGACAGCGACAAAATCGCAGGCCTGGGGGTCATGCGCATGGCCCAGGCAGTAGGACTGACGTGGCATGGGTCAGTATGGGACATTTTCTGCCTGCAAGGACATCAGTGGAACCCGGCGAGGACCTGTCCTCCATCACAGTCGCAATCACGAATTACGTGAGAAACTCTAACAAGTTTTATTTCAGTAAACTATCCAAAGGATTAAGCGCCAGGGCCTACTCAACACAGAGTGGTGAGGAGGAAACCTGAATCTTCAAGCGGAAAGGAAGATTTGGCATCATGGGGTGGAGCAGGGCTTATACCACCTGGGTGGGTGGGAGGAGCCAGCTTTCAGACCATCCGGCAAGATTTAAAGGAAAGGAACATGCCAACAAGTGCGGATATAACAACATATCCACGGTCCTAGAAGCATGGTTTTTGGAACAGTCAGGGGAAGGAATTTTGTGTAAGCTCTTTTACCTAGTTATCCTTACATTTTGGTATCTCATGAATTCAAATAAGAATATAAGTATCATAAATGGCAATGTATAAAGTATTAAACTGGCCTCGTTAAAGGTTAATGGGACAAATTCCGATAAAATGAACAAGAATCCTAACCTTTATTAAAGGTCAAGCGCAAACATTATATGCTTGCAAAAAACTCATTTAGAAAGTAAAAGATTCTGAAATTAAAGAGAAATGGATCAGCCACTTAATCTACAGTACAGGTACAAAGAAAAGCTGTGGTGTGGCAATTATCATAAAGGGGCCTGGATATAAAAATATTGGAAGAGTTTACAGATACTCAGGGGAGGGTGTTATTAGTTAAGGTGGTGATAAATAAAATGGATTGGATTATGGGCTCAATTTATGGGCCTTTTATGCAGTATGCTTGTTTTTGGCAAATATCTCTGAAGGCCTACAAAAATGAAAATTACATACCTACTGTAATTCTTGATCTTCCAGTGTATCTTCATCATTCATCACTGGTGGGTGTTAGCCGTGAGCGCAGCACCCACGAGATTTTATTTTCAAGGGAGGAGCTGGTGCCGGTGGCACCAACCATGAGGCTGACTTACATCATGGCACCTCGGCTGACCAGTAACGGTTGTTGGCTCCCCTCCGCCTTAGTTCTGCACGCCTGAGAGACAGAGGAGAAGAGGACAGAGAAAAATGAGAGCGGAGCAAGGGAGCCTGAGTGACAGCAAAAGGAAAGATATAAACTGAAAAGGAATAGGCCGGACAGAGGAGGAGGAGGCTCTGGAGATTTGGGCAATAAGCCCCAGTCCCTGGACGGCCAGAATAAACAGGAAAGAAGAGAAGAAAGGAGAAGAAAGAGAAAGGAAAAACCAGGAAGGGGGAGGAGTCGGGAAGTCCCTCCCGGTTAATCAGGGAGGAATCCTCTGGACAGAAAGACCACACTTCCCCTGACCAAAGCTTGCAGAGAACCCACAGGGTTCAGAGGGGAGGTCTCCACCAGTCAACACCTCCCTCTCGAGGAGGCAGGACAGTCAAGAGGTAGAAGAAGAAGAAGAAAGGAGGTACAAGAAGGAGAAGTCCTGTTGGCTCAACTCCGCCCCCAAAACCAGGGACCTCCAGAAGGTCCAGCACTCCAAAGGAGGAGGACAGGTCCCGGAGGCTCCCTCGAGGGCAGAGGAAGGAGCCCTCCAGAAGCACCCAGGTTCTCCCAGGAGAAGCCCTCCTGGCTCTTCTCCCCACCCTTAATTTTGGGAGGAAGGTGTTCCTCACGGACCTAGGGAGGAGAGCCAGCAGGGTGGAGGCCTACCCAGGGACTGTGGCTTTCTGAGGAAGGTGGGCAGGATTCAGTGATGAATGGTGAAGATACACTGGAAGATCAAGAATTACGGTAGGTATATCATTTTCATATCTTTCCAGTGTAAGTCTTCACCATTCATCACTGTGGTAAGTACCAAGCCCCCGAGTGGGCATAGCACTTGCCTGAGGAACTAACGTCCCTCAGCCTCCCATGGGGAAAACACGGGAGGAGGAGACCCTTTACAGACCAGCTAGGCATGAGACTGGTCAGGGCGAGGTGGGGTCCCCATTCTCTGGGGAGGAAGGCGCCCTGCAGTATCCATCTTGCCCTGCGAGAAAAGCAGGTCCCCAGAGCGTGGAAGCAATCACCCTATGCCAAGCCAGGGCTGATAACTGGAAAGGCAAGCCACGCCGTCTGCCTGCAGATTGCTGTCCCTCAAGCCATGAAGTGACCTTATTGGTGTCATAAGATGCCCTTGTCTGGTGCCTTACCAACTCCAGGCCCTCGCGGAGGGCTATGGCCTGCCTGGTTGTCTCTGAATCAGCCAGTGATGCCAGTGCCTGGCCCAGCATAAGCCCACAAGTGCCTGTTATAGGCAGCATGGTACACCTGATGTGAAGCAATGCACATAAGCATCCGCGCCAAGGAGAAGACTCTATGCCCCAGGCGGTCGAACTCCTCAGAGTTCAGATCCTGGGGCCGATCACGGACCGGACGTCTATGCCGGTAGGGGTGTCCAGTCATGTCAAACCCATAGGGTGATGTGGCACTGTGCCTGGAGACCTCTGGGGTGTGCAGTACCGATGCTGGCAGGTTCAAAGGATAGGTCAGGATGGGACCACCAGGTGTTCCGTGCTGTATTTGCCCAAAGAGGCTTGCGTTGTATGCTTGGTATTGCAGCGAGCAATATAAGAAATGTGCAGGTTCTGAACCAGCCTCACAAGGAAGGGCTGATACAGTGTCTGATCAGCGTCAGAGAACAGATGGATGGAGGAAGACGAGGAGGACGAGGAACCTGGCGATTCAGACTCTGGCTGCGGAGGTGGAGACAGGCAAAAGACCTGTTCGTCCATGGCCCTAACATAGCAGGGGAAATCCAAAGCCTGGGATCTGAACTGTTCCCAGGTCAGAGGTCCCAAAGGATCCACATGGCCTGGGAGAAGAGGGGCTGGTCACAGAGGCAAGGAAAAGAACTTACCACAGCAAGTGAGCACCTCTGCCAGGGCTAGGAGACCTAACAGGTGATCTTGGAAGGCCAGGGATCCGCAGTTCTGCTCTGTTACAGGCCTTTGAAGCAACTCAAAATGATCTGGACTGAGCCCTGTAGGGAAAGCATCCCTATGAGGGACCCAGGGCCACATGAGTCCAGAAGGGCAGACCCGACCCCACTGAGGACTCCCTCGAGGGACGAGGGAAGACTGAAATTACATACCTTCGAACAACCTGCTGAGCCCTTAGTAGTAGGGGTGGAGAGCATAAGACCGCAGCCACATCTACAATATTAGAGGCTGGAAGAGAGGATTAGAAACAAACAATCACGTCAGCACCTTTGGAAGTACCAGAATTTGACTCCATACTGAAACCCTGGGTATGACACTCAAGCAACAGCCTAGTAGCCCCATGGCAGCTTATCAGAGGAAGTAGTAATAAATTTTGAGGAGGGTCAAAAGATATGCATGGAGGGAAAGAGATAGGTTTATTACTACCAAATTAGGATTATATTAATAAACAAATTAGAATTAGAGAGAAAGGGTCCCAGATGTGGAAGACCAAACCCCATTTACTCAAATCTGGTCCTCATTGCAGGGTGAAAAGCCATATCAATAATACAAAATTTTTAATCCAACAGAATGCACACTCCATGGATCTAGTTAAAGCTAGCTGGGAAAAGGAGTTTAACCAAGCAATAGGCAATAAGGATTGGCCTAAAATATGGAAGAAGTCGTGTCCCTACCTCCTCCTCGATCTGGAAAGAGTTTGTGTGGAGGGTCAGAGTAAGGTTTTCTTTAGTACCCACAACACTAGCCGGAGAAGCCCAGAGACCTCCCTCGGGTTGCTGGCAAGGGTGTGGGGAACATATGGCAGCACATAAACACATTTTTTATGATTGCCCGAAATAACCACCTTTTGGACTTCGTCTCACACCACATTACTAATATACAGTCTACTCCATTTATTTCGCCTGCGTTAAAAGCGGCAATCATCTACATAGGGCAAAATTGCAAAACATTTGCCAAGTCTCGTAGAGTCCAATGGTACAGCAAGTGGTTACATCGATCGTTATCCGCCTTCTATAGCGGGCAGATTCTGCTGTTTGTTGAAAATTTTCACACCCGATTATTGCTTTCCTAATTACTAATTGCAAAGCTCACTCAAAGCGGTTCACTGTTCCATTACAAAAGAGGTGCTACAGCACCTTCAGTGCGATCATCTTGGATGACTGGTGACATTTTTGCAGACTGGGTGCAAACACGGGACAGAAAATTGAGGCGCGCAAGATCATCCTTCTACTGGACAACTTTCCAGGCATCCAAAAGTTGCTGGACTGAGAAATATAAAACTGGTGTTCTTGCCGCCAAACACCTTGACATGGGCATCATTTATAGCCTAAAACAGCACTATGTTCATTATCACACTGTTGGATTCTGTGAGACTTTTAAAGAATTCATGGGCCATGGTGTCTGACCTTATAATCCAGTGCTGTTTCAAGAAGGCTGGATTTGTGCTCCTCTGATGCTGCCTCTGCAGAGCAACCGTCAGTGTCCAGTGAGCCAGACCTATCTGCCCAAGTGCTAGAAATAGAAACCGTAGCTGTACCTGATGGACTGTCAGAGGAACAGTTTCAAGAGCTGTGTCACCTAGGTGATAACGACTCCCCACCTGAAGGAGAACAGATGACATCCAGGAGGTTATTAGTGCGCTCAGAGGTGATGTTGAAGAGGACGAGGACTCGGAAGCTAGTCAGGTGGAAGAGGAGGCTATTGTTACCGCCCGTTGATGTTTGTAGTTTCTGCTGCACTGTACTATGTGTTACTGCACTGTGCTGGAGTTTTCCTTTTTTTTTTTACTCAACTAATTAAAGTAAAGCAAAGTATATTTTACTGCCTTTACTGAGTCGTTTGATTACAGTACAGTACTGCTTTTGGTATCGGCGTTAAGTAACATCATTTATTTAGCGCAAACCTCTAATCTGAGTCAGCATTTGGATACATCGTCCATCTCTATAACGGGCAAACGGTATGACACAAACTTGCCTGTTATAAACGGTGGGCACTGTACTGGGTTATCAACACCCACTCACCGGGTCAATCTCTTGTTAGGTATCCCACCTGATGGAGTAAAAGATAAGGTGGTTCTTTATTTATGGGCCATTCTGCTATGTGCAGCATACAAGTCCATCATCAAAAATGGCTCCAGAATATCCCACCTACAATAGCTGAATGAAATCAGTGATCCTTATCATACAACATAACGAACAAATGTCCTCTGCCCTACACACAATAAGTTGGAAACATACATATGTACTGGACCAGATGGGTTCTAAGCCAAGATCAGATTCACTAGGACAGGAGGGGAGCTACAAAGAGCGAGAATTTAAGTATTACCTAAGATAGTATCCTTCCTTAAGCTTATTTATTCAAACGTGATGTGCCCCTATCAAATATCAAATTACTTAAACAAGGGAATTGAAGTAGAATACCTCCCTCGAAGCAACTGATTTTACTCACTGAATTTATTTAACATATGTAAGTTCCTAACCGAATACTGTTACAGATTTACCTGTATGCATTTTAATTTTATTTTAGTTTTATTAACCTTAAGACTTGTGTATTAATAATAACAAGCAAATAGCTATAGTTTCAGATAGCTATGAACTGTTAACTTTGTAAGTAAAATCGTAACAAAGGAATGTTATA
This sequence comes from Neoceratodus forsteri, assembly GCA_016271365.2. Classification (NCBI taxonomy): domain Eukaryota; kingdom Metazoa; phylum Chordata; order Ceratodontiformes; family Ceratodontidae; genus Neoceratodus; species Neoceratodus forsteri. The sequence goes on along the minus strand of CM057450.1, from coordinate 11,605,887 downwards.
CAAGAGGATATGTATGTTAACTCATTCTCCAATAAAGGAGTAGTAAAAAAAAGAAAATTACGTACCTACCGTAATTCTGATCTTTCGTATCTTCACCATTCATCACCATTGGGTACATGGTGGAGGTCATGACACCAAGGGAGCCTTTTTTTTTTTAGGTAGGTGGAGCCCGGCTCCATCGTCGATGCCCTCAAGGCCGACGATTGTGTGGCGCTCAAGGTTGGCCGTTAGGCTCGACTCCACCTGCCTGCCAGTTCTGAGTCACTGGAGAGGTAAGAGGAAGGAGGAGGGTGGGACAAGGAAGTCCAAGGACAGGAAAAGGAAAAGATATACAACTAAAGGGACAAATAACGACTGAGAGGTCAGAAAGAGGAGGTCGGAAACTAAAGGGATTGGGAGGGCCCCAATCTCTGGAAATAGAGGAGGAGATAGGGTTGGACAAAGAATTTAGAAGGTAGGAAGAGGGGAGAAGGTTAACACATCCCAGACCCTGGTCCATCTCCAGAATGTATAGGAACTGCAAGGAGTAGCCAGAGGCTTCTTGCCAGAATTCAAGGCACAGAATGGCTGGCAAAAACTCCATCTGAGCAGAATCGGCTATTTTGAAAGGAGGACAGGGTACAGAGAATTAACATCCTCTCAAGGAAAGATTTTGGTGAAAAAGGAGGTGTTTTTGTAATAAAGGATAGTCCTAAGGACAAAGAAAAATAAGATGGCAGGGGACGAGGAGGAGGAGAGAATGGAGGGCAACTACTAACTCTCCCACCGCAGGGGTGGAGCAAACACTAGAGAAGGAGGCCTCATGCTGGCCACTCTACCTAGAACATAGTCCCCTGTGTGTCTCTGCTTCACCCCACTCCTAACAAGAAAGGAGGGGGGAGGATGAGCACAGAGAGGGAGGTGGACCGAGAGACTAGGCCCCAGGGGATGGAGGGTGGGGTTGTGATGAATGGTGAAGATACAGAAAGATCAGAATTATGGTAGGTACGTAATTTCATATCATCATCTGTGCCAATCTTCACCATTCATCACCATTGGGTGAGGCCGAGCCTCCCAAGGGGTTTTTACATCCTAAGGGACAAAGTCCCTTTGCTCTCAGTGGGTGACACACTAAGAGGGAGAACCCTCAGGGCCTGGAGAGGTCCAGAGTGGGGAGAGTGAGCAGGACCCCAGGGGAAAGAAGTTGCCCTGACAAACGCTGTCTCGCTTCGGGAGAAGAGATAGGTTCTCTGGTGAGTGGAGTTAATCACCCTATACTGGGCCAAGGGTGACAACCGGAAACACGCAGCCATGCCGTCCGCCTAGTGTGAATCGCTGTCCCTACGACCCTGGTAGCTACCTTGTTGGCATTATAGGATGCCCTCGCTTGGTGCCTTGCTAGCTCCAGGCCATGCGCCGGAGAGTGCAATGGCTTGTCTGGTTTGTCCGTGTCAGGCAACGAGGCTAGGAGTTGACCTAGCCTGGACCACAAGAACCTGTCATAGGCTGCAGAGTGGGCCTGATGTGCAGAAATGGAAAGCAACAACGTGCTGAGTAGAAAGCCTCCTACCACAGAAGTCAAAACCGAGGAATCTTGATATGGGGCTGGTCATGGTGAAGGCGCAAAGTCCATCAGGAGTGTCCAACTGCGTCAATACGGATCTGGAGGAGGCATGGAACCTGGAGACTTCAGGGGCGCAATACGCTGGCAGAGATCCCTAGGGGCAGGAACTCTGGAGAAGGGTCTCTGCCAGAAGCGCAACGATGCCTCCTGAAAGGAGCAGGCCAGGAGGCACCACAAGGTGGTTCACTGAACTCGCCTGAAAGGTGTCGCTGAGTGCTCCGGATTGCTTATAGTGGCAGGGGTGAAGTGCAAGTCCTCCAACATCCTCAGAGGAAATGCTGATACTCAGTGAGATCAGCGGCTGGAGATGTGGACAGAAAGCTCCTCTCCCTAGAAGAGGGATGAAGGGTTGGAGGGCATCGACTGCTCAGAGGGTGGCTGCTGGGGAGGTTGAAAAACCTGTCTGTCTATTGCCCTAACGTAAGCTGGGAACCGAGCAGCCACAGACCTGAACTGCTCCCACGAGAGGGCTCGCTAGGACCAAGGATGCCTGGGAGTGCAGGAGAATGTGGCAGGGGATGGGGACAGAGCCAAGAAGGGATGTCGGCTGACCTCCGCCTGGGCTAAGGAGCGGACCAAAAGCACCCGAAGAAGAAGGTGCTCCGGAAGACTCCATAGCTGACAGCTGAACAACCATTTCGGTACTGCCTTGGCTGTACCCAGAAGAATCCCGTGGGGCGACGAGGGCTGTATAGGTCAGAAGGATGGTCCTGTACCTCAAAGAATGGGGCTCCCTCAAAGAGACCAAGGAGGAAGAGCAGAGATCCAGCACTCACGGCTTCTTCCAGAGCCGGGTGGGCCCCAGAAAAAGGTAACCATGCAGACCCCATGACCCTCAACCCCTTGGAGTCCAAAACAGCCCTCTTCCTCGTGAGGGTCAGCCTAGGTAGCTGACAGCCTGGCCAGCACCGAAGGAGCTATCCAGGGCACAGTACCCTCCCTCCCGTTGGTGCACTGATCGCCCCCAAAGGTTGCATCCAGGCACACCACAGGTGGGGTGCCACTGCTGAGGGGTCAGTGTACCCACCACAACACCGGGCTGCAGAGCAATGGTGGCCTGCACCACTGCCTGCTGGTCAGCACCCTGACCCCAGTCTCGGCAGCCACCGACCCCACCTCAGAAGGAGTCTGACTCCGCTTGTTGAGGATACTACAGGGCTGCCCACCCAACAGTCAACCCCAAGGAATCAGACTGTTCATCTGACTCAGAGCCCGACTCCGCCTCCAAAGAGGTAGAGGCCAAGGCCCTGTGCCAGACCGTAGGAGGCGCCTGGTGCCATCCCTGCAAAAGGGGTGCCAGGAATCAAACCATGCCCGAGCCAGTGCCAGTACCCTACAGCACCGTGAGTGGAATCCACGGAGGGCATGGCCCCAGCCCGAACCACAGCTCCAGAGTCGGGACCAGCCATGGCGCCATCCGCCCCACAGCGCCAAGGGTGGAGACGGTGCTGACGATGGCCCAGATGATACCATTGGCACCGATAACCGCACTGACAGAGGAATCGGTTCCCCATGGCACTGAGTCCCGAGGACATGGCGCCTGCGTTCAACCCCGCACTGTGGACGGCGCCGAGGCAAGATGCAGACAAAGACGGCACTGAAGAAACTCCCACAGCACTGCTAGCAGTATCGGCGCTGCAAACGGCGCCAACAGCAGCCATGGCACCGAGCAACAAACTGGCGCCTGGCGACGGTCTGTCAGGCCCACGGCACCGCCGAACGGTGCCGAGGCTCACATCGGCGCTGACCAACGGCGCCGAGGATGACGCGACCCGGCCTTGCGAACTGTGGGTCCAACACCGGGGAGCCTTCACCCAAGGGGCAACTGCCATGGCGGGCGCCTCCCACCTGCCCCCGAAAGGAACGGGACGAGCCTCCTGCACCGTGGAAGGAGCCTCTGCAACGCCAGGCTACTGAAGCCGAGGCTCCCTCCTCCTCGGTCCTGTAGAACAGGAGGGACCGGAGGAAAGGCCAGAGTATGTGGCTTGGCCCGGCGAGTCGCACCCGACCTCAAGTCGCGGAGCTCGCCCCACTTTCCACGCCGCATTGTTCACATGACCCGCAGTCCATGGAGAAACAGGTGTCGCATCGTAATCCATGTCATGAAGCGGGCCAAGACACGTAGGCAACGGTCATGCTGGTCAGTGATGGAAAATTTACAGCCACAAGGGCACCGCCACATGGGGGCCGTCCAGTTTCAAAGTCTTCTTGCCCGTTGTCCCAGACATGACCCCACGAAGAAAAAACACCAAAACAGACTCCGATACTGCCAAGAATAAAATATATGGAAAGATCTTACCAGCGACATCGAAAGGCAACTAGAACCAGCATGACACGGCACTGACGGACTGCAGCAGAAATAGCTGGAGAATAGCTGGAGAACAAACTGCGTGAGGCGGTAGGCCTCAAATCAGATCTGGCTTCCACGAGGTAACCTTGATGGCGGAAGATGAAGAACTGGCAGGCAGGGCGGAGTTGACCCAGCGCCTAGCGGGCAACCTGCGGGCGCCCACGCAATGCGTTGGCCTCGAGGCGGCGCCCGATGATGCGTCGGCTCCACCTACCTAAAAAAAAAAAAAAAGGTCCCTGCGGGTCATGACTTCGGCCATGTACCAAGGTGATGAATAGTGAAGATCGACACAGATAAGATCGTGGGCTCAGCACTGCGGCTCCTCCCCAAGCCCAAGGACTACAGGGGAGTGCCCGCTGATGTCAAGATTCGCGACCGCACCATCGGGCGGACTTCCCGGGCGGAAGAGGACCGAGACCTCAACCATCAGGCGAAAGCCGGGGCGCAGGCCGAGGAAGGAGCGGGAAACCTGCCGCCCCTCTGGTTCAGGTCCTTGGCGGAGACTTCAGCTCAGCGGTCTGAGGCAAGTCCTTGGAAGGCACGGAGCACCGATGTCCGAGAGAGAGAGCTGTCAGCCTCCTCGGTTGACAACCTGTCGGTGGGCTCGAGAAAATCTCAGCCTCGTTAACAGGTGTCTCGCCAGCCGGTCTGATGGGGACACCATGAAACCAGCGGGCGGCTGCAACATTGACTGAAGTCAATAGGCAACAGCATAGAGAATGCGATCTCTCCTGCTCCCAAGAGCGTCGATGGTGGGTACCTTTTTGGAACCTTCTTCCAGGACCAAGGGTGTGAGACCCAGAAGGACCCTCTCCTTTAGTCAAGAGGGAATGGCAAAGCTCCCAAAGGAAGCCCAGAAAGAAGAGCCCAGCTGGAGCGGAATAAAGGCTGAAGCTGAAGAGGAGCTCCCTGCGGCCTGGGCCGCCTCCTCCTCGAGGCCAAAAGCTGTTCAAGCTGTTCAGTCGTTCATGAGCCCACCACCATGGACACCACCCAACGGCTCTTCGACGGACCGCGGGTACCGCTTGGTCGCCCAGCTGTAGTCGGGCAGCACGGTTCGAGCACCAACGAGAAAAGGACAGACACATGTCACAGGCCTGCAGATCGTGGTCATGTTCGAGACAGTAAATGCACGGTGTGGGGTTGGTGTGCATGACATCTTCTGCCTGCAGGGCACCGGCGGAACCAGGAACAGTCTTGTCCTCCAATGTGAGCCTGTAAGGGAAGAGGGTGAAAGCTGAACTCAAATGAGTTTCAAGGTAAGTTTAGGCAAATATCCGACGCTTTTTGAGCCAGGGCCTGCAAAACGCGAGTGCTAAGGAGGGAACCTGATGCTTCCAAGTGGTAAGGAAGATCTGGCGTCATGGGGCGGAGAGTTTCATCACCCAGGTGGGTGGAGGCAGAGCCAGATCAAGCCATGGGGGCCTGGGACACTCACAACTTGGGTGGCCATGTAAAAGCTAACTTTCCATACCAAAATGTTTTATTTTCTTAACATTTACTGAAACACGTTGTTTATTAACCATAACAACCACCATATGGGAGACTACCTCCATTATTCACAGGAGAAAAAGTAACTTGAAGTACAACACCCTGTCATGTTGTCATAGTCTGTAATGTTATATTTATTGTACTGTACAAGACATGAAGGCAGCCAGGCTCCAGATGCTCTGGGGGTCTAGATGCTCTGTGGTGAGTTTTGGGGCTTTGTTGAGTGTCTCCTCTAGACCCTGTTCAGAAAAGCAAAGTAATCTTTAAGTAACCTCTTTAATCACAAGTTTATTTTAAGGAAATAAATGAAACAAAAATAAACAGTGCTTTACTAAGAGGTATGCATCCTACTCAAACAACAGTAAGTTACTGTATGTACCCATTGTACAGAAGTGTGCAGTTCCAATGTACAAATGCTATGACTCCAAATAAACAGACTGATGTCATACCTTTATCTGCTCATGGGATATCAAAGGAATGATTAATTCCATTTATTTCAGAGTTAGAGGATCCATGCATGTATACACACACACCCACGTCCTTTATCTCTTCTTTGAACAAGCTCAGATCAATCATCTCAGCATAAAAATAAAATACAGATATCAACTTTCTAAACCACTTACTGAACTCAAGCTGTCTGCTGTTGCTTGGCGCCCCTTTGAAACTCCTTAGTTTAGCAGCAGCAGGCAGTTTAGGACAGTGCATCGATTAATCATGCTGCTAGCGATAGAGTGGCCGTGGTGTACAGATAGTGAGTGCAGGTGCTGCCGCTGGCAAAGTGCATGCTGAGCCTCAAAACCACCAAGAAAGAGTGGTTTAAAAATGCTGCCCAGATGGATTGTAGCCAAAGCTCCTGGTCCTGGCGCCATTCCTTGTATTATGCAGCGGCAGCCCAGGTCTGGTCACAACTACCGTCCAGGTCCAGTCCCAGACTCAAAAAGTGGAAAACCTGTCAGTATCCTAAGGAGGTAGATCACGGTGCTTACATAGTTAGCCTTCTTCACTTCTTGTGCCTCACAGTGCCAGTTTGTTTTTCTAGCAAGTCACCTGACCCTAGCTGCAGGCTGCAAATAATGGAGGAGGAGGGTGGGGGACAAGAGAAATCTTCTGCAATGTTGGCTTGCGGGGGGCCTATCTGTAGCAGGAGGGTCCGGGGCTTGTGTTTTTGTTTTCTTTTAATTAAAGAAATCCTCTCCCAAAGTCATTTTTTTGTTTGTGTTGTTTTATGGAGCAAGCTCGGGGGTTGATTCACTCTTGACTGATGTGGGGAGGCATGATTTATTACAAATCCTTACCAGTACTGTATCACCTGAGGAAGGGAACAAGAAAATCTGCAATGTAGGCTTGCCGGGGGCCTATCTGTGGCAGGGGCTTCTGTGTTTTTTTATTTAACAAATGTGCTTCTTCCGAGTCAGGCTGCTTTCACAGCATTTTAAGGGAGCAAGCTGCTGGGGGCCTATGGGGGAGGTTGACTCGCGCTTAACTCTTTTCTGTGAGGGAGAGTAGCATGATTTACAAACCACCAGTCCACCTACTAAAAGTGTCTCTTGCTTCTGACTACTGGGGGCCAGTCTATGGCAGGGGGCCTGGGGCATTTGCCCCATTTGTACCCCTTAATCCGCCCTGGTGGGAGGAGCCAGCTTGTAGACTTTCCGGCCCATCTTAAAGTGGCAAGGTACCTGCCAGACAGTGTTGATTGAAAACATATCCATGCCCCCAGAAAAATACTTTCATGAATTGATCACATACTAATTTCTAAAGGACTTGCTTGCTAAATATTTACAATTGGCGAGATCAATTACATTATTATATCAGATCATGCTATGGTAAGTACTGAAATAAATATGCCCAACCCAGAAAGAAGATACTCACATTACTGGACCTTCAGGGTGACTTGCTAAAGGACAAGGATTTTTTTAACTACAGTTAAACAAATGATACAAGAATTTTGGTTTTATAACTACAATGGCCAGTGCTGTATTACACAACTATGGGATTCATTCAAGGCTACAATGCAGAGGGCAATAATTTCTTATCAAATAAGGTTTAACAGAATAAAAATAAAGGAGAGAGACAGATCAAAAACTTAAACAACTAGATCCTTAATCCTTCAGGATTATAAGAAATATGTAAATGAATGGACACAATAAAAATGAAAAAGAAGAATGTATTAACCAAGAGACCAGTAGAATATTGCAAAATATCAAAATAACGAAATATTTTCATTCAGATAAATCAGGCAAATTACTAGCAACTTTATTGCGTTGTGAGAAGAATCACATATTACCTTTTCAAAAGATTCTCAAGGAGGAATGAGGACTACAGATATTGAAATGGCAGAAATATTTTTACAGTACTATAAGACAATTCATCAAAAATAGATTAGAGGTGTATCATCAAAAATTAGAGAATCTGCAGACAAAGCTAAGTTAAAGCCAAGACATTTTAACTTTTCACCCACTTGTCAAAAAGAAATATAATACAATTAATGCCCTACCAAGAAGAAAATCTCCAGATTAACAAATGAATTTTACCAGGCCTTTGTTACAGAATTAGCTGTCTGGATAGAAGATAATAGAAGAACTATTAGAAAATACAGTACAATTGCCAATTTCTATGCAGAAAGCTACGGTCTTACTTATTCACAAAGAAAGGAAACCCACAGATAGCCCTAAAGTTACAGGCCCATAGGTTTATTAAACTCAGATTATAAAATATTGGCCAAAATAATCAACACTAGAATACAACTGTATATTCCTAGTTTTATTCACAATAATCAATATGGATTTGTAAAGGCTGTACAATGGCCAGGGCAACGAGGAAAACATGAACCATTACAGAATTCATAAATACAAAAGAAAATAAAAAATTATATTTTTATGCAATTGTCCTAGACACCAGCAAAGCATTTGATTTAATAAACAGAAAATATATATTCGATATAATAAAAACTTGAATTTACCTAGAGAGATAATTTTACTAATACAGCACTTATATAATAAGACCTTTTGAAATTCCAAATAAATTCCTACATTACCCAACAATTGAAATGCTTAATGGAGAGACAGGGATGCCCTGCCCCCCTCTATTTTTATTTTATGTTTAGGACCATTATTACAGGTGATAAGACAAAACCCCAAATTCAAGGTGTCAACCTCCCAAATGAACATTTCAAAATAAGTGTATTTACAGACATTTTATTGTTAAAAAAATATTTATTTTAAAGCTTTCATGCAAGAAATAAACCCATATTCTGCTATATCTGATTATCAGCTAAACAAAGAAAAGTCTGTAATTATAAAACTGTCCAAATCAAAGTCACAATCCTCACTGAGTATGAAAACAAATTTAGAATTAAGAAAATATAAAGTAATTGAGAAGTACCTTAATAACAGCTCAAAAGTTAGATATTACAATAAACTTCAATAAAGTGAAACAGAAGAATATAAATATGCTGGATAACTGGAGGAATTTACCCTTGTCTCTATGGGAACAGTAGATACCTTGAAATAATAGCTATGCCCATTTTATTTTGTATGGCAGAACATATTAGGGATCCCTTCCAATCTTGGTTCTTTGATTCTAGAAGGATTTTATAAAATTCTTGTGGCAAGGAGGCAAACCACAGTGCCTGGCATTTACTGATTACACCTAGAGAACAAGGAGGGATAAGCTGGCCTGACCCACAACTATATTTGGAGTCCCATATAATTAATATTTTTTTTTTATCAATGGGCCTTTTAAGATAATGATACAAAATTATACCAGAAATAATACAAAATAAGGATGGGAGTAATATTAATGTACAAGATATATATTTTATACTTTCTTATATTAAAGGAAAAGAAGAAAAAATTACTCACCTTAGTAATGTTGTTTCTTCTAATGGAGTCTTGCTATATTATGACATATGCAGTTTGTCCCAGCCTTAGAACTGCTCGAGAAGAAAGAGTTAACTTCCATGCCAGGCATGGAATCTTGGTGACTCGGTTGAAAAACTCTGTCTGTTGTTCTTCAAACTGAAACTGTCAGATCTTCTGAGCAAAACTCACTAAGGTTCTGTGTGGAAGCTGTAAACCTACACTAGCCAACTGGCTACTAAAATAGTAACACATTTTTCTGGTCCCAAAACCAAGACTCAAGTCAGGGATCAAAAAATAAAATAAAACACAACACCCAAACACCCCAAAAGGAGGGGTGAAAAACACAAGGTGGGCATCATTAAGTGCCAACACTGCACTGCCCACCCACATCCCAAAGCAGAGGTTCTGAGGCGGCAGGCAGGGAGGTCATAATATAACAAGACTCCATTAGAAGAAACATTACTAAGGTGAGTAATTTTTCTTCAAACAACATGAAGTCTTGCTATATTATGACATATACGAACTACACAGCAGTATCCTCCATGGAGGAGGGACAGAACCTACTTAGGAAATGAAACTCTGAAGCACAGCTGTAAAGAACCGAGCATCACTCCCAGCCTGGATGTCCAGGGAGTAATGCTTGGTGAAAGTGTGTACTGCTCTTCCAGGTAGCTGCTTGACATATCTCTAAGACAGGGATGTCCCTGGCCGCAGCTAGGGACGAGCTGTACCTCTGGTAGAGTGAGCCCTCAGGCCTGAAGGGGAACCTTACCAGTTTTGATAGCAAAATTGGATACAAGAGACAATCCACCTGGCAATGGATCTTTAGTGGCAGGTTTCCTTTCCAACCTCACCATAAGTGAGGAACAGTTGGAGGAGTCAAACCTGTGACCCTTGGTACGCTCTATGTAGTAACTAAGGGCTCTCTTTACATCTAAACTGTGCAGCCTCCTCTCGCCAGAGGAGGAATGGTCAGTGAAGTACACTGGAAGAGATATAGAATGATTAGGTGGAAATCTGAAACCACCTTAGGCAAGAACTTCCTGTTAGTCCTGAGGACTACCTTATCTCTGTGAAAGGAGATAAAATCAGGCTCCACTGACAAAACTTGTAATTCACTTATACGCCTGGCAGAAGTGATGGCTACTAGAAACACAGTTTTCCAAGTCAAGTACTAAGCTCTGCTGAAGACAAAGGCTCAAGGGGTTGCATTAGCTGAGCAATGCAAACATTAAGATCCCAGGCAGGAGCAGGGTCCCTGAATGGAGGTTGGTGTGAAGCAATCCCTTGAAAAACTTGGAGAATACAGGGTGAGCAGAAGAGAAGAGGGCTTTCCTGCTGAAATAAAAGCAGAGACAGCTGCCAAATGCACTTTCAGGGTAGCTGGCCTCAGCCCCAAAGTATTTAGATGGACCATATAGTCCAGGACTGTGGGCAAATCAGCAGATTCTGGGAAATATGCTTTCCAGAGCACCATATGGAAAACCTTTTCCATTTAGAATTATAAGTAGCCCTGGTGGAAGGCTTCCTAGAAGCTTTAAGATATCGAGTACACCTTGAGAAAGGTGTAGGTCAGCAACTCTAACTCCTCAAGAGCCAGGCCTTGAGGTTGAGGGATTTGAGATTCGGATACCAAACTCTCCCTGGGCACAAGTTAACAGATTGTGATTCCTGGGAAGACACAGGGAAGGTGGACTGCTAAGGACAGAAGGAGTGGATACCAGGGCTGTCTGGCCCAATCTGGAGCAATCAGAATCATCTTGCAAGGTTGAGATCTGATTTGACTAGCACCTTGAACAAGAGAGGGAAGGGGGAAAGGCATAGAGGAACTTCCCTTCCAATCGAGAAGGAAGGCATCCAGAGGACTGAGCCCAACACTGGGGCCTGCAACAAAAAGCGGAAGTTGGTGATTGTCTGGGGCTGCAAAAGATCTATCTGAGGGGTGCCCCACCTGGCAAATACTAACCCCAGTACTAGGATCCAGTGACCATTCGTGATGGCCCTGGGAAATCCTGCTGAGAGCATCTGCCAGGACATTGTCCTTGCCTGGGAGGTGAACTGCCATGAGGAGGTGTTCACGGAATAAGCCAGAGACCACAACTTCATTGCCTCGGTGCACAAGGTCAAGACCAGTGCCCCTTGCTTGTTGATGTACCACATTGTAGTGGTGTTGTCTGTTCTGACCTGTACCACTTTGTTCTGAAAAGATGCAGAAAAACCTGAAGTGCTAAAAAACAGCTCTGAGTTCCAACAGATTGATGTGGAGCAGAGATTCCTGAGGGACCACAATCCCTGGGTGGTGAGTTCGCCCATGTGAGCTCCCCATCCCAAGAGGGACGATCTGTAGTAAGGGTCAAGGAGTGAGATTGAGGATGAAAGGAACCCCCTGTCTCAGATTGCTCTGATCCTGCCACCACTGCAGGCCCTGGATCAGGTTCGAGTTACTAGGATCAATTTGGTTAGAGGATCTCTCCTTTGAGACCAGAAGGCTCTCAAATGGAACTAATATCCCTCATCTGAAATCTTGCTCCTTGCACTACAGCTGTGGAAGCAGCCATGTGCCCTAGGAGCTGTAGAAGTGCCTTGCTGGTCGAGAGACCCGCAGAATGAAGGAGGAGGAGGCCAGAGCCACCAGGGTCTTTACTCTTTCCAGAGGAAGAAAGCTCTGGCCTGCTTTGTGTCCAGTTCTGCGCCTATGAAGGTGAGTAGCTGAACAGGCTCTAGAACTGACTTTGGAAGATTGAGAAGAAAACCTAGAGATGTAAGCAGCTGCTGGGTAACCTGAAGGTGTGATTTGACTTGGTCTGGAGACTGACCCACTATGAGCCAGTCGTCCAGGTAAGGAAAGATGGCAATCTTTTGCCTTCTTAAGTGAGCAACTGCTACTGCCAGGCATTTGTGAATATCCTTGGGGCAGAGGTGAGGCCGAAGGGCATTGCTCTGAACTGGCAATGGCCTGAGGCAGTTCGAATCTGAGGTACTTTCGGTGGGAGCTTCTGATGAGAACATGGAAGTAGGCATCCTTGAGGTCCAGGGATGCTAGCCAGTCCCTGGCCTTAGGGAGGGTAAAATAATTCCCAGAGTCACCATTTTGAATTTTGGTTTTAAAAGGTGCTCGTTTAGGTATCTTAGATCCAGGTTGGGCCGCCATTCTCCTGTCTTTTTGGGGTAAGGAAGTACCTGGAGTACAGTCCTTTGCCCTGGTGTAGGGAGGAACCCTTTCTACAGCTCTGAGAGCCAGGAGGGTTGAGACTTCTGTTTCCAAAGCAAGAGCCTCTAATGGTTTGCAGGTGGAAAGGATCTGGTTCTCATCTTTGGAAATTTTTTGAAGCTGAGAACCAGTCCCTAGCTTCTACTTCCAGGACCCACTTGTCTGATGTTAAGACTCCCAGTCCTGGATGAAGTAAGCCAGCCACCTCCAAGTGATGGAGAATCGGCCCTGGGCATCCCATCAGGGTGCCTGTTTGGCAGGGGCTTTTGGCTGAGGGTAGGAGCAGGCCTGCTCGTGCCCGTCTGCCTCTCCCTCTGAAGAACCCCCTCTGGGCATAAGCTGAAGAGGAGGCCTGGGCTTGGTAAAAGGCCTGTGAAAGGCCTGCCCTGCCTCTGAAAGCTGCCTCTGAGGTGGCTTGCCTCCCTTAGCCTGTGCACTCTATAAGTGGTCCTATACTCATCCATTTTCTTCATGTAATTGTCTGTCTGCTCCCCAAACAGAGAATTACCACAACAGGAAAATCCATGGCCTTAGCCTGGGTATCCTGTGACATGCTAAGTAAACCTGAGCCAAGTCATTCTCACGAAAAGCCACAGATGTAGCCATGACTCTTAAAGATACATCATTAGAGTCCACTGCAGCATGGAATGCACCTTGGATGCCTCAATACCATCAGCAGCCACCTGTTCCAGCTCCTTGGCAAGCTGGCCAGGGACCTGTTTCGCTAAAGCCATAACAGTATCCCATCTGGTTTCTGGTATCTTGCAACATAGGCCATATAATTTGCCTGTCTGAGTCCCAAGGATGCTGCCATGTATTGTTTCTTTGACATGGCATCAATCCTCCTGGAGTCCTTGTCAGGGGTGTGAAGCCAAGGGAATATTTGCCTTATCACAGGCTGCAGCCTCCACTACCCAACATGGCTGCATTGTTGTGAAAGGAACTCCGCATCAGAGCCTGACAATGTGTACCTCTGTCCATCTTTTTATCCACAGGAGGTAAAGAATTAGGAGCTTTTAAAATTTTTATTGTCTGTTTCCTAAAAGATTTATGTAAAGGAATAGACAATCTCCTGGACTCTGGGATATCCATCATTTCCACATAGAAAGGGAGCTGGAGGGTTTCAGCAAATTTTTTATAAAGCAGGGAAAATGAGAAGGGGACTCAGAAAGCCTAGGGGAGACACTCCTGAAGGTCTGTCTGGGGAGATGACCGGTTCAATGGCACATCCAGACTTTCAAAATCACATTCACTCTCTTCATATCCTCCTCCTCCCCTCCTCCGGTTCATAAAATTCCTCTATATCATATTCTTGAACCGTGGAACCGCCGAACCGACTGTTTACCTGATGGTGCCGTTCGGACGAACTGGGGAAAGTGACTGGACAATTTGGATTGCTTTGGCTATCTCTGCAGCAGTTGGAGAAGGAAATTTTGGCTCCACACCTGCTGATTTTCTAGTCCTCTTTGCTGGAACTGGCTCCCGAGTCAGCTCTTCGTTGCCGAGGAAGTATCACCCTGGTCAGAGGGCACTCCCTCCCGATTCGGTTGGCACCGAACCGGGCTGGCCATCGGTCAGCGGACTTTTAGCCTCGTTCCATGAGCCTACCAACTCTCTTATCCAGGGTAGCTGCAGGAAATTCTTGCAAATCTGGCAGTCTGCATTGAGGTGGTCAAACCCCAGACAATAAACACATGTGGTGTGTGGGTCAGCCTTGGCAAAGGCTTCCCCACAGACACTACAGTGCTGAAACCCAGTGGGCCGGTTTTCTTTTGGGTTTCTCAGACATAATGCCAGCCTAACCAAAAACTTGCCCTTTTCCGGCAAATCGCCAAGCAAGACACCCTTATCGGTTCCCAACCGTGTCACAGAGTCGTGGAAAAACCGTAATGAAATCCGTTTTTAGAACCGATAAGAACCGGAACCGCACTCTAAATGTAATTTAATTAAGTTTTAACAACAACCTGATCGGTTCAAACCGAACCGATAACGCTTGCAAGTTCCACACAGAGAAATGTAAAACCTATCTATTACTTACGATACCACAGACAGAGCTTGAACCAACCGGTTGCGGTTAAAATACACAAATGCGGTTTAAAAAGCGAAATAACACTTTTAACCGACAAAATGAACCGAGCAGAAGGAGGAATCTCCGGAGCGATTGTTCAGTGGGGAGTAAAGAATCTGACAGTTTCAGTTTGAAGAACAAACAACAGAGTTTTTCAACGAGCTCAGCTCAAGATTCCATGCCTGGCATGGAAGTTAACTCTTCACCTCGGAGCAGTTCTAAGGCTGGGACAAACTGCATATGTCATAATATAGCAAGACTTCATGTTGTTTGAAAACTACTTTTCCACTTGGTTTCAATTAATTAAAAAAAGGAAGACACATTTGAAGAGGTTACAACTGCCATGGTTATATCTGAATATCTGGTGTAGTAAAAGATTATGGGTAAACATAAAACAATAAGAAATAAGAAATTCCTGGAAAAAATATTCATACATGAAATTATTTATTAGAAAATGGAAAACTGTCAACATATGAACAATTAAAATTCAAATTACAGGAATGGCTGTTTAATTCATTTAATTATCACATAATTCAGAAAAATTTACAATTCAACTATTATTTCAATGTACCTTAAATCATAACAACTATACAAAAACAACAAATGGAAATTATAAAGAAGGAAATTAAAAAGTATTAGCTAGAATGTATAATATAATAGTTTTCAGAAATAAACACAGCCGAATAAACAAAAATGGAATCGAGAAGCTAACTTAAATCTAACTCATCAACAATGAAAACGCTAAGGACACTATTTAATAAATTATATGTATCTGCTAAAAACAAAACAATACAAAAGAAAAGAATAGTAAGAGCATATATGACTCAATTGATTAAAATAAATCCAGAATAAAGTGAACTGTGTTGGCATGGATGTAATCAGAAAGGAACATTGATTCATTGTTTTGGGAATGCCTTTAAATTCAGAACTTGTGGCTTAGACTTAAGGAGATAATGCAAGATATAATTAAAATCCCAATACCATTCCAAGCAGATTCATTTATTTTAATAATACAATGGAATAATATAGGAACACATACATTATAGAAGCTATGCATTAGCTACAATGACAGTTAAAGATTAATTCTAGGGACACGGATATGTTGTTCATCCACACTTCATGGTTCCTTGCGCTTTAAATCTTGCCGGAAGGTATTCAAGCTGGCTCCTCCACCCACCTGGGTGATAAAACTCGGCTCTGCCCATGGCGCCAGATCTAGCCTGCTGGAAGCCGGGTTGTGCGTCGAAGCTGGGGAGGTCGGGTGGGTGTGTGGATGAACAACATATGCCATTCTAGAACTCCTGTTACAGGTGAGTAACCTGTATTTCTAGGGACATGGATATGTTGTTCAATCCACACTTCATGGCAGACTCCTAGCAGTTCTCCAGGAGGAGTAGGCAAGGCACACACCCCTATTTAGGAAACAGGACGGGAATCTGAAAGGGATGATCGGGGGCCAGCGACGTATACTCGGGATAGTTTGCAAGGAAAGATGGGGAACACGAAGGAACGATGGGAGAATGATTTAGGGCTCTCAATCTCTGACTTCAGTTGGGGAATCATAATGGAAATGCATGTGGGCCTACTGATGTCGAATAGGTATAAAGAGTCGGCCTATAAGTTTATCCACAGACTGTTCTACCCCAGTGGTAGTACATAAATATCAGCCAGAGGTATCAGACGTCTGTACTAGATGTCAGCAACAAAGAGGCACATACATGCACTGTTTCTGGACTTGTCCCCGGCTCCAAAGTTTCTGGAAAAAGTGGTGCAGCTTTTGAAGGAGAGGATGGGCGTGAGCATCCCTTTCCCAGTTGAGCTCCTATTTGGGGTGGAAATGGGGAAGGAGAAGAATGGCCCCATACAGGAAGTGGATCAGGTTGTTTTGGCACAGGCCAGATAGGCTATCCTGAACACATGGGTGTCAGCAAAGGACCCTTCCATTGAACAGTGGCGTGCTATGATCACTGGCGCCTTGCAATGGAGAAAAGGGCCTACCAAATTCAGGGAAGGATAGAGTCCTTTATTTCTACATGGAATCCCCTACTGGCAGCAACTCAGGAAGAAGCGATGATCCTACAACTGGGAGCCTAAGGAAGGGGCCAGGAGGTAAGGGTCGTAACTTAACTCAAATTAATTATGACTGAAAAAGTGGCATATATGAAATAGGGACTGAAACTTAATGTGACTATAAATGTTGATGGCAGCCTAAGAGGAGATCTATATGAAGTAAATTGCATGAAATTGTTGATAAGATGTGAACAAATGTAAATAGTTAGTAGGGTTTTTTTTTTTTGCCTTCTTGTCATAGTCTTAGTGTCCAATTCAGTGAAATAGCCTGAAAATAGAATGTCTGTACATGTATATTTTTACTGGCTAATGTTAGTAACTTCAAGCTGCTTAGGCTGCTTCTTTGTACTTATGTCTGCTTAATGTTATGTCTGTCACTGTGTTCATGTGTTCAAAAGCTAATAAAAATATTAAACAAAAAAAAAAAAACCATAACAAAGTTGGTATTCAGCAGTATTAAAGGTTTCAGAGTCAATCTTCAGGGGACTGGCCGTAACTTTTTTAATTTTATTTTAAGTAGTAATCAGAATTACAACCCTTTGAGTCAGGGACTCTTTGCAAAGGCTCCTTGTCAGGAAGACAAATACATTAATAGCAAGCAACAGAAAAAGTAAATGAGCTCAAATAAAAGCAAACAGTCAAAAGTAAGGGCTGGTTACAAGGCCCCCATCAAGATAAATTAACAATAATAAACAGACATAAACAATAATGTGAGCTATAATGAGTCAAATGAAGGAAGAGTCAAAATAGGCAGACTGAGAGGAGTAAAGGCAGGAAAACTCAGCCAGGGCAGTCACAGTGGCAGGAGGAGAGGAGGTGGTTCTGAGAGCATTTTTAAAGGCCCCAATCTTGGTAGGAAGGCGATAGCGACAGGCAGGGAATTCTACCAGGGCGAGACGCGTAATGGAATGACCTCTGTGGAAGGGAGGACCTAACTCTGGGGACTTGCAGAGGGGAGCGGACAGTGCTGTGGGTAGAGAGGGAGGGGTAGATAGGCTTATGATAGAAGACAGACCGAGAGTCAAACATGCAGTGATTGTTTTTGATCAAAAGGCAAGATTGACAGATAAGCCTTTCCTCCAGATTAAGGAAGTTAGAGAAGCAAACAGATGGCATCAGCAGTCAAAGGCCAAGCTGAAGAGGTGGGCCTTAGCCTCCCCTTAAACACCACTATTGTGTGGTTTACCCACTCGACCTGCAGCCTCGTGATCAACCATACCAGACATGGTAAATCCCAGCATAACTCACATCCTGTAATGGTATATTGCTTAAGTAGTTCATCCATCTGTCTATCATCTGTCTTTCCACACATTCAGTAGATGGAATGTTTGTTTATCATGGAATGTAGCAATTCAAAGTTCGGCAGAGGTCCACTGGCAGAATGTTCACCTCCCACACAAACATATACAACAGAAGGCCTCAATAAAGCCAGGGATTCCATTTTATCTGGGCAAGGTAAACAGCAAAGATTTCTCTGGTAGGCAGGTAAGGATATGGAGTTCTTTTGTTTGTTTGTTTATTTATGGTCAAGAAAAAGCTCAAGAAAGTAAAGCTAAGAGTAGTACTTTTTTTTTTGAATGGTGGATTGTATGTTTGTAAAAAGGGGATTATAAAGGATGAAACAATTTTTTAAACTATATTGGGGAGTTTCATTTTAGGGCCTAGATGAATTTTTTGTGAAAGAAAAGGTGACAGCCATTTTGTAATGGTAGTCAGGAATGTTTTATAAAATGCATTGATACATTAGGGTACTGTGTCTTGATCTTGACTGCCAGCAATCTTTTTTTTTTTTTTGACCAGTGGTAGGAGTACTCTGACACTGCACAGCTACTGACCAATCAGGACGTAATAATTTCTCTACCAGTTTTATAAACAGAATCAGCCTCAAAGTCACAAATGGAATGGAACATTTCTGGGACATTGCTGGTGGTGAACCCAGAACAAGAGAGGTACCTCAATTACCCATGCTAGCACAAACAATGGAGAAAAAGTAGGGTTCACCAAGCCTGGGCAATTCACCCCCAAGGTCAGCAATGGCACATTTAATCTGACTGTGAAACTGACAGTACTGGGACAAGGGTGGAAGGGCGCAGTGTGGCTGGAGTATGACCTTCGACTCTAGGCCATTTAGTCTGAAGGTTCTGGGCCTTCATCAGATTTCTCTAAGATAAAGGGAGTGATGTGGGGTATAGGGAAGGAGCCTCCCCATGGTCCATACATCATTTGCTCTTTAAATCTTCCTCAGTACAATGTCTGGCAGGGTAGTAAGTATCAGAGGAAGCAGTACGGTAACAAGAGCTCTACCAGAGTGGTGACTAGGATAGTAGAGTGCGGTGCCTCCAAAAGTGCTGAGGGCAACTAAGACCCGAAAGAATGACCAGACATTTGAAGTTACAGTGTCTGAATCTGAGAAGCCTGGTGAAATCTTTCAGCGGAAGAAAAATATCTGATGGTGGCAGTAGGACATCGGAGAATGGGAGTAGCCATGAGGGTGGTTTAAAATCTGAATGTTCTTGAGGACCAAGCGCATGCATGGCACCAAGCATAGTTTGTGGCTGTGGAAGAATAGATGCTGATAGGACAGAAATACCTAACGCAAAAGTTAAACTAAGAAATGCCCACTCACTGTTAAGCTCAAAACACAACAGCCAGGTTGAAGATATGGAGGGAGCACAAACATCTTTCTGCCTTTCAAGGTAAGGAAAGTCCTTTTCCACACACATCATACTTGTGTATTTTTTAAATGAAAAAACAGCTACTTATTTACAACTGGTCACTTGCCACAGAATGTTCTATTCAGAATTAAATGCGTGGTCAGTGAGTGGCTAATATCTACAGTACAACCATTTGTTTCTGTCACGACATCATCTTAAGATCTTATTCTTACAATTCCTTGATGAAACAAGTGTTTTGTCCCTGCAGACTTTACTTTCCATTTTTGTAATGATTTGTAAACCTAACTCCAAATATCTAGAGATAATGCATGCCTTTTATGCAGGAGCTCTTGGTTAATGATTCTGGCTGGCCTTCTTTAAAGGCTGGAGTAAGAAGGCAAGTACAAAGAGTGGAAGGTGAACATGGGGATTCTTTGAAAAAGGTGGTACAATATAATAAAATGAAGGGCAATAAAAACATCAAATCAAAGGGACAATGCCACACCTCCCAATTTGAAACCAAGCAGAGAGCCTGTACATTTTGTTAAATCAGATCTTTGTTACCTGTAGCATCCAAAAGCAGTTCACTAGTTTAAAACCTCCACCCTGAGTGATTAAAAAGTAATAAACTGATAATCATTCTGCATGTAACACGATTTTAATCCTCCTTTAGGTTCACAGGACCTTTTGGAACTCATTTGGGTTAACTGTGGCTTCTTAAGAAACACTGGTGACACAATGCTGCTACCAAGATATTCATGATATGCAACTTGTAGAGTTTTACTTACAGACATTTGATGAGGTTGCAAAAAGAACTACAAGTTCTCAATTTATTTTGAAATTGTGGTTAGAAGTGAGAACATGGGTGCACTATTCTAATCTCATTTCAGAAAATCAACCAAAAGTAATTTGAATGGAAAGCCTGTTCTAATTTGCATCCCTTGTCAACCCTCCCAATGCTGCTACACAGAGTATCTCATTTTATCCTGAATCCTCTAGTACTTCCTATTTGCCTTCACATAATTTCACTGTTTGCCTTTTGCAGCTCTCTACCCCCAGGCGCTGAAGGTTTGCCAAGTTAAGGAAAAGGAACAAGAAATGAGTTACCTACAAACTTCAAAAGAAAGGGATGGATTAAAAAGAATTAAAAATGAAGGACTTTGTTAAACAAGCAGAACTGCAAAATATGACTATTTGCTCTCAGATTATAGATTTAGAACACATACAGTATGTTTACCATGAACAGGAATTACAGCAAAAGAACATCTGAAGATGTGGTTCCAAATTCCTCATCAAATAATTTGCATTGCAAAATCCCCATGGTTATAGAAAATGACCAGTCACTGCCTGCAGCATTTCAGTTTTCTTACTTGTCATCATCCCTGCTCTGTGGCTCAGCAGTTGACTAAAAACAATAAAAATTCAAACTCTGCTACCAAAACATCATGAAAATAACCCTCTTCGTTTTCATGCACATTTATTCAAGGAAAGCGCTCCAGCAAGCCCACACACATTTTATTCTGGAAAATATAGATCAGCTTAATTGCTGAGGTCTTTACTGTGACCACAATAGCCACTAGTTGCACCTGGCCTGATTTCCCCGTTGAGTTAGCACTTTCAGAATTATAGGACACTCATTTCCAGAAATACTGCCAGGAAACACTATGACATCACTGGTTACCAAAGAAAAAAAAACAAAAACTAAATACAGTGCAATGTTTTAAAAGCAATCTCCATGAGGACATTTTAGTACACAGAAAGTACATAATTAGCTTTGCTGTTTTTACACTGTGCATTTACGGACTATAATTTCTACTATGGCTATACCAGTTCAGCCTGATAGCTTGTTTCCAGTGCTTCACAATCCCATCCGACACTACTATGGTTCATAAGCAAGTACAAAATATTACATAGCAAATACAAAGCAAACACTCTTTAAAGTCGCAGGCTTGAAGTGCTAGCTTGTTAATATATTACTCATCTGAAAACAGGCAGCTGCAAAGAACTGTGCTTGAAGATAAGCAGTTTTCCATAAACTGCAAGACAAGACTCCCGACCGTGTTATAATTCAGCCCTGCACAGAAAACCCCAAATGCAATAAGAAATAAATTAGCTTGCTAACATACAAAATGCGGTATTTAATTTGTACTGATTTGTCAGTGTGTGCACCCCAGTTGAGGGAGGGCCTAGAAAACAGAAAAGGGGTTGGCGGGCTTAATGAAACCATGCCTGCTCTACTCTGGCCTGCATACCCCAGACTCTGGATTTCTGTCCCGGGTGGGGGTGGGGTGGAGAGATGGCCCTCACCTCTGGCTCCGCCACAGAGGCAATCTTTGGAGGATTCCTGTGACCAGAGAGATGTGCCAGTCAGGAAGCAGGAACATGGCTGACAGCCACCTGCCCGCAACCAAGGAGAAAAACCTTTATGACAAACAAAAACTGAGTGATTAGGTTCCAGAAAGTTAGCGTTTTCTACCTGTGCTGCTGTGCTGCAATAATGTATGTCATGAATGAGCACTTTTGACCAATCACAGGTCTTGGTTTCTCTTATCCATTTTATAATTATTATTATGAACATTGGTCCGAAATAACCAGTGTTTCATTGATTGTGCTTTAGTTTGGTTTACTTAAAGGAGAACTGCACACAGCATAGAAGAGTGAGTTTTCCTGTAGAAACTGTTTTCAAACACATTTCAAATTCTGTTATTACTCAGCTTTTATTGTACTTTTACAAAATTCAGTTGTAATTATAATTTACATATTGATGATCAGTACAATTTTAGAACTGCATGATGAAGTTTATATGCTTGTTAAGTTCTTGGACTGTTGTCACAATGCATCCATTTTGTTACAGTAGAACTCAGTGGTTGAAAGGACATAAATTACATCACATAGTTCTAAAATGGTACTTGCCACTAGTACGAAATTGCAAACACTTATGGAGTTTACTGAAAAGTCACTAAAGCTGGAAGAGTAACAAAGTTGGAACCTGTATTTTATAAACAGATTCTACAACAAAACATGACATGCAGGATAAAACGAGGACGTGGGCGTACTACTACATGTCTCTGCCACACCAGTTTCCATCCCTTTTCAAGGGATCGTGCCCAAATCCTATGTAAGGGTAGATATGGCTCTATGAGGAAGATATGTTTGAAGACTGCCAGGCAATTAGCTTTGTAATTTTCTTTGATAAAGGAAAGTTATTTGGCTGGAACTCTTGATCTTCTAGCATATTTTCTGTATCAAGTGACAAACATTTTGGTCTTAGAGCCAGAGGCACTAGGACCCCACAGGTGCAGTTGATGCCATGTATGCACCATCAGAAAACAGAGCAGTACCAACACTAACCGCCTCAGCATCTTTTTTACTGAGGAGGAGAGAAAACAAATACCCAACGACATATTGCTAAAACTTGTCTAACTTTTGTTTTATGGATACCTGGCACCTTTTACCATACACTTAGCCGGGAGATGTACTGAAACATTACAATGTTTACCTCTTTTCTACATTAAAGGGATACTGTAGTTTTGTGATTATTTTTGTATCCTGTATCAAAATGTTCTGCAGCCATTAATATGCCTTTCATGGCATATATTGTCACAAATTGACACAAAATATTTATTACTAAAGTTTTAATAACATTTAAGTATTTTAGTCAGATGTGTTTTCCTGGTCTTCCAATGCTCAAGCATGTTCACAGTACCAAATGATGCCAAAGCGCCGTTAAACTCGTTCATGGATAAGTTTAGCAGTTTCATGCAGTATAAGTTAAAGGCACTTTCTGGTAGCAGGATGTGAACTGGTCTTGAGAAGTAAAGTACAGTTACGTAAGAATTTACCATGACAGTAGATCTTTGAGAAGAGCTCTTGCAGCAGGTAATAACCATTAGGATTATGCCACCAGGCACTAGGACCTAAGGAAAAATTCTAGCTAGCAGTCCAAAGCAGGGGACCGTCCCCTGACATCGGCCCCACCCATATGTCACCAGTGGTATAAAGGCGGACCCCAGCACCACCTCAGTTGCTGCGAGGACAGCTAGCATAAAGGATGGGGAACCTGGAGGTTCTAACATCCCCAGAGAGAAGAAAACGGCATAACCATGGGGAAGGTGGGAGGAAAAGCATACATGCTGCAAGAGCTCTTCTCGAAGATCTACTGTTATGGTAAGTTCTTATGTAACTGTACTGTCTCTCTTCGAGATAGGGCTCTTACAGCAGGTAATAACCATTGAGACTGAGCCCAAGCAGTACAAGGATACAATCCAGGTCAGATGGGCGGTGGTTATAGAAAGAAAGGAAACCACCAGTGCTCTTAAGAGAGCAGTCCCTGGAGGATGGCAAGGCAAAGCAGGCCCTCCTTC
This sequence comes from Neoceratodus forsteri, assembly GCA_016271365.2. NCBI lineage: Eukaryota > Metazoa > Chordata > Ceratodontiformes > Ceratodontidae > Neoceratodus > Neoceratodus forsteri. The sequence goes on along the minus strand of CM057450.1, from coordinate 11,582,213 downwards.
TGGAAGCAATGTCCAAAATGTAGTGTTTAATGAAGGTATGGGCGGCACACTCCAAGTGGCAGCTGCACAGAGATCAGCTGCCAAGACATTCGGAGGATCGAGAAGGAAGTGGCAACACCCTAGTGGAATGACCTTTAACCGGTCCCGCAAAGGTTTGTCATACTTTTGATAGCAGAAAACTATACAACTGACCAACCATTTGGACAATGTCTGCTTAGTCACTGGGACCACTAAAATTCTCTGGATGAAAGATACAAACAACTGGTCTGTCTTCCTAGAAGATCGAGTATGGTCTACGTAAAATGAAGAACTATGTGAACATCCAGAGTATGCAACAAGGCTTCCCTTTATTTGAGTACTCTGGGCAATAAACTGGAAGATGAATGTCCTGGTTAAGAGGAACTCAGACACCACCTTAGGAGAAACTTAGGATCAGTACACAGGGATACCCTGTCCCTGTGAAAAAATCAAATAAGGCTCTTTACACATCAGAGCCTGAAGCTCAGAAATCCTCGGGCTGAAGTAATGGCAACTAAAAATATCAGCTTTCCAAGACAGGAAGCATAGCTCGCAACTAGCAGCTGGCTCAAAAGGAAGCAATGTATGTTCTTATAACATGAATAAGAGATCCCATGGGAATAGGATCCTGCCTGGGTGGTTTAATGTGCATTACACCATGCAAAAGATACAGGACAGGTCCATTTGTGCCACTGTCCTGCCATCCACTGGTGCATGATAAGCTGACAGTGCAGAAAAGAGTACCTTTATGGATGAATAGCTGGCGCCCGCATCAGACAGGGAAAGGAGATACTCAGGACCAAATTCACCAGACAGGTGAATGGATCCAAGTGATGGGATGAAGCCCAGGCAGAAACGTTTCCATTTCATGGAGTGTGGCCCTGGTCGAGGTTTCCTCACAGCCACTAGGACCTCCACTACCCTTGTGGATACCCTATACCTATCCCTGACTAAGTCTGCAGGAGCCATGCATGCAGGTGCAGAGATTCAGGTGTACTAAAGTACCTTACTCCTGGGAGAGCAAGCAAGGAGACGGGTAGAGGAATTGAGGTTGCGTTGCCATTTGTTGGAGCAACAGGAACCAAATTCATCAAGCCAAAATGGCGCTATGAGAATCATGACGACTCATTCCACTTGTAGCTTGAAGAGTACCCTCTGAAGCAATGGGAAGGAGGAAAGCATAAAGGAACCTCCCTGTCCAAGAAAGAGACAACACGTCTTACCAAATTACACCAGGCCGTGGATCTAGCGAGTAGAAACTGGGCAGTTTGGCGTTGAGTGGGGATGCAAAGAGGTTCAGTTCTGAAGTTTCCATCTTTAAAAGGCCATCTACTACATTCTGTAGTAGCTCCCACTTGTGAGCCTGAGACCAGAGCAGCTGAGGCTGTCGGCTAGGTGTTTATACTCCTGGAACATGAACTGCTGTGAGTTCCTGGTTGTGCTCCACTGTCCACTCTCAGATTCTCATGGCTTCTCTGCAAAGGGGATAGTGGTGCTCCCTGCTTGTTGATGTAGAAGACCAGTGGCATGTTGTCTGTCTGGATCAGTAAGGGGCCTGGAAGAAGAACTGTCTGGAACACCTGTAAGGCATACAGAACAGCTGTCATTTCCAGCACATTGATGTGAAATTACGTTCCAAAGGATTCCACATCCCTCTTGTGTGATGATCTTTGAAATGTGCACCCCACCCTAGTCCCAAGGAATCCATTGTCAGGATATGCTGAGGACTGGCATTTTGAAAGGGGCCCCAGACTCTAGCCGGAGAGGTGATCCACCACTCCAAAGTCTGATGCACTGCCTTGGAGATCTGGACTGGCTGCTTGAGATCGTCAAACGCTGAACCCATTGTACCCAGAGGTTCCACTGGAGAATCCTCAGGAGTAGACAGGCTAAGAGTACTGTCACAATGGCAGGTGCCATATGGCCTAGCAATTGTAGGACCATGCTGGCTGAAGTCTCATTTATGAAAATTACCCTCCGAGCTAGCACTCTTAGTTGATCTGCCCTGTCTGAGGGAGAAAGACTCTCTCCTGGACGGTGTCCAAGGTGGTCCCTATGTATTGTAATCTCTGACTGGGCAAGGGGATGACTTGGGAAGATTCAGGGTAACCCCCAAGTCTTGGAACAGTCAGAAGGTGCTTTCCAGTGTGGGACACAGCCATTCCTTGTGGGAGCTGGCAGGAGCCAGCTGTCGAGATAGGGGTAGACATAATGTCCCTACCCTCTAGAGCTGCTGCCACCACTGCCAGGCACTTGGTGAACACCGAGTGCTGAGGAAAGACCAAATGGCAGTGCTCTGAACTGGCAGTGCTCCCTGGAAGGTAAAGCGAAGGCATTTTCTGTGGGATGGCAGGATTGGGATGTGCATATGTATTCTGCATGTCCAGGAGCACAGCTGGTCCCCTAGGTGAAGTGGGGCAGCAATCCCAGCAGTGTAACCATTCTGAACCTTTGCATTCGATGAAACCATTCAGCTGAATGAGATCCAGGATGGGACGAAGGTCCCCTGTCTTTTGGGACTAGGAAGAAGCAGGAGTAATATCCTTCCTCTTTGACTTGGTAGCACTGCCTGGATTGCCTTCTTGTCCGGATGAGACCGTCATGGGGTGGGAAGCAATGGATGGGGATTGGTGAATTTTCTGGAGGAATTTGAGTGAACTCCAGTGGTAACTCCTTTCTATAATCTGGAGTACCCACTGATCCGCTGTGATATTGGATCAACCTCTGAGTAAAGGAGAATCGTCCTCCTACTGCCTCTCCTGTAGCTCTGCTGGAGGAGGGACAGCGGGCAGGGAGTCATGCAAAGGTTGTTGGAGCTCTGGTGTTTTGGCAATCTTAGGTCCCTGTGCCCCGAAGATGGGGCCTCTCTCTGTAACCCTCTCTTTGCTGTTTTCGCCTACCCTGCTAGCCTTGTTGCCTGTGAAAGGAATGCGTCTGGATGGGGTTGACTCTGACTACACATTCTGTGGACCTCAGAAACTGCTTTTCCTGGAGTCCTGCAGGCGGTGATCATCTCTTTAGCCTCCTGGCCAAAAGTAAATGGAGTACATTTCTACGTAATTCTTGATCTTCTTGGACGAAGTCCTCACCACTCATTCACACTGATGGGAACTACGATGGGCGCTAGGACCCAGCAGAAGCAAACCTTTTTGCAAGAGGGCCGGCGCCAGAGATGGAGTAACGAGGAGCGGCGCCGTGAGCCTCAGCTCGTGCGGCAATGACTATCTCGGCATCGACCCTCCAACTGCCTCAGTACCTTTTTTTCCGAGGAGGTGCAGCATAACTAACCTAGAAGGATAGCCTAACAAAAAATGGACAAAGATTAGTCCAAACAACCCATATAAGAAGAGTCAATTCACAGCCTAACATTGAGGGGTGAAGACCAACAACACAGGTGAGCTCGGGGTATGGTGGTGGGCATGTGAATGAGTGATGGAGACTTCGTCCAAGAAGATCAAGAATTACCGTAGGTATGTAATTTCCATATCTTCCTGGACATAAAGTCTCCACCACTCATTCACACTGATGGGAGACTACCGAGCTAATAATCCCGAGAGGGTGGCAGGAGAAACCAAGAGCTCACAAGTTTAGGACAGAAATCCTTTAAGGATAGTCCTGCCAAATGAAAGATGTCGCCTGGCATGGACATCCAGGGCATAGTGCTTGACGAAGTATGCACTAAGCTCCAGGTAGCTGCACTGCAGATATCTGCAATGGCACGCATGGATTTCCGCCAGGGATGCCGTGATCGCGCTTAACAGAGTGAGTATACACTCTGCCCTCCAGCTTAACCTGCACCACGGAATAATAGTGACGAAGGCATGCTACCAACCATGCCGAAATGCATCTGATAGTAACAGAATGACCCAGCCGTGTCTCGCTGAAAGAAACAAATAGTTGTTGAGCCTTGCAAATTTCTTTTGTTCTATCCAAATAGAAGCATAGAGCTCTTTTGACATCCAAAGAATGAAGGTATGCTCTTCTTCATTCTGGAAGTTCGCAAAGTAAGTAGAGTAGGACCAAAGGTTGGTATAGATGGAATTTTGAAACAACCTTACGAAGAAACTTAGGATGGGTCCTAAGAACTACTTTGTTCTTATGAAACACAGTATACAGAGGATCTGTGACCAAGGCATGTATTTCAGAGACTCTGCGGGCGAGGTAATGCCACCAGGAAGGCCGTTTTCAAGTGAGAAATTTCAGCTCACAGGAAGTTGGAGGCTCGAAAGGTTTTCCAGTGAGCATGTCTAGCACAAGATTAATGTCCCAGGCTCGACTGGACAACTGATAGGAGGTCTGGTATGCAAAATACCTTAAGAAACCTCTTAACTACTGGTAACCGACCAGTGATAAGGAAAGTACTGGCTCATCATAAGCTGAAATTGCACAAAGGTGAACTCTGATTGTAGACCTGAATTTAAGAGGTCTAAAAGGTACTCTAAAACTTTACTTGGAGGGCAGGAAAAAGGATTCAAAGAGGATTTTGCACACCAGAGAGAAAACGCTTCCATTTGGCTGTAAATTTTCTAGCAGCTGTTTACGCAGCCAAAGAATATCTGAGACTCTGTGAGAGACATTGAACCTGTTCACTTCTATCTCTTCAGGAGCCAAGCGTGAAGGTGAAGCGACTTCAGATTGAGATGGACCACAGGACCCTGAATCAGATGGTTTGTCTGAAGGGAAGCGCTGAGGGTTTCCAACATACTGTTGAGAAACGGAAACCATATCTGTCGAGGCCAGAAGGGAGCAATGAGGATCATTTAGTCCCCTGGGACTCGAACTTGAGAAGTACCCTCTGAATTAGAGGAAGAGGAGGAAAGGCGTATAGAAAGTGTTTTGTCCACTGCATCCTGAACGCATCCTGACAGAAAATGCCAGGCCCTGGATTTCTGGAGCAGAAGAGAGGCAGTTTTGTGTTGAGTGGGGATGCAAAAGGTCCAGGTCTGGAGTTCCCCACTCTGTGAATAGTGACTGAGCTACAGTTGAGTCTAGAGACCACTCGTGAGGATCTGTCTCTGTTCTGCTGAGATGGTCTGCCAGTTCGTTCTGCACTCCCAGCAGGTAGACTGCCTAATTAGAGCCTTGTGCTCTAGACACCATTCCACACTCTCATTGCTTCCCTGCATAAAGGGTAAGAGTGTGCACTACCCTGCTTGTTGATGTAATACATCACTGCTTTGCTGTCCGTTTGAAGGAGAATGTTCTTGTGACAGAAAATGTCCTCCAAAGTCCGGACTGCATAAGGGATGGCTCTCATTTCCAAGACATTTATGTGCAGCTGGGGCTCATCCTTAGTCCACTACCTTGGGTGTGGAGATTCTGACAGTGAGCTCCCCACCCCATCAGAGACGATCCGTGGTAATGGAAATCTGATGATCCAGGGAAGCAAAGGGATACCCTTCAAGAAGATTGCCCTCTTAAGACCACCAGGTGAGTGACCCTTCAGAGGTTCTGTCACCTTGATGAGAAAGGACTGAGGGTGAGTGGTTGAGGACCACTGGTACTGAGCATCCATTGAGAGGCTTTCATGTGGAGGCGTGCTAGGGGTACAGTGAACACCCAGGATGCCATGAGACCCAGCATCCGTTGCATCGAGATAGCTCAAAGCAAGCTGTTCTCTCTGATTATCGGGCCATCTGTGGATATCGCTCCTTCTGTCCTCTGGTAGAAAAGCTTTCGCACGGGAGGTGTCCAGAAGAGTTCCTATGAAAAGGAGCTTCTGGGAGGGCTGCAACTGCGATTTCTTGAGATTTAGCAGGACTCCCATGGGCGTGAGAAAGTCCGAGGCCGTGGCTATGGCGTTGGCGTTCCTTGCCTGGAAAGGGCTTGCTAGAGCCAGTTGTCCAGATATAGGAACACTTGTATTCCGACCTTTCTCGATGCGCTGCAAAATTGCACACACTTTATAAAAACTCATGAGCACCAAGGACAGCCCAAAGGGCAGGACTCTGAACTGAGAATGCTGGCCCAAAGCCACAAACCGTGAGGTATTTGTGATGCTTTGGGTGAATGGAAATATGCTGGTAAGCATCCTGCATGTCCAGGGATGCTAGCCAGTCGTGCTGATGAAGCAAAGGTAACAGGGTTCCTAGCGAAATCATTTTGAACTTTTCCTGGGGAGAAATTTGTTCAGTTTTCTGAGGGCCAAAATGGACGCATGCCCCAATTTCTTTGGAACCAGAAAGTAATGGGAGTAGAACCCTGTGTTCCGTTGATCCAGCGGAACTATTTCTAACGCCCTGTTGTTCAAAAGGCCTTGTATCTCGGAGTGAGAAGCTCTGACTGAAATACTGACAGCATGGGCTGTCGTTTGAGGACAATCTGGAGGGTCTCTGAAAGACTGATGGAATACCCTCGTGAATTATCCGGAGGACCCATTTGTCCGATGTTATGGACTTCTACGGTTGCAGAAGTGAGTCAGGCGACCTCCACCGCTAAGAAAGAGTCCCTCTCGGGCAGCTGAGGTGGGACTTGGGCTAGAAACTCAGAAGGCGGCACTGGGCGCTTTGGGCCTTTGTGCTTTCTGTTGCGTTTTCTTTTGAGGCTGAGGGGCTTGGTTTTATTAAAACCTCCTGCCCTTGCCTCAAAAGTACTGACAGTTGTGAAACTGACACTTAACAACACCCCCAAGAAGGGGTGGGAGCAGGTCGAGCCAATTTAATGGCAGACCTAGTCTTTTGTGTGGCCTCTAGAGCTTGCTCTACTTGAGGACTGAAGACATACATACCATCAAGGGTAATGCCATGACCTGTTGCTGGGCATCATTCATGAAGCCTGAAGTGCGCAGCCAGGAGTGACAGCTAGTACAAATGCCCACCGCCATCGCTCAGGAGGCAGTATCGAAAGTGTCCATAGCTGCATTAACCTGCTGGTTGTTGGGACTCGATACCCCTAGTTATGGTTTGAAGAAGCTCTGAATTAGTGTCCGACTCTGGTAGAGCTTCTACCATTTCTTGAGTGAATGCCAAAGAACATACTCATATTGAGAGAAATAACACTGGTAGCTGGCAATACACATACCCAGTGTGGATGCAGCAAAGACTCTCTTACCTAAAGTATCTGTCTTACAAGATTCTTTGTTTATAGGTCGGGCTGTAGTAGTCTGAGGAGGCGACCATATCATTCTCTGCCAAGACCACAATAGGGTTTGCAAAGGCTTGGCAGGCCAAAATGGGTCGATTTTTGGGAGCAGCGTACTTTCTACCTGTGGACTTAGCCACAGAAGGAATGAGAGCGGGATTATTCCATACCATTTGAGAAAGCATCTCAAAGGAAGGTTGTACCAGGGGAGTTAATCCATAAGGATCTCCAGGACATGAAAATATTGGAGCCTTAAAAGCTTCCCAGGGTCAATATCTGTAGTCTGGAGAGAAAGAGTGGAATTCAAATTTTTCAGCAGAGACTTAAATGACAGGTCCTCGACCACAGGCTCTGCAATAGGATTGGATCATGCTCCTTCCGTCATCACCCAGCCTAAGGCCTGGGTCAGGCTCAATATCATCCCCTGACAGCCCAGAAGGGACTGTATGGACAGGAAAGGAGTGACAATCAGAAGGAAAAGAGGAAGGAAAGGGTTCGAGTTGAGAAGCCCTGAAGACTGGAAGGCGTCATACCATGCATCGATTGCCGAAAAAGAGCCGCAGGCGCCGTCCCGACTAGCGCTGCCTCGGTACGAGGATGGTGCCAAGAAGCTGCATGGTGCAGAGGATGGCACTGACAAGCTGCACGGCACCGAGGATGGTGCCAAAAGGCTGCACGGCCCGACAAACCCAAAAGGCGCCAAGGAGAGTGCCGACAGACAGATCGGCGCCGAGGGCGGCGGGTGATCCATCGACGTCGAAGGTGCTGGAAACCAAAACAGGGCTCCAAAACTAGGATTTGAGGAGAAAGAAGGAAGAATACCAGGAGATAGAGGCATCGTGTGGCCGCCTGCACCACAGCCAAGTGAGGGGTAAAATACCTGAGCACGGGTCGATGGTACCAAAGAGGACACGCCTGACTAGGGAGGCCCAACCGCCTACCCAATCCCCGAGGGCCGGGCAGGCAGCTGGACCAACTTCCGAGCCCACTGCTACATCAGAGCGGCCCACTGATGAAACTGCTCATCTGAAGCCCTACCAGAAGGCTAGAAAGGGCTCCAATGTCAAGAGGTCGGTGACCAGAAACAGAAACCGCGACTCCAGAGGAGGAGACCAGCAACTAACCCCAATGGCCGCCGACACGCAGACATACCAGAGGGCTTAATTCTCGAGGATGCCTTCTTTTTGACCTGTGGGTCAAGAAGAGCTCGAGGCCGAATGGTGATGAGAATGCGATCATTTTCTTTTATGCTTCCGGGACAGCCCCTCCTCGGCATTGGACTGTCTGTTGTCAGACCCCGCTCTGGAGAGGCGGCAGACCAGACCCAGCCCGGCAGACTGAACAGCTTTCATCTGAAGTCTCCCTACTGTCACCTGACCCGCTCATGGTCGACTCCATCAATGTAGGCCGAAACTTCTTTCTTAAATAAGAATAAATTATAGTAGCGGTACTTATTCAAGATATATTACAACATAATAAACTGAAAACTATGCCGCTAGTTTGAAGTTTGACTCGGCGGGCAAGCGATAAATAAATAGTCACTGAAGCACACTAGATGGTGGGAAAAAGGAACAGAGGCGGTTAGAGGTCGACTCTGAGACAGTCATTACGCCTGAGCTGAGGTTGCAGCTCCATCTCTGGCGCCGCCTCTTGCAAAAAGTTTGCTCCAGAGGTCCTAGTGCCTCTGGCATAGTTCCCATCAGTGTGAATGAGTGGTGGAGAAAAGGCCACCACACGGAACACACGCCTCGAGCCCTCAGAACCGAAAAGTGCCTTCCTCCTCAAAAGAGCCAGCCTAGACAGTTGGCAACCCTGGTCGGCCCCCAAAGGAGCTATCCAGGAGTAGCACCCCTCCCCTCCTGTGGGTGCTCCGATCAGCCCCAAAGTTGGGCGATCCAGGCACACCACCTGAGGGAGTACCACTACTGAGGGGTCAGAAAACCGACCGAGACCAGGTTGCAGAGCAATGGTGGCCTGCACCACTGCCTGCTGGTCAGCACTCCTGACCCTGGTCCCAGGAGCAACTGTCCTCTCCTCAGAAGGGGCTGGTTCCGGCCTGTCGAGGACACTACAGGGTGTCCACTTGAGCAGTCAACTCCAAAGAGTCAAACTGCCTATCCAGCTCAGAGTCTGATTCCCCTCTGAGGAGGAGGTGGAGACCGAAATTCTGTACCAAATGGTGCATGGGCGCCGCTGCCATCCTGACTGAAAGGGGCACCAGACCAAGTGACTGCACCAAAGTGGCGCCGATGCCCTCAGCCACACCACGAATGGAGTGGGAAGAGGACACGGTGCCGATGGACTGCAGAAGCATCGGGTCAAGGCCTGTCCTGGCGCCATCCCGGCCCGCGCCGACAACAGCCCCAACCACGCTTTCAGTGCCGCGAATGGTGCCGAGGTCCAAAACTCCCACAGCAAGCGGCTCCAGAGCTGGACACGGTGCTGCGCTCATGGTGCTGAGGCGGAAACAGCAAAGAACAGTGCCGTAGAGCCTCCCACAGCACCGCCAGCACCATCACGCCACAAATGGAGCTGACAGTGGCCACGGTGCCAAGTGACAGACCGGCATCGAGGATGGTACATCAGGGCCCATAGCACCTGAGCAGGCGCGAAGTCAGGACGGCGCCAACCCAGGCCTTCCGAGCCGAAGGTGGACACTGGGGAGTCTTCACCCCGCAGGTTATTGCTAAGAAGGTGTTTCTCCCACCCATTCCCTATGGGAATGGAGGCTCTAGAAGGGCATCTGCAATGGCGAGGCTACAGAGGCGAAGTCCCTCCTCCTCGGTCCATACAGAACTGGAGGGGACCTAGAGGAAAGGCCAAGAGAATGTGGTTTGGCCCGAAAGTCAGCGGAGCGTCCAACTTTCCACGCATTGTTTGATGACAGCGGTCCATGGAGAAGCAGGCGCCACAAATCCATGTCATGTAGCAGGCCAAGACACGCTGGTAACGGTCATGCTGGTCAGTGACGAATACTTATGGTCAAGACGGGATACCAACGCATGGGGGCCATTCCGCCTTAAAAGTTTTCTTGCCCCCAACCGAGACATGACCTATGGATAAAAGAACACCAGACAAGACCAGACGTCGCGAAAATAAAATAAGGATCAGTCTTACCAGGTGACATCGGGCGGCGAAACTGAATCGGCAGGAATGAGCAATCAGAGCAGACGGACAACAGTAATGGAGTCAAGATTTTTCCTGATCAGCAGGCTTCTCACGCAGTAAGTTTTTCGGAGCTACCCACCAGATGCGACCTCAGCGTCGGGAGATGAAGAACGGCGGAGGGCGGAGTCAACAACACCTCTACGGCCAACCCGTGAGCACCTCGCAGTGCATTGGCGCCTTGAGGGTGGCGCCGATAGTGCTTGACTCCACCCATTCCCCAAAAACAGCTCCCCACGGGTCATGACCTCCAGCCAGTACCCAAAGGTGATGAATGGTAAGACTGACACAGATAAGATCTGGTCCTTGGAAAGGCGTCCAGGATAGCATTCTGCAAATCCTGGCAGAAGCCTGAGACCCTCAACCAGGAATAGCGCGTAGAGCATATCCCTGTGGCAGCTGCTCTAGCGGCAGTGTCTGCCGAATCAGTATGAGCACCTGAGGATGTGCTTACCAGCGTCGGCACCAGACTGGAGAATGGTTAAGAGCTCTGTGTTGTTAAGCGGAGTCAGGGTGCTGACCGAGGCCAGATTCATGGCCTTATTCCAGAGATTTCTGATACGTCTACCATGTGTGCCAGAAAATTTAATGACCAGATCATGCAAGTGGCTGAAGAGTACACCTTTCGCCAAAATGGTTCATCTTCCTGGACTCCTTATCCGTGGTTGGGAACCTCGTCTGTTGAGTCCTCCCATGAGCAGTCATAAGAATCATCAAATCTGTTTTGGGTTGTTCACTCAAATGTGGCTCATCCCTAGGAGTCCTATATCTCACTCAACTCTAGAATGGAATCTTGAGTGAGTGAGTGCTGTATTCCTGTGTAAAATGGCTGTTTTCCGAGCAGTTAGAATGTTCGGAACTAAAATGGTAACTCTCCGACTTGGAGAATAAATAACTAAAAAAGTATAACTGCAGTCAAAACTTACAGCATGAAGTTTGCTCACAATAAAAAATCTTTAAAATGAGAGGTCACACATGTTAGTAGCATCAACCTTTTTTTTTTTTTTTTTTAAACAGAGCATTAAACAATGAAAATTTAAATTTTTTCTTTTTAAAAACAAAACAAAAACAAACATCTTAGAAGTGGCAAATGTCTGTTGTATTATGGTTTTCCATCACACCGTCTGTGCACTGCACTGCCACAGTTTAGAGTATTTCTGAGCTGTTTTACATAATAAAACAGACCATAAAGTAATGCCAGTAAACCCACTGAATTCGGAAAATGCTCTGCACAACTTCCCACATGACACACAAACCACGATAACTAAAAAGTATGCCTCCTGGCCCCTAGACACCTGCACGGAAAATGTTCCCAATAACAAGAGCTTTAAAATGATGGGTTAGTGGCATTTGCAGATAATTTTACAGGTCCTGAAATGATAAAAAGAGCATTTTTTACATTTTGTTCCCAAATAAAACCTACACAATAAAAGTACACCTCTTAGACCATGGACACCAGCATGACAACTGTCCAAATTAAAGAACTTTCAAATGATGGGTCACACACGTTTCTAGCATTTACAGTTTTTTTTTTTTTACATTACCTAGAATGGAGGAAAATCATATTTGTACACTGTTTTATCCCCCAAAATTTTAAAAAGTACACCTCCTAGCTCCCAGACACCAGCATACTAATTTTTCACAATGGAAAGAGTTTTCAAATTAGGGATCACATGTTTCTAGCATTTACAATTTTTTTTAACTGTACCTGCGATGGAGAAAAATCGTATTTTCTTCACTTTTACCTTCAAATTAAAACCTAAAGAAAATCTGAAAGGTAGCAAATGTGTCAATATAAAGTCGGTATTCTGGTAGGTAGGAATGTTTCTACTGACCTGCACTTTCAATAACCGTAACCCTGATTGGTTGATCCAGAAAGTGCAATGAAGTACAGGATGCACACATGCGCTTCAGGGATGAGATGAAGTAAATACTTGATGCACAAATGCGCTATGGGGACTAGAGGAATTTTCCTGATGACGCATATATGTGCTATGGGGCTGAGTGAGATACAGGCAGTCAGCCTTCTTAGGAACCGCCAAGGTTGTGGAAGGGTGTCTCCAGGCTACTTTAGCAATGTCCTGGAAGGGCTCCACTAATGGGGAATGACAGACGGTTTCGGTCAGTGGCCCATAAGAATTTTGCAAAGGCAGTGTCCCTTGGGGTCTAAATCCTCCATCTCCCACTGGTTAAGGAACTGAATGCGCCTCATCACATCTAGGAAGGAGGATCATCTGGAGGAGAACTTGGGGAATCCCATCGTGGGTCTGGGGATGGAAGAGACAAGTTGTCTTCTGACGAACCGTGGGAGGAACATTCAGTAGATTCCTCTGAAGATGCAGACGGCGTCCCCTGGAACTACTCTGGCATCTAGAGGAGGATCTGAACAATGGGTGACGACTGTGTCGCTGGCGTTGGGAGAATCCTGTCCATTGCCCGTGGGCGGGAAGGCTGGTGAAGGTGATCTGCATGGAGGAGTCGGATGCCTAGGAGGAGCCGGGACTGGGATCCCACAGGGTGGGGTGCGGCCCCAGTGGTCTAGCAAAAGGTCCCCTTGATAGTGTTCCACCAGCTGGTGAAAAGAGCACCAACCTCAGCCAAAGGGACGACAGGGCCAACTCAGAACCTGCATGTTTTCTGGACTGAAATCCAAGGCACAGTGTTTGTGAAAGAGTGAACACTACTCTGTACTGACGCTCTGCAGATATCTGAAATAAAAGCCACAGTGAAGCTATATACAGCACTACAGCTTGCATAGAATGGGGCTCTGATTGAACTTTTTGATGCTTCCCTATGGGCAATTAGCAATGCTGACTGCAGCTAATAACCTGGTTGCGCAGGCATCAGTTGAAGATAGGTTTCTTTTAGCCATTAGGTTCCAAGGACACAAACAGCTGAGACAACTGCTTATGGTACTTGATCTACCGATGCAGACACTAAGGATCCGTGTTACAGAGTTCAAATGTAGCATTAACTGCAGAGGTTTCCCATTGCAGGAAAAATGTTGACGGGCAAGGACTGATCAATACTGAACTCCTGCATCATCTTAGGCAGAAACCTGTTGTATGAACAAAGAACCAACATTGAAGGGACCTACTGAACATCTTATGGTAATCAGAAAGTTTGCCAAATGAACTCTTAGTGATGAGAACTGCAGACCAGATTCTGACAAATGCACTGTACTTCAGGATTTGCTCACAAGGACAAATGTATAGGTTAAAAGAACTGCTCCCTGTCATTCAGACAGTGGCCTGCCACAGTGGTGCGTGGAAGTTAAGCCAGCCACTTGGAGGACCTCAGGTTATGTGGTGGGCCAGGTGGAGTGAGGTGGTGGGCGAGAGTGGGAGGATGGGGAGGGGTGCTTTTGTGCTATGGGCGGTCAATGAGAGGCAATCGGGGAGGGGAACCACTGGACACCATGGTATATTCCTTAAGTACATGAGGAGGTGTTCGAGGGCCAGCAGACCATTGGACACCAGGGCATATTCCATAGGTACATGGGCAGATTTCAGGTGGTGGAGGGACAACTAGACAGCAGGAAATAAAATTACATACTCACCATAATTCCTAATCTTCAAGGACTATCTTCACCATTGATTCACACTAGTGGGTCTTAACCCGAAATACTAGGACCCTGCGGGAGCCAGAACTATTCAGGAGGGCTGGTGCCAGGGCAGGCAGTGTGCATGCGTGGTGCTGCAAGATGGCTTCGCACGCATAGCTTACCTAAACGCAGTCCTCAACCGCCTCAGTATTTTTTTACAGAGGAGGTGCAGCATAGCCTAATAGTACTTATGCACTTAACCTAAGGGACTAGGATAGCCTTGGTTACCTGTGTAAGAAGGGTCAACAAACCAGTAACACAGTGTCTTCATGGCCCAAATCAAGAACAAGGGTGAAGACCAGTTAAACATACTGGAATGAGCACAGGGATGGCAGGTGGGAGTGTGAATCAATGGTGAAGATAATCTTAGAAGATCAGGAATTATAGTGAGTAAAACAGGTTACTCACCTGTAACAGTAGGTCTAGGAGTGGTATATGATGTTCATCCACACTTCTGGCAGTGTCTGGTCCCTTAAGAGCTTGCCGGAAGCAGGTCCAGTGGCGCTGAGGCACTGGATGCCACACCGCTGACCTGGGTTCAGGAACAAGCCGGGCCGCGGGGGTGGCAGGGGGAGAGAGGATTGAACATCTGGAGGACTGCTCTCCTCTCTCTGGTGGGAGAGGACTAGTCATCCCCTTGCTGACTGCCCTCTGGCAGTGGCTGGAGGAGCAGTATGGGTCGGGAGGCTTGATCTGGCGTCCTTACTACTGAAAGGAGGGAGGGAGGGCTGGGCAAAAGGAAAAAAGGAGCCTGGCAGGCTCGATGATGGTCTGACACTTCCCGGAGCGGTCCAAAGATTCCGTATTGGGTCTCTGGGGGAGGGAGAAGCTGGCAACCTCCTCCTGGCTTCCCCACGAGGGCGATACATGGGGAACTACAGGGATTGCCTAGCATGGGAGGCGCAGGACCGGAGAGAGAGTCCCTCCATTTGGAGGGCTGTAGCTGCTGCCAGGGCTCCAGTGGCTAAAAAGTGCTTACTGAAAAAATTAGAGCTTGCTGCAAAGTCTTCAAGTTGGCTCCTCCCACCCACCTGGGTGGTAACTCCTCGGCTCTGCCCCTGACATCAGATCTTGCCCATTAGAAGCAGATATGTGTGCCAAAGCCAGGGAGGGCAGGTGGGTCAGTGTGGATGAACATCATATACCACTCCTAGAAAGTACAGTTCGTCATGTACCATAGCAGTAGATCTTGAGGGTTATCTCTTGCAGCAGGTAATACACTGGGGTGCGTCACCAGAGGGCTCTTGTGCACGGTAGCTTTCTTCTAGCAGTCTTTCTCAGGGCCGCCCACATATGACATCATTCTGCACCTATATAAGAGTGGCAGCCCCAGGCATCCCTCAGTTCCCCAGGATTCAGCTTGCTAATCGAGGACTGAGGGAGAGCCGAGGTACTTCAGGTATCCCTCATATGTGTGTGTGTGTGTGTGTGTGTGTGTGTGTGTGTGTATATATATATATATATATATATATATATATTTGGATCAAGTTATTCTCTTAGAGAAGGAGGGGATGGAGGATCATACCTGCTACAAGAGACCCCTCGAAGATCTACCGTTACAGTAAATATGCAACTATACTATCTTCCATGAGGATAATCTCTTGCAGCAGGTAATACACTTGGGATGATTCCCAAGCAGTAAACCCACAAGGATGGAAAAGTTAGGATACAAGGCCTTGTAGGACAGTGCAGCCAAAGGCCGTCCTCACAATGAGAAAGCAACATCTAAATTGTAGTGCTTCCATGAAGGTGGCATTCTGGACCATGTGGCTCGTTGCAGATATCCGTGATAGATGCCCTTTGAAGCAGGCAGCTGTAGTGGCCATGGCTTGGGTAGAATGGGCTTGGACATCTCCTGGTAATAGTTTGTTATACTTCTTATAATAAAAGGTTATGCAATATGCCAACCAGTTGGAGAGGGTCTGCTAGTGACTGGAAAGCCTTCCCTGGTTGAGGCAAAGGTAACAAAAGCTAAGAAATCTTCCTGAAAGATTTAGTAAGATTTCTGTAGCATCTCAAAATCGATGAACATCTAAAGTGTGTAGAAGGTATTTTCCTGAATTAGAATGCTCAGGGAAGTAGACTGGCAGTTCTATAGACTGATTTAAGGTGTGCTCCGAGACCACCTTGAGTAAAAAGGAGGGATTGGTATGAAGGGACACCCTGTCTTTATGGAAGATTAGGTAGGATTCCCTATACATTAGTCATATACAGGTGAGCTGAAGTGACAGCTACTAGGAATAAGGTCTTCCAGGCTAGGAAGTGAAGGTGCAAGTAGCCACAGGCTCGAAGGGGTTGAGGTTCACTTTTCTAGTAGGAAATTCAAGCCCCATGAAGGGTGGGCCACCTAATAGGAGGTTTTAGGTGTAACATACCTCTAAGAAACATCTTGGCAAGATGATGCTGATAATAATCTCCTTTTAAAGGTTCATGAAAGGCCGAGATAGAGGCCAGATGGACTTTGATAGAGGAGTAGCTCAAGCCGTCAAGGCAAGTGAAGCCAAGTAGTTCAATACCTTAGTGAATGGACATAAATAAGGATCCAAAGACTGGGAGGCTGCCCATATGGAGAAAGTGTTTCCATTTGGCAATACAGGTTTGCCTGGTAGATGGTTCACGTGAGGCCAAAAGAATGTGAGCCACTGGTGAGGAGACTTGAAGGTGGGCTATGAAAACGTCCTCAGGAGCCAAGCATGAAGGTGTAGTGACTTCAGGTTGGAGTGAAAGATGGTTCCCCAATCCTGTGTCAACAGGTCTGGCCTGATGGGTAATGGGATCAGGTTCACTACTGAGAACTGTTGAAGCAGGGATACCAAACCTGCCAAGGCATTCTGCCCTGCTCTGGGGTAGGAAGGCCTTCCCTGTCAGAGACCGGATCACCCCAATGTACTGTAGTCTTTGGGATGGAGCTAGCACAGATTTGGGCAGAGTGACTGTTATGCCCAGAGACTGAAAAAGTTGAAGAGTACGGCTCCAGAGTGGACAACAGCTGTTCCCTGGACCGAGCCTTGAGAAGTCAGTCATCCAAGTATGGAAAGACACACAGTCCCTCTCTTCTAAGGGCTGCTGTGATCCCTGCTAAACCTTGGTAAAGACATGCGGTGCGTCTGATAAGCCAAGGGCAATAGCTTAAACTAGTAATGTTCTCCCTGGAAGGCTAAGTGGAGAAACTTCCTATGAGAAGGGTAGACCACGATGTGCAGGTAGGCGTCCTGCATGTCCAGGAGCCGAGCCAGTTCCTGGACATGAGGAGGGAAAAAGGTCTGGTAAGGTTACCATTCTGAACTTTTGTACTGGACATAAAGATTGAGTCTTTCAGATCCAAGATTGGCCTCAGATCTCTGGTCTTTTAGGAAGCAGGAATAATTTTGAATAGAACCCTTAGTTTCTGTGTCTTTTGGCACCAGTTCTATCACCTGCTTGCACAGGAGACTGCACTTCCTCCTGGAGAACAGACAGATGAGCCGGGGGATAATCGAGGGAGGTGGGGGCTGCTGAATGAGCTCCAGAGTATGACCAGTCTGTCATCTCGGGATCCAGGCATCTGATATTATGGTCCTCCACTGGTTCAAATGTAGGGAGAACTGACCTCCAACCACCACCTCCTGGGCCTGGGCCTGGACTAGAGAAAGGGGTCGGTAAGGAGAAAAGCTGAGGTGGGGCCAGCGGAGGAGGCTTGACCCTCAGTCCTGGGACACTTGGCTGCTGCTCTAGTAAGGGAGGGAGGCAGGCAGGAGGGCTGGGCTCTGCGTTTGCCCTGAGGGCAGGAGCTGGAGCCTGATCTCTTAACTCACAAAGGTAGGGCGCCCCTACCATGCTGTTGAGTGTGATAGAGGGATGGATGAACTTAATGGCCGTGCCGAGGCCTGCAGATAATTGACGATGTCCTAGACATCCAGACCAAAGAGTTTAGTGCCATTAAAAGGGTGTTCAGCACCTTGTTTTACACATCAGCAGCAAACTCAGAAACCCTCAGCCATGAATGCCTATGAGGCAGATGCCAGTGGCTGCCGCCTGGCAACAGTATCAAATAAATTGCAGCTAAGTCTCAGAAGATGCCTCCCAACATCCTCTGCGGTTTGGAAACATTGGAGCAATTCCTGTTTCTCGCACCATCAAGAAGTGCTTGGGCAGCCATCTTTCCCTTTCTGGCATTGGTGTTCTGGAATTTCACCGTGTGAGACAGATAATTTGATATCCTCAGGCCAAGAGTAGACTAAGCATATGCCCTTTTGCCCCAAAGATTTATCCTGTGGGATTCTTTGTCGGGGCAAGGAACTAGAACTTATGCACCTTAGACCTGTCTTGTGCCGCCTTGATAACCACTGAGTCAGTTTCAGCCTGGGCAAACAAGCAGGAATGCTCTGAGGGGCATTGTAGAGTTTATCAGCTTTATGAGGCACAGCTGGCACCAAATCTGGTCTGTGCCAGGCTGCCATGGTAGCATTCCTGAGAGTCGGAAGCATGGGAGGAATAATCTTTGAGGGAGTTTCAGGGATCTCCAGGTAATCCACCAGGTCCTTCCTGGTGGCATCCTCCTCCATTGTCTGAAACCCCATAGTGGAAGACACTTGCTTCATAATGTTGAGGAATGAAGCATCCTCAGGTGGAGACCTGGGGGTATGATGCTTGGGGATGTGAGAGCCAGGTGGAGCTACATGTGTCAGTGCCTGAAGAGAAGCCACTGCAGGGTTTTATTTAACTCTAAAATTGATTAGCGTTTTGCTCATAAAAGTTCTAAAACATTGTGAAAATGCATAGCACTTGCATCACTGTGTTTAACAAACATAACACTTCTACAAAACCTATATAAATGCTTTCTGTACAGTTAGTATTGTTCCAAAAAAAAACTGCTAATCAATTATTTAAAACCCTGCACTGATAGCAGGACCGCTATGCTCATTTTAATTTTGAAAAGTATGCCATCTATGTCACCCATGCAAAGTGCTATGTGATCTTACCAGTCTACCTTTTGTGAGCCCTGGCTGGGTTTGTTTTCTCCTCTGCTTCTCTTTTGTTCCTCCAGTTTTGTATCGACTGCTCTAGTGATGGCATTTGAGCAGGACTGAGGACATTGAGAGACACCATTCGGATCGGTGCCGTGGAGGAGCCTGACACTTGTGCTGTTAAAGTGTTTCTGGCAATCAGAGTGCAACTGGAAACTAGACTGGAATCCTTTCCCTTCAGAACAAGGAAAATCAGCCTGTATATTTGGCATAAAAGGACGTAATTTACATCTCTTTTTTCCCTAAGTTATGCTATTTACTTTCTTTTTGTAGTGTTTATTTTTGCGTTTGCTGTTTCTTGTTAATCTCAAGGAGGATATTTTTAAGTTTTGTTTTTAAATACATTTTAAACATTTAATACATTTAGCACACAATGTTACTCTAAATATATATTTTTATTTAATTTACATGGGGTTATCAACCCACTGATTCCTTTCAACCAATCAGAAACTGTTTTACCCCATTCAAGGTACTAATAGTGCCTGGTTGGCATTTTGCCTTAGGATTCTAGGAAATGCACATTGATTTCCTAAGTGCTGTGAAAGAACTTCAGCGATTCATTCTATGCTAAGCCGTTAAGGATTTAGTTTTCTTTACTATACCTGTATTACCCAAGTATTTTGTGCTTTCTATGCGGGTTTGAGGGTTGATAAGGCAGACAGGTTAAATATCTTTGTCAGACCGTTTATGAAACCCAGGCCATCACAGAGTGATGTAGTAACAGAGGATAGGAAAATCTAGGGTTCCTTAGTCCACTGGATTTCAGCTGCGTATTGTATACATAAATTTTAACTGTAAAGAGTAAGTACCCTTTTTAACATCTGAGTATCCTTTCTTAACATATATTTGTATGATCTACTGTAGGATTAGCTGCAAATTTAACAGATTTATCTTTTGTAACTTTTACTGATATACTATTAAGTATTTTTATTTGTTTTATCGGGCAACCGATATTATAGATTTATAGGATCTATTGTGCCTCCTATTTTACATGCCCAATTCAGCTTTGTGCCTGATGATAAAATAACTGCTGAAAATGTAGTCTATGGTTATGCGTTATAACTACGTCAAACAAATTTTCAGAAGTTTTAAACAAGTATTTCTTTCCTTTTATTCTAGTGTCTGCACTTTGCACTTTGGATAATTTGACCTGCGATTACATTGCTCGGCAGAACACTGAACAGTCTCTCTGTGTTTTAATACCGAGTGTCATGGATAATTTTCGATTGGCATTTTATTTTGGCCTGCAATATCTGCCTCCGTTTACTTTTCATACTGAGTGTCGGAGGAATGATAAAGGAACTAAAGGAACCAAAGATTTAGAAAAAGAAAAAAGAAAATTTGGTGTTTAGGATATCAACATTTATGGTTTATAGAAGCTTGCTGGACTCTTGCCACTTGCTTTTTGAAGTTCTACAGCTTATAGGCTTTCCCTTCTGGAAATTGGTTTGGACAAGAAACTGGAGCCCTCTTAGTTAAATTCATGGTTCACTTATTGTTCACCTGAATTGGCTATTGTAATATTGACATTTGATATTGATACTAGCATTATAGAATTATTATAGACTTATAGAATTAGATATTAGCATTATAAATATGTACACTAGGAGTGGAAGAGTTCTGCTTAAGAAGAACAAATCTTCTTGAAAGCACTTATGAGTGGCAAAAATGGTTGTGTTTATACACAAGATTTGTCACTTTCAGTTTTACCTTCCTCAACTACACCTAAAGTAGAAGTGCAAAATACTATATCGCCAATAAGAGAGGAAGTAAATTACGACTACAGACAAATGCCTAATCCTGACCCTTTTAGCCCTAATAATCCCACTAATGCTATGTCTAATGTCATGTCCTATGCTGGGAGTCTTAGATTATTCCCAGCACTCTTGGTCCCCTTGCATCCTCAGCATATACTGGAGCAAAAGAAGGAAAACTTCTCAGCTCATACTCAATTTAACTCAGTTTTAGAAACTGATTCCTTAGAACATGGTGAGCGAGGGCATTTAAACATGAAATTTGTATACTGTCGGAGAATAATAGTAGATCAAGTAATATTGATCTCTTTTTTCCCATTCTTTCTTCTCCTAAACATCTTAAACACCCTAAACACCATCAGCAAGGAAAAATTACAGAATTACTTTTTAATTTCAAAAAGCAAGTTCTTTACATAACGACAGTTCTAATAATATTATAAATTAAAGTAGGAGCCCAGTATAAATACACAAGGAGATCTTTGACCACGGATAAGAGACTGACACTAGAGGGATATAATCTCCTTACACCCTACAAGGTTAAATCTTTTAGTCCATTGAAGTCTAGTGTTATCACAGTAAGTGACATTATACCTACTTCTCCACTGTCCTTACCCCGGAAAATCGTTCTATTTTAACAGGATCTCCAGATAAAGTATTTGCAAGATTAGATCAAGATGTAGAGAAATGAACATCCCACCAGAGATTTTAGCACAATGCCCGGATACTATTTCTAATTATACAATTAAAGCCTTAGCATATCCAATAATGGTCAATATAGTTTTGCTTGAAGCCTTTAATGAACTTAAACATCACATGAGGGATCTTACTAGTTTATTTGTCGAAACTCAGACTAAACTTATACAGAGAATAGACGATTTGGAGAAAGCATTTATGGAAAAAAAACCTCACCACTTATCATTTTCATCAATTTATATTCCCAATACCCTAAAAAGAAAAAACAAATAATGGGAATAAAAAAGGTAAGAAAGTTAAGAAAGAATCTAGGATACCCCTGAAAATGGTAAAATCTAAAAAGGAAAATAAAAATATACTGAGGAATCATAACTACAAATTAAAGGAAAAGGCTGAGACTATTAATGAGCCTACTATTGTTAATTTACATAATGATTTGGTGAAGAGCTCCATAGCGAGTCTGTTACAATTAACCTGTCTTTGAAAAGAACCTTAAAAGTGAAAGCAAAGTTCCATCAATCTGGCTCATCTACAGAGATTACTCCCATGCTCTCCACTGTGAATAAGGCAGTATTATTGCTGGAGTTTCAAATTCTCCAGTTAGTCAGGATTCCCTTTGTTTAGTTAAAGATGAAAATTGTTCTAAAATCAACATAAGTGTCTAGATATAAATGGAGGAGAGGTTATTTTACATTTGAAAATATTTTTGTTAAGTCATAAGAAACCACTGAAACACTTACTGAACTTATTAAGTTTTGTTTAGCTGTGAACTTGTACCTGAGGCTGTAAATGCGATTAGACATGTTTATAGAGACTGAGTAGCAGATATGAACCATGTTTATGTTCTATTATCTGATATGTCTAGTAAAAAATATTGGCAAAACAAAGAGACCTAGATAGATTGGGAATTTTGACTTACTCTCCAGTAAATTGGACTACAATTTGGAAATACGCTCATGGAGAAGTAAAACAATGCCTAACCTCTCCATAGACATGATAAGGGATACTCTGTCTATTTTGAATTGGAATTTTGATGATACAGTTATGAAAACCCTTTCCATATTAGGTATAGAACATCTTCAGGGTGAAAATCCTCATATGCTGTATTCATATATTAGCAAACTATTGAGCTTCTGCTTAAATACTGTCATCTCTCCTTCAGATTTTAAATCAGCATCAAGAGTTTATTTACAAGCTAATGAGACACAAATTGATATAGTAATAAATTTAAATCTCTATTCCATTATAATGCAAAACTTGACCAAACTGGATTGTGCCCAACTTTACATAGTGGATTTTAGAGACTGAACAACTCAACCAAACCAGAAGGGCACCTCTGAAACTAGGTCCTGACTAGCCACTTTAGGATATACATATTTA
The DNA here is from genome assembly GCA_016271365.2 of Neoceratodus forsteri. Taxonomy (NCBI): domain Eukaryota; kingdom Metazoa; phylum Chordata; order Ceratodontiformes; family Ceratodontidae; genus Neoceratodus; species Neoceratodus forsteri. Next base: position 11,559,513 of record CM057450.1, on the reverse strand, counting down.
GATATTGCCCTGGATGAGTCACAGTTGTCCAATACTTGTTCATTAATTGAAAATTCCAGTTTTTATCTTGGAATATAACAGGTCTTACTGCAAAACTTATAGATCCTGACTGGTGGAAGTTTTGCCAAAATCTGAAGTAATGCTCTTTCAGGAGACTTGGGCCATGGAACTAACTCTGTTAAATGGTTATGATTCTTATTTTGTTCCTGCAAAAAGTAAAGCATAATGGCAGACCTAGAGAGGGTTGTCTACATTTATAAAAAATACATAAGGGCCTTTGGGTTTTAGATCATATTGTCCTGAATAATGAAATGATGTTGAATATTATAAAATGGGATACTTTTGTATTTCTTGTAGTAAATATTTATATTTCTCCTAATTATCATTCCTTAACTCAGAATGATGTATGGTCTAAATTGGCTGCTGAGTTAGACCAAATAATGTTAAAACATCAGCTAGATATAATTTTACTGGGTGGAGAATTTAATGCCTGGATTGCTAATGCAGATAACTTATCGTTGCTTCAATCTACAATCTATTTGGGTGATTTAGGTATAAGAAATTCTACAGACACTGTTTTAACAGTGCAGGTAAAATTGGTTGATTTCATTAACAATAATCACCTGATAACTCTTAATGTTAGGATAAAGGGAGATTTAAAGGAAATTGCATATACTTTTCTTCATTAGGGAAAAGTGTTATTGATTATCTGCTTATTTATCCGATAGCTGTGAACACTTCGTTTCCTGGTGGTTTTAATGAGATCTGAAAGTGACCACGCAGCTCTAATAGATGAAATTGACACATTGGGTAACAAGGAATAGCTTGGGAAATTAAAAGAAAAGACAATCAAATCCAGTTAGAAGTAAGAGGTAGATTAAAATTATCATTCAATGCAATTAATAAAGCAATGGTGTTAGACCGATGTACTCCCCTCAGATGTCCAAGTTATCTTCCTTAGCATATAACTCTTGCTCTCCCCAGAACCTATATAATGTATTAGAATTCATATAAAATAATTAGATCTAAAATATATGATTTCAAAGTGGAACCATCTAAGCCTATCACTTGGTTTGATAATCAATGTAAAAGAAAAACAGAAATTAAGGAAAATTATTAGGCATACTAAGAAATATCCAGTAAAAGTAAAAGAGAATTTTGTTTATTTAAAAGGAGCTAGGAAAGTATACCATAAATTCTGAAAATAAAAAATTAGAATACAAACAGCAGCAATGGGCCAAAATGTATGAAATTATAGGATCTAATGATACAAAGGCTTTTTGGCAAATGGTTTCTACAGGAAAGAAAGAATCAGTCTTCTTTATCAGTATCTGTCCCACAAAATGTTTGGGTTACTTATTTTAAAAATTGTTTACCATAAACTCTCAAATATTCAGTTTACATTCGATTTCATCTGGGATTTCCTTGGTAGAATACCAACCACTAGTTGTCACTTTTAATGCGTTGAAACTGCTTTGTCTAAACTAGCTATTAATAAAGCTCCTGGCCTGGACTCTATTCCTGGCGAAATATATAAAAAAAAATCACAAGAACATTTGGGTTCCTTTTTAAAAAAATGTTTTAATCTCTGTTTTAGAGAAGGTATACTCCATATTCATGGAATAAGAATATAATAGCCCCTTTACATAAAAAGGTTCCTATCAGTCCCCTTCAAATTACCGCCCTATAAGTTTGTTAGATGTAAGTGGTAAACTATTCTCTATAATACTCCTAGATAAACTTCAAACTTGGGTTGAAAATTGTAGTCCACTTTCAAATTTTCAAATGGGCTTTTGCCATGCTCTTCAACATTGGGTAACATATTTATTTTAGCTCATTTATTAGAAAATGCAAGATATATAGGAAAATGAGGTTGTATGCTTTGTTGATAGATTTTACTGCAGCATTTGATTCTGTGGTGAGAGAAATTTTGTGGGAAGTACTTTATAAAAGAGGTTTACCTCCAGAAATTCTAAACCAATTGTACTTTTATACTCCAATACTTATACCACAGTAAGATTCGATAATATAGGCAATATTACAGATTATTTTCAACTAATAATCGGGTTAAGTAGGGGTATTTATTAGCTCCTTTGTTATTTAATATTTATATAGATTCCTACTTACTTTTGAAGAATCATTACCGTTAGATTCTCCCAAAGTTAATAATGTCCCCATTCCTATATTGGCCTATCTTATGATTTGGTGTTACTTTAGCTCTCAAATATAGGACTTCAAGGAAAATGGACCAACTTAAAGTAAAATGTAACCAATACCATTTGGGAAGTAATCTAAATAAAACTAAAGTTATGTTTTTGGTAATCAATCTTTGGTCCCAAGAATTTATATGGAGAAACAACTTATAGAGGTAGTACAGTCATATATTTATTTAGGTGTCACATTTACATCAAGCGGGCTGTGGAATGTACATATTAAAAACAGGTTGATAGGGCAAAATTTATTGTGAAGGGGCTATATATTTCAATTCTAGGTTTGGAGGTTTCACAGTATTACCTGCTATTAGAGTGGGAGAAGCAAAAATTACTCCATTACTTTTATATAGGGCTGAGGTCTGGGGTACTAAAGAAACAGCCAATCTAGAACTCCCTTTATCCTATTACTATAAGGCTATTCTACAAGTTCCTCTTTCTACCTCTAATTCAGTGAGTGCGATCTGAGCTGGAAAGGATTCAGTAAAAGCTATAATGAACCTAAGATTGGTTTCACATTGGTTGAGAGTTATAAATAAAAATAACAAAAGGAATGTAAAGGTGATATCACTCTTCTCTGTTTATCAGAAAAATCCTCTGGATTACAGAGAGTTTCTTCTCTCCATGGCTAAAAAGGTGATCACCACTCTTAGAAGTATTAATAGTTATCACTTGTGGAAAGATTATAATAAGGAAATATTGATATCTATTCAATATAGAAATAAAATTAAAGAAAACATTTTTAGATTAGCACAAAAAGAACAGGAGTTAGTCAAGGGCCAAAACAGGCAATCTGGTTTTAGCCAAAATAAGGTTGATTCAGGAATTGAAAATGACTTATTGTTACCCTTATCTTGAAGCCTCATAAGCGATTACTTGAGCTAGGCTTGGAGTTGTGATGTCCAAATATATGTATTTTAATCAGGCTAAAATTAATGAAGTCCAAAAAGAAAACCTCTGTAGGTATAACAGGGCTTTCACGTAAACACTGAAACATATAATACAATGTCCTTTGTATAACCATGTAAGAGATCTTAATTTAAAACAATTTCTAGTAAAATATATGAATCAGTATTATGATCCTATTTTATTCTAATGCACCCATGACACTAGGGGATGCAATGATGGTTGCTAAATTTATTGCCTCTGTTATCCATCTAAAAATATATAAGGAAAATAACAGACCATAGTGCTGCAATTTAATTGCATGACAATATTATATTGATGTAAATGGAGTCATTTGCACTATTTTTATCTGTAATTTAAGCATATGGTGGTTTTAACTAATGTAATTGAAATTGCATCTGATTTATTTTTGTAATGTCAAACTGTTTTGTATGGGATGAACAAATAAAATATGATGTTGATGATGACCTGGGGTATGCTTAACAGATTATTCACTGACAGTGGAGGCAGTGGACTTATTTGAGTGTAATACTGCTGCAACTTGGATTTGCATCAGTAGAGAATAATTCAGTGATCACAAACTAGTGCTAAACTGTATAAAATAAGCATATGCTCTTCAGCAGCTCCCACAATAAACACAGGCATCATCCCTGACTATCTCTAACTGCCTTGGGACAGCTCTTTACTTGAGGTACAGTATTTTAAGTATCTCGGCATCACAATCGACAGCAACTTATCCCACAGGTGCATACTGACAACAACATTGCCAAAGCAGTCAATACGCATTGGCCTCTACAGACACAGGAACTCCCTTACACCATAAGCCTTAATGTTGGCCGATAGAGCTGTGTTACCCCATTATTGACAATGGATTGATCATCTATGGATCTGCCACAAACTGCCCTCGGCGCATTTCCACTGCTCTAAACAAGTCGTGTCACCTCATCTCAGGAACCCACCATCTCATCCACCCTTACGACCTCTATGCCCACACTGGTTGGCTCCAGATCAAAGATCACATCAAACATCAAACATGCCTGATGGCAGAAAATAACCCTAGGCCTCCTACCACCTGGAATTCAAGGTCTTCTCAGAATAATATCCACCTTACCTGTGGCTCTGAATCCCAGCTCTTTCTGGTTCCCCGCTGCCATACCTCCCAGGGACAAAGATCATTAGCCTACAGAGCACCTCTTTGGATGAATGCCTCAACTGTGATGTCTCCTCTGAATCCAAATTGGGCCCTTTCAAATCCAAGCTACAGCGACTACTCTCTGCCATTCACTCCTGTGACTGTTTCCACTAAACCCTTTTGGTAATCTAAAACCCTAGCACTTGATTACTGTTAAATCTCCTTTGCACCATCTCTGACATCCCTCCCCCTGCTACCCTACCCCTTCACCTTTCCTCCCTCCGCCTAATGCCCCCGTCTGTCTTGACAAGGCCTGTTGGCTGATTTCAACTTACCTTATGATTTTACCAGTAACTGACAAAGCTTGTTTTGGCTGATTTTCAATTTACTGTATGCATTCCTATGCACAAAACTGCTTAGCATTACTTGTTTCTATTCTTTAATTCACTGTGAATGTCAACTATTGGTTTCTTTTCTTATTTACAATTATTTTCCCATACCGTTTAGTCTGTAAACCTATTGATCTTCTATGTATACTGTTTAGCCATACTTTCTGTTCTGTTAACCTGTTGTGTTATGCTGCTGACGTGGAACATTTGTAAAAGAGCTCTAAGCTCAAAGGTATTTGTAATCAAAGATCTAAATAAAAAATACCTTCTCTACCTCATCAGGAAGTATGAGGTCAGGTGGTATTCCTCCTCAACGTCCACCTCTTCATCTGGGTCTTGCGTTGGATGCACCATTGATGGTCCCGGGCTGGCTCCTGGGCGAAGAACAGGAGTCGACAATGAAGAGCCTATTAAAGGTCACAAACTGCTCAACAATCACATTAGTGAAGCGGACTAGAACTTTGTTCAAGTCCATGGTCATCAAAGGAGGGTTGATGGCACTGACATCGTCGCACTCGACTGCACGCCCAATGATCCATCTTGACTGGGAAGGGTCGGGTCTCGAGGGAGACCATTGTCAACGATTTAAGTCCGCCACTAACGGAGGGAGGGACTGATGACCCAAGGTCGATGGCCAAAGCTCTGAGAGTTGGATGGAGGCTGTTGGTATAGGTTTGGAATGAAACAGGACCTGGACAGCAGTCTGATCGTCAGGGCAGCCACCACTTGGCCCCACAAAGGAGAGGCTGATGGGGAACAGGATGGCAGCCGAGGGGCAGTTGTGATCCCAGTCTTTTATGACCCCCAAGGACCTGTCTTTGGCCTGGAAGGCCTTGGAGCTCTTGGACCCCAGAGGGTGACTGGCTGGCCCCAGAGGACCTCAGCTCAGAGCTGGCTACCTGCTGTTCCATGAAGGTACAGATAGCCTTTCTGCATTGCCTAAGAGTGGTTTGGTTAAACTGTTGGCAGAGCTCACAGTCAAGGCATCGTGATCAGGCCCAAGACAGCAGACACACACAGAGTGTTAAATCGGTGGGGCAATCTTCTTTCTGCAGCAGCAGCAATGGAAGAGAGAAGCTGAAGGTTTAACTCTTGACATAAAAAGAAAAACAGAATAAATCTCTGAAGAGAGATTTTTGGCGTTAATGGAGAAAAATGGCGCAAACACTGTGGCGGCTCTTCCATGAGACTATGCTAGCAAGTTGACAGTAGGAAAGAACTGAGGAGGGCACAGGCCCACCTGTGCCTTTATAGGGTTGGCGACGCTTGACTGACATCGATTTGCATGAGGGCCCAGTTATACTGCTGAAAATCTTCCGTGGATTCCCATTCACCGACGGTGAAGTTCCTATGGTGTAACCTGATGACTCAGATACGCCCAAAGAAGATCAGAAAGTTCCATCCCACACCAGGAACTTAGGTTAAATTCGTACTGGCATTGTAGTGCAGCACGGGGGAATGCTGCACTCCTGAGGTGCCGTCTTCGGATGAGATATTAAACCAAGGTCCTGTCTGTCTGTTTTGTTGATTGTTCAGGTGGACATTAAAGATCCCATGGCACTTCTTAAAAAGATTAGAGTGTTTTATTTATAATAATACATACAGGAACTCACATGAAACAATAAAGATGATACTTGATCCTCATAATAAACTACAATGAAACTGAAAAGGTAGAGGGAAAAAAAACCATAAGAAAGGACACAAATTAAAAGGAAAAATTCATAATTACCAAACAGTAATACTGCCTTAAAAAAACATAAAAAAGGGGGATTAGGGAGGAAGGTTAACTATCCAAGTTATTTATATTTAATAATATAAGAAAAACCCTCCACCAAAAATTTACTTTATCAACGTTATACATTTGTTTATCTTTCAAATAAACTTTCAACAATTCATTAAGTAACATAACAACAAAACCCTTCCACTGTACTCAATTTCTGATAAATTACCCACTGACATCGTAATTGCCATAAACAAAATCTTAAACATGCAAAAAAATTAATAACGTATGTTTATCATATATCTGAAGGCAGGGTGGCACTATTCCAATAATTAAAGTCTCATAATTAATAAGAGACAACCAAGGCATATTCCATCTATTAGCAGCATATTTCCATTTTGATTTAGAAAAGAACAATACAAGAAAAAATGCTCCATAGTTTCCTCTTGGTTTATACAATCAGGAAAGAACAATTACACTCTTCCCTAGCCTTATACTTAGCCTGTCCCTCACATTTAGACCATACATGATGAGCCACTGGGTTTCCACATCTATATATAGGAGTCTGGAGTTATTTAATTGTTCTAAAATATTTTAACACCTGCAGAGGGCAATTTTTAAAACATGGGTCAGTAGGATAGACTCTAGCCATTATCATCCTATAAAGATCTTTCATATTGGAAGAAAAATTTGTTCTTTAACACCTGCCATTTATACAGCTTTTGTGTGGAAGGTCAGAAATATGCTGGGAAGTGAAAATGTGGATGAATTTTAGGAGCATAAGTTATCCAGGCCTGCAGATATCGCTCTAGAGACTGCCTAATCCAAAACCTATCTCGACTAACTGAAAATAAAAACATTTCCTTAAATTAAGTGAAATAAACAATACATGACAAAAATAACTGGGTCCACCATACCCAAACCCCTTTGTCCTTAGCCAAATATGTATAACATCTTTTCACTGGATTCAGTCTATTCCCCCATAGAGTTAGAAACAACAACTATATATTCTGGCTTCATACTGAGTAGAGTACGGAAAGATTTGGGCAATATATTGTAAACAGGGTAAAATAAATTGTTTTAGAACCTGTATTCTTTTGAGTTTAGAAAATTTAAACTGCTTCCACCTAGCAATTGTCCCTGAACCTTTTTACAAACTAAATCCCAGTTATCTACTGCCAAATTTTAGGCCAAAAGAACACCCAAAATAGTTATAGGTTCGATAGAAAACAAATATTAACTAAAATAGGAAAATGAATAACACTCCTATCAGAAGACCTTTGGATTTTGTGTGATTAAGCAGCATTTGACAAAGAAGAGAAAGAGAAATTCTGTAAAAATTCCGCTATCTGCTCCTGAGAATTAAAAAAAGGCAATCATCATCAGCAAAAGACTGTACCAATAATTGATCATTTGATAAAGGTTTATGCCCCTTCCCAGCGAGGTGGGTTAGTTAAAGCATGTAACAAAGGCTCTAATAAAAAACATATAGCAAAGAGGCTCAAATGGCATTTGTCGCACCCAGTATTTATTTCTATTCCCTTTGTTATATGCTCCTTAACCACTGGATAGACTTTAGATGATTTATATAAAGCCTGAATCATCCTAACAAATGAAATCGGATCCCAAGAAATTCTAAGACCAAATAAAAATCCCTGGTTAACCTATCAAAAGCTTTCTCCAAATCAATTGATAACAAAAAACAGCCTTCCCTTCTAAAGATAAATATTCTATTACCTCTCTAATGATTATTAAAGCGACTGGATAGTCCTATCTGGGACTCCACAATACTGAAATGGAGAAACAACTTTACAATCAATAATCGTAACCTATTGTTCAACAATGAGGCAAAGATTTTATAATCAGCGTTTAAAATAGTAATGGGCCTCCAATTCCTAAGGTCTCCTTTATCCCTGATTTAAATATATAAATCAACAGTCCTTCTGTAAAAAATCTGGGAACTGAACTTCAGAGACAAAAATTAAAAACTAAAAGTAAACAAGCCGTGATGTCTGTTTAAAAAGTTTTATAAAAGAATTGGAAGGCCATCTAAACCTGGCGTTACATTATCTTTTAATTTTTAATAACCCTTTCAATTTCAAGGTAGGAGAAAGGAACTTCCAATTTATCCCTCTCCTGGGCTTCTAAAAGGTCAGGAGGCACCCCTAAATAATGTGCAATCTCAAAAACAGAAGGTTCGAAATTGGTTTTAAACTATCAAAATAATCTTTAATAATGAATTAATACCCCTAAATCCTCCACCTTAATCTGATTGCACATGAGATATTCCAAAGCTGTAGAATCCTTTAGTTTTTACATAATTCAAAGGGATCCCCAAAACTGTTTTAGAAGAGCGATTAGTAAGGGCTGCTTGCAAAGTTTGAGACCTATTATATTGATATAGTTTCATTTGATCTTTAATGTGCTGAATTTGATCCAAAAATCATACTTAGATGTATTGGCTAGGGTAATCAGGTATTGCAATTGAGACCTTAACTTTAAATAGGAAAGAAAACCAGAATTCCATTTTCTTTTACCATATTTTTGAAACCAAGAACAACAATCTTGCTTCGTTTCCAACCACCAAATACCTAAATCAGAATACAAAAATGCTATTGATAGCCTGGCCCTCAATATAGGAAATTGAGTTTATTACCACAGCTTCTTTCAAGATGGAGGTATCTGGTTTCCATCTAGAAGATTTCCTCCCAACAGAGGAAAGTGCCCACTGTAACCAACACTAAGAGGTGATCTGAGAATTCCACAGGGACTATATTAAAATTTCCTATTTCTGTATTTTTGAAAGGAATAGATAATCGATCAGAAACCAACTTTTCCCTTAAAAAGTAAAATTAGAATCTAGTTTTACCGAGGAGTTACAATTAACCAAATCTCCTGTCTTGATAATTGATGCTAAACAGTTTGAGTCACAATAGATTTTTTGTTTACCCCACCTTTGATAGAGAGAGTACAATTAAAATCGCCTCCCAAAAAATAGTAAGGAAGAAATCAAAAAGGTTGAATTAGTTTCATGTACTCAGTTGAAGAGCCTTTGTCTGGGGATTATAAATATTAATAAATCTACAAGCTCTAGAGTGCCATAGACCATCAATAATTAAATTTCTCCCGGAATCAATTCAATTAGTTTGAATAACACAAAATGAAAAGAATTAAACAAAATACCTATCCCATCTGCTCTGTCCCTTCCAAAGGACCAAAAGAAGGCCCCCAAGGCCAGTCCTTTGAAGGAAAAATTTGTTCTTGAGCAAACATCCAGGTTTCTTGAGAAAACATATTCCCAAAGATTGGTCTCTAAGGAGCTGAAAACAGCTCGTCTTTTAACAAAGTTAAGCAGACTGTGTGTATTAAGAGAGCCCCAAATGAACCTGGCCATGAAAGTAAAAAAAAAAAACAAAAGGAAACACAACCTATTTTTCCTCCTTTTCTTTTTTATCCTTATAATCTTCTATAGGGGCACTCATACCACCTTGAAAGGATTTTTGGGAGTCCGAGTCTCCAACATCCATCTCTGAATCCCCCAAGAGGTAAACAAAGCAGCATAAGAATTTGGAGATTCAAAGATTCATTTTAGAAACAACCCCAGCCTTCACATGTCTATTTGACTGATGTGGAGGAAGGAAAGATCTCCTACACTGTCCCTAGTAGGTTGTTCTGGTTCTGTAGTATCGGTGTAACAAACAGGATCTAGAAGATTTACCACTTCTGCTTCAATTTTGACAATACTAGCTGGAACTACAGAAGGGAAGGTGAAGTAGGAGGAGGAAGGGTGGGGCAAAGGACCCTGAACTGGGAAACCAAATCTAAGGATTCCTGCTGAAGAGGAGGAGCCATTTCCTTAGTCTCCACTTTTTGGAAACTGCATCCTGGGCCTGCTGAATGATTAAGTCTGTACTACCACAAGAGGCCTTATTTTAGTGGCCCAAGGGCAATCTCTAAAGCATGGCCAAAATCCTCACATAAGTCACACTTAGATGCGGTTCGCACACTGCATGTGATATGACCCACTTCCCCACAATTATCACATCTCGGCTAGTCACACACACTAGAAAAGGTGAGTTAGCTCCACACTTATAGCTTGCCCTGGGTTGCCCACTGTAAAACATACCCTTCGATCTCTCCCCAACAAAAGGCATTGGAATATGCTCAATTCCGGAATCCGTTTGTCTAAGCTTCACCCTATATTTCCACCCACCGGTCCAAAACTGCTCAGAGTCCAAAATAGGTCTGGATCACTTAGTATATCACATTTTGGGAAAGCCAATAAGTAATATCTTCCACATGGACCCCTGGTTCCTAAACATCACTGTGACATTTTTGATTAAAGGCTTAGAAAGTGAATTACCAAGAAGGGGTCCATATAGGGACAATTTAACTTGCTCATAACATTCCCAGAAAAGGTCTAAATTATAAGCTGAACGAAAACTAACGTCAAAATTATCTTCCCGAAATATTTATAAATGCAAAACATCTCTTGGTAAAAATTTCAATGATTCCTTAATTAAATATTTCCCCACATAATGTCTATCGGGCCTGACATCCAGGCCACCTTTGTAGCGTATTCTCACTGCGTTCCGCGAGGTGCAGCTTCCTTCTAGATTTTGAAAAAGTTCAGATAAGAGACGTTTAGTTATAGGCTCCAAAGCCCCCACACTCTCTTTTGCACTGAAGCCTGTGATCCTGAAGCCAAGTCCACCTTGGAAAAGGTTGTAGATCAGGTACAGATGTTTGTACCCCGCATAGCTGTAGCAGGAAAAGTAGAAGGATACTCTGTAAATTAGTCTTTGGCTGCCACTCAGGAGTCTGAAGATTAAGTGAAGGATCCCAGGCTGAATCCGGGGTCCAAATCCTGATGGGCCCTTCTCCCATCCAGCTCCTGTAATGCTTTCTGAGGAGACCAGGAAGCATCATGTATACTAGAAACCCCATTTCCTTGATGCATTTGGACAGATTCTGAATTAGCCGCACATTTTTAGACTGGGAAAACTCCTGTGCAACAGCTGTAGACCCTTGTAGTAAAGGTGCATTGTGTTTAGGGGTAACCAGTGGAGAAAAACTAAATTCAGTCACTCCTTGTTGATCATTAACCTATGTTTAATATGATATAAGATGGGCCTCAGTCTGTGCAGCGCCAGAAGAGCGACTGCAGATGGAACACAAAACCCGATTCCTTTGACAAAGTTATAGCAGTTTGAAACTTTGAATCCGAATGTTACAGCACTGAAGCCGCAGTAGGCTGTTTGAAAAGTTCAGAAACAGCGAAACGGCTCACCGACAATGGCAGTCTCAAGAGATGTGCTCGACTTTGGCACTCACTATTCTCAGCGATTAACCTGCCAGCTGGCACACACTCATTTCAGTTTTCAAGCCTTGGAAGAAACATTAACGCACTCACCAGTCTTCTTTAAAGGGGAGTTGACCCGCGACTTCCTCATTCCTGCTGTCAATATTCGCTGGCAGCTTGTCAGACTGCTCAGCTGAGATAGCGTGTGACATAGAGCTTTGCAAAACAAGCGCGCAATATATGAAATTTCCACCATGGTTTCTTTGCCTTCACTCCGTAAATTAGAATTTCTTGCAGTTCTTAATAACTCCGTTGTAGACCTCTCTGGTACCAACAGCTCCGGTACCGATAGAGCTTCATGAAAAACCTCGTCTCCTTCACCAACGGCATTTTCAACACGGCATCAGAAAAACATCCTCTGCTAGTAGTGAGGCCTTCCTCACTACTAGACACGCATCCACCTCCTCCGACAACTCTCCCAGGTGGCCATCTCACACAGAGGCGGCCGTCCACCCTACAGCGAACCAGGCAGATCCATAGCAGGAGAAGTAGGCTGAAAAGCAGGAGCTGGAACCTGGGGACAGACAGCAGCATTTCCACCACTCCACCAGGATCTGGAACAGCAGCCATCTTGGAGTCACCAGCAAAGGGTCCCCACTGCTCACAGGAAGCAGAGTAGGGGAAATTCCTGGTGTCTTGGCTAAATTTCCCCATTCACAAAAAAAAATAAATGAAATAATGCCACCAACAACTTATTCTGGTACAGTGTAGCTGGTTTCCATCTGTATCTACCCTCCCAGTATGAGGCTGAAAATAGGCAGAACTGCCTAGTCCTTCTTCCAGTCCACAAAAAATGTAATTATTCATTGTAGTCCTGTTGCCAGTGCCTTGGCAAATATCTTTGCATCTAAGTTGGGTGAGGTAGTGTTCACATTTTTCCTTGCTTTTGTTGGGTTTTAGTATGAGTGTTGTAACTCCATTCATCATGGATTCTGGTAGTCACTCATCGAAGGGAAACTGCTTGAACCAGAGGGTCATCAATATAAATTACAAATTAAGGAGTGCATTAGGCTGATTGGGAGGAAACCTAACCTGGTTCTGCACCTGGGTACAAATGACCTGGCCAGGAGGAGGTGCAGAACAGATTTATGGAACTAGCAAGAGTGTGCAAAGGGATGGTGGATTCCATATCTTTTCAAAAGTTCTGCCAGTATACTGCAACAGTACAGCTAGACAAAGGCACTCAGAATGCTGGCATGCATAAGGAGAGGATTCACAAGCAGGAGGAGGAGATGATCCTGTCACTATACAAAACTATGGTCAGACCGCACATGGAATATGGGATCCAGTTCTGGAGGCCATACATACCTACAAGGGGACAAGGACAGGCTGGAAAGGATCCCGAGAAGAGCAACAAAATGGAGAAGCTGGAGAAGAGGGAGAGGGGATATGGTCGAGACACTCAAGTATTGGGCATAAACAAGGTGAGGATTGACATCTTCAGAATGAGTAAGAACAATTCCACTAGAGGCATACCTACAAACTGGAGGGAAGATTCAGAGGGACATCGGGGAGATTCTTTACAGAGAGGGTGGTAAGGCCATGGAACAGTTTGCTGTAATGGGTGGTGGGGTGAGATATGGTACACAACTTCAAAAGAGACTGGGATAGGTACATGAGCCCTACTTGACCAGGGGTCAGGCTGGTAAAGGAGGGAGGGTCTTCCCAGGGAGTTACGGGCAGACTGGATAGGTCATGGGGTCCTTTTCTGTCGACAGTTTCTATGATTCTATGATATGGAATAGAATACCATCCAATGTAGTTAACAGTACTTCACTAGACAGTTTTAAGAAATCACTTTATGATTATGTGGGAAGCAACAAATATACCTCTTAGTACAAGTGGGCAAGCCCATATGGCCAGTAGGCTTCAGACTCGTATCATTCTGTGTGTGATCTTCCATGGCTTCTGTGATCACTTCCTTAAAAACTGTAACAAGTTTTCCGAAAAAGCTTCATAAAAGTCATAAGTGTTCTGTCTTCTCCAGGTGCCTTTCCCAAGGTTAGGTCACTGATTGCCACTTTCAGTTCCGTGAGTAGATATCTCTGCCTGTAGTTGTTCAGCTTGTTCTTCAGTTAATGTGGGAAGTGGTACATTTTCTAAAACGCACCTAATCCCTCCAGATGCCCATCACTTTCAGATGTATATAATTTTGCATAACACTGAGTATCTATTTAGGATAGATGCCTTTCCATAGTCCTCCTCCTCACACTCCCCTTATCCCCTTGATCTTGAATACCCCCTCTGGACTTTCTCCTTTCACTAATGTATCTATAGAAAGTCTTGACCCCTTCTTTACTGTTTATGCTAGTGTTTCCTCAGTTTGGGCCCTTGCTTGAGTTACTGCCTTCCCTACTTCCCTTAGGGAAGTTTGGTATTCCTCCCTATCTTTATCGCTGTGTTCCCTTATATTTTCTGAAGGCCAGCCTTTTGGCTCTGACCTTTTCTGCTACTGTTTTGAGAACCAAAGTGATTTCCTTCTTCTTTTGCATTTCCTTTTCTCTCTAACACAATGGGATGTTGCTTCAAGTACTGCATCCTTAATGCTTACCCACTTTGCCTGTACCCCTCACCTGTATTTTTTCTTGCCAGGGCTAGCTTAACTCTGTTGGCCATCTTATCAAAGTCAGCTCCTCTGAAGTCCCATATTTTTCCCTTGGAATGGGATGCTTTAGTTCTAGTGGTCTAACTGAACCATACCATGTGATGGTCACTGGCCCCAGGTGACCTTCTACCTGGAGATCTGTGTTCCTTTCCCTGTTAGTCAGTGCTAGATCTAAGATAGCCCTGTCTCTTGTGGGTTGTTGTACCAGTTGTTTGAGGCCATCTCCACGGGGAATCCACTATGTGTCTAATTCAGGCAGATGTTCCTGCTGGTATGTGATCCCGCTCCACAAGAGTGGTAGCAGGGAGGAGGCAGGGAACTACAGACCAGTAAGTCTTACCTCAGTAGTGGGCAAGATTGTGGAGCCACTCCTTAAGGAAAGGACAGTGCAACACCTGGAATCCATAGAGCACAGGATCCAAGACAGCATGGATTTACAACAGGAAGGTCCTGTCAAACTAATCTCATAGATTTCTTTGACTGTGTAACCAGAGTAGTGGACCAAGGGGAGCAGTTGCAGTCGCCTACCTTGACTTCAGCAAAGCTTTCAATACTATTCCACACAGAAGATTGATTAACAAGCTGGGTAGGCTCAGGGTAGGTCAGAAGTTGGTCAACTGGGTGGCAAACTGGTTGACGGGCAGAAAACAGAGAGTGGTGGTAAATGGTATTCAGTCAGAAGTGATGCAAGTCACAAGTGGGGTACCTCAGGGATCACTCCTGGGGCCAGTCCTCTTCAATATCTTCATCAGTGACACTGCAGATGGACTGCAGTGTCAGGTTTATCTGTTTGCAGATGACACCAAGATCTGCAACAGAATAGATGATCCACAGGGGTGGGCAGAATGCGAAAAGATCTGGATACACTGGCAAAATGGTCGGAAGAGTGGCAACTGGGGTATAGCAAAGAAGTGCAAGATCATGAGCACAGGAAGAGAAACCCTGAAGCCACCTATAGGTTGGGAGGGAGTTGCTGGTAGTCACAAGGGAAGAAAGAAACTTCAGCATCATCATCACAGATGACCTGAAATCATCCAAGCAGACCACTAAAAGTAGGTAAGGCTAGGGGATGTTGGGGTGTATTAGCTGGGGTATCACAAGTTGCAAGAAGGAGGTAACAATCCCTCTTTACAAGACACTGGTTGGGTCCCATCTGAGTACTGTGTGCAGTACTGGAGGCCACATCTTCACAAGGACATTAACAAAATGCAGGCAGTCCAGAGAAGGGCAAGCAAAATGATGCAGAGACTGCATCAGAAAACATATGAGGACAGATTAACGGGCTCAATATGTATACCCTAGAGCAAAGGAGGAGAGGTGATATGATTGAAACATTCAAACACCTTAAGGGCATTAACAAGGTGAAAGAGTCTAACATGTTTCAATATAAGAAAAATAGCAGGACAAGAGGACATAGCATGAGATTAGGGAGGCGATTAAGGGGTAATGTGAGGAAGTTCTTTTTCACAGAAAGGGTGGTGGATGCATGGAGCAGCCTACCTCAGGAAGTGGTGGATATGAATACAGTGTAGGGCTTCAAACAGGCATGGGATAGGCATAAGGGAGCAATACAGATGGGTATGAATAGATAAGCCATTGACAGAGTATGGGCCTATTGCACATTTATAAGTTAGAAAAAGAAATGGGCAGAGCGAGATGGGCCTTGCTGTCATATCTGCCATCAACTTCCATGTTTCTGTGTTTCAAAAGTTTTATTTCCTGTGGGACAGATGTCACCTGCGCAATGCCAAGCTGTTCTATCATAGTGATTTGAGATTTTAGCATTCTTATCTGAGATGGAGAGCCAATATTTTAGTAGCTTTGGGATTATTAGAGATGTAGTTGGTTTTGCTTTCCTGTGTACCATCTCTCTAGCCTATACGTAACTTTTCATTATATTTTTTGGCTTCTGCCCATTAGTTCCATGCTTCCTCAAATGTATTATGAGTGATTTCTGCTTAAGCTGCTTATATATATATTTTTTAACAGTTTTGCCCTCTTCTCTTCCTCCCCCAAACACATATAACATGCATTTTCCTTTTAGATGACATTTCAATGACTTTCCATGTGATGGCCCAGCCTGTATCCTCTGGATGTTTATTTTGTAGGAAGTTTTTATGGTATTCTTGATATCTGACTTGTATTTTTCATTCTGAAGTAGGCATCTGTCAAACTTCCATGAGGGTGATCTTGGTCCTCTTACATACTGAACATACAAAGAAGGCAGCAGAAGAAGGCCATTTGGTCTATCAAGTCTGCTTTCGTATTGTAGAGTCCATAGCTTGAGCTACTGTCCCTGCCTCCCTCCCCACTTCTCCCATCCTCCCTACCCATGATCCTTACCTTTCCCAATACCTATCCCAGCCTCTCTTAAAGCTGCCTACTGTCTTCAATGAGATGATCTCTTCTGGCAGCGCATTATAGTGTCCACCACCCTCTCTGTGAAGAGGTGCTTCCTGACCTCCTTCCTAAACCTCCCACCCTCCAGCTTAAGACTGTGCCCCCTCATGTTATGGTTGCCACTCAGCTTAAAGAGACTCTACTTATCAACGTATTTATCCCTTTCAAGTACTTGAAGGTCCCGATCATGTCCCCCTCTCTCTCTTTCCCTCACCCTGTCTTCCAAGTAGTACATGTTCAGTGCCCTCAACCTCTCCTCGTATGCCTACCCTGCCGACCCTACTATCATCTTTGTAGCCCTCCTCTGGACCTTCTGCAGCAGGTTAATGTCCTTTTGAGGTGAGGGCAGCAGTACTGAACTCCATACTCTAGATGTGGCCTTACCAGTGACCTGTACAAGGGCAGTATAACCTCTCTCTCCTAATCCCCTAGAGATGCATCCCAGCATCTTGTTTGCCTTTGCTGCTGCTTTCTTGCACTATGTGGAGTGCTTCAGGTCACTCGGGATCATCACTCCCAGATTCTTCTCTTCCTCTGATGCAGATACTTGGACTCCATCCAGGTAATACTCTGTCCTGGGATTCTTGGCTCCAATATGCATAACTTTGTATTTCTTAGCATTGAAGCCAAGCTGCTAGATCCTGGACCACCTTCCCAGCTTTTCCTGTAGGTCCTGTATCTCTTCAGCTGTGTCCACTCTCCCATAGAGCTTGGTATCATTCATGAATAGGCACATTTGCCCTTAATGCCATCCCAATGTCATCGATGAAGACACTGAACAACACCAGCCCCATCACGAGCCCTGAGGACCCACTAGTTACCTCTCTGGTGCCAGATAACTCTCCTCCACAACCACCCTCTGGGTTCTGTCCCTCAGCTAGTTTTCCAGCCATCTGGCCATCTTTCCCCAACCCGAGATCCACCAACTTCCTGTTCAACATTTTGTCGGGCACAGAGTCAAAGGCCTTGCTGAAATCAAGATAGAAGATGTCTACCGCTTGGCCCCTGTCTACTGTCTTAGTGACACAGTCAAAAGTCAATCAGATTAGTTTGACACAATCCACCCCCCATGGACCCTGCTGCCTCACATCCCAAATCATGCCCCTCTAGATATTCCACCAACCTTTCCTTTAGTATGGTTATCATGAGCTTGACCACAATGGAAGTCAGACTGACTGATCTGTAATTCCTAGGTCATCCTTGGGACCACTTCTGTGGATGGGCACTACATGTGCAATTCTCCAGTCCCGCAGTACCACGCCTGACTCTAGTGAACTATTAAATAGGTCTGCCAGTGGCCTGCCAGCTCCTCAGCCAGTTCCTTTAGAACCCTTGGATGTACTCTGTCTGGGCCTGGTGATTTGTCCACCTTCAATACCAGCAGCCCCTCCTCTCTCACTCTATCCTCCTCTGTTACTACATCTGTTTTCTCTCCCCCCACTCCTCTTTTCCTCCTGAAAGCACTGGTCCATCCTTCTTCCTGGTGAAGATGGAAGAGAAGTATTAGTTTAGTATCTCTGCTTCCCCCATTATCCTCCACCACTCCACCCCTTTCTTAAGCCTAACAATCCTTCCTTCTTGTCCCTTTTCTCACTTATATAGCGAAAAGCCTTCTCCCCTTCTTAATTCCTTCAGCTATCTGCAGCTCCTTCATTGCCTTTGCTGCTGGACTTCCTTACTTGCCTCACTAGTCAACCTTAGGTAATTTTTCCTATCCACCTCTCTCTTGGTATTCCTGAATTTTCTATAGGCCAACCTCTTTTCCCTTACTGCCTGAGCAACTCCAGAACTGAACCAGCTGGGCTTTGGCCTTGTGTTAGATCTATAGTGAACCAAACTGGAGCATGATTTGATATGGTGACCGTTGGAACAGATGTTTGCACTATCCCTGTCATCCCTTCACCAGGTATAAACCAATAATCTATTCTCAATGTGATCATGTGTACATTGGACTGGAATGGGTAATCTTTTCATTCTTATGTAGAATTCTCCAAGCATCCAGACAGCTGTTTTCATCCAAGATTCCAGCCAATACTTTTGAACTCCATGTTAATATATGCCTCGGGTTCATACTGTTGAGTACAGGTTCCATTATCAGGTTCATGTCACCTCTTATTTTTCTTGTGTAATTGAAAGTGAATGTTAGCTATTAAAAATTCCGGATCATCAGTATTAGGACCATATACAATACGTTCATAAAGGCCACGTTGGTGAATTCTAGTTTGTTCACCACCACCAACATTCGTCCAGCCAGGTGTTGTTATAGCACTCTTCATCAAATGTCACATTTTTATTTATAAGGATTTTGTGCCTTCTTTCTTTCTGCTAATTCCTGCTCCATATGCCTTATCCACCCATGATCTTCTCATCATTAGAACTTCTTCACTTTCATGTGGGTTTCTTGGACAAATGCTACCTGAGCATTATTTCATTTAGGAGCTGCAGCACTTCCAACCTTTTTGTCCTCTTTGCATTCCTTTAACATTCCAAGTAAGACACATTATTTTTGTATCACCCATAGGCACAGTTGGTTTTATTATGAGTTTTTCTTATGGTACCTGTATCACCCTTCATATTCATCCTGTGTAAGTTTGTAGATCAAATGGTTATTGTTATAATACTCCAAGCGCACCAATCCTGACAATTTGAATCTGTGTCAATGATTTCCTAGACTGTGAGTTTGAAGTCACCTTTAACTCCCTCCACGTTATATAGAGGTAACTATGCTTGCACTCCTGTGCGATAACCTTATGTTGAACCATTTTATACTCTAAATATCTAGCCATCAAAGTTGAATTTTAACCTGCCTTACAGTCCCTAGTACTTGTTTTTAAGTTAACATTACAAATTGTCAATAAACCAATTAACACCTGGATACAACTATACCAGTCAACTTGTAAGAAGGAACCAACAATTTGCTAAAGGTAACCCCTCCATTTTCACATAGTTACTGCAGCTGTGTGTTAACATCGTCTTTTAGGATTAAGATTCCGTTACCCCACCAACACCATGTGTGTATAGATGTTCTATACCCAATACTAAAGCATCAGTCGCTGGAACCAAACAAGTCCTCCAATGATGACACATGTAAGTAAGTTTTCATTGAACCCATGACCTCTGCTGCCATTTATAGGTTCCCCACATACATTATAGTATCTGTCCTTCACTGTAGTTTAAGTTCCCCCTTGCCCCCCTCGTCACACTGTTCATGTATTGCTTAAATAAAGTCTACCTTGTAGCTGTGCTATATCCTAATTTAATACATCTTTCTGATTTTGCAACTCTCGTTTCCCTTTTGTAATTTTAAATTCTCAGCATCTGTCCCAGCCTTACTGCTTCTTTCATGTAATTCTTACCATACATACATTGGTCGATAAGAAAATGTGAATAAATCAACTATTGTGAATTAATATTGCATGTAAACTACCCAGTTCAACAGTCTGTATGTTGAGGGTAGTGCATGATACCACTAGCTAAAGCAGACTTGTAAACCATGAGGGAGGTGTGCGAGGGAGAACACAGTCTCTGAAAGTTCTTGTAGAAAATGTTTATTTTATTTTTTATTTTTATTTAAACATTTGATAACCGGAAAGGCACACTGAGTGAGGCTCATTTCAGGTGCAACCAGGGAAGAGGAAAGGAACATAAAGCATAAAATACATAACAGAGACATGAGATCACTAAACAGTTGCATAAGTTATACAGCGAAATATTGTACATTCAGATGGACTATATACAAACAGTATCATATAATTCTGAGTATTAGATTACTATCACAAAAACATCTGGCAAGAGGCTGGGCCTGTGACTGGCTAGGAGCAGGTACAGGTGGGGAGTGGAGTTGTCGGTTGGTATCTGAACAATTGTGAGAGGGTGAGTTTCGTAGGAGAGGTGGAAGTTGGATCCATAAAGAGGGGAGTCTGTAGGTGAAGGCAGATTCGCCAGTGGACGAGAAACGTTTGGGAAGGGAGAAAGAATGGAAGTCCCTTCAGCACAGTGAGTATGGGGAAATGGCAGCTGGTGATAGCCACTCTTCCAGGTAAGGGGGGCAGGTTGAACCAGAATTTGGATATGAAGGAGACTGAGTGGCTGAAGTGACGATGGGATAGGGGTGGTATCTTGAGGGAAGAAAGAGTGCAGTGGTGGGCTCTGAGAGGAATTTGTGGCAAAGCAACAGAAGCAGTAGAGGAGGAGTTGAGCCTGGAGGAGGAGGAGGAGGAGGCGGAGTTTCTGAGCAGACTCGAAATTCATGGAAACAGTTTTGGATGAGTTTATTTTGAGATGGTTTGCTTGAAACCAAGACTGCATGTTGTGATAATCGTATTACAGTCATGACTGAGCGTCCTTATATGCCCTTTGTGAGTTTATGTTAAAGAGTACCTGATTTGTTCTTAGTTGGTTACTGTAGTGAGGGTGTTGAGGTGCAGGTACCATGTCTGAACTGGAAGTGAGTTCTGGGAGTGATTTCCATTGTCTCCCAGCACACCTCTTAGTCACACTCTTACCAGATGCACGGAAATGAAAATTACATACTTACCATAATTCTTGATCTTCCTGTGTATCTTCACCATTCATCTCTGTTGGGTGCCTGGCGGAGACAGGCACCCGTGGAAGATATTTATTTTTTGGAAGGAGGGCAGCGCCATTGGCGCCACTACAAAACAACATATTGCATGGTGCTTGTGGGTTGGCTAGTAATGACCATTGGGTCCTCCTTCACCTCAGTTCTGCATGTTGGGGAGACAGAAGGAAAGAAGGTATACAGGAAATAAGAGGCGAGGCAAGGGGCCCAAGAGACAGTAAAAGGAAAATGAGCAACTGAAAAGAATAAGCCAGCGAGAGGACAGAGAAGAAGAGGG
Source organism: Neoceratodus forsteri (assembly GCA_016271365.2). Lineage (NCBI taxonomy): Eukaryota > Metazoa > Chordata > Ceratodontiformes > Ceratodontidae > Neoceratodus > Neoceratodus forsteri. Next base: position 11,537,930 of record CM057450.1, on the reverse strand, counting down.
ACCTGAAGGTTATGGGCGAGAAGGCGCAGTCCCTGGATGACCAAAGACAGGAAGGAAGAGAAGAGAAAGGGACAGAAAATAAAGTTTTAGGAAAATGGGATGAGAGAGAGGCCAGGATCCATCAGGAAGGGCTGATCAGAAGACCACCAAGAGATGGGTTCAAGGGAGACTCCGAAGATTCAGATAACCCGATGGGTAGGCTCTCCTAACCCTGATCCTAACTCCTGAGGAAAATCCTACTCTTCCCCACTCCCTGCAGTTACCAAAGGAGAAAACAGGTTTTTGAGAATGGGGGGTGGAAGAAAAGGAACCCTAAAACCATACCATCCCATGGGAAGGTAAGAGAGAGAGACAACAAGGGGTAGGGGATTATGGTCAGCCCCAGAACCATCCCATCCTGGAGACTGAGAATAGGAGCTGAGGGATGGCCACATCCCAGATCAGTTCAGGATAGAGGAGGGGCCCACCAGAAGACTCTAAGGAAACCCTATGAGGCCCCACTGCCAATTTCCAACACCCTCCTGAAGGCCTTCTGGCAGCCTGCCAGACAGGAAGAAATAACCCATGGGGGTGAGTAGGGAGGTGGTACGACTCAGGAACTGAGGCCTTGTGAGGGAAGGTGGGAGGGATTCAGTAATGAATGGTGAAGATACCCAGGAAGATCAAGAATTACAGTAGGTATGTAGTTTTCATATCTTCTCTGTGTTAGTCTTTACCATTCATCACTCATTAGGTAAGTACTGAGCTCCCGAAGGCAAAAACCCTGAAGGAATAACATCCTCAGCCCCGAGGAAGAATGGGGAGGGTCCCTCCACTAGCCAGTTAGGCCTGGGACTGGTCAGGGCGAGGCGGGTCCCCTGAACCCTAGGGAAGGAAGACACCCCTGAAGTTCCCATCTTGCCCTGTGGGAGAAGAGATGGGTCCCCTTGAAGAGGAGCCAGTAACCTGTGCCTGGCCAACAGTGGCAACCTCAAAAGGTGAAGCCATGCCGTCCGCCTAATGCAGATCAGTGTCCCATAAGCCATGAACTGACCTCATTGGCACTGTAAGATGCCCATGACTGGTGCCTCGTCAACTCCAGGACTATCGCGAGAGGGCTATGGCTTTCTGGGTAACCTGCAAATTGGGCAGCAATGCTAGTGCTTGGCGAGCATCACCCACAGATGCCTGTTGTAGGCAGCGTGGTGCGCCTGATATGAGGCGATGGCAAGCATCATTTGTACAGAGGAGAAAACTCTCCGCCTCAGCCGATCAAACTCCGGAGTATCTGGATCAGGGTCTGGTCTCGGACCGGGCGTCTCGCCGAGACGGGTGTCCAGATGAGTCATTCCAGAAGGTGGATGAGACAAAGAGCCTGGATCCCCGGGTTGCATAATACCACCTCTGGTAGTCCACAGGGGCTGGTTCTCAGGGTGTGGAAGCTGCCAGGCGCTATATGATGCCTGCGGGAAAGGAACTGGCCAGGAAGGGACCACCAAGTGATGTGCCCGTATTCACCTAGAAAGCCTTGTGTAGCACTTCTGTACTGTCTAGAGGATAATGAAAGATATGTAAGTCCCTGACCAGCCTTGAAAGAAAGCACTGATACTGGGCCTGATCAGCATCTGAGGACTAAAGGACAGAGGCTCCTCTTCCCTGTGGAGGAGGTCGAGAAAGAACAGTTATTAAGAACTTACGTAACAGTAGCTCTTGAGAGAGGCTCTTGCAGTAGGTAATTAAATATAGGACTGAAGCTGGCAGGCATCAGGACCCCACAAGAAGCCCATTCTATAGCAGTCTCTGGCGAGGACACCCCGTCAGGTGACCAAAGTCATGTGGCGTCAGTATAAAGGGCGGTCCCCGCCCGCCTTCAGTTCTTTCCCACCAAGGGCCAGAAAGGCAAGGCGAGAGAAAGTGGATATTTCCTTCTAGAACAAAGCTCAAAAAGCTAAAGGGGATGGAGGCGGGAAGGTAGTACCTACTGCAAGAGCCTCTCTCAAGGTCTACTGTTACAGTAAGATCTTTACATAACTGTACTATCTTACTCGAGAGGGCTCTTGCAGTAATATTCATATAGGACTGAGTCCCAAGCAGTCTGGAACAAGGAGAAGCACATGGGAGGAGGAAACTACTCAAATGTAGACCCTCTGGCTGTGAAGGTCTTAGAAAAGAAGACCTTGCGGCACAGCCAGCCTGATTACCTGAAACCAGCTCTATGGCGAGGCAATGTCCAAACTGTAATGTTTAGAAAGGTATGGACAGAAGACCAAGTTGTGGCTCCACAGATGTCTGGCGCTGACACATTCTTGAAACAAGCAGCAGATGCAGCGACACCTCTAGTGGAGTGGCCTCTGACCTGACCCGCAGTGTCTTGTGGTACTTGTCATAACAGAAAGTGATACAATGAGCCAACCATTTAGATAGGCATTGTTTGGAGACAGCATTGCCTTCCTTTTACAAGCAAAAGAGACAAATAGTTGATCAGTCTTTCTGAGATCCTTCGTCCTGGTGGTGTAGTACCTCAAATTCGATGAACATCTAAAGTATGCAAGAAGGTATGCCCTTGACTGAAGTGTTGCATAAAGAAAGCAGGCAGCTCCATGGATTGATTCAGCGTAGATTCTGCTACCACCTTAGGGAGAAACTTAGGGTTGAGTACGAAGAGCCACACGTTCCTTGTGAAAAATCAAATATGGGATTTTGCACATCAGGGCCTGAAGCTAGAAATCCTATGAGCAGAATAACGGTCACTAGGAAAAAGAGTCTTCCAGGAAAGGAACTTTAGGTCTGCTGAGGCTGCCGGCTTGAAAGGAGGCAGGGTAAGCTTCTCAAGAATAAAATTCAAATTCCAAGGAGGGCAGGAGCGAATAGGGGTCTCAAGTGGAGAACCCTCTAAGAAAAGTCTTAGAGACTTCCAACTCGCCTAAAGTTCTGTCCCCAAAGGAACATGTTAGCGGAGATGGCTGCCATGTGAACCTTCGAGAGGAATAGCGGAGACCCAGATCAAAGAGATGGTGCATGTAGTCCAGAAGCCTCCCGACAGAGCAAGAGAATGGCTCAAAATCTTTGGAGGAGGCCCAAATAGAGAACCGTTCCATTTCATGGCATAGGTAGATCTAGTGGATGGCTTTCTGGCCTCCACCAGAATCTCAGTCACCAGCGGAAAACCCGAAGCGGGTTTGAGCTACGTCTGCAGGACCATGCGTGCAAATGAAGGGACTTGAGGCCTGGATGGACCAGGGTCCCTGATCCTGGGTCAGCAAAGATTGCGACAGAGGAAGAGAGAGGAGGTTCCTCTGAATACTGTTGCAGAAGAGAGAACCAAACTTGCCTGGGCCAGAAAGGAGGCGATTAGGATCATGTGAACTCCTTCTGAGCTGAGTTTTGTAAGACCCTCGGAATTGGGGAAGGCATAGATGAATCTGCCCTTCCAGTCTAGTGACAAAGTGGCTCTCAAAAATGCCATGCCCGAACAAGCGAGCAGAGGCGGGAAGTTTTGCGTTGTGAGGAGGCGCAAACAGGTCTACCTGAGGTGTTCCCCAGCGTGGGAAGATATCATCTGCTACCCCGATCCAGTTCCCACCGTGAGCCTGGGCAGATGACCGAATGAGGTAGTCTGCCAACGTGTTCTCGACTCCCGGACGTGAACTGCCATGAGGTGAAGGTTGTGTTGCACTGCCCAATCCAAACTCGCATCCCTTCCCGCAAAGAGGGTAGGAACGGGTTCCTCCTGTTTGTTGATGTACCAGACTATGCACATGTTGTCCGCCTGGACAGCCAAAGACCAGGAAGCAGATACAGATGCAGAGCTTGTACAGCATGCAGCACGACCCTGAGCTCGAGCATATTTATGTGAAGAGTCTGTTCGAAGCTGAACCAGGTGCCCTGGGTCCCGTGAGACCCAGGTGGGCTCCCAACCCTCACTCGGGCGTCTGTTGTCAGCATCTGGGAGGGTTGAGAGAGCAGAAGGGAACTCCGGCAAGGTTCTCCTGAACCATCCACCATTGCAAGTCCCAAACCATAAGATTGGAGACCAGGACCTGTAGATCTAGGTGCGTCACCAACTGATCCCACTGAGACCGAAACGTCCACTGAGAGATTCGCATGTGGAGCCGAGCACGAGGACTGTCGGGATAAAAGCTGCCATGTGAGTCCGAGAGGCGAAGGACCGACCTGGTGCTGACCCACCTGCAACTGGACAACAGGCTAACCTGAGCCTGGAGGGTGGCCACCCTGTCCAGTGGCAGGAACCTCATGCGGAGGTCGTGTCCAGGATCACCCCGATGAACTGGAGCTTCTGGGACTGGATCAAATGGGACTTGGCCTGGTTGATGGTAATACCCAGGCTGGTGAAAACCTGCAGGGAAAGGGAAAGGAAGCACAGGAGCTCCTCCCTGGATGGCGCCGCAACAGCCAGTCATCCAGGTACAGGAAAACCTGAATTCCTGGTTATGCAGGTAGGCTGCTACCACCAAAAGGCATTTGGTGAACACTCAGGGCACCAAGGAAAGACCAGATGGGAGGGTCTTGAACTGGTAGTGGTCCCCTTGGAATGAAAAACGAAGATATTTGTGGTTGGAAGGGCGAATAGGGATATGCAGGTAGGCATCCTGCATGTCCAGCGCAGCCACTGTCCCAGCCGAAGGAGGGGCAGAAGACTCTGCAAAGAGAGCATTCTGAACCACTTGTACTCCACAACAAGTTCAGGAGCTGAGGTCTAGAATAGGCCTCATATCTCCTGACTTCTTGAACCAGGAAGAAATGGGAGTAGTAACCCATCCCGAAGCTGGGATTGGACGGGCTCTGTTGCCACCTTCAGGCCGAAGGGAGGATATTTCTTCCTGCACCAGAAGAAGGTGTTCCAGGGAGTAAGATGACCTGGGGGTTCTTGGTGGTTTCTGAAGAAACTCTATTGAGTGTCCTTCTGCTATCAGCTGGAGCACCCAAGTGTTTGAAGTGATCCTCTCCCAACCCGGAAGATGGAAGGAGACTCTCCCTCCTACCTGTTCCTCTGAGAGGCCAAGAGGCTGTGGGAGAGGAGTCAGAAGGTGTGGGGCAGCGTCATAGCTGCAGCTCCGCTTTTTTTGGGCTGGGGGCTTGGCAGCGGGCCCAACATCTGTTGGCCGCTTTCCTGAGGTTTCACTTTGGGCCGAGCGTCTGTGAAAGGCGATGCTGACCCTGAAGGGGCCCTATACATGGAGTCAGCAGACTTTAGTGCAGTACCCTGCTCTTGAAGATTGGTGATGATGTCCTTGACATCGCCACTGAACAGCACTGAACCCTGAAGGGCATGTCCTGGATAGCAGACTGCACCTCCGTGACAAACCTGACACCCAGAGCCAGGCATGATGCTGCAAACCCATGGCAAAAGCACAGCTCCGACCAGCAGCGTCCCACTCGTCGGACGTGGCATGAAGAATGTGCCAACTGGCGAACACGCGAGACCGGACTAGATCAGCCACTTTCTGCTTGACTGAGACTCAGGAAGGAGTCCAATTTAGATTCCACCTCGCTAAGGATCGCCTTCTGGTAATCCCCATGTGAGCAACGTAGTTCAGGGCCCTGAATCCCAGAGTGGAAGAAGCATAGACCTTCTTCCCGTACTGGTCCAGAAGGTGGGATTCCTTGTCGGATGGTGACGAGCTCAAGTGCTTGGGGTTAACCATGCGGCCATGGCGCTAATCACGACCGAATCAGTTCTGGGGTGTGAATTCAAGGAATCAACACCCTCCGAGCCTGATATAGCCTGTCCGCCTTCCTCAGAAGGGGGCTAATGCCGGGCAGTGGTTTCCAAATAGTGGAAACAAGGTCGGCATGAGGCTCGATCCAGGGTGGAATCAGAGTGGGGGCGGTTTCGGGCAGATCCAGGGGCGCAGCAAGTTTTTACGCTGTGGATCCGGCTCCAAAGATTGCCAATGATGAACAGCCTGGATTTTACAGCAACTCCAAGGAAGAAGGATCCTCCAGAGGGACTTCAGAGGAGTCCTTGGCCTGGGCTTGTCTGGAGTGCGTGGTTGCGTCATCCGGTTGGAGGCGCCCATCTGAGTCATCCGAGGTCTCCGAGGCCGAAGGAGAGAAGACCTCCCATGCAGGGAGGAATGGACCTGGAAACCCTCGGGAGCGTATCCTCCCTGCCCTGGAACCGGAGGCTCGCCTCTGGTGTCAGGAGGGAGGAGGAGGGAGTCTCTCGCCTCCGACATTGGGGGTCTGGAACTGGGTCCGGTGTCAGAAGACAGCTCTCTACCTCCTAGATGAGTTGAGCCTTGGTCTCAGCCCACCAGGAAGCCAGTCTCCTTCAGATCCACAGATGGCTGAGGGGGCGGTGGAGGAGGATGAGGATGAGGGGTACAGATACTGGGGATATCCATTACAGTGCGTATCCATAACCCAATGGCGGGAAGCCTGGTGAGTGGGTACTGGGCACCGACTACTGCTCGTCAGGTACTGGGGTGCTAGATACTGCTGACCTGGATATGACGGCGCCCGGATACGACGGAGTTGGGTACCCAGGCACCAGGGGCTCTGAAGGAGCAGAAGGCCCTGGGAATGGTCCAGCGGGTGGGCCCAGAGCAGGGAGGCTCAGCGGGCGACAGGCCCAGCATAGGGTCGGCGTCCGGCAAGAAGATGTCGCCCGGCGTCAGGTAGACGGCGTCGGTGCGGCGTCCGAGATCCGACGTCAGGTCATCCAGCCCAGTGGGAGGGAGACCCGACGGCAGCATGCCAACATCCTCTTTGTCACCGGGGAGGTGGGGCTAATGTCCCTGGGATCCAGCAAGGGAGACGCTGGAGCCTCGAATGCAATGAGCGTTGCGGTGAGCTCGGGACAACGGAAAGGTCCGAAGGGTCTGGCATCGGCTCTAACGCCATGTGGCAGCTGGAGGGCCAACTTCCAGCTCACTGGCAGGATCCGGCTGGGCGTTGGAGGAGCGGCGTCCGACTATCGGACTCTGTCTTTCGGCGAAAGGCGGCGAAGGAGGCGGCCTTGGTGGGCGCTTTAGAGCCGTGTGCTGCCCGAAGGTTCGGGTGTCTTATCAGCCTTACCGGGCGGGAGTCGGAGGCGAAGTCCGGCTTACCCGGGCAGCTCGGACCAGAAGGCCACACGGTGGCGGGCTTATTGGGGCGGCGGCCTCGCGTGCGGAGGCTCCCGAGGCCGAGCACCGAGTCCAACAGGACAGTCAATGCCACTTTGGAAGCCTCCAAGATGGCCGTGGTAGAGCGGTCCCCCGGAGGAGACGTTACCTTCAGCACCGCGACCCCAGCGGAGTCGCAGCAACCATAGTAGAGGAGTCCTGGTCCTGGTGCTTCTTCTGCGATGGCCCTCAGGGAAGTAGAGGCCTGCCTAAGTTTTTCAGCTCCTTTTCCATGGAGGACATCTTCAGTTTTAGAACATGGGCCTCCAGGGACTGCTGCCTCCGCTTTCAGGTGGCTGCGTTGAACTGCTGGCAGTGCTGGCACTTTTCCAGGGGTGGTTGAGGCCTATGCAAAAGGCACTGGAAGTGTCCGGCCCTTGTGCAGGAGCTGCGCCGCAGTAACAGCACTTGTTTTGTGCTCGGAAGGAGTTTGATATGACATACACGACAGCTGAAGAAAATGCTGACGAAAACTGAAGAAATATTGAAAACAAGACGGTAGAACTACCAACAATAGACTGGCAAAGAAGTGAACTTAACCGCGAGGCACTAACCGAGCTAACGACGAAAGAACTGGGGGGCGTGGGGGATTGCCCCTTTATACTGACATTGCATGATGTTGGTCACCTGACGTGGGGCAGTCCCTGCTCAGAGACTGCTAGCTAGAAATTTTTCTGTGGGTCCAGATGCCTGCGGCTTCAGTCCTATATGTAATTACCTACTGCAAGAGCTCTCTCAAGTAAGATCTTGTCGAGTCAGACTCTGGCTGCGGAGTGGAACTGGTCGGAAGACCTGCTCGCTCATGGCCCCAACATACCGCGGGAAAGTTGCAGCCCGAGATCTGAACTGGTCCCGGATCAAAGGCCCCAGAGGACGACGTGGCCTGGGAGAAGGGGCTGGTCACAGAGGCACGGGCTAACCTGCCACCTGGACGTGACATGTCTCTGCCAGGGCTAGAGGAATCTATAGGAGAACCTGGCATCAATGGGAATCTGCAGGTCTGTAAACTCACCAACCTGTTAAGAAACACAAATCGGTCGGGACTTAACTCTGTAGGGTGAGCTACCCTATGAGGGGACTGGGGCCACATGGATCCAGAAGGAAGGTCTCAGCCCCACCCAATGAGACTTCCCTAGAAGAGAGGATGAAGGGAGGAGACGGGCTCAGCACTATGGCTCCTGCCCCGACCTCGGAGGGCCACGGAGTGTGCCAATGTCCTTGCCCTGTTCCTTCAACCCAGTTGACTTTGAGGAAGTCTCTTCCTTGCACCCTGTGCCAAAGAGCCCCCCAACTCAGGCAACCACCCTGAGGAGGCCACAGAAGGGGCTCGATCTTGATTCTGAGTGGGGATAGCACCGGGATGGCAGCTACCCACTCCACCAGGAACCAATCGCCACACCCTGGCAGCGGGACCACCAACCTGCAGCTGACCCCTAAGCTGCCACCTGCTCAAGAGTCAGGATGAGCCACAGTCACGGGCCACAGAGGGAGCACATGGGGAGGTGCAAGAGTGCTAGGCTGTGGGAATCCTCTGACTCAGAAGGTCAGGCCTCCAGTCTGGATCAGCCTCCTAATCATCTGACTCGAAGAGGACCATCAAGAAGTGCTCAGGACTGGCGGCCCGGGAGCTCCCAGTCACGGTGCCATGATTCGCCCCCATCACCAGCCCCACAAACAGACCCAGAATCCAAGATGGCGCTGTCGGATGGCACCAAGAACACCCCGTGCCAGGACCCGCGGCCGTGGGCCCCATCAATGGGGAGCCTGCACCTCGAAGAGGTGACTGCCAGGTGGTGCTCCTGGCCTGGCTCCGAGCGGACCCAGACTGGACCTCCGGCACTGCAGTAGGGACCTCCTCAATGGCAAGGCATGAAAGAGTAGGGCCCCTCTTCACCCGGATCATGTAGGCCAGGAAGGTACCCGAAGGAAGGGCAGTGCCCTATGCTTGGACCAATGTGAGGACGACGCTCAAGTGGAGCCCCGTCACCACTTTTAAAGTGTGGTGCTCCAGAACTCGCTGTCCATAGAGAAGCAGGCATCACAGGAATCCATGTCATGTTGAGGTCCAAGGCAGGAAAGGCAAGCGTAATGCTGGTCGGTAATGGAGATCTGTACCATAGCAGGGACACCGATGCATAGGAGGACGACCCGTTTTCTTCTACAGTTTCTTGTCCCGAGGACCAGGCATGACACGTATGGCAACTAAAAACAAACCAGAAAAGACTCGGCTACGTAAAATAAAAGGAAAGATCTCAGCAGTCTGGAATGGCGTTGAGTAGTTTTTGCAGTAGAACCAAGGCGGAGTTGTGGTGGAGAAAAGAACGACGTCGAAGCGCTTCGAGGTGTCAGACTACCAGGCCGCTGCAGAATTCTCTTCGAGCAAGGGTGCTGTCTCAATGGCAGGAGAAGCAGAACTGAGGTGGAGGAGGACCCAACGGCCATTACTGGCCAACCCACGTGTACCACGCAATACGTCGGCCTCGTGGTGGCGCCAGCCCTCCTTCCCCCAAAAATCTCTCCCGTTGGGGTGCCTGTCTCCGGCCAGACATCCAATAGTGATGAATGGTGAAGACTAACACAAGTAAGATCCGTCCAACAGGTGTCGCGGTGACACACTCTTTTATGCAGCTCCAAGATGGCTTCTACATTTGTAGGGCATGGGGAAGACATGTTGTAACGAGTACCTTGGTATTCCTGCCCTTTCACCTCAATGGTCTTAACAGGTGACGGACAAGAATTTCCTCAATATTTTAGGTTTCTGCTACCTTACATATTATGTTATCTAACAATTGAAGGGATTACTTGCTTAGTTCACCACAACAGTTAGTATAGAATTACACCAAACTTGCTCCTTAGTTTTCCAGTCTGTTGTTTTATCTGGAATACAAGCTTTTGTTTGCAGAGGTGGGCAAGGCGCTGATATGGGAAGGTGTTTGGGATTATCTTGGCTAACTCATCCTCTGTAGCTTCCACAGTATTAAAGTTTGAACTTTATTTTGGAGACAGACCCTTAAGCTACTTGGGATACATCAGGTGGCAGTGTTAACCTTCTAATGTAAAGGCGGACCGGTGGCGCTGAGGCGCTGAACGCCTTACTCACCCGCCAGCGACCCGTGTTCGGGAACAACACGGACTGCTGGGGTCAGTTGAAGAGAAGGATTGAGCGCCAGACAGCTGCTCTCCTTCTCTGGTGGGGTCAATCTGCAAGCTCCTGGCTGCAATACCACCTCCTGGGAGCTTGGGAGGTAGGTGCAGTAGAGGGAGGTAGTAGCATGGGTTCTGGGACAGATGTCGGCAGAGGCGGAGCAGGAGGTGCGTCTCATCATGCCTCCTTGCTCATTGGCCCTCACACTGCGCCGCTGGGGAAAAACAGGAAAATCACCCTCTCCTTGCCTGGGTGGCTGACTCCTCACTGCGTGCCTCGATCATCGGGCAGACTCCGCTGCACAGTGTCCACAATCAATGGTCGGGAGTAGGGGCTCCTCCACCACGACGGGGGTAATCCGGAAATCAAGGATATATATGGACCAGGTGCTCTAGGGGCAGACTCCAGTGTGAAGAAGGATAGCGCAACAGAGGAAGTCCGACTGAGTGGTGAGAGGGGCAGTAGGAGGGATAAATACTACGTAAAAAACAAAACCTTGTGTAAACAAGCCTTTATGTCTGTATATCAATTTCTTTTTCCCTGACTATTTGGACTGTGATCGTTGATTTCCATACCCATGTAAATTAAGGCAGACATCTCCGTGCTTGCTACTGGATGAATATCTTGAAAATCAGTGAACTGGAAGATGAATACTCTTGGTCTTGCAGCGGTTCTAGACTTCAGCGCTAGACTGAGATGAGCTAACTCAACTGAATATTCTGATTTGCACTTTGGCAAGCCAAACAGTGTTTTAAGCAAGGTTTGCATAAATTCAACACGGTTTTTCCTCACCCTTCAAGAAAGCTGAATAATAGAAGGTTATTTCCATCAGGAAAGGTTTTCTAGGTATTCAACTTGTTCTTCCATTTTTAAGCCCCGAGTCTCTGATTCTTTCTTTGTGTTCCTGTTGAAGGCCATCTCATGGCTATCAATGCGGCTTCAAAATCATTTATTTTAGTTTCATGGGTATCCACTTTTAATGTCTTTTATTTCTGCGAATGCATTTGCAACCATGGCCCTCAGGGCTGCCATTTCGTTCAGTATACTCGGTAGCTGTTCGGTGATCATACTGATGTCATCAGTGTTGCTTCCTGCTTCTGTGTTGGTTTTGAGTCATTCGGCATCTCTTTTAGGAGATTCTGGACAACTAGCACAACCCTTGTCAAATCCATCCTAGAATACTGTGTTGGTTTTGATAGCAGCTCTAACAATTAGAACTCAGTTTTGTGATCAGCAAAGCATATTCTGTAACTTTTGTTTTCCACATACAGTTTATGCTCCTTATCTCCCGAGCTGCCCTCTTCAAACCGACTCCCTGCCCTGTCACCCTGGCATCCCGGGACTTAACGGTGCCTGGTCACTGGGTGCGGAGCCTGTGGAGGGTCAGTTGTCACCGCAGCCTGGGGTGTTTTTCCTCCATTTTCTCCTGACCCATCCCGCTGCTGCAGTGCACACGCCAGGTGTGTGTACATGGAGGCGCACGCACACACTGCAGAAGTCCCACAGCACCCTCCTTTCTCTGGCACCCATTGGACCTGCACTACCCTCATGCCTCCATCTGGGGGTAGTTGTTCGTGCAACACCAGCAGCCCTCCTCCCAGGAGAGGAGAGCAGTCCGCTGGACACTCAGTCCTCTCCTCCCAGCCAACCCCGCGGCCCACTCACCATGAACACAGGTCGCTGGCATGGCAGGAGGTAGGCACAGATTCCTCAGCCCTCCACGCCACTCGGCTGGCATATTCTGTAACTTTAAATGGCAGTAGGAGCAGAGCTTTGGCAGCCAGCTACAACTCACCCAGGCAGCATCACGAGACTCCAAGACATGGATTTCAGACACTCTGCAGTGATGGTCACTAGAAATGCTGCTTTCCAAGTTAAAATGTCAGCTCACGTGTCACAAGAGGTTCATACGGCTTGCAGGTGAGAAGATCTAGCACAAGGTTGATATCCCAGGCAGCCATCGGCTTTCTGACGGGAGGCCTTGTGTGTAAGATGCCTTAAGGAACCTCTTGAACAATGGCAGTTGTGCCAGGTAGAAGGTACCGATGGGCTGATGGTATGCAGAAATTGCACACACGTAGACCTTAACTGTGGAATACTGCAGACCAGCATCAGAAAAGTCCAGCATTTCGAGCACCAGAAGGAAAACCTTTTCCATTTGGCTATGTAAGTCCTCCTAAGGGAAGGTTTATGGGCAGCCAAAAGTATTTCACAGACCCTCTGAGAAACCTTGTACCTGTTCACTTCTCTTTCTTCAGAAACCAGGTCTGAAGGTGAAGGGAGCGCAAGTTGGATGGATCAGGTCACCCACAATCAGTAAGTCCATACTGAGTGGAAGAATCCTCCGCTTGCTGATTGACAGCCTGTTCAACAGAGGAAACCATATCTGTCAAGGCCAACAGGGGTAATCAGTATCATCTTGCCCTGTGCACCTCCAGTTTGAGCAATGCCCTTTGCACTAGTGCGACTGGGAGGAATGCATACAGAAATAGATTCTGTCTTGCAGTCTGAATGCATCCTGACAGAAAACACCATGACCTGGATTTCTGGAGCAGAATCAAGGCAGTATGGCATTTGGTGGGGACAGAAAAATGACCATATCTGTAGTGCCCTTCTTGTAGAACAGTAATCTCATGATGTCTGGAGCTGGTGACCACTCCTGAGGATTGGAATGGCCTCTGTTCGGCTGGCACAGTCTGCCAGAATGTTCTGTACTCCTGGCAGATAATGTCTTAGAGCAGGATCCCTGCTACAGGCACCATTCCCACTCTCACTGCCTCCTTGAAGAGAGGTAAGTGTGCTGCTCTTGTTTGTTCACGTAATACATCACAGACTTGCTGTCTGTCTGAAGGACGACTATTTTGTGGCTGACAAGATTCACTAGGTCTTGCATGCCATACAAAACAGCTCACATCTCCAACACATTGATGTGGAGATGAGTCTCTGATGGGTCCCAAACACCCTGTGTTTGGAGGCCCTGACAGTGGACCCCCACCCCAAAGTGGAAGCATATCTGGTGAAAGTCATCTGAGGCTCCGGCTGGGAGGAGGGAAAGCCCTAGAGGAGACTGTCCTCCACTGACTACCATGTGAGTTGAATGGGGTAGTTCTGAGGATGTGATGCTTGTGACCACTGGACACACCACTTATTGTTCTCATGTGCAGCCGCTTTAGGGACACTGTGAACACTGAGGGTGCTATGAGGCCAAGCATACATTGCATGGAGTGATCTGCAGGATCACCTGAATTCTGCTCTCTGGAAGGAAGGCTCATGCCTTGGTCAAATCCAGGATATCTGCTATGAACACCAGCTGCTGAGAGGGTTGTAGCTGAGATTTCTCTAGATTTAACAGAAACCCCGGGAAGGTAAGGAACTGAGGGGTCGTAGCCCCCTTCCATCTCCTACTTGGATGTGATGGCTATCAGCCAATCATCCAGGTAAGGAAACCTGGAGACCCAGTTTTCTCAGGTGTGTGACGAGTACTACAAAGCACTTTGTAAAGACTCGAGATGTCAAGAAGAGCTCAAGGGTAACTGGTAGTGCTGTTTCAGTTCAATGAATCGAAGGTAGCTGTATTTCTGGTGTGTACCAGTATATACTGGTATGCATTCTGCATATCTAGAGAGGTTAACCAATCCTGAGGCTTCAGGAAGGAAAGCAGAAACACCAGAGAAATCATTTTGAATATTTCTTGATCTATGAACTTGTTCGGGTTTCTGAGGTGGAGAATGAGGTACGTGCCCCTGATTTCTTTGGTACTAGAAGGTAGTGGGAGTAGAAGCCTGTGTTACATTCCGAATATGTCACTGTTTCCACTGCCCTGTTCCTCAGAAGGCCAGCAATATCCTGTGCCAGAAAATCTGACATATAGGCTGGTAAGAGGGGTTGGCTTCTGGGTGGATATTTCAGAGGGATTTCTGTGAAGTCCAGGGAGTATCCCTCCCTGAGGAGCCACTTGTCTGTCATAGTGGACTCCCACTAACAGTAAAACTGGGTCAGCCCCTCCCCACACACACACACACTGGGAAGAGAAGCCTGCCTCGAGCAGCTGAGACAGGACCAGGGCCGGAGGTTTACAGGGTGGCACTAGGTGCTTTGGTATCTGTACCTTGGCTGTTCCTTCTGAGGCTGGCGAGGCTGAGATTTGTTTTGGGCTCCCTCGCCTTTCCTGCAAAAGGACTGCTGGTTCTGAAAGAAACCATGTCCTTTGTCCCACTGAGGTTAGCCAGAATTGGCCTGCTGCAGAACCATGGGAAGCAGTATCAATGGCACCCAGAGCGGCTTTGAGCTGATGACTGTTAGACTGGCTTTCACATGTGGCAGTCTGAAGCATCCATTGTTTAGTTTCAGAATCTGGCAAGGACTCGGCCAGCGACTTAAGCACGCTCAAAAGGTATAATCATATTTGGAGAAATGCCCTTGGTAGCTAACAATCTGCATGCTAAGGACAGCTGCTGTGAAAGCCTGCTTGCCCAATGTGTCAATCTTGCATGACTCCTTGTTAATAGGGTGTGCGGTGGGTGACCTCTGGGGGAAAGAATGGCTTGATCATTTCAGTGAGAATAACAATGGCATCAGCCACAGGTTAAGAAACATACACTGAAAGCGGTGGCACTGAGGGTTGATGCACTGGGCGCCACAACTTCACCGGCTGGCAACCCAAGATTGGGAGCGAGTTTGGGCCACCAGAGGTTGGCAGGAAGGGAGGGCTGGGAGATAATACTGCAGCTGCTGGGCTGCTTTCATCTCCTGGATCAGGCAGGCAACTTTCCTCACTCTCAGCTCACCCCGGTGGAGGCTGGGTGTCAGAGCAGAGGTCTGGGGACTGTCGCAATGTCGGAAGGGTGGAGGAAGCATGTAATTCAGGAAGTATCGTGCCAGTATGCCACTGCTTGGGATGGGAGAAACCGGAAAAATGCCAATGTCCCTCTGTGGCTGTATGTGATGGTCCTCAATGCTCTCGGACCCTGCTCCTTGCGTATACCCACCAGTAAGACAATGGGGGAGAGGCTGACAGGGTTTGAAGCTAAAGGGGCCTGATGGCAGAAACAAGGTGGTCAAAGAGGAGCGAAAAGGTCTTAAATAAAAAATAAAAAACATACACTGGTGTATCCTTAGGGACACTGTATTTCCTGTCTATCTCGTTGCAGACAGAAGGATAGAGGCAGGTCTACTCCATACTGCATCCAACAAGGTCTCAAAAGGGAATAGGAGGAAAGTACAGTTACGTAAGAACTTACCGTAACAGATCTTCGAGAGAGGCTCTTGCAGTAGGTAATTACACATAGTACTGAAGCTGGTAGGCGTCAGGACCCAGGAAAAATTTCTAGCTAGCAGCCTCTGGTGGGGGACCGCCCCACGTCCAGGTGACGGTGTCAAACAACGTCAGTATAAAGGGTGGTCCCCACACCCACCTTCCAGTTCTTTCCGCCAAAGGCCTAAAAAGGCGAGATGAGAGAGAGAGCAGATGTTTCCCTCACTGGAAAAGGAGCTGAAAAAGCTTAGGGGATGGAGGCGGAAGATATTACCTACTACAGAGCCTCTCTCAAGATCTACTGTTACGGTAAGTTCTTATATAACTGTACTATCTTAGTTCGAGATGGCTCTTGCAGTAGGTAATTACACATAAGACTGAGTCCCAAGCAGTCTGGAACAAGCAGAAGCAAACGGGAGTAGGAAACTACCAAAGGTAGATCCTCTGGCTGCTGAGGTCTTGGGAAAGAAGACCTGCAGAGCAGCTAACCCAAGCCCGCCCCACGGCGAGAGGCAATGTCCAAACTGTAGTGTTTCGTAAAGGTATGGACAGAAGTCCAAGTAGCGGCTGCACAGATGTCTGAGCTGACACATTCTTAAAACAAGCAGCGGGCAGCAGCTCCTCTGGTGGAGTGCCCTCTGACCTGAACCGCAGGCTCTTGTTATACTTGTCGTAATAGAAAGTGATTCAATGAGTCAACCATTTAGATAGGCATTGCTTAGAAAAGCATTGCCTTCTCTTTATGTGCAAAAGAGACAAACAGTTGATCAGTCTTTCTGAGATCCTTTGTCCTTGTGGTGTAGTATCTCAGGATTCAGTGAACATCCAAAGTATGCAAGGGTACTCCTTGATTGGAGTGCTGCATAAAGAAAACAGGCAGCTCCATGGATTGATTCAGCGCAGTTTCCACTACCACCTTGGGGAGAAACTTAGGGTTGAGTACGCAGAGCCACACGTTCCTTGTGAAAATCAAACACGGCACTTTGCACATGAGGGCCTGGAGCTTAGAAATCCTTCAAGCAGAAGGAATGGCCAAAAGGAAGAGAGTCTTCCATAGAAAGGAACTTTAGGTCTGCTGAGGCTGCCGGCTCGAAAGGAGGCAGAGTAAGTTTCTCAAGGATAAAATTCAAATCCCAAGAAGGACAGGAACCTGAACAGGGGTCTCAAATGGAGGACCCTCTAAGAAAAATCTTGGAGACTTCCAACTGCGTGAAAGTCCTGTTCCCGGAAGGAACATGGTAGGCCGAGATGGCCACCATGTGAGCCTTCAGAGAGGAATGACTGAGACCCAGATCAAAGAGGTGGCACAAGTAATCCAACAGAGCAAGAGAATGGCTCGAGATCTTGGAAGCAGCCCAAAAGAGAACCATTTCCACTTCATGGCATAGGTAGATCCCGAGCCACATAATTGGAGACCAGAACTAGTTGATCTAGGTCATCCACCAGCTGATCCACTGAGACCGAAGCGTCCACTGAGAGATTTTCATGTGGAGCTGAGCACGAGGGACTGTCGGAATAGCAGCCGCCATAAGCCAGGAGGCGAATGACTGACCTGGTGCTGATCTGCCTGCGGCTGGACAACAGGCTGATCTGAGCCTGGAGTGAGGCCACCCTGTCCAGTGGCAGGAATGCCATGCTGGAGGTCGTGTCCAGGATCGTCCCGATAAATTGCAGCCTCTGGGATGGGATCAGGTGGGACTTGGCCTGGTTGGCGGTAACCCCAGGCAGGAAAAACCTGCAGGGTAAGGAAAGAAAGTGCAGGAGTTCCTCCTGGATGAGGCCGCCAGGAGCCAGTCGTCAGGTACAGGAAAACCTGCACCCCTGGCACGCAGGTAGGCGCTACCACCGAAGGCATTTGGTGAACACTCGGGTGCCGAGGAAAGACCAAATGGGAGGGCCTTGAACTGGTAGTGGTCCCCTGGAAGGCAAAATGCAGGTATTTGCGGTGGAAAGGGCGAATAGGGATATGCAGGTAAGCATCCTGCATGTCCAGAGTGCACAGCCACTGTCCCAGCCAAAGAAGGGGCAGAAGACTCTCAGAGAGAGCATCCTGAACCTTTTGTACTTCATGAACAAGTTCAGGAAGCTGAGGTGAGAATCGGCCTCACATCTCCTGACTTCTTCGGGACCAGGGCCGAGTGGGAGTGTTAGCCCATCCCGAAGATGGGGAAGAACAGGCTCTATCACCTCCTTCAGAAGAAGAGGATATTTCTTCCTGAACCAGAAGATGATGTTCTGGGAGTAAGATGACATGGGGGAGGTTTTCGGGAGGTTTCCGAAGAAACTCTATTGAGTGTCCTTCTGCGATCAATTGCAGCACCCAAGTGTCTGGTGATCCTCTCCCAACCCGGAAGATGGAGGGAGAATCTCCCTCCTACCAGTTCCTCTAGAAGGCCCAGAGGCTGTGGGAGAGAAAGGAGTCAGGAGGTGTGAGGCAGAGTCGTGGCTGAAGCCCCGCTGCTTTTTGGGTGGGGGGCTTGGCAGCTGGAGGGCCCGGCGTTTGTTGGCCCGCTTTCCCTGAGGTTTCGCCTTTTGCTGAGAATGTCTGCAAAAGGGATGACACTGAGCCTGAGGGGTCTGTACATGGAGTCAACTGACTTAAGTGCAGTATCCTTCTCCTGCAGATTGGTGATGATGTCCTCGACATCGCCACTGAACAACACTGAACCCCTAAGAGGCGCGTCCTGGATAGCAGACTGCACCTCGGGACCAAACCTGACACCGGAGCCAGGCATGGCGCCGCAAACCCACGGTGAAAGCCGAGCTCTGACCAGTGGCGCCCACTGTGTCGTATATGGCATGAAGCATGTGCCGACTGGCCGAACGCCAGACAGGACTAGATCCGCCACTTCATGCTTCTCTGCCTGAGACTCAGAAAGGGAGTCCAATTTAGCCTTCACCTCACTAAGGATCGCCTTCTGGTAATCCCCAATATGACCAACATAATTCAGGGCCCTAATACCCAGAGTGGAAGAAACGTAGACCTTCTTTCTGTACTGGTCCAGAAGGTGGAATCCTTGTTGGGTGGTGATGAGCTCAATTGCTTGGGGTTAGCTGTCCTGCTGTAGCGGGCGCTAATCACGACCGAATCAGCTTGAGGATGCGAATTAAAGAGTCAGCCCTCGGAGCCTGATAAAGCCTGTCTGACTTCCTAGGAAGGGGGCTAAAGCCGATGGTTGCTTCCAAATGGTGGAAACAAGGTCGGCATGAGGCTCAATCAGGGTGGCACCAGGGTAGGAAGCGGTCTCGGGCATATCCAGGTGCGCAGTGAGTTTCTTATGCTGTGGATCCAGCTCCAAGGAATGCCACTGATGAACTGCCTGGATTTTGCAGCAACTCCATAAAGGAAGGATCCTCGGAAGAGACTTGAGGAATCCTTGTCTGGGCTTGTCAGAGTACAGGGCTTGTTGCCTGGGTTGAAGCGACCATCGAGTCATCTGAGTTCTCTGAGGAGGAAGAAGATGACTCCTCCTCCTAGCCGCGGGAGAGAATGGACCCCTTGGGAAGCCCACGAGGAGCGTATCCTGCCCTGCCCTGGAAGCAGTGCATGCCTCTGGTATCCGGAGGTGGGGAGGGGTATCTCATCTCCGACGTGGGGTCTGGAACGGGACCGGCATCGGACAACAGCTCTCTACCTCTGGTGAGCTGAGCCACCAGGAAGCTAGAGTCTCCTTCAAGTACACCAGCTGAGGCGGTGGAGGAGGAGGGATATGGATTACTGAGGTATCCGTGAGCCACGTATCCGTACCCGGCGGCGGGTAGCCTATTCAGGTACTGGGGCACTGTGTACTGTGAGCGTCGGGTAGGCCGGCATTGGGTAATGGGGTGCCGGATACTGCGGCCCAGGCATGATGGCATCGGATAGGACAGGGTCGATACCCAGGGACCGGGGTCTGCGGGAGCAGAAGGCCTCAGAAATGGCCCAGCAGGTGAGCCCAGAACAGGAGGCCCAGCGGGCAACAGGCCAGGCATAGGGGTGGTGTCTGGCAATGGGATATTGTTGGCGTCGGAGGATCCCAACGGGAGGGAGACCCGATGGCAGCATACCCACCTTCTCCTTGTCACCTGGGAAGAAGGATTACCATCCCTGGGATCCAGCAGAGGGGCGCTGGCGCCTTGGAGTACAGCGAGCATTGCGACAAGCTCAGGACGGACAGGCCCGAGGTCCCGGCATCAGCTCTAACATTGGCAGGCGTCGGAGGCCGGCGTCCGTCTTATCAATGGGATCGGGTGGACATCGGAGGAGCCAGCGTCCGACTTATCGGACCAAGTGCCCGATGAAGGCCGTGAAGGAGGGTGGCCTTGGCAGGCGCTTTCGGTGCGTCGCTGCCGGAGGGTCGGGCATCATAGCATCCTTACCCGGTGTGGCCGGAGGAGCTTGACGTCCGACTTATCGGGCTGCTCGAACCCTGCCGCTTCAGTCCTATGTGTAATTACCTACTGCAAGAGCCCTCTCAGTAAGATCTAAACTGACTGGCATAATAGAAATATTTAACGATTGCAGACAGAGACTTTTAACTGGGTCACTGGCTGAAGGTTTAAAATCAAATGCAGAATGCATATTCCTGAGCAAACCTTGGGAAGTTAGATCCTCCTGTGGAACAGAAGATGAGCCTGGGTCTGAAGAGTCCAGGATAAAGAAAGAGTCTCCATCCCCACCCTCAGAAATGATGAGGTTGGGATCAGACTCATTCACCTCCATACCCTCTCTAGAGAGGGTCATAGAGGAGTGGATTGCAGACCCTCCAATCCAGAACGTGGCCTTGGCAACACCGACCCCAAGGAACAAGGAGCCAATGCCAATGGTGGTACCATAACTGGAACTGAATCCGGCACCTTGGAGAACCCCGTCACCAAGGGTGACACCAGAACTGGCACAGAGCCAGACCCAGAAAGGCCTAAACCCGGCACCTACAGTGGTGCTGACCTCATCGCCAACAACCATGCCAGCACTAAAGTGACTGGCAATGGTACTCAGGATGGTCCCATCAGAGTGACGCTGAATGGGAGTGCGATCAGTGGGTCAGAAGTCAGCTGTGCGGTCAGCAGCAAGGGCCCAGGGGCTGTTGCTGGAGCCAAACACTACTCAGCTTGAGGACCACACCTGCAGCTTCAGTTCCACAGACCCCAAAGGGCCAGGGACAGGCTCCACTGGCAGAGACAAATGAGCCAGACACTCCACTCACTGCTCCTTAAGAGCTGCCCAATGATGGAACTGTCCACGGAGTCCCCACTTACAGAAACAGGAGGCTCGGAGACAGTGACCTAATAATAGAGGCCTCTGGTGATGCCAATGGTGCCCGTGAAAGCCTCTGACTCTACAAGAGTGACGTCTTGCAGCAGACCTCCCAAAGGGCGACCTTGAGCAGTACTGCTTCTTCTAGTTCTGTAGGAAGAAGAACTCGAGGACAAGCAGCGTCAAGAACCTGACCAGGATCGGGAGCAGGGCCCGCTTCATTTGTGCTTCGGGAGAACTGTCCTTCCACCCAGGCACAGGGCTGCCTGTCATCAGATCCCTTCCCGATGGGGACAGTGAACCAGACATGTCCCTACTGCCAGAGCAGCTTGCCTGAGAAGTTTCCCCTATCATCGTAATCCATGACTATCAACATATGACCCAGTAGGGTTGTTAAAGACTGACAGAAAGTTGTTTTATAAAATCATTAAACTGACACAAAATGACAAACGCTAGCTTTAAACACTAAAACTGAGAGAACTGAACACTGCTGCCATACAGACGTGAAGTTCTGACTCCGTGGGCAGCAACATCATCACTGAAGCACACTCAATGGCAGGAAAAAGGAACTGAGCTGGTTTAGGGCTGGTGGCGAGGTAAGCTATGTAGCATGAGCCAGTCTCGCTGTCCACGTGTGCAGCTTGCCTCAGCACCAGCCACCCTGAAAGATTCTGGCTCCTGCAGAGTCTTAGTGCCTCTGGCTAAGACCCATTAATCTGAATCAATGGTGAAGACCTATTCCCAGAAGACTGGGTTGTAGGCAGCCATGACAGGTGCTGTGTGGAGGGAATGAGGGCTGCAAACTCAGTTTGCTCCAGGCCTGTAATGAGATCTTAATGGGATGCAAATGACCACATAGTGCCCTGCTATACTATGAAGTCATCTGCATATGGAAGTATGGATATGGAGGGATTAACCCACAACAGGTTATGGGTTTACTGAGCATTAATCCATGCCCGGGGGTTAGAGTCACAAGGCAAAGCCGAGTGACTTTGACCACCCAGGTGTGGATAATGCTTAGTAAACTCACACCCTGGAGTGGGTTAATCCTCTTATAATATGGGCAATGTTACGTTAGAGGTTTACCAAAGAAACAGTAAAATAAAGCCCTGTGAACATGCAACTGTGGGTATATCAGGATTAAGCAATGATCAGGTGACCTGTTTGGATGAATGAAAAGACAGTATTTTCAGAATCCACGATAAACAGATTGCTCCAGGAGAAAACTGCTATTTGTGGGCCCTATCTGCCAGTTTACTCCTGCAAGCCCCATAGCACCCCACTGACCACCTACCTCATAGTCGCCACTAGGAGGCTGTGGTTTGCAGGTGTAACTGGAATACTGCCTGGCTTGTATATTAGAACATGCCATTTATGCCTGCTATGTGCTTCAGCATGTTCCAATATACTGTAGTCTACAAGTACTAATTTCTCCCGGAGCAAAATAGTGGAACATCGAATGCCTTGGCCCTGT
The DNA here is from genome assembly GCA_016271365.2 of Neoceratodus forsteri. Classification (NCBI taxonomy): domain Eukaryota; kingdom Metazoa; phylum Chordata; order Ceratodontiformes; family Ceratodontidae; genus Neoceratodus; species Neoceratodus forsteri. Next base: position 11,515,712 of record CM057450.1, on the reverse strand, counting down.
TGTTTTAAACCTGGGATTGCCACTACTGTAGGACAGGTCTCCCTTACTGACTGCTTGCAGATATGGTCAGCCAGTGCACCCTGAAGACAGTAACTGACCCTGAGGATAAATGACCACATAATCAAGAAAAGGGGTGACTCTAGAAAGAGTTTAAGGAGTGGCTTAATATCTGTTTTTGCACCACAACCGTTCTAGAAAGCGAAAAAAACTTCATACAAGTTTAATTCTTTGTTAACCGAGTAAGGCCCACTAAGCTTAAGTCCTTGTTTTCAGGGGTGACCCGGAGCTTTGATGTGGTTAAGTGATCTGCTCAGAGATGCACAGTATGCATGTGGAGGTTAAGGGAATCAAACCCAGGTCTGCTGGATGTACCAAGCTCATTCACAGCTCATTACTCTAACCTCTAGGATATAATGCCAGAACTTGTGGGCCCTATTTTCTTTTGGTATCAAATAGTCATGCCAAACACTGACAGAACCTATAAGTTTAAATAAACGGTTCCCAGTCAAAAAGCAGTAACTAAAAATGTTTTATCAGAAAATAGTAAAAACCAGTAAAATTTTTCAGTAAAATACAATAATTAGGGTTTTAAAACAAAATGTGGTCAGTTCCCTCAGGCAGGACCTACACTGTCAAACATTCGCTAAAAATACCACCAACAGCTTAATCTGGTTCAAGGTCTATTGGCATTCATCTGTATCCCCTCCCTCGGGTCGTGCCTGAAAATAGGCAGAATTTGTCTAGTGCACTTACCCGTCAACAAAAACTAAATAAGTGGCCTTCTCTAATTCCTGGGATGCAATTGGGAACTGGAGAAACCATAAACAACAGCAAATTATAAACACTGTAACTATTGCAGAGTATTCAAACTCTAACCATAAAACAACAAACAAAAGAAAAAATAGTAAAAGTTGTTGACCACAAAATTGGAGTTGACTTTGGGGTGACTGCTGTCTTCAGAGGAGAAACAAATCTGACACTGGAACAGAAGGGTGAGCATGACCACAGTTCAGAGTTTGAACTTGTATTCCACATTCCATGATTAGTATTAAGTTCCATGTCTGGGATAGTACACCCTGTGGATTGATGCCATTTGTGGGACGTCTGACTGATGGATTCCTATTGTTCAAAAGGAAGTGACGGCAGAGTGGTTTGCCAAAACAGACTGGAAAGGGCTGAGAAAAGAGGGATCTGCTAGAAAGAGGAGAGCTGGGAGTGGACAAAATATAACTGATCTTTGCAAGGGCTGAGAGGAGGTAAATGAGTCTGGAGTTACGGAGATGGAGTCGCCGCCACCGTAATGCAGAGAAAGCGACTTTTACCATGTCCCATACCTGGGTATCTGGGGCACTTTGGAGTAGAAAAGAGAGTTTCAGGAGGGCACTTCAGGAGGAAGCTTCCAGCAGCCCGGCCAGGACACACTGCTGCACAGCTTGTCTCAGCCTGGCCTGACCCCATACGACGCAATGTTCGAGTCCACTTCCAAACCCAGGTTGTCTGCATGCCAGCATGATATTCTGCTACTTGGCCAAAAAAGCAAACCAGAAAATCTGGTTTGTGAAGCCAGAACTGTGCTGGACTAAGAAATTGCCGAGATATCTAGAACCAGTGACTGATGCAGCGGGGGCTATCAAGGAATAATGGAACTGGGTCCAGACAATCAGGTATTTGGAGGGGTCAAGAATACAGAGGATCTCAAGGCCAAAGGAGGTCCCAGGGAGGAGGAGAAAGTACCAGCACGGAAGGACTCAGCACAGTTGATGAATAGTTGTTGAAGGTATCAGCAATTTCTGAGTCAGCAGAGTAGAGGGGTATCAGCAACTTTATTTAGGCTGCCCAGATGATCAAGTAGCAGAATGTCATGCTGGCATGCAGACAACCCGGTTTGGAAGTGGACTCGGAACATTGCGTCGTGGGCAGGCCAGGCTGGGACAAGCTGTGCAGCAGTGTGTCCTGGCCAGGAGGGCTGGTGGAAGCTTTCTCTGCCACAGTGACCCCTACAGCTGGGCCAGGGAGCTTGCTTCTGGTACAGGAGGCGCACTGCGTGGTGCATGAGGCTGGCAGGCTGTGCCCATGCCTGAGAAGGTGGAAAGAGCTAGCAAAGAGAGAAAATGGATGAGAAAAACAGATACCATGACAGACCTTTCCCAAGGCTATTAGATTCATCAAGATTCAGAAGAGGTGGTGGCTCTTCATCATGGTCCTGCAGAGGGAGGAATGCTGGTCCCAGATTCAAAAGAAGTCACTAAGGAAAAGTCTCCAAGAAGGGAGAGGAGAGGAGATCAAAATTAAGAAATAAGTCAGAGAGGATACTCCTTGGGGGTGCTTTGGGTCTGTGGACATTCCTAATACAAAAGGTGGACAGATGGGTGCAAAAGCTATCTGCAATGATACCTGCAGTGACAATCCTGAGGGGCTGGGTGCAGAAGATCCAGATGACAAGAGAATGGTTGTGGGATCTCATGTTGAGGTGGGTGGGGTCATTTATATGCTGCGTGAGGTGTCCACCCTGGATATTACAGGTGATTTCCTTAAGAGGATCAGCACAACCAGTTTATATTACAGTTAAGGGAAACAGAAGTGGTGATCATCTCCAGTAGGGCATCACTAACAATACCAGGGCACATTATATGCCACTGATGTACACTGGGAGGGGTGGGGTAAGGTGATCTTTACAAGTAAGAGCTCATAGGATTTAGGGCTACAGGAGGCATGGACCACCTCAGAAATGAGGCCATGCGGAATTAACATAGCCACTCTTCCCTACAGTTTCTCCAGTTCTGTCTGTGGAAGAGGTAACGAGAAGAGAGATATCATTCCTGATCTTTTATCGAGCCACATCTCTGAGATGACCACATCTGGCATGATTTGCAGGGTCCAGGGTCTGAGCTGATACTAATCACAGTAATGTGGATTACTCTGTAGCACCGCCCCCACACCCCTCATCAAAATAAATTATACAAGTTAAGCTTAGGAAAACATTACTGTCAATAAAAATGGGTAGCATGGTTTGAACTCAGTTTCAAAATGTTAAATATATTTTAGAAAAAAGTCTGTCATATAATAACTTTACTAAACATATATGGCATTTTAACTGCTATGCCTTCTAAAGCTAATGACAAAAGCAAATTGCTAGAAAAAGGCAAATCATTTTGTAATGAAGTGAAAGTCTGTACAGCACTTTTGTAGCACTATCTTAACAAGACCAGGCTAACCTGTTTGACAATTTATGGGATTATATTTCATGTACAAAGTCCAACATTCCCTTAAACAAACTATTTAATACATTTCTTGAACAGTAACCCCTACTCTATGCCTCTAATCTTAACCTTTCGCTCATTCCACTTTAAGAGCTTCAAGAATGACAAGCACACTACTAAAAGCACAGCTCCACTGCGACAACTGTTATGACAATAAACCCCTGCTTTGTTGTAAGATAGTAACTGAATATTATGACACCATCTGCTACACCTTAAGGCATGGAAAGGCTAGTTCAGAATGTGCACCTCCTATACTACCTGCTGAGCAAGACGAATTCTGAAATTTAAGACAACTAAATAGATACGTTTGAAAGATAGTATGAGCTGGGAAGTGAAAGTACTTGCCAGACAAAGTACTATATTACGCTTTATATTCAACTCAGCTTGCTGAGCAAGAAAAAGCAAGCCAGAAAATCTGGTTTGGCAGGCCAGAACTGTGCTGGACTAAGAATTTGCCTGAGATATCCAGAACCAAATTATGTCAACCCATATATAACCATAATAACAACTTCTCAGATGACCAAAACACAAAACAACTGGGAAATGCTGGAGTCGGGAAATCTATGTTAAGTTTGGAAGATAAAGCCATGGACGCCAATATTAAAACAGTAGGATTCCCAGTGTTCTCTGCAGGATGTTCAAAAAGCATGGTAGTTATTCCAGCCTGACAAAGGCAAAGAAGGGGATGCACCTGTTTTAGAACTATAACTAAATGAGACCTACACTAAGGAATTGTTAAAAGAATGGTGGGGACTATAGCAAGTGAATCAAAGGCAGCACAGAGGCCCCCTGCTTCATCAGTGCCAAGTGATGACAGAGGTTCTCTACCTATTCTAGGATCCCTTTCAATTCTTCACTCTCCTTTCTAGGTGCGAGGAAGGCAGAGAATGAAGACTGGGTGGGGGTGGTGAGCCCTGCCTGCAGCTGAAGTCACAAAGGAGATTTAGGGTCAGCCCAACAAAAGATAGGCACTGACATCAGAAAAGGCTGACATGCTCATCTAAGTCTGCCCAGCCCTCTACCTGTAGCATGATGTGAATGTCACAGTTGACACGAACTTCCCCACCCGCCATGACAACCTCCCTGTTATCCTCACCAACTCGATATGTCTGTCCCACCCTCACTTGAATCCCTCCACTGATTTGGCCCAACGGTCCATCAGCCTGTTCTACTTATTCCCCACCCTCTTCGTAAGAAATATTTTTTGATGTCCTTCCTGAGCCTCAGTCTCACCAGTTTCTTTGAGTTCCCCTTGTGCCTGTGTTTCCACTCATTGTGAACAGTAACCCAGTGTTCACCTTGCTTATACCACGAAAAAACTTTCCAGGTTTCAATTTTGTCCGACTCTCCCTCCTGGTCTCTAGGGAATACATGTTGTGGTGTCCCACAGCCTCTCCCTACAGGACTTCTCTTGCTGCCCCTGAATCATCTTTTGTTGCCCTCCTCTACACCACCTCAATACTATCCCTTTTTTATGAGTGTGGACTCTGGAACTGCATGCTGTACTCCAAATGCAGCCACACCAGAGATCTGTGTAGGACCACCGCCTTGCTTCTGCTGCTGAACCCCTGTCTGTGCACCCCAGCAGTCTATTTGCTTTCAGCACTGCTCTTTTGCATTGCACTGTGCTGAATGCTTTGAACTGTCTGCTATTAAGACCCTAGACCCTTCTCTGTCATTTTTTAACACTACAGCTCTCATTTGGTGTGCTGTCTTCAAGTTCGACCTCTATGTCCACAACTTTGTGCTTTTTTGCACTGAAATTTAGTTACCAGACCCTTGACCATTTCTCCCATCTCCTCAGATCCAACACATTACTGTCCACTCTACCAGATTTCTCCGTCATCTGTAGATAAATGCATCTTCCCTGGATCCATTCTCTGATGTCACAAATACAGATGCTAAAACTACTGGTCCTAATACTAATCACTGGGGAACTCCAATGGAGACTTCCTATACCCTGAGAATCTCTCATTGAAGGGAACTCTCACCAATATACAAGGAAAACATGGGACCTATAGGTCCTGATTAGCAAAATGCACTCATGGTACATTTTAAAATACCTTTCAGTGTTGAAATTCTGAACTTTATTTGGTTGATGCTGTGACCCTCTGCCTGCCATTACTGTCCCAAGGTCTTCTGTGGTCAGCCCTCTGATGATCGACTGACAGACTGAGCCACAAGGGACTCTATCTGTCACTATAGTTGACCAAAAGGAAAAATACTGTAGTAATACTGTTTCTTCCAAGCTGTCCTTTAGCATCAGTAACTAAGTGCAGTAAGCTGACTAGGGTTGAACTGTCTCGGAGGTGGAGCCATGAATATTCATATAATGAGTAGGTCATTCAGAAAAGAGCAGGTGGGTGTGCTAAGTGAAGCCTACTCAGAGGGCACCAGAATTTTTGAGGGAAGAATGGGAACATGCCCATGTTAGTGCGGACCAGCAGGATCAAAAATCATGCAACAGCATGAACAGAAAACCACTGAAAAACAGAAACATTTTGCTTTAAATGGAATTCAAAAACTTCAGGAACAAATTTGGCAATAACAAGGAAGCAGAATCCTCTTTAGAAAGGTTTCTGGGGAGCAAGGGTGGGAGCTTACTGATGCTAAAGGACACCTTGGAAGAAACAATATTAACACAATGAGTAATTTTTCTTCTCTCCCAGGAGTCCTTTCACATCAGTAACTAAGTGCAGACTACAAAGCAGTGTAGTTGGGAGGTGGGTACAGAACCTACTTAGCAAAGAGGCTCTGCAGGACCACCCTGCCAAATCTGGCATCAGATCTGGACTATACATCCAGGCAGTAATGCTTTGTGAATGTGTACTGTCTTCCATGTGGCTGCTTTGCAGACATCAAGCAAGAAATATCCATTGCTGCTGCCACTGTGGTAGCAGTGCCCCTAGTAGAGTGAGCCCTGAGGCCCTCAGGGGCTGTTCACCAACCTTGTCATAGCAGAACTGAATACAGGTGATTATCCAATAAGAGACAGTTCACTTAGTGGCTGGCCTTCCTCTATCTACCTCCCAATAGGTGAGGAAAAGCTGAGTAATGGAGCCCTGAACTGCTTGGCGTGTTCCAAGTAGTAGGACAGGGCTCTCTTCACATCAGACTATGGAGCCTCTGCTCCCCAGGAGTGGATTTTCAGTGAAGAAAACAGGCAGAGTGACAGACTGGTTAAGGTGAAATTTAGAGACCACCTTAGGCAGAAACTTCCTGTTTGTTCTGAGCTCTACCTTGTCCCTGTGAGGGATAATGTAGTTGGGATCTGTGCAGAGTGCTTGTAACTGTGAGATTCTTCTGGCAGAGGTAATGGCCACTAGGAAGACTGTCTTCCAAGTGAGCGTATTTCAGGTGGGCCATAGCCATGGGTTCGAAAGGTGGCTCCATGAGCTTGGCAATGCACAACTAAGGTCCCAAGGAGGAACAGGTTCCCTAATTGGAGGCTGAAGGTGGAGAAGGCCTTTAAAGAAGTTTTAGAAAACAGGTAATGAAATGATTGTCTGCTCCTTGCCTATGGACAGGTAGCAGAAATTGCAGCTAGGTGCAGCTTTAGGATGAGGCCTCAAGGCCTGAGGTCTGAAAGTGAACCAAATAGTCCAGAAGATAGGGGACCGATGCTTTGAGAGGATTGAAATGCTTCCACTTGCACCAAAAGAAAATCTTTTCCACTTGGCTGCATCGTTTTCTTGGTACTAGGTTTCTTGGCCATTCTCAGGAATCTATGGACCTGTTCTGAATACTGGGATTCTGGGTACTCCAACTCCTCAAGAGCCAGGTTTTGAGGTGAAGAGACTGCAGATTGGGATTAGTCACCCCATCTGAGGAAGAGTCAGGAAAGAGTGACTGAGGGAAGCCAGATTGGCTTGCTGGAAGCCAGGACTAGCAGGAGAGAGTACTACGATTGCCTTGGCAAATCCAGTGCCACCAGGATCATTGTTGCAGGCTGGGACGTGAGCTTCAGCAGCACTCTGTAAATCAGAAGGAAGGGAGGAAAGCCATAAAGGAACTTCCCTGACCAGTCCAGGGACAAGGCATCTGTTGGCAGAGTCCCTAGTGCTGGAGGCCTGCAGCAGTATAGAGGAAGTTGATGGTTGCGGTGTGGTGCAAACAGATCTATTTCTGGTGTGCCCCACCATCTGAGGACTGTGGCAAGGACATGTTGGTTCAGAGTCCATTCATTGTGCCCCTGACTGATCACAATGAGGGCATCCACTAGAGTATTGTCCTTGCCTGGTAGGTGTATGGCTGAAAGGCTGATGTTAAGGGAGTAGACCAGAGACCAGATTTTCATTGTCTCTGTACTAAGCACTTGGACCTTCAGCCACCCTACTTGTTTATGTAAAACATTGCAGTGATGTTGTCAGCTGTGATTTGCACCAAATGGCCTTTCAGCTGCGGGGCAAGAGACTTCAGAGCAATGTAGATGGCTCTGAGCTCCAGCAGATTGATGTGGCTTACAGATTCCTTGGGAGTCCAAATGCCACTAACAGAATGGCTGTCCAGATAAGCTCCTCACCCCAGGAGGGAGGCATCTGTGGTAATGATTTTTGTGGGAGAAGGCAGTTGGAAGGGGAGTCCCACTGACAGACTGGTAGGATCCTTCTACCAGTCCAGAGCTTGGAGTAAGGTTTTGTGACTAGAACCAGCAAGGACAGAGAATGTCATTTTGGGACAAGTAAGCCCGAAGGTGGTACTGTATATACCTCATCTCGAATCTGACCCCTGGAGCGACAGCTGTCATGGACATCATGTGTCCCAGGAGCTTTAGAAAATGTCTGGCTGGCCTGGGCTGGCTCAAGACAAAGGAGTTTGCCAGTGACATGAATTTTGTACCCTTTCAGCAGGGAGAAAGGCCCTGCTTTGCCGATATCAGTTCTGCCCCAATAAAAGTGAGGAGCTGAGCTGCAGTCAGATGGGACTTCTCTTCATTTATGAGGAATCCAGAGACTGCAGAGTTAGCTTTCTAACAGTGAGGGCCTCTTGCACCTGCAAGGCGTCTTGCCCACCAGGAGCCAGTCTGTCCAGGTATGGGTAGACTGAAATGCCCTGTTTTCTGAAATAAGCTGCCACCATAGCCAGGCATTTGGTGAATTCCTTGGGGCGGAAGAAAGGCGGAAGGGCATAGCTGCAAACTGGTAGTGCCCTGATGGTAGCCTGGACCTTACGAATTTTCTGTGGGACTGTCTTATTGGAATATGAAAATAGGTGTCCTTGAGATCCAGGGAGACTAGCCAGCCTCCTTGCTGAAGGAATGAATCACTGTTGAGAGAGTGACCATACTGAATTTTGGTTTGAGTAAGTGCCTATTCAGGTGCCTGAGGTCGAGAATAAGTCGCCACTCCCCATTTTCTACTCTGCAAGGCAGTATCTGGAATAGAGACATTTCCTCTCTGGGAGGAGGTACTCACTCTATTGCCTTTGCTGAAAGCAGCTTCTTTACTTCCAGCTCCAGAAGAAGTTTTTCTGTAGGAGTTTGGCGGTTTGATAGAAAAGGACTCCCGAGAGGTGGAAACCTCTGGAACTGAAGGGGTAGGCCCCAGAGACAGCACTAACATGCACCAAAAGGCAAAGTTGCATCCTGCCCAAAATTGACTCCTCTCTCCTTTGCCAGTGAGTCCATATTAATGGAACTACCCTATAACAATATTCTAAAGAAAGAGAAGGTGAACTGTTCAAAGTATGCCATTGATTATGTTTTGACGCCAGTAGGTTCCTCTTCAGACCCACATTTTTACACCAGTGAATCCAATTCAACTCATGTTTTAAACCCCCACCGTCAACGCTGTCACTACTAGGCCCTTTTCCACTATCTCCAGGACCCAGCTGTCTGAAGTTATGAGGGTCCAGGACTGGAGGTAGTGGAGAGCCTGCTCCCAGGCAGATGGGAGGCGACCTGGACAGAGGAGTCAGGGCATAGACTGTGTGGTGGGAGCAGGAGTAGAGTACCTCTCCTGCCTCTCCCTCTGTAGAATCCCTCATTTGAGAATAGTCCATTGGCACAGGATAAGGAAAGAAGAGTCTAGGGAAGAAACCCTGCCCCTTTGTTTTGAGCTCTCTGTTGAGTAGGAGCCTTACCCTTGGCTGTGTTGCTCTGGTAGGCTGCCTGGTATTGTCTAACTTCTTCATGTAAGCCTCTGTTCTATCACCAAAGAGGGAGTTTTGGTTGCAGTGGAAGTCCATTGTTTTGGACTGGGTGTCCTGTGACAGGCTGGTTGTTCTTAACCAAGCGAAGTGCCTGAGGAAGATGGCATGGGTCATAATCCTGGAAGCTGCATCATTGTTGTCTGCTGCCATATGGAACTGAAATTTAGTAGCTTCCAAGGCAGTTTTAGCCTCCTCTAGTATGTCCTGGTCCATGGTATCCAAGTTATGCTGGGCAATAGCGGAACAGATTGCCATACAACCTTCTGGTGCTTACCAGTATAAGCCAGGTAGGAAAAAAGGCGCAAGAGGAGAGAGGCTGAAGTATAAGATTTTTTAGCCATGAAATCAAAGTCTCCTAGACTCTTTCTCAGGAGGTTGAGAGGAAGGGAACATCAGTTTTATCACAAGCTGCCTGCTGTACCACTCCATTGTGACTAGGGTGTACTAAAAGAAGTCAGTGTCAGTCCTAGATGGCTGATACTTCTTGTCTATTTTCTTGCCTACCCCAGACAGAGATGTAGGTGTCAGGAGCAGTTTCACTGTATTTTCCTGAATGCTTTATACTGTATAGAGGAGGACAATATGTTTAGGAGGCTGAAGACCCATCATATCCCTGTAGTCTTTATCCTCATCATCCTCCTGTGTGGAGTCCTGTGAGGGAGATCCAGGGTGTCCACCTTATGCTGTAAAGGTTAGCATCGAGGAAGCCTCCTGCTGATCACTGGGAGAAGCTCCAAAAGTGGGACCAGGGAGACATCAGGCTCAAATGGGCATTCCCCTTGAGTCATTGTCAGGTCAGTGCCATAGTAATCTTCACTGTCCCCAGGAAAACCTCCTATATGAGACAGGGCTGAACTGGGGAGTTGACCAGGACTGGCAGGGGTATTGAACATGGACCCCATGCCCGAAGAGTTTGGTAAAGATGCAAAGCTTTGGCCAATTCTTAAATCCCTTGTACATCTGGGGAGTATGTCCCTGGGCTCAATGTTTTAGATTTATCTTTATAGAAACATAGACTCTGATGGCAGATAAGAAAAAATTACTCACCTTAGTAATATTGTTTCTTCTAATGGAGTCTTGCTATATTATGACTAATGCAATTTGTCCCACCATTAGAACTGCTCCGGAGGTGAAGAGTTAACTTCCATGCAGTGCATGGAACTTAGGCGACTTGGTTAGAAAAGCTCTGTCAGGGATATTTCAAGCCGAAACCGTCAGATCTTCTGAGCAAAACTCACTAAGGCTCTGTGTGGAAGCTGCAACCTACACCAGCCAGCTGGCTACTAAAATATTAACACATTTTCTGGTCCCAACACCAAGACTCAAGTCAGGGACCAGAAAAAATAAGATAAAATAAAACAACACCCAAACACCCCAACAAGAAGGGGTGGAAAAACATAAAATGGGCATCAATAAGTGCCAACACTGGACTGCCCACCCCATACCCAAAGTAGAAGTTCTGAGAGGGCAGGCTGGGGGAGGTCATAATATAGCAAGACTCCATTAGAAAAACAACATTACTAAGGTGAGTAATTTTTCTTCAAACAACATGAAGTCTTGCTATATTATGACTAATACAACTACAGCAGTACCTCCATGGAGGAGGACAGAACCTACTTGGGGAATGAGGCTCTGAAGCACGGCTGTGCCAGACCGAGCATCCCTCCTGGCCTGGATATCCAGGGAGTAATGCTTGGTGAAAGTGTGTGTACTGTTTTCCAAGTAGCTGCTTGACATATCTCTAAGATAGGGATGTCTCTGGCAGCAGCTAGAGACGCAGCTGTACCTCTGGTAGAGTGAGCCCTCAGGCCTGAAGGGGGAACCTCACCCAGTTTTGATAGCAAAATTGGATACAAGAGACAATCCACCTGGCAATGGATCTCTTAGTGGCAGGTCTCCTTTCCCAACCTCACCATAAGTGAGAAATAGTTGGAGAGTCAAACCTGTGACCCTTAGTACGCTCTATATAGTAACTTAGGGTCCTCTTAACATCTAAGCTGTGCAGCCTCCTCTCACCAGAGGAGGAATGGTCAGTGAAGAACACTGGAAGTGAAATAGATTGGTTAAGGTGGAAATCTGAAACCACCTTAGGCAAAACTTCCTGTTAGTCCTGAGGACTACCTTATCCCTGTGAAAGGAAATAAAGTCAGTCTCCACTGATAAAGCCTGTAACTCACTTATGCGCCTGGCAGAAGTGATGGCTACTAAATACAGTTTTCCAAGTCAAATACTTAAGCTCTGCCGAAGACAGAGGTTCAAGGGGGTTGCATCAGCTGAGCAATGCAAACATTAAGATCCCAGGCAGGGGCAGGGTCCCTGAATGGAGGATTGAGTATGAAGCAATCCTTAAAAACTTGGAAAATACAGGGTGAGCAGAAAGAGAAGAGGCTTCCTTGCTGAAATAAAAGCAGAGACAGCTGCCAAATGCACTTTCAGGGTGGCTGGTCTCAGTCCCAAAGAATTAAGATGGACCATATAGTCCAAAACAGTGGGCAAATCAGCAGATCCGGAAATATGCTTCCCAGAACACCATATGGAAAACCTTTTCCACTTGGAGTTATAGGTAGCCCTGGTGGAAGGCTTCCTAGAAGCTTTCAAGATTTTGAGAACACCCTGAGAAAGTTGTAGATCAGCAAACTCTAACTCCTCAAGAGCCAGGCCTTGAGGTTGAGAATCTGAGATTAGGATACAGACTCTCCCTGGGCACAGGTTAACAGATTGTGGTTCCTGGGGAGACACAGGGAAGATGGACTGCTAAGGATAGAAGGAGGGTACCAGGGCTGCCTGGCCCAGTCTGGAGCAATCAGGATCATCTTGCAGGGCTGAGACCTGATTTTGACTAGCACCTTGAACAGGAGAGGGAAGGGGAAGGCATAGAGAAACTTCCCTTCCCTATTGAGGAGAAAGGCATCCAGGGGACTGAGCCCAACACTGGGGCCTGCAACAAAAAGTGGAAGTTGATGATTGTCTGGGGCTGCAAAAGATCTATCTGAGGGGTGCCCCATCTGGCAAAAACTATCCCCAGTACTAGGGGATCCAGTGACCATTCGTGATAGCCCTGGGAAATCCTGCTGAGAGCATCTGCCAGGACATTGTCCTTGCCTGGGAGGTGAACTGCTATGAGGAAGTGTTCAGGGAATAAGCCAGAGACCACAACTTCATCGCCTCGGTGCACAAGGCCGAAGACCGAGTGCCCCTTGTTTGCTGATGTACCACATTGTAGTGGTGTTGTCTGTTCTGACCTGTACCACCTTGTTCTGAACAGATGCAGAAAAATCCTGAAGTGCTAGAAAAACAGCTCTGAGTTCCAACAGATTGATGTGGAGCAGAGATTCCTGAGGGGACCACAACCCCTGGGTGGAGAGGTCGCCCATGTGAGCTCCCCATCCCAAGAGGGACGATCTGTAGTAAGGGTCAAGGAGTGAGATAGAGGGATGAAAGGCACCCCTTGTCTCAGATTGCTCTGATCCTGCCACCACTGAAGGGCCTGGATCAGGGTTCGAGTCACTGGGATTAACTTGGATAGGAATCTCTTCTTTGAGACCAGAAGGCTCTCAAATGGAACTGAATGTCCCTCATCTGAAATCTTGCTCCTTGCACTACAGCTGTGGAAGCAGCCATGTGTCCTAGGAGCTGCAGGAAATGCCTTGTTGGTCGAGACCTGCAGAGTGAAGGGCGAGGCCAGGGCCACCAGGTCCTTACCCTTTCTAGGGAAAGGAAGGCTCTGGCCTGCTTTGTGTCCAGTTCTGCTCCTATAAAGGTGAGTACCTGGACAGGTTTCAGAACTGACTTTGGAAGATTGAGAAGAAAGCCCAGAGAGGTAAGCAGCTGCTGGGTAACTTGCAGGTGTGATTTGACCTGGTCTGGAGACTGACCCACAATGAGCCAGTCATCCAGGTAGGGAAAGATGGCAATCTTTGCCTTCTTAAATGAGCAACTGCTACTGCCAGACATTTTGTGAATACCCTTGGGGCAGAGGTAAGGCGAAGGGCATTGCTCTGAACTGATAATGGCCTGAGGCAGTTCGAATCTGAGGTACTTCGGTGGGAGCTTCTGATAAGAACATGGAAGTAGGCATCCTTGAGGTCCAGGAAGCTAGCCAGTCCCTGGCCTTAGGGAGAAGTAAAATCATTCCCAAGTCACCATTTTGAATTTTGGTTTTAAAGGTGCTTGTTCAGATATCTTAGGTCCAGGATGGGCAGCCACTCTCCTGTCTTTTTGGGGTAAGGAAGTACCTGGAGCACAGACCCTTGCCTGGTGTGGGGAGAAACCCTTTCTACAGCTCTGAGAGCCAGGAGGGTTGAGACTTCTGTTTCAAGGCAAGAGTCTCTAAAGGGTTTGCAGGTGGAAAAGATCTGATTCTCATCTTTGGAAATTTTTGAAGCTGAGAACCAGACCCTGGCTCACTACTTCCAGGACCCACTTGTCTGATGTTAAAGACTCCCAGTCCTGGATGAGTAAGCCAGCCTGCCCCTACAGGTAATGGAGAACCGGCCCTGGGCATCCCATCAGGGTGCCTGTTTGGCAGGGGCTTTAGGCTGAGGGTGGGAGCAGGCTGCTTGTACCCGTCTGCCTCTCCCTCTGAAGAACCCCTCTGAACATAAGCTGAAGAGGAGGCCTGGGTCTGGTAAAGGCCTGTGAAAAGGCCTGCCTCCTGGGGGCTGCCTCTGAGGAGTGGCTTGCCGTTCCTTAGCTTGTGCACTCCTATAAGTGGTTCTATATTCATCCATTTTCTTCATATAATTCTCTGTCTGCTCCCCAAACAGAGAATTTCCCACCAGGAAAATCCATAGCCTTAAACTGGGTATCCTGTGACAAAGTAGTACACCTGAGCCAAGCCAATCTCTGAAAGCCACTGATGTAGCCATGACTCTAGAGGATACATCATTAGAATCCATGCAGCATGAAACTGCACCTTAGATGCCTCAATACCATCAGCAGCCACCTGCTCCAGCTCCTTGGCAAGCTGGCCAGGGACCTGTTTGGCTAAAGCCATGATAGTATCCCATCTAGAGTTTTGGTATCTCGCAACATAAGCCATATAGTTTGCTTGTCTGAGTCCCAAAGACGCTGCCGTGTATTGTTTTTGGCCATGGCATCAATCTTCCTGGAGTCCTTGTCAGGAGGATGTGAAGAATGCCTCTCAACTGTCACACATTCTGATGCGTCACTCATTTTGCCCTCAGAAATTCTTTGTCCCACATAGAAAAGGTGATATTCCATATTTCCCACTGACACTTTAAAGCAGAAATTCATAATACTCTATTATGTTAGGTTATCAGCAAACATTAGGAACACTAGTGCACTGTAGCCATTGTGTTCTGAGCTTGCAGTGCCATGTTTGATGATGTGTCACACATTTGGTCATTTGTCACACATCTTGTCACACATTTCTGTGAAGAAAGGTTGAGAGGTATGATGTGAAACCAGGGAATATTAGCTTTATCACAGGCTGCAGCCTGAACTACTAACATGGCTGCATTGCTGTGAAAGAAATTCTGTATCACGACCTGACAAAGTGTACCTCCTGTCCATCTTTTTATCTACAGGAGGTACAGAATTAGAAACTTTTAAAATTTTATTGTTTGTTTCCTAAAATATTTATGTAAAGGAATAGACAATCTCCTGGACTCTGGATATCCATCATCTCTACAAAGTCAGGCTCTCTTGCTCATCCACAGCCTCCTCTAAAAAAGCTGGAGGGTTTCAGCAACTTTTTATAAAACAGAAAATGAGAGGGGACTCAGCAAGCCTAGGGAGATTCTCCTAAAGGTCTGTCTGGGGAGATGTCTGGTTCAATGGGCACATCAGACTTTCAAAGTCCGTTCACACTGATCATAATCATCCTCCCCTCCTCTGGTTCATAAAACTCCTCTATATCATATTCTTGAACCGGTGGAACCGACCGAACCGACCTTTTGCCAGATAGTGGCGGTTCGGACGGAACGAGAAAGTGACTGGACAATCTGTATTGCCCTGGCTATCTCTGCAGCAGTTGGAGAAGGGATTTTGACTCCACCTGCTGACTTTCTAGTTCTCTTTGCTGGAACTGGCTCCTCAGTCAGCTTACGTTTGCCGAGGAAGTCTGGCCCTGGTCAGAGGCACTCCCTCTGGTTCGGTTGGCACGAACGGGCCAGCCATCGGGTCAGCGGACTTTTTGGCCTCTCGTTCCTGAGCCTACCAACTCTCTTATCTAGGGTAGCTGCAGGAAATTCTTGCAAATCTGGCAGTCTGCATTGAGGTGGTCAAACCCCAGACAATAAACACATGTGGTGTGGGGTCAGCCTTGGCAAGGCTTCCCCACAGACACTACAGTGTTGAAACCCAGTGGGCCCGGTTTTTCTTGGGTTTCTCAGACATAATGCCAGCCTAACCAAAAAACTTGCCCTTTTTTCAGCAGTGCCAGGCAAAGACACCCTTATCGGTTCCCAACCGTGTCACGGGTCGTGGAAAAAAAGCGTAAATGAAATCAGTTTTTTAGAACCGATAAGAACCCGGAACCGCCTCTAACAAGCCTTAAAAGCGCTTCAAGAATGAAGTTTAAATACAATCTGATCGGTTCAAACCGAACGATAAACATTCTAAGTTCCACACAGAAAACCTATCTATTACTTACAATACCATGGACAGAGCTTGAACCGATCGGTTTGCGGTTAAAATAATGATAATCGCGGTTGAATTTAACCGAGAAAAACTCTTTAAACCGAGAAAATGAACCGAGCAGCAGGAGGAATCTCGGATGACTGTTCAGTGAAGGATAAAGAATCTGGCGGTTTCAGTTTGAAATATCCTGACAGAGCTTTTCTAACGAGCTTGCGCTCTAAGTTCCATGCACTGCATGGAGTTAACTCTTTCACCTCGGAGCAGTTCTAATGGTGGGACAAACTGCATTAGTCATAATATAGCAAGACTTCATGTTGTTTGAAGACACTTGGCTCACCTAGTCTGCCCATTTCCTACCAACAGGATAAGCTGCAGATCCTAGTTAACCAACAGCCTATTTCTTTTTACCCACCACTAGAATTGCCTTATGTCTGTCCCATGCATTCTTGAATTCTCCACAGTTTTAGACCCCACAACCTCCTCAGGAAGGCTGTTCCATCGTCTACCCTCTCTGTGAAAAATACTTCCTCACATTGCCCTGAGCCGTCCCCCTCTATCTTCAAATCCGTCCCTTGTTCTTGCACATCTCTTTTCTGAAAGATGCTACCCTCTTGGACTTTGCTGATTCCACTGAGGTACTTAAATGTTTCAATCATGCCCCCTCTCACTCCTTTCCTCAACAGTATACACATTAAGCTCCTTTAGTCTTTCCTCATTGGCTTCTCTTGCAGACCCTACACCATTTAGTTGCCCTCCTCTGGACTGCCTCCATCCTGTCTATGTCCTTGCAGAGATGGTGTCTCCAGAACTGACGCAGTACTCCAGATGTGGTCTCACCAACTGTCTGTATAGAGGGATAACAACTTCCTGTTTTCTGCTGGCGATGCCTCTCCTATACATCCCAGTATCCACAGCCCTCCCTACTGCCTTCTCCATTGCTTACTAACCTTAAGGTCATCTGATATGATTACCACCCCAGTCCCTTTCCATTTTGTTGTATTTACTACCTCCCCCATTCGTACTCTTCCCTGGGTTTTGTTTCCCAGATGCATTATTTTGCACTTCTTTGCACTGAATCAAGGCGTCATACTTCTGACCTTTCCTCCAACCTTGCCAAGTCCTTCTCATCCTTTCCATGCCTCTTTGTGTATCAACCCTGTTGCAGATCTTTGTGTCATCTGCAAAAGGCATACTTTTCCTTCAGTCCCTCTGCAATGTCCTTATAAAGACATTAAAAGGACTGGACCCAAATTTTATGCTTTTGCCTAATGACATCTCTCCTTTGCTCGATAAGGAGAGAACAGTGACATGCCTTTCTTTCTGAGATTTCTTAGCAGGTACTTCATCAGTGACCTGGTCAGGTTTCTTTTACAGTTGGCCACTTCATCAGCGCCTTTGGAGTCTTGGGCTATTAGGCACTTCATCAGCAGCTTTGGAAGTTTAGGTTTATTAGGCACCTCATCAGCACCTTTGCTTCCATCTTTCCTTTACATGGCACTTCATCAGTACCTTTGCTGCTATTACTTTTAGGTTCAGCAGCTACTTCAACAACACCCTTGTTCTTAGATGGCCCCTCATCGGTAGCCTTAGCAGTCATTTCTCTTAATGTTTCTGCTCTGTTCCTTAGAATCTTTGAACAAAATTTAAAGCAAAGGGAACAGTAATGAGTTGGACCTAAACCACGGTAAACACAGGTTATAGGTATCAGCTTTTGCCACAATTCTGTGCACGTTACACAATTTTAAAACCTATGGGTCCAGTCCTCTTTTTGGCTTTTCTGACATGCCAATTTGTCAGAAAAAGTATGAATATTGGTTCCTAATAGGGATTAAGTTTTATAGCGGTCGGTTCCTCGCAGTAAAGAACCGTGATTTAAAACAGTAGAATAAGCAGCAAAACAATGAAACACAGAAACACAGAATTTGCGGCAGATAAGGACTGCTTGGCCCACCTAGTCTGCCCATTTCCCTACCTGATGGATAAGCTGCAGATTCTAGTTAATCAGCAGCTTACTTCTCGCCCCACTGGGTGCCTTATACCTGTCCCATGCATTCTTGAATTCTCCACAGTTCCTGACTCCACAACCTCCTCAGGAAGGCTGTTCCAGGCATCCCAACCATCTCTGTGAAAAAATACTTTCTAACATTACCTCTGAGCCATCCCCCTCTATCTTCAAATTGTGCCCCTTGTTCTTGCACATCTCCTCTTCTAAAAGTTACTACCCTTTTGTGCTTTGTTAATTCCCTTGAGACACTTGAAAGTTTCTATCATGTCCCCCCTCTCCCTCCTTTCTTCAAGCGTATACATATTAAGCTGCTTTAGTCTCTCCTCGTATGTCTTCTGGTGCAGACCCTGCACCATTTTAGTTCCCTCCTCTGAACAGCCTCCATCCTGTCTATGTCCTTGCAGAGATGGTGTCTCCAGAACTGGACGCAGTACTCCAGATGTGGTCTCACCAACTGTCTGTATAGAGGATAACAACTTCCTGTTTTCTGCTGGCGATGCCTCTCCTATACATCCCAGTATCCCACAGCCCTCCCTACTGCCTTCTCCATTGCTTACTAACCTTAAGGTCATCTGATATGATTACCACCCCCAGTCCCTTTCCATTTTGTTGTATTTACTACCTCCCCCATTGCGTACTCTTCCCCTGGGTTTTGTTTCCCAGATGCATTATTTTGCACTTCTTTACTGAATCCAAGGCGTCATACTTCTGACCTTTCCTCCAACCTTGCCAAGTCCTTCTCATCCTTTCCATGCCTCTTTGTGTATCAACCCTGTTGCAGATCTTTGTGTCATCTGCAAAGAGGCATACTTTCCTTCAGTCCCTCTGCAATGTCACTTATAAAGACATTAAAAGGACTGGACCCAAATTTTATGCTTTTGCCTAATGACATCTCTCCTTTGCTCGATAAGAGAGAACAGTGACATGCCTTTCTTTCTGAGATTTCTTAGCAGGTACTTCATCAGTGACCTGGTCAGGTTTTCTTTTACAGTTGGCCACTTCATCAGCGCCTTTGGAAGTCTTAGGCTTATTAGGCACTTCATCAGCAGCTTTGGAAGTTTTAGGTTTATTAGGCACCTCATCAGCACTTTGCTTCCATCTTTCCCTTTACATGGCACTTCATCAGTACCTTTGCTGCTATTACTTTTAGGTTCAGCTACTTCAACAACACCTTGTTCTTAGATGGCCCCTCATGGTAGTAGCAGTCATTTCTCTTAATGTTTCTGCTCTGTTCCTTAGAATCTTTGAACAAAATTTAAAGCAAAGGGAACAGTAATGAGTTGGACCTAAACACGGTAAACACAGGTTATAGGTATCAGCTTTTGCCACAATTCTGTTGCGTTACACAATTTTTAAAACCTATGGGTCCAGTCCTCTTTTTGGCTTTTCTGACATGCCAATTTGTCAGAAAAGTATGAATTATTGGTTCTAATAGGGATTAAGTTTTATAGCGGTCGGTTCCCTACTGATAAGAACCGTGATTTAAAACAGTAGAATAACAGCAAAACAATGAAACACAGAAACACAGAATTTGACGGCAGATAAGGACTGCTTGGCCCACCTAGTCTGCCCATTTCCCTACCTGATGGATAAGCTGCAGATTCTAGTTAATCAGCAGCTTACTTCCTCCTCGCCCACTGGAATTGCCTTATGCCTGTCCCATGCATTCTTGAATTCTCCCACAGTTCCTGACTCCACAACCTCCTCAGGAAGGCTGTTCCAGGCATCCCAACCATCTCTGTGAAAAATACTTTCTAACATTACCTCTGAGCCATCCCCCTCTATCTTCAAATTGTGCCCCTTGTTCTTGCATCTCCTCTTCTAAAAGGTACTACCCTTTTGTACTTTGTTAATTCCTTGAGACACTTGAAAGTTTCTATCATGTCCCCCCTCTCCCTCCTTTCTTCAAGCGTATACATATTAAGCTGCTTTAGTCTCTCCTCGTATGTCTTCTGGTGCAGACCCTGCACCATTTGTAGTACCCTCCTCTGAACAGCCTCCATCCTGTCTATGTCCTTGCAGAGATGGTGTCTCCAGAACTGGAGCGCAGTACTCAGATGTGGTCTCACCAACTGTCTGTATAGAGGATAACAACTTCCTGTTTCTGCTGGCGATGCCTCTCCTATACATCCCAGTATCCCCCTCCCTACTGCCTTCTCACATTGCTTACTAACCTTAAGGTCATCTGATATGATTACCACCCCCAGTCCCTTTCCATTTTGTTGTATTTACTACCTCCCCCATTGCGTACTCTTCCCTGGGTTTTGTTTCCCAGATGCATTATTTTGCACTTCTTTTGCACTGAATCAAGGCGTCATACTTCTGACCTTTCCTCCAACCTTGCAAGTCCCTTCTCATCCTTTCCATGCCTCTTTGTGTATCAACCCTGTTGCAGATCTTTGTGTCATCTGCAAGAGGCATACTTTCCTTCAGTCCCTCTGCAATGTCACTTATAAAGACATTAAAAGGACTGGACCCAATTTTATGCTTTTTGCTAATGACATCTCTCCTTTGCTCGATAAGAGAGAACAGTGACATGCCTTTCTTTCTGAGATTTCTTAGCAGGTACTTCATCAGTGACCTGGTCAGGTTTTCTTTTACAGTTGGCCACTTCATCAGCGCCTTTGGAGTCTTAGGCTTATTAGGCACTTCATCAGCAGCTTTGGAGTTTAGGTTTATTAGGCACCTCATCAGCACCTTTGCTTCCATCTTTCCCTTTACATGGCACTTCATCAGTACCTTTGCTGCTATTACTTTTAGGTTCAGCAGCTACTTCAACAACACCCTTGTTCTTAGATGGCCCCTCATCGGTAGCCTTAGCAGTCATTTCTCTTAATGTTTCTGCTCTGTTCATAGAATCTTTGAACAAAATTTAAAGCAAAGGGAACAGTAATGAGTTGGACCTAAGCACGGTAAGCACAGGTTATAGGTATCAGCTTTTGCCACAATTCTGTGTACGTTACACAATTTTAAAACCTATGGGTCCAGTCCTCTTTTTGGCTTTTCTGACATGCCAATTTGTCAGAAAAAGTAGATATTGGTTCTAATAGGGATTAAGTTTTATAGCGGTCGGTTCCTCATGATAAGGAACCGTGATTTAAAACAGTAGAATAAGCAGCAAAACAATGAAACACAGAAACACAGAATTTGGCACGAAGATAAGGACTGCTTGCCCACCTAGTCTGCCCATTTCCTACCTGATGGATAAGCTGCAGATTCTAGTTAATCAGCAGCTTACTTCCTCCTCCACTGGAGTTGCCTTATCCTGTCCATGCATTCTTGAATTCTCCCACAGTTCCTGACTCCACAACCTCCTCAGGAAGGCTGTTCCAGGCATCCCAACCATCTCTGTGAAAAATACTTTAACATTACCTCTGAGCCATCCCCCTCTATCTTCAAATTGTGCCCCTTGTTCTTGCACATCTCCTCTTCTAAAAATTACTACCCTTTTGTGCTTTGTTAATTCCTTGAGACACTTGAAAGTTTCTATCATGTCCCCCCTCCCCTCCTTTCTTCAAGCGTATACATATTAAGCTGCTTTAGTCTCTCCTCGTATGTCTTCTGGTGCAGACCCTGCACCATTTTA
The DNA here is from genome assembly GCA_016271365.2 of Neoceratodus forsteri. NCBI lineage: Eukaryota > Metazoa > Chordata > Ceratodontiformes > Ceratodontidae > Neoceratodus > Neoceratodus forsteri. The sequence continues at coordinate 11,494,108 of CM057450.1, read as the reverse complement.
GTTACCCTCCTCTGAACAGCCTCCATCCTGTCTATGTCCTTGCAGAGATGGTGTCTCCCAGAACTGGGCGCAGTACTCCAGATGTGGTCTCACCAACTGTCTGTATAGAGGGATAACAACTTCCTGTTTTCTGCTGGCGATGCCTCTCCTATACATCCCAGTATCCCACAGCCCTCCCTACTGCCTTCTCATTGCTTACTAACCTTAAGGTCATCTGATATGATTACCACCCCCCAGTCCCTTTCCATTTTGTTGTATTTACTACCTCCCCATTGCGTACTCTTCCCTGGGTTTTGTTTCCCAGATGCATTATTTTGCACTTCTTTGCACTGAATCAAGGCGTCATACTTCTGACCTTTCCTCCAACCTTGCCAAGTCCCTTCTCATCCTTTCCATGCCTCTTTGTGTATCAACCCTGTTGCAGATCTTTGTGTCATCTGCAAGAGGCACACTTTCTTCAGTCCCTCTGCAATGTCACTTATAAAGACATTAAAAGGACTGGACCCAAATTTTATGCTTTTTGCTAATGACATCTCTCCTTTGCTCGATAAGGAGAGAACAGTGACATGCCTTTCTTTCTGAGATTTCTTGGGTACTTCATCAGTGACCTGGTCAGGTTTTCTTTTACAGTTGGCACTTCATCAAGCCTTTGGAAGTCTTAGGCTTATTAGGCACTTCATCAGCAGCTTTGGAAGTTTTAGGTTTATTAGGCACCTCATCAGCACCTTTGCTTCCATCTTTCCCTTTACATGGCACTTCATCAGTACCTTTGCTGCTATTACTTTTAGGTTCAGCAGCTACTTCAACAACACCCTTGTTCTTAGATGGCCCCTCATCGGTAGCCTTAGCATCATTTCTCTTAATGTTTCTGCTCTGTTCTTAGAATCTTTGAACAAAATTTAAAGCAAAGGGAACAGTAATGAGTTGGACCTAAACACGGTAAACACAGGTTATAGGTATCAGCTTTTGCCACAATTCTGTGTACGTTACACAATTTTAAAACCTATGGTCCAGTCCTCTTTTTGGCTTTTCTGACATGCCAATTTGTCAGAAAAATGAATTATTGGTTCCTAATAGGATTAAGTTTTATAGCGGTCGGTTCCTACAGTAAGAACGTGATTTAAAACAGTAGAATAAGCAGCAAAACAATGAAACACAGAAACACAGAATTTGACGGCAGATAAGGACTGCTTGGCCCACCTAGTCTGCCCATTTCCCTACCTGATGGATAAGCTGCAGATTCTAGTTAATCAGCAGCTTACTTCCTGCCCCACTGGAATTGCCTTATGCCTGTCCCATGCATTCTTGAATTCTCCCACAGTTCCTGACTCCACAAGCCTCCTCAGGAAGGCTGTTCAGGCATCCACAACCATCTCTGTGAAAAATACTTTCTAACATTACCTCTGAGCCATCCCCCTCTATCTTCAAATTGTGCCCCTTGTTCTTGCACATCTCCTCTTCTAAAGGTACTACCCTTTTGTACTTTGTTAATTCCTTGAGACACTTGAAGTTTCTATCATGCCCCCCTCTCCCTCCTTTCTTCAGCGTATACATATTAAGCTGCTTTAGTCTCTCTCGTATGTCTTCTGGTGCAGACCCTGCACCATTTTAGTTACCCTCCTCTGAACAGCCTCCACCCTGTCTATGTCTTTTGGGAATGGGGTCTCCAGAATGCACGCAGTACTCCTGATGGGGTTTCACTAACTGTCTGTACAGAGGATAACAACTTCCTGTTTTCTACTGTTGATGCATCTCCCTATGCATCCCAGCATCCCAACCTCCTTACTGTCTTCTCACATAGCTTGCCCATCTTTAGGCCATCTGATATAATTACTCCTAGGTCTCTTTCAATTTTTTTGTTGTTATTAACTCACCCCCCACTGTGTACTCTTCCCTGGGTTTTGTTTCCCAGATGCATTCCTTGCACTTCTTTGCATTTAATCTGAGCTGCCACAGATTTGACCATTCCTCCAACCTTGCCAAGTCCATTTCATTCTTTCACCACACCTTGTGTATCAACCCTGTTGCAGATCTTTGTGTCATCTGCAAAGAGACATACCTTTCCTTCAGGTGCTCTCCAATGTCACTTATAAAGACATTAAAAGGCACCAGTCCAACTCCGAACCTACGGTACCCCACTAGATTATCTTCCTTTCCAGAGAAATAAGGAACCGCTATTAATATAACAAGAACCATCAAAATACACTACGCGATTAAATTTTGCTTCAGAAAACTAAAAAGACTGTGGAAAAAAGGAAAACGTGGTTCCCAGGAACCAGTTGGAACCACTAAAAACACCTTGAAAAGTAAAATGACAAAAATACTGACAGACTCAGCACACAAGAGAGAAAAGGGCCAAAGAGAGGTCCTCTCTAACTGAGAGAGCACCTCATAGGCAGTGTTCTCAATCAGCTGGAGAAAAAATTCTGGTGCCTTCTGGGCAAGCTCCACTCAGCACACCCTCCTGCTCTTTTCTAATTGGCCAACTCATTATATGAATATGCATGGCTCCACCTCAAGGCAGTTCAACCTAGTCAGCACTGCACTTAGTTCATGATGCTAAAGGACTCCTGGGGTGAGAATAGTAAGAGCAAGCTTGCTTGATCGATTGGTACCACTTGCAGGGTTCTCAGCATCCTGAAGGGGTCAAGTGAGCCTAAGCATATCTCCTCTATTCCACCTTGCCACTATCTTGACTTTCCATGACTACTAGCAGGGTCAATGCATCCTGATGGACTATTGATTAGGCCCCATCCTCTAAAGGTGCAAATTCTCTTCCCTTCAAGGGTTCAATTCTCCCTCCCTCCGCTCCGATCACTCTCTTAATCCTATCTACTGACCATCCCAAACCCCTTGCAGGGTACCCCATATCCTGAAGGGTTATCTCTGGGTTAGGTCCTACTCCCCTCCTAGCATTAAGTCAACCTCCTCCTTCTCTCTCCTCCTCTTTAAATCCCTAGAGCCTTATCTCCCTTTCTATCTAGCCCCAGCCCCCAGGGATCCCACATCATGAAGGAGTTTCTCTGGGACACTGCCTTATTTCATTCTCTCTGGTCCCCAGTCCCCTGCAGGGTTCCTCGCATCCTGAAGGGACTCCAGGGACCGACTCTTCCCCTCACCCACCTACCTCTTCCTTTCCGTTCCCCCTTTTCTTTCACGTAAGCACTTGTTTACTTATTAACCCGGCACTTATTACTGTCCATCTTTCTACCCATTATCGTAACACTGTTTGTAACACTGTTTTGTAACATCTGCCTTACAACTGTATGTTAGCAATTGATCTTGTAACCAGATATTTAATGTCTCATTCTATTTTTGCCCTCCCCAAATCGCTTTTGAGGAGCAGTGACTTGTCGCTCAGTGTGCCTTCATGGTGAAACATTTCAATAAATAAAAGAAGTGGAACAAGCGCCCGTATCTCTTACTATTTTTAGGCAACTATACTGGCAGATAGGAGTCTCCTACATAGCCCGTCAGTCGCGTCATCAGAGGGTTGGCTGTGAGGGACTTTGGGACAATAATGGTGGGAACAGGGTTGCAGGACCAACCAGATAAAGTTCACGATTTCAACACAGAAAGGTATTTAAAAATGTATTGCAAGTGCGTTTTGCTAATTGGGCCCTATAGGTCTCATTTTACTTGTAGATTGGTGAGAGTTCCCTTTAAGATTTCCCTTTGTGTTATCCCACCTAGCCAGTTCCTGACCCATCCTGTAATCTTGCCCCCATCCCCAAGTTCTCTAATTTCTTATGCATTCTCTCATGTAGGGAATGATTCAAGGCGCTGCTGAAGTCCAGCTATAGTCGTCCACTGCATGTCCTTTGTTCACTGCCTTTGTGATACATATGAAAAATCATACCTACCATAATTCTTGATCTTCTTGGATGAAGTCTCCACCACTCATTTCAGCTGATGGGATGTCGCCGGAGCTAGGACCCAAGCGGAGCAAACTTTTTGCAAGGGCCGGGCGCCAGAGATGGAGCCACGAGTGCACCGTGAGCCCCGGCTTGTCGCGGTAAAGACTAACTTTCAGGCGTCGACCCTCCAACCGCCTCAGTACCTTTTTCGAGGAGGTGCAGCGTAACTAACCTTGAAGGACTAAGCTAAAAAAGGAAACAATATAGTCCAAATGACCCGTGTAAGAAGGGTCAACAATGAAGTCTTCACAGCCCAGCCACTGAGGGAGTGAAGACCAAACAAATAAAGAGAGCTCGGGAGATGGAGGGTGGGTGTGTGTCAGTGGTGGAGAGTTCATCCAAGAAGATCAAGAATTATAGTAGGTCACGTAATTTCCATATCTTCCTGGACATAAAGTCTCAACACTCATTCACACTAATGGGAGAGTACCGTGCTAATAATCCCCTGAGATGGGCGGCAAGAGAAACTAAGAGCTCACAATTCAGGACAGAAGTCTGTTGAAGATAGTCCTGCCAAGCGACAGATGTCATCTGGCATGGACATAAAACATATTATGTGCGAAAGTATGCACTGAGCTCCATGTAGCGCACTGCAAATATCTGCAATGGGCACGTTGCGGTTCCCCAGAAATCGTGACTGCTCTAGTAGAATAGCGTACACTCTGTCTTCCAGCTAGACTTGCGCCATAGAATAGCAGTGGCAGAGACATGCTACCAACAACGCTGAAATTCACCTAATAGCAACAGGTTGACAGCGGGTCTCGCTAAAAAAACAAACAGTTGCTGAGCCTTGCAAATTTCTTTTGTTCTATCGAGATAGAATTTCAGGGCTCTCTTTACATCTAGAGAGCGAAGGTTCGTTCACCTTCGTTCTGGAAGTTAGCAAAGTAGGTAGGTAGGACTAAAGGTTGGTTTAGATGAAATTCTGAGATAACCTTGGAAAGAAACTTAGGCGAGTCCTAAGAACTACTTTGTCCTTGTGAAATACAGTGTGGGGGGTGTCTGTGACCAGAGCATGTATTTCAGAAACTCTATGGGCCAAAGTGATGGCCAACAGGAAAGCCATTTTCCAAGCCAGGAACTTCAACTACTTGGGTAGCTAGAGGCTCGGAAGGTTTCCGAGTGAGCATGTCTAGCACAAGTTAATGTCCCAGGCTGCGACTGGATGTTTGATAGGAGGTCTGATATGCAGAATGCCCTTAAGAAACCTCTTAACTACAGGCAACAGAGCCAGAGACAAGAATGCACGGTTCATGACAAACTGAAATGGCACAGAGATGAACTTTGACAGTAAAGTACTGCAGGCCTGAATTTGAGAGTTCAAAAGGTACTCCAAGACTTTATTTGGTGGGCAGGAAAAGGGTTTGAAGAGGATTTTGCACCAGAGAAAGAAACTATTCCATTTGGCTGTGTAGGTTTTCTACAGGCTGGTTTATGTGCCGCAAGAGAATATCTGAAACCCTATGGAAACACTGAACCTATTCACCTCTATCTCTTCAGGAGCCAAGCGTGAAGGTGCGCCTTCAGATTGGGATGACCCACAGGCCCCTGGGTCAGAAGGTTCATCTGAATGGGAAATGCCTTTGGGAGGGTTGCTGACAGACTGTTGAGCAGCGGGAACCATATCTGTCAAGGCCAGAAGGAGCAATGAGAATCTTTCTGTCTTCCTGAGACTCGAATTTGAGAAGCACCCTCTGAATTAGAGGAAGAGGAGGAAGGCATATAGAAAGCATTTTGTCCACTGCAGCCTGAGCATCTTGACAGAAAGTGTCAGTTCCTGGATTTCTGGAGCAGAAGAGAGCAGGTTTGCACTGAGTGGAGATGCAAAAGGTCTTTGAAGAGTGACTGACGGCACTGAGTCGAGACCACTCTTGAGGATCTGTCTCCGTTCGCTGAGACGGTCTGCCAGTTCGTTCTGCATGCCTGGTAGGTAAACCACATACATTAGAGCCTTGTGCTCAGGCACGCTCCCAAACTCTCATAGCTTTCCTCGTAATGGGTAGAGTGTGCATCGCCCTGTTTGTTGATGTAATACATCACTGATTTGTTGTCCGTTTGAAGGAGAATGTTCTTGTGACAGAGTATGTCCTTCAAGGCCCAGACTGCACAGAGGATGGCTCTCATTTCCAGGACGTTTATGTGAGCCTGGACTCGTCCTGATTCCATGTACCTTGGGTGTGGAGTTTCTGGCAATGAGCTCCCACTCCATCAGGGACACGTCGGTGGTAATGGAATATGAAGATCCAGAAGAGCAAGGATACCCTTCTAGAAGCTTGTTCTCCTGTGACCACCAGGTGGTGACCTTTTAGAGGTTCTGTCACCTTGATGGGAAAGGACTGAGGCGAGTGGATGGGGACCACTGAGTACTGAGCATCCACTGAGAGGTTTTCATGCGGAGGCGAGCTAGAGGTACAGTGAACACAGAGGATGCCATGAGACCCAGCATCCATTGCATCAAGATAGCTTGAACTGAGCTGTTTTCTCTGATGTATCGGGCCATCTGTAGGACATCGCTCCTTCTGTCCTCTGGAAGAAAAGCTTTACTAGGAGGCATCAGAACAGTTCCTATAAAAAGTTTCTGGGAGGGCTGCAACTACGATTTGTTGCAATTTAGCTAGGACTCCCATGGATGTGAGGAAGTCTGAAGCTTTGACTACAGTGTCCAGGTTCCCTGCCTGGAAGGGCTTGCTAGAAGCCAGCCGTCCAGGTATGGAAACACGAATTCAATTTTCCTGAGATGTGCCATGAGAACTGCACAACACTTTGTAAAAACTTGCGGCGCGAGGAGGCCCACAAGGGCAGGACTCTGTACTGATAATGTTGACCCAATGCTACAAACCTCAGGTATTTGTGGTGCTTTGGGTGTATAAGAATGTGTTGGTAGGAATCCTGCATGTCCAGGAGGGCTAGCCAGTCATGTTGATGAATCAAGGGTAGAAGGGTACCTAGAGATATCGTCTTGAACTTTCCTTGTAAAGGAATTTGTTTAACTTTCTGAGATCCAGAATGAGGCACATATGCCACCAGTTTTCTTGAACTAGAAAGTAATGGGAGTAGAAACCTGTGTTTTGTTGGTCCAGTGGAACTACTTCTACTGACCTGTTGTTCAGAAGGCCTTGTACCTCAGGCATAAGAAGGTCTGACTGTACTGTTGACAGCCTTGGCTGTCGTTTGAGAGGATGATCCGAGGAGGTTTCTGAAAGACTGAGTGAATACCCCTCACGGATTATCCGGAGGACCCATTTGTCTGATGTTATAGACTTCCATGGTCGATGAACTGAGTCAGATGTCCTCCGCCGCTTAGGAAGAGTCCCCTTGGGCAGTTGAGGTGGGGCCTGGGCCAAGAAATCTGAAGGTGGCACACGGCGCTTTGGGGCCTTGTGCCTTCTGCTGTGTTTTCCTTTGTGGCTGCAGGGAGTGGTATTTGTTACAACCTCCCTGCCTCTGCCCGAAAGGACTGATGGTTATGAAACTGGCGTTTACTGGCACCCCAGAGGGGGTCGGGTGTGGGTTGAGCTATCTTAATGGCTGACCTAGTCTTCTGTGTGGCTTCCAGAGTTTGTTCCACAGGGGTCCGAACAGATACATACTGTCGAAGGGTAAGGCCATGACCTGCTGCTGGGCATCAGTCAGTGAAGCCCAGTGCAGTGCCAGGGTGCAGCAGGCACAAATCGCCGCCCGCCCGCTGCTCGAGGAAGCAGTTTCGGCGTCTATTGCAGCTTTAACCTGTTGGTTATTGGACTCGATGCCCCTGGTTATAGTGTGAAGTAGCTCTGAATTAGTTTCGACTCAGGCAGAGCTTCTACCATTGCTGAGTGAATGCCAAAGAACATATTCATATTGAGAAAAATAGCCCTGGTAGCTGGTGTCACATACCCAGGGTGGAGGCAACAAAGACTCTCTTACCTATGGTGTCTATCTTATGAGATTCTTTATTAATAGGCAGGGCTGAGGAAGCCTGAGGGAGGATGGCCTTGTGGTTCTCTGCTATGACTACAATGGGATCAGCAAAAGCTTGTGAGGCCAATATGGGTCGATTCTTGGGAGCAGCATGCTTTCTATCAATGGACTTAGCCATGGAAGAGATGAGAGCAGGATTGTTCCATACCATCTGAGAAAGAGGCCCAGATGTTAAAAGGGTTGCGCATGGCGCCATTGATTATTGTGCCATGCACAACCCACTGATCTTGTGATTGCGATAGCAAAAGAAAAGTGTGCCGCACAAATCACCGCAACCGCGGGCGCATCAGTAATATATCTTGAGGCACAGGTAGAGGTGCGTGCCCATGCATAAAATGCACAGTCCGATATTCAGCCTGGGCATGCAGAGTTATGCAGGAACAACCCCTACCTGCCTGCACAAAGTTACACTGAAAAAACCAGGAACAAGTCGGGGCCACCCACAGGTGAGTTGCCGCATTGCAAAGGCGCAACACAGCAGCTGCCACCTGTAGGTGGCCATAATATTCCCTTGCCTGTAAGCGCCCCATGCCCGATCGCAGGCATCAATCACCCCGCAAAGTCCAATATCCTGGTGGTCCAGTGGACTGCCAGTAGCCCGATCAGCGGGCATAACTGTATCCTCCCGAAGTCCATGCCATGGTGGTCAGTGGACCGCGGTAGCCGATCGCGGGCATAACAGTATCCCGGTCCAATATCCCTGGTGGTCAGTGGACCGCTCGGAGCCAGTCGCGGTGACATTCCTCATCCCCCAAGTCAGAAATTCCTGGTGATCTAGTGGACCCACCACCCGCTCCCCGTCAGCCGGCGGGCAGCCATATCGAGCTGTCAGTCAGAGGGGCGGGGTGGCAGGCAGGTGAGGTACTACCGCCCGCTGGCTGGCCGGGGTGGAGCAGGGTGGTGGGGCTCAGTGGGCGGGTGGGGTGGGAGTCCACTAGATCACCAAGGATTTCGGACTTGGGGAGTGAGAATCCGCCCGCGATCCGGGCTCCGTGTGATCTACTGGACCACCAGGGATATTGGACTTGAGGGGATACAGTTGTGCCCTTGATCGGGCTACTCGTGATCCACTGGACCACCAAGGATAGGAAGCGTTCTTTGTCCCTTACGGGGGAGGTCGCGAGGCGGGAGCTGCAGGGCGTCAGTCCCGATGGCTGTTGCCTGGTAGGGCGCCAGGCACAAGTCGTTGAGGGATCGGCACACCTGCATACTAATCGCATGCAAATGGGGCCGTAATCAGATACAAATGGCCCCATTACCTTGCATAAATTATGGCCCCATTTGCATGTCACCCTTTGAATATCGCGGGTGCTGTGCATGGTGCAGTGGCACTTGTGCCACTGCATCTCAATACTCCACTCTGACCACTTGCTCTGGCGCGGTTCCGCGCGCCATGCACAGTGGGGTGGCCAGGGTGCGATATTCCAAAGCAGTTAACTCGCCAGCGCCAACTCAGTTGAATATCACCCTGGCCCACCCCTGCGCAACAAATTTGAACAGCACACGGCTTGCGCCACAGGCTGGCGCCAGTTTGAATATCTGGGCCAGAGTCTCAAAAAGATGGTTGTATTGGAGAGTTAAATCCACAGGGATCTCCGAGACATGTAGGTATTAGAGTCTTAAAAGCTTCCCAGGATCGATTTCTGTAGTCTGTAGAGAAGAGTGGAATTAACATTTTCAGCAGAGACTTAAAGGAAAGGTCTTAGACCACAGGCTCTGCAGCAAGATTAACTCCTGCTCCTTCAATATCATCACCCAGACAAAGATCTGGGTCAGGCTCAAATCATCTCCTGACAGTCCGGGGGACTGTATGGACAGGAAAGGAGTGAAAGTCAGAATGGAAATTAGAACAGAAAAGAATCGGCGTCAAAAAGCCCTGGAGGCTGGAGCGGCACTGCGCAAGCATCAGCACCAATGAAGAACATGGCGCGAACCCGAAATCCGGCGCCGCCGAGCCAGCCTGGCATGGCACTGACGCAAGATCACGGTGCTGACAGAGCCCCTCGGTGCCACGGACGGTGCAGACAGAGCCCCTGGTGCCACAGACACTGCTGACAGAGGCCCTGGTGCAGCGGATGGCACTGACAGAGCCCTCGGCACTGCGGACAGCACCACCAGAGCCCTCGGTGCCGCAGGCGGCTCCGAGTGTCCCAAGGTTCCAAAAACTGCAATTTGGAGGAAAATTAACAGGAGATAGAGGCATCGTGTGGGACCCTGCGCGCAGCCATGTGAGGGGAAAACACCTGAGCACAGAGTCTATGGCACGAAGAAGGCACCAGCGACTAGGAAGGTCCAACCACCTATCCGGTCTCTTGAGCAGCCGAAGGCCCGGAGTGACCAGATCAGGCAACTGGACCAACCTCCAAGCCCATTGCTCCAAAACAGCAGCCCTGTTGAAACTGCTCATCGGAGGTCCATCCAATAAGCGGGATGGGCTCCGATGTCAAAAGTCGGGCACCTGGGCAGAAACCCGGTGACTCCGAGAGGAGTGGACGGTGCCCAGCCCCAACGATCGACCGTCGACCACATGAACATACCAGAAGGCACCCCAAGTGATGCCTTCTTTTTCTCCAACTTATGCGCCCGAAGAAGAACTCAAGGTCGAGCGGTGCCTTGAATGGGACCATTTCCTTTTATGCTTTGAGAGACACTTTCGTCTCCCTGAGCACTGGACTGTCCGTTGTCAGACCCACCCTCCTGGGAGGAGGTGGACCAGACCCAGCCTGGCTGACTGAACAGCTTTCATATGAAGTCTCCCTACCATCACCTGACCGCTCACGGTCGACTCCGTCAATAGAGGGCTGAAGACTTCTTTATTAATCAATAAATTTAATTAAAATCCACTCGGTACTTTTGAAAATAAATTACAAAGCAATAAACTGAAAACTATGCTGCTAGTTTGAAGTTTGACTCAATGAGCGGCGACATACGTCACTGAAGTGCACTTGAGCGGCAGGAAAAAAGGAACTGAGGCAGTTGGAGGGTTGATGCGAGACAGTCTTTACCGCATGAGCTGGGGCTCATGGTGCCGCTTCTCGCGGCTCCATCTCTAGTGCTAGTTCTCTTGCAAAAGTTTGTTCCGCTGGGTCCTAGTGCCTCTGGCGTACATCCCATCAGTGTGAATGAGTGGTGGAGACTTTATGTCATGGAAGATCAAAGGCGACAATCAGATTTGTGTGACACAACCGCCCACTGTGAATCTATGCTGTTTTTTGCAATGAATCAAATGGCACTCGGAAACATCACCATCCTCTCTTCAATAATGGCCTCAAGTAAGTTGCCCACTAGACATTAGCCTGACTGGACTAAGGTTCCTCAGTTCATCCCTGCTCCCACTCTTGCGCAGGGGTATGACATCAGTTGCACTACAATCTATTGGCACCACTTCTTTTCAGAGAACAGCTAAAAATGTCTGCCACTGGGGCAGGCAGCTGCATTTCTTTCAGCAATCTAAGGTGGTACCCATTCAGGTAAAGGATCTGTCAATCTTCAGACCCCTTATATCCCTAAGCAACCTCTCCTCAGTGACTGACATGTAAATTTGAACATCCTAAACTGCTGACTTTGAGACAGCATTCAGATAGTGGACCCTTGTCCTCTGCCACAAATACTGAGCAGAAATACTTATTTAGTATTTCTGTTTTACCCTGTCATCCTCCACCCACCCTTCACATTCTTCAGTCTATCCAACACTTTGGATGTTCCCTTCTTCCCAATCCAGCAGAAAAACACCTACCACCATTCTTCACCCCTTCAGCTATTCTCACCTCTGCTTCCAACTCTACCTTTTAAGCCTTCTGTTGGCATTTCTCATCTTGGTCTGGCACACTGCCTTGTTTCATCTGTCTGGTTGGCCTTTTTATTTTCTAAATCTGATCCTTTTCTCCATCACTGCTTCCTCCATCTCCTTTATATACCAGATTGGTTTTCTTCACCCCTGTTTTTTATTACAACCCTAACTCACAGACTATTTGCTTCAATCTTTTAATCAGTCCCTTTTACTATCCACCTTGCTATTGCCCGTCCTCTCCCGAATCAGTTCCCTCAGTATACCTAAATCTACTGTTCTAAAGTCTAAAAGCTTAGTCTGTGAGTACTATACTTGCTATTAGGCTCTAGTCTTATGTCAAACTGCACAGCCAGGTGATAGCTGGTTCTCAAGTGCTGTCCCTATTTGCAAGGACCAAATCCAGAATGACCCTTCCTTGTGGGTTCCTCCACCTTCTGTACTAGGAATGCATCCTGAAGGGCCCCTATCAGCTGTTGGTTTCTTGTACCACTGCTACTCTAGTGAGTAGTAGCATTGCTGCTCACTATGATGGCGACCTGGATTCAGAGACAAGCTTGGAGCACTGGGTGGCCAGGAAGAGAAGGACTGAGTATCCCAGCAGATGCTCTCTCTCCTTTGGGGAGCTCAGTGGGCTCTACTCTGCTACTGCTACCTGGGGATGATTCTAAGGCAACAGTTCAACAGGCAGTTGCTCAAGGGAGGCAGGATGTCACCTGACTTCAATGTGTGCTACGTGTGCTCCTAGCATCTAATGCCAGCAATGTCCTGAAAGGAGGACCTGGGCAGAAGGCGGAGAGAAAAACACCTGAGTACCAGATATTTTCAGGCTCCACCCAGCCAACCAAGTTCTGAAGAACCCATGAGATGGGGGGTGGCGAGGTGGTCGAAGGGGCAGGTTGGACATCAGGTGATCAACACGGAAATAAAGACAACACAGAACAAAACAGAAACAGGGTAATGTAAGACTGACCTGTGTAAGGGTTGAAATATACAGCATCTTTGAAGACTGTTACTATCATCTCAAACCTCTCTAATCCTCAGTTCTCTCTTCTTTTAACGCTGAGGTCTAACTTTAACTCACAGGCAAAGAATCTGAACTTCAGGAGGACAACTTACATTGTTCCTTTTCATACTGCCTCTGTTTCTCCCTGTGCCTTGTTACCTTTGGGGAGGGGAAGAATGTAATTTAATCCTGCCCAGACTTCTTAATCATTTATGAGGGACAGCAAACTTTCATTTTAATATGAAATACACCCCTGAGAGGCGAACAAGATCCATGAGGCAGGGTCTCTTGCAGGTAAACCCATCATGGTTGAAGTCAGTAGTGATAGAGCCTTCATGATTGCAGCCCCTGTCCTGTGGAATACTATTCTGAAATACCTCTGCGGGTCACCTCTACTGGTCTGCTTAAATCTAAACTCAAACTGTTTCCTGCAACAGGCTTTCCCTAACTGTGTTTAGGTTAGTTACTAAAATTTGATTTACACACTGACAGATTATTTTATAGCTATTTATTGTGACTTGATTTTATTGATTTATTTCTTTGAAATTTGGTGAGAGGATATGCCCATTCTAGCGCTCATATCCAGGTGTGACCGAGGAAGGGTTATAAGTGTGAGTGAACAGTAACCAATATAGTGACAACAACACCACGTGTACAGGACAATAAATTTAAGGTACCAATACTGAATTGCAGAAATATACAGTGTAAAACAAAGCAGAAATTGTGTAAATGAATGAGTTAACATGGTGGAACTACAATAAATGAAAATGCATTACCTACGTAATTCTTCATCTTCTCTTATATCTTCACCATTCATTACTGCTGGGTGTAAGCTGGATGCACGCACCCACCACGGGAGTGGTGTTTTTTTTTTTTGAGGGAGGGTTACGCTGCCCACTCAGCAGAACGCACTCACGTGGTGCATGAGGGCTGGCCAATATGCACCGCAGACTCCTCCTACATCCCAGTTCTGAGAGGCAAAATAAGTTAGAAAGAAGAGGCAAGGAAGCCGAGGGATAGACAAGGAAAGGAAACAAACTGAAAAGAAATAAGCCGAACAGATGACAGAAAAGAAGAACCCTACCGAAGGGACTGCAGACCTCACTCCTCAGGCGGCTCTGAGACAGGAAAGAAAAGGGTAGAAGAAAGAAAAGGATAGCGGGGGAAGGGGTCTGCCACGGCCATTGGGAAAAACTGGCATGAGCTTACCAGTCCTCAACAGACTGAGGACAAGGGGCAAGGATCCTTCCAGCTACAGGCTGTTATTAGGTGGCTCAATTGAACCATCTGTACAGCTTGTTTTCGAGAAGGCAGATTTCCTTCCCACCCAGCTATCCAATTAACACAACCTAAGCTAACAGCTGACAGATTGTCCCCAAAAGGGAAAATTATCCATTCGAAGAGGAGAGCCCCGACTAGGTGTAGGAAAAATTGAGTATACAGTCACATGACCAGTACTAGTACAGGAGCCCCTTCAAGAAGGGTGCAATATATTTGTGTGGAGAACAGACAGAGACAGGGAAGGAAACTCCTTCTGACTCCTAGGAGTGTCCTGAGAAGTACAAGCCGTAGGGAAAAAGTCCAGAATATGGAGAAGCCCCAAGCTGGGGACACCACAGCAAAGAGAATCAGAAAGAGTTCCCTCAGAGGTAAGGGTGAAGCCCTACTCACCCTCCTCTCAGGTCGAGACCCTCTGTGGCTTCAGAGAAGGAACAGAAGGTCCTGAGATACCAGAGGACTCAGCCTTCAATTGGCCCTCGGGGGGCCCAGCAGGAGGAGATGCCAGAAATGAGGCCCAAGGGGAAGGTGGGCGGGAATCAGTAATGAATAGCGAAGATACAAAGAGAAAACAATTACGGTGATGCGTAACTTCATATCTTCCCTTGTCAGTCTTCACCATTCATTACTGCTGTGTGAGTACCAAGCCCCAGAGGGGACCTGATGTTTAGCCCTGAGGAACAGATCCTCAGCCTCCTACTGGTGGAAAGCAGGAGGGAAGACCCTAGCCAATAGACTGAGGCAATCTAAGGCGGCTGAGGATGAGGGGGTGTCCCCGTGGCTATGGGGATGGAGGATGCCCTGAAGAATCCTCCTGCCCTGCAGAAAAACAGAAGGGTCCCTGAAGCGGTGGAAGTCACCTCGCCGAGGCAATGGGTGACAGTTTGGACAGACAAGCCATGCCATCTGCCTTATGCAGATCACTGTCCCTGCCAGTCTGGAAGCCACCTCACTGGTGTCATAAGGCGCCTTGCCTGGTGCCTTGCAAGCTCAGACCCTGTGCAGAGAGAGCAATGGCTTGTCTGGACTGTTCTGTATCAGGCATAGATGTCAGAACCTGAGCCAGCATCGACCATAGATGCCTGTTGTGAGCAGCGTGGTGTGCCTGATGTGAACCTATGCACATCAGCGCACAAGCTGAAGAAGCCTCTTAGTCCCCACATTCGAATTCTGCAGAATACAAATCCGCTGGTCGATCATGCACCAGGTGCCGAGGCCCAAAAGAAGTGTCTTGGGCTGTCAAGCCGAGGACAGGTGAGGTAGAGAACCTAGAGACTCGTGGGGGCACAATACCATCTCCTGCAGTCTGCGGAGCTGAAGAAGGGGCGGCTGGAGACTGCCGAGTGCGGATAAACGCCTCCTGGAAAGGGATTGGCCAGGAAGGCACTACGGTGGCAGTCCTGAATTCACTGGGAATGCATGCATCTGCTGCTCGGTATTGTCCCTGCGAACAAAGGAAATATGGAGCTCTGTGACCAGCCTCAAAGGAACCGCTGATATTCCATGAAATCAGCGTCAGAGGACAGGTGGACAGGAAGTTCCTCTCCTCAGAAGAGGAAGATGAGGAGGAAGTGGAGCTCAAATGATCAGAAGACTCCTGCGGGGAGGACAGGCAGAAGACCTGTTAGTCCATGGCCCTAACATAGGAAAGGAGCCATACAGTAGCTCTGAATGTCTCCCAAGTTAAAGGCCCCATAGGACCCACATGGCCTGTAAAGGGGGGTGTCTGCAGAGGAATGGCAAGCGCACCTGAGAAAAGTGTCCGGCCTCTGATGGGGCTCTGAGATCACGGAATGATGCCACCATGACTGGGGCCCTGAGACCACACCAGGTTTGACAGAAAGCTGAGAAGACAAACTCCGAAAAGAGCCCAGAGGGGAATCTCCTGTGATGTGACTGTGGCTGCATGTGTCCAGAAGAGCAACCCTCTGTGCTGCCACCAGAAGGTGCCCTCGAGGAAGGTGAGGTTCAGCACTCACGACTTCTCCCCACCCTACTTAAAGCGGTGAGATGCACCCCGCTCTTCGCCCCAACCTCGCAACCCCCCAGGACCCTGAGGCAGCCCTCTTTCTAGAAACCAGCATGAGGCTCCCTCTGTGCAGACCCCCGAGGGAGGCCACAGGAGCAGGATTCTCCGACCCTGCCGGGAGGCCCTAGTGGCACCAGAAATGGCAGCCGCCTGGCCCCACATGAAGAGGTACCCCTCCAAATCCTGAGCCATTACCCCAAGGGGATCCCAGGCCACCCCAGCCATGGTATCCCCAGAGGCAACCTGCTCCGGGGACTCAGGAAGAAGAACTCTGGGCTGCCTGACACCACAGCCTACACAGACCTCGACTCTGAAGATGGGTTGCCAGTCGGGTCTGCCTCTGAGTCATCTTCCTCCTCCTCCTCCTCAGGAGGAGGGGGACAAACAACCTCAGAGAGGCAACCCAGGAGCATCCCTGGTGATGACACCATGAGCGGCACCACCACAGGCCACGATGCCGCCAATGGCATTGCCCGAGTCCCGGTGCCATGGACAGTGCCAGAACCCAGAGTGGCACTGCCACCGGGCGCTGCCCAAATCACGAGCACCGTGGATGGCATCAGGATCTAGAGCGCACCGCGACAACAACATCAAGGGTCCGCCAGTGCCGGGCCCCGCAACTGAGGGCTGCAACACTGGGGAGTCTGCACCTCCGTGGAGGTGACTGCTGGGATGGCGCCAGCGACATGACTCAGGAGGAATCACAACACTCCTCTGGCACTGAAGAAGAACCTCCTCCTTGGTAAGGCTAGAAAGGAGGGCCTCCTCCCTGGGCCATATAGACCGGGAGGGGACCTGGAGAAGCATCTAGAGATCTGGCCTGGGAAGCTTGCGGCGACATCATCCTTCAAAAGTCAGTGGAGCCCTGCTGATCTTTAACACCGCGATTTCAGTACACGGCGGTACACAGAAAAACAGGCGTCGCGAGTGATCCATATCCTGATTGGGTCTCAGGTACCGAAGGCAAATATGTCGATCTGTGACAGAAAGTGCTTCCACAGGAGCACCGATGCATAGGAGCATGGCCCACCTTGGATTCACGCTTGGCCCCAGATCGGACATGATCGCACAAAATATCAAAAACAGCAAGATCCAAGCGCCGGTCAAAATATATAAAAAGAACGGTCTTACCGGGTTCAACGGTGTCGGGATGTAGAACCGGGATGAAGGAGCGGTCGAGAAACTCAGCATCGAAGGAAGGCTAATGGTGTAGAAACTTTTCTGACTTGCGCGGCAGGTGCGGCCTTGCCTTGGGAGAGACAGAACTGAATGGAAGAGGTCTACGGGGCCTAAAGGCTGCCCTACTTTACCCTTGATGCATTCACTACATGGGCGGCGCCATCAGCGCCGACTCCTCCCTCAAAAAAAGCTCCCATGGCGGATGCGCATCAAGCTTACACCCAGCAGTAATGAATGGTGAAGATTGACATGGGAAGATCAATAATATGGTGACAACGGGTGAATGTAAAGGAACAAAATAATGCAGGGTGAAAATTCATTCATTCATTTGTTGATTTATTTGGTGCGTACAGTGAGCAAAATGCCCATTTTCACATGTGAGCAGAACATGGAAAATAATAATACATAAACAATTTAAACATAACAGTCACAATCCATCAAGGATTTAAGACAATTAAACCATCTAAATTTGAACATAGAGACATAAGTACTAGAGGTAACATACTGAGGCAAATTATACAAATTAGTTGCTTTAAAGATATAGATCTTTGTCCAACACTAGTATATTTAAAAGGTAAATAAAGACATTTAACAGTCGACAGCTGGATAGCCCTGTTAGGAGATACAAATGGGAAAAGTTCAGAATCAAATATACTATGTGGACACTTGCACAAAACCATTCTTTGCAAAAGATAGCATGTTTGTAGTTTAGATAACTATCGAAAGGTAGAACATTCATGGTCCGATAACAGTTTACAATAATGGGTCCTATTAAGTAACCGGTAACAAATTGGCAAGTATCAGTTTACAATGATGGGTCCTGTTAAGTAACCCGATAACAAATTGGCAGACAGAGTTATAAAGAATCCTAACCCTGGATAAAAGTGTTTCACCTACAGCAGAGTAGCAAATATGGCCATAGTCAATTAAAGAGAATAAAAGCCCATTTGCCAGTAATCTCCCAACAAAAGTCAGAGACTTTTGACTAAAATAAATTAAAGCAATATACCCCAGCGGGTTATTGGGTATACTGGAGGATTACCACAGTTGGGGTGGATCGGTCACAGTAGCAGCCGAGGGACTAACTTTCACCTCCAGTAGTGGTAAATCCTCCAGTATACCATTCCCCGGAGGGTATATTACAATTATACTAAAGGCCCTGTTTGTTTCTGTAGAAAAAAAACATTTAAAGCGTCCGTTCATTTTCAAAGTTGCTGCCCATTTGTTTTTTACTGGAATGCCTACTTTCTCGGATTTTTTCACGAGTTCTGCGCATGTGTCAAGACTCGCTGATTGCCACAGCTACTGTTACAATTTTTCAGCTTATTTGCTGTCAAGAGAATGAACTGCATTTTCTTTTGTTTTTCTTTCGGGTGCGTTGCTTTTGGAATGGTGCAGCACTTTTTTTTAAGTTTTGAGGGCAGTGACAGAGTATCGGATGTCGGGTTACGACTAAGTAATCTCACCGTCAGTTTGTTTGCTTGGCAGTGGTGTGTTTGCGATGAGCGGAGGATTTGCCAGGAGTTCCTGATGCAGCTGGTGGTGGCTGGCACCTTTTCCAGTGGGTACTCTGGAGGATTTACAACACTGAAAAGGTGCCAGCCAGCCAATCAAAATGCATGAATTCTGTCCATTTTTGTGCCCATTGTATAATAAAAATAATTACTGTTTAGGCCATTAAGTAACTGGGCTGACAGCACTTTCAAATGCCATAATAATTAGCTTTTGAAATAATACACAGCCTGTTATTATGACACAGCTGTCAATCAAACCTATTAAAGTAAGAAAGCATAGGTTATTCACCTGTAACCTAGTTCTATAGGTGATACATGGTTCACATCCATACCCTGGTAATTCCACTGGAACAATATTATTGACCAGAAGCCTTTAAGCTAAGCTAAGCTACTCCCACCACCCAGGCGGTACATCCCCTGGCTCGCCCAGTGATATCAAATCTCAACATGCTGAAAGCAGGATCCGTGTGTCACCTGCCAGGGAGGTTGTGTGGGTTGTGCTGATGTGAACCATATACTGCTCCTAGAATTACGGTTACAGGTGAGTAACCCATCCTTATAGGGGCATGGACATCGTTCACTTATTTACATTCTGGCAGACTCCTAGCAGTTTTCTGGGAAGAAAGGGCAAGGTGCACATCCCTACCTGGCGAACAAAGATCAGAGAACCGAGGTCCCAGAACCTGCATCTTAGCATAACTCCAGGTTAATGCGGTAGTAGGAAATAAAGGTGTGTGCTGGCTTCCAAGCAGCAGCCTACAGATCTCCTGTATGGGGGCGTGCCTGAAGCAGCCACTGAGGTAGCGGTATGTTTGGTGGAATGAGTCCTAAGCCCTATGGGAGGCTCCCTACCAGCCAACCTATAACAGAGGTCGATGCAAGATGTAATCCACCTTGCAATCGTCCAGTCTGCCAGGCGTGGCTTCAGTGTAGGTGAAGAACAACTGGAAAGCTTGTCCCTGAACTCCAGCTGTGAAACCCACTTAATATGACACCTCTGCAGGTCCAAGGTATTGGGCCTGCAGTTGTAATCAAAAGATGGGCTGGTGAAATAAACTGGTAAGGTGAAACTCCGATACCACCATTGAGAGGAACTTTGGGGTGGGGTGAAGGGCAACTTTTTCCTCTGGAAGACTAGACAGGAGGTTCACTAAGGTGCCTGAAGCACCCCAATACTTCTGGTTGATATAATGGCCACTAGGAAGGCCATCTTCACGACGGTGTGACATTTCACACCTGTGCATTGGCTCGAAGGCCTGCCGCATAAGCATTGCCAAAACTAGCAATAAATTCTGGGTAGAGGTGGTGGTACACGATCAGGGACAAGTGGTCCAGGGCACTTGAAAAGCACTCCAACCACCTTCTCCTTGGCCACTGTCTGCTTACCAGACTGCACCCAGGATGCAGAGATGGCTGCAGGTGCACCTTAACGGTCGCACTCATAATCCCAGTTGGGAGAGGCACCAGAAGTAGTTCAGGATGCTAGCCACAGGACAAGCAAAGGGATCCAGCCCATTGCCCTGACACCAAATGGAGAATCTCATCCATTTGAAGGCACAGCATCTGTGACTTGACTCTTCCTGAAGCCTACACAATGGGAGACCATCCTCTGAAAGACCCAAGGCCTTGAACTCTAGCTGCTCAGAAACCAGGCCATAAGGTGCAGGAGTGAAAGTCTGGGTGCAGGACCACCAGCTGAAGTTTAGTCAGCAGGTCTGGGCAGAGGCAGTCACTGCACAGGCCGGCTGCTGAAGCTGAGGAGATCCAGGTACCAGATCGCTGTCAACAGTCTGGAGCTATCAAGATTACCTGCACCTTGTCCTTCTTGGCCTTGACCAGCACCTTGAGGTTCAAGGGAGAGGGTGGAAAAGGCATAAATGAGGCCTAGAGTCCAAGGCCTTGTGAAGGCATCCCCAACAGTGTCCTGGCTTGTGGAGGGCAGGCACAAAACAGCCTCAGTTTGGCATTCTTCCAGGAGGCAAACAGGTCCAACAGGGGCATATCCCACAGGAGAACAGGTGGTTCACCACCTCCTGATTCAGGGGCCGCTTTAGATTTACGTTTGTCCCCAAACCTGACATGATGAAACAAACAATATAAACAGCAAAGCTCACGGCCGTCAAATACAAAATAAAAGGCAGGTCTTACCAGCAGGCGGCGTCAGAAAATGAACTAGGATGAAGGAGCAGCGTCGAAAAGCGACAAGCGGCCTATAGCGCTGATCACTAAGTACAACTCCATGCAGCAGGTGCAGCCTCAACATCGGGAGAAACAGAACTGGGATGGAGGAGGAGTCTGCTGGCGCTAATGGCAACCCCTCGCGCATCACGCCCAATGCATCACTCTCGGTGACACCATCGGGCGCGACTCCTCTGAAAAAAACTCCCCGTGCGGGTGCATGCTTCCGGCTTATACCCAGCAGTAATGAAAGGTGAAGATTGACAAGGGAAGATCACAATGTCCCAGAACAGAGGCCCCTTCTCCATAGCTTCTGAAAAGGGCTTAAAAACTGCTCTCAGGTTAACCCCTTGAGTTCCCAACAGCTTTTGCAGTCATCTCAAACTATAATTATATACATTTCAACAGTAACACTATTTAATGTATAGACAGTGTCTATTAACCCGTTTTCAATCAGTTTATAACCCGATAATCCCATCATTATGACATCAGTATGCTGTAAACCTTGCTCAACTATGTCATAATGATGGGATTACTGAGATAGAATGTCACCACCTGTCAAAATTCTTGGAAAGGAAAGGTGATCTGCTGCTTGGACATTCGTTCAAAACACACATTCCATTCAGACAGTTACAGACCCACTGCAGTATAGATCGTAATGGCTAATTTGGCACTTCAGTTGCTTAACATTCAAACCAAGAGGCATTTATAGCCAAGCAAGAGAACACACACACATTGAAAATAAACTGTATTTTCCCCCACAGTGGCTAGTTTTCCATACACTATAAAATTCAATGCCTGAGTAACATTGGTCATCCTCGGATATAATCCCCTTTTGTAATTGCCATGACAACTGTAAACCTCTTAAGCTGCACTTTGAGGTTTACTTGGTTGTCCTGACAACTGCTTGAGGTGATTACATTGTATTAACCACTGTTACTCAGGCATTATCTCATATAATTTCTAAACAAAGGGATCCCAATATCAGTTACATTTCTACATAATGATTTGCGTGTAGGTATGTGGACAGTATTCGAGACACTTGGGTGTGCACTTAAAAAAGGTCTGTATTTTACTTTTAATTTATTAAAATACAGAATTTGTGCTCTGTACTGTTGCCAATGTGGTCAAGAGATAGTATGCATAAAAAATGGTGTATGTATTTTATTTTATTGTGGTAACATTTTAATAATGAAAATAGCCTTAAAAAGGCAGCCATTTTGTGACATGGCTGTGCTACACATCTTGGTGACCATTAAATTTACTGTATTTAAAACACAATACTAAAGTTTTCTTTTTAGTAGACAGAGTGGATATGTAGCGCCTCCCAGTGATTATTGATTTTATGCAGATGTAATTACATTTACATGACACCACATGTAATTTATTACTTTGTGCATTACTGTGGTGTCTTATATAACTGCATAATTTCTTTGTGTATTCTGCCTTTATGTGAGGTTTTTTCAGCGTCAGTTCATTGCTTAATGTGTTTCCCTTCAAATCTGCAATCTTAATGCAGTGGTACATAGAGCCTGCTGGAGCAGCAGCATCAAAGCTGTGCCTCTAGATGTCGTGTCCATGTTACCCACGTGGATGATGATGATGCTGGTATTGGTACAAATAGCCGGGACCTGAAGGTGACATCAGGCATTCAGTTTTGGTACTCTGGCTCTAAGCAAAACTGTTCTCTTCCGCTGCTTCTCCCATTTACCATTCTTAAAAACAGGTAGAATGAAGGGTCTTCCATTTTAAATCTGGTGTGTGCACAGGAGTTTGGACAGATCTCAGAGGTCTCCATTCACTAGAAAACATGATTTTCAGCATTCTGCTACAAAACAGCAAGTTAAAATTCTGGGAGGCATATTATATAGTGACTGGCTAAAGTGCAGCAGTCATTCTGTGTCACTTTGGGGACAGAAAAACTAAAGTATTCACCTTAAGACTACATGGTCCTGCTGTTTGTGAAGGGCCCCTCTTCAAAACAGAGGATGATTGGATTAGTGGGCTGTGCAGCACAATGAGTATATTAAAAAAAAACCTGGGAAGTATATCAGCAGAACTTTCCTCTGGTTTTGTGTAAATGGGGCATATTAAATAGCATAGTTTAAAGCTGTGTATGGGAAGTATATCAGCAGAACTTTCTTCTGGTGCGGTTAGTGTTTAAATGGGGCATATTAAGTAGTATATTTTAAAGTTTTATTTGGGAAGTATATCAGCTGAACTTTCCTCTGGTGCTGGCACTGTTTAAATAGGGCATATTAAATACTATATGGCTATAGTGCAGTAGTTGTTTTCTATCATCTTTGGGGGCAGAAAAGTTAAATTTGTGTGTTCTCTCATGGCCCAGCTGTTTGTGTAGGACCCATCTTTAAAATGGGGCTGTGCATATATGTGGCCAGTCTAATCAAATAGAGTTTTGTTTGAGATTTATAGATTTTTGTTTACAATCCATCCAGCAGGTTTTCATTGTATAATTAGATTTTTTCAGAATATTGCTAATATTGGTGAACTTTCCCTGGTGATGACTTTAATCATGTTTAAATGGGAAACAACAATACCTCTGGGGTTCCTACTGGTAAATTCTAAGAATGTGTTTGTTGAATGAATGCTGCATCTGTTGATGTGATTATGGCTCTATTTTAGAAGTGTGCATGTGGAATGAATATAAACCTGCACTCTTAAAATGTTTTAAATAAAATAAATGCAATTTGTGAGAGATGCTTATAATTTTGGAAAGAAGGGTGATACTGGCTCAGGTTAAGGTAGGGTGCGGTGTGTGCGTGTGTGTGGTGTTATTTTAAAAATGATAAAGTTGCCTTTCTTGATGTAAAATTATAAAGGAGCATTATTATATTGGCATACTGAACTAGGGATCAGGTGTGGGTGGTGGCATAATATATTGGAACTGTTTGAAATAAAAACTACAGCAATGGGACCTACCTCAAAAGTGCTTTTATGGCATTGGTCAGTTCATTCGGGTTACAGGGGTTGCCACGTGTAGTGATGAGACTGCTTCTAAACTAGAATTAAGTGGTGGGATAATATGTTGCAACTGTTTAAAAATAAAAGAATACAGCACTTGGGCCTACCTCAAAATAGCTGCTCGTGGCATGGGGAGGGTACAATGAGTAATAACTGGGTCTTTGCCTGGGTGTATTAGTGCCTGTGGGGCAATATCATTGTTTTGGATTCATCTGGCAAAAACATTTTCTTGATTTATTTATAACAAGACTGTTTCTAAATTAGATGTCAAGTGATGGTACAATATGTTGGAACTGTTTAAAATAAAAAAATACAGCACTTGGGCTTACCTCGGAAAGGCTGCTCATGGCATTGCTTAGTACATTCAGGGGTATGGGAGGGATACAAGTGTAGTACTGGAATCTAGTAATTGCCTGGGTGTACTAGTGCCTGTTGGGCAACATCAGTGGTTTGGATTCATCTGGCAAAACATTTAGCAGATTTAGTTATAATGAGACTGCCTATAAATTAAATGTTAAGTGTTGGCATAATATCGTGGAACTGTTTGAAAATAAAATATACATCACCTGGGCCTGACTCAAGCAGTTCGGTGTGACATTCCATGTGCAGTACAAGAACCCTGCAGCAGCGGTGTCCCTGTGATGCACATGGTGGTAAGCACAGGTCGGCCTGTGTGATATTTTGGTGTCATTTTCCCCATAATGGCTGGCCCTGGGTTGCCAAAGGGATACCATGCAGTGCCTGCATTTATAGTTATCAACACCAAACAGTTTACCTGGGTGCTTTCTGGTTAACTGTGTTTGGGCCTCTCCTCAGTCTGGGTCTGCGGAGCTACAGTGATGCCAAAATAGCCCCTGATGTGGCATGGTACTTCTCAATAAGTATTGGCCGTTTAGTTGATAATAAGCCATTAATAAAAGTTGTACCATGTATTTCACACGTTGCACTGCTACTGTGGTGTCTCGTTACCCACAGTAGTTTCATGCAACAGAAATGGTCACATAATAAGTCAAATACAACCAAGTGATTTGTTCATGTTTATCTTTCTATTTAATGTCCAGCTTAAGTGTGAAAGGCATGTAGACTGGATATAAAGCGGTATAAGCATGAAGTAATGAAACTTTGGTAACCTCCTGTTTGTATTTTTAGTGCTGTCTACATTGGAGGATAGATAACACATAGGTATAGAAGAACATCAAATCATTAGATGTTGCAAATGAATACACAAATAGAAGACAGAGACACTGCATTTGAAAATGTTATTTATTACTAGAAATTGAAATAATGCATAATGGACACCGAGTTACCCACTAAAGTAGTTTACGTGTCATAAATAACTGTGCCATTTTTCCAAACTTAGAAATACAGAACTATCTTTATATTTTGTATTATGCAACTACCACATATACACATTAAAATTAAGGTTGAGTCATGCCTAATCATAAAACTTTTTTGAGTGTGTGCATGAATGTCACACTTTGTCTCTCGAATACTGTCCACACAGCTATATATTTTTATACCAGCAGATATCCAAGGGAGGAAAAGACAGAAACAGCAAGGGAAGACAGAGAGAGAGAGAGAGCAAATAATTGCAAGACTGTCAGGGTGATTAAATCCTAGGTCTCACAGGAGAATCTGGTTGCGCAATCAGACACACAAGAGACAGGAAAGGAAAGAACAGAACAGAGAACTGTTAAAGCCACCTTCAAAGTGCCCAGAACCAAGACCTCCTCGCTCAGAGGTCCTTCTTTTATCGAGCCCCGCCTGGTTCAACTCCGTCCCTACCTGCATCACCAACACTGCCAAACTTGGTCCCTTCAAAACTGCTCTCGGAACCATCTCTTTAATGTCCGCTGTAGTGTGCAACTAACCCTGCCCCACTAATCCTACTGCAGGACATTTCCTGCCTGACCCTCCCCAGTCTCGACAATGTCCCCTGGACTGCCGATCCATCTTTCCCCACCCCTTTTACCTACCGCCTTAGGTTTATACAAGGATGTATTCCATTGCAACTCCAGAGAAATTTTACATCTTTAATTGTAAACCTGTATTTTATACCAGTATGTAACTAAGTGTATTCTGTTTCAATGTCTGCACCTGTAATGTTGTCCAATGTTGTATCTGCACAATGTTTTATTGTCTTGCTCTCCCTGCGATGAGGTGCCTTTGTAAATGAGTCCCTGACTCAAAGGTTGTAAATCTGACTTGTACAAATAGATAAAATAAAATAAATAAAAAAATAAGATCCCTGCATTCAAACTGTCCATTACAACAGGGACAGGACCTATTCAACCCTGTCACATATATCCCCCTCCTTAAGAGGGGACCCATTTTATCAAACAGGTTTCTAAAACTTTTTATTAATTCTCTATCATTAGCTTCTAACTTTCAGAAACTGAGCACATGTGCAGTATCCTTTTTCCAATAAAAGTACAGCAAACAGTAAAGTTTAAACTCATACATTTGTCTTTCAACCTTCAGAACCCTCAATTTATGATCCACAGCTTGAGAGAAAATCAGCATTGCTATTCTCTTTACCAGATTTGTGTATCACCTTGAATTTAAATGGCTGTAGTGCCAGGTACCACCTTGTGATTCTGGAAATGTTATCTTTCATTTGGTTAAGCCAACAGAGAGGACTGTGATCTAGTGTCAGTACAAAGTCAGTTCCTAGCAAATAAAACTTAAGGAACTCCATGGCCACTTTGCTGCTAAACATTCCTTTTCAATGGTAAGTACCTTTTCTCTCTGCCATTCAATTTCTACTTATATACAGAATAGGATGTTCTGTCCCGTCTATATTTTGACTCAGGACTGCACCTATGCCTATCTCTGATGCATCTGTTCGTAACAAAAATGGTTTCTCAAAGTCTAGGCTTCTTAAAACAGGGTCTGAACATAATGCAGCCTTAATGAATTGAAAAGCTTGGTCACACTCTGGAGACCATTTCACATTATTCAGGTACCATTTTTCCATGAGTTCTGTGAGGGGAGTAGCTAGCTCTGCAAAGCTGAGAACAAATCTCCGCTAATAACCAGCCAGTGCTAAAAATTACCTGACATGTTTCTTGGTTTTGGGGACAGGGCTGTTAGCTACAGCTTCTATCTTGGAAACCTCTGGCTTGACTTCTCCAATTCCCAAAACACAGCCCAAATATCTGGTTTTCTGCATGTCCAATGCACACCTGTTAGGATTAATTGTCAGACCTACCTTTTGATCGATTGGATAACTGCTCGTAGGTGTCCCAGGTGACTTTTCCAGCCTGCACTATACACCAAAACATCATCCAGGTATGCGGCACAATAACCAGTTTGAGGGATAAAATTACACCTATGTACCACTGGAATGTAGCGGATGAGCCACGTAAACCAAAATGGCATGGTGGTGAACTGATAGAATCCAACAGGAGTGGCAAATGCAGTTTGTCTCTGGATTCTTTAGCTAAAGTGTTTTGCCAGTAACCCTTGGTGAGATCGAGGGTACTGATATAGTTTGCACTTTCAGTCTGTCCACCAAATCATCTATTCTGGGCTGGGATAACTGTCAAATTCTGACACTTGATTAAGTTTCCTAAAATCAAGGCAGATTCTAAAACCCTTTTTTGTTTACAATTAGCATTGGAGATGATCAAGCAAGCTCTCTTTGACTCTCATATGATATTCAGTTCTTTCATTTTTGTATTTCCTTAACGCGTCAGTTCTTAACCACTCTGGTAACCTGTATGTCTTTTTCCTAATAGGGCTGAGCATTCCTTGGCACTATTACATGCTCAACCGGTACTGTGGTAAAAGTACTGCTAAATGTCTTTAGCAAGTTACAAATTTCTGTGGTTTGTTTGGGGATTAAGGAAACATTCACCTTTATAGCATCAACAGTTAGTTTGTTCCAGTCTGTCATAAGCTACATCAATATCATCTTTATCAGTTTCTGGTAAAACTAGCAAAGCAACTTTGGCATTTTCAACCCATTTCTTGAGGTGGTCAGGATGGTATATCTTAGTAGGATTTTTCCTGTCAGGGTCTCAATCTAATGAGTTAACGGTGCCAGTACATCTAAGCATTTTATAAGGCCCTTGCCACTTCATTAACAGTTTATTTTCTTTAGTGGGTAAGAAAAAATCACTCACCATAGTAATGTTGTTTCTTCTAATGGAGTCTTGCTGTATTCTGACTATATGCAGTTAGCCCCAGCATTTAAACTGCTCCAGAGAGGAAAGAGTTAACTCTATGCAGAAGCATAGAAACGTTGAGCTTCGAGCTCTGTTTTCAAACCTCTGTCTCTCGTGCTCTGCAGTGTAACGTCAGATTCTTACGACCACTAAACTACTAATTCAACAGGTAGAAATGGTTTCTAAAATTTTTGTGCCAAATGGCAATAACAGATTTTAGAGTCAAAAGACTAAAGTCAACAACCCCAAAAAGATAATAAGTAGATAGTGAAACAAGCAAAAACATTCATAATAAAACCCTTAATAAGATAAAGGGCATGTCGAGTACACCTCTGGGTTTGCAGCACTGTGCCTGCACACCGTCCCAAAACTACTAGGTTCCAGGAGGGAGGCAGGAGGAAGGTCAGAATACAGCAAGTCTCCATTAGAAGAAACATTACTATGGTGAGTAATTTTTCTTCAAACATGAAGTCTTGCTGTATTCTGACTATGCAGACTATCAAGCAGTACCCCCTTGGAGGAGGAGTCACATAACCTATTTTGAGAACAAGTTCTGCAGTAATACAGGTTAAACCTAGCATCACTCTAGACTGAATGTCCAGAGAGTAATGCTAGTAAATGTGTGAACAGTTTTCCAGTTGGCTGCTTTGCTGAGATTTCATTAAAGATATAACTCTAGCTGCTGTGACCAAAGCAGCTGTACCTCTGGTCGAATGAGCCCTCAGGCCTGAGGGAGGCTCCTTCCCAAGCTTCGAATTGCAGAACTGGATACAGGAGACAATCCACCTGGCAATAGTTCTCTTGGTGGCTGCTTTGCCCTTCCCACTTCTCCATAGGTGAGAAACAACTGAGAACAGCCATTTCTATGGGCCTTAGTATGCTCCACATAGTAACAAGAGCCCTCTTTACATCAAGACTGTGTAATCTCCCCAGAGGAAGAATGGTCAGTGAAAATTCAGGCAATGATATAGACTGATTCAGATAAAAGTATGATACCACCTTGGGAAGAAACTTTCTGTTGGTTTGAAGGACCACCTTATCCCTGTGAAATGAAAATAAATCAGGTTCCACTGATAAGCGTGTAATTCACTAATTCTCCTGGCAGAGGTATTGACTACCAGGAATACAGTTTTCCAAGTCAAGTATTTCAGCTCTGCTGAAGATAAAGGTTCAAAGGGAGGACTGCATGAGCTGTGCTATAAAGATAATCAGATCCCAAGAAGGGCAGACTCCTAAAGGGAGGATTAACATGTACTAAACTTTTGAAAAACTTCTTGAAAACTGGATGAGAAGCAAGGAAGCGCCCTTACCAGCAGAAAGAAAGGCAGACACAGCTGCCAAATGTACCTTGAGAGCAGTAGCGAAGGCCTAAACTAATAAGATGCAGATAGTCAAGTACAGTGGCAAAATAGGAAAATTACATACCTACCGTAATTCTTGATCTTCTCTTGTATCTTCACCATTCATTACTTCCTGGTGTAAGCACTTGGCGGCCTGCCACATCGCAGGTTTTTTTTTTTTTAAAGTTTGCCTAACGGCCCCGCCCTCGAGGCGGCGTCATCGCGAGCGGCCGTTAGTAGCGACCGACTCCTCCTCCAACTCAGTTCTGTGAGCCGAGAGGCAAAAGTGAAAGCAGAAAATATAGATAGCGAGGCAAGATAGCGAGGGATAGCAAAGCAAGGAAGAATGAACTGAAAAAGGAATAAGCCGATGGAGGAAGGACAGAGGAGATAAGAACAACCTAGCCTAGGGAGTGCAGGGCCTCCTTACCTGGGCGACTCTAGGAGGAGAGATGAGTAGGAAATGAGAAAATAGAAGAAGAAGAAAGAGAGAGAGATGGGATGTTGAAGGGACCAGAATGCCAACGAGCATAGTTAACTTGTAGCTGAAGGCTCGACTCAAAGGGAAAGCAAGAATCCCCGGAGATAGAGCTGAAGAGAAGGTTCACGAACCCGCTAGACAGACTCAGGAGGGTATAGTCCTAATCTTCAACATGCCATTGTTCTTGACACCCACTCGGCTCCTGGCCGCGAAGGCCTTTAACTGGAGGGCAGCCGAGGAGGGAAGAATAAAACCCCAGCAGCATGAGAGCGCTGCTCAGGGTTTAGAAATGGAAAATGTAAGCCTTTCAGGCGTTTCAAGATAACAGGACTCAGACTGACTGGCTAAGGCCGGCCAAGGCTTAGGCTGGCTAAGATTGGATATGGTCAGCAGAGCTCTACTGTAAAAATTGTCCAGGAGGACACTTAAAGGAGAAACCAGTAGCAAAACAGCGGAAGGATAGCCTACCTTCTCATTTGCCTTCTTGTTTGATTTCTCCCGTTTTTACAGATAAAAAAAATTTTTTTAATTTTTTTTTTTGACTAGATGCATGACCCAGATACCAAGATGCCTATAGCAGTGGGAGAGAGTTCCTCAGCATTTTTTTTTTTTTTTAAAGAGAAGGAACAGACGTGCTCGTTCCTCTGCTCTGCAAGGCAAGAATAGAGGGGATTTAGATTTCAGGGCAACTATCTGAACATGGGATTGCAGGATCAAAACTGAATAGCCTGAGCCAGGCCAAAAACCCCAGAGGTATCCTGCCATAAGAATAGCAAGAGATAGTTGTGCAGTCCGATCGCCAATGCAATCCGCGAGATGGCCCATGAATCTTAGAGTAAGTAATTTTCTGGATTTTAGAACCCCCAAAGAAAGATCTTTTTTTTTTTTTATACTTTTGTTTTTTTCTGAAAAAATTAAGCAATTTTCCTAAATTTTATAAAAATGCAGAGAGAGGAAGGAGGCGGGAGGTGGAGAAGCCACAGGAAGAGGCCACTGAGGGGATGGTGGGTGGGTGTAAGTAATGAATGGTGAAGATACAAGAAGATCAAGAATTACGGTAGGTACTTAATTTTCCTATCTTCCTTGTCAATCTTCACCATTCATTACTTCCTGAGTGAGTATTAAGCTCCTCTTCCCTGGAGGGGAAGAGGCCAAACCCTGAGGGAACAAGACCCCAGCCTTCTGTTGGTGAGAAACAGAAGGAGAAGACCTGGCTTATTCAGAAGCCTAGGTGGGAGAAGAGCTAGGAGGTGCCTCCCGAGGACGAGGAGACGGAGGAGCCCCTGTAAAAGTCTCCTAGCTCTGGTAGAGAAAGACGGTCCCCGGAAGGCGGAGCTAATCACCCTACGCCGGGCCAGGGGTGACAACCTGAAAGACGAAGCCATGCCGTCCGCCTGATGCAGATCGCTGTCCCGCAAGCCTGGAAGCCACCTCATTGGCGCTCATAAGATGCCCTGCTTGGTGTCTTGCCAGCTCCAGGCCTACCGCGGAGGGGCAACGGCTTGTCTGGTTTGCTCGTATCAGGCATAGATGCCAGCAGCTGGGACATCATCGACCACAGATGCGGTTGTAGGCAGCGTGGTGAGCCTGATGTGATGCAATACATGCACTCATACGAGAAGAGAACACTCTCGCCTCAACGGGTCGAACTGGAGAGAGTCCGAACTGGTGGGCGGTCGTGAGCCAGGCAACCGCGCCCAGAAGGAGTATCCAGGTATACCAAACCTGAGGACGGGTTGGGAAGGAACCTAGAGACTCAGAGGGGCACAATACCTCGCTGGCAGTCCGCCGGGCTGGGAAGAAGCGGCAGGGGACTGCCATGACGGATAGGCGCCTCCTGGAGGGATAGGCCAGGAAGGTACCACCAGATGCTGGGCACTGAATTCACCAAGGAATTCACGCGTCTCCGTTCGTATTGTCTCTTGAACGAGGGAAATCGGAGGTCCCTCACCATCCTCGAGAGGAAACGCTGATATTCTGTGAAATCAGCATCGGAGGACAGATGAGCAGGTTCCTCTCCCTCGGAGGAGGGAGAGGATGATGGGGAACTGGAATGCCCAGAGGATTCCTCGGCGGTGGGAGAGTGAAAGACCGCTCATGCATGTATCTAACATATGAGGGAAGGCGCCAGAACCTCTGAACTGCTCCCAGGATAACGGACCGTGGGACCGACATGGCCTGGGAGGCGGGGTGGAAGAAGGCAGAGATGGGAGAGGGCACCTCCTGCGGAGGCAACTGCTCTCAGGAGGCTCTGGAATCCGGGAAAGGAGCCCTGGAAAGAGGATCCGGAAATCAGACCAAGCCGCAGAGCGGAACTCTGGGAAGCGGAGCCTGGGAGAGCCCTGGGGAGAACCTCCCCTGTGGCCAGCGGACTGCATGGATCCAGAAGGGCAGTCCACACAAGCGCCGCTGGAGGACACCCTAGAACCCTGGAGGGAGGGGAGGCTCCGCACTTGGCTCCTAGCCACACCCCTGAGGTGGCCAAAGAAGACCAGCAGCAGCCCCCTACCCCTCAACCCCTCGGACTCTGAGAGGCTCCTCCTCGACCACAGCGTCCCCCTGTCCCTAGAGGGAGCAGCACCCCAGGTAGCTGTCACCGGCCTCGAGAGGAGAGCCTCCCCACGTCACCCCGCCCTGCCCCGGGGCTCCCAGCCACCCCAGCAGGGAACCCTCAGGAGGCAGCGGAAGGGGACAGAGGAGGGGCCCGCTGCGCCGCCTGGCACCTCTAGCCACGGGACCCAGACTCCGAAGAGTGGGGTGCCAGGATGGGTCCACGTCTGAAACATCGCCTCCGAGGAGGGGCGAGACCAGCAGGACCTCAATGCTGGCCACCCCAGGGGTCCCCAGGCTACGAGGCATGAGCAGCCCTGGTACCAAGGGGGCGCGCTTGCCTCCCTCACGCCAGTAGCAGCCAGGCCAAGCTCCACACCCTAGCGGTGCAGGCAAGGCCGGCACCGCCTGGAAGAAGGACAAGGCCCGCGCCCGGGCGCGTCGGAAGGTGAGGCGGCACCGCCCGCGCGCCGCCCTGTCCATCGGTGCAGCGAGCAGCGCGGCCCAAGCGGCACCGCCAGCGGCGCCGCCCGATCACCGGCGCCGTGAGCGGTGCGGGATCAACAGCGCGAAGGCGTGCCGGTCCACCAAGCCAGGCCCAAAGTCGAGGGCCTGCGCCACGAGAGAGCCTGCACCTCCAAGAGGTGACTGCCGGCGGTGTCAGCGCCAGCGGCCCGGGGAGGGACTCACGGCTCCGACACGCAGAAGGGGCCTCCTCCTCAGCAAGAAAAGGCGAGAGACCCCCTCCTCCTCGAACCGTATAGGCCGGGAGGGACCGGAAAGCCAAGAGCCTTACCTGAGAATCCTTGAGCGACGCCACGCTCTCGGAAGGTCGGCGGGCTTTGCCGAGCTTGAACGCGGACTCGGGAGGACACGGGCGGTCCATGGAGAAACAGGCGTTGCATGAATCCATGTCATGGTTGGGTCCCAGGCAACGGAGACAAATGTCATGCCGGTCCGAGGCAGGAAATGCCGCCACAGGACACTGGCCCGCGCAAAGTGGCGGCCGTCTTGGCAACGCCGCTCCAGAACCGGACCTTATGAAACAAACAAGGTCAAAATACAGAAAGAAAACACCGGCGCCGTACAAAAGAAAAAGGAACAGTCTTACCGAGTATGGCGTCGAATGCGAAAAATTGGAGTCGGTCTACTGCGCAGTTGAATTGACGCTCCACAGCGAAACAGGTGCTGCCTCGACGGTGGGAGAAACAGAACTTATAACGGCCGCCGCGCATGACGCCGCTTCCTCGAGGGCGGGCCGTGTAGGCAAACTTTAAAAAAAAAAAAAAAAAGTCTTGCGGTGGTGCGCGCCCGCTTACACCCAGGAAGTAATGAATGGTGAAGATTGACAAGGGAAGATCAGCCAATTCTGGCTGAACCTGTTTCTGGGAACACCAAAACCCAAATCTTTTCCATTTGGAGTTGTAGGTCCTTCTGGTAGCAGGTTTTCTGCTAACGTTTAAAATATCCATAACCGACTGAGAAGCGTGTAGGCTTGCATATTCTAGCTCTTCAAGAGCCAGCCCTTGAGGCTGAGGCGGAAGATTGGAGTAAAGACACAGAAACATAGAAGTTGGCGGATAAGGACCAAGGCCCATCCACTCTGCCCATTTATTTTTCTACCTTATGAATGTGTCATACGCCTTTGCTCTGTCAATGGCCTATCTAGTCATACTCATCTGCACTGCTCCTTATGCCTATCCACGCCTGTTTGAAGCCCTACACTGTATTCATATCCACCACTTCCTGAGTTAGGCAGTTCCATGCATCCACCACCCATTCTAAGAAAAAGAACTTCTCACATTACCCTTAATCGGCCTCATTCTAATCTCATGCTGTGTCCTCTTGTCCTGTTATTTTTCTTATATTGAAACATGTTAGACTCTTTCGCCTTGTTAATGCCCTTCTGGTGTTTGAATGTTTCAATCATATCACCTCCCTCCCTCCTTTGCTCTAGGGTATACATATTGAGTTCAGTTAATCTGTCCTCATGTGTTTTCTGATGCAGTCCCTGCACCATTTGGTTGCCCTTCTCTGGACTGCCTCAATTTGGTTAATGTCCTTGTGAAGGTGTGGCCTCCAGATCTCTTCTCATTCTGCCCATACCACCTGGATCATCTACTCTGTTGCAGATCTTGGTGTCATCTGCAAACAGACAAACCTTACCCTCCAGTCTATCTGCAATGTCACTGATGAAGATATTGAAGAGGACTGGCCCCAGGACTGATCCTGAGGTACCCCACTTGTGACCTGCATCTCTTCTGACTGTATACCGTTTACCACCACTCTCTGTTTTCTGCCCGTCAACCAGTTTTCCACCCAGTTGACCAATGTCTGACTCACCCGAGCCTACCCAGCTTATTAATCAATCTTCTATGTGGAACAGTATTGAAAGCTTTGCTGAAGTCAAGGTAGGCAACATCAACTGCTCCCCTTGGTCCACCACTCTGGTTACCCAGTCAAAGAAATCTATGAGATTAGTTTGACAGGACCTTCCTTTGTAAACCAATGCTGTCTTAGATCCTGTGCTCCTATGGATTCCAGGTGTTGCACTATCCTTTCCTTAAGAGCGTGTCTCCATAATCTTGCCCACTACTGAGGTAAGACTGACTGGTCTGAAGTTCCCTGCCTCCTCCCTGCTACCACTCTTGTGGAGCGGGATCACATGAGCCCTTCTCCAGTCTTCTGGGACCTCTCTGTGCTCAGAGACTCACTAAACAGTTCTGATAATGGCTCTGCTAGTTCCACCCTTAGCTCCTTTAGTATCCTGGGATTATTGCCATCAGGGCCCATTGCCTTGTCCACCTTGAGCTTATTGAGCTCTTGTAGGACCCTTTCTTTTGTGAAGGGACTAGTGCACCTCCCTCCCCACTGTGTCCATGGTGCAGAGCTGTGGGCCCTGCCCTAGCTTCTCTTCAGTAAATACTGAGCAGAAGTATCTATTTAGGATAGATGCTTTTACATGGTCCTCCTCCTCACACGCTCCCTTATCCCCTTGATCTTAGCAACACCCCCTCTGGACTTTCTCCTTTCACTAATGTATCTATCAAAAGTCTTGTCACCTTCTTTAACTGTTCGTGCTAGTGTTTCCGCAGTTTGGGCCTTTGCCTGCCTGCTTTCCCTGCTTCCCTTAGGAAGTTTGGTATGCCTCCCTGTTTTCATCCTGTTACGTTCCCTTATATTTCCTGAAGGTCAGCCTTTGGCTCTGACCTTTCTGCTACTGTGTTTGGGAACCAAAGTGGTTTCCTTCTTCTTTTGCACTTCCTTTTCTCACTAACACAATAGGATGTTGATTCAAGTATTGCATCTTCAATGCTTGCCTACTTTGCCTGTACCCCTCACCTGTATTTCTTTTTGTCAGGGCTAAGCTTAACTCTGTTGGCCATCTCATCAAAGTCAGCTCCTCTGAAGTCCTATATTTTTGCCTTGGAATTGGATAATGTTGTTCTAGTGGCCAAACTGAGACCATACCATGTGATGGTCACTGGTCCCCAGGTGACCTTCTACCTGGAGATCTGTGATCCTTTCCTGTTAGTACTAGATCTAGGATAGCCCTGTCTCTAGTGGGTTGTTGTACCAGTTGTTTGAGGCCCTCCCCTGCAGGGGATCCACCATGTGTCTAGTTCTGGCAGAGGTCCCTGCTAGTATTGACCAATCTGCATCTGGCATGTTGAAGTCTCCCATTATCAGAATCTCCCTTTAGCTGTCATGTTTTGTATATCTTCTAACAGTAACGTGTCTATGTCCTCCCCTGGTGTGGAGGCCTGTACACAACCCCAGTTTGTGTGGCTATCCCATTTCCTCTTTCCAGGGTGACCCACAGTTCTTCTGGCTCCTTATGTGTATTCTGAATTTCTGTAGCTTTGATATTTTCATTGACATAAGGGCCACTCCACCCCCTTTTTGCATCTTGGTCTCTTCTGAACAGTACATAGCCAGGTACTGAAGTCTCCCAAGTGTGGTTACTGGTAAACCATGTCTCGCTAATGGCTACTATGTCCAGTTTAGCCTCTGTCATTATTGCCTGCAGGTCTGGGATCTTGTTTCCCAGACTGCAAGCATTATGTACATGATTTTCCATTGGTCAGATGTCGGTGTGTTAGTTGTTGGGTGAGGTCCAGCGTTTTCCCTGTGCATCATATGGGGTGCGGACCTTTTGGAAAGATTGAACTGTCTGGGAAGACACAGCGGCATTGTTACTGACAGTGACAACAGAAGAGGATACCAGGCTGTCTGGTACAGTCTGGAGCCACTAGAATCACCCTGCAAGGCTGAGACCTGATCTTGATCAGGACCCTGAATATTAGAGGAAAGGAGGAAATGCATACAGGAACCTGCTTGTCCAATTCAACAACAGAGCATCCTGATGGACAGGGCCCAGAAGAGTAGGCCGACAGCGAAGAGAGGGCGTTGGTGATTGTCGGGGCTGTGAAGAGATCTATCTCTGAGTACCCCACCTCTTAAAATGACCTGAAGAATAAGAGGATTCAGGGTCCACCGTGATGACCCTGAGAAATCCAGCTGAGAGCATCTGCTAAAATGTTGTCCTTCCCTGGAAGATGCACAGCCATCAGAGAAGTCTGAAGGGAATAAGCCAGAGACCATATCGTCATGGCCTCTGTGCACAAGGCCGAGGACCAAGTGCCTCCCTGCTTGTTGATGTACCACATGGTTGTGGTATTGTCTGTCCTGATCTGCACTACTTTCCCTTGAGCAGCAGTTGAGAATGTCTGAAGTGCTAGAAAGACAGCTCTCAATTCGAGAAGATTTATATGTAGAAGGGACTCCTGGTGAGACCAGGCTCCCTGAGCTGTAAGCTGATTTAGGTGAGCCCCAACCTAGCAGAGAGGCATCTGGGGTGAGAGTCACTGAAGGAGCCTGACTGACAAATGGAACACCTTGTAGAAGACTGTCCTCCTCCAGCCACCGCTGGAGAACCTGAACTAGAGTTTGAGACACTGGAACCAATTTGGAGAGAGGTCTCTTTTCTGAGACCAATACTATCTGAGATGAACTGAATGTCTCTCACCTGAAACCTTGCTCCTGGACCACAGCTGTGGATGCTGCAATGTGGTCCAGTAACTCAGAAAGTGTCTGGCTGGACGAGAAACCAGAGGACGAAAAGAGAAGCCAGAGTGATAAGGGACTGAACCCTTGAGAGAGGGAGAAATGCCCTTGCCTGAATAGTGTCTATTTCCACCCTATGAAGGTGAGAAGCTGAGCTGGTTCCAGAACCAACTTTTCTAGGTTCAGAATGAAGCCCAAGGATCTAGAAGTCTTTGAGAGACCTCTAAGGCTGACTTGACTTGGTCCAAGGACTGGCCTACTAGAGCCAATTGTCCATGTATGGGAACAGAAGAATACCCTGTCTCCTGAGGAATGCCACCACTACTACAAGGGACTTGGTAGAACACCCTTGGAGCCAATGTTAGCCGAAGGCATAGCTCTGAATTGGTAATGGCCTAAAGGCAACTCAAACCTGAGGTACTTTCTGTGGGAATGTCTGATGGGTATGGAAGTAGGCATCCTTGAAATCCAGAGAGGCTAGCCAGTCTCCTGGTCTCAGACAGGGAAGAATTACTCTCAGAGTCACCATTTTGAATTTTGGTTTTGTTAATGTTTGTTCAGGTACCTTAAATCTAGGATGAGTTGCCACTCCCTGTCTTTTTGGTGTGAGGAAGCATCTGGAATACAGTCCTTTTCCCCTGTAAAGAGGTCCCTTCTCTACTGCTTGCAGAAGCAGAAGAGATGAGACTTCTGCCTCTAAGGCCTTTGTCTCCAAGGGAGAGGGAGGACTGAAGGACCTTGCCTCTAATTTTTGGGAACCTTTGAAACTGAGAACGAGTCCCTGGCTCACTACTTCCAGGACCCATTTGTCTTAGTAACAGACTCCCAAGTCTGGGAGTAGTGAGCCAACCTGCCCTTACTGGATCTGGGGAGGCGACCCTGACTGGCACCTCAGGGTGTCTGCTTGGCAGGGAGCTTAGACTGTGTGGCTGACAGGGTCCTAGTCATACCACACCTGCCTCTTCCCCAAAGAACCCCTCTGCTGGAAAGAAGAGGAGGAGAAGGCCTGAGCTTGGTAAAAGGCCTATGAAAAGGCTCTGCCCCTGCCCCTAAATAGCTGCCTCTGAGGAGTGGTCTGCTTTTCTTTAGATGCAACACTCCTGTAGGTGGTCCAATATTAGTCCATTTTCTTCATGTAGTTCTCTGTTTGTTCATCAAACAGAGAATTACCAATGACAGGAAATCCATGTCCTTAGTCTGGGTATCCTGTGAAGACTGGTACATCTAAACCAAGCAAGTCTCCTCATGGAGATAGATGTGCCATGACTCTAGAATGGACATCATTCGAGTCCACAGCAGCATGAAACTGAACTCTGGCGCCTAAAAACATAGAAACATAAAATTTGATGGCAGATAAGGACAGCTTGGCCCACCTAGTCTGCCCATTTCCTACCTGATGGATAAGCTGCAGATTCCAGTTAATCAACAGCTACTTCTTCCTATCTCCCACTAGAATTGCCTTATGCCTGTCCCATGCATTCTTGAATTCTCCCACTGTTCCTGACTCCACAACCTCCTCTATACCATTTACAGACACCTGCTCCAGCTCCTTGGCTAGCTGGGAGGGCATTCCTAGCCAACTCCAGAACCATATCTCACATTGATTTCTGGTACCTGGCTATATAAGCCATGTAATTTGATTGCCTGAGCCCCAAAGAGGATGCCAAGTATTGTTTCTGGCCATGGCATCCACTTTCCTGGAATCTTTATCTGGAGGTGAGATGCCAGAGGAATACTAGCCTTGTCAAGGTTGCAGTTTGCACTACCCCAACATGGCTTCACTGTGTTGTAAGGAATTCGCATCAGGACCTGATACGGCATACCTCCTGTCCATTTTTTATCCACAGGGGATGAAAGTAGCAAACTGCATTATTTTCTGTGTCTGTTTCCCAGGGATTTATGCAGAGGGATAGACCTCTCCTTCACTCTGGGACATCCATAATTTCCATATAATCAGGTTCCTCCTGATCCTGATCAACTTCCTACATAGGAAGTTGAAGAGTCTCAGCCACCTTCTTATAAAACAAGAAGTGGGAAGGGACTCAGAAAGCCTGGGAGGAAGCGGCTGGAAGGCCTGTCTGGCTCTACTGGCTCATCTAGGCCTGCAAACTCTACTTCTTCGTCATCTTCATCCTCCTCCCAATAGCCCTCATAATATGCCTCTGGGTCAATTTCTGAGGCACCAACTTCTGACTGAACCGATCACATTTCAACTGATGTCGGTTTGGTCGGAACCAAACAAGCGACTGTACAATGGAAATCGACTCAGTGGAATTGGCTCTCTCTTGCCCGAAGATGTATCGCCCAGGTCAGTGGGCACCTCCTCAGGTTTGGTCCGAACCGAACTGGCTGGCTATCTAGGTCAGCGACTTCTTCACCTCCCTCTCCCTCAGCCTACTCAAGCGTTTTCAAGAGTGGTCTTGGGAAAGTTCTTACAAACCTGGCAGTCTTCTTGGAGGTGGTCAATCCCAAACAATATACACAGATGAGGTGAGGATCGGCCTTAGCAAAGGCATTCTTACACTCGATATAGTGCTGAAACCCAGTGGGACGGTTTTCTTTTGGGTTTCTCAGACATGCCTAATATTTCCAAAGAGTCACCCTATACAGCGTTAAGCCAGGCAACTGAAAGCGTATCGGTTCCAACCATGTCACGGGTCGGTTAAAAAATTCAGAAAAAACTGATTTTTTAGGAACCAATAAGTACCGGAAACCACAATACGCACACAAATAAAACCAATTATAATTAAGTTTGGTTCTAAACCAGACTGACGGAAAAGAACCAAAACGAAAACTATTTCTGGTGAACTTAACAAAAAAAAAAATCACACTACTTACTACTACCACTTACTGTTACCGAGACAGAGGTAAGAATACCGAAGGAAGGATTGCTTTTGCAAAAATGACAATTCAAACTAGAACCGAACCCGAGCGCAGGAGGGATCTCAGAGCGACTTCACAGTTAAGCGGAGTAAAGAATCTGATGGTTACACATCAGAGTACCAGAGACAGAGGTTTGAAAACAGAGCTTGAGCTCAACGTTCTATGCTTCTGCAAAGTTAACTCTTTCCTCTCTGGAACACTTCAAGTGCTGGGGCTAACTGCATATAGTCAGAATACAGCAAGACTTCATGTTGTTTGAACAGTAACAAGACCTTTCACCTGGCTCATAA
The DNA here is from genome assembly GCA_016271365.2 of Neoceratodus forsteri. Taxonomy (NCBI): domain Eukaryota; kingdom Metazoa; phylum Chordata; order Ceratodontiformes; family Ceratodontidae; genus Neoceratodus; species Neoceratodus forsteri. The sequence continues at coordinate 11,453,498 of CM057450.1, read as the reverse complement.
ACTTTTTCTTTTACCCCATGGTCATAATATACCTTCTGCTGGTTTGGGCCTCTTCCTGATTACTATGGGCAATTTCAATATATTTTGCCAGCTTCTTTCTTAGGACACACATATAAGATGTTATAGATTGCCTCTGAGTGGGGTTATCTTCCCACATTTCTTTTATCACATCAGTGGCCTTTTGGCTGCCAACCATGCAGCATTTCAAATGGTGAAAATCCTGTTGATGCCTGTGGCAATGCTCTGTAAGTAGAAAGTAGGTAAGACAAGTATTGGTCCCAATCTTTCCATCCCCTTTACAAATCTTTTAACTTGCATTTCAGGGTTTGGTTAAAATGCTCAACAAGACCGTCTGTCTCAGTGTGATACGGGGAGGTTCATATGGCAGTGACACCTAGTAGTCTGTACAGCTCCTTAAGTAATGCAGCACCAAAATTACTACCCTGATCAGTAATAATTTCTTCAGGTATACCCACTCTGCTGAAAATTTTTGCAAGCTCTGCTGCCACTTTTGAAGCTATGAAGTACACAGTGGAACTGCTTGAGGTATTGAGTAGCATAGTTGCATACTATCAGGATAAATCTGTTACCCTTCTTACTTTTGTCTAAAGGACCAACGACCTTGATTGCAATTCTCTTAAAAGACACATCTATCAAGGGTAGAGGCACCGGGCATCTTGTCTTTTTAGTGACTGGGGCTACTTTCTGACACTCAGCACAAGAACTACAATAGCAACAACATCTTCCTGAAGTCCAGGCCAGTAAAATCTGTATAGCAATCTGGCAAGGGTGCGATCCCCCTGACTGACCAGCCATAGGACTATCATGTGGTATCTGTAACATGTCTGTTCTATACTTCTGTGGTATAACCAATTATTCTGTCTGTTCCTGTGTCTGAGGTTTAACCCAAACTCTGTACAGTAGCCCATTACATTTCTTAAACATAGGTTCACCCTGTCTTGATTTCATCCCCAGCTGCTTAAAATAACCCTGGAGAAACATTGTTATCTTGTTCTGAAAGAAAATCACAATCAGTGATCAGTTTAGTTTCATCATTTTCATATGTTAACCCTTTATGTCCATCAATCATTTGTTGCCACAGTTTCTTCAGGCATTGTCTTTCTTTCCTGAACTTCCAGATCTTGGAGCTGTTTTCCAACAAGTACGAATCAAAGTCACTGAAAGGAAAAGTGTCCCCACCATTTGAGATTTTCTTTGCCTGTTCCTTGTTACCACTGTTGCTGAAACTGCAGGGTTCAGTTCCTCTGAGATTAATTCAGTAAATCCTGGACAGTCATTTCCAATAATCACGGTAGTACAGGTAACTTAGGCACTACCCCTTTTCATTTGGTGTGACAAACCTTAATGGTCAGAGTCACTTGGATGGTGGGATAGTATCGAGTGTCCCGTGGATGCAGATGACACCAGCACCTGATACTTTTGCACAGTGTTTTCCCAGCACTTTAACATGCACTAGGGTCTGTCTGCTTCCTAAATTAATTAATCCCTTTACATCTGTTAAATACTTGCCCCAATTTGCCAAGGACAAATCTGCTCCAGTGTCACTCTTCTACGGCAATTTCTTGCAATATGACCTGGCTTATTACAGTCATAGAAAATAGCGTCTTTGGGCACAGATTTGTTACCCTACCAGAGTTCTTATCAGACTTGGAGCTTAAATGGGAAAAAGAGTGTCATACTGGTGCTTGGCTGTTATCTCGCTGCTGTGGCGTCTGTCTGGCCATTTGGTAGTCTTCAGCCAAAGAAATAGCCTCTTCCCCATTTTCTGGCTGGTGTTCCGTTACCAAAGCTGCACATCTGTAGGCAGATGTTGATGAAATTGCTCCATGGCAAATGTGTCGATGATATGTGGGATTGTTTTGCCCTTTGGTTGAAGCCATTTTATCAGGAGTTCACCGAGTTGGGGAATGCTTCTCATGGATTGTCGACTGAGTTGTATTCTCGAGATTGAAATCCCTGCCTGTAGGTCTCTCCTGAAATGCCATACTTTTCAGGATTTCACTTTCACCAAGTCATCGTTTTCTGACTGTGCAGTGTCCATATTGTTGTAGGCAAGTTGGGCTTTCCCTGTCAGGTAGAGTATCAGTCTGATTGTCCATTGCTGTTCTGGCCATTGGCAGGCTGTGGCAACTCTTTCAAAAGTTGTCAGGTATGCCGCTGATATCATCCGAGGACACAACTTTGTAAGTTTAATGACTTTTTAAGTTGCTTGTGTTTTGTTGCTTGTCTGGATCTGTGCCAGATCCTCTGCCTTTGATACCTTTAAGGCATCTAGCCAGTGCTGCTCCTGTCACTGCATCTCTTCTCTCCTCTTCTGCTCCTGTCATTGTATCTCTTCTCTTCTCTTCTCTTCTCTGTTTCTCTGTCTTTTTTGTTGTATAACCCACCATTTGAAAAAGGCAGTCAGGCTTTCAGGTTCTGTCACTGCCTGTTCTTTTTTCCATAACTTGCGCTGCTGTACAATCTCAGCTTGGACTTCTGTCTCTGCTAGTTTGGCTGCCATTCTCCTGGTAACCACTCCTGGAATTGCTGCTGTAGAATCCATACCTTTCTCTATGCTTCCTGGTACTAGGTCCAGTACCCATGCACAAAACTCCTGGCTTACAGTATGCACAATGTAATCCCACTTAGGCTGACACCATCTGTCATCGAGGTACAGGGCAGGAAGCACAGGAAAACCAGAAGCAGTTGTAGAGTTCGTAAAAGTGTTTATTAGTACTAGCAGTAACATAAAAAATGTAATTGTTCAGAATAACTATTTACAAAGGCAGACTAAACAGAGCGATCCATCCGAGTTTTCCTTCAATCTCCGTGTCCCAAAAATTGCACTCTCTCTCTCTTATAAGTCCTAACCCGCCTCCTAAACAAGCATCCTGTTTTTCTAAAATGTTCTTGATATGTTTCAGGCAGGTGCAGCAAAACACAACTTTTATTTATTTATTGAACAGTATCGAATTACAATCCTTTGAGTCAGGGACTCATTTACAAAGGCTCCACGTCATTGAGACACAGTACAAGGTACACGTGATAAAGTACATACACAATCATAAGGATACGCACATTAGGTGCATGTAAAAATACATACAGAGTCATAAGGGTACACATATTATGTAAGGTAATACATTCAAGGCTGGAAGTATGTTAGGCATTAACAATTAGTTGCAGAGTCCCAGAACTGAGGCCCCTTCTCCGTAGCTTCTGAAAAAGGGCTTAAAACTGCTCTCAGGTTAACCCTGAGTTCCCAATAGCTTTCTGCAATAATCTCAAACTATAATTATATACATTTCAACAGTAATGCTATATAATTTCTAAACAAAGGATCCCAATACCAGTTACATTTCACATACTGATTTGCATATATTTTTATACTAGCAGATATGCAAGGGAGGAAAAGACAAACAGCAAGGGAAGACTGAGAGGCAAAGAATTGTGAGACTGTCGGGGTGATCAAATCCTAGGTATCACAGGAAAAGTTGGTTCATGCAACCAGACAGACAAGAGGCAGAAAAGGAAAGAACAGAACAGATCCCTGTATTAAAACTCTCCATAACAACTGTGACAGGGTCATATTCAACCCTGTCACAGTGATTCAAAAATATTTTTTACATCAGGAGTCAAGAAAAAATATCCTTTTCATGAAAACATTCTTTCTGGGTTTGCCTTGCTGTTTTTTTTCAAGAGCCTAGCTCTTTTGGTCTGAAATTTTCAAGGTAGGATGGGGCTGGCTCACACATGTGCCTTTGCTGGTTTGGTGAAAAATATTACTCCATTCCAGAGTTATTCTTTTTAAAGTTTAGGTTTCTGAGAATGCTCAGTAAGTACTTGTTGTTTTCCGGGTGTCTAGTGGTGCCCCCCACTGACTGCTATCCCATTACTGTTGTTTTTCCCCTGGTGTCTACTGGCACTCCCCACACACCTATAAGCTGTCCTAGTAATTTAGGTTTTTTCCTGGTATTTAGTGGCACCCCACCCCGTGCCTGTCTTCTTCACTATTTCCTTGTGTCTAGTAGCAACCCCCTCCCCCGATCCCACACCCATTTACCTGTATTGTTTCCTTGGTGTCTAGTGGCACCCTCCCAATTGTGTGTTTCCCAAAATAAAGAAAACAGTCCCTTAATGTTTTTTAACCTGTAAAAACAAATGGTCCTCGTGAACTGATCCCTCCCATCCCAACCTCCCACTGAGCACCCCACGCACACCCCTCACTCCCATGAACAGGTGACAAGATGAAAATCTACTCTCTGACTGAAGACAAATCTTGCTGCTGGAACCGCCGCTGCAGTATGAGAAACTAAGGTAAATGCAGTTCAATGGGGTTTTCAACTTTGTGGCATAACTTTGCCATTTTGCATATTTGAGCTCAACTCTTCAACATGTCCTTTTTGGGACCCACATCATGAACAACATTGGTGGAATTACGTAAATCTGTCCGGAAGGTGATTTCATGGTTGCTTGATAAAATCACCTTTTATGTGGGATTTGAAACTTTGCACTGCCCTTGCTCATCAGGTGGGGTCATAAGAGAGGCTATGTTGAAATTTTAGGAGTCAAAATACCTAAAATGGCAAACGATGCACGACATTGAAATTTTACTACGTTCCTCATAACTTTGGCAATTTTAAATATTTTGACTCAAAGTTTTCAACATGACCATCTTTTACACCACCTAATGAATATGACAGCTGAAATGTTTCAAACCCTGACCAAACCGTTTCCGCACTTCTGGTGCACAATGGTGGTGTAGTAACGCAGAATCATATTTTGGCAAGGATTTCAAAATTGTCATTACTGGGAACATGAGATGGGGTAATAAGAAGGCTATGGTGACAGTTTCATTCCTGTTTTAATACCGTATGCATATAAGGAGGGATGGGAGAGCCCTGTGCTACTACAGACAAATGAGGATACAATTATACTGCCTCAAACAATAAGGAAATTCTTTGCCAATATTTTGTTAATGCACTAGTTAGGGTTGAGTGACAAAGGTGAGGAAGCGTGGCATTAGAGTTCAACCTAACACCCCCACCACCCGCAGGCAACAACATGCATGGAGTGTGCCTTAGGGTTATCAACCCAAAGCTCACCCCATTCCATGAGTAAAAAGCCGACATGGGTACAGTGCGTGACAATGGGGTGAGCATTAGGTTGGCGACCCAAAGGAACACCTCATGCATGTTGCTGTCTTGCGGGCGGTGGTGGGGTGTTAGTCAAACCTTACCACATTTTTTTACTTTGTCACTTCAACCTACCTAGTGCATTAGCAAAGTTTTTGTAAAGAATATACAACATATCTATACATACACACACATATATATATATATATATATATACATACATAATCTGTTAAATGTAAGTCCAGCCCAGCCAACCTCGAAACAAGGAAAATATAGGACAAATTAAAGACCGGGAGGGACCCAAATCCAATAAAATTAATCAGTCAATACAAGGATTGGATGCAAAAGTGAATGGACTGGATGCAAAGTGAATGGAATAAACAGTTTATAATTATACATTTGGTGAGCAGACCTGTTTTTCCAGTCCTTGCATAGATATTTATATATATCTAAAGAAGTGCAAAATACCTGAATACAGTGCAAAACCAGTGTTAGGAATTAAACATATTTTAGAAATAAAAATAATTTTCTTATAAAAGCCAAAAATCTTTAGGAGGTCCAGCACCGTGGTAGCCTACTTGCATGTGTGGCACCACAAAGCTAGTCTCGCACTGCATAACCTACCTCAGCAATGACCCCCAATTGCCTCAGTACCTTTTTACCAGAGGTGCAGCATAACTTAACTACTGGCAAACATAACCAAACAAGGGCATAAGATAGCACTTGGACCTATGTAAGGAGGATCAACAGCAAGAAATGAAAATTACGTGCCGACCATAATTCCTGATCTTCTTGGACAAGTCTTCACCATTTAGTCACACCTCTGGGTTCTCGTCGGAGGCACTAAGACCCTGAGGAAGCCAAAAATCTCAGGATGGCCAGCGCCTAGGTAGGAAAGCGCATGTGCAGCACCCTCCAACTGCCTCAGTATCTATTTTATCGAGGAGGTGCAGCTAAAAAAAATAAAAATTACATTACCTACGTAATTCTTGATCTTCTCTTGTATCTTCACCATTCACTACAGCTGGGTGTAAGCGCTCGGGATATTTTTTTGGTGAGGAGTGATTGCAGATGGCACTGCCCTTGAGAGCGACGCACTATGTGGTCGCGAGGGGCAGTCGTTAGGTGCCACACCTCCTCTTCCATCCCAGTTCTGTAAGCTGGAGAGGTGAAATAAGGATAAGAAAAGGAGAGCGTAGGGCAAGAGAGCCGAGGGATAGATAAAGGAAAAGATATAAACTGAAAAAGGAATAAGCCGATAGAGGACAGGAAAGGGAGAACCTACCTAATGGACCAGGGCCTCACTCCTGGGGCAGCTCCGAGGGAGGAACAGATAAGGAGAGAAAGAAGAAGGAAGAAAGAGAAGAAGTGGGGGATGTTGGGTGGAGGGAAAAATTCTGCCAAATTGTGAGTTAATTGGCCTAAAGGATTATAAGCTCGAAACCAAAGGGCAAGGAGCAAGGATCCCATCAAACAGAAATGGCATAAGAAGGTTCGACCGAACCTTTGCACAGCTTGATACACAAAAAGGCAGACTTTCTAATGCCTCCCGCCATCCCCAGCCCTTACTCAATCTGAGAGCTCACAGATTGCCAAGGCAGATAATCTGTTCCGGTGGGAGAGCGCCCAATTAAGAGAGGGGAAAAGGACCCCCTAGCACCTTGTTGCATGCTGATACTGATGTGTGTGTGGGGGTATCTGAAGCCCTAGAGAGGGCACCACTATGGGAAGGCGGACAAAGACAGAGTAGGAAACTTGTTCAACTCCCCAGGAGGCAGAGGCAAAAATCAGATTACCAGCTGAAGGCAACTGAAATGCTAGAACAGAGTTTGACCATCTCAGACTGGCGAAAACAGGACAAGATCCAGAGATGCCAGTGGGGTCCTAGACCGATGGAAGAGGACTGTTTAAGAAGTAGCTTTGTTAACTAGTGATTGAGCGACATAGCCTAAGAAGAGGCCAACCGGTCACCTTCAAGGACAATCAGAAAGAGTTTCCTCAGGAGAAAGACAATTATACTTGTTCTCCTCCTGTTCTAGACTTAAGCGACCTGTTCTGAGAGAGAAGAACAGAAGGCCCAAATACAGGGATTTAGGTTTTAAGGCCATGAGAAGAAGGAGGAGGAATGAGCAGGGTGGAGGACGCCCAAGAAAGAGGCCCATGAGGGGAAGGTGAGTGAGATTCAGTAATGAATGGTGAAGATATAAGAGAAGAGCAAGAATTACAGTAGGTACGTAATTTTCATATCTTCCCTTGTCAATCTTCACCATTCATTACTGCTGGTGAGTACAAGCCCCTGAAGGGGACTAGAGTAACACTGAGGAACAAGACCCTCAGCCTCCTGCTGGTGAGAAACAGGAGGAAGAGACCAAGCCTACTAGACAGGAAGTCTAAGGCCGAGGAGAGCTAGAAGGTGTCCCTTGGAGGCGAGGAGGCGGAGAGAAAGCCCCTGCAGGATCCTCCTAGCCCTGGAAGAAAAAAGGCAGATCCTTGAAGGCAGTGAGAATCACCTAGCGGGGCCAGGGGTGACAACCTTGCCAGATGAAGCCATGCTGTTCGCCTAATGCTGATCACTGTCTGTGCAAGCCTAGAAGCCACCTCTATTGGCGTCATAGGATGCCCTTGCTTGTGCCTTGCCAGTTAAGAGGCCTATAGCGGAGAGGGCAACAGCCTGTCTGATTGCTCCATGTCAGGCATTGATGCTAGAAGTTGAGAAAGCATCGACCACAAGTGCCTGTTATAGGCAGCATGGTGTGACTGATGTGATGCAATGCATAGCATCGCACGAGATGAAGAGAACACTCTTCGCCCCCACCGGTCAAATTATAGGTCTGAGTCTGGTGGTTGATCATGCGCCAGGCAACAGCATCTGGAAGGAGTCCCTAGGAACACCAATCCAGAAGGAGGGTTGGGGACAGAACCTAGGGACTCAGATGTGGCCAACAGCTCCTCCTGCAGTCTGCCGGGGCTGGGATAGGGTCGACTGGAGACTGCCAGGTGTGGATAGATGCCTCCTGGAAGGAACAGGCCAGGATGGCACCACCAAATGTTGGGCACTGAATTCACCGAGGAATTCACGATCTCCTCTCAGTATTGTCACAACTGACATAGGATATATAGAGATCCCAAACCATCCTCAAAAGGAAGAGCTGATAATCAGCATCGGAAGAAAGGTGAGAAGAGGTTCCTCTCCCTCCGAGGAGGGAGCCGAGGAGGATGGGAACTTGAATGAGGGGACAGGCGAAATACCCGGCTCATGCATGTATCTAACATGGCGGGAGACTGCGTAGTGCCTCTGAATGTCTCCCAGGATAACGGCCTCATAGGACCGACATGGCCTGGAAGAGAGAGGTGGCTGCAGAGGAATGGGAGAGGGCACCTCACAGGAGGCAACTGTCCTCTGCCAGGGCTCTGAAATCCAAGGAACGGAGCCTGAGCTGGTGGGGTCCTTGAAATCAAACCAGCTCACAAGACAAAACCCTGGGGATGCGAACTCTGTAAGAGCCCAACGGGAATCTTTCCTGTGATGCACCTGGGGCTGCATGGGTCCAGAAGGGCAACCCACAGTGGCGCCACCAGAAGGTCCTCCAAGCCCAAGAGGAAGAGGTGCTACGGCTTCAACCCACCCTGAAGGGTGGCAGAGGGGTGCCGATGCTCCTCACCTCGACCTCTCAACCCCTCAGACTCCGAGGACCCTCCTCCTCGACTCCAGCGATGGGGTCAGTCGATCCGAGATCTCCTGAGGAGGCCCCAAGATAGGACCTGCAATCCACCCAAAAAGGCACAGCAGCACCAGGGTTGGCAGCTGCCACACCTCCTCAGGGGGACAGCCCCTCCCGACCCCCAAACCACACTCCCCATAGACTCCAGGCCACCCTAGCCTGGGAGTCCTAGAAGGAAGACTGTTGTGGAGACTCAAGAATGGGGTGCTGGGCTGCCTGACACTGCATCTCCCAAAGGACTCTGACTCAGAAGAATCGGGTGCAAGACCGGGTCCACATCTGAATCATCTGCTTCCGGAAAAGAGTCAACCAGAAGGACCTCGTGCTGGCCACCCCAGAGTCCGCTGGGAAGCGCGCCATGAGCAGGCGCGGTGTTGCTCACCAACCCTGACTGCTCCCAGCGCCTCGTCCGCGGCTCCGAGACCGGTGCCGACCCGCAACAACCCGGTTGAATCCCGATGCTACGCGTGGCCCTGAAATCCAACATAAACGTGCCAGGATCCAAGACGGCACTGGCAGGCGGTGTCGACGGGTCCACCAGTGCCGGACCCAGCAACCGTGGGCGCGACACTGGGAGTCTGCATCGAGGAGGCGACTGCTGAGGCGGTGTCTGCACGTGACCCCGGGAGAGGCCACGCCATTCCTCCGACACTGCAAAAGAGGCCTCCTCCTCGGCAAGGCTTGAAGATGAGGAGGCCTCCTCCTCTGAACCATTATAGTCCAGGGAGGGACCCAGAGGAAGGTCTAAAGTCCTGGCGTGAAACCGAGACCGTACCGTCCTCCAAAAGTCGGTGGGGCCTTGTCGATTTTAAACGCTGCCGGACTCGAACACACGTGTCCATCAAAACAGCGCCGCATCAATCCAGGTCACAGTTAGGTCCCTGGCACCAAAGGCAGATATCACGCTGGTCCATCACAGAAAATACCGCCACAGGAGCACTGATGCATGGGGGGGGGGGTGGCCCTTTGGACTTTCGCTTGCTCCTGAACAGGACATGATGTAAACAATAGCAAAACCTTGAAAAGCTCCCAGCGCCAGCCGAAGAATAAAAAACGGTCTTACCAGTGGTCTAAGCATCGGAAGAAGCGAACGGGATGAAGGTAGGCGTCGAAAATACGATGAAGGCCTAGTGGTGCAGCAATAAACTGTTTACTCACGTAGCAGGCATAGCCTTGATGGCGGAGAAACAGAACTGGGATGGAGGAGAATAGGCAGCATCTAATGGCCACCCTCGCTTACCATGTAGTCCGTCACTCTCGAACTCCTGTAGCGCGCTGCGGCTTACAACCAGCAGTACTGAATGATGAAGACTCACAAGGGAAGATCTAGGAAACCCTAATCTAACAAGGGCATAAGCTAGCCCGATTGACCCATGTAAGAAGGGTCAATTAAAATTGAAAAGTACGTACCTACCATAATTATGATCTTTCTGTGTATCTTCACCATTCATCACCTTTTGGTATATGGGGAGGATATGACCCCGCTGGAACTCTTTGGGGGATGGGTGGGCCAACACCATCGGTGCTGCCTCGGGCCGATGTACGTGGCGCTCCTGGGTTGGCCAGTAAGTGCTTGTCGACTCCACCCTCCTGCCAGTTCTGAGTCGTCGGAGAGGTGAGGAAAAGGGTTGGGAGGGTGGGACAAGAAAGTCCAAAGGACAGATAAACGAAAGATATATAATATAAAGGAAAAATAAATGACTGAGAGGACAGAATAAGAAGGAAGTCTAGGGGATTGGGTAGGGGCCCCAATCTCTGGAAACAGGAAAAGGAGGAAGGAAGGATTTAGGATAAGCACCGGGGGACAAAGGTAACAACCATACTCTGGACCTTGACTTATCTCTAGATTGTATAGGAACTGCAAGGAGTAGCCAAAAGGCTCATTGTCAGAATTCAAGGCAGGAATGCTGGCAATAACTCCAAAAGCAGGAAAAGACTATTCTGGAAAAAGACAGGACACAGAGAATCTCCTCCTCTCATGGGGAAAAATTTTGTGAAAGAAAATGTAGTTCATTTTTTTTTAAATAAACGATATGTCCAATAGACAAAGAAAATTAAAGATGGACAGGAACAAGGAGGAGGAGAGAATGGAGGCAACTGCCAACTCCCAACCCACAGAGGTGGAGCTAGAGCACTTAAGAAGGAGTGCCCCATGCTGACCACTCTTTCCTTAGAAATAGCATCCCTATGTGCCCCTGTTTACCCCACTCCTGACAAAGAAAGGAGGAGGCTGGACACAGAGAGGAGGGGACCCAGAGACTGAGGCCCCAGGGGATGGAGGTGGGATTGTGATGAATGGTGAAGATACACAGAAAGATCATAATTCACAGTGGGTATGTACTTTTCATATCTTATCTGTGTCAATCTTCACCATTCATCATCTTTGGATGAGTGCCGAGCCCCCAAAGGGGATTTCTTTTTAACCCCAAGGACAGAGTCCCTTAGCTCTCAGTGGGTGACACACTAACTGGGAGAACCTTCGGGTCTGAGAGGCCCGAGAGTGGGAGAGTGAGGACGGGACCCCAGAAGAGAGGAAGTTGCCCGACAAACGCTGTCTCGCTCTATGGGAGAAAAAATAGGTTCTCTGGTGAGCGTGAGTTAATCACCTCGCCAGGCCAAGGGTGACAACGGGAAAGATGTAGCCATGCTGTCGGCCTGGTGCAGATCGCTGTCCCTATGACCCTGGTAGCTACCTCGTTGGCATTGTAAGATGCCATCACTTGGTGCCTTGCTAGCTCCAGGCCACGTGCAGAGAGTGCAATGGCTTGTCTGGTTTGCTCCGTGTCAGGCACTGAGGCTAGGAGCACCGAGCCTGGACCACAGGAACCTGTCATGGGTTGCGTAGTGGGCCTTATGTGCTGTGATAGAGGCAGCAACCATGCTGAGTACAAAGTTCTACTACCCCAGAAGTCAAAATCCAAGGAGTCTTGATCTGGGAGCCGGTCATGGTGAAGGGTGTGAAGCCCATCGGGAGTGTCCAGTTGCATCAATCCTGACTGAGGATGAAGCATGGAACCTGGAGACTCTGGGGGTGCAATACCGCTGGCGGAGATCCCTGGGGGCAGGAACACTGGAAAAGGTATCTGCCAGAACGCAACGATGCCTCCCGAAAGGGAGCAGGCCAGGTGGACACCACAAGGGTGTCCTCGCTGAAACTGCCTAAAAGGCGTGGCACGAGTGCTCTGGATTGCTTTGAGGGAGGGATGATATGCAGGTCCTCCAACATCCTCACGAGGAATCGCTGACAATCCGTGAGATCAGCAGCTGGAGAAATGTGGACAGATGTTGCCTCTCCTCCAGAAGAGGGGATAAGGAGTCAGAGGACCTTGCCTATCCGAGGCGACTCCTCAGGAGGCTGAAACCTGTCTGTCCATGGCCCTGATGTAGTGGGGGAACTGTGCATACTGCTCTGAACTGCTCCCAGGAGAGAGGCCTGGAAGGACCAAGAATACCTGGGAGCGCAGCAGAATGCGGCAGAGGGATGGGGACAGAGCCGAGAAGAGAAGTCAACTGACCTCTGCCTGGGCTAGCAAGCAGACAAAGAGCTCCGAAGACTCCACAGCCGACAGCTGAACAACCATATCGGAACTGCCTTGGCTGCGCCTAGAAGATCTCCCCGTGAGGTGATTGGGTCCATGTAGATCCAGAAGGACGGTCCCCTACCTCCAAAGAATAGGGCCTCTCAAAGAAACCGAGGGGAAGCGAGATCTGCACTACGGCTCCTCCAAGAGCCCCATGGGTTCCCAAAAAGGCCGCCGAGCAGAACTCACACCCCTCAACCCCTCAGAATCCGAGAGTGCCTCCACCTCGAGAGAGCCAGCCTAGGCAGCTGGCAACCCTGGTCAGCCCCGAAGGAGCTATCCAAGAGCACTGCCCTCCCTCCTGTGGGTACTCCAATCGGCCCCAAAGTTGGGCAATCTAGGCACACCACTCGAGGGAGGTACCACCACTGAGGGATCAGCGAACCCTTCAAGGCTAGGCTGCTGAGCATAGTGGCCTGCACCACTGCCTGCTGGTCAGCACCCTGACCCTGGCCATGGTAGTCGCTGTCCGGTCCTCAGAGGGGGTCTGGTCACGGCCTGTCGAGGAAACTACTACAGTGCCCACCTGGACAACTAGCTCCAAGGAGCCAGATTGCCTGTCTGACTCAGAGTCCGATCCTCCTCTGAAGAAGTGGATAGCGAAGTCCCTGTGCCAGACAGTAGGTGGGTGCCCACGCCATCCTGACCAAACAGGGCACCAGAAAGGGAGACTGCACTAAGATGGTTCCAGTGCTTCCCAGCACTGTGAACGGAGGCAGAAGGTGGCACAGCTCCAACAAGGGCAGCAATCCCGGTGCCAGAACCTAACATGGCGCTGTCCAGCCGCGGAGCGCAAAACAGCTCCAGAGACAGAGATGGCACTGACGCTGGCCCGACAGCCCCTAAACGCGCTGAGAACAGTGCCACCGGACCCACGGTGCTGCAAGTGGTGCCAAGGGCAGAGGTGGCGCCGACGATGGCGCCCGACAGTGGTCTCAGTGTGCCACAAACAGCGCCGAGATCCAGAACCCCCATGGTGCCATGGCCTTGCTCTCGGAGCTGTGAATGATTATGAGGTGGACACGGCACCGCGCCCACCTTCTGTGCTGTAAAGAATGATGAAGACAGCACCGAGAGACTCCCACGGCGCTGCTAATATTATTGAAGCTGTGAATGGTGCTGAGCAACCTGCCTGGAGCCGATGGCTCATCAAACCCATGGCACCGCAAATGTCGCCAAGGCCCAAAATGGCGCTGACCGACGGCATCGAGGACCTGCTACCGACCCAGGCCTTTCCAAGCGCGTGGTCCGACACCGGGGAGCCTTCACCCTGAAGGGCGATTGCCATAATGGTGCCTCCTGTCCATCCCCCGGGAGAACAGACTGGGCCTCCTGCACTGTGGGAGGAGCCTCAGCCACAGCTAGGCTGGGAAGGCTGAGGCTCCCTCCTCCTCGGATTCATATAGAACTGGGAGGGGACCCGGAGGAAAGGCCAAGAGAACATGGCTTGGCCTGATGAGTGCAAACCCAACCCCTGAAAGTCGGCCGAACCCACCCACTTCCACCGCCGCGTTAGATTACTCTCCAGTCCATGGAGAAACAGGCGTCAAATCCATGTCATGAAGCGGCCAAGACACATAAGACAATGGTCGTGATGGTCGGTGACAGAATATTTTCGCCACATGGGCACCATCACATGGGGGCGCCCCATCCTGGAAGATTTCTTGCCCTCCGACTGAGACATGACCCACAGAGAAAAACATCAAAAACAGACTCGATGTCCATGAAAATAGAATAATTGAAAAGGTCTTACTGGGAGACACAGTATGGCAAACAGAACTGGCAGGAGGAACAGATGAACTTCAGCATCAAAACTGAAAATAACGATAGTCTGGACTACGAAGCAGGTGGGCCTCAAACTCTTCTTAGCTTCCCATGAGGTGACCTCGGTGGCGGGAGACAGGCAGGCGGAGGCGGTCGACAGCACCTAACAGCCAACCTGCGAGCACCACGCAGCGAGGCCGGCTCAAGGTGGCACTCGATGGTGCGTCGTCTACCGCATCCAAAAAAAAAAAGAGCTTCGATGCGGGTCATGACCTCCGCCATATACCCAAAGGTGATGAATGGTGAAGACTGACACAGATAAGATACGCTTCACAGCCCAACCAAAAGAAGAGTGAAGACCAGAAACAGAGTGAGTGAACCGGGGCATGGTGGGTAGGTGTGTGACTAAATGGTGAAGACTTGTCCAAAAGATCAAGAATTATGGTAGTAATAAAGTTCATATCTTCCTGGACTTAATTTCTTCACTGTTTAGTCACCCTGTGGGTTAGAGTACCAAGCTAAACCAATCCCCGAGCAAGACAGCAGGAGACAGAGATCATTTAGGACAGAATCCCATTAAGGATTGTCCTTCCAAAGGAAGTATGCTGTCTGGCATGGACATCCAGAGCATAGTGCTTCACAATGTGTGCACTGAGCTCCAAGTACCGCTTTGGAAATTTCCGCTATAGGAACAGAGTGTATCTCTGCCAGGGATGCAAACCACTTTGATTGAATGTACGACCTGGCCTTCCAATTAGCCTGTGCCATGGAATAGCAAATGGCGAAGACATGCCGCTATCCAGGCAGAGATTCATCTACCGGATACTGTCGGGCCCAGCTGGGCCGTGATGAACAGACAAAGAGTTGCTTTGTCTGCGGATGTCCTAGTTCTACTGATGTAGAACTGTAGAGCCCTCTTAACATCCAGAGAATAAAGAGTGCGTTCCCCTTCATTTGGAAGTTAGCAAAGCAAGTTGGTAGAACCAAGGGCTGGTTGAGGTGGAACTCTGAAACAACCTTGGGCAGGAACCTAGAGTGAGTGAGGAGAACCACTTTGTCTTTGTGAAAGATGATATACGGAGGGTGTGTGATGATAGCATGTATCGCCGAGACCCTACGAAGCAGAAGTGATGGCCACCAAAAGGTGTTTTTCAGGTCAGGAACTTCAAATCACATGTGGCTAGAGGCCCATAAGGCTTTACGAAAGAGCATAACCAGCGAGAGATTAATATCCCAGGTGGCAACCAGCTTCCAACCGGGGCCAAGTATGCAGAATGCCCTTGAGAAAACTTTTAAACAAGGGTAGCTGAGCCAAGGACAAATTCTGGACTGGCTCATGAAAGGCAGAAAGCACACAGAGATGTACCTTGCCCATTGAATATTGTAGTCCTGCATCAGAAAGGTCCAACAGATACTCTAAAACTTTATTCGGTGGGCACTGGAAAAGATCCAGAGGATCTCAGCACACCAAATTGAAAAGCACTTCCATTTAGCTGCATATGTCTTCCTAGTATAAGGCTTACGCTACCAAGAGAATTTCTAAATTCGTTGAGAAACTTTAAACCTGCCAACCTCTATCTCCTAAGGGATCCAGGCATGGAGATGAAATGAGTGCAGATTGGGATGAACCTGGGATCTGTGTCAGGAGGTCCATCCATACAGGCAGTTGCCTCGGAGAACAATCTGACAGTTTGTTAATTAATGGAAACCAGATCTGTCGAGGCCAGTAAGGTGCAATTAAGATCATCTTGCCCCCGCATCTCTAATCTGAGCAGCACCTCTGAATTAGGGGTAGTGGGGAAATGCATATAGAAAGTGTCTTGTCCACTGCAGTCTGAATGTATCCTGACAGAAAATACCAGGTTCTGGATTTCTGGAGCAAAATAGAGGCAGTTTTGTGTCGAGTGGATAGGTGTGGGAATAAAATTTTAGTTCCTCCCTGTCCAGCTGATATTTCTTATACATCCTCTTATCCAGAGGGAACAGAATTTTGGAGTTTGAAAATCTTTAAAGTATCTTCCCGAAGAATTTACTCACAGGCATGGGAAGCTTTTAGTGGTGTCAGTCCACATTTCTCACCAATGTGAAGAACAAGGAATGATCCTCAGATGTTCTGTGGGGAGAGCCAAACTCACGTTAAGAGGAACCCTCAAACTGAATAGGTTCCCTTCCTCCATTTCATAATAATTACATATTCTTCATCTTAAAGATTAGGAAGACTGCTTTGCAAAGGTCTGCTGCTGAGAGGCAGACAGCCCTTGTAAGCTTGAAAGTTTTTCTTTAGCTGTTCCAGGCATTTCTCCACACTTTTTTTCTGGGAAAGTTTTACAGATTTCACAATCAGAACAGGCCTGTGTAATTTCTGTAGGAGTTGGCAGGCTTTATAGCAGGCTAGAAGTCCCCAGATGCTGTCCAGCAGGGGTTCTGTGTGCTTAGTTTGTTGATTTCTTTTGAGGGAACCAGGAGTCAGCCAGTTCAGCAAGCCTCTTAGGAACTGTGTGTACACCATCTCAGGGGTAGCAGTTACATTAATTGTTATGGTTTCAGCCACAGTAACTCAGGGTGTCAGCTGGTCAGAGCTGAAGGGGCCCATAGGTGGTGACAGCATTTTTTCTCTCTCTCTCTCTCTCTCTATATATATATATATATATATATATATATATATATATATATATTTAGCCTTATCCAGGCATTTCAGTAGTTTTTCAGAACATGTAATGCAGATTTCACTCCTTTTAAATGTTTATGTCCAGATTGGCAAAAGAAGAGAATGTTTGACTTAACAAGATTTCACCACACTGAATACAAGGTTTGAAACCAGGATCACCAGTTTCTTTTCATAACATTTTCAATGTAAAGTTAACAACAGTTGCAACCGCTTAAAAAGAATATTTTAATTGAAGTTTATTTAGTAGTTGAGGTCTGTTCGAACCACTGCAGGATCCAGGAAACAAGATAAAATGAACCGAGGCTATCAGTTCAGGAACTAGTATTAGTGGTTCTTAAAACAAGCTAATTTAATAAAATTGAACATAACTAATGGAGTTTTTTAATCAGAAAACTCGATAAATATGAAATAAACCTCTGTTTACCCCAGGTTATACCGAATCGGGAGAAACCGAAAAACTTAACAGTTTAAACACTAAAACTATGGGCTTACCTAAAATTACAAAAGTAAAAGGCAGCAAATGAAATGTAAAGAATACTTATAATATTTTATAAGGTTTCTCATGTCAGAACAAAAGATGATGAGGCGGATCTCTGAGCATCTAGTCTTGACAGGCAGAGAGAGAATCTGAAAGGTTAGAACTAAGGCAGTTAGTATAAGGCAGCATTTGAAAAGTGGCTCATGCAAAAGACCCCATCATTTTCATATGTTCCAAATTCTCTCTGGGCAGTTCTACTTGCAAGGCTGACAGCATAAAGTTATGAATACTTGAGTATCACTGGGGTTAGAACAATCATAACCTGCTGTTGAGCATCAGAAGAAAATCCTGATGTTCTAAGCCAGGAGTGGCGCCTGACACAGATCCAGCGGCAGCTGCCCTGGAGAGCAGTGTAAGGCATCCATAAAGCTCTGAGCTGATGTCTATTGGACTATATGCAAGGCCCCTGGAATTCTGCGGTTGCGGAATTTGTTGCAGAATTACATCATGCCATAGAATATATATAGTGCCGCAGAATTCATTGTTTTTGGTGAATTTTCATATAAATATACTGTTTTTTCACAGTGTCAGGCTTTCTTTTCCCATCTCGCTTATCCTGAAGCCTGGCCCTCTATGTTTCAGCATATGATGTCATTGATGACATCACATCATATTTAGCCAATGACAGGACTGCATTCTGCCAGAGAAATGAATAAATCATGCAGAGAAATCAGAAAATGCTGCCACAGAAGTCAAGGAGCCCTGCCACAGAAATCAGAAAATTCTGTTGCAGAACACCAGGGCCCTGTCTATATGCCGGGTAATAATCTACAGTAACTCCTTTTGGAGTCAGACTCTAAGGGTTCTCCACACTAAGGCTCTGAGGAATTCCAAAGGATGTACTGAATCGGAGAGAAACACCCTTGATATTTGCTATGCGTGATGCTAAAGCGTCGAGCAGCGAAAAGTCCGCTTTCCTAAAGTACTAATTTTATAAGATTCTTGTTTCTAGGATGAGCTGTTGTCTCCTGAGGGAGCACAGCCTTGTCATTCTCATAGCGACAACCAGAGCATCTGCGATTGGTTGTGTGAAGCTAAAAAGGGTCTCTCTTTGGGAGGGACATACTTTCTATCTATGGATTTGGCCAGTGAAGGAATATAGTATATGGTTAGGGTTTATTGTGTATGGAAAACAAAGGTTTTCCAAATCTTGTTGTAGGACAGTTCAAAGGTCAAAACAATTGTACTAAGCTTCTTTTTTATACTTTAAGCTTTATTCAGACCTTCTGAACATCTGAAATTTGGCAGCAGATAAAGGCCTAGAAGTCTATCAAGTCTGCTTGAATGTGCAGCTAGCACCCTTATTCTGCAGCTGCCCCTCCTTCCACCCTTCCCCTTCATTAACCCTCCCCTTGTCCTGTCCCATCCTCTTTGAAGCAGTCCACTGTTCTACTGCATACCACTTCTGCAAGTATCGATTCCACCCAGCCACCACCCTCTCTGTAAAAAAGTGTCTCCTCATCTCCTCCTGAACCTTCCTCCCTCCAGTCTCATATCATGGCCCCTGGTGCCCTCCCTCCCTTCTTTGAACAGCCCCTCTGTACCTGTCTTGTTTATTCCTTTCATGTATTTAAAGGTTTCAATCATGTCACCCCTGTCCCTCCTCTCCTCCAGTGAGTACATGTTCAACTCCTTCAACCTCCTCTCGTATGATAAGTCCCCCAGCCCCTTGATCATCTTTGTCGCCCTGGGCTGCACCCCTCCAGTAACTTAATGTCCCTCTTCAGATCGGTCACCAGTACTGCACGCAGTGTTCCAGGTGTGGTCTAACTAATGACCTATACAGTGGCAGAATCACCTCCTCCTCCTCGAGGATATACCCCTTGCAATACAACCCAGCATTTTGTTGGCCTTTGCAGCTGCCTTCCACACTGTGCCAAGTTGTTCATTGACCCTGTAATGAGCACACCCAGATCCTTCTCCTCCCTCTGTCTGGGCTAGCTGCACTCCCCCTAGCTGGTAACTCCTCCTTGGGTTCTTCATCCCAAAATGCAGCACCTTGCACTTTTGGCATTAAACCCCAGTTGCCAGGTGTCTAAACAGGTTTCAAGCTTTGCCAGATCATCCTGCAACCCTGCCCTCCCCTAGGTCATCCACCACCGCGCCTACCTTGGTATCATCAGCAAACAGACTGATCTTGCTCTTGATGTCCCATGATATGTCTGCAATGAATATCCCAAACAACACTGGTCCCAACACCGAGCCCTGTGGAACACTGCTCATCACTGCCCTTGGGTGTGAGAGCTCCCCCACCACCACCCTCTGTTGCCTTCTCTGAAGCCAGTTCCTACCCAGCTCACCAGCTTTGCACCCGCCCCTGTGCCTACTAACTTCCTTCCCAGCCTTCCATGCGGCACTGAGTCGATGCCTTACTGAAGTCCAGATACAGGACATCCACTGCATGGCCCTTGTCCAGTTGCCTAGTTACCCAGTCATAGAACTCCACCAGGTTGGTTTGACAGGATCTGCCACGTGTGAAGCCATGCTGTCTGCTGTCCTGTAGTCCTTTGGCCTCTAGGAGGCCACCAGCCTCTCCTTCAGAATAGTCTCCATTAGCTTACCCACGATGGATGTGAGGCTCACTGGTCTGTAGTTTCCCGGTTCATCCTTGGGACCACTCTTGTGGAGGGCACCACAAGAGCCATCCTCCAGTCCTGAGGTACACACCCCAGATGTAGTGAGGCATTAAATAAGTCTGCAAGGTCCTGCAAGGACCTCTGCCAGCTCCTTCTTCAGTACCCTGGGGTAGATGCCATCTGGGCCTGGCGCCGTGTCCACCCTCAGTGCCTTCAAACACTCTCAAACTCTGCCTCCATGATTTCCCATCTGTGACCACTTCCCCTGCTTCTGCCATTTTTCCCACCTTGGGTGTCACCCCTCTTCTCTTTAGTAAATACTGAGCAGAAGTATCATTTACTTATGCTTCTGCCTTATCGCACTCCTGCTTCCACCCAACCCTCCTTCCTAATCCTTACTATGTGGTCCTTACAGCTCCTTTTCTCCCTGATGTACTTAAGAAGTCCTCTCCCCCTTCTTAATGCCTTGTGCCAGCCTGGGGTCCATAGATGCTTTGGCTCCCCTTACTGCCCTTGTCCCTCCTTCGATTCTGTCAAGTACTCCTCCTGTCCTCCCCTCCCTGTTTTCTTGTACTTCCTAAAGGTGGCTCTTTGCTCCTTACCTTTCCATGACCTCCTTGCTCAACCAGCTCGGTTTCTTAGCCCTAGCCTTCTTGCTCTGGGCTTTGCAGCAGGTTTTGGTTGCCTCCACTATCCCCAGCTTTATGAGCTCCTACCTCTGGTTAGTGTCCATACTAAATTGAATTCTGGCCAGGTATCCTTTCACCACTTCCCCATCCTCCCAATGTCGGCCCTCCTGAAGTCCAGCACTCTTGTGCCAGATTCCACTACTTCCTTGCCCATATCCAATGTGAGCCATACTGAGTGGTGGTCACTCCTGACAGCGGTTCCTCCACTGTAAGTTCTCTCACAAAGTCCCTATTTGACAGCACAAGGTCAAGGGTATTCCCTAACCTGGTTGGTTCAATGATCATTTGCAGCAGGAAGCTGTCCTGGAAGGCATCCAGCAGTACCTGCTCCTTCTGTTCCTGGTTGTTGGGGTGCTCCAGTCCACTCCTGGCATGTTGAAGTCCCCACAATCACCACGCTACCCTTCTTGCAGGTCCTCCTGATCTGTCCCGCTACTTCCCTGTCTGACTCCTCCATCTGAGATGGTGGCCTGTACCTCACTCCCATTCTAAGAATCTATTCTTGGAATCCTGGATTTGCACCCAAAGTGACTGCCTACCCTTCACCCCTTCCTCCCTTACACACTTCAGTCCTTCCTTCACATAAGTGCCACCCCGCTTCCCAATCACCCTGTCCTATACGAAATAACCTGTACCCTGGTACAGACAGGTCCCAGTCATTGGATTGGTGGCCCATGTTTCTGTGATGGCTGCAATGTCCACCTCTCCTCTGCCATGAGAACCCCTGTAACTCTGCAGTTTTCCTCCCAAGGCTCCTAGCATTAAGGGTAACCACCTTCCACCCTTTTCCCTCCTCCCATCCTGCCCTCCTTTCCTAGCATCACCAATAGTACTTGCCATTTGTCCTTTGTCACTGTTATGGGGGTAAGCTCTATGGTTTCCCAACCTGTAGTCTCTGCATATCTCTTCCCCAACTGCCACCCCCACTCCTAGTTTAAATTCACAACTTCCTCTATGTACTCCTCCATCCTCTGTTTCAACACTTTCTTTCCTCCTCACTCAAAGCATAAAGCTTCACATAAAGCATTTTACATTTAAAAACAAAGTTTTTTCCAGTACATTCAGATACATAGAACAGTGTCTACAATCTCATAACTATTCTTAACAGATAAACATCCATGTGAGGAAAGGACTCACATTGATTTTAACTTATATCATTTGATATCAAGTCCTGTCTCTCTGTATCCCCACAGTTTTTCTTCTAGCAAGTATTTTTAATACACAGCTACTGAATTTATAAATAAAGTAAGAAACAGGCGAAAATTATAAACATTAAAACATTATAGTTGTTGGTAATAACTTATAATACAAGTAATACATTACTGCCCTTCATTATCTGTAAATCCATTTGAGGGTCTATATTTCTAAATATTTTGTACCCTTATATTAATTTAACTATTTTCTACTCTTATTTTCAAAATTTATGACTGTTAAGGAAAGCTGCCCATTTATTTCCCTTAGATCTTTTCTAGGTCAAAACAAAACGAAATTACCATAGTTGAATAGTTACAGAAGTTAGCAAGAAAGATCTATAATCGTTCTAGGTCCCACTAAGTGTCCATTTTAAGGTGTGGATGTGTCCTCCAAAAAAAAGTCCCACCTAGTCCATCTATTGATATATTGTGGTGTTCGATGAGAGAGGGAGAAAGTAATTCTTTCATTTATGTGAATCATGGAAACTGTATCTTTCCATTCTTGGGGAGTTGGGGGGATATTAGCTAACCACTTTCTGGTAATGCCTTTAATTGCAGCTGCAACCAGAATATTCCATAGATATTTTGAGTCTGTACCTTCAATTCTTGTGGGAACAGTCCTAAAATCACATGTTCTGCTCCAAGGGTATATGTAATGTAAATATAAATTTGAGATGCCTCAGTATGTTTTCTCAGTATTTCTTTATGATGGGCAGAACCAGAAAATGTGGACTTGTGTGGCATTGTCCATACCACATCCCTCCAACACCTGGAACCACATACTGGGTTCCATTTAGTTGTCTGGGCTGGAACTCTAAAGTATCTGTATCTCAGTTTCCAGACAAATTCTCTCCACCCTGGAAAGGATGTTGTGCGCTATGTGTTTTTCCATATATGGGACCAGGTGTGTAATCTGACAAAGGCTGTCCCAGGTCTTCTGCCCATCTGTGCTTAATGTATTGTGTGGAATACTGTAAGTCAGTTATATAGTTTGAATAAAGAATAGTTATTGCCTTCTCTCCCGCATTGGAATTCCAGATAGATTCGAATATAGGGTAGATGTTTTACCTACAGTTTGTAAACATGTCTCCCTGAGCTGCGTATTTATGTAATCTCTAATTTGGTAAATAATTAAGTCCTTTTGTTTCCACTGGTGCTTTTGTTTAGCTTCCTCAAAAGATATAATCTGATCCTTTTTATGAATTGCCAGGGGCTCTACAACCTCTTGCCTCTTGAGCAACATACCAGGGTCTGCATGCACCTTTATCTTTTTAGCTGTTTGGGACCAGCTTGATATCTCCATAGAAACATCCGAGTCAAGCCTTCTAGACAACCTCTACAGAAGCCTTTTAGGGCAGCTGCTGTTCCTGTGTAAATAACAGAGGGGTCGAGTCAATCATATGGATATTAAATATCCACTCTTGTATGGTCGGGACACATGGAAATTTTAGGTCTAAGTCTTTCCATCATGAGTAATATCTTGTGTGTAGTAGCAACAAGGCAATTCGCATTTAGGATGCTATCCAGTATCCCTCAAGGTTAGGTAAAGCAATCCCAACCTCCACCTTTGGTAGGTACAGTGTTTGTAATCTGATCCTCGGCCTTTTACCCTCTCATATGTATTTTAATAGAAGACTTTGCCACTTGTTTATGGTCACTTTTGAGACTAGGCAGGGACACATTGGAATAGAAAGAGAAGTCTGGGGAGAATATTAGTTTTAACAGCCTGTATTTTAGAGAGTAGTGGTAAGGGAGTAAGGACCATCTCTGCCTATCTCTTGTAATTTGTTGTATCAGAGGGGATAGTTTAGTGTAAAAAGGATGAGCTGTTATTTGCTAGATTCACTCCCATATACTTTATATGAGGGAATTCCACTTCAAAGGAAATCTAGTCCTCAAAGGGACTGAAGGTTTATAATTAAAGCATAGTACTTCAGTTTTACTAATATTTAAAGAGTATCCGGATAGTTCTGAGAACTTTTGGAGGTATTCAAGCAGGCTACGGACAGAAGATTCTGGACTTGTTATGTAGAATAGAATGTCATCAGCATAAAGTGCTAGTTTTGGTTGGTTCCATTAATAGATACCCTTGGATGTCTGGGTTCTCTCTTATTCCTTGTGCTAATGGTTCTAGGTATAGGGCAAACAGAATCGGAGACATGGGGCATCCCTGTCAGTACCTCTCTTAAGAGAAAAGAGGACGAGGCATGGCCATTTGCTCCGATAAATCCCTTCTGTGTTTTATAAACTTTAAATATTGTATTTGTAAACTTGAGGGGAGCTGAAATTTCTGTAATACTGCCCTCAAAAAGGCCACGAGACCTTATCAAAGGCCTTTTCTGTGTCAAGGCTGAGGAGAGTAGCTAAGAGAGAATTCCAATTAAGATGGTCTATTATATGTGTCGTGACGGTGCAGATTGTCCTGTGCCTGATGAACTGAGTATAAACCCCACCTGATCTATATGAACTAGTGAGGGTATGATTTGTTGTAAGCATCTTGCTAATACAGACATAAACATTTTATAGTAAGTATTAAGTATGGATATGAGCGGTATGATGGGCACAGGCTGAGGGTTCTTACCCGTTTTTGTATAACAGATATGATGGCTTGATCCCAAGAATCCGGAGGGTTCCAGAATCTCGCATAGCAGAGTTGAACACCCTCGAAGTATAGGGCTAACTTATCTTTAAAATGCTTTTAAAATTCCGACGAAGTCCGTTTGTACCAGGGCATTTTGTAGTTTTAAATTTGAGGTTTCTGTATCTAACTCAGATCTAATAATAGGAGCTATTAATTGGGTTGGAAAAGCGTGGGGGAGGGAGGAGGACTTGAGGTAATGTAATGTTTTCTAAGAACTCTATTATTTTAGATTCTTCTGAGGAGATTCTGGCTCTTCATACAATTATGCATAATAAGTACGGAAGGCCTCTACAATATCTGGGGTACTTAGAAGTTGTTTCTATTTTGTGGATGTCTTAAAGAGGCAACAATAGCTCGTGCTCTCTGGGATCTAATACGGAGGCTAACAGCCTTAGGATCGGGACCACCCTCATAATATTTTTGTTTCAGGTACATAATCTTTTGTTCTACTTGATAATCAAGAATTTTATTTAATTTTGTTTTGCAAACAACAATTTTATTAAGACGGGCTTCAAATTTTGTTTGTAGTTGTTATTCCAGGGACTGAATCTCGCGTTCAATGCCAGTTGCTTGATTTCCTTTGTTTTTCTTGTATGCTGAAATAGATATGAATTTCCCCTCAGAATTGCCTTTATTGTGTCCCATAGAAGTACAGGGGGATCTCTGCCGAGTTATTATCTGCTATTGCCTGTTCTATAGCCTTTTCTATTAAATCTAGTACTTCCTTATCTTGTAATAAGGAGATATTTAATCTCCAGAATGTGCTTTTAGAAGTCTCCTAAAACATTTTCATGAATACAGGAGTATGATCAGAGAGCGTTCTATTACAAACCAGGAATCATTAACCCGTCCTGCAGCCTCCTTGGGGACCAGCAGATAATCCAGCCTGGAGTGAGTATTATGGGAAGAGGAAAAATATGTGTAGCCTCTCTGAGTCTTATGCAAAGATCTCCATATATCTATGTAACCCCAGCTCCATAAGGAAAGTAGACAGTTTTTCCCAGGTTGCAATCTTTTCTCAGGGTATTTGTGGTTGAGTCCATAGCGTGGTTAAGTACAATATTTAGATCACCACCACAATGAGCTCCCCTCCGCCCATTCTTGTAATTTCAAAAGATGGAGCGATACAGAATGAAATCTGAGCTAGAGGGTACATAGATAGAGGCCAGTGTTATCATTTTATTATGTAGCCTTCCCTTAAGAAGGCAAATCTCCTTCCTTATCAACCAGTTTGTCAATCTGAATGAATGGAGTCTTAATGGGGACTAGTACAGCAATGCCCGTCTATGGCCCTTTCCATATGTGGCACATGCTGCCGACCCAAAACCAAATTTAGTAAGTTTATTATGCTCTTGCAAAAGAGATGTGTTTCTTGCAACATTATATCAGCCCCAGATTTCTTTAGAAACCCCCAAATTTTGCTCCTTTTGACTGGATTTGTTAGCCCATTTACGTTATAGGAACATGTAATAGTAGCTTTATCTAACATTCAGAGATGATTTAGGTTTCATTAAGTAATCTTGCCTTATTCTTTCAGAAACAATTCCAGCTTCCTTCTTAGTAATACTTGCAGTATGTAGACCCACTAATGAAATTCTTTGCTTATTAACAAGGGCAGTGATTAGTACAACAAACTTTAAATAACAGTTGTAACAACCATTTAAGTTGATTAAACATGAAAATCCATTCTCTCTTCTTTTACTGATCAGGTTAAACTAAAAATTGACAAAGAGAGAGAGAAGGATAAACCGAACTCAAACTCTCACCAAAGGAGTTCTGTTTAGTAAAAACTTTAACACTAAATAGTTGACCTTCCAAGGTAGGGGACCACCTAAAAGGGCCCCCTAGTCCTCTCCCTACTAATGGTAGTGAAAGAGGGAGGGTCTTGTGAGGGGGTGACTCGGTGTAAGAGTTATCCTCACCAAATAACTCCTGAAGGAGTGATTTAAATAATGCACTAGCCTGCTGAGTGCTCTAAAAATGATAGGCAACAAACTAAGCAATAACCTATCGGGTCCACCCTCCTCCCGTTGTGGGCAAGTAAAACTCAATTTATATATATTGCGATCTTCACTTGGAATCGCATCAATATCTTTCTGAGGCCCAGGTTAAGATGTGTAGCAATAACTATTAAACTGTTCCAATATTCCCCTAACTAGTCAGATAAGGCGTTGGTGAGAACAGATCCAGGGTTAGCATGACATCGCGATTGCTAAATTGCATTCGTAGCCATCTACTTTAAGTGAAGCCATTTAACTCATGATGTACATGCTTAGCTGGGAGTAAGTGACTTTCAAATTCTCCTTAGCACTACAACAAAGTTTGCCAAGGCTCAAACCAGAATAGCTCCAGTCCTTCAGGATGTCACTGCATTTGGGGGTTCCTCTGCGAGGCTCATTTCAACGCTTTTTTCAACGCTTCTTGTAGTGCTCTTAGTAGCTCTGCGCTGTGTCACCACATTCCGAGCTGGAGGGAGGGAGGGAGCGCTGCTTCTTAATCGTTCCGCTTCTTCATGGGGCACTTCAATTCCTCTCTTTAACATCTCTTCCATGGCTTTACACACAGTTGTATAAATCTGCACCCCATCTTGCCAATGAACCCGTAGCTTTGCTGGAAATGGAGTTTGAGCTTTTATTCCTCATTCCCAAAGTAATTTCAGCAGGGGATATACATTTAGTGAACTTGCTATACCTCAGGAGTAGTAAGTGATCCATGGAGAGCTTCAAGGAGAGGTAAGACATTTATTTTTGGCCCAGGCTCTCCATAACAGGTCTTTTTATTTTATAGCGGCTTACTTTAAAGATTATAGAGTGGGTCTAGTGGAGGAACCTACTGGCTTGGGGCCAAGGGACCTGTGAGCTGCTCGATTGACAAACTGTAATCTTGTGGCAGATCTAAAACATCTTTTAACAGGTTCTCTAGAAGTGCTGTCATCAGAGGTTCCTCTGATCCTCTGCTAGCCCATAAAGCCTAGGTTGCTTCGTTGGGAGCGTCCTTCCAAATTGATACACTTTGCTTGCAGAGCTATTGATTGTTGCAGTAGAGCTTCAACCACTTTGCCCACCTGTGTGGCCATATCTTCTAAGCCTGAAATGCTTTCCTCTGCTTCAGAGACTCTTTTATCGATGATCGACAACTGCCGTGATAGAGCTTGGAATTCTCTTTTATTTTCGAGGCAGAGTCACAATTTCTCTTAATAGAGTTTCATAGTAGGTCCATGAAAGTATGTCGGCTTCTCCATCCATATCGTAGTCAGAGCCATAAGGGCCATTCGGTGACTGGCTTCTACTCCGGTGATGCATCGGAGCCGTCAATCCTGTACCATCTCGTCTCTTGGAGGAATCTGTTTGACCGAGGCATTACCTTTGTCTCTCTTACGGCTCTCTTCGACATTTCTGTTACTCTTTGTGTCTGGATGCGATATTTAATTACCCAAATCAGGGAGGAGGATCAGGCCTAAGCTGTGATCTACTCCATGGCGGGAACCGGAAGTCCTGTACTATCGTTCTGATGTCACATCGATAGTACAACAACTTTTCCACTTCAGCTCCTACCTGATTGGTAGGAACAGGTGGTGATTCAAAAATACACTCTAAAATGGCAGACTCACTTAGTGAGTGGTCAGACGAAACGAGACAGTTTGGACATGGACTGCCATAATCGGCTCCATGTGTCCAAACTATCAATCTGCAGGTTTTCTTTTCTTTTCAAAATCTCTGGCAGTTACTAGGAAAAGCAGAGTGGGACCACAGCGGTACCTGTATATTCGGGGGCGTGACTGGAGCAGAAGTGTATCCGCCATGAGGAAGACCAGTGTCTTTGAGGATGGGACTCAAGCGAGGACTTCTGCAGGAGGCGTGAACACAAGGTATGAACCTTGTGTCCATTTGAGGAGAACCATATATTATATAGAATAGTGGATGGATGACCATTCACAACTAAGTCTGTGTTTACATTTTGGAAGCTGATGATGCCATAGACATCATGAGCTTCGCTCTCGAAGTCTCTATGACATCATCAACTCTTTCAATGGAAACGCAGCCTTGTTGTGGATGGTCACCCATCAGTATTCTATAAAACAACCTCTCCCACACGCCTGTGACAAGGTCTCAAAGATGGAGGAACAGGAAGCATAAGGTTCTTTGGAGCGTTAGGAATGTGAAGAAACTCAAGTCACAAAAGTCTGTCTGGGTCTGCATTGGAGGTCTGTAGGGGCCAGAGCAGAAACACAGGTTACTCACCTATAACAGTAGTTCTAGGAGTGGTATATGTTGTTCATCCACACTTACTGGCAGTGTCCTTTCCCCTTTAAGTTGCGCTGGAAAGTCTTCAAGCTGGCTCCTCCCACCCACTGAGCATATCCTTGGCTCCACCCCAGGACGCCAGATCTCTTCTCCGGCTGGAAGCAGAGGTTGTGTGCCTGAGCCTGGGGAGGTCGGGTGGGTCTGTAGATGAACAACATATACCACTCCTAAAACTGCTGTTACAGGTGAGTAACCTGTGTTTCCCTAAGGATGTGGATATGCTGTTCTATTCACACTTACTGGCAGACTCCTTGCAGTTCTCCAGGAGGAGGGAGGCAAGGAGCACACCCCTACTTAGGAACAGAGATTAGAACTGAGGCCCCAAAACCAGCATCCCGGTGTGACTCGAGGTCAATGTGGTAATGGGAAATGAAGGTGTGTACTGACTTCCAGGTAGCAGCCCTGCAGAGTTCCTGGATAGGGACGTCCTGAAGCAGCCACTGGCCTGGACGGTATGACAGGTGGAATGTAGTAGTAAAAATGTTATTTTAAACAGGAATCACATCATTAGGAAGTCTAATCCTGTTTACAAGCCAGTCCTGTAAGGATACCTCAAGTACAAAATATACAGATAAAAAGATTATACAAGTATACTCAACAATATGACATACAAACATATACAAAGCAACACGGAAAGCACAGCACAGTAATAACAGATAATCAATTTATGAGTGAATGATCAGTTTATGAATGAGCCCTTAGCCCTCAGGAGGCTCCTACCTGCCAACCTATAGCAGAGATCAATGCAGGAAGTGATCCACCTGCCAATCGTCCACTTGGTTGCAGGTCTGCCAGGTGTGACTTCAGCATAGGTGACAAACAGCTGGTGAACCTCTCCCTGAACTCCAGCGTGCGCTCTTTGTAATAAGCAGCGCTCGCCTCAGGTCCAGAGTATGGAGCCTGTGTTCATCCTCGAGGTGTGATTCGGGAAGAACATCGGAAGAGTCATCAACTGATTCAGATGAAACTCCGACACAACCTTCGGGAGGAACTTTGGGTTAGGGTGCAGGACAACCTTGTCCCTATGGAAGACTAGATAAAGGAGACTCACCAAAAGTCCCTGGAGCTCACTGATGCATCTGGTTAACGTGATAGCCACCAAGAAGGAGGTCTTCCACGACAGGTGAGATATGCCACACCTGTGCATCGGTTCAAATGGCTTGCCCATGAGCTTTGCCAAAACCAGCAACAAGTCCCACAGTGGTGGTGGTTCACGCACTGGAGGAAAAATGTGATCTAAGCCTTTGAAAAAGCACCAGATCACCTTCACCTGTCTGCCACCGACTGCTGACCAGCCCATACCGGTAAGCAGAGATGGCTGCCAGGTGCACCTTAAGGGTCGTCGACGAATTCCCCATTTGGA
Source organism: Neoceratodus forsteri (assembly GCA_016271365.2). Lineage (NCBI taxonomy): Eukaryota > Metazoa > Chordata > Ceratodontiformes > Ceratodontidae > Neoceratodus > Neoceratodus forsteri. The sequence continues at coordinate 11,423,324 of CM057450.1, read as the reverse complement.
GAGAGGGACCGTGGGTAGTCAAAATGCTGGCCACCAGATGGGACAAAGGGTCCAGCCCTTGCCCTGATACCAAATGGAGAACCTCTTCCATTTGAAGGCAGAGCATTTTTGGTCGATTCCTTTCTAGATGCTCCACCATAATGAGGACATCTTGGAGAGACCCAAAGCCTGGAACTCTAGATGCTCAGGAAGCAGGCTGTCAGGTGCAAGGACTGAAGGTCCAGGTGGAGTACTTTCCCTTGATTAATGAAGGGCAGCTCTGGGCACAGTGGAAGATGCCTTGGGAGCCTGTTGCTGAAGTGGAGGAGACTGGGTACCAAAACTGGCGTGGCCAGTCTGGAGCTACCAGGATCACCTGCACCTTGTCTTGACCTTGAGCAGCACCTTGTGGATCAAGGAAAGTGGAGGGAAGGCATAGAAGAGCCCTGGGGTTCAAAGTCCCGAGAAGGCATCCACCTGCAGTGAGCCCTGCTCAGGGGACTGGAACAGAACAACCTCAGCTTTGCATTCTCCTGGAGGTGAACAGGTCCACCTGAGGGGTGCCCCACTGGAAGAACAGACTGTGAACTACCTCCAGATGGAGAGACCACTCGTGAGATGCCTCGTCTACCCGGCTGAGGGCATCCTCCAGCTGACTGGAGGTTCCTGCTACATGGATGGCTAGGAGATCCACCTACAGGCAGCACCACGAGCCCATATGCAGAGAGCTTCCTTGCACAAAGGCAGGAGTACATCCCGCCCTGCTTGTTGAGGTAGTACATGGTTATGGTGTTGTCCCTCTGGACTTGGACCACTTGACCCCAAACATACGGGCGAATGCAGTCAGCGCCAGCCAAACTGCCCAGAGCTCCAGCAGGTTGATGTGCCATTGGAACTCCTTGGGGTTCAGAGCCTGTGGACTCTGTGTTTCCCCAGATGGGCACCCAAGCTCGTGAGAGGCACTGGTTGTCAGGACGACCGTCGGCTCAGGCGGACAAGCGGGAACCCTTCCTGCAGATGCTCTGGGACTAGCCACCACTGGAGCATGTCCCACATCTTCTGGTCACAGTGATCAGCTGGTTGAAGTGACCTTTGTGCTGAGAACACTGGCTGGCCAGCTCTTTGCAGGGAGCATATATTCCAATGGACCATGCTGGTGCAGGCCATCAAGAACCCAGAAGGCGCAGAAAGTCCCGGCAGGCGCAGCTGCCCAACCTGAAATTATCGGGCAAAGGAGGAGAGAACCTCTGCACTGTCTGCTGGGAGCCAGCCTCTGGCTCGGCAAGAGTCAAGTTCTGCCCTGATGAAGCTGATCACTTGCAAGGCGTGAGTTCCGACTTGGCCTCATTGACCAGGAGGCCAAGGGAGGTGCAGGTCCGTGGGCCAGGTCCTGGACCGCTTCACCTCCTGCCTGGAGGGACCTGCAAATCAGCCATTTGTCCAGGTAGGGAAACTCGGACCCCTCGGCACCTCAGGTAAGCTGCCACCACTGCTATGCATTTGGTGAAGACCCTGGGGGCCGAGGAAAGTCAATGGCATGGCTTTGGCACTCAGAGAGGTTCCTTCAGTTGAACGTGGAGGAACATTCAGTGGACGGATGGATTGGGATGTGAAAAATGCATCCTGAAGATCCAGGGAGTAAAACCATCTCTTGCTCCAGAGATGGCATGATCTGAGATAAGAGTTACCATCCTGAAGGCCGCGACCTGAGGAACTTGTTCAGGTTGTGCAGATCTAGAATGGGGCGGCAGCCCCTCATCCGCTTTGGCACCAGGAAGTACTTGGAGACAAACCCTGGGTGTTCTGGAGGATCCGCTACTCTGACCATGACCTCCTTACGAAGGAGCTGGACTATGTCATCTCGAAGAAGCCGACTAGTGTCTGCAGATACTAAGTCCTCCTGTAGGGTGCAGGCTTGGCTGGGAGGTACTGCTAGAATTTCGGAGGCAGACCCTGACCGACAACTTCCAGAATCCACCTGTCCATGGTGACAGCGGACCAGGCAGAAAGGAAGTGGTGGAGCCCGGCCCCTACAGGAGGACCCAGGAGGCATGGCGGGCATGAGGGGTGGCACCCCCTATCCGTCACTGAGTAGGCTTGAGGAGGAAGACCCGGCTGAGTAACCACGGATCCCTTCCCTCTGGGCTTCTGGACTGCCGAGGCCACTGACTTGGGCCTGGGTCACCAAGACTGAGCCTGCTGGCCTGGCTGATGCTGGACTGGTTTTGCTGCAGGACTCGAGAACCAAAGGGCTTTCGCTTCTACTGCCTGGAGCCCTTGGGATCCTTCTCATGGATATTACAGAGTCCTGTTAACTAGCAATATGCATTTCCCAGAGTAGCAGTGGCAAAACACTTGCTTTCCTAAGCGTAAATCTTACAGGATTCTTTATATACTGGACGAGGCGTAGATTCCTGAGGGAGAACGGCTTTGTCATTTTCTGCCAGTACCACTATGGTGTCTGCAAAGGCTTGAGAGACCAAGATTGGTCTATCCTTGGAGAAGCCTATTTCCTGTCTATGGGCTTAGCCACAGATGGAATAGCGCCAGACTGTCCCACTCCATCTGTGAAAGAGTCTTGAAAGAGGGCTATACCGGAGGTGACAATTCCACAGGGATTTCCAGGATATGCAGATATTGAAGGCACAACAGCTTCCCAGGATCCACCTCAGAAATCTGGAGAGAAAGGTGGAGTTCATATTCTTTAGGAAAGACTTACAGGATAGGTCCTCGACCAAAGGCTTTGCTGAAGTAGAGGCCTTTTTCCACTCCAAAGGGTGAATCTTCATCAAAATCGTCCCCTAATCGCAGATCAGGATCAGGCTCAATATTATCTCCTAGTAGCCCAGAAGGGATAGTACAGAAAGGAAAAGGAGGAAAGAGAGCAGGAGGAGGTGCTCCCTGAATCAGAGTCAAAAATCCTGGCACCAGAGGTGGTGCTGAAAACAACACGGTGCTGGCGCTGCACCGCCAAGGCCAGAACCATGGCAGCCAAGAAGGGCACCGGCAAATGCCTGAAGACCCCTATCCCAACACCAGGGCACCAAATGCTGAAGATCTGAAAACATGAGTAGGAGAAGGTAGTACCTGTGCTGGCCCCTGCGCCCGTAGCCATGTGAGGGGAAAGCATGAGAGCATGGCATCAGCGGCACTGAAGAAGGTGTTGCGTGACTAGGATTGATCCAAAGCACTACCACTTGAGTCCTAGAGCTCCAGGCCAGCTCCAGGCGTGGGAAGTTGGGACAACCGCTGGACCCACTGCTCCATCAGAGCGGCCCAATGATGAAACTGCTCACTGGAAGATCCCCAGGGGAAGGACCCAGAGTCGAGGATCACAGCTGCCAGGAACAGAGGCCGAAGGTGACCCAGACAGAGCAGGGGTGGCTTCCTGTCCCCTGCTACAGCGATCTTCGTGCAGACATACCAGTGGCAACCTCTAATGATACCGCTTCTTCTTCAACTGGTGAAGAAGAAGAACTGAATAGCGGTGCGGGTCCCTGACCTCGATCAGGAACAGGCCCACTTCTTTTGTTCTTTCGAGAGGACAGCCCTTCCTCCGAGCACCGACTTCCTGTAGTCAGACCCCCTCCATGGAGGGCAAACTGGACACAGTCCTGCTGCTGAAACAGCTTTCAAGTGAAGTGTCCCTACCATCACTGGCCCCATTCATGGTCGACTCTGTCGGCGGGCCGAAGAAGACTTCTCTGTTCTTCATTATAAATAAATAAATAAAACTAATCGAATACTGAATGACTATGCTGCTGTCATACAGACATGAAGATTTGAATCCGTTGGTGACACGCGTCATCACTGAAGCGTACTCAATGGCGGGAAAAAGAAACTGAGGTGGTTGGTGAGTCAGCGCCGAGATAGCCTATATGGCGCAAGCCAGTCTTGCAGTGCCGCGCATGCACAGCCTTACCTCAGCACCAGCCCTCCTGAAGATTTTGGCTCCTGCTGGTCCTAGTGCCTCTGCCATAGTCCCACTAGCGTGAATGAGTGGTGGAAGCTTTATGTCCAGGAAGATCTTGGGGTGTGTTCAGAGAACCACCTTGTCCTTATGGAAGAGAGTGTAGGAGGATGACCAAAGCATGCATCTCAAAAACCCTATGGGCAGAAGTGATGGCCACTAAAAATGCTGTCTTCCAAGTTAAAACTTAAGATCACACGTAGCTAGAGGTTTGAAGGGCTTACAAGTGAGCATGTCCAGCATAAGGTTGATGTCCCAGGCAGCGACAGGTTTAATGACTGCGGGCCTTGTATGCAAAATACCTTTCAAAACCTCTTAAAAGAGGCACTGAGCCAAAGAAAGGTTCTGGAGTGGCTTGTAGTACACTTAGACAGCACATAAAGGGACCTTGATAGAGGAATACTGTAATTTAGTATCCGAAAGGTCCAGCAAGTACTCCAGAACTTTTGTCAGGTGGACATCTGAATGGATCTATACTGGATTTTGAGCACCATTCTGAAAAGTGCCTCCATTTAAACGTGTAAGTCTTTCTTGTGGAAGGCTTACGAGCAGCCAGGAGGAGCTCAGAGAATCTCTGATAGACCTTGCACCTGCTCACCTCTATCTCCTCAGCAGCCAGGCGTGGCGATGAAGGGAGCACAGGCTGGCATGGACCAGAGATCCCTGTGTGAGAAGGTCCATCTGCAGGGAGAGGTCTTGGAGGACAACTGATAAGTTGCAAAGAAGAGGAAACCATATTTGTCGAGGCCAATGTGGAGCAATGAGAATCATCTTGCCCCTGTGTGCCTCCAACTGAGCAGTACTCTCTGAATTAGAGGAACTGGAAGAAATCCACTGCAGCCTGAAGCATCCTAACAGAAAACTCCAGGTTCAGGATTTTGGAGCAGAATGGAGGCAGTCTGACATTGAGTGGGACGCAAAGGTCCTGTTCTGGAGTTCCCCACTGTCAAGAGAGACTGAATGGCATCTAGAGCCAAGGACCACTCATGAGGAGTTGCTTCTGTCTGGCTGAGGAGGTCTGCTAGAATGCTCTGATCTCCTGGCAAGTAGAGGCCTGGATCAGTGTTGTGCTCAGACGCCATTCCCACACTCTCATCGCTTCCCTGCACAATGGATAAGTGTGTTCCACCCTTGATTGTTGATGTATTACAAGACCATCTTGTTGTCTGTCTGCAAGAGGATCACCTGACTGCAGACTTAGTCCACCAGAGCTTGGAGGGTGTAGTGGACTGCTCTCATTTCCAAAATATTGATGTGGAGATGAGATTCCATAGGGTTCCAGACTCCCTGTGTGGTGACCCTGACAATGAGCTCCCAATCTCAACAGAGACACATCTGTAGTGAGGGTTATCTGAGGCACTAGGGAGAGTGAAGGGAGACCTTAGAGGAGATTGTTTTCCTGTGTCCACCAAGTAAGTGACCAAGAAGAGGCTTTGTCACTTTGATGGGGTAAGTTTGAGGATGTGTTGTTGAGACCACTGAGCGCTGAGCATCCACTGAGTTATCCTATGTGCAGTCACACCTTGAAGACTGAGGAAGCTATGAGGCCTAACAACCGCTGCATGGAGTTAGCCGGATGGACTTGTTCTCCATGATGAAGCATGCCATCTGCAGGATGACTTTACTCCTGTCCTCTGGAAGGAAGGCTCTCGCTTTGGTAGTGCCCAAGAGAGCTCTGATGAAAAGGAGTTGCTGAGAGGACTGAAGCTGTGAGTTCTCCAAGTTCAGCAGAACTCCCATGGAGGTCAGGAACTAAGTTGCTGTGGAGACTGCTTGTTCCATACGCTATTTTGATGGACTGGCCATCAGCAAGTCATCCAGATAGGGAAGACATGAAGCCCAAGCTTTCAAGGTGTGCCACAAGAATGGCAAAGCACTTTGTAAAGACTTGAGAAGCACAGGATAGCCTAAAGGGCAGGACTCGAATTGGTAGTGCTGACCCAAAGCCATGGAGTGAAGAAACTTGTGGTGACTGGGGTGTACTGGAATATGCTGGTAAGCATCCTGCATGTCCTGAGAGACCATCCAGTCCTGAGACTTGAGAAGTGGTAACAGGGTCCCCAGAGAGACCATTCTGAACTTCTCTCGAAGCAGGAACATTTAGCTTTCTGAGGTCGAGAATGGGGCACTTGCCCTCCCAGTTTTTCAGAACCAGGAAGTAGTGGGAGTAGAAGCCTGTGTTGTGCTCTGTCTCTGGTACTACTTCCAATGCCCTGTTGCATAAGAGGCCCTCTATCTCCAGGGCAAGGAGGGCCCGACATAGCAGTGGACAGCGGTTTCTACTTTTTGGGTGGACAGTATTGGTTTTTTCTGCAAAATTCAGATGGTATCCTTCCAGGATGATTTGCAGGACCCATATGTCTGCAGTGAAAGATTTCCACTGACTGTGAAACTGAGCCAGGCGCCCCGCATGGAGAGAAGAGGCCTGCCTCGGGCAGCTGAGGCAGAACCGGGCCGGAAATTGAGGGTGGCACTAAGCTGCTGGGCCTGTGCCTTATCTTGTGTTTTCTTCTGCATTTGAAGAGGTTGGGACTTGACTTGGGCACCTTACCTTTGCCAAAAAGGATTTTCCATTGTGATAGAAGGGTCTGTCCTGCCTCTCTGAGCCGCTTTGATGGCCGGTCGGGTCTTTTGTGAGGTCTCAAGGGACTGTTCCACTTGTCGGCCGAACAAGTATGAGCCATCAAAGGGACATTCATGACCTGCTGTTGGGCATCATTAGAGAAAACAGACTTTCAAAGCCAAGAATGTCTTCTAATGCAGATACTGGTGGTAGCATCATGGGAAGCAGTGTCATATGTATCCATGGCTGCCTTCAACTGGTGACTGTTAGATTCTGTACCATGTGCAATGGTCAGAAGAAGCTTATGTTTAGTGTCTGAATCGGTAAGGTCTCCAAAAGACTTGCGGTAAGTCAAGATGACATACTCACATTGAGAGAAATGCCCTTCAGTAGCCAGCTATACGAACACCCAGGGTAGCAGAAGCAAAGGCTGTCTTTCCCATCGTATCAATCTTACGAGATTCCTTACTGATGGGGTGAGCTGTAACTTCTGAGGAAGGATGGCCTTGTCACTCTTAGCCAAATGACAATCTTGTCAGCAATAGGCTGAGAAGCTAGAATAGGTCTATCCTTAGGCACAATGTACTTATGGTCTATCTGCTTAAGACTGGAGGAATGGTAGCTAGCCTGGTCTATACTACCTCTGAGGAGGAATAGGAAGTGTGAGATTCACTAGAATGTTAGGCACATGAAGGCACTTGAGACATAACCGCTACCTGGATCTAGGTAGAGGTCTTGAGAGACAAGGCTGCATGCATATTGTGAAGCAAGGTCTGGAAGAAAACATCCTCTTGTGGAACAGAAGGAGCACCAGGAGTAGAAGAATCCAGAGAGAAAATTCTGACTCATTGTTCTCCAGCCCCTCTTTGGGAAGAGGAGCAGGAAAGAGTGTGGACCCGTGACACCTAGATCAATCCTGGGGTTGGATACACAGGAGACACTGGCACGGGGCCAGCACGGGCCAGTCATAACAGGCAACAGGCCCAGTGCAGACAAAAGGGAGTTGTCTCCGGACCCAGCACCAAAAAATGGAAATTACGTATTTACCATAATTACTGATCTTCTTGGGCCGGTCTCCATCACTCATTCACACTAGTGGGATAGCACCAGAGGCACTAGAACCAAGCGGGAACCTAAAATTTTCAGAAGGGTCGAGGCGCCGAGACAGGACCATGCATGCATGGCACTGCGAGACTGGTTAAGCGCCTGTGGGCTACCTCGTCCAGCGCTCCAGCATGTAGTTCATTTTCTCTCGCCATCGAGTACGCTTGGATGTCGGCGTCAGCTATCTGCCGGAGTCTAAGTTTTAGTCTATACAACAGCAGCTTTTAGCGTTTAATTTAATATTTTAAGTAGTAATTTCTTATTTTATGAACAAGAAAAGAAGATTATGTAGAAGAAGAAAAGAAATTCTTTCCTGCCATCAATGGAGTAGTCCTTAGATGGTAGCGGTGATGTGGGAGGACTTTGAAAGTTTTATGGCAGAGGGCTGTGTCTTAGTCCACCGTCCATAATTAAAGGGAGGGGGCCCCGACTCACGGACAGTCCTGTGCTCGGGGAGACAGTCCATCAAGCACAAATCTAGCGGTTCCAGGGATCCAGGTCGCTTAACCTCGAGCTCTTCTTCCTTGTTGGGGAAGATGAATCCGTGCCGCCGAGGTTGCCCGCTGGTACGTCTTCATGAGGATTGTTCGTTGGGAGGCGATGGGCCTGAACCAACTTTGGTGGTTTCCATTGGCCCCGCCTCCTAATGGCTGCATTTCTCGACTCTGAACTCCATCTTTGTCCTCATTGGAGCTCCAGTGGGCAGTTTCACCTCTGGGCCACTCCTGTGGAGCAGGGGTTTAACTTTTCCAGTTTCCTAGCTCTGTTCCTGATTTCAAGGCCTCCAGGCTTCAGAGTCGCTGGACGGAGCCAGGTCAATTGGATCATGATGGGCGAGGTGCCCTCTTGGTGCCTTAAGCCATCGTATCCACACCTCGTGCCTCCCCCTCCCTTTTCCATCAGGGGGCTGGCACAGGCACCACCTTTTCTTCTCCCCTTCTTCTCAGGATTTCCATTGGCATTTTCTTTGGTGCCATTGTTAGATTGCCTTGGTCCAGGCATACCTCGGTGCCTTGGTCGGCGCTTGAGCCCTTGGAGCTGTGGCTGGTGCTCCGTTGACGCCGAGCCTCGTGTCTTGGTCAGTGTGGTGCCTCGGTGCCTTGAGTCGCCGCTGCCAGGCCTTAGTCGGCACTGTGGGTCGGGCGCCATTAGCGCCCGTGGGTGCTGTGGTAGCTGCCATTGGTTGTCGGGTGACGTGGGTGTCTAGGGTGGTGCTGAGCACTGCAGGTGGTGCTGTGCCAGCACTGAGGGAGCTCAGCACTGCACTGCCCCACAGGAGCTGGCACTGGCACCAAGGGAGCTGGCTCCAAATCCAGAAAGAGAGGATGTGATACGAGGAAATCCCCAGTGCCACAGATGTCCAAAGGTGTGGTGCGAAACAAGGTGCTGACAGGCCCAAGAAGACCCAAACCCAGCGCCAAACCCAATGTCGCCCTCAAAGAAAGGTCCAGCAGAGGTTCCTGGGCCAGTCCCTGCGAAGAGACAGTGCGAGGAGAGGTACAGCCAGTGGAAACGGGCGTTATAATGCGGTCACCATCAAGGGATCATGATCCATTGATGGAGCTAAACACCTACTCTGGCCCGAAGATTCGAATGCGGTCCTCAAGTCCCTAGCCCTGAAGGGCCCGGCACCGATCCGTGGAAGTTGCCCAGTGGTGAAACTGCCCACCAGAGTCCCCACTGGGGATAGAGAGGGCTCCAGGCCTGAGACTTCGAGTGACTGTGAGCAGGAGAGGCTCAGGATACTGTCGCTGGAGATGGCCTCCTGGTCTCAGACTTCAAAGACTTTGCAGCAGACATACCACAGGGTGACCTCGAGTGGTACGCTTTCGTCTTCGATGGGAAGAGGAAAACATGAGGTCGAAGCTATGGCAGGTCCCTCACCGGGACCTAGAACTGGCCTGCTTCTTTTGAGTTTGTAAGAAGACTGCCCTCCTCCTCAAACATAGACCACCAGTCGTCGAAACCCTCCCTCAGCAAGGGGGTGGAATGGACACGGCCCTGCTGCCATAGCAGCATGCCTGAAGGGGCTCCCTACCATCACTGTCATCGTCCATGGTCGTAGGCAGCTGTTTGATAGGACTGAGAGAAACTGATGAAAAATAAACTGACAAAAATAAACACTAAATAAATATTAATTGAGCGAACTGCTGTGGTCATATAAATGTGAATTTTGACTCCAGCGAGCAGGCAACATCCTTACTGAAGCACATTCGATGGCAGGGAAAAAAGGAACTGAGGCTGTTGGGGGCGTTGCATGCAGCCTAGCCTTGGCACCAGCCCTCCTGAAGAGTTTTGGCTCCGCAGTGTCCCAGCGCCTCTGGCTCAGAACCCATCAGTGTGAATCAATGGTGAAGACACGGTCCAGGAAGATCTAGTTTCCACAGGCCACCTGACATAGTATAGCTGACCTTGTCTTTGCTCAGGTAAAACATTAGATCAGTGTTGTCTGCATCCTCCTGAACTATCTGATCTGCCACCAGTGGACCAAGCGCCTGAAGAACAAGCGAATGCCTGCAGCTTCAGATCATTCATGTGCAGGAGGATTTCTTCGACCAAGTCCCATGCACCAACTCCTGACCAAGGGGAACACCACATCCTGGCAGAGAAACATCTGTGGCCAGGTGGAGAGGACGTGTGTATGTGTGTGTGTGTGTGTATAAAGAACCCCCACTCTGAGGTTCTGTTCCACTGGCCATCAAAGAAAGTTTTTATCAGCTTGGTGTTACCTCTACCTTGCATTGTAAATTATCCATCCTCTGAGACCACTTTTCATTGAGGCACCACGAGAAATGACCTCATGTGAAGCTGGGCCCAAGGAACTTCAAATCGGTTGAAGTCATCAGATCCAGAAATCGAAAAACCTCCCTGACTGTGCACTGCTGACCGTCTGGAAGAACACAGCAAAGGACATTACCTAAGGGTAGGAGGAGTACCTTGGATACAGAAGAATCTAGTTCTGCCCCAATTATCATAATATTACGATTTGAGGTCAGTGCAGACTTTTCTACATTCAGGATGAATACCAGTTTCTTAAATGTATCCACTGTGAGGTCCTGGGCCTTAACAACTGTTTCAGGGAAGCTGGCTTTGATTAGCCAGTTGTCCAGATAAGTATAAATTATATACTGTGTAGGTAGGCTGCAACCACCACCAAGTATCTGGTGAAGGAGCAGAGGAAGTCCAAATGGCAAGACTGCACTAGTATGTTCGCTTCCCAGGCTGAATCAAAGGAATCTCAAGTGGGATGGTCTGATGGGGATGTCAAAATATGCACTCTTTAGATGCAAGGAGCATGGATAAGATTATCTCCCTCAAAGATACCATGTTGAATTTTCTGTATCTCAGATATTTGTTCAGGCCTCTGAGATCCAAAATGAGTTGCCACTTTGCCACTCTCCGACTATTTTGTAACCAGGATATTGGGAAGAAAATCCATTTCCCCTTTCAGTTTCTAGAATCCCTATAACTTCAGCAAGCAGCACTCCCTCAAACATACATGTTCTAGATCGGAAAGGGCCTGTACTATACTGTACAGTTGAGAAGAGGAGGCAATATAAATTTCAGAGTCAGAACTTCATTGACAATCTCCAGCACCCACCAGTCTGAGGTGATGGAGAGTCAATGTGGTAAAAATGGAGCTACTTTCTTCCCAGAGAAGGTCTGAGGTGATGTAGAGGGTGGCCAGTAAGAAGTCAGTTCCTCGGTTCTCTCAACTATCTCGAGGCAGCCACCGTGGAGGAGGTATGGGTTTTGCCACATGTCTTACCCTTACCCTGGTAAACAAGATCATCATAGTCAAAAATGTGGAGGGTCATCTTCAAGAGGATCTCTCTACGGGCAAGAAGGTTCTTGCCTGATGTTTTCTGGAGTTATTGGGTGGGGTGGAAATTAAAGGACTGACGACCTTTACTACCATGGAAGACAGAGCACGTTCCAGAATCCATAAGGGATTTGATGGTTGCTCAAGCCTACTTGACTGTGCAGAAAGGACTCAATATCAGGTTCAAAGAGAGTATTACCGTCAAATCAGTCACATACTCTCTGCTGCAGTAGATGGGACACATTTGTGTAAGCTTGTCTCCTAGCGACAACTCTAGAGACCATACCTTGAGCTGCAGTGTCACTAACAACCATTGAAATCTGTAACATTTGCTTAGACACATCCAGTACTGTACTGTACGCTGAAAGGTTTACTGAAGATTCTTGGGGAGACTATGGGTACAAAAGATGTTTACAGATTATGCTAGTATGCGAGTTATGTATACTCAGTATGTACAGTAGCTTGGTGAAACACACTTCAGGAATCCTAATATTCTCTTTGCCAAACCATCTATCCTATTACTATATTTGTCAGGGACTGGAAGAAATGGGGTTCTAGTCCTTTCAGAGGCTGCTGCTGGAACCAGGCCCTAGCTGCTGGTTCAACAAGCAGAAATTGATAGCCTCCTTAGGGACAGGATATTTTCTGTCCCCTTCTTGTCCACAGAAGAGGTCTGTACTACGTTCTTCCATACCCCATTAGCTAACGATTGGAAAATTTGAGAGGCAGGCAAGGTACAGTTATGTAGGAACTTACCGTAGAGTAGATCTTGAAGGCGGTTCCTTCAATAGGTCATCACTTAAGGACTGGTGCCACCTGGCGCTGGACTGCATGGCAGACTTTTCTAGCAATCCTGATGAGGGACCACCCACCTGATGTCACGTGACCGGCGTCAGCGTGACTGTATATAGTGGGCGGTCCCCGCCCTCCTCAGTTCTTTTGCTGGAGCCAGGAGGAGGCCTGACAGAAGGATCAAACAGGATTTGGAGACCCTGTAAAACACAAAATGAGAAGGAGGAGGAAAAATATGACCTACTGAAGGAACCTTTCTCGAAGATCTACTATTATGGTAAGTTCCTACATAACTGTACTATCTTCGAAGGTTCCTTGAGTAGGTCATCACTTATAGGACAGAGTCCCAAGCAGTTCCTCCAAAGAGAGACGACAGAAACTAGGGTGGAGAAAAATAACTCCAACTGAAAAACTGGAATTAAGAATGGACCCAGCCTAGGCCATAGGGCCTGTAACACAGCTAGGTCGAAACCAACCTCTGCCTAGAAGCAATGTACAGACTGCAGTGCTTAGTAAAGGTATGGACAGAACTCAAGTGGCTGCGGCACAGATATCAGCCAGAGAGACATTTAGCAAAAGGCAGCAGAAGCAGCCATGCCCCTAGTAGAATGACCTCTGATGGTCCCCGGCAGAGGTTTTTCATACATCTGGTAACAATACCTAATGCAGCTGCCTAACCATTTAGAAAGGCCCTGCTTAGAAACCAGTTTGCCCTTCAATCTGGGGCATAAAACAAAAGCTGATCACAGCTATGGAATTCTTTAGTCCACCGAGTAACACGGAAGAATCCGATGTATGTCCATGGTATGGAGGAGTGCCTCACCTCTGTTCCAGGGGATGGATGGTATCTGGGAGGCTCTACTGATTGGTTCAGCGTGGCTTCTGACATCACCTTGGGAAGAAACTTCAGATTCATTCTGAGGACCTCCGGTCCTTGTGGAAAATCGGATAGGGCTCCTTACAAACCAGAGCATGAAGCTCCAAAATCTTCCGGGCTGACGTGATGGCACCAGAAACAATGCCTTCCAGGAAAGGAAGCGTAAATCACAGCTCATTGCCGGCTCAAAAGGAGGAAGGGTGAGGTTTTCCAAACGAAGTTCAAATCCCAGGAGGAGTTGGCTGCGAATGGGGGTTTCAGATGGAGAATCCTTTCAGAAAGGTTTTGAGACTTACAACTGAGCCATGGGTTTACCATCCACTAGCTCATGATATGCCGAAAAAGCGAAGGTGAACCTTCAACAACGAATATGAAAGACCCGAGTCTGATAGGTGAAGGGAATTCCATGACCTGAGGGCAGAGCATGAGGAGGGTTCCAACCCTTGGCAGTTGCCCAGACGGAAAACAGTTTCCACTTCATGGCATATGTGGAGCAGTAGAGGGTTTTCTGGCCTCAATGAGGACCTGAGCAACCGGGAGGAGACCCCAAAGCAAGAGATCGCTATGACTGCAGGAGCCATGCATGAAGATGCAGAGTCCTGAGCCCCGGATGTAGTAGACGGCCTTGATCCTGGGTCAGGAGGTCATGAGTCACTGGAAGTGGAACCGGTGGTTCCCATGAAAGCTGTTGCAGCAGCAGGAACCAGATCTGTCTCGGCCAGAAAGGGGCAATGAGAATCATCTGTGCCGCCTGCTTGAAGTTTGAGGAGAACCCTCTGAAGAATGGGAAATGGAGGAAGGTGTACAAAATTTCCCTGTCAGAGAGAGAGAGAAACAGCGTTGTGCCAGAAAACACTATGCCCTGAAGCGACCAAGCAAAAACTGGGAAGTTTTTGTTGAATCGGGCGAAAAATTCAATTTTGGTCACCCCAACATAGGAAGATGGATTCTGCCACTTCCTGATGTAAATCCACTCATGGGCTCATGTCCGAGATCTGCTGAGACTGTCCGCCAGGGAAGTTTAGGATGCCTGGCACATGCACGCCACTAGGGCCAGATGGTGCTGGACCGCTCAGTTCCACACCCATAGCTTCTCTGCACAAGGGCACGAGCAGGTTCCTCCTTGTTTGTTGAGTACCAAACTACCGACATGCTGTCCGTTTGGACCAGCAGTGATCCCTTTGGAAGAAGGGTCTGGAAGGCGTACAGGACAGCCCTCATCTCCAGAAGGTTTATATGCAGAGTAGACTCCAAGCTGGACCACAGTCCTTGGGCTTGGTGCTCCCATCCCAAGTTCGAGGCGTCCGTGGTGAGAGGCTGAGGGAGCTGGGCTCCTGAAGGGGAGACCCAAGAAGGGTTGCAGGGATCCCTCCACCAAGCAATTCTTTCTGAACTACTGAGGAGACCAGCATCGGATGGTCCAGGCTGTCCAGGAGTTGAACCACTGCAGCACAAGAACCACTGACTGACTCTAATGTGGAGCCTCACGGGGAACAGTGGTGATGGAGGCCGCCATCAGGCTGAGAGGCGAGGATCTCCCAGGCTGGGATGTTTCTGGAAGAAGCCACTTTGGAAGCCTGACAGATCAGTGTCTCCACCCTGTCTGGAGGGAGGAAGGCTCTGCACTAGACCATATCCAAAACTGCCCCAATGAAAGATAGTTTCTGAGCAGGGTCATAGAGGACTTGGGGATACTGACAGTAATCCCTAGCCTGTTGAATAGGTCCAAAGTGAATGAAAGAGCCTCCAGTAAAGAGTCCATGGATAGAGCTGAAATCAGCCAATCGTCCAGGTAAGGAAACCGCAATACCCCAGCAGTGTAAGTGGCGCAACCACTGCCAGGCACTAGTAAACATCTGGGGTGCCAACGACAGGCCAAAGGGGAGGCGCTTGGAACTGGAAGTGTTCCCTGGAACTGAAACTGCAGGAATCAGCGGTGACTGGGGAAGATGGAAATATGCAGGTAAGCATCCAGCATGTGCAGAGCGCACAACCAATGCTTCTCCAGAAGGAGTGGCAGGAGGCTCTGGAGAGTCAGCATCCGAAATTTCTTGTACCTCGACAAACTGGTTTAAGTCATTTAAGTCAGTACAGGTCTGAAATCCCCATCTTTTTGGAACCAGGAAAAATGGGAGCAAAACCCTTTTCCTTTGCCAGAGGGAACATGCTCTATTGTTTCCTTGAGCAAGAGACTGTTCACCTCTTCTCAAATGAGAAGTGCCTGACCCCATGAATATGAGGATCCTTTTGGCTAAGTTTCTGTCGGAAAGTCTAGAAGCAGCTACTGTGCTCCGACAGACACACTAGATGCAGGACCCATTCGTGGAGGTGATCGCCTCCACTCCTGCGCGTGGCAGGTGAACCTCCCCACCTGCTCCCCATCGAGACTGGGGAGGCAGTGAGGATGGGAACTCAGGAAGTGGCGGACGTTCAGGAGAAAGACCCCTGCTCGTCTCTAATTCTTGGAGGCAGGAGGGGTGGCTGTACCCGTGGCCCCTTGCGCTTTCCCTGGTGGCACGCTGGGGCTTGCTTTCTCTGCCTCCAGGTCCTTTCCAAAGGGCTGCTGTTATTGGGTGCCCGATCGGTACATGGACCCCCACGGACCTGAGGGCAAGATCTCTGTCCTGCAAGTCCGTGATAATGTTCTTGGTGTCCCCACCAAAAGTACCAAGCCCGGAAGGGGCATCTTGAATCGATGACTGAACTCGCTAGCAAGTCCAGAAAGGGGCCAGGCGCGCATATCTAAGGGCAATGGCAGCCGTCAAGTGCATCACCACAGAATTCCACTCAAGTCGTATGTGGCCCGCAAAGCATGCCTACATGAAAAATTGGAGAGATGAAGATCCTTGACAAGCTCCTCCTTCAAGGCTGAGGGATCCATGGCTTGAATCAGAGCCTCTAACCCTAGCCAGGTAGCTTTTCAGGAGACACCATATGGGTCACATAGTTAAGGACCGAAGGGCACATGTGGTCAAAGAATAGATCTTTCTCCTGAACTGGTCCATCTGCCACGACTCTTTGTCGGTGCTGCGGAGTGGTCACAAGCAGCAGAAATGACCACAGAGTCAGCCTTAGGATGTGTTTTCAAGAACGGGCATCCTTTGGCACCAGGGAGCCTGTCCGCCTGTATGGAGACAGCCGGAGGGAATGAGGCATCTGCCAGATGGTAGTGGTGAGGTCTTGATGAGGTCCAATCCATGGAGGAATGGGGACTGGAGACAGAGACTCTAAGTCCAGATGCTCATGCAGCCTCTGCCTCATGGGGTCCTGATCCTCTGACTCCCAGTCAAAGAAATCCTTCATGGACCTCAGAAGGTCTGAAAAGGCAGGGTCCTCTGGTGATGATTTCAGGAACCTTGCCAGACAGGCCCTCAGCTTCCTCGGACCTCCTCAAGAATCGTCAGCCCCTCATTGTCATTGTCTGCCTCTTCGACAGGACGGTGACAAATATCGGGATGTGACACGTCCCGACGAGTCTTCCCAGAGGACGCGTACAGTAGTCACGGAAGAACTGCTCAGGAAGGGGACCTGGGAGACTGTAGGAGAGGAGTCTCATCTCCAGGTCCGACACCAACTCTGACCAAGCCCCTGCCACCAAGACTGAATTAGGGTCTTGAAACCGGAGAAACTGGAGGAGGTGAAGGGGTGGCGGAGGAGGTTGAGGCTGAGGAGGAGGAGGAGGGCATTACTGATTGGGTGGGTAATGATAGCCCTGGAATCCCTGGTAGTGAGAGTAGGGATTGAACCCAGGGTAAAACTGCCCGTAATGACTCAGTCCGGAGGGGAGCCAGCGGGTAGTGGTCCCCAGGAACACATGCGGGTAGTGAGAGACAGTTCAGGGTATGGAGTAAATCCCATCATCAGGTCCGTGGCGGGTACCCACGCCGGACCCACCATGGTATATATAGGCTGGGGTCCGCGCCAGGACAGCCCACATCAGGGGACCGACATCGAACTGGCACCACCTAATCCGTGCTGGAAACGATCCGGCATCGGAGGGGCCTGCGCCGGAACCGGACGAAGAGGCATTGATGGAGGACTGGATCTAACATCGGGCCAATGGCTGAGGACGATCGATAAGTCCACACTGAGGGACTGTCATCGGAAGTCTGGTTTTGGAGCCAATGGCTGGGGCGATCGCTAGGTCCTGGATGAGCAACAGTCGTTGGAACATCTGGTGTCGGGAGTAAGGTTAGCGGGTCCCTGGCGGGATGTTGGCCAGAATCGGTGCTACAGGGATCCCGCTGGAAGGTGGAGGAGGGACCTCCACATTAAGGCCTGCTGGCTTAGGAGGAGTCTCCTTCCCTTGACCCCAAGAGGAGAGCGTGGAGTTGACCACGTGGAATCGACTACATCGAGGGTTCTCCACTGTCTTCGCCGGAGGTACCTGCCACTGAAATGGAGGGCATGGGCGAAGGAAGAGGAGGAGAGAGGCTTTCTCCCTGGTTCTGCCGGACATTTGGTGAGGTGCCGTTAGGCCTCAGCGGGGAACCACACCTGTGTCAGGTAGGGATGGGCATTTTAGCAGGTGCTGTCGAGCAGGGGAGGAGCCCCGGACGACTTATCGGCGAATGCCAGGCGGGTCCCACTGGCTGAGGAGCGGCTTATCGGCTGCAGCGTGGTCCCCAGAGGAGTGTGGGGTCCACTTATCGGCTGGCACGGTGTGGTCGCCGGAGGGACTGACGACCGACTGACCCGCTGTCTTACCAGACTTACCATCCGATTGCACGGCTGGGCCTTGCTCGTCGAGGGTCGATGTCGCCCACGGAGCATTCCGCTCCCTAGACTTCTCTTGTGCTTCTTCGATGGAGAAGATTTATCTGTCGAGGACTCTCTCAAATGGTCCATCTTCTTTTCTAGAGAAGCCAAGTGGTTTTTCAAGGATGGGCCACCAAAGCCTGCTGCCTCCTTTCTTCGTGGCCTGGTTGAAGGTCTGGCACTCGGGCAGGAGACAGGGTGGTCTGGGCCTAGACAGAGGATGCACTTGAGGTGACTGTCTTTGTGCAGGATCTGCGTCCACAGGACGAGCACTTCTTCGGTGAAGACATCGATGAAGAGTTGGAAAAACAGGTTACTCACCTGTAACAGTAGTTCTAGGAGTGGTATATGATGTTCAATCACACTCTTTGGCATGTCCCCTTCTGCTTTAAATCTCACAGGAAGTCTTTAGTTGGCTTCTCCCACCCATCTGGGTGGTATATACCTTGGCTCTGCCCCATGATGCCAGATCTTAGCCCGCTGGAAGGCAGGCTGTGTGCATCCGCGTCGGGAAGGTCGTGGGTCTGTGTGGATGAACAAAATATATCACTCCTAAAACTACTGTTACAGGTGAGTAACCTGTTTTTCTAGGATCGTGGATATGTTGTTCATCCACACTCTTGCAGACTCCTAGCAGTTCTCTGGGAAGAGGGAGGCAAGATGCACACCCCCTACTTAGGGAACAGAGACTGGATAACCGAGGCCCCAAAACCAGCATCCCAGCGAGACTCAAGGTCGATGTGGTAGTGGGAAATAAAGGTGTTTGCTGACTTCAGGTAGCAGCCCAACAGATTTCCTGGATAGGGATGTCCCGAAGCAGCCACCGATGCAGCAGTATGGCAGGCAAAATGAGCTCTTATCCTCTGGGAGGCTCCTTGCCAGCCAACTAGTACCACAGACCTATGCATGATGTGATCCATCTTGCAATAGTCCATTGGCTGCAGGTCTGCCAGGAGCGGCTTCAGCGTGGTGACAAACAGCTGGCGAACCTCTCCAATTTCCGCTGTCCTCTCCTTGTAATAGGAGAGAGCACATCTCAGGTCCAAAGTATGGAGCCTGTACTTGGCCTCCATGGTGTAGTTAGGGTAATAGGGTAATAAACCAGCAGAGTTAACACCTGGTTAAGGTGAAATTCTGACACCACCTTCGGAAGGAATTTCGGTGGGGGCATAGGACAACCTTGTATCTGTGGAAGACCAGATAAGGGCAGTCCACTGAAAGCGTCTGGAGCACCCCTGTCCTGCTGGCAGATGTGATAGCCGCCAGGAAGGCAGTCTTTCACAAGTGTGACAAGGCACACTTGTGCATTGGTTCAAATGGCTTGCCCATGAGCTATGCCAGTACCAGCAGAAGATCCCATGGAGGTGGAGGTTCACGCACCGGAGGGATATGTGATCCAGGCCTTTGAAGAAGCGCCTGACCACTGTCTCCTCGCCCACTGTCGGCTGACTGGCCGCGCCTGGTAGCAGAGATGGCTGCCAGCTGTACCCTGAGGGGTCGGTGACCGAAGACCCCTTCTTAGAGAGAGAGACCAAAGGTAGTCAAGAATGTTAGCCACTGGACAGGACAGAGGTCCATGCCCTTGCCCTGACACCAAATGAAAAACCTTTTCCATTTGAAGGCATAACATTTCCTGGTCTGTTCCTTCCTGGATGCCTCCACCATGATGTAGACCTCTTCAGAAAGACCCAGAGTCTGAAACTCTAGCAGCTCAGGTACCAGGCTGTGAGGTGCAGGGATTTAAGGTCCAGATGGAATACCTTCCCTGATTGAGTGATATCAGGTCAGGGCATGTGCAAGGCCGCCCGGGGCCCTGCAGCTGAGGTTGAGGAGATCTGGATACCAGAACTGGCATGGCCAGTCTGGGGCTACCAGGATCATCTTCACCTTGTCTCCCTAACCTTGAGGAGCACTTGCATGGATCAAGGGAAATGGAGGAAGGTGTGAGGAGGCCTGGGGTCTACTGACCTCAGAAGGCATCTCCTGCAGTGAGCCCTGCTGAAGGGGCGGGCAAGAAACAGCCTCAGCTTGTGTTTCCTGGAGGTAACAGGTCCACCATTGGTCTGCCCCAATGGGAGAACAGGCTGTGTTACCTCTAGATGGAGAGGCCACTGTGATGTCTGGCCCAAGTGGCTAAGAGCTTCTGGCAGTTGGTTTGAGGCTCCTGCCACATGAATGGCTAGAAGATCCACTTCCAACTGGCTCAGGAGGGTCCAGATGTGGAGCACCTCCTTGCACAGCAAGCAGGAGTGCATGCCGCCCTGTTTGTTGAGGTAGTACATGGTCATGGTATTGTCTGTCTGGACTTGAACCACTTGATCCCAGAGCGGAGGAACAGTGCCAGTCTGACTGCTCTGAGCTCCAACAGGTTGATGTGGCATCGGACTCCTCAGGGGTCCAGAGCCCATGGGCCTTTCGCCCCCCATGTGGGCACCCCAGCCCATGAGAGAGGCATCGGTCATGAGGACGACAGTCGGCTCGGGTGGACAAATGGAATCCTACCTGCAACTGGTCTGGGGTGGTCCATCATTGGAGAGCGCCCCACATCTTCTGGGTTACAGTGATCAGCTGGTCGAAATGACTGTGGCGCTGAGTCCACTGGGTGGCCAGCTCCCACTGGAGGGGCGCAAGTGCAACCGGGCACAACAGACCACTGAGGTGCACACCGCCATGTAACCAGAAGGCGCAGAAAGTCCCAGGCAAGGCGCAATTGTTCAACCAGAAATGATTGGACAAAGGAGGAAAGAACCTCTGCCCTGTCCACCGGGAGCCGAGCTCTGGCTTGACAAGAGCCGAGCTTGGCCCTGATGAAGCCCATCACCTGAGTTGGCATGAGTTTCGACTTGGCCTCATTGATCAGGAGGCTGAGTTGGAAGCAGGTCTGGAGGGCCAGGTCCTGGACCTCTCCACCTCCTGTTGGGTAGATCCTGCTAGGAGCTAATCGTCAAGGTAAGGATAAATCCTGATCCCCAATGCCTGAGATGGGCTGCCACCACTGCAATGCATTTGGTGAAGACTCATGGGGCCGATGACAGGCTGAACGGCATGGCTCGAACTCTACAGGGTCCCTTCAACCCAGAAGCGGAGGGACTGCTGATGGGACAGACGGATTGGGACATGAAAGAACGTGTCCCGCAGATCCTGTGAACAGAACCACATGTTTCGCTCCAAGGATGGTATGATCCGGGACAGAGGACCATCCGAAATGTGCGTGACCTGAGATATTGATTCAGGTCGTGCAGCCCAAGAACCCTTGGCAGAAGTAGGCGCCCAAGGTGGCACTGGAATGCTCATGCGCTGAAGGTGACCGCCTCCTGGGCCGAACAAGTCGATCCCGAGGAAGGGCACATCAGCTAGTTTGTGCTGGGTATCCACGAGAAAGGAGGAGAGCCTCAGCCAAGCCCTCGATGGAGAGGCAACAGTGGCAGCCATCGGTGGGCACAAGAACTCAGTGTCCAGGGCTGTCTGAAGCTGCTGTCTGGCAACAGCTCGGCCCTGATCAGGACCTGCTTGACTGTGGTCTGCATGTTCATGGGGATATGTGGAGGACTTCATCTAGCAACCCTAGGAGGGCATGACAGAAGTGTGCCATGATGATGGCCGAACTTGCCTGACAGACCTAAGGAGGAAGCCGCACAGACCTTCCTAGGAATGGTCCAAAAGCTTGGACTTTGTCAGGAGGTCAGTCAGTGGTGGCAGAACTGCCAGTACATCTGAAAAGAGAAGCAGTCACCAGACTCTCGGCGAAGGGTGCTCTGTGAACCCCGCAAGGGACCCATGGGCACCGCATACTTGTGAGCCATGCGAGCAGATGGAGCTGGACAAAGGCAGGGCGCTGCGAGTTCTAGGCTGGGCCAACAATAGCCTCAGCCACAGGAAAGGCCTCCATCGGGTATCCTCTCTTAAGGATGTCCGTAGAGGGTACTCCGCCTTTTCTGGACTGGTTCCAGGGCATCCCTGTAGATTCAGAAATGAGGCAAAGGATCCCTTGAAAAGGCGAGGGACCTTCCTCCGTTCTCCAGGCCAGCAGACGATTAGACATCACCTGAAGTGAATGCAAGCCGGTGACATCCGAATCTGAGGACTCTGCATATAAAGACCTATCACCCAGGTCACTCTTGATTCGCCGAGGCGGTCTGGGGTGACCATGACCCACCAACAATCGCCAGGAAGCCCGTGTCTGGTCTGTCTTCCTTGAAGGAGCCCCACAGGCTGTTTGGGTGGTGGTTCCATCACATTTGGTGGAGAGAGCATTTGGGCCGAACAGGTGGTTTGCCAGCTCCGCGAGGCTGAGGACAAAGGAGTTGGCTTCAGCCTAGGAGGTGAAAGCCAGGTAATGGCCAGTGTAGAAGCCGGAGCGGGCTAGTGCCCGGTCAGAATTAGCTGTTGCCATGAGGTCCTCATAGTGCGGAGTTTCCACTGGAGCCTCTCCTCATCCGAGGAGAATGAGAATGACCAATGGGGTCGCCTGTTTTAGCGCCTATGGCTCTTCCTCGGCCTATCGGATGAGGGGTCGAGACCTCGCTCAAGATCGGGCAGGCCAACTCAATTGCTCGGGAGACACTGGTGGAGCCAGTGATTTCCGGGATCGAGGGACCACATCTTGGGCTGGAGTCCCAGCAGGCTGGGTCTCGTCATCTGGAAAGACCAGATTGGGGTTCGATAGACGGATTCGCTGACTGGAGTCGGCGATATCGGATCGATCACATTTTGACTTTGTTGATAGATAATTCAGTCGACTGGCCAGACAAGCTGAAAAGCCAGCAGTCAAGAAGTGATCTCAACCAAAGTTGAGACCGCATGCTCCTGGGGCCGAGATCTCCCACTCCCAAGAATTTCTCCGTCGAGATGAAGACACTCCCGGATCCTTTTCCCGCTTATGGGATCGAGAGGAGTGCGAGCCCAAGGCATCTCTCCTTGGTCTGGAGAGACTGGCGCAGCTCTCGGAAGGAACCTGAGAAGGTGGAGCTCAGGTTGGGAACTGAAAGAAGCTCCGAGAGGAATCCACAGCACAAGCCACTTCCTCCTTGAACGCCAGCGGATCCCACAGCCGAAAACTGCCCACCGAGCCTCCTTGATTTCACCAGAGGGTTCCTCTTCTCCAGCCTCCACAACTTCAGCATGCCAGACGGTCATCGAGGACGTTGGGATGAAAGGCAAGACACAGATTGGATTTCGAGGTGTCATAGTCGACACCAAGGCAACAGACACATGCAGTGTGGGGATCAGTGCGAAAATCTTTGGCTGCAAGGGCACTGATGAAATTTGGGGAAGATTTATCTTCCATGATCGAGCAGCAAACTTGCGATCGCTAACGTGAACAATGCGAATTTTCAGTAAAGCCGACGGTTTGAAAGCCAGGGCCTACAAAATGCTTGAGCATGAGGGAGGCAACCTGAATCTTCCAGCAGAAAGGAACATCTGCCGTCATGGGGTGGAGCCGAGGTACATACCACCGGGTGGGCGGAGGAGCCAGCTTGAAGACTTCCGTGAGATTTAAAGCAGAAGGGACATGCCAAAGAGCGTGGATGAACGACATATCCACGATCCTAGAAAGGAAGAATTTTGTCAAAGGAAAATCCAACGCAAGACACTTTGATGATGATCACTATATGGAAGTCTGCAATGCAACAGACATGAGGCGATGGCGGGAAAGAACTTGGGGGCGAGAGTGGGGACAGCCCACTATATATATGTCGGTCATGTGATGTCGGGTGGGCGGTCTCCCATCAGGGATTGCTAGAAAAGTCTGCTATGCTGACCCTGGCGCCAGGTGGCGCCAGTCTTATAAGTGATGACCTACTGAAGGAACCCTCTCAAGTAAGATCTGTAGTTTACAGAGGATGCTAGGAGGCCCAGCAACTTAAGCTCCTCTTCACATTCTGAGACTTGAAAATTAATGTCCAGGTTTCTGGTCATCTGTCACACAAAGAGTGGTGTGATAAAATGTCCTTCACAGGAGATAATGGATGCTCCATATATTATCAGCCCTGTAACATCTGGGTATGTGCAATTTAGAATCTGACATCCCTTTAGAGTCTGAATCGCAGTTAGCAGTGTCAATGTGGGAACCAAGAGCAGGAGATCCCAAGGGCTGTCCCTGTGTTCTTTCCTGGAGTGAAGTGAACCTGGGAAGTTCCCAGAGGCACATGTGCTGGCAAACTAGGCAGGGTTTGGCCGTGAGAGAGAGGGTCAAAATGACAGCTGGATTTAGCTACTCTCCACCAAATGGCCAGTCAAATTAATAGTGGCTCCTAAACCCTGCAGGGTAGAAATATCAGGAATCAGAACAAATGCAGCAGGAACCAGAAATTAACTGGACTCAGGACCAAGGAGAAAGCTCCAGGGAATGCAAAATTCCTGTAAGAGGCACCAAGGAGGAGAAAGTACAGTTACATAAGAACTTACAGTAACAGGAGATCGTGGGTAGGCAATACTGTTAGGACTAAGCTGTCAGGCACCAGGACCACACGGAAAAATTCACTAGCAGTCTATAACAGGGGACTGCCCCGACGCCGGCATGCTGGCGTCCACCTTAGTATAAGCGGGCGGTCCCCGCCCACCTCAGTTCTCCTGCCGGAGACTTGTGAAAAGGTCCGATAGAGAGTGGACAGTGGAAGCCAAAAGGTGAATCATGGAGAAAAGAGAGCAGGATGGAAGGAAATCCTGCCTGCTGCAAGAACTCCTCTTGAAGGTGTTCACGGTAAGTTCTTCGTAACCGTAATATCTTACTTCGAGGAGCTCTTGCAGGGCAACACTGTTAGGACTGAGTCCCAAGCAGTGCCCAAAGACAAAAATAACACCCCAGGAGGAGAGAGAGCAGAAAGGCGACAACCTAATTGGGCTCAGATCTGAAAGGACCACCGCCCGAGTTCCTCAATGACCCAAATATCATCCCTCTAGATAGAGGAGAAATCCCTGGAGAGAAAAGTATGCCCTCAGCGGCCAGCAAAGGAGAAAACCATAGGGAGAAGACCCTGGAGTCGCCAGGGTGAGAATAGACTCGCTGGAGGGTTGGGGAAAAAGAGAAGCCCACTGGAAGGGGGCAGAGTGCATCTTGTGGGAGAAGGAAAGAAATGAAAATTACATACCTACCGTAATTTCATATTTCTGTGTATCTTCACCATTCATCACCTTTGGGTAAAGTGGCTGGAGGTCATGACCCTCAGGAGCTTTTTTGGGGGATTTACTGAGCTCCACGACACCATCGGTGCTGCCCTCGAGGTTTAATACACCTCATGTGGGCACTCGCTGGTTGGCCATTAGGTGTGCTCGACCAACCTCCCACCAGTTCTGAGTCACCAGAGAGTAAGAAAAGGTTGGGAGGGAGGGACAAGGAATCCAAGGGACAGATAAAGGAAAGGATATACAAACTAAAAGGAGAAATAAACTACTGAGAGGACAGAATAAAGTTGAAAACTAAGGGATTGGGAGGGCCCCAATCTCTGGAAGTAGAAGAGAAGGAGGGAGGAGGCGTAAAGAGTTTTAGAAGTAAGGATGTGAGGGGAGGGAGAACGTACCTTGGAACCTTGACCTGTCTCCAGATTGTAAAGGGACTCATGAAGGAGTAGCAGAGGCTAAACTCCAGAATTCAAGGCACAGAATCACTGGCAATAACTCCAATATAAGCAGAATTGGCTATTCTGGAAGAAAAGACAGGGTACAGGGCAATACCTCCAAATCAAGTTTTGGTATAAGAAAACTAGTTTCTAAATTAATCTGAGGGTTGCGCCCAAGGACGTAAGAAATCAGAGAAAAGCTGATAGGAGAGAGAACAAGAGAGGGCAACCACCAACCCCCACCTCCCACACAGGGGTGGAGCCGAAGCACTGAGGAAGGACTGCCCCCTATCCTGACCACTCTCCTCCTAGAAGAATAACATCCCCATGTGCCCAAGGTCACC
This sequence comes from Neoceratodus forsteri, assembly GCA_016271365.2. Classification (NCBI taxonomy): domain Eukaryota; kingdom Metazoa; phylum Chordata; order Ceratodontiformes; family Ceratodontidae; genus Neoceratodus; species Neoceratodus forsteri. The sequence goes on along the minus strand of CM057450.1, from coordinate 11,397,555 downwards.
CCACCCTGACCAATGGAAAAGGGGAAAGAGAGGGCACAGAGAGCGAGAGGGACCCAGAGACTGAGGGCCCCAGGGGACAGAGTGGGACTGTGATGAATGGTGAAGATCACAGAAAGATCAGAATTACAGTAGAGTACGTAATTTTCATATCTGATCTGTGTCATTCTTCACCATTCATCACCCTGAGTGAGTGCTGAGTCCCCTCAAGGGGCCTTAACCTAAAGGACTAAGTCCCTTAGCTCTCAGTGGGTGGCACACCAAGAGAGAGAACCGCGGTCTGGAGAGGCCTGAGAGTGGGAAGAGTGAGGCAGGGACCCTCTAGAGGGGGTAGGAGGCTGCCCGACAGATGTCATCTCACCCTACGGTAGAAAGGTGGGTTCTCTGGTAGCGGAGGTAATCACTCACGCTGGGCCATGGGTGACAACCGGGAGAAAGCAGTCATGCCATCTGCCTAGTGCAGATCTCTATCCCTATGACCCTGGAAGCTACCTCGTTGGTGTCGTAAGATGCCCTCACTTGGTGCCTTGTTAGCTCCAGGCCATTGCAGAGAGTGCAATGGCTTGTCTGGTTACCTCTGTATCAGGCATCGAGGCTAGGAGTTGACCTAGCCTGGACCACAGGAACCCGTCATAGGTAGTGTGTGGGCCTGATGTGCAGATATAGAAAGAAGCAACCGTACTGAGCAGAAAGTCCTCCCACCCCAGAAGTCAAAATCCATGGAGTCCGATCTGGGGCCGGTCACGGTGAAGGGCGCGAGCCCATCGGGAGTATCCAGTTGCATGAGTCCTGAGCTAGGATGAGGCAGACTACCTGGAGACTCTGGGGAACACCTGTGGCAGAGATCCCTAGGGCTGGGACTCCAGAAAAGGGTCTCTGCCAGAAGTGCAATGACACCTCCCAAAGGAGCAGGCCAGGGGCACTACAAGAGTGTCCGCACTGAAATCGCCTAAAAAGGCGCGTGTTGGATGCTCAGATTGTGCTGAGGTGGGTGGGGTGATATGCAGGTCCTCCAACATCCTCACGAGGAACGCTGATACCCCAGAGATCAGCAGCTGGGAGATGTGGACAGATGGTTCTTCACCTCCTGAAGAGGAGAAGGAAGAATCGGAGGACCTCAAAGGATCAGAGGCTGGCTGCTCAGGGGATGTTGGAAAACCTGCCTGTCCATGGCCCTAACGTAAGAGGGAAATGGAGCAGCCGCAGCTCTGAACTGCTCCCAGGAGAGAGGGCTGCTCAGACCAAGAATGCTTGGGAGAGCAGGAGGAGGTGGCAGAGGAGAGGGGCACAGCCGACAACAGGAATCGACTGTCCTCTGCCTGGGCCAGAGAGCACACCTAGAGCCCCAAGGGAAGAGGGAGTTTCGAAAACTCAACTGCCTAGGCTGTGCCCGAAGAATCCCCAGTGAGGTGACTGAGCCATGAAAGTCCAAAAGGACAGTCCCTACCTCCAAAGAACAGGGTCCTCTCGAGAAGACCAAAAGGAAGGGCAGAGGTCCACACTCGACTCCTTCCAGAACCCGGTAGGTCCCAGAAAAGGGTCGCCGTGTCAAACCCCTACCCCCGGAGTCCGAAAGAGCCCTTCTCCTCGAAAAAGCCAGCCTAAACAGTTGGTAACCCTGGTCAGTCCCCCGAAGGGACTATTCAGGAGCAGCACCTCGCCTCCTGTGGGTGCTCCGATCGCCCCAAAGTTAGTGATCTAGGCACACCACCTGAGGGGTACCACCACTGAGGGGTCAGAAAACCCTCCGAGGCCAGGCTGCAGAGCAATGGTGACCTGCATCACTGCCTGCTGGTCAGTTCCCCTGATCCTGGACCCAGAAGCAACTGTCTGCTCCTCAGAGGGGCTGGTTCCAGTCTGTTGAGGACACTACCAAGGTGTCCACGTGAGCAGCCAACTCCAAAGAGTCAGACTGCCTATCTGACTCAAGAGTCCGATTCCGCCTCCGAGGAGGTGGAGACCAAGGCCTTGCCAGACTGAATGTGGACGCCCGCTGCCATCCTGACTGAATGGGTCACCAGTTCGAGGGACTCCACCAGAGTTGGCGCTCAAGCCCCAACTGCACCATGAGCGGAGCTCAAGAAGACACAACGCAGAGGTGACAGCAGTATCAGGGCCGGAGCCTGTCATGGTGCTGTCTCGATCCATGGCGGCACTTGCCAGAGATGGCACCGACGATGGCTCAACCACACTCTTGGCGCCGCAAATGGTGCCAAGATCAGAAACCCCATGGCGCTGTGTCCTAGCTCGGCACCGCAAGTGGCACCAGAGCTGGACATGGCGCCATGCTCAACCACAGCACCAGCGAACGCTATCAAGGGAGAAACCGCCAAGGACAGCACCGAGAGCCTCCACAGCATCGCAAATGGTGGCAACTGCAGAGATGGCACTGGGCGATGAACCCGGTGCTGACACCATCAGAGACCGCAGGCGCCATGGGCGGCGCCCGAGGTCCCAAGACCACTGACAAGCGGAGTCGGGATGCGTAACCCAGGCTTTCTGGCCGAGGAAATGACACCAGGGGCCTTCACCCCAGAAGGGCGTTGCCAATGTGATGCCTCCCGCCCATCCCGCGAGGATGGACTGAGCCTTCTGCACCGCAGAAGGGCTTCTGCAATGGCGAGGCTACTAGAAGCAGAGCCCCTCCTCCACGGTCCATATAGAACCGGGAGGGGACCTGGAGGAGGTCGAGAGACCATGGCTTGGCCTGGCCAGTGTCGCGCCTGTCCCAGCCAGCCAGGCGGCATCCAACTTTCACGGCGGGTTGTTCGGGTAACTGGCAGTCCATAGAGAAGCGGGCATCGCGTCTAATCCATGCCGTAGTGTGTCAAAACACGCGAGGCAATGGTCATGCTGGTTGGTAATGGAGTACTACGGCCGCACGCACCGACGCATAGGGGCCATCCGCCTTCAAGTTTTCTTGCCCCCCCAACCAAGACATGACCTCACGGAAAAAGGAAAATTACGCATCTACCGTAATTCTTGATCTTCTTGGATGAGTCTCCACCACTCATTCACACTAGTGGGATTGGCGCGGAGGCACTAAGACCCATCGGGAGCAAACTTTTGCTGGAGGTCGGTGTGAGAGACGGCGCCGAGACCGGCACCGCGAAGCAGCGCTCGAGCGGTAATGACCATCTCGGCGACGACCTCCAACCGCCCTCAGTACCTTTTTACCAAGGAGGTGCAGCGAATTCAACGAAAGGGTAAACCCAATATTAAAAACGGACATAAGATAGTCCGTATGACCCGTGTAAGAAGGGTCAGCAAAGAAGTCCTCACGCCCTAAAGATTTGAGGGAGTGAAGACCAATACAGCGGTGAGCTCGGATGGAGGGTGGCGTGAATGAGTGGTGGAGACTCGTCCAAGAAGATCAAGAATTCACGGTAGGCACGTACTTTTCCTATCTTCCTGGACATAAGTCTCCACCACTATTCACACTCAGTGGGAGAGTACCAAGCTGATAATCCCCAAAAGGGCGGCAGGAGAGCCAGAGCTCACATGCCTAAGATAGAAGCCCATTAAGGATAGTTCTGCCGAATGCGGAATGTCGCCTGGCATGAACATCCAGTGCATAGTGCTTAACAAGTATGCACTGAGCTCCAGGTAGCGGCGCTGCGTATATATCTGCAATTGGAACATTCGCACTGCAGGGATGCCAGCGACGCCTAGTAGAGTGAGCGTACATCACCTTCTAATTTAACTTGAGCCATGGAATAGCAATGACGAAGGCATGCCACTAACCATGAAGAGATACATCCAATAGCGACAGTTTGACCCAGCCGGTGTCGCTGAAAGAAACGAACAGTTGCTGAGTCTTCGAACATCCTTGGTTCTATCTAAATAGAACCGCAAGGCTCTCTTAACATCCAAGGAATGAAGAGCTGTTCCCCTTCATTTTGGAAATTAGCTGGCAAGCGGAAGTACCAGAGGTTGGTTCAGATGGAATTCTGACACAACCTTGGGAAGAAATTTAGGATGAGTAATGGAGAACTACCTTGTCCTTATGGAATACAGTATATGGAGGGTCCGTAACCAGGGCATGTATCTCAGAGACCCCATGGGCTGAGGTAATGGCCACCAGGAAGGCAGTCTTCCAGGTAAGAAATTTTAGCTCACAGGTAGCTAAGGGTTCGGAAGGCTTCCGAGTGAGCATGTCCAGCACCAGGTTAATGTCCCAGGCTGCAACTGGACGCTTAACAGGGGTCTGGTATGGAGAATCCTTAAGAAATCTCTTCACCATAGGTAACTGAGCCAGAGTTAAGGAAGAAACCGCTCATGGAACGCTGAGATGGCACTAAGGTGAACTTTAACTGTGGAGTACTGAAGACCTAAGTTTGATAGGTCCAAAGATACTCCAGAACCTTGCCAGGAGGACAGGAAAAGGGATTCCAAGAGGATTTTGCACACAGAGAGAAAACGTTTCCATTTGGAGCGTGTTTTGCTGGGTGGCTGGCTTCCGAGCAGCCAGAAGGATGTCTGAGACTCTACGAGAGACGTTGAACCGATTACTTCTATCTCTTCAGGAGCCAAGCATGAAGGTGAAGTGATTTCAGGTTGGATGGACCAACGAACCCTGAGTCAAAAGACTGATTTGCAAGGAAGTGGTCTCGAGAGGCTGCCAACATACTGTTGAGTAGAGGAACCATAGTTGCCGAGGCCAGGAAGGAGCAATGAGAATCATCTTGGTCCCCTGAGACTGAACTTGAGGAGTACTCTCTGGATTAGAGGAAGTGGTGGAAAGGCGTAAGAAAGCGCTTTGTCCACCGCAGCCTGAACGCATCCTGACAGAAAATGCCAGGCCCTGGATTTCTGGAGCAGAAGAGAGGCAGTTTTAGTTGAGTGGGGATGCAAAAGGTCCAGGTCTGGAGTCCCACTCTTTGAACAGGGACCGAGCTACGGCTGGATCGAGACCACTGTGAGGGTCTGCCTCCGTTCTGCTGAGGTGATCTGCTAGGTCGTTTGTATACCTGGCAGATAAACCGCTTGAATCAGAGACTTGTGCTCCAAGCACCACTCCCACACCCTCATTGCTTCCTGCAAAGGGATAAGAATGAGCACCGCTTGCTTGTTGATGTAATACATCACTGCTTTGTTGTCCGTTTGAAGGAGAATGTTCTTGTGACAAAGGACATCCTTCAGAGCTCGGATTGCATAGAGGACCGCCTCATCTCCAGGACATTTATGTGGAGATGAGTTTCAACTGAGTCCATACACCTTGAGTGTGGAGGGAGACAGTGAGCTCCCATCCCATTAGCGATGCGTGCCTGTGGTGATGGAGATCTGATGATCCGGGGAGCAAAGGGAATCCTTCCAGGAGATTGCTCTCTTGAGACCACCAGGTGAGAGACCTTGAAGGGCTCCGTCACCTTGATGGGATAAGATTGGGGGTCAGAGGTCGGGACCACTGAGTGGAGAGCATCCATTGGGTGGTTCTCAGTGCAGTCGGGCCAGAGGACAGTGAAGACCGAGGGCGCCATGAGACCCAACATGCGTTGCATCGAGAGCTGTAACCGATTGGTTCTCCCTGATGTAACGGGCCATACGAAGGATGTCGGTCTTCTGTCCTCTGGAAGGAAAGCCTCGCTGAAGAGGTGTCTAGAAGCGTCCCTATGAAAAGGAGCCTCTGGGAGGGTTGCAGTTGAGATTTTTCAAATTCAGCAGAACTCCCATGGACGTGAGAAGACGAGAAGTCGCTTGCACGCTTCCAAAGTCCCTTGGCCGGAAGGGCTTGCTAGAAGCCAATCGTCCAGGTAGGGAAACACTGGAGTCCGACTTTCCTGAGATGCGCCGCGAGAACTGCACAACACTTTGTAAAACTCAAGGCGCCGAGGATAGCCCAAAGGGCAGGACTCTGAACTGATAATGCTGACCCAAAGCTACAAACCTGAGGAATTGCGTGGTCGGGTGGACGGGATATGCTGGTAAGCATCCTGCATATCCAGAGAGGCCAGCCAGTCGTGTTGATGCAGCAGGGTAACAGGGTACCTAGGAAATCATCTTGAATTTCTCCTGGGGAGGAATTTGTTTAACTTTCTGATGTCTAGAATGGGGCGATCCCCCAGATTTCTTTGGAACCAGAAAGTAATGGGAGTAGAAATACAGGTTACTCACCTGTAACAGGAGTTCTAGGAATGGTATATGTTGTTCATCCACACTCATTGGCAGTATCCTTGCCGCTTTAAATCTTGCGGAAGGTCTTCAAGCTTGCTCCTCCACCCACCCGGTGGTATAACCTCGGCTCCGCCCCATGGCGCAGATCTGGCCGCTGGAAGCTCAGGTTGTGCGTCAAGCCGGGAGGTAGGAGGAGTCGGGATGAACAACATATACCATTCCTAGAACTCCTGTTACAGGTGAGTAACTTGTATTTCTAGGGACATGGATATGTTGTTCATCCACACTCATTGGCAGACTCCTAGCAGTTCTCCGGGAGGAGGAGGCAAGACGACACCCCATATCTTACTTGGGAAAGAGAGACTGAGAACCGAGGCCCCAAAACCAGCATCCCGGCGTGACTCAAGGTCGATGTGGTAGTGGGTAATGAAGGTGTTTGCTGACTTCCAGGTAGCAGCCCTGCAGATTTCCTGGATAGGGACGTCCCTGGAAGCAGCCGTTGCAGCAGTATGGCGGGTAGAATGAGCTCTTATCCTCTGGGAGGCTCCATGCCCGCCAACTTATAGCAGAGATCTATGCAGGAGGTTACCCACCTGCTTATCGTCCGCTTGGCTGCAGGTCTGCCAGATGCGGCTTCAGCGTAGGTGACAAACAGCTGGCGAACCTCTCCCGATTTCAGCCGTGCGCTCCTTATAATAAGCGAGCCCTTCTAGGATCCAGAGTATGGAGCCTATATTCGGCCTCCGAGGTGTGATTGGGGTAGAACACCGCAGAGTCAACACCTGGTTAAGGTGAAACTCCGACACCACCTTCGGAAGGAATTTCGGTGGGGGCAGGACAACCTTGTCCCTGTGGAAGACCAGGTAAGGAGACTCGATGGAGGCGCCTGGAGCTCTCCCATCCTTCTGGCTGACGTGATAGCCACCAAGAAGGCGGTCTTCCACGACAGGTGAGAGAGCACACCTGTGCATAGGTTCGAATGGCTTGCCCATGAGCTTTGCCAGTACCAGCAGTAGATCCCACGGAGGTGGGGTTCCCGCACTGGAGGAAATGTGATCAAGGCCTTGAAAAAGCGCCAGACCACCTTCTCCTGCGCACCGACTGCTTCCCGCCCGCGCCTGTAAGCAGAGATGGCTGCCAGGTGCACCCTTAGGGTCGCCGACCTAAGCCCTTGACTAGAAAGGGACCATAAATAGTCCAAGATGCTTGCCAAGGAACAGGAGGAAGGGTCCAAGCCCTTGCCTGACACCAAATGGAAAACCTTTTCCATTTGAAGGCATAGCATTTTCTGGTCGACTCCTTACGGGACGCCTCAACTACATTGAGGACCTCGTCGGAAAGACCCAAAGCCTGGAACTCTAGCCGCCAGGAACCAGGCCGTCAGGTGCAGGGATTGAAGGTCCGGATGGAACACCTTCCCTGATTGACTGAGAGCAGGTCCGGGAGAGCTGGAAGCTGCCGGAGTCCTGGAGCTGAGACTGAGGAGATCTGGGTACCAGAACTGGCGAGGCCAGTCTGGGGCTATCAGAATCACCTCGCCTTGTCCCTCCTCGCCTTGAGAAGCACCTTGTGGATCAAGGAAATGGGGAAAGGCGTAAAGAGGCCCGGGTCCATTGCCTCGAGAGGCATCCCCTGCAGCGAGCCCTGCTGAGGGGGCGGGCATGGAACAGACTCAGCTTCGCGTTCTCCGTGGAGGCAAACAGGTCCACCTGAGGTGTGCCCCAAAGGAGAACAGATGCTGTACTACCTCCGGCAGGAGAGACCACTCGTGGGATGCAGCCCCCATCCGCTCAGGGCATCGGCCAGGGTGTTGGAGGTCCTGCCACGTGAATGGCTAGGAGATCCGCCTCCAGGCTGCGCACGAGTGACCAAATCGGAGAGCTTCCTTGCATAGAAGCATGGAGCGCGTCCCGCCCTGGCGGTTTAGATAGTACATGGTCGTGGTATTGTCCGTCCTGGACTCGGACCACTTGACCCCGGAGGAACGGAGCAAAGGCGGTGAGAGCTAGGCGGACCGCTCGGGAGCTCCAGCAGGTTGATGTGGCATCGGGACTCGCTGGGACCAGAGGCCATGAGCCCGGTGTTCCCCAGATGGGCACCCCAACCCATCAGAGAGGCATCGGTCGACAGAGAGACCGTCGGCTCGGGCGGACGAACGGATACCCTCCTGCAATTGATCTGGAACGGTCCACCACTGAGAGCATTCCACATCCCTGTGTCACCGACACAAGCTGGTCCAAGGATCGCAGTTGCAGACCACTGGCTGGCCAGTCCCCACTGAAGGGGACGCATGTTCCAGCGGGCCCAACGGACCACGCTGGTACAGGCCGCCATGAGACCCAGGAGGCGCAGGAAGTCCCGGGCAGGGCGCATTGCCCAACCAGAAATGATCGGGCAAAGGAGGAAAGAACCTCGCCCTGTCCGCTGGAGCGCCTGGCTCGAAGAGAGTCGAGCTGCGCCCGATGAATAAAATCACCTGCTTCGCCTCGAGTTCTGACTTGGCCTCGTTGACAAGGAGGCCCAGTTGAGAGCAGACCTGGAGGCCAGATCTCTGGACCACTCCGCCTCCTTCCTGGAGGGAGCTGCTATCAGCCAGTCGTCCAGGTAAGGGTACACCGACCCCTCGGCGCGAGGAATGCTGTCACCACTGCCATGCATTTGGTGAAGACCCTGGGAGCTGGAGACAAGTCAAGGGCATGGCTTGAACTCGAAGAGAGATCCTTCCGCCGGAAGCGAAGGAATCTCTGGTGAGACGGACGGATAGGGACGGAAAACGCGCCTGCAAGTCCAGAGAGCAGAACCACACGCCGCTCCAAGGATGGTATTATCTGAGCCAGAGTGACCATCCTGAAGGTTCGAGACCTTAGGAACTTGTTTAGTCGTGTAGGTCGAGAATGGGGCGCCAGCCCCCGTCCGCTTCGGAACCAGGAAGTACCTGGACACAAACCCTGGGTCTGAAGGAGGGTCCACCACCTCTCTTACCACCTCCTTCTGGAGGAGGAGAGTGATGTCGGCTCGACGAGCCGCCAGTGAGGCTGGGATCCCGAAGCCCCGAGGGCGGACGGCTCTGAAGGGTGGTGCCTGCTCGAATTCCAGAGGCAGGCCTCTTCCCACCACCTCAAGACCCACCTGTCCGTGGTAACAGCGGACCAGGCGGAACGGAAGTGCGGGCCGTCCCCACGGGGGACCCAGGGGTAAGGTGTGACGGGATGGGGCGACACCCCTCAGCCCGTCACTGGGCAGGCTTGGAGGAGGACCGCCAGGGACCTCCTGGGCCCTTTCCTCCTGCCTCCTGTTAGAGGAAGCCGGGCTTGGGTTTGGGATGCCAGGCCGAGCCTGCTGGCCCTGACGTTGCTGGGCAAGGCCAGGGGCAGAAGGACCTAAAGGGCTTAGGCTGTGGTTTGCGGCCTTTGTCCTTCTGAGCGAAGAGACCGAGTCCAAGGTGGCATTGGACTTCTCGATCCTCTGCAGGTGACCTTCCACCCCAGGGTCAAGAGGTCAGTCCCCAAAAGGGAACATCCGCCAACTTGTGCTGGGTATCCGAGTAAAGGTGGATATCCTCAGCCAAGCCCGCCGAACGATAGCCACCGCGGCCGCCACCGATCTGGCACATGAGTCCCCACATCCAAAGCAGTCTGGAGCTGCTGTTTGGCCACTGCCCTGCCCTGGTCCTGCACCTGCTTAACCGTAGTCTGCAGATCGGGCGGGAAGATGAGGGATGACCTCATCCAGGGAGCCCAACAGGGCATGAGAAAATGTGCCATGAGGACGGCCGAACTGGCCTGATAGGTCGAGAGAGGACGAGCAGACTTTTCGCCCGACATAGTCCAATTTCTTGACCTCTTGTCAGGAGGTTTGTCCACATCCCTGGCGTTAGCGGGCGCCGAAAACGCTGTCGGTAACCAACCCCTCAGCCGAGGGTGTTCAAACCGACAAGGAACCGGGGGACCGCGATACTTCCTGGCCATCCTGGCCAAGCGACGCAGGAAGCAGGGCGCTGCCAAAGTTCCAGTGCTGGACCCACTATGGCCTCGCCACCGGAAAGGCCTCGTCGGAGAATCCCTCGGTCCAGAATCTCCGTGAGGGGATACCTGGCCTGCTTGGAAACGGGTTCGAGCTCCATCCCGGTAGACTCCGAGATGAGCCGAGCAGTCCTAGGAAGGACGACGGGCTATCGTCCATTGGCTGACCTCCTGAAGACTCCAAGTCCAGTCGCTTGGAGAAGAAGGAGGAATCATCTTCAGACTCGGAAGAGTCCTCGAAGAGCTGCCTCTGGCCTGAGCCACCCTTCACCTGCCGAGGTCGGTCGGGAGTGAGGGTAACTGACAGCCGATGGGGTAAACCCTTAGCCGACCGAGAATCCTTGGTCGGAGCCCCAATTGGTGGCTGTGGAGGCGGAGGTTCCACCGCAATCGTGGAGCAGCTGGTTTTGGCCGAACAACCGCCTGGGTATAGCTCCTCGGCAAGTCGAGGGTTGTGTCGGCTGCCCGTGACAGCCACTTAATGGCCGGGAAGGCGCGAGTCGGCTTATTCCTCGCCAGGAGGAGCTGTTAAACATAAGGTCTCGCACTGCCGACGTAATTTACGCCGAGCCTCCTCATCCGAGGAGGAGGAGGACGAGGACGGCAGGGCGACGCTGGCCATCAAGGGGTGCCGAGACCGACCGCCTATGACGGTGGGAACGGCTGGACCCAAGGTCCGGGACCGAGACCGGAGTCCCGGAATTTCCGGGTCGTGCAGGAGGTGTCGGCCGAACCCACACTCCTTCGGCTCGGAAGGTCCATCCGAGGGCTCCGGAACCGAGGCACAGGCGAGCCCACGGGATCCTCAACCTCCCGGGGAACCGGGAGAGGGAATCGGCTGCTAAAGGCGACAGTCTGTCTAATGGGTCGAGAAAATCTCGACTTCATCAGTGGAGTCTCGGTCAACTGACCTGACGGGACACCGTGAGGCCAGTGGCCGGCCGAGCGGTCGCATCGGGGTCGACGCTCGACGGCCCGGGAGAGGGACCTTCCTGGCCCCAAGAGCGCCGACGGAGGGACTTACCTTGTCCCTTCTTGACCGAAAAAGGTCCAGCAGACGAGGCCCTTCTCCCTTAGTGGAGGGACAGACAAAGCTCCTAAAGGAAGCCGTAGGAAGAACCCAGAGAGCGGGATAAATGCGCCGCCGAGGAAGATACGGCCTCGCGCCGCCTTCTTCGAGGGCCACCATCCGCCGAGCTGATCCGCTGAGAGCGCGCCGCCGCGACACCGCCAACCGGGCCTCCTTGACACTTCACCGAGGGAACGCTCGGGACGCCCAGTTGCAATCGGGCAGCACGGCTTCGCGGACGTGGCGAGAAAGATGAGCACAGGTCGCAAGCCTGCGGGTCGTGCTCAAGGCCTAAGCAGTGACACCGGGAGTGGATCCGTCCGAGACATCTTCTGCCCGCATGGGCATCTCCGAACGCGAGTCGATTATCCATCGCGCGCGAGGGATCAAGACTGAAGTCTTTTGCAAAATATTATTTTTAATCCGCAAACGGAGAAATAGGGACTCAGTCACAAACGCAGAGCTTAAGGAGGAACCTGAGCTTCCAAGCGTAAGGAAGATCTGACGCCATGGGGCGGAGCCGAGTTATACCACCCGGTGGGTGGGAGGAGCAAGCTTGAAGACCTTCCGGCAAGATTTAAAGCGGCAAGGATACTGCCAATGAGTGTGGATGAACAACATATCCATGTCCCTAGAACCCTGTGTTTCGTAGATGCGGGGCACCAGTTCTATTGCCCTGTTGTTCAGAAGGCCCTGGATCTCCGCGGTGAGGAGGTCTGACTGAGAGGCTGACAACCTGGTTGTCGTATGGGGAGGACAATTCGGGGTTTCAAGAAATTGAGAGAATAACTCGCGACTATCCGATGGACCCATTTGTCTGAGGTTATGGACTTCCACTGGTTGTAGAAGTACATCAGACGACTTCCCACCGGAGGAGAAAGTCCCCTACGGGCAGAGTGGATGGAACTTGGGCCAACGACTACAAGGTAGCGCTGGGAGCTTTAGGGTCTCTGCGCTTTTCTGGCGCCTTTTTTGAGGTTGGGCAGGTTGGCTTTATGGAGCTTCTCCTGCCTCTGCCTCGAAAGGACTGACGACTATGAAACTGACGCCTGTTCACATGCCCCGAGAGGGGCAGGCGGAGGTCTGGCCAACTAATGGCCGATCTAGTCTTCTGAGTGGCCTCTAAGGCTTGCTCCACCTGAGGGCCAAAAGAAAGGAGCCATCAAAAGGCAGCGCCCATCACCTGCTGCTGGGCATCATTCGTGAAGCCAGAAGTACGCAGCCAGGAATGGCGCCAGTACAAATCCTCGCGGCTGCTGAGCTGAGAAGCAGTGTCGAAAGCGTCCATGGCGGCTTTGACCTGTTGGTTATTGACTCAATACCTCTAATAACGGTCAGAAGAAGCTCTGACTTGGAATCCGAATCTGGAAGAGCTTCAACCATTCTTTTCATAGAGTGCCACAGGATATACTCATACTGAGAAAAATAGCCTTGATAACTGGGCACACGCATACTTAGAGAGGCAGCAAAGACTCTCTTACCTAATGTATCAATCTTACGAGACTCTTTGTTAATAGGTCGAGCTGTAGTATTTGAGGAAGAACGACCTTGTTCTCTGCCAGGACTACAACAGGATCCGACAGGCTTGGGATGCCAAAATGGGACGATCCTTGGGAGCTGAATACTTCTTATCAATGGATTTAGCCACTGAGGAATAAGAGCAGGGTTATTCCATACCATTTGAGACAGCGCCTCGAAGGAAGGCTGAATCGGAGGAGTCAAATCCTGGGATCTCCAAGCATGAAGATACTGGAGTCTTAATATCTTCCCAGGATCGATGTCTGTAGTCTGGAGAGAAAGAGGATCCCAGGTTCTTCAACAGAGACTTAAGGACAGGTCCTCGACCACAGGCTCTGTAGCAAAGAAAGATCCTGTTTCCTCCACTTCATCACCCAAATCAAGGTCTGGGTCCAGGCTCAACATCATCTCCTGATGGTCCAGAAAGGACTGTTTGGACAGGAAAGGAGTGAAAATTAGGAGAGGAGGAAATGGCAGAAAACAAGGAGAGTCCCAGTGGCTGCCGGCGCCGAGACGGCAAACGGGCTGAAGACGGCACCGAGGAGGCGCACGCGCCCGCGAGGCACGCTGACCCCGTAACGCCCGCGGCGCTGCGAACGGCACCGCCAGATCCAACGGCACCACCGGGCGGCGCCAAGAAGACCACGTGGCGCCGCTTAACGGTGCCGCAAGCCCGCGGCTTTCCGAACGCGCCGACACGGCCACAGACCCTGCAGAAGGCGCCCGAAAGCCCCGGAACCTGGAAAGCAGAGAAGGAAAACCAGGAGATAAGGACATCGGTGAGGCCACCTGCGCCGCAGCCATGTGAGGGGAAACACCTAAGCACGGAGTCGCTAGCACGAAGAAGCGCGCAGCGACTAGGAAGGTCCAACCGCCCTACCTGATCGCCGGAGGAGCCCGAGGGCTCCGAGGTAACCGAGCCAGGCAGAAGAACCAACCTCCGAGCCTATCGCCCATAAGAGCGGCCCACTGATGAAACTGCTCATCTGGAGCCCTACCTATAGGCGGGAGGGGCTCGATGTCGAGGGACGACGATTATCGGAAGTTGGCGACTCGAAGAAGGAGACCGGCAACTAGCAGCGATAACCGACCGTCGGCCAGAACATACCAGAGAGCGACCTCGGTGATGCCTTCTCTTTTGACCTGTGGGCGAAGAAGAGCTCGAGGCGAGCAGGCGCCGAGAATGCGACCGTTTATTTTATGCGGGCGGAGGACCGCCCATCCCCGGCATCGGACTGACCGTGAGTCGGAACCCCGCTGAGGAGAAGGAGGCTGACGGACCAGCCCGGCTGACTGAACAGCTTTCATGACAGTCTCCCGTCACCTGACCTGCTCATGGTCGACTCAGCCAGTAGCCGAGACTTCTTCAAGTGAGTTAAATTTAAATATTAGAAAAATTTTACGAAAAATAGAATAAAACCAAGCGATACTACTATCGTGATAATGTTACAAAAACAAACTGAAAACTATCGCTGGTTGAGTTTGACTCTGACTGGTGACGTCGTCACTAAGGCGCACTCGGCGGGCGGGAAAGGAAACTGAGGCGGTTGGAGGGTGCGTCGCCGAGATGGTCATTACCGCTCTGAGCCGCTGCTCGCTGGGCGCCGTGTTCCGCGGGCGCTGCCTCTCTGCACCGACCTCCTCCAGCAAAAGTTTGCTCCGATGGGTCTTAGTGCTCCGCGCCAATCCCACTAGTGTGAATGAGTGGTGAGACTTATGTCCAGGAAGATCAACCAAACAAAGACTCGGCGTTGCTAACAATAAAGAAAAGGAACAGTCTTACCAGCGGCGTCGAGTGGTGGTGAACAGCGAACTGGCAGGTTATAAAACGGTGTCGAACTATGTCGGTGTCAATGGATTCAGCATATCAAAGTTGTAGGTTGGGCTTGAGAGAGCAGACAGCAGGCCTCTGCATGAGCTTCCCACAAGTGCGACCTCTGCGGTGGGAGATGAAGAGCGGGTAGGAGGGTGGGGTTGACCACCTAGCGGCCAACCTGCGAGTGCCACACAGTGCGTCTGCCTCGGGCGGGCGCTGATGGTGCGTCAACTCTGCCTATCCTCCAAAAAAAGAGCTTCAGCTGGGTCATGACCTATGGCCACTATACCCAAAGGTGATGAATGGTGAAGACTGACACAGATAAGATTGACTCGCCCAAGATAAGTCTGACATGTGGCCCCTGGACCCTCAGAAGGGAGCCGTGGAGGAAGGAAAAACAGACTACCTAAAGAAAGGTCTGCATAAAAGGCAGAAGCCAAAGGTGCCTGGTCTGCCAAAAGACCAACAGGCAGCTCTCTTCAAGAGAAGATCCAATAGCGTGATAGCTATTAGGCATCAGCTGGAAATAGGAAGGAAACAGCTGCTCTCCTCAGCCTTGGGACAGACTAGAAGAGTAAGGCTAACCCATACCCCAAAGGAAGGGCCTTTGCAAACAACAGTTACAGAACTAGGGGTGCAATGGGACCCAATCAAGAGGGTCACCCTAAGGAAAAATGGGGTTGCTAAAAGCAAGCCCTGAAAGAATAAGGAGTGCCAAGAACAACTAGGGGCATGCCCCAAAGAAAAAGATAGGAATCCCCAGCCAAGGAAGGTCTCCTGGCTGACTGAAGTGCAAGGAACACCTCCCCTTTATCCAAAAATCATAGGGGACTCTAACCTGGACTAGCAGCCCACTTAGGGAAAAAATAGGGAAACCCTGAGAGATAAAGGGTTCTGGTATGAGCAGGAACACCGGAGGAAAGGAGAGGAGAGGACTCCCCAGACCAGAGTACGTCCCTTGAGAAGGAGCAAAAGAGATGGGTAAAGGGGTTGAAGAGCAAGGACTGTAGATGCCCTTCTACCACCACTCCAAAGAAAGGAGGGCGAGGCCCAAAGGAAGACTCCGACAGTCGAAGCAGACTGAATCAGGCACCCACAAAGTAGGGTTAGACGGGAAGGGGCCTCTCTAAAGCCACCTTGCTCCTGCTCCACTGGTCTGCTTCTCTTCAGTGAACAGCCCTGAAGAGAAGACGGCCTAGGGATATAATCCAACCCTCTCTTCCACAGACTTTCTCATATGAATGTCTTCCATGGCCTTCACCCTTTTCTCTTCACTGGTTAAGTATCAAAGTTCTCTCTTTTTTTTTTTTTTTTTTTTGAGGAAAGAAACAGGGGCCTGGCTGCTGCTGGCCTGGAAGGAATTGGCAAACAGATCTGCATTCTTTCGCGTCAAGCCCCAAAAAGGATAGGGACAGGATGGACTCCCAGACTAGGGACATAGGCCTGCACAGAGCAATTTAATGTCAGTCCAGCTCCCAAATGAGGCCTGGTCACAGAAGAAGCCAGTGTAAGTGGATATGGCTGTAGTCTCTCAAACTGGGTGAAATGCTTGCAGAGTGGAAGGAAAGGAGGAGAATGAAAGGGAGAGAGATGAGAGGGAGGAGGTAGGAGGGGCTCGCCGACAAGGATCGAGGCCCCACTGCCAGCCAAGCTAAGGGTTGGGAGGAACTGCTCCACCAGGAGTGGAAAGGGGAGCCCATCTGGAAGGTGGAAGATAGATGTCAGCCCCTGGGAGCATCCTGAGAGATCTCCTCCAGAAGAAAAAAAAGACCCTCGGGTGGGGGCAAAAATTCAAATTACGTGCTTACCGTAATTATGATCTTTCTGTGTATCTTCACCATTCATCACAGATGGGTACTGGCGGAGGTCGGGACCTTGAGAACCTTTTTTTTTTTTTAAGGATGGGCAGACCAGCCAGCTCAGGCGCCACCTCAAGGCCGACGACATGCGTGGCGCCGAGGATTAGCCGTTAGGGTTAGGTCGACTCCGCCTGCCTACCAGTTCTGAGTCATTGAGAGGAAGGGATGGAGGGTGGACAAGAAAGTCCAAGGGACAGAAAAGAAGAGAAAACTGAACTAAAAGGAGAAATAATGACTGAGAGGACAGTATAGAAGAAGTAAGACTAAGGGATTGGGTAGGGGCCCCAATCTCTGGAAGCTGAAGAAGGGAGGGAAGTGGGGAGAGAAATTTAGAGAGAGTGAGAGGTAACAAGGATCCAGGACCCTTGTCCGCCACCAGATATTATAGGAACTGCAAGGAGCAGCAAAGCTCTCTTGCCAGAATTCAAGGCACAGAATAACTGGCAATACCCTGAAAGCAGAGTCGGCTGTACTGGAGAAGGACAGGAAACAAGGACCTAGTACTCTCTCTCGAAAGATGTTTTAGTGAAAGAAGGAGAAGGCCCTCTTTTTTTTTGAGGGAGAAATAGGGCAACAGCAACTCCCACCCTATAAGGATGAAAATGTGAGTAGAGAAGGAGTGCCAGACAAAATGAACCCTTTAGGGCAAAACTGACCCCTGTGTGTCCCAAATTTACCCCGCTCAGAAGAGGGTCAGGCACAGAGGGAGGAGGATCCAGAGACTGGAGCCCCAAGGGGATAGTGGGAGGATTGTGATGCATGGTGAAGATACACAGAAGATCATAATTACGGTAAGTACGTAATCTGAATATCTTATCTGTGTCAATTCTTCACCATTCATCACAGATGGTGAGTACCAAGCCCTCAAGGGGGTTGATTAATTGCACCCTAAGGGACAGTGTCCTTAGCCTCAGTGGGTGACACACTAGGGGGAACCTTCTGGGCCTGAGGAGGCCAGAGTGGGGAGAGCGAGACGGTGTTCCCGGAGGGAAGGAATTTTCCCAACAAGCGTCATCTCGCCCTACAGGAAAGAGATAGGTTCCCTGGTGAGCGGAGCAAATCACCCTACGCCGGGCCAAGGGTGACAACCGGGAGAGGCGAAGCCATGCCGATCTTCTGGTGCAGGTCGCTGTCCCTACGACCCTGGTAGCTACCTCATTGGCGTCGTAAGATGCCCTTGCTTGGTGCCTTGCTAGCTCCAGGCCACATGCAGAGAGAGCAATGGCTTGCCTGGTTTGCTCCGGAGTCAGGCAGAGCGGCTAGCAACTGACCTAGCGCTGACCACAAGTACCTGTTATAGGCAGCGAGTGGGCCTGATGCGAGAAATGGAGAGAAGCAGCTGCCGAGTAGAAAGTCCTCCTCCCCAGAAATCAAAATCCGAGGAGTCCTGATCTGGGAGCCGGTCACGGGCGAGGCGCGAAAGCCCGTCAGGAGTGTCCAGGTCATCAATCCGGACTGCGGATGAGGCAAGGAGCCGGAGACTCCGAGGCCTTAATACCTCTAGCAGAGGTCCCTAGGGCAGGGACTCCGGAGAAGGGCCTCTGCCAGAAGCGCATGGACGCCTCCCGAAGGGGAGCGGGCCAAGGCGGCACCAAGAGGTTGGCTGTCCCAAAATCGCATAGAAAGGCGTGCGCCGCATGCTCTGGATTGCTAATAGAAAGGGGAAAGGTGAAGGTCCTCCATCATCCTCACGATGAAATGCTGATACTCAGAGAGATCAGCAGCAGGAGAGATGTGGACAGAAGGTTCTTCTCCCCAGAAGAGGGGATGAGGAGCTGGAGGTCACCATAGGCTCGGAGGATGGCTGCTCGGGGAGGTTGAAAAACCTGGCTGCCCAAGGCCCTAACGTGGCAGGGAATCGAGCAGCCACCGCTTTGAACTGTTCCCAGGTGAGTGGCCCGCTGGGACCAAGGATACCTGGGAACGAGGAGAAGGCGGCAGAGGGGTGGACAGAGCCGAGAGAAGAAGTCGGCTGACCTCTGCCAGGGCTAAGGAGGCGGACCATGGACTCCCACGGAGGAGTCCTGGAAGACTCCGCAGTCGACAGCTGCACAACACGCTTCGGTACTGCCTTGACTGCGCCCAGAAGAATCTCCCAAGTGAGGCGACGGGGCCGTGAAGGTCAGAAGGGCGGTCCCCTGCCTCGAAAGAATGGGACCCTCTCAAGGAACCCGAAGGGAAGGCGGAAATCCGCCTCCGGCTCCGTCCAGGGCCGGGTGGGTCCCAGAGAAGAGCTGGCCGAACCCACCCCTCGACCCTTGAGTCCGAAGGGTCCTACGCCCTCGAAGTGGCCAGCCTAGGCAGCTCACTACCCAGGGCCACCCGAAGGGAGCAATCCCGGAAGCAGCACCCTCCCTCCGTGGCCCTCTCGATGGAGGCCCCAAAGTTGGGCGACCGAGAGGCGTCACAGTGGGGTACCACCGCAGATGGGTCAAGGAACCCCCGGCCAGGCTGCAAGGCGATGGTGGCATGCACCACAGCCCGCTGGTCAGTACCACTGACCCTAGCCTTAGAGGGAACCCGACTCACCTCGGAGGGGCTGGCTGAGACCAAGAGGAAACCACCAGCTCGTCCTCCCTTGCAGACAACCCCGAAGGGTGTGACTGCCATTCGACTCGAGCTGGACTCCGACTCCGAAGAGGAAGAGTCCGAGGCCCTAAGCCAAATAGTAGGGGGTCGAGGAAGGACACCTTCCCGAGGGGCCCAGGGAGCCAAAGCGATCCCCGCCCCGCTCCACAGCACCGGCGAGCGTGCCAGCAGAAGGTGGCAGGGCAGCTCGGGCCAGAAGTCCCTAGGCCAAGGCTAGCTGCGGCACCATCAGGTCCACCGCGCCTGGGAAGGCACCCGGACAGAGACGGCGCTGGCAGAAACCCCAGCTCGAGCCGACGACGCCGCTTAGCCGCCGATGCCGCAAGCGGCACCGGCGACCAAGGCGGTCGACTCGGCGACCCGTCAATGACCGCTGCTGTAGCACGGCGCCGCGAGCGCACCGAGAGTCCCAACGGGCGCTGCACGGCGCCGACGGACGGCTACCTGGTATCTCGGCGCCGCAGCTAACCTCGCACGAGGACGGTGCCGGGCCGCATACAGCGGCGGGCGACGCCGGCGGTTTCACGGCGCTGAGCAGGGTCGGCACCGCCGAACGGCGCCGACAAGCCCCACGGCGCTGACAGTCGGGTCGCGCCGACAGGTCCCACAGCATCCCGCAAGGGCTGCAAGGCCTCGACGGCACCGTAACGGTACCGCCGAGGATGGCGTTGACCTGGCCCAGCGGACCGCGGGAGCGGCACTGGGATCCTTCACTCCCGAGGGGTGATTGCCGGAGCGGCGCCCCGCCCGCTCCCGGAGGAAGCGGGACGGGCCTCCTGCGCCGCTGGAAGGAGCCTGCCACGGCTAGGCTAGAAGAGGCCGAGGCTCCTCCTCGGTCTTTGTAGAACCGGGAGGACCTGGAGGAAGGGCCGAGAGAAGCGGCTTGGCCCGACCAGTCGTGCGCCTACCCGAAAGTCAGCGGGAACTACTTCGGCCTTGAAGCGCTGTTCTAAAACCCGCGATCCATCGATAGTTATATGCCGTGATTTAATCCATGTCGGTAGCGGCCAATGCACGAAGGCACCGGGTCATGTTGGTCGGTGACAGAGTACTTGGCGGCCGCATCGGGCACCGATGCCTAGGGCGCCCGTCTTCTCGGATTTCTTGCCCCTCACCACATGACCTACGGAGAAAAAACACCAAAAACAGACTCGACGCCCTTAAACAGTAAAATAAGGAAAGATCTTACCGCGTGCCGAGTGGAGGCAAACACAGAACTAGTAGACCGACGATTAGAGACGCAGGCTTCAAGGCCTTGAAATTTTAGGGAAAACGTCTTCAGGCTTCCCATGAGAAGCGACCTCGGCGGAGGCGAAGAACTGGTAAAACAGTGAAGTCGGCACAGCCTATGGCTAATCCTCGGCCACGTATCGATGGGCGGCCTCGGGGTGGCGCCGAGCTCGTCGGCTCATATCCTTTAAAAAAAGGCTCCCGCTGGGTCCTGACCTCCGCCAGTACCCATCTGTGATGAATGGTGAAGATAGACACAGATAAGATCTGGGATGCCCCACTGGTGACACATCCCGGGGCTGCTGAGATGATACCAGGGAAGCCGCCCAATAAACCTCCATGCAGAACTCCCAGAGGTAGGCAGAGACAGGAGGGAAAAGCCAGCTCAGAATGGGAAGTGAGCATGGGCTCACAATAGACTCTAAGTGAAATCAGGAAGGGATCAAGGAAAGAGCTGAATACACCAATTAATGACTGGGAGGTCTCCCTCTAAACGCCCTCCCGCACCTGGCTAGGGAGGGTGGCAGTGAGGGATGGGGAGAGGCTGTACCCTTAAGAGGGCTCAGACGGTTTGGAAAATGTTGTCACCACCTCCTCTACCCTGTGAGTTCTGAGGACTGGCGCGCCCAGTGGAGGTTGCTCAGCGTTTGCTCAGGATCAGAGGAACTCGTGGAGGGACTGTCATTTGAAGCTATTAGAAGTGGAGTGCAGGGCCCTGTTCTGCAGACCCAGAGCCGAAGAACAGAGGGCTGCACCTGGCGCCTGTAAGGAGCGAGCAGCTTGCACGTCTTCCCAAACAGGAAAGGACCGGAATGGGGAGTCCAGGATGGAGGCCTGGACACTCGGGAGGGGCAGGAAACAGATGAAGCCAGGTATGGTGTCGGAGGCACACAGCTGCCGCCGTGCCCTGAGCTGATGCATCTGCTGTATCGTAAGGAGTGCAGAGTACATGGAACCCCATGCTGGAACAGGAAGACAGAATCTGTTCCAGCTGGGACTTGAACTGGGGAGTCGGGCAGTGAACGAAACAGATCCCCGCCTGGTCCATCAGAGACGGTTGATACATGACCATGTGCGCCAGATAGTTCTGAGCATGCAAGGCCATGGTAGAAGAATTATAGATCCTCCTTCCCAGGGAATCTAGATGTTTGAACTCCCTGTCTGGAGGGACATCACCCTGACGCTTGGACACCGAGGCGACTCCAGAGGCCTCCGATAAAATTGAGAGGTCAGCCTGGGGATGGGAGGCAAAGTGGGTTTACCATCCGGGCGTGGTGTAATCGGTCGGCCTTCTTGGAAGTAGGAGGAACCGAAGGTGTTTGCTGCCAGACTGTGGATGTAATGTCATCATGTGGAACTGCCAAAGGAGGAAAGACCACCGACAAAACCTCAGGGAGATGCAGGTGCTCCACCAACCTGCAACGTTGGGGTCCTGCTCTTCAGTGTGCTAGTCTTGAGAGGTCTGCATTACCTTCATGACCTCTAGCAATTAACGGTCCTCAGGAGGGACTTGGGAATGTACCAGACCCACACCTCCTCTGGGGGTAAATAAAGAGGGAATCTTGGGGTTCCAAGGGTTGAAGGTAACGGCACCAAGCAAGTGGACTCCAAAGGACACCACTGGGTTGGTGACAAGTCTGGTCGCGCAAACATCTCAACAGCGGAAAGATCCTCTGTATCCAGAGGGGCCCTCGAGCAAATGAATTGGGGTCCTGGACTGTGAGGGTACCAACATCGGTGCTGTCTTGGCGAGGCCTGACATTGGGATGCGCCACCAGGCACTGGAGAAGCAGGCTGTGAAGGCAAGGATATAGGAGCAGCCGGGTAAAGGGCGGAGGTCGCCCGGAGGGTTCGAGGACTGAGAAGAACCCTGCATGGTGCCTGGGGCTAGACCCAATGAAGGACCTGAGGGAAGGGCCAGAGGGCCACACAATTCCTGCCCAGAAGCTGAGGCTAAACAGGCGAATGTACTGGAAGGGCGGGTCACCAGGTCTGGTCGGGTGATCTGTGGGAGGATTCTGGGCGGCCGAGCTAGAGGTGCCTGGTCTGGGGAGAGGACCGGTGGGACCAGGTGTTGGATGATCTGGGCTAGATCTCCAGGAAGAAGATTGGCAGACAGCATCTATACCAGCATCTGGTGGGGGATCCCAGAAGAGGAAAACCGTGGTGGTGGTTGAGGAGTCAGACACCCGGGAGGGACTCCACTAAGAATGGCTGTGACCCAGAAGGAGTCAGCCACAGAGGGCAGCAGTCTGAAGGCCTGCGCCAGACCCTGGTCCAGGATCCGGCAATGACACCAGGACCGGGCAGTTGCCAGAAGAGGAACAGGTATCTGGGAGACTGGCTGTGGCACATGGCTGAGGACCTGTGGGGTGAAAGGGCCTGAGCATCAGGGTGTGAGGAAGAATCCCTAACAAGCAGGCGCCACCGCCTCAGAGATAATGGCAGAGGCGCAGTCACTGACAGCCCCAAGGAAGGAGGGCTGAGGTGACGATAGGGCTGACCCCTGGAGGGGAAGGCTCAGGATGGGCCATGGCTCCTGAAGGAGGCTGCAGCTCCAAAGCAGACTGTTCCTGGTCTCAATGTTTTTGTGCTGCTCCTTGTTGAGGCTGATGCCTTCGGAGGCTTCCAAAGCAGAACTCCATGACTACAGCTGTTTCTCCATGGCGGCCAATTTCATTTGGAGGAGATGGGCCTCAACTAAACTAAGAACAATAAGCGAAGAACACAGAGCAATGGTGATCGACTGAAGCTACGAACTCACGAGGTCAGGGCGCACAAGTCGGCGGCAGTAAAACAGCTGAGTTAGGTGGAAGACAACCCTTTGTACTAAGGTGGACGCAGCGCCGGGGCAGAGCCTCTATAGACTGCTAGCTAGAATTTTTCGCGTGGTCCTGGTGCCTGGTGGCTTAGTCTTAACGGTGTTGCCTACTGCAAGAGCACCCTCAGTAAGACCTAAATAAGCCCTTCTTCTAGACAGGTTATAGAGAAATAAAAACAAACTGGCCTCTGCCACCAGAACCTAGTCTTCTAGGAGACTGAGAATAGAGACTGGGCCTGGCACTGGGATCCAGAGGTAGAGGCAGTATAGCACAATGGTTTAAGGCTCTGAGTTGCAAACCTGGAGACCTGGGATTAAATCCCACAGCCCCCACTTGCATACTGTGTGACCCTGAGCAAGTCACTTAACTTCCTTGTGCTCCCAGGTTGCAACTGTAAACAAGCTTTCAGCTTAGTGTGTCTCTCCTGGTTAAAAAAAAAAAAAAAAGAAAGATTCAGTGTCCAACAGTTTAGCAGCTGCCTTTGGCACAAAGAAGGAGTCAGAGCTAGTGTGCCATACAGTATCCAAAATCAGAACTGAAGGAGTCTCAGTGCTGTGGCCACTCTCAGCATGGGAAACCTTTCACCCCATCCAACTGAGGGAGCCGTTGTCCTTGCAGGGACAGTGCCAATAGAAGCAGACTGATCTGAGTCAGATTAACCCCTTCAGTTTCTTTTCTGGAGCAGATTAGGGTGCACTGACCAGATAGAGATCATTTCAACTTTTGGCCTAACCTTACTTGGACTTTCTTGATGTCTTGTAGGAGGACAATCCATACAATTCTTACTGTAGCATGGTCTGGACCCAGGGACTCAAGGCACTCATTACGGCTCTCCACAGATGGCATGGGTTTCTTGCACCCATCTGAAGGGTTCACTTGCAGAGTGGCTAGGGTTATTTAGGGAATCGTCAGGAAAACTGTGCAACACCACAAACTGATGACGGGGACCAGTCAAAGTTGAAGAAAAATGAAGAAATTTCTGAGTGGAGGTGATGTTGGAACAAAACCAAATAGGAACCACAGCCGAGTCAGAAGCAGGGTGGAGTGGCAAACCCATCAAAAAGTTGAGCAACACAGAGTAGGACCAAGGTGTGGCTGATCACTTTGTTGGACAGAAAAGACGTGATGGTTGGAGGAAATGTGTGTGAAAAGTAGCAGCATGCACGCAGTTGTGGTTTAAATCCAACTGGATTGTTCTGAGTATCAGTTTCTCAACCTGGGATTATGCACTGCAGGTGTGACTATCGAGAGGATAATGTATGGTCTTTGGTTAATAACCATGCTGTAAACACTTTGAGAGGTTGACAACATTGTAAATCCTCGAGTGCAGCTCAAGAGGTTTTCAGATGTCATGGCAACCTTGATAAGTGTTTTCAAGTGCAGCTGTTAACCAAGAACATACATTATATTTATAGTGTATGGGTACCAAGACTTTGCAACTGCAGATTGAATTACTTACTGAATTACTTTATGGAACACTGATTTTTGTGAGCATTCCATTTTGTTATACCACTGATATGACATACTCAAGAAGGGTTAACAACAGTGTGATGTCATATCAATGGCATAACATGAGGATAATGCCTGAGTAACAGTGGTTAACCATGATGTAATCACCTCAAGCAGTTGCCAAGACAACCAAGTAAACTTCGAGAGTGCAGTTCGAGAGGTTTACAGTTGTCATGATAACCACTAGAGAAGATTATGTCTGTGGTTGACCACCATTACTCAGGCGTTGTATTTTATAGTGTATGGAAAAAATACAGCTTTTTTTCTATGCGCGTTTGTTCTCCTGCTTGGCTCTGAATGGCTACTGGTTTGAATGTTGAGCAACTGAAGTGCTGAAATTAGCCATTGTGATCGATACTGCAATGGGTCTGTAACTGTCTGAATGGATATGTGTGTTTTGAATGAATGTCCAAGCAGCAGATCACCTTTCCTTTCCAAGAATTTTGACAGGTGATGAGATTCTATCTTGTAATCTCATCACTATGGCAAAGTTTACAACATCTGGATGTCATAACGATGGGATTATCGGTATAAACTGATTGAAAACGGGGTTAATAGACACTGACCATATATTATAAGGTTGTAATCTGCTTGATTTCAGTTAATATAAGGGCTCCCCATACATTACAGATAAATTAGGCACAACCAGGAGTTGGGTTAACATTGGTTAATATAATCCTTGGGGCTCATGAGGCATAGTCGAACGTCTTACACACCTAGGGTTAGATTAAGAAAGTAACCCAATACCTAGACTGAATTAATGCTATTATTAAACAAAGCTTTTCAATTTTTAATTCATGTTTTATATCTACAATAAAACTGTTATATTGTTCAGAAGGGTTCTCAGCACTTTACCTAACCATTTCAGAATGCTGTCAGCCATCTAGAATGATCCGCTTTCAGCCATTATTTTATAATACTCATCGTTAGGAAAAAAAACTTTAAACCAACATGAAATACTTCCAATTTAGGAGGGCTAAATTTAAACTCTGTAAATTCACAGTGCAAAACAACAGTGGTTGTCTGAATTGTGGCTCATGTAGACACAGTTGCTGAACATGACAGTACCTTTAATTCGGACTCAACCCTATTTATGGTGGGTAAATATCCAACTTAGATTTCTGAAATGAACCTTGCTGCCTACACTGCATTCCAACTCTGTGTAACTCTCATGCCCACCGTTATGAGTACACTAACAGAAGTACTGATGCATCAAGTCTTGCTAACAGAACTCAAACTACAGTATATATTATCCAGAATACAACACAAAATAATTGCTTTTTCATTTGTTTTTGTTTTTTTTCTTGCACCTGCTGTGCAGCCAAACACACTTGTAACATGGCATTAATAGTGTGCCTGTGATGGAGTGAGGTGATAGGCGCAGGAGGTCACGAGACAGTAGCCGAGCGGGTATTAACGCGGGGTATATGCTGTGCCGCTTGGCAGTACCACTGTCAGCCAGACCCCCTGCCTAGCAGCACTGGGCGCGATCTGTAAGGCAGGCGAGGCACGCTGGCGGGCTGCTCTGAGCTCCAGTCTCGGAGGAGGTGGCAGGACATCCGGGGGTGGTCAGGAGCCACGACTGTCCTGGGATCAGGGTGCGGGCGTTCACCGTGCATGGCACTGTCAATTTCTTTTGACGGAGGCGCCTGGCCCTCTTGCCGACAACTTGTGCACAGCAGGAGAGTGGAGATTACGCCGGGCAGCATAGCAGAGAGACCAGCAGTGATAGAACGCACCGGCAGTAATCCAAGGCACCCGGACGTAGGGACGCCCGATCCCACGCGCCTGCCGCATGCCCTGACCCGCCAAATGCCAGATGCAGACCTCCCAGGAAGAATTACGGCAGAACAGCCGCACAGAAGACCGGAGCAAATCAGAGAACTGTTATGTGGTGCTTTCACGCCCACTACACCACGAGCCGTGGTTGAGCACACCAGTATCTATGTAAGCTGTACTGTACGTCTTCTGTTACTCAAATAAAATATGTTAACAGTTGCGCCTCCATGCGTCTTCTGCCGCTGTCACAGTACATGGCTGAGAGTCCCTCCAGTAGTCGTCTGCCCTGTTACAAAGCGCATTAAACCACTCCGTCGGTGTGCTCTAATATGATTGATGCATGGGGATTGGTGGCAGCCCTCGGCCCTGGGCCACGGCACGCACCGCCCCATGCATCAATCCAGCATTAGACACACTCGTCGTGGCTTAATGCTTACTTATTCAGTCCACCCACAGACTCCAATATGAGCATAATCTGGAATGTTCTCAACTGTTTCACAGGTGACCTCCTACATACCTGTATATCTATACCCTTCAGGTGGAGATGATTGATTGATAGGGATACCATCTGGAACATTCAAACTTAGAGACAAAGGAACAGGGACCCAGTGATTAGTGTAGTACAACTGGATGTGGGTGTCATCTGATTCCAGCTGCTTTTTCAGTTTTTCATCCTCCCTGAACTCTCCCACATTGAGGCCTGGTCTATCATAGAGCTTTCTCTATTGTGAATGGAACCGTGACTACTACTGACTTACTCCTTCAGTCATCCAACTGAATTTGAGACAGATGTGGCAGGCCACCATTTTAGTGTCTAGCTTATGGCACGGGTGGCTACTGACCCCCTAATTCATATTTGCCCTGTAGGCCACCAGGGAGCAGCAGTGCACCAAAGGAACCACCTCTACGGACCCTTCTCCAAAGACTGGAGGTACTCTGCAGGAATTCCTTAGCTGCCTCTGTTAGCCTCAGCATTCAAACCCTGGGCTCCAACATAGTTAATGCAGACCTGCAGGGCCAACACATTTCTCATTTCTAAAAGTACCCAGTTTTAGAAACACTTATGGTGGGAGTACATAACAATATACAATCTTACTTTGTGATATGATCCTCCTTCTTAGCAATATTGTGTACCATAACTTCTTCAGCATGACAAAAGGGATGTCTTGTTCATGAAAACTCTAAGATTTGTTTTAAATTATGCCAGTGTAGTATGGGCAGAGTTATTTTTGTTGCAAGTGCCAACCAAAACTTGAGGCCTCTCTTAAGTGTGTGACTTCCTTTACTACGTTGCAAGCCTTTAACACTTAAATGTGAAAGTGACATGAAGAGCAAGGCAGAAAAATATACACAGTAGCATACCACAAATTCACAGGACAGAAACCCCAAATTTTTCAGCAATAAGTGCTTTGACATGTTTGCTGCTGACAGAGCTTCCTCCTTTGGTTTACTGTAAAGCTGATTCTCCCAAAACTGGTTGGCTAAATTTACTGTTTTATTTAGAAATATCTTGCTCACGTAGTCTCACTTAAAATAAAATGGGCAGGAAATCCCTGCATTCTGACTTATCAGGACCCATGTGTGGCGCTGTACTACCAATGAGAAATTGTTTTAATTTTGAAAGTTTTTGTTTTTTAATATTCCTTACAAGCCCATTTTATAAGCACAATAAGAAACTCCAGGGCAATGGCAGTACTGTGACAACTGCAGGTCTAAGGGCCTAAGGCACTCATCCTGTGGCCTTGTGCCTTACTAGGCATCTGGGTGCACGGTTTCACAGTACTACCAACGTCCCTGTCATGTCTTATTGCTTACTTGTTCTAAGACTGGCTGGCTAGCACATGAACTCTGCAGGAAACCCAGAACTTGTGCACATCAGCAACTGACTGCATATCATGTTCTGGGAGAACTCTAGCCTCAATCTACTTTACTTTCAACTAATCAGTTCTACTGCTTGACTCTTGTTTTCCACATTCAAGTCCATTTGTCCTGTATTACAACAACCACCCTTCCACTTCCCAATGTCAACATCTATGTCTACCTACTCCCTCATTTGCTTGAGACTATACTTTTGGGTGAAGTGCTACTCATGTGTCAAGAAAAGACTCCTCTAAAATTAGGGAAGAGAAAAAGCTGCATAGAGGGAACCGCTTCAAAAGTGCTCGATGTAAGGCCACTTTATCCAATTCTATCCCATTATATTCTCTACCTTTAATACCTAGGTCCACAAAGTAACACTAGTTCTTGCATGTGTTTTGGTACCTAAAACTCTGCTGTTTAAGTGGGTCAAATACATCATACAAGCCATCACCAATGAGGTCCACAGTTTCAGAGGATACTGGAGGCTGGCACTCAACATGAGTAGAAAGAGAGACATGCATGAGGTAGAGGACTGCTATACCTCATATATCCACCACACTGATGATGGTGATAATCCCAAGTAGGGGCCAAGATGTCAAATGTTCATTTTGAAGGTACACATTCCTTTTACTACAACTGGTAATCATGCACTATACTATTTGTTTTAAAGTACTGTGTATATGCTCCTACACTAATCTGCCCACATGAAGCCAACCCTTTGCCACTGCCACCTCCATTCTGCAGGTACTTACCATATCCTCCAAGCTCTCATGTCCCATGGTGGTGCCATTAAGGTTATTCAAGCTCCTCCAGAGATTGGATCCAGTGGAGGAAGTGCCTGGTCAGCTGTGAGGGGCTCGGGAGATGCTGTCTATCTTGTGCTGGTCAACAGTTTTTCTCCTGTTTTCTCCCACCGCTGGGCCACTGTGTGCCAAGTGCAAGGGTCCTGAGGGCAGATTTTGTGCTGATGTCAGGCAAATCATCCCTCCCTGTTTAGCAGCAACAGATGCACCACTGCCTGAAAAAATCCTAGGTGGTGGTAGCAATGCAGAGCACACTGTCCTCTCTATCTTCTTGGAGGAGTGTGCCTTCTAGGACAACAGATCCTCCATCCCCCGACCAGAGACCTGGGCTCATTACCGAAAAGAGCTACCAATGTCATGAGCAACAATGCTGCCATTGCATCTACAGGATGGCTGCTATAAACTACATTTTGAAGAAATGCAATCAGTTGCTTTGCAACAACCCATGAATAAAGACGCCAAACATGGATAACAAGTATGGCATCTTTGGTTGCATCACCCTTAAAATCTAATCAGTACCAGCAGCCCAGAGGTGTGGAGGGTTGTGGCGCTGGACGCCAAATCAAGACTATGCTGGCAGCCTGGCTTCAGAAGCGGATCAGGCTGCTGGGGGTCAGCAGGGAGGGAGAGGATCGAGTCCGATGGACTGCTCTCCTCTCCTGGGAGGGGGATACATTACACCACTACACGCTGCCCCCACGTGGAGACGGGCAGTAGGGCAGTTGGTGCCAGCAATGCAGGACAGTTGGTGGAATTATGCAGGGTGCATCATTGCACATCACTGGCTGAGGGAGAAAAACATGCAAACACAGCGGCAGATGACACCTGTCTCACTCCTGATCCATGCCGCACACCTTGTGCTCCCAGCTGAACTGGATTATGATCCAGAGTTGGGAGGATGACCCCATCACAATGGGAAAGCTGTGGGAGAATGTAGCCGGTGAGTACTGGGGAAGCTGGCTGGCTGTTGGGGCAGGCTACAGCAAAGAGGGCTGACCAGGCTCAGGGAAGAAAAATTGCAATTTAAAAAAAAAAACAAAAAACTTAATCAGCACATTTTCATATGAGGAACGATGGTTATCAGCAGGCACAAACTGCCACCAGTGTTTGATATTGTATGAAAGGAAATTATTCTACAAATTAATAGGAAAACCTGTTCAGCCGCTATGGAAGTGTTATGAGAACAATGTTTTATGGCCCAAAAACTGAAACTGGCTAATGGTCAGTCATCTTGATTGGCTCCTTTCAACACACCTTACTATGAAGGGCAAGCACTCAGAAAACCATGTAGGAAATAAATTCTGATGTTTAGGACAGCTGTGTGTAACCCCTAGATGGCGCTATCCCAGGGCTACTACCCTGCCTGATTTGCCACTAACAGGTTGAGGGCCTGGATCCAATGGCGGGTGCCTCCACCCAGAGGTCAGGGTTTGCAATAGTTAAACTTACTTGGTCACAGCCCTCTGGGACACTGCAAACCCCTTTCTTCCCACTAGTGGCCCACACAATATATCAGTATTACCTTCACAGTATACACTTACCCCAGGGCTGGTTCAGGCACTGGGACCTCCTGTAAAATAAGATACAGTGCAACAATCACAGTACAATACTTTAACATAGACAAATACCTCAGGCAGTATAACTTTGCTGAAACAAGCAGCTCTGATTTATTTAGGGAATATAACAAGGACAGGGAAATCAGGTTAATTAGCTTATCACTTTACTCATCTACCTATGGCTCTGTGCACAGGCCTATCCCTACCAGTTACTGTCCCTGGATTTCCAAGCCCTAGTTGGCTAGTCCAACCCGTGGCAGCTGGTAGGGCCTTTCCCACAGAGAAAAGAAAAATTAGTTTAAACAGTCAGCAGTACAGTGATTCCATTTGGATTCAATGTGGCAATTCAACAGGGAGCGACCTGAATTAGTACTCACGACCTCCAAACAAGATAGGGTCCTTCAATGTCAGCAGGGCTACTCTTGAGCTCCACGAGACTCCTCACACATTTATATGGCAAACTGCAACAGGCAAAAGTCCTTTAATGGCAGCAGGATTCACTTGAGCTAACCAAGCTCTTCACACATTTATATGGTGAACAGTAACAGGCAAAAGTCCTTTAATGGCAGCAGGATTCACTTGAGGTACACAAGCCTCTTCACACATTTATATGGTAAAACAGAAAGTACTATACCCAGGCTGCTTCTCTATCCCGATCGCAATTACTGCACAATACCCAGGAGAACACACAGCAGATTCAGTTCCTGACAGACCGAGTGCAATTCAGCAATTTCTCCAGTCTTCTACAGGGTGAGCCTGGTTTCTACTCTTCAGATATCCTTTGATTCTCTTCACAGGACGGATTCAGTCCTAACAAGCAGTTACACAAGCTGCAGACCGGAA
The DNA here is from genome assembly GCA_016271365.2 of Neoceratodus forsteri. Taxonomy (NCBI): domain Eukaryota; kingdom Metazoa; phylum Chordata; order Ceratodontiformes; family Ceratodontidae; genus Neoceratodus; species Neoceratodus forsteri. The sequence continues at coordinate 11,366,169 of CM057450.1, read as the reverse complement.
CTCTGGACCTCACATGTTTCCTGACTAAAACTGTGCACTGAAGGAGCACAGGGTTCCTTTCCCTTCACTGCCAGAGCTAAAACTGAAACTCCAACAGACAAAACCGGCACTTCCTTTGAGTTCCTCCCAGTTCTTGACTGGATTGGCTGTCACTCACAATAGACTGCTCCTGTTGGTCCAAAAGGGGCGCGAAGTCTAAACTACATCTCCCAGAGTCACTGCCCATACAATCCTCTTGTGGCTGGCTCAGATTATGAGTCCAAGTTCTGATTCGTCCAAGGCACCATTTTAGAGCTAGCTTACCCCACACTGATTGGTCCAGTTCAGCAGTTCAAAACCAGAATGGGGAACTAGGCAGACACAGTTCTGACTGCAAAGAAAGCAGGTTAGACAAACTGTAATTTCATTATTACTTAAAGGATTTCTGGCAAACAGTTACATCTTTCAGATAGGTTCCTTTGCACTCCTAGTGACTGCAAAAATGGAGTGAATTGGCAGCAGCTCGAGTGGTACTCAAACAGAGAAGCACACAGTCCCCCATACAAATAATTATGTCTGCAAGCAGACAGCTCTTAAAGAGACAGTACCAGAGGCTCTAAAACACTCACTGATAAATGGCTTAAATGCCAAACATCATTCAGGCTTGGAGCATTCAAGCAAGCTCTGGAAGTCTTTGGGAACCCCCATTTGCAGGGGTTACATGTAGTAACAAGAGTTTTGCCACTGGTTTGCCTTTGTTACACAATGTGACCCAAAATATGAAAATTACGTACTCACCGTAATTCTTGATCTTCTTGGACCATCTTCACCACTGATTCACACTGCTGGGTTCAAGCCGGAAGCATTGGGACCCTTCAGAAGCTAGAAATCTTCAGGAGGGCCAGTGCCGAGGCATGCTGTGTGCATGCGTGGTACTGCGAGACTAGCTCATGCTACATAGCCTATCTCAGCAAAGGCCCTCAACTGCCTCAATACCTTTTTACCAAGGAGGTGCAGTGTAACCTAAGTAAATCCTTATTAAGGGCATAAGACACCCACGGGCCCGTGTAAGAAGGGTCAACAAGAAGAACAGTGTCTCCACAGCCCAAACTGAAACAACGGAGGTGAAGACAAAGAAACAAAAAGAGTGAGTTCAGGGGATGGGGGTGGGAATGTAATCAATGGTGAAAATGGTCCAATAAGATCAAGAATTATGGTGCATATGTAATTTTTATATTTTTCTGGACATTATCTTCCCTACTGATTCACACTGCTGGTTCCGGTACCAAGCTCAGACAAAACCCCACAAGCAAGGCAGCAGGAGACAGAGCTTACTCAGGACAGAAGTTCATTCAGGACTGTAATGCTAAAAGAAGCACGCTGTCTGGCATTAACACTGAGAGCGTAGTGCTTAACTAGTATGCACTGAGCTCCAGGTAGCCGCCTGCAAATGTCAGCAATGGGGACAGAGTGGATTTCTGTCATGACATTGCAACCGCTCTGGTGGAGTGGGCACAAACTTGTCCTCCCAATTTGACCTGCGCCATACAGTAGCAGTGGCACAGACAAGCCACTATGCAAGCAGAAATGCATCTGATTGTAACCGCTTGAATTTGCGCGTGTGCAGGAGATGAAGAGATGCGGACTGGACAGGTGTCTTTAGTTCTATCGATGTAGAACCCAAGGGCTCTTTCATCATCCAGAGAGTGGAGGTATGCTCTCCCACATTCTGGAAGTTAAGGAAATATGCAGCAGCACAAGGGTTAGTTTAAATGGAACCTCCGACACCACCTTAGGCAAAAACTTGGGGTGTTTATTGAGGACCACCTTGTCTTTATGGAAGACAGTATTGGGGGAGGGATGTGACCAAAGCATGTATCTCAAAGACACCACAGGCAGAGGTGATGGCCACAATGCAGTTTTCTAAGTAATGAATTTAAACTTGCATGTAGCCAGAGGCTCAAAAGGCTACAGTAAGCATGTCCAACACAGAGTTAATATCCAGGGAAGCGACGGTTTCTCTACTGGGGACCTTGTGCGCAGGATGCCTTTAAGGCTCTTTGAAGATGGCTGGGGAGCAGGACTGAGCGGCCGTATAGCAGCTCTCCTCTCCCAGGAGGATCCACATCGTCCCCTGTAGTTCCTGCTACTGGGTGGAGGTCCAGTGGACAGCGAGACGGGTGGCAGATAGCGGGAGGGCACCTCGGTGAAATGGTGTCCGTGATGCTCACATGCCCGTGATGCGACTGAGACCTGGGAGGGTGTGTGAAAACGGGAAAGAATCGAGACATGAAAACTATATGGAAAAAGAATCTTTGAAAAGAGGCAGTTGAGTTCCTGACTGGCTCACATAGGCCGAGACAGCACAAAGGTGAACCTTACAGAGAAGTATTGAAGTCCAGCACCAGAAAGCTCCAGTAAATACTCCAAAACCTTGCCTGGTGGACACTGGAATGGATCCATATGGGACTTGGCACACCATTCTGAGAAGTGCCTCACTTGGCTGTGTAAGTCTTTCTGGTAGAGGGCTTAGGGACAGCTAGGAGAATCTCAGAGACTCTCTGATAGACCTTAAACCTGCTCCTGCTATCTCCTCAGGAGGCGAGGCATGATGAGAGTAGCATAGGTTGGGATAGACAAGGATCCCTGAGTCACAAGGTCCATCCGTAAAAGCAGAGGCTTTGAAGGGGCAGCTGACAACTTGTTGATCAAAGGAAACCACATCTATTGTGGTCGAAATGGGGCAATCAGAATCATTTCACCCTGAGGGAATCCAAACTGATCTGTATCCTCTAGACCAGTGGAGGAGGAGTAGAAATGCATACAGAAAGTGATTTGTTCACTACAGCCTGAATGCATTCCAAAAAATTTGCCATGTTCTGGATTTTTGAGTGGAATTGAGGCAGTTTTGTGCTGAGTGGGGATGCAGAAGGGTCCACGCCTGGAGTACCCCACTTGTCAAAGAGAGAGAGACTGCGATGTTTGGTGCTAATGACCACTTGTGAGGATCTGCTTCTGTCCAACTGAGTTGGTCCGCCAGACTGTTCTGAGCCCCTGGCAGGAAATTGCTTAAATCAGAGCATTCTGCTCCAGACACTGCTTCAATACCCTCATAGTTTCCCTGCAAATGGGTAGGTGTGTGATCCTCCCTGCTTGTTGATTTAATACATCACCATCTTGATGTCTGTCTGCAGGAGGATTACCTTGTGATGGACAAAGTCCTGCAAGGCTCGAAGGGTGTAAGGACTGCTCTCATCTTCAGAACACTGATATGGAGATGAGATTCCATCTGAGTTTGGACTCCTGGGTGTGATGGCCCGACAATGGCCCCCACCCACCCGTCCAGGACAGATGCATCTCTGGTGAGAGTTGTCTGAGATTCTGGTGACGCCAAGGGAGATCTTGAAGAAGGTTGTCCTCCTGCATCCACCATGCAAGTGACTGATGCAGGGTGTCAGCTTAACGAGGTGAGACTGAGGATGCATTGTCTGAGACCATTGCATACTGAGCATCCACTGAGTGGTTCTCATGTGCAGTTATGCCAGAGGCACTGTGAAGACTGAAGAGGCCATAAGGCTTAACATTTACTACATGGAGTGAGCCCACACAGAGTTATTCTCCATGATGAAACATGCCAGCTGAAGGATAGTGTTCCTTCTGTCATCCAGGAGAAAAGTCTTCACCTTGATAGTTTCCAAGACAGCCCCTATGAAGAGGAGCTGCTGCAAAGGTTGAAGCTGTGACTTCTCCATGTTCAGCAGGAACTGAGCTGCTGTGGCCATGCCTCTTCTGTGCCCTGCCTTGATGAGACGTGCTAGGAGCAGTCAGCCAGGTAGAGGAAGACCTGTAGCCCAAACTTTCAAAGGTGTGCTGTGAGAACTGCGAAACACTTTGTAAAGACTCGAGGCGCTGAGGAAAGCCCAAAGGGCAGCATTCTGAATTGATAGTGCTGACCCAAGGCCACAAAGTGTAGGAACCTGTGGTGGCTTGGGTGTACTGGAATGTGCTGATAGGCATCTTGCATGTCCAGGGATGCCAACCAGTCCTGTGGCTTGACAAGTGGTACAAGGGTCCCTAGAAAGACCATCTTGAATTGCTTGTGGTACAGAAGCTTGATCAGCTTTATGAGGTCTAGGATGGGGCACATACCCCCTGTCATTTTTGGAACCAGAAAGTAACGGGAGTAGCAGCCTGTGTTGTGTTCCACTAGAGGCACTACTTCCACTGCCCTGTTTCTCAGAAGGCCCGCTATCTCCGAAGTGAGAAGGCCTGTCTAGGCAGCCGATGGAGTGCTGCCTCTGGGTGGATAGTCCAGGGAATTTCTGAGAAGTTCAGTAGGTACCCTTCCCAGATGATCCTTAAATCCACTTGTCTGTGGTGATGGACTTCCAGTGGCCGTAAAATGAGTTAGATGCCCCACAACAGGGTGGAGAAGACCACCTCAGGCAGCTGAGGCACAGCCAGGGCCGAAGACTCAGAGGGTGGCACTGGTGCTTTTGGAGCCTGTGCTGCCTGCTGCATTTTCTTTGTGGCTGAGGAGACTGGTGCTTGGGTGGGCTCCCATGTCTCTTCCATGAAAGGACTGCCTGTTACGAAAGAACTGACAGCCTCTTCCACTTTGAGGATATGAAATAGCTGGTCTAGCAGATTTTATGGCTGTCCTAGTCATTGGAGAAGCCTTGAGAGATTTTCCACCTGCTGGTTGAACAAGCAGAGTGCCATCAAGGGACATTCATAACCTGCTGCTGAGCATCAGTGGAAAGGTCTGAGGTCTGCAAGCAAGAATGACTTCTTCAGCAGATTCCAGCAGTGGCAGCACAAGACGCAATGTCACATGCATCCATGACCGCTTTTAACCGATGACTCCTGGACTCTATACCATCAGTGAGAGTCTGAAGAATGTTTTGTTTAGTATCTGACTCTGCAAGGACTCCGCACACAGATTTAAGGGAGGTCCAGAGGGCATACTCAAGACTAGAGAAGTGTCCTTGATAACTGGCTATTCGCATGTTCAAAGTGGCCGCTGCAAAGCTCTTTTTCCCACAGTTAATCTTAGGTGACTCTTTATTAATAGGGTGTGCTATAACCTCTTGAGGAAGGACGGCCTTATCATTTTCTGCAAGGATAACAATTTTATCTGCAACAGGCTGGAAGCCAAAATTGGTCTGTCCTTAAGAGGAATATATTTACAGTCTATCGTCTTACAGACTGAAGGAATGGAAGCAGGCCTAGCCCACACCACCTCTGAAAGGGTCTCAAAGGCTGGAGGAACAGGAGGTGTGAGTTAACTGGGATGTTAGTAACATAAAGCCACCTAGGTGCAGCCACTTACCTGGGTCGGGGCTGAAGTCTCAGAGCTAGAGTAGCCTATGTATTTCTCAATAAAGTCTGAAAGAAGAGGTTCTCCTAAGGGACAGAAGTAGGAGCTGGAGGTTTGTTCTCCAGGCTGTAAAAGTGTCATCATCACCGTCCTCAGAGAGAATGAGGACAGGGTCAGTTTGTCCCCCCCAAATCTCCTTTGGAAGAAGGTACTGGAAGAGGAGTGGACCTTGTAGGGCCTCCCCAAGCCTGGGAGTTGGATAGACTGGTGACACAGGAACTGGACTCAGGGTTGACACGAGCCAGCGATCCGGCACCAGAAATGACCTCAGAGAAACCAGCACGGAGGTGGTACCGTAAAGTCCCAGAAGATCCAGCCAGTGCAGAAGTACCAGAAAGTACCTGAGCGATCCTGTGAACAGACAGCGAGACAGAGGGCAGAATGTGGAACTAGCACCAGAGGCGCAGTCACCATCAAGGGATCTGGATCTGTTAGCGGAGCCAAACTCTCCACCTGGCCCGAATGCTCCAACTGTGATCCAGAGGAGCCTAGGCCCAAAGGCCCTGGCACCAGATCCACATGGGAGGGCAGATGAGCCAAACACTGTTCCCAAATCTCCATAAGAGCTGCCCAGTGGTAAAACTGCCCACCAAAGTCCCCACAACAGGACAGAGAGGACTCAGACCCAGACCTGAATGACTCCAAACAGAAGCCTCTGGAGAGATTAACAGTATCAGTGAAGGCCTTCCATTCTCGGTCACAGAAGATCTCTTAGCAGATGTACCAGAGGCTACCTCAACGGTACTGTTCCTTTCCTCTGACAGAAGAACCCAAGGTTGAACAGTGCTGGGTCCCTAATCTGGATCAGGCTCACTTTTTTCTCTGTTTACGGAGGTCTGTCCCTCCCCTCCGGGAAAGCAGACTGACACAACCATGCTGCCAGAGCAGCACTCAAAATGAGACTACTTACCATCACCATCCATGCTCAAGGTCATTGCTTGGTAAGGCTGAGAAGAGACTGACGAAAAACTCTTCTTTCTTTTTTTTTTCCTTTTTTGTTAAACTGACAGAAAAATAACAAATACTAGCTAAAAACTTGAACAAACTAAACAATGCTGTCATTATGGATGTGAAGATCTGACTCCTGGCAGCGAGCGACATCATCACTGAAGCACACTCGACACGGGAAAAAAAAGGAACTGAGGTGGTTGAGGGCCACTGCCGAGATAGGCTATGTAGTGCAAGTTAGTACTGCGGTGCCACACATGCCACAACCTACCTCTGCACTGTTCTCCTGAAGATTTTTGGCTCCAGCAGGCTCCCAGAACCTCTAGCTTGAACCCAGAAGTGTGAATCAAAGTGAAGATGAGGACCAGGAGAGATCTAATAAGCAATGCACCTTTTTACACTATAGCGTCTATTCACAAAGGAGTGGACTGCCTACGAGCCACATAGCTGAGGTATGCAGGCAACCCTACATTGAATGCTGCATAGAAGGAGTCCAGTGGACCCCCAGTGGCATTCACAACAGCAGCACAAGCCCTTGCACACATGATTACCTGGCCGATTCTGCAGCTACATGCCATGGCTGGTCCAGGGTGTGTCAGGAGGTTTGACGGAACTCCATGCCACTCACCAAGACATGGAGTGCTGGGCAAGGAACACAAGTTACACAACAGAAAACCCAGCTATAACTGTTAGCCCCGGTAACACCCGGTGCCGGCTGGACATGGATGACCCCCACTGTATTTGCCCCAATGCCTAGCTGCATGATAGGGCTGAGGGCAACCATTTGGGCACTTGCCCAAATCCTGGGACCCATGCCACCTAGGATCCCCTGCTCAAGAGAGCAGGAGATCCACTTTGTGATTAAGGACAGGCATCCCATTGATGCCTGCTTGTGTCCTGACGATCCGCCCCCACTCAGAAGCAATGCCGGGAGGGGTGGGGAGCAGAGGCGTGGACAGGCGGCCAGTAATGGTGAATACTGGCTAGTGTGCACCTGTCCTGGGTGTGGAGCTGCACGGGTTATGTGTAGAAACATAGAAACATAGAAATTGTCAACAGATAAGGACCGCTAGGCCCATCCGGTCTGCCTGAAAGCCCCACATTAGTTTGTGGCCTCTGACCGTAACTGGTCAGTGGCCTTTCACCCTCCTTCTTACCTCTAAGATTCCCTTAAATCCTCCACTGTGCTTGCTCCTACCACCTCCTGTGGCAGTCTATTCCATGTGTCCTCACATTTCCCTTAACCTACCACCTTCCAATTTAATATCCTGTCCTTTCATTCTTGTACAAATCTTATATTGGAAAATATCTCCTCCTGCACCTTGTTTATGCCCTTAAGGTACTTAAAGAAAACATTACTCACCTTAGTAATTCTGTTTCTTCCCAGTGATATTCAGGTATTCATAACTTTCTGCAGTAAGCCTGAGGGTTGGGCTGCCCGGAGACTGGAACATATGCAAATAATGGAATCATCTGCATGTGGCAACTTTTCAAATGCTGCCTTATATTAACTGTCAATGTTCTAAACCTCCTCAGATTTCCTAGGAGCCTGAATAGACAAGCATCACAGTAAAAACTGCAAGTATTTAAAATGAGAGAGAATAATTTGAAATGACCCCAATTTTAGTCATAAGAAAAACTCTAACTGAGAAAAACACAAAACATTTTAAAGAGTCAGTATGTCAGAAAAACATCTGAAGAAAATAAAGACCATAAGCCTTGTTTACCAACTTGTACCACTATGTGGCAACATATATACAGTCATTGTGATGTACCTCTTTGTGGCAGAACAGCATGTGGGAGTTCAGAGGCTTGAGTTCTGGAATTGGAGGTAGGTGGGAGTTACGAATACCTGAGTATCACTGAAAGAAAACAGAATTACTAAGGTGAGTATTTTTTTTTCTTCTAAAACCAGTAATACTCAGGTATTCATAACTTTCTGTAGAGCGACAAAGCAGTATCACTGGAGGTGGACACAGAACATTTACTTAGGAAATAAGACTCTGCAGGACTGCTGTGCCAAACCCGCATCACTTCTAGACTGGGTATCGACTGTAATGCTTTGTAAAGGCGTGTACTGTCTTCCAGGTAGCTGATTTACAGATATCATCCAGTGGAACATCCCTTGCAGCTGACAGAGCAGCAGCTGTTCCCCAGCGGAATGCGCCTCTACCCTAGTTGGGGCTCCCTACTAGCTTTTTGTATAGCAGAATTGAATACACTGGACTATCCAATGAGAAATAGATCTTTTAGAAGCTGGATTAGCTTTTCCCACATCCCCATAGGTCAAAAACAGCTGTTTCCTGTCCTGCCTATGGTCCTTAATGGCTGTAATATAATAACAGGGCTCTCTTCCCATCCAAACTATTAAGTCTTCTTTCACCAGAAGTAGAATGCTCAGTGAAAAGACAGGTAAGGTAATGGATTGGCTGATGAAAATCAGAGACTAACTTTGGTAGGAATTTTCTATTTGTTCTCAAAACTACCTTATCACTGTGAAAAGAGATATAATCCTGCTCCACAGAGAGGCATGCAGTTCACTTATTCTTCTTGCAGAAGTAATTGCCACTAGAAAAACTGCTTTCCAAGTAAAATATTTGAGATACGCTGTAGCCAAAGGCTCAAAGGAGGCCCCATGAGCTTGGTTATACAAACATTATGGTCCCATGCTGGCACAGGTGCCCTGTGACTCTGTAAGGAGGGTGCAAATGGGCACAAACCTTTGAAAACCTTTCTAAAAAACGGGGTCTGAAGCCAGTGGATACCCTGGCACCAGCAGAAATGTAAACAGACAGTGCTGCAAGGTGTACTTTGAGTGAATTGGGTTGTAGACCCAAAGAATGTAAATGAGAGAGGTAATCCAAAACAGCTGGGACCCCAGCCTGTATCCCTAGTCGAACACAAGATTGAAAACCTTTTCCATTTAGAAGAATATGTTTTCTTAGTAGAGGGTTTCCTATAGCCCCTCAGAATGTGAAGCACTGATTCAGAGAGCAGCAAGTCAGCATATCCTAGTTCCTCAAGAGCCAAGCTTTGAGGTTGAGGGACTTGAGGTTCGGGTATAACAGGGTCCCTGGTTTGGGGTCAATAGACTGTGCCTCAGATGGAGTTGTATCAGTTTGGCCACAGACATTGCGGGCATCAGTGAGTACCATGGCTGCCTGAGCCAGTCTGGGGCTATTAGGATCAGGGATGCTGAGTGGGACCTGAGCTTGAGTAACACTCTGAAGACCAAGGGAAAGGAGGAAAGCATAGAACCTCCCTGATCAATCTAGAGTCAGGGCATCCAGGGCAAAGTACTGAGGCAAGTGGTGGTTCTGGTGGGATGTGAACAAGGCCACCTCTGGTGCCCCACCTTGACAATTATGTCTACCACCTGTTTGTTCAGATTCCATTCGTGATGGACCTGGTTGATTCGACTTTAAGGCATCTGCCAGTGTATTGTCCTTTCCTGGTAGATGGACTGCCTGCAGAGAGGCTTCTAAAGAATACTCCAGAGTCAAAATGTTCATGGCCTCTGTGCAAAGTGGTCCTGACCTGGTGCCTCCCAGTTTGCTGTGTAGTGCATTGTGGTAGTATTGTCTGTCCTGACCTGTACCACCTTGACTCTACCAATCCTGAAAAAAGTCCTTAGAGCCAGAAAGACAGCCCTGAGTTCCAACAAGTTTATGTGCTGGAGGGGACTCTGTGGTTGACCAGGTACCCTGGGTTGTATGAATCTCCCAAGTGGGCGCCACAGCCCAATAGGGATGCATCTGTTGTGAGAACAACTGAGGGTAGTCTTTCTGAAAGGAAACACCTTCCTTAGATTGGGTACTTCCTTCCACCACTGCAAGGCTTGCAGTAGAGTTCTTGTGACCGGAATGGGTTTGACAGAGAATCTTTTCTTTGACTCTAGTGAGCCCTGAGGTGGAACTGGATGTCCTCATTTGAAACCTTGAACCCAGCACTGTGGCTGTGGGCGAGCCATATGACCCAGAAGTTGCAATTACTGTCTTGCAGGCTTGCTCCTGTTCAAGGTGAAGGAGTTTGCTACTAGCTGGAGATTTATGACCCTGTCCAGAGGAAGTAGGCCCTGCCCTGCAGGGTGTCTGTCTCTGCCCCTATGAACTGCAACTTTTGTGCAGGAATGAGAAATACAGGTTACTCACCTGTAACAGGAGTTCTAGGAATGGTATATGTTGTTCATCCACACTGTCTGGCAGGTTCCTTGCCGTTTTAAATCTTGCGGAAGGTCTTCAAGCTGGCTCCTCCACCAACCGGGTGGTAAAACTCTCGGCTCCGCCCCATGACTCCAGATCTAGCCTGCTGGAAGCCAGGTTGTGTGTGTAGATGAACAATATATACCATTCCTAGAACTCCTGTTACAGGTGAGTAACCCGTATTTCTAGGGACATGATATGTTGTTCATCCACATTGTCTGGCAGACTCTTAGCGTTTCTCCGGGAGGAGGGAGGCAAGGTGCACACTCCCTACTTAGGAAATAAAGACTGAGAACTGAGGCCCCAAAACCAGCATCCCGGGGTGACTCAAGGTCGATGTGGTAGTGGGTGATGAAGGTGTGTGCTGACTTCCAGGTAGCAGCCCTGCAGATTTTCTGGATAGGGACATCCTGGAAGCAGCCACGATGCAGCGGTATGGCGGGTAGAATGAGCTCTTATCCTCTGGGAGGCTCCATGCCTGCCAACCTATAGCAGAGATCTATGCAGGAGGTGACCCACCTGCCTGTCGTCCGCTTGGCTGCAGGTCTGCTAGGTGCGGCTTCAGCATAGGTGACAAACAGCTGGCTAACCTCTCCCGAATTTCAGCTGGCCTCCTTACAGTAAGTGAGTGCTCTTCTAGGGTCCAAAGTATGGAGCCTACATTCGGCCTCAAGGTGTGATTTGGGTAGAACACCGGCAGAGTCAACACCTAGTTAAGGTGAAACTCCGACACCACCTTTGGAAGGAATTTTGGGTGAGGAGCAGGACAACCTTGTCCCTGTGGAAGACCAGATAAGAAGACTGGATGGAGCGCCTGGAGCTCTCCATCCTTCTGGCTGACGTGATAGCCACCAAGAAGGCAGTCTTCCACGACAGGTGAGAGATGTCACACCTGTGCATCGGTTCGAATGGCTTGCCCATAAGCTTAGCCAATACCAGCAGTAGATCCCACAGAGGTGGAGGTTATCGCACCAGAGGGACATGTGATCAAGGCCTTTGAAAGCGCCCGACCACCTTCTCTTGGGCCACTGACAGCTTCCCGGCCCGCGCCTGTAAGCAGAGATGGCTGCCAGGTGCACCTTAGGGGTCATCAACCAAGCCCTTGCTGAGAAAGGGTCCAGGTAGTCCAGAATGCTTGCCAAGGAGCAGGAGGAAGGGTCAGGCCCTTGCTCTGACACCAAATGGAGAATCTCTTCCATTTGAAGGCATAGCATTTCCTGGTCGACTCCTTATGGGACACCTCAACAACGTTGAGGACCTCGTCGGAAAGACCCAAGGCCTGGAACTCTAGCCGCTCAGGAACCAGGCCGTCAGGTGCAGGGATTGAAGGTCCGGATGGAATACCTTCCCTGACTGAGATCAGATCCAGGCGGGCTGGAAGCTGCCTCGGTGCCTGGAGCTGAGACTGAGGAGATCTGGATACCGGAACTGGTGGGGCCAATCTGGGGCTACCAGAATCACCTGCGCCTTGTCCTCCTCGCCTTGAGAAGCACCTTGTGGATCAAGAGAAATGTGGGAAAGGCACAGAAGAGGCCCGGGTCCACGGCCTCGAGAAGGCATCCTGCAGCGAGCCCTGCTGAGGAGGGCAGGCATGAAACAGTCTCAGCTTTGCATTCTCCTGGAGGCAAACAGGTCCACCTGAGGCATGTCCCAGTGGGAGAACAGATCTTGTACTACCTCCGGCAGGAGAGACCATTCGATGGGACGCAGTCCCTATCCGACTTTGGGCATTGGCCAGAATGTTGGAGCTCCTGCCACATGGATGGCAAGGAGATCCGCCTCCAGGCTGCGCATACGAGTGACCAAATGTGGAGAGCTTCCTTGCACAGAGGCATGGAGCGTCTCCACCCTGGCGGTTTAGGTAGTACATGGTCGTGGTATTGTCCGTCTGGACCTGGACCACTTGACCCTGTAGAAATGGAGCGAAGGCGGTGAGGGCTAGAAGAACCGCCAAGCTCCAGCAGGTTGATGCGACATCGGGACTCCCAAAGGGGACCAGAGGCCGTGTGCTCTGTGCTCCCCAGATGGGCACTCCAACCTATCAGAGAGGCATCGGTCGATAGAGAGACCATCTGCTCGGGCTGACGAATGGGATGCCTCCTGCAGATGTGCTGGAATGATCCACCACTGAGGCGTTCCCACATCCCTGGGTCACTGTCACTAGCTGATCCAAGGGATCGAGCTGTGACCATTGGCTGGCCAGTCCCCATTGAAGGGGACGCATGTACCAACGGGCCCAATGGACCATGCTGGTGCAGGCTGCCATGAGGCCCAGGAGGCGCAGGAAGTCCCGGCAGGGTGCAATTGCCCAACCTGAAATGACTGGGCAAAGGAGGAAAGAACCTCGGCCCTGTCCACCGGGGCCGTGCTCTGGCTTCGTAGAGATTCGAGCTCTGCCCGATGGATTGCCGATGAATTGTATCACCTGCTTTGGCATGAGTTCCAACTTGGCCTTATTGATGAGGAGGCCAACCTGAGAGCAAACCTGGAGGCCAGATCTCTGGGCCGCTCCACCTCCATTCTGGAGGAGGCGGCAATCAGCCAGTCGTCCAGGTAGGGGTACACCTGGACCCTTGACGCCACACGAATGCTGTCACCACTGCCATGCATTTGGTGATGACCCTGGGAGCTAGGAAAGGCCGAAGGGCATGGCCTGGAACTCGTGGGGATCCCTCTGCCCTGAGCGAAGGAATCTCTGGTGGGACGGACAGATTGGGACATGAAAAAGCAGCGTCCTGGAGGTCAGAGAACAGAACCACATGCCTCATTCCAAGGATGGAATTATCTGAGCCACAGTGACCATCCTGAAGGTTCAAGACCTTAGGAACCTGTTCAGATCGTGCAGGTCTAGAATGGGGCACCAGCCCCCATCCGTTCGGGACCAGGAAGTACCTGGACACAAACCCGGGTCTGCTGGAGGATCTGCCACCTTCCTGATCACCTCTTTTTTTGAGGAGCAGGCGATGTCTGCTCGGCGAACCGACACAGAGGCTGCGGACCCGTAGCCCCGAGGCGACATCTCGGAAGGGCGGGCCTGCTCGAACTCAGGGCTGGCCCTTTCTACCAACTCCAACACCCAGCGGTCCATGGTGATAGCGGACCAGGCGAAAGGAAGTGGCGGAGCCGTCCACCCATGGGGGAACCGGAGGGGGGGGGATGAGGCTGGGGTGACACCCTCAGCCCATCACTGAGCAGGCTTGGAGAGGGACCAGCCGAGGGACTCCTGGGCCTTTTCCTCCCTGCTTCCTGTTAGAGAAGCCACAGGCTTGGCTTTGGGATGCCAGCGTAAGCCTGCTGGCCCTGATGCTGGTGCTGTTGGGCCGGATGTGCACTCAGGCGCAGAAGGCGAAAGGACTTATGTTGTTGACAACGGCCCTTGTCCTTCTGGGCGGAGGTGACTGAGTCCAGGGTAGCATTGGACTTTTCGATCCGCTGGAGGTGGTCTTCCACTCCAGGGCCGAATAGGTCAGTCCCAGGAAGGGACATCTGCCAGTTTATGTTGGGTATCCCGTGAAGGTGGATATCCTCAGCCATGCTCTGCAGTGCATGGCCACTGCGTCGCAACTGATCTGGCACAGGAGTCTCCAATGTCCAGAGCCATTTGGAGTTGCTGTTTTGCCACCGCCCTTCCCTGGTCCCACACCTGCTTGACCGTGGTCTGCAGGTCGGCCAGGAGATGAGGATCACCTCATCCAGGGAGCCCATGAGGGCATGGAGGAAGTGTGCCATCAGCATGGCCGAGCTGGCCTGGCGGAGGCCAAGGGAGGACAAGGCGTACACCTTGCGCTCGCATAGTCCAGCTTTTGGACTCCTTGTGGGGGCTTATCCACATCTCTAGTGTTCCCGGAGCGAGGCTTATCGGTGACCAACCCCTCCGCAGAGGGTGCTTCAAAACTGGACAAACAGCCGGTAGGGACTGCATACTTCCTGGACATCCTGGCCGGGCGCAGGACAGGAAGCGGCTGCTACCAAGCTCTAAGGCTGGGCCAACAATGGCTTCAGCCACGGAAAGGCCTCTGTGGGGAATCCCCACGGTCCAGTATCTCCGTCAGGGATACTTGGCCCGCTGGATACGGGCTCGAGCTGCATCCTGGTGGACTCTGAGATGAGCAAGCAGACCCATAAAAGCGATGGGCTCTTGTCCATCGACTGCCCCTGGAGGACTGTAGGTCAAGGGCCTGGAAAACAGGGAGGAGTCGCTGACTCTGAGAGTCCGTGAAGAGCTGCCTGGGGCCTGAGCCACCCTCCACCTGCCGAAGCGGTTGAGAGTGAAGGTGACCGACAACCTGTGGGGCAGACCCTGACCTGACCGAGAGTCCTTGGTCGGCGCCCGATTTTGGTTGTGGAGGCGGAGGTTCCACCACAATCGGTGGGGCAGCTGGTTTCGGTCGAACAACTGGCCCAGGCTTGGGCACCTCGACTACAGCGAGGGTTGTTTCGGCCGTTTGGGTGACAGCCACTTGATGGCCGGGAAGGCGACGGTGTTGGCTTGTTCCCAGACAAAAGTAACTGCTGCCACATTAAGTCCTCGTGGCCGATGCAATTTGCGCTGAAGCCACTCCTCTTCGAGGAGGAAGGCGAGGGCAGTGGTGCCACCGCTGCCGGTGCTGAGACCGAGACCACTGAGATGAGGTCCGAGACTGAGACCCTCGGTGTTTCGGGCGGGTCTGGAAGGGCGGGGACACCCACTCTTCCCTTGGCTCAGGAGCCTTGACCGGGGACTCCGGCACGGGAGGCGCAGGCAAGTCTCGGTCTCCACCGGGGAACCGGTGAAGAAGGGTTGTCGGCTTCACCAGTTGACAGCCCGTCCGATGGGTCGAGAAAAATCTCGACCCGCGGCCGAGGTGTCTCAGTCGGCTGACCTGGCGGGGACACCGTGAAGCCAGCGGCCTTAGCCGCAACCTCGACCGAAGTCGAGTGGCGACTGTCCGGGAAGGGACCTCTCCGCTCCACGACGCCGATGGTGGGACTTACCTTTCAAGTCCTTCTTTTGGACCGAGAAGAGTGTCGATGGCCCCTCTCCCTCGTGGAAAGGATTGGCAAAGCTCCTTAAAAGAAGCTGTGTAGAAGGATCCCAGAGAGACTGGGATAAATGCAGCGACCGAAGAAGATGACGATGCAGTCTGGGCCACCTCCTCCTCGAGGGCGATCATCTGCTCGAGTTGCTCAGCCGAGCCAGCTGTCATGACACCGCCCAATGGGCCTCCTTGGACTTCACCGGCGGTGGCGATTCTCGGGCACCCAAGCTGAAACCGGCGCAGCACAGTCTTCCAGGGCGCTATCAAACGAACGGCATAACTGCAGGCCTGCAGGCATGATCTAGGCCGAGGCAGTAGATGCACGGAGTGCAGATCCGTCCCTGGACATTTTCTGCCCACATGGGCACCGGCAAATCCAGGAGTCGATTTGTCCATCGCAGCCGTGAGGGAGTAATTAGACTGAAGTCTTGAAAACTTTAGAATTAGTTTTGGGTGAACCAAAGAATTAGGATCCAATCTATCGCAGAGCTAAGTAAGGGAACCTGAGCTTCCAATCGGTAAGGAAGATCTGGCATCATGGGAGCAGCCAAGAGTTTTACCACCCAGGTGGGTGGGAGGAGCCAGCTTGAAGACTTTCTGGCAAGATTTAAGCGCAAGGAACCTGCCAGACAGTGTGGATGAACAACATATCCATGTCCCTAGAACTGACTTTTTGAGATTGATAATGAATCCCAAGGATTCCAGCAGGCCTTGGATAAGTAAGCAATAATACCTGACAGGGTGGGCGGTATTGGGCTATACGGACCACCCAGGGGCATAATGAGGCCCGACGCCACAGGTGGAGGGCCTTTATAGCCCTGGAAGGTCCAGTGTAGCCCAATGCCTCCCACCCCTGAAGGGTATTATTGTGCTTAGAAATGGGCAAGTGTGTAATAATATATAAAATATTTAAAATAAAAAGAAACCACTTGACAAGTAATAAAAAAAGGTAAAAAAGTTTTCCTGTAAGTAGTCCCTCTACTGATACAATTACCAGTAGAAGGTGCTGCTATTTTTAAGATACTTTCTCCTGCCTTTGTCTCTGCTGTAAAAAAAAAAATTAGAACTGACTTGGGGGGTGGGAGAGGTAAGCACACTTGGTAGCTTTAAAAGAAAGCTGTTACGCTGCCAGCTCTTGACGTTCACCGCCCGGTTCTGATCTTTTCTTTTTGATGTTCAGAAATGGCATGCAAGGTGGCCCAATCAATCTGGGCGAGGTTGCACAGTCGGTTACCTACAAGCTGCTTGAGGTAGTGTTTTTTTAACGTAAAAGAGACTTGTCTGCTTTTGACAAGAGGGGCTGCAGTTAAGGTAGCTGTGTGAGCTGAGGAGTATCCATTCCTCGTCTTGTGTACTGGACTCCTAAATCATAAGGTGGATTCCTGGATTTTTCAGTTAGAGTGAGTGGTCTGTGCAGGACGCATTAATTTAGACCTGAAATAAATGTTTTAAGTGCTGTTTGTATTGTTGAAGCCACTCTTGCAAGGGAAATCGTGGACAGTTTTGATGGGGTTTAAATGTAGCGCGCCTCCAGCGGCAGTTACAAAGCAATGAGTGAGTGACTTGACCAGAGCATCAATATACACACACACACACACACACATACGGTTGTGATTTCTACATTTTCTGAACCATTTGGGAACATCTGGGGTTAGGTACTGTTAAGTTTGATTTGTTTCTTTTATTTGTCACCACGTTAACTGCGTCAGGAGGAGGAGGAGGAGGAGGCACTCAGTTGACAACAGTGATTCATGAGTCAGGCACGATGGCGGTGACTTAACCAGAGCATCGATAGTGCTTTCTAACATTGCTATGCTGAGTAAAAGTGTTTCTTTTTTAAATTGAAACTGAGAGAGGCGGGGAGGGTCTTCATTAACTTGAGGCATGTGTTTATTTTTCATTACTGATTATGCGACTGAGTGGTATCTCCAGGTGTTGTGTATGAGAGTAGCAGTATTTCTTGATTTCCTTTACCTGAATGGATGTCTATTGGCGGTTGGGAAACTAAAAAGTCCGCTGCTCTTATTCTCAATAACGGTGTTGGAGATCTCGGTCTTCCTCAGCGAACACAATGTGCCTTTGGAAGTCAGAATGTTTCCTAGGCATATCCACCTATTAACTTTAATTTTAGAATTTTGGGTGGCTGCTCTGGGTGGGAGCAGCAGAGCCGACCAGTTGCTGTTTTAAATGGCTCACTTGGCGAGGGTACAGAAATGGTGGCTGTTTACTGTGAACATTGGGGTGCCCAAGGATAGCCAAGTAATAGGGCACCCGCTAATTGGCACTCGCTTTTTACAGGGCTCTGTCGGAAAATAAAATGAATGCATCCCCAGGCATTTCAGCCAATCAGATTCGCAAATTTTCCAAGCCCATTTTCTAAGGCTTAGATACTGACGGCCTGTTATGGTAACTTGCCCACCAACAGCCAGTCATCCAAGTATGGAAAACTGTTGCACCCTGTCTTCGAAGGTGTGCTACCACTGGTGCTAGGCACTTTGTAAACATCCTTGGGGCTGAAGAAAGGCCAAAAGGCAGGGTTGAAAATTGGTAGTGACCTGAAGGGAGTTTGAATCTGAGATATTTTCTGTGAGAGTCACTTACAGGAATGTGAAAATAGCGTCTTTCAAGTCCAGTGATGCCAACCATCCCCTTTCTGGATTGTTGGCAGAATCAATGCTAAAGTTACCATTTGAACTTTGGCTTTTTAGATGCCTGTTTAGGGCTCTGAGATCCAATATAGGCTCCCACTCCCACTTTTCTTTGTGGTGAGGAAGTATCTAGAGTAAAGCCCCTTCTCTCAGTGGGCTTGGGGCAGGTTCCACTGCTTTTAAAAGTAGCAGTTTCTGGACCTCTGCCTCCAGCAGAATCTTTCTGCCACAAAAGGTGCACTGAAACCCTGGCTGCTAGAGGAGGAAGGGATTTGAAAGCCAGAGATAGACTCTGACCCACTACCTCCAGGACCCCTTGTCCGTGGTGATGGTCAGCCAAGCCTGGAGGAAGTGGGAAAGTCTGCCTCCGACAGGGGTGAGGAGGCGGCCTGTACTTCAGGGTCTGCTTGGCTTGGGTGGAGGCTGTGCTTGAGCTCACGCCTAGGTCCCTATCGACCCCTGCCCCTAAAGTACCCTGCTGTGGGTACTGCTGGTACTGGGCTTGGCCACTGGCTGGAAACAAGGTTTAGTCTTTTATCGAAAGGACTAAAATTGGGGAGTCAGTCAGAGAATATGTATGGTCATAGTCAGGGACTGGAATTTAATAAAAAAAAAAGAAAAGAAACAAGGGTTTGCCCTTTATCGAAAATATTAAAGTGTGTGTGTGTGGGGTAGCTGGTAGAAGAACGTGGGGACAGTTGGGGACTAGAATTGAAAAAAAAGAAGAAAGAAACAAGGGTTTTAAGACATGAGGTCGGGGGCTACTAACTACTATTAGTTATTGTTAACTATACTATAGTCTAACCATTATTAATAGTACACTACAACTCCCACACATGTAATTTATTTCAATGTAAGATGTTTTAAAATTTACATTGAAATGTGCTGGACTACCCTTGAACTCCGGACGACTACCATTTTGCCAAGGCCAGTTGTCCTGGACTAGCATGCCATTTGAAATTTGTCAATCCCTGCTTTTCTCCCTGCTGTCCTTGCCCAGATGCATTCCCCAGACAATTGAGGCCCCATCAGGAGTAACTTTTTCTTACTATAGGGTCCTCTTCCCCAACTGGGTCTCCATTCTGGAGGACCATCACACCTCCGTGGTCACAGCCTCGGGTTCCCTTGCAGGACTCCCACTCCTCCAAGACAATGTAGGAGTTCTTAGCTGGATCAGAGGAGGAAATGTCTCTGGCCCCAGACATCCCAGAACCCACTGAAGTCCATCCTGTCGTCTGCCTGAGCAGCCATTGTGGCTGTGACATATGGTGGCTTCTGGGTGAGGATGAAGCTCTCAGTACTCCTGCCAGCTTGGCTCAGAGCTTGCTACTCTGCCCTTAGCCCAGAGGTGCCTGCATATGGGGCAGCACTGCAGTACCGAACGTCCTCCTGAAGACTGCTGCTCTGCACCCAGTGTACTGCACCATCTCCTTTTAATCTGTCTGTATTCTTTTACTATCTACTCCTGCTGCTATTGTTAGCCTCTCAGTTTTGCTTAGCTTTTCTTTTCCCTATCTTTCTCTTTGTTTTCTTTTCCTCTTCCTCCCTTCTTTGGATTAGTACATCCTGTTTGGAGGCAGGAAGTTATACTATACTATAGCCCCTAAGCCCAATATAAGGAAGAGCGAGCCCTAGGGTGGGTGGATTGAGGGTGGAAGACTGAGTGCACTGAAAAACAATCAGCCATGGCCCCTCGCTCTACCTGAGGCTCTTCACCCGCTTGACTCCTAGGTGTGGTGCAGGCTCTCCACCACTAGTTCACCTGCTTTCCTCTCCATTGGCGTCTACTTACCAACCCTCTGTGAGCAGGTTTTTAAAGCTCCCGGTTGTGAATTCAAATGCTGATGCCTTGCAGTGTTTCTCTCCAGACTGGTATGTACTATGCCTACACCAGAGAGAGAAGTGCAACGTTGCAGACAAAAATAAAGAAAATGCAACTCCTCAAAGAATCACAAAATACTGCCAAGAACTTTGTACTTAATCAACTAATTAGCAACAAAACATCCAAAATAATACAGTGAGCACTAACGATTATTAAAATCTGTTTACCTCAGCGTTTCTTAACGTTCAGATAATATCAGCAAAGAAACACAAACTACAGCTAATATAACCCAGTGAGCACTAACGAAAGTTAAAACCTGTGTTCCTTGACAATTAGATAATAGTACCGTAACTGTGGCCCCTCTCAGCCGCTCTGTTGTCCCATCGGTGCAGCTTTTAGGTACCTTTCCCAACACCCTGGTATGACCTGCTTGCCTCAGATGAGCTCCATTCTTGATCAATCAGACGAGGCTCCTCGCTCTGCCTGATGCTCCTCACTCCATTTGACTCCTAGGTGTGGTGTATGCCCCACTACTAGCCTGCCTTTCCTCCATCGGTGTCTGCCTGCCCTTTTGTGAACAGAGCTCTATATTTGTAAGGAAATCTAATTGCTGCTTTGGAATTTTAGAAGTAATAATTGGCTGAACATATATGCCTCAGACAGCCAAAATAAGTGTACTGTAGTATGACATGGGCTGGTAGTATAACCTACAGGTTAAAGCAACAAGCTGTGAACAAGCTTGGTACATCAAGAAGACCTGGGTTTGATTTCCACAACCTCCACTTGTGTACTGTATGACCCTGAGCAAGTCATTTAATCTTCCCAGTGCTCCTGGGTCACCCCTGTAAAAGGCTTTATGGGCAGTGGGCCTTATGTGGTTATAAAATACATCAGCTGAGATTTAACAAATTTGATATGGTGCCTGTAATACTTTCAAAGTTTCAAATCATTCAGCAGCAGTAGATGTAGAGCCCATATTAAGACATTAATGCCCACCCTAACAAGGGATGTCAAAATATTTTTAAAATATCGTCTCCCTTGTGTCAAAGGTTTTCATGCATACAGTATTTTTAAGCCAGTGTCCATTGAACCCATAAGCCAAATAGCACCAACTTTCTAAAGGAAGGGGCTCCCAATATACTTTACAAGTAAATGGGGCCCTCTGAGGCGTCTCTTGGCTAATCAAGAGAGCCATCTTATACCTCTTAGGGAGTTCAAGATCTGCAAATCAGAGCTGAGCGGTTCTGAAACTCTAAGAAGTCACGAGATGATGCTCTGGATAGCCATGAGACATCAAGTAGGCCCCATTTACTTTTTATTCATCTTGTCTTTCACTATTTTAAAATGAAGCTCTACATGCAGACTGACAGTGTTAATAATGATCCCCACTTCCCCAACCCTCCAACAGACAGGCGTTGAGTGTAAGTTTGAGCTTTTAAAACAGGATGCATGCTGCTGGTGCTGACAGAGATGTAGGTACAACACCTCCTCTATATAAAAATACCACATACATGTGGTTCCTTTTTGATTAGGGGTTATAACAGACATTATTTTGAGGTTTATTTGTGGGCAACGGATATGTCAATTGTGCCCTTCCCTCAAAACACACCAGACGCTGGAAAATTAGTTGATTTCAACATCAGTTTCTTTTGAGGAATGTAATAACAGGCATCCACGTTATCCACTTATTATTGATGGTGATGGAAATTTACTAAATTAATTATTTATTTAACGTATTTATTTTAAAAGTTTCACCAGGAAAGACATACTGAGCTGATAACAGCTCATTCCCAGATACAGCCTGGAGGGTAAGTGGAAGAGGAGGCTAATCCTCTCATCACCACATCACTCACAACATCATAGATACTGAGTGGGATTTGAGGTGGGTAATCAAAACATTCTGCCCAACACACACACACACACACAAGTGAAATTTAATTTAAAAAAAAAGCAAGATTACAGTGCCATGTATTATTTGTCAGTAAATCAGTTGTACTAAAGCTGTCTGCATACAACTTTACTACTAAAATACTGATTTCTATGACTTTTTGAGCAGCTAGTTTTAGCATGCTTCTTAAGAACTCATAATTTTAGCAGAAACCAGGAACAGGTGTGTACACTCATGCTCATAAACAGCTGTAGAAAGGATAGTCCCAAAACACAAGACTAATGTGCTGGACTAACGTTTTAATAAATCACAGCAAACAGAGTGACCATCAAAAGTGCACTTTGGTGGTCCTCTGTTTGCTGTGATTTATTAAAGTGTTATTCCAGCACATTAGCCTTGTGTTTCTGGACTATCCTTTTACAGCTGTTTATGAGCATGAGTGTGCACTGGGGGTTCCTGCTTTCTCCACAGACATGTTTTACTGCCTGCACTACGTATCGCAGTGTTTGAGGACCCTTCTACTTACAACTTGTAATTTTAGTTGAGTCTCCTACCATGAGGAAATATGACAATTAAAAGAGTTAAAGACAACAAATAAACAAACATGAGGAAACTAAAAGTAACTGACAAATGTGTTAGTTTAGTTTTGTTTACGTATGCCTTAAATTGTTTCTGATAGGGCATGCTTCACCGTGCATGTGGTTAGTACTTACACATACAGAGATAAGAAAACGCTGATTATGTAATACAAGAAAAGGATGATTTATGTAATTGACTTTGTGGATGTTATACTTTTTATGTGATCATTCGTGTTTTATTATCTAACTATGCTGCTGGTCAGTATTTTTAATAAACCCTTTTAAAATTGTTGAGAATGCTGAAACAGAATTAGTACAGTTTCTTGCTGTAGCTCGTGAAGCAGTATTTGCTGATAAAAATGCCTTACCTTGCCACTACTTTCCCATTGTACTTAATGGACTGCAGAAAAGACCGATTTATAATTATCAGAATGGAACTGGACTCAGGATTTAAGCAATTCCAGCTATCATATCATGAAAATGGAAATTACGTACCTACCGTAATTTTGATCTTCTTGGACGAAGTCTCCACCACTCATTCACAATGATGAGAGTTACGCTTGAGGTGCTGGGACCCAGCGGGAGCAAACTTTTTCAGGAGGGTCGAGCGCAGGATGGAGCAAGGCGAGGAAGCAGCACCACGTCTGCCGAGGCACAGACTATATCGGTGTCGCACCCTCAAACTGCCTCAGTACCTTTTTTTCCGAGGAGGCAGCGAGCTAACCTAGAAAGGACTAACCTAAAACTGGACATAAGATAGTCCGAATGACCCGGTAAGAAGGGTCAACAACAAACTCTTCACAACTCAGCCATCGAGGAGTGAAGACCAGAAACAGAGAAGTGAGCTCAGGGGATGGTGGGAGGGTAGATGAGTGGTGGAGACTTCATCCAAGAAGATCAAGAATTATGGTAGGTACATAATTTCATATCTTCCTGGACATAAAGTCTCCACCACTCATTCACACTGATGGAAGAGTACCGAGCTAAATAATCCCCCAAACGGGCAGCAGAAGAAAGAGGGGCTGACGCTTGAACAGAAGTCCGTTATGATTGCCCTGCCAAATGACTGATGTCATCTAGCATGGATATCCAAGGCACTGTGCTTTACAAACACATCCATGGAGCTCAGGTAGCCGCACTGCAAATATCTGCAATGGGGACATTCACAATTTCTGCCAGAGATGCCACGACTGCTCTAGTAGAGTAAGCTACACTCTGCCTTCCAGCTTGACTTGTGCCATGGAATAGAAATGGCAAAGGCATGCCACCAGCCATGCTGAAATGCACCTGATAGCACAGGTTGACCCAGCTGGGTCGTGCTGAAGGAAACAAACAGTTGTTGAGCTTTGCGAATTTCTTTTGTTTCATTCAGATAGAACCGTAAGGCTCTTTTTACGCCTAGGGAATGAAGGGTACACTTTCCTTCATTCTGTAAGTTTGCAAAGTATGTAGGAAGGACTAAAGGTTGATTTAGATGGAACTCTGAGACAACCATAGGCAGGAATTTAGGATGAGTCCTAAGAACTATTTTGTCCTTGTGAAATACAGTATCGGGGATCTGCGACCAAGGCATGTATTTCAGATACCCTCGAGCAGAAGTAATAGCCACCAGGAAGGCTGTCTTCCAAGTGAGAAATTTCAACATGCAAGTACCTAGAGGCTCGAAAGGTTTACGAAGTGAACATGTCTAGCACAAGATTAATGTCCCAGGCTGCAACTGGACGCCTAATAGGAGGTTTGGTATGCAGAATCCCTTAAGAAACCTCTTAACTACAGGGCAGCTGAGCCAGCGACATGGAGAGTACTGGCTTGTGATATGCGAAATTGCAGAAAGATGAACTCTGACTGTGGAATATTGCAGATCTGTGTTTGAGAGGTCTAGAGATACTCCAACACTTTATTAGGTGGGCAGGAAAAGGATTCCAAGAGGATTCTCACACCAGATAGAGAAACGCTCCATTTAGCAGTGTAGGTCTTCTGGTGGCTGGCTTGGATGCCACCAAAAGGATATCCAAAACCCCAAGAGAAACAGTAAACCTATTCACCTCTATCTCCTTAGGAGCCAAGTGTGGAGGTGAAGGGACCTCATATTGGGACGGGACCTCATATTGGGACGGACTACCTGGCCATGGGTCAGAAAGTTCGCCTGAAGGGGAACAGGTTTCGAGGGGTTTCAATAGTCTGTTGATTAGGCTAAACCAGATCTGACAAGGCCAGAACAGGCAATAAGAATCATTCGGTCTTCTCATGTGCCTCCAGTTTCAGCAGCACCCTCTGAATCAGGAGGAGAGGAGGAATGCGATAGAAAGCATTTTGTCCATCGCAGCTTGAATGCATCCTGACAAAAATGCCAGGTCCTGGATTTCTGGAGCAGAAGAGAGGCAGTTTTGTGTTGAGTGGGGATGCAAAAGGTCCAGGTCGGAGTTCCCCACTCTTGAAGAGTGACTGAATGACAGTTAAGTCGAAGACCACTCATGAGGATCTGACTCCATTCTGCTGAGAGCGGTCTGCCAGCTCGTTTTGTACTCCTGGCAGGTAAACCACCTGAATCAGAGCCTTGTGCTCAGGCACCATTCCTACACTCTATTGCCTCCCTGCATAATGGGTAAGAGTGTGCACTGACCTGTTTGTTGATATAATACATCACTGCCTTGTTGTCCATTTAAAGGAGAATGTTCTTGTGATAGAGTATGTCCTTCAAAACTTGACTGCATAGAGGACTGCTCTCATTTCCTCGCACCTTTATGTGAAGTTGAGACTTGTCCTGAGTCCACGACACAGGGTGTGGAGATCCTGGCAGTGAGCTCCCCAACACATTAGGGACGATTCGTGGTAATGGAGATCTGATGATCCAGAGGGGCTAAGGATATCCTTCCAGCAGATTGTCCTCCTGAGACCACCAGGTGAGTAACCTCTTCAGAGGTTCCATCCACCTTGATGAGAAAGGACTGAGTGTGAGTGGCTGGGGACCACTGAGTACTGAGCATCCACTGAGAGGTTCTCATGTGGAGATGAGCCAAAGGTTCAGTGAACACCGAGGATGCCATGAAACCCAGCATTCGCTAGATTGAGAGAGCTCACACTGAGCTGTGTTCTCTGATGAAGCAGGCCATCTGTAAGATATCACTCTTGCTGTCCTCCAGAAGAAAAGCTTTCGCACAAGAAGTGTCCAGAAGGGTTCCCATGAAAAGGAACTTCTAGGAGGGCTGCAACTGTGACTTCTTGAGGTTCAGTAGGACTCCCATGGATGTGAGGAGTCTGAAGCCGTGGCCACGGCTTCCAGAGTCTCTTGCCTGGAGGGCTTGCTAGAAGCCAGTCATCCAAATACGGAATACTTAGATTCTGATTTTCCTTAGATGTGCTGCGAGAACTGCACAACACTTTGTAAAACTCAAGGCGCCGAGGATAGCCCAAAGGGCAGGACTCTGAATTGATAGTGTTGACCCAGCGCCACGCACCTTTAGGTATTTGTGGTGATTTGGGTGTATGAGAATGTGCTGGTAGGTGTCCTGCATGTCCAGGGAGGCTAGTCAATCATATTGATGAATCAAGGGCAGCAGGGTACCGAGTGATATCATCCTGAACTTTAACTTGTACAGGAATTTGTTTAACTTTCTGAGATCCAGAATAGGGTGCATGCCGCTAGTTTTCTTTGGGACCAGAAAGTAATGGGAGTAGAAACCTGTGTTTCGTTGATCCAGCGAACTACTTCTACTGCCCTGTTGTTCAGAAGGCCTTGTACCGGAAGCAAGAAGGTCTGACTATGCCGCAGACAGTGTGGGCTGTCACTTGGGAGGATGATCCAGAGGGGTTTCCGACAGTTTTATTTATTTTAAATTTTTTATTTAGCTTTTGTTGACGGGTAAGCGCACTAGCCAAATTCTGCCTGTTTTCAGGCACGACCGGAGGAGGGATACAGATGAATGTCAACTGACTTTGAACCAGATTAAGCTGTTGGTGGTATTTTAGTGAATGGGGAATTTGGCCAGGACACCGGGAAATTCCTACTCTTTCAAGAAGTGCCACGGGATCTTTAACATCCACCTGAACTACCACCAGAACAGGCAGATTGAGAGAGTACCTCATGGATTATCCTGTGGCCCCATTTGTCTGATGTTATAGATTTCCACTGGTCGTAGAATTGAGTCAGATGTCCTCCCACTGTTGAGGAAGAGACCCCTCGGGCAGCTGAGGTGAGACTTTGGCAGGAAACTCAGAGGCGGCACTGAAGCTTTGGGCCTTGTACCTTTTGCTGCAATTTTCTTTTTGCGGCTGAGGGTCTAGTTTCTGTTAAAACCTCCTCTGCCATGAAAGGACTTATGGTTGTGAAACTGTCGCTAGTTCCCACCTCCTCGAGAGGGAGCGGGCGGAGGTCTAGCTGTCTTAATGGCAGACCCTGGCCTTCTGTGTGGCCTCTAGTGCTTGTTCCATCTGAGGCCCAGACAGATATTGTCATGACTTTTTGTTGGGTGTCATTCGAAAGCCCAAAGTACAAAGCCAGGAGTGGCAACACGCGCAAATGTCAGTGCCACCACCCAGGAAGCAGTACTGAAAGTGTCCATTGCAACTTTAATTTGTTGGTTATTGGACCTGATACCTCTAGTTATGGTCTGTAGTAGCTCGGAGTTAACCTCCGACTCGGACAGAGTGACTACCATTGCTTTGAGTGAATGCCAAAGAACATAGTCATATTGAGAAAAATATCCCTGGTAGCTGGCAATGCACATGCCCAGGGTTGAGGCAGAAAAAAGTCTCTTACCCAAGGTGTCTATCTTGCGAGATTCTTTGTTTATAGGATGGGCTATAGATTTCTGAGGAAGGACAGCCTCATCATTCTCTGCCAGGACCACAATGGCATCAGCAAAGGCTTTCGAGGCCAATATGGGGCAATCCTTGGAGGGCATATTTCCTGTCTGTGGACTTGGCCACAGAAGGAATAGCACTGGACTCTTTCACACCATCTGGGAAAGAGTCTCAAAGAGAGCTGTACTGTAGGGGTTAAATCCATAGGGATTTCCGGAACATGTAGATATTAGAGATGCAGAAGCTTCCTAGGATCTATTTCTGTGGACTGGAGAGAGACAGCATAATTTAAATTCTGAGCAGAGACTTAAAGGAAAGGTCTTCAACAACAAGATCTGCAGAAGGACTGATTCCTGCCTCCAGGGCATTATCGGCATCAACATCATCACCCAGCCAAGATCTGGATCGGGCTCAAAATCATCTCCTGA
This sequence comes from Neoceratodus forsteri, assembly GCA_016271365.2. Taxonomy (NCBI): domain Eukaryota; kingdom Metazoa; phylum Chordata; order Ceratodontiformes; family Ceratodontidae; genus Neoceratodus; species Neoceratodus forsteri. Next base: position 11,338,475 of record CM057450.1, on the reverse strand, counting down.
CAGTCCAGGGGGACTGTATGGAGAGGAACGGATAAAAACCAGGAGGAGGAGGAAGAAGAGAAGGGAAAGAATCGGAGTTCAAAACCTTTGAAAACTAGACGGCGCCAGACACATCCCGCACCAACAAGAGAATGGCACAGAGAACAGAAAAGGCGCTGACATAGAAAACGGTGTTGTGTATGGTGCCAACAGGGAGAGCGACACCAAGATATGGTGCTGACGCCACCCTCGCTGCTAAAGGCGCAGATGAAAAGGCACCACACGTGGCGCCAACACAAGCCCCGTGCAGAGGATAGCTCTGATACCACCCATGGCACCGCAGCGGACCTCCGATTGGAGAAATCTGCACTACAGACGACGGCAATATCGTAGAAGTCTGAGAACTGCAATTTGAAGGTAAAGGATGAAAAATGGCAGTAGATAAAGGCATCGGTGTGGACCTCTGCGCGCATGCGTGAGGGGATAGACGAGCGGAGTCGAGCGGCACCAAGAAGGCGCCACGCGACTAGAAAGTCCTAACCACCCTGCCTGCCATTCCGAAATTGACAGGCCTGAAGGCCCCGTGACTGACTGGCTGGTTTGGGGCAGTTGGGACAACTCTCCAAGCTCACTGCTCCACAGAGCGCCCAGTGATGAAACTGCTCATTGAAAGCCCTCCATAGGTGGAGAGGAGCTCCAGTGTCAAAGAGGCCGCTACCAGAGACAGAAACCGCAACTCCGAAAGAAGCGGAGACTGGCTCCTGACCCTAGCAACTGACTGTCTACGCGCAGATGCACCAGAGGGTGACCTCGAGTAATGCCGTTTCTTCTTTGACCGTGGGCCAAGAAGAACTCGAGGTCGAATGGTGCTGTGAATGGGACCGCTTTCTTTTAGGCTTAGGGGACCCGCCCATCCCCGAGCACTGGACCGTCCGCTTTCAGACCCTGCCTCTGGAGAGGACGGCGGACCAGACCCAGCCCAGCTGACTGAACAGCTTTCATATGAAGTCTCCCTACTGTCACCTGCCCCACTCATGGTCGACTCCATCAATGGAGGGCTGAAGACTTCTTTCTTGTACAAGTAAGAAATTTATTAAATATAATCGGTACTTATCGTGATAAAATACAAAATAATAAAACTGAAAAGTAAGTTGCTAGTTTGAAGTTTGACTCCGGAGGGCGAGCGATGTCATCACTGAAGTGCACTCAATGGTGGGAAAAAGGAACTGAGGTGGTTGGAGGGTCGAGGCTGAGATAATCTTTACCGCATGCACTGGGTCATGTGCAGCTTCCTCATGGGTCCATCTCGCGCCGGCTCTCCTGAAAAAGTTTGCTCCCACTGTCCTACGCCCGTGTACTCCCACCAGTGTGAATGAGTGGCGGAGACTTTTATGTCTAGGAAGATCTAGTAAACTACAGTTCAGCACCACTGAACAAAATCATGCATTGCCAGCAACTGCTGCTTGAAATTGGAGCTACAATGCAAAATTCTTAACTTATAAAATCTGGTGCCTTTTTTTACAGCAGGGGCTAGATATTCAGACTGCCCCAGGCAATGGCACAAGTGGAGGTGCAGCACAACTGAGGTGGGCCGAGCCAGACAGGGGATATTCAAGGAGATGTGCCACGGCGCATCACCTCTGAATGTAGCACAGAATGCGAGGGTGCATACATAATGCACAGGGTGCATAAACAATGCCTGGTGCATCCCCAGACAGGTAGGACTGGGAATGCTCCAGCACAAGTGTAGATGCACTGGGCATTTCCGAGATAGTCAGATCTGGCCATGCAAATGGGACCATAATGTATGCAAGGTGCAAATGGGGCTATTTGCATGTCATTATAGCCCCCATTTGCATGAGTTGAGCAGGGCAGCCTGGCAAAATGCACCTGGCATCCTGCACAGCATGTGGTGTGGACAGAAGGGGTCTTAGGGCACCCCCGCCCTGTAGCCGCGATCGCCGGTAGGGCAATTATGAATAAATCCCTGGTAGTCTAGTGGTGCAACCTCCGCCCCCGAAGCGGCGATCGCTGGTAGACAATTATGAAATAAATCCCTGGTAGTCAAGTGGTACCCCCCTCCTCCACGCAACCACAACTGCGGTAGAAAATAAAGTAATAAATCCATGGTAGTCTGGTGGCACCCCCTCCTCCCACGTAGCTGCGATCGTCAGTGAAAATAGAATAATAAATCCCATGGTAGTCTAAGTAGCACCCCCAATGGACCCCTACACACCCAGTTCCCCATCATCGTCCGGGCAGCTGCAACCCACCCGCATACCGCCTGCAGCTGCCACCGAATGACAGCTACAGTATGAGTTGTAGGCCCATTGATCCACACTATGGATCAATGGATGCATTCGCATAGCTATTTATTACCAGACAGTCACAAATATGGGAATGGACTTCATTCACATATTTGTGACTGTCTAGTAAAGTATGCCCTGCAAGCTGGACCAATGAGCTTACAGCTCATACTGTAGCTGTCCTTCGGGCGGGCAGCTGGACGGTATGCAGCCAGCCCGCCAATGACCGCGGGGAGCTAGGTGGCAGGGGTACATGTGGGTGGGGGTACCACTACACTACCGGTGGGATTTATTATTTCATTTTCTACCAGTGATTGTGGCTATGGGGAGGGAGGGGAGTACCACTAGACTACCAGGGATTTCTATCTTACTTTCTACCGGTGATCGAGCTATGGGAGGGGAGGGGGATACCACTAGACTACCAGAGAACATCTGGGTGCTTGTGGATGGTGTTCTGAGTGAGTGGGTGGCCACCACAACTGGCAGCTGCTGTGCTGAGCCATGCAGTACAGCAGCCCATCTGTGGGTGGCCAGCATTTGAGCCTTTTTCAGGCTCAACTTTGTGCCCCAGTATCGGCGATCTAGGGGTTGTGCCAGCAGATGCGCTGCACAACCCGGCTGAATATTAGGATGTACCGCATATGCATGGGCATGTCCATTTTAAATGTGCGTGATACATTAACATTGCACCCTTAGTGCATTGTGACTTGTGCTTACGCAAGTCCTCCTTTTGAATATCGCCCGGGCGCATTACTGGAGTTGCATTATAAGTTGGTTGCACCAGGTGCAACCCTTTGAATATCTAGCCCTAAGTCTACTACAGTACCGGGAAAATGCACCACCTCCTTCAATAGTTTGCTGCAATCTATCCTGCAGGTATGACACAGAGTTCAAATGATATGCTGTGCATGAACAAGCTAGTTGCCTGAGTAGGATTTATAAATGAAGCTGCATCATACAGAAGACGCTGCCAAAACTACTGTTTATTTAAATTTTTATTACAAATCATTTTTAAGGGAAGCCAAACACCTTTCTTTCTCACCCCATTCAGGCCATCACTACCACACCTCAGCAGCCAACTAGGAGGGAGTGAACTACTGCCTCTGCAGATGACAGCAATGTGGCTCCATGGGCAGTCCTAACGAGTATGCAGATGACAAGTGGCCTGCAACGCCCTGCTGGGAGATGAGCATCTCTCTTCATTACACACCCAGGTCCCCTGCCAGTCACAGACAAGGACAAGAGCCTGTCTGCAAAGTTGGTCTCCCTAGGTGACTGTTAGGTGCGGCCACTGTACCACTGACCTAATAATTTATTTTAAAATCTTTGCTCTCAAGGTCAATCTGTCATCATGGTAACCCCTCAGTGGAAACACAGCCTTGTTGTGCACCGTCTCTATACACTATTCTATATATAGTATATGGTTTGACCTTACTGTGTATGGCATTCAGCCAGTTCAAAACCTTGTTGTGCAAGGTCTACAAGTTACTGTGCATGTTCTGAAGATGTTATTGTGCACGTTCCATCATTAACTCAGCTATGCTCCCCTCAACTCTCTCCCATCACTTTTAGTTGCTACTCTTGGTCACACAACACTGTCCTCCTGACCCTAAATGCTGTTCTGAGGTTATAAGAAACAAATAATTCTGGCAGTTTATAGGGTGAGAGCTTCCTTTTTTTTCTTTACACATCTGATGTAACAGGCACAGAAGCTGAAAAAATGGAACCAGCATTGCTAACATTGGGGGTTAGAAAAACTGAAAGCCACCAATTATGTAAAATAAAACATGAGGCCAGGTGGTTACTTGATTTTAATACAACCCTCAGTGTGTGATACTTAAATAAACCCTTGAGCTTTGCTTTCAGGGTTTATGTAGCATCACACATCTAGGATGTGTACTAAATTATCAGAAAGCACACCACCCATACATTACCTATATAGTAAGAGTTTCTAGTGGGTGCTTTGTACCAGAGAACCTAAAGCATGCCCCTTCATGTAGTATAAACTATTATTTTATGAGAACAGCACAAGGGCAGAGGTCTTTTACATTTATTGCAGCTAAACTTTGGAATGCTATACCATACGGCTTCAGTTTTTAAAGTTCAGTTTTGGAAATGTTGTTGCACTCAGGTGCTTTGTAAAAGCAATGAATGACTGGTTGTGTAAATTTGTTCTGTCTGTTATGTCGAGACATCCTTGAAACTGGGCAGTGGTACCCTTGGATCAACCTGGCAAACAAACTAAAAACAAAACTCTTTTAAACATTAGAATGGTTATAAATGCAATTAATCCTGTAAATTTCAGATAAGATCTGTAAACCTCAAGAATATATCATGCATATGTTTTCCTGACAAAGACAATGAGATGCAGGTATCTTAACACATTCCGTTAGAACACCGAGATACTTATTTGAGTGTTCTTAGAGTAAACAGAAAAAGATACAGCTTTTGTAGTTACTCACAGTTTTCAGCTTATATATTTATTTATTTCTTTGGAAAATGTTTCCCAGGAAAGACAAATGAAAATTACAAACCTACTATAATTCTTGATCCTTCTGTGTATCTTCACCATTCATCACACACGGGTAGTGGGCGGAGGCCAACCCCAGGAGCTTTTTTTTAAGGGGATGGCGGAGCCGGCGCACCGGCACGGCGCCCTCGGGCCAACGTACTGCATGGTGCTCGCGGGTAGCCATTAGGTGTCGCCGGCCCCTCCCCGCCAGTTCTGAGTCGTCAGAGAGTAAGAAGAAGGTTTGGGAGGTGGGGACAAAGAAGTCCAAGGGACAGACAAAGGAAAAGATATAGAACTAAAAGGAGAAATAAATGACTGAGAGGACAGATGAGGGAGGGAGAGAAAACTAAGGGAATAGGGAGGGGCCCCATCTCTGGAAGGAAAGAAGGAATGAAGAAAGGGAAGGAAACATTAAGTGGGAGGGGAGGGACAAACTCAAGGCTTGTGGCTTGGTCCCAATTTTGAAGGACTTTCTGCCCACGGAGTTCAAGCCTAGTTAGGCCACCCAAATCCAAGGCACAGGAATTTGGCAAACATACTCCTGCAGAGCGACACAATGTCATAAGAGATGGAGGGACCAGGAGCCAAAGCTGTCCCTCCCAGACCAACCAAATAGGAAAAAAAAGGGGGTTCCTCTTAAACAAGGAGAGATGATTAGACCACAAAGACAAGGTCCAGAGGAGATGGGGGCAGCCACTATCATCCCACCCAAAGGGTGGAAGCTGAAGGCTATGAGGAGAACAGCTCCTTCTACTCCTCTTCCATAAACCAAAGGAAGAGAAGGAAAATCCCTTTGTGTGGACAAGGTCAACCCACCTGACCAACGGGAAGAAGGGGAGGGGAGAGGAAAGAGCACTCAGAAGGAGGAGGAGGAGGACCCAGAGACTGAGACCCTAGGGGGATGGAGGGTGAGACTAGGATGAATGGTGAAGATACACAGAAAGATCAAGAATTGCAGTTGGTATGTAATTCTCATATCTTTATCTGTGCCAGTCTTCACCATTCATCGCACATGGGTGAGTATCGAGGCCCCCGAAGGGCCAGCAACCCTAAGGGACTAAGCCCTTAGCCCCAGTGGGTGAGACACTGAGAGGAAGAACCTCACGGGCCCAGCGAGACTAGGGAGAGTGAGACGGGACCTCCCAGAGTGGGTATGAATTTCCCGACAGACGCTGTCTCACCCTACAGGAGAACAGGTGGGTTCTCTGGTAGGCAGAGGAAATCACCCCACGCCCGGCCAAGGGTGACAACCGGAAAGACGCAGCCATGCCGTCCTTCTATTGCGAGATCGCTGTCCCTACGAACCCTGGAAGCTACCCTCATGCTTGTAAGATGCTCCCCGCTATGCCTTGCTAGCTCCAGGCCCCGTGCAGAGAGTGCAATGGCTTGTCTGGTTACTCCGAATCAGGCAGGGTGGCTAAGAGCCGACCTAGCCTGGACCACAACAACCTATCATAGGAAGCATAGTGGGCCTGATGTGCAGCAATTGACAGCAACAACCGTGCCGAGTAGAAGGTCCTCCTCCCCAGAAGTCAAAATCCACAGAGTCTTGATCCGGGGGCGGTCACGTGGAGGACACGGGCCTGGCCAGGAGTGTCTAGTTGTGTCAACCCCAACTGAGGGTGAGTCAAATGACCTGGAGACTCCGGGGTACAATACCTATGGCTCAGATCCCTAAGGGCTGGGACTCGAAAGGGTCGCGCCAGAAGCGCAATGATGTCTCCTGAAAAGGAGCAGGGCTAGGTAGGCACCACAAGGGTGGCCACACTGAAATCGCCTAAAAAGGCACACGTCAAATGCTCAGGATTGTGCTGAGGGCGGTGGGTGATATGAAGGTCTTCCAACACCCTTGCGTGGAAAAGCTTATACTTGGCCAGATCAGCGGCAGAGGAGGTGTGACAGAAGTCTCCTTTCCTCCAGAAGAGGACAATGAGGAAGCGAAGACCTCGAGATCCAGGGGCCAGTTGCTCGGGGAAGGGGTGGAACACCGCTCGTCCATGGCCCTGACATAAGATGGAAGTGAGCAGCCACACCCTAAATTGTTCCCAGGTGAGGCCCCTAGAACCAGGAATACCTGGGAGAGCAGGAGATGGTGACAGAGGAATGGGGCCAGATCCACCACAGAAAAGGAAAGTCCTCTGTCCGGGTAAAAGAGCTCACCGAAGTCCCCAAGGGAGGAGGAGTTCCAGAAAGCCCAACAGCAGACAGCAGATCAACCACACTGGAACTGCCTAGACTGAGCCCTGAAGAATCCACCCCCGTGAGGTGACCGGGACCATGTGAGCCCAAAAGGACAGGCCCTTCCCTCCAAAGACAAGGACACTCTCGGGAGACTGAGAAGGAAGGGTGGGGATCCGTGCTGTGACTCCTCCCAACCCGGTGGGTCCCAGAGACAGGCCGCCATTTCAAACCCAGGCCCTCAACCCCTCAGACTCTGAAAGAGCCCTCTGCCTCGAGAACACCAGCCTAGGCAGCTGACAACCCTGGGCAGTCCCGCGGAGGCCACCCAGGAGTAGCACCTCCCTTCTGCAGCTGCCCTAGTCAGCACTAAAGTTGGGCGATACAGGCACACTACTGGAGGGTGTGTCCCAGCAGAGGGAGCAGAAAATCCTCCAACTCCAGGCTGCAGGGCAGCAGTCACCGCCTGCTGGTTAGAACCTCTGACCCTTGACTCAGGGACCACTGCCCGCTCCCCAGAGGGAGGCTGGGTCTGGACACGTGGTGACTACTAAGGTGCCCATGGTTCTGTCAACTCTGAAGAACTGGACAGCGAGTCCAAACCAGGCCACCCACAGGCGCCTGTTCCTGCCTGGACCGAGGGTGGTGCCAATCTGGGGTCCCGCACCAGAAACAGTGCAGATCTCCTCCTCAGCACCATGAATGGCACCGAGGAAGAGACGCGCCCCACCACAGCAATGGAACTGGAGTCCACTCCTGACATGGTGCCATCCTCTACCATGGTGCCGCATGGCACCAAAGTCAGAGAGCGCCATCTCCTCCACGGCACCATGAACGGCACTGGGGTCGGAGATGGTGCAGGCAGCAGCACTGACAGCCCCTTGGTGCCGCGAATGGTGCCAAGAGCAACACCCCAATGGTGCCTTTGCCTGGTACGGCACTGCAAGTGGCACCGAGCTGGACACAGTGCTGTCACTGGTCTCGCACCACTCAGAAACAGTCAAAGATGGCGTCACAGAACTTCTGACAGCGCCATCACTGCCGTGAGCAGTACCGACAGCAGAAACAGCACCAGCGGTGGACCACTGCTGACCACGGCTTTGCCACAGCCCATGGTGCCGCAAGTGGTGCTGCAGTCCAAAACGGCACCAACGGACAGCATTGAGGATGGTGCCGCCCAGCTTCTCCTCGAGCCCGAGGGACACAACACCAGGGTTTCGCCCCTGAAGGGATCGATTATGCAGAGTGGTGCCTCCCACCACCCTCGAGGAGGGACAGACTGGGGCCTCCTGCACCGTGGAACAGGCCTCCGCCACAGCGAGGTTACTAGGCGGAAGCCTCCTCAGCGGTCTGTATAGAACTGGGAGGGACCAGGAGGAAAGGCCGAGACCGGCTTGGCCCGATGAGTGCGCACCTGTCCTCCGAAAGTCAGCGGAGCTCATCCAACTTTCCACGCGCGCTGCTCAAGAACTCGCAATCCACTGAAAAACAGGTGTCGACGAATATATGTCATGAAGTGGGCCAAGACACGTCAAACAATGATCATGTTGATCAGTAACAGAATACTTGATGGCCACCACGGGCACCGATGCATGGGAGGCTGCCCGTTTTCTGTGACTTTTTGCACACCGTGACTAGACATGATCAACGACAAATAAAAGTACAAATAGACTCAATCCGCTGTGAAACAATAAAAGAACAGTCTTACCAGTCAGTGGCATTGAGTGGGTGGTGAAACGGACCCAACAGGATTTGCTTCTCGACACGAGATGAAGGCCGAGCTGCGATGGCGAACTTTTGAAGAGAGCTCCACACAAGGTACTACCTCTACAGTGGGAGGCGAACTGGTGGGAGGTGGGGCCGACACCTAATGGCCAACCTGCGGCGCCACACAGTGCATTGGCCTCGAGGCGGTGTGTTGATGCCAGGCTCCACCCATCCAAAAAAAAAAAAGAGCTTCTGCGGGTCGTGACCTCAAACCGACTATCCAAGTGTGATGAATGGGTGAAGACTGACACAGATAAGATTGTGAGCTGTGAAACAGCTCACTTCCAGAAGCGTTCTGGGAGAGGGGGTTACAATGTTGGGAGCACAGCAAAACAATACATGAGCAACGCAATGCAGCACAATTACAAAACATAGCAGTGTGGTTAAGGTATGGACCGAGTGTTTTAGACAACTGTTCAGGAATACAATCCTAGGTAATGAAAGAGAGAGCAGCAAACAATTAGCAGTCAGGAACAATGCAATAACAGGAGTTAGAACAATTACAGCGCAATTCTAAAACAAAACAGTGCGTTACGGTACTGAGCTGAAGAGGGCACCAGGACAGGCATCAAAACCTAGATTGGGGCCGGCCCAGCAGTTGAATTTCCGCTTAGAACGCCAGTGACCCGGTTCGAAACGAGCCCGGGAGCTGTAGAGCCAGCCGGGGAAGGAGGTCTGAGCATCCTATGTACAGCCCGCTCTCCGGGAGGGATGGTACCTGACCCGGTGCCTGGGTGACCCTGAGTAGAGACTCGAGGTACAGCAGGCCTGGGGACTAAGAGGTAGGCGTGTTGGACGTTGGCACTTATAGTGCCTTGATATCATGGGCACACAGCATTTCAGAAAGCCAGAGAATACCCACTGCCTCCCAGTAGATGGAGCACCAAGGTCCCGACCCTCAATGCCCCTGCCACCTCTGGAGACAGCATCCCAAAGTAAAAAGACACGACAGGTGAAAGAGCCCTCACCATGTACCTGGCTGGGGGTATAACCATGGCTCCATGGGGATGGACTGCTCTGGATGGTGGACAGGCGGCGAGGGCATAACAGACCAACAGGCGACTCCTGAAGAATGGGAGAGTGGAGGCAGAGGAGGAAGAAAAAAACCTAGATTGGGGCAAGCAGGTGTAGCAGCAGCCTGAGAGCATGACAACTCCAGAGGAGGCAGATTAAAGTTGAAGTGCCATGAAGACAGGCTGAGCAAGAGGAGGGAAGTGCTTGTAGGCCCATGGGGAGGGGCAGAAATGAGATGAGAGCGGAGTTGGGAGGGTGATGACTCGAGGGTGGGGAGGAGGAGAGGCCGCCTAGCAACAAATAACTTTCAGGGCCCTGCAAGAGAAGCAGGACTGGACTGCTGGAGAGGGAGGATGAAACTGGGGCAGGAGGGCAGGAGTGAGACAGGTAAGAGAGTGGAGAGGTCGATGAATTGAGGGTGGGGGAGAGAGAAGAGAAAGGGAAAGGGAGCCTAGAATCAGAACCCTTCAGGATACAGAGAAACCTTGCGTAAGGGAACTGAGAAAGGTAAAAGAAGCGGGAGGTAATGAGTTAAGGGTGGGGAGAGAAGAAAAAGGAGAAAGTGGAGCCAAGAATCAGAACCCCTTCAGGATGCAGAGAAACACTACCGGGGAACTGGACTAGGCAGCAGTGAGAGAGGATACATGTGCATACTTTCTTCTGCAGGTTCACCGCTCAACTTTCCCTTGCTCAAGTCTACTTACATCTGAACGTTACGTTATCTAGATCCACTGGCAATCCTCCAGGGCTGCTCTGTAGCTTGCCTTACTGATGGCAGCAGTGGCCCAGGTTGGAATTGAAGGGTGTCAGGGTTCTGTTTTCTCTCTCTTTCTCACACTCAATTAAAATTAACTTCTGTTTAATTGACTATACAACTGCTGTCAAATCCCACAATGTCAAAGTACTTTGTAACTAGTTATATTGGCATGGTAGAAAATATTATATCCCTACACTCAGCCAGTTATAACTCGGTCATACTTAGGCCAATTTGGCATGCACACCTTTGTGGCAGGATCTCAGTTCCACCAAATGTTGTAACAATTGGTTGAGTGTTCCTTAGTTATAGGCTTTAAAAAAGGTTTTAAGATTTTTATTTTGCTCACAAATTATTAAAATAAGCTATGCACAGAAAGAAAAAATACTTACCATAGTAATGTTGTTTCTTCTAATGGAGTCTTCTTGTATTCTGACTAAATGCAGCTAGCCACAGCACTTGAACTGCCCCAAGAGTAAGAGTTAACTCTATGCAGAAGCATAGAACATTGAGCTTGAGCTCGGTTTTCAAACCTCTGTCTCTTGCACTCTGAAGTGTAACTGTCAAATTATTATGAGCACTAACTAATGAAAGTAATAGGTGGAAATTATTTCAACTCTGCAAGCCAAATGGCTGAGACAAATTGTTTTTGGGGTCAAAAGACTCAAGTAGAGAACCCCAAAAAGAAAGCTAAATATAAAACCAAAGTAGGTAGAGAGCTAAAACATAACTAAAACCCATAAGATAGGGCAAGCCAGTACACCTCTGGGTGCAGCACTGTGCCTGCCCACTCACATCCCAAAACTACTGGGTTCTAGGAGGGAGGTAGGAGAACAGAATACAGCAAGACTCCATTAGAAGAAACAACATTACTAGAGTAAGTAATTTTTCTTCAAACAACATGAAGTCTTGCTGTATTCTGACTAATGCAGACTACTAGCAGTACCTCCTTGAGGAGGAAGTCATAGAACCCTCTTTGGGAACAAGCTCTACAGCACAGCTGTAAAACCTAGCATCACTTCTAGACTGACTGTCCAGAGAGTAATGCTTGGTAAATGTGTGAACAGTTTTCCAAGTGGCTGCTTTACAAATTTCCACTAAAGGTATATCCTAGCTGCTGCGAGCAAAGGAGCTATACCCCTGGTAGAATGAGCCCTCAGGCCTGAGAGAGGTTCCTTCCCAAATTTTGAATAGCAGAACTGGATACAGGAGACAATCCACCTGGCAATAGTTCTCTTGGTGGCTGGTTTGCTCTTTCCCACCTCACCATAGGTGAGAAATAACTGAGAACATCCATTCCTATAGGCCTTAGTATGCTCCACATAGTAACCAAGGCACTTTTCACATCGAGACTGTGTAATCTTCTTTCCCAGAGGAAGAATGGTCAGTAAAAACACAGGCAATGTCACAGATTGGTTCAGATGAAAGTCTGAGACCACTTTGGAAAGAAACTTTCTGTTAGTTCAAGGACCACCTTATCCCTGTGAAAAGAAATATAATCAGGTTCCACTGACAATGCCTGTAACTCCCTGACCCTCCTGGCAGAGGTAACGGCTACCAGGAATACAGTTTTCCATGTCAAGTATTTCAGCTCTGAGGATAGATGCTCAAAAGGGGCTGCATACGCTGTGCTATACAGATGTTCAGATCCCAAGAAGGGTAGGGGCTTGAAAGGAGGATTAACATGCATCAGACCTTTGAAGAATTTCTGGAAAACTGGATGAGAGGCTAAGGAAGAGCCCTTCCAGTTGAAAGGAAGGCAGACACAGCTGCCAAATGCACCTTAAGCGTAGTGGGTCAAGGCATAAACTATTAAGATGCACCAAATAGTCCAATACAGTAGCAATGCCAGCTAATTCTGGCTGAACAGGTACCTGGGAACACCAAAACCATATCTTTCCACTTGGAATTGTAAGTTTTTCTGGTAGCAGGTTTCCTGCTAACCTTAGAATATCCAAAACCGATTGAGAAAGGTTTAGATGTGCATATTCTAACTCTTCAAGAGCCAGGCCTTGAGCCTGAAGATTTGAGATAGAGGATCCTCCCTGAGAGGATGTCAGAAGATTGAAGTGTCTGGGAAGACACAGAGGCCTTGTCACTGACAATGACAGTACTAAAGGATACCATGGCTGTCTGGCCCAGTCTGGTGCCACTAGGATCACTCTGCAAGGCTGAGATCTGGTCTTGATCAGAAACCTGAAAATCAAAGGGAAAGGAGGAAATGCATACAGGAACATGCTTGTCCAATCCAATAGTAGAGCCTCCTGGTGTACACAGCCCAGTAGAGGAGGCCTGTAACAAAAGAGAGGAAGTTGATGATTGTCCGGGCTGCAAAGAAATTTATCTGTGGAGTCCCCACCTGTTGAAGATAACCTGAAGGTCCAGGGATTCAGAGTCAATTCGTGATGATCCTGAGAAATTCTGCTGAGAGCATCTGCTAAGATGTTGTCCTTCCTGGCAGGTGTACAGACACCAGGGAAGCGTGAAGGGAATAAGCCAGAGACCATACCTTCATGGCCTCCGTGCACAAGGCCGAGGACCGAGTGCCTCCTGCCTGCTGATGTACCACATGGTTGTGGTATTGTCTGTCCTGATTTGTACTACTTTCCCCTGAACCACAGCTGAGAATGTCTGCAGAGCTAGAAAGACAGCCCTCAACTCCAGAAGGTTTATGTGAAGGAGGGACTCCTGGTGAGACCAGGTTCCTGAGCTGTAAGCTGGTCCAGATGGGCCCCAGCCTCAGGAGAGAGGCTGCCCATGGTGAGAATCACTGAAGGAGCCTGACTGATGAATGGGACACCTTGCCCAAGGTTGTCCTCCTCCAGCCACCACTGGAGTGCCTGAACTAGAGTCTGGTACACTAGAACCAATTTGGAGAGAGGATCCTTTTCTGAGACCAGTAAGATCGGAGATGAAACTGAATATCTCTCATCTGAAACTTGCTCCCTGGACCACAGCTGTGGAGGCTGCCATGTGGCCCAGTAACTGAAGAAAATGTCTGGCTGGACGAGAAACTAGAGGTTAAAAGAGGAAGCCAGAGTGACTAGAGACTGAACCCTTGAAAGAGGAAGAATGCTCTTGCCTGGGTCGTGTCTATGTCCACCCCAATGAAAGGGAGCAGCTGAGTTGGTTCCAGAACCGACTTTTCTAGGTTTAGAATGAAGCCAAGGACTCCAGGAGCCTTTGGCTGACCTCTAAAGCTGACTTGACTTGGCCTGGAGACTGACCTACTAGGAGCCAGTCGTCCAGGTATGGAAACAGAAGGATACCTTGTCTCCTGAGGAATGCTACTACTACTGCCAGGCACTTGCAAACACCCTTGGAGCCGATGTTAGGCCGAAGGCATGACTCTGAACTGATAATAGCCTGAGGGCAATTCGAACCTGAGGTAGTTTCTGTGGGAATGTCTGATGGGTATGTGGAAATAGGCATCCTTGAGATCCAGGGAGGCTAGCCAGTCTCCTGGTCTCAGAGAGGAAAAATTACTCCCAGAGTCACCATCTTGAACTTTGGTTTTGTTAAGTGTTTGTTGGGGTATCTTAAATCTAGGATGGGTCGCCACTCCCTGTCGTTTTTGGGGTAAGGAAGTATCTGAATAAAGTCCCTTTCCCTGTGGCAAAGAGGTGCTCTCTACTGCTCCGATGAGCAGAGAGAGGAGACGTTGCCTCTAAGGCCTTGTCTCCAAGGGGAGAGGGGGTGAAAGATCTTGTTCTCATTTTGGGAACCTTTTGAAACTGAGAACAAGTCCCTGGCTCACTACTTCCAGGTCCCATTTGTCTGAGGTAATGGAATCCAGGCCTGGGAATAGTGAGCCAGCTTGCCCTACAGGAATTAGGGAGGCAACCCTGACTGACACCTCAGGGTGTCTATTTGGCAGGGGCTTGGACTGAGTGGATGCTGGGTTCCTGGTCATCCTCGCCTGCCTCTTTCCCTGAAGAACCCCTCTGCTGGAAAGAAGAGGAAGCCTGGGCTTGGTGAAAAGGCCTGCCCTGCCAGCCCTAAACTGCTGCTTCTGAGGAGTGGCCTGCTTCTCTTTTGCTGCAGCACTCCTGTAGGTGGTCCTGTACTCATGCATCTTCTTCATGTAAGCCTCTGTTTGTTCACCAAACAGAGAGTTACCAGTAAAAGGAAAATCCATGGCCTTAGTCTGGGTATCCTGTGACAGATTGGTACATCTGAGCCAAGCTAATCTCCTCATGGAGACAGATGTAGCCATAACCTGGAATGCACATCATTGAGTCAACAGCAGTGTGAAACTGGACCTTGATGCCTCGATACCATCTGCAGCCACCTGCTCCAGTTCCTTGGCTAGCTGGGAGGGGATTCTAGCCAGTTCCAGAATCGTATCCCACCTCGATTTCTGGTACCTGGCTGTATATGCCATATACAGTAATTGGCTTGTCTGAGTCACGAAGAGGATGCCAAGTATTGTTTCTTGGCCATGGCATCCACTTTCCTAGAATCCTTATCTGGGGGTGAGATGCTAGGGGAATATTAGCCTTATCACAGGCTGCAGCCTGCACTACCCAACATGGCTGCAATGAGTTGTAAGAAATTCTATTCCAGGACCTGACAAGGTATATCTCCTGTCCATCTTTTATCCACAGGAGGTATACAAGTTGGAAACTGCAAAATTTTTTGTGCCTGTTTCCCAGGGATTTATGCAGAGGATAGACACTCTCTTCGACTCTGGGACATCCATCATTTCCATGAAGTCAGGTTCCTCCTGATCCTGTTCAGCTTCTTCCACTGGGAGCTGAACAGTATTGGCCACTTCTTGTAAAACAAGAAATGAGAGGGGACTCAGAAAGTCTGGGAGGAGACACACTGGAAGGCCTGTCTGGGGAGATGTCAGGCTCATCTAGGCCTTCATCTTCCTTTTCATCATACTCTTCTTCTCCATCCCAATCGCTGTCTCAGAAAACCTCTGGATCAGTGTCAGAAGCACTATATCCAACCGAACTGAACCTCTATGAACCGTTGTCAGTTCGGTCAGCACCGACAAAGCAACTGAACAACAGAAATCGCTTTGTAATCTCCTCAGTGGGCGGACCATGGAAGTAGGATCTGAACCGGCTGATTTTCATTTCCTTTTGCTAGGAACCGATTCTGCAGGATAAGCTCCTTTGCCCGAGGAGGTGTCGCTCAGGTCAGTGGACACCCCCTCAGGTTCGGACCCCCCAATCGGCTGGCCATCCGGGTCAGGCGGACTTCTCGCCTCCTCTCCCTTAGCCTACTCAAACATTTTCCAGAGTGGCTTTGGGAAAGTTTTACAGATTTGGCAGTCTTCTTTGAGGTGGTCAAACAATAAACACAGACGAGGTTGAGGGTCAACCTTAGCAAAGCCTCCTTACACTCGGTACAGGGCTGAAACTCAGTGGGACCGGTTTTCTTTTGGGTTTCTCAGACATGCCGAAATACTGAAAAGTTACCCTTACCAGCTATTACCTAGGCAACTAAAACTGATCAGTTCCAACTGTGTCACGGGTCAGGTTAAAAACCCTGGAAATCGGAATTTTTTTAGGAACCGATGAGTACCAGAAACCACAGTAATATTTAGAAACAAGACAGAAATACAATGGGGTTCAGTTCAAACCGACCAACCAGAGATGAACCAAAGGCAAAAACAATTTCCACAATAATACAGCTACCTACTACTACCACTTACTGTTATGAGACAGAGGTAAGAAGACCAAAATAAAGCAGTTAGGTAAGACCGACCGATTTAAACTAATACTGAACAGAAGTGCAGGAGGAATCTCCGAGCGACTTCATAGTTAGGCGGAGTAAAAATCTGACGGTTACACTTCAGAGTGCAAGAGACAGAGGTTTGAAAACCAAGCCCAGCTCGACCCGAGCTCAACGTTCTATGCTTCTGCATAGAGTTAACTCTTTACTCTCCAGGGCAGTTCAAGTGCTGGGGCTAACTGCATTTAGTCACATACAGCAAGACTTCATGTTGTTTGAACCTGAACATTTCTGGTTAGATACACTCACAAAGGTATCACTATGGGTGTTTATAAGATATAAGAAAAATGTGGTGGCCACACATGCGCAAAAAAAAACCCTGCTTTGTATGTTTTCTGCAGAAAATGAAAATTGTGTACCTACCGTAATTCTGATCTTTCTGTGTATCTTCACCATTCATCACCTTTGGGTACTGGCCGGAGGTCATCATGACCCATGAGGAGCTTTTTCTTTTTTTTGTTTTGATGGGCAGAGTCAACTGCACCACCGCACTCTCGAGGCCGGGCGCACTGTGTGGTGCCCGTGGGTTGGCGCTAGGTGTTGTCGGACTCCGCCTCCCGCCAGTTCTGAGTCGCCAGAGTAAGAAAGGGTTGAGGGAGGGACAAGAAAATCCAAAGGACAGAGAAAGGAGAAAATATATCAATAAAAGGAGTAATAAGCGACTGAGAGGACAGAACAAGCTGAAAGAACTAAGGGATTGGGAAGGGGCCCCAATCTCTGGAAGTAGAAAAGGAAGAGGAGGGAGAGTGAAGGAATTTAGGGATAAAGACGTGAGGGGAAGGAAGGAACACACCCTGGACCCCTGACCTGTCTCCAGATTGTATAGGGACTGCAAAGGAGTAGCCAGAAGGCTAAACTGCCAGAATTCAAAGCACGAATCACTGGCAAAGACTCCAACATAAGCAGAATCGGCTATTCTGGAAGAAAAGACAGGGCACAGGAAATACCCCCAATAAATTTTTATGGTGCAAGAAATGCAGTTTTTAAATTAGAATTAAGGCTGTGTCCAAAGAACAAGGAAAATCAAAGTAAAGGTGATGGGAGAAGAGAGAGAGAACAAAGAGGAGGGCACTGTCGACCCCCACCCCATGGGGGTTGAGCCGAGGCACTGAGAAGAGTGTCCCCATCCAGACCACTCTCCTATAGAAAAATATTCCCCATGTGCCCATGTTTACCACACTCCCAACTAACAGAAAGGAGGAGGGTGAAAAGAGGGCACAGAGAGGAGGAGAACCAGAGACTGAGGCCCCAGGGGATGGAGGGTGGGATTGTAATGAATGGTGAAGATACATAGAAAGATCAGAATTACGATAGGTACGTAATTTTCAAGTCTTATCTGTGTCAATCTTCACCATTCATCACCTTGGGTGAGTGCTGAGCCTCTGAATGGGGTTTTAACCCTAAGGGACTGAGTCCCTTAGCTCTCAGTGGGTGACACACTAAGAGAGAGAGAGAGAAACCTTCATGGGTTTGGAGAGGCCGAGAGTGGGGAGAGTGTAATGGGGACCCCCAGAGAGGTAGAACATTGCCCCGACAGACGCGTCTCACCCTACGAGAGAAAAGATAGGTTCTCTGGTGAGCGGAGTTAATCACCATCACGCCAGGCCAAGGGTGACAACCAGGAGAGAGGCAGCATGCCGTCCGCCTAGTGCAGATTGCTGTCCCTCGACCCTGGTAGCTACCTCATTGGCGTCATCTGATGCCCTTGCTTAGTGCCTTGCTAGCTCCAAACCACGTGCAGAGAGTGCAATGGCTTGTCTGGTTTCCTCCGTGTCAGGCACTCCAGGCTAAGAGTTGACCCCCTCCCGTCCTGCGGGATACTGCAGGGTTCCATACTGGCGCCCATGTTGTTTGCAGTATATATGCTGCCCTTAGGAGACATCATCAGGCAATACGGCTTGAGTTTTCACTGCTATGCAGATGATACTCAGCTGTATATGTCCTTTGTGCCCAGACAGGTTGATGCTGTCTCAGTGCTAAATGACTGCCTTTCTGAGATTAAAGACTTGATGAGTTCAAGTTGGCTGAGATTGAATCAGATAAGACTGAAGTGCTGGTCATGGAACCAGGCCACCCTAGTGGTGGTGCTGGTGCTGGACACAAGTCGGGTCTTTGGCTTGATGGTGTCCAGCTCACCACCTCGATCAGGTGCATAACTTGGGCGCTGTTCTTGACGATGGCTTGACCTTGAAGTATCAGTTGTCAGCTGTCGCCAAGTCCTCATTTTATCATCTGAGGAACATTGCCTGGGTGAAACACCTGATTCTCTGGGCCACCTTCCAACACTGGTCCATGCCTTCATTACACCTGCCTTGACTACTGCAATGCTCTCTACCTGGGGCTATCTGGGTTGATATCCATCGCATAAGCTAGTGCAGAACGCTGCAGCCAGGTTATTGACTGGTACTTCTAGGTCCAGTCATATTACACCTGTACTGTGCGAACTGCACTGGCTGCCAGTACAGTGGCGAACACCTATAAGGTAGGCTTGATTACCTTTAAATCCCTACACAAACAGGGACCAGACTACCTCAAAGATCTTCTGACTCCCTGTTCCCCATTCAGCCCTCTCTGATCCGCTGACGAGGATTGCTGGAGACTCCCAGGGTCCATCTAAGAACATCTGGAGCCTATGCTTTTCTTTTCAGCACTGACCCTGTGAAATTCTCTACCTCATCAGTTAAGAGACTACCTGACCATTAACACTTTTAAATCTATGTTGAAAACATATCTTTTCTCTTTGGCCTTCCAGAATTAACTGAATGACTTGAATTAGTTGATTTTAGATGTTTTTATTATTTGTTTTACTAACTGGTTTTATACTCTGTGCAGTGCCTTGGCTTTGAAAGGGCTATAAAAATAAAGACTGATTGATTCATTAATTTACACTAGGGCAGGTTGTCTTCAAACCTGTTTTTACTTAACACATAGATATTTTCACAATAAGACTTTTAACATTATTTACTATGTATTGGCAAGGCAAGGCAGGGCAAAATTTATTTAAAAGCATTTAATCCCAGAGCTTCTAAGCCGTATAAAATTTTAAAACAAACATGTAAACATAATAAATATACAATATACACACAATAAAAATACAGAATCTAATAAATCAAAACATTACCATAAATATCAATCTATCAAATGCTTTGAGAAAAGAAAAGTTTTCAACTGGGCCTTAAAGATGTCTACTGTGGGGCTTCCTGATCATGATTGGCAAGAATTCCCACAGAACAGGAGCCCATGACACTAAGCGCTCTATCGCCAGCGGATATCAACCTAGTTCTGGGAATGGCCAGGAAGCCACCACTAGAGGAGCGAAGAGTGCGTGAGGAGGGCAGGTAACAGAAGGTCTGACAGGTAACCAGGGCCCAGCCGGTGTAGTGCCTTATAGGTGAGAAGACCCACCATAAGAGGACTCTCCACCTGACTGGCAGCCAGTGCAATTCGCATAAGACCGGTGTGATATGACAAGACTTCTGCTGTCCAGTCAACAACCGGGCACCTCGTTCTGCACCAGCTGCAGTCTGCGGAGAGATCCTCCTGTGACCCCGAGATAGAGCGCGTTACAGTAATCAAGCCTTGATGTGACTAATGCATGTATCAAGGTAGGGAGGTCCAGAGGCGGAACAAGGGCTTAATCCTGGCAATGTTTCTGAGATGATAAAACAGGTACAGACCATGGAGGATATTTGAGCCTCCATGGTTAAGTCCCTGTCCAGAATCACCCTCAGATTTCGCACCCAAGAGGAGGCCTTCAATGACACAGTTCAAGAACAAGCCCAGTTTCTGTTCAGAGGCGTCCTATCACTGGACTCTGTTCGCTCCTACCAATACCTCCGTCTTATCGGGTTTAGTATAGCACCAGCTGGAGGCCATCCAGTCGTTAATCTCGGCCAGACAGATGTTTAGCACATCCACAGCATTTGATGTTCCTGGGGCAAAGGAAAGATATAGCTGAGTATCATCAGCACAGCAACGAAAACTCAGACCATACTTCCTAACGATCCCACCCAGAGGCAGCATGTACACTGCGAACAACATTGGGGCCAGTACCGATCCTTGAGGAACTCCACAAAAGGAGACTGAGTGTAGATGAGGAATTCGCCATCATAACCCGTTGCCTCCTGTTGGTAAAAGAACTCAAACCATTTGATGACAGTTCCGGTGAGTCCAGTGTAGGTCCCTAGGGCGGACGAGCAACACACAAATGGTCCACAGTGTCAAATGCTGAACGGAGATCAAGGGAACAAGAATTGTCTTGTCTCCCGGATATCTTAGCCCTGAGGAGATCATTTTGCACCCGAACAAGTGCGTGTTTCAGTGCTATGTCTGGCACGAAAAGCCAACTGGAAGGGTTCATACAACTCGTGAGATACGAGGTGCTCTTCCAACTGAAGCGCTACACTTTCTCAACAACCTTCCCCAAAATGGAAGGTTGGAGATAGAGTCAGTAATTTGCCTTGATCTCGGGTCCAAAGATGGCTTCTTTAAGAGGGTCTCACCAGAGCCTCCTTCAAGGCATCCGGAAAGACACCCTCAGAAAGGGAACACCGTCATAATCAAGGCAAACACTGGGCCAACAGAGTCAACACATCTCATTAAGAAACGTTGGCACGGGTCAAGTTCACAAAGGTATGCTTCATATTGGTTGCTACCTCGATAACCTCACTAACCTCCACTGGTCTAAACTCTCCCCAACCAGACGGAGTGCACTCAGAACACATCAGGCGATCACTGCCAGCTATAACATTGCTGGCTGAGGAAGCCACCACCGTATCGAGGATACCCTGTCCAAAAAGAACCGAGCGAATTCCTCACAGTCTATGTTGGAAAAACCTCCCGGCTCTAGATAGGCAGGATGCAAAAGTGTATCCATGGTCTGGAAGAGTAAGGCCGGTCGGTTCTTCCGCGGCAATCTCCCTAGACAGAAACACTGTCTTCTAACGGTTGATTGCCTCCTGATCGCACTCATAATGGGCATGCAGGACCAGTTTATCCGCTTCCAGACGGGATCTCCTCCAGCAGCGCCAATCTCCGACCCATCTTCTTCATCTCCTGAGCTCACCATCAAACCATGGTGACCTCAGGCACGGTGCCCTGGTCGTGACACGGACAGGTGCGAGGGAGTTAATGGTGTCGATAACACCCTATTATAGGTGTCAACTGACAGCAACACCTCCCACGCATGCATCACCCACACTAGACAATTTTGGCGTCCGCCAAAATACCCTCAGGGGTCAAACCCCGCAAGGGCGACAGCTAATCATCTCGACAGGGGAAGGGCTTATGGCGGAGCCCCAAGCGTGAACTGCATCATGCAATGATCGGACCAGAGGACCGGATTGATCCTGAGATCACTAATCTCAAGTCCCAGTGAGAACACCAGGTCCAGCATGTGGCTATCCTGTTGAGTCGATGCAGTAACAGCCTGCATCAGACCTAAGGAGGACATAATCTGAGAAAACTCATGGCTATATCTATGATTCATTATCGACCAAACATTGAAATCACCTAGAAAAAACATCTGGGATTCCAACGTTCCGCTGCAACGAATTCATATTTCCTGCAGGAAATTCCCATTGGCCCAGAAGGGCGATAAATGAGAAAAATCCTGCAACCCGCATCAGGTCCTCCACGGATGGCCACACATTCAAAGGAACCGGAGTTCTCATTGGGTGCACGGTGAAGGTCAGGGCTGGATCTAAAACAGATAGCTACACGCCACCCCTGCGTTCCACTCTGGGGCAGTGCACTCTGGTATCCAGGAGGGCCTGCATCATCTCCCACCCAGGTTTCCATAATACAAGCCAGATCGACCTAAGAAATCAAGGCAGCAATAATTGCTGTCTTATTTCTGATCGATCTGGCATTACAGAGCACTGCCATCAGGGGATTTGGGGTGATGCAGCCCCATAAGTTACCTGGCCACCTGATCTGGTGGACTCCCTGGGATGGGCACCAACCACGCCTGGCCTCTCCCATGTGCCCATCGCAACCCAGGCGCCTCCTAGACCTGACAACCTCAATCCTCCCACCACCCATACATGGGTTGTTTGACAATGCACTACCACCGCCATCTCTTCCAATCCCTACCTCCCAGCAGCGTCTGACAGTGATATCTGAAACTGGAGGGGGATAAAAGGCACAGGTCGGCAACATCGAACTATCATAAATAATTCTAGCCCCTTTAATCCTGCCATATAGCCCATATGCATCTAAAGTACAAATAGTTCTTAATTATCAAAATTTAAACAATAAACTATTTAAACCTAAAATATCCGCCTGGCCTATTCAATCAACAACAGATATTACCAATAACTAAAATCATAGCGACACTGCTAACAATAGTGCCCTCAATTTAGCTAATTTTCAGCCTCAATAGTGAAATACAGCAGTAGACTGTTTAGCTATAACATTACTTTTAAAGGCATACAATAAAACAAAAACACATAACCTTTTCTTCTGTGTCAGCTAAACATTTTCGATACTGAGTGGCGCAGCAATTTAAAGGATAAAATCCCACCCCAGGACACACAGGTCCTAGCTCCCCAAGTCACTTCTGGCAGAGTCAAAAGCACAGACCTGCTGCACAGCCTCTCACGCTGTACAGGTCGTGCAGTCCAGGAAGCACTCGGATAAGCGTCCAGAACAAGGAGCTTACTGTCAGACACCTCCAGTAATCCCAACCACTAATGACACAGTTCAAGGCAGTTAAAAGCACACAGACAAACCGCTTGCGAAAACAGCCTCGACAATTTAAAAGGATAAAATCCCGCCCAGGACACTCAGGTCCTAGCTCCCCCAAGTCATTTCTGGCACAGTCAAAGTTTATTGTTTAAACACGCTACTGACACCTCAAAGAAAACTTTGAAAAACATAATAATTAGGTAAAACTCTGCTTGTATTCCATATATATTCTAGATTTCTCCTCCTCATTATTTATTATTGAGGAAATGCACATGAATACATGATTTTATCCCTTACAGTTACTTTAAAGTTAATCTGTCTCTATAGCTTACCCTACTTAAGTCATAATGCTCTGTTGTAACATCACAATCTGTTGCCATGAGAGCAACTGTGATGTCACAAGCAGTGCATTATGACCTCAGGTAGGGAGACAGAAACAGATGAACTCTTCAGGAGCAAAAATTCTGCTTTATGCAAATGATCTCAGCAATAAATAATGGGAGGAGGAATAAAGAACTAATGTGAAATACAGGCTGAACTTTATCTAAATATTATTTGTTTGTTACAGTTCTCCTGAAGGTGTCCGCTGCTCTTTAAGCTTATTTATTTATTTTTTATTTAGTATGCTTTTTGCTGCATCTGACTGTCAGTGTCCACGCTGGTCATGGACCCCTATACCTTCACCTCCGGATACGCCTGCACTCTACCAGTCACCCTGGCTTTTCCCCAGAAGGTGAGGTTGCGGCACTGACCCCTATCAGTGCTGGCTTCAAGGCTAATTGAGGCCTGGGGCAGAGCTTCATGAAGATGGCCAGGCACTGGATTTTTTCTCCCTGTAAGCAGGGGCAGGGACGTGCAATGATGACCAGTATCCACTGTGACCCTGAATTCAAGTAGGCATGATTGCTTGAGACAAACCCAGCCTCCGCTAGTCCGCCACTGCACCAACTACACACGCCCCGGAGAAGGAGAACAGTCTGGGGACACTTGATCCCCCGCCGACCCTCCGACATCCTATCCCGAACCCCGATCGCCAGCATCGCAAGCGGAAATCCTACCGCTGCACCAGTGAGCCGTCTCTTTAAGCTTATTTTTCCTTGTGGTTTTAATCACTGTCATTTACTAATGCTAGCACAGACATACACAGACGGTTTTAAAATGAAGCTTCAGTTGACTTATAGCTTTTCTCAGGGAGTGAGCGTTCAAGTCAGTGACATTTGACCTTGTGATAGCTTTCTTTTGTTGGAACTTTTGCTGTCTTTATATGGGTATGTTGTTTTTGGAATGCAGTTTTAACCAATTGGGTCCTTAACAACTTTTCATCTGTTTTGTATGATCTGGGTTTTGAGAAAGTATGTTCTTCTGAAACAAATGCCAGTGTTTTCTGATGAAGGATTCTGCAAAATGTGAAAGCTAAAAGCACCTGTGTTCTTTGTAACAACTCTGTTGGTCCAATAAAAGGTATCAAATCATCTGTTTCTGCGGATCTTGTGTTACAAGGACCAATAAGACAACAAGTTTTCTGTGGCTTCACGGTTTCAGAAATGTTAGGATGAACTTATCATTACAGTGCCCACGGTTCTGAAACCATGAAGTGACACAGTAAACTCAAATTCTTGTTCCATGAAAAGGAACTGCACAGAATGTTGTCCATACAAAGAAAACAATACAAAACACAACTGACAGCTTCTGCTTTTATTCAGGCACAGTTAAATAGGGATCTTTTAGAGGTATAAATATAATTTATAAAAATAAGAGATTTCAAACAGCAACACATAAGTAATCAATTCCTGTTCACTTTAAATTAGGCATGGCAAGAGATGAGCAAAGTGGTCTGGTTTAGAATTTCACTTAGGTGGCATAGTAATTTACAAAACTGAGGCTGTTTAGAAGTGCAATGGGAGTTATACCAAACAAATGTAAATATCTCTAAAAACATACAAGTTACAGATAAAAAAACAGTACGAAAGTTGCTCAGGACAAACAGACCTATCAAATGAGCCTATTCATTAAGCTGCACTAATCATATTTTTTAAACTATGGCCATCTGATTACCTCAATTTTCATTTTTCATAGGAGTTATGCCAAACAAATGTAAATATCTCAAAGTATACGCATTACATAAACCATAAGTATGAAAGTTGTTCAGGACAAAATATCTTTCCAATGCGCCTATTCATTAAGCGACACCAATTATATTTTTTAACTATGGCCATCTAATTACCTGAATTGCCATTTTTCTTCACAATTTTCACCTTTTGGATGACTACATTTAAAACATCTAATGAATTCAGATTAGTGACTACCCTCATTTGAAAGGTCATTCTGTCCTGAACAACTTTCACACTGGTTGTTTTTGTGCACCTTGAATAGTTTTAAAGATATTTAGATTTGTTTGGAAGGTGTGCACATTTGCTCTCAGAGAAAAGCAGCTTGGAGTTCTGTGTCCATCATTCTAAAAGAAAGAAGGAGTATTTTTAACTGCCATAAGGATTTGCAGTTATGGATGGATACACTGAAAACTACTAAAAAATGTGTTCCACGGAAACCCCTTTTTCCAAGCTAAAGCAAGATGGCTGTGGGCAGAGAAAGCGATGCAGTTAACCAACCATTTGAACAGGGTCTGTTTGGAAACTGGTGCCACATGAGTCTTGGGAGCAAATGAAACAAACTGATCCATTTTCCAAAAGGAAGCTGTGCGATTCAGATAATAATGAAGCGTTCTGTGAACATCAACAGTATGCAACAATGCTTCCCCGATTAGAGTACTTGGGTAGTAGACTAGCAGGAGGATGTCTTGATTTAGGGTAAACCCTGACACCACCTTGGGCAAAAATGTAGGATTTGTATGTAAGTACACTCTGTCCTTATGAAAAACTAAATACGGCTCTTTAAGCATCAGAGCCTGAAGCTCTGAAAATTCTTTGGGTGGAATAACTGCAACTAAAAGTAATACTTTTCATGACAGAAAGCATAGCTCACAATCTGCAGCTGGTTCAAATGGGGAGCATGAGCTTCTCCAACACAAACAGGAGATTCAGTGAATGGACTGGATCTCGGTTAGGAGGTTTTAAGTGCAAGATACCCACAAAAGGTATGGGACGCGTCCAACTGAGTAAGGGGTTTCCCCTCCACCAGTATGTGGTATGCCGAGATGGCAGACAGGTGCACCTTAATGGAGGAGTTGCTCAGGCCCTGCTCACATAGAGAAGAGATACTCAAGGATAGAGTTCAGAGAACAAGGAAAAGGATTAAGCAGACAAGCGGTAGCCCACAGGCAAAATCAGCTTACCTATAGCACAAGTGGCTCTAGTGGAGGGTTTCCTGGCTGCCACCAAGACATCCACTACCTTGCAGGAGACCCCATATCTGGCCATCGATAGGTCTGCAGGAGCCACGAGGAAAATGCAGGGACTTGAGATCCGGATGGATCAAGTTGCCCGGTCTTGGGAGAGCAGGTGCAAGGCCAGAGGCAGGGGAATTGGAGGTTCCACTGCCAGCTGTCGGTAGTGGGAACCAAATCTGCCTCGGCCAAAAGGGGCGATGAACATCATCTCTGCTCCCTCTGCCTGTAGCTTCAGAAGTACCCTCTGTAGCATGGGAAAGGAGGAAGGCAGAGAAACCTCCTGTTCAATAGAGGGACATTCACGTCTCACCAGAAAACTCCAGGCCCTGGATGTAGTGAGCAGAAACTGGGTAGTTTTGCGTTGAGGGAATGCAAAAGGTCCAACTCTGGATGGCCCCATCTGTCGAAGACCTGGTCTGCTACCGACTGAAGGAGCTCCCCACTCGTGAGCCTTAAACTAAGACCTGCTAATATTGTCGGCCAAGACGTTTTGGACACCTGGAACATGAACAGCGGTGAGTTCAAGGCAGTGTTCCAGTGCCCAATACCAGATCCTCACTGCCTCCCTGCAGAAGGGGTAGGAATGAGTCCCTCCTGCTTGTTGATGTAAAAGAAAATGGACATGTTGTCCATCTGAATGAGAAGAGGCCCAGAGACAATTCCTCTTGAAAGGTCTGTAAGGCATTCAAGACTGCTCGCATTTCAGAATGTTGATATGGAGTGATTACTTGTCCGGTGACCAGGTCCCCTGGGTCTGATTGATCCCCAGATAAGCCCCCAACCGAGGTGTCTGTGGTCAGAACTCACCATGGGGGATCCTGCCAGAAGAGGACCCCTGTCAAAAGATTGGCGGGTCCTGCCATAAGGTTAATGTCCTGTGAACTGGGTCAGAGACCAGGACTACCTGATCTAGGCACGTCAGACCTCTGGTCCCGGCCTGCACCCTGTCGTCCACTGAGGGACCCTCATATGGAGGTGAGCCATGAGAACCGTTGGGATGGCTGCCACCATATGGCCAAGAGGTCTCAAGTAGATTCTGGTTGGGACTTGAGGAGCTGAGGGTACCATCTGGGCCTGAGCTCAGGCAATCTCCCCTGCCTGAGGGAGGAAGGCCTTGCCCTGGACCATGTCCAGGAATGTCCTGATGAACTGGAGTCTCCTGACTGGGCCATGGGGATGAATTGGGAATGTTCAGGGTGATCCCCAGCTCTTGGAAGAACGTAAGGGTGTCTCGAGAATGTGGACTAGATGTCCCCTCATGGGAGCTGCCAGGTGCCAATGCGTCTAGGTAGGGAAAAAGTAATGGCCATGATGTAGGTAGAGCCACAGCCACCACCTTAAAAGCACTTGGTGAAGACTCTGGGAGCGGAGGAAAGGCTGAATGGTAAGGCTCGAAACTGGTAATCTCTGCCCTGTAAGAGGAAACACAGGAACTTACTGTGGAGTGGGAAAATCAGAATGTGCAGGTATGCGTACTGCATATCTAGAGGGCAGAACCAGTCCCCTGATGGCGGAGGAATCAGACCTGGTAATGTGACAATCCTGAACCTTTGGTATTCTATGAATTTGTTTAGGAGCTGAGGTCCAGGGTAAGCTGAAGGTCCCAGGTCTTTTTGGGAACTAGGAAAAAGTGAGAATAATACCCTTTTCCTTGTTGAGCAGGGGACTGGCTCTATAGCCCGTTTTGCAGAAGGGCCTGAATTTCTCCTTGATCAGGGGACATGAGAAGGAGGATAATGGGAGGACACTGGTGGAGTATCTGGAGGCATCTGCTAGAACTCCAGAGTATGACTCTCTCTATGAACTGTAAAACCCAGAGATCTGATGTTATTTTCTCCAGCCCTCAAGGCGGAGGGAGAAGTGATTACCTATCACTTCCCCACTGACTCGGCTGGAGGAGGGGGTCTGGCAAGGAGTTATTGGGATGCTCCAAGAGTAGGCAAAGGTGCCTGGTAGGACTCTGTGGCTCGAGAGGCAGAGCTTCCAGGTGTCTGGGAGGTGTCCTTTCTTTTGAAGCCACCCTCTGCTGAGGCTGGTTTTGAAGCTGTTGTCTTGAGGGCTTCCAAAATGGCCGTTTTCTAGCCAGCCCGCCGGCACAGTGGTAGGGCTACCGCCTGGCGCCAGTGACCCGGGTTGGGAACGCACTCGGGCGGCTGGAGGGCCGGCTGGGAGGAGGAGGATTGAGTGCTCAGGGGCTGCTTTCCTCCCGGGCGGGGGTGGGATATGGGTCCGCTGCGATACCACCACCTGGGTGACTACGGGTGGAGGTGCAGCGAGACAACATATAAGGGTGGGAGGACATCTACTGGGAGCCGAAGCGTTAGCACGTCATGACGGCATTGCTCCATGGCCCTCTGGGCAGACGCCCTGTAGGCTGGGACTAGGAAGCGGAAAACTCTGTGCTTGGCTCCTGTAGATGGGACCCAGCCGTCCGAGATAACCCTTAACCAGGCTCCATAGATGGGGCTGGTGACACCTTCTGGCCATACTTGAGGTGTGAGAGGGACTAAGGAAGTCCCTCTCACTCCTGCCAGAGAGTAAACCAAGGCAGGATGGGGAAAAAGGCTAACCAGCTCTCAGAGGGGAAGGACCTGAGGCGGACTACGGGAATACACAGCCTAGGGATCCCCAAGAAAAGGAATCTAGTACAGCGAGAAGGGGCATAAAGAGAAAATATATATATAAAAAAATTGGCATTTTCTGAAGGGTTTTGGTCCCCTTTATACATTTTTGGACAGACCAAACAGACTTCCCGGACTCTTGGAGGCGATTAATCAGTTTTTCTGTCTCGCTCTCAAAAAGGACAGAGCCCTTAAAGGAGGTCCAGGATGCTCAACTGCAGATCCTGGGAGAATCCTGAGATGCATGGCGCCTGAGACAAATGCAGAAGCAGCTGCTTTGGCTGCCGTATCTGCAGTATGTAGAGGCACGCAAGATGTGAGGTGCCTACATCTGACCAATTTGGGGAGGTCCAGGAGCTCAGTTTTTGTGCAGAGTCTGAGAGGGGCCTGTGCTATTTTGATACCTTTCTCCCACAGGGCATTCTGGTACTGCACCGTGTGTGTGAGAAAGTTGAGGGATCTGATGGAGCAAGTGGAGGATGAATTGACCTTTTGCCCATCTGGTCAATGTATCTGGACTCCTGGTCGGGTGGCTGACTCTTAGGCTTCTTTGATCTATCATGAGCAGCCAGGCTCACCAACAAGTTCACTGTAGGGTGTTCCACCAGGAAAGGCTCTTCCCTAGGGGCTCTGTACAGCCTGTCCAACTTCTTGGAGATGGCAGAGGAGGTGGCAGGATGCTTCCAGGTAAGCTTGTCAGGTCCTGGAAGGTGTCAACTAAAGGAGAACACCATTAGAGGCTTGGACTCCTTCTGTCTCAGGTACTTAGCCAACCTCCGTCTCTCCGGTCCAGGTCTTTCAATCCGCCATCCGTTGGAAGCCTAGATGTGTCTCATGATGTACATTAATGTCGGCTCATCTGGAGGCAACCTGGGGTGTCCTTGTTATCTCATGAAGAACTCGACCTCTAGGAAGCAAATGGTCCGAGCCCAAGACACAAAACTACTGCTGGAGTCCACCAAAGAGGAGGACGAACACCTAGAGCATCGTCGGTTATGGGACCGACGACAGCTATGGGGCCGGCGCCTGCTGTGGGGGGGACCAGAGAAGGTGGTGATCAGACCAACGGGAGCATCTGTTGTGATGCCACTCTTTGTGCTGTGGTCTACCATGGTGTTCCCTCCGGGCTTGAAGTGCGGCTCTTGAGGGCAGGAGTCAGATGCTAGGCTCCTGACCCATGCTAAGGTCCGACTCAGCTCTGATTCAACGGTGACCGCCTTAGGAGGCAGCAGGCCCCTTGACCTGATTCCACCAAAAGGAGAAAAGTTCCTGGATCTGGTCTTTGGAGAACTGCGGGACCGATAAACCAGCTGGCAGCTGTGGAGCTGGAGTCGGTTTACCTTGACATCGGAGCACCTGATGTCAGGGTGTCCGGCGTCAGAGGCGGCAGCAGAGATGGGGATCCGATGGGTTGGTTAGGCACTCTCATCCCACCCAAGAACTTCAATTGGTGAAGAGTGGTCTTGCAAGGAGGGAGAAGGACCCTGATCAGACATCCGAGAAGGCGTGCCCATAGCGGATAGCTGCTTAGCAGTGATGAAGCAGCCGATGGCTTGGCGGGCCTGGGGCAGCAGCGCTGAGTCTGACACCTGCCCCTGATGATGGGGTGTCTTGCCCAGGCTTGCATGTGACCGTGCATAGGGACCATTTTGGCAGGTGCGGAGCGTTGCTGCCCTTCTTCTGGCTGGTCCCAGCCCTAAGGTGGAGGGTGACACAACTGGATTGGCCTTCACCTTAAGGGGCTTTGGTCGGGCCAAAGATCCTGAGTTACCCTCGCCTGATACCAGGGGACGGAAGGAGGTTTGATTACCGACTGCCGGAGAAACCGTCTGCAAGCCGGGAAGAGTGATCAAACCTCCGTGGGACGAAGCGGACAAATAATTTTTGTGCAGTGGAGA
Organism: Neoceratodus forsteri; assembly: GCA_016271365.2. Classification (NCBI taxonomy): domain Eukaryota; kingdom Metazoa; phylum Chordata; order Ceratodontiformes; family Ceratodontidae; genus Neoceratodus; species Neoceratodus forsteri. The sequence continues at coordinate 11,307,665 of CM057450.1, read as the reverse complement.
CTCCGAACGGAGCGAACCCGTGACTTTTCCTGTCCTTGTCCCAGTGTTTGTGCTTCCTGAATCCTCTTTTTTCTCTTTAGAAGTGGAGGAGGTGGAAATTGATGAGGACAAAGAAGGACTCTTCCTGCTGGCTATCTCTGCATCTCGGCAAGCTGCTTTTCTAGGAGGTGCACCTTAAGGGCCTTCTGATGGCGGATCCGTGTCTGGGAGTTGAGCAGCCCTGCAAGCGCTCACAGGCCATGGTGTTGTGGTTCGGGCCTAGGCAGAAGAGGCAGGCCTCCTGGCCATCCTTGACGGTAGCTGATTGCCGCAGGCACACTTAAATTTTCTATGATTCGTGGATGAAATGGATGACGCCAGAGAAGAAGACATGCAGAAGGGAAATAAATTTGACATTTGTCAAAAAGAAAGCACAGAAACGCTGAAGGCATGAAAGCGGTAGAACTGTTGCGAGAAGGATCGTCTGAGGAGCCGATGTGAATGTGTCGACGCAGGAAAAGAACTGAGGTGGGCTGGGGACTGCTCTTTTATACCACTAACTGACGCCAGGCGGAGTCAATGTCAGGGACGGTCCCACTGAAGACTGCTACTTAGAAGGTTTCCGGGGTCCTGGCACCTCGCTGCTTAGTCCTAATGGTTATTGCCTGCTGCAAGAGCTCCAACTCAAAGTAAGCTAGAACAGTTACATATCTACCATAACAGCAGATCTTTGAGATAATCTCTTCCTTAGGCCACCCCTTTGAACTACATCCACGTCAGTCTTAGGATTACACAGGAATGTTTGCTAGCCGGGACCGCCCACAACGATGCCACACATCAGCGCCTACATAAACACTGTCAGCCACATCTCTCTCAGTCCCCCCACCGAGATTCTGCTCGGAGGACTCTCTTCTTGGAGAACCAGCAAATTACACCCGCGCTCTGACATCAGGCAGATGCAGGCCCTGGAGATAGCGGACATGGAAATTCTAAGGCAGAAGTGGATCCCTTATTCCCCTACAGCTGATAAAAAGGGGAAGAAAGGAAGGCTGGCATGGCCTAAGGAAAAGATTCTCTCCAAGATCTACTGTTGTAAGTACATAACTGTTCTATCTTCTTTGTGGCTATCTCTTCCTTAGGCCACACCTTTGAAATGAGTCTAAGCAGTCCCAAAAGCCAACTGGGAGGATAGCGCAGTCTGTTCATGATAGTAGCCCTGTAGCACAGCAAAGTCAAAGCTTGCTCATCTACGAAAAACAGTGTCCAGACTTGTAATGTTTAGTAAAGGTGTGGACAGTACTCCATTAGCTGCAGTGCAGACATCAGCTGCAGAGACATTTCTAAAGCAAGCAACAGATGTGGCTGTACCCCTTGTGGAATGACCCCAACTACCAGGAAGTTCCTTACTGTACTTCCTATAACAGAACAGAGTACAATGTGCTTGCCATTTGGACAAGCACTGTTTCGACACAGGGATGCCCTCTTCCCAGGGCAAACTTAAATAGCTCAGAGGATGTTTGTTTTAATTTGCTGTACTTTTTCCAACCCCTAGGACCCACCACCATCAGACCAGCCCCATTTCCAGACCTGTCACCCACCCTCTGTGGACTTACCCGACTGGAGATTCGCTCTAGCTTACCCTCCAGAGAGGGGCCACAGGAGGGAGTCCCACCACTCACTGGAGCTGGTATGCTTCTGTCCTGGGTTTACACCCTGGCTTACTCCCCAGGGCAGGGCCTCGGAGGGAGCTCACCCTCCCGTTGGATGCTGGTATACATCCTTGGTGGTGCCACGGACAGTGGTGCAAGACCTGTGAGGTGGGCGGCATCCTGCATGGCCCAATTTGCCGCCATTTTTCATCCCGGAGGCGGGAAGTTTAATGACGTCAAGAGTGTGTATGCCAACATCTGTCCCACTCCCAACATAGTGCCAGTAGCTAGTCTCCTCCCTCAGCTGGGAAGTCGGTCGCTCACTGGACACTCAGCCCCTCTCCCGGAGAAGGGAGCAGTCCTCAGACACTCAATCCTTCTCTCCCGGCTGGCCTCCGACTCGGGTCTGTTCCTGACCCAATATGTTACCATTGCAGAAAGAAGCCCTACCGCTCTGCCAATGGGCTGGCTAGCTGGAGAGGACTTTCTTCAGTCCTTGGTATGAGCAATGTAGCACCTCAGGATTCTATGTACATCCAAAGTAAGAAGCAATGCTTCACACTGATTGGCATGCTCTGGATAATAAACTGGAAGGTAGATGGTTTGATTTAGTGTAAACTCACACATCACCCTTGGCAAAAATGTAGGATTAGTATGTAAAGACAATCTAACTTTATGAAAAATCAATTAAGAAGGCTCACACATTAGAGCCTGTAGCACTGAAATCCTTTGAACCAAAATGACTGTAACGAAAAGAAAAATTACTTACCATAGTAATATTGTTTCTTCCCAGTGATACTCAGGTACTCAGAACTCTTGCAGTGACCCTTTAGGATAGATCTGCCTGAAAGATGGAATATATGCAAATGATGGAATCTTTGCACATGCCGCTTTTCAAATGCTGCTTTCTACTAACTGCCTTAGTTCTAAACCCTCAGATTTCCTGGAAGCCTAGAAAGACAGGCCCACGAGGACTAAGTGTAATAATAATAATAAAACAATATTAATCATAATAATAATAATAATAATTGTAGGAACTCCTTAACAGCCAAAATGGCCTCAGACTGGACAGCATAACATATGAAAGAATACCCTGAATGTCAGAATCACCTGAAAAGGGGAACAACAATTAGTGAACATAATCACAACACATGTGCCAGAGTGTGGCACAGATACCACTGAGAACACACAGTGTTTTTAGGAGTGCAGAGGCTACTGGTTCTAGAAGGAGGGTGGGAGTTCTGAATACCTGAGTATCACTTGGAAGAAACAATATTACTAAAGTAAGTAATTGTTTCTTTTACCTAGTAACACTCAGATATTCATAACTCTTGCAGACTAAAGGCAGTACCTTTGGAGGTGGGCACAGAACCTATTTTGGAAACAGACTCTGCAGGACTGCTGTGCCAAACCTAGCATCACCTCTGGATTGAATGTCCAGACTTGTAAAGGTGTGTACTGTTTTCCAGGTAGCTGTTTTACAGACGCCCACCAGGGGAACATCCCTGGCAGCTGCTATGGTAGCAGCTGTGCCCCTTGTGGAATGGGCCCTCAACCCTGTTGGGGGCCCTTTCCAACCTCAGAGTTACAAGACTGGACATGCTGTACTATCCAGCAAGAAACTGACCTTTTGATGCTGGTTTACCCTTTCCCAATCCTCATAGGTCAGGAACAGCTGTTTTCTGTCCTGCCTATGGACTTCAAGTGGCTGTCAAGTAGTAGCTAGAGCTCTTTTGACATCCGGACTATGGAGTCTCCTTTCACCAGAACTAGAGTGTTCAGTGAAAAGACAGGTATGGTAATGGTTTGGTTCAAATAGAAATCAGAAACTACTTTAGGAAGAAACTTTCTATTTGTTCTCAGGACCACTTTGTCTCTGAGGAATGAAATGTAGTCCTATTCAATGTAGGCAGACTGGAGTTCACCACTTCTTCTGGCAGAAGTCATTACCACAAGGAAAAACAGTTTTCATGTGACATATTTCAAATGAGCTAAAGACAGAGGCTCAAAGGGGACCCAAGAGCCTAGCTATACACACATTTAGGGTCCCATGCTGGCACCAGTTCCCTGTGGAGGGGGTGCAAATGGGCCAGGCCTTTAAAGAACCTTTTGAACATAGGGTCTGAGCCAAGAGAAACATTCTGTCCAACTGAAATGCAAGCAGATGCTGTGCTAGTATCACTCCTGTGGCTGAACACCAACTAGAAAACCTTTTCCATTTTGCAGCATAGGTTTTCTTAGTGGAGGCTTCCTGTAACCCCTAAATGTCAAGACACTTTCAGAAAGATGCAAGCCCTGCATATTCTGGGTTCTCAAGAGCCAAGCTTTGAGCTTGAATGACTTGAGATTTGGGTACAGGAGCCTCCCTGGTTGGAGGTTAGTAGATTGTACCTCCGTGGAAGGGTATTGGTTCGGACACAGACATGGAGAGTAGCAGAGAGTACCATGGCTGCCTGGCCCAGTCTGCTGCTATTAAGATCATTGATGCTGACTGGGACTTGAGCTTGTGCAATGCTCTGTACACCAGAGGAAGGAAGGAAAAGCATACAGGTGCTTCCCTAGCCAATTCAGAGCCAGAGCATCCAGGGTTATTGTTCCTCCGATGTGGTGGTCTGCAACAGTACTGAGGAAGGTGGTGGTTCTGTGGGACGCAAACAAGTCTACCTCTGGGGTGCCCCACCTCCTGAAGATCACTTGCACCACCTGATGTTCAAGGCCCATTCATGATGGGCCTGGTTGATTTGACTCAGGGTATCTGCCAAGGAATTGTCCTTGCCTGGCAGATAAGAAAAAATTACTCACCTTAGTAATGATGTTTCTTCTACTGGAGTCTTGCTGTATTCTGACTAATGCAGTTAGCTCCAGTCTTTAAACTACCCCAGAGAACAAAGAATAAGCGTTCTATGCAGAGCATAGAATGCTGAGCTCAAGCTGGTGTCTCTGTCTGTTTCCTTTGAAATCTAACCGCAGATCTTTTACGAGCAAAAACTCACTAGCTACCCAATGTGGAAATTGTAAAATTTTATTAGCCAACTGAGAATAAAAGTTTTGGATTCCCAAAGGAAGACTCAAGTCAGGAAACCCAAAACAAAAAAACCTTCAAATAAGAACAACAAGATAAACATCCAAACAAAAAGCAGAGGGTATAAAAGCACCCCTGCGGTGCAACACTGCACCTGCCACCACTTCCCAAAAACAGGTTCTGAGAGGGAGGCATTGGGGGAGGTCAGAATACAACAAGACTCCAATAGAAGAAACATAATTACTAAGGTGAGTAATTTTTCTTCAAACAACATGAAGTCTGCTGTATTCTGACCAATAGTAGATACCAAGCAGTACCTCCATGGAGGAGGAACAGAACCTACTTTGGGAATAGGCTCTGAAGTACTGCTGTGCTAAACCGAGCATCACTCCTAGCCTGGATATCCAGAGAGTAATGCTTGGTAAGGTATGGACTGTTTTCCAGGTGGCTGCTTGACAAATTTCTAAGGAGGAACATCCCGCAGCAGCCAGGAAGCAGCTGCATCTCTTGTAGAGTGAGCCTCAGGCCTGAGGGTGGAATCTTCCCAGTTTCTCATAGTAGAATTGTATACAAGACACAATCCACCTGGCAATAGTTCTCCTGGTGGTAGGTTTGCCCTTTCCCACTTCTCCATAAGTAAGGAACAACTGAGGGACTCAAACCTGTGACCCTTGGTACGCCTATGTAGTAGCTAAGGCCTTTTAACATCTAAACTGTGTAGCCTCTCTCTCCTGAGGAGGAATGATCAGTGAAGAAAACAGGAAGAAACAGACTGATTCAAGTGGAAATCTGAAACCACTTTGGGCAAGAACCTTTATTGGTTCTAAGCACCACTTTATCTCTGTGAAAGGAGATAAAATCAGGTTCCACTGACAGGGCTTGCAATTCACTGATACGCCTGGCAAAGGTAGTGGCTACCAAAACACAGTTTTCCAAGTCAAGTACTTAAGCTCTGCTGAGGACATAGGCTCAAAAGGAGGTTGCATAAGTTGAACAATGCAAACATTTAAATCCCAGGCAGGGCAGGGTCTCTAAAGGAGGACTGGTATGAAGCAATCCTTTAAAAATGTATAGAATACAGGATGAGATAATAGGGAGGAAGACTTCCCACTGACAGAAAAGCAGAAACAGCTGACAAGTGTACCTTGAGAGTAGCTGGTCTGAGGCCTAGGCCATTAAGATGGACCATATAGTCCAGAACTGTAGGCAATTCAGCAGTATCTGGAGAAATATGCTCTTAGAACACCAAATGCTGAATCTCCTCTATTTGGAGTTATAAGTATTTCTGTGGAGGGCTTTCAAAAGCTTTGAGAATATCCAGAACCCCTGAGACAGATGCAAATCTGCAAACTCTAACTCTTCAAGAGCCATGCCTTGAGATTGAGAGACTGAAGATTGGGGTACCAAATCCTCCCTGAGAGGAGGTTAACAGGTTGCAATTCCTGGAAGAGATGGGGAAGATGGACTGCTAGAGACAGCGACAGGGGTACCAGGGCTGTCTGGCCCAGTCTGGAGCAATCAGAATCACTTTGCAAGGTTGAGACCTTATCTTGACTAAAACTTTGAACAGAAGGGGAAGGGAGGAAGGCATACAGACATTTCCTTCCCAGTTCAAAATCAGAGCATCAGAGGACTGAACCCAAGACTGGGGTTCTGCAACAAAAGATAGGAAGTTGGTGATTGTCTGGGGCTGCAAAAGATCTATCTCTGGGTGCCCCACCAGAAAAAATCACCTTCAATACCAGAGGGTCCAGGGACCATTCATGATAGCCCTGTGAGATCCTGCTCAGTGCATCCGCTAACACATTGTTCTTCCTGAAAGGTGAACTGCTATCAGAGAGGTTTGCAGGGAATAAGCCAGGGACCACAACTTCATGGCTTCTGTGCACAAGGCCATAGACCAAGTGCCTCCTGTTTGTTGATGTACCACATGGTGGTGGTGTTGTCTGTTCTAACCTGAACCACCTTGTTCTGTACTGACTGACAGAAAGCTTTCAGGACCAGAAAAACTGCCCTGTGTTCCAGGAGATTGATATGGAATAGGGATTCCTGAGGGACCACAGTCCCTGGGCAGTGAGGGGCTCCCAGATGGGCTCCCAGCCCAGAAGGGAAGCATCCGTGGTAAGGACACTGAATGAGACTGAGTGGCAAATGGGACCCCTTGCTTTAAATTGTCCTGATCCTGCCACCATTGAAAGGCTTGGATCAAGGTGAGTCACTGGGATCAGTTTGGTAAGGAATCCTTCCTCTGAGACCAAAAGCCCCCAGATGGAACTGAATGTCCCTCATCTGGATCTTGCCCTTGGACCACTGCCAGAAGCTGCCATGTGGCCCAAGAGCTGGAGGAAATGCCTTGCTAGTCGAGATACCTGAAGGCTGAAGGAAGAGGCTAGTTCTATAAGAACCCATGCCCTTTCCAGGGAAGAAAGGTTCTTCCTTTGACCATATCCAGCTCTGCCCTATAAAGGTAAGCTGGACAGGCTGAAAGGAAAAGTACATTACCTACCGTAATTTTGATCTTCTTGGACGAGTCTCCACCACTCATTCACACTAGTGGGATTGGCGCCAGAGGCACTAAGACCCATCGAGCAAACTTTTTGCTGGAGGGTCGGCGCAGAGACGCGCACGAGACACGGCCATGAGCAGCGGCCTGCTGTAATGCACCATCTCATGACGACCCTCCAACCGCCTCAGTACCTTTTTACCAAGGAGGTGCAGCGCAATAACGAAAAGGTAAACTCAACATTAAAAACGGACATAAGATAGTCCGTATGACCGTGTAAGAAGGGTCAGCAAAAGAAGTCCTCACGACCTAAAGATTTGAGGAGTGAAGACCAATACAGCGGTGAGCCTGGGGGATGGAGGGTAGGGTAGGAATGAGTGGTGGAGACTGTCCAAGAAGATCAAGAATTACGGTAGGTACCGTACTTTTCCTATCTTCCTGGACATAAGTCTCCACCACTCATTCACACTAGTGGGAGAGTACCAAGCTGATAATCCCCCAAAAGGCGGCAGGAAAGCCAGAGCTCACGCTGCCCAAGATAGAAGCCCATTAAGGATAGTTCTGCCGACGCGGAATGTCGCCTGGCATGAACATCCAGTGCATAGTGCTTAACGAAAGTATGCACTGAGCTCCAGGTAGCAGCGTTGTATATATCTGCAATTGGAACATTGGGCGGGACTTCCTCGCTAGGGATGCCGGGCGATCGCCTCTAGTAGAGTGAGCGACACCTACCCTCTAATTTAACTTGAGCCATGGAATAGCAATGACGAAGGCATGCCACTAACCATGAAGAGATACATCTAATAGCGACAGGTTGACCCAGCCGGTGTCGCTGAAAGAAACGAACAGTTGCTGAGTCTTCGAACATCCTTGGTTCTATCTAAATAGAACCGCAAGGTCTCTTAACATCCAAGGAATGAAGAGCCTCTCCTTCATTTTGGAAATTAGCAGTAAGGGAGTACCAGAGGTTGGTTCAGATGGAATTCTGACACAACCTTGGAAGAAATTTAGGATGAGTAATGGAGAACACCTTGTCCTTATGGAATACAGTATACACGGAGGGTCCGTAACCAGTGCATGTATCTCAGAGACCCTATGGCTGAGGTAATGGCCACCAGGAAGGCAGTCTTCCAGGTAAGAAATTTTAGCTCACAGGTAGCTAAGGGTTCGAAAGGCTTCCGAGTGAGCATGTCCAGCACCAGGTTAATGTCCCAGGCTGCAACTGGACGCTTAACAGGGGTCTGGTATGGAGAATCCTTAAGAAATCTCTTCACCATAGGTAACTGAGCCAGAGTTAAGGAAGAAACCGCTCATGGACGCTGAGATGGCACTAAGGTGAACTTTAACTGTGGAGTATTGAAGACCTAAGTTTGATAGGTCCAAAAGATACCCAGAACCTTGCCAGGAGGACAGGAAAAGGGATTCCAAGAGATTTGTACACCAGAGAGAAAACGTCTTCCATTTGGAAGCGACGTTTTCGGTGGCTGGCTTCGAGCAGCCAGAAGGATGTCTGAGACTCTACGAGAGACGTTGAACCGATTCACTTTATCTCTTCAGGAGCCAAGCATGAAGGTGAAGTGATTTCAGGTTGGGATGGACCAACGAACCCTGAGTCAGAAGACTGATTTGCAAAGGAAGTGGTCTCGGAGAGGCTGCCAACATACTGTTGAGTAGAGGAACCTAGTTGCCGAGGCCAGGAAGGAGCAATGAGAATCATCTTGGTCCCCTGAGACTCGAACTTGAGGAGTACTCTCTGGATTAGAGGAAGTGGTGGAAAGGCGAAAGAAAGCGCTTTGTCCACCGCAGCCTGAACGCATCCTGACAGAAATGCCAGGCCCTGGATTTCTGGAGCAGAAGAGAGGCAGTTTTGTGTTGAGTGGGGATGCAAAAGGTCCAGGTCTGGAGTCCCCCACTCTTTGAACAGGGACCGAGCTACGGCTGGATCGAGAGACCACTGTGAGGGTCTGCCTCCGTTCTGCTGAGGTGATCTCTAGGTCGCTTTGTATACCTGGCAGATAAACCGCTGAATCAGAGACTTGTGCTCCAAGCACCACTCCCACACCCTCATTGCTTCCCTGCAAGGGGATAAGAATGAGCACCGCCTTGCTTGTTGATGTAATACATCACTGCTTTGTTGTCCGTTTGAAGGAGAATGTTCTTGTGACAAGGACATCCTTCAGAGCTCGGATTACATAGAGGACCGCCTCATCTCCAGGACATTTAGTGGAGATGAGTTTGAACTGAGTCCATACACCTTGAGTGTGGAGGAGACAGTGAGCTCCCATCCCATTAGCGATGCATCTGTGGTGATGGAGATCTGATGATCCGGGAGCAAAGGGAATCCTTCCAGAGATTGCTCTCTTGAGACCACCAGGTGAGAGACCTTCAAGGGGCCCGTCACCTTGATGGGATAAGACTGGGGTGAGAGGTCAGACCACTGAGTGGAGAGCATCCACTGGGTGGTTCTCATGTGCAGTCGGGCCAGAGGGACAGTGAAGACCGAGGACGCCATGAGACCCAACATGCGTGCATCGAGAGAGCTGTAACCCATTGGTTCTCCTGATGTAACGGGCCATACGAAGATGTCGAGCTTCTGTCCTCTGGAAGGAAAGCCTTCGCTGAAGAGGTGTCTAGAAGCCCCTATGAAAAGGAGCCTCTGGGAGGGTTGCAGTTGAGATTTTTTCAAATTCAGCAGAACTCCCATGGACGTGAGAAGACGTAGAAGTCGCTTGCACGGCTTCCAAAGTCCCTGGCGGAAGGGCTTGCTAGAAGCCAATCGTCCAGGTAGGGAAACACTGAGTCCGACTTTCCTGAGATGCTCCGCAGAACTGCACAACACTTGTAAAACTCATGGGCGCCGAGGATAGCCCAAAGGGCAGGACTCTGAACTGATAATGCTGACCCAAAGCTACAAACCTGAGGAATTTCGGTGGGTCGGGTGGACGGGATATGCTGGTAAGCATCCTGCATATCCAGAGAGGCCAGCCAGTCGTGTTGATGCAGCAAGGGTAACAGGGTACCTAGGAAATCATCTTGAATTTCTCCTGGGAGGAATTTGTTTAACTTTCTGAGGTCTAGAATGGGCGCATCCCCAGATTTCTTTGGAACCAGAAAGTAATGGAGTAGAACCCTGTGTTTCTGAGATGCGGGGCACCAGTTCTATTGCCCTGTTGTTCAGAAGGCCCTGGATCTCCGCGGTGAGGAGATCTGACTGAGAGGCCGACAACCTGGGTTGTCGTATGGGAGGACAATTCGGGGTTCCAAGAAATTGAGAGAGTAACCTCCGCGACTATCCGAAGAACCCATTTGTCTGAGGTTATGACTTCCACTGGTTGTAGAAGTACATCAGGCGACCTCCCACGAGGAGAAAGTTCCACCTCGGGCAGAGTGGATGGAACTTGGGCCAACGACTCATAAGGTAGCTGGGAGCTTTAGGTCCCTGCGCTTCTGCGTCTTCTTTGAGGTTGGGCAGGTTGGCTTTTGGAAGCTTCCCTGCCTCTGCCTCGAAAGGACTGACGACATGAAACTGATCGCCTGTTCTGCCATGCCCCGAGGGGCAGGCGGAGGTCTGGCCAACTTAATGGCCGATCTAGTCTTCTGAGTGGCCTCTAAGGCTTGCTCCACTTGAGGGCCAAAAAGAAAGGAGCCATCAAAGGCAGCGCCATCACCTGCTGCTGAGCATCATCTGTGAAGCCAGGAGTACGAGCCAGGAATGGCGCCGAGTACAACCGCTGCTGCTGAGCGAGAAGCAGTGTCGAAAGCGTCCATGGCGGCTTTGACCTGTTGGTTATTGACTCAATACCTCTAATAACGGCCAGAAGAAGCTCTGACTTGAATCCGAATCTGGAAGAGCTTCAACCATTCTTTTCATAGAGTGCCACAGGATATACTCATACTGAGAAAATAGCCTTGATAACTGGCAATACGATACTTAGAGTGGAGGCAGCAAAGACTCTCTTACCTAATGTATCAATCTTACGAGACTCTTTGTTAATAGGTCGAGCTGTAGTAGTTTGAGGAAGAACGACTCTTCTTCTCTGCCAGGACTACAATAGGATCCGCAAAGGCTTGGGATGCCAAAATGGGACGATCCTTGGGAGCTGAATACTTCTTATCAATGGATTTAGCCACTGAGGAATAAGAGCAGGGTTATTCCATACCATTTGAGACAATGCCTCAAGAAAGGCTGAATCGGAGGAGTCAAATCTGTAGGGACTCCGCGTACGAAGATACTGGAGTCTTAATATCTTCCCAGGATCGATGTCTGTAGTCTGGAGAGAAGAGTGGATCCCAGGTTCTTCAACAGAGACTTAAAGGACAGGTCCTCGACCACAGGCTCTGTAGCAAAGAAAGATCCTGTTTCTCCACTTCATCACCCAACCGAAGGTCTGGTCAGGCTCAACATCATCTCCTGATGGTCCAGAAAGGACTGTTTGACAGGAAAGGAGGAAAATTAGGAGAGGAGGAAATGGCAGAAAAACAAGGAGAGTCCTCATGGGCTGCCCGCCGAGACGGCAAAACGGGCTGGAGACGGCATCAGGAGGCGCACGGGCGCCAAGAGACACGCTGCCCGAACGCCTTCGGCGTAAAGCCGTTGATGGCGCGCGCACGGGCGCTGCCAACGGCGCCACGGACGATACCGCGACCGGTGCCGCGGACGCACGCCGCTAATGGTATCGCAGACACGCCGCCAACGGGCGCCGCCGATTCAACGGTATTCACCGCGGCGCCGCGAGATAACGCGCGCCACCAACGGCGCCGAGAGATGTTACCAGCGCCGCTTAACGGCGCTATAAGCTCCGCGCTTCAAACGGGCGCCTTACACGGCCACAGACCCTGCAGAAGGCGCCGGAAAGCTCCCCGGAACCTGGAAAACAAGAGAAGGAAAAATACCAGGAGATAAGGGCATCGGTGAGGCCCCTGCGCCGCAGCCATGTGAGGGGGGAAATACCTGCACCGGAGTCGCTAGCACCGAGGAGCGCCGCGCGACTAGAAGGTCCAACCTCTACCTGATCGCCGGAGGAGCCCGAGGGCCCGAGGTAACCGAGCCAGGCAGAAGAACCAACCTCCGAGCCCATCGCCCTACAAGAGCGCCCACTGATGAAAACTGCTCATCTGGAGCCCTACCACAGGCGGAGGGGCTCCGATGTTTGAGACGCATTTATTATCGGAAGTTGGCGACCAAGAAGGAGACCGCAACCAGCAACGAGCAATCACCGCCGACGCCAAGAGACATACCAGAGGGCCACCTCAGGATGCCTTCTTTGACCTGTGGGTCAAGAAGAGCTCGAGGCGAACGGGCGCGAATGCGACTGCTTATTTTTATGCCGAAGTGGGACCGCCGATCCCCGGCATCGGACTGACCGTAGTCGGACCGCTGAGGAGAAGGAGGCCATCGGACCCAGCCCGCTGATCTGAATAGCTTTTCATACGAAGTCTCCTCACCATCACCTGACCTGCTCATGGTCGACTGCCCAGTAGGCCGAGACTTCTTCTGGAAGTTAAATTTAAATATTAGAAAAATTTTACGTAAAAATAGAATAAAACTAAGCGATACTACTATCGGATAATGTTACAAAAACAAACTGAAAAACTATGCGCTTAGTTTGAAGTTTGACTCGACAGGCTAGCTAATGTCGCCACTGAAGCGTGACTGGACGGCGGAAAAAGGGAATCAGGCGGTTGAGGGTCGTCCGCCGGATGGTCATTACCGCTGACCGCTGTCACGTGTTGCGGTCTCGCGGGCGCCGCCTCTCGCGCCGACTAGAAAGAGTTGATGTTTTAGTGCCTGGCCATGTTAATATGTGGAGACTCTATGTCCAGGAAGATATAAATACGTACTCTACCGTAATTCTGGATCTTCTTGACCAGTCTCCACCACTCATTCACTATTGCAGCGCCGGAGGCACTAGGGACCATCGAGCAAACTTTTTCAGGAGGGTCGGCGCCAGAGGTGGCGCCGCGAGCCCCAGCTCACGCGGGTAATGACTTCTCCGGCCGACCTCCAACCGCCTCAGTACCTTTTTTACCAAGGAGGTGAGCTTAACTAAACTAAAGATAACTTGAATTTTGGGCCCGGACATAAGATAGTCCGGGTGACCTGTAAGAAAGGCATCAGAAAGTCTTCATGGCCTAAAGATTTGAGGGAGGAAGACCAAACACAGTGGTGAGCTTGGGGGATGGAGGGAGTAGGATGAGTGGTGGAGACTTGTCCAAGAAGATCAAGAATTAGGTAGGTAGTAATTTTCATATCTTCCGGACATAAGTCTCCACCACTCATTCACACTATTGGGAGAGTACTGAGCCAATAATCCTCTCGAGAGGGCGGCGGAGGACAGACCAAGAGCTCACGTTTGCGGACAGGGAGTCCATTAATGATAGTTCTGCCAAAGGTGGAATGTCGCTTATATGAACATCCAGTGCATAATGCTTAACCAGTATGCACTGAGCTCCAGGTGAAGGCATTGCAGATAGTCTGCACAGGCACGCCAGAATTTCCGCTAGGGACGCACACACACCGCCTCTGGTAGGAGTGAGCGAGACCCTACCTTCCAATTTAACTGTGCCATGGAATAGCAGTGTTGAAGACATGCCACTAGCCATGATGAGATACATCTGATAGCGACAGGCCGACCCAGCCGGTCTCACTGAAGGAAATCGTAAAAGTTGTTGGCCTTAAGGAAAATTCTGGTTCTATCGAGATAGAAACGCAGGTTTCTTTAACATCCAAAGAATGAAGAGAACATTCTCCTTCATTTTGGAAGTTCAGAAGAAGAGGAAGGACCAAAGGCTGTTTTAGATGGAATTCTGACACAACCTTGGGAAGAAATTTAGGATGAGTACTTAAGAACCACTTTTATCCTTATGGAACACAGTATACTGAGGGTCTGTGTGACCAGGGCATGCATCTCAGAGACCCTACGGGCTGAGGTAATGGCCACTAGGAAGGCAGTCTTCCAGGTGAGGAATTTTAGCTCACAGGTAGCCAGAGGTCTCGGAAGGTTTCCGAGTGAGCATGTCTAGCACAAGGTTAATGTCCCAGGCTGCAACTGGACGCCTTATAGGAGGTCTGGTATGCAGAATTCTTTAAGAAATCTCTTAACTATAGGTAACTGAGCCAGAGACAAAGAAGAGACCGGCTCATGATATGCTGAAAATGGTAATGGTGAACTTTGAATCAGAGAGTACTGAAGACCTGGAATTTGAGAGGTCCAAAAGGTACTTAAAACCTTGTCTGGTGGATGGTAAAAGGGATTCAAAGAGGACTTTGCACACCAGAACTAAAAACGCCCACTTAGATGTGTAAGTTTTCCGAGTGGCTGGCTTCCGAGCTGCCAGAAGAATGTCTGAAACTCTTCGAGACATTGAACCGTTCACTTCACCTCTTCAGGAGCCAAGCGTGAAGGTGAAGCGATCTCAGGTTGGGATGGACCAGCTGGCCCTGAGTCAACAGGTTCACCTGCAAGGGAGTGGTCTCGAGGAACTGCCAACATATTGTTGAGTAGTGAAACCAGAGTTGTCGAGGCCAAAAGGGAGCAATGAGAATCATCTTGGTCCCTGAGACTGAATTTGAGGAGTACTCTGAATTAGAGGAAGGCGGAAAGGCGATAGAAAGCTGCTTTGTCCACTGCAGCCTGAACGATCCTGACAGAAAATGCCAGGCCTCTGGAATTCTGAGCAGAAGAGAGGCAGTTTTTGTTGAGGGATGCAAAAGGTCCAGGTCTGAGTTCCCCTCTCTAACAATGACTGAACCATGACTGAGTTGAGAGACCACTCGTGAGGATCTGCTTCTGTTCTGTTGAGACGGTCTGCTAAGTCGCTTTGTACACCTGGCAGGTAAACCGCTTGAATTAGAGCTTGTGTTCCAAGCACCATTCCCACACCCCTCATCGCTTCCCTGCATAAGGGGTAAGAGTGAGCAATCGCCTCGCTTGTTGATGTAGTACATCATTGCTTTGTTGTCCGCTTGAAGGAGAATGGTTTAGGACAGAGAATTCCTTCAACGCTGGACCACATAAAGGACGGCCTCATCTTCAGGACATTTATGTGGAGCTGGGACTGAAGTTGAGTCCACACCTCTTGAGTGTGGGAGAGCACAACAGTGAGCTCCCACCCCATTAGTGATGCGTCCGTGGTAATGGAGATCTGATGATCCAGAGGAAGCAAAGGAAATCCCTCCAGGAGATTGCTCTCCTGAGACCACCAGGTGAGGGACCTCTGTATGGGTTCTGTCACCTTGATGGGATAAGACTGCGGGTGAGTGGTTGGAGACCACTGAGCACTGAGCATCCATTTAGTGGTTCTCATGTGCAGCCGCATAGGGGTACAGTGAACACTGAGGATGCCATGAGGTTTCAACATACGCTGTATTGAGAGAGCTGTAACTGATCTGTTCTTCCAATGTAACGGAGCCATCTGGAGGATATCGCTCTTCTGTCCTCTGGAAGGAAAGCTGCAGCAAGAGGTGTCCAGAAGAATCCCTATGAAAAGGAGTCCCTGGGAGGGCTTGGACTGAGACTTTTTGAGGTTCAGCAGAACTCCTGTATGGACGTGAAGAAGGTGGGAGGGTGGGCCATCTGTACGCGCTCCAGAGTCCCTTGTCTGAAGGGCTTGCTAGGGAGCCAGTAGTCTAGTAGGGAAACACCTGGATACCGAAAGCTCTGAGATGCGTCATGCAGAACTGCACAACACTTTGTAAAGACTCAAGGCCGAGGATAGCCCAAAGGGCAGGACTCTGAACTGATAGTGTTGACCCAGAGCCACAAACCTCAGGGAATTTGTGATGCCTCGGGTGAATAGGAATGCTGGTAAGCATCTCTGCTTGTCCAGGGAGGCTAGCCAGTCGGTTGATGAAGCAAGGGTAACAGGGTTCCCAGAGAATATTTTGAATTTCTCCTTGGGGAGAAATTTATTTAGCTTTGAGGTCCAGAATGGGGCGATTCCCCTGACTTCTTTTGAACCAGAAAGTAATGGGAGTAGAACCCTACATGTTTCGCTGATGCAGAGGCACCACTTCTACTGCCCTGTTGTTTAGAAGGCCCTGAATCTCATGCGAGAAGGTCTGATTGAAGGGTTGACAGCCTGGGCTGTCGCTTGGGAGGATAATCCGGAGGGGTCTCCAGAAAATTGAGAGAATACTTCGCGAATTATCCAAGGACCCATTTGTCTGAGGTTATGGACTTCCACTGGTTGTAGAAGTGCATCAGACGACCTCCCACCGAGAGGAAAAGTCCACCTCGGCAGTTGAGATGGGACTTGGGCCGGCAACTCTATAAGGTAGCGCTACGCTGGACCTTGCGCTTCTGTTGCGCCTTCTTTGAGGTTGGGCAGGTTGTTCTATGGAAACTTCCTCTGCCTCTGCCCCGAAGGACTGACAATTATGAAATTGTCGCCCACCGGTATGCCTCGAGAAGGGGCAGGAGGGGGCTCGAGCCAGCTTAATGGCTGACCTAGTCTTTTGTGTAGCTTCTAGAGCTTGCTCTACCTGAGGACCGAAAAGATAAGAGTCATTATAGGGCAACGCTTATCACCTGCTGTGCGCATCATTCGTGAAACCCGGCACGCAGCCAGGAGTGACGGCAGTACAACAATACCAGCAGCTGCTGAACGAGAAGCAGTGTCGAAGCATCCATGGCTGCTTTGACCTGCTGGTTATTAGATTCAATACCTCTGTAATGGTTTGAAGAAGCTCTGGTTTTGAGTCCGAGTCCAGAAGAACCTCAACCATTTGCTTGATAGAATGCCACAGGATATACTCATACTGGGAAAATAACCCTGGTAACTGCAATACGCATACTTAGAGTGGACGTAGCAAAGACTCCTTACCTAATGTACCTATCTTACGAGACTCTTTGTTGATAGGTCGAGCTGTAGTAGTTTGAGGAAGAACTACCTTGTCATTTTCTGCCAGGACTACAATAGGATCCGCAAAGGCTTGGGATGCCAAGATAGGACGATCTTTGGGAGCTGAGTATTTCCTATCAATGGATTTAACCAATCAAGGGGTAAGAGCAGGATTATTCCATACCATTTGAGACAGCGCCTCGAAGAAAGGTTGAATCGGAGGAGTCAAATCCATAGGGATCTCCGGCATGAAGATATTGGAGTCTTAACAGCTTCCCAGGATCGATGCGTCTGTAGTCTGGAAAGAAAGAGGGCGCAGATTCAACAGAGACTTAAAGGACAGGTCCTCGCCACAGGCTCTGTAGCAATAAAAGATCCTGTTTCATTCACTTCATCACCCAGCCGAAGGTCCGGTCAGGCTCAACGTCATCTCCTGACAGTCCAGGAGGGACTATATGGACAGGAAAGGGATGAAAGCTAGAAGAGGAAGGAGGAAAAGAGACAAAAGGAGAGTCCCTGAGAGCCCCCGCACCGAGGAGGACGACGGCGCCGGGAACGATGCTGAGGAACTGCACGGCGCTGAAAATGGTGCCGCGGCACCGCACAGCGCCAGACGGCGCCCGACAGCACAGCAGGTGGCGCCGAGAAGACGCGCGGCGCCAGGGCGACGCTGAGGACGGGCGCCGTGAGGCCAGACGGGCGCCAAGGAGCTCCCAGAGACTGAAAACAGGCTTTGAAGGAAAGGAGACAGGAGATAAGGGCATCGGTGTGGCCCCTCGCGCCGCAGCCATGTGAGGGGGGAACACCTAAGCACGGAGTCGACAGCACCGGAGAAGGTGCCGCGACAACCAGGAAAGTCCAACCGCCTCTATCCTGCGCCCAGAGAGCCCGAGAGCCCACGAGCCGCCGAGCCAGGTAGCCGAACCAACCTCCGAGCCCATTGCTCCAAAAGAGCGCCCACTGATGAAACTGCTCATCTGAAGACCTACCTGCGGGCGTGGTAGGACTCCGTGAAGGCGAGGGCTATCAGAAACGCTGCGCGACTCTCAAGGAGGAGACCGCAACTAGCCCCGATAACCGAACGCCTAAGCGCAGACGTATCAGAGGGCGTACTCGGTGATGCCTTCTTTTAGACCCGCGGTAGAAGAAGAGCTTCTAGTTTAACGTGCCGAGAATGCGACCGCTTGGCTTTATGCAGCCCGCTGGACCGCCCATCCCCAGGCATTGACTGCCAATTGTCAGACCCCTTCCGGAGAAGGCAGCGGACCGGACCCAGCCCGACTGACTGAACAGCTTTCATACGAAGTCTCCCTACCGTCACCTGACCTGCTCATGGTCGACTCGTCAAAGTAGGCCGAGACTTCTTTATCGCTTTAATTAAAAATAAGAATAACTTAAGCGATACTGTATCGTGATAATACTATAAAATAATAAAAACTGAAAACTATGCTGCAGTTTGAAGTTTGACTCCCGACAAGCGGCGGCGTCGTCACTGAAAGCTACTCGGCGGGCGGGGGAAAAAGAACTGAAGTATTTGGAGGGTCAGCGCCCGAAGAGTCATTGCCCGGCGTGAGCTAGGAGCTCGCGGCGCTGCCTCGCGGGCGCCATCTCTGGCGCCAACCCTCCAGCAAAAAGTTTGCTCCGATGGGTCCTAGTGCCTCCGGGCGCTATACCCAATAGTGTGAATGAGTGGTGGAGACTTATGTCCAGGAAGATCTGACTTGGGAAGGCTGAGAAGAAATCCTAGAGAAGTGAGCACTTGCTGGGTCACTTGCAGGTCTGACTTGATTTGGTCTGGAGACTGGCCCACTATTAGTCATGATATGGAAAAAGGGAAATCTTTGCCTCCTTAGAAAGGCAACTACTACTGCCAGGCATTCTGTGAAGACCCTTGGGGTTGAAGTTAGGCCAAAGGCATTGCTTTGAACTGATAGTGGCCTGAGGGCAACTCTAACCTGAGGTACTTTCTGTGGGAGCACCTGATAGGAATGTGAAAATAGGCATCTTTGAGGTCCAGGGAGGCTAGCCAGTCCCTGGCCTTAGAGAGGGAAGGATTATTCGAGTTACCATCTTGAACTTTGGTTTAAAAGATGTTTGTTTAGGTATCTTAGGTCTAGGATGGGTCACCACCCCTGTCTTTTTGGGGTAAGGAAGTACCTGGAGTACAGACCTTTGCCCCAGTGTAGGGTAGGTACTCTCTATGGCTCTTAAAGCCAGCAGAGATTAAACCTCTGCCTCTAGGGCAAGGGTTTATGAGAGACCTGCAGGTGGAAAAGATCTGGCTCTCATCTTTGGAAATTTTTGAAGCTGAGAACCAGTCCCTGGTTTACTACTTCCAGGACCCACTTGTCTGATGTAATAGACATCCAGTCCTGGACAGGTAAATCAGTCTGCCCCCTACTGGTACAGGAGAGTCGACCTGGGCAGGCCCATCAGGTGTCTGCTTGGCAGGGGCCTTAGGTTGAGGAGTGGATGCAGCCCTGCTCATCCCACTCTGCCTCTCCCTCTGAAGAACCCCTCTGTGAAAAGGGAGAAGAGGCCTGTGCTTGGTAAAAGGCCTATGAAAAGGCCTGCCCCTAGACTGCTGCCTTTGAGGAGTTGCCTGCCTCTCTTTGGCCTGAGCACTCCTGTAAGTGGCCCTGTACTCATCCATTTTCTTCATGTAATTCTCTGTCTGCTCTCCAAACAGAGCATTTACCCACTACAGGAAAATCCATGGCCTTAGCCTGGGTATCCTAAGTAGAGGCTACTACATCTGAGCAAGCCATTCTCCAAAGAGCCAGAGATGTAGCCATGACTCTTGATGACACATCATTGGAGTCCACAGCAGCATGAAACTGAACTTTGATGCCTCGATCCCATCTGCAGCCACCTCCTCCAGCACCTTGGCTAGCTGGGGAGAGGCCTGTTTAGCCAGTGCCAGTACAGTGTCCCACCTGGACTTCTGGTACCTGGCTGTACAGACCATAATTCACCTGCCTGAGTCCCAAGGAAGATGCCATGTACTATATGGCTCAAATGGGCAGACTGGTGGGCCATAGGCCCTTATCTGCCGACACTGTCTATGTACCTATGTACTGTTTTTTTGCCATGGCATCAATCTTCCTGAGTCATTGTTTGGGGGTGTGAAGCCAAGGGAATGTTTGCCTTATCACAGGCAGCAGCCTGCACAACCCCAACATGGCTGCATTGCTGATATAAGAACTCCGTGATCTGAGCCTGAAAGTGTATACTTCTTGTCCATTCTTCTATCAACAGGAGGTACAGAATTGAGAGACTTCAGGATTTTTGTGTCTGCTTCCCAAAAGATTTGTGAAGGGAATAGACAGTCTCCTGGACTCTGGGATGTCCATCATTTCCACAAAATCAGGCCCCTCTTGATCCTCCATTGCCTCCTCCATAGGAAGCTGGAGGGTCTCAGCCACCTTCTGTAGAACATAAAGTGGGAAGGGACTCAGAAAGCCTAGGAGGGATACACCTGAAGGTCTGTCTGGGAGATGTCCAGTTCAACAGGCACATCCAGACTTTCACCATCACCATCATCATCTTCAAACTCCCTCCTCCTCAAACTCCGTTCATAAAATTCTTCAGGAGTATATTCGTGAACCGGGGCAACCGACCGAACCGAGCCCCTGCCAAAAGGTGCAAGATTGGTCAGAGACCCAGGCGGACGATTCCACAATCGAATCGCTTTGGCTATTTCCTCAGTGGTCGGAACATGGGCTTCTGGATCCGAACGGACAATTTCTTTATGCTTTGTTTTTGTCGAACCAAACCTCGGGTCGGCTTTCCTTTGCCTGAAGTGAAGTATCGCCGGCAGATCAGACGGCATTCCTTCTGGTTCGATCGGAACCGAACTGGCTGGCCATTCGTCAGCGGACTTCTCGGCCTCCTTTTCCTCAGTCTACCGGTAATCTCTTACAAGGGTAGATTTGGGAAAGTTTTTGCAAATTTGGCAGTCTGAATCGAGGTGTTCAAACCCCAGACAATAAACACAGATGGTGTGGGATCAGCCTTAGCAAAGACCTCCCCACACTCACTGCAGTGTTGAAACCAGTGGGCCCATTTTTTTCTTGGGTTTCTCAGACATGGCCAACCTAACCAACTTACCCTTTTTGCAACGCCGCAAGACTCCTTATCGTTCCTTAACCGTGTCACGGGTCTTGGAAAAAATACCAAACACGCTTTTTTAGGAACCGATAAGAACCAGTAACACACACTAAAGTAAGATACAAGAATTAACAACTGATCGGTTCAGCCGAACCGATCCACACTTTTACAAGTTCCACACAGAAAAACAGTACAAAACCTATCTAGTGCTCACAGTACCACAGACAGAGACTGAACGACTATGCCGAAATAAATTTCGTTAAAACCGACGGTAAACCGACACTTCAACCGACTTTCAAAACAAGCTGCAGGAGAAATCTCGGAGCGACTGTTCAGTGAGGCGGAGTAAAGAATCTGACGGTTAGATTTCAAAGGGAAACAGACAGAGACACCAACCGAGCTTCCAACTTCAGCATTCTATGCTCTGCATAGAAAGTTAACCCTTGTTCTCCGGGCAGTTTAAAGGCTGGGGCTAACTGCATTAGTCAGAGTACAGCAAGACTTCATGTTGTTTGAAACAATCTGCAGGAAACCCCATGGAGTTTTCTAGACTCCATATTTTCATGACTTATGTGCAGGGAGGGCTTGACCTTGTCCCTCCCTGCTTGTTTATGTAGTACATTGTGGTGGTATTGTTTGCTCTGACCTGTACCACCTTTCCCTGTACTAGCTATGTGAAAGCCTTTAGTGCCAGTAACATTGCTCTTCGCTCCTGCAGGTTTATGTGTAGGAGTGACTCTGCACTTGACCATGTGCATTGGGTGGTGTGAACCCCAGATGAGCACCCCACCCTAGTAGAGATGCACCTGTTGTCAGAACAACTGATGGGGACTCCTGTTGAAAAGGAACCCCTTCCCTTAGGTTGGTTTCCTCTTTCCACCATTGGAGGGCTTGTAACAATGTTTTTGTTACTGGAATTAGTTTTGAGAGTGGATCCTTTCTCTGACACAGTGTGCCCTGAGGTGAAACTGAATGGCCTTCATCTGGCACCTGGATTCCAGGACTGTGCCAGTGGCAGCTGCAATGTGACCCAGTAGCTGAAGAAACTGTTTTGCAGTTTTTGGTTTGTTCAGGCTGAATGAGCCTGCTATCAGTGGACTACTTCTTCACCCTGTCCAGAGGCAGGTAGGCCCTGCCTTGCAGGGTATTTAGGTCTGCTCCCATGAACTGCAAATGCCTGAGCAGGCTGAAGGACAGACTTTTAGATTTATCAGGAACCCTAAAGACTCCAAGAGCCCCTGGGTGAGTTGCAGATGCTCCTCACTTGCTGTGATGATTTTCCAACCACCAGCCAGTCATCTAGATATGGGAAAACTGTGACACCTTGTCTTCAGGTGTGCACAACCACTGCCAAGCACTTCTTTGTGAACACTCTTGAGCTGAAGTGAGACCGAAAGGCAGGGTTGAAACTAGTAGTGACCTGATGGGAGTCTGAACCTGAGTGAGACTCACTTATGGGGATGTGGAAATAGGTGTCTTTTAGGTCCAGTGATGCCAACCAGTCTCCTTTTGCAGCGCTGGCAGAATCAATGCCAAAGTCACTAAACTTTGGCTTTGCCTGTTTAGTACCCCAAAGTCTAAGATATGCCTCCACTCCCCATTTTCTTTGTGGTAAGGAAGTACCACAAGTAAAAACCCTTCCTTCCTTTCGCTGTACCAGGTCAGGCTCCATGGCCTTTGACAGTCAACAAGTTTTAAACTTCTTTTCAGGTGTCTTCTTTCTACATTTGTGGATGGTTTGAAAACTTTTGTTTTAATGCTGGAAGGAATTTGAAACTCAGAGACAATCCCTGACTCACAACATCCAGGACCCACTTGTCTGTGGTGCCACGACTGGAAAAGTGAATCAGCCTCCTACAGATAGTGGGAGGTGGCCTGAGGAGACACATCAGGGTGTCTGATTTGTTTGAGGCTGGGCCTGGGACTGGGAACCATGCCTATAACCCCTTATGCCCTGTCCCTGAAGTAGCCCTGTTGTGGGTATTTGATACTGAGAAGCAGCTATAGCTTGATAAAAAAGGTTTGCTGTGAAATGATCTGTCTCTGCCTCCTCTTCCAAAGTTTTAGTGGACAGGAGGCCTTTCTTTGCAGAATTGCTTCTGTAGGTGGTTTTGTATTCATCCACCTTTTTCACGTAAGCCTATCTTTTCTCCAAAGAAGGAATTACCCTCAACTGGGAAATCCATAGCCTTGGTTTGGGTATCCTGAGTGAGGTTTGTGGCTCGCAGCCAGGCAAACCTCCTCTATCACTGTATTTGCCATCTGTCAGCAGTGTCATTAGTGTCAGCAGAAATTTGAAACTGGTATTTGGCTGCTTCAAACCAAATTTAGCTGTTGTAGCTAGATCATCTAACAGGGTAGTCTGGGCATTAACTGCCCTCTCAAGGGCATACTGCCATAGTGACTTTTGGTATTAAGCAGCATAGGCTTGAAAGTTTTGCCTGATAGCCAAGGAAGCTGATAAATATCCTTTTTTGTTTGTTTTTGCCATGCTGTCAATTTTCCTGGAATCCTTGTCAGAAGGATGGGATGACAGTGGTACCTTTGCCTTGTCACTGGCTGCCACTTGTACCATTCCCTGGTGGACAGGGTGGGAGAATAAAATTCAGCTCCTCCCTGTCCAGCTGATATTTCCTATCCAGTCTCTTGTCAAGAAAGGGAACAGAGCTTTGAGTTTTAAAAATCTTTAAAGTATCTTTGTTGAAGAATTTATTTGCAGGAAGTAGAAGCTTTTTAGTGGGTGTCAGCTCCATCATTCCCAAGTAGTCAGCTTCCTCATCACTGGTGGTGATGTCTAAAGATCCAACATTCTTCTCACAAATGTGAAGTGTGAGGAATAACCTCAGATGCTCCGTGGAGAGAGAAAAACTCCTGTTCAGGAGTTGGCAGGTTTTATAGCAAGCACAGAAGTCCCCAAATGCTGTCCAACAGGGGTTCTGGGTGCTTAGTTTTCTTTGATTGATTTCTTTGAGGGAACCGGGAGTCAGCTAGTTCAGCAAGCCTCTTAGGAACTGCTTGTAAACTTGTCTCAGGGTAGCAGTTTCAGTAGTTGTTGTGGTTTCACCCACAGTAAGTTAGGGTGTCAGCTGGTCAAAGCTCGAGGGACCCTTAAATGGTGATAGTTTTCTTTAGCCTTATCCAGGCATTTTCAATAGTTTCTCAGGACGTGTACTGCAGATTTCACTCTGCTTTTAAATGTTCATGCCCATCTTAGCAAAAATTTCACCACACTAAATACATGGTTTGAAACTGATTACTAGTTTTTCTTCTTGGTTTTCCTGACATTCTCAAAGTAAAACCAATAAAAGTTACAACTGCCAAAAATGTTTTAAATTTAAAGTTTGTTTAGTAGTTATGGTTCTTAAACAAGTTAAATTTAATAAAATTAAATATCACAGATTTTTTAGTCAGAAAACTCCAATGAATATAAAATAAACCTCGATTTACCCTCAGTTGTACCAAACTGGGAGAAACTGAGAAAACTTACAATTTAAACACTAAAACTAATGTATAACATAAAATTACAAAAGTAAATGTAGCAAATGAAATCTGAAGAATACTTATATATATTTTCAAAGTTTTCTCACGTTAGAACAAGATGATGAGGAGAGGATCTCCGAGCGCCTAGTCTTGACAGACAGAGAGAGAGAGAAATCTGAGGGGTTTGGAACTAAGGCAGTTACTAGAAGGCAGCATTTAAAAAGCGGCATGTGCAAAGATTCCATCATTTACATATGTTCCATCTGTCCAGGCAGCTCTATCTTAAAGGGTCGATGCAACAGTTATGAATACCTGAATATTACTGGGTTAGAAATAACACTTTCCATGAAAGGAAGCGTAAGCCACAACTCCACAGCTGGCTTAAAAAGGAGTCAAAGTGAGTTTCTCCAGCTTGAAGTCCCAAGGCAGAATCGGATTGTGAATGGAGGTTGCATGTGCAGAATACCTCTCAAAAGGTACAGAAGACCTCCAACTGAGCTATCGTGACACCCATCAACAGGGGCATGGAAAGATGATACAGCTGCCAGATACACCTTCAGTGAGGAATACTGCAGATCGGAGTCTGACAGGGACAGCAAGTATTCCAAAACTGCATTTACTGGACAGGTAAATGGGTCCGTAGAGTTAGGAAGTGGCCCACACAATGAAATGCTTCCACTTCAGAGTATGTACAGTATGTCTGGTGGAAGGTTTCTGGCCGCAACCAACACATCAGCTACTTTCAGTGATACCCTAAACCTTGCGATGGCTATGTCTTCAAGAGCAAGGCATGCAGGTGCAGGACTTCAGGTCCAGATGGACCAGAGACCACTTGTCCTAGACAACAGGCCTCTGCACAGAGGGAAGGGTACCAAGGCCCACTGCTAGTTGTCGAAAGCAGCAGATAAATATATTTGATGAGGCCAAAGAGGTGCAATGAGGATGAGGGTCGCACCCTCCATCTGTAGTTTCAGTGATATTCTCTGTATTAATGGAATGGGAGGGAAGGGTACAGAAACTGAACAGTTACGCAGGAACTTACCATAACAGTAGATCTTGAGGGATCTCAGTCATCAGTTTACACTGTGCAACCTTTGCCGCAGAGATGGGGAATCCACATGTCAGCAACCCAATATAGGCATGGTGGCCCCATTCCCCTCGGTTATTTCCTCTGGAGATAAAGTGAGCAAGGCTCACGCCCTGGGGAACCGAGGAGAGACAGAGGATCCAGCTCTAAGTATAAAGATGGAATACAGCAGATAGCCAGGTCCTGAACAGGAACCCCAAAAGGGGATGGTGGAAGGAAATCAGACCTGATGACTGAGATCACCTTGAAGATCTACTATTACAGCAAGTTCTTTCGAACTGTTCTATCTTCTTTAGGAGTATCTCAGTCACCAGGTTGCACTGTAGGAAAGAGTACAGTACCAAGAAGTGCCAAGTGCAAAACATGGACAGTCTGGGAGGCTGGAACTCCATAAATCTAAGACAGGAGTCCTTGTAGCACAGCTCTGCCAAATCCTGCACAGGCCCTGGAAGCAATGTCCAGACAGTAATGCTTGGTAAAGTGTGGACTGTACTCAGGGCAGTAGTGCAAATATCAGCGCTGAGACCACCTTAAAACATGCCACCGAGGTAACCATGCCTCTGATGGAGGGAGCTTTGACAGCATCAGGCAGTTCTTTGCCGATACTTCTTGTAGCAGAACACAATGCAGTTTGCTAACCATTTGGATAAACACTGCTTAGAAACTGAAATGCCCTTTCTACCTGAGGTGAAAGAAACAAACAACTGCTTTGACTTTCTGAACTATTTAGTCCGAAGCAGATAACACTTCAAAGTTCTGTGCACATCTAACGTATAGAGCAGTGCTTCCTGGATTGGCATACTCAGGAAACTAAACAGGAAGGTGGATGGACTGATTAAGGTGCACTCAGAAACCACCTTGGGTAAAACTTAGATTTGTGCACAAAGACACCTGTCTTTGTAAAAAATCAAATAAGGCTCATTGCACCAGAGGGCCTGAAGCTCTGAAATTCTTCGAGCAGAAGTAATTGTAACTAAAAGAAGCGCTTTCCAAGAGAGAGCCAAATCGCAAGTTGCGATTGGCTCCAAAAGGAGACAGGGTCAACTTTTCTAAAATAAAATTAAGTCTCAAGCCAGGACAGGGGAACAGACCGGGGCTTTCAGATGGGATGCCCTTAAGGAAAGTACGGAAACATCTGGCTGAGCAATCGTGCAGTCACCCACGGGCTCATGAAAGGCAGAAATAGACTGAAAGGTAGAACCTGAGCAAGCAGTAAGTCGGACAAAGAAATCAGGTAGTCCAGGACAAGCTTTACAGGACAGGTAAAAGGTCTAGGAATGTCTGGCAGCCCAGATGGCAAACTGCTTCACTTCATGGCATAAGTGGCAGGGTGGAAGGCTTCTGGGTGGCCACCAGGACATCCACAACCCTGGCAGAGACCCCAAACCTGGTGATGGGTATGTTCTCAGGAGCCATATATGCAGATGGAGGGACCTGAGCTTGGGATTAACTAGGGTCCCCGCTGCTGGGTCAGCAGATTCCTGCAAAAGGGCAGAGGGACCAGAGGTTCCTCCGCCAGCTGCTGAAGAAGAAGGAACCATATCTGGTGAGGCCAGAACAGAGCCACCAAAATCATGCTGGCCCCTGCATTTGCAGCTGATCAGCTCCCACTGTATTAGTGGAAATGCATACAGAAATTTCCCACTCCAAGAGAGCTACAACGCGTCCTGCCAGAAAACTCCAGGCCCTGGATCTAGCGGGCAGAAATTCGCAGTTTTGCATTGAGTGGGGACACAAAAGGTCCAACTCTGGATGACCCCACCTGTCGAATGGATCTTCTGCTATGGATGAGATAACCTCCCATTCGTGCATGCTGGACTGAGTCCTGCTGAGACTGTCCAACAGGGTGTTTAGGACACTAACCAGACGTGAACCACAGAGTGTGTCAGACTGTGTTCTGGTGTCTAATACCATACTTTCATAGCCTCCTGCAGATGGGGTACGAGTGAGTCCCGCACTGCTTGTGGATGTAGTAGACGCCACTCAGATTTTCTGACTGCACCAGCAGTTGGCCTGGAGCAAGATGCTCCTGAAATGCCTGAACAGCACAGAGCACCGCTGTCATCTCCACGACACTGATATGCAGGGCAGCTTCCCACTGGGACCAGGAGCCCTGGGTTTGAAAAGGACCCAGGTGTGCTCCACAACCTAGACCCAAAGCACCCATGGTTAGAATCTGATGCGGGAAGAAATCTGAAGGAACCCCTTGAAGAAGATTCAAGGGGACCATCCACTACTGCAATACCTTGCAAACTGGGGAGGAGACCAGGACTTATTGGTCCAACTCATCCATGCATTGATCCCATCGCACCTGAGGGTCCACTGGATGGTGTGCATGTGGAGCCTGGCCAGCGGAATGGTGGAATAGACCCAAAAGCCTGAGATACAGTCTGGCAGGAGGTACCAACTCTGAACAACCTCTTGCACAAGGGTCATAAAGTATTCCGCCCTGTTTTGGGGTAAGAAAGCCTTCCCTGGTCAGAGTCCAGAACCGCCCCAATGTACTGCAGTCTTTGGGACGGTATTAGAACAGACTTGGGCATGTTGACCATTATGCCCAGAGAATGGAAACGCCAGAGAGTACGCCCAGAGTCAGCAAGAGCTGTTCTCCGCATGGGGCCTTGAGAAGTCAATCGTCCAGGTAAGGGAAGACATGCAGTCCCTCTCTTCTGAGAGCTGCTGCACTGCTGCTAAGCATTTGGTAAAGACACACAGTGCAGAGGATAACCCAAAGGGCAGCACTTTGAACTGGTAATGCTCACCCTGAAATGGAAATTGGAGAAACCTCCTGTGAGGAGGAAACACCAAAATGTGCAGGTAGGCATCCTGCATGTCCAGTGAACAGAGCCAGTCCCCAGTTTTGAGAAGGGCATAAGGCCTGGCAAAGACATCATCCGAACTTTTTCATTTTTCATTTTTTCTTTTTAACCAGGAGATGGACTGGGCATAGCCCTTTTCAGCCATGCTTGACACTGAACATTACAATACAAATTCACATAAACAAGACAGTTATTTACATTTACATACATTGTCACAATACAAAATATTTAACAGTAAGTGCTTAAAGTGCAATACAGATTGTGCTTTCTGAATCAGCTCTCCACACTCATTTAAAATAGAAGGAGCATACCAAGTAAATGTTTTCTACTCATTTGAAGTTTAAAAGCAAGGACGGAATAAGGGTCAAGCCACTTGTCTTGTGTTCCAATTACATTCATTAACAACTACTGAATTTGAAAGTCAGTGTTTTATGAAAGCAGAATGTGACAAGTACCTTTTGGTCCATGTTGTCCATCAATTTTATTTATTTAGCTTTTGTTTACGGGTAGGTGCACTATGCAAAAACCTGCCTATTTTTAGGCACACCGGAGAGTACATTGCAGGTGACAAGTGCATAAACACATTAACAAAAATACAGAATACCTAGAGCAACAGTAAATTACAGTGATTCAACAGGAGATATATAGAACAACATTTTAGTTTCTAGTGCTTGCAGTAGTACGACATACAGTGATGTAGGACAGGTGGTATTTGCACAGTAAGAGCAAGAACAGTGTAAGGGCAGAGGCGGAGTGCACAGGCAACAGCCCAGAAGAAGTGTGTATGGTAGGAGTTTGTAGGAAAACAACTTCAGGTGAGGATGATGTATAACAGCAAGACAGGGAAACAAATGGACCAAATGTTATACAGTGAGAGAGAGGAGGAACAATAGAATGTGTAAGATACCAAAAGATAAGGTAGAAGATAGAGAAATAGGCAAACATGGTAAGGAGGGAGAGAAATAGGTTGTCATAGGACTTGTCAGGGATTAGAAGCAAGAACAAATATCCTTAGATCTAGGGTAGCAGAATAATTATTTCTTGAAGATAGTGTGGATTTAGTAATACAGAGGTAAGTAAGGAATTCCAGAAATAGGGTGCGGAGTGGACAAAAGCTTGGTCACCCATCCTAGTGGAGGAATCTCCTAGAGGTGGGACTGCTACTTACCACCAATATGTGGCCCCTCACCCCACCTACCAAAACCTACACATCTTGGTGTTATACTGGATGGACCATAGGCTCGCTGTCCCTAGGTCAGCACAAGGGAAACTTTGGACTCCAGACCCCGCACTCAAACTTATACTAGATGCAGAAAGATTTGTGCTTTCAAACTACTCCTCTGCCCTAAGGAAAATTGTGTTCCTACTACTTTTGTGTTCAGGTAATGTTTCAACCCTAGTCCCACAAAAGCTCCCTCATCTCCATCCGACCCTACAAGACTGAAAGGAGTCAGCTTTATGCATGCAAATGTTTGCAGTCTTTTAAAGAAATTTACATCAGTCCAGGCATGGATTATTCATACCGCACCAGACGTACTTGTGCTCTCTGAATCCTGGCTTTGGGCATCCACCCCAGATAGAGAGGTTAACATCCCTAACTACCTCCTATTTAGAGCTGATAGGCAGACCGGGGAGGTGGAGTAGTCATCTCGTCAAAAACAAATTTTCAGTGTCCATCCTAGCCTCTACCTCTATTGCAGGTGGATTCGAATGTTTGTCCCTTAAAGTTGAACTTTCCCCATCAATGGCTTTCCGTGTCACAGGCTGTTACAGACCACCAGCCACAGGGCCTCAGCTCCTGTTCCATCTGTCATCTATTACGGCTCTGTCCCCATTGAAACAATTATTCTAGGAGACCTTAATTATGATTGGTTGACTAAGGTCTTGTTACCCCTGAAGCAATTCTGTGACTCCCCACGAGTTCACACAACTTATTACTGAGCCAACTTGCATTAACAAGAAAAACCCAATGAACAGCACCCTATTGGATGTCCTTCTCGTAAGCAAACCAATTCCTTTTCCCATGCCGGAATATTTTCAGCTGATGTTAGTGACCACTGCTTTATTGCTTGTATAAGAACTGACGCTAAACCCTCACCAACATCTAAATTTTCCACTAAAAGGTCCAGATGGAACTTTGATCCTCTCGTGATACTTCAATGAATTAAAACTCTTTGCACTGGCAGAGTTTTTACTTTGCTAAATCAGTGAGTAATGCCTCGACATATTCCATGAAATTATAACCAGTGCCCTAAATAACCATGCTCCTCTGGTAAAAGCACGTTATAAAAGCTAGAACATGTCGGCTCTCAGCGGACCTCAAGGCTGCCTTACTGAAAAGAGATCAATTCTGGAAAAAGGCTCATAAAATCACACACTGACGAAGACTGGTGTCTCTTCAGGACAGCTAGAAACGCCTGCACTAAGATGGTCAGAAAGGCCAAGGCCAATTTTTACTGATCTGAGCTAGATTCTGCATCAAAATGCCCTACCAAGTTCTGGTCCACACTAGAAGAACTGACTGGTCATTCTCAGGAAATGTGCTTCCTCCAAATTACCACTGACAATGCTATAATCAATGACAGAATGAGATCCTGCAGGCCTTCAACAATCATTTTGCCACTGCAGGCCTAGCAGTCGATAACGCACCCGTAAGCAGACTACACCCACAGATCAACACTAAGTTCCCGGAATCGAGTAACAATATCGTAACCTTCTCATTCTTACCCACCTCCATAAAGGAAGTTGAAGATCTTCTCCTAACATTGGACACTAAAAAGTGCTGGGGCTGACTTCTTCGACCCATATTACTTGAAATTGCTTATCACATCCGCATACCTATCTCCTTATTCAACCTGTCCCTATCATAGGGTTCCTCCCTCAGTTATGGAGAGTTGCTCCGTCATCCCCTGATTAAATCAGGGATCCCTGTGAACCTAAATAACTATAGGCCGATCTTCCTTCTCCCCATACTCTCAAGCTCCTAGAAAAAATTGTGGATACCCAGCTGAGATCTTTCATAGACAACTCAAACTTACTAAACCCTATGCAGTCAGGCTTCAGAGCAAAGCAAGTACCATTACAGCCCTGGCTAAAGTAACTAACGACTGGCAGGACTTAGATAACAAAAATTAATCTGTGCAGTTTTCCTGGATCTTAGTAAGGCCTTGACACTGTCGACCACTGTTCTGCCTCTCCACTTTACAAACAATAGGCTCTAGGACCAACCTCCTTGTGTTGGTTCCATGACTACCTCACTGGTAGGCAACAACAAATCAAGGCTGAAGGGAGTCTTCACTTAAACTGATAAAGAGGTGTCCCTCAGGGGTCCATATTGGGATCATTACTGTTTGCTATCTATATCAACAGCCTGGATGTAGGCATTAAGGAAGCAAGCATTCACCTGTTTGCTGACGACACGTGCTCTACATAAGCCCTGAATCTCCTGAAGCTGTCTGTGGCAACCTGCAAACCGACTTTAACATCCTGCAGCACCAGCTCCTCAGTAAAGACTACTACTTAACGCCAAGAAAACCAAAGCAATGCTATTCTCACTAACTGGCCAGGGGCATATTCTGCCACTGTTGGTCCATTACCTTCTATCTCCACCTTACTAGGTGAACATCTTGAATAATGCACAAAATTCAAGTATTTGGGTGTCTGGATAGACAATAAACTCTCCTTTGTGGAACATATAGAAGAACTGCTGAAAAGTTGAAGCAGAGGCTTGGACTCTTCTTCAGAATAAATTGCCTCCTGACCTTGGGGAGCAAAAGACAGCTCGTCCAATCACGTTCCTCTCACAAATTGACTATGCTGACTTCATATATGGCCAGTGCCTGCCTCACGCCTTGCTAAATTGGACATACTGTATCACAGAGCTCTGAGATTTATAACAGGCCTCCCCTTTTCCACCCACCACTGTTCACTATATGTAGCTGTGGGTTGGCCCTCCTTTCAACACAGGCGGTATAGAAATGCAGCCCTCTGGACGCCCGAGTCATCACCAACAAACTCCCGCAATACATTGCTGACTGTCTCCCACTAAGCCTGATTGGGAATTATGCTTTGAGAAGTCACTGCTGGATTCCTGAAAGTACCTAGGGTCGGTACCTGCTTTGGAAGAGCAGCCATAAGCTTTGTCCTGCCCAGCTTTGGAACAGGATACAGAAATCGCTGAGACTTAGCTCCCTGTTAGTCTTGCTATGTTCAAGACCCTGTATGCCAAAACGTTTGTGGAGCTCTGTAACTGTTTCCACCGTTTCTAGTTGTTCAGCTGATGTTTCCGCTCAATCTAAGTCCTTCCCATTCAAACTAAGTGTTCCCTTACCAAGATTACCCCCATCCCTCAGTCCATTCTAGTCCCTCGGTACTACCAATTCACCTTAGTCCATTCCAGTCCCACCGGTACTACGCACTCACTGCAACACCCCCATCGCCCACTCTTATGCCCTGATACCACCTGCTTATTATCCCAGAATCTTTCTGTCAGCGTCCCTGCCTCCTACGCTGCGCTTTTCCATATCCAGGGACTCCTTTACAGGCTATGAACATGTTATTGATGGATAGGATTATAAAGGCATCTCTGTATATATTATTTACCTTTATTTCTACACTGTATATATTTTGTTATATACATCTTGCTACTGTTGTTTTATGTATATTTTACTTGTACTCTATTCTGTACCCTCGTCCTTGCAAACTGCAGGTCCACCTTGTAAATGAGCTTGCTGAATGGTAATCGCCTGGGTAAATAAACATTTTGATTGACTGACTGATTTTGGGACAGCCAGGAAGGCCTGGGTGGAAGACCATAGGGATAAGTATGGCCAACAGGGGAGAACACTGTGGCCAAGGAAACAAGTGGTGATTTTCTAATAATGTTGTCAGTGAAGCATCCAAAGATATAGGAACGCTAGAGGAGGGGATAGCCAGTTTAGGGTGTGGTAGAGCAGACAGTGGTGAGTTGGTTAGAGGGCAGATGAAGCACCTAAACACACATTGTTATAAGCAATTAGTCCTCCTGCACTCTCAGTGTCCATTGTGGTATCTGCATGTGTAATCGAGCCAGGGCACAGTCTCAGTGACAGCTGCCATGAGTCCTAGGAGATACAGAAAAGTTATGGCTGGGACATAATTTCTGTTGCATACCAGTTGTGCTTAAGCCATTAGATGTTCTGCCTTGTCCAGGAGCAGAAACACTCTGCCCTGTTCTGTGTCTAGGACTACACCTACATATGGCAGCTTTGACAAGGGGTTAGTACTGACTTTGGCACAGTCACTGTAACCCCCAGGTCTTCAAAGAACTGCCTTGTTGAAACAGTGA
This sequence comes from Neoceratodus forsteri, assembly GCA_016271365.2. Lineage (NCBI taxonomy): Eukaryota > Metazoa > Chordata > Ceratodontiformes > Ceratodontidae > Neoceratodus > Neoceratodus forsteri. Next base: position 11,273,847 of record CM057450.1, on the reverse strand, counting down.
GTGCACAAGTTGGTTCCTGGAACTGGCTTCAACAGCCAGTTGTCCAGGTAAGAGAAGCATACAGACCTTTCCTGATGAATGGCTGCTGCCACCACTGCTAAGCATTTGGTAAAGACTTGTTGCAGAAGACAAACCAAAGGGCAGTACTCTGAACTGGAAGTGCTCCTTCCAGGACATATCTCAGATATTGTGTGTGATGCTGTCTGATCTTGATATGAAGGTATGCATCCCTCATATCCAGGGAGCAATTCCAGTCCCGCTTGCAATGGGGAATCAGATTTTACAGAGAGATCATCTGAAACTCTTGAATTCTATGTAGAAGTTTAGGTCTCTCAGATCTAACACAGGCCTGAGATCTCCTTCCATTTGGGGACCAAGAAGTATATGGAGTAGAATCCTGTGCCTTTCTGGTGAGAAGGTACAGGGTCTATGGTACATTTGGTTAACAAAGCTTGTACTGTACCTCTTCTTTAAGCAGGGATGGGTGTCCCTGGGGATACGTTGAAAGAGAGGGAGGATGCTCTGGAGGGGTTTCTTTTTTGCCATAAAAATTTTATTGAAATGTAATTTTTAACACAAACACAGTGTACAAGAAAATTTAACACAGCAGGTTGACAAACATTAACCATGATATAATCCTCAATTGCAGGGACATGCACAGCATAAGAAATACATTGTCTATTATGAATCTATCTTTCATGTAGACACTCGTATATCAATGATTCAGTACTCAAAAATAAATTAGCTGCAGTCTGCTTTTGCTGCCTGGGGGTTAGTACTGATAACATATTTAATGTTAAAGAGTAAAACAGACAAAATTATACCCTGTAGGATCTCTTCCTTATAGGACTATTTACCCTTGGTGTCCCATGCCTTGCAGAGTAGGTTTCTTGTCCCACAAAGAAGCTAAATTTTGAGGCTGTTAGTGTATTATCAAGGTGTAAGGCAATGTATGATGTACCATATATGTGACTCCAGTACATGTCTATTCCTGGTCACACCCAAGCCTCCATGGCGGTTGTATATCAAAAGTTATACAATGAGAAAGTATCCTTGCAGGCCTATGTCCAGCACCTAAACTGAGGGTGGGGAGCACTTTCTTAAAATGATAATTAAAAAAATATATATATATATTCCCTCCCTGTTCTACCTGCTTCAGTGTCCAGATGGAGGATCCACAGGTCCCAGGGGAGGTGGGGTCAGCAAGGCCCATATGTAGCATTCCGTAATATTAAAAATGGTGGGGGGCCTGTGCACCTGGCACATCAACATTGGGGAAGCCCTGGGTTCAACAGGGTACATAGTCCCCTATCAGAGGGAGATATCTCAGCAGGTTTGCTGACATAGAAAATCTGATGCTTCCTAGGGGTGGGCTACAGTTTACCTGGCAGGCAGCAAGGTTACAGAGGACCTGTGACAGGCTCCAGGAATGGTACCCAGATTTAGCAGTGTCAGTGGCTCAGTAGATAGCACACTCGCCTCTGAGGCCGGAGATCAGAGGGCTGTGGGTTCAGTTCCCACATCTGGCACTTGGGTTAATATCCCAGTACTGACACTGTAGTGCAGCATGAGAGGGGTGCTGCACTTTGAGGTGCCGCTTTTCAGATGAGATGTTAAAACCGAGGTCCCATCTGCCTGGATTGGTGGTAGTTCAGGTGGATGTTAAAGATCCCATGGCACTTATCGAAAAGAGTAGGGAATTTTTTATTGAAACAAATAATACAAAACGGTATTACATCATACAACTCATAATAATGAAAATCAACTAAAACTGAAAAGGTATTACATCATACAATCACCTAGAGCACCCCCACCAAAAGAGTAGAAATTTTTTTTTATTGAAATCAAAAGCATTTACACAGGTATTCATATAGACCAAAATAAAGAAAAATAAATTCAACTGTAATATGAAATAAACAGCTCCATTGGACACTTTAAGACATTTCAAACTCAACAGAAGGAGTGACACTTATGCTCTCCCAAAGTAACTAAATACTAAAACCTGATAATGTCAAGCAAAATGTAACAGTTCCTAATAAAAGGCTATCTAAGTATAGTAGAAATAACTCAAGTCAACAAATACTGGACTGTGTAATAATGTATAAGAGATAAAACAATCACCCCTTTTTTTTTTTTTCAAAAAATCTGAAAGAAGACCATTGTTAACCAATTCATTTGTAGTATCACAATGGAAATCAGTAATCAACCACTTCTGAAATTCCTTTACAATAATAAAATACAGCTCCAAAGCCGGGATATTCTGTTGTTGCAAAACTAAGCGACATCTACATATCCAGATCCAGTATACATAAAAGCACATACAATCCTAAATATGCAAATGTGCTTCTGAGCAAAATGGAATTAGGAATGCCATAAAATAACAGAGATGGGGAGGGAGGTATAGGTATCCCAATTTTCCATCTGTTTTGACAACATCCCAGAATTGGATGATAAACGGACAGGAAAATATAAATGATCCATTGTTTCTATAACATTAGGACAACTTTCCCTAGGACAATATCTCTTGAAGTGATTTATGTTTCTGATTCCCTTTAATATTGATTTTCTGGTGTACACCTAACAAATTGTATCCCATAGATTCAGGGATATGCGGTCAGTAATATACTGAGATATAAACTTTTGTTGGAGGCTAGTAAAATGGGAAAAAGGTCTAACTGAAACTGTGTTATCAATAATTCATCATATAAATGCCGTCTAGAAAAGGTCTGGGCCACTGAATAGCCAATATCCCATTTAATTACCCTATCAAAACCTCCTCCCACCTCTTCACAAGCCTAGGACGCCTTTTATTCTTGTGGAAAATAATCCCTTATCCCATTCTGACAAAATTCTTTGAGTATCGGAGAACCCATTTAATCCATTGTTTAGTAGAATTTTATTATCGGACTAAATTCATGTAAAAAAGATCGTGAAGTAAAATAATATAGGGTTCAGCATATTTACACCGCCATCTTTGACTCGCTTGTAGAGTACCGACCTTTTGATCGGATTCAATCTGCTCCCCAGAAACAAGTGAAAACAGTCTGATAAAGACGCTCAATTTCTTGTACCAGAAAACAGCACTAAGATATATAAATATCGGGGCCAGAAAGGACTTAATCAAGTAAACCCTTTTTTTTTCCCACTTTCCATTTATTCCATCTACTAACCATGTCATTCCCTACTGATAACAGTCTAGACCAATTGTATTCAGCCATTGCTTTGCCGCAAAATAAACCCAAAAATTTTGCAAGGGTCTACAGCCACCTCACAACCACCAACCATCCTAGAATCCTCTGAAAACCGCTAAGGCCAGACATTTAGTTTTCCAATATTTAAGGTGGCTCCTGAAATTTTCCCCACTACTAGAATTAAACGGAGAGCAGTGAGCAGAGACTGTGGATCCTGAATAATCAAACACATATCATCAGCATATGCAAGTACTTTGTCCGCTGATGAAAAGCCCCGATATGCCCAAAATATTCGGGGACCTTTGTAATACTCTCATGACAGGGTCAATAAAAAACATAAAGGAGTGGGCTCAAGGACACCCTTGGACGCACCCCCTAAGTACTGGAATTTTCGGACCCATCCAGCCATTCTCATAGGGGATTACATATGCTAGGTCAGTAGCAAATTTTCAGCCAGTCCACAAAATCTTGTGGGATCCCATGTCGATAGGCAATCCCATAAATAGGGAGGGACACCCTATCAGCGCTTTGGCCTGGTCTAGGCTGACAAGAAAACCTAGATCGCTCCCATCCTGATGTCTACCATCACCCTCCACTATTTCCCTAAGCAGTAATAAAGCATCCGTGATACTACGTCCTGAACGGAACAAAATTGAGATGGGTTAATCAGTACATCCATAACTGAAGCCAGTCTATTCCCAACAGTTTAGCAAATACTTTAAAATCAGTATTCAGCAAAGTGAGGGCCTCCAATTAGTCAAATTAGTAGAATCACCTGATTTAAACAGAAAAAACAACAAGCCCTCATACATTTGATTTGGTAAACAACATTCCTTCTGAAAAAATCTAAAGACTTCTAATATTTCTAGTGGCATTATCTCCCATAAGAAATGATACAATTCAGCAGGTAACCCATCTGAACCAGGTGAAATCCGTTCAAGATTTTTAAACACCCTATCCAATTCTGACTTAGAAAAGGGCAGTCAAAGCATCGCATAAATCTGGTGAAAGTTGAGGTAGAGCTGCTGCATGAAGTAATTACGTAGTATATGGTGAGTGTACCACTGGAGAACCAAACATATCTGTTAATAGTCTGTACAATAATATTCATAATGGAAACATTATCGGTAGCTAAAGTACCCTGGGAGTCATTAGGCCTGATATCAATTTTCTCCGCCTATTTTGGCAACTAACATACGGATTAATACCTTCTGCCTTCCCATGAGTACCAAAGGATTGTTCCAGTTGAAGAGAACATAGCCTGTCATATTGGAAAGATTTCATTTTCTGTTTTATAAAACTAATTTCTCCACTAAGGTCCAACCCTCTATACTCTGACTTTGATAGCAATTCTCCCAGTTTATTTCTAAAAGCTAGATAATCCCTATATTTCGTTCTGGCCTGAACCTCCCTGCAACTGAAGGAATTGGATAACAATATTTTTAAATCTCCCCACCATGCTCCCATATCCTCATAAAGAAAAATTGTCGAGGCCTTATCTTCCACCAGAGACTTGAGGCCTGACAAAATAATCGGATCTGCAATAATGAGACATTTAATCTCAAAACCCCAATCCTGGTCCCCTAACAGGGGTAATGCAATACTAATCCCAATCAACATGTGATCGGAAGTTTCTATGGGAATAATAAATCGTTTGAAATATCTATGTAACCCTAGATGGCGCTATCCCAGGGCTACTACCCCTGCCTGATTTGCCACTAACAGGTTGAGGGCCTGGATCCAATGGCGGTGCCTCCACCCAGAGGTCAGGGTTTGCAATAGTTAAACTAACTTGGTCACAGCCCTCTGGGACACTGCAACCCCTTTCTTCCCACTAGTGGCCCACACAATATATCAGAATTACCTTCACAGTATACACTTACCCCAGGTCTGGTTCCGGCACTGGGACCTCCTGTGAAATGAGATACAGTGCAACAATCACAGTACAGTACTTTAACATAGACAAATACCTCAGGCAGTATAACTTTGCTGAAACAAGCAGCTCTGATTTATTTAGGGGATATAACAAGGACAGGGGAAATCAGGTTAATTAGCTTATCACTCTAATAATCTACCTATGGCTCTGTGCACAGGCCTATCCCTATCAGTTACTGTCCCTGGGTACCCAAGCCCTAGTGGCTAGTCCAAACCGTGGCAGCTGGTAGGGCCCTTTCACACAGAGAAAGGAGAATTAAACAGTCAGCAGTACAGTAATTCCATTTGGATTTAATGTGGCAATTCAACAGGGAGCAACCCTGAATTAGTACTCACGACCTCCAAATAAGATAGGGTCCTTCAATGTCAGCAGGGCTCACTTGAGGTACACAAACCTCTTCACACATCCATATAAAAGAAAGTACTATACCAGGCAGGCTGCATCTGTATCCCTACGCAATTACTGCACAATACCGGAGAACACACAGCAGATTCAGTTCCTGACAGACCGAGTGCAATTTTCAGCAATTCTTCCAGTCTTCTACAGGGTGAGCCTGGTTTACTCTTCAGAGATCCTTTGATTCTTTTCACAGGACGGATTCAGTCCTAACAAGCTGTTACACAAGCTGCAGACCGGAACTCTGGGCCTTACACGCTTTTTGACTAAAACTGCACACTGAAAAGCACAGGGCTCTTCCTTCTTCACTGCCAAAGCTCAACTGAAGCTCCAACCGACAAAACTGGGCACTCTTTGAGTTCCTCCCAGTTCTTGACTGGATTGGCTGTCACTCACAATAGACTGCTGCTGTTGGTCCAAAAGGCACTGAAGTCTAAACTACATCTCCCAGAGTCACTGCCCATACAATCCTCTTGTGGCTGGCTCAGATTATGAGTCCAAGTTCTGATTCGGCCCAAGGCACCATTTTAGAGCTAGCTTACCCCACACTGATTGGTCCAGTTCAGCAGTTCAAAACTAGAATGGGAACTAGCAGACACAGTTCTGACTGCAAAGAAAGCAGGTTAGACAAACTGTAATTTCATTATTACTCTAAATAATTTCTGGCAAACAGTTACATCTTTCAGATAGGTTCCTTTGCACTCTAGTGACTGCAAAATGAAGTGAATTGGCAGCAGCTCAAGTGGTACTCAGAAGCACACAGTCCCCCATACAAACTAATTATGTCTGCAAGCAGACAGCTCTTAAAGAGACAGTACCAGAGGCTCTAAAACACTCACTGATAAATGGCTTAAATGCCAAACACCATTCAGGCTTGGAGCATTCAAGCAAGCTCCTGAAGTCTTTTGGAACCCCCATTTGCAGGGGGTTACATCTAAATTATGCTTCAAAAATAAAAAATCTATCCTAGAAAAAGCTTTCCTTTATAAAAGGTTGCTTTCACCTCTTCGACATATCGGTTTGAAAGTCTTTCAGACCAGCTTGCAAAACTAAAGATTTCAAAAATTTTTATCACAATATTGTTTTCCTTTTCCCCTGATTTGGAAGTTTATATTAAAGTCACCCCAAAAAAATCTGTCTACTGGTAAATAAGTACGGTTGGATTTTAGTTAAGAGATCAATCCTTGAAGCTTTGGATTGTAGGCATAAATGGTAATCAATCTACAAGACAATGTATTGATAACCACATCCAACAGTAAGGCCCTACCAGGTTCAATGTCCACTAGGCGTAAAACCTGTACATCGGTAGAACGAAAACAAAACCTACCCCACAACAGGCTTCCGAGTCTATCGACCACACCGAAGTACCCACCACCAATCCTTGGAAGCTTGAGATGTTTCCGCTAAAGTATGAAATCTAGTGTCCTGTAGCATAAAACATCAAACTCCAAATCACTTAATATACCGAAAGTTATCCTCGTTTATAGAACGATTTAATGCTGTTAACATTTAAAACACGCCACCCTCAGGTTCATGAAATCAAGGAGGTTTGTTTAAATGTTTCCTAAGTAGACCTGGTTACACGCTTCTGTACTGACTGATCCAACGGGGTTGCAATATCGATTCAGATAGGCCCTGACTAGAAACCTGGAAATTCCTCTATGGGATTCTCCTTATCTAGCAGCTCTCCCCATGAGGAAAAGGCTGAAAATCTGTTAGTAAGGGTAGTGGAGAAAGAGTTAGCTGTGATTGCCTTTGATCTGAGCCAGCCTCTTTAGAAGAGGTGGGATTAGCAGCCTGAGAACCTTCTACAGTAAGAAACCTGTCTCTCCAGCCTCATCAAGAGGTAAGGACAAATGGACCGGATCTTGTGCAGGTGAAACCTGCAGATTAGTAAAAGAAGGCCAACTACCTCAGTAGCAGCTAGTGTAGGATTCTCAATAGTGTGAGAAGGTAAAGGTGGAACCACAGTGGGCACCCTCTTGACTAAACTCACCGTCATACCTCCAGAAACCAAATCACTACTACCTCCACGTCCCCTCGCCGAACCGGAGGAAGGGAAGACATGCCTACCTCATGCCCCTGGGGTTTTTGCTCGTGACAAAAGTGTGTCATGTTCAGAGACAGATTCGAATTATGGGCAGCCATGGACATCCCTGGAAGCTATGAGCAGTATCCCACATAAGTTACAGATAGGGGTGCAGTGCACTGGTCTGCAGAGTGCCCCAATAAGCCACAAAGAAAACATTTGATAGCTGTACAACGTTATTCAAATGCGATAAATCGCCACATTTATAACAGCTTTTAGGTTGACCAGCATAAAATAATATCCCTCTATCCCTACCCAAAAAAAGGAGCTGGGTAAATGTTGAATGCCGTTATCCGTGTGTTTTAATTGGACCTAAAGTCCACCCCATTCCAGAAGCCATTTTAGTCAATTATTGGTTTGGGATGCTCCACAGTAGAACATTGCTTTTCTAACCAGAATTTAATATTTGAAACATCAACACCTTCATTCCTAAATAAAATTGTAACAGTTTTAACAGTAGGTTTAGTCACAGGAATTGCCAAAAATTGACCAATCAACCAGATGCTTGCGCTCATAATACAGCTTCAAAATTTGTCCAGTAATGCCATCGAGCAAAAGCTAATGTCATAGTTCCTATCACCTGGAGCGGATAAAGGCATATACATCTACAGGAGTAAACCCCATGCTGTCTTTAATTAGGGTTTTCCCCACCCATACTCTATCCGGAACTATAGGTGCATCTCCAACATAGCGGAGACGAACTAGGAACCTTCGTTTTGCTGCCGTCACAGGTTTATGAAAAAAGACCAGCAAACGATTTTGAAACCCCTGGTTTTGTACAGGGGCAGCTCTTTCACTGCAGCGACAGACACCGAGTTCATATCAGAGAACTCAGACTGAAACTTGACCCTCACTCCTCGTCATTGCAGTACCTAAGTTTAGAGAAAGTACCTGAAAGTCCTGAGGTAGGGAGATGCTGTCGGAAGGGTCAGAGACATGAATATTCGGCAAAGCTGTCGTGGCGTCTAACGCATCACCAGAAATCCCATACCTCTGTCTCAATCTGCATGTCAGTAGTGAGCTTCGGTGAATGATGGCGGCAACTAATCAGTGCGACCAGTCGCATCCCCCAGAGCAAATCGGAGAACCCGCAGCGTACTCCACCGATCAGGAGTCCAACGGTTTCGAATAGATCCATCCTGCTCTGAGTAGAGCGTCCTCCGTGACCACTCCGCTTCATCCGCAGCCTGCACAGAGTCTTTGGGCAAAATAACGACTTGTTCTCAGCACAGCTGGAGTCCATGCAGGTAGATATCGCTTGCTAGTATTATGAAGGACTGGCGACCAACCTTTTCCTTTTTTCCGTTCCTCTTCAAGTCTGGACTTGCTCTGAATATATTCTTGTTCTGCATTAGAAATAAGAGCAAGTAATTGGGATTTTTGGCTCTAGTTCTTCTTGTAATCTAAGTTCCTCAGGATGCAAATCTCCATCAGCCTCCATCAAGCCAGATTGATCCAAACAGGTCTCTGGTATTACTTCAGAAACCAAACTCTGTGCCAAAGGAAAGTTATCATCTCGTAGCTCTTAGAAGCCTCTGTAAGTCCACAAAACTGACCGTCCTCCTCCATGGTCTGGGACAGACTGTGCTTTCCACAGTCTTCCACAGCAGCGAACAGCCTCTGCCTCCGCAGAGTAGGGGAATTTCCTGTGTCCTGGCTAAATTTCCTCATTCACTAAAATACCACCAACTGCTTAATCTGGTTCAAGGTCAGTTGGCATTCATCTGTATACCCTCCCCCGGGTTGTGCCTGAAAATAGGCAGGATTTGTCTAGTGCATTTACCGGTCAACAAAACTAAATAAATAAAAAAAAAATTTGTGAAAATGGTTCTACCTTACCTGTAGCTACATGGACAACCTGTTCATATCTGGCAGTGAGGGCAATTAGATTTTCCACTCATTGGGATCTGGTGGTTCAGGTCTCTCTAATAATGCAGGAGAATTTATTTGGCCCTCCAAGGCCGTGGTTAACCTAATGTAGTGAAGGGAGGAGGGCAGTGTACCATCCTCAGAAGGCAGTCTCAAGACAGCCAGTTAGAGGTCTTTAAGGTGTGGAATCTGTGCCAGCTAACTGCAAACTACCCACATGATGTCCCAGTAATAATCTTGGACAGAACATGACCAAGGATATGATGGAGTGAGGCTTATGGGAGGTACACTTCCAGTATTCACTTCGCTGGAGTAAGGCCCACTCTATAGAGCCAATGTATGCTTTGGTAGGCCCTGCAAAATTTTGTACTGAAGAGTATTGGCCTGCAACTCTCTATTGGCAACATATGCTTGGGTCCAGACCCTGTCCCAGTGATCCTTGGGGATGGGCATGTTCAGTTCCTGCCCACTTTGCCCTGGGTCCAATCAGTTTAGTGGGTGAGAATTCTCATTCTACCACAGATTTTATTTTTCCAGACACATGGTTTGGTCTGGGCAGAGTAGCCAACCACCAGTCAAGCACCTATGGGGGAGGCAGAGTGTGGGTGGGTGAGTCTTACATCCTCAGGAGACCCTAGATTTGCAATTATTTCCAAAAGTGTGTTTGAGGTACTGTATATCAAACTGAGATTGCAGCTGTGCAAATGAGTAGAGAGCCCCCTCAACATGGTAGCACAAGTCCCTTGCATCCCGATCCCTTTTCAGACTGTTCACCAAGTGACTTTCCTTCGATTGTAAACTGAAGGTTTTCCCAAAGGGTCTACTGTGACAGGTCAAGGGCTCCACCCTAGCTACTTCCCATATTTCTGCCACATGAACCGCATGTGTTTAGTACAGGAGGACATAGCAGTTTTGTTGCCCCACTCTGGAAATAATGATACATTGGAGGTCGGTAACTTCCCTTGAGTTTCTTTCAACTCAATCTATCTTGGGGAGGAGAGGAGAGAGCATGTCTGCAACATATTACTGCCTGACAGAGTATCACATAATCGTAGCACTGTCTAGAGGTTAGGTAGGCAAACCCCCTTACACCATGGCATTTGTAGGACTGCCAGCTTTATTTCTGGAGTTTTCCCCACCCATATGAAGGTCAACTGTTTGGATACTAAGTTATTAAAGAAAGAGGCTGGGATCTGTAGGGAAGGTTTGACAAGATATAATGTAGTTCTGGAAGGGTGACCATTTTAAGGGTATTTACTGTCCCCAAGTAGACAAAAGAAGGAGTCCCATTTCCTGATGTCTGAGTCAGGGGTATCTAACATAACTCGAGTGCTGATAGCTATGGTAGCTGGCAGGGTAGGCGGAGGTGGATACCCAAGCAAACCACTCCCTCAGGACCCATTGGTAGGTGTACCTGGAAAAGAGCTGTTGCATACACTGTGAGATGAGGGGCATTACTTGGGATGTTGCCCATTTAGCTTATAGCCAGACAGAGAGGAGTACTGCTGGATAATATTCTGGAGGGTCTGTAGTGAGGTTGGGATAACTGATAAAAATAAGACGATATCGTCTGTGAAAAGACCCAAAGCATGTTAGAGCTTTTATAATCTCTGATCAGATGTTTTCCAGAACTGCTTTCCATCATGGGCTATGTATGGTCCTCTGTGATCAGATGTTTTCCAGATCTGCTTTCCACCATGGGCTATGTATGGTCCTCTGTGACTGTACTTAGCCAAGGAGGACAGCAGGACCAGCAAACAAAATATCAGAGCTTATTATAAACTCTAACATGTACTGCAGTGTACTGAACCTCCTACCGCTGCCTACTGCTCTAATGTCAGCTGCAAGGGATTCTGGGATTTGTAGTAAAAGAAGATGTCAGCCTAGAACTAAGCAAAATTATTCTGCGACTATCTACTATACTACAGTACACAGCGCCTGGTGGTGCTGAGGCGCTGGACACCACACCTCACTCCATGCCGCCGACCAGAGTTCAGGAGCGAATTGAGTTGCTGGGGGTCGCCAGGAAGGAAGAGGATAGAGCATCTGAGGACTGGTCTTCTCTCCCAGGGGAGGAAGGGTTTCAGTGCCTCAGCATTCAAATGACCCCTAGCATACAGGTGGGGATCAAAGCAGTCGAACTGTCGGCATAAAGAAGAGAGACTGGCCGCTGCTGACATTCATTCACAGGAGCATGCTGGAGATGTCTGTGTGGTACTGCAAGTCAACCCACATGATGAAAATGGGAAAATGGTTCCCCAAGCTACCGTGACCACGACCACCCAGTAGCCCTGCCCCAATGAGCACCCAGGCCACATGGCGTTAATGCAAGAGTAAGTCCAGGAGGAAAGTCAGGGAATGGAGTGGGGTGGCCAGCTTCTGGATGGCAGCATGGGGACAAGGAGAAAAATCACTATCTGCAAAAACTTATGACAGCAAATAGCAAGTAAACAAAATGTTTTTCCACGAAACTGCACATTAGGACCCAGCCCCACTTGAGTGTGTGGCCCTTAATTGCCGCCTACTGTTCCCCTTTAAGCTTGGTTGCCTCTTTTAATGTCTTTGTTGTACTATCACTAAATAGTAAAGACAGGACTTGTATAGTTATTCCGAGATGAACGTTTTAGAAGGCTGAAATTGTGAAATGAAAACAAAATATTCATACAATAAAAGAAGAGCACACTACATGTAAATAAAACAAATTTACATTATAGTTTAGCTAGCTGGCATACTTAAACAGATTTTAATACGGCACTGATACTTGAAGAAAAAGATTGGATTTGGAGACTTGGCATCTGATCCAGTTAAAATGCCCCCAACTGGTTCACAAATAATAATTTATTTATTAAGTGCAATTCACATATTAAAGCGCAGTACAAATAAAAACCTAAATTTAAACAGGAGTAAAATCCTATAAGCTCTGCTAAATTGTTTATTCATAAAACATAAAACATTAGATTAAATACTGTCAGAATACATAACATGGTCCAGGATACCCAGCTGCTTTTGTTTCATTGATAGTACTCATAAAAGGTGCCAGACTGACTGAAGACCTCTATATAAACACAGTTTAAGCTTCCCTCACTATCTCCGCCAGTGTGCCTCAACCCTGCCCTGGAGGGTTAAGCTCTTCAGTGCTGTCACGAAACTGCAATGTTGCATTGTACCTGACACAGCTTTTTTTAGCTGATTCTTCTGTTTTCTAGTGCTCATGACAGGTGCAAATTGGACAGGCCTGAACACTGAAGTCTTCTGTCCGCATAACAGATACAACAAGGAAGACCCCAGTGAAAGCTTCCCACACTATCCCTCTAACAGGCATCAGACGTAACCTGCTGGGGCATGCTCCAGGCTATTCAGCCCATATCCTCTCACATGAGACTGCTAACAAGGGTGACAGTCATGTTTTCTTGAGATTTGAACATCTTTCACAAGGAACTGGAGTAATACTTGGGTTTCATACTTGGGTTGAACTAGATGTACAGAAGGTTTAGACCCATATTAGTACATCTCCAGCATGCTGGTATTTAACCCCTCTTACTTAGCAAGATAGGAATCTAGATTATTTTGAAGGATTCTGGATTTCTGGCATTTATAATATGATTTGGTAAGGAATTCCATACAGGGATAATCCTTTGTTTATGGAAGTCTCTTTTAGGAAATGTTAGTGGGGCTGGTATATAGGACATCTCAAGTTACAGTTTCTAGTATTAAAGGTCATATCTATTTCTGTCATTAAATCTGTATCCTTGTGAAGTTTGTACATAAATAATAGGTCACCCTGTACTCAACTCCAGTGGGTACATATTCAATTCAAGTAATCTCTGATCATAGCTGTTATCACCGATACCATCAATCATTTTGTTATCCCCGAGTACAGGACTGTCCGTAGTCAGACCCTCCCAGTTACTTATATGGTGGCAGGACCGGCACAGCCCCTCTGCCATAACAACTTTCAAACGAAGTCTTCCTACCGTCACTGCTACCGCCTAAGGACGACTCCGTTGATGACAGGAAAGAATTTCTTTTCTTCATAATCTTTTCTTGTTCGAAAATAAGAAATTACTACTAAACAGTTAAATTAAACACTAAAAGCTGTGCGTCATATGAAGCGAAACTTTACTCCAGCAGGCAAAGTGGCGCCGACATCCAAGCCCTTTCGGCGGAGGGAGAAAAGGAACTGAGGCAGTTGAGAGGGTCGACGCTGAGATAACTTGCACACAGGCGCAGGTCGTCTCACAGTGCCGCTGCATGCACGGTCCTACTTGGCACCAACCCTTCAGAAAATTCTTGGCTCTCGCTGGTCCTAGTGCCTCCAGTGCTATCCTCACTAGTGTGAATGAGTGATGGAGACTTAGTCCAGGAATATCATAAGTTTAGTTCATCTGCCATTTCCTTGCTAATTGTTCCTGTACCTATATTCAGCAACCGATGCATCTTGGTATTGTTTTTTTATTTACATAAGAGTAGAAGCTCCTCCTCCCATCTCTTATGTAGGTAATTTAAACTCAATTTCTTTTTTTCCAACCTAATTAGATGTTTACATTCTTTAAGTGTCTTTTATATCTATATTTATTATAACTATTATTATCTCTTGACAGTGCCCTATGTGCTCTTCTTTTCTGAGTCAATAGATTAGATATTTAGGTGTAAACCAGATTGGTATTTTACATTTTTGTTGTAAGATGTTTCATTAGGAATATATGTTGTTTCTAATTCAAGAAATTTATTTTTACCTTTGTCCAGATCTCTTCTGGAAAGGCAGATCCATCTTCCCATTTCCATTGTTTTAATTGTTCCAATATTGTTGAAAGTTTGCTCTATTATAATCTTTAAATATTGTTTTACCCAAAACTTTCTTAGGATTTATTTTGTGTTGAACATTATAATCTGATGGTCACTGTTAGCCAGTAGTGGTCTGATTCTAATGTTTGTAACCTGATCAGAGATATCTGTTAATACTAGATCTAGTATATTACCGTTTCTAGTAGGTTCTGTGACTAGCTGATGCACAATCATTTGATTCACACGTATCCAGAAACGTTTCATTCTAAATACTGGTGGCTATTTTATTGGTCCAATCTATTCCAGGAAGATTGAAATCTCCCAACAATATTAAGTCAGTATTATTGGCTTTGGTGTTAATTTCATTTAGGATGTTATTATGCACTGTAAGATTTGTATCTGGTGGCCTAGAACAAACTCCTATGCACAGGTTTGTTTTTGTTTTTCCAGATATTTCAACCCACAAGATTTCTAAGTGGCTATTCATAGGTGACTCTTCAATTATTTTATAAGTAATATTGTTTTTTATGAGTAGGGTGACCCTCCTCCTCCTCCTCTCTTATTGGATCTATTCTTAAATAGGGTATTGTAACCTTGTATCATTGTATTCCAACTAGAGGCCCCCACCAAGTCTCTGTGACTGCAGCAATGTAAATGTTTTCTTCATTCAGTAATAATTCTAGTTCATCTAGCTTAGCACTGTAAGCTTCTTGCATTGGTTGATAGGAATGACAAACCCTTGTAGTTTTTACTGTTGTCTTTGATTTTGCTACAATGTTCTCTACTAGTTATACTGACCCGTTGTCCCCCCGTCTCTAGTTTTTCCCTTTGAATATTTTGTAGAGTCTTATGAAAATACAACCCAGTAGTCGTGAACCTTGTCAGCTAAAATGTAATCCATCAAAACCATATAGTTAAGGACTATTTACAAAATGTTCCCAGGATTTTATACATTCTATATAATTTTTAAGACACCATTTCCATAGCCAGTTGTTATATGCCTTGATTTTTCTGGTTTTGTGTAAGTTGCTCTGGGGACTGGTAGTACTTCAGATATGACTGTGTCATATTTGAGTTTTTAATGTTTGTATCATATGTTTCATATCTGTAATTATGTCCTCTACCCCGTGGCTACTATAATCGCTTGTACCTACATGTATGATGACAGTTCAATTATTCACTGCATTATGAAAATACCTGGAAGCATGGTCATTATAGCTTTAATTTGGCACCACTGTAACTACAGCTTGTAGTATTTTCTTTATTTTCTCTAGTAGAAAATCTATCTGTTTATTTGATTACATAATATCCTAATATGACTATGTCATCTTTTATTTGCTGTCCTGTATTGTCATCATTAATGTTTATATTTCCCTCATTTTCCTCCACTGTACCTTCCAGGCCAGAACTGACCTACTGTACCTATACTATCAACTAAGTTTGTCTGGGTACTAATAATAATTGCGTTAAAGGCGCGACATCACATGGACTAACATCCAATAATGATGTCGGTGGGATGAACCAATCTGGGTTTGTATATGTTCTTTTTCAGCTAGTTGCATAAGCGGGTCAAAGCTATTTTGTATGGGGAGTTGAAATTTGTTGGCTTTTCTCCCCTTTTTGCTGGTCTCCTACTTTGGACCTGATACTGTGTTTCTGAATCTTCATCTCCCTCATCATCTCAGTTTCTTTTTGTTTAAGGTATTTGTTTCTTTATTTAATCCACCTCATCTTGATCTTGAATTATTTGGGTTGGGGGCTGCTAATATTTGGCATAAAGTTTGCTCAGTATCAACTACCCCATCTTTATACATTTGTTGCCCATTTGTTTAATTTGTTCTTCATCTTTATTTTTAATCTTTGTGCCATTTGTTGTTGGCCAATTTCCAACACTTGTAGTCTAGTACCAAAGTCAAAATCTCTGTCTGCATGTCAGTATTTTGTTTACATTTAAAACAAGTAAATGATGACTCAGTAATTTGTACTTCTGTGAATAGGTACAAATATTGCATCCTGTGCATAGATTTCCCACCTTTCCTACTAACAGTGTTACAGTATCCATAGTTTTGTTTTACTACTGACACTATAATAGGTACAAGTAAGAATATGAGCATATTTGAATTATCGTAATTTTTATATGCTTCCCCTTTGCAATTTCAGTCAGTATCTTACACTTGTAATATTTTATCTCCATAAATACTGAGGCCTACCACAAAACGCTGTTATTAAACCTAACTGCGCCTATCCTGCTCCACATGCTCTGTGTGAGCGATCGCATGCCCTGCTCGCCGTAGGGTGAGCTAAGTGCTGAATTTGCCCGGAAGTGTCTAGTAGGGGTCACAGTACCTCGCAGCACAATAGTGCCAGAAAAACATTCAAGTATATATGTGCAGTTAAAATAAAGTTGCAGAAGCACACTACCAACATTTATTTATTTGAAACTACTCCAAGCGGATAACACCATGAGATGCAGTATCTCATTTCATGGGGTCCCAGGGAGGATAGCAGCAGACAGCAGGTTAACATAGCCTAGCAGGAAAAACAGGTCACTCACCAGTAACAGTAGTTCTAGGAGTGGTAAATAAAAGGAAAGGATATAAAACGAAAGGAGAAATAAACGACAAAGAGGACAGGATAGAATGGAGAAAATCAGGGATTGGGAGGGTCCCAATCTCTGGGAAAGAGATGAAGGGGAACAGAAGGAAGAAGGAAAAGGGAAAAACATTGGGAGGAGAAGAGGACTGCGCCATCTGACTCTAGGACCTGGACCCCAATTTCAGGAGGAAAAGAAGACTGGACCAAGGTTCAGCCAGTCTGCCCAAGAGAACAGTAGATTGTTAAGAGGCAAAACCTGGCCAAGGCAAAGCAAGGTTTTAATGAGTCAAGAAGACTGTGACAACTCCTGAGATACAAACGGCCAACCCAGAGGGATTAGCCACAAAGTTTCAAAGGTCAGCAGGTTGGAGAAGAGGGATTCAGGTGCCAAAGCGTGTCCTCTCCTCATCCCAAAATAAGGGAGGGGCACTTCAGGAGAAGAACTCCCCAAAATGATATACAACCCTAAGGGATTAGTCCGAAGGACAGCAGAAGGGAGAACAGTAAGAACTGGAGGAAAGGGGTCCCAGTCCCACCACCCCAACAAGGGGCATGGAGGCTTCAAGGCATAAGAGGGAGGAGATCCCCACCATCCAAGATTCAAAGGATGAATCCTCCTGTGTGTCTCCAACCTCCTCCCTCCTGGCACAAGGGAAGGAGAGAGAGGAGAGCTGAAAGACAGGGAGACACTGGGGGGCCCAGAGACTGAGGCTCAAAGGGGACGGTGGAGGATTTAGTGATGAATGGTGAAGATACACAGAAAGATCAAGAATTATGGTAGGTACGTAATTTTCAGACCTTATTTATGTCAGTCTTCACCATTCATCACTATTGGTGAGTACCGAAGCCCCTTGAAGGGGGCCCAATACAACCCTAAGGGACTAACACTTTAGCCTCCAGTGGGGAGACACTGGAGGGAGAGGCCTGAGACTGGTTTGGGTGAGACGGGAGCCCTCTCGGGGAAGGAAGGTGCTCAAAGCCGCCGCCTCACCCCACGGCAGAAAAGGTGGGTCTCCAGTAGGCAAGGAAATCACCCCATGTCGGGCCATGGGTGACAACCGTATAGACTAAGCTATGCCATCCACTTAGGTGCAGATCGCTGTCCCCACAATCCTGGAAGCCACCTCGCTGGCATTGTAGGACACTTTGCTTGGTGCCTGAGAGCTCCAGGCCCTGAGCAGAGAGGGTGATGGCTTGTCTGGTTTCCTCTGAATCAGGCATCAAGGCTAGGAGTTGACCTAGCCTGGACCACAAGAACCTGTCATAGGATGTATAGTGGGCCTGATGTAAGCAATGGACATAAGAATCTCTGCTGAGTAGAAGGTCCTCCTCCCAGAAATAAAAATTGCAGAGTCTGAGTCTGGGGCCAGTCACGGTGAGGAGTGCGGCTTAGAAGGAGTGTCCAGCTGCATCAAACCCAAAATGGGGTGAGGCTGATGTCCTGGGACCCGGGAGCGCACACGCTTTAAGCAAACTCCTTTGAGGCTGGAACAGTGGAAAAGGGATGCTGCCAGAGTCAAATAACGCTCCCAGAAGGGACAGGCCAGGCAGGAACCACCAGGTTGGTCACACTGTACTCACCTGGGAAGGTGCACGTCACATGCCCGGACTGCTTTCTGAAGAAGGGGTAATATAGAGCTTGCCATCATCCTCATGAGGAAGCGCTGATTGGTAGAGAGATCAGATGCCGGAGAAAAGTGGACAGAAAGTTCTTCTCCCGAGTCGCCCATGGCCCTAATGTAAGATGGGAAATGCACAGCTGAGCCCCTAAATTTCCAGGTCAGAGGCCCCTATGAGCAGGAATACCTGGAAGAGGAGGGATGAGACAGAGGAATGGGGTCCAAATTCCTTGTAGGAAGAGAATGTCCTCTGCCTGGGGGGGGGACCCAGCGGAGGCTCTCAACTGGGAGGGAGATCTGGAAGCCCAGCAGCCATTAAACCAGGCCGGAACGGCTGCAGCTGTGCCCAAGGGAAGAATCCCCATGAGGTGACTGGGGCCAAGCGAGTCCAGAAGAATGGTCCCTGGCCTGGGGCAGCTGTCTCTCAAGAGAGAGAGAAGAGGAAGGGCAATGATCCTCACTATGACTCTCCCTGAACCCGATGGGTCCCAGGGAGAGGCTGTTTCTCTGAATCCAGGGCCCTCACCCTTGAACTCCAAAAGATCCCTCTGCCTCGATACCACCAACCTAGGCAGCTGGCAACGCTGGATGGACTCCCAAGAGTCCACTCAGGTGCAGCACCCTCCTCCTGTAGTGCCCCAGGCTATCCCAAACTCAGACTGTACAGGCACACCAAGGAAAGGGTGTCCCAGCTGAAGGGACAGACAACCCCCAACTCCTGGCTGTGCAGCAGCTCCACCTGGAACACTGTTGGCTGGTCAGTGCCACTGACCCCAAAATCAGTAGGAATTGTCCGCCCACAAAGGGAGGCTGAGTGGGGACCAAGTGGTGGACAAGGAGGGGTCAGAGGACTCAAGAGTCCAGGAGCCAATCTGAATCAGACCCAGAGTCCTTCTCTGAGAAGTGGAAAGAGGTCCAGTGCCAGACCACTCTCTGACCCCTGCCGCTGCCTTGGCTGCAAATGGCTCCAGCCTCCTCCTCGGGACCGTGAGTGGCACTGGAGCCAAGCACGGCACACACCCCGTGCCACACTCCCCTGGCACAGCGAACGGCACCAAAGTTGGAGGTGACACCAGTCATGGCGCCGATGTGCCCCGGCACTGCAGATGGCACCGAGCTAGAGGTGGCAAACAGTCATAAGTGGCACCAATCTGCGCGGCATCTCTCTCCTCGGTGCCACAAATGGCACCGGAGGTGGAGGTGGCACTGTCCCCAGCTCCAGTGCAGCGACAACATTGAGACCAGGAATGGCCCCAAGAACAGCGTGGACATCTCCCACAGCATCAGCTACCATCCCTGGCACCGTGAATGGCACCAGGAGCAAGAACGACACCGAGGGATGACCCGCACTGCCCGCACGCCGTCCGGCCCCTGGCACTGCAAGCGGATCTGAAAACCCAAAACTGCGCCCGACAGTCAGCATCGGGACAGTGCTGGCCCAGGCCCGCAGGCCCCAGGACGTGACACCGAGGGAGTCCTGCCTCTGAAGAGGCAATACCAAGGCAGTGACACCCGCCTCACCCCAAGAGGCCGGACTGGGCCTGCACTGCAAAAGAAGCCCTGCCACAGCAAGGCAGAAAGAGGTGGAGGCTCTCTCTCCACGGGCCATATAGAACCAGTATGGGACCCGAGGAAGGGTCAAGAGTCCTGGCCTTGGCCTGCTGACTTCGAACCCATCCCCAAAAGTCGGCAGCAGACATCCTACTTTCAACGCAGCAACTCAAGAATGTGGCGGTCCATCGAGAAACAGGCATCACAGTTGTCCATGTCATGGGCGGGCCGAGGCAGGAGAGACAAGGGTCATGCTGGTCTGTGATGGAATACTGGTGGACGAGGGGCATCGGCGCATGTGAGGCCACCCGCCTCCGATGACTTTTGCCCCAGAACAAGACATGACCAGATGGAAAATTAAACAAAAACACAGTACTCGATGTCGCTGATAATAAAAGAATGATCTTAACGGTAAACAGCGGCGTCAAGTAGCAAAATGAAGCGAAACAGAACTGAGATCTAAAAGAAAACTAGGCACAAACAACTATGCAGGTATTGATAGAAGTCAACCCCATGAGGCCTTTCTCGACAGCAGGAGAAGAACTGAGGTTGGGGTGAGCCGACAGCAGTTAATGGCCAACCTGTGAGCCAATTTAGTATGTCGGCCTTGAGGGTCACACTGCCCCCTGCATCAGTCTACTCTTCATAGTGGAAAAAAAAAAGTCTCCCATGGGTCCTAGTCTCAAGGCTATACCCAATAGTGATGAATGGTGAAGACTGACACAGATAAGATCTAAAGCCCAAAACAAGCATCCCAGTGTGACTCAAGGTCAATGTGGCAATGGGAAATGAAGATGTGCTGACCTCCAGGTAGCAGTCCCACAGATTTGAATAGGGACATCCCTAGAAGCAGCCACCGAGGCAGCGTATGATGGGCTGAATGAATCCGGTAGCCCTCCAGGAGGCTTCCTACCCACCAACATATTGCAGAGGTCGATGCAGGATACAATCCACCTACCAATCATCCACTTAGCTGCCAGACTGCCAGGTGCGGCTTCAACGTAGGTGACAAATAGTTAGCGTGACCCTCTTCTCGAACTCCAGCTATGCGCCTCCTCATAGTAGGTGCGTTCTGCAAGTCCAAAAGTGGCGGAGCCTGTGCTCGGCCTCTGAAGTGTGATTGGTGAAGTACACTGGGAGATTAATCACCTGATTAAGGTGAAACTCTGACACAACCTTCGGGAGGAACTCGGGTTGGGGCACAGGACAACCTTGTCCCTGTGGAAGACCAGGTAAGGAGATTCCACCAAGGCACCTGGAGTTCACTGATCCTTCTGGCTGACATGATAGTCACCAGGAAGGTGGTCTCCACGACAGATGAGACATGTCACACCTGTGCATCTGTTCGAATGGCTTGCCCATGAGCTTTGCAAAACCAGTAACAAGTCCCATGGTGGAGGTGGTTCACCCGCTGGAGGGAAATGTGGTCAAGGCCTTTGAAAACGCTGGGCCAGACCACCTTCTCCGCACCACCGACTGCTGACCGCCCACACTTGGTAAGCAGAGATGGCTGCCAGGTGCACCTTAAGGGTCGCCGACTGAAGGCCCAACTTAAGAGAGGACCACAGGTAGTCAAGGATACTAGTCACTGGACAGGACAAAGGGTCCAGCCTCTTGCCCTGATACCAAGTGGAGAACTTCTTCCACTTGAAGGCATAGCATTTCCTGGTCAACACTGTCCCAGAAGCCTCCACAACAGTGTGGACATCTTCGGAGAGACAAAGCCTGAAACTCAAGCTGCTCAGGAACCAGGCTGTCAGGGCAATGACTGAAAGTCTGGATGGAGTACCTTCCCTGACTGATAGAGAGCAGGTCCGGGCAGAGAGTAAAATGCCTTGGGAGCCTGCTGCTGAGGCTGAGGAGATCGGGTACCAGAACTGGCGGGCCAGTCTGGAGCCACCAAGATCACCTGCGCCTTGTCCCTCCTGGCCTTGAGCAACACTTTGTGAATCAAGGGAGTGGAGGGAAGGCATAGAAGAGACCTGGGGTCCAGGACCTTGAGAAGGCATCACCCAGCAGCATTCCCTGCTGAGGGGGCAGGCACAAACAGCCTCAGCTTTATGCTCTCCTGAGGCTGAACAGGTTCACCTGAGGGTGCCCCACTAGGAGAACAAACTGTGTACTACCTCTGGGTGGAGAGACCATTTGTGAGATGCCTCGCTACATGGCTGAGGGCGCCCACCAGCTGGCAGGAGGCCCCTGCCACATGGATGGCTATGAGATCAGCCTCCAGGCTGCACACGAGAGTTCACACATGAAGAGCTTCCTTGCACAGTGGCAGGAGTGCGTCCCGCCCTGTTTGTTGAGGTAGGACCTGGTAGTGGTGTTGTCCATCTAGACCTGAACCACCGACCTCGGATGTGGGAGCAATGCAGTCAGCAACAGCTGAACTGCTCGAGCTCCAGCAGGTTGATGTAGCATCGACTCTTCAGGGGTCCAGAACCTGGGGCACCCCAGCCCATGAGAGAGCATTAGTCATCAGGATGGCTGTCGGCTCTGGGGACAAATGGGATCCCTTCCTGCAGATGCTCTGGGACCAACCACCACTGGATGAAGTGACCCCTGTGCTGAGACCACTGGCTGGCCAGCTCCACTGCAGGGCGCATTCTCCAGTGGCCCCATCGACCATGCTGGTACATGCCAGTGCATGCCATCATGTAACCCAAGATGTGCAGGAAGTCCCGGCACGTGCAACTGCCCAACCCAAAATGATCGGGCAAAGGAGGAGACAGCTCTGCTCTGTTAACCGGGAGTTGGGCTTTGATCTGCAAGAGTTGAGCTCCCCCTGATGAAGTGGATCACCCATGGCGGTACGAGTCTCACTTAGCCTCATTGACCAGGAGGCCAAGGAGATGCAGGTCTGGAAGGCCAGGTCCCTGGACTGCTCCACCTCCTGCCTGGTGGGACCTGCAATCAGCCAGTCGTCCAGGTAGAGGTAAACCTGACCCTTAGCACCTCAGGTAAGCTGCCACACTGCAATGCACTTGGTGAAGACCCTGGGGCAAAGGATAGGCCGAATGGCATGGCCTGAATTTGTACAGGGTTCCTCGGCCGGAAGCGGAGGAACCCACGCTAGACAGACGGATGCATCCTGAAGATCCAGGGAGCAAACCACATGTCCTGCTCTAGAGATGGTATGATCTGAGACAGAGGTACCATTCTGAAGGTGTGCGACTTGAGAAATTTGTTTGGGTCGTGCAGATCTAGAATGGGGCACCAGCCCCCATTCCCTTTGGCACCAGGAAGTACCTGGAGACAAACTCTGGGTGTTCCAGAGGATCTGTGACAGAAACTATGACCTTTTGCAGAAGAGCTGAGCTATGCTGTCTCTGAGAGTTGACAGAATGTCTCAGGATACCATTCCTCCAGTAGGGTGCGGGCTCTGCATGGAGGGTACTGCTCAAATTCCAGAGGCAGACCCTGACCCACCACCTCGAGGGACCCATCTGTCCGTGGTGACAGCAGAACAGGTGGAAAGGAAGTGCAGAGCCGGCCCCCACAGGAGGACCCAAGAAAGGTGTGAAGGGCATGGGGAGGCACCCTCATCCTGTCATTGTGCAGGCTTAGAGAAGGAGGAGGGTCCAGCTGAGGGGCCACCGGAGCCTCTCTCTCAGTTTACGGACAACCAAGGCCACTGACTTGGTCGAGGTTGCCAGGCCTGGGCCTGCTGACCAGCCTGGGGTTGGGCTGGTTTGGCACGAGGAATACAGGTGGACCAAAAGGACTTCCTTTTCTGCTGCTTGGAGCCCTTGGGGTTCTTTGAGCAGTCATGGAGTCCAAGGCGGCACAGGACTTCTTGATGCAGGTGAGGTGGCCCTCGACCCCGAGCCCGAACAAGTCAGTGCCCAGGAAGGAACATCTGCCAGCTTGTACTGTGTGTCAGCCGTGAAGGCAGAGATCCTCAGCCAAGCCCTGTGGTGCATGGCCACTGTGGCCCGCCACGTAGAGGGCACAGGAATCCCCAATGTCCATGGCTGTCTGGAGGTGCTGCTTAGCTACAGCCCGCCCTGGTCTTGAACGTGTTTAACCATGGTCTGGGTCTGCTGGCAGATGAAGAAGCACCTCATTCAGAGATGTCCAGTAGAGACACCGGAGAAGTGGGCCATAAGGAGGACTGAGCTGCGCCTGGCCGAAGACCAAGCGAGAGGTACAGTAGCATAGACCTTTTAGCCAAGTGGGTCCAATTCTGACTCTTTGTCAGGCGGCTTGTCAACATCCCCATAGTTGCCAGAGCACCTAAACACAGAATCGCCACCAGCCCCCAGCCAAGGGGTGTTCTGTGAACCGGGGGCAAACTGTAGGTACCACATACTTGTGGGCCATTGGGGAAAAGGGCAGGGCAGGAAGCAGGGTGCTACCAAAGCTCCAGGGCAGGGCCAATAATGGCCTCCCGCCCCTGGTCGAGGATCTTGGTCATGGGTAACGAGCCTGTTTCTGGATGGGCTCCATTTTCATACCCATGGACTCAGAAATCAGGCGGAGCAGGCCCATAAAAGAGGAAGGGCTTCTGTCTATCAAGAGATCCCCCACTGACTCCATATCGACCGGATGGGAGTGCACGGAGGAACCCTCCGACTCTGAGGAGTGTAAAGAGGTGTCGATCACCGATTTCCACTGACCCTCCGTGGACAGTCGGGGGTGACGGTGACCGACAGCCGATGGGAAGTCCTTGGCTGGCTGGGACGCCTTGGTTGGAGCACTGGCAGGCAGCTGTTTAGGCGGCAGCTTCACCAGAATTGGGGAGACGAGAGTCAGCTAAGCCGGACCTTCTTGACGCACTCTTTAGGCGGAGAAGGTGTTGACCTGTCCGCAAAAGCCAGGTGATGGCCAGCACAGTAGCCGGAGCTGGCTTATAGCCAGTGAGCATGTTGTTGCCACATGATGTCCTTGTAGCATTGACCAACTTGCACTGAAGCCTCCTTACCCAAGGAGGACGAGGATGAAGAGTAGCGGTGGCTCCGCTTCCATGCTGTCGAGAGGGAGCACCGATGTCAGCAGGAACCGCTTGACCCACAGGAAGAAGACTCTCGACTGCCGGTGGGACCGGTGTGGAGCTTGGAGGAGTCAGCGAGCACTGAGGCGCCCGGGTCTTGGTTGTCACCAGAGGTGGCGGGTCAGTGGACTGATCTGTCCTAACACTCTGAGTCAGCATTGGGAGTCCTGGACAAGGAAGTGTCGGCATCTTCAGTCGACAACTGGTCGACTGGTTCGAGAACAATCCCAGCCAGAAGATCAACCAGCATCTCGGCCAACTGGTCCGATGGGGTTCCCGTGGAGCAGGTGGCCTGGGCTAAGGCTTGGACCGAAGATGGATCTAGAGAAGCACGGGAATCTGAAGCTTCTCAACTGAGAGTGTTCCTGAGCTCATGAACATTGACAAAACAATTTTTGGACTCTTTCTTCGACTTAGATTTATGCCCAGAGGGTCCCTGACTGGGGTTGACAAGGAGTGGCACAATTCTTCAAGGATCCTGTGAAAGAAGAACTCAGTTGGTGTGGCATGAAGGCAGCCACAAGAGGAGTGGGAAGCAGCCTGGGCCGCATCCTCCTCAAATGCCTCAAGCTGTTCAGTGGACCCCGCAGCCATGGCGACCACCGAGTGGGCATCCTTAGATTTGACCAGTGGGTTCTGTTCGCCGGGTCGGCCTAAGTTGAGTCGGGCATGACTGTCCTTGAGAACAGTAGGATGGAAAGTTTGACAAATGTCGCAGGCCTGGGGATCATGCTCGTGCCCCAAGCAACAGACACATGTGCGTGTGGATCCATTCGACATCTTCTGCCCGCAAGGGCCTGGGAGTGTACTTGTCATCCACTGCAGTCACGATCGATGATCGAGCTGAAGACACAAAGTAGTAAACTTTTAGGAAGTAACCAGATTTAGCCGCAAGGGTTTCACTTCTAGCGCCGTAGCGCGGGGTAAGGAGGGAATCCTGCTTCTTCCAGTGGAAAGAAAGATCTGGCATTATAAGGTGGAGTTGAGGGAGTTGCCACCCAGGTGGCTAGAGGAGCCAGCTTGAAGATGGTTCCGCAAGTCTTAAAGGAAAGGCAACTGCCAGAAAGTGTGGATAGAACATCATATCCACATCCCTAGAGTAGATACTTACAGACTAAAATATATGCAAGAAAGAAAACCTGTAAAAGATAACTACATACAAACTGTAATCTAAACAAGTCAACAAATTGGGGTCACAGCAAGCAAGAAGAATTTGTTAGGCAACATGATCATGGTAGGGAGATGGGGATTCAGGACCAACATAATTACAGGGAGTTATAAGGCAGTGGACAAGACTGGACTTGAACACTCACATGCTAGAAGCATTCCTCAGTTCAAGAGGGTTCACTCCAGATGTCTGGTACTGCAAATGCAAAGGGCTTTCTACCAAATTCATAGAAACACAGAATTAATCTGCATAAAAGACTGCTTGGTTCACCCAGTCAGTCCAGATGGTTCTTGTCTAGTCTGTCTCCACAGACCCTAACTGGTCTCCCACAACCCTCCCTCCTCCCTGCCATTTCCTAATATTCCCTATGTCTATCCCACGTATGTTTGAAGCCCCATTTTCACCCCGCCACTTCTGCTGGCAGTCTGTTCCAGTCATCCATCACTCTTTCAGTGAAGTAGTACTTCACATCCTCTTAAACTTCCTCCTCTCCAGCTTAATCACATACCCTCTGGTCCTGGTTTTCTTCCTTATTTGAAAGAGACTCCCTCCTACACCCTGTTCACTCCTGTGAGGTACCTGCATTTTATTTATTTGGTATTCTGAAATAACCTTTAGCCAAGGCTCTTTACAAAGGTTCCACGCCATGTGAACAGAGTATAGACATTCAATCAAGAAGGTTACAGAGGAGGGATTTGGCTAGCAGATGACAGCATCAGTCGCACTCCAAGGAGCTCCTGCACTACCTCTGGGAATACCTTTTAAATTTTGGATTTTTACATGTGGGACCTGTAATAATTGATCACAAATCCTGAGACAGAAGAGAACCAGAGCTACCTAATGATTCTTGGTACTGTATCGCAATGGAGCACCCTCGCAAGACGGGACAACAAGATTCGGCTGAGGCAAACAAGACAAGAGGTCTGACGGCACCGATCAATGTGTCCTCATGGCTGAAGTGACCAGAGATCACGAGCCTTCAAACAGCGCTGTTCTACAGAAGGTCAAGCCCTTGATAAATCATTGCAAGCACTCAATGCAAAATGGATCTCTTTAATACGAGGGTATCTGACATGGAGACTAAAGTTACAACTGTCTCGGTGGAGTCACGTATGGCGAAGGAATCGCTGATAAAACTTTCACGGTGACTGCAGGGCTGGTCTCCAAGAACAAAACTTCGGCTCCGCCTATCTCGAAAATGGAGCTTGACAGGTACATCTCCTGAGTCCATGAGGTGTTGTGAAGGGATGATATATGCCCTTTCATCCCCAGCTACTTTTAACCAAGTTGGGCCTCTCACTTACTGATCTCATTTCAATGCCTACCGGATTATACCACTTAGGAAAACTGCAGATCAAGATCAACCTCACTATTCTGACTGTCACAGCTGGGCAGCATATCAGGGGCAGAATCCTTCAGGCTGCCAAAATAAGGGCCCTTTACAGTTGTCGGATGGCTCCAGGATCTTCTATTTTCCAGATCTCAGTTATAGCACTGGCCAGAGAAGAAAGGCCTTCATGTGGTCAGAGGGGAGCTAAAGTCTCTAGAGATTAACCACTCATTATTGGTCCCTCGAAGCTCAGAATTTCATACTCTGGTAAAATATTTTTACTGCTCCATCAGAAGCAGGCAAAAGACTGGCTAAGATCAAGGAGGACTTTATGCAAAATGCATTAAACCCTGAAGAGACTGATGAGGGCTGAAAGAAGCTCTCAGTACTGATTTGTGGCTCAATAACTTCCTTGGTATGGTTACTTATTAACAGGAACAGTCTCTAAGTTCTTAAGAAACAAAAGGTTTTTCTTCATTCTGTGTATGTAATTTTGCAGTTTCATAAGTAATGTTACATTAAGTACAATATTGGTTGTTTCAGGGTGTGTAGACTCATGGTTTGCCCCTAATTTAGAAATGATTATCGAATGCTGAAATTATACATGGACTTTATTACAAGTCACTGGTTGGCTTTAATGAGTCTTGCACCCTGGGACATTTTCTGACTTTGGATCATTTGGTATTTAGTCCTTGGCCATGGCTGCCTTTAGCACTTTGTTAAACTTGTTTTATACATGTTGAGTATTCAGTAGTACTTCCCCACCCATGTTGTAACCTTGGGTGAGAAGTAACATATCCTGATTTAATTGCTGTACCTTTAATACTTACTATTACTTTGAACCAAGCAAGATTCTGTATCAGCTCGATATAAGGCAAAAAAATAAATTATAAAAAAAAGGTTACAGAGTTTTTGGACATTTGAGACACTGAACAGCATGATCAGGAAAGGTTACAGAATTTCTTAGACATTTAAAACACTGTACAGAATATGGACATCACCTTTGAATTGATTACAAGTGCAGGTAAGGTGCAGAGGCACTAGAGGTTGGGTTAGGTTAGGTTGGGCAGAGGGTCGGTAAGGACAGGATTTTTAGTAGGGAGGGCTAAGTGGTCAAGGAGGCAGGGCTGAGGCCGGGAGGCAAAGACCCATCCTAGCATGGAGACGGGGTGGGTGTACAGAAGCAGCCCCTTAGAGTGATTCAGAGGCTTTGTCAAGGAGCGTGTGGGAGGGTGGCTTCTGTCTTGTGCCTGAGAATAGTTGCTGGTAGCAGAGCCAGACCTGGTCATCCAGAGTCTATCAGCTGTTGGAGAAGCAAGTGCACACAGAGCTGGAGGTCAGGTACTGCTTAAGGTCTGATTTGAAGCTGTACAGACTAGTGGAGTTCCAAATGGACTCGGGTACCCTTAAGCCAAAGAGGGGCTCCCTAGGAGAAGGTGCACTGTCCGAGCGCTTATACATGTGTACAGTAGTTACTATGTCATGGTAGATGATATATATAGTTACTACATCATCAGATAAATCCCCCACACACCCACCCATCCCCACCAGTACTACTCTGCAAAGCTTTCAGTAGATTTCTAGCCTGTCCCTCTCCCTTGTCCTCCAGAATGTACATGCGAGATCAATCAGTCTCTCATTTCATGCTTCCTCCCTGCAATTGAGAAGGTAAATGCTGTGTTTGGGGTGAGTAGGCACTTTTGTGAGCAGGTGGATAGGAGATAATCAAGGTTTTTCCTTGTGCAGTTAAGCTGGTCCCACAGTAGACAATGACAGGACCATGCAATGCCTAATTAAGGGGCCATTGCTGATCTGGGGCCAGATTTTGAAACTAATGCCCCAGAAATGAAATGGATCTAGAGCCATAAGACAATACACTGAGTCTCTCTCCCTCTACATATATATATATATCTATATCTATCTGTATATATATATATATAGATAGATATAGATATATATATAGATAGATATAGATATATATATATATATATATAGAGGCAAAAACTCCGTGTAATGCATTAGTTAGGGTTGTTCCATAGCGTAAAAGTGAGGAAATTGCTGTTAGGGTTGAAAACCTTAACTCAATTCACCCCCCACCACACACACACACATTCAAGTATGGGGAGGACCAAGTCAACACAACCAATGACAGACATCCAGCAGCAGGCGACAGAAATAACAAACAATTGTCTAAATGTACTCACGAGACATCCCCACCCACCTGACCAGGTACTGCATGCTCAGTGGAGATCAACAGCAAAACTGAGGCCATGTACTCCAAACGCACACATCCCTGACTGCAGCTGCACACAACGACTACACTTAGTAGTTGCATGGCCTTACCTATCGATGTCTACACCACACCACAACTGGTGCTGTGCCGTTAGTCAATATAAATGCTGAAGGTGCATGATGACAGTTGTAGAAAGGTTTTAACACTAGTGAGTATACATTAATTAAGAGAAGTACATAAATTAACTACAAGACACTAGCATGCTCAAGATAAAAGTAGTGTTACATTTAGTAGGTGATTTACATAGTAGTACATTTACTGCAATGGTTTACTCAAGATAGAGAGGCTGATGTAAGCATTATGGAAAAGCATTGCCTGTTCACGCTGTGAAATTACGTACTGCCAGTATCAGATGCATTCTTACTGATGAAGGTGTACTGCTGATGTACATACATAGACCTTCCAGTGTGTTTCAATACTAAACATGCAGTACGATTCTTTGTAAGAAACAGTGTAATTGCATGGATCAGCCAAGCAACTTCTAAATATCATAGCACTACTGAGCCAACAATGACGTACCTGTATCGGAGATATATATAGGATAGATTTTCCTGTAGGCACTTACTGAGTATGTTGTACCTGATAAAGACAATCTCATTGCATCTGTGATGACTAACTTATTCAAATAGTAATACATTTACTATTGTTGCAATGAGTGATCTATGCCACTATGGACACAGTGTAAATTTTTTTTAATAGTTGTTTCTTACTCAGGCTGTATGCCTAGGTGTTTGGGTTTGCCACACTTCTGTCACTGATGCTATCAAAGTGATAACTATGTTAACTGTGGTACAACAGGAATCAAGTAGGTATGGTGTAGATATAAACAGAATGTCTTTTAGTATTGATTTAACTCACAATGGGGTAAGTGTACTAGGACAGCAGGGGTTATCCTCTATTACTGACTCCTGTCAGTTATAATCACACTAGGGTTTCGATGACTGTAATGATCAAGTTACACTGTTCATCTTCATGAGTTCATATTCACAGCCATTCTCCAGTAACTAGACAGTGTAGGTGTAACTGGGTGGGACACTGTGTTGCAAAGCTGCTACAGTGCCTAGCAGAGGAGAGTATCTACTCATAAAGACAATTAAGCAATAAGGCATGACCAACAGTTATGTTAAATGGTCTGTTAATCACCCTGTAGGGTTTAATGTTGAATGAGGCATAGCCGAGTGCCACATGTCGCTAGACAGTGATAAACTGACCAGTAACATAATACCTGGGAGTGGCTTATTGCTATCATAATAAAACTGTTTTTTAAACAACATTAAACCATGTTCATCATATGGTTAGGCTCTACATGTATGTTAATCAAAACTAAACATAAGGCTGTTACAATGTTTACAGTCAATTAGAAAGCTGCATTTCTCAAACCCTTGTTATAATCAGAGATATTATACCTGTACAACTCCTTGGTTTGGCTGAACTCTATTGCTCAGGTGGCCCACTACATGTGGTGTGGTGTGGTGTGGGGCATCGTAGGTAAGGCCATGCAACTACTAAGTGTGGTACGTTGTGTGCAGCTGCAATCAGGGATGTGTACGCTTGGTGTACATGGCCTCAGTTTTGCTGTTGATCTCCACTGAGCATGCAGTACCTGGTCAGGTGGGTGGGGATGTCTAGTAGTACATTTAGACAACTGTTTGTTATTTCTGTCACCTGCTGTTGGATGTCTGTCATTGGTTGTGTTGACTTGGTCCTCCCCATACTTGAATGTGTGTGTGTGTGTGTGTGTGTGGTGGTGCTGGGGGTGAATTCGGAGTTAGGGTTTTCAACCCCTAACAGCGAATCCTCACTTTTGTCGCTAATGGAACAACCCTAACTAATGCATTAAACGGAGTTTTTGGCCTCTAATTTCCCTTCTTTTGAGAATGATAACCGAGAAATAGTGAATGTATGAGGCGGCGGAGCGCGGGCCCAAAGGGGCCCGCATCTCCCACCACATCATGTCTTGTGGCATAGTAACAGGAAGAGCAACGCAAAACAGAAGTGCTAACAGTGGCCACACATGGTAACGCAAGCGCTAAATGACAACAGAAAGGGCAATGCACACGGTGGCACAGACGGAACGGTGGCCACGTTATGTCTTGGTCACATAGTAACATGGTGCCTGTAAATGTAAATGTCAATGGGCATGGTGACACAGTGAAACAGAAAGAGAAACTGTACAGTACACACAAATGGCAAAAAGTAACAGAAAGCATAAGCGCAAATGAAAACGCAAAGGATAATGCACATAGGGCCCGCTCCCCGCACATATGTAGCAGCGGGAGCGCGTGGTCCAAAGGCCTCGGCACTCCACCACGCCATGTCTTGTGGCATAGTAACAGGAAGAGCAACGTAAACAGAAGCGCTAACAGTGGTGCATATGGTAGCAAGCGCAAGCCAAATGACAACAGAAAGGGCAATGCACACGGTGGCATAGATGGGAACAGTCTGCCACGTGATGTGTTGTCACATAGTAACATGGTGCCTGCAAACGGAAATGTCAATGGGCATGGTGACGCAAAGTGAAACAGAAAAGAAACAGTACTGTAGGCGCAAATGGCAAAAAATAACAGAAAGCACAAGCGCAAATGAACATAAAGGATGACGACGTGGTAGACTGGGTGTGCATTGGATCGTCAGCCCAATCTCCTCACCTCCCCATGACATGTGTAAAGCAGCAGAAGTATAGAGAATGGGTGAGAGTTAGGACCCACGATCCCAATGCACACCCCAATGCCGTTGGGGGTGGGCGGGGATCCAAGGGGGTTTTCAACCCTAACAGCGATTTCCTCACTTTTGTGCTGTGGAACAACCTAACTAATGCATTAAACAGAGTTTTTGCCTCTAATTTCCCTTCTTTTGAGAATGATAACGAGAAATAGTGAATGTAATGCAGCGGGAGCGCTGGAGCCCTGTGGCATACTAACAGGGACAGCAACGCAAACAGAAAATGCTAACAGTGGCGCACATGGTAACACAAGCGTGAATGAGAACAGAAAGGGTAACGGTGGTGGTGTAGACGGAACGGTCTGCCACGTGATGTGTTGTCACGTAGTAACATGGTGCCTGCAAACAGAAATTCAATGGGCATGGTGACGTAAAGTGAAACAGAAAGATAAACAGTACTGTAGACAGAAATGGCAAAAATAACAGAAACGCAAGCACAAATGAAAATGCAAAGGATAATGCACATGGTGGCGCAGGACGCCAACGGTAAGTAAACCGGTACGGAACTGCAAGCGGAAAGGGCAACAGTAACAGTAATGTAAGCACACAGGCTGGTTTTCCCAAAACCTGCATAGAGAAAGACAGTGAGTACAAATAATGTATGCATAATAATGAGTATCAGTAGAAAATCAGAACTTAGAATACTAAATACGTTATATCTCAGGAACCGTACAACGTAGAAAAAAATTTAAAAGTCATATTATTTACAACTGTCCTGGCTAATTTAGGGGGGCTAAGAGTTTTTCCGACAAAAGTCCGGATCTCGTGACCGCTCTAGAGATACGGGCCCTGCAAGGGCGCAACGCCGAATGTTATCCTATGGGAAAAAGAAAAGTTCGAGCGCCATAACTTTGCCTCCCTGTAATGTTTTTCACCAAACCACTGAAAGGCACATCTTGGGCTGTTGGCATCTTCCTCCAAATTTCAGGAAAAAGACCAAACCGTTATTTTGCAGCAGGGATCCAAAGGATTTCTGTAATACGTCAGGCGCCGTAATGTTATCCTATGGAAAACCGTCAACTTTGGAGTGCCGTAACTTTGCCGCCGTGTAATATTTTTCAATACAACACTGAAAGGCACATCTGTCAGATGTCGGCTCTGTTCCTCCAAATTTCAGCCCAAAACTCCCAACGGTTCTTTTGCAGCGCAGTGCCAAAGAATCACTGTCACTTTCCCACAGATGGAAAACTACTGTCGCAATTTAAAGCTTTCGCAAAAAGTTCGACACTTTCGTGAGCAAGAAAGTAATTACGAAGTACTTTTCCAGAAATTTGAACATATTTCTGGGGTGTTTTACCACAAAGTAAAGACATGGCAAGCATCCTCAGGGTCCAACTAGGTGAATACAAAAGAATTAGGTTGCTAGAGGGTCCCAAATTTAAATGCCAACCATTTCTCTGATCAACAACTGAAAACAAAATGGCTGATTTGCGATAGTAACAGGCCCATTTATGAAAGTAAAATGCATTTGCGACACTGTCAAACTTTTGTTAACTTTTCCCATTGACTTATAACGGAAACTGTTTTTGAATAACTTTTGAACCGTTTAATATTTTTCACGAAATCTTCAAAAGACACATCGGAACCCCGGCCGACGCTCCTGAAGATTTCAATCAGTCGTGACAAACGACGACCTGTAGGCACCGTACGAGAATTTCAGAAAAGCGAACGCACACAGATCACACTTAATAACTCCGCAGCCGTATATCCGACTGGTACGAAACTTGGCAGATCCCAAGGCCTATGGTTCTTGATCATGTATTCCAAATTTCAGGCAAATCCATCAAACAGTTACAAAGTTATTAAGGTGCAAAGTTTTGAGGTTTAACATAGAAATGGCTCTCAACCTAACTTGATGTAGCTACTACCGTTACTAATTATACGCAGTAAGTATGGACAATAAATCCATGTGATAAATCTGTTTATCAGAGCAATTGTATGTATAAATGTAAAATCTTACATTTATTCATATACAGTAGTTACTACGTCACAGTAGATGTATACATATAGTTACTACATCATCAGATGAATCCCCACACCCACCCATCCCCGCCAGCACTACTTTGCAAAGCTTTCAGTTACATATGAAAGGCAGAGGCTGAACCATTCACACACATGCTCATCCTGCTCTCTTGCATGCACTCTCAGTGCATAAATCAGTTGTCTACTTGCTGCTTCTCACACAGCATTAGAAAAAAAAAAAAACTTTCTTCAGACCTCTGCTCCTCCGACCACACACTCACTCATCTGGCTGCTCGCTCAGCTGCTCGGAGCTCCTATTCAAACCCCACTTCTTGATGTTCACTTCCCAACAAACTGCTCCACTACTATCACCACCATTTATAGCACTGCTCTCACTCTCAACTCGATCTTCAATCAACCTTAGCTGAGGCCAGCCATTACAGCACATTCGTTTTTCTTTCTAACTTGCCCTGGCCACATGAAATTCTGCAGCTTTGGTCGCAACCACCACTGATGCCTCACTCCGCTGCTTACTAGAAATGTGCTGTCAGCAAATTCACAAATTGTGCCTAATTTATGTGAGGCCGCCGAATTCGCTGTTTGCCAATTTGCAGAGTGCAGATCGATCAAGGTGTGAAATTTCATGGTGAAATGGCACACTTTGCAGCACAAAATCCCTGGTGTCTAGTGGTCCCTCCACCCAGCCAATGCGGACCCATGGGTGTCTAGTGGCCCCCTGCCAATCGCCGGCCCCAATGTAAAAAAAATAGATATTATTATTTAAATCCTGGCGTTAGTGGTCCCTCCGCCATGCCAATCACTGGCCCTACTGTAAAAAAAAAAGATATTATTTAAATCCTGATGTTTAGTGGTCCCCACGCCATCGCCAATCACTGGCCCCAATGTAAAAACAAAACAGATATTATTAAGAAAATGGGGTAGAGAAGGAGCAAGAAAGAAAGAAGAATGGAGGAAAGAAGGGAAAGAGAGAGAGAGAGACCATACCCCAAGAAAGGGTCCGAATAGCCCTCCTGGTGGACAAAAGGATGACCACACCTGCTTTTTCCCTTTTGGTGCTTTTTTTTCTAGAAGGAAACAGACAGACAAGCATCCTATGCTGAGAGGGATCACTGAGAGGGATCAAGGTTCAGGAGAACCAAGAATACTGGAGGCACAGCTAGGTGTTAGCACCTCTCGGGTGAGAGCACCTGAACAAGATGCCAGGGACAGGCTAGACCAGTCATAATGCTCATGGTCCAGAAGAAAGAGGGCTACTGATTCTCTAACTCCCTCTCTCCTATTGCAACAAGAGGTGGGACAGGACCAACCTCAGGAGAAGGTCCCTCAGAGGAGGCCACTAAGTTGTGAGGTCCTGGGTTTTAGGAAAATTAGGTTGACCCCTCATCCAGAACCACAAAGTGGTGAGGTGGATAATGAAATCTCTAGAAGATACTAGTGACCCTGGAGTAGACAGAGGGACCTTGTCCCATGGTAACCCAAGGCGGTTACCTATAGAAAGTAAAAGAAAGCCGTTTAAGGTTTAAGAAAGGAATAAGTTCCCCAGAGCCCCTCGAGAGTGGCGGGGCTCAAGCAAGAGTGACCAGAACCGATTCCCTAGGATAAGAGGCATAGCCTGAGAGAGGTCAGGTCCTGGCCCAAGGTACCTCCACGAGTTCCCCACCACAGTCAAGAGGGGCCTCGAGGAGCCTCTAGTAAAAAATGGGGAAGAGCCCTGTTGCCCTCCTCCCAGAGGTGGGTTCCTGGGACTTCAGAGGAAGGGCCATGGAACCCAGATAGTGCCAGCGGATTGTACCTGCAACTGACCTCAACTGGAGAAGGCAGGCAAGGTGGAGGCACTGCCCAGGGACTGGGGCCCAAGAGGGGATGGTTGAGTGATGAATGGTGAAGATATATAGGAAGATCAAAATTACAGTAGGTATGTAATTTTCATATCTTACCTCTATCAATCTTCACCATTCATCACTGGTAGGTGAGTCCAAGCACCATGACTGTGGCGCTGGCACCTCCTGAGAGCTAAACTTTCCCTCAGTCTCTTGTGGGGACTCAGAAAAGGAGGGGGCCCATCACAGGTCTGCTACTATACCGCTACTGCTTAGTCAGGTTGAGGCTCCTGGTCTGCAGGAGAAGGAGGCACCCTGGCAGCTCTTGCCTGGCCCTCCGAGAAGAAAATCAGGCCCCTTGGAATGGCGAAGCAGTCACCTACACCGGGCCAAGAGGTGACAACTGGGAGGCGGAGTCATGCCATATGCCCAATGAAGACTGCTGTTCCTACAATCCTGGAGGCTACCCGGTGGAGTCATAGATGCCCTCGCTGGTGTCTCGCCAGCTCCAGGCCTCTAGTAGAAATGGCGATGGCTTGCCTGGTTGCCTCACCATCAGGCATGGCCACGGTGATCTGACCAGCATTGCCCACAGGCACCTTTCACAGGGCCACCATGTGTTCCTGATTTACCAAGATGGAAAGGAAGATCCACGCAGAAGAGAAGAATTCCTGCCCCAGCAACAGAACTCCTTAGAGTCAGTCTTTGGGGGGCAGTCTCATGATGGCTGCTGATGCCCTGAAGGGGTATCCAGTCCTCCAACTAACTTGGGATGGGGAATAGCTCCTGGAGGCACTGGAGGAAGCACAATACCTGCTCTGGCAGTCCCAAGGGGCTAGAGAAGGGAAGCAGGAATCTGCCAGGCACTGTGCGACTCCGCCAGCAAAGAACAAGGCCAAGGAGGGATCACCACAGATTCTTGGTTGTATTCCCCAAGAATACGAGCATCACATGCGCAGGATTGCATTGTAACAAAGGGGAAAGATGGAGTTCCAACATCTTCTAGAGAGAACCATTGATACTCTGCAAAGTCAGCATCAGAGGAATGGAAAATAGGAGTCCTCTTCATCAGAGGAGGAAGCCAACAATGTGGAAGGACTCTGCATGGGGTGCCAAGGAGGAGGTGGAAACACCATCTCATCAATTGTCCTAAAATGAAGAGGGAACATACTCACCATCACCCTATACTGATCATTAGTGAGGGCCCCAAGGGACCAGAAAGACTTGGGAGAAGAGGAGGAGGAGTAGGAGGAGGAGGCAGAAAGGACGGGGGGGGCACGCAGAATGGTCCTGGGAGACTGACATCCCTCTGCCAGAGCTGTGGGTGCAAGCAGGACCCCAGGGAGGGGCTGCACTGCCCAGCCACTGCCTGCTGCTCAATCCTATCTGAGCCAACAGGAAGAAGCCCTGAGGAGAAGACCCCTGGTGAGGAGATCGGAGCTGTACAGATCCAGAAAGTGGCTCCTATCCCCACCCACAGCAGGGCTCCAGACCCTAGCTGGAGAGGGGAGCGTGGAGTGCTCCAACTCCATCCTGGGGTGGCTGTGGCCACCGGGACAGAGCGGACACCAGACCGGGCCCCATTCCATCTCGACCCAGAGGACTGGGACCTGCCCCCCGAGAGAGGTCCTACTTTGGCCACTGCTCTGAGGGAAGGGAGAGAGAAAACAGGCACCCGTGGTCGGCATCCAGCTCCACCTCGAACTCTGTGTCGGCACTGACTGCCCACACAGTGCCAAGGGCAGAATCTGTGATGGAGACAGCCAAAGGAGGCACCATCATCTGAAGCAGCACTGACTGCAGCATCGAAATCAGCTGCAGCACTGACTATGGTACCGCCACCAGGGGCAGACATCCAGTGCGCCGCCAACCTCAAATGTGGCGCATCTTTGAGGTGGTGCCAACCACAGTACTGACACTAGAGGTGCATGCCCAACAACTAAATGACACCAGAGATCCCACAGCACCGAGAATGGCACCGGTAGAGACAGGGCTGGCAGCGCATCAGTTGACCCCAGAACCGAACCAGAAAAAGACCTCCTACTGAGTTTGGGGAGCGTCTGTAGCTCCGGGAACTTGGCTGCCAGTCCGTGTCATCTTGGTTATCCTCCAACCGAGGACAGGCTCAACAGCAAAGCCAAAACTGGCAGTGGTGTCCGGAAGCAGAAGGAACCTTCTGTGGGTGGGAACACCAAGATGTGAAGATAGTGTCCTGCATGTCCAGAGAACATATCTAATCCCCTGATGAAGCAAGAGAGCAGGCAGAGAAGAGTGACCATCCTGAACCATTTATATTCTATGAACTGGTTCAGGTGACTGAGGTCTAGGATGGGACACAGATCTCTAGTTCTTTTGGAACCAGGAAGAAATGTGGTAGAATCCCTTGCCTTGCTGTGCCAGTGGGACAGGTTCTATAGCCTGTTTAGCAGGAGCACTTGGATCTCTTCTTGGATAAGGTGACATAGGCGCGAGGGTAATGGGGGGCTGTTTAACCAGGAAAGGCACACTAAGCCAGAGCTTGTTTTCAGGTGCAACCTGGGAGCACAAGGAAGTTAAGTGACTTGATCAGGATCACACAGTATTCAGGTTTGCAGCTCAGTGCCCTTATCCACTACGCTTATACTGAGGGATTGTCAAAGGAATCTCCAAAACTCTAGAGTGTGCCCCTGTTCCACTAACTGCAGAACCCACTGATACGAGGTTGTTCTGCACCACCCTCTGTGAGGCATGACCGGAGAACTGGCATCTGCGGGTAGGCTGAGAGGGCCCCAGCGTCGGTACTATAGGTTGCAGTAACCCTGAGGCCGGTTCCACTGACATCGGGTTAACTGGTATCGGTCCTGGGGCAAGAAACCATCCGATGGTTGGTCTGACCGAGTGGAGAGACTGGCGCCGACTGGCGGGTACATTGCCATGTGATGACAGGGCCAGCCGGTAACTGTGGAGGGTTAGGGATGACGGCTGAGGCATCGCCGAGGTCAACGCTGGAGTGGCTGGCATCGGCCGGACAGGCATGGGATGACGCTGGTCTGGTGATGCAGCTGGCACGCCTCGGCGAACGCCTGTCCTGAGGAGCTAGCTCGAATGTGGCACAGGGCTACCTCGTGGGGGAGGTGAGCGGATACCCTGTGTCATTTACTGGCATCGGAACTGGCTTAACAGACACCTTGACCAGGAGTGCGATGGGCAAGACTCTCCGCCCAAGATCTGGTCAAGCCACCTGGATGAGAACCCACCTGCTGAATGGACCTGAGCTCAGGGACTGAGAGGCTTGTGATGAGGTCCCGAGCCCCAAAGAACCACCGCCTGAGATAGTAAGGAGAGCAGGTGGTTTGCCCACTGGGAGCCCAGAAGGAGAGAGGGCTGCTGGAGTGGAAGGGCCAACCTCTCACAGGTGGAAGACCAATGTTTGGTACCTTGACTTGCACGGGACCTGGAGCAGGAACCTGAACTGGGTTTGTCCCTGTGCTTCTCCCAGTGTTTGTAATTTCACGAAGATTTCTTCTCTTTGGATGATGATGAAGTAGAAGCCCTGGAGGCCAGAGAAGAGGAGGTACTTTTGGGGCTCCTTCTCCATCGCTGTAAGTTTCTGCTGCAGCAGAAAGGCTTCAAGGTCTTCTGGCGGCAGAGCCAGGTACGCTGGTTAAAACTGTGGCAGTGCTGGCAGGCCCTCAGTGTTGTGGTCCGGGTCCAGGCAAAGCAGACATGATGAATGGCTATCCTTGTGGGGAAGCTGCTTTCCACAAGCACACTTTGTTTGCCACCGCTCCACAGAAGAAGATGGAGAAGAAAACCTGCACAAATTACTATAATTTTGAGGAAAAAAGAAAATAAGAAAGCATGGGTAATAAGAAAAAATGACGGTCAACTAAAGCAGAAGGTGTACACGAAGGTCCAACTTCGTGGGTTGATGGCAAGAAAATAACTCATGTTGGGCTGGAGGACTCTCTTTTATACCATAAGCAGATGTCGAGGCGGTCCCCCGCTGTATACTGCTAGCTAAAAGTTTCTGGTGTGGTCCTGGTGCTTACCAGCTTCAGTCCCAACGGTGTGCCTGCTGCAAGAGCCCCTGAAGTGAGACCACCTGAGGGATAGGCTCTTTCAAGTCTGGTGAGACCTGTGACTGGACCGAGAGGGCAGGGGCCCTGTGGCACAGGAGCAAGAGTGTTCCTGAACTTTCCATCTGACTCGAGGGGAGAAGAAGTGTCAGATTAGAACCTTTGCTGGGCCAACAATCCAGTTGGGATAAGCGGCTAAGCCATATGTCTGTGACAGACTGAGGTTCCTACCAACTACAAGCCACATAGGATGCCCTCGATTGGTACCATGCTACTTCTAGGCCCTGGGTAAAGGTCAATGGCCTGCATGCCTAACTCAGTTTGAAGCATTGTAGCAAAGAAGATCACAGAGCTGCAGCCATAGATGGCAACTGTAGGCTGCCCTCACGAGCCTGGTGTGAATGCACATAAGAAAGTGTGCCGAGGTGAAAACCTTCCTGTCCAAGGCATCTGACTGACCAAAGTTCACATCAATAGGTTGGTCATGCAGGAGTGCTTCTTCTGCAGTTCGGTTATGATTTCCTTGACATCATCCCCCGAACAGCACCGAACCCCTGAAGGGAGCATCCTGTATATGCAGACTGTACCTCTTAGGGACCAATCCTGACACACGGAGCCAGGCATGACGCCAGGGCCCACGGCGAAGCCGAAGCTCCTGCCAGCTGTGTCCACATGCATTGTAAGTGGCACGAAGCATGTGTTGACAGGCCGAATGAGCAGAACAGACTAGGTCTCCCAGTTCCTGCTTAGTTTGCAAATCAGGAAGGGAGTCCAACTTGGATTCCACCTGGCTAAGGATGGACATCTGGAAATCCCCATATGGCCGAGTGAATTGAGGGCCCTGATGCCTAGGTGAAGAGGAATAGATCTTCTTCCGCACTGATCCAGAAGCCGTGATTCCTTGTCAGATGGAGATGAACTCAGATGCTTAGGTTTGGAGGAGTGGCTGTGAGCGGCGTGGATGACAACTGAATACGCCTTGGCGTGAAGACTGAGAAGGTCTATACCTCCGGAGCCTGGTATGGCCTATCCGCCTTCCTCGGAAGGGAGGTTAAGCGTGGAAGGTTGTTTCCAGATGGTGGAAACAAGATCAGCATGAGGCTCTATCCAGGGTGGAATCAGTGTGGAGCGGTCTCGGGCAGATCCAAATCAGCAGCAGTTTTCACACTGTGGGTCTGGCTCCCTGATTGCCACTGATGTGTTCCCTGGATCTTCCTTAAGAGCTCCAGAAAGGAAGGGTCCTCCGGAGGGGACTTTGGAGGATCCTCACCCTTGGGCATTCTGGAATATGGGGCTCATCTCCATGATCAGAGTGGTTGGACTCCAAGTCTGAGTCAGATGTCTCTGAGGAAGAAGAAGACTCCTCCCTGGGAGGTGGAGGAACAACCCTCTTTGGAGCTCCAGGGCATGTGTCCTCCCACCTCGGGTGCCAGAAGGTTCTCCTCTGGCATCGGGCAAGGGAGGGAGTCTCCTGTCTCTGAGTAGGGGTCCGTGTAGGGACCACTGTCGGGAGATGACTCTCAACCTCCTTGGTGATCTGAACCCCGGCCTCAGCCACCCAGGGAGGCCAAGGCTCCTTCAGATCTGCCTGTGGCTGTGGAGTAGGCAGGAGAGGTGAAGGAGGAGGGGATCGTGTAGTGTGGGTATCCGTAATAGGAGTATCCATACCCCGACGGCAGGAAGCCTGGTGTCGGGTACTGCGGCCGGATACTGAGGAGCCGAGTACCGCGGCATCAGGGATCACGGTGCCAGGTACCCTGGCGCCAGGGGCCTGTGAAGGACTCTGGAACGCCTTGTTGGCGGGCCTGACAGAGGGAGTGTCGGCCCCAGCGTAGACATACCGTCGAACGGGTCCAACGGTCCCAATGGAGGAATGGGTCTTCCATCAGGCAAAGGGACACCAGAAGGTAGCATCGGGTCGGCCAGCATCTGAGAATGCAGTGTCAAAGGGTCCAGCATAGGAGGGGGGACCTCGACGCAGCGTCTTGAGGTCGCTCAGTCTCAACCGGGAAGGAGGGTTGAAGTCTTCGGTGTAAACTGAGGGACACAGAGACCTCAGTGGGGTCTGGCACAGCTGGTTGACTAGGCAGTCATTGGAGGAGCCAGCGGCTGTCTTATTGGCAGTGTCCGGGTGGACATCGGAGGAGCCGCATCTGACTTACCAGACTCCCTGTCTGAGGAAGGCCATGAGGGAGTGGCAGCCTTGTCAGAAGGAGGTTGGACTGGGCGATCACCCGAAGGGTGAGTGGCTTATCAGCCCTGCCCAGGCGGGCATCGATAGGACCG
Organism: Neoceratodus forsteri; assembly: GCA_016271365.2. NCBI lineage: Eukaryota > Metazoa > Chordata > Ceratodontiformes > Ceratodontidae > Neoceratodus > Neoceratodus forsteri. The sequence continues at coordinate 11,231,164 of CM057450.1, read as the reverse complement.
ACATCCACTCACCAGACCCACTCGGACCGGAAGGCCGTGAAGGAGGAGCAGCCTTACTGAGAGCAGAGGCCTCCTTTACTCTGGAGGCTCCTGAAGGCCCAAGCACAACAGGAGGGGTGACATCTTCTTGGTAGCCACCAAGACGGCCGCCGAGGAGCCGATTCCCGAGGGGATGTTACCTTTAGGGCACACTCCAGCAAGTCGCGGCTGCTGTGGAAGACTACTCCTGCTCCTGGTGCTTCTTCTTGTCACGCTTCTTTTGTGGCCTTCGGGAAGTGGATGCCTGCCTAAGCTTCTTTAACTCTTTTTCCATGGAGGCCATTTTCTTCTTGAGGAGATGGGCTTCCAGGGATTGCTGCCTTCCCTTGTGGGTAGCCAGGTTGACCTTCTGGCAATGCTGGCGGAATTCTCCACGGAGGTGGTGGGGCCCTAGACAGAAGAGGCACAGAGGGAGTGGATGCCTTGTGTGGGAAGCTAGGAACCACCCGAGTCGCACTTATTTTTATGCAATCGAGGGCGTGGGGATTTCACATACACAGCAGATACTGTGAGAAAATTAAATAAATCGAGAAAAAGGTTGAAAAGTTGAGAACTTTAGGACCGACGAATGAACTGATTTAGCACTGTTCCACCACGAGGAACTTTTACAAGCCGACGGTGGGAAAGAACTGGAAGGCAGGCATGGGGACCGCCTTTATACTGACACTGCATGACGCCGTCACCTGACGTAATCAGTCCCTCCGACAGAGACTGCTAGCTAGAAGTTTTCAATGGGGTTCTGACGCCTGGCAGCTTAGTCCTATATGTGAATACCTATCGTAAGAGACCTCTCAAGTAAGATCTAGGTATTTAAACTCTGGGATATACTCCACCTCAGTATCATCCAAATCAAATAATAGGAAGGTGGCATGCGAGGTTTTGGTGTGCACTCCCCAAAAATATCATGCACTTAATTTTTGGTACTGAGCAATAACCAGTGCTTTGCAAACCAGTCCTGGAGTAGGTCAAAGTCCATCTGAATGGATTTGTTCAAGGTTGCCAGGTGCTTATCCATACTTAAGATGACAGCATCATCGGCAAAAAAGGGTTACTCACCTGTAACAGTAGTTCTAGGAGCGGTATATGTTGTTCATCCACACTTATTTGCATATTCTTTCCCCTTTAAGAATCGCGGAAGTCTTCAAGCTGGCTCCTCCCACCCACCTGGGTGGTATAACCCTGGCTCCGCCCATGACACAGATCTAAGCCTGCTGGAAATCAGGTTTGTGCGTCCGCAGCCGGGAGGTCGGATGGGTCTGTGTGGATGAACAACATATACCATTCCTAGAACTAATGTTACAGGTGAGTAACCTGTTTTCTAAGATCATGGATATGTTGTTCATCCACACTTGCTGGCAGACTCCTAGCAGTTCTCCAGGAGGAGGGAGGCAAGGCACCCCCACTGATGCTCCCTTGGGAAATAGAGACTGGAGAACTAAGGCCCCAAAACCAGCATCCCGACGTGACTCAAGGTCGATGTGGTAATGGGTAATGAAGGTGTTTGCTGACTTCCAGGTAGCAGCCTGACAGATTTCCTGGACAGGGATGTCCCTGGAAGCAGCCACCGATGCAGCATGGCAGGTAGAATGAGCTCTTATCCCTCTGGGAGGTTCCATGCCTGCCAACTCATAACATAGACTTATGCAAGATATAATCCACCTTGCAATAGTCCGTTTTGCTGCAGATCTTAGAGAAGCGACTTCAGTGTAGGTGACAAACAGCTGGTGATCCTCTCTCCGAATTTCTGCTGTCCTCTCCTTGTAAAGAGAGAGGGCTTGTCTCAGGTCCAGGGTATGGAACCTGTATTCGGCCTCTGAGGTGTAATTAGGGTAGTATACAGGCAGAGTTAACACCTGGTTGGTGAAACTCTGACACCACCTTTGGAAGGAATTTGGGTGAGGCGTGGACAACCTTGTCCCTGTGGAAGACCAGATAAGGGAAGTCCACCGAAAGTACCTGGAGCTCCCCTGTCCTTCTGGCAGACGTGATGGCCACCGAAGGCTATCTTCCACGACAAGTGACAACGCACACTTGTGCATTGGTTCGAATAGTTTGCCCATGAGCTTTGCCAGTACCAGCAGCAGATCCCACTGAGGAGAAGGTTCACGCACCGGAGGGGATATGATCCAGGCCTTGAAAAAGTGCCTGAACACTGTCTCCTGCACCAACACTGGCTGACCGCTCCGCACTGTAAGCAAAGATGGCTGCCAGGTGCACCCTAAGGGTCGATGACCAAGACCCCCATTGGAGAGAGACCAAAGGTGGTCGAGAATGTCAGCCACCAGACAGGACAGAGGGTCCAGGCCCTTGTCCTGACACCAAATGGAAAACCTTTTCCATTTGAAGTCTAAACATTTCATGGTTGATTCATTTCTGGATGCCTCCACCATGGTGAGGACATTCTCGAAAGACCCAAAGCCTGGAACTCTAGCCGCCCAGGACCAGGCTGTGAGGGCAGGGATAGACGGTCCGGGTGGTATACCTTCCCTGATTGAGAGAGATCAGGTCCAGGCATGCTGGAAGCCGATCAGGAGCCTGCAGCTGAGGCTGAGGAGATCTGGACACCAGAACTGGCGCCAGTCTGGGGCGACTCAGAATCACTTTCGCTTTGTCCCTCGCCACCTTGAGGAGCACCCTGTAGATCAAGGGAAATGGAGGGCATGCGTAGAAGAGCCCTGGGGTCCATGGCCTCAAGAAGGCATCCCCTGCAGCAGGCCCTGCTGAGGGGTGCGGGCATAAACAGCCTCAGCTTGGTGTTTTCCCTGAGGCAAACAGGTCCACCATCGTTTGCCCCATGGGGAGTACAGGCTGTAAGTTACCTCTGGATGGATAGACCACTCGTGGATGTCTCGACTAAGCGGCTGAGAGCATCCACCAGATGCTTTGAGGCTCCTGCACATGAATGGTCTGGAGATCCGCCTCCAGACGGCTGACGAGGGTCCAGATGCGGAGCACCACCCTGTAAAGCAGATGGAATGCGTACACCTGTTTGTTGAGGTAGTACATGGTCGTGGTATTGTCCGTCTGGACTTGTTTGTTTTATTTATTTCTACTGATAGGACCATGGGCCAAAAATGACCCGTTTTCATGGGTGATCAGTGTACAAATAACAGTTAAGTACAATATAAAATACATACAACTTAAAAAGAAAATGCAAACAACAAAAGAAATATACACATACAAATATGTATAAATAGTCTTAACAGTATCATTCAATAACATTTACTTATACTCTGTAAAAGATACTCTTTCAACGTATACCTAAAAGAGCAAAGGAAGGGTTCACGCAGTCAAAAGCAGACTGTATTGTATTAAAAAGTAGGTAACATGTAAGATAATACCTTTTGACTTGAAACCACTTGACCCCAGAGCTGAGGAGCAAAGCTGACAGTGCCAGTCTGACTGCTCTGAGTCCAATAGGTTGAAGTGGTACTGGGACCCTCAGGGTCCAGAACCCATGGGCCCTGTTGTACCCCTATGGGCTCCCAGCCCATGAGAGAGCATCAGTTGTGAGGGACGTCCGTCGGCTCTGGGTGGACAAGCGGGATCCCTTCCTGCAACCGTCTGGGGCAGTCCACCACTGGAGAGCATGCCACATCTTCTGGGTTACAGTGATCAGCTGGTCGAAATGACCGTGGTGCTGAGTTCACTGGGCGGCCAGTTCCCATTGGAAGGGCACATGTCCCACCGAGCCCAACGGACCTGAGAGGTGCACACCACCATGTAACCCAGAAGTCGCAGAAAGTCCCGGCAAGCGCAATTGCCCAACCAGGAATGATTGGGCAAAGGAGGAGAGAACCTCTGCCCTGTCCGCTGGGGCCGAGCTCTGCCTGATGAAGCACATCACCTGAGAAGGCATGAATTCCAATTTGGCACTGTTGATCAAGAGGCTGAGTTGGGAGCAGGTCTGGAGGCCAGGTCCCTGACCTCTCCACCTCCTGCTGGGTGGGACTTGCTAAGAGCCAATCGTCGAGGTGGGGTAATTCTGACACACCCTCGGACGTCTGAGATGGGCTGCCACCACTGTGATGCATTTGGTGAAGATCTGTAGGGCTGATGACAGGCTGAACAGCATGGCTCGAACTGGAATAAGGTCCTTCACTCTGAAGCGGAGGAACTGCCAATGAGACGGACAGACTGGGACGTGAAAGAACGATCCTGCAGATCCAGTGAACAGAACCACGTAAGTTTCTTCAAGGATAGTATGATCTGGGACAGAGTGACCATCCAAAAGGTGCGTAACCTAAGATACTGATTCAGGTCGCAGATCAAGAATGGGGCGCCAGCCTCTGTCCGCTTGGCACCAGGAAGTACCTGGAGACAAAGCCTAGGTCTGCTGGAGAATTCACCACTGGAGCTACTGCCTCCTTGAGGAGGAGTTGATCAATGTCATCTCAGAGAGCTGACTGAGTATGGACAGACACTCTTTCCTCCCAAGGAGCATGGGCTCGGCTTGGAGGGTGCTGCTCAAATTCCAGAGGCAATCCCAGACTGACCCTTGAAAACCCACTTGTCCATGGTAATAACGGACCAGGTGGAAAGAAAGTGGTGGAGCCGCCTCCCATGGGAGGACCCAAACTGGCATGATGGGAGAGGGGTGGCAGTCCCCGAGGAGGAGGAGGAGGATCCAGGACCTGAACCTCGGCCTCCTTTATGGGCCTAGAAGGGCCCAGGCTTGGGCAGGGGTGCCAAACTTGAGCCTGCTGCTGCTGCCCTCCTTGAAAGGAGGGTTCTGTGCCACAGGGAAGGGGGCCGAAAAGGCTTCTTCTTCTTCTTCTGCTGTTTCTTGCCCAAGAACCTTTTAGCAGAAGTAGCGTCCAAGTGGCATTGGACTGCTCAATGTGCTGAAGGTGACCAGCCACACCTGGGCCGCAAAGGTCAGTGCCCAGGAAAGGCACATCAGCTAGTTTGTGCTGAGTATCTGCTGGACAAGAGGAGGGTCTCAGTCAAGCCCTGTGATGAGAGACAACTCCAGCTGCCATCGAGTGGGCACAAGAATCCCCAATGTCCAGGGCTGTCTGAAGCTGCTGTTTGGCAGCAGCCCGGCCCTGATCACGGACCTGCTGACCGTGGTCTGCATGTCTCGCGGGGAGGCGGGGAGGACTTCATCCAAAGGGCATGAGAGAAGTGTGCCATGATGACGGGCCGAATTTGCCTGGACGAAGGCTCAAAGATGAGGCCGCACAGACCTTATGAGCTGAATGATCCAAGAGTTTGATCTTTTGGGAGGTCAGTCAATGTCGGCAGAACTGTCAGGATGCCTGAACACAGAAGCGGTCACCAGGCTCTCGGCGAAGGGTGCTCTGTGAACCCACGCAGGGACCCCATAGGCACCGCATGCCTACGAGTCATGCAGGAAGACGGAGCTGGACAGGAGGCAGAGCACTGCCAAAGTTCTAAGGCCAAGCCAACTATGGCCTCAGCCACAGGAAAGGCTCTGCTGGGGTTTCCTCTCTTGAGGATGTCCATGAGAGGGTACTCCACCTTTTCTGGATAGGTTCCAGGGCATCCCTGCAGACTCAGAGATGAGGCAAAGAAAGCCCTGAAATGATGAAGGACCTTCCTCAGTCTCTAACCCACCAGCCGACTCGTCCATCCCCGGATGAGAACGTGGCTGGTCTCATCCTAATCGAGGAACCGGATACAATGGTCAACTGCTACAGGTTGCCTTCGACCCGCCGAGGGCAGTGTGGGTTAAGAGTGACTGAAAGACACTGGGAAGCCCAGTGTCTGGTCTATCTTTCTTAGAAGGAGCCCTCCACAGACTGCTTGGCAGTGGTTCCACCATGATTGGTGGAGAGACTGGTTTAGGCCGAACCAGAGGTTTTGCGGTTCTGTGGGCAGGGAGCCAACTATCGGCTCTGAAGTCAGCTCCCGCCTGGAAGGCTGAAAGCCGGCAATGGCCGGGTAGAAGCCGGGTCGGCTCTGTGCCCAGACAAAACTCAGCTACTGCCACATGAGGTCCTCGTAGCACCGCTGGAGTTTCTGCCGGAGCCTCTCTCATCCGAGGAGGACGAGGATGACCGATGGCATCTCCTCTCTTTGAGCACTTGTGGCTTCCTTGGGCCTGTCAGTCGAAGGGGTCCTAGACCTCCGACCGAGATCGGACGGGACGATTCTGTCGCTTCGGGACACACCCGGCTGAGGCGGTGATTTCGGAATCGGAACCACTTCCTCAATGGGATTCCCAGCAGGCTGGATCTCCTCGTTGGGAAAAGAAAGGACCAGAGTCTGATTGAGAGAATCGCCGACCGGAGTTGGCGACAATGGGTCAATGATTATTTCAGCCTCGTCAATCGACACTTGGTAGACTGGCCAGATAGCAAAGCCAAGAAGCAGCGTCAAGAGGCAGTTTCGACTTAGTTGGAGACTGCCGGTTCCTGGGACCAGACCCTCCCGATCCCAAGAAAGTCTTTGTCAAGACAAAGACGATCCTGGATCCTTTCCCGCTTATGGGACTGAGAGGAGTGCATGCCGGTGTGACCCTCTTCCTTAGTCAGGAGAGACTGGCACAACTCTCGAAGGAACCCAAGAAGGTAGAGCCCAGGTTGAGCAGAACGAGAAGCTCTGAAAGGAAGATTGTGCCGCTTCCTCCTCGGCTTGTATGCGTCGCAATCTGCCTGGCCGCAGAAACCGACTCACTGGAGCCTCCTATGATTTCACCGAGGATTCCATTTTTCCGGCCTCCCAACTTCAGCATGCAGACAGTCGCCGAGGACGCTAGGTGAAATGCAAGACAAAATCGTACTTCAAGGGGGGTGCTGCTGAGCAGCTCTACAGGAGGCAGCAAATCTGAAGCGCTCCCATATAATTTCAACTTTATATAATTAAAAGTTGCCCTTGCTGTTTATTTTTCCTGGCTTTTATCCCCTACTGGACTGAGAAACCTTTGGGAGGATCCATGGCGAAGACTAAAGGAAAAGCGGCTGCCCCAGCGGAGTTTTCAACCTTAGTGAAGTAAGTAGAGGTTAGCCTACTAAAGCACAGCAGGGACCTCGGATTTGGTGGATTCTGGGAGGTTACGCTGACTACTGTGAATGCTACCCTCATGAAACCTGTACACTCAGTGCAGGAGTTGGACAAAATTTGATGTTCTTATGCCTGGGTAGCTGCTTTAGAGTTTAAAGCGGATACAACGGACCAAAAAATCACTAAGCTGCATACTACTTTAATTAAACAAATAGATGTCTCCACTAAGCTGGTAAAGGACACCACATGGCTGCGTCAATGCTTAGAAGCTGTGGTAAACCAGGTCGTGAATGCAATCTCTTAATTTTGGGATTGCCTGAGGATGCTGACAATGATGACCCACTGGGATTTGTACACACATTTCTTTCTGGATTATTGGGCTTTGGTGAAGAGGAGCAACCACTGATATTCAAGAGGGCCTACAGAATCTCACTGCATAGAGGACGACAGAGCGCCTACACCTCACACCCTTGTTGTGGTCTGCGCTGGAATTGGGGATCGAGACTGTGTGCTAAAGGTGGCCTGGAACAAGCACCACATGAGATATGGGGAGGCAGAGATATCACTATTCCTGGATTTATCTTATGGCACCAGGCAGAGACACAAGGCATGTGATGGGGTGAGGGGCGGCCTCAGAGCCTGAAGGTGCTGCATCAACTTGTGTTTCCTACTCGATTAAGACTGTTTTGGCAAGACAAGGTCTAGATGTTTGGATCTCCTGAGGAGGCTGAAAAGATCTTGCCGATTATAGAGAGGGAGGTTGATGGAAGCCAGGAGGATGGGACTTGAACATCATAGCCCCACAAACTGTAATGTACTATGCCTGTTTTTTTCAACATGGCGATTTAGCCTCTTCCATGTTTGTTTGTTGATAAGGTTAAAGTGGGATTTATCCCATGTTGCTGTTATGGGGCTATTTTTTAAGTATTGGGCCCTGAATTAAGGGCTTTGCAAAAGGTACGATGCGGCACTTTTGGTGGCCCAGTTTTGATTTTTGGGCTGAGGGACTATTACTGTTCATTAATGGCTGGGATGTTTGTTTTCTCTGGGGTGCCTCTGATGGTACTTCAGCCTACGGTGGCATTCTGTCCCTTAAGCTAAGGATTCATGAGCCCCAAGAAAAATTACTCACCTTAGTAATGTTGTTTCTTCTAATGGAGTCTTGCTATATTATAGACATTAGCAGTTTGATCCAGCTCTAGAACTGCCCGAGTGAAATGGTTAAAACCATTCCAGAATAGAATTTTGGCACAAGAGCAGCTCTATCTGTGTCATTTCAAACTTGAACTGTCAGATCTTTACGAGCCAAACTCACTAAGGTCTGTGTGGAAGCTGTAACCTACACTAGCCAAATGGCTACCTAAATAATAACAACCATTGATGGTCCCAACACCCAAGACTCAAGTCAAGGGACCAGAAATACTAACACCATTCTAATAATATGAAAATGGAACATAAGTATAATAAAACACACACACGCGTACACATACACACCCCCAAAGTCCCAAAGGGGACAAAATGCTAACAGGACATAAGTAGTGCCCACACTAAGTTGCCCACACCCCACCAAGTAGAGGTTCTGAGAGGGTAGGTTGGGGAGGTCTATAATATAGCAAGACTCCATTAGAAGAAACAACATTACTAAGGTGAGTAATTTTTCTTCAAACAACATGAAGTCTTGCTATATTATAACATTAACAAAATACAGCAGTACCTCCATGGAGGAGGGGCAGAACCTATTTAGGAATAGGCTCTAGAAGAACAGCTGTGCCAAACCGAGCATCTCTCCTGGCCTGGACATCCAGGGAGTAATGCTTGGTAAAGTTGTACCGTTTTCCAAGTAGCAGCCTGGCAAATCTGTAATAAAGGGATATCTCTGGCGGCAGCTAGAGACAGCTATACCCTGGTAGAATGAGCCCTCAAACCGGGGGCTCTGCCCACTTTCTGATAACAAAACTGGATACAAGAGACAATCCACCTGGCTATTGATCTCTTAGTGGTGGTTTGCCTTCCCAACTTCACCGTAGGTAAGGAAAAAGTTGGAGGGATTCAACCTAGACCTTTGCACGCTTCTATATAATAACTAAGAGCTCTCTTAACATCCAGGCTGTGCAACCTCCTCTCACCAAGAGAAGTGATCAGTGAAAATACTGGAAGGAGATAGATTGATTAAGATGGAAATCTGAAACCACCTTAGGAAAAACTTCCTATTAGTCCTAAGGACTACCTTATCCTGTGGAAAGAAATAAAGTCAGTCTCCACTGACAAGGCTTACAATTCACTTATCGTCTGGCAGAGTGATAGCCACTAGAAACAGTTTTCCAAGTTAGGTACTTAAGCTCTGCAGAAGACAGAGGTTCAAAAGGGGTTGCATTAACTGAGCAATGCAAACATTAAGGTCCCAAGCAGGGGCCGGTTCCTAAAGGGAGGATTAGTATGGAGTAATCCCTTAAAACTTGAAAACACAGGATGAGAGGAAAGAGGGATGACTTTCCTGCTGACACAAAAGCAGACACAGCTGCCAAATGAACTCTCAGGGTAGCTGGTCTGAGACCAAGGAATTAAGATGTACCATGTAATCTAACAAAATGGGCAATTCAGCAGATTCTGGGAAATTTTTTCCCAGCACACAAATGGAAAACCTTTTCCATTCAGAACTATAAGTAGCTCTAGTGGAAGGCTTTCTGGAAGCCTTTAGGATCTCAAGAACACCCTGAGAGAGGTGTAAATCAGCAACTCTAACTCCTCAAGAGCCAGGCCTTGAGGTTGAGGGATTTGAGGTCCAGATACCAAACCCTTCCCTGGGCACAAGTCAACAGATTGTGATTCCTGGGAGGAATAGGAAGATGAACTGTCAGAGACAGAGGAGGTGGTACCAGGGCTGCCTGGCCAATCCGGGGCAATCAGAATCACCCTCAAGGCTGAGATCTGATTTTGACTAGTACTTGAATAGGAGAGGAAAGGGGGAAAGCATAGAGGAACTTCCCTCCCAATCCAGAAGAAGGGCATCCAGGAAGTGAGCCCAGCACTGGAGGCCTGCAACAGAACAGAGGAAGTTTGTGATTGTCTGGGGCTGCAAAAGATCTATCTGAGGGATGCCCCACCTGGCAAAAACTATCCCCAGCACTTGAGGATCCAGGGACCATTCTATGATGGCCCTGGGAAATCCTGCTGAGGGCATCCGCTAGGACATTGTCCTTCCCTGGAAGATGAACTGCTATGAGGGAAGTGTTCAGGGAATAGCCAGAGACCACAACTTCATTGCCTCGGTGCATAAGGCCGTAAGACCCAGTGCCCCTGTTTGTTGATGTACCACATTGTTGTGGTGTTGTCTGTTCTGACTTGTATCACCTTGTGTGGACAGATGCAGAAAAGCTTGAAGAGCTAAAAGACAGCTCTGAGTTCCAGAAAATTGATGTGGAGCAGAGATTCCTGGGGGACCAAACTCCCTGAGGGAAAGGTCGCCATGTGGCTCCCAAACCCAGAAGGGAAGCATCTGTAGTGAGAGTCAAGTCGTGAGAAGGGAAATGAAGGGACCCCGCTCTTAAATTGCTCTGATCCTGCCATCACTGGAGAGCTAGGATCAAGGTTCGAGTCACTGGGACCAACTTGGAAAGGGGTCTTTCTCTGAGACCAAAAGGTTCTCAAGTGAAACTGAATGTCTCTCATCTGAAATCTGGCTCCCTGCACAACAGCTGTGGATGCAGCCATGTGCCCCAGGAGCTGCAGAAAGTGTCTTGCTGGTCAGAGACCTGCAGAGTGAAGGAAGAGGCCACAGCCACTAAATTCCTTACCCTTTCTGGGAAGAAAGGCTCTGGCTAGCTTTGTGTCCAATTCTGCCCCTATAAAGGTGAGTACCTGGACTGGTTCCAGAACCGACTTTGGTAGGTTTAGCAGAAAACCAGGAGGTGAGAAGTGCCGGGTAACCTGCAGGTGAGATTTTACTGTTCTGGGGACTGGCCTACAATGAGCCAGTCGTCTAGATAGGGAAAACAGCAATCCTCTGCTCCTTAAGTGGGCCACTGCCACTGCTAGACACTTGTGAATACCCATGGAGCAGAGTAAGGCCCGAAGGGCATTGCTCTGAACTGAGTAATGACCTGAGGGCAGTTCAAATCTGAGGTACTTCGATGGGATCTTCTGATTAGGACATGGAAATAGGCATCCTTGAGGTCCAGGAGGCTAGCCAGTCCCCTGGCCTTAGGGAAGGTAAAATCATTGCCAGAGTTACCATTTTGAACTTTGGTTTCAAAAGATGCTTGTTCAGATATCTGAGATCTAAAATGGACCGCCATTCTCCTGTCTTTTTGGGGTAAGGAAGTATCTGAATACAGACCCCTGCCCTGATGCAGGAGGAACCTTTCTACTGCTCTGAGAGCTAACAGGGATGAGACCTCTGTTTCCAGAGCGAGGGTCTGAAGCACTTGCGTGGTAGAAAAGTCTGCTTCTCAACTTGGGAAACTTTTGAAGCTGAGAACCAGACCCTGGCTTGCTACTTCCAGATCCCACTTGTCTGAGAGTTAAAGAAGCCCAATTCTGACTGAAGTAAGCCAGCCTGCCCCCCACTGGTACAGGAGATCGCCCCTGGGCACCCCATCAGGGTGCCTGTTTCCGCAGGGAGCTTTAGGCTGGGGGTGGAGCAGGTCTGCCCACCTCATCTGCCCCAGCCTCTGAAGAAGCCCCTCTGAGCATAGGCAGAGGAGACCTGAGTCTGGTAGAAAGGCCTGTGAAAAGACCTACCCCTACCCCTGGGGGCATGCCTTTGAGGAGTGGCTTGCCGCCTTAGCCTGGGCACTTTGTAAGTAGTCCCATATTCATCCATCTTCTTCATGTAATTCTCTGTCTGCTCTCCAAACAGAGAATTTCCCACCACAGGAAAATCCATAGCCTTAGTCTGGGTGTCCCTGACAAACTAGTACACACTGAGCCAGGCCAACCTACGAAAAGCAGATGTGGCCATGACCCTAGAGGAAACATCATTAACATCCACAGCAGCATGAAACTGAACCTTAGAGGCTTCAATGCCATCAGCAGCCACCTGTTCTAGTTCACTAGCCAGCTGGCCATGGGCCTGCTTGGCCAATTGCATAACAGTATCCCATCTAGATTTCTGATACCTAGCTACATAAGCCATATAATTTGCTTGCCTGAGTCCCAGAGAGGCTGCCATATACTGTTTTTGCCATGGCATCAATCTTCCTGGAATCCTTGTCAGAGGATGTGAAGCCAAGGGAATATTAGCTTTATCACAGGCAGCAGCCTGAACTACTCCAACATGCCTGCATTGCTGAGAAAGGAATTCTGTATCAGGGCCTGACAATGTATACCTTCTGTCCATCTTTTATCTACAGGAGGCACAGAATTAGGAGCTTTTAAAATTTTAATTGTTTGTTTCTAAAAGACTTATGTAAAGGAATAGACAATCCTAGACTCTGGAATATCCATCATTTCTACAAAATCAGGCCTCTCTTGCTCATCCACAGCCTCTTCTAAAGGAAGCTGGAGGGTTTCAGCAACTTTTTATAAAACATAAAATGAGATGGGACTCAGACAGCATAGGGGAGATTCTAAAGGTCTGTCTGGGAGATGTCCGTTCAATGGGCACACCCAGACCTTCCCAGCCACATTCATACTGTTCATAATCCTCCTCCCTCCCTCTGGTTCTATAAAATTCCTCAATATCATAATCCTGAACCACTGAGACCGGACAAACCGACCTTTTACCAGATAGTGGTGGTTCGGACAGACCCTGAGACAGTGACTGGACAATCTGTATGGCTTTGCTATCTCTGCAGCAGTTGGAGAAGGAATTTTGGACTCCAGACCTGCTGATTTTCTTGTTTTCTTTACTGGAATTGGTTCCTCAGAACCAGCTTTTCTTTGCCCGAGGAAGTCTGGCCCTGGTCAGAGGGCACTCCCTCTGGTTCGGTTGGCACCGAACCGGGCTGGCCATCCGGTCAGCGGACTTTTTGGCCTCTCGTTCCCTGAGCCTGCCCAATCTTTTTCCAGGGTGCTGCAAGGAAATTCTTACATACCTGGCAGTCTGACTGGAGGTGGTCAAACCCAGACAATAAACACATGTGGGGTGTGGGTCAGCCTTGGCAAAGACTTCCCCACAAACATCACAGTGTTGAAACCCAGTGGGCCTTTTCTTTTGGGTTTCTCAGACATATTGCCAGCCTAACCAAAACTTGCCCTTTTAACTGCAGTGCAGGTAAGACACCCTTATCGGTTCCTAACCGTGTCAAGGTATTGGAAAAAACGTAATAAATCCGTTTTTTAGAACCGATAAGAACCGGAACCGCACTCTAAAATAGTAACTTTTAGTTTTAAATGAGTTTTAAACCCACTGATCGGTTCAAAACCGAACCGATAACTTACAAGTTCCACACAGACAAAACCTTCATTTACTTACGGTTACCACAGACAGAGCTTGAACCGAATGGTTTTGCGGTTAAATAAAACTATTCTCAGTTAAATCCAACCGAGAAAACACTTTTAAACCGAGAAATGAACCGAGCAGAAGGAGAAATCTCCGGAGCGACTGTTCACTGAGGCGGAGTAAAGAATCTGACAGTTCAAGTTTGAAATGACACAGATAGAGCTGCTCTCGTGCCAAAATTCTATTTTGAATGGTTTTAACCATTTCACTCCGGGCAGTTCTAGAGCTGGATCAAACTGCTAATGTCTATAATATAGCAAGACTTCATGTTGTTTGAAAGACTTATCAGTTATCTTTAGATTACCCGACTATAAGAGAGGGTTACAGGATTCAGTACATTAACTGTATATGCATGTATTCTTTTTCATAAGGTCTGAGGCATGATGATGGTTCTAGGAAAATTATTACAGCGTAACTCTTGTTTTAATAGGAGTTTTAAGACCACTGAGGCCAAACAATGTTATTGCTTGGGGCTATTAATACTGAAGTGGAAACTGATAAACAGAGGAAAGTGGGTCATTTCACCTGCCCACCGGCTGGCTTGGACTGCTAGCCGGCTAGAAATTTCCTATGATACTCCTAAGTTGCATGCTTACGTCAAAAGTAATGTTTGTATTTCTATTACCTGCTTTGTATTTCCAATGTGGAGAGTGAATATAGGGGTGTTTTCTTATCATATCCTGTACTATAAGATATGTGCAACAGATTTCTGTATATATACACCTATGTTGATATGCTTTTGTGAGCTGGATTTTACAAAACAGCTGAATAAAAAGATAATACAAAAATAAAAAGCGACTTGAGGTGACGTGGTCAACACCCAGGCAATAGACACACATGGTGTGGGGATCGGTGCATGACATGTTCTGGCCGCATCGAACACCAGTGAAATCCAGGGAAGACTTGTCTTCCATAATCAAATACAAGTAGTCACGATCGTTAATGCAAACTAGACGAATTTTGGAATAACCAAAGGTTCTGAAAGCCAGAGTCTACAAAATGCGGGAGCAAGAAGAAAGCAACCTGAATCTTCCAGCGGAAAATAAGATCTACGCCATGGGGCGGAGCTGAGGGTTATACCACCCGGTGGGTGGAGGAGCCAGCTTGAAGACTTCCAGCCATTCTTAAACGGAAAGGGACATGCCAATAAGTGTGGATGAACAACATATCCACGATCCTAGAAGGATGGTTTAAATAGTTAGGCGGTGTTAGGTAATGTTTTCAAAAAACACAGAAAATAGGGGACCAAGAATAGAACCCTAGGGTCCCCACAGCAGTTTTGACGAAAGTCAAGAGAGAGTTGTCAACTGCAGTCCTGTGGACTCAGTCAAACTGCTAGTTTGCAATCCAGTGAGTGACATCTGGAGAAAACTGAAGGAGAACAGAGCTTGGATCAGAAGTTTGTGGTTGACAAAGTTGAACACTTTGGAGAGATCCATAAACACTGAAGCTACAAAATTACTCGAGTCTACTGCTTGCTCAATAAAGTCTGAGAACTTCACCAAAGCAGTCTTGTCTTGTACTGGGGTGGAAATGATGTTGAGCGTTGTTCACCAGACCATTTTGCAGGATATACTCTGAAGTCTGGCTGAAGACTGTTCTTTGAAGACTTCTAACAGGGGAGCCAGGAGGAGATTGGACAGTGGTTGGAAATGAAATGCTCAGAACACGACTTGTGAAGAGACGTAATCGTGGGTATCTTCCACACTTCTGGTAAGCATCAGTGCACAGGGAAACGTTATAAATTTTGGAGATAGGATAAGCCAAAGCCTCGCTAGCTAATTTGACTATGTGATAGTTAATCCCATCAAGACCAAGCACTGGCTGAGGTTGCAGCAGCTCAGGTATTTGATTACCTGTTCAACAGACAGGTATTTAAAACAGAATTTAGGAGAGGAGCTGCTGCTTGAGGTACCTGGTGATTACTACAGGGGAGGGGGCACCTGTGGAGAACTTTCTGTACTTAGAGGTCATAGAAGAAGTCATTGAACTGGGTGCTAACGGCCTTAGAGTGAATGGGGAAGATGATTCTTGGAAAATCTACTGACGTTAAGTTAAGAAACCTACAGGTTTGTTAGATGTTATGGACGAACAGGTCCTTTTGGTAGTTTCGAATAAATATTAAGACATTTTAAAGTTACTAATTTATTGTTCACAGTCACACTTGCTTAGTTTGCTGAAAAAAGCTAAATACCATATTTCATCAATTAGAAACCATCCTCAAATACAAGTCACAGGTCATAATGAATACTTTAATAAAAGCTGCCCTCCTGCCCGGTGGTGCTGAGGGTTGAGGCGCTGGATGCCACACCTCGCGTCATGTCGGCGAATCGGAGTTCGGGAGTGAGCTCAGGTGGCGGGTTTGGCAGGGAGGGAATGGATTGAGCATCCTCAGGACGGCTCTCATTTCCCAGGGGAAGGTAATGGATGGCCAGTGATTCAGCAAACCCCCGTGGAGACCGGGGCACTGCAGGATAGCGTCCAGACAGTTGGGTGGTTATGTGACGGATGCCGGGAGGTTGCCACATGCCATGCACTGCACGTCATGCTCGGGGCGGGAAGTACCTAGAAAACCCCTCCAGCTGGATAGGCAACGGCTCCACAGTGCCTGACCGCCACATGTCCGTAACTGAACCTCCGCTCTGCCCCTGAACTCCCTGCGGACCTAGGGGCTGGGGGTCCTATGGGGACAATAACGACTTTGAGGAGGTTGGGGTCTCAGTGGGCGGTAGAGCGGCAGATGAGCTGGTAATCTGAGAGCGTTGCAGTCAGGTGGGGCAAAATAAAGAGAGTCAAAAAATAAAAATAAAAATTAAAAGCTGCTCTCAAATACCTTGGTTTCCAGTCAAGGTTGAAGTCATGTCAGATAAAACACTATAGATGGGACTCTCTGTGATTTATCTCCATAAATATGATAATGTATCATTTTAAACTTATTCTTAGTTGATGTTTCTGATGCTTATTTTGATATGAAATAGAAAGATACAGTAACAATCGATCAAATCCAGGATGTGTAATATTTTATTGTCAGTTCTTAAAAATTTGATTTTGCAGTATCATCTGCCCTCAAATACAAGCTGCCCTTACAGCCATTTCACTGCACTGATAATGCAGTTCTGTGGACTTGGTCACACAGATAGCTTTTGAACCAGTGTGTGACAAATGGAAATTACGTACTTACCGTAATTCTTGATCTTCTTGGACAAAGTCTCCACCACTCAGTCACACTAATGGGGAGTACGCCAGAGGCGCTTAGGACCGAGCGGAGCAAACTTTTTCAGGAGGGCCAGCACCTTAGATGGAGCCGTGAGGAAGTGGCACCGTGAGCTCCGGCGTGCGGTAATGACCATCTCGACGCCGACCCTCCAACCGCCTCAGTAATGCTTTTTTCCGAGGAGGTGCAGCATAACTAACCTAGAAAGGACTAACCTAAAATTGGACATAAGATAGTCAAAATGACCCAAGTAAGAAGGGTCAACAATAAAGTTTTCACAGCTCAGCCATTTTTATTTTATTTATTTTTGTTGACCGGTAAGTGCACTAGGCAAATCCTGCCTATTTTCAGGCACGACCCGGGAGGGGATACAGATGAATGACAACTGACTTTGAACCAGATTAAGCTGTTGGTGGTATTTTTAGTGAATGGGGAAATTTGGCCAGGACACGGAAAATTCCTCTGCTCTTTTCTATAAGTGCCATGGGATTTTTAACATCCACCTGAACTACTACTCAGAACAGGCAGATGGGACCTCAGTTTAACGCCTCATCTGAAAGACGGCACCTCAGGAGTGCAGCACCCCACCATGCTGTACTGCAGTGTCAGTATTGGGATATTAACCAAAGTGCCTGATGTGGGATAGAACCCACAGCTTTCTGATCTCCGCCTCAGAGGCGAGTGTGCTACCTGCTGAGCCACTGACACTGACAAGAGAGAAGACCATAAACAGAGAAGTGAGTTCAGGGATGGTGGTGGGCATGTGAATGAGTGGTGGAGACTTGTCCAAGATCATCAAGAATTAAGGTAGGTATGTAATTTCCATATCTTCCTGGACATAAAGTCTCCGCCACTTATTCACACTTATGGGAGAGTACTGAGCTAAATAATCCCTCAGATGGGTGGCAGGAGATAAAGAGCTCATGTGTTTAGGACAGAAGTCCATTAAGAATGGCCCTGCCAAACGACAGCTGACGCCTGGCATGGACATCCAAGGCGAAGTGCTTAACAAATGTATGCACGAGTTCCAGGTAGCCACATTGCAAATATCTGCAATGGGCATGTTACGATTTCCATCAGAGATGCCACGACTGCTCTGGTACAGTGAGCTATACTCTGCCTTCTAGCTTGACCTGTGTCACAGAATAGCAGTGGTGAAGGCATGCCACCAGCCATACTGAAATGCACCTGCTAGCAACAGGTTGACCCAGCCGGTCTCGCTTGAAGGAAACAAACAGTTGTTGAGCTTACTAATTTCTCTGCTCTACCTAGATAGAACCATAATGTTCTTCTTAATATCCAGTGAATGAAGGGCATGCTCCTTCATTCTGGAAGTTTGCAAAGTAGTAGGAATGGACTAAATACAGGTTACTCAACTGTAACAGGAGTTCTAGGAATAGTATATGTTGTTCACCCACACTGTCTGGTAGGTTCCTTGCTGCTTTAAATCTTGCCGGAAGGTCTTCAGCTGGCTCCTCCCACCCACCCGGGTGGTAAAACTCTCGGTCTACCGTGATGCCAGATCTAGCCCGCTGGAAGCCAGGTTGTGCATCGGCCGGGAGGTTTGTATCGTGGTGGATGAACAATATATACCATTCCTAGAACTCCTGTTACAGGTGAGTAACCTGTATTTCAAGGGACATGGATATGTTGTTCATCCACACTGTGTGGCAGACTCTAGCAGTTCTCCAGGAGGGAGGCAAGGAGCACACCCACTACTTAGGGAATAATGACTGGAGAACCGAGGCCCCTAAAAGGAAAATTACGTACCTACCGTAATTTTGATCTTCTTGTATCTTCACCATTCATTACTTACTGGGAGGCTGCACCCGTCACGGGAGCTTTTTTTTTTTTTTTTAAATTGCCTACGGGCCCGCCTCCGAGGACGGCTATATTATGCTAGGGCGGCCTAAGAAGCGATCGACTCTCCTCCAACTCAGTTCTGTGAGATGGAGAGGCAAAAGAGAAAGCTGAAAATATAGATAGCGAGGCAAGATAGCCGAGGGATAGCAAAGCAAGGAAGAATGAACTGAAAAAGGAATAAGCCGATGGAGGAAGGACAGAGGAGATAAGAACATCCCTAATCTAGGGACTGCAGGGCCTCCTTACCTGGGCGACTCTAGGAGGAGAGATGAGTAAGGAAATGAGAAAATAAAGAAGAAGAAGAAAGAGAAGAGAGAGATGGGATGTTGAAGGGACCAGAATGCCCAACGAGCATAGTTAGCTTGTAGCTGAAGGCTCGACTAAGGGAAGCAAGAACTCTCGGAGATAGAGCTGAAGAGAAGGTTCACCAACCCGCTAGACAGACTCAGGAGGGCATAGTCCTCATCTTCAACATGCCATTGTTCTGACACCCACCTCGGCTCCTGGCCGTGGAAGGCCTTAACTGGAGGACAGCCGAAGGAAGAATAAAACCCTAGCAGCATGAGAGCGCTGCTCAGGGGTTTAGAAATGGAAATGTAAGCCTTCCAGGCATTCCAAGAAAGAAACGGGACTCAGACTGACTGGCTAAGGCTGCCAAGGCTTAGGCTGGCTAAGATTGGATATGGTCAGCAGAGCTCTACTGTAAAAATTGTCCAGGAGGACAGTTAAGGGAGAAACCAATAGCAAAACAGTGAGAAGGAAAGCCTACCTTCTCATTTGCCTTCTTGTTTGATTTCTCCTTTTGACTAGATGCATGACCTAGATACCAAGATGCCTATAGCAGTCGGAGAGAGTTCCCTCAGCATTTTATTTTTTTTTTTGTTAAAAAGAAGAAAGGAACAGAGCGACTTGTTCCTCTGCTCTGCAAGGCAAGAATAGGGGGAAGATTTCAGGGCAACTATCTGAACACGGGATTGCAGGATCAAAACTGAATAGCCTGAGCCAGACCAAAAACCCCAGAGGTATCTTGCCAGAAGAATAGCAAGAGATAGTAGTGCAGTCTGATCGCCAATGCAATCTACTTAGATGGCCCATGAATCTTAGAGTAAGTAATTTTCTGGTGAGAACCCTCCCCCAAGAAAGAACTTCTTTTTTTTTTTTTTGAAAATTAAGGAATTTTCCTATATTTTATAAACAAAAGAGAAAATGCAGAGAGGAAGGAGACGGGAGGTGGAGAAGCCACAGGAAGAGGCCACTGAGGGATGGTGGGTGGGGGTAAGTAATGAATGGTGAAGATACAAGAGAAGATCAAGAATTACGGTAGGTGCGACTTTCCTATCTTCCTTGTCAATCTTCACCATTCAGTACCTCCTGGGTGAGTATTAAGCTCCTCTCCCAGGAGGGGAAGAGGCCATACCCTGAGGGGAACAAGACCCCAGCCTCTGCTGGTGAGAAACAGAAGGAGAAGACCCTGGCTTATTCAGAAAGCCTAAGTGGGAGAAGAGCTAGAGGTGCCTCCCGAGGACGAGGAGACGGATGGAGCCCTGTAAAGTCTCCTAGCTCTCGATGAGAAAAGACGGTCCCCCGGAAGGCGGAGCGCATCACCCCACGCCGGGCCAGGGGTGACAACCTGGAAAATGCAAGCCATGCCGGCCTTGATGCAGATCGCTGTCCTCGCAAGCCTGGAAGCCACCTCATTGGCGCCATAAGATGCCCTTGCTTGGTGTCTTGCCAGCTCCAGGCCTACCGCGAGAGGGCAAAGGCTTGTCTGGTTTGCTCGTGTCAGGCATAGATGCCAGCAGCTGGGACATCATCGACCACAGATGCCGGTTGTAGGCAGCGTGGTGAGCCTGATGTGATGCAATACATGCACTCGCACGAGAAGAAGAGAACACTCTTCGCCCCCAACGGTCGAACTGGAGAGAGTCCGAACTGTGGGCGGTCGCGGCGCCAGTCAACGGCGCCTCAGAAGGAGTATCCAGGTATACCAAACCTGAGGACGGGTTGGGAAGGGAACCTAGAGACTCAGAGAGGGGCACAATACCTACGCTGGCAGTCCGCCGGGTTGGGGAAGAAACGGCAGGGAACTGCCAGGACCGGACAGACGCCCTGGAAGGGGATAGGCCAGGAAGGTACCACCAGATGCTGGGCACTGAATTCACCAAGGAATTCACGCCACCTCGCTCGGATTGTCTCCGAACGAGGAAATCCGAAGATCCCTCACCATCCTCGAGAGGAAACGCTGATATTCTGTGAAATCAGCATCGGAGGACAGATGAGTTAGGGGTTCCTCTCCCTCAGAGGAGGGAGACGAGGATGATGGGGAACTGGAATGTCCAGAGGATTCCTAGGCGCGTGGGAGAGTCGAAAGACCCGCCCATGCATGTAACTAACATATGAGGAGAAGGTCGCCGAGAACCCTGAACTGCCCCAGGATAACGGACCCGAGGACCCGACAGGCGCCTGGGAGCGGGGTGGTGAAGGCAGAGAGATGGGAGAGGGGCACCTCCGGGAGGCAACTGCCTGCGCAGGCCTGGAATCCGGGGAAGGGAGCCCTAGTAGGAGGGATCCCGGATATCAAACCAGGCCGCAGAACGGAACTCTGGGGAAGCGGAACCTGGAAGAGCCCTGGGGAGAAACTCCCCGTGACGACGCCTGGACTGCATGGATCCAGAAGGGCAGTCCGCACAAACGCTGCCAGAGGACACCCTAGAACCCTGGGGAGGGGCGGGCTCCCCGCGCCACGGCTCCTGGCCACCTCCCTGAGGTGGTCAAAGAAGACCGAGCAGCAGGACGCCTGTCCTCAACCCTCGGATTCCGAGAGGCCCTCCTCCCTCGACTGCAACGCTCCCCTAACCTTGAGAGGAGGTAACAGCACCCCGGGGGTAGCTGTCACCGGCCTCCAGAGAGGGGAGCCTCTCCCGCCACCCCCACGCCTGCCCCCCCGGATTCTCGCCACCCCAGCCGAGGAACCCTCAGGAGACGACGCAAGGGGGACAGAGGAGGGGCCCGCTCGCCGCCTGGTACCCCTAGCCACCGAGGACCCAGATTCCAAGAATGGGGTGCCAGGATGGGTCCACATCTGAGCCATCGCCCTCCGAGGAGGACGAGACCAGCAGGACTCGATGCTGGCCACCCCAGGGGTCCCTGAGGCCACGGGCCGGAACGCCCCGGTATCGAAAAGCGACGCCACCGCCCCCACCACGCCGGGCAGCATGAAGGCCCAACCCCACACCCCCAGCGGCTCTGGCAGACCCGCACCGCCGAGGGGAAGGTCACGGTCACCGGGCGGCGTTAGAGGCGAAGCGGCACCGCCGGCGGCACCACCAGGGCTCATCGCACTGCCAACGCGCCGAGGCCAAACGGGTATCGCCAACGGGCGCCGCCTGATCACTGGCGCCAACGGGCGCTGGGATCCAAAGTGGCGCGAACAGCGCCGCTTCGATCACCGCACCGCAAGCGCGCCGGATCTGAAACAGCGCTGAACGGGCGCCGCTGATCAATGGCACCGCCGAACGGGCGCCTGGATCTGAAACGGCGCCTGAGGCGACACGCCGAGGGTCCACCCGAGCCGGCCCAGCCAAGGGCCTCGACACGGGGAGCCTGCACCTCTGAAGAGGTGACTGCCGAGGGCGGTAGTCAGCGCTAGTGCCCCGGAGGGGCTAATGACGCCCCTAACACCGCTGAAGGCCTCCTCCTCGGCAAGAAGGGAGAGGAGACCCTCCTCGGACTGTATAGGCCCGGAGGGGACCCGGGAAAGGCCTGGCGATCTCGCCCGAGATTCCCGCGAAGCGACGCCCCCGAAGTCGGTGGGTCCTGCCAGCTTGTATGCATCGAATCTCGAGGACGCGACGTCCATCGGTGAAACAAGCGCGCATCAATCCATATCATGGCTGTGGTCCCAGGCAACGAAGACACACGCCATGCCGGTCCGAGACAGAGAAATGCCAGCCACAGGAGCACCGACGTAATAGGCCCGCCCGTTTCAAAACGCCGTCTAGAACCGGACATAACGCAAAACTATCGAGAAAATCACAGTAGAAAACACACCGACGCCGCATAAATAGAAAAGGAACAGTCTTACCGGTATGGGCCGAAAAGTATACAAATGGGGAGTCGGCCAAAACTACGTAGTTGAAAATGCTCCAGCGAAGCAGGTGCTGCCTCGACGGGCGGAGAAACAGAACTGAGTTGGAGGAGGAGTCGGTCGCTATTAACGGCCTCCTTGCACATGATGTCGCCTCGAGGGCGGGCCGCGTAGGCAAATTTAAAAAAAAAAAGCTCCCGGACGGGTGCGCACCTCCCAGGAAGTAATGAATGGTGAAGATTGACAAGGAAGATCCAGCATCCCAGCGTGACTCAAGGTCGGGTGGTAATGGGTAATGAAGGTGTGTGCTGACTTCCAGTTAGCAGCCCTGCAGATTTCCTGGATAGGATGTGCCTGGAAGCAGCCACCGATGCAGCGGTATGGCGGGTGGAATGAGCTCTTATCCTCTGAGAGGCTCCATGCCCGCCAACCTATAGCAGAGATCTGTGCAGGAGGTGACCCACCTACCTATCATCCGGCTTGGCTGCAGGTCTGCCAGGTGCGGCTTCAGTGTAGGTGACAAACAGCTGGCTAACCTCTCCCGAACTTCAGCCATCCACCCTTATAATAAGCTGAGCCTTCTAGGGTCCAAAGTATGGAGCCCATATTCGGCCTCCAAGGTGTGATTGGGGTAGAACACTGGTAGAGTCAACACCTGATTAAGGTGAAACTCTGGCACCACCTTCGAAGGAATTACGAGTGGGGCGAGGACAACCTTGTCCCTGTGGAAGACCAGAAAAGGAGACTCAATGGAAAGCGCCTGGAGCTCTCCCATCCTTCTGGCTGATGTGATAGCCACCAAGAAGGCGTTCTTCCACGACAGGTGAGAGATGTCACACCCGTGCATTGGTTCAATGGCTTGCCCATGAGCTTAGCCAATACCAGCAGTAGTTCCCACGGAGGTGGAGGTTCTCGACGGGAGGGATATGATCAAGGCGCTGAAAAGTGCCCCGACCACCTTCTCCCACGCACTGACTGCTTCCCGGCCGCGCTCGTAAGCAGAGATGGCTGCCAGGTGCAATCCTTAAGGGTAGTCGACCGAGCCCAAGCTGAGAAAGGGACCACAGGTAGTCCAGAATGCTTGCCAAGGAACAGGAGGAAGGGCCCAGGCCCTTGCCCTGACACTAAATGGAGAATCTCTTCCATTTAAAGGCGAGTATTTTCTGGTCGACTCCTTACGGGAAGTCTCAACAATGTTGAGGACCTCGCCGGAAAGACCCAAGGCCTGGAACTCTAGCCACTCAGGAACCAGGCCATCAGGTGCAGGGATGGAAGGTCCGGATGGAATACCTTCCTCTGACTGACTGAGATCAGGTCCGGTAGGCTGAAGCTGCCTCGGAGCCTGGAGCTGAGATTGAGGAGATCTGATACTTAACTGGGGCCAGTCTGGGGCTACCAGAATCACCTGCACCTTGTCTTTCCTCGCCTTGAGAAGCACCTTGTGGATCAAGGGAAATGGGGAAAGGCGTAGAAGAGCCCGGAGTCCACTGCCGATGAAAGCATCCCCTGCAGCAAGCCCTGCTGAGGGGGCAGGCATGAAACAGCTAGCAGTCATGATTCTCCTGAGGCAAACAGGTCCACCTGAGGCATGCCCAAGTGGGAGAACAGATCTTGTACTACCTCCGCAGCAGAGACCACTGTGGGACGAAGCCCTATCCAGCTTAGGCATCAGCCAGAATGTTGGAGGCTCCAGCCACATGAATGGCAAGGAGATCCGCCAGGCTGCGATGAGGGACCAAATGCGGAGAGCTTCCTGCACGGGGCATGGAGTACGCCCCACTCCTGGCGTTCAGGTAGTACATGGTCGTGGTATTGTCCGCCTGGACCGGGACCACTTGACCCCATACAAACGGAGTGAAGGTGGTGAGGGCTAGATTTAACCGTCAAGCTCTGGCAGGTTGATGTGGCATCGACCCTGAGGGGACCAGAGGCCATGCGCTTGTGCTCCCCAGACGGGCACCCCAACCCATCAGAGAGGCATCGGTTGATAGAGAGACCATCGGCTCGGGCGGACAAATGGGATGCCCTCCTGCAGATGAGCTGGAACGGTCCACCACTGGAGAGCTGCCCACATCTTCTGTCACTGTTACTGGCTGATCCAGAGATCGGAGAGCTGTGACCATTGGCTGGCCAGTCCCCACTGTAGGGGACATAGCCAATGGGCCCAATGGACCACGCTGGTGCAGGCCATGAGGCCCAGGAGGCGAGAGAAGTCTCACAAGAGGCTTAATTGCCAACCTGAAATGACTGGGCAAAGCAGGAAAGAACATCGCCCTGTCCACCAGGAGCCGTGTTGGCTCGCAGAGAGTCGAGCTCTCCCCGATGAATTGGATCACCTGCTTTGGCATTTAGTTCCCACTCTGCCTCTGATAAGGAGGCCAACTTGAGAGCAAACCTGGAGGGCCAGATCCTTGACCACCCACTCCATTCTGGAGGTGGCCGCAATCAGCCAGTCGCCCAGGTAGAGCCACCGAACCTTCGGGCGCCGTAGGAATGCTGTCACCACTGCCATGCATTTGGTGAAGACCCTGAGAGCTAGAGAAAGGCCGAGAAGGCATGGCCCGAACTTATGAGGGACCCTCTGCTCCAAAGCAGAGGAATCATTGGACTTGATGATTAGGACGGAAAGAATGCGCCCTGGAAGTCCAGAGAACAGAACCACATGCCTGCTCCAAGGATGGAATGATCTGAGCCAGAGTGACCATCCTGAAGGTTCGAGACCATAGGAACCTGTTCAGGTTGCGCAGGTCTAGAATGGGGCACCACCCCATCCGCTGGAACCAGGAAGTACCTGAACACAAACCCTGGGTCTGGTGGAGGATCTCCACCTTCCTGATCACCTCCTTTTGAGGAGCAGGACAATGTTGGCTTGACAGGCCGACAGAGAGGCTGCAGACCCCGTAACCTCCATGGGGCGATGGTTGAAGGGCGGGCCTGCTCAACTCAGAAGCAGACCCTTCCTACCACCTCCACACCCAGTGGTCCGTGAGTGATAGCGACCAGGTGGAAAGAAGTGGCAGAGCCATCTCCCCATGGGGAACCCAGGAGAAGCAACGACTTGGGGGTGCGCTACCCCTAAACCCATCACTGGGCAGGCTTGGAGGAAGGACTGGCCGAGGGACCTCCTAGGCCTTTTCCTCCCGGCTTCCTGTTAGAGGAAGCTTCAGGCTTGGCTTTAGGTGCCAAGGCGAGTCTGCTGGCCCTGATGCTGGTGTTGCCGGGCCAGAGGTGCCGTGAGGGCAGAAGGGCGAAGGGACTTATGTTGCTGTCATGGCCTTGTCCTTCTGAGCAGATGTCACTGAGTCCAAGGTGACGTTGGACTCTCGATCCTGGAGGAGGCCTTCACCCAGGGCCAACAGGTCGGTCCCCAAGAAGGGACATCTACCAACTTGTGCTGGGTATCCACCAGAAAGGTGGATATCCTCAGCCAGGCTCTGCGGCAAGCATGGCCACTGCGGCCGCTTACTAACCGGGCACAGGAGTCTCAGATATCAAGAGCTGCTTGAGCTGCTGTTTCGCCACTGCCCTTCCCTGATCCCGCACCTGCTTGACCGTAGTCTGCAGATCAGCCGGAGATGAGAGATCACCTCATCCAGGGAGCCAATGAGGGCGTGGGAGAAGTGCGCCATCAGCATGTGTCGAACTGGCCTGACGGAGGCCAAGGGAGGTCACAGCGTATACCTTGCGCCCAGCATAGTCCAGCTTTTGACTCTGTCGGGGGCTTGTCCACATCCCTAGCATTCCTGGAACGCTGGAAAACGCTATCGGTGACCAACCCTCCAGAGGTTTTTTTCCGAGAAACCGGACAAAGAGCGGTTAGGGACCGCATGCCATCCTGGCCGGGTGCAGGACAGGAGGACGGCCACCGCATAGCCTCTAAGGCTGGGCCAACAATGGCTTCAGCCACCGGAAAGGCCTCCGTGGGAGAATCCTTGGTCCAGTATCTCCGAGGGGGATACTTGGCCCGCTTGGATACGTGGCTCGAGCTGCATCCCGTGGACTCTGAGATGAGCCGGGCAGACTCAATGAACGATGATGGGCTCGCCCATCAACTGCCTCGGAGGACTCCAAGTCAAGGGCCTGGAAAACAGGGGAGTCGCTGTCAGACTCAGGAGTCTGCGGAAGAGCTGCTCTAGGCATGAGCCACCTCCACCCGCCAAGACGGTCAGGAGTGAGGGTGACCGACAACTGGTGGGGCAGACCCTGACCAGACCAGAACTGATCGGAGGCTCCGATTTCCAGTGTGCAGGCGAAGGTCCCACCACAATCGTGGGGCAGCTGGTTTTGGCCGAACAACCAGCCCAGGCTTGGGCACCTCGACCACCGTGAGAGGTTGTTTCGGTCTTCGGTGACAGCTACTTAATGGTCGGGAAGGAGACGGCGTCAGCTTGTTCACGGACAGAAGGAGCTGCTGCCACATTAAGTCCTCGTGAGCGCTGACGCAATTTGCTGAGAAGCCTCCTCTTCGAGGAGGAAGATGAGGACGAGCGGTGCCGCCGCTTTCCTCAGTGCCGAGACCGAGACAGCCGGTGTCGGCAGGATCAGCTGGACCGAGACGAGGTCCGAGACCGAGACCCTCGCTACTCGAGGGTGGGTCTGGAGGGGCGGAAACCGCCTCCTCCTCGGCTCGGAAACCTTGACCAGGGACCCGCACAGGAGGCGAGGCAAGTCGTCGGTTTCCACCGGGGAACCGGTGATGAAGGATTGTCGGCTTCACCAGTCAACAGCCCGTCCGACAGGTCGAGAAAATCTCACCGCTACGACGGGTGTCTCAGCCAGCTGACCTGACGGGACACCGTGAAGCCAGTGGCCTAGCCGCAACCTCGACCGGTTGAGTGTCGACTGTCCGAGGAAGGGACCTCTCCCGCCCCACGAACGCCGACGGTGGGACTTACCCTTCGAGTCCTTCTTTTTGACCGAGAAGAGTGTCCTCGATGGCCCCTCACCCTTCGTGGAGAGGATTGGCAAAGCTCCTTAAAAGAAGCTTGTAGGAGGATCCCAGAGAGGCAGGATAATGTTGCAATCGAGGAAGACAAAGATGCAGCCTGGGCATCCTCCTCTTGAGGGCAATCATCTCAGGTTGCTCAGCCGTGCCAGCCATCCCGAAACCACCCAATGGGCCTCCTTGGACTTCACCGTGGATAATGTTTCTGGGCACCCAAGTTGGAGCCGGGCAGCAGGTCTTCAAGGATGTTAGCAGAAAAAGACCTGCACTAGCATGAGCCCTGCGGGTCATGGTCAAGCTTGAGGCAGTAGAGCGCGTGGAGTGCGGATCGGTCCTGGACATCATCTGCCGCATGGGCACCGCTGAAAACCGGAGTCGATTTGTCCTATCGCGAGCCACGAAGGAAGAAGTAGACCAAAGTCTGGAAAACTTTAAAATTATTTTCAGGTGAACCAAAGAGTTAGGATCCAGTCTAGACGCAGAGCGTTATGAGGGAACCTGAGCTTCAAGCCGGTAAGGAAGATCAGGAGTCATGGGCGGAGCCGAGTTTTACCACCGATGGGTGGGAGGAGCCAGCTTGAAGACCTTCCGCAAGATTTGAAGCGGCAAGGAAGAAAAATTACTCACCTTAGTAATGTTGTTTCTTCTAATGGAGTCTTGCTGTATTCTGACAATAGCAGTGAGTCCCAACCTTCGAACTGCCCCGGAGATGAAAGAGTTAACTTCCATGCCAGGCATGGAACGCTGAGCTCGAGCTCGGTTGAGACCCTGTCTGTTGCTGTTTAAACTCAAACCGTCAGATCTTTCTAGCTAAACTCACTAAGGTCCTGTGTGGAAGCTGTGAACCTACACTAGCCAACTGGCTACTAAACATAAAAACACATTTTTGGTCCCAAACAAAGACTCAAGTCAGGAGACCCAAAAATGAAAACACAACACCCACTCACCCAAGAAAAGGGTGAAAACAACAAGGTGGGCACCTACTGAGTGCCAACACTGCCACTGCCCACCCACATCCCAAAACAGAGGTTCTGAGAGGGGCAGGCGGGAGGGGTCAGAATACAGCAAGACTCCATTAGAAGAAACAACATTACTAAGGTGAGTAATTTTTTCTTTGAACAACATGAAGTCTTGCTGTATTCTGAAAATAGCAGACTACCAAGCAGTACCTCCATGGAGGAGGACAGAACCTACTTAGGGATAGGCTCTGAGCACAGCTGTGCCAAACCAGAGCAACACTCCTAGCCTGGATATCCAGGGAGTAATGCTTGGTAAAAGTGTGAACTGTTTTCCAGGTAGCTGCCTGACATATCTCTGGAACAGGGATATCCTGCAGCAACAAGGGACTAGCTGTACCTCTCGGTAGAGTGAGCCTTCAGGCCTGAGTGTGGAACCTTACCCAGTTTTTCATAACAAAATTGGATATAAGAGACAATCCACCTGGCAGTGGATCTTTACTGGCAGGTTTCCTTTACCAACCTCACCATAAGTGAGGAACAGTAGGAGGGAGTCAAACCTGTGACCCTTGGTACGTCTCTATGTAGTAGCTAAGGGCTCTTTTCACATCTAACTGTGCAGCCTCCTCTCGCCAGAGGAGGAATGGTCAGTGAAGTACACAGGAAGAGACATAGATTGATTAAGGTGGAAATCTGAAACCACCTTAGGCAAAACTTCCTGTTAGTCCTGGAGACCACCTTATCTCTAAGAAAGGAGATAAAATCAGGCTCCACTGACAAAGCTTGTAACTCACTTATGCATCTGGCAGAAGTGATGGCTACCAGAAACACAGTTTTCCAAGTCAAGTACTTAAGCTCTGCTGAAGACAAAGGCTCAAAAGGGGTTGCATAAGCTCAGCAATGCAAACATTAAGGTCCCAAGCAGGGCAGGGTCCCTGAATGGAGGGCTGGTGTGAAGCAATCCTTGAAAACTTGGAGAATACTGGGTGAGCTGAAAGAGAAGAGGGCTTACCTGCTGAAATAAAAGCAGAAACAGCTGCCAGATGCACTCTTCAGTGTAGCTGGTCTCAGCCCCAAGCTATTTAAATGGACCATATAATCAAGGACTGTGGGCAGATCAGCAGACTCTGGGGAAATATGCTTCCCAGAGCACCATGTGGAGAATCTTTTCCACTTGGAATTATAAGTAGCCCTGATGGAAGGTTTCCTAGAAGACTTCAGAATATCCATTACACCTTGGGAGAGGTGTAAATCAGCAAACTCTAACTCTTCAAGAGCCAGGCCTTGAGATTGAGAGATTTGAGATTCGGGTACCAAACCCTCCCTGAGCACAGGTTAACAGGTTGTAATTCCTGGGAAGACACAGGAGAAGATGGACTGCTAAGGACAGTAGGAGTGGATACCAGGGCTGTCTGGCCCAGTCTGGAACAATCAGGATCATCTTGCAGGGTTGAGATCTGATTTTGACTAGCACTTTGAACAGGAGAGGAAGGGGGAAAGCATACAGGAACTTCCCTTCCCAACTGAGAACTAAGGCATCCAGGGGACTGAGCCCAACACTGTGGGCCTGCAGCAAAAAGGGGAAGCTGGTGATTGTCTGGGGCTGCAAAAGATCTATCTGTGGGTGCCCATCTGGAAAATATCACCTCAAGACCAGGGATCCAGTGACCATTCGTGATGGCCCTGGGATATCCTGCTGAGAGCATCTGCCAGGACATTGTCCTTGCCTGGGAGGTGTACTGCTGTGAGGGAGGTGTTCAGGAATAAGCCAGAGACCACAACTTCATTGCTTCTGTGCACAAGGTCAGGACCAGGGCCTCCTTGCTTGTTGATGTACCACATTGTGGTGGTGGTGTCTGTTCTGACCTGGATAACTTTGTTCTGAACAGATTTGGAAAAGCTTGAAGTGCTAGAAATACTGCTCTGAGTTCCAACAGATTGATGTGAAGAAGAGATTCCTGAGGAGACCACAACCCCTGGGTGGTCAGGTCGCCTCAAGTGAGCCCCCACCCCAAGAGGGAGGCATCTGTAGTAAGGATTAAAGAGTGAGACTGAGTGACAAAGGAACCCCTTGTCTCAGATTGTTCTGATCCTGCCACCACTGTGGGCCTGGATCAGGATTCGAGTCACTGGGATCAATTTTGTCAGAGGGTCCTTCCTTTGAGACCAAAGGCTCTCAAATGGAACTGAATGTCCCTCATCTGAAATCTTGCTCCCTGCACCACTGCTGTGGATGCAGCCATGTGCCCAGGAGCTGTAGAAAATGCCTTGCTGGTCTAGACACCTACAGGGTGAATGAGGAGGCCAGAGGGACAAGGGTCCTTGCCCTGTCCAGGGAAGGAAAGCTCTGGCCTTTTCTGTGTCTAGCTCTGCGCCTATGAAGGTGAGGAGCTGGACAGGCTCTAGAACTGACTTTGAAAGATTCAGAAGGAAACCCAAAGAGGTGAGCAGTTGCTGAGTTATCTGTAAATGTAACTTGACTTGGTCTGGGACTGGCCTACTATGAGCCAGTCGCCCAAGTAAGGGCAGATGGCAATCCTTTGCATTCTTAGAGAAGCAACTACTACTGCCAGGCATTTTGTGAATACCCTTGGAGCAGAGGTCAGACCAAAGGGTATTGCTATGAACTAGTAATGGCCTGAGGGCAGCTCGAACCTGAGGTACTTCGATGGGAGCTTCTGATGAGAATATGGAAGTAGGCATCCTTGAGGTCCAGGGACACTAGCCAGTCCCCTGGCCTGAGAGAGGGTAGAATAATTCCCAGAGTCACCATTTTGAATTTTGGTTTTAAAAGGTGCTTGTTTAAGTATCTGAGATCCAGGATGGACCGCCATTCTCCTGTCTTTTTGGGGTAAGGAAGTACCTGGAGTACAACCCTTGCCCTGGTGTAGGGGTGGAACCTTCCACAGCTCTGAGAGCTAGGAGGAAGAGACCTCTGCCTCTAGGGCAAGTGCCTCTGAGGATTTGCAGGTGGAAAGGATCTGGTTCTCATCTTTGAAACTTTTGAAGCTGAGAACCAGTCCCTGGCTTACTACTTCCAGGACCCATTTGTCTGATGTCACAGACTCCCAGTCCTGGAAAAAGTAAGCCAGCCTGCCTCTACAGGTAGTGGAGAACCGCCCTGGCCAACCCATCAGGGTGCCTGTTTGGCAGGGGTTTTGGCTGAGGGGTGGAAGCAGGTCTGCTTGTACCCCTGCCTGCCTCTCCTCTAAAGAACCCCTCTGGGCATAAGCAGAAGAGGAGGCCTGGCTTGGTAGAAAGGCCTATGAAAAGGCCTGCCCTGCCCCTGGGATGCTGCCTCTGAGGAGTGGCCTGCCTTTCCTGGCCTGTGCACTCCTATAGGTGGTCCATATTCGTCCATTTTTCATGTAATTCTCTGTCTGCTCCCCAAACAGAGAATTACCCACAACAGAAAATTCCATGGCCTTAGTCTGGGTATCCTGTGACAGGCTAGTACTTGAGCCAAGCCATTCTACTAAGTGCCACAGATGTAGCCATGACTCTAGATGACACATCATTGGAGTCCACTGCAGCATGGAATTGCACCTTGGTTGCCTCAATACCATCAGCAGCCACCTGCTCCAGCTCTTGGCAAGCTGGCCAGGGACCTGTTTTGCTAAAGCCCATCTGGATTTTTGATACCTAGCAGTATAGGCCATATAGTTGGCCTGTCTGAGTCCCAAGGATGCTGCCATGTACTGTTTCTTTGCCACGGCATCAATCCTCCTGGAGTCCTTGTCTGGGGGTGTGAGCCAAGGGAATATTTGCCTCATCACAGGCTGCAGCCTGGACTACCCCAACATGGCTGCATTGTTGTGTAAGGAACTCGTATCTGAGCCTGACAATGTATACCTCTTGTCCATTCTCTTATCCACAGGAGGTATAGTATTAGAGTCTTTAAAATCTTAAATGTCTGTTTCCCAAAAGATTTGTGTAAGGAACAGACAGCCTCCTAGACTCTGGGATATCCATCATTTCCACATAGTCAGGCTCCTCCTGGTCATCCACAGCTTCTTCCATAGGAAGCTGGAGGGTTTCAACCACTTTTTATAAAACATGAAATGGGAGGGGACTCAGAAAGCTTAGAAGGAGACACTCTGAAGGTCTGTCTGGGGAGATGTCCGGTCAATGGGCACATCCAGACTTTCAAAACCACATTCACTTTCCTCATACTCCTCTGCCTCGTCTTCCAGTTCATAAATTCCTAATCATACTCTTGAACCGGTGGAACCGCTGAACCAGCGCCTGCTTGATGGTGCAGTTCGGTCGAACCGGGAAAGCGACTGCTAATTTTGATCGCTTGCTATTTCTTCAGCGGTTGGAGAGAAAGTTTTGGCTCCACACCAGCTGATTTTTCTTTTCTAGTTCTCTTAGCCAGAACCGACTCCTCAGAATCGGCTCTCCTTGCCTGAAGAAGTCTCGCCTGGTCAGAGGGCACCCTTCTGGTTTGGTTTGAACCGAACCGGCTGGCCATCCAGTTCAGCGGACTTTGGCCTCCCTTCCCTGAGCCTACCAACTCTCTTTTCTAGGGTAGCTGCAGGAAATTTTACAAATCTGGCAGTCTGCATTGAGGGTGGTCAAACCCCAGACAATAAACACAGGTGGTGTGGGGGTCAGCCATAGCAAAGACTTCCCCACACACATAC
The DNA here is from genome assembly GCA_016271365.2 of Neoceratodus forsteri. Taxonomy (NCBI): domain Eukaryota; kingdom Metazoa; phylum Chordata; order Ceratodontiformes; family Ceratodontidae; genus Neoceratodus; species Neoceratodus forsteri. Next base: position 11,198,003 of record CM057450.1, on the reverse strand, counting down.
AGTGTTGAAACCCAGTGGGCCGGTTTTCTTTTGGGTTTCTCAGACATTGTGCCAGTCCTAACCAAACTTACCCTTTAATGGCAATCCACCAGGCAAGAACCTTTATCGGTTCCTGACCGTACACGGGTCGTGGAAAAACGTAATAAAATCTTTTTTTAGAACCGATACACACTCTAAAAGTACAAATTAAGATTTTCTATCAACTTGATCGGTTCAAACTGAACCGATGAACCGCTTACAAGTTCCACACAGAATAGAATAAAATATAACCTATCTAGTACTCACAAATACCACAGACAGAGACTGAACTGACAGGTTACGGTTTAAATTGCCAAAACCGAGAAAAGCGGTACTTTAACCGACAAATTGAACCGAGCAGAAAGAGAAATCTCCGAGTGACTGTTCAGTGAGGCGGAGTAAAGAATCTGACGGTTTGAGTTTAAACAGCAACAGACAGAGTCTCAACCGAGCTCGAGCTCAGCTGCCCATGCCTGGCATGGAAAGTTAACTCTTTCATCTCCGGGCAGTTCAAGGTTGGGACTCACTGCTATTGTCAGAATACAGCAAGACTTCATGTTGTTTGAACCTGCCAGACAGTGTCCATGTCCCTAGAAAGGTTGGTTTAGATGGAATTCTGACACAACCTTAGGGAGAAACTTAGGATGAGTCCTAAGAACTACTTTGCTGTGTGAAATACAGTGTCTGAGAGTCTGTGACCAGCGTGTGTATTTCAGAAACTCTACGGGCTCAAGTAATGGCCACCAGGAAAGCTGCTTTCCAAGTGAGGAACTTCAACTTAAGTAGCTAGAGGCTCAAAAGGTTTATGAGTGAACATTTCTAGCACAATGTTAAGGTCCCAGGTTGCAACTGGACGCCTAATAGGAACTCTATTACACAGAATACCTCTAAGAAACCTCTTAACTATGGGCAACTGAGCCAGCGACATGGAAAGTACCGCTCATGATATGCTGAAATGGCACAAAGATGAACTTTGACTGTGGAGTACTGCAGACCTGTGTTTAAGAGGTCTAAGAGATACTCAAGACTTTATTTGTGGGCAAGAAAAGGATTCCAAGAGGATTTGCACACCAGATAGAGAAACACTTCCATTTAGCTGTGTAGGTTTTTCTAGTGACCGGCTTATGCGCAGCTAAAAGAATATCTGAAACTCTATGAGAAACACTGAACCTATTCACCCTCTTTCTTCAGAAGCCAAGAGTGAAGGTGAAGCGACCTCAGGTTGGGATAGACCACAGGACCCTGTGTTAGAAGGTTCATCTGAAGAGGAAGTGTTTTCGGGGTCCAATAGTCTGTAGAGTAGCAGGAACCATATATGCCGAGGCCAGAAGGGGCAATGAGAATCATTCTGCCCACCGACTCTAATTTGAGCAGTACCTCTGCAGGGTTTTAATAACTGATTAACAGTTTTTTTTTGGGACGATACTAACTGTACAGAAAGGAAAATTACGTACCTACCGTAATTCTTGATCTTCTCTTGTATCTTCACCATTCATTACTTCCTGGGTGTAAGTCGGAGCGCACGACCGTCACGGGAGCTTTTTTTTTTTTTAAAGTTGCCTAACGGCCCTCACGAGAGCGACATCGTCTATGCGCGAGGGGCGGCCGTTAGTAGCATCGACTCTCCTCCAACTCAGTTCTGTGAGCCGGAGAGGCAAAATGAAAGCAGAAAATATAGATAGCGAGGCAGATAGCCGAGGGATAGCAAAGCAAGGAAGAATGAACTGAAAAGGAATAAGCCGATGGAGGAAGGACAGAGGAGATAAGAACATCCCTAGCCTAGGAGTGCAGGGCCTCCTTACCTGGGCGACTCTAGGAGAGAGATGAGTAAGGAAATGAGAAAATAGAAGAAGAAGAAGAAAGAGAGAGATGGGATGTTGAAGGGACCAGAATGCCCAATATAGTTAGCTATTTGTAGCTGAAGGTTCGACTAAAGGGGAAGCAAGAACTCCGGAGATAGAGCTGAAGAGAAGGTTCACCGAACCCGCTTAGACAGACTCAGGAGGGCATAGTCTCATCTTCAACATGCCATTGTTCTTGACACCCACCTCGGCTCCTGGCCGGAAGGCCTTTAACTGGAGGACAGCCGAGAAGGGAAGAATAAAACCCTAGCAGCATGAGAGCCTGCTCAGGGGTTTAGAAATGGAAATGTAAGCCTTCCATGCGCTCCAAGAAAGAAACGGGACTCAGACTGACTGGCTAAGGCCGCCAAGGCTTAGGCTGGCTAAGATTGGATATGGTCAGCAGAGCTCTACTGTAAAAATTGTCCAGGAGGATACTTAAAGGGAGAAACCACTTAGCAAAACAGCAGAAGGATAGCCTACCTTCTCATTTGCCTTCTTGTTTGATTTCTCCTTTTCCTTTTTTTTTTTTACAGATAAAACATTTTTTTTTTTACTAGATGCATGACCCAGATACCAAGATGCCTATAGCAGTCGGAGAGAGTTCCCTCAGCATTTTTTTTTTTTTTTTTTAGAAGAGAAAGGAACAGACGTGACTGCTCCTCTGCTCTGCAAGGCAAGAATAGAGGGGATTAGGATTTCAGGGCAACTATTCTGAACACGGGATTGCAGGATCAAACTGAATAGCCTGAGCCAGGCCAAACAACTCAGAGGTATCTTGCCATAAGAATAGCAAGAGATAGTTGTGCAGTCTGATCGCCAATGCAATCCCGAGATGGCCCATGAATCTTAGAGTAAATAATTTTCTGATTTAAACCCCCAAGAAGATTTTTTTTTTTACTTTTTTTTTTTTTTTTGGAAAATGAAGCAATTTTCCTATATTTATATAAATGCAGAGAGAGGAAGGAGACGGGAGGTGGAGAAGCCACAGGAAGAGGCCACTGAGGGATGGTGGTGGGGTAATGAATGGTGAAGATACAAGAGAAGATCAAGAATTACGGTAGGTACGTAATTTTCCTATCTTTCCTTGTCAATCTTCACCATTCATTACTTCCTGGGTGAGTACTAAGTCTTCTCTCCTGAGGGGGAAGAGGCCATACCCTGAGGAACAAGACCCCAGCCTCTGTTGGTGAGAAACAGAAGGAGAAGACCCTGGCTTATTCAGAAAGCCTAAGTGGGAGAAGAGCTAGGAGGTGCCTCCGAGGACGAGGAGACGGAGGGAGCCCCTGTAAAGTCTCCTAGCTCTGAAGAGAAAGACGGTCCCCGGAAGGCGGAGCGAATCACCCTACGCCGGCCAGGGTGACAACCTGAAAGACGGGCCATGCCGTCCGCCTGATGCAGAGATCGCTGTCCCGCAAGCCTGGAAGCCACCTCATTCGCCATAAGATGCCCTGCTTGCGTCTTGCCAGCTCCAGGCCTACCGCGAGAGGGCAACGGCTTGTCTGGTTTGCTCCATCAGGCATAGATGCCAGCAGCTGGGACATCATCGACCACAGATGCCGGTTGTAGGCAGCGTGGTGAGCCTGATGTGATGCAATACATGCACCTGCGACGAGAAGAAGAGAACGCCGCCCCCAACGGCCTAACTGGAGAGTCCGAACCGTGGGCGGTCGTGGCGGCGCCCAGAAGGAGTATCCAGGTATACCAAACCTGAGGACGGGTTGGGAAGGAACCTAGAGACTCAGAGGGGCACAATACCCACGCTGGCAGTCCGCCGGGCTGGGGAAGAAGCGGCGGGACTGCCATGACCGGATAGACGCCCCTGGAAGGGATAGGCCAGGAAGGTACCACCAGATGCTGGGCACTAAATTCACCAAGGAATTCACGCTCCTCCGCTCGGGTATTGTCTCTTCGAACGAGGGAACCGGAGATCCCTCACCATCCTCGAGAGGAAACGCTGATATTCTGTGAAATCAGCATCGGAGGACAGATGAGTAGGGGTTCTCTCCCTCGGAGGAGGGAGACGAGGATGATGGGGAACTGAATGCCCAGAGGATTCCCGCGGCGGTGGGGAGTCGAAAGACCCGCCATGCATGTATCTAACATATGAGGGAAGGCCGCCGAGAATCTCTGAACTGCCCCCAGGATAACGGACCGTGGGACCCGACATGGCCTGGGAGCGGGGTGGTGAAGGCAGAGATGGAGAGGGCACCTCCGCTGAGGTAACTGTCTTCGCGAGGGCTCTGAATCCGGGAAAGGGGCCCTGGAAAGAGGGATCCCGGATATCAGACCAGGCCGCAGAACGGAACTCTGGGGAAGCGGAGCCTGGAAGAGCCCTGGGAGAACCTCCCATGACGACGCCGGACTGCATGGATCCAGAAGGGCAGTCCGCACAAACGCCGGCCGAGGACACCCTAGAACCTTGAGGGAGGGGCAGGCTCTGCACTGGCTCCTGGCCACCCCTGGAGTGGCTAAAGAAGACCGCAGCAGCAGACCCCTGCCCCTCAACCCTCGACTCCGAGAGGCCCTCCTCCCACCACAGCGCCCCTGTCCCTAGAGAGGCAACAGCACTCGTAAGCGTGTCACGGGCCTCCAGAGAGGGAGCCCCCGCGTCACTCCCCACGCCTGCCCCGGGCTCCCGGCCACCCCAGCCGGGAACACCTCAGGAGATGACGGAAGGGGGACAGAGGGAGGGGCCCGCTGCCGCCTGGCACCTCTAGCCACCGGGACCCAGACTCGAGTGGGGTGCCAGGATGGGTCCACGTCTTGAATCATCGCCTCCGAGGAGGACGAGATCAGCAGGACCTCAATGCTGGCCACCCCAGGGGTCCCTGAGGCTACGGGCCCGCCGAACGCCCCGGTACCAAGGAGGCGCTGCCGCCTCCTTCACGCCGGTAGCAGCCAGGCCTAGCTCACTTTCAACGGCGCGCGCCGGGCACCGCCCGGGAGGAAGGACAAGGCCCACGGCGCCGGGCTCGGTTAAGTGAGGCGGCATCACGACGGCGCCGCTTGTTCATCGGCGCCGCGAACGGCAATTAGGCCCAAGCGGCACCGCTAACGGCGCCGCTTCGATCACCGGGCGCCGCCAATGGCACCGGATCTCAAGCGGCGCCGCCAACGGTGCCGCTTGATAACTGGCGCGAACGGCGCCAGGACTCAAAACGGCGCGGAAACGGCGCCAAGATCAATCACCGGCACCGCAACGGCGCCAGGATCCAAACGGCGCCGAAGGCGGCGCCGAGGGTCCACCTGAGCCAGGCCCAAAAGTCGAGGGCCTCGCCACGGGGAGCCTGCACTCGAGAGAGGTGACTGCCGAGGCGTGTCGGCACCGCTGCCCCGGGAGGGACTACGACGCCTCGACACCGCTGAAGGGCCTCCTCGGCAAGAAAGACGAGAGACCTCCTCCTCAGATCAGAGAAGCTCGGAGGGGACCCGGGAAGGGCCTAGAGACCTTACCTGAGAACCTTTGAGCGACCGCCGCCCTCAAGGTTGGCGGGCTTTGCCGAGCTTGAACGCTGGACTTGGAGGACACGGCGTCCATGGAGAAACAGGCGCCGCATCAATCCATGTCATGGTTGTCCCAGGCAACGAAGACAAACGTCATGCCGGTCTGAGACGGAGAAATGCCGCCACAGTAACACCGACGATAGGGGCGCGCCGCTTCAACACGCTAGCTCCGGAACCGACATAACGCGAAATCAACAAGAAAAATAGGAAAGCACACCCGCGCCGCTTTAGAAATAAAAAGAACGGTCTTACCGATTGGCGCCGAGTGTGGGAAAGAGGAGTCGCAGACGCAGTCAAAATATGGACGCCCGAACAGGTGCTGCCTCGACGGGCGGGAGAAACAGAACTGAGTTGGAGGAGGAGCTCGGTCGCTATTAACGGCCGCTCGCGCATGACGCCGCCTCGAGGGCGGGCCGTTAGGGCAACTTTAAAAAAAGCCGTGACGGGTGCGCCCCGCTTACACCCAGGAAGTAATGAATGGTGAAGATTGACAAGGGAAGATAGTATTTATATAGATTTTCTAAAAGTCCTGTGTTTGTTAAACACAGTGAGGCAAGAGCTATGGATTTTCACAAAGTTTTAGCACTTTATGAGAAAACACTAATCAGTTTTAGAGTTAAATAAAACCCTGCTCTGAATTAGGGAAGATGAGGAAATGCATATAGAAAGCGCTTTGTCCACCGTAGCCTGAACACATCCTGACAAAAACGCCAGGTCCTGGATTTCTGGAGCAGAAGAAAGGAAGTTTTATGCTGAGTGGGGACGCAAAGGTCCAGGTCTGGAGTTCCCACCTCTGAAGAGTGACCGAGCGACAGTTAAGTCGAGAAACCACTCGTGAGTCTCCCGCCTGTTCTGCTGAGATGGTCTGCCAGCTCGCTTTGTACTCCTGGCAGGTAAACCACCTGAATCAGAGCCTTGTGCTCCAGGCACCATTCCCATACTCTCATTGCTTCCTGCATAATGGGTAACAGTGTGCATGCCCTGTTTATTGATGTAGTACATCACTGCCTTGTTGTCCATTTGAAGGAGAATGTTCTGATGACAGAGTATGTCCTTCAAAGCTCGGACTGCATAGAGGATGGTTCTCATTTCAGGACGTTTTATGTGAGTTGAGACTCGTCCTGAGTCCACGCATCTGGGTGTGGAGATCCCGCAGTGAGCTCCCCGACCCATCAGAGACGCTGCCTGTGGTAATGGAGATCTGATGATCCAGAGGGCTTAAGGGATATCCTTCCAGAAGACTGTCCTCCTGAGACCACCAAGTGAGCGACTCTTCAGAGGTTCCATCACCTTGATGAGAAAGGACTGAGGGTGAGTGGTTGGGGACCACTGAGCACTGAGCATCCACTGAGAGGTTCTCATGTGAAGATGAGCCAAGGGTACAATGAACACTGAGGATGCCATGAAGACCAGTATCCACCGCATCGAGATAGCTTGTATTCTCTGATGTATCAGGCCGTCTGTAAGATATTGCTCCTTCTGTCCTCTGGAAGAAAAGCCTTCACACAGGAGGAGTCCAGAAGAGTTCCTATGAAAAGGAGTTTCTGGAGGGCTGCAACTGTGACTTGTTGAGGTTCGCAGGACTCTCGTGGACATGAAGAAAGTCTGAGGCCATGGCCACGGCCTCCAGAGTCTCCTGCCTGGAGGGACTTGCTAGAAGCCAGTCGTCCAGATATGGAAACACTTGTATTCTGATTTTCCTGAGGTGTCCACGAGAACTGCACACTTTGTAAAACTCAAGGTGTTGAGGATAGCCCAAAGGGCACGGCTCTGAACTGATAGTGTTGACCTAATGCCACAAACCTTAGGTATCTGTGGTGCTTTGGGTGTATGGAGAATTTGTTGGTAGGCATCCTGCATGTCCAGGGAGGCTAGTCAATCGTGTCGATGAATCAAAAATAGCAGGGTACCAAGTGATAGAATCTTGAACTTCTCCTTGTGTAGAAACTTGTTTAACTTTCTGAGATACAGAATGGGGAGCATGTCACGGTTTTCTTTGGGACCAGAAAGTAATGGGAGTAGAAACTTGTGTTTCATTGATCCAGCGGAACTACTTCTACTGCCCTGTTGTTCAGAAGGCCTTGTACCTCGGAAGCAAGAAGGTCTGACTGTGCTGCCGACAGCCTGGGCTGTTGTTTGGGGATGATCTGAGGGGTTTCCGAAGATTGAGAGAGTACCTCTCGGATTATCCTGAGGACCCATTTGCCTGATGTTATAGATTTCCACTGGTTGTAGAACTGAGTCAGATGTCCTCCCACTGCTGAGGATGAGTCCCTCTCAGGCAGCTGTGGTGGGACCTGGGCCGGAAACTCAGAAGATGGCACTGGGCACTTTTGGGCCTTGTGCCCTCTGCTGCGCTATCTTTGTGGCTGAGGTTTCTGGTTTCTGTTGAAATGTCCTCTGCCTTTGCACCGAAAGGACTGGCTGTTCCCACCCCTGGGAGGGACGGGCATAGGTCTGGCTGTCTTAATGGCAGACCTAGTCTTCCGTGTGGCCTCCAGTGCTTGCTCCACCTGAGGTCCAAACAGATACATACCGTCAAAAGGTAAGACCATGACTTGCTGCTGGGCGTCATTCATGAAGCCCAATCACGCAGCCAAGAGTGGCGATGGTGCAGATTCCAGCTGCCACCACCCAGTAAGCGGTTTTCAAAGGTGTCCGTTGCAGCTTTAACCTATTGGGTATTGGACTAGATACCACCAGTTATGGTTTGAAGTAGCTCTGAGTTAACCTCCGACTGGCAGAGCTGCTACCATTGCTTTAAGTGAATGCCAAAGAACTTACTCATATTGAGAAAATATCCCTGATAGCTGGCAATGCACATGCCCAGGGTTAAGGCAGCAAAGACTCTCTTACCCAAGGTGTCTATCTTGTGAGATTATTTGTTTATAGGACAGGCTGTAGATTCCTGAGGGAGGACAGCCATATCATTCTCTGCCAGGACCACTATAACATCAGCAAAGGCTTGGAGGCCAATGATGCGATCCTTGGAGGGCATATTTCCTATTTATGGACTTGGCCACAGAAGGAATAGGAGCCAGATTCTTCCACACCATCTGTGAAAGAGTCTCGAAAGAGTGCTGTACAGGAGGGGTTAAATCCATAGGGCTTTCCGGGACATGAAGATATTGAGACGCAAAGCTTCCCAGGATCGATTTCTGTGGTCTGAGAGAAAGGGCAGAATTTAAATTTTGAGCAGAGACTTAAAGGAAAGGTCCTCAATAACAGGCTTTGCAGGAGGATTGATCCTGGCCCCCAGGGCAGTGTCAGCACCAACATCATCATCCTGTCTAACATCTGGATCTGGCTCAAAATCATCTCCTAACAGTCCAGGGGGATTGTATAGACACTAATGGAGTGAAACCAGGAGGAAGAAGAGAAGCAGAAAGAATTGGAGTCGAAACCTCTGGAAACTAGACGGCGCCACACACATCCCCAGCACTGTTGAAGAAAACGCGAGAGAACAAAGAAAGAGCCGCTACAGAAAATGGCATCACACACAGCGCTGATAAAGAGTGTGACATCAAGACCTGAAGCCGGCACCACCCCGCGCGAGAGGGGCTGCCGGATAGCGCGCCCGCCAGCCCCAATGCTGAGGATGGCGCTGACAGAGCCCGAAGTGCCACAGACAGTGCTGCAAGGGACCTCGACCAGAGAGGTCGGCACCGCAGACGAGGGCAACATCACAGAAGTCTGAGAACTGCGATTTGACATTACAGGATGAAAATGGCCGGAGATAAGGGCATAGGTGTAGACCCTGCACCGCAGCCATGTGAGGGGAGAGACACCAGAGTGTGGAGTCAATAGCACCGAAGAAGGCGCCCGCGCAATTAGGAAGACCTAACCGCCCGCCTGCCGCCCTGGAAGCGTAAAGGCCCAAAGGCCCCAGTGTCAGACTGCCTGGTTTGGCCAGTCAGGCCAACCTCCGAGCCCACTGCTCCACAAGAGCAGCCCACTGGTGAAACTGCTCATCGGAAGCTCCTCCAATAGGCAGAGAGGGCTCCACTGCAGAGGTCAGCAGTTAGAGACAGAAACTGGAGACTCTGACAGAGGTCCAGACGCCAAGCCTTGCACCCTAGACTTTTATGCTTTTTCTGGCGATTGAGGCGGTGTGTGTTTCAGGGAGACCTGCTTCATATCAGCATCCATCGCAGCGATTATAAGCCAGATGGTGCAGAAAGTAGAAATAACGATTGCTGAAAGCAGGTCTACACCACTGGTAGTGATATTGATGCTGAAAATCTTTTAGTCAGGCAAGATAGATGAAAATGAGAAGAAGGAGAGGAGCTCCAGACCCTTGCTGCTTCTAGGCTGCCTGCATCAAGTGACTCTGAAGGAGAATGATTTTACGACAGAGGATGTCCTTCAGGGCTCGGACTGCATACACAGTACAGCTCTCATTTCCAAGACATTTATGTGGAGTTCAGTCTCGTCCTGACTCCACAGACCTTGGGCGAGAGATCTTGAGAGTGAGCTCCCCATCCAAGTAGAGATGCATCTGTAGTGATGGTGATCTGTGTCTCCAGTGGGGCAAAGGGAAAGCTTTCAGTAGGTTGTCCTCTTGAGTCCACCAAGTGAGTGATCATTTTAGAGGTTCTGTCACCTTGATGTGAAAGGACTGGGATGTGTGGTCGGGGAACACTGAATACTGAGCATCCACTGAGTGGTCCTCATGATGTGAAGACGGGCCAAGGGCAGCGTGAACACTGATGACACCATTAGACCCAGCATCCCCTGCATGGCGAGAGCTTGACTGAGTCGTTCTCTTGATGAAACGAGCCATCTGGAGGATACTGTTCCTCCTGTCCTCCGGGAGGAAGGCCCTTGCATTGGAGGTATCCAGGAGAGCTCCTATGAAGAGGAGTTGCTGGGAGTGCTGTAGCTGTGATTTTTCCAGATTCAACAGAAATCACATAGATATGAAGAACCTGGAAGCTGGACACTGCTTCCTGTGTCCCCTGTCTGGAGGAGCTTGCTAGGAGCCAGTCGTCCAGATATGGAAAGACTTGAATTCTGAGTTTCCTTAGGTGCGCTTACGAGGACTGCAAAGCACTTTGTAAAAACTTGCGGCGCCTAGGACAGCCCAAAGGGCAGTACTCTGAATTGATAGTGCTGACCCAAGGCCACAAATCCGAGATACTTGTGGTGGCTTGGTGCACGGTAACATGTTGGTAGGTATCCTGCATGTACAGGAAGGCCAGCCAACCATTTTGATGAACCAGAGGAAGAAGCTGCACTGCGGTATCATCTTGAATTTCTCCTTGAAAAGGAATTTGTTTAACTTCCTTAGGTCTAGAATAGGTGCATACTGCCCGCTGCTGGAACTAGGAAGTAATGGGAGAGAAACGTGTCCTGTTGATCCTGCGGAACTACTTCTACTGCCCTGTTGTTCGGAAGGCCTTGAACCTCGGAAACGAGGAGGTCTGACTGAGTGATAGACAGCCTGGGCTGTCATTTGGGTGGATGATCCGAGGGGTTTCAAATAATTTAGAGAGTAACCTCACAAATTATCCTGAGAACCCATTTGTCTGATGTGACTGACTTCCAGTGGTTGTAAATTCAGTCAGACACCCCCTACTGCCAAAGAAGAGTCTTCCTCGACAGCTGAGGTGGGACTTGGGCTTGAATGTCAGAGTGTGGCACTGGGCACCTTTGGGCCCTGTGCCTTCTGCTGCATTTTCTTTTGTGGCTAGGGGACTTGATTCTTGTTGAAGCCCCTCTGCCCTTACCACAAAAGACTGATGGTTATGAAACTGTTGGCAGTTTCTGCCCAGTTGAGGGGCAGCAGGGCCAGTCTGGCCATTTTGATAGCCATCCTAGTTTTCTGTGTGGCCTCTAGCGCCTGCTCCACCTGTGGACCAAACAGACAAGCTCCATCAAATGGTAAATTCATGACTCTTTGCTGGGCATTATTTGTGAAACCCAAGATGCATATCCCAGCTGCTGCTGCTCTAGAAGCAGTGTCAAAGGCATCCATAGCAGCCTTAAGTTGCTGATTACTGGACTCAGTTTCCCTAGTAATAGTTTGGGAGAGCTCTGAGGTAATGTCCGACTCTGGAAGAGTCTCCACAGAGGCTTTTAGCGAATGCCAGAGGGTATACTCATATTGAGAAATAGCCCGGTAGCTAGAAATACGTATACCTAGGGTAGCGGCAGGTGAAGTCTCTCTTCCAAAGTGTCGATCTTACTCAGATGAGCCGTAGACCTTGAGGGAGGACGGCTTTGTTATTTTCTGCCAAGACCACTATGGCATCAGCAAAAGCTTGAGAGGCCAGGATTGGTCGATCCTTATAGAGGGCACACTTCCTGTCTATAGACTTAGCCATGGAATGAATAAGTGCTGCACTGTCCCACACCATTTGTGAGAGAGTCTCGAAGACTGTTGTACGGAGGAGTCAATTCCGAGGATCTCCGGGACATGCAGATATTGCAAGAGCAACAACTTCCCGGATCAACCTCCAAAGTCTGGAGAGAGAGAGTGGAATTCATACTATTCAGTTGAGACCTAAAGGACAGGTCCTCGACCAGAGGCTCCGCTGAAATAGAGACTTACTTACTTCCCACCCAAGGGATGAATCTTCATCAAAGTCGCCTCCTAATCGCAGATCAGGATCAGGCTCAATATCATCTATTAGCCCAGGAGGGTTAGTATATAAAGGAAAGGGAGGAAAGAGAGCAGGAGGAGGAGGAGGTGCTCTTGAATCAGAGTTGAGAATCCCAGTGCCGACTCACGAGGCGCCAAGACCGAGTCGAAGGTGGCACTGGAACCGGCGCTGCTCAAGTGCCCGGAGACCCCAATCCAACTCTTAGAGCACCCAAGGATGTAGATCTCATAACCTGAGTAGGACAAAATGGTACTAGTGCTGGACCCGCGCTGCAGCCATGTGAGGGGAAGCACAAGAGCATTGCATCGACAGCACCAGAGAAGGTGCTGTGTGACAAGGTAGACTCAACCACCCTGCCCGCAGGTTTGAAACCTCTAGGGCCAAGGCCCCAGGGCTGACTCCCCAGGCTCAGACTGTCGGAACAACTGCTGAACCCACTGCTCCAAAAGAGCGGCCCAATGATGAAACTGCTCACTGGAGGACCCTCCAGGGTGCGGGAGGGACTATGGAGTCGAGGATGTCTGTGTCTAGGAACAGAGGCCCCAGATGACCCCATCGGAGTCAGACTTCTGTCCCCTGTTATAGACGATCAACGGCAGACATCCTAAATGGCGCCTAAGCGGTACCATTTCTTCTTCGACCTGTGGGAAGAAGAACTGAGCTCAAGTGGTGCCGGGTTCTTGATTTAAACTCGAGAATGGGCCCTCGCTTTTGTGCTTCGGGAGGATCACCCATTCCCCAAGCACCAGACTGCCCATAGTCAGAACCCTCCATAGAGGGTGGCAGACCAGACCCAGCCCTGCTGGAAACAAAGATTTCATGTGAAGTCTGCCTACCGTCACCGGACCCATTCATGGTCGACTCCATCAAAGGCGGGCTGAAGAAGACTTCCGTGTTCTTTCAAAGAAAAAAGAAAACTTTTTTTTTTTTTACATACATAATAAATAAATATTAAAAATCAAATACTGAATGACTAAAGCTGCTGTCATATAAACGTGAAGATCTGACTCCTGGCGGGTGAGCAGCGTCATCACTGAAGTGCACTTCGACAGCGGGGAGAAAGGAACTGAGGCAGTCGAATCATGCACCGGGGTAGGCTATATATCACAAGCCAGTCTCGGTAACGTACTCCATGCGGTCCTACTTTTCCGCCAGCCTTCCTGAAGATTTCTGGTTCTCAAGATGGTCCTAGCGCTTGGCGAGCCCCATTAGTGTGAATGAGTGGGGAGACCTTATGTCCAGGAAGATCTGGTAATGACCTGATAGGAGTCTGAACCTGAGGTATTTTCTGTGAGACTCCTTATGGGGATGTGGAAATAGGCATCTTTAGGTCCAGAGATGCCAACCATGCTCCTTTTGAAGGGTTGGCAATATCAGTGCCAAGCTTACCATCTTGAATTTTGGCTTTGTCAAGTGCCTGTTCAGTAACCTTAGGTCCAGAATAGGCCACCACTCCCCATTTTTCTTTGTTGTAAGAAAGTATCTTGAGTAAAACCCTTCTCTTTTGCTGTGGAGGAACAGGTTCCACTGCCTCTGACAACAGCAGGGTTTGTACCTCCTTTTCACTGCTTCCTTTCTGTGTTGAAGCTGTCTTTAACACTCTGATTTTTAAAAGTCGTAAAGGATTTGAAACTTAGGGACAAACCTTGACTCACTACTTCCAGGACCCACTTGTTTGTGGTAATGTTCTTCCAAGCCTGAAGTAGTGAGCCAGTCTGCCCCTACTGGTAGTGGGAGGCGACCTGGGCAAGAAAGTCAGGAGTCTGTTTTGAATGCGGCTGGGCTTGACTAGCCTGGGAGCCACGCCTGGATCCCTTCTGCCCTGCCCCTAAAGTACCCACTCTGCTGGGGTACTGCTAGTATTGGAGGACAGCTTGAGCCTGATAGAAATGTCTGCTATATGCAGTTTACTCCCACCTTCCCTTCCATGAGGTCCAGTGGAAGGTGAAGGCTTTGGTTTGGCCGAGTTACTTTTATAGGTGGCCTTATATTTGTCTACCTTCTCATATAGGCCTTAGTTTGCTCCCCAAAAGGGAGTTATTCTCCACAGGAAGTCTATGGCTTTCACCTGGGTGTCCTGCATGAGGTTTGTGGCCCTTAGCCATGCAAATCTCCTCAAGGTTACAGTGTTAGCCATCCATCTGGCAGCAGTGTCACTAGTATCTGCTGTCATCTGGAACTGGTATTTCGTAGCTTCAAAACCAAATCTGGCAGTCTCAGCTAAATCTGCTGAGAGGCCAGACTGAGACATATCAGACATTCTAGGACAGACTGCCACAGGGACTTTTGATACTGGGCGAATCGGCCTGATGATTTGCCTGCCTGATTGCTAAGGAATCTGATAGCATGGGAAAAAGGGCCATCTATCAAGCTTCCTGGAGTCCTTGTCCGGGGGTGGGGGGTGGGGGTGGGATGCCAAGGCACCTTTGCCCTGTCACATTCTGCAGTCGCACCACTCCTGGTGGTCAGGATGGGTGAATGCAAATTCAGCTCCCTCCTGACCAATTAGTATTTTGTCAAACCTCTTATCCAGAGGTGGGACAGAATTTGGTGTTTGTAAAATCTTTAAGAAATCTTTCTTAAAGCACTTATTGATGAGGAGTAACAATTTTTAGTTGGTGTCAGCCCCATCATTTCTAGGTATTCCACCTCAATCATCTCACTGGTGGTTATATCAAGAGCATCTACCATTCTTCTTATGAATGTGAAGTGGGATGAATAATCCTCTGTTGTTCTAGGAGGGACCCAAACTCTTGGTCAGGAAACCTCTGGTTCAATGGGTTCTTCACCCTCATCATATTCCTCATAATCTTCAAACTCCAGCTGTTCCGGGAGTGAAGCTTGACAAAGGAGTTGATTGTTTGAATGGGGTTTGGACCAGTGGTGTACTAGAGCGGTACCAACCCTGTAGAGCATGAATTACCCTGAAAACCTGGGCAATTTCATCAGATGAGGGCAGGCTGGAGGTCACAGCAGAAGTCCCTTTAGGCCTTTCGGCAGGGGATCCAGTGTGTTTAGTTTTTTGAGCTTCTTAGAAGGAACTGGGGATTTGACCAGTTCACTGGTTCTCTTACCAGTTGCTGGAGCACCCTTATCAGGAATGGATTGCTTAGGCTCAGCGTTTTCACCCACGGGTTTTGAGTGTGTTGGCATATCAGAGCTCGAGGAACCCCTTTCCAATTTCTTCTGTAGTTTTTCCCAACGCTTTCAACCATCTTTGGTGTGGTGGGAAAGATCTACATATATCACAATCAGCTGAGAATGTTCCTCACCAAGGCAGACGAGACATAATGTGTACTTGTCTGCCCTGGCAAAGACATCCCACACTTTGTACAATTTTGAACCCAGGTTCACAGGTTTTCTTCTTTGGTTTGTCTGACATTATTAGTAGCAACAAAAAACACCAACCGCAAGATAAGTTTTAAATTTTAAGTCGTTTTTTTTTTTTGTGTAGTTGCAGTCGGTTCAGAAATCGATCAAAAGTTCAGATCGGAACTGGGAACCGATAGAAAAGAACCGGGATTATTGGTTCTTTATAAGAACGTTATCTCTGTTATTTCTGTCTTTAAACAATAATTATTTAAAAATAAGTAAACTACCAGAGGTTGTTTCAAAAAGCTCTGGAAAACTTAATTAAGGGCATGATTCCTCGCCAGCTATCCCGAACCAGGAGAAACCGAGAAAATAACAAAATTCCTAAACTAACTAGCAGTTTGTCACTAATACAGAAAATAATGGCAGCAAATGAAAATCTGAGAAAAAATACTTATGCTTTTGAAAGTAAACACTCAGGAATGGCTTGAGGAGAGGTCTCCGGCGCCTGGACTTGATAAGTGAAGAATGAAATCTGAGGCGTTCAGAATGCAGGCAGTTCATAAGGGCAGCATTTGAAAAGGCACGAGCCAATGATGGTTCCTCATTAGCATATCGTTCTATCTCCAGGCAGTTCTACTTCAAAGGCTGACTGCAAGAGTTAGGAATATTGGAGAATTCCTGGGTGAGAAAGAACAGTTATGTACATACCATAACAGCAGATCTTCACGATAAACTCTTTCATCAGGCCACACCTTTGGAACTAATAGCCACCAGGCTCTAGGACCACACAGAAACTTCTGCAGGCAGTCTGCCAGGGCCGCCCATGATGACGTCAGACCTCAACATATACATAAACATGGGTGGCCCTTCCTCTCCTCAGTTCTGTGACAGAATCATAGAGTCTTGTCAGCAGAAAAGATCCTCTGGCCCATCTAGTCTGCCCTTCCCACCCTGTTTATTTGGTCCCCATCCTTGCAGCTCCTTCGTGTTTCCACACAGCCCTTATGCCTGTCCTATGCCATCTTAAATTCCGCCACTGTTTTGGCCCCTACCACGCCTCCGAAGCCTGTTCCATGCTTTCACCACCCTCTCTATGAAGAACTGTCCTCTTACATCTTCCCTAAATCTCCCCACCGTAGTCTCAGACTATGGCTCCCTAGATTACTGCACCGTCCCTTTCTGTGGGAATAGGCTCCCTTGTCTTAACCCTACAGTCCCCTTGACATGCCAGAATGTTCGATCCATGTCCTCTCTCACTTCTAGTTTCAAGGGTACAGTTCCAGTTCCCTGTACCTCTGCTCTCATACGGTTTGCCCCACATGCCCTGCACCATCTTAGTCACCCTTCTGAACTCCTCCAACCTGTCTCTGTCCTTGCGTAGATGTGACCTCCAGAACCGGAGTCCATACTCCAGGTGCAGCCTTACCATGGCTTTGTAAAGGGCCATCAGTACTCGTGGTCGCCTGCAAGTGATACCCCTGCCAAGACACGCCAGCATCTCATTTGCCTTTCCCTCCGCCCTGCTGCACTGGTTGCCCACCTTGAGGTTGCTGGATATTATTACTCCAAAATCCTTCTCCTGCTCCGTCACCTTACTGTCTCTCCCCCAGTGTGTCTCTTTGTTTCCGAGTTGTTGTGCCCTAGGTGCATCACTGCACACTTTTGACACTGAACTTCAACTGCCATGTCTCCACCCATCCTTCTAAAGTCCTCAAGTCCTGTCTCATGTCCTCCACCCCTGCTGAGTCTACCTGGTTGCAGATCTTTGTATTGTCCCAAGAAGGCCCACCTGCCCTCTTATTCCTTCTGCAATGTCTCCTATGTAGATGTTGAAAAGGAGGGAACCCAGTACTAATCTCTGGGGTACCCCACTGTCACCCCCTGTCCCCAGGTACATCCTGTTTACCACCACCTCTAGGCTTCTTCCTGCCAACCAGTTTTCTACCCGCCTGGTTATTTTATCACCCACACCTGTGCTTTCCAGCTTGTTCACTAACCTCCTATGGGGGATGGTGTTGAATGCTTGCTAAAATCCAGGTAGACCATGTCCACTGCCCCCCAGTCAATTTCCTGTGTCGTCCAGTCAAACCATTCAATTAGGGTTGCCTGGCATGACCTCCCTTTCATAAATCCATGTGGTCTGTCATCTAGGTGTCCATTTTCCTCTAGGTATTCAATCACCCTCTCCTTAATGAGTGCCTCCATTACCTTCCCCACCACAGAGGTGAGGGTGACTGGATAGTAATTTTCTTTCAAATCCCTGCTGCCCCCTTATGTAACTGTACCACGCTTGCCTTCTTCCAGTCCTCTGGCACCCTTCCCGAATCCAGCAACAGGTTGAACAGCCTTGTCAACGGTGATGGAGATTTGCTTGGAGGACCTCCTTTAGGGAAAAGGAGAGAACCCAGCCCTCTATAAACCAGGCAAGACAGAAGGCTGTAAAATGTAAGAATAGAGATAGCATCACAGAAGTCCAGTGTTGCAGACCCAAAGAGGGGGAAGGAGGGTGGGACAGTATGGCCTGATGAAAGAGATTCTCTCGAATACCTACTGTTATGGCAAGTATGTAACTGTTTATCATCTTAGAGGATACGCCTTTCATCAAGTCACACCTTTGGAACAAGTCCCAAGAAGTCCTAAAAGCTGAAAGTCTGAGGGGCTGCAAATAGGCTTATGACAGCAGGCCTTGTAGCACAGCTAGGTGGAAATCAGTCTTTCTACAAAAGACAATGTCCAAACTGTAGTGCTTGGTGAAAGTGTGGACAGTACTCCTTATGGCATTTGCACAGACCTCTGCAACCGATACATTCAGAAAACAAGCTACAGAAGTGACCATGCCTCTTGCAGAATGACCATGAATCATACTAGGAAGTTCTTTACCGTACTTCCTGTGACAAAAGTAATAGAGTTTGCTAGCCTTTTGGACAAGCACTGTTTCAAAACCAAGGCACCCTCCTTCCTAGGATGAATGAAACAAAAACTGTGAGGACTTTCTGCAGTCCTTGTACGGTGCGTATTGGTTCTTGGTACCAGTATTCTATACACATCTAAAGCATGGAGCAATGCTTCCCTGGATTGGCATGGTCTTGGTAATGCACTGGCAGGTGGATGGTTTGATTTAAAGTAAACTCAGACATCACCTTTGAGAGAAACTCAGGATTAATATGCAAAAACACACTGTCTTTGTGGAAAATCATAAATGCAGCACACACATTGGAGCCTGTGGTTCTGAAATCCTTTGAGCAGAAGTGATTGCAACTAAATATAATGCTTTCAAGAGAAAAAGCATAAGTCATACGTCTGGCTGGCTCAAAGGAGTCAAAATAAGCTTTTCCAAAATAAAATCCAGGTCCCAAGCCAGGACTGGACTGCAAATAGGGAGCTTCAGATGTAGAATGCCCTTCAAGAATGTATGGGCTACTCCAACTGAGCCACCATACGGCCATCTGTGGGCACATGGAAAGCTGATATGGCAGCCAGGTGCACTTTGATTGAGGAATACTGCACGCCTGAATCCGATAAGGACAGCAGATACTCTAGAACCTGATTAACTTGACAGGTGAATGGATCCAGGTAGTGAGAAGTGGTCCATAAACAAACTGCTTCCACTTCATGGATTAAGTGGATCTGGTGGAAGGTTTCTAGCAGCCACCAGAATATCTCCACTTTTGGGAAACCCCCAAATAGCTACGGCTATGTCTTCCAGGAGTCATGCGTGTAGATAGAGAGTTCAGGTCTGGCTGGACAAGGGTTCTCTGTTCCTGTAACAGTAGACCCTTGCAGAGGCAGAGGTACTGGGGGTTCCACCGCCAGCTGTTGCAGAACGGAGAACCAAATCTGTTGAGGCCACAGGGAGCAATGAGTATCAGAGCTGCCCTCCATTTGCAGCTTGAGTAGCACTCTCTGAATAAGAGGGAAGGCATACATAAACCTCCTTTTCCAACACAGGGACAGCTTGTCTTGCCAGAAAACTCCAGGCCTGGCGTAAGCAAGCAGAAAAGTGGCAGATTGCGTTGTGCTGGGATGCAGAAAGGTCCAGCTCTGGACAACCCCATCTTTTGAATATGTCATCAACCACCAAGGTCACCAGTTCCCACTCATGCAGCCTGGACTGGGACCTGCTTAGCTTGTCTGCCAAGACATTTTAGATGCCTAGAATATGTACTGCTGATAGTTCTAGGCTGTTCCAGAGCCCAATAACAGACTCTCATTGTTTCTGTACAGCAGACAGGAATGAAACCCCCTGCTTGTTGATGTAATTCATCACACTGACACTGTGACCAGGACTGCCATATACTGCAGTCTCTGGCAAGGTCTTAACACAGAGTTTGGTATGCTGTCACCCCAGGACACTTAACAGCTGTCTGGTTCAAGCTAAGGTCTTCAAGAGCTGTTCCTGGACGGGCTTTCAGTAGACAGTTGTCCAGACAAAGGAAAACGACAGATCTTCTATGTGTAGGGCTGCTGTCACCACTGTCAAGCATTTGATAAAGACCAGTAGCACAGAAGACAAGCAAAGGGCAACACTCTGAACTGGTAATGTTCCCCTTGAAGAAGGACCCCAAGTATTTTCAGTGAATTTCTGAATCCTGACATGCATCCTTCATATCCAGGCAGTATATCCAATCCTGTTTGCAGCAGTGGAAGGAGACCCCGCAATGTGACTGTTTTGAGCTTCTTATATTCTATATAGGTGAGATCTCAGAGATCCAGTATAGGCCTCAGGTCTCCTGCCCCTTTGGGCCAAGAAAGTACTGGGAGTAAAAATGAAATTACTTACCTACGTAATTCTTCATCTTCTTGGATGAAGTCTCCACCACTCATTCACACTAATAGGAGAGTACCGAGCTGAAATAATCCCCGATAACGGCAGCAGGAGAGAGGAGCTCACTTAGGACAGGAGTCATTAAAGATTGTCCTGCCAAAGGATTGGTGCTGTCAGGCATGGACATCCAAAGAATAGTGCTTCACAAAAGTGTGCACGGGCTCCAAGTAGCTGCACTGCACATGTCTGCAATGGGCACATTCTGTATTTCTGCCAGAGGTGCATGACTGTCTTGGTAGACTGGCGTATACTCTGCCTTCCAGTTTAACCAGTGCCATGGAGTAACACTGTTGAAGACATTCCACTAGCCATGCCGAAACACATCTGATCGCAACAGGCTGACCCAGCCGGGCCAAGCTGAAGAGACAAACAGTTGTTTAGATTTATGGATCTCTTTGGTTCTGTCTACACAGAACAGCAAAACCCTTTTAAGGTCCAGAGAATGCAGAGTACGTGCACCATTCATCCTGGAAGTTTGCAGAGTAGGTCGAAGAAGAAAAATTACTCACCTTAGTAATGTTGTTTCTTCTATTGGAGTCTTGCTTTATTATGACATATGCAGTGAGTCCCAACCTTCAAACTGCTCGGAGGTGAAAGAGTTAACTTTCCATGCCAGGCATGGAACACTGAGCTCCTGCTCGGTTGAAACTCTGTCTGTCTGTTCTTCAAACTCAAACCATCAGATCTTTACAAGCTAAACTCAGTGAGTCCTGTGGGAAGCTGTAAACCTACACTAGCCAACTGGCTACTAAACATAAGAACACATTTTTGGTCCCAAAACAAAGACTCAAGTCAGGAGACCCAAAATGAAAAACACAACACCAAGCACCCCAAGAAAAGAGGGGTGAAAACAACAAGGTGGGCACCTACTGAGTGCCAACACCACACTGCCCACCACATCCCAAAAACAGAGGTTCTGAGAGGGGCAGGCGGAGGTCATAATATAGCAAGACTCCATTAGAAGAAACAACATTACTAAGGTGAGTAATTTTTTCTTCAAACAACATGAAGTCTTGCTATATTATGACATATGCAGACACAAAGCAGTACCTCCATGGAGGAGGGACAGAACCTACTTAGGAAATAGGCTCTGAAGCACAGTGTGTTAGAAATCAAGCATCACTCCTAGCCTGGATGTACAGGGAGTAATGCTTGGTAAAAGTGTGAACTGTTTTCCAGGTAGCTGCTGACATATCTCTAAAATAGGATGTCCCTGGCAGCAGCCAGGAACAGCTGTACCTCTGGTAGAGTGAGCCCTCAGGCCTGAGGGGGAACTTACCCAGTTTTCATAGCAAAACTGGATACAAGAGACAATCCACCTGGCAACGGATCTTTTAGTGGCAGATTTCCTTTTACCAACCTCACCATAAGTGAGGAACAGTTGGAGGTCAAACCTGTGACCCTTGGTACGCTCTATGTAGTAACTAAGGGCTCTCTTCACATCAAGCTGTGCAGCCTCCTCTCGCCAGAGGAGGAATGGTCAGTGAAGTACATTGGAAGAGATAAGGACTGATTAAGGTGGAAATCTGAAACCACCTTAGGCAAAAACTTCCTATTAGTCCTGAGGACCACCTTATCTCTATGAAAGGAGATAAAATCAGGCTCCACTGACAAACCTTGCAATTCACTTGTCGTCTGGCAGAAGTGATGGGTATCAAAACACAGTCTTCCAAGTCAAGTACTTAAGTTCTGCTGAAGACAAAGGCTCAAAGGGGTTGCATAAACTGAGCAATGCAAACATTAAGATCCCAGGCAGGGCAGGGTCCCTGAATGGAGGGTTGGTATGAAGCAATCCCTTAAAAACTTGGAGAATACAAGATGAGCTGAAAAGAAGAGGGCTTACCTGCTTCAATAAAATCAGACACAGCTGCCAAATGCACTTTTAGGGCAGCTAGTCTCAGCCCCAAGGTATTCAAGTGGACCATATAATCAAGGATTGTGGGTAAGTCAGCAGATTCTGGGAAATATGCTTTCCAGAACACCATATGGAAAACCTTTTCCATTTGGAATTATAAGTAGCCCTGGTGGAAGGTTTCTAGAAGCCTTCAGGATATCCATTACACCTTGGGAGAGGTGTAGATCAGCAAACTCTAACTCTTCAAGAGCCAGGCCTTGAGATTGAGAGAGTTGAGGTTTGGGTACCAAACCCTCCATGAGCACAGGTTAACAGATTGTGCTTCCTGGGAAGACACAGGGAAGATGGACTGCTAAGGACAGTAGGAGTGGATACCAGGACTGTCTGGTCCAATCTGGAGCAATCAGGATCACTTTGCAGGGTTGAGACCTGATTTTGACTGGAACTTTGAACAGGAGAGGGAAGGAGGAAAAGCATATAGAAACTTCCCTTCCCAATTGAGGACTAAGGCATCCAGAGGGACTGAGCCCAACACTGGGGCCTGCAGCAAAAGAGAAGTGGTGATTGTCTGGGGCTGCAAAAGATCTATCTATGGGTGCCCCATCTGGCAAAGATCACCTCCAAAACTGGAGGGTCCAATGACCATTGTGATGGCCCTGTGAAATCCTGCTGAGAGCATCTGCCAGGACATTGTCCTTGCCTGGGAGGTGAACTGCCGTAAGGGAGGTGTTCAGGGAGTAAGCCGGAGACCACAACTTCATTGCTCGTGCACAAGGCCATAGACAGAGTGCCCCTTGTTTGTTGATGTACCACATTGTGGTGGAGTTGTCTGTTCTGACCTGTGCAACTTTGTTCTGAACAGATTTGGAAAAGCTTGAAGTGTTAGAAAACTGTTCTGAGTTCCAACAGATTGATGTGGAGCAGAGATTCCTGAGGGACCACAATCCCTGGGTAGTGAGGTCGTCCAAGTGAGCTCCCACCCCAAGAGGGATGCATCTGTAGTAAGGATTAAGGAGTGAGACTGAGTGACAAAGGAACCCCTTGTCCCAAGTTGCTCTGATCCTGCCACCATTGTAGGGCCTGGATCAGGGTTCGAGTCACTGGGATCAATTTGGTTAGAGGGCCTTCCTTGAGACAAAAGGCTCTTAAATAGAACTGGATGTCCTCATCTGAAATCTTGCTCCCTGCACTACTGCTGTAGAGGCAGCCATGTGCCCTAGGAGTTGTAGAAAATGCCTTGCTGGTCGAGAGACCTGCAGGGTGAATGAGGGAGGCCAGAGAGACCAGGGTCCTTGCCCTGTCCAAGGAAGGAGGCTCTGGCTTTCTCTGTGTTCAGCTCTGCCTATGAAGGTGAGGACTGTAGGCTCTAGAACTGACTTTGAAAGATTCAGAAGGAAACCTAGAGAGGTGAGCAGTTGCTGAGTTATCTGCAGGTGTAACCTGACCTGGTCTGGGGACTGGCCTACTATGAGCCAATCGTCCAGGTAAGGGAAGATGGCAATTTTGCCTTCTTGGGAAGCAACTGCTACTGCCAGGCATTTTGTGAATACCCTTGGAGCAGAGGTGAGGCCAAAGGGCATTGCTCTGAACTGGTAATGGCCTGAGGGCAGCTCGAACCTGAGGTACTTCGATGGGAGCTTCTGATGAGAATATGGAAGTAGGCATCCTTGAGGTCCAGGGATGCTAGCCAGTCCCTGGCCTTAGAGAGAGTAGAATAATTCCCAGAGTCACCATTTTGAATTTTGGTTTTAAAAAGGTGCTTGTTTAGGTATCTGAGATCCAGGATGGTCGCCATTCTCCTGTCTTTTTGGGGTAAGGAAGTACCTGGAGTACAATCCTTTGCCTGGTGTAGGGTGGAACCCTTTCCACAGCTCTGAGAGCCAGGAGGAAGAGACCTCTGACTCTAGGGCAAGTGCCTCTGGTGGATTTGCAGGTGGAAAGGATCTGGTTCTCATCTTTGGAAACTTTTGAAGCTGAGAACCAGTCCCTGAGCTTACTACTTCCAGGACCCACTTGTCTGATGTCAGAGACTGCCAGTCCTGGACAAAGTAAGCCAGCCTACCCCTACAGGTAGGTGAGAATCGGCCCTAGCAACCCCATCAGGGTGCCTGCTTGGCAGGGGCTTTGGGCTGAGGGTGGAAGCAGGTCTGCTTGTGCCCGTCTGCCTCTCCTCTAAAGAACCCTCTGGGCAGAAGAGGAGGCCTGGGCTTGGTAAAAAGCCTATGAAAAGGCCTGCCCCTGCCCCTGGGAAGCTGCCTTTGAGAGTGGCCTGCCTTTCCTTGGCCTGTGCACTCTTATAGGTGGTCCTATACTCATCCATTTTCTTCATGTAATTCTTTGTCTGTTCCCAAACAGAGAATTACCCACAACAGGAAAATCCATGGCCTTAGTCTGGGTATCCTCTGACAGGCTAGTACATCTGAGCCAAGCATTCTGAAGTGCCACAGATGTAGCCATGACTCTTGATGACACATCATTAGAGTCCACTGCAGCATGGAATTGCACCTTGGATGCCTCAATACCATCAGCAGCCACCTGCTCCAGCTCCTTGGCAAGCTGGCCAGGGACTTGTTTTGCTAGAGCCATAACAGTGTCCCATCTGGATTTCTGATATCTAGCAACATAAGCCATATAATTTGCCTGTCTGAGTCCCAAGGATGCTGCATGTACTGTTTTCTTGCCATGGCATCAATCCTCCTGGAGTCCTTGTCCGGGGTGTGAAGCCAAGGAATATTTGTCCTTATCACAGGCTGCAGCCTGCACTACCCCAACATGGCTGCATTGTTGTGAAAGGAACTCCATATCAGAGCCTGACAATGTGTACCTCTTGTCCATTCTCTTATCCACAGGAGGTATAGTGTGAGGAGTTTTAGAATTTTAAATGTCTGTTTCCCAAAAGATTTATGCAAGGGAATGGACAGTCTCCTGGACTCTGGGATATCCATCATTTCCACATAGTCAGGCTCCTCCTGATCATCCACAGCTTCCTCCATAGGAAGCTGGAGGGTTTCAACCACTTTTTATAAAACATAAAATGAGAAGGGACTCAGAAAGCCTAGGAGGAGAAACTCCTGAAGGTCTGTCTGGGGAGATGTCCGGTTCAATGGGCACATACACACTTTCAAATCCACATTCACTCTCCTCATCTCCTCTTCCCCTCCTCCGGTTCATAATATTCCTCTAAATCATAATCTTGAACCGGTGGAACCCAGCCATCAGTAGCTTACCTGAAGGTGCAGTTCGGTCGGAACCGGAAGCGACTGGACAATTTTAATCACTTTGGCTATTTCTTCAGCGGTTGGAGAGGAAAGTTTTGGCTCCACACCAGCTGATTTTTCTTTTCTAGTTCTTTAGCTGGAACCGACTCCTCAGAATCGGCTCTCCTTTTGCCTGAAGAAGTCTACGCCTGGTCAGAGGGCACTCCTTCTGGTTCGGTTTGAACTGAACCGGGCTGGCCATCCGGTTCAGCGGACTTTTGGTCTCCCTTTCCCTGAGCCTACCAGCTCTCTTTTCTAGGGTAGCTGCAGGGACATTTTTGCAAATCTGGCAGTCTGCATTGAGGTGGTCAAACCCCAGACAATAAACACAGGTGGTGTAGGGGTCAGCCTTGGCAAAGACTTCCCACACACACTCTGCAGTGTTGAAACCCAGTGGGCCGTTTTTCTTTTGGGTTTCTCAGACATTGTACCAGTCCTAACCAAACTTACCCGTTTATGGCAATCAGCCAGGCAAGACCCTCTTATCGGTTCCCAACCATGTCATGGGTCGTGAAAACGCAATAAAATCAGTTTTTAGAACCGATAAGAACCGGTAACCACACTCTTAGATCACAGATTAAGATACTTTAAACAACCTGATCGGTTCAAACCGAACCGATAAACCGCTTACAAGTTCCACACAGAATAAAATAATGTAAACTTATCTAGTACTCACAAATACCACAGACAGAGCTTGAACCGACCGGTTTTGGTTTAAATTCGGTCGAAAACCGAGAAAAACAATACTTTAACCAACAAAATGAACTGAGCAGAAGGAGAAATCTCGGAGCGACTGTTCAATGAGGTGGAGTAAAGAAATCTGGCGGTTTGAGTTTGAAGAACAACAGACAGAGTTTCAACTGAGCTCGAGCTCAGCGTTCCATGCCTGGCATGGAAAGTTAACTCTTTCACCTCCGGAGCAGTTGAAGGTTGGGACTCACTGCATATGTCATAATATAGCATGACTTCATGTTGTTTGAACCAAGGGCTGGTTCAGATGGAATTCTGAGACTACTTTAGGAGAAACTTAGGGTGAGTTCGAAGAACCACCTTGTCTTTATGAAATACAGTGTCACGGGATCTGTGACCAAAGCATGTATTTCAGAGACTCTCTGAGGAGGTGATGGCTGCCAGGAAGGCGGTCTTCCAGGTCAGGAACTTCAGCTCACAAGTTGCTAGGGGCTCAAAAGGTTTCTGGTGAGCATGTCTAGCTCAAGGTTGATGTCCCATGCAGCTACCGGTCTTCTGACTGGTGGCCTAGTGTGAAGTATACCCTTAAGGAACCTCTTAACCAAAGGTAACTGAGCCAGAGACATGGAGTGTACAGGCTGTGGTATGCTGAGATCGCGCAAAGATGAACCTTCACGGTTGAGTATTACAGTCCTGTATTAGACAGGTTTAGAAGATATTCCAGGACTCTGTTAGCAGGGCAAGAGAAGGAGTCCAGAGAGGACTTTGTACACCAAGCGGAGAACCGTTTTCACTTTGCCGTATAAGTTTTCCTAGTAGCGGCTTGCGGCTGTTAGGAGAATGTCTGAGACCCTACATGAAACATCAAACCTACACACTTCTATCTCCTCAAGAGCCAAGCATGGAGGTGAAGAGATCTCAGGTTGGGATGGACCACTGGGCCCTGGGTCAGCAGGTCTGTCTGAAACGGAAGTTGTGTCTCGGTGAAGTTTCTGATAATCTGTTGATTAATGGAAACCAAATCTGACAAGGCTGGAATGGGGCAGTGAGGATCATTCTGCCCCTTGAGCCTCCAGCTTGAGCAGTACCCTCTGAAGTAAGGGAAGAGGAGGAAATGTGTACAGAAAATATCTTGTCCACCACAGTCTGAATGCAATCTGACAGAAAGTGCCAGGTTCTGGATTTCTGGGGCAGAAGAGAGCAGTTTTGCGTTGAGCGGGGATGCAAAAGATCCAGGTCTGAGTCCCCACTCTTTGAAGCGACTGCATGACGTTTGCGTCAAAAGACCGCTTGTGAGGATCTGTTTCCGTTTTGCTGAGGCGATCCACCAGATTGTTCTGCACTCCGGAAGGTAAACTGCTTGGATCAAGGCTTTGTGCTCCATTCCCACACTCCATCGCCTCCCTGCACAGGGGTAAGTGTGCTCCACCTTGTTTGTTGATGTAGTACATCACTGTTTTGTTGTCCGTTTGAAGAAGAATGATCTTGTGACTGAGAACGCCCTTCAGAGCACGGACTACGTACAGGACGGCTCACATTTCTAGGATATTTATGTGGAGTTGAGACTTGTCCTGATTCCATCGACCCTGGGTGTAGAGATCTAGACAGTGAGCTCCCCATCTGAGTAGGGATCGTCCATGGTTATGGTGATCTGAGATTCCAGTGGAGCAAAGGAGAATCCCTTCTGAAGGTTGTCCTCTTGCATTCACCAGGTAGCGACCATTTTAGAGGTTCTGTGAACTTTATGTGAAAAGACTGGAGATGTGTGGTGGGGACCACTGAGTACCTAACATCCACAGAATATTCCTCATGTGGAGGCAAGCCACAGGCACCGTGAACAGTGAGGGTGCCATGAGACCCAGCATCCACTGTATCGAGAGGACTCAAACTGAGTCGTTCTCTCTGATGCAGTGGGCCAACTGAAGGACGTCACTCCTCCTATCCCTGGAAGAAAAGCGTTTGCACTGGAGGTGTCCAGAAGGGCTCCTATGAAGAGGAGCTGCTGGGAGGGTTGTAGTTGTGACTTTTTAGATTCAACAGAACTCACATGAATCCGAGAAATTTGGAAGCCATAGCCTTGGCTTCCTGAGCCTCTTGTCTGGAAAGGACTTGCTAGAAGCCAGTCATCCAATATGGCAACACTTGAATTCAGAGCTTCCTGAGATGTGCTCGAGAACTGCAAAGCACTTTGTAAAGACTCAAGGCGCCAAGGATAGCCAAAGGGCAGGACTCTGAATTGGTAGTGTTGACCTATTCTCTAAAATCTTTTATTTATTTATTGAGATCTTGGATTAACACCTTTGAGCAGAAAACTCTTTCATAGGTTCCACGTCAAGTATAACACAAACAAGAATACAGATATGTTCCACAGATACAGATACAGCATGAAACAACTGAAAACTGTTTCCAAGCATAAATTCTACAACAGTTACACAATCTAAGCATTACAGGGTGCAGAGTCAAAACAAAGGCTAACGTTTCACTAGGTAAGAGTAACATAACATGAAGGCGCTTGTTTAAAAGGAGAATGTACAACTAACAACATAAGTAAATAATTTGAGTGTGCCTGAGTCAAAGAAGAAGGAAGGTCTCGTACCAGTATAGAGGAAGGGAGGGAGGGAGGAGGAAAATGCAGGAGGGAGAAGGCAAGCCGAGGTGGGGGTAGGAAGGGATAGATAAGAGGAAGAAAAATTACTCACCTTAGTAATGTTGTTTCTTCTAATGGAGTCTTGCTATATTATAGACATTAGCAGTTTGATCCAGCTCTAGAACTGCCTGAAATGGTTAAAACCATTCCAAAACAGAATTTTGCACGAGAGCAGCTCTATCTGTGTCATTTCAAACTTGAACTGTCAGATCTTTATGAGCCAAACTCACTAAGGTCTGTGTGGAAGCTGTAACCTACACTAGCCAAATGGCTACCTAAATAATAACAACCATTGATGGTCCCAACACCCAAGACTCAAGTCAGGGGACCAGAAATACTAACACCATTCTAATAATATGAAAATGGAACATAAGTATAATAAAACACACAGCGTACACATACACACACCCCAAAGTCCCAAAGGGGACAAAATGCTAACAGGACATAAGCAGTGCCCACACTAAGCTGCCCACCCCACCAAGTAGAGGTTCTGAGAGGGGCAGGTTGGGGAGGTCTATAATATACAAGACTCCATTAGAAGAAACAACATTACTAAGGTGAGTAATTTTTCTTCAAACAACATGAAGTCTTGCTATATTATAGACATTAGCAGAATACACAGCAGTACCTCCATGGAGGAGGGCAGAACCTACTTAGGAATAGGCTCTGAAGAACAGCTGTGCAAACCGAGCATCTCTCCTGGCCTGACATCCAGGGAGTAATGCTTGGTAAAAGTGTGTACCGTTTTCAAGTAGCAGCCTGGCAAATCTCTAATAAAGGAATGTCTCTGGCAGCAGCTAGAGGCACAGCTGTACCCTGGTAGAATGAGCCTCAAACCGGAGGGCTCTGCCCACTTTCTGATAACAAAATTGGATACAACAGACAATCCATCTGCTATTGAGCTCTTAGTGGCAGGTTTGCCTTTCCCAACTTCACCATAGGTAAGGAAAAGTTGGAGGGATTCAACTCATGACCTTTGGTACGCTCTATATAATAACTAAGAGCCTCTTAACATCCAGGCTGTGCAACCTCCTCTCACAGAAGAGGGTGATCAGTGAAAAATACTGGAAGGAGATAGATTGATTAAGATGGAAATCTGAAACCACCTTAGGCAAAACTTCCTATTAGTCCTAAGGACTACCTTATCCCTGTGGAAAGAAATAAAGTCAGTCTCCACTGACAAGGCTTGCAATTCACTTATGCGTCTGGCAGAAGTGATAGCCACTAGAGAAACAGTTTTCCAAGTTAGGTACTTAAGCTCTGCAGAAGACAGAGGTTCAAAGGGGTTGCATTAACTGGGCAATGCAAACATTAAGGTCCCAAGCAGGGCCGGTTCCCGAAAGGGAGGATTAGTATGGAGTAATCCCTTAAAAACTTGGAAAACACAGGATGAGAGGAAAGAGGGGATGACTTTCCTGCTGACACAAAAGCAGATACAGCTGCCAAATGAACTCTCAGGGTAGCTGGTCTGAGAACCAAGGAATTAAGATGTACCATGTAATCTAACAAAATGGGCAATTCAGCAGATTCTGGGAAATATTTTTCCCAGCACACCAAATGGAAAACCTTTTCCATTTAGAACTATAAGTAGCCCTAGTGGAAGGCTTTCTAGAAGCCTTTAGGATCTCAAGAACACCCTAGAGAGGTGTAAATCAGCAACCCTAACTCCTCAAGAGCCAGGCCTTGAGGTTGAGGATTTGAGGTCTGGATACCAAACCCTTCCCTGGGCACAAGTCAACAGATTGTGATTCCTGGGGAGGCACAGGGAAGATGGACTGTCAGAGACAGAAGGAGTGGTACCAGGGCTGCCTGGCCCAATCCGGGCAATCAGAATCACCCTGCAAGGCTGAGATCTGATTTTGACTAGTACTGAATAGGAGAGAAAGGGGAAAGCATAGAGGAACTTCCCTCCAATCCAGAAGAAGGGCATCCAGGGAACTGAGCCCAGCACTGGAGGTCTGCAAGGAACAGAGGAAGTTTGTGATTGTCTGGGGCTGCAAAAGATCTATCTGAGGGATGCCCCACCTGGCAAAACTATCCCCAGCACTTGAGGATCCAGGGACCATTCGTGATGGCCCTGGGAAATCCTGCTGAGGGCATCCGCTAGGACATTGTCCTTCCCTGGAAGATGAACTGCTGTGAGGGAAGTGTCTAGGAATAGGCCAGAGACCACAACTTCATTGCCTCGGTGCACAAGGTCAAGACCGAGTGCCCCTGTTTGTTGATGTACCACATTGTTGTGGTGTTGTCTGTTCTGACTTGTATCACCTTGTCGTGGACAGATGCAGAAAAAGCTTGAAGAGCTAAAAGACAGCTCTGAGTTCCAGAAAATTGATGTGGAGCAGAGATTCCTGGGGGACCAAACCCCTGAGTGGAAGGTCGCCCATGTGGGCTCCCAACCCAGAAGGGAAGCATCTGTAGTGACAGTCAAGTCGTGAGAAGGGAAATGAAGGGACCCCGCAAATTGCTCTGATCCTCCAACAACACTGAGAGCTAGGATCAAGGTTCGAGTCACTGGGACCAACTTGGAAGTGGCCCTTCTGGAGACCAAAAGGTTCTCAAGTGAAACTGAATGTCTTCATCTGAAAGCTGGCTCCCCTGCACAACAGCTGTGGATGCAGCCACGCGCCCCAGGAGCTGCAGAAAGTGTCTTGCTGGTCGAGACCCGCAGAGTGAAGGAAGAGGCCACAGCCACTAAATTCCTTACCCTTTCTGGGGAAGAAAGGCTCTGGCTAGCTTTGTGTCCAATTCTGCCCCTATAAAGGTGAGTACCTGGACTGGTTCCAGAACCGACTTTGGTAGGTTTAGCAGAAAACCCAGGGAGGGTGAGAAGCTGCAGGGTAACCTGCAGGTGAGATTTTACCTGTTCTGGGGACTGGCCTACAATGAGCCAGTCGTCTAGATAGAAAAACAGCAATCCTCTGCCTCCTTAAGTGGCCACTGCCACTGCTAGACACTTTGTGAATACCCTGGAGCAGAGGTAAGTCACAAGTAATGGTTTGAACTGGTAATGACCTGAGGGCAGTTCGAATATGAGGTACTTTCGATGGGATCTTCTGATTAGGACATGAAATAGGCATCCTTGAGGTCCAGGGAGGCTAGCCAGTCCCCTGGCCTTAGGGAAGGTAAAATCATTGCCAGAGTTACCATTTTGAACTTTGGTTTCAAAAGATGCTTGTTCAGATATCTGAGATCTAAAATGGGCCGCCATTCTCCTGTCTTTTTGGGGGTAAGGAAGTATCTGGAATACAGACCCTGCCCTGATGCAGGGAGGAACCCTTTCTACTCCTCTGAGAGCTAACAGGATGAGACCTCTGTTTCCAAGCGAGGGTCTCTGAAGCACTTGCAGGTAGAAAAGTCTGCTTCTCAACTTGGGAAACTTTTGAGCTGAGAACCAGACCCTGGCTTACTACTTCCAGAACCCACTTGTCTGAGGTTAAAGGCCAATTCTGACTAGAGTAAGCCACCTGCCCCCACTGGTACAGGAGAATCGGCCCTGGGCACCCCATCAGGGTGCCTGTTTACAGGAGCTTTAGGCTGGGGGATGGGAGCAGGTCTGCCCACCCCTGTCTGCCTCCCTCTGAAGAAGCCTCTGAGCATAGGCAGAGGCCTGAGTCTGTAGAAAGGCCTGTGAAAGGCCTACTCCTACTCCTGGGGGCATGCCTTTGAGAGTGGCTTGCGCTCCTTAGCCTGGGCACTCTTGTAAGTAGTCCTATATTCATCCATCTTCTTCCACGTAATTCTCCGTCTGCTCTCCAAACAGAGAATTTCCCACCACGGAAAATCCATAGCCTTAGTCTGGGTATCTTGTGACAAACTAGTACACCTGAGCCAGGCCAACCTATGAAAAGCTACATGTGGCCATGACCCTAGAGGAAACATCATTAACATCCACAGCAGCATGAAACTGAACCTTAGAGGCTTCAATGCCATCAGCAGCCACCTGTTCTAGTTCACTAGCCAGCTGGCCATGGGCCTGCTTGGCCAATTGCATAACAGTATCCCATCTAGATTTCTGATACCTAGCTACATAAGCCATATAATTTGCTTGCCTGAGTCCCGGAGGCTGCCATATACTGTTTTTGCCATGGCATCAATCTTCCTGGAATCCTTGTCAGGAGGATGTGAAGCCAAGGAATATTAGCTTTATCACAGGCAGCAGCCTGAACTACCCCAACATGACTGCATTGCTGAGAAAGAATTCTGTATCAGGGCCTGACAATGTATACCTTCTGTCCATCTTTTTATCTACAGGAGGCACAGAATTAGGAGCTTTTAAAATTTTAATTGTTTGTTTCCTAAAAGACTGTGTAAAGGAATAGACAATCTCCTAGACTCTGGAATATCCATCATTTCTACAAAATCAGGCTCCTCTTGCTCATCCACAGCCTCTTCTAAAGGAAGCTGGAGGGTTTCAGCAACTTTTTATAAAACATAAAATGAGATGGGGACTCAGACAGCATGGGGAGATTCTAAAGGTCTGTCTGGGAGATGTCGGTTCAATGACACACCCAGACCTCCCCAGCCACATTCATACTGTTCATAATCCTTCTCCCCTCCTCTGGTTCATAAAATTCCTCAATATCATAATCCTGAACCACTGGGACGGACGAACCGACCTTTACTAGATAGTGGTGGTTCGGAAGGACCCTGAACAGTGACTGGACAATTTGTATGGCTTTTGCTATCTCTGCAGCAGTTGGAGAAGGAATTTTGGACTCCAGACCTGCTGATTTTCTTGTTTTCTTTACTGGAATTGGTTCCTCAGAACCAGCTTTCTTTGCCCAAGGAAGTCTGGCCCTGGTCAGAGGGCACTCCCTCTGATTTGGTTGGCACCAACAGCGCTGGCCATCCGGGTCAGCGGACTTTTGGCCTCTCGTTCCCTGAGCCTGCCCAATCTTTTTTCCAGGGTGGCTGGCAGGAAATTCTTATACCTGGCAGTCTGACTGGAGGTGGTCAAACCCCAGACAATAAACACAGGTGGTGTGTGGGTCAGCCTTGGCAAAGACTTCACAAACATCACAGTGTTGAAACCAGTGAGCCAGTTTTTCTTTTGGGTTTCTCAGACATAATGTCAGCTAACCAAACTTGCCCTTTTACTTGGCAGTGCAAAGCAAGACACCCTTATCGTGGTTCCTAACCGTAATACGTTGGTATTGAAAAACGAATAAACTGCTTTTTAGAACCGATAAGAACCGGAACCGCACTCTAAAATAGTAACTTTTAGTTTTAAATGAGTTTTAAACCCACTGATCGGTTCAAACCGAACCGATAACTTACAAGTTCCACACAGACAAAACCTTCATTTACTTACGGTTACCACAGATAGAGCTTGAACCGAACGGTTTTGATGTTTAAATAAAACTATTCTCGGTTAAATCCAACCGAGAAAACACTTTAAACCGAGAAATGAACCTGAGCAGAAGGAGAAATCTCCGGAGCGACTGTTCACTGAGGCGGAGTAAAGAATCTGACAGTTCAAGTTTGAAATGACACAGATAGAGCTGCTCTCGTGCCAAAATTCTATTTTGGAATGGTTTTAACCATTTCACTCGGGGCAGTTCTAGAGCTGGAACAAACTGCTAATGTCTATAATATAGCAAG
Organism: Neoceratodus forsteri; assembly: GCA_016271365.2. Classification (NCBI taxonomy): domain Eukaryota; kingdom Metazoa; phylum Chordata; order Ceratodontiformes; family Ceratodontidae; genus Neoceratodus; species Neoceratodus forsteri. The sequence goes on along the minus strand of CM057450.1, from coordinate 11,163,839 downwards.
ACTTCAAGTTGTTTGAAGAGGTATGGAATGAGGAGGGCAAAAATGGGAAGAGGAGGTGGAGGAGAATAAATAATTTCGGCAGGGTAGAAAGCCCATGAAAGTGTTAATTGACGGGGCCCAAGAAATAGACAAGAAGTGTAACATTTTACTTATCACAGAGATCACAGAGATTGCAAATGGTAGGAGCAAGGTAAAGGCAAATTAGCAGTAGCAGTCACAAGTTGCCAGTGAGATTAGATGTTGCTGGTCTTTTCTTAAAAGAGCCCAACAAAGTAACACTGGTTAGGTCAGGAGGCAGAGAGTTGTACCACTGCAGAGCTCTGTATTCAAATGCACGTTGTCCAAAGGCAGTGCAGCACCATGGGATTCTGAAAGCCGGTTTGCCAGAGCTTCTGGTACCGCGTGGGTTACATGCAGGGGAAAAGAAGGCCCATTACACCAGGGGCAGCAGTTCCAAGGTGACTTTTTGCCAGCAGGCACGATTGGTATTTCAGCCTGCTGTCAAACTGTAACCAGTTAACCTAGGTATAAATATCGCAGGTGTGTGTCAAGCATGGCACCAATAAGAAGGTGGCATACTTTACTTAAGGCCGCTTTGATACGTCGGAGGGCAGTGTCTGGTGCCACACCGTAAATGACAATACCATAGTCCCGAGAGAGACCACAGAACTGTGGATGGCGTGTTCAGTGCTTCTGGAGTCAGATTATGTTTGTTCCTGTAAAGAACTCCTAAACGCTGGTTAATAGCCTTGGCTGTTTGGTCGATGTGCTCAGTGAAGACAGGGTAAAGTCAATAGTTATATCCAGGTATTTCAAATGGTGAACCAGTTCAAGAGGGAGCCAGTGTCATTAATGATGATAAGTGGGAAGGTTTGTGTCTGCTTTGGGAGGTCGAAAACAACATTGTCTTAGTCTTATTATAAATAAGGATGAGCTTATTATCCCGAAACCAATTATCTACAGATGTAAAGGATTGCTGAAGTCGGTCCTGAAGAAGGTGAGGGTCCATGTTGCTGGTAAAAGTACAGCATCATCAAGCGTTATATAAGTATGTGGTGCAGCAAGCTCCTGGTAGTGAATTGAGGAAGATGCTAAAAATCAATGGACCTAAAATAGATCCCTACGGGACTCCAGAGCATACAGGCCTACTATCAGACAGGGCGTTACCAATTTTTACCTGCTGCGTTTGGCTGCTTAAGTAGCTGGAGAACCAGCTTGTAGTGTTGGAGGAAAGACCAATAAAGGAGAGTTTTCCTATGAGGAGATTGTGGTTGACAGTGTCAAAGGCCTTGTAAGGTCTATGAAAGTTGCCCTACCAAGAGCCCTTGTTCCAGAGAGCTATTGATAAAGCCTGTAAACTCCAGGAGCGCAGTGATGGTACTATGTCCATGCCTGAACCCGTGCTGTTGGGGACACTGGAGTTGGTAGTTATCCAGATACTCTATGAGTTGGTAGGCCATGATGCACTCCCGGCCTTAGAGGCGGGGAAGAATAGAGATTGAGCAGTAATTTCCCTGCAGTGCTCGGTCACCACTCTTGTGCACCGGGTGACCACTGCTGATTTCAAAGATGTGGAAATTGTGACAGAGAGTGACAGGTTGACTATCTTGGTAAGAGGTGTGAGAATTTTCTCGAGGGTAAGGGCAACAAACTTTAAGTCCAATCTGACATACTTGTGGTGGTTTGGGTGTATGAGAACATGCTAGTAAGCGTCCTGCATGTCCAGGGAGGCCAGCCAGTCATTTTGATGAATCAAGGAACAGAGTGCCAAGTGATATCATCTTGATTTTTTCTTGTAAAAGAATTTGTTTAACTTCCTTAGATTGAGAATAGGCGCATGCCGCCTGTTTTCTTTGGAACTAGGAAGTAATGGGAGTAGAACCTGTGTTCCTTTGATTTAGCGGGACTACTTCTACTGCCCTGTCATTCAGAAGGCCTTGAATCTCAGAAGCAAGAAGGTCTGACTGAAAGACAGACAGCGTGCGGCTGCTGTTTGGGTGGATGATCCGGAGGGTTTCTGAAAGATTTGAGAGTAGCCCTTGCGGATTATCCTGAGCACCCATTTGTCTGAAGTGACTGAATTCCACTGGTTGTAAAACTGAGTCAGATGCCCTCCTACTGCCGAGGAAGAGTCCCCTCGGACAGCTGAGGTGGGACTAGGACTGGAATCTCAGAGGGTGGCACTAGGTGCTTTTGGGCCCTGTGCCTTCTGCTGCATTTTCTTTTTCGGCTGAGGGCTTGATTCTTGGTGAAGCCCCTCTGCCTTTGCCATTTAATAGCCATTCTAGTTTTCTGTGTGGCCTCTAGTGCCTGCTTGACGATCAAACAGATACGTTCCGTCAAATGGCAAACTCATAACTCTCTGCTGGGCATCATTTGTGAATCCCGATGTCCACACCATGAGTGGCATCGGTTACATATACCCGCTGCTGTTGCCCTGGAAGCAGTGTTGAAGGCATCCATAACGGCTTTAAGCTGCTGATTGGTGGAGTCTGCTAAATGGCCAAGGCTCTGAATAATACATTCACACTTTTGTGAATGGATGCATTCATGTAGAGCTGCCAACAGCCACATAATCACATGCAAATGGTCCTAGTACTCCATACCATACAGTATGTGGTCATTAGCATGCAGGCCACTCACTATGGATCTCGGAAGTGACACCTTTATTCAGTCTGGGACATGCTAGCTCCCTTTGTTCCTAGCAGCCTGTTACCGCAGTGGGCTGTGGTAATAATGCACATGCACTGTGTATGGGGCTTTTAACAGTTGGGTCTCAACAGCTTAAAAGACCACCTACTCCCATATATTCCAATTTGACCACTCTGCTTGGCAGGGGATAATCTGCTGGTGTTTCTACTGTCCGAAATTCTCACGTGACAGGGCCTCTTCTATGGCTGCCCCATACATGTAAAATGCCAACCTCAAATCAGGCTCGTCAGATCTCCTTTGCTGAAGTTTTTTATATATATATATATATATATATATATATATATATATACACACATATATATATATATATACAACACACACACACACACACATATACACAGCTTTTTCCTCCTAGCCATGGTCATCTTCAGTAATACACCCTGTTCACTGGGATATACCATGATCAAGCTTGTTAGCCACTTGCCCACCTCGGGATCAAAGTTTAGTATTGCATCTCCACAGGTAAGCTCCAATGATGGGGGCCTCAGGTGGAGGGCCATCCCCGCTGGGCTGTGCACTGTGTGGACTATGACCCAGTGAGACTAGCACTAGGGACCCAGAAGAGTCATTAGAGCCCAGGCCATCATACAGACAGCTATGGGATTTTAACCCTATTTTCTCCTCAGCCTCTCCCATTATCCAGCCATGGACATTAGCCTTTATTGGCCTTGGCTGGACGCAGCAATGCCCTACAGAGTGAGCAAGCTTCCTTGGTCCACTGCCAAGGTCGCTGCCGTACTAATGCCCAACACCTTCCCTCGCTGACCACAATGCACTGCTGAACAGCAGCAGCTGTGTACCAGGCCTGACTCGACTGCAGTGATCAATCTTGGGACAGCAGCACAGGGTGCTGTCGCGAATCCTCAGGGTGGCGACCCATCAGAAGTATTTAAAAGGTTCTTAACACCCATACTGTACTTTTCCCTGGCATTTCAGGGCTTATTTTAAATATGTTATATACAGGAGGGATTCCGCTGTGCTTGTTGTTTGATTTCATAAATGTTTTACTTGGTTAAATTAAACTGCGTGTACAAAGCTTCAAGCCCTTGGGATGAGGTGCAAAATCAAATAAAATGTACTTGTTTTCTTGCTGTCACATCCTGATAAAAGACAGCTAGTGCAGGATGGACAGGGCACTGTCTGCATCTGAATATGGCTCGCTGACAGCCAAGTGCTATTATTAGTGCAGTGCTGGGTTGGTGCAGCACAAATGGCTGTTATTGATTGTGTGTGTGTGTGTGTGTGTGTGTGTGTGTGTGTGTGTGTGTGTGTGTGTGTGTTTATTTATTTATTCAATTTTGGTAACTGGGTAAGCTCACCGAGCCCTGAAGGTCCCTTTTTCAGGGGTGACCCAGAGTTAGTTACACAGAAGAGCACTTCACATAGAGAGAGAATATGTAACAGGTGGGTGCCTGCGGCCATTTCAGGTTACAGTCTGGCTGACACAATGCAGAGTTCTAGTCTTAATACACAGTGCAGATTGGTCCTTCATACATTTGGAATACAGTGGAGTTTGCTAACTTGGCATATAAATAGAACAGTAGACAATATCTTGAGTCACCCTGACTAGGGGTGGCCTGGGCTTGCTGGAGGCAGATAAATAGGGAGCTAGTCTCTTTTAGGTCAGAGTTTTAGTGCAAGAACAAATGCTGATTACCAGATGGTGTGCCCGTAGTCCAGACTGGAAGCTTCCCAGAGAGGTTGCATCCTGTAATTGCTGTGGTAGCTTATTCCACAGGACCAGAGCTGCATGGGCAAAGGATTTGGTGCCAGCAGCGGTGCATATCCTGGGCTCTTCCAGGAGATTTCTCCCAGAGGTATGGAGCTGCCTGCCTGCTCTCTTGGACAGTCCAGTCATGCTGTCTGGGGGCATCTGAGGAACTTAAATGTGTTACATAATAATGGGTATTGCAGCGGTTGCGTGAGCGACAGCCAGTTAAGAGTGCCAGTGCTTCACAGTGGTGTGACCTTTTGTGGGATGTTGTGGTGAATCGGGCCACCTTATTATTAGTACCTGCATTCTACTGCATTCCTGTTTTCCCATACCTGCATGACAGAGGTGGCATACGTCCAGGTTTCGGAGCCGAATGCTATTAATTAATTAGTAATGAGATATCTTTTATTAAATTCCCCAGAATGTTGCACATGAATCCTTCACTAATTTTCTAAAACGTACATGCTGCACAAATATTTGAACATCTACTGTACAGTATATGATGGTTTTCAAAATCTTCATAATGCATGCCAGTTTTCAAAATCTAAATGCTGTACAGTGGTTTACAAAACTGTGCTGCATGATCGCCTTCAAAATCTACATGCTGCTCGATGGCTTTCAAAATCTCTGTGCTGCACAATGGTTCTCATAAAATGTTCACACGGTAAATCCTTCATGAAGACTTTGAAAATATGTACCATGTGCAGCAATTTTCAAAATATACGTGCTGCATGGTGGTTTTCAAAATGAATGTGTAAATCCCTTCTTTATATATTCTGGCTCTCTCTGGTCCCAGAGGGGAATGACTGTGCTGAGGTAGCGTAATTGCTACTTGTAGAATAAGCACATCATGTTCTCTGTTGATCTGTTTACTCAACAGATGTGTTGGCACACAGACATCCCCTGTGGTTTAGCCCATAAGTTGTGTATTCAGAGGGATGACTGCAGGAGTCTGGGACTATTAGTACTTGGTCATGGTGGGCAAAGGGTCGAAGGATTAAAATAGATGCTGGCTCGACCTATATGAGTGATGAAGCCGTGCTTGTTTTATTCGAGCCACAAGCAAAAAATACATCTCTGAATGCCTGATGCGCTTTGGAAACATAACATTCTTTTCTCAAAGACTCCATATCTTTTGCATACGGCACTAAATGAAACACGTCTTTATCACTCATAGAGGTCTGAGTCGGTGTCTGTTTTATATAACAGGGTGAGTGCACGATTTTGAACATGTTTTACATTTTGATGTATTGTGAGTACCTCAGTCCCAATAGCACAGTCTTTGTTGTTTTTAATAGTCACAAGATCAGCCAAATAAGAAAACAAACTGCAGAAATGTAAGCTGATATATATATATATATATATCTTTTTATGCAAACTGCTTAACCAGCACCTCATGATCCCTCAGCATTTCTGAGACAAGAGTTCCCCTTTAACCTGTTGATCCCACTGATTCTACATTCAGATGTCATAAAAAAGTAATATCATTCTTCTTGTGTAATTCATTCTCACAGATGTATACATAAGGCTTAAGCCCCAACTCACCTATCAGTAGCGTGCAGATCACATCACTGTTTTTGTGGATCCTGGGCAAGCAGCCTGCTGTGAGAAGGCAGTAAGGAAGGCTGGGGGATACTGGGATGCATAGGAAGAGGCATCAATAGTAGAAAACAGGAAGTTGTTATCCCTCTGTCCAGACAGTTGGTGAGACCCCATCTGGAGTACTGTGTGCAGTTTTGGAGACCCCATCTCCACAAAGACACAGAGTGGAGGCTGTCCAGAGGAGGGCAACCAAAATGGTGCAGGGTCTGCACCAGAAGACATACTTAAGAAAGACTAAAGGAGCTTAATATGTATACCTTGAGGAAAGAAGAGAGAGAGGGGACATGATAGAAACTTTCAAGTACCTCAAGGGAATCAATAAAGTCCAAGATGGTAACATCTTTCAAAAAGAGATGTGCAAGAACAAGGGGCACAATTTGAAGATAGAGGGGACGGCTCAGAGGTAATGTGAGGAAGTATTTTTTCATGGAGAGGGTTGTGGATGCATGGAACAGCCTCCTGAGGAGGTCGTGGAGTCAAGAACAGTGGGGAATTCAAGAATGCATGGGACAGACATAAGGCAGTCCTAGTGGGGGTAGGAGGAAGTAAGCTGTTGGTTAACTAGGATCTGCAGCTTATCTGTTAGGTAGGAAAATGGGCAGACTAGGTGGGCCAAGCGGTCCTTATCTGCCGTCAAATTCTATGTTTCTATGTTTCTACAGTTCCAGAAACTGCCTCAACTGCACCACACAAAAACAGAGACCTCATACAGTCACATAATTGTGGTGCTATACACAGTGGGGACACAAGCTCTCTTCTTACTTCTCTACCCCACCCTCACACCATATACCATCTACACTCCAAACCTATTCTAAAGAAACCCTACGGTGGATTCCTTACTATATGAACCTTTACCCATGCAACTTCCTAGGCAGATCCTCTCCCTAATTTCTATCCCTTATCTCAACTCTCTGAACCCAACTTCCCTATACAAGGCCCTTTCCCCACCTGAACCAGGCAATTTTGCTCTCATCCTTGCTCCTGCATAGCACTTTTGAAACCCCCGTTAGAAAGATTTCTTTTCTTGGTGCAATCAGTGAACAGTCGTCATACTTTGAATTATGTACCCACTAATTTGTCTCGATTTAGATTTAATTTTGTATCTGTGTTTGATTTTCTATTGTACCATGCTTGAATTTGTAAATATGTCTGTATCAGTTTAACATGGAACCTTTTAAACGAAGACTTTCAAGCTCAACGGTCTTAATCCAAGAGTTCAATAAATAAATCAAAAAGCCAGTCAGTGATTTGTTGCGATGGCCACTGCAACAAGTCAGGGAAACTGGCATGGCAGCCATACTAATGCAAAGGCAAGCATGCTCATTCTCACGCTGGCCCCTGTTTACACGCTGGACTGCCAACCAGCCTGAAGAACTTTGCAGGCAGTCCTCTATGGTGGCAGAGGCATGCAGTGGTGAGGGTACAGTTATGTCAGAACAAGACTGATAAGGGATCAGCAATCGTAAGACAGTGTGCAAGGAAACAGAGCTTGGGAGATGAAGGAGGTACCACTTAACACTAGGGAAAGAAACAGTTTGGGGAGTTGGAGGGCCAAAGAACATCAGGCACACTGCTGTGCAGATGAGCTGGGTTGGGGAGTGGACTTGAGTCATCTGTGTTGGCAGGGGCCCATGCTGGAGTGTGCTTCACTCTGGGATGGCTGGCAGCAGGTTTCAGTGCCACTGTGACCGCCGCTGAGTTAGGCATCTTGTACCACCGCTGGGGCATAAAGTGCATGCATGCATGCAGGAGGACGACAGGGGCTGTGACCATGCCCAGGGATGGGGGTGCTTTCAGGAAGAAAACCGGGAATGTAATATTTCAAGTTCCATTTGGATGATGACTGCAAGAACACTTGAGCCCCATGCCATGCAGCTTGCTACCTGCTACTGGATCCTTGATGTGGTCAGGTAGAGGGTGGACTCCCTTGCCCCCCACACACACACAGAAGGGAAACTGTGGGGACAACAGCAGGTTACTGATTAATGGGCTGAGTGGTGGCTGGTTACAGCCCATGGAGATGACACAAGACTGGTGGGGGTGGGAATAAACTGAATATAAAGTAAACTAAATATATAAAAACAAACATATGAAAAAAAATCTACACAGCCTATAAGCAGGCCTAAAGGCATGCATCAAGCTGGATGATGGCAGTAGTAGCACCTCTAATCACGTGCAGCGATCATGGCATAGTGCAATGCAGCTGGCACAATACCATGCCCAGACTTCCTGCATTTATTGATTTAAGAGTTTCACCAGGAAGGCACATTGAGCAGAGTACTGCTCGATTCCAGGTGTGTCCTGGGGAGAGGGAGGGGAGATCACAGTACAAAAATAAAATGCAATAAGACAGATTGTGCAAGACAACAACAAAAACAGCACTTAAAATAGATGGCATACACCAACATGTTAGCAGACGAAAATCCCATTTGCACCCACTAAAATTCTGTGGCCACATTTACACTGTGACTTAAGCACCAGGGAAGACTGGGCCCCCACCATCTAAGTCAGGGCTTTGTGGTACAGTAGGTAGTTTTCTTGGTGGTACTACAGGGTAACTCTTTGTACCCGAATCTGCACCACAACCAACTACGGTGTGTATAGGGGCCCCAGGTAACTAGATAATTACTACCATCTCTACTGGACCATGGAGCTGTACAGTAGTATAATAACTGGTGATCCATGTTATCAACCCGTTTTCAAGTATTTTAAAAGTTGATCTGAAAAAGTCGTATCAACCACTTTTACAGCCTCGCACCAAGAAGCCTGCAGCACTCGATTCCAGAGTAAACAGATTCAAAGGAATAGTTAACTTACAGATCAGAGAAGCTTAAGGAAAACGCCTTTCATTTTACTGGTAGGCACCTTCACGGATATACTATAATGATGACCTTACAGAACCGGCAGTTTTTTTCTGCAGTTTATACACAGGCCAGCAGTATCTCGTAGACATGTATTTTATAGCAAAAGCACGCTTATTGCTAAATGATGCACACAATGGACTTTCTTGATTTTCAGGTTTGATAGATCGCGACTTTAAAAAAAAGGAAGAAAAGCCAACGAAGTTCGTATGTTCTCTGCAACACGGATGCCGTGATTATCGCTCAACGCTTGCAAAATCTGCCAGAGCAAACGGAAAGCAAATGACCTCTTTGGCTGCCCAGGGTACAGCAGCTCCTGCTGCATTATCATTAATCCTAACCCCCACCCCCACACCATCAGCTGTTCTTGTCAATTGCACCGAAGCATGCCCAGCAAACTTGCAGGTTAATTACAGTGTCCTAACAAACGCCAACTTTCCAAGCCCCTCCCCGTGCAGGAAAAAAATACACAACTGCAAGGTAATCTGCAAAATATTGGAAGCAAGCCACTAATAAACACAATAGGTGTATTTACTCATGCCTGAAGCCAAAGGTATGACTTTTTTCCACCTAGGTTTCTAAAACTTTTTTGTCTGCTATTGGGAGAGGCATCACTTCTATACCACTCCTGTAACAACAGACTTGTGCAGCAGACAGCCAGGCCCGTTAGTCAAATGACATCCCACATGGGGTTAGCTCATCCTGGTCTGGAAAGGTTGACATTTTGTCGACTCTTAAGTCGACATGGGCAGCTCCTTAGGCGTGAGACATTGCGATCTCCTGCAAGTCCCTCCGCCTCAGCTCTGCTGCACAAAAGAGCTCAAATTCCAAAGCAGTCCACCCGGCTCTTTGCTTGCAAATGATTTTCTACGCAGACTCAACACTCATTGTACAGTAGTCTCTGTGTGTCTTATCTGCTACAATGCCAACTGAGTGCAAGAAAGTTTTTTTTATTAATTTTGCCTAGGTCATTTCCTTACTGGTAGGCACGCCCTTACTGGTAGCACGCTATGTGATGTCAGCATGGGGCTGCCTACTAGTAAGAAGTAGAGCCGCTTTTAGCCTCGGTCTCATAGTGAAATTTTGAAGAAATGTTTTTCAACCAGTTATTATATAAATAAAACATATAGGGATTTGATATGGAGTTTTTATACACCCTCGTTGTGATAATATTAAAACCTCTTGAGCTTTGCCTCAAGGTTTACATATTATCACACAACTTGGGTATGAAAAACTCCATATCAACTCCCCACATATGCATTATTCTATATGTACTGCACTGCACAGCCTCTAAAGTTATGCTAAACAAGTTGGAGGGCCTATACAACAGGCTCTGCAGGTTCACCCATGAGAGTGACTTAAGGACCCTGGAGTGCCTGTTGCAGCTAACTTAGCCAGTTAAGCCCCCACCATCTGGAGGGACTACCACTGATAACATTGCATAGGCACAGTTACCCCTGGCCCACATACTTACATCATAGAAACAGAAAATGACTGCTGGTAAAGACCCAGGAACATCCAGTCTGTCCCAAACTCTGCCTACACTTTACTGGACTATTACCAGCTTGGGTGAGTACCTCACATTCCCACCCCCACCTCCATTCTTCACCCCTTCCTTCTCTACACCCTTATCCACCACCCCTTAGGGACTGCCAGTCCCTGAATATATCCCAGCCTTCCTGAAGCTGATACTAGACCCCACCATCTTCCTTGGTAAGTCATTCCATTCTTTACTACCCTCTCATGAAGAAGTGCTTTTTGATATCCCTCTTAGTTCTCCCCACTAGCCTCCCTGTAACCCCTTATTACTGTGTTAACATTTCTGGTGAGCAAAACCCCAGTGTCTACCCTGTTTATTCCCCTTCGATACTTATTGGTTTCGATCATATCCCTCGCCTCCCTCCTGTCCACCAGCATGTACATGTTAAGATCTGTAAAGCTCTCCTTGTAGGATCTGCCTTGCTGACCCTGGATCATTCTGTTGATCCCGTCCTGTGCCATGCCCAGCTTGTCCCCATCATTCCTCAGATGTGGACTCCAGAACTGGCCACAGTACACAATGTGCTATCTTACAAGAACCTGTATAGATGATTTATCACCTCCTCTTTTGAATGTCATTCCTCCTTCTACAGCCTAGCATCCTTGATGCCTTGCTGTATGCTTAGTTACACTGACTGAAGGTTTAGAGGCATACTTATGATTACTCCAAGGCACTGTCCTCCGCCATCTTAACTATCTGGACATCCTCTTCACCCCAGTCCCTACCTCCTAACCCCACTTTCTAGGATCAACTGAAACAGCTGAGTGAACAGTGTACACATTCTGAAAAGACTTCTGCAGATGGGACTTCTCCTTCTCAGACCCAGCAGAATGGAACAATGCATCAGTCCCCTTTGTCAAAGTACCAAGCTTCCCACACTCTGATGGCTACTGCTTGAGCAACTCAGCTTCATATTTTATTTATTTATTAATTTTGGTGACTGGTAGGCCCACTGGGCCTCAAGGTCCCTTTTTCAGGGGTGACCCGGATAACAATACTAGTTGTGATACAGAAATAAGAACAAAAGAGAACTTTTGTATATATTGTAGGTGTCCCTCCTCTGAACCCCATAAGAATCATCACAAATACTAATCAGTCATGATGTTGAACAATTACATTATTTCAAGGGCTTAACAATGGACCCCAATATCTACAGTGCCTTTACATTAATTACAAATATTATTATTACAACTACTACTGCCACTGGGATCAGCTTGCTAGCTTAATTACACTAGTGCCTTCCAGAGATGGCTATGAGCCAGCTCATCCTGTTTAAAAGGCACACCTCTCTCCAATCGGCAAAAAGTAACTGAAACATGAAATTAACCCCTTGCTTGGCATGTACAGGAGCCTTGCTATGTTGCCATAGTTTCAAATCCTGAAGTGATCAGTAGTTCCAGGATTCAAACTTAAATAAAGCAGGATCAGTCCAGCCAGTATAACCACTAGTAATTATCTGCTGCTAATAAGTGCTTATCTAGACAATGTTCAGGTGAAGGCGTACATTTTAATGACAGAGTAATACAGATCACCCACAGTTAAAGAGGAACTATATTAAGGGTACTTCTAAAAGATCATGACATTTAAGTAGGACTCCATTTGCCTTTATTGTGTTTATTTCTGTATTCCCACACTCGTTGTTGTGCATGACTTAAGTTGTTTGTGTTTAAACAAGAGCGATCTCCGTAAAAACTACAAACTCCCACTGCCTGCACATGCAGTGAAGTCAGAATCCTATTGTTTGTGGAACAGATCACTTATGGCAACACATTATGATTATTAATACAGGATTATAATTTGCCTTTGGTGTTTAGTGCTGCTGTAGCTATACAAACAGAGCTATACAAACGGTTACTAATCTGAAATAGCTCAAGTGGTGTTCATCCACAGAAAAACACAGAGACAGCAATGGCTACTGGGCAAATACAAGGCTGGGGCTGTGGATGAACAAATACAGCATATGGCGTGCTCATCCAGTTCAGTTGGTGCCTGAACAGCAGAAAGCGCAACAAAAAATCTGAATGCGGTGCCGAGTGGGCTACATTCATGTTTTTCCTTGCACTTTCGCTGTGTGTGGCAGCAGCACCAACCAAACTGGATGAGCGCATTTGTCTTTTGCGTTGTACTCATTCACAACCCCTCACTTGTATTTGCCCAGTTTGGTAAGGCAGGCCTCATAACTGTCAAATAGATTTCAGCTGCTATGTGCCATGCTGAATACCCGCTTCTTCCAACCATCACATTTTACACCAGAAGAGGAACACCCAGAACAGACTAAACCCTTAGACAGGGGAGGAAGTGGAAGAGGTTACTTACTTGTAACTGTAATTCTACCACCAGTATTTAGCTCACTTCCACACTTAGGCAGTATCCACTGAGCACGCTAAGTCACTGGAACAATCTTCAGGTGTGACTCCTTATATTATTCAGCCGTGTTTCCTCCAGCCCCCGCCTCCATATCTGGACAATGGAACACAGAAAGCAAAAGCAAACATGCAAGGGAAGGCTGGATGGGTTGTGTGGATATATCGCTATACAAGCAGCAGAAATGAAAAGTTATGTATTTACCATAATGGTTGATCTTCAGAATATCTTCACCATTAATTACAACTTAGGGTCTGGACTGGAGGCACTAGGACCCCCTGGGAGAACAGCTTTTGCAGGGGCTGGACATGGTGCTTCGTGTACCCCTCTTGTGGTGATGCACGCTAACCAGTAAACATTGCGGCTTCTTCACCAACCTCAGTTTGTTGGGAAAGAAACAAAGTCAGGAAAACTTAAAGAGAGTGCTAAGAAGTAGCTCAGCCCAAAGGGACAGGCAAAGAATAAATAAAGTATAAATACCAAACTAAAGCCGACCCGGTGGCGCTGAGGGTTGAGGCGCTGGTCGCTACACCACCGCGGCCACGCTGGTGACCAGTTCGGGAGCGAGCTGGGCACCGTGGGTCAGCAGAGGAGGGACTGGATTGAGTGCCTAGAAGGCTGTTCTCCTGTTCTAGGGAGGGTAGTGGATGCCTGGTGCTCCAGTGGCCCCTGGTGGAGATTAGAGGCACCGCAGAAGCAAGGACTGCACATAACAGCGTGCCTGATGCTTGTAAGGGGTTGCTGTGCGTCAAAGTGTCGGGGAGTGCACACGAAGGAGAAGAGCCAGGAAAATGGAAAACTCGGATCGGAGGGATAGGCGACAGCACCTATCCTCCACGCCCAGCACTGGATCCGACTTGGCTGGGCCTCATAGCTCCTCCACCCGGCCCCGCCCTCTTGCCAGAGTCTGCCTTCCTAAGGAGCTCAAGATGAAGTCGGGCTACCCTCCCGGGCGGGTTAAACCAGGGTGCTGGCAGTGGGGGAGGGAGAGGCAACTGACTGTGAGAGGATCTCAAGCAGGAAAGCTGTAAAGGATGGGATACCTGAGAGAGTTCCCCAATCCGTGATCGGAGGAAAAAGAGTGACTGTATGAGTGTACGTTGTTCAGTTTCCACGATGCGCTACGACGTTCAAGCATTCTTAATATTTTCACTCCATATTTTCAACATTGCTATCTCTTCATACCTCCCTATGAATGGTACAGCTGTAATTTTCACATCCTGTCCGAACTGTGTTTTCGCACATCTGGCAGAGATGCGGTTGCTGTGAGAAATCAACGCTTGGGACAGATTAACAAAATCACAGTGCCACTGTTCACGAGCAGATGTCCCAAATGCTTTTATGAGGTGGGGTCAAAAGGCCATGCTGAAAATTTGAGGTGCAAATACACTAAATCGCCCAGGCGTTAGGGTTTCTAACTATAACGCCCCCAACCTATGGTGGGGCTCCAGTGCCCTCATCTTCTGGAACCGCAGACACATCTTCACTCTTCAAAGCCAGATCACGAATTGAGGAAACAGGTATGCACCTCACTGTATTTCAACGGAATTTGAACTTAGTGGCATAACTTCTTCTTCCTTCTGGGAACTGTAGTCCTGCTAATCGGTGCGTATCAACAGCAATTCCAACTACTAACCCGCATTGACAAATGCTTGTTATTATATCCTGGTACACTGTTGGTCCCTGTCTCACAGAGGTCAAGAGGTCATCTCTATTTTGAACCTTACTTCAGTAATTGCTTTATCTAGTAAGTCCTGCCCATAACCTCTTGCCAAAAATGTTTTTATGTCTCTTGCTTGTTCCTCAAACTCGCTTAACTCAGTACAGTTTCTTCTTATTCTTAGAAACTGTCTGTGGCAGAATCCGTATTGCTCTATGATGTGAACTGTTACAATGCAGCAGTGAGTTTGTGGATGTTGACTTCCTATAATCTCTAGTAATCACTTTTCCCATTTCTAAATCCCCTTTAAAATGATGTCAAGGAAATTTATTTGATTCTTATCAACAGTTGCTGTAAATCTCAGGTTGCAGTTGTTTACATTGAGCCATTTACAATCTCCAAGCTGTTTCATCATCTCCATCCCATATCCAAATACAATCATCTCTGTACCAAAACCAACACTTGGTGTTCCACCTAGGCACCAATGATCTGGAGAGGAATAGTCTAAAGGAGGTGCAGGCAAGGTTCAGAGAGCTTGCTAGGTTCTACAGTAGTATGGCGGTCCACTCTCTCGCTTCTCGAGGTACTGCCTGTGCCAAGGGCAAGCACATCAAGTAAGCAGAGGATTGTAGAATTAATCAATGGCTAGAGGGTTGGTGCAAGCAGATGGGGTTGGATCAGTGGGGACTGGGGATCGTGGGAGGAAGAGAGCCTATTTGCCCCAGACAGACTGCACCTGAGCAGAGAGGCGGAAGTACTAAAGGGAAGTTGGGGACTTCACAGAATGAAGGTATAATTTATACTGAATTTGGGGGCCTACTAGAAAAAGGCAGGAGAGTTGGGAGGCTATCGAACCCTCCCCCGATGGAGTTAAAAGTAAGGAAAGAAAAGGTTAGAAAAGGAGGCGGGGGGTGGTACATGGTTGAATGGATTATCAGAAAATGCAAGGAGTCTGGGGAATAAAATGGTGGACTTGCAGGCCATCACGGTGGGACGAGGGGTTGGTGATAGTAGCAGTAAATGACACATGGTAGACAGAGCATCATGCCTGGGAGACAGTTATCCCAGGCTACAGACTGTTTAGGAAGGACAAGGCTGGAAGGAGGGGTGGCATTACACATCAAAGATGACATTAGGGCGATGGAAGGGCAGCAGGAGGAGGGAGGGAGACTGAGCTCATGTGGGTCACACTAGACAAACGGACTAGTGAATCATTGAGGTTGGGGTGGTTTACAGACCTCCTACAAAGGGGAGGAAGGGATAAGACAGCTGATACAGGTGATTACAAAGATGGGTATCAAGGGGAGCTTCTGCTAGTGGGGCACCTTAACCTCTAAACGTGGACTGGGAGATCCCGGCTACAGTATCGGCTAGGAGCAGGGGATCCTAGAGGCATTACAAGGATATTCATCCAACAGCTGGTTAGAGAGCCCACTAGGGTCATAACCTGCTGGACATGGTCCTCACAAATGGGGAAAGTGTGGAGGAGGTGGTGGTGGGTGATTGTCTAGGTACTAGTGATCACAGGACTATATATAAGGTCTAGGTGAGCGGGAGGAGAAAATTAGGACTAGAATGAGTGCGATGGACTTCAGAAAGACTGACTAACAGAATGAGGAAGTTATTTGGGGAAGAAATGGCAGGAAGGGAATATGGAGGATGTGGAGGAGTTATGACGAACTATCAAAGGAGGGTACTGAAGGCCACTGAAAGTTGCATTAAAGGGAAACAATGAAAAGACAAAGATTTCCTCAGACACTGCAGAAACTCTCAAGTTAGTGCTTTCAGACAGTAACAACTTTATTTAATGATTTAGAACAGCTACCCACAACTGCCACTTCCTGTTGTTGGCAGCAGCCATTTCATGAGTAGCAGTGAGCTTCTCCTCAGACCTCCCATCACCCAATATCACCCATTAGCTCCTCAGAAATGGAACTGTCACCTGCTAGGCTTCCTAGCCTATTGGTCTCAGTAAGTCAGCAGCTCCTTATCCCCATCTCATCTCCGGACAGTATGATAGTGGTGCAAGTCTGTATGCAGGACTACTAAATGGACAGAGCCTTAGGGTATGTAGGACTAAATGAGAAGTTTAAACTGGTCACTAAGCCACAGTCAGTTGACATTTTAATTGCAGTCTTAGGAACTATCGCTTGATATCCTTTTGCAGAGCAGCACTCCAAGACCCCAACAGATTCTCCAAGACACACTGCACTGTTGATTAATTCCCAGTTTTACTAAGCATACGCAGACACTACAATTAGATGGGACGAGATGACAATTTCCATGTATTGAACTTAGCAGATTCACCAATAGCACACATATGTATTTTTAAAGTAGAGATTTTTACTGTTTTCCCTTTTTCCCTTTGTTGTTACAGTAAGTTCCTACTATGTTGCACATGCTGAAGCACATGCACATACCTTCCAAAATAAAAACCAAGAATTGTTACAAATACTCTGCCACGCAAAGCATCAAAATAGGCAGCAAAGACACAAGATCACTTACAAGAATAACCCAGTTAAATGCATAATCAGCTGTCAGCCCAAGGCTATGCGCTTAAGCGGGTTGACTGTACATCACATCTGTGATATTACGGAAGGGCTAGAGGGAAGGGTGTTTCTCTTCACAGATGATAGGAAAATCTGCAATAGAGTGGACACCCCAAGGGGGGTGTCTGAGGCCATGAAGCAGGATCTGAGGATTCTGAGGGTGGTTGGAAACTTGGCAACTAAAATTCAATGCCAAACGTGATGCTGTGATGCACCTGGGGCAAAAAGCCCACAAGTAGTTTACACCTAGGAGGGAGGAAATCAAAACAACCAAGCAGGAGAGGGATCTGAGGATCATAACATCAACTAACCTTAAGGTGGGTAGTCAGTGAGGCAAGGTGGTGGGTAAGCCAAATGAAATGTTGGCATGCATTGGGAGGGCATAACTAGCAGGGAAGGCAATGGTGAGGCCAGCACCTGGAGTACCGAGTCCAATTCTGAGACCGCATTTATTCAAGGACACTGATGGGATGGAGAGGGTTCAGAGAAGAGCAACCAAGATGGTGCACGGTATGCAGAGGAACCATACGAGCAGAGGTGGAGGGAACTGGACCTGTACCCATTGGAGACTAGAAGGAGAGGGGACATGATTGAAACGTTTAAGTATGGGAAGGGATCAATAAGGTAAAGGAGGGAGCTTGTTCAGAAGGAAGGAGGGGGCTAACTAGAGGACACAGCCTAAGATTGGAAGGAGGAAGATACAGAGGCAATGTAAGGGGTGATTCTTCTTGGAGAGGGTGTGGGGCCTGGAATAAACTACCAGAGGAAGTAGTGGGGTCAAAATGGTGGAGAGATTCAAAAGGCATGGGACAGATGTATGGGGTTGGGAATTGGGGAAGGGTGGGCCCATAACAGTGGAAACGAATAAGGAGGGGAATAAGGGCAGACTCGATGGACCAATGAGGTCCCTTTCTGTCATTTGATTTCTATAATGCTGAGCACTTAATTTGCCCCAAATATGGGTTGGTCTCGATACTATAGATAGTCTTCCCTCCCCTTCACGAGGAACAAGTTTGCATAGGCGGAGGCCATACATGCCCCTAATGCGTGCCTTATTTTTATTTATTTATTTATTTAAAATTTAATAACTGGGAAACGACACTAGGCCAAGGCTCGCTTCCTGGTGTGACCTGGGGAAATGAGTGGGAGGAGGATAACAAACATTTTACAGTAAATTTCAGGCACAATACAAACATTTTACAGAAAAATTCTGTGAACAACGAAACAGGCAGATCAGTGATTACAATGTGCATACTTTTTCACATAAACTGAAAGAAAAATTACTCACCTTAATAATGTTGTTTCTTCTAATGGAGTCTTGCTATATTATGACAATTGCAGTTTGTCCCACCATTAGAACTGCTCCGGAGGTGAAAGAGTTAACTCCATTCCATGAATGGAACTTAGAGCACGAGCTCTAAAGAGAAGCTCTGTCTGTGTAGTTTCAAACCTGAACTGTCAGATCTTTACGAGCAAAAACTCACTAAGGTCTGTGTGGAAGCTGTAACCTACACTAGCCAACTGGCTACCTAAATATTAACACCCATTGCTGGTCCCGACACAAAAGACTCAAGTCAGGGGACCAGAACTAACAGTATAATTTAACAATATGAGAGAAATATAAGGAAAAAAAAAAAACACCACACCCCCAAACCCCAAGAAGGTGAAAACACATAAAAAGGGCATAAAATAGTGCCCACACTAGGCTGCCCACCCCATACCCAAGTAGAAGTTCTGAGAGGGGCAGGCTGGGAGGTCATAATATAGTAAGACTCCATTAGAAGAAACAACATTACTAAGGTGAGTAATTTTTCTTCAAACAAACATGAAGTCTTGCTATATTATGACAATTGCAGACTACACAGCAGTACCTCCATGGAGGAGGGACAGAACCTACTTAGGGAATAGGCTCTGGACCACAGCTGTGCCAAACCGAGCATCTCCTAGCCTGGACATTCAGGGAGTAATGCTTGGTGAAAGTGTGTACTGCTTTCCAAGTAGCAGCCTGACATATCTCCAATATAGGATGTCTCTGGCAGCAGCTAGAGACGCGGCTGTACCCTCTGGTAGAATGAGCCCTCAGGCCAGAGGGGGATCTCTGCCCAGTTTCTGATAACAAAATTGGATACAAGAGACAATCCACCTGCAATTGATCTCTTAGTGGCAGGTTTCCTTCCCAACCTCACCATAAGTGAAAAAAGTTGGAGGATTCAACCTGTGACCCTTGGATCGCTCTATATAGTCACTAAGGGCCCTCTTAACGTCCCTAACTGTGCAATCTCCTCTCACCAGAAGAGGAATGTTCAGTGAAAAACACTGGAAGGGAGATAGATTGGTTAAGATGGAAATCTGAAACCACCTTAGGCAAAAACTTCCTGTTAGTCCTGAGGACTACCTTATCCCTGTGGAAAGAAATAAAGTCAGTTTCTACTGACAAGGCTTTGCAACTCACTTATGCGCCTAGCAGAAGTGATAGCCACTAGGAAAAACAGTTTCCAAGTTAGATACTTAAGCTTTGCAGAAAACAGAGGTTCAAAGGGGTTGCATTAACTGGGCAATGCAAACATTAAAACGCAGGCAGGGCCGGATCCGAAAAGGTGGATTAGTATGAAGTAATCCCTTAAAAACTTGGAAAATACAGGGTGAGCGGAAAGAGAGGATGGCTTTCCTGCTGAAACAAAAAGCAGAGAGCTGCCAAATAAACTCTCAGGGTAGCTGGTCTCAGGCCCAAAGAATTAAGATGGACCATGTAATCTAACACAATGGGCAAATCAGCAGATTCTGGGAAATATGTTTCCAGAACACCAAATGGAGAACCTTTTCCACTTGGAATTATAAGTAGTTCAATGGAAGGCTTCCTAGAAGCCTTTAGGATTTCAAGAACACCCTGAGAGAGGTGTAGGTCAAGAACTCTAACTCCTCAAGAGCCAGGCCTTGAGGTTGAGGGATTTGAGGTTGGATACCAAACTCTCCCTGGGCACAGGTTAATAGGTTGTGATTCCTGGGAGACACAGGGGAGATGGACTGTCAGGGACAGAAGGAGTGGGTACCCGGGCTGCCTGGCCCAATCTGGGGCAATCAGAATCACCCTGCAAGGCTGGGATCTGATTTTACTAACACCTTGAATAGGAGAGGGAAGGGGGGAAAGCATAAAGAAACTTCCTTCCCAATCCAGAAGAAGGGCGTCCAGGGACTGAGCCCAACACTGGGGGCCTGCAACAGAACAGTGGAAGTTGGTGATTGTCTGGGGCTGCAAAAAGATCTATCTGAGGGGTGCCCCATCTGGCAAAGACTATCCCCAGTACTTGAGGATCCAGGGACCATTCGTGATGGCCCTGAGAAATCCTGCTGAGAGCATCCGCTAGGACATTGTCCTTTCCTGGAAGGTGAATTGCTATGAGTGAAGTGTTCAGGAATAGGCCAGAGACCACAACTGCATTGCCTCGTGCACAAGGTCAAGACTGAGTGCCCCCTGCTTGCTGATGTACCACATTGTTGTGGTATTGTCTGTTCTGACTTGTACCACTTTGTTCTGGACAGAAGCAGAAAACGCTGAAGTGCTAAAAGACAGCTCTGAGTTCCAGCAAATTGATGTGGAGCAGAGATTCCTGGGGACCACACTCCCTGAGTGGAGAGATCGCCCATATGGGCTCCCACCCCAGGAGGGAAGCATCCGTGAGTGAGGGTCAAAGTGTGAGAAAGGGGAAGAGGGGACCCCAGTCTTAAATTGCTCTGATCCTGCCACCACAGGAGGGCCTGGATCAGGTTCGGGTCACTGGGACCAACTTGGAAAGGGGGGTCTTCTCTGAGACCAATAGCTCTCAAGTGAAACTGAATGTCTCTCATCTGAAATCTTGCCCCTGCACTACAGCTGTGGATGCAGCCATGCCCCAGAGCTGCAAAATGTCTTGCTGGTCGAGACCTGCAGAGTGAAGGAGGAGGCCAGAGCCACCAAGTTCCTTACCCTTTCTAA
Organism: Neoceratodus forsteri; assembly: GCA_016271365.2. Taxonomy (NCBI): domain Eukaryota; kingdom Metazoa; phylum Chordata; order Ceratodontiformes; family Ceratodontidae; genus Neoceratodus; species Neoceratodus forsteri. Next base: position 11,142,864 of record CM057450.1, on the reverse strand, counting down.
GGGAAGAAAAGCTCTGGCCAGATTTATGTCCAATTCTGCACCTATGAAGGTGAGTACCTGAACTGGTTCCAGAACCGACTTTGGTATATTTAGCAGGAAGTCCAGGAGGTGAGAAGCTGCTGGGTGACTTGCAGGGAGATTTTACCTGTTCTGGGACTGCCTACAATGAGCCAGTCATCCAGATAGGGAAAAACAGCAATCCTTTGCCTCCTTAAGTGAGCCACTGCTACTGCCAGACATTCTGTGAATACCCTTGGGGCAGAGGTAAGGCCGAAGGGCATTGCTCAGAACTGGTAGTGACCTGAGGGCAGTCTCAATCTGAGGTAAATTCGGTGGGAGCTCTGATTAGGACGGAAAATAGGCATCCTTGAGGTCCAGGGAAGCCAGCCAGTCCCCTGGCCTTAGAGAGGTAAAATCATTGCCAGAGTTACCATTCTGAACTTTGGTTTCAAAAAGATGCTTGTTCAGATATCTGAGGTCAAAATGGGACGCCATTCTCCTGTCTTTTGGGGTAAGGAAGCATCTGGAGTACAGACCCTTGCCCTGGTGTAGGGGAGGAACCCTTTCTACCGCTCTGAGAGCTAACAGGGTTGAGACCTCTGCTTCTAGAGTAAAGGTCTCTAAAGAGCTTGCAGGTGGAAAAGACCTGATTCTCATCTTTGGGAACTTTTGAAGCTGAGAACCAGACCCTGGCTTACTACTTCCAGAACCCACTTGTCTGAAGTTAAAGACACCCAGTTCTGACTGAAGTAAGCCAACCTGCCCCTACTGGTAAAGGAGATCGGCCCTGGGCACCCCATCAGGGTGCCTGCTTGGCAGGTGCCTTAGGCTGAGGGGTGGGGCAGGCCTGCCCGCACCCCGCCTGCCTCTGCCTCTGAAGAACCCCTCTGGAGCATAAGCAGAGGAGGCCTGGGTTTGCAAAAGGCTCTGGAAAGGCCTACCCTCACTCCCCTGGGGTGTGCCTCTGAGGGTGGCTTGCCGCCTCCTTGGCTTGGGCACTTTTAAAGGTAGTCCTATATTCATCCATCTTCTTCATATAATTCTCTGTCTGCTCCCCAAACAGAGAATTTCCCAGCACAGAAAATCCATAGCCTTAGTCTGGGTATCCTGTGACAAGCTAGTACACCTGAGCCAGGCCAACTACTAAAAGCTGGCTACATGTGCCATGACTCTAGAGGAAACATCATTAAACTACAGCAGCATGAAACTGCACCTTAGAAGCCTCATATGTCATCGGCAGCCACCTGCTCCAGCTCACTAGCAAGCTGGCCAGGGGCTTGTTTTGGCTAAATCCATAACAGTATCCATCTAGATTGCTGATACCTTGCTACATAAGCCATATAATTTGCTTGCCTGAGTCCCAAGGACACTGCCATGTACTGTTTTTTGCCATGGCATCAATCTTCCTGGAATCCTTGTCAGGAGGATGTGAAGCCAGGGAATATTAGCTTTATCACAGGCTGCAGCCTGAACTACCCAACATGACTGCATTGCTGAGAAAGGAATTCTGTATCAGGGACCTGACAGTGTGTACCTCCTGTCCATCTTTTTATCTACAGGAGGCACAGAATTAGGAGTTTTAAGATTTTTATTGTTTGTTTCCTAAATGACTTATGCAAAGGAATAGACAATCTCCTAGACTCTGGTATATCCATCATTTCTACAAAATCAGGCTCCTCTTGCTCATCCACAGCTTCCTCCAAAGGAAGCTGGAGGGTTTCAACAACTTTTTGTAAAACATAAAATGAGAGGGGACTCAGAAAGCATGGGGAGATTCTAAAGGTCTGTCTGGGGAGACGTCCGGTTCAATGGGCACACCCAGACCCCTCTAAGTCACATTCATACTGTTCATAATCATCCTCCCCTCCTCTGGTTCATAAATCCTCAACATCGATTCCTGAACCGACCGAACCGACCTTTACCAGATAGTGCGGTTCGGATGAACCGAGAAAGTGACTGGACAATCTGAATAGCTCTTGCTATCTCTGCAGCAGTTGAAGTAAATTTTGGGCTCCAAACCTGCTGACTTTCTTGTTCTCTTTACTGGAACTGGTTCATCCGAGCCAGCTTTTCGTTTCTTGAGGAAGTCTCGCCTGGTCAAGGGCACTCCCTCGGGTCAGCGGCTTTTTGGCCTCTCGTTCCCTGAGCCTGCCCAATCTCTTTTACAGGGTGGCTGCAGGAAATTCTTACAAATCTGGCAGTCTGACTGGAGGTGGTCAAACCCCAGACAATAAACACATGTGGTGTGTGGGTCAGCCTTGGCAAAGACTTCCCACAGACATCACAGTGTTGAAACCCAGTGGGCCCGGTTTTCTTTGGGTTTCTCAGACATAATGCCAGCCTAACCAGAAAAACTTGCCTTTAAACGGCAGTGCCAGGAAGACACCCTTATCGGTTCCTAACCATGTCACGGGTATTGGAAAAACTGTAATGAAATCTGTTTTTTTAGAACCGATAAGAAAGGGCAGCAGGACACAGAGGGTGGTGGTAAATGGCTGTCACTCCACAGAGGAAGAGTGACCAGTGGGGTACCAGGGATCAGTGCTGGGACCGGATTATTCAATATCTTCATCAGTGACATTGCGCAGGACCTAGAAGGCAGAATTTCACTGTTCGATGATGACACAAAGCTCTGTAACAGAGTAGACACACCAGAGGGCGAGACAGAATGAGAAGGACCTGCAGAAACTTGAAGAATGGTCAGGGGTTTGGCAGTTGAAATTCAATGCAAGGAAGTGCAAGATAATGCATATGGGGCACAAAACCCTGGCACAATATATCAGTTGGGGGTGAGGATATAGCATGCACCAAGCAGGAAAGGGATCTTGGAGTTATCATCTCTGATGACCTCAAGGCAGGGAAACAGTGTGACAAGGCAGCAGGTAAAGCAAATAGGATGCTGGGATGCATAGGCAGGGGCATCCCAGCAGGAAAAGGGAGGTCATAATTCCAATATACAAGACACTAGTGAGGCCGCACCTGGGTACACTGTGCAGTTCTGGAGACCTTACCTATGTAAGGACATAGACAGGGTAGAGAAGGTTCAGAGGAGGGCAACAAAGATGGTGCATGGATTGCATCACAAGTCCTATGAGGACAGGTTGAAGGAACTGAACATGTACTCCTGGAGGAGAGGAGGGAGAGAGGGATATGATAGAGACATACAAGTATCTTACAGGGAGGAACAGGGTGCAGGAATGCACTATTTTTAGCTTAAAAAGATGTTCCAGGACTAGAGGGCATGGGATGAAGTTGGAGGGAGGACGATTCAGAGGAAACGTGAGGAAGAATTTCTTCACAGAATGGGTGGTGGACAAGTGGAATACCCTGCCAGAGGAAGTGGTGGGGGCTGAAACAATCAAGGATTTAAGAATGCATGGGATAGACATAAAGGAATTCTGGAGGTCAGGGTAAGGGGCAACAGACTTCCTGGAAACATAAACTGAACTTACAAACTTAAATGGGCAGACTGGGTGGGCCACTAGGCCCTTATCTGCCGACACTGTCTATGTATCTATGTAACGAGAACCGCACTCTAAAATCTCAAATTTAAAACTTTAAGTTTTAACTCAAGCTGATCGGTTCAAACCGAACCGATAAAACGTATGTTCACATACTACACAGAATTAAAATATGAATTACTTACGATACCACAGACAGAGCTTGAACCGATCGGTTTTATGGTTAAATAAAACTATTCTCGGTTGAATCGAACCAGAAAACACTGTTTAAACCGAGAAATGAACCGAGCAGTAGGAGAAATCTCCGGCGACTGTTCAGTGAGGCGGAGTAAAGAATCTGACAGTTCAGGTTTGAAACTACACAGACAGAGCTTCTCTTTAGAGCTCGTGCTCTAAGTTCCATTCATGGAATGGAGTTAACTCTTTCACCTCCGAGCAGTTTTAATGGTGGGACAAACTGCAATTGTCATAACATAGCAAGACTTCATGTTGTTTGAAGAACAGGTTACTCACCTGTACCAGTAGTTCTAGGAGTGGTATATGTTGTTCATCCACACTCTTTGGCATGTCCCTTTCCCTTTAAATCTGCGGAAAGTCTTCAGCTGGCTCCTCCCACCCACCCGGGTGGTAAATACCTCGGCCCGCCCCATGACGCTAGATCTTAGCCTGCTGGAAGCAAGGTGATGCCCAAAGCCAGGGGGGTCGGGTGGGTGCGTGTGGAAGAACAAACATATACCACTCCTAGAACTACTGTTACAGGTGAGTAACCTGTTCTAGGAGCGTGGATATGTTGTTCATCCACACTTTGGCAGACTTCTAGCAGTTCTCTGGGAGGAGGAAGCAAGGCGCACATCCCTACTTAGGAAACAGAGATTGAGAACTGAGGCCCCAAACCAGCATCCTGGCATGACTCAAAGTCGATCTGGTAGTGGGAAATAAAGGTGTTTGCTGACTTCCAGGTAGCAGCCCGACAGATCTCCTGGATAGGGATGTCCTTGGAAGCTTCCACCGATGCAGCAGTATGGCAGGTAGAATGAGTTCTTAACCCTCTGGGAGGCTCCTTGCCCGCCAACTCATAGCACAGACCTATGCATGATGTGATCCATCTTGCAATGGTCCATTTGGCTGCAGGTTTGCCAGAAGCGGCTTCAGCGTAGGTGACAAACAGCTGGCGAACCTCTCCACAATTTCCCATTCTTTCCTTGTATTAGGAGAGAGCACTGCCCCAGGTCCAGAGTATGGAGCCTGTACTGCATCCGGTGTAGTTAGGGTAGTATACTGGCAAAGTCAACACCTGATTAAGGTGAAACTCTGAGACCACCTTCAGAAGGAATTTCAGGTGAGGGCACAGGACAACTTTGTCCCTGTGAAAGACCAGATAAGAGGAATCCACAGAAAGCACCTGAGCTCCCTGTCCTTCTGGCTCACGTGATAGCCACCAGGAAGGCCATCTTCCACAACAAGTGTGACAGCTCACACTTGTGCACAGGTTCGAATAGGCATGCCCATGAGCTTTGTCAAAACCAGCAAGAGATCCCACGGAGGTGAGGTTTACGCACCACAGGGGATATGTGATCCAGGCCTTTGAAGAAGCGCCTCGACCACTGTCACCTGTGCCATCGTCAGCTAACCGCCCGCTACCGTAAGCAGAAATGGCTGCCAGGGTGCACCCTAAGGGTCGATGACTGCAGACCCCTTTGAAAGAGACCAAAGGTAGTCTAGAATGTTAGCCACAGAACAGCATAAGGGTCCAGACCCTTACCCTGACACCAAATGAAAAACCTTTTCTGTTTGAAGGCATGACATTTCCTGGTCGATTCTTTCGGGATGCCTCCACCATGGTGTAGACATCTTCGGAAGATCCAAAGCCTGGAACTTCTAGCCGCCAGGTACCAGCTGTAAGGTGCAGGTATTGAAGGTCCGGATGGAAGACCTTCCCTGGTTCAGAGAGATCAGATCCGGGCGTGTACAAAGCTGCTCCAGGGGCCTGCAGCTGAGGCTGAGAGAACTGGATACCAGAACTGGCGCGGCCAGTCTGGGGCTGCCAAGAATCACCTTTGCCTTGTCCCTCCTCACTTTGAGTAACACCTTGTGGATCAAGGGAAATGGAGGGAAGGCGGAGGAGGCCTGGGGTCTCACGGCCTCAGAAGGCATCCCCTGCAGCAAGCCCTGCTGAGGGGCAGGCATGATACAGTCTCAGCTGGTGTTTTCCTGGAGGCAAACAGGTCCACCACGGTTTGTCCCAACAGGAGAACAGGCTGTGAGCTACCTCTGGATGAAGAGACCACTCATGGGATGTCTGGCCTATATGGCTGAGGCGTCTGCCAGCTGGTTCGAGGCTCCTGCCACATAGATGGCTAGGAGATCCGCCTCCAACCAGCTTATGAGGGTCTGAATGCGGAGCGCCTCCTTGCACAGCAGACGGGAGGCGTGCTGTTTGTTGAGGTAGTACATGGTCGTGGTATTGTCCGCCTGGACTGAACCACTTGACCCGGAGCTGAGGAGCCTGACAGTGAAAGTCTGACTGCTCTGAGTTCCAACAGGTTGATGTGGCATCAGGACTCTCGGTGTCAGAACCCATGGACCCTGTTGTCCCCATGTGGGCTCCCAGCCCATGAGAGAAGCATCGGTTGTAAGGACAACCGTCAGCTTGGGGAGGACAAACGGATCCCTTCCTGCAACGGTCTGGGGCGGTCCACCACTGGAGAGCATCCCACATCTTCTGGGTTACAGTCATCAGCTGGTCGAAATGACCATGGTGCTGAGTCCACTGGGTGGCCAGCTCCCATTGGAGAGGCGCATGTGCAACCGCCCAACGGACCACTGAGGTGCATGCTGCCATGTAATCCAGAAGGCGCAGAAAGTCCTGGGCAGGCGCAAGTGCCCAATGAGAAATGGGCAAAGGAGGACAGAACCTCCACTCTGTCCGGGAGCTGAGCTCTGGCTTAACAAGAGTCAAGCTCTGCCCGATGAAGCCCATCACCTGAGAAAGCACGAGTTCGACTTGGCCTCACTGATCAGGAGGCCTAGATGGGAGCAGGTCAGGAGGGCCAGATCCTGGACCGCTCCACCTCCTGTTGGGTGGAGCCTGCTAGGAGCCAATTGTTGAGGTAAGGATATATTCCGACTCCCTGATGCCGTAGATGGGCCGCCACCACCACTGCGATGCATTTGGTGAAGACCCGGGCCGATGACTGGCTGAACGCATGGCTCGAACTTGTACAGGGTCCCTTCGACCCTGAAGTGGAGGAACTGCTGATGGGATGGACGGATTGGGACATGAAAGAATGCATCCTGAAGATCCAGTGAACAGAACCACATGTGTCGCTCCAAGGATGGTATGATCTGGGACAGAGTGACCATCCGAAAGGTGCGTAACCTGAGATATTGATTCGGGTCATGGAGATCTAGAATGGAGCGCCAGCCCCGTCCACTTGGGCACCAGGAAGTACCTGGAGATGAAGCCTGGGTCTGCAGACGGATCCACCATGAGGGCTACTGCCTCCTTGAGGAGGAGTTGAGCAATATCGTCTCAAAGAGCCGACTGGGTGCAAGCGAAATCAGTTTTTCCGGAAGGTGCGAGCTCGGCTGGGAGGGTACTGCTCAATTTAGAGGCAGTCCCTGACCGACCACTTCAAGAACCCACCTGTCCGAAGTGACAGCGGACCAGGCAGAAAGGAAGTGACGGAGCCGGCCCCATGGGAAGACCCAGAGCTGGAGTGATGGGAAAGGGGTGGCCATCCCCATCCAGTCACTGAGCAGGCTTGAGGAGGAGGAGGCTCCAGGACCTGAGCCTTGGCCTCCTTTGTGGGCCTGTAGGGGTCCAGGCTTGGGCCGGGGTGCCAAGCTTGAGCCTGCTGCTGATGCTGCTGCTACTACCCTCCTTGGTAGGCGGACTGCTGATCCACAGGGGTAGAGTGCTGAAAAGGCTTCTTCTTTCTTCTGCTGGTTCTTGCTCAAGAACTCTTAGCATTAGTGGCGTCCAAGGTGGCATTGGACTGTTCAATGCACTGTAGGTGACCGCCACTCCTGGGCGAATAAGTCGGTCCCAAGGAAGAGCACATCAGCTAACTTGTGATGGGTATCCGCTGGGAAGGAGGAGAGCCTCAGCCAACCCTGCGCGTGAGAGACAACTCGGCGGCCATCGAGCGGGCACAAGAATCCCCAATGTCCAGGGCCGCCTGAGCTGCTGTTTGGCAATAGCATGGCCCTGATCCTGACCTGTTTGACCATAGTCTGCATGTCCATGGAAAAATGTGGGAGGGCCTCATCTAATGACCCTAGAAGGGCATGAGAGAAGTGTGCCATGATGGCTGAACTTGCCTGGCGAAGGCCCAAGGAAGAGGCAGCATAGACCTTCCCTCGCGAATGGTCCAAATTCTTGGACTCTTTGTCGGGAGGTCAGTCAGTGTCGGCAGAACTGCCAGTATGCCTGAACACAGAGGCGGTCACCACGCTCTTGGCAGAAGGGTACTCTGTGAAACCCGCGGGGACCCCAAAGGAACCACATACTTGCGGGCAGATGTGCTGGACATGAGGCAGGATGCTGCCACAGTTCGGTGCTGGGCCAACAATGGCCGTGGCCACAGGAAAGGCCTTCATCAGGGTATCCCTCTCTTGAGGATGTCCGTGAGTGGGTACTCTACTTTTTCTGGATGGGTTCCAGGGACATCACTGCAGAATCAGAGATCAGGTGAAGAATCCCTTGGAAGGAGGAAGGGCCTTCCTACATTCCTGTGCCAACGGATGACTCATCATCCCCCAGATAACAGTGGAGCCTGGTGACATCCGAGTCGAAGAGTTGGGGTACAGCGGCCTGCCCAAATCACCTGACCCGTCGAGGGGTGGTCTGAGGTGACGGTGACCGACAGGACGTTTGAGAAGTCAGTGTCTGGTCGGCCCTCCTTAGAAGGAGCCCCTCCACAGGCTGCCTGAGCAGTGGTTCCACCAAAATAGGTGGAGAGACTGGTAAAGAGCTGAACTGGGGACGGGCTGGCCCTGGGGAGGAGGAACCCGAAGGGGTGGGTTCAGGGGGTTGGCTTCGGCCTGGGAGGTGTGAGCCAAGTAATGGCCAGGGTAGGCAGTGGAGCCAGCTTCTGCTCAGTCAAAATCAGCTGTTGCCACACAAGGTCCTCATAACGCTGGAATTTCTGCAGGAGCCTCTCCTCATTCGAGGAGGACAAGGATGATCTGTGGCGACGCTCTTTTAGAGTGCTTATGGCCTCTTCAGTCATTTGGCCGGCGGGTCCTAGACCGCAACTGAGCGGGCCAACTCAGTCACCGGGAGACACCGAGGGATTGGCGAAACCCGTGGGTCTGGAACCGAACCTTGATGGGACACCAGCGAGCTGGGTCTCCTCATCGGGAAACACTAGGACCAGAATCCGCTCAGGAGTTGTTTCCCCACGGCCGCACAGAGGGTCCATCGGGTCGAGAATAATCTCGACATCATCGCCACATCCTCGGTCGCTTGGCCAGACAGAAGGTCCGTGAAGCCTGCGGCCGAGGCGATCTTGACCAAGGTCGAGACCGCATGCTCCTGGGACTGAGACTCTCTCGGTCCCAAGAGAGTCTCGTTGAGGCGAAGACTAGCCATGTTCTTTGTCCCTCTTCTGAGGCGGGAGGTGAGAGCCACTTGGCTCACCGGTGGGGAGAACTGGCACAACTCCTAAAAAGAACCTGTGAAGGTGGAGCCCAGGTTGAGTGGAATAAAAGCTTCGTTTCTAAGCACAAGGCGGCTTCTTCCTGAACACATTCATGCGTCCAGCTGCAGCATGGAACCCGCGCCATGGAAACTGCCCACCTAGCCTCCTTGGACTTTACCGGAGGGTTCCTTTCTCCGGTCTCCCAACTTCAAGCATGCCAAGCGGTCGCCCAGGACATTGGGATGGAAGGCCAAGCAAAACTGCAGGATGAGGTGTCGTAGATGCCGTGAGATGAGAATCGGTCTGTGGCAGATCTTCTGGCTACAAGGACACCCGGTGAATCCTGGAAGATTTCTTCCATGATCGAAGGCGCAAAAGCGATCACTAACCGACGGGTTTATTTCCGTAAAACTGAGTTTCTGAAAGCCAGAGACCTCACAATGCGTGAGCACCGAGGAGGCAACGTGCATCTTCCAGCGGAAGGAAGATCTGGCGTCATGGGGCAGAGCCGAGGTATATACCACCCGGAGGGTAGGAGGAGCCAGCTTGAAGATTTCCGGTGATCCTTAAAGGGAAAGGACATGCCAAAGAGTGCTGATGAACAACATATCCACGCTCCTAGAATAACACTTTCCAAGAAAGGAAGCGTGGGTCACAAGTCACAGCTGGCTCAAAAGGAGCCAAAGTAAGCTTCTTTAACACAAAATTCAGACCTCAGGACAGGACTGCAGATAGGAGGCTTCAAGTGCAGAATGCCTCTCAAAAGCATATGGGCATACTCCAGCTGAGCAACCGTCGACTATCAATAGACACGAAAGCTGAGAATAGCAGCCAAGTGCACTTTAATAGAAGAGTATTGCTGACCTGCATCTGACAAGGGCAGCAAATACTTGAACCTGGCTTACTGGACACGTAAAGAGTCCAGCTGGTGAGAAGTGGGCCGTAGTGAACCACTTCCACTTCACAGGATAAGTGGCTCTGGTGGAAGGCTTTCTGGCAACCACCAAGAAATCGGCCACCTTTTGTGACACTCCGAGCTGGCAATGGCTATGTCTTCAGAAGCCATGCATGAAGGTGGGAGTGATTTGAGGTCTGTATGGACCAGCGTTTCCTGCTGCTGTGACAGAAAACCCTGGGATAATGCAGAGGTACTGGAGGTTCCACCACCAGCTGCTACAGTAAGGGGAACCGAATCTGATAGGGCTACAGTGGGATAATGAGTATCAGAGTGGCCCCTCCATTTGAAGCTTGATTACTCTCTGGATTAGACAGAAGGGAGGAAAGGCATACAGGAACTTCCTTTCCAAGACAAGGACAATGTCTCTCCCAGAATACTCTAGGCTCTTGGAGCAAGCGAGCAGAAAATACAGGTTACTCACCTGTAACAGGAGTTCTAGGAATGGTATATGTTGTTCATCCACACTCATTGGCAGTATCCTTGCCGCTTTAAATCTTGCCGGAAGGTCTTCAAGCTTGCTCCTCCCACCCACCCGGTGGTATAACTCCGGCTCCGCCCATGGCGTAGATCTGGCCGCTGGAAGCTCAGGTTGTAGCGTCGGGCCGAGAGGTCGGTGGGTAGTGTGGATGAACAACATATACCATTCCTAGAACTCCTGTTACAGGTGAGTAACCTGTATTTCTAGGGACATGGATATGTTGTTCATCCACACTCATTGGCAGACTCCTAGCAGTTCTCCGGGAGGAGGGAGGCAAGACGCACACCCCATATACTTACTTGGGAAAGAGAGACTGAGAACCGAGGCCCCAAAACCAGCATCCCGCGTGACTCAAGGTCGATGTGGTAGTGGGTAATGAAGGTGTTGCTGACTTCCAGGTAGCAGCCCTGCAGATTTCCTGGATAGGGACGTCCCTGGGAAGCAGCCACCGTTGCAGCAGTATGGCGGGTAGAATGAGCTCTTATCCCTCTGGGAGGCTCCATGCCCGCTAACTTATAGCAGAGATCTATGCAGGAGGTTACCCACCTGCTTATCGTCCGCTTGGCTGCAGGTCTGCCAGATGCGGCTTCCAGCGTGGGTGACAAACAGCTGGCGAACCTCTCCAATTTCAGCCGTGGCTCCTTATAATAAGCGTAGCGCCCTTCTAGGATCCAGAGTATGGAGCCTATATTCGCCTCCGAGGTGTGATTGGGGTAGAACACCGGCAGAGTCAACACCTGGTTAAGGTGAAACTCCGACACCACCTTCGGAAGGAATTTCGGGTGGGGGCGCAGGACAACCTTGTCCCTGTGGAAGACCAGGTAAGGAGACTCGATGGAAAGCGCTGGAGCTCTCCCATCCTTCTGGCTGACGTGATAGCCACCAAGAAGGCGGTCTTCCACGACAGGTGAGAGAAAGCACACCTGTGCATAGGTTCGAATGGCTTGCCCATGAGCTTTGCCAGTACCAGCAGTAGATCACGGAGGTGGGGGTTCCCGCACTGGAGGAAATGTGATCAAGGCCTTTGAAAGCATGACCACCTTCTCCTCGCCTGACTGCTTGCCCGCGCCCGTAAGCAGAGATGGCTGCCAGGTGCACCCCTTAGGTCGCCGACCTAAGCCCTTGACTAGAAAGGGACCATAAATAGTCCAAGATGCTTGCCAAGGAACAGGAGGAAGGGTCCAAGCCCTTGCCCTGACACCAAATGGAAAACCTTTTTCCATTTGAAGGCATAGCATTTTCTGGTCGACTCTACGGGACACCTCAACTACATTGAGGACCTCGTCGTGGAAAGACCCAAAGCCTGGAACTCTAGCCGCCAGGAACCAGGCCGTCAGGTGCAGGGATTGAAGGTCCGGATGGAACACCTTCCCTGATTGACTGAGAGCAGGTCCGGCGAGCTGGAAGCTGCCACTGAGTCCTGGAGCTGAGACTGAGGAGATCTGGGTACCAGAACTGGCGAGGCCAGTCTGGGGCTATCAGAATCACCTGCGCCTTGTCCCTCCTCGCCTTGAGAAGCACCTTGTGGATCAAGGGAAATGGGGGAAAGGCGTAAAGAGGCCCGGGGTCCATTGCCTCGAGGAAGGCATCCCCCTGCAGCGAGCCCTGCTGAGGGCGGGCATGGAACAGACTCAGCTTCGCGTTCTCCGTGGAGGCAAACAGGTCCACCTGAGGTGTGCCCCAAAGGGAGAACAGATGCTGTACTACCTCGGCAGGAGAGACCACTCGTGGGATGCAGCCCCTATCCGGCTCAGGGCATCGGCCGGGTGTTGGAGGCTCCTGCCACGTGAATGGCTAGGAGATCCGCCTCCAGGCTGCGCAGACGAGTGACCAAATGCGGAGAGCTTCCTTGCATAGAAGCATGGAGCCGCCCCTGGCGGTTTAGATAGTACATGGTCGCGGGTATTGTCCGCCTGGACTCGACCACTTGACCCCGGAGGAACGGAGCAAAGGCGGTGAGAGCTAGGCGGACCGCCTCGAGCTCCAGCAGGTTGATGTGGCATCGGACTCTGCGGGACCAGAGGCCATGAGCCCGGTGTTCCCCAGATGGGCACCCCAACCCATCAGAGAGGCATCGGTCGACAGAGAGACCGTCGGCTGGGAGCGGACGAACAGGATGCCCTCCTGCAATTGATCTGGAACGGTCCACCACTGGAGGCATTCCACATCCCTGTGTCACCGACACAAGCTGGTCCAAGGGATCGCAGCGCCAGCAGACCACTGGCTGGCCAGTCCCCACTGAAGGGGACGATGTTCCAGCGGCCCAACGGACCACGCTGGTACAAGCGCCATGAGACCCAGGAGGCGCAGGAAGTCCCGGGCAGGGCGCAAGTGCCCAACCAGAAATGATCGGGCAAAGGAGGAAAGAACCTCGGCCCTGTCCGCGGAGCCGCGCTCTGGCTCGAAGAGAGTCGAGCTGCGCCCGATGAATAAAATCACCTGCTTCGCTCGAGTTCCGACTTGGCCTCGTTGACAAGGAGGCCCAGTTGAGAGCAGACCTGGAGGGCCAGATCTCTGGACCACTCCGCCTCCTTCCTGGAGGGAGCTGCTATCAGCCAGTCGTCCAGGTAAGGGTACACCGGACCCTCGGCCGCATGAGAATGCTGTCACCACTGCCATGCATTTGGTGAAGACCCTGGGAGCTGGAGACAAGCCAAGGGCATGGCTTGAACTCGAAGAGATCCTTCCGCTCGAAGCGAAGGAATCTCTGGTGAGGCAGGGCCAGTGGGGAGGCGACGGCAAAACGTCCTGCAAGTCCAGAGAGCAGAACCACCGCAGCGTCTCCAAGGATGGTATTATCTGAGCCAGAGTGACCATCCTGAAGGTTCGAGACCTTAGGAACTTGTTTAGGTCGTGTAGGTGAGAATGGGCGCCAGCCCCGTCCGTTCGGAACCAGGAAGTACCTGGACACAAACCCTGGGTCTGAAGGAGGTCCAACCTCTTCTTACCACCTCCTTCTGGAGGAGGATAGTGATGTCGGCTCGCGAGCAGCCAGTGAGGCTGGGGATCCGAAGCCCCCGAGGGTGACGGCTCTGAAGGGTGGTGCCTGCTCGAATTCCAGAGGCAGGCCTCTTCCCACCACCTCCAAGACCCACCTGTCCGTGGTAACAGCGGACCAGGCGGAACGGAAGTGCGGGCCGTCCCTCAGGGGACCCAGGGAGTAGGTGGCGGGGATGGGGGCGACACCCCTCACCCGTCACTGGGCAGGCTTGGAGGAGGGACCGGCCGAGGACCTCCTGGGCCCTTTCCTCCCTGCCTCCTGTTAGAGGAAGCCGGCGGCTTGGGTTTGGGATGCCAAGGCCGAGCCTGCTGGCCCTGGCGGTTGCTGGGCCGGGCGCGCCGAGAGCAGAAGGACCGAAAGGGCTTAGGCTGTGGTTTGCGGCCTTTGTCCTTCTAGCGGAAGAGACCGAAGTCCAAGGTGGCATTGGACTTCCGATCCTCTGCAGGTGACCTTCCACCCCAGGGCCGAAGAGGTCAGTCCCCAAAAGGAACATCCGCCAACTTGTGCTGGGTATCCGAAGTAAAGGTGGATATCCTCAGCCAACCCGCGCCGACGCATAGCCACCGCGCCACCGATCTGGCACATGAGTCCCTACATCCAAAGCAGTCTGGAGCTGCTGTTTGGCCACTGCCCTGCCCTGGTCCCGCACCTGCTTAACCGTAGTCTGCAGATCGGCGGGAAGATGAGGATGACCTCATCCAGGGAGCCCAACAGGGCATGAGAAAAATGTGCCATGAGGGCGGCCGAACTGGCCTGGCCGAAGGCCGAGAGGGCTAGCGTAGACTTTTCGCCCGACATAGTCCAATTTCTTGGACTCCTTGTCAGGAGGTTTGTCCACATCCTGGCGTTGCGGCGGCGAGCGCTGTCGGTAACCAACCCTCAGCAGAGGGTGTTCCAAAAGCGACAAGGAACCGGTAGGGACCGCGACACTTCCTGGCCATCCTGGCCGGCGCAGGGCAGGAAGCAGGGCGCCCAAAGTTCCAGTGCTGGACCCACTATGGCCTCGGCCACGGAAGAGCCCTCCGTCGAGAATCCTCGGTCCAGAATCTCCGTGAGGGGATACACAGCCCGTTGGAAGCGGGTTCGAGCTCCATCCCGGTAGACTCGAGATGAGCCGAGCAGTCCTAGGAAGGACGACGGGCTATCGCCCATTGGCTGACCTCCTGAAGACTCCAAGTCCAGTCGCTTGGAGAAGAAGGAGGAATCATCTTCGGACTCGGAAGAGTCCTCGAAGACTGCTCTGGCCTGAGCCACCCTTCACCTGCCGAGGTCGGTCGGGAGTGAGGGTAACTGACAGCCGATGGGGTAAACCCTTAGCCGACCGAGAATCCTTGGTCGGGAGCCCCAATTGGTGGCTGTGGGCGGGAGGTTCCACCTGTCGGTGGAGCAGCTGGTTTGAGCGAACAACGGCCTGGGGCTATAGGCTCGGGCAAGTCGAGGGTTGTGTCGGCGTTCCGGTGACAGCCACTTAATGGCGGGAGGCGCCGGAGTCGGCTTATTCCAGCCAGGAGGAGCTGTTGCACACATAAGGTCCTCGTACCGTCGGCGTAATTTACGCGAAGCCTCCCCTCATCGAGGAGGAGGGGCCGAGGGCGCAGCGCCACGCCGCCACCCTGATGCCGGACCGAGACCGCCTATGACGGTGGGAACGGCTGGACCGCGAAGAGGTCCGGAGACCGAGACCGAGTCCCGAATTTCGGGTCGGTGCAGGAGGTGTCGGCCGAACCGACACTCCTTCGCTCGGAAGGTCCATCCGAGGGCTCCGGAACCGGAGGCACAGGCGAGCCCACGGGATCCTCAACTCCTCCCGGGAACCGAGAGGGGAATCTCGGCTGCTAAAGGCGACAGCCCGTCCAATGGGTCGAGAAAAATCTGACTTCATCAGTGGGAGTCTCGGTCAACTGACCTGACGGGACACCGTGAGGCCAGTGGCCGAAGCCGAGCGTCGACCGAACCGACGACGGCGGCCCGGGAGGGACCTTTCCCGCCTCCCAAGAGCGCCGACGGAGGGACTTACCCTGTCCCTCTTTTGGACCGAGAAAAGGTCCAGCAGGACGCAGGCCCTTCTCCTTTAGTGAGAGGGACAGACAAAGCTCCTAAAGGAAGCCGTGTAGGAAGAACCCAGAGAGAGCGGGATAAATGCAGCAGCCGAGGAAGATACGCCCGCGCCTCCTCGAGGGCCACCATCCGCCGAGCTGATCCGCCGAGCCCACGCCGCGGACACCGCCAACCGGCCTCCTTGACTTCACCGAGGGAACGCTCGGGACGGCCCAGTTGCAATCGGGCAGCACGGTCTTCGAGGACGAGGGCCGAGAAAGATGAGCACAGGTCGCAAGCCCGCGGGTCGCTGCTCAGGCCTAGCAGTAGACACACGTGAGTGTGGATCCGTCCGGACATCTTCTGCCCGCATGGGCATCTCCGAATCCGAGTCGATTATCCATCGCAGCGCGAGGGATCAAGACTGAAGTCTTTTGCAAAATATTATTTTTAAATCCGCAAACGGAGAAATAGGAACTAGTCACAAACGCAGAGCGTTATGAGGGAACCTGAGCTTCCAAGCCGTGAAGGAAGATCTACGCCATGGGGCGGAGCCGAGAGTTATACCACCGGGTGGGTGGGAGGAGCAAGCTTGAAGACCTTCGGCAAGATTTAAAGCGGCAAGGATACTGCCAATGAGTGTGGATGAACAACATATCCATGTCCCTAGAACTGGCAGTTTTGCATTGTGTGGGGATGCAAAGGTCCAACTTTGGATGACCTCCCTATCAAACAGGTCTTCTACAACCGAGGTCAACAGCTCCCACTCATGCATCTTGGACTGTGACTGGCTTAGTCTGTCAGCGAGAATGTTCTGGACCCCTGAAACAAGTACTGCTGAGCCTTCTAGACCGTGTTCCAGTACTCAGTACCAAATTCTCATTGCCTCCCAGCACGGGGATATGAATGAGTTCCTGCTTGCTTGCTGATGTAGTGCATCACACTTGCAGCTGTCTGTCTGTCTGAATTAACAGAGGACCCAGGAGAGGGGCTGGAAGGCCTGTAGCCCATACAGAACAGCTCTCATTTCTAGGATGTTTATGTGGTGGGTGCTCTCCACTTTTATCTATTTTCTGTGTGTCTGATGAGGCCCCAGATGTGCCCCCAGCCCACCCCTGAAGCATCTGCAGTGAGAATCTGATGAGGAGAGGGAATCGGAAAGGAAGCCCTTTCAACAAATGGTTGGGTTCTATCCACCACTGAAGTATCTTTCTTAAGAGAGGTTACTAGAACTTTCTGTTCTAGGTCATCTGTACGCTGGTCCCACTGGACTCTTGGTGTCCGCTGAGGGATCCTCATGTGCAGTCTGCCCACTGGTACTGTACTGTGGTGATGACTGCTGCCATCAGGTCCAGGAGTCTCAGAAATATCCTGGCTGTGACATACCTGCTGTTGTAAGCTATCAGGGCCTGTTCCATCAGGCGCTCTGCCCTCTCTTGTGGCAGGAAGGCTAAGCCTTGGGCTGTGTTCAGGTGTGCCTATGTACTGTAAGCTGGCAAGGGGTCAATACTGACTTTGTTACATCGATAGTAATCCTAGAGCATCCAACAGGTGTCTTGTGCGGTCTAGAGTGTGGAAAAGCGCTCTTGATTTGGGAAGACATATAGAGCTTCCTCAGTGAATGGCTGTGCCACAATTGCTAAATATTTGGTAAATACCCATGGCACACATGAGAAGTTAAAGGGCAATACCCTGAACAGGAAATATTCCCTGAAACAGGAATCTTAGGTATTTCCTGTGAGTGGTATACATCTTGATGTGCACGCAAGCATCTTGCATATCCAGGAGCAAATCCAGTCGCCTGTTTGCAACACTGGAAGCAGGCCTTGCAGTGTTATCACTCTGAACTTCTTGTATTCTATATAAAAAGTTCAGGTCCCTGTCCTACGTGTGGGTGTAACAGATAGACAGTGATTCAGTTTGTATAAGGTACAACACACTTGCTGCATGATTTTATTTCAAAAGGTTCCAAAATGAAAAACACAAGGAAATAAAATAAATAAAAGAGAATAAATCTTGACATAGCATTTGTCAGGATGCAACAGTTAGGATCACATAACATCGCTGAGATCCTTTTCTCATCTGTGCTTCAGACTGCTTTGAGGTCATGAAGACTGCATGTCCTTCCCTCTCTCATGCTTCAGGCAGACTGAAAATCCCAGCTCTGCTTGCAACTGTTTTAAGGCTGTTTGCAACCAGCTCCGGGCAGTCTGGAAAAACAAGGCTGTTTCTTTTAATTTATACTAAATATGACATTCTCAGATCCCAAACCACTATGTAGTACATAACATTTTCAATGTACTCAGGCAATCAAACATATTTTGTACTATATGTGCTGCCTAACAGTGCAGCACAAAATGGCTAGTTTAAAATGTGCAAATATTTAACAATGGGTATCTGTTTTATACTGTCAAATGAAACTGTGTTAGCTAGCTATCACATTGTTTGGTCACTTTCAGCCATGCTGGATGCATTTTAGAAGGACTTGAAAACAGAGTGAAAAAAAAAGGAGGGGGTTCTGTAGGTGGCCATCCTAACAGAACAGGGAGAGGATATCAGAGTATAGTCAGAATGCTGTTGCAATAGGCTTTGGAAAATGAAATTAGAATAGAGTCCCTCTAATTCCAGGGTAGCACAACCAGCCCTACCACGGTCCCTGAGATCCAGAATGGGTCTGAAGTACCAAGAATAGAATCCCGTGTTCGTTTGGTCCACAGGGGACAGGTTCTATGGCCCTCTTTGCAGCAGGGTGTGAATTTCTTCCAGGAGCAATGGGATGTGATCTGGATGGTAATGGAATGCACTGGTGGATGGTCTGGAGGTAGTTCCAGAAACACTACAGCATGGCCTTGTGCTATTATCTGCAGGACACAAGCTTCTGAAGTTACCTTTTTCCACTGGTCCATGTGGAAAGAAAGGTGAACCCCTACGAACACTCCTGGAGGTATAAGTGGTGGGGGTTGTAGAAGGAATCAGGCAGAGCTGGTTGTTGTGGCTGCTGCTGCAGTGCCTCTTCTAGAGGCTTTCAAGTGGGCACCTGGGATGGAGCCTAGCAGGGGCAAGGCTGCTGCTGCTGCTGCTCTCCTTTGCCTTCCTGTCTTGTTGTGGACTGATGTCTGGTTGTGGCCAGACAAAGGGTACCCTCTGTCTTGTCCTTGTCAGAGTACGATAGAGGAATGTACCAAATTCAGGTTTCTCCCTGAGACCTGTATATTGGAAAGAATGTCTTGCACATTTGCTCAAAACAGTTTATAACCCCAAGGGTGCACTGAGGATGGACTGCTGTGCACCATTAGCACAGCCACCACTCTGAACCAGGAGTGCCTTCTGAGGTAAACAGCAGAGCCAGCTGCCCTGACAGAGGCATCAGAGGTATCATAGGTGGAGCGTGGAGATTTATCTATGTTGGCACCTGCCACAGGGCATTCAGTTTCTACTGTTTAGCAGTACATTCTGCGAGGGCCTGGGCAGCTGCCTTGGCCTTCCTCCAAAGAGTATTTTGGTACTTTACCATATGAACTTGGTCATTTGCAATCCTGAGTCCCTAGAGGCCTTGAAGCAAAGTTCTTTTGCCCAGACTACAAGCCTCCTGGACTCCTTGCCAGGAGGAAGGGAACTAAGGTGCTTGGAACATTAGACCTGTTACGGGCCACATTGATGACCACAGAGTCTGCCTCGGGCTGGCTTGCAAAAAGGGCTTACCTGAGGGGCCTGGTACATCTTATCTGCCTTTCTTGTGATGGCAGGTATCATATTAGGCCTGTGCCAGACAGCAAAGGTGGCATCCTCTAGGGCTGGCAGAAGGGGAGGAATAACTATGGGTGGAGTATCAGGCAGTTCTAGGAAGTCTACTAAGTTCTTCTTGGTAAAGTTCTACTCCTCTGTGTCAAACCCCATTGCAGATTGAAGTTCCTGCATCATTGTAATAAAAGGAGGGGTCTTGAGGAGACCAGGGGTGTAGACAACCGAGCCTTCACTCCCAGTAGAGACTGTGGAACTGGTTCTGTTATAGGGTTCCACAAATTCCTCCTTCTTCCTCCTCCTCCTCTTCCAGAATATGCTCTGGGTTATATTCCTGGTCCTCATCGACATGGTATGGAGGGACGCAACGTGGAGCTGTGGAAGCCGTCAACAGCCTGGAAGGTGACCAACACGTCATCTTAGCAGGCATCATCGCTGGGGTTTGTTGTGTGTACCCTAGACGATGGAAAGTTCAATGGAGGAGGAGATACTAGGCATTTGAGAATGTCTGTGAAGGACGAGAGAACCACCTAAACATCAGTGCCCATGTGATCAATGGGAACACCTGAAGAGGTCGACGGGGAGGCAAGGGCCCTACTGCCGATGGCAACACACAAGCTGTAATAGGTCTATAGGTTCTAGGAGCCAACTCAGCCGTGTTGACTGTCTGGGCAAAGGGATGTGTCACCGAGTGGTCAACAGTCCAGAAGAAAAAATTACTCACCTTAGTAATGCTGTTTCTTCTAATGGAGTCTTGCTATATTCTGACATATGCAGTGAGTCCCAACCTTGAACTGCCCGGAGGTGAAAGAGTTAACTTTCCAAGCCAGGCATGGAGCTGAGCTCGAGCTCGGTTGAGACTCTGTCTGTTGTTCTTCAAACTCAAACCGTCAGATCTTTATGAGCTAAACTCACTAAGGTCCTGTGTGGAAGCTGTAAACCTACACTAGCCAACTGGCTACTAAACATAAAACACATTTTTGGTCCCAAAACAAAGACTCAAGTCAGGAGACCCAAAATGAAAAACACAACACCAACCCACCCCAGAAAGAAGGGGTGAAAACAAAAGGTGGGCACCTACTAAGTGCCAAACTGCACTGCCCACCCACATCCCAAAAACAGAGGTTCTGAGAGGGCAGGCGGGAGGTCAGAATATAGCAAGACTCCATTAGAAGAAACAACATTATTAAGGTGAGTAATTTTTCTTCAAACAACATGAAGTCTTGCTATATTCTGACATATGCAGACTACAAAGCAGTACCTCCATGGAGGAGGGACAGAACCTACTTAGGAAATAGGCTCTGAAGCACAGCTGTGCCAAACCGAGCATCACGCCTAGCCTGGATGTCCAGGGAGTAATGCTTGGTAAAGTGTGAACTGTTTTCCAGGTAGCTGCTTGACATATCTCTAGAATAGGGATGTCCTGGCAGCAGCCAAGGAAGCAGCTGTACCTCTGGTAGAGTGAGCCCTCAGGCCTGAGGGAGGAACCTTACCCAGTTTTTCATAGCAAAATTAGATACAAGAGACAATCCACCTGGCAATGGATCTTTTAGTGGCAGGTTTCCTTTACCAACCTCACCATAAGTGAGGAACAGTTGGAGGGAGTCAAACCTGTGACCCTTGGTACGCCTATATAGTAACTAAGGGCTCTTTTCACATCTAAACTGTGCAGCCTCCTCTCGCCAGAAGAGGAATGGTCAGTGAAGTACACTGGAAGAGACACAGATTGATTAAGGTGGAAATCTGAAACCACCTTAGGCAAGAACTTCCTGTTAGTCCTGAGGACCACCTTATCTCTATGAAAGGAGATAAAATCTGGCTCCACTGACAAAGCTTGTAATTCACTTATGCGTCTGGCAGAAGTGATGGCTACCAGAAACACAGTCTCTCAAGTGAAGTACTTACGCCTGCTGAAGATAAAGGCTCAAAAGGGGATTGCATAAGCTCAGCAATGCAAACATTGAGGTCCCAGGCAGGCAGGGTCCCTGAATGGAGGGCTGGTGTGAAGCAATCCCTTGAAAAACTTGGAGAATACAGGGTGAGCTGAAAGAGAAGAGGGCTTACCTGCTGAGATAAAAGCAGACACAGCTGCCAGATGCACTTTCAGTGTAGCTGGTCTCAGCCCCAAGCTATTTAAGTGGACCATATAATCAAGGACTGTGGGCAGATCAGCAGATTCTGGGGAAATATGCTTCCCAGAGCACCATATGGAAAATCTTTTCCATTTTGAATTATAAGTAGCCCTGATGGAAGGTTTTCTAGAAGCCTTCAGGAGATCCATTACACCTTGGGAGAGGTGTAAATTAGCAACTCTAACTCTTCAAGAGCCAGCTGAGAAATCCTGCTGAGAGCATCCGCTAGGACATTGTCCTTTCCTGGAAGGTGAATTGCTATGAGTGAAGTGTTCAGGAATAGGCCAGAGACCACAACTGCATTGCCTCGTGCACAAGGTCAAGACTGAGTGCCCCCTGCTTGCTGCTGATGTACCACATTGTTGTGGTATTGTCTGTTCTGACTTGTACCACTTTGTTCTGGACAGAAGCAGAAAACGCTTGAAGTGCTAAAAGACAGCTCTGAGTTCCAGCAAATTGATGTGGAGCAGAGATTCTGGGGACCACACTCCTGAGTGAGAGATCGCCTATATGGGCTCCCCACCCCAGGAGGGAAGCATCCGTAGTGAGGGTCAAAGTGTGAGAAAGGGGAATGAAGGGGAACCCCAGTCTTAAATTGCTCTGATCCTGCCACCACAGGAGGGCCTGGATCAGGGTTCGGGTCACTGGGACCAACTTGGAAAGGGGGTCTCTTCTCTGAGACCAATAGGCTCTCAAGTGAAACTGAATGTCTCTCATCTGAAATCTTGCTCCCTGCACTACAGCTGTGGATGCAGCCATGCCCCAGGAGCTGCAAAATGTCTTGCTGGTCGAGACCGCAGAGTGAAGGAGGAGGCCAGAGCCACCAAGTTCCTTACCCTTTCTAAGGGAAGAAAAGCTCTGGCCAGATTTATGTCCATTCTGCACCTATGAAGGTGAGTACCTGAACTGGTTCCAGAACCGACTTTGGTATATTTAGCAGGAAGTCCAGGAGGTGAGAAGCTGCTGGGTGACTTGCAGGTGAGATTTTACCTGTTCTGGGGACTGGCCTACAATGAGCCAGTCATCCAGATAGGGAAAAACAGCAATCCTTTGCCTCCTTAAGTGAGCCACTGCTACTGCCAGACATTCTGTGAATACCCTTGGGGCAGAGGTAAGGCCGAAGGGCATTGCTCAGAACTGGTAGTGACCTGAGGGCAGTTCGAATCTGAGGTAAATTCGGTGGGAGCTTCTGATTAGGACGTGAAAATAGGCATCCTTGAGGTCCAGGGAAGCTAGCCAGTCCCCTGGCCTTAGAGAGGGTAAAATCATTGCCAGAGTTACCATTCTGAACTTTGGTTTCAAAAGATGCTTGTTCAGATATCTGAGGTCAAAAATGGGACGCCATTCTCCTGTCTTTTTTGGGGTAAGGAAGTATCTGGAGTACAGACCCTTGCCCTGGTGTAGGGGAGGAACCCTTTCTACCGCTCTGAGAGCTAACAGGGTTGAGACCTCTGCTTCTAGAGTAAAGGTCTCTAAAGAGCTTGCAGGTGGAAAAGACCTGATTCTCATCTTTGGGAACTTTTGAAGCTGAGAACTAGACCCTGGCTTACTACTTCCAGAACCCACTTGTCTGAAGTTAAAGACACCCAGTTCTGACTGAAGTAAGCCAACCTGCCCCTACTGGTAAAGGAGACTGGCCCTGGGCACCCCATCAGGGTGCCTGCTTGGCAGGTGCCTTAGGCTGAGGGGTGGGGCAGGTCCGCCCGCACCCCGCCTGCCTCTGCTCTCTGAAGAACCCCTCTGGAGCATAAGCAGAGGAGGCCTGGTTTGCAAAAGGCTCGTGGAAAGGCCTACCCTCACTCCCCTGGGGTGTGCCTCTGAGGAGTGGCTTGCCGCCTTGGCTTGGGCACTTTTAAAGGTAGTCCTATATTCATCCATCTTCTTATATAATTCTCTGTCTGCTCCCAAACAGAGAATTTCCCAGCACAGGAAAATCCATAGCCTTAGTCTGGGTATCCTGTGACAAGCTAGTACACCTGAGCCAGGCCAACCTACTAAAAGCTGGCTACATGGCCATGACTCTAGAGGAAACATCATTAAACTACAGCAGCATGAAACTGCACTTAGAAGCCTCAATGTCATACGGCAGCCACCTGCTCCAGCTCACTAGCAAGCTGGCCAGGGCTTGTTTGGCTAAATCCATAACAGTATCCCATCTAGATTGCTGATACCTTGCTACATAAGCCATATAATTTGCTTGCCTGAGTCCCAAGGACACTGCCATGTACTGTTTTTTTGCCATGGCATCAATCTTCCTGGAATCCTTGTCAGGAGGATGTGAAGCCAGGGAATATTAGTTTTATCACAGGCTGCAGCCTGAACTACCCCAACATGACTGCATTGCTGAGAAAGGAATTCTGTATCAGGGATCTGACAGTGTGTACCTCCTGTCCATCTTTTTATCTACAGGAGGCACAGAATTAGGAGTTTTAAGATTTTTATTGTTTGTTTCTAAATGACTTATGCAAGGAATAGACAATCTCCTAGACTCTGGTATATCCATCATTTCTACAAAATCAGGCTCCTCTTGCTTATCCACAGCTTCCTCCAAAGGAAGCTGGAGGGTTTCAGCAACTTTTTTGTAAAACATAAAATGAGAGGGGGACTCAGAAAGCATGGGGGGAGATTCTAAAGGTCTGTCTGGGGAGACGTCCGGTTCAATGGGCACACCCAGACCCCTCTAAGTCACATTCATACTGTTCATAATCATCCTCCCCCTCCTCTGGTTCATAAAACTCCTCAACATCGTATTCCTGAACCGACCGAACCGACCTTTTACCAGATAGTGGCGGTTCGGACGGAACCGGAGAAAGTGACTGGACAATCTGAATAGCTCTTGCTATCTCTGCAGCAGTTGAAGTAAGAATTTTGGGCTCCAAACCTGCTGACTTTCTTGTTCTCTTTACTGGAACTGGTTCATCCGAGCCAGCTTTTCGTTTGCCCGAGGAAGTCTCGCCCTGGTCAGAGGGCACTCCCTCGGGTCAGCGGACTTTTGGCTCTCTCGCTCCCTGAGCCTCCCAATCTCTTTTACAGGGTGGCTGCAGGGAAATTTTCAAATCTGGCAGTCTGACTGGAGGTGGTCAAACCCCAGACAATAAACACATGTGGGTGTGGGTCAGCTTGGCAAAGACTTCCCCACAGACATCACAGTGTTGAAACCCAGTGGGCCCGGTTTTTCTTTTGGGTTTCTCAGACATAATGCCAGCCTAACCAGAAAAACTTGCCCTTTAAACGGCAGTGCCAGGCAAGACACCCTTATCGGTTCCTAACCATGTCACGGGTATTGGAAAAAACTGTAATGAAATCTGTTTTTTTTAGAACCGATAAGAAAGGGCAGCAGGACACAGAGGGTGGTGGTAAATGGCTGTCACTCCACAGAGGGAAGAGTGACCAGTGGGGTACCACAGGGATCAGTGCTGGGACCGGTACTATTCAATATCTTCATCAGTGACATTGCGCAGGACCTAGAAGGCAGAATTTCACTGTTCGATGATGACACAAAGCTCTGTAACAGAGTAGACACACCAGAGGGCGTAGACAGAATGAGAAGGGACCTGCAGAAACTTGAAGAATGGTCAGGGGTTTGGCAGTTGAAATTCAATGCAAGGAAGTGCAAGATAATGCATATGGGGCACAAAAACCCTGGCACAATATATCAGTTGGGGGGTGAGGATATAGCATGCACCAAGCAGGAAAGGGATCTTGGAGTTATCATCTCTGATGACCTCAAGGCAGGGAAACAGTGTGACAAGGCAGCAGGTAAAGCAAATAGGATGCTGGGATGCATAGGCAGGGGCATCACCAGCAGGAAAAGGGAGGTCATAATTCCAATATACAAGACACTAGTGAGGCCGCACCTGGAGTACACTGTGCAGTTCTGGAGACCTTACCTATGTAAGGACATAGACAGGGTAGAGAAGGTTCAGAGGAGGGCAACAAAGATGGTGCATGGATTGCATCACAAGTCCTATGAGGACAGGTTGAAGGAACTGAACATGTACTCCCTGGAGGAGAGGAGGGAGAGGGGATATGATAGAGACATACAAGTATCTTACAGGGAGGAACAGGGTGCAGGAATGCACTATTTTTAAGCTTAAAAGATGTTCCAGGACTAGAGGGCATGGGATGAAGTTGAGGGAGGACGATTCAGAGGAAACGTGAGGAAGAATTTCTTCACAGAATGGGTGGTGGACAAGTGGAATACCCTGCCAGAGGAAGTGGTGGGGCTGAAACAATCACGGATTTAAGAATGCATGGGATAGACATAAAGGAATTCTGGAGGTCAGGGTAAGGGCAACAGACTTCCTGGAAAACATAAACTGAACTTACAAACTTAAATGGCAGACTGGGTGGGCCATAGGCCCTTATCTGCCGACACTGTCTATGTATCTATGTAACTGGAACCGCACTCTAAAATCTCAAATTTAAAACTTTAAGTTTTAACTTAAAGCTGATCGGTTCAAACCGAACCGATAAAACGTATGTTCCACATCATCAAGAATTAAAATATGAATTACTTACGATACCACAGACAGAGCTTGAACCGATCGGTTTTAGGTTAAAATAAAACTATTCTCGGTTGAATCAACCCAGAAAACACTGTTTAAACCAGAAATGAACCGAGCAGTAGGAGAAATCTCCGGCGACTGTTCAGTGAGGCGGAGTAAAGAATCTGACAGTTCAGGTTTGAAACTACACAGACAGAGCTTCTCTTTAGAGCTCGTGCTCTAAGTTCCATTCATGGAATGGAGTTAACTCTTTCACCTCGGAGCAGTTTTAATGGTGGGACAAACTGCAATTGTCATAACATAGCAAGACTTCATGTTGTTTGAAGAACAGGTTACTCACCTGTACCAGTAGTTCTAGGAGTGGTATATGTTGTTCATCCACACTCTTTGGCATGTCCCTTTCCCTTTAAATCTACGCGGAAAGTCTTCAGCTGGCTCCTCCCACCCACCCGGTGGTAAATACCTCGCCCGCCCCATGACGCTAGATCTTAGCCTGCTGGAAGCAAGGTGATGCCCAAAGCCAGGGGGGTCGGGGTGCGCAGGGAAGAACAAACATATACCACTCCTAGAACTACTGTTACAGGTGAGTAACCTGTTCTAGGAGCGTGATATGTTGTTCATCCACACTCTTGGCAGACTTCTAGCAGTTCTCTGGGAGGAGGGAAGCAAGGCGCACATCCCCACTTAGGAAACAGAGATTGGAGAACTGAGGCCCCCAAACCAGCATCCTGGCATGACTCAAGGTCGATCTGGTAGTGGGAAATAAAGGTGTTTGCTGACTTCCAGGTAGCAGCCCGACAGATCTCCTGGATAGGGATGTCCTTGGAAGCTTCCACCGATGCAGCAGTATGGCAGGTAGAATGAGTTCTTAACCCTCTGGGAGGCTCCTTGCCCGCCAACTCATAGCACAGACCTATGCATGATGTGATCCATCTTGCAATGGTCCATTTGGCTGCAGGTCTGCCAGAAGCGGCTTCAGCGTAGGTGACAAACAGCTGGCGAACCTCTCCACGAATTTCCGCCATTCTTTCCTTGTATTAGGAGAGAGCACTGCCCCAGGTCCAGAGTATGAGCCTGTACTGCATCCGGTGTAGTTAGGGTAGTATACTGGCAAAGTCAACACCTGATTAAGGTGAAACTCTGAGACCACCTTCAGAAGGAATTTCAGGTGAGGGCACAGGACAACTTTGTCCCTGTGAAAGACCAGATAAGAGGAATCCACAGAAAGCACCTGAGCTCCCTGTCCTTCTGGCTCACGGATAGCCACCAGGAAGGCCCATCTTCCACAACAAGTGTGACAGCTCACACTTGTGCACAGAATTCGAATAGCATGCCCATGAGCTTTGTCAAAACCAGCAAGAGATCACGGAGGTGAGGTTTACGCACACCACAGGGGATATGTGATCCAGGCCTTGAAGAAGCGCTCGACCACTGTCACCTGTGCTAATGTCAGCTAACCGCCCGCTACCGTAAGGAAATGGCTGCCAGGTGCACCCTAAGGGTCGATGACTGCAGACCCCCTTTGGAAAGAGACCAAAGGTAGTCTAGAATGTTAGCCACAGAACAGCATAAGGGGTCCAGACCCTTACCCTGACACCAAATGAAAAACCTTTTCTGTTTGAAGGCATGACATTTCCTGGTCGATTCCTTTCGGGATGCCTCCACCATGGTGTAGACATCTTCGGAAAGATCCAAAGCCTGGAACTCTAGCCGCTCAGGTACCAGGCTGTAAGGTGCAGGTATTGAAGGTCCGGATGGAAGACCTTCCCCTGGTTCAGAGAGATCAGATCCGGGCGTGTACAAAGCTGCTCCAGGGGCCTGCAGCTGAGGCTGAGGAGAACTGGATACCAGAACTGGCGCGGCCAGTCTGGGGCTGCCAGAATCACCTTTGCCTTGTCCCTCCTCACTTTGAGTAACACCTTGTGGATCAAGGGAAATGGAGGGAAGGCGTAGAGGAGGCCTGGGGTCTACGGCCTCGAGAAGGCATCCCCCTGCAGCAAGCCCTGCTGAGGGGGGCAGGCATGATACAGTCTCAGCTTGGTGTTTTCCCTGGAGGCAAACAGGTCCACCACCGGTTTGTCCCAACAGGAGAACAGGCTGTGAGCTACCTCTGGATGAAGAGACCACTCATGGGATGTCTGGCCTATATGGCTGAGAGCGTCTGCCAGCTGGTTCGAGGCTCCTGCCACATAGATGGCTAGGAGATCCGCCTCCAACCAGCTTATGAGGGTCTGAATGCGGAGCGCCTCCTTGCACAGCAGACGGGAGTGCGTGCCAACCTGTTTGTTGAGGTAGTACATGGTCGTGGTATTGTCCGTCTGGACTTGAACCACTTGACCCCGGAGCTGAGGAGCGAAAGCTGACAGTGAAAGTCTGACTGCTCTGAGTTCCAACAGGTTGATGTGGCATCAGGACTCCTCGGGTGTCCAGAACCCATGGACCCTGTTGTCCCCCATGTGGGCTCCCCAGCCCATGAGAGAAGCATCGGTTGTAAGGACAACCGTCAGCTTGGGGAGGACAAACGGGATCCCTTCCTGCAACCGGTCTGGGGCGGTCCACCACTGGAGAGCATCCCACATCTTCTGGGTTACAGTCATCAGCTGGTCGAAATGACCATGGTGCTGAGTCCACTGGGTGGCCAGCTCCCATTGGAGAGGGCGCATGTGCAACCGGGCCCAACGGACCACTGAGGTGCATGCTGCCATGTAATCCAGAAGGCGCAGAAAGTCCTGGGCAGGGCGCAAGTGCCCAATGAGAAATGACTGGGCAAAGGAGGACAGAACCTCCACTCTGTCCGCCGGGAGCTGAGCTCTGGCTTAACAAGAGTCAAGCTCTGCCCGATGAAGCCCATCACCTGAGAAAGCACGAGTTCCGACTTGGCCTCACTGATCAGGAGGCCTAGATGGGAGCAGGTCAGGAGGGCCAGATCCCTGGACCGCTCCACCTCCTGTTGGGTGGAGCCTGCTAGGAGCCAATTGTTGAGGTAAGGATATATTCCGACTCCTGATGCCGTAGATGGGCCGCCACCACCACTGCGATGCATTTGGTGAAGACCCGAGGGGCGATGACTGGCTGAACGCATGGCTCGAACTGTACAGGGTCCCTTCGACCCTGAAGTGGAGGAACTGCTGATGGGATGGACGGATTGGGACATGAAAGAATGCATCCTGAAGATCCAGTGAACAGAACCACATGTGTCGCTCCAAGGATGGTATGATCTGGGACAGAGTGACCATCCGAAGGTGCGAACCTGAGATATTGATTCGGTCATGGAGATCTAGAATGGAGCCAGCCCCCGCTCCACTTGGGCACCAGGAAGTACCTGGAGATGAAGCCTGGGTCTGCAGACGGATCCACCATGAGGGCTACTGCCTCCTGAGGAGGAGTTGAGCAATATCGTCTCAAAGAGCCGACTGGGTGCAAGCGGAAATCAGTTTTTCCGGAAGGGTGCGAGCTCGGCTGGGAGGGTACTGCTCGAATTCTAGAGGCAGTCCCTGACCGACCACTTCAAGAACCCACCTGTCCGAAGTGACAGCGGACCAGGCAGAAAGGAAGTGACGGAGCCGGCCCCCCCATGGGAAGACCCAGAGCTGGAGTGATGGGAAAAGGGGTGGCCATCCCCATCCAGTCACTGAGCAGGCTTGGAGGAGGAGGAGGCTCCAGGACCTGAGCCTTGGCCTCCTTTGTGGGCCTGTAGGGGTCCAGGCTTGGGCCGGGGGTGCCAAGCTTGAGCCTGCTGCTGATGCTGCTGCTACTACCCTCCTTGGTAGGCGGACTGCTGATCCACAGGGGTAGAGTGCTGAAAAGGCTTCTTCTTTTTCTTCTGCTGGTTCTTGCTCGAAGAACTCTTAGCATTAGTGGCGTCCAAGGTGGCATTGGACTGTTCAATGCACTGTAGGTGACCGGCCACTCCTGGGCCGAATAGGTCGGTCCCAAGGAAAGGCACATCAGCTAACTTGTGATGGGTATCCGCTGGGAAGGAGGAGAGCCTCAGCCAAGCCCTGCGGTGAGAGACAACTGCGGCGGCCATCGAGCGGGCACAAGAATCCCCAATGTCCAGGGCCGTCTGGAGCTGCTGTTTGGCAATAGCATGGCCCTGATCCCTGACCTGTTTGACCATAGTCTGCATGTCCATGGAAAAATGTGGGAGGGCCTCATCTAATGACCCTAGAAGGGCATGAGAGAAGTGTGCCATGATGACGGCTGAACTTGCCTGACGAAGGCCCAAGGAAGAGGCAGCATAGACCTTCCTCGCCGAATGGTCCAAATTCTTGGACTCTTTGTCGGGAGGTCAGTCAGTGTCGGCAGAACTGCCAGTATGCCTGAACACAGAGGCGGTCACCACGCTCTTGGCAGAAGGGTACTCTGTGAAACCCGCAGGGGACCCCAAAGGAACCACATACTTGCGGGCAGACGGTGCTGGACATGAGGCAGGATGCTGCCACAGTTGGGTGCTGGGCCAACAATGGCCGTGCCACAGGAAAGGCCTCTCATCAGGGTATCCTCTCTTGAGGATGTCCGTGAGTGGGTACTCTACTTTTTCTGGATGGGTTCCAGGGACATCACTGCAGAATCAGAGATCAGGTGAAGAATCCCTTGGAAGGAGGAAGGGCCTTCCTACATTCCTGTGCCAACGGATGACTCATCATCCCCCAGATAACAGTGGAGCCTGGTGACATCCGAGTCCGAAGAGTTGGGGTACAGCGGCCTACCGCCCAAACTACCCTCGACCCGGCGAGGGTGGTCTGGGGTGACGGTGACCGACAGACGTTTGAGAAGTCCAGTGTCTGGTCGGCCCTCCTTAGAAGGAGCCCCTCCCACAGGCTGCCTGAGCAGTGGTTCCACCAAAATAGGTGGAGAGACTGGTAAAGGCTGAACTGGGGGACGGGCTGGCCCCATGGGAGGAGGAACCGAAGGGGTCGGTTCCGAGGGGGTTGGCTTCGGCCTGGGAGGTGTGAGCCAAGTAATGGCCAGGGTAGGCAGTGGAGCCAGCTTCTGCTCAGTCAAAATCAGCTGTTGCCACACAAGGTCCTCGCAACGCTGGAATTTCTGCCGGAGCCTCTCCTCATTCGAGGAGGACAAGGATGATCTGTGGCGACGCCTCTTTTTAGAGTGCTTATGGCTCTTCTTCAGTCATTTGGCCGAAGGGGTCCTAGACCGCAACTGAGCGGGCCAACTCAGTCACTCGGGAGACACCGGAGGGATTGGCGAAACCCGTGGGTCTGGAACCGGAACCTTGATGGGACACCAGCGAGCTGGGTCTCCTCATCGGGGAACACTAGGACCAGAATCCGTTCCAAGGAGTTGTCGGCCACGGCCGGCGACAGAGGGTCCATCGGGTCGAGAATAATCTCGACATCATCGGCCACATCCTCGGTCGTTTGGCCAGACAGAAGGTCCGTGAAGCCTGCGGCCGAGGAAGCGATCTTGACCAAGGTCGAGACCGCATGCTCCTGGGACTGAGACCTCTCTCGGTCCCAAGAGAGTCTCCGTTGAGACGAAGACTAGCCATGTTCTTTGTCCCTCTTCTGAGAGCGGGAGGAGTGAGAGCCCGCAGGCGCCTCACCCCGGGTGGGGAGAGACTGGCACAACTCCTTACAAGAACCTGTGAAGGTGGAGCCCAGGTTGAGTGGAATAAAAAAGCTTCGATTTTCCTAAGCACAGGCGGCTTCTTCCTTGAACACATTCATGCGTTCCAGCTGCACGACGGAACCCGCGGCCATGGAAACTGCCCACCTAGCCTCCTTGGACTTTACCGGAGGGTTCCTTTTCTCCGGTCTCCCCAACTTCAAGCATGCCAAGCGGTCGTCCAGGACATTGGGATGGAAGGCCAAGCAAAAACTGCAGGATGAGGTGTCGTAGATGCACGTGAGATGAGAATCGGTGCGCGAGATCTTCTGGCTGCAAGGACACCGGTGAAATCCTGGAGAAGATTTCTCTTCCATGATCGAAGACGCAAAAGCGCGATCACTAACTCGAACGGGTTTTAATTTCCGTAAAACTGAGTTTCTGAAAGCCAGAGACCTCACAATCGCGTGAGCACGAGGAGGCAACGCGCATCTTCCAGCGGAAGGAAGATCTGGGCCATGGGGCAGAGCCGAGGTATATACCACCCGGAGGGTAGGAGGAGCCAGCTTGAAGATTTCCGGTGATCCTTAAAGGGGAAAGGGACATGCCAAAGAGTGCTGATGAACAACATATCCACGCTCCTAGAAATAACACTTTCCAAGAAAGGAAGCGTGGGTCACAAGTCACAGCTGGCTCAAAAGGAGCCAAAGTAAGCTTCTTTAACACAAAATTCAGACCTCAGGACAGGACTGCAGATAGGAGGCTTCAAGTGCAGAATGCCTCTCAAAAACGTATGGGCCATCTCCAGCTGAGCAACCGTACGACTATCAATAGACACAACGAAAGCTGAAATAGCAGCCAAGTGCACTTTAATAGAAGAGTATTGCTGACCTGCATCTGACAAGGGCAGCAAATACTTCTGAACCTGGCTTACTGGACACGTAAAAGAGTCCAGCTGGTGAGAAGTGGCCCGTAAAGTGAACCACTTCCACTTCACAGGATAAGTGGCTCTGGTGGAAGGCTTTCTGGCAACCACCAAGAAATCGGCCACCTTTGTGACACCTGGAGCTGGCAATGGCTATGTCTTCAAGCCATGCATGAAGGTGGGAGTGATTTGAGGTTCGTATGGACCAGCGCTTCCTGCTGCTGTGACAGAAAACCCTGGGATAATGCAGAGGTACTGAGGTTCCACCACCAGCTGCTACAGTAAGGGAACCGAATCTGATAGGGCTACAGTGGGATAATGAGTATCAGAGTGGCCCCTCCATTTGAAGCTTGATTACCTCTGGATTAGACAGAAGGGAGGAAAGGCACACAGAACTTCCCTTTCCAAGACAAGGACAATGTCTCTCGACAGAATACTCTAGGCTCTTGGAGCAAGCGAGCAGAAAAATACAGGTTACTCACCTGTAACAGGAGTTCTAGGAATGGTATATGTTGTTCATCCACACTCATTGGCAGTATCCTTGCCGCTTTAAATCTTGCCGGAAGGTCTTCAAGCTTGCTCCTCCCACCCACCCGGGTGGTATAACTCTCGGCTCCGCCCCATGACGCCAGATCTGGCCCGCTGGAAGCTCAGGTCAGCGTCGGGGCCGGGAGGTCGAGGAATGGGATGAACAACATATACCATTCCTAGAACTCCTGTTACAGGTGGAGTAACCTGTATTTCTAGGGACATGGATATGTTGTTCATCCACACTCATTGGCAGACTCCTAGCAGTTCTCCGGGAGGAGGAGGCAAGACGACACCCCACATACTGCTACTTGGGAAAGAGACTGGAGAACCGAGGCCCCAAAACCAGCATCCCGCGTGACTCAAGGTCGATGTGGTAGTGGGTAATGAAGGTGTTGCTGACTTCCAGGTAGCAGCCCTGCAGATTTCCTGGATAGGGACGTCCCTGAAGCAGCCACCATTGCAGTATGGCGGGTAGAATGAGCTCTTATCCCTCTGGGAGGCTCCATGCCCGCTAACTTATAGCAGAGATCTATGCAGGAGGTTACCCACCTGCTTATCGTCCGCTTGGCTGCAGGTCTGCCAGATGCGGCTTCAGCGTAGGTGACAAACAGCTGGCGAACCTCTCCCCGAATTTCAGCCGTGGGCTCCTTATAATAAGCGAGCGCCCTTCTAGGATCCAGAGTATGGAGCCTATATTCGGCCTCCGAGGTGTGATTGGGGTAGAACACCGGCAGAGTCAACACCTGGTTAAGGTGAAACTCCGACACCACCTTCGGAAGGAATTTCGGGTGGGGGCGCAGGACAACCTTGTCCCTGTGGAAGACCAGGTAAGGAGACTCGATGGAAAGCGCCTGGAGCTCTCCCATCCTTCTGGCTGACGTGATAGCCACCAAGAAGGCGGTCTTCCACGACAGGTGAGAGAAAGCACACCTGTGCATAGGTTCGAATGGCTTGCCCATGAGCTTTGCCAGTACCAGCAGTAGATCCCACGGAGGTGGGGGTTCCCGCACTGGAGGGGAAATGTGATCAAGGCCTTTGAAAAAGCGCCAGACCACCTTCTCCTGCGCCACCGACTGCTTCCCGGCCCGCGCCCGGTAAGCAGAGATGGCTGCCAGGTGCACCCTTTAGGTCGCCGACCAAGCCCTTGACTAGAAAGGGACCATAAATAGTCCAAGATGCTTGCCAAGGAACAGGAGGAAGGGTCCAAGCCCTTGTCCTGACACCAAATGGAAAACCTTTTTCCATTTGAAGGCATAGCATTTTCTGGTCGACTTACGGGACACCTCAACTACATTGAGGACCTCGTGCGGAAAGACCCAAAGCCTGGAACTCTAGCCGCTCAGGAACCAGGCCGCCAGGTGCAGGGATTGAAGGTCCGGATGGAACACCTTCCCCTGATTGACTGAGAGCAGGTCCGGGCGAGCTGGAAGCTGCCGCGGAGTCCTGGAGCTGAGACTGAGGAGATCTGGGTACCAGAACTGGCGAGGCCAGTCTGGGGCTATCAGAATCACCTGCGCCTTGTCCCTCCTCGCCTTGAGAAGCACCTTGTGGATCAAGGGAAATGGGGGAAAGGCGTAAAAGAGGCCCGGGGTCCATTGCCTCGAGAAG
The DNA here is from genome assembly GCA_016271365.2 of Neoceratodus forsteri. Taxonomy (NCBI): domain Eukaryota; kingdom Metazoa; phylum Chordata; order Ceratodontiformes; family Ceratodontidae; genus Neoceratodus; species Neoceratodus forsteri. The sequence continues at coordinate 11,108,271 of CM057450.1, read as the reverse complement.
GCATCCCCCTGCAGCGAGCCCTGCTGAGGGGGGCGGGCATGGAACAGACTCAGCTTCGCGTTCTCCGTGGAGGCAAACAGGTCCACCTGAGGTGTGCCCCAAAGGGAGAACAGATGCTGTACTACCTCCGGCAAGAGAGACCACTCGTGGGATGCAGCCCCTATCCGGCTCAGGGCATCGGCCAGGGTGTTGGAGGCTCCTGCCACGTGAATGGCTAGGAGATCCGCCTCCAGGCTGCGCACGAGTGACCAAATGCGGAGAGCTTCCTTGCATAGAAGCATGGAGCCCGCCCCTGGCGGTTTAGATAGTACATGGTCGCGGGTATTGTCCGCCTGGACTCGGACCACTTGACCCCGAGGAACGGAGCAAGGCGGTGAGAGCTAGGCGGACCGCCTGAGCTCCAGCAGGTTGATGTGGCATCGGACTCGCTGGGACCAGAGGCCATGAGCCCGGTGTTCCCCAGATGGGCACCCCCAACCCATCAGAGAGGCATCGGTCGACAGAGAGACCGTCGGCTCGAGGGACGAACGGGATGCCCTCCTGCAATTGATCTGGAACGGTCCACCACTGAGGCATTCCACATCCCTGTGTCACCGACTCAGCTGGTCCAAGGGATCGCAGGGCCAAGCAGACCACTGGCTGGCCAGTCCCCACTGAAGGGGACGATGTTCCAGCGGCCCAACGGACCACGCTGGTACAGGCGCCATGAGACCCAGGAGGCGCAGGAAGTCCCGGCAGGCGCAATTGCCCAAACCAGAAATGATCGGGCAAAGGAGGAAAGAACCTCGGCCCTGTCCGCTGAGCCGCGCTCTGGCTCAAGAGAGTCGAGCTGCGCCCGATGAATAAAATCACCTGCTTCGCTCGAGGTCTGACTTGGCCTGTTGACAAGGAGGCCCAGTTGAGAGCAGACCTGGGGGCCAGATCTCTGACCACTCCGCCTCCTTCCTGGAGGGAGCTGCTATCAGCCAGTCGTCCAGGTAAGGGCACACCGACCCTCGGCGCCGCAGGAATGCTGTCACCACTGCCATGCATTTGGTGAAGACCCTGGAGCTGGAGACAAGCCAAGGGCATGGCTTGAACTCAAGAGAGATCCTTCCGCCGAAGCGAAGGAATCTCTGGTGAGACGGACGGATAGGGGACGGAAAAACGCGGCCCTGCAAGTCCAGAGAGCAGAACCACTCAGCCGCGCTCCAAGGATGGTATTATCTGAGCCAGAGTGACCATCCTGAAGGTTCGAGACCTTAGGAACTTGTTTAGGTCGTGAGGTGAGAATGGGCGCCAGCCTCGTCTGCTTGGAACCAGGAAGTACCTGGACACAAACCCTGGGTCTGAAGGAGGGTCCACCACTCTCTTACCACCTCCTTCTGGAGGAGGATAGTGATGTCGGCCTCGACGAGCCGCCAGTGAGGCTGGGGATCTGGAAGCCCCCCGAGGGGCGACGGCTCTGAAGGGTGGTGCCTGCTCGAATTCCAGAGGCAGGCCTCTTCCCACCACCTCCAAGACCCACCTGTCCGTGGTAACAGCGGACCAGGCGGAACGGAAGTGCCGGAGCCGTCCCCCCACGTGGGGACCCAGGGGTAAGGTGACGGGGATGGGGGCGACACCCCTCAGCCTGTCACTGGGCAGGCTTGGAGGAGGGACCGGCCGAGGGACCTCCTGGGCCCTTTCCTCCCTGCCTCCTGTTAGAGGAAGCCGGCGGCTTGGGTTTGGGATGCCAAGGCCGAGCCTGCTGGCCCTGACGTTGCTGGGCCGGGCGCGCCGGGGGCACAGAAGGACGAAAGGGCTTAGGCTGTGGTTTGCGGCCTTTGTCCTTCTGAGCGGAAGAGACCGAGTCCAAGGTGGCATTGGACTTCTCGATCCTCTGCAGGTGACCTTCCACCCCAGGGCCGAAGAGGTCAGTCCCCAAAAAGGGAACATCCGCCAACTTGTGCTGGGTATCCGAAGTAAAGGTGGATATCCTCAGCCAAGCCCGCCGACGCATAGCCACTGCGCCGCCACCGATTGGCACATGAGTCCCTACATCCAAAGCAGTCTGGAGCTGCTGTTTGGCCACTGCTTCTGCCCTGGTCCCGCACCTGCTTAACCGTAGTCTGCAGATCGGCGGAAGATGAGGATGACCTCATCCAGGAGCCCAACAGGCATGAGAAAAAATGTGCCATGAGGACGGCCTGAACTGGCCCATAAGCGCGAGAGAGGCAGCGAGACTTTTCGCCCGACATAGTCCAATTTCTTGGACTCCTTGTCAGGAGGTTTGTCCACATCCCTGGCGCTGTCGGCCGGAAAACGCTGTCGGTAACCAACCTCAGCAGAGGGTGTTCCAAAACCGGACAAGGAACCGGTAGGGACCGTGATACTTCCTGGGCTATCCTGGTCAAGGCGCAGGGCAGGAAGCAGGGCGCTGCCAAAGTTCCAGTGCTGGACCCACTATGGCCTCGGCCACGGAAAGGCCTCCGCCGAGAATCCCTCGTCCAGAATCTCCGTGAGGATACTCAGTCTGCTTGGAACGGTTCGAGCTCCATCCCGGTAGACTCCGAGATGAGCCGGGCAGTCCTAGGAAGGACGACGGGCTATCGCCCATTGGCTGACCTCCTGAAGACTCCAAGTCCAGTCGCTTGAGAAGAAGGAGGAATCATCTTCGGACTCGGAAGAGTCCTCGAAGAGCTGCTCTGGCCTGAGCCACCTTCACCTGCCGAGGTCGGTCGGGAGTGAGGGTAACTGACAGCCGATGGGGTAACCCTTAGCCGACCGAGAATCTCTTGGTCGGAGCCCCAATTGGTGGCTGTGGAGTGGAGGTTCCACCGCACGGTGGAGCAGCTGGTTTTGGCCGAACAACCGCCTGGGTATAGGCCTCGGGCAAGTCGAGGTTGTGTCGGCCGCCCGTGACAGCATTTAATGGCCGGGAAGCGCCGGAGTCGGCTTATTCCCGGCCAGGAGGAGCTGTTGCAACATAAGGTCCTCGTACCGTCGACGTAATTTACGCCGAAGCCTCCCCTCATCCGAGGAGGAGGACGAGGACGAGCGGCGACGCCGCTCACCGCGGTGCCGAGACCGAGACGCCTATGACGGTGGGAACGGCTGGACCGCGAAGAGGTCCGAGACCGAGACCGAGAGTCCCGGAATTTCCGGGGTCGGTGCGGGGAGGTGTCGGCCGGAACCGGCACTCCCTTCGGCTCGGAAGGTCCATCCGAGGGCTCCGGAACCGGAGGCACAGGCGAGCCCACGGGATCTCAACCTCCCGGGGAACCGGGAAGGGGAATCTCGGCTGCTAAAGGCGACAGCGCCTCAATGGGTCGAGAAAATCTCGACTTCATCAGTGGGAGTCTCGGTCAACTGACCTGACGGGACACCGTGAGGCCAGTGGCCGAGCCGAGCGTCGATCGATCCGCGGGCCGACGGCCCGCGGGAGGGACCTTTCCCGCCTCCCAAGAGCGGCCGACGAGGGACTTACTCCTTGTCCCTCTTTTGACCGAGAAAAGGTCCAGCAGACGCAGGCCCTTCTCCTTTAGTGGAGAGGGACAGACAAAGCTCCTTAAAGGAAGCCGTAGGAAGAACCCAGAGAGAGCGGATAATGTCAAGCCGAGGAAGATACGCCCGCGCTTCCCCTCTTCGAGGGCCACCATCCGTCCGAGCTGATCCGCCGAGCCCACCGCGTGACACCGCCAACCGGCCTCCTTGACTTCACCGAGGGAACGCTCGGACGGCCCAGTTGCAATCGGGCAGCACGGTCTTCGAGGACGAGGTCGAGAAAGATGAGCACAGGTCGCAAGCCCGCGGTCGCTGCTCGGGCGCTACAGTAGACACACGTGAGTGTGGATCCGCCCGAGACATCTTCTGCCCGCATGGGCATCTCCGAATCGGAGTCGATTATCCATCGCAGTCGCGAGGGATCAAGACTGGAAGTCTTTTGCAAAATATTATTTTTAAATCCGCAAACGGAGAAATAGGAACTAGTCACAAACGCAGAGCTGATGAGGGAACCTGAGCTTCCAAGCGGTAAGGAAGATCTACGCCATGGGGCGGAGCCGAGTTATACCACCCGGTGGGTGGAGGAGCAAGCTTGAAGACCTTCCGCAAGATTTAAAGCGGCAAGGATACTGCCAATGAGTGTGGATGAACAACATATCCATGTCCCTAGAACTGGCAGTTTTGCATTGTGTGGGATGCAAAAGGTCCAACTTTGGATGACCTCCCTATCAAACAGGTCTTCTACAACCGAGGTCAACAGCTCCCACTCATGCATCTTGGACTGTGACTGGCTTAGTCTGTCAGCGAGAATGTTCTGGACCCCTGAAACAAGTACTGCTGAGCCTTCTAGACCGTGTTCCAGTACTCAGTACCAAATTCTCATTGCCTCCCAGCACAGGGGATATGAATGAGTTCCTGCTTGCTTGCTGATGTAGTGCATCACACTTACGCTGTCTGTCTGTCTGAATTAACAGAGGACCCAGGAGAGGGGAGGCTGGAAGGCCTGTAGCCCATACAGAACAGCTCTCATTTCTAGGATGTTTATGGTGGGTGCTCCACTTTATCTATTTTCTGTGTGTCTGATGAGGCCCCAGATGTGCCCCCAGCCCACCCCTGAAGCATCTGCAGTGAGAATCTGATGAGGAGAGGGAATCGGGAAAGGAAGCCCTTTCAACAAATGGTTGGGTTCTATCCACCACTGAAGTATCTTTCTTAAGAGAGGTTACTAGAACTTTCTGTTCTAGGTCATCTGTACGTTGGTCCCACTGGACTCTTGGTGTCCGCTGAGGGATCCTCATGTGCAGTCTGCCCACTGGTACTGTACTGTGGTGATGACTGCTGCCATCAGGTCCAGGAGTCTCAGAAATATCCTGGCTGTGACATACCTGCTGTTGTAAGCTATCAGGGCCTGTTCCATCAGAGCGCTCTGCCCTCTCTTGTGGCAGGAAGGCTAAGCCTTGGCTGTGTTCAGGTGTGCCCTATGTACTGTAAGCTGGCAAGGGGTCAATACTGACTTTGTTACATCGATAGTAATCCCTAGAGCATCCAACAGGTGTCTTGTGCGGTCTAGAGTGTGGAAAAGCGGCTCCTTGATTTGGGAAGACATATAGAGCTTCCCTGCGAATGGCTGTGCCACAATTGCTAAATATTTGGTAAATACCCATGGCACACATGAGAAGTTAAAGGGCAATACCCTGAACAGGAAATATTCCCCTGAAACAGGAATCTTAGGTATTTCCTGTGAGTGGTATACATCTTGATGTGCACGCAAGCATCTTGCATATCCAGGGAGCAAATCCAGTCGCCTGTTTGCAACACTGGAAGCAGGCCTTGCAGTGTTATCACTCTGAACTTCTTGTATTCTATATAAAAAAAAAGTTCAGGTCCCTGTCCTAGCGTGTGGGTGTAACAGATAGACAGTGATTCAGTTTGTATAAGGTACAACACACTTGCTGCATGATTTTATTTCAAAAAGGTTCCAAAAATGAAAAAACACAAGGAAATAAAAATTAATAAAAGAGAATAAATCTTGACATAGCATTTGTCAGGATGCAACAGTTAGGATCACATAACATCGCTGAGATCCTTTTCTCATCTGTGCTTCAGACTGCTTTGAGGTCATGAAGACTGCATGTCCTTCCCTCTCTCATGCTTCAGGCAGACTGAAAATCCCAGCTCTGCTTGCAACTGTTTTAAGGCTGTTTGCAACCAGCTCCGGGCAGTCTGGAAAACAAGGCTGTTTCTTTTAATTTATACTAAATATGACATTCTCAGATCCCAAACCACTATGTAGTACATAACATTTTCAATGTACTCAGGCAATCAAAACATATTTTGATTATATGTGCTGCCTAACAGTGCAGCACAAAATGGCTCGTTAAAATGTGCAAATATTTAACAATGGGTATCTGTTTTATACTGTCAATGAAACTGTGTTAGCTAGCTATCACATTGTTTGGTCACTTTCAGCCATGCTGGATGCATTTTAGAAGGACTTGAAAACAGAGTGAAAGAAAAAAAGGAGGGGTTCTGTAGGCCATCCTAACAGAACAGGGAGAGGATATCAGAGTATAGTCAGAATGCTGTTGCAATAGGCTTTGGAAATGAAATTAGAATAGAGTCCCTCTAATTCCAGGGTAGCACAACCAGCCCCTACCACGGTCCCTGAGATCCAGAATGGGTCTGAAGTACCAAGAATAGAACCGTGTTCGCTGGTCCACAGGGGACAGGTTCTATGGCCTCTTTGCAGCAGGTGTGAATTTCTTCCAGGAGCAATGGGATGTGATCTGGATGGTAATGGAATGCACTGGTGGATGGTCTGGAGGTAGTTCCAGAAACACTACAGCATGGCCTTGTGCTATTATCTGCAGGACACAAGCTTCTGAAGTTACCTTTTTCCACTGGTCCATGTGGAAAGAAAGGTGAACCCCTACGAACACTCCTGGAGGTATAAGTGGGGGTTGTAGAAGGAATCAGGCAGAGCTGGTTGTTGTGGCTGCTGCTGCAGTGCCTCTTCTAGAGGCTTTCAAGTGGGCACCTGGGATGGAGCCTAGCAGGCAAGGCTGCTGCTGCTGCTGCTCTCCTTTGCCTTCCTGTCTTGTTGTGGACTGATGTCTGGTTGTGGCCAGACAAAAGGGTACCCTCTGTCTTGTCCTTGTAGAGTACGATAGAGGAATGTACCAAATTCAGGTTTCTCCCTGAGACCTGTATATTGGAAAGAATGTCTTGCACATTTGCTCAAAACAGTTTATAACCCCCAAGGGGTGCACTGAGGATGGACTGCTGTGCACCATTAGCACAGCCACCCACTCTGAACCAGGAGTGCCTTCTGAGGTAAACAGCAGAGCCAGCTGCCCTGACAGAGGCATCAGAGGTATCATAGGTGGAGCGTAGGAGATTTATCTATGTTGGCACCTGCCACAGGGCATTCAGTTTCTACTGTTTAGCAGTACATTCTGCGAGGGCCTGGGCAGCTGCCTTGGCCTTCCTCCAAAGAGTATTTTGGTACTTTACCATATGAACTTGGTCATTTGCAATCCTGAGTCCCTAGAGACGCAGAAGCAAAAGTTCTTTTGCCCAGACTACAAGCCTCCTGGACTCCTTGCCAGGAGGAAGGGAACTAAGGTGCTTTGGAACATTAGACCTGTTACGGGCCACATTGATGACCACAGAGTCTGCCTCGGGCTGGCTTGCAAAAAAGGGCTTACCTGAGGGGGCCTGGTACATCTTATCTGCCTTTCTTGTGATGGCAGGTATCATATTAGGCCTGTGCCAGACAGCAAAGGTGGCATCCTCTAGGGCTGGCAGAAGGGGAGGAATAACTATGGGTGGAGTATCAGGCAGTTCTAGGAAGTCTACTAAGTTCTTCTTGGTAAAGTTCTACTCTGTGTCAAACCCCATTGCAGATTGAAGTTCCTGCATCATTGTAATAAAAGGAGGGGTCTTGGGGAGACCAGGGGGTGTAGACAACCGAGCCTTCACTCCCAGTAGAGACTGTGGAACTGGTTCTGTTATAGGGTTCCACAAATTCCTCTCCTTCTTCCTCCTCCTCCTCTTCCAGAATATGCTCTGGGTTATATTCCTGGTCCTCATCGACATGGTATGGAGGCCTTAGCGGTGGAGCTGTGGAAGCCGTCAACGGCCTGGAAGGTGACCAACACGTCATCTTAGCAGGCATCATCGCTGGGGTTTGTTGTGTGTACCCCAACGATGGAAAGTTCAATGGAGGAGGAGATACTAGGCATTTGAGAATGTCTGTGAAGGACGAGAGAACCACCTAAACATCAGTGCCCATGTGATCAATGGGAACACCTGAAGAGGTCGACGGGGAGGCAAGGGCCCCACTGCCGATGGCAACACACAAGCTGTAATAGGTCTATAGGTTCTAGGAGCCAACTCAGCCGTGTTGACTGTCTGGGCAAAGGATGTGTCACCGAGTGGTCAACAGTCCAGAAGAAAAAATTACTCACCTTAGTAATGCTGTTTCTTCTAATGGAGTCTTGCTATATTCTGACATATGCAGTGAGTCCCAACCTTGAACTGCCCCGAGGTGAAAGAGTTAACTTTCCAAGCCAGGCATGGAACGCTGAGCTCGAGCTCAGTTGAGACTCTGTCTGTTGTTCTTCAAACTCAAACCGGCCAGATCTTTATGAGCTAAACTCACTAAGGTCCTGTGTGGAAGCTGTAAACCTACACTCAGCCAACTGGCTACTAAATATAAAACACATTTTTGGTCCCAAACAAAGACTCAAGTCAGGAGACCCAAAATGAAAAAACACAACACCAACCCACCCCCAGAAAAGAAGGGGTGAAAACAAAAAGGTGGGCACCTACTAAGTGCCAACGCTGCACTGCCCACCCACATCCCAAAAACAGAGGTTCTGAGAGGGGCAGGCGGGAGGTCAGAATATAGCAAGACTCCATTAGAAGAAACAACATTACTAAGGTGAGTAATTTTTTCTTCAAACAACATGAAGTCTTGCTATATTCTGACATATGCAGACTACAAAGCAGTACCTCCATGGAGGAGGGACAGAACCTACTTAGGAAATAGGCTCTGAAGCACAGCTGTGCCAAACCGAGCATCACGCCTAGCCTGGATGTCCAGGGAGTAATGCTTGGTAAAAGTGTGAACTGTTTTCCAGGTAGCTGCTTGACATATCTCTAGAATAGGGATGTCCCTGGCAGCAGCCAAGGAAGCAGCTGTACCTCTGGTAGAGTGAGCCCTCAGGCCTGAGGGAGGAACCTTACCCAGTTTTTCATAGCAAAATTAGATACAAGAGACAATCCACCTGGCAATGGATCTTTTAGTGGCAGGTTTCCCTTTACCAACCTCACCATAAGTGAGGAACAGTTGGAGGGAGTCAAACCTGTGACCCTTGGTACGCTCTATATAGTAACTAAGGGCTCTTTTCACATCTAAATTGTGCAGCCTCCTCGCCAGAAGAGGAATGGTCAGTGAAGTACACTGGAAGAGACAAGATTGATTAAGGTGGAAATCTGAAACCACCTTAGGCAAGAACTTCCTGTTAGTCCTGAGGACCACCTTATCTCTATGAAAGGAGATAAAATCTGGCTCCACTGACAAAGCTTGTAATTCACTTATGCGTCTGGCAGAAGTGATGGCTACCAGAAACACAGTCTCTCAAGTGAAGTACTTACGCTCTGCTGAAGATAAAGGCTCAAAAGGGGATTGCATAAGCTCAGCAATGCAAACATTGAGGTCCCAGGCAGGGGCAGGGTCCCTGAATGGAGGGCTGGTGTGAAGCAATCCCTTGAAAAACTTGGAGAATACAGGGTGAGCTGAAAGAGAAGAGGGCTTACCTGCTGAGATAAAAGCAGACACAGCTGCCAGATGCACTTTCAGTGTAGCTGGTCTCAGCCCCAAGCTATTTAAGTGGACCATATAATCAAGGACTGTGGGCAGATCAGCAGATTCTGGGGAAATATGCTTCCCAGAGCACCATATGGAAAATCTTTTCCATTTTGAATTATAAGTAGCCCTGATGGAAGGTTTTCTAGAAGCCTTCAGGAGATCCATTACACCTTGGGAGAGGTGTAAATTAGCAAACTCTAACTCTTCAAGAGCCAGGCCTTGAGATTGAGAGATTTGAGGTTCGGATACCAAACCCTCCCTGAGCACAGGTTAACAGGTTGTAATTCCTGGGAAGACACAGGGGAAGATGGACTGCTAAGGACAGTAGGAGTGGATACCGGGGCTGTATGGCCCAGTCTGGAGCAATCAGGATCATCTTGCAGGGTTGAGATCTGATTTTGACTAGCACTTTGAACCAGAGAGGGAAGGGGGGAAAAGCATAGAGAAACTTCCCTTCCCAATTGAGAACTAAGGCATCCAGGGGGACTGAGCTTAACACTGGGGGCCTGCAGCAAAAAAGGGGAAGTTGGTGATTGTCTGGGGCTGCAAAAAGATCTATCTGCGGGGTGCCCCATCTGGAAAATATCACCTCCAAGACCAGGGGGTCCAGTGACCATTCGTGATGGCCCTGAGAAATCCTGCTGAAAGCATCTGCCAGGACATTGTCCTTGCCTGGAAGGTGAACTGCTGTGAGGGAGGTGTTCAGGGAGTAAGCCAGAGACCACAACTTCATTGCTTCAGTGCACAAGGCCGTAGACCGAGTGCCTCCTTGCTTGTTGATGTACCACATTGTGGTGGTGTTGTCTGTTCTGACCTGTACAACTCTGTTGTGAACAGATTTGGAAAAAGCTTGAAGTGCTAGAAATACTGCTCTGAGTTCCAACAGATTGATATGGAGCAGAGATTCCTGAGGGGACCACAACCCCTGGGTGGTGAGGTCGCCCATGTGAGCCTCCCACCCCAAGAGGGAAGCATCTGTAGTAAGGATTAAAGAGTGAGACTGAGTGACAAAGGGGACCCCGTGTCTCAGATTGTTCTGATTCTGCCACCACTGTAGGGCCTGGATCAGGGTTCAAGTTACTGGGATCAATTTGGTCAAAGGGTCCTTCCTTTGAGACCAAAAGGCTCTCAAATGGAACTGAATGTCCCTCATCTGAAATCTTGTTCCCTGCACTACTGCTGTAGAAGCAGCCATGTGCCCCAGGAGCTGTAGAAAATGCCTTGCTGGTCGAGACACCTGCAGGGTGAATGAGGAGGCCAGAGAGACCAGGGTCCTTGCCCTGTCCAGGGGAAGGAAGGCTCTGGCCTTTACTGTGTCTAGCTCTGCATCTATGAAGGTGAGGAGCTGGACAGGCTCTAGAACTGACTTTGGAAGATTTAGAAGGAAACCCAAAGAAGTGAGCAGTTGCTGAGTTATCTGTAAGTGTAACTTGACTTGGTCTGGGGACTGGCCCACTATGAGCCAGTCGTCCAGGTAAGGGAAGATGGCAATATTCTGCCTTCTTAGAAAAGCAACTACTACTGCCAGGCATTCTGTGACTAACCTTGGAGCAGAAGTGAGCCCAAAGGGCATTGCTCTGAACTGATAATGGCCTGAGGGCAGCTCGAACCTGAGGTACTTTCGATGGGAGCTTCTGACGAGAATATGGAAGTAGGCATCCTTGAGGTCCAGGGACACTAGCCAGTCCCCTGGCCTGAGAGAGGGTAGAATAATCTCCAGAGTCACCATTTTGAATTTTGGTTTTAAAAGGTGCTTGTTTAAGTATCTGAGATCCAGGATGGGCCGCCATTCTCCTGTCTTTTTTGGGGTAAGGAAGTACCTGGAGTACAACCCTTTGCCCTGGTGTAGGGGTGGAACCCTTTCCACAGCTCTGAGAGCTAGGTGGGAGGAGACCTCTGCCTCTAAGGCAAGTGCCTCTGATGGATTTGGAGGTGGAAAGGATTTGGTTCTCATCTTTGGAAACTTTTTGAAGCTGAGAACCAGTCCCTGGCTTACTACTTCCAGGACCCATTTGTCTGATGTCAGAGACTCCCAGTCGTGGACAAAGCAAGCCAGCCTGCCCCCTACAGGTAGCTGAGAATCGGCCCTGGCAACCCCATCAGGATGCCTGTTTGGCAGGGGCTTTGGGCTGAGGGGTGGACGCAGGTCTGCTTGTACCCCGTCTGCCTCTCCTTCTAAAGAACCCCCTCTGGGCATAAGCAGAAGAGGAGGCCTGGGCTTGGTAAAAGGCCTATGAAAAGGCCTGCCCCTGCCCTGGGAAGCTGCCTTTGAGGAGAGGCCTGCCTTTCCTTGGCCTGTACTCCTACAGGTGGTCCTATACTCATCCATTTTTTCATGTAATTCTCTGTTTGCTCCCCAACAGAGAATTACCACAACAGGAAAATCCATGGCCTTAGTCTGGGTATCCTAGACAGGCTAGTACATCTGAGCCAAGCTATTCTTAGTGCTACAGATGTAGCCAGACTCTGACACATCATTGGAGTCTACTGCAGCATGGAATTGCACCTTGGATGCCTCAATACCATCAGCAGCCACCTGCTCCAGCTCCTTGGCAAGCTGGCCAGGGACCTGTTTTGCTAGGGCCATAACAGTGTCCTATCTGGATTTTTGATACCTAGCAGTATAGGCCATATAATTGGCCTGTCTGAGTCCCAAGGATGCTGCCATGTACTGTTTCTTTGCCATGGCATCAATCCTCCTGGAGTCCTTGTCCGGAGGGTGTGAAGCCAAGGGAATGTTTGCCTTATCACAGGCTGCAGCCTGCACTACCCCAACATGACTGCATTGTTGTGTAAGGAACTCCGTGTCTGAGCCTGACAATGTATACCTCTTGTCCATTCTCTTATCCACAGGAGGTATAGTGTTTGGAGTCTTTAAAATCTTAAATGTCTGTTTCCCAAAAGATTTGTGCAAGGGAGTAGACAGCCTCCTAAACTCTGGGATATCCATCATTTCCACATAGTCAGGCTCCTCCTGGTCATCCACAGCTTCTTCCATAGGAAGTTGTAGGGTTTCAGCCACTTTTTTATAAAACATGAAATGGGAGGGAGACTCAGAAAGCCTAGAAGGAGAAACCCCTGAAGGTCTGTCTGGGGAGATGTCCGGGTCAATGGGCACATCCAGACTTTCAAATCCACATTCACTTTCCTCATACTCCTCTTCCTCCTCCTCCTCCTCCGGTTCATAAAATTCCTTTAACTCATACTCTTGAACCGGTGGAACCGGCCGAACCGAGCGCCTGCCTGATGGTGCCGGTTTGGTCAGAACCAGGGAAAGCGACTGGACAATTTTGATCGCTTTGGCTATCTCTTCAGCGGTTGGAGAGGAAAGTTTTGGCTCCACACCAGCTGACTTTTCTCTTCTAGTTCTTTTAGCCGGAACCGATTCCTCAGAATCGGCTCTCCTTTTGCCCGAAGAAGTCTCGCCCTGGTCAGAGGGCACTCCTTCTGGTTCGGTTTGAACCGAACCGGGCTGGCCATCCGGTTCAGTGGACTTTTTGGCCTCCCTTTCCCTGAGCCTACCAGGTCTCTTTTCTAGGGTAGCTGCAGGGAAATTTTTGCAAATCTGGCAGTCTGCATTGAGGTGGTCAAACCCCAGACAATAAACACAGGTGGTGTGGGGGTCAGCCTTGGCAAAGACTTCCCCACACACACTACAGTGTTGAAACCCAGTGGGTTCGGTTTTTCTTTTGGGTTTCTCAGACAGTGCCAGTCCTAACCAACTTACCCTTTATGGCAATCCACCAGGCAAGACCCTCTTATCGTTCCCAACCGTGTCACGGGTCGTGGAAAAAAACGTAATAAAATCCGTTTTTTTTAGAACCGATAAGAACTGGTAACCACACTCTAAAAGCACAATTTAAGATTTTTAAACAACTTGATTGGTTCAAACCGAACCGATAAACCGTTTACAAGTTCCACACAGAATAGAATGAAATAAAACCCATCTAGTACTCACAAATACCACAGACAGAGACTGAACCGACAGGTTACGGTTTAAATTCGGTCGAAAACCGAGAAAAGTGGTACTTTAACCGACAAATTGAACCGAGCAGAAGAAGAAATCTCCGGAGCGACTGTTCAGTGAGGCGGAGTAAAGAATCTGACGGTTTGAGTTTGAAGAACAACAGACAGAGTCTCAACCGAGCTCGAGCTCAGCGTTCCATGCCTGGCATGGAAAGTTAACTCTTTCACCTCCGGGGCAGTTCGAAGGTTGGGACTCACTGCATATGTCAGAATATAGCAAGACTTCATGTTGTTTGAAGAGGTTGCGTCTGAATGTCTGGGCAAGCTGGAATGCACTGGGGAGGTTCTTGCCTTTTCTTTGTGTCTCTCTCTGTGCTTATGGTGGCGAGACCCAGATGTTTCTCCTAGGACTTAGAGGCTTTTGATCTCGAAGAGTGGGCCGGCAATGCAGTGGGGCTTTCCTGGTGGAGCTCCTTTTCCATTTGGGCTAAGCGCTTTTTCAAAAGGCGCTTCTGTAATGCACCTTTTCTGCGTCGCTGGATATCCGTGTTAAAGCCCTTATAAATCAGGCACACCTTGACATTGTAGTCCGGGCCAAGACAACACATGCAGATGTTGTGACGTCTTTAGAATAAATGTTCTCACCGCACTCACAAGATCTGAAAAACTTCCAACAGTGGCGGCTCTGGAGACAGCATACATGCTGCTGAAAATCACATCTAAAATGTAATTACTGTACTTATAAATTAAAGAAAAATGATTTCAGCAACGGCATTTCTGTGGCAGGGTCTGACGAGTATGGTTGACAGTGAGAAAAGTAATGAGGAGGGAAGGGGTCATATTTATATAGGGAGAGCCGACGTAGAACATCGTCATGAGCGGCCCCTAGTGGACTGCTTGCAAAAAGGTTTCCATGTGGTCCTAATGCCTGATGGCTATAGTTCCATAAATGTGGTCTGATGAAAGAAATATCCTCGAAGAAGATTGGTGAATAACAAGATGAAAATCATTCCATTGTAGACTAGCTGACAGCCAATTGAATAAATACAAAAAAGTGGCCACTTACCTTATTATAAGTGATCGTGAAACCATTTTTAATTAAGTGTTCATGCAACCATGTTTTGTTATCGGAGTGGAAACGTGGAGAAATTACCCATAAAATACATAACTTTCAGAAATTTACAATATAGTAATAACAAAACAAAAAAAAGAAAGAGAGAGAGAGAGAGAGAGGGCTTACTGGCTGGCCCAGTGGCATGGGGACTGAAGCACTGCATGCCACACCTGCCTCCACTCTGGTGATACAGGTTTGGGAAAAGGACTTGGTTGTTCAGGGTCGGCCGTGAAGGTGAGGATGGAAGGTCCAGAGGAATGCTCTACTCTTCTCAGAAGAGGAAACCTGTTGCTCTGCCACCAACTGTGCTTTCAGGTGGCGGCCTGGCGGCAGGTAAAGCATGAGCAGCACGCAGAGATGTGCTACAATGCATATGTGCCTTCACACGGTACATGCGGTTGTCCATCGCTGTAGCCAGGAGATGGGAGAAAATGGAAAACTGGAGGCATGCAGCCTGAAGCCTCACTCATCTGTCTCATCCAGCACCACCACTCAGCACCCTGCCTCTTCCACTTGAGTGATTCCGGGGGAGGGGTCCTCTCCTCCCTAGCCCTACCATAGGGGGAAATCCATAGAGGAACTCCAGGCAGGTGAGTTCAGAGGGGAGCTGGTAACCGGTAGGGACATGAGCACGCTGAGAGCCCAAGCCTGTGCCATAAGAGAAAACCTTCAATGGGAAAAAGCTCAGTGACACTAGTAAGTATCTATGGAGTATTTCCAAGATTTGGGATGAGGATCGGTACTCATCAAAAATCTTTTTTAAGAGTATATCTTAAAAGCTGGTGAGTACAACAGTGCACTACTCACCTTATCTGGAGCACTACTCTTACCTCTCAAGTATGGGTTTGAACTACTACCAGCTATACACCACACTTGAATCTGAAACAGTACAAAACAAGTCAGTAGAGTGCAGTTTTTGCATCTTTGTGGATTGTATGAGACCTGCTGCACCTGACAGTCCTGCTTCAGACTACGCTACCCACGCAGTAGACTCCATCATGGTATTACATGTTACCCACGATACACTGCATTAGGCATCTGTGTTAGTTTGTGCATCCTTAAAATGTGATGTTGCGGTCTATGCACTTCTGTAATCGTCTCCCCAGTGTTTTGCACTGAGGTCCTAGCTTTTAAAATGCTTCACCAAGGATCAAGTCTCCTAAATTTAAAACATCACTTTTTTTTTTTATATACTGTAGTTTTTTTTTCTCCTGAGTCACCAACATGCCCCTGTCTTTTCATCCTAGTTCCATCATCAGCCTTCTCTTGGACTTACCCATCCTCTGTGCTCCGAGCTTAACCCCTTTCCCATAGCCGAACAATCAAGGCTGAGCAAGTTCCTCCTGAATTGGATCTAGTTGAGAGCTTGCTTTGTTGGCAGTGTGTGGATTGGGGGGCCATCACCCTGCTGTAGTAGAGTTTTGTGCCATTTTCTCCCATCAACAGGGCAGCCGCAAAGAATGCCCAGAGCACACACACTGACATGCGGTTGTGCCAACATCAGGCAGCATCCCCTCTCCGTTACGTGACTTCAGCTGCTGTGCCACACTGGAGCTTCCAGCTGGCAGTAGTGGTGCACAGCACAATAACCTCCCTAGAGGACAGCAGTCTCTGAGATGAGTAATCCTCCTCCCCATGGCCAGCACCCAGCGTCCCAGGTTCATTGCCGACCCTGGATCACCAGTGTCACTCCTGTCTGTGCCAATGACAGATATACTGTAAAACATCCCTATTAAAACAGTTTATTTAACCCGCCCAGTAGTGCGGAGGGCTGAGGCGCTGGACGTCCTACCTCGCGACACCCCGGTGACCTGGGTTCGTGAGCCAGCTCAGGTCATCAGGGGTCAGCCGGGGAGGAGAGGATCGAGTGTCTGGACAAGCAGATGCAGGAGCATGCCAGTCGTGCACTGAAGTCATTGCACGTCCACGCCTCCAGGAGTTTACAAGTTAGAAAACCCCTCTGTGCTACACTAATGATGCCCTTGATGGACTCCCACTCCCTGAGCCCGAACAAAGCTTGGCCTAAGCTGGGGTGGGGGCCAAAGCTGGGGTGGTGGCACAAGACTGATCTCGGTCTCCCCTCCCCATTCTCCTCCCTGGGGGCCCTCCGTGGAGGGTAAGCCGCGGTCCTCCCCATTCTGCAGTCGCGGTGGAGGCCAGGTCAGGAGGAGTGTTGAGGGTTCACGTACAGGGCAGCACAAGGGAAATAAAGAAAGGAAAAAAAAAAACAGTTTATGTTGAGCCAGCCCAGTGGCCTAGAGAGCTAAGGCGCCAGCGACTTACTTCCTACCATGCCGGAGACCCGGTTTTGCGAACGGACTCAGGGTTGAGGGTTGTAGGGGAGGAAGAACACTGAGTGTCTGAGGGACAGCTCTTCTCTTCTGGAGTGGTGAGGCATGTTTGTCCCAGCCTTAGACTGCCACAAGTTGGAGGCCTGGTGGCAGTGCAGTACGGGCAGCAAGATAAGGAGGGTGCTTTGGGGAATATCACATGGGTGTGCCTCCACACATACGCCCAAGGCTCTGCAGCACGTAGCATGCAGAAAATGGAAAAACAGAACACTGGGGGCTTAATTAAGCCCATCCCACCTGTCCTCAAGCCCTCACTGCTGCCTGTGGCTCTCCATTGGTACACCTTGGATTACTGCACAGGGGTGGGGGAAAGAGACAGCCCTCCTTAGGTACCACCACGAGGTGGCATTTGTGGGAACAATATGACCATGGTGAGCATTGGGGGAGTGGAAGCTGATTCAGGGAGGTGGCAGCTGGGCTGATTAGCCACACCTGAATGAAGGAGGAGAAACTGCATATAGAAAAAAACAGTTTCTGGTAACAGAATTTTATAAACTTCATGATGCACTCCTCAGTAATCCCTGATGTTGATCCCTGTCACTCTTTTTTTTGTCTAAATCCATTTTTATGACACCACATTCCATTTTTATGTTCAGCTTTTTAGGGCTTAGGTTTAGTTGCCTGAAGTTAGCCTGATATCCCAAGTGTTCCATAAGGTGAGACTAGAGTGCCATTCCCACTAAATACCAGTCCATCTTAAGTCTCAAGAAGTGTAATGTTAATAAACTCTAGGTGTTTAAACAGAGCTCAGAATACTGATGAAAACCTTATGACAGCCAGGTTTGGTGATGCTCAGAATTAACTATTTCAAATCTTAGAATGCAAAGCAGTCTAAACCGTAAAACAAACAAAAACAGAAAAGGAATCTTGCAAGACAGAAGGTAAAGGTACAACCAGATACAACACTTTCATTGTCACATGGCCTGCTGTTTTAGAACGAACAATGAACTATAGTACCTGAGACTGCACAAAGAGTCTCCATATATGCAAAGCTTGCTGTAAACAGTGATATGCAGCTGTACAGGTTGTGAGGACTCTTCTAGAGTCTTGCTGATTTTCTCACGGGAAATTCTGCCATGGGTATGCCCCATGCAGACTTCGTAGTACAGTATGCTCTTTCCTGGAATCTGCAAGGTCTTTCCTGGAATCTTCAATTGCAGTGCATCAAGAATGTACCTTGCTTAGCACCACAAGTGCTTTGACAACAACTATGTCCACTAACATTAAAAAAAAAATCACTATGCAGTGTTGTGCTCCTGTTTCAGAGGCACTAAAGATGTAGCTGCTTTTAATATTTTGACATTAACTTTGTATTTGTCAATTTGACATCGTCACACATTTCGGTTTCAGCATATAACCTTTTACTAGCCAAATAAAAAGTGTTTGGCTTAGCATTTCTGCGTTTTCATTGACATTTGGTTCCCTGATGAAGTCATCACCACTCAAAGTGCTTGGGTCATTTTTCTGTTTCTGTAATTTGTAGTGCCACATTCAGCTTCTCCATTTTAGCACTTTAGATTTTTGCCTACTTCGTGTAAATGCACTGCAGTTTTGTGCCTTTTCCATGCTGCATTTACAGTGGTAGCCTGAGATAATTCCCAGTATATACAGATGTATCTAGATTTATTACTGGAAATGCTAATTCAGTTCAATGGGATTTCATGTACTACTTCAGGATGTATCTTTATATTTACATGGATCTACTTCTAGCTACCACTGTAGCTACAAAGAACACTGTTCAACAACTCAAACTGCTACTGAATTTCTGCATGCTTCAGATCAGTATCTAATTATGTTTCTAAAACTTTAGCAAACAGTATTGTCATTTGGCTAAAATGTCCAGGTCACGGTTAGCCAAAATACTCCAGAGTTTTAGACATCCTAGTTTAAACACTTTTATGTCAAGTCAACCAGAATGTCCAAACTTCGAATGTTTCAATAAAGTTTTGCCTATCTTTTTATTTGATTATAACTTTCGCAATAATACAATGCATGAAGAGCGGAATTGGTACAAAACAAGCTTACCATCCTGTCTACAAAGGAAACAAACAGATCATCTGCTATTTCCCAGGTGAAGAACACGTGAGACCACCTAAGGGTAAAGAGACCACTCAGATGCACCCTAAATGGTTAGGGCATCCACCAGCTGGTTGTCTGCACCCCCTACCTGGACTGCTTCTAGTCCACCTGGAGCAAGCAGGCAACGGAACACATATGCAGTACATCCTGACACAGAAGGAAGGAGTAACTGGAGAACTGCAGTCCTAAGCTTTTTCGACTCCTTGTCTGGGGGCCTGCCCACGTTCCCACAGTTTCCCGACTTCTGAAAAGCCAAGTCTGAGACCATATCTTCGACCAAGGGGTGGTTTGAGAACCTAGAAAGGGTGCCAGTGGGGGAGTGTGTATTTGTAGACCATGGAGCAGAGGGTGCAGGGCAGGTGCTGGATGCTGCCAAAGCTCCAGGGCTGGTCCCAAAATGGTCTCAGCCATGGGACAGAAAACCCCCCAGAAACTGTCCCTATCAAGGATGTTTGTGAAAGTGTACTTGATCCTTTTGTTAAAAGGTTCCAGAGGGACAGACATGGACTCCGAAATTAGCTGGAGTAGAGCCCCAGATGAGACCAGCTCATGGTCAGTAGTCAATTCCTTGACTGACACATGGTTGAAGGTATGCATCCTTGACAATTTCATGAATGAGCCATCTGAGCACTCTTCAAAAACAGCCTGTGGCCGTTTGCTGCCATGGACCACCCTAGAGTAGTAGGACTGAGTGAGTTCCACCGACAGCTGGCCTGGCAAGCCGCAGTCGCAGCACTGGAGTCCTTGGTCGGGGCCCCTCTGAAAGCCTGCAGTGGAGGCGATTCCATCAGCAAAGGTGAAGAAACAGGTGTTGGAGACAACTGTGGTGAGCGGACTGGCATGGGCTTGACTGACGCTGGCCAGTTGGCCACAGGGGTTGGGGTAAAACCCTATCCTGCTCCACCATGTACATTACTGCCAAAGGAGTTCTTAGCATACCGCAACATGCACCGCCGGAACCTCTCCTCATCCAAGGAGGATGAGAAACACCGATGGCAACACCTCCCAGTCGAGAGAGAGTAAGAACGTGAACGTTGCCTTGACCTGGATCTCGACTGTTGACCCGAGTGCTGATGCCAGGGAGAAGCCACCATGGGGCAGTGTAGATTATGTGCGCCGGCTTCGGGTGGAATGACCTCTGGTGGAGTCTGTTCCCAGTAGAACTGGTCAGGAACACCAACATTTCCATGTCCTCCGGGTGAGGACTGGGAATATGGGCCTTGGAGATCAACTACTCGTCGACCTCCTCTGATAATTAGTCCATGGGGTAGATAAAAATCTCAATTCTGCCGGCGCAGCAGTTAGATTTCTGCTTGTGATGCCAGCGACCTGGGTTCGGGAACAAACTTGGGTGCTGGAGGGCCGTCCGGAGGAGATGGAAATGAGCGTCCGACGACGGCTTGCCTTCTCGGGGGGGGGGGAGGTGGATACAGGGCTCGGTGCCTGCTGACTTCTGGCAGAGGTTGGTAGTACGGCAGGACATTGACCGCAACACACTAGGAGAGTGACAGACGTCGGCGTAAGCCTTGACATCAGTGGCACGTCGCTTCTCAGGGGAGCAAAGTGGAAAATGGCACCAGGCCAATCGGGTGACGGCCCTCCAGAACCCTCACCACTGGGCTCCTGGATCTCCATATGCTGTCCCAGCAGCTTCCCAGGATCATTGGTTGGTCACCAGGGCCGTTCTCCTACGGAGGTAAGAGACCCGCCCGGTAAAGGGATACACCGGGGTTACTTGGGGCTGGCTGCGATATGGGGCGGTAGGGGTTGGAGAGTAGCCGCGGTGGGGAGTTCGTGTGGGGGCTCGAAGGAGAGACCGGCCAGGTGTGGGGGAGGAGTATATATATAAATAAATAAAAAATCTCGATTGCCTAGTTCGCCAGCATCAAGTCCGATGGGAGCACCATGGCGCTTGTGACCTGGCTCTTGACCAATTTTGGATTGACGGAAGTTGGGTGCTCGACAAGCATCGCATGGTCAGTGGAGTCCAAGGAGTGGGAGAAGCATGATCTCTCCCGGTCCCACGACTGTTGGTAGGCTGCATTTCTTATGTTTCGTATCATAGCGGGCTAGACTTTCCCCTGAAGACCTGGAGGGCCCTACATATCTCCAGTAATTCACTAGTGAAGCATGCTCCTACGCTGTCCCCAGCCAGTCAGGAAGGACATAGACAAACTGGAGGCAGTCCAGAGGAGGGCAACTAAAATAGTAAAGGGTCTGCATCAAAAGCCCTATGACGAGAGACTAAAAGAAAAAATTACTCACCTTAGTAATGTTGTTTCTTCTAATGGAGCCTTGATGTATTCTGACTATTGCAGTGATCTCCAACCTTTGAACTGCCCCGGAGAACAAAGAGTTAACTTTCCATACAAGGCATGGAATGCTGAGCTCGAGCTCGGTTGAAGCCTCTGTCTGCTGTTGTTTGAACCCCAACTGTCAGATCTTTATGAGCTATTATCACTGGGAGTTCTGTGTGGAAACTGTAAACTCACACTAGCCAACTGGCAACTAAATTTATTAAAAAAGGTTTTTTTCAGTTTCAAAGCAAAAGACTCAAGTCAGGAAACCCAAAAAACAAAACAGAACACACACCCAAAATAAAGGAGGGTGACAAAAAAGGGAGCACCTCTAGGTGCCAACACTGCTCCTGCCCACCCACATCCCAAAAACCAGGTTCTGAGAGGGGAGGCGGGGGGAGGTCAGGATACAGCAAGACTCCATTAGAAGAAAAAACATTACTAAGGTGAGAAATTTTTTCTTCAAACAACATGAAGTCTTGCTGTATTCTGACTATTGCAGACTACCATGCAGTACCTCCATGGAGGAGGGACAGAACCTACTTTGGGAATAGGCTCTGAAGTACAGCTATGCCAAACCGAGCATCACTCCTAGCCTGGATATCCAGAGAGTAATGCCTGGTGAATGTATGGACTGTTTTCCAGGTGGCTGCTTGACAAATTTCTAAGATAGGAATATCCCTGGCAGCAGCCAGGGAAGCAGCTGTACCTCTAGTAGAGTGAGCACTCAGGCCTGAGGGTGGGGTTCTACCCAGTTTTTCATAGCAGAATTGTATACAAGAGACAATCCACCTGGCAATAGATCTTTTAGAGGCAGGTTTGCCCTTACCGACCTCTCCATAAGTGAGGAACAACTGGAGGGACTCAAACCTGTGACCCTTGGTGCGCTCTGTGTAGTAGCTGAGGGCCCTTTTAACGTC
This sequence comes from Neoceratodus forsteri, assembly GCA_016271365.2. Classification (NCBI taxonomy): domain Eukaryota; kingdom Metazoa; phylum Chordata; order Ceratodontiformes; family Ceratodontidae; genus Neoceratodus; species Neoceratodus forsteri. The sequence continues at coordinate 11,086,204 of CM057450.1, read as the reverse complement.
CAGGCTGTGCAACCTCCTCTCTCCAGAGGAGGAATGGTCAGTGAAGAAAACAGGGAGAGACATAGACTGATTAAGGTGGAAATCTGAAACCACCTTAGGCAAAAACTTCCTGTTAGTTCTTAGGACCACTTTATCTCTATGGAAAGAGATGAAATCAGGCTCCACTGACAGGGCTTGCAATTCACCGATATGCCTGGCAGAGGTAATGGCTACCAAAACACAGTTTTCCAAGTCAAGTACTTAAGCTCTGCAGAGGACAAAGGCTCAAAGGGTGGTTGCATAAGCTGAGCAATGCAAACATTAAGGTCCCAAGCAGGAGCAGGGTCCCTAAAGGGGGGATTGGAGTGCAGCAATCCCTTGGAGAACTTACAAAACATGGGATGGGCTGATAGAGGAGAGGGTTTGCCTACTGACAAGAAGGCAGAAACAGCTGCCAGATGCATTTTAAGTGTAGCTGGTCTAAGTCCCAAGCCATTAAGATGAACCATATAGTCCAGGACTGTAGGCAACCCAGCAGATTCTGGAGAAATATGCTTATTAGAGCACCAAATAGTGAACCTTTTCCATTTGGAGTTGTAAGTCTTTCTGGTGGAAGGCTTTCGAGAAGCCTTAAGGATATCCAGAACCCCTTGAGAGAGGTGCAGATCAGCAAACTCTTAACTCTTCAAGAGCCAGGCCTTGAGATTGAGAGATTTGAGGTTCGGATACCAAATCCTTCCCTGAGAGGATGTCAACAGGTTGTAATTCCTGGGAAGAGACAGGGGAAGGTGGACTGCTACGGACAGCAACAGTGGATACCAGGGCTGTCTGGCCCAGTCTGGAACAATCAGAATCACTTTGTATGGTTGAAACCTGATCTTGACAAGCACTTTGAACAGGAGAGAGAAGGGGGGGAAAGCATACAGGAACTTCCCTTCCCAATTCAGAATCAGAGCATCCAGGGGGACTGAGCCCAAGACTGGGGGGCTGCAACAAAAGAGAGGAAGTTGGTGATTGTCTGGGGCTGCAAAAAGATCTATCTGTGGAGTGCCCCATCTCGAGAAAATGACTTCCAAAACTAGGGGATCTAGGGTCCATTCGTGATGTCACTGGGATATTCTGCTGACAGCATCTGTTAGGGTATTGTCCTTCCCTGGGAGGTGAACTGCTATCAGAGAGGTTTGCAGGGAATAGGCCAAAGACCACAATGTCATTGCTTCTGTGCACAAGGCCGTAGACCGAGTGCCTCCTTGCTTGTTGATGTACCACATTGTCGTGGTATTGTCTGTCCTGATCTGGACCACCTTGTTCTGTACAGATCTGGAAAAGGCTTGCAGTGCCAGAAACACTGCTCTGAGTTCCAAGAGATTGATGTGAAGCAGAGATTCTTGAGGTGACCACAGCCCTTGGGTGGTAAGATCCCCCAAGTGGGCTCCCCAGCCCAGCAGGGAGGCATCTGTGGTGAGTATCACTGAATGAGACTGAATGACAAAAGGAACTCCCTGTCTTAAATTGTTCTGATCCCGCCACCATTGCAAAGCCTGGATCAGGGTTCGAGTCACTGGGACTAGTTTGGTAAGGGAATCCTTTCTTTGGGACCAGAAGGCTCTTAAGTGGAACAGAATGTCCCTCATCTGGAATCTTGCCCCCTGGACCACTGTTGTAGATGCTGCCATGTGGCCCAGAAGCTGCAAGAAGTGCCTTGCTGGTCGAGACACCTGAAGGGTGAATGAAGAGGCCAGTTCTACAAGGGTCCTTGCCTGTCCAGGGGAAGGAAGGCTTTTGCTCTTATTGTATCCAGCTCTGCCCCTATAAAGGTGAGGAGCTGTACTGACTTGAGAACTGACTTTGGAAGGTTGAGGAGGAATCCTAAGGAAGTAAGCACTTGCTGAGTTATTTGTAGATGTGACTTGACTTGGTCTTGAGACTGACCCACTATGAGCCAGTCGTCCAAGTATGGAAAGATGGAGATCTTTTTTCTCCTTAGGAAAGCAAACACTACTGCCAGGCACTTTGTGAACACCCTTGGGGCTGATGTTAGGCCAAAGGGCATTGTTCTGAATTGATAGTGGCCTGAGAGCAACTTGAACCTGAGGTACTTTCTGTGGGAGCACCTGATGGGAATGTGAAAATAGGCAGCTTTGAGGTCCAGGGAGGCTAGCCAGTCCCCTGGCCTTAGAGAGGGTAGAATTATTCCCAGAGTCACCATTTTGAATTTTGGTTTTAAAAGGTGCTTGTTCAGATATCTTAGATCCAGGATGGGCCGCCATTCTCCTGTCTTTTGGGGTTGGAAGTACCTGGGTACAATCTTTGCCCCTGTGTAGGGTAATGAACCCTTTCTATGGCTCTGAGAGCCAGGAGGGAAGAAACCTCTGCCTCTAGGGCAAGGGTCTCTGATGGATTTGCAGGTGGAAAGGATCTGGTTCTCATCTTGGGACATTTTTTGAAGCTGAGAACCAGTCCCTGGCTTACTACTTCCAGGACCCACTTGCCTGATGTCAAAGACTTCCAGTCCTGCACAAAGTAAGCCAGTCTGCCCCCTACAGGTATTGGAGAATCGGCCCGGGCAGACCCATCAGGATGTCTGCTTGGCAGGGGCTTTAGGCTGAAGGGTGGAAGCAGGCCTGCTCATTCCCCGTCTGCCTCTCCCTCTGAAGAACCCCCTCTGAGCATAAGCAAAAGAGGAGGCCTGGACTTGGTAAAAGGGCCTTTGAAAGGGCCTGCCCCTGCCCCTGGAATGCTGTCTCTGAGGAGTGGCTTGCCTTTCTTTGGCCTGAGCACTCCTGTAGGTGGTCCTGTAGTCCTCCATCTTCTTCATGTAGTTCTCTGTCTGCTCCTCAAACAGAGAATTACCAATGACAGGGAAATCCATGGCCTTAGCCTGGGTATCCTGTGATAGGCTAGTACATCTGAGCCAAGCCATCCTCCGAAGGGCCACAAACATAGCCATGACTCCAGATGAAACATCACTGGAGTCCACAGCAGCATGAAATTGCACCTTGGATGCCTCAATCCCATCCGCAGGCACCTGCCCCAGCTCCTTGGCAAGCTGGTCAGGGGCCTGTTTAGTCAGAGCCAGCACAGTGTCCTACCTGGACTTCTGGTATCTAGCTGTGTAGGCCATATAGTTAGCCTGCCTGAGTTCCAAAGATGCTGCCATGTACTGCTTCTTTGCCATGGCATCAATCCTCCTGGAGTCCTTATCTGGGGGGTGTGATGCCAAGGGAATATTTGCCTTATCACAGTCAGCAGCCTGCACTACCCCAACATTGCTGCATTGCTGGGAAAGGAACTCCGTGTCCGAGCCTGAAAGGGTATACCTCTTGTCCATTTTTCTGTCCACAGGAGGTATGGAATTAGGAGTCTTTAAAATTTTACATGTCTATTTCCCAAAAGATTTATGGAGAGGAATAGACAATCTCCTGGACTCTGGGATGTCCATCATCTCAACAAAATCAGGCTCCTCCTGATCCTCTACTGCTTCTTCCATTGTAAGCTGGACGGTTTCAGCCACTTTCTTGTAAAACATAAAGTGGGAAGGGGAATCAGAAAGCCTAGGAGGAGAAACACCTGAAGGTCTGTCTGGGGAGATGTCCGGGTCAATAGGCACATCCAGACTTTCATAATCACCATCATCATCATTATCCTCATACTCTCCCTCCTCCTCCTCCGGTTCATAAAATTCTTCTAAAGTATAATCCGGAACCGTGGGAAACCGACCGAACCGAGCCCCTGACAGATGGTGCCGGTTTGGCCGGAACAGAAGTTAGCGACTGAACTATTCTTATCGCTTTGGCTATTTCATCAGCGGTTGGAGAAAGAACTTGTGGATCCGAACCGGATGATTTTTCTCTTTTCTTTCTTTTAACCAGAACTGACTCCTCAGAATCGGCTCTCCTTTTGCCAGAAGAAGTTTCGCCCTGGTCAGAGGACACTCCTTCTTGTTTGGTCAGAACCAAACCAGGCTGGCCATCCGGGTCAGCGGACTTCTTGGCCTCCCTTTCCCTCAGTCTACCTACTCTCTTATCCAGGGTAGCTTTGGGAAAACTTTTACAAATTTGGCAGTCTGAATTGAGGTGGTCAAACCCCAGACAATAAACACAGGTGGTGTGGGGATCAGCCTTAGCAAAGGCTTCCCCACACACACTACAGTGTTGAAACCCAGTGGGCCCGTTTTTTTTCTTGGGTTTCTGAGACATGGCCAATCCTATCCACAACTTAGCCTTTTTTCGGCAATCTGCCAGGCAAGACACCCCTATCAGTTCCTGACCGTGTTACGGGTCTTGGAAAAAAACGTAACTAAATTTTTTTTAGAACCGATACGGACCGGTTACCACACTCTAATAAATTCAAAAGTTTTTTAAAACCAAACTGATCGGTTCAAACCGAACTGATCCAATGTTTACAAGTTCCACACAGAAACTGAATGCAAAACCTATCTAGTACTCACGGTACCACAGAGAAAGGCTTAAACCGACAGGTTCAATAGCAAGCAAAAAAAACGACACTTTAACCAACTTTTTTGAACCGAGCAAAGGAGAAATCTCCAGAGCGACTGTTCAGTGAGGTGGAGTAAAGAATCTGACGGTTGGAGTTTAAACAACAGCAGACAGAGGCTTCAACCAAGCTCGAGCTCAGCGTTCCATGTCCTGAATGGAAAGTTAACTCTTTGTTCTCCGGGGCAGTTCAAAGGTTGGCAATCACTGCAATAGTCAGAATACAGCAAGACTTCATGTTGTTTGAAACTTCCTTTTGCAGATAAACCATTTGATTATTCACAGACCCAAGATGGGGCTCCCTCACCCTAACTGCTGGATACTGAAAAGAACCACAACAGGATTCTCAGTTGAGCTAGACTTTCTGGGACAGGCTTTATCAGGATATCTCTCAGGATGCCACTGAAAATAAGCTTCAGATAAATGTTTTTTGTACTTCTGTTCAAAATAAAATCTACTTTATCACTTCCAGCACTAGGAGCTTCTGAACATCATCTAAAAGCTTGGAGAAGGAATCTTGTGGCAGCAGATTCTCCAGGGGTGTATGGGGTCAGCTGGGGGGGGGGAAGGTACAGACATATTCTAGAAACAACACCAAATCAAACACTTCCAAGATCTGTCTGAGGTGACAGTGAACTACTACAGTGAGAAGTGAAAAGACCCAACCTTGAACTGGAAGCTGCAGCACGGATTATGGCAAACAAAAACCCTGGTCACCACATCCTTCACACTAGAAAATAAAAAATTACTCACCTTAGTAATCGTATTTCTTCTAATGGAGTCTTGCTGTATTCTGACAATTTGCAGTTAGCTCCAGCTCTTGAACTTCCCCGGAGAGTGAAGGGTCAATTTCTATGCCAGGCATAAAACGTTGGGCTCGAGCTCGTTTGAAAACTCTGTCTGTGTCCTTTGAAACCCAAACTGTCAGATTCTTATGAGCTAAAACTCACTGACTAAATATGGAAATTGTAAAAACTCCTAGTAGCCAACTTGCAACAAAGACTTTAGATTCCCCCAAAAGACTCATGTCAGGAAACCCAAAGAATTATAAACCAGATAATAAGAACAAAAACTCTTAATTAAAACAATTACAATGCACCCCACACAACAGGAGTGTGGAAAAGACACCCCTGGGGTGCAACACTGCACCTGCCCACCCACTTCCCAAAAACAGGTTCTGAGAGGGGAGGCAGGGAAGGAGGTCAGAATACAGCAAGACTCCATTAGAAGAAATACAGTTACTAAGGTGAGTAATTTTTTCTTCAAACAACATGAAGTCTTGCTGTATTCTGACAATTTGCAGACTACCAAGCAGCACCTCCAAGGAGAAGGGACATAACCTACTTTGGGAATAGGCTCTGAAGCACTGCTGTGCCAAACCTAGCATCACTCCTAGCCTGGATATCCAGACAGTAATGCTTGGTGAAGGTATGCACTGTTTTCCAGGTGGCTGCTTGACAGATTTCTAACAAAGGGATATCCCTAGCTACAGCCAGAGATGCAGCTGTATTTCTAGTGGAATGAGCCCTCAGGGCCTGAGGGTGCATTTTTTCCCAGCTTTTCATAGCAGAATTGAATACAGGACACAATCCACCTGGCAATGGTTCTCTTGGTGGCAGGTTTTCCTTTACCTACTTCCCCATAAGTGAGGAACAACTGGAGGGAGTCAAACCTGTGACCCTTTGTACGTTCTATGTAGTAACTAAGGGCCCTTTTAACATCTAAACTGTGTAGCCTCCATTGCCCTGAGGAGGTGTGATCAGTGAAGAACACGGGAAGATACATAGATTGATTTAAGTGGAAATCAGAAACCACTTTAGGTAGGAACCTTCTATTGGTTCCAAGGACCACCTTATCTCTATGGAAAGAGATGAAGTCAGGCAATACAAATATTCAAATCCCAGGCAGGAGTAGGATCCCTAAAAGGGGGATTGGTATGAAGCAATCCTTTGAAAAATTAACAGAATACAGGGTGAGATGACAGAGAGGAAGACTTCCCCACTGACAGGAAAGCAGAAATAGCTGACAAATGAACTTTCAGAGTAGCTGCTTTGAGGCCTAGGCCATTAAGGTGAACCATATAATCCAGAAATGTAGACAACCCAGCAGTGTCTGGGGATATATGCTTCTTGGCAAACCAAATGCTGAACCTTTTCCATTTGGAGTTGTACGTTTTTCTTGTGGCAGGCTTTCGAGAAGCTTTGAGAATATCCAGAACCTCTTGGGACAGATGCAAATCTGCATACTCTAACTCTTCAAGAGCCATGCCTTGAGATTGAGTGACTGAAGATTGGGGTACTAAATCCTCCCCTGAGAGGAGGTTAACAGATTGTAATTCCTGGGAAGAGACAGGGGAAGATGGACTGCTAGGGGCAGCAACAGGGGGTACCAAGGTTGCCTGGCCCAATCTGGAGCAATCAGAATCACTTTGCAAGACTGTGACCTTACCTTGACTAGAACCTTGAACGGTAGAGGGAAGGCATAAAAAATTTCCCTTCCCAGTTCAAAATCAGAGCATCCAGAAGGACTGAGCCCAAGACTGGGGGTCTGCAACAAAACAGAGGAAGTTGGTGATTGTCTGGGGCTGCAAAGAGATCTATCTCTGAAGTGCCCCACCTTGAGAAAATCACATTCAATACCAAACGATCCAGAGACCATTCGTGATGGCCCTAGGAAATCCTGCTCAATGCATCTGCTAGCACATTGTCCTTTCCTGGGAGGTAGACTGCTACCAGATTGGTCTGTAGGGAATAAGCCAGGGACCATATTTTCATGGCCTCCGTGCACAAGACCATGGATCGAGTGCCTCCCTGCTTGTCGATGTACCATATGGTGATAATGTTGTCCGTCCTGACCTGAACCACCTTGTTCTGTACTGACTGAGAGAAGGCTTGTAGGGCAAGGAATACTGCCCTGAGCTCCAGAAGGTTGATGTGAAGAAGGGATTCCTGATGGGACCACAGTCCCTGGGCAGTGAGAGCCCCCAGATGGGCTCCCCACCCCAAAAGGGAAGCATCCGTGGTAAGAACCACAGAGTGAGTCTGAGAGACAAATGGAACACCCTGCCTCAGACTGTCCAGGTCCTGCCACCACTGAAGGGCCTGAATTAAGGTCTGAGTGACAGGAACTAGCTTGGTAAGAGGATCTTTCCTTTGGGACCAAAAGGTTTTCAGATGGAACTGAATGTCCCTCATCTGAAACCTGGCCCCTTGGATCACTGCTGTGGAAGCTACCATGTGGCCCAGAAGCTGCAGAAAATGCCTTGCTGGTCGAGAAACCAGAGGAAGAAAGGAAGAGGCCAGCTAAGAGATGGCTTTTGCCCTTTCCAGAGGAAGGAAGGCTCTTGCCTTGAGGGTGTCCAACTCGGCTCCTATAAAAATGAGGAGCTGTACTGGTTCGAGAACTAACTTGGGGAGATTGAGAAGGAACCCCAGGGAAGTGAGAACTTTCTGGGTAACCTGCAGATCTGACTTGACTTGGTCTGGGGACTGGCCCACGGGGAGCCAACCTTCCAGATACGGAAAGACTGAAATCCTTTTTCTTCTTAAAAAGGCTACCACTACTGCTAGGCACTTTGTGAACACCCTTGGAGCTGATGTTAGGCCAAAGGGCATTGCTCTGAACTGGTAATGGCCTGAGGGCAATTCAAACCTGAGGTACTTTCTGTGGGAGCACCTGATGGGAATGTGAAAGTAGGCATCCTTGAGGTCCAAGGAGGCTACCCAGTCTCCTGGCCTCAGAGAAGGAAGAACTGTTCCCAGAGTCACCATCTTGAACTCTGGCTTTACTAGATGCTTGTTTAAGTATCTTATATCTAGGATGGGTCGCCACTCCTGTCTTTTTCGGGGTAAGGAAGTACCAGGAGTACAGACATTTGCCCCTGTATGGAGTAGTAACTCTCTCTCTCTCTCTCTCTATGGCCTTTAAAGCCAGTAGAGACAAAACCTCTGCCTCTAGAGCAAGGGGTTCTGATGTATTTGCAGGTGGAAAGGATCTGGGTCTCAGTTTCGGAAAACTCTTGAAACTGAGAACCAGCCCCTGGCTTACAACCTCCAGGACCCACTTGTCTGAGGTAAAAGACATCCAGTCCTGGACAAAGTAAGCCAGCCTGCCTCCTACAGGAATGGGGAGTCAACCTGGGCTGACACATCTGGGTGTCTGCTTGGCAGGAGCCTTAGGCTGAGGGGTGGATGCAGCCCTGCTCATCCCCCTTTCTGCCTTTCCCTCTGAAGAACCCTCTCTGAGAAAAAGAAGAGGAGGCCTGTGCCTGGTAGAAAGGCCTGTGAAAAGGCCTGCCCCTGCCTCTAGACTGCTGCCTTTGAGGAGTTGCCTGTCTCTCCTTGGCCTGGGCACTCCTATAAGTGGTCCTGTATTCATCCATTTTCTTCATGTAATTCTCTGTCTGCTCCCCAAACAAAGAATTACCCGCTACAGGAAAATCCATGGCCTTAGCCTGGGTGTCCTGCGAAAGGCTAGTATATCTGAGCCAGGCCATTCTCCGAAGAGCCACAGATGTAGCCATGACTCTTGATGACACATCATTGGAGTCCACAGCAGAATGAAATTGCACCTTTGATGCCTCAATCCCATCAGCAGCCACCCCCTCCAGCTCCTTGGCTAGCTGGGGGGAAGCCTGTTTAGCCAGTGCCAGTACAGTGTCCCACCTGGACTTCTGGTACCTGGTTGTATAGGCCATATAATTAGACTGCCTGAGTCCCAAAGATAATGCCAAGTACTGTTTCTTTCCCATGGTATCTATCTTCCTGGAATCTTTGTCTGGGGGGGGTGGTGTGTGAAGCCAAGGGTATGTTTGCCTTGTCACAGACAGTAGACTGCACTACCCCAAGAAGGCTGCACTGTTGGTAAAGAAATTTCGTATCTGAGCCTGACAAGGTATACCTCTTGTCCATTCTTTTGTCAACAGGAGGTACAGAATTAGGAGACCTAAGAATTTTTAGTGTCCGTTTCCCAAATGACTTATGAAGGGGAATAGACAGTCTCTTAGACTCTGGGATGTCCATCGTCTCTATGAAGTCAGGCTCCTCTTGATCCTCTACAGCCTCCTCAATAGGAAGCTGGAGGGTTTGAGCCACTTTTCTGCAGAACAGAAAGTGGGGAGGGAACTCAGAAAGCCTAGGAGGGGAAACACCAGAAGGTCTGTCTGGGGAGATGTTTGGTTCCACAGACACATCCAGACTTTCACCGTTGTCATCATCCTCTTCAAACTCCCCCTCCTCATCAAACTCCAGTTTGTAAAAATCTTCAGGGGAATAATCCTGAACCGGGGGAACTGACCAAACCGAACCTCTGTTAGAAGGTGCCGGATCAGTCGGAACCGGACTAAGCGATTCCACAATCCGAATCGCTTTGGCTATTTCTTCGGTGGTCGGAACATGCAGCTCTGGATCCAAACCGGCCGATTTATCCTTTCATTTTCTTTTTGTAGGAACCAATCCCTCAGGACTGGCTCTCCTCTTGCCCTAAGTATCACTCTGGTCAGAAGGCACTCCTCCTGGTTTGGCAGGAACCGAACCGGGCTGGCCTTCTGGGTCAGCGGATTTCTTGGCTCCTTATCCTTAAGTCTACCTAACCATTTATCCAGGATAGACTGAGAGAAATTCTTACAAATTTGGCAGTCTGAATCGAGGTGGTCAAACCCCAGACAGTAAACACAGGTGGTGTGGGGCTCGGCCTTAGCAAAGACCTCCCCACACACATTGCAGTGTTGAAACCCAGTGAGCCTGTTTTTTTTCTTGTGTTTCTCAGACGTGGCCAACCTAACCAACTTACCCCGTTATATGGCAACCACCAGGCAAGACTCCCCTATCGGTTTCATACTGTGTCACGGGTGATGGAAAAAAAAGCTAAAATTATGTTTTTTTTAAAACCGATACGGACCGGTAACCACACACTAACTTTTTCCTTATAAGATCAGTTCAGCCGAACCGATCGGAAAATTTTCACAATTTCCACACACAGCTACAATGCTAACTACTTACGGTACCACAGACAGAGTCTCGAACCGAAAAAACGGAACGCAAATCGGACTACAATCGAAACTTTAACCGCGAAGAACTGAGCTGAAGGCGAATCTCTGGAGCGACTGTTCAGTGAGGCGGAGTAAAGAATCTGATGGTTTGGGTTTGAAAGGACACAGAGTTTTCAACCGAGCTCGAGCCCAATGTTCTATGCCTGGCACTGAAATTAACACATCACTCTCTGTGGCAGTTCAAGAGCTGGAGCTAACTGCAAATTGTCAGAATACAGCAAGATTTCATGTTGTTTGAAAATATTTGACACTTGGCTAGTCTTCCTTATTATCACCAGAGAGGGGATTACGTACGTTTTGGTCATTGCCTCCCACCGGTTACATGACGTTCACTCTGGAGTTACATATTTCTTTATATGATCAAATGACATAAATCTATTTATAAATAAAGCAATAGATCACTAAGCCCTGGAGCGTAAATGTGAATCGAAATGTTCTATGCTTAACCTCGTTCAAAATAGCCACCTGGGGCTGAGAGATAAAGTTTGTGTTCTTATTTTGTACACTGTTTTAATAATAATTTTGAAGTGTAAAGTCACAAAAAAGTCTACTTGTGCCACATGTACACTCCGATGTTGGTCCATCACTGCTGCCTAAGGGGTAAGCATCCTCTGAAAGATTTGCAGTCAGCTCTAAAAGGCACACTTGATAGAAATTTATTTAAGAAACCACACCAATGGCCTCAAAATGAGCCAAAAATAGAACTTTCGCAGACGTGAAAAGACAACAGTTACCACATGTACAAACGGGCGACAGAAAGAGTGTGTGTGTGTGTGTGTACGTGCCTAACTGCAAATCTCTTTGGGGGGATGGCTGCTTAAATATTACACAGCAGGGATGGGTCGGCATCGGAGTGTACATGGACATTCCTGCATTCTGACTTAGCACACATACAAGCAAACTTTTTTGTCGATGCTTCAAAAATATTATTAAAACACTAAAAAAAGTTTACAATATGAACTATTCTACTACTGCAGTTACTCGTTAAAGTACTAGATCAAATGTGGGGTGCCACAGGGCTCAATTATGAGCCCTCTTCTTTTTTCATTATTTATGAATTCTGCCTCTCTTACTTGTAAAGAATCTGCGATGACCCTATATGCAGATGGTGCAGCCATTTTTAATGCTGTGACACAGTCCGAGGATACTCTGATGACTGTGCAAAATGATTTCAATTCTTTTCAGGAATGGCTTCTGTCAAGGCATATGGTGTTAAACACTAAAAAAACAAAGGCCATGGTCTTTTCTGGACCACGTAAAAAAGAGAACTGAATCCCTTGATAGTAGATTTAAAGAGAGAACCTATTAAAGTAGCTGAAATTTTAAATATTTGGGGATTGTTTTGGACAATACCCTATCCTTCGAACTTCATGTCAAAAATGTTATCAAACTGCAGTGGCATGGTGTACGTCTGCAACAACGACGTCCTGGGTTCGGGAACGGGCCCAGGAAGTCGGAGGGATGGCCGGGGGAAGGGAGAAGGATTGAGCATCCTAGGACTGCTCTCCTTTTCCAGGGAGGGCTGTGTGTCCGATGCACGGAGGCCAAGGGTCTTGCAGCAACTGGTGCCTACATTTCTTCGGAGGAGTGCGGATGCTGATGTCACTGCACGTCACGCCTCCTTCAGGAAACACCTCACATAAAAATAGTGGCCGCCATCTATGATGCTCCGCTTCCCCTGGCCCCAAACATCCACTGTGGCACTCCCAGAGAAGATGGCCTATTCCATCATCTGCTGTATCCGGCCAACTCTGCGCCCTGCCCTGGGGGGCAAGCCAGGGAGGCAATGCCAGTTGGTGCCCCTGCCGGCATCCTTATTCCGTCATTGCAGACCCGCACCAGTGAGGTGGCCCAGCCCTGGGGGGCAATGCAGGGAGTATGAGCTAGAAGGGAGGTAAGTCAAGGGAGCAAATGGGGACTGGGGATCGGCAGGGGCTGAGCTGCTAATGGCGGTCCGCGGCAAAAAGTACAGTAAATTAAAAAATATATATTTTTATCACATTGGTTCATTGGAGATTAGGGCTTTTGTTTAGAGTATGAACCCACCTTGTCCTCGAGTCTCGCAGACTATTAGCACACAGTTTTTTATTTAGTGTTTTTGATTATGGGTTGAGTGTGTATTCGGTCACTAGCAACAAAATGTTTGATAAGTTAAAAGTTGCATATAACAGTGCTCTAAGATTTACGACTAACTTGTCAAGCAGGACCCATCATTGTACTTTGTTAAAGGATGCTGGCTGTTTAAAACTTAAAAATAAAGCCAATTTAAAGCTGGGTACCATGTTACATAAAGGAACATTAGGTCAGTTACCTAAGACAGTCCTATCATTCATTCCCAGAGCTATGAATTCACAAGGGACTAGATCCCAGAGTAAATATGTGCATAAAATTCCTTTTTTTTTTTAAAAGTGATTGGGTAAAAGTCAGTATTATATAGGGCAACTAGATTTTATAACTCTATACCCAATGAAATTGGCAGCTACACAAACATTAGAACATTCAATACTAAACTTAAACATTGGTTGTTGTTAAGGAATGAATGTACATGCACTTAATGTTTGTTTCACTAGTATTGATATCATTTTTATACTGTTTTTTGGGGTCTGTACTGTATTGTATTGTATTTATGTTATAGTGCTTTTTTTTAACTTGTCGCTTGTGAAAATGGTCAAAACTGCTCATCAGCTAACAAGTATAAAAAATAAAAATGAAATGAAACTTTAATGGCAAATTCGGCTACACAGCAGCATTTGCTTTTAGACTCAGGAGGCATGGACATTACCTCGGCCACTTCCTGCATGACAAAGCATTAGCAGTGTATAGGAATAATCAGGCTGGACTCCTGGTTCGGTCACTGATCATTGTTCAAGAATCACTGAATGAAAAGCGATCAGTGACTGAGCCAGGAGTATTGCCGGATTATTGCCATATTGCTGGAAGCAGCCGATGTAATGTCAGTGCCTCCCGATTCTAAGAGCAAATGCTGTTTGATCTGTAGCCAAAGTTAGCATTAAACTCACTGCATTATATACTCCGTGAAAAATTTGACATTTTTAAAGCCAGTGACAAATCACAGAGTCTGGGAACACTGACAAATTGCTGAGTCTAGGAACAAAGTAAACAATCCCTCCCCCCCAAAAAAGTAACGTTTCTATGTTTGTCGTTATTCCACTTCCATATTTATATTGAAGTAACAAAACTCCACAAGCATATGCAGTTTACACTTGAACATGTAAAACAGCAGATTGTATGTAATATATTTTAATCAGTAACCACAGGCTAAGTTATTGACGCGCAAGGACTTTGAAACAACGGATAGGTGCTCAAGAGCGAACATGTTTCACAAGCATCACACACAAACGTGGGGCATTGTGGGGGTACAGGCAGGGAAAACAGACATGGTAGGCAGTCATTTAATTAAAGCTACCAACAGTCCCTATTTTCCCAGGACAGTCCCTGTTTTAGGCAGCATGTCCCAGTGTCCCCACAAGTTTTGCAAAATGTCACTTTTGTCCTGGTTTTTGCTTACTTGTCCCAGTTTTGTCCCTTTTTTTTTGCTGACTGCTAATCAGTTAGTGACAGTTATTTCAGCACTACTGGGGTGCTGCTTGGGCTGGACAGCAGTTTGCAACTTCAACTACTGTGCCTATGTTGCACTGCAAGCATGTCAGTGGGAATACTCTAAAGCACGTTCCTTCCTGTTAGATTAGACAAGCGCATGTGGACATCTGCCTGCCAGCAGCTGAGAGGGACTCCAGAGAGAAAAGATATTGGCAGCAGTGAACTAAGATACCCAGACCTGATCAGCTGTAGGGAAGTGTGTGAAAACAATCTGGTGCGGTGGTGGGAGTCACTTAAGTGAAATTTGCTCAGCAAATGAGGTGAGTGTGAGCGGGTTGATGGGACTGTCAGGAGGAAGCAATACATGCAGCTTGAATGTCTGATCACATTAAGCAGGTTTACTTCAGTGAACTTTCTGTACATCATGATTTGGAACTTGCTGCAGCAGAATGATGTATTGTTTTAATCTGGATGTTTGCTACTGGTGTTACTGTGGGGCGGCATGGCCAGAGCAAGCAGCAAAATGTTAGTGATTGTGTGCAGCGTCGTCTGCGGTGGTGCCCATGGGAGTGACATGGTGGAGGGTCATGGTCAGGATGGACCGTCCCAGTTTCAGGCCTCAGAAAGTTGGTAGCTTTACATTTAATTCATGCAAATGATTACAGAAAATAACTAAACACTCAAGAACTGAATAAATAAGGTCAAAAACCAAAACCATATCCAAAAACCGGAATGAATACCACATCTGACAGGTTAAACAATTAATTTCATTTTTTATGTCCGTTCATTGTACTGCTACTTTAAAGAACTAGTGGAACCAAAACAGAGAGGAAAAGGATACAAATTTTAAGAAGTAGTCAGCTGTAACTTTTTATTTCTGAAGCATTTTTCCTTTTCCTTTTTCTCTTTAGAAAGTTTTTTTATATGATAATTTTGTGTTCGATATGTGGAATAAGTATCAGTCTGGCAGCTGACATATCTATCTCTAGTCCCCACAATACATCATCATCATTATTGTGATCTCAATGATAGTGAAATCACAGGTAACTGACTTGGCAGCTGCTGAGTGACTGTTCCTAAACAACAGTGATGTCACAGTCAGTGAGGTTACTATGCTGATGATGTAGTGGGGCCAACAGAGTTAGACATGTCAGCTGCAGGCAGAGTGCTGTTCCACACATCACAACTACTAACATCAGGTAAACAATCTTTTAGTTAAACAAAGAGAAATTAAAAATTAACTCTGATATAAAAGGTAATGGTTGACCGCTTTTAAAAACTAATATTAGTTTTAGGCAGTACACTAGCTCTTTAAGAACATTTTGTATGAGATATATGTTAGCTATGACTTCATACCTCATAGCTTCTTTGCTTTTGTATTCAATGCCCCTTGATATCCCCCCCCCCACTGTTCCATTTGCCTTTCTTAAGGCATTCTTTACCTGTGCACTTGATTTTAAGGATTTATGCATCTGCATATCAACTGTAGATACACAATATGCAAATAAGCTACCTTGAGCCTTGTTCATGAGGAAAGCGTGCAACACAGAAAATGGAGGGGGGGGGAATTTGATTCTTCAGTCCCAACTCTTAACAAGCTTTCAGAATATTTTTTTTTTATTTCAGCAAAACAGGATGATGTCACACCATTTGAATGGGAATGCAAAAAATCCTGGTAGCATCAGTGTTGCAAGTGGGCCGGACGCCAATCAAAGGAGACAGACAGGATAGCGAAAGCTGCAGAAATGTGATGCACCAGACCTTGTAAGTGATGGGAACAGGCCTGGAAAGGAGAAAGGGCTTTAAACCAGCAGCCCTCAAACTCTCAAAGGTTTTCACTTCTGGTGCTTTTTCCTCTCCTCAGTATCATGGTCTTAATAAAAATTGTTTTGTGTACACAAGTGCATTACAGCTACAATAAATCACATGATGAGTACTTCTGCCAAGGTGGGAGGGGGGACTGCATGGACCAATTGTGTTTTTATTCTGCCTCTCACAGCCTGTGTTCCTGTGTTTGTTGTCCTCCTGAACTCTTGACCAATACTTAAGTACTCTTGTGAGTGAAAATGTGAACTGGAACAGTGATCAACTTGCAACATCTTCCATCGTTTGAAAAATAGGGTAACTTAAAACGTGCAGAAGAGTTACTACTAAAATTCAAAACCAAACACAAAACAGTAATAACAGCTTGCTATTGGAGCCCTCTCCTGTAGATCACAAACCTGTGTTTACTTGACAGGCTAAATTCAGAATTTACTGTAAATGGAACTGACAACCAGTATATTTAGTAGTACTGCAGGTATGAATACTGTATATAAACGTAACAAAACCTCATGGCAATGGACAAGAACATTTGCTATATCTCAGACTAGGGCATATCTTCCTATGACATTGCTACTTGATTTGATTTTGCATAGTTTACATCTTTTGTGTAAAAGATTGCACCCTTTTAATTTGAACTTCTCTCTTTCTTTGTTTTCTAAGAGAGGACAGCTTTGTTTATCCAGCAAGTCACTGGTATAGTTTCATATCCCCTTTCTCATGGTGCGAGAAGCACTTTATCAGGCATCATGACACATAGCTAATGTTAATCCACCAATGTTTAAAAGACCGATGCACTATTACATTACTAGAAATAGACTGTTTCATTTATGCCACAGAAAAGGTTGAAGTAAAGCTTTATTTTGTTATTTTCCTCCAAGATATCTGTCTGTTGGTGGGTGTAATGTAATAACCATACTTACATGAAGACACTGCAAAGCAAACCCTGATGCAATTATTGCAGTACAGAAGTCGACAATCAGATGAAATAGCCTCCGAGTGCCTGAAACTGTAATCAAATGAGGAAAAAGACTCACCACTCTGTGTGGTCCAAGACTGCTGTGAAATCAGCTGAGCACCCAGTGTGCTCGGGAGCCTTAACTTGGAGTGCGGAGAGAGCAGTGATGGAGCAGGAAGTGAAAGATTTGAGCCGGTCTGTAATAGGAAAGGCAAATCAGAAACCAAAGCGTAATTTCCTGGGTTACTTACTGAAGCAAGAATACGGACAAGCAATATTTGTTTACAGTAAATAAAATATATTTTTTTTTGCTTCAGCTCTAGGATAGATGCTGCGTTGGTCTGCCACTAGAGTACATAAGACCGTGCTGAAATCCTTTATAATGCTGGCTGGAAAGCTCAACATGTTAACAGTAAAAAACAAAACTGCACATCTGTAAGAGCACAGTTTTAACTACAGTATGTATTACTGTTCTCTATTTCATAAAGTACGTGGTTGTCCAAATACTATGGGATAAATGGAATGTGTATACAGCTAAAGCAGATTACCTTTCAATTTTTTGCACAAAGATAGATACTGCTCATTGAGATTCTTAAAGCAGTAACAAAAAAAAAAAAGAAAAAAAAGCAGCACTGCAGGTAGGCTCACACCATATGTTCCCATTATGTACTATATACAGTAGTAAGAGGGTACTCCCATTTTCCCGGTCCACAGAAAGGTCAAAACATATGTTTTAAGGTAACTATGGAACTGTGTGCAAAACATGAAGAAAATATATATACATAAAAATGAAATATTAAAAAAAAAAAAAAGGTAACAGGTGCTTCCTTTCTGCTTAGTACACAAAAGGCACCTGTAGTGCATGTGTTCATTTCCATAATGACACAGATAATATTTATATACTTTGTTTAGCCAGGGGCACTTTTTGCATACCTGGAGGTAGCACGTTACCATGACTACCTAAGCTTACTACACATTACTTCAAGACAGAAAAACAGGTACAAAGTTTAAAATGATTTCATGTTTAGGTAAGAACTACTGCTAAGAGATTTTGCATTTAGGAGCTTTCCTCTTGTGATCTCCGATAGTAATTTACAACCCTCCCCACACACACACACACACCGCCTTGACATTCAGGACAGACAGCTGCCACAGTCAAACAAAAGTAAATTGTTTCATTTCTCTGCCTGTTAAAATGAGTGAATGTTAAATTAGATCACTGTTCACCTTCATACCCAAAGACCCTTCAACTGTGAAATTTTTTGGGGTAGATTACTTTATTCATTAAGAAATTAGGTAGTTTTATCTAAACAATCTTACAAACCAATAGATTTTTGTTTACTTTAAACTAGTAGTGGTGGTACTGTAGTACTAGAAGCAAGCATTTGCACACAGATATACAATATATTAATCATTATTAATTGCCATCCTCCAGCAAGATAGTGTAAGCAAGTTTTTGGAGTTACAATCACCACATGACCCCCTAAACACACCCACACACCATTTTGCATGTGCCTGGCCAGGCAAAGAAATTCAAAACAAACATCTGCCTGTTGTCATGGGTGGATAAAGGTGAAAGACAGTACCCAACAGTGTTTTCAAAACAAACTGGGTATTTGTTTAGCTCATTCATCCTTGTTCATCCCAGAAGCGTCTGTTAACCCCACTGGCCCTGGCTACCCTGTGGAATATTTTTGAAAAACATTTCTAAAAATGTTTCAAAAGCACGTTACAGCACGCTTGTCTGAGTGTCCAAACTGCGCTCCAATACCATGCTTGCCCAAGCAAATTCCAAGGCATGACTGTGGCACTAGCGCTAAACATTGTAGGTACCACAATGAATTCCAGGATACTCATGATCAGGTGTAAATGCATTTTTTGGGAAAAGTGCCAGAGCACACATCAGTAAATCATTGCAAGGTCAGGAATATGTGCAAGTTTTTTTTTTTTTGCTTTATTTCTTTATGCTCCCCCGTCCCCTCAACCAGCTACTCCTTTGAGCTGCCTAGGACTTCCCCATCCTGCCAACCACCCCATCGCCATTCTCACCGTCCCCCTGTGCTGTGACCCCGGTTCACCTGACGTATCCCTTCGTGCCCCCTCCCTCGGGGCAGGATACCAGGAGGGGAGATTTTGCCCAGAGGTGTTCCTTAGACACTGGTCACGCACACAGTGGGGAGTGACCTGGACACTTCCGGGCTGTGTGACAAGTGGGGGGATTGTCAGCCATCATCTGGTGGGCTGAGCGGGCATTTTTCATTTTCTTCCCCAACTCACCCACTCAGTGGTCTGGCTGCAGCAGCATCCTGGGGACAGGAGCATTCAGTGGCATGTCGAGGCTGCTTACCGCTAAAAACGCTGACTGCACGCCATCACCAGGAGCTGCCTAACAGCGACCCGAGACCAACCCCCCCAGAGGGAAATGTCCATAGGATGCTCTAAACTCACTCCCTGCCACCCCCTTCCCCAACTCACAGTCCCGTGAGTTTCACTAACAATCACTACTAATGCAGGCTGCCTGACCATGCCCCCTCACACCCCACCATTTTACTCTAGCATGTCCTCTTCGCTCAGCCTCCCCTCACCCCACCATTTCTCCCTATACCTTATCGCCCTTCTTCCCCCACCCTTCACCTCCACCGCAGTACATACCTCTCTCTCTCGTACCTCCTTTCTTCACCCCACTGCCAGCTATCCCCACCCTCTGAACTACTGACAAGGCACTTTGTGGCTGCTTATCCCCCCCACCCTCATAATGTGTTTTTTTCTTGTTATTTAACTTGTACCTATGTTTTGAGTTATTCTGCAAGTTCTGAATCCATGCTGTATCGTTCATTGTAATGTACCTTTGCTTTCTCCTACTGTACTTTGTTTAGCTATCTGTGACGCGGAACCTTTGTAAAAGAGCTTGCACTCAAAGGTCTTTTCAGAATCACTAAATAAATAAGTAAATAAATCATGACTGGGCTCAAGAAGGGAACCTGGGTTGCCAGTGTGCCGAGTGAACACCCATCGCTTGGTGGCATGGAGCCAGCCTCAAGTTTTTTTGTTGCTGTCAGCAACAACCAAAAAGCAGATTTTGGGTTGCAGGTAGTTGCCTTAAGCTGTGCTACAATATGGATCATGTCCACACTGTTGTTAACATGGGTTAAGGCAACTGTGTTGACTGAAAGAAAAAATTACTCACCTTAGTAATTGCTTTTCTTCTCATGGAGTCTTGCTATATTATGACTAATGCAGTTAGCCACTGCACTTGAACTGCCCCGGAGAGGAAAGAGTTAACTCCAGGGAGTCTGGAGTTCTACAGCGTGAGAGCGCTTATGCCAAAGCTCTATCTGGGCAGTTTCAAATGAAACTGTCAGATCTTTACGAAGCTAATACTAAGCAACAAGTCTGTGTGGAAAGCTCTACACTAGCCAAATGGCTACCTACTAGTAGAAATAACAACAATATAAACAACAATAACAATAATAACAATGAATAATAGTATTATTAGTTACCCCCTGACAAGCACCATTAGGACCCCCTTCCCCAAAGACTCAAGTCCAGGAAGGGGCCAATATATACCTAAATAAATAACCTAGTTCCTAACCCTAAATAAAAGAAGGTAAGGGAAAAAACTACAATGGCATGACACAGTGCTTGCACTAATTTGCCACCCCTACCCAAGTAGAAGTTCTGAGAGGGCAGGAGGAGGTGGTCATAATATATAAGACTCCATGAGAAGAAAAGCAATTACTAAGGTGAGTAATTTTTCTTCAAACACCATGAAGTCTTGCTATATTATGACTAATGCAGATTACACAGCAGTACCTCCATGGAGGAGGGTCAGAACCTACTTAGGAAATAGGCTCTGAAGCACAGCTGTGCCAAAATGAGCATCTCTCCTGGACTGAATATCCAGGGAATAATGCTTGGTAAAAGTGTGAGCTGTTTTCCAAGTAGCAGCTTGACAGATTTCCAGAATGGGAATATCTCTAGCAGCTGCTAGAGATGCAGCTGTACCCCTGGTGGAGTGAGCCCTCAGTCCTGAGGGGGGTTCTCTACCTAGTTTTTGATAACAAAATTGGATACAAGAGACAATCCACCTTGCAATTGTCCTCTTAGTGGCAGGTTTCCTTTGCCAACCCTCGCCATAGGTAAGGAAGAGTTGGAGGATTCAACCTGTGACCCTTGGTAAGTGCTCCAAATAGTAGCTTAAGGCTCTTTGACGTCCAAGCTGTGCAGTCTCCTCTCACCTGAGGAAGAATGCTCAGTGAAAATACTGGAAGAGATATGGATTGGTTCAGGTGGAAATCTGAAACCACTTTAGGCAAAACTTTCTGTTAGTCCTGAGGACTACCTTATCTCTGTGGAAAGAGATAAAATCTTCTTCCACTGACAGGGCCTGTAGTTCACTTATGATCTGGCAGAAGTGATAGCCACTAGGAAAACAGTTTTCCAAGTTAGAAACTTGAGCTCTGCTGAGGACAGAGGCTCAAAGGGAGGTTGCATTAACTGAGCAATGCAAACATTCAGGTCCCAGGCAGGAGCTGGTTCTTGAAAAGGAGGGTTAGTGTGAAGTAACCCCTTAAAAAACTTGGAAAACACAGGGTGAGAAAAAAGGGAAGCAGGCTTCCCTGCTGACACAAAAACAGAGACAGCTGCCAGACGAACCTTTAAGTAGCTGGCCTAAGGCCTAAGGAATTTAAATGGACCAAATAGTCCAGTAAATGGGCAGATCAGCAGATTCTGGGATAATCTGCTTCTCAGAGCACCAGATGGAAAACCTTTTCCACTTAGAATTGTAAGTGGCCCTAGTGGAAGGTTTCCTTGAAGCCTTTAAAATATCCAGAACACCTTGAGAAAGGTGTAAGTCAGCAAATTCTAACTCCTCAAAAGCCATGCCTTGAGATGGAGGGATTTGAGGTCCGGATACCACACTCTCCCCTGTGCACAGGCCAGCAAGTCGTGGACTCTGGGCAAGCTCAGGGCAGGGTGGACTGTCAAGGACAGAAGCAGTGGGTACCAGGGCTGTCTGGCCCAATCTGGGGCAATCAGAATCACTTTGCAGGGCTGAGATCTGATTTTTACTAGTACCCTGAAAAGAAGAGGAAAGGGGGAAAGGCATACAGGAACTTCCCTTTCCAATCCAACTGAAAGGCGTCCAGGGGGACTGAGCCCAGCACTGGAGGCCTGCAACAAAACAGAGGAAGTTGGTGGTTGTCTGGGGCTGCGAAAAGATCTATCTGAGGGGTGCTCCATCTGGCAAAGACCGACCCCAGCACCTGAGGATTCAGAGCCCATTCGTGATGGCCCTGAGAAATCCTGCTGAGGGCATCCGCCAGGACATTGTCCTTCCCTGGAAGGTGAACTGCTATCAGGGAGGTGTTCAGGAGTAAGCCAGAGACCACAACTTCATTGCTTCGTGCACAAGGCTGATGACCGAGTGCCCCTGCTTGCTGATGTACCACATTGTTGTGGTGTTGTCTGTCCTGACTTGAACTACTTTGTTCTGGACAGAAGCTGAAAACGCCTGAAGAGCTAGAAAGACAGTTCTGAGTTCCAAAAGGTTGATGTGGAGCAGAGATTCCTGAGGAGACCACACTCCCTGAGTGGACAGGTCGCCCAAGTGAGCTCCCCACCCTAACAGGGAGGCATCCGTGGTGAGGGTGAGGGAGTGGGAGACGGGGATGAAAGGAACCCCTTGTTTTAGATTGCTTTGATCCTGCCACCAGTGTAGAGCCAGGATCAGAGTTTGGGTCACTGGAACCAATTTGGAAAGGGGGTCCCTCCTCTGAGACCAATAGGCCCTCAAATGGAACTGAATGTCCCTCATCTGGAATCTTGCTCCTAGCACTACCGCTGTGGAAGCAGCCATGTGCCCTAGGAGTTGCAGAAAATACCTTGCTGGTCGAGAAACCCGCAGGGTAAAGGAGGATGCCAGGGCAATGAGCCTGTCTACCCTTTCCGAGGGAAGAAATGCCCTGGCTAACTTTGTGTTCAATTCTGCACCTATGAAAGTTAGTACCTGAACTGGTTCCAGAACTGACTTTGGTAAATTCAGCAGGAATCCCAGGGAAGTGAGAAGCTGCTGGGTGACTTGCAAGTGGGATTTACCTGATCTGGGACTGACCCACCATGAGCCAGTCGTCCAGGTAGGGAAACACAGCAATCCCTTGCCTTCTTAAATGAGCCACTACCACAGCTAGACATTTTGTGAATACCTTTGGCAGAGGTAGGCCAAGGGCATTGCCCTGAACTGGTAGTGGCCTGAGGGCAGTTCGAACCTGAGGTACTTTCGGTGAGAAGGCCTGATCAGAACATGAAAATAGGCATCCTTGAGGTCCAGGGAAGCCAGCCAGTCCCCTGGCCTCAGGGAAGGCAAAATCATTGCCAGAGTTAACATTTTGAACTTTGGTTTCAAAAGATGCTTGTTCAGGTACCTTAAATCTAGGATGGGCCGCCATTCTCCTGTCTTTTTTGGGGTAAGAAAGTATCTTGAGTACAGCCCCTTGCCCTGATGGCAAGAAGGGACCCTTTCTACTGCTTTGCACTCCAGAAGAGAAGAAACCTCTGCTTCCAAAGCAAGGGCTTCTGTAGGATTTGCAGGTGGAAATGTCTGGCTCCATCTTTGAAACTGTTTGAAGCTGAGAACCAGACCCTGGCTTATTACCTCCAGAACCCATCTGTCCGGAGTTAGGACACCCAGTTCTGGCTGA
Source organism: Neoceratodus forsteri (assembly GCA_016271365.2). Lineage (NCBI taxonomy): Eukaryota > Metazoa > Chordata > Ceratodontiformes > Ceratodontidae > Neoceratodus > Neoceratodus forsteri. Next base: position 11,062,639 of record CM057450.1, on the reverse strand, counting down.
ATAAACCAACCTGTCCCCCACTGGTACAGGAGAATCAGCCCTGGGCACCCCATCAGGGTGCCTGCTTGGCAGTAGCCTTGGCTGAGGGAGGGGACGGCTTCAGGCCCCGGCCTATCTCTGCCTCTGAAGAAACCCTCTGTGCAAACGCAGAGGAGGCCTGAGATTGGTAAAAGGCCTGTGGAAAGGCCTGCCCCTACCTCTGGGAGCTGCCTCTGTGAGTGGCATGCCTCTCCTTAGCCTGCACTTTTGTAGGTAGTTCTGTATTCATCCATCTTTTCATATAGTTTTCGTTTGTTCCCAAACAGAGAATTACCCACTACAGGAAAATCCATAGCCTTTGACTGAGTATCTTGGGACAGATTAGTGCATCTGAGCCATGCCAACCCACGGAAAGCTACAGAAGTGGCCATGACCCTAGAGGAAACATCATTAACATCAACAGCAGTATGAAATTGAACTTTAGAGGCTTCAATGCCATCAGCAGCCACCTGTTACAACTCACTAGCCAGCTGGCCATGTGCCTGCTTGGCTAACTGCAATACTGTGTCCCATCTAGATTTCTGATATCTAGCTACATAAGCCATATAATTTGCCTGCCTGAGTCCCAAAGAAGTTGCCATATACTGTTTTTTCGCCATGGCATCAGTCCTCCTGGAATCCTTATCAGGAGGATGTGAGGCCAGGGGAATATTAGCCTTGTCACAGGCTGCAGCTTGAACCACACCTACATGACTACACTACTCAGTGAGGAAGTCTGTATCAGAGCCTGACAAAGTATACCTTCTGTCCATTTTTTTATCTACAGGAGGGACAGAATGAGGATTTTTTAAATCTTTGTTGTTTGCTTCCTAAATGACTTATGCAAAGGAATAGACAACCTCCTAGACTCTGGTATATCCATCATTTCTACGTAATCAGGCTCCTCTTGCTCATCCACAGCCTCCTCTAAAGGAAGCTGGAGGGTTTCTGCAACCTTTTTGTAAAACATAAAATGAGAAGGGGACTCAGACAGAATAGGAGGAGATTCTAAAGGTCTGTCTGGAGAAATGTCCGCTCAATGGGCACGCCCAGACCCTCCCAGCCACATATATATTGATCAAATTCCTCCTCCTCCCCGTGGTTCATAAAATTCTCAACATCATACTCCTGAACCACTGGAACTGAACGAACCAACCCTTTACCAACTGTTGGTGGTTCGACAGGACCCTGAGACAGTGACTGGACAATCTGTATGGCTTTAGCTATTTCTGCAGCAGTTGGAGAGACAATTTTGGACTCCAAACCTACTGATTTCTTTGTCTTTTCACTGGGACTGGTTCCTCTGAACCAGCCTTCCTTTGCCCGAGGAAGTCTCGCCTGGTCAGAGGGCACTCCTCTGGTCCAGTGGGTGCTGGACCGGCTGGCCATCCGGGTCAGTGGACTTTTGGCCTCTGCTCCCTGAGCCGCCCAATCTCTTTTCCAGGGTGGCTGCAGGGAAATTTTTACACACCTGGCAGTCTGACAGGAGGTGGTCAGCCCCCAGACAATAAACACAAGTGGTGTGTGGGTCAGCCTTGGCAAAGGCTTCCCCACAGACATCACAGTGTTGAAACCCAGTGGGCCTGGTTTTTCTTTTGGGTTTCTCAGACATAATGCCAGCCTAACCAAAAACTTGCCCTTTTGATGGCAGTGCCAGGCAAGACACCTTATCGGGTTCCTAACCGTCACGGTATTTGAAAAACCTAATTTTAAAGCAAGTTTTTTTAGAACCGATAAGAACTGGAACCGCATCAAAAAGCCCAACCACACTTTAAAAACGTAATTTAGAAACCACCGTGGTTCAAACCGAATCATAATTGAATTTCCACACAGACTTTAATTTTTGTACTTACGGTTTACTAGATAGAGCTTTTAACCGAAAATGCGGTAAAATAAATATTTTTGCTGGTTCAAATGAATCGAAAATACTGCTGAACTGAGAAATGAACCGAGCTGAAGGAGCTGATCTCCGAGCGACTGTTCAGTGAGCGAGTAGAAGAATCTGACAGTTTCATTTGAAACTGCCCAGATAGAGTTTTGCAAGCGCTCACGCTGTAGAACTCCAGACTCCCTTGAGTTAACTCTTTTCTCTCTGGGGGAGTTCAAGTGCAGTGGCTAACTGCATTAGTCATAATATAGCAAGACTTCATGGTGTTTGAAACACAGGTTATGGCAATCGTGTCAATGGAAAATGTGCTTTACCCATCTCTAAGTAGGGTTAGAGTACAGTTTTAGAACAAAGAATGCAGTATGGTTTTTACTGTGCTACAATCAGGACACACACCTTTTAAACCATTTTAACAGAGTATACACAGTTTAAAAGCCCTCAGACTCTTGCTCTGAAGAGCAGGGACCCACTGGTGTGCCGTTTCAAACATACTGTTTAAACTGGGTATGAACATCAAGCCTGGGGGCTCTGGTGGGCTACAAAGGCAGACCTTATCTGCCATCAGTCTGTTTCTATGTGTCTGCCGTGGGAAAAATGAACAACAGCAAGAACTCACCGCTCCACTCCGAAACCAGACAGTGAGTGAAGAGAGGCACCTCACAATGGACCACAAAGCATACAAGCAAATCTGTGTAAGGCTGGTCTTGAAGAGCTAGTGTACTGCCTAAATCTAATATTAGTTTTTGAAAGCAGTTAGCTGTTACCTTTTATATCTGTGATATTGTTTCTTTTCACTTTGTTTAATTAGAAGATTGCTCACCTGATGTTAGTAGGTGTGTTGTGTGGAACGACTCTCTGCCTGGCAACTGACATATCTATCTCTATTGCTCTCCCCACTACATCATCAGCACTGTGACCTCACTGACTGCGACTTCACTGCTGCTTAGGAACAACCACTCAATATTTGCCAAGTCAGTCACCTGGAATGTCAGTGTCAGTGAGATCACAATGCTGATAATGTAGTGGGGGGTGGAGGTGGAGACAGATATGGCAGCTACCAGGCTAAGAGCTGTTTCACACAGCCAGCACAATATTATCACATTGAAGGCTTTCTAATGAGCAAAAAGAAAAATACTTAAGAAATAAAAAGTTACAACTGACTACTTCTCAAAATTTTTATTATTTTTCTGACTGCCTGTTTTGGCTCCACCAGCTCTTCAATAGGTCACAAGGGAAATAGCAGCAAGAAATACATTTTTCCACAATAGAGTTCAGGTCCATCTATTTTGGCCTCACTATGAATACGTATAACATTGAAACTTCGCATGTGGCATGGTGTCAGTAGTGATGGACTTGAACTCCAACATGGACAACCTTAATTTAATTTCTGGCGCTGTTCACCATGTGACCTGTTAAAGTTAGCTTTACACAGATGTGCCTGTATGCTATCGTGGCCCTTTAAGAGGTGCCTGTCTCCACATGCTGATTGCTTTGGGAGTGGAGCAGAGCAGTGAGTATTTGCTGTTCTTATTTATTTTGAAACTTTTAATTGCTCTTCTATTACTTCGTCAAACAAAAAAGAATGGCACCCCGTAACTGTGTGTGGGAACAGTGAAGATATGAAAGGGGTTGTCAGACTCCCTCTCTCTAGGCATTATCTACTGGAAACTCTGCACATTCTAAGCACGCAAGCCATTTCTGTCTCATATGAGAGAGACAGAAGCGAGATCTTTCATAAAGCTTCTGTTGGAAACCAGCACTTTGCACTGTGCTGGCTAAAGAGACTGGGGCTCCATCTTCTTGATTCCCTGCAGCCTTCCATCCAGCCTGTCAAATGAGCAGAGAATTGGACATTTTAAAACCATCCTTAGGGCCAATCTCCTGTCTTCACGTCACTGTGACTGCAACTGAACCCTGGCCCTCTACCTCCTCCTTGTTCTATAACAATGGCCCTGACCTGCCTCTTCTCCAAAAGTGTCCAACCTGAGTCGCTCTTATGATACAATGTGTACTGTGTAATTACTCCATTAAGTTACCCTAGTATTGCTGAATGGTAGACTAGCTGATTCCCTGTAAACAAACTGCGTCTTTCCCTGTGATCCATCTCTGTAATCACTGTAATGTCTGTCTGTTTATAACCTATGTGACGTGGAACCTTTGTAAATGAGTCTGCGACTCAAAGGTACTCTCCGATTCTGTAATAAATAAAATAACATAAATTTGTGGCTGTTAATTCTAGCACAAAGAGGCTGCAATTGTGTCTGTGTGAACTATGCAACCCCACTCAGTCAAGTTCAGTGCTGCAGCAAGCCATTCCCTTGCACCCGCAAAGAGCACTGTGGGGACACGGAACAGAGGCAACGCCACTATGCAGATGGCCTACAGGGTCATGCTCAGCATATACTGGTCCTCATGCCCAGCTAGCATGCCACTGCACACACTGCAGTTTACTGGAGTTGCAGGAGTGCAAGCAGCAGACCTGACATCTGCCGAAGAGTCAGTACAGTGCTACTGGGAGGGGAACACTGGACCAGCAGGCAATACAAAACCTGAGGTGAAGGAAGCAGGCAAGTACTGGATCAACAGGGTATTTGTTTGCGAGGTAAGTGCCAGGGACTACTGGGCTACCAGGGATGCCTGCTATAGCAGGACAGGGAGGTAGAAACGCTGGACCACCAGGGACTCCTGGTATGGATGGATTTACAGGAGGAACTAATGGAGCAACAGGGATACCTGCTATTGGGGGGATAGGGAAGGGGAACATGTGAATCATCACAGACACTATGACTTGGGGGAGCAGTGTTAGGGGATGCTAATCAGCCAGACAATTGTGGGTCCAGTTCCAGGATGTTAGCCTTCTGGGTTGATGATTTGCACTGCACCATACTCCTAGACAGGACTTTCTCCCCTGCCAAGTACACCTTGCACAGCACTTTTGGGTGGTACTGCAAATTTTCAGATACAGTCTGTTTAGCACCACCATCCACTGTGACTCAGAAATGGGCCCTGGAGTTCCCGTTAAACTCTGTTAAGGTACTGCACCCAGGGGGCTGGCTAACAGCATAGTCCTGATGATTATGAACGGCACCAAGTGAAGTGGTAAGCATGGGTGCAAAGCTATACACACATTCAGTTCTGTGCAAGTGCACTTTTGCTCATAAAGAAGTAAGGAAAAATGGTGCCCATAAAAAGGAAAAAAAAATCTGGCTGGTGCCAACCATGTTGGTGTAATTTTCTTATGTTATGTTTGTTAGTCTTTCTGATTTTCATTTCATTTAGTATTGTAATATGTATACATATATTAATATAGCAGTTATTACGTCACTTTTACAATGTTATTTAAAAGACCACATCCATCCTCACCTTTACAGATTTACTTTATACAGTACTGTACTGGGGTCCTGCTTTTCACATTTTTACTATATGTTTACACAGGACAGACCAGATGAGATGCAGTATCTCATTTTAAATTTGAGTCCTGCTTTGACACATTTTTACACTGCATTTACCCAGGATAGCATAGCTCATAAGTAATACCTCATTTTCAGTAGAGTCCTGCTTTTACCCATTTTTATAATCTATCTACCTAGGTGAGCCCAGCTGAGAGGCAATTTCTCATTTTCCGTCTGGTTCAGTATTTTCCCCAGGACAGAGCAGCATAGGTGCACATTTCAGTGGGTTCTGCTGCACTGGGGTCCTACTTTTACATATTTTTACTATATTTACCCAGGATGGCCCCTTAGACTGTATGTACCCATAAAACTCGTTCATGCAATTGTCCATGGCTGTGTGTGGGTGCTGATGTGCAAAGCAGCTGCCACTACATGTCCGGTCACTTCACTGCCAGTTTACCACTGCTCTGTAAAGCACTTTGGGATATGATGTGTGAAAAGTGCCATAGAAATGCTGACTCTTCTTCTTAGAATAAGACAGAAGAGATGCAATATCTCATTTTCAGTTGGGGTCCTCTTTTTCCCATTTTTACAATGTATTTACCCAGGATAAGCTAGCTGAGAGGCAATGTCTCATTTTCAGTAGGCTTTGACATTTTGACCCCAAATTTCAAACACAGCCTTTTTATGACCTCATGTTAATTATCAAAACAGGTGGAAAGACAGGTGGAATTTTTCAAAATCCCACCCGAAGGTCATTTCATGGTGTGACTGCAAAAACATGTTTTGGAGGGGATTTGAAAAGTGTCATGTTCATGAGGTGGAATAACACAAGGGATATGTTGAAAATATAATGCCAAAATCTGTACAAATGGCAAAGTTATGAATAGACAGAAAAACATTAATGTGTGTTCATATAAATTAGTTGTTTTTACATATTCTGACGCCAAATTCTCAACATTGTCTTTTATGACCTCACCTTACGATAAAGACAGTTGAAATTTTTAAAATCCCGTCTGAAACGTGATTTTGCGGAGCAACTGGAAAAACGTTTCAGAAGGGATTTGAAAAATGAAACCAAAGGGCTATGTTGAATATTTTGGGCCAAAATTTGCATAAATTAAAAAAGTTATGAGTAAACCTTGGAAAAATTCAACATTTTCTCATAACTTCGTTGTTTTTTGACATTTTGACCTCAGATTTTCAGCACAGTCTTTTCTATGATCCCACTAATGCTCTTAACAAGGTGGGATTTTTTAAATCCCTTCCGAAAAGGTTATTTTGCAGTACAAATGCATAAATATGTTTCTGATGGGATTTGAAAAATGAAATGTTTTATGTTTATGAGGTGTGGTAATAAAAGGCAATGTTGACAATTTGGGGCCATGGTCTGCAAAAAAAATCACTAAGTTATGAGTAAAAGCTGAAAAAAATTCAACGTTTCTTCATAACTTTGTTTTTATGTTGGCTCGCGCATGTGCGCCAGCCAACATATTGCATTAGTAGCAGATTTGGAGGTGCGGTCACTGTGGGCGAATGCAGGGCACGCATCAGTAGGTGTCCCTCATTCCCCAATAAGCCAGCATGCAGGCGCCGACACCCGCAATACGTAAAGTGGCCAATATATCTAAGAAAAGTGCTGCTGCAATGAGAGCCAAGCTCATCACGCAGCAGCACAATAACACACCTCCCAAAGTGCCTTTCCTGGTGAAGCACTTCACTAAACATGGCGGCACTGACTGCCACCACCACTTCATTTGCCGACGGGCAGCCCACTCCCCATCAGCATGTTGCCCCCCCTCCCATTCCAAGTGTGTGCTGAGGGGGTGTCCAGTCCCCCTTGGCACCATGCGGCCCCCCAACAGTCTTTCCCTGCTGATGGGGGGCCCTATCCTCATCAGCTTCAGTCCCCCCTACCTAGTTTACTTTGCCGATGGGGGAGCCCTCTCCCCATGGGCATAATGTCCCCGATGTGTGCTGTGTGCCGGAGGGGTGCCCATTCCCCCTCGGCATCATGCACACCCACCAACCATTTCTGTGTCAATGAGGGGGCCCAATCCCCGTCGGCTGTGGTCCCCCTCTCAGTTATGCAGGTGGTACACTGGGAGCCCACCCCAGTGTACCAAACAAACACCTGCAAAAAATGAAAACCGACCTCATTGTCTTTTTTTTTTGTATCTGTAACAGAAAGCGATCCCTACTTGATCTCTCCTGCACCTCCCCAACTCACGCCCATACCCTCTGCATACCCTGCCTCCCCACCCCATACTTACCTCCGGTCTGATGCAATCTTCGTGGACCGAACACGCCTGCACTCTTCAAAGCCAACTGCGAACTGAAGAAGTGCTGGTAAGCTGTATAATGGCATAAATAGGGTTTTTGCAACTTTGGTGCATATCTCAGGCATTTTTGGGAATTTTTGCACCAAATTTTCAACATGGGGTTACTGGGACCCCTCCTCATGAATTCAGTCACTGTCATTGCATTATTTGGTCCCAAAAGGTGATTTCACGGTCACTGCATGGAATCACCTTTCGGGACCGATTAACGAAACGACAGTGCCACTGTTCATGAGGTGGGCTCTCAAAAACCTATGTTGCAAATTGAGTGAAAAAATCCAAAATTACTGTTTTCTGTGCGTGTATTGCGCAGTTTCCACATACGCTCAGAATCTCGTGAATTTATAATATTTTCACTCCAGATTCTCAACACTGGCATTTTGCCATACCTCCTTATGAACAGTACAGCTATCATTTTACATATCCTAGCCTAAATGTGTTTTCGCACTTCTGGTGCAGAAGAAAAAATTACTCACCTTAGTAATGTTGTTTCTTCTAATGGAGTCTTGCTATATTATGACTTATGCAGTTTGTCCCACCATTAGAACTGCTCCGGAGGTGAAAGAGTTAACTTCCATGCAGTGCATGGAACTTAGAGCGCGAGCTCGGTTAAGCAAGCTCTGTCAGGGCTATTTCAAACCGAAACTGTCAGATCTTTACAAGCAAAACTCACTAAGGCTCTGTGTGGAAGCTGTAACCTACACTAGCCAACTGGCTACTAAAATATTCACACATTTTTCTGGTCCCAACACCAAGACTCAAGTCAAGGGACCAGAAAAAATAAGATATAATAAATAAAACACAACACCCAAACACCCCAACAAGAAGGGGTGGAAAACATAAAAGGGGGCATCAATAAGTGCCAAAGTGAACCTGCCCTACCCATACCCAAAGTAGAAGTTCTGAGAGGGGCAGGTTGGGGAGGTCATAATATAGCAAGACTCCATTAGAAGAAACAACATTACTAAGGTGAGTAATTTTTCTTCAAACTACATGAAGTCTTGCTATATTATGACTTATGCAGACTACATAGCAGTACCTCCAAGGAGGAGGGACAGAACCTACTTAGGAATAGGCCTGAAGCACAGTTGCTAAACCTCAGCATCCTCCTGGCCTGGATATCCAGGAGTAATGCTTGGTGAAAGTGTGTACTGTTTTCCAAGTAGCTGCTTGACATATCTCTAAGATAGATGTTCTGGCAGCAGCTAGAGACGAGCTGTACCTCTAGTAGAGTGAGCCCTCAGGTCTGAAGGGGAACCTTACCCAGTTTTTGATAGCAAAATTGGATACAAGAGACAATCCACCTGGCAATGGATCTCTTAGTGGCAGGTCTCCCTTTCCCAACCTCACCATAAGTGAGAAATAGTTGGAGGAGTCAAACCTGTGACCCTTGGTACGCCTATGTAGTAACTTAGGGCCTCTTAACATCTAAGTTGTGCAGCCTCTCACCAGAGAAGGAATGGTCAGTGAAGAACACTGGAAGTGAAATAGATTGGTTAAGGTGGAACCGAAACCACCTTAGGCAAAAACTTCCTGTTAGTCCTGAGGACTACCTTATCCCTGTGAAAGGAAATAAAGTCCGTCTCCACTGATAAAGCCTGTAACTAGCTTATGCGCCTGGCAGAAGTGATGGCTACTAGAAATACAGTTTTCCAAGTCAAATACTTAAGCTCTGCCGAAGACAGAGGTTCAAAGGGGGGTTGCATCAGCTGAGCAATGCAAACATTAAGATCCCAGGCAGGGCAGGGTCCCTGAATGGAGGATTGGTATGAAGCAATCCCTTAAAAAACTTGGAAAATACAGGGTGAGCAGAAAGAGAAGAGGACTTCCCTGCTGAAATAAAAGCAGAGACAGCTGCCAAATGCACTTTCAGGGTAGCTGGTCTCAGTCCCAAAGAACTAAGATGGACCATATAGTCCAAAACAGTGGGTAAATCAGCAGATTTCGGGGAAATATGCTTCCCAGAACACCATATGGAAAACCTTTTCCACTTGGAGTTATAGGTAGCCCTGGTGGAAGGCTTCCTAGAAGCTTTCAAGATTTCGAGAACACCCTGAGAAAGTTGTAGATCAGCAACTCTAACTCCTCAAGAGCCAGGCCTTGAGGTTGAGGGATTTGAGATTTGGATACCAGACTCTCCCCTGAGCACAGGTTAACAGATCGTGGTTCCTGGGGAGACACAGGGAAGATGGACTGCTAAGGACAGAAGGAGGGGTACTAGGCTGCCTGGCTCAGTCTGGAGCAATCAGGATCATCTTGCAGGGCTGAGACCTGATTTTGACTAGCACCTTGAACGGGGGGCATGAGAAACTTCCTTACCAATCGAGGAGAAAGGCATCCGGGGACCGAGCCCAACACTGGGGGCCTGCAATAAAAAAGTGGAAGTTGATGATTGTCTGGGGCTGCAAAAAGATCTATCTGAGGAGTGCCCCATCTGGCAAAAACTATCCCCAGTACTAGGGGATCCAGTGACCATTCGTGATGGCCCTGGGAAATCCTGCTGAAAGCATCTGCCAGGACATTGTCCTTGCCTGGGAGGTGAACTGCTATGAGGGAAGTGTTCAGGGAATAAGCCAGAGACCACAACTTCATCGCCGTGCACAAGGTCAAGACCGAGTGCCCCTTGTTTGTTGATGTACCACATTGTAGTGGTGTTGTCTGTTCTGACCTGTACCACCTTGTTCTGAACAGATGCAGAAAAACCTGAAGTGCTAGAAAACAGCTCTGAGTTCCAACAGATTGATGTGGAGCAGAGATTCCTGAGGGGACCACAACCCTGGGTGGAGAGGTTGCCCATGTGAGCTCCCCATCCCAAGAGGGACACATCTGTAGTAAGGGTCAAGGAGTGAGATAGAGGATGAAGGGCACCCTTGTCTCAGATTGCTCTGATCCTGCCACCACTGAAGGGCCTGGATCAGGGTTCGAGTCACTGGGATTAACTTGGATAGGGAATCTCTTCTTTGAGACCAGAAGGCTCTCAAATGGAACTGAATGTCCCTCATCTGAAATCTTGCTCCTTGCACTACAGCTGTGGACGCAGCCATGTGCCCTAGGAGCTGCAGGAAATGCCTGCTGGTCGAGACCTGCAGAGTGAAGGACGAGGCCAGGGCCACCAGGGTCCTTACCCTTTCTAGGGAAGGAAGGCTCTGGCTGCTTTGTGTCCAGTTCTGCACCTATAAAGGTGAGTACCTGGACAGGTTCCAGAACTGACTTTGGAAGATTGAGAAGAAAGCCCAGAGAGGTAAGCAGCTGCTGGGTAACTTGCAGGTGTGATTTGATCTGGTCTGGAGACTGACCCACAATGAGCCAGTCGTCCAGGTAGGGAAAGATGGCAATCTTTTGCCTTCTTAAATGAGCAACTGCTACTGCCAGACATTTTGTGAATACCCTTGGGGCAGAGGTAAGGCCGAAGGGCATTGCTCTGAACTGATAATGACCTGAGGGCAGTTCGAATCTGAGGTACTTTCGGTGGGAGCTTCTGATAAGAACATGGAAGTAGGCATCCTTGAGGTCCAGGGAAGCTAGCCAGTCCCCTGGCCTTAGGGAGGGTAAAATCATTCCCAGAGTCACCATTTTGAATTTTGGTTTTAAAAGGTGCTTGTTTAGATATCTTAGGTCCAGGATGGGCCGCCACTCTCCTGTCTTTTTTGGGGTAAGGAAGTATCTGGAGTACAGACCCTTGCCCTGGTGTAGGGGAGAAACCCTTTCTACAGCTCTGAGAGCCAGGAGGGTTAAGACTTCTGTTTCCAAGGCAAGAGTCTCTAAAGGGTTTGCAGGTGGAAAAGATCTGATTCTCATCTTTGGAAATTTTTTGAAGCTGAGAACCAGACCCTGGCTCACTACTTCCAGGACCCACTTGTCTGATGTTAAAGACTCCCAGTCCTGGACGAAGTAAGCCAGCCTGCCCCCTACAGGTAATGAAGAGCCGGCCCTGGGCATCCCATCAGGGTGCCTGTTTGGCAGGGGCTTTAGGCTGAGGGGTGGGAGCAGGCCTGCTTGTACCCCGTCTGCCTCTCCCTCTGAAGAACCCCCTCTGAACATAAGCTGAAGAGGAGGCCTGGGTCTGATAAAAAGGCCTGTGAAAAGGCCTGCCCCTACCCCTGGGGGGCTGCCTCTGAGGAGTGGCTTGCCGTTCCTTGGCTTGTGCACTCCTATAAGTGGTTCTATATTCATCCACTTTCTTCATATAATTCTCTGTCTGCTCCCCAAACAGAGAATTTCCAACCACAGGAAAATCCATAGCCTTAGACTGGGTATCCTATGACAAAGTAGTACATCTGAGCCAGGCCAATCTACGAAAAGCCACAGATGTAGCCATGACTCTAGAGGATACATCATTAGAATCCACTGCAGCATGAAATTGCACCTTAGATGCCTCAATACCATCAGCAGCCACCTGCTCCAGCTCCTTGGCAAGCTGGCCAGGGGCCTGTTTGGCTAAAGCCATGACAGTATCCCATCTAGATTTTTGATATCTTGCAACATAAGCCATATAGTTTGCTTGTCTGAGTCCCAAAGACGCTGCCATGTATTGTTTTTTGGCCATGGCATCAATCTTCCTGGAGTCCTTGTCAGGAGGATGTGAAGCCAGGGGAATATTAGCTTTATTACAGGCTGCAGCCTGAACTACCCCAACATGACTGCATTGCTGTAAAAGAAATTCTGTATCAGGACCTGACTAAGTGTACCTCCTGTCCATCTTTTTATCCACAGGAGACACAGAATTAGGAGCTTTTAAAATTTTTATTGTTTGTTTCCTAAAAGATTTATGTAAAGGAATAGACAATCTCCTGGACTCTGGGACATCCATCATCTCTACAAAGTCAGGCTCCTCTTGCTCATCCAAAGCCTCCTCTAAAGGAAGCTGGAGGGTTTCAGCAACTTTTTTATAAAACAGAAAATGAGAAGGGGACTCAGCAAGCCTAGGGGAGATTCTCCTAAAGGTCTGTCTGGGGAGATGTCCGGTTCAATGGGCACATCCAGACTTTCAAAGTCACATTCACACTGATCATAATCATCCTCCCCCTCCTCTGGTTCATAAAACTCCTCTATATCATATTCTTGAACCGGTGGAACCGACCGAACCGACCTTTTGCCAGATAGTGGCGGTTCGGAGGGAACCGGGGAAAGTGACTGGACAATCTGTATTGCCCTGGCTATCTCTGCAGCAGTTGGAGAAGGGATTTTTGACTCCACACCTGCTGACTTTCTAGTTCTCTTTGCTGGAACTGGCTCCTCAGAGTCAGCTTTACGTTTGCCCGAGGAAGTCTGGCCCTGGTCAGAGGGCACTCCCTCCGGTTCGGTTGGCACTGAACCGGGCTGGCCATCCGGGTCAGCGGACTTTTTGGCCTCTCGTTCCCTGAGCCTACCAACTCTCTTATCTAGGGTAGCTGCAGGGAAATTCTTGCAAATCTGGCAGTCTGCATTGAGGTGGTCAAACCCCAGACAATAATCACATGTGGTGTGTGGGTCAGCCTTGGCAAAGGCTTCCCCACAGACACGACAGTGTTGAAACCCAGTGGGCCCGGGTTTTCTTTTGGGTTTCTCAGACATGCCAGCCTAAGCAAAAACTTGCCCTTTTGTTGGCAGTGCCAGGCAAGACACCCTTATCGGTTCCCAACCATGTCACAGGTCGTGGAAAAAACCGTAATGAAATCCGTTTTTTTTAGAACCGATAAGAACCGGGAACCGCACTCTAACAAGCTTTAAAACGCTTCAAAATGATGTTTTTATACAATCTGATCGGTTCAAACCGAACCGATAAACATTTACAAGTTCCACACAGAAAACCTATCTATTACTTACCATACCATAGACAGAGCTTGAACCGATCGGTTTGCGGTTAAAATAATGATAATCGCGGTTGAATTTAACCAAGAAAAAACTCTTTAAACCGAGAAAATGAACTGAGCAGCAGGAGGAATCTTCGGAGCGACTGTTCAGTGAGGCGGAGTAAAGAATCTGACGGTTTCGGTTTGAAATAGCCCTGACAGAGCTTTCTTAACCGAGCTCGCGCTCTAAGTTCCATGCACTGCATGGAAGTTAACTTTTTCACCTCCGGAGCAGTTCTAATGGTGGGACAAACTGCATAAGTCATAATATAGCAAGACTTCATGTTGTTTGAATAGCACGGTAGCTGTGGGAGATCACTTTTAGGGACAGATTAACGAAACGACAGTGTAACTGTTCATGAGGTGGACTCTCAAAAACCCTATGCTGAAAATTTGGTGATGGAAGTCCATAAAATGAGTATGTTAAAAGCACGCGTTGCGCAGTTTCTACACATCCTTGTAACTTCGCAAATTTGCAATATTTTCATGCCAGATTTTCAACACTGGCATTTTTTCACACCTCCTTATGAACAGTACAGCTGTCATTTTTCACATCTTGCCCAAAATGTGTTTTCTCACCTGTGGCGCACAATGGCATGCTTGCTGTGGGAAATCAACTTTTGGGACACATTAACAAAATCACAGTGCCACTGTTCATGATGGGAGGTCCCAAAATGCCTATGCTGAAAATGTGGTTAAAAAATCCCAAAAATAATTGGGTTACGGATGTGTGTAGCATAGTTTCTAGGACTGCTAATGACTTCACCAATTTTGCATATTTTCACTCCAGATTTTCAACGTTGCCATTTTTTTTTACACCTCCTCATGAACAATACAGTTGTCATTTTTCACACCCTGCCCAAAATGTGTTTTCATGCCTGTTTCGCCAAATGGCATAGTCGCTGTGCAAAACCACCTTTCCGCTAACAAACTGATAGTGCCGCTCTTCATGAGGTGGGGTCACAAAAAGCCAATGTTGAAAATTTGGAGTGAAAATACGAACTAATGCCTACATCGTTAGGATTTCCAACTGTAACACCCCACCCTGTAGAGACTGCCAGGCATCAGGGGGGGTGACTTGGGCTCATTGGCTGTAATGCTCACGCCATTCCACCCCACCCTGCAGCCAGTCACAGACATCGAGGTGTGCCTTGGAGTCTTCGGCCCTAAAGTACACTCCATTCTCCTATACTGCACCCATCTCAGCGTATTTCCTAATGGAATGGGGCAAGTATAAGGCCCAAAGACCCCAAAGCACACCACGAAACCTGTCAGTGTCTACAGGGTAGGGTGAGGTTAAATGGCATGAGCGTTATAGCTGATGACCCAAAGGCATACCTCAACACCTGTCAGTCTCTGCAGGGTGGGGGGTGGGGTTGGCATCAGTTCAATACTTCACTGCCATTCCTATAATGCATCTCTAACTCCTGCACTACCAATGCCAGCAAGACAACATTCGGCATTGACAAATGCATGTTTGATATTCTGACCCCAAATGTTCAACCTTGCCTTTTTATGACCCCACCTTACAATCAAGACAGGAGAAATGGAGACATTTTTTAAATCTGGTCCAAAACATGATTTTACAGAACGACTGTGAAATCACATTTTTTTTTTGGGGGGGGGGGAATGTTGCCTATCTGATTCATGAGGTGATGTAAAACATGGGTCAAAAATAGTAAAAATGACGAGGTTATGAGTAAAAGTTTATAACACATTGAAAAGTCACCTACCGGACTTGCCTTCTTTTCAGTCACTTTGCAGTTTGCCTTGGAAGAAGCAAGGACATTCGAGAGGCAGTGCTGAACCCACTGGATAGTAAGTGGAGGGCAGAGGTGGCCAGAGGGTGGGGGGTACAGCAGTTGTCGAGGGACTTTTTCTTCCACAGGTTTAAAAAAAAAAAAGACTACAATGGATGGTTTCCTTTCTTTCGGGTACTGAATCAGGTTTGTAAAGCCAGCACATCAGCCAGAAACAGGTTGGGTGCAAGCCAAGGCAGATGGTCTGAAGATAAGCTCAAAGTTGAAGAAGATTGCAGTCCAAAATGAACACACCAAGGCACAAAGGCAGAAAGTTGCAAGTAAAAAAGGTGTATGTGCACGAAATGAGACAAATATCTAAATAATGCGGTGACCAACAGAAACCCCTGTGCTTTGACCATTAGGTCTTCCTTGCAGTGTGCTAAGATAGGAGGGGAACACTGCAGTTTGGTGACACCTGGGGTGGGCACCCTGGTGTCATATCGTAAGATGGGAGGAGAACAGTACAGCAAGACAGAGGGAGACTAAAGGAGTGTGTGTTTCAATGACTTGGTTCCACAGTAAGCTGCATATTCCCGAGATGGACACAGCTTGCTTTTTTCTAGTTCTCATGCACAGTCCTTCTTGTAGTCAATATGCAGTTAGCAATGGTTACAGACAGCTGTAATGAGCAATACAATGGCATACACTCACTCACTGAAAGCCATTCCCCAATGAATTGCAATGAGACAGCTGCAAAACACTTTCTGACTTTGACATCAATAGGAACTGGTCTGCTGTGCAGACCAGCCCTAATAATAAGATTGCACGTCATTCCTATATCTGTGACTGCACCCAGGCCATTTTGGTTGAATCTGTGCAGAAAAACTTTATAAATATAGTTACTTTGTTTTACTGCATGTACAACAGCAGGACATGATAGCAGTGAACATTTTTACCTATACCTTTGTATTCTATTTTAGATTGCCCCTTATCTCCTAACTTGTATGATACCATTTTCCTCCATTTTGAGGCTGCTTTAGCGCTTTTTTTTGTTACAGCTGAAATAGTAAAAGGCATGCTTCTTTTAATATGGCTCTGACCATGTTTTCTTCACTATTCTCTGTTGTTTTAGAACACTCGTTGTGTAAGGTCCCTTGTTTATCAAGCTAATGAATTTACATGCAGAAGACCGTATTCCCTGACCTTACAGGACAACAGATGTACAAATAAAGCTGCAAATGCTGATGAAAACTCCGTTCCACCCACATTAAAGTGAGTGCTTTTATTATTTTAAATGCGAAAAAAGTGCTAAAGCAGACTCAGATTTGGGAATGTAGGATGTCATACAAGTCAGGAGATAAAAGTCAATCTAAAATAGAATAAAAAAAGTACTGGTCAAATTTAATTTTCACCACTATCATGCACTGCTGCTTTAACAGCAAACTATTAAGTACAAGTTTTTTTTATAACAGCATAAGTTTTTGCAGGACAATCTGTCAATCTGATTTGAATACGAGTGCCCACAATCTGCAACTGAAACGGACACTTCAAATACCTTCTCACCTGTCCTCCAGTTTTCTACAGCTGCAGTCTGGCTCAATTCACTCCTGATTCACTTTGTTTTCCTCTTATTTAAAATAAAGCAGTTAAATGTATTTTGTAATTTTTTTTTAAATCTGGTCTGACTTACATTCTTTGCAAGCCCACTGTTAGTCGAGTGGTGCCCTTCATTAATCTCAAACTGGCCATTCTTATGTATAAAAATGGACTTAAAACTGACCCACATTCACTTTAATAGGTAGATCTGATCAACCAGGAAGTGAAGAAATCAGCTGGCTACCTTTTTGGGGGCAAACCATGATCCCTTCTACTTCCATACAGAGTTAGCAAAAAAAATATGACCCTTAAAAAGACTTTTGCCACTATGGGCTTTCAAAGCATGCAAGTCAGATCAAGTATCTCTATAAATCACTTTAAGAAAGAAGTTATCCATTAATTATATTATCTCACCCACCTCTCCTGGACAAGCTGAACTCTGCTGGCCTCCCAGTGTCCACTGTTGACTGGTTCTGCTCATACCTGATGGGCCATCGACACTTGATACAGACGGGAAGCGTCCTGTCCTCTCTCACCATCCTAGCAGGGGTCCCACAGGGCTCCCTCAATTTTCCTAAATTACCTCCACTTTGCTTGTGTTCTTTACATATCCACATGTATGGGGATGACAAGGTCATTTACAACTCTGGCCCACTGGCTTCAGCTGTGGTAGGTCCACTGCAGCATTACTTCCACAACATACTTTGCTAGTTCCATGCCAACCAACTCAGGGTCAACACCAAGAAGACTGTGTCTATGACCTTCAGTACCAGCCAGAAGCTGGCCAAGCTCTCGCCCTCCCCTGTCTTCTGCACACTGGATGACACACCTTGGGAGGTGGTCCCTACCTTCAAGTACTTTGGTGTGTGGCTTGATAGCATGCCTGACTTCTCTGCCCACATTGAGGCTATCCATACCAAACTTCACCCTAAACTCAGTGCTCTGTACTGCAACAAGGACTACCTCTCCCTCCAGGTCTGCCGGGAGTTGGTAACCAAAACAGTTAGCCCGATCTTTGACTACGAGGATGTGGTCTATAGCACTGTCTCTTCCTCTTCCGTTGCCAGACTTGATGTCTTCTGCAGTGCTTTCTGTCATTTCCCTACCAACTCTTCCCTCTGTGCTCCTCATTGCTCCCTCTATTCCTTCCTCTGTATCCTCCCACTACCTTCATGTCGCCAGTTCCACTGTGCCTCCTTCATTGCTAAACACTGGCTTGGATCCCTTTCCTTCTTCCTTTCCTCATTCCTCTCCCCTGTCCCCTCCTCTTCTTACTCTCTCTCTGCTCCAGGGATTCCCGTACCTTCTCCATTCCCCACCCTAACTCCTCTGCTGGGCAAGCTGCTTTCTCCTACCGCTCCCTTCTCTCTGGAACCTGCTCATCTATTCCCTCTGCTTCTCACTCTCACTCCCCACCTTTCGATACCAGCAAAGGCATCTTCTTGCTACCTCCTGTCCCTGTCAACCCCACTCCTGACAATTTTTCTCTCTCAAATGACGACCCCCCCCCACTAAGGACCCCCTTTAATCTAGTCTGGTTGTGACTACGCCCCACTGTCTGCTTTTGTAACCCACTGGCACCTTTCCCAACAGACACTGCACACTTTATTGTATTATTGCACAACTGTCCATGTCACTGCATTAATCCATGCTGTTTATTAATATACTTGGTCACCACAGTGACCTTAACTCTGAGAAGTTGCCTATGTAACTGCAATCTACATATATAGATACATAGAATTTGTCAGCAGAGAAGGGTCTTTGGCCACCTAGTCTGCTCCAATACTGCTAACAACTGTGCTCTTCTATGCTCTGCCAGTATTAGGCTACCCCCTCTCCTTCAATTACCTGTAGTCCTCTATGCCTATCCCAAGCATTCTTAAAACCTGTTATCGTTTCTGCCCCCACCACCTCCGCTGGCAGGCTGTTCCACTTGTTCACCACCCTCTCCATGAAGAAGTGCTTCTTCACATTTCCGTTGAATATCCTCCTTCCAATTTCACTTTGTGGCCCCTCATCCCTGAGCCTCTTTTTGTCTGAAAAATTGCATTCTCTTGTACCTTATTTTTACCTGTGTGGTACTTAAATGTTTCAATCATATCCCCCCCTTCCTCCTCCAGACAGTACATATTCAATTCCTTCAGCCTAGCCTTCTAGGGCTTGCCATGTAGTCAGTGCACCATTTTGGCTGCCCTCCTCTGAACTGCCTCTACCCTATCAATGTCCTTACGCAGGTAGGGCCTCCAGAACTGGACACAGTACTCCAGAAGTGGCCATACCAATGTCTTATATAGTGGAATTATTACCTCCCTTTTTCTGCTGGTGATTCCCCTGCCTATTCATGCCAGCATTCTGTTAGCCTCCGCTCTCCCGCCTTATCACACTGCCTCCTAACCTTGAGGTCATCAGAGATGATCACCCCCAGGTCTCTTTCCAGCTTGGAGCATTATATTCCCTCCCCCGCCAGATCATATGTTGCTTCTGGGTTTTTGAACCCCCATATGCATTATCTTTTTTTTTTTTTTTTTGCATTAAAGCACAGCTGCCAACCCCTTGACCAATCCTCCAGCTTCTTTAGATCCCCCTTCATTCTATCCACTCCCCCTGGTGTGTCCTCCCTGTTGCAACGCTTGGTGTAATCAGCGAACAGACAGATCTTCCCTTCCAGACTCTCTGCAATGTCACTGATAAAGACACTGAAGAGGACCGAGCCCAGCTCTGATCCCTGTGGTACCCCACTGGTCAGGTTACCTTCTGCAGAGTGAATGCCATTAACCACCACCCTCTGGGTTCTATTATGCAGCCACGTTTCCACCCACTTCACTATCTTCTGTCCTACTCCCATGTCCCCTCACTTTCTTATCATCCTTCGATGCAGGACAGTGTCAAAGGTCTTACTGAAATCCAGGTAGGCCACATCCACTGTCCCCTTCCCCTTTTGATCCACCTCCCTGGTTACTCAATCGAAAAACTCAATGAGGTTAGTCTGGCACAACCTCCCTCCCATAAAATCATGATGTCTGTCTGATGTTTGTAATCTTATTTTTTCTGTATACCCCTATCCCTGGGGTCGCACCTGGAAATGGGCCTCAGTTCAGTGTGGCCTTTCCTGGTTACTGATGCTTAAATAAATAAATAACTAAAATAAACAAAAAACAAATTCCTAACACCTTGTGCACAGGAGCTAGAACCTATGGGCAAGGGCTGGAGGCAGCTCCCCAACACACACACACACACACTGTTGTCTAAGAGCATTCAAAATTCCGCTTTAATGCAAGCAAGGTCAAAAGGGTCTGTTGTGCAATTACTATAGCCCCTCACCCACTTTTCCCCATGTTTGACACCCCCGGTGGGTTCACTGACATCAGTACTGTAGCTCTCAAGCTTCACTCTTTAGGTCACATGATATCAACAAACCTACACTGTGTTAAGAATCTGCCCGTTCTTAAAACATGGAGGTTAACTATTCAATGTGATCCCTTTAATGAGCACATAGGACAATACCAATATCCTCAAATGCTATAGTAAGTAACGATCTTGTCTATACTGGTGCTTCTTAATTTCCAGACAGATCTTAAAAAAAAAAAAAAAAAAAAGATTTGATACCTTTTATTGGACCAGCATAGATGTTGCAAAAGAAAACAGGTGCTTAAGCTTTCGAACTACACCCAGTCCTTCATCAAAATATGCCTGCCCCAAATGGCAGAAACATTTCAACAGCACAATCTTGATACATTTTTTTTTCACTTCGCCAGCAGTAGACAGATGTCCAAGAATTTAGCACCCTGCAGGTTCATGCCAAGTAAGATTATAAGTCTATTAATTAATTATTCTTGAGGGCACAGCACACGCTTTTTCTCTCTCTCTCTGGCTGCATTACCGAGTGGCAATATTTACCAGATAGGCGCATTAGGCAAACTGATTCCTATTTACAGGAATGACTTAGCATGTTACAGTGGCTAATGGCCTACAAATGCACAGTACAGTTGAAAGAACTACAGCATGTGTCAGTAAACAAAAAGTAAAAACAACAGAATGTTTAAAAAAAAGCTTAAAAATACTATAATTAGATTTATAGTCGCAAAATTGCTCTCACAAACAGGCATCTGAAGGGATTAACACCTGGTCTGGGGTTACTCCCCAGTAAATACCTGCTTGCTCCAGCGTTATTGCTTAATTCACTCCACGCTTCATAGCCAGTCCTGGGGCTCTCTACTCAAAACTTAACAGTAACCATATTGACTGCTTGGAGGGCAGTTTTTGTCTATTAGCTGGGACTGGGAATCAAACTGTGCTCACCATTAACAGATTCATCACACATTTTAGGTCCACTTTGACAACTGTCTAGAGCTAAAATGTAGGATTTCACTCAGTGCAGTTTTGACCAAGTGAATCTGTTTCGATACAGTACCTAGACTCCCCCTGCTGGTTAGCATTATATTGTGTCCCTTTTGTGATGCCTAGTTTTGCACACAAAGCAGATATAAGAACACCTGCTGTAGTTTCATTTCACCTTGGAGTTTGCCCACCTACATAAATGCATTATAATAGCTTTTTAATCACTTATGTATAGGAGGAAGGGCTGTAAAAAAAGCTGTACAAATAAAAAGCCTGCTTGGGGAAGACAGAACACTAATCGCCATATAATAACTGGTGACCCTATTTAACAACTGGATTATGAGTACTGTCAAATGCCATAATAACCTGAAATCGGGTTATTACGGCATTCTCATCATTTAATACACTGTGCAAAGCTGTGCTAAACTGCACTAAGTTGAGCAAACCCACGCAAAAAAACAGCAATTATTTTATTTTATTTAGTTTTTGTTGACCGGGAAAGTGCACTAGACAAATCCTGCCTATTTTCAGGCACGACCCGGGGGAAGGGGATATAGATGAATGCCAACTGATCTTGAACCAGATTAAGCTGTTGGTGGTATTTTTAGTGAATGAGGGAAATTTGGCCAGGACACCAGGGAAATTCTTCTACTGTTTTCGATAAGTGCCATGGGATCTTTAACATCCACCTGAACTACCACCAATCCAGGCAGATGGGACCTCGGTTTAATGTCTCATCCGAAGACGGCACCTCAGAAGTGCAGCACCCCTCTCATGCTGCACTACAGTGTCAGTACTGGGATTAATATAAAATAAAAGATAGGCAAGTGTGTTTTGCGGATTGTTTAGTCTCGTGTGATGATTGATAAAACCTCTCGAGCTCAGCTCTCGAGGTTTATGGGTCATCACACACCTCGGGCGTAAAAAATCTATAACACACTTGCCTATCCATTATTCTCTGTCTGTGTATAGTAACTTACCATTCTCCGCTGCAGTTTCTCTCCAACTGTATGTGCACAGATTCAGTGCTAGCTCTGCAAACTTCCCCTTGATTTTTCCCCACCAGCGACACTGTCAGCTTTGCCCCTTCGCTTTTTGGCAATAGCATGCAGTGTTCCTATTGCTCACACAACACTCATTACTGTACTAGAAGAAGAAGAAGAAGAATCATCATTTATATAGCGCTTTTCATACTCAGTATCCCAAAGCGCTTTACAAGCAATGCTAGACTGGTAGTGAAGTGACTGAATGTGTGGTGACGGCCATATCGCACATCATCACCCACATACAGCCTAGATAATTGCATAAACCGGTTTATGAGAAAAGGAATGTTGGCCAGGACACCGGGAATGTTCCCTGCTCTTTGCTAAGAGTGCCCTGGGTTCTTTTACTTCCATCAGGACACCCACCAGGACAACACCAGGATGGGCAGAAGGGACCTCGGCTTTAACGTCTCATCCGAAGGACGGCACATCCCAGCAGTACAGCGTCCCCCAATACTGCACTCTGATGCCAGCGATTTTTAGGTGCAAGTCCAATCCTGATGTGGGATGAGAACCCATGACCTTCTGGTCCAGAGGCGGATGTGCTACCAACTGAGCCATGCTGAACACCCCGATATATTTAAAAGATTAGTATTCTACCTGCTCTCCCCGGTTTTTTACATGTATATACTTTCAGTGGTCCCGATGCCAAGTCCCCGCAAACCGGAAGCACATCAAGCTTGGAACCGCGCGCCTGCCACAAGCACAGTCTGAAATACGATTTTTTCAGAAACAGCCCTTGGAGTCATACTGCCCCTGTTCCTTATGTTATTTTAATAGGTTGCAGCTATCTGCCGTCACAAAGCGAGCATTAGAAGGTGTATTATTCATATTCGCACGCCGGGTCAAATCCTCGAGATGTCTAAAAAGATCCATGAACAAAACACCTCGCGCATGAGTAAAAGCATGCCATTGATGCACATGCACAAGATTTTGGCCGTGCTTACAAATATAAATAATGCTGCTTCTAGTGCTCGCTTTGTGGTGGCAGATAGCTGCAACCTATTAAAATAACATACTGTAAGGAACAGGAGCAATATGACTCCAAGGGCTGTTTCTGAAAAAATCATACTTTGGGACCGTGCTTGTGGCAGATGCGTAGTCCCGACCTGGATGTGCTTCCGGTTTGAGGGGACTTAGCACTGGGACCACTGAAAGTATATATACAGTATGTACAAAAACAGGGAAAGCAGGTAAAATACTAATCCTTTAAATATATCTGGGTGTTCTGAGTACAGTAATGAGTGTTGTGTGAGCAACAGGAACACCGCATGCTATTGCCAAAAAACTAAGGGACAAAGCTGACAGTGTATCTTTAAGCTTTCACTCTGTACACTGCCTTGAACTGAGTTTGTAAAAAAGTTTTACTGACTTTGTTAATATACCTTTTTTTTAATCCTATTTAAGACTGTACTGGGTTTACATGCTTACTGTTACGGACTTAGAAAATTCAGTGAATTGTAAAATCTGTGTAGCCTCTGTCTTGAGCCTAAGGCTCCTGTCCTTGACTTTCATTCTTAATCATCTTCCTTTGTCCCCCTGTCCTCCTCTGTCTCTGTTCTGTCCCTCCTGCCCTCCCCCATCAGTCTGTTCTTTTGTGCTTGTTTTGGATTCCCGAGTTAGCCGGCACCTTGCCTCTGTTTGAGACTGCCCCCTGATTTGTCTTTCAAGCTGGTGCTCAGCTCTCTTTGTGTGTCTCTGTTTAGACATACCCCCCCCCCAATATGCTCCTATTTAATCTACTGTCTCCTTCCTTACAGGTGCCACTTGCCCCCACGGGCAGTGGTCACGATCCAGCCACAGCACCTTTATGGTGCAAGGAGCCTGATCCACCCACACCCCAAAGAGACAGATAAGGTACGACGCTTGAAAAATTGCCACGATTTCTCTGGGCTGTGTGAACGCTGAACTGGATCATCACTTGCAATTTGCTGTTTTCAATTTCAGCACCTTCTCAGGGTAGCGGTATTGACTCCACGCCTGTGTAGAGCTCCCTGACTGGCTGGTCTCACTCACCTAAGACATGTGGCTTAATGTAAGCCTGCATCCCTGTACTCGGCTTCTAATTTATATATTTTAATTTAGCCTGTTCTACTCAGCCT
The DNA here is from genome assembly GCA_016271365.2 of Neoceratodus forsteri. Classification (NCBI taxonomy): domain Eukaryota; kingdom Metazoa; phylum Chordata; order Ceratodontiformes; family Ceratodontidae; genus Neoceratodus; species Neoceratodus forsteri. The sequence continues at coordinate 11,038,350 of CM057450.1, read as the reverse complement.
GTGTAAAGTAACTTACCATTCCCCCGCCGCTGCAGTTTCTCTCCAACTGTACATGCACTGATTCAGTACTAGCTCTGTAAACTTCCCCTTGATTTTTCCCCCGTTAAGCTTTTAGTCTGTACATTGCCTTGAACTGAGTTTGTAAAAAAAAGTTTTACTGGCTTTGTTAATAAACTTTTTTTTACTCCTATTTAAGACTGTACTGGGTTTACATGCTTACTGCTATGGACTTAGATTTTACAATTCACTGAATTTTCTAACTATGTAGCCTATGTCTTGAGCCTAAGGCTCCTGCCCTTGACTTTCATTCTTAATCATCTTCCTTTGTCCCCCTGTCCTCCTCTGTCTCTGTTCTGTCCCTCCTGCCCTCCCCCATCAGTCTGTTCTTTTGTGCTTGTTTTGGATTCCCGAGTTAGCCGGCACCTTGCTTCTGTCTGAGACCGCCCCCTGACTTGTCTTTCAAGTTGGTGCTCAGCTCTCTTTGTGCGTCTCTGTTTAGACATACCCCCCCTTCCCAATATGCTCCTATTTAATCTACTGTCTCCTTCCTTACAGGTGCCACTTGCCCCCACGGGCAGCGGTCACGATCCAGCCATAGCACCTCTACGGTGCAAGGAGCCTGATCCACCCACCCCCAAAGAGACAGATAAGGTACAATGCTTGAAAAATTCACACGATTTCTCTGGGCTGTGTGAACGCTGAACCAGAACATCACTTGCAATTTGCTGTTTTCAATTTCAGTGCCTTCTCAGGGTAGCGCTGTTGGCTCCACGCCTTCGTAGAGCTCCGATTGGCTGGTCTCACTCACTTGAGACAGGAGCACCCGAGACGTTTGGCTTAATGTAAGCCTGCATCCCTGTACTCAGTTTCTAATTTATATATTTTAATTTAACCTGCTCTGCTCGGCCGGTGTAAAGTAACTTACCATCCCCCCCCCCTGCAGTTTCTCTCCAACTGTATGTGCACTGATTCAGTGCTAGCTCTGCAAACTTCCCCTTGACTTTTCGTCCCAACCCTCCTTTAAATGCACATAGTCTCCGCCCACTCCTATCTAATGTTTCAATTTATTGGTTACTTACTGTCAACAACTGCAATTCCTCCCATCCCCTTTTTGCAACTAAGCCTTCTAGCAGCTTTATCTCATTCTGTCTTGCTGAGGCATACCATTTTGGTACTTTAGGTTTGCTTACTGCTCACTAGCATATCCTGTCTTGCTAAGGCAGTTGATTTAGGTCAGGTGATCTCTCTAGTATTTTGTCTGCTCCAGAGTAGTAGCTAAGAAATTTGCTTCAAAGCTTTTCTGCCTCTAGTACTACTCTATAGTCAGGTGAACTCTTTTCTTATTAGCCTGACTAGGAGCTGTACTTAAGGATTACTGCTTCAGGCTCCATTGCCTATAGTAGTATTCTGCAGGGATTAAGAAATTCTCCTCCATTGAGAATCTCTTCTCTCGCCCGCACTTGTAGTGCCCACTGGGTGACAGTCTCATAATGAGGGCATATTACCTGCTTCTATGCTTGTGTCTGCTCATCTTACATGTATAGGACCTGAACGTGAATCAAAAAATAACTCCTAGAGTGGAGAATGGCTCTCTTTTTACACTGTCCGACCAGGACTTTTCCCATCAAGTAGAACTTGTATGTGCTCTAACTTCCCCTAGCCCGCTGCTGACCCTTCACCTGCACCGGCATACAGGAACTCTCCTAGAGCCTGCCCACAGGGCTACACCACCTTCTGCATACCCCCTCTACTCCCACTGACTCTCTCGGTCAGGGTATTATTGTATGCAGCATCAGGAAAACTGGGAACTAGCCTCAGAAAGTACAGTTACGTAAGAACTTACCAGAACAGTAGATCTTCTGAGAGGCTCTGCAGTAGGTACTAGTATTACAGGACTGACGCTGGCTGTGCAGGACCCCACGGAAAAATTTCCAGCTAGCAAGTCTCTGGCAGGACCGCCTTTACTGCCAGGTGACCGCGCCATACAACGCCGGTATAAAAGGCCCCAGACGCCACCTTCCAGTTCATTCCTGCTACAGGCCCGAAGGCCCGGACGAGAGAGAAGCAGATATTTCCTCAATGGAAAAGGAGCTGAAAAAGCCTAGGGGATGGAGGGGGAGAGAGGATTACCTACTACAAGAGCCTCTCTCAAGATCTACTGTTACGGTAAGTTCTATGTAACTGTACTATCCTACTGAGAGGGCTCTTGCAGTAGGTAATTACATATAGGACAGAATCCCAAGCAGTCTGGAACAAAAGAAAGGCACCGGGAGGAGGTACTACACCAAAAAGTAGCAAAGAAAACCTTGCAAGCCTCAAGAGAGGAGGCCTTGCAGGACCGCTAACCCGAAGCCCGCTCTACGGCGAGAGGCAATGTCCAAACTGTAGTGTTTAGTAAAGGTATGGACAGAAGTCCAAGTGGCGGCAGCACAGATGTCTGCCGCAGACACGTTCTGAAACAAGCAAGAGGCTGCTACACCACGGAGTGGAGTGACTCTGACTTGACCCGTAGGGTCTTGTTGTACTTGTCATAACAGAAAGTGATGCAATGGGCCAACCATTTTGATAGGCATTGCTTAGAAACAGCATTGCCTTCTTTGTGAGCAAAAGAGATGAACAACTGATCAGTCTTTCTGAGATCCTTCATCCTATCGGTGTAGTATCTCAGAATCCTGTGAACATCCATGGTATGGAGCAAGTATTCTCCTTGGTTGAGTACTGCGTGAAAAGGCAGGTAATTCAATAGACTGATTTAATGTGGATTCCGCTACCACCTTCGGGAGGAACTTAGGATTCGTGTGAAGAGCTACTCATTCTTTGTGAAAAATCAAATAAGGGATTTTGCACATCAGGGCCTGGAGCTCAGAAATTCTGCGAGCGGAAGTAATGGCCACCAAGAAGAGTGTCTTCCACTATAAAAACTTCAAGTCTGCGGAAGCCGCAGGCTCAAAGGGAGGAAGGGTAAGTTTCTCGAGGACAAAGTTTAAGTCCCAAGGGGGAGCTGGAGTCCAGACAGGGGGTCTGAGATGAAGGACCCCTCTAAGAAAAGTTTTGGATACTTCCAGTTGGGCAAATGCCTTATCAGTGAAAGGGACATGGTAGGCTGAAATAGCCGCCATATGGACTTTCAAAGAGAGTGACTGAGACCCAGGTCGAAAAGATGGCGCATGTACTCAAGTAAAATGGTCACAGGACAGGAAAAGGGCTCTACATTCCTGGATGCAGCCCAGACGGAAAATCTTTTCCATTTCATGGCGTAGGTGGACCTAGTGGAGGGTTTCCTAGCCTCCACCAGAATCTCGGCCACCTTAGGAGAAATGCCAAAGCGAGATTGAGCTAGGTCTGCAGGAGACATGCATGAAGTTGAAGGGACTTGAGTCCCGGATGGACCAGGGTCCCCTGATCCTGGGTCAGCAATCCTGGAGATAAAGGAAGAGGAAGAGGAGGAACCTCTGAGTATTGTTGAAGAAGAGAGAACCAGATTTGCCTGGTCCAGAAAGGAGCGATCAGAATCATTCTCGCTCTTTCCAAAGCAAGTTTCTGCAACACACGAGGGACCAGAGGAATTGGGGGAAAAGCATAGACGAATCTGTCCTTCCAGTTTAGAGATAGAGCGTCGCTCCAGAAAGCGCCTCGCTCTGGAGCGAGCGAGCAAAAGGTTGGAAGCTTTGCGTTTTGGGAGGAAGCGAATACGTCTATCTGAGGAGTTCCCCAAATCTGGAAGATGCTTTTGAGAACTTTTTCGTCCAGTTCCCACTCGTGTGGTTGAGCAGACGAACGACTTAGCCTGTCTGCCAGGACATTGTCGACTCCCGGAACATGGATCGCTGTGAGGTGAAGGTTGTGAAGCATTGCCCATTCCCAAACCCTCATCGCTTCCCTGCAGAGCGGGTAGGACTGAGTCTCTCCCTGCTTGTTGATGTACCACACCACGCACATGTTGTCTGTTTGGACAGTTAGGTGACCGGGAACGATGTATTGGTGACGGGCCTGGAGAGCATACGGCACTGCTCAAAGCTTGAGTACGTTGATGTGGAGAACTAACTCCAATTTTGACCATAAGCCCTGGGTTCGCTGAGGACCCAGATGGGCTCCCCAACCTTCGCCTGAAGCATCCGTGGTCAGAGTCTGATCGGGGGGAGGATGAAAAAAGGGGACCCCCGGAATAGGTTCTCTCGAACCATCCACCATTGCAAGTCTCTTACCATCGGCGAGGAGATCAGAACCAGATGATCTAGGTCGTCTACCAGTTGATCCCATTGAGAGCGGAGAGTCCACTGAGAGATTCTCATGTGGAGGCGCGCACGCGGAACCATCAGGATGGCTGCCGCCATAAGCCCCAGGAGACGGAGCACCGACCTCGCCGGAACCCTTCTGTTTACCAATAGAAGGGAAATCTGGGACTGGAGGGAGGCCCCCCTGTCCGGAGGCAGGAAGGCCCTGCACATTGTCATATCAAGGATTGCCCCGATGAACTAGAGTCTCTGAGAAGGATCCAGGTGAGACTTGGAATGGTTGATGGTGATACCCAGGCCAGTGAAAACTTGCTGGGTGAGGGAGAGGAAATGCAGGAGTTCCTCCCTGGACGGGGCCGCCAGGAGCCAGTCGTCCAGGTAGGGAAAAACCTGAACTCCCAAAGTACGGAGGTGGGCCGCTACCACCGCCAGGCATTTGGTAAAAACTCGGGAAGCCGAGGAGAGACCAAAAGGGAGTGCCCGGAATTGGTAGTGGTCCACCTGGAACGTGAACCTGAGGTACTTTCGGTGCGAAGGGCGAATGGGAATGTGCAGGTACGCATCCTGCATATCCAGTGCACAAAGTCATTGGCCCGACCGAAGCAGGGGCAAGAGGGTCTGAAGGGAGAGCATCCTGAACCTCTTGTATTCCACATATAGGTTCAGGGAGCTGAGATCGAGAATGGGTCTGAGATCTCCTGTCTTCTTTGGTACGAGGAAGAAATGGGAATAGTAACCCGTCCGTGAAGGTGAGGGGGGACGGGCTCTATAGCCTGCTTCGCAAGGAGAGCAGAGATTTCTTCCTTGACCAAAGGAAGATGGTTCCTTGAGTAAGAGGAGTTCAGGGGGGGGGTGACGTGGAGGTTTTTGCAGAAACTCTATGGAGTGCCCCTCTGCTATGATCTGAAGCACCCAAGAATCCGAAGTTATCCTCTCCCAGCCCGGAAGGTGGAAGGAGAATCTCCCTCCTACCGGTTCCTCCGGGGAGTCCGGAGGTGGTGGGAGAGGGAAGGAGTCAGGTGGTGTGAGGCAGCGCCGCAGCTAGGGCACCCGCTGCTTTTTTGGGTGGCGGGGGCCTGGCAGCTGTGGGGGCCCGACGTTTAGTGGCCTGCCTTCCCTGAGGTTTTGCTTGAGGCCGGCAGCGTCTGCGAAAGGGACGGCGCTGTGGGGGATGGGGATGGTACATTGAATCAACAGATTTAAGGGCCATCCCCTTCTCCTGCAAGTCAGTGACAATGTCCTTGACATCACCACCGAAAAGCACAGAACCTCTGAAAGGTGCTTCTTGAATTGCTGACTGCACCTCCGGGACCAGACCTGACACATGGAGCCATGCATGGTGCCGAAGACTTACGGCGAATGCCGAGCTCCATCCTGCGGTGTCCACTGCATCGTAGGTCGTCCTCAGAATGTGATGACTGGCCGAACGAGCAGAACGGACCAGGTCGGCTAACTCCTGCTTGACTTAGGAGTCAGTCAAGGAGTCAATTTTGGAATCCGCCTGGGTAAGGACAGCCTTCTGGCAATCCCCCATATGTGCTACATAATTTAGGGCCCTAATCCCCAGTGTGGAAGAAGCATAGATCTTCCTTCCATACTGATCCAGAAGGTGAGATTCCTTATCCGGGGGAGACGAGCTTAAATGTTTCGGGTGTGCTAACCGGCTGTGAGCGGTGCTAATCACAACCGAGTCTGCACGGGGGTGAGAATCTAAAAAGTCTACACCCTCCGGAGCCTGGTATAGCCTGTTAGACTTCGAGGAAGTGGGGCTAAAGCCGACGGTTGTTTCCAAATAGTGGAAACAAGGTGGCGGAGGCTCGATCCAGGGTGGCACTAGAGTAGGAGCCGTAAGGGGCAAGTCCAGATGTTCGCGAGTTTAACCCGTGGAAGATCTGGTGCTAAGGAACGCCACTGATGGACTTCCTGGATCTTCCTGAGCAACTCCGTGAAGGAAGGATCTCTCGGAGACTGGAGGAGCCTCGGCCGGGCTTGGACGGAGAGCGCTCATCGCTCTTTCTCGAACACCCATCGGAGGCATCCGAGGAGTCTGAGAGAGAAGAAGAAGAAGAAGAATTCAAGCAGAGTAAGACTCCTGACCTGCCTAGGGGAGGAACGGGTTCCTTAGGGGGATCCCGACGCAGGTTCTGCTCCTCCTGGATCCCGAGGGCAGAGCCCGGAACCGGAGGCGAGAGGAGTGTGCCGCCTGGGGTGTACAGGAGCCGGGGAGGCACCATTGCCGTAAGATGGCTCTCAACCTCCTTGGTGAGCTGAGCCTTGGCTTCAGCCCACCAGGAGGCCAGAGTCTCCTGGAGATCCACCGGCGGCCCAGGGGGCGGTGGAGGAGGAGGTGGGGGATAGTTGTATGGATGGAATCCATAAGGAGAGTATCCGTAACCCGGCTGCGGGAATACCGGAGCAGGGTATTGCGGCGTCGGGTACTGCGGCGTCGGTGGAGTCGGCGCCGGGTACTGCAGCGAAGGATACTGAGGATCTGGGAAAACCGGCGTTGGATAAGACAGCGGATACCCAGGCACCGGAGGAGCTGCCGGAGCAGACGGCCCAGTCGGGAACTCCACAGGCGGATCAACCATGATAGGCCCGTGGGGTGGAGGGCCCGATGGAAGAGGAATATCCCCCGCCGACGTCGGAGGGGCCGGTGTCGAAACCGGCGTCAGCGGGGCCAGTGTCGGAGCCGGTGTCGGGGGAGCCGGCGCTGGGGAGCCGGGCGCCAGATCTGGCTCTGTAGGAAGAGGATCGGATGGTGGCCCAGGATCCGAGCCTCATCTGGGGACGGAGGAGAAAAACTCAGGGTCAGGCAGGGGGGCTCGGCTCCCGGACGGCAGCGAGGGCTGCAGGGAACCTGGTACGACAGATGGAGCAGGGTCTGCCGTAGGCTCCGAGGCCCGGTGCACGTCGGAGGAGCCGACGTGCAACTTAGGGGCCGAGTCCTGGCGGATGCCAGAGGAGCCGGCGTCCGACTTCGGGGGCCCCTCGTCAGAGACGGGCCGAGGATGTGAAGAGGCCCGGTCTGATGGGGACACTGCCGTGCACCGCCCTGAGCGGTCAGGCATCTTAGCGGCCTTCTCCCGGCGGACGTCGGAGGAGCCGACGTCTGGCTTATGGGAGGCGCCCGCACCAGTAGGCCGCAGGCCTGTGGCGGTACTAGGGGCTGAAGCCTCCTTTTGCCCGGAGGCACCCGGTGGGCTCGAACGCGAACCCGACAGGTGGGCCGATGCCTCCTCCAAAGCCTTGGAGGCTGCCATCGGGCGATCCCCCAGAGGGGACGTTACCTTGGCCGCGGCTCCGGACGGAGCCATGGAGGAGGAGGCCTTCTTCCGGTGCCTTTCCTTGTCCCGCTTCTTGTGTCCTTCAGGGGAGGTTGACGCCTGCCGAAGCTTCTTCAACTCCTTCTCCATTGCAGACATCTTCTTCTTTAGGAGATGGGCTTCGAGAGACTGCTGGCGTCGTCTGCGGGTGGCCGCGTTGAAATGAAGGCAGTGCAGACACTTGTCAACCGCGTGGTCGGGGCCTAAACAGAAAAGGCAGAGGGAGTGACCGTCTTTGTGTGGCAGTTGGGCGCCGCACGAGTCGCACTTATTTTTTGAAGGGGACGACATATACCGACATTCACCTGACGAACAAAATACAAAATACTGATACTGTTCGGAAAAACCGACGAAGTAACAGGACTGAGCGATATGAATCATGAGAGCTGCACGAGCTGGATGGCGGAAAAGAACTGAAGAAGGGAGCGCTTGGGACCGCCTTTATACCGACGTCAGATGATGCCGGTCACCTGACTTGGGGGCGGTCCCTGCCAGGGACTGTTAGCTAGAAATTTTTCCGTGGGGTCCTGCCGCCGGCCGGCATCAATCCTATATGTAATTATCTACTGCAAGAGCCCTCTCGAAGTAAGATCTCCCTATACTGCTGCAGACAAATCACATAATCGAAAGAAGACCCAGCCACCCACACTTCTCCTAGGACTCTGCAGGAAACTCTTATTCCTGCTTTTACTAAGCTCAGGAAATGTTGAGATTAATCCAGGCCCTCTGGCACCCATGGAATCCCCAGCAGAGCTACAAAGCCTCAAGGGGCTTATATTCTTGCATGTTAATGTATGTAGCCTATTAAAAAAAATCACTTCTGTTCAGGCCTGGGTATGTCGTACTGCTTCAGATGTTCTGGTGATAACGGAGTCCTGGCTCCGACCAGCGACCAGTAACAATGGAGTCAACATCCCCTCCTACTCTTTGTTCAGAGCTGACAGGCAAATCAGAGGTGGTGCGGTAGCTATTTACATCAAGGATACATAGATACATAGACAGTGTCGGCAGATAAGGGCCTATGGCCCACCCAGTCTGCCCATTTAAGTTTGTAAGTTCAGTTTATGTTTTCCAGGAAGTCTGTTGCCCCTTACCCCTGACCTCCAGAATTCCTGTATGTCTATCCCATGCATTCTTAAATCCCGTGATTGTTTCAGCCCCCACCACTTCCTCTGGCAGGGTGTTCCACTTGTCCACCACCCGTTCTGTGAAGAAATTCTTCCTCACGTTTCCTCTGAATTGTCCTCCATCCAACTTCATCCCATGCTCTCTAGTCCTGGAACATCTTTTTCACTTAAAAATAGTGCATTCCTGCACCCTGTTCCTCCCTGTAAGATACTTGTATGTCTCTATCATATCCCCTCTCTCCCTCCTCTCCTCCAGGGAGTACATTTAAATAAATAAATTCCCTGCTTCCATAACTGACTCAACCTCTGTCCCAAAAGAATTCGAAAGCTTGTCATTAAAGATTGAAATTGCCACCGGTGTCTCATTATGTATAATAGGATGCTACAGACCCCTATCAGCTGGACTACAGTTGTTAAAACATCTCGAAAACATCCTGGGTTCGGCATCTTCAGAGTGTATCATACTAGGGACTTCAACTATACTGGCTACGCCAGTGCATCCACCCCACTTAAAGGTTCTGTGATTCCCTTGGGTTGTCACAGCTAATAAACGAATCTACTCGTCCTAACAAGCTCAACCCTAATAACAGTACTGTCTTGGATATCATTTTAGTTAACAAACCCCATTTATTCTCCCATGCTGGTGTCTTTTTCTCTGATATTAATGACCATTGCTTCATCGCGTGTGTAAGATCCACTCTTACATCCACAACTGTACCAAAATTCTCCTTTAAAAGGTGCATACGCAACTTTGATCTCCATGGGTAGATATCAGACCTAAGAGACTCCATGCGATGGCAGGACTTCTATCTAGCCAAGTCCCTGACTACGGCTTATGATATTTTCTCAGAAATTGTGCTTGGGGCTCTCAACAAGTATGCTCCCATAGTAAAAGTTTGTGCCAGAAACAGATCCTGTCGGTGGTTTACAGAAGACGTGAAAGATGCTTTGCGGAGTAGAGATGTACTCTGGAGAACTGCTAGGAAAACTAATTTAATAAATGACTGGAATTCTTTCCGGAGGGCGAGGAACCTCTGCACCAAAATGAACAGAGAAGCCAAAGCTAATTTCTACTGCTCTCAGCTGGAGAGCTCCTCAAGGAATGCCTCCAAATTCTGGAGGACTATCAAAGACATTGAAGGTCACACCACTGTAAATTCCCTACCTGCTAAATTATTGATCGACAACACTATCATCTCCGACAGACCGTCTATCCTCGATGCTCTCAATAATCATTTTGCCACATCAGGGCTAGTCTTTGACTCCTCTCCCGTGAATATCCTCCGCCAACCACTTAGATTGGATACACAAGAAAAACCCATCCCCAGTCCATCCTTCTCTCTGCAGCCTACCTCCCTGAAATAAGTCGAAGATCTTCTCTTTCAGCTGGACACTAGGAAAAGTGCTGGGGCCAACCTCATTGACACGTACTTCTTAAAGGTTGGCTACCGTGTCCTCACAGTCCCAATTACTCATCTCTTCAACTTATCCTTGTCCCAGGGTGAACTACTGCCCATTTGGAAAAATGCACTTGTGGTCCCTTTAAGTCAGGGGATCCTACTGACCTCAACAACTACAGGCCAATCTCCCTACTTCCAATCCTGTCAAAGATGCTGGAGAAAATAGTGAACTCCCAGCTTTGGAAGTACCTGGAATCAGAAAAATTGCTCAACCTATTACAATCCGGTTTTAGAGCACAGCACAGTACAATCTTTGCTTTAGCCAAGGTGACAAACGACTGGCAGCTTGAATTAGACAAAAAAAAAACTTTGTCTGTGCAGTTTTCTTGGACCTAAGCAAGATTTTCGATACTATTGATCACAGACTGCTTCTGTCGTCCCTCCGGAACATTGGTTTGGATTCCCTATCCCTTAAATGGTTCTCCAACTACCTCTTAGGACGACTTCAACAAGTAAAGGCAGAAGGGGAAGTTTCTCCACCAAAACCCCTATTGAGGGGTGTACCGCAAGGTTCCATTCTTGGTCCCTTGCTCTTCACCATTTATATTAACAATGTAGATGTCCCCAAATAAGCACAAATACACCTATTCGTGGATGATACGGTACTCTATGCTAGTAGCCCCACACCTGAAGTGACCTGTAAAGCCCTTCAAAATGAATTTAATCTGCTGCAACATCAGTTTATAAACCAGAAACTACTCTTAAATGCAAACAAAACCAAAGCAATGTTCCTCTTGCCACTTCAAAATGCAATAAATCCTGCAATTGCTGGGACACTCCCATTCTAGGTGATCAGTTGGACTATGTACCAAAGTTCAAGTACCTGGGGGTCTGGTTAGACCACAGACTTACTTTCACAGATCACTTAGAAGAACTGGCAAAGAAACTTAGACAAAGACTTGGTCTGTTCTTTAGGATTAATAATCTCCTCACGAGAGACACTAAACTGAAACTGGTTCAAACTACCTTTCTTTCCCTATTGGATTACGCAGACTTTCTATATAGTCAGGGACCTGCAGGTACCCTAGCCAAACTCGATACGCTTTATCACAGAGCCATAAGATTCATCACGGGTCTTCCATACTCAACCCACCACTGTGCATTGTACATGGCAGTGGGATGGTCATCCCTTGCTTACAGACGGCCAAAAAATGCTGCGGTTTGGACATACGAAGCTATCTCAAATAAACTGCCCCAGTATATCTCTGTCTGTTTACCTTTGTGCATCCTGGGGAAGTATGCCCTGAGAAGCACCTCATATATCTACCTTTATGTTTACAAAGCAAAATTTCGCATTGGCAGAGCAACTATCAGCTTTGTGCTCCCTCAACTGTGGAACAAGCTGCAAAAAACTTTGAAATTAACTCACCCCATCAGCCTAGTAGCTTTTAAATCTCTATATCTACATCATAATAAGGAGTCCTGTGCCTGTCTACCCTAAATAGTGACTCCTATAAGTCCAAGCACACTCTAATTACTACTGTTAAAAGACTGATCACATCTGACTATAATCGACTCTTCCTTCTCCCCTTTTTCTACCCCATATCTGTCCCTTCGACATTCCTTTGACCCTGGTTCCAGCTCTCAATTCTCCATACCGTGTCATAGATACATAGACAGTGTCGGCAGATAAGGGCCTATGGCCCACCCAGTCTGCCCATTTGAGCTTGTAAGTTCAGTTTGTTTTCCTGGAAGTCTGTTGCACCTTACCCCTGACCTCCAGAATTCCTTTATGTCTATCCCATGCATTCTTAAATCCCGTGATTGTTTCAGCCCCCACCACTTCCTCTGGCAGGGTGTTCCACTTGTCCACCACCCTATATATCTTTTTATATTAGGTTTTATTTGTGTTCGGTGTACCTGATATGTATATTTCTTTACTTTTATGAAAAATTGTGTCCTTCCAAAACTAGCTGTATCTTCTGTTCCAAACATATACTACTGTCAATGCTACCTGCTGATACTTTGTATATACTGTATTACTGTATCTCACTTTATTTTTATTATTACTGTTATCTTGTGTGTTGCATTCCATGTATATTGTCCCTTGTTAACAAACCCAGGTCCACCTTGAAAATGAGCTTGCTCAACAGTGATCGCCTGGTTAAATAAAGACTTTGATTGATTTAGTTCCCGTTTAACTACATTTTCACTTTTGCTTTTGTATTCCTGGTAATTCATTTCCATTTCTGCCCCTCCCTACACTGATGCTGGGAAACACTGTAAAATAACAATATATTTTAAAGAATCCCAGTCAGCTATCTGGGGAAAGAACAGGTGTACGTTGAAATGAAAAATAAGGAAATGTTTATATTCCTGTTCCTTTCTACTGGCTGCCTAAACCCTGAATGGTGTAGCAGTCCTTAAACGTAGCAAGAAAACTTGTATATAACATGTCAGGGCCATACATATACAAAGACACTAATGTCTGCCCTCTGTAGGTCTACAAAAGCCATTATGTTTAAAAAGCAGCTAACACCTCCTGCAAAGAAGGTTGAAAAACAACTGTAGTCATAGCTCCATTTATATTAATTTTTTTCTTAACTCCCTTACCCTCAGTCTCTGTTAAATGTACATGGGGCTAGTAGTGTACATCTCTTGCAATGTAAGAAAGGTCTCTCATGCTGGTTTGGCAAGAGGAGCGCGAAGCAAAGCTGAGCGGTTCTGCCTGCCCAACCAGTATGGGATTCTCTACTTACATCATTAGACACGCACCGTTATCCCCATGTACATATTATATGGCAATGGAATGCCTATGATATGTACATGGAGTTTTAACATTAGGAAAATCGTCAGCTTTCAATTTTCTATTTTTTTCTGTCCCCTTCCTGTGTTTTTGGCATCTTCCAATGTCCTGTACTGTGAATGCACACAGCACATGGTGTCCTTGGTGGCCTGAGTTTTGGCACGGTGGTGCGGAAGCAACAGGCTATTAAAAGATAAGGCAAGGTTTGCTAACTTTTTCCATATTTTCTTGTTGCTAAAAGTGAGCAGTTGAGGGCTACAGGCAGAACCCCAAAATTGGACCAAGCACGTCAAATGTGTAGTGCAAAGAGTCAGCGGTACACAGAATAAGAAGTAAAGCCGCTCTCCTCTCCAATTAGTTGATGGCACTCTACTGTCATATAATACTGAGGAACATGTCCCTTTGTGTTCCTTCCCTCCTGCTGCATATCCTCCTCCCCCCTCGGGATCCTAATCCTCTGCTTGGGACATTACTGTCTGCTGCTGTGGAAACAACTATGGTGTCACAACCACAGGATTGTGGACTTGGGGGATATGGTGTAGAAAATCAATGACATCTGAGGGACAAAGATCCTGTTTTCATTAAAATGTCCATAAAAAATGTAGAACAAGGTGGAGCTAACTACAGAAAATATGCGCTATAAGTAAAGCTACCAACAGGTCCCTATTTTCCCAGGACAGTCCCTGTTTTAGGCAGCATGTCCCAGTCTCCCCACAAGTTTTGCAAAATGTCACTTTTGTCCTGGTTTTTGCATACTTGTCCCAGTTTTGTCCCTTTTTTTTTTGCTGATTGCTACTCCATTAGTGACAGTTATTTCAGCACCACTGTGGTGCTGCTTGGGCTGGACAGCAGTTTGTAACTTCAGCCCCTGTGCCTATGTTGCACTGCAAGCATGTCAGTGGGAGCACAGTAAAATATGTTCCTTCCTGTTAGATTAGACAAGCGCATGTGGACATCTGCCTGCCAGCAGCTGAAAGGGACTCCAGAGAGAAAAGATATTGGCAGCAGTGAACTAAGATACCCAGACCTGATCAGCTGTAGGGAAGTGTGTGAAAACAATCTGGTGCGGTGGTGGGAGTCACTAAAGTGAAATTTGCTCAGCAAATGAGGTGAGTGTAAGCGGGTTGGATGTGACTGTCAGGAGGAGCAATACATGCAGCTTGAATGTCTGATCACAATTTAACGCAGGTTTACTTCCAGTGAACTTTCTGTACATCATGATTTGGAACTTGCTGCAGCAGAATGATGTATTGTTTTAATCTGGATGTTTGCTACTGGTGTTACTGTGGGGCGGCATGGCCAGAGCAAGCAACAAAATGTAATTGATTGTGTGCAGCGTCGTCTGTGGTGGTGCCCGTGGGAGTGACATGGTGGGGGGTCATGGTCAGGATGGACCGTCCCAGTTTTAGGCCTCAGAAAGTTGGCAGCTTTAGCTATAAGCAGAGTTGTAATTGTATGTCATGTTTTCCAATGTACTTCCAGAAACAAACTAGAGATCTGAGCAACTTTTAAACACTATGGGCTTTAAGCATGAAGCAAACTCAGCCCAACGCTCCACGATACACAGCATGTAGGGCCACGTTTTATGCATTCTGAGTGTCCAAAGGATACCTGTAGAAACATTAACAACCTTCCCCACTGTGTTGCCCTCCCACGCCCATACCGCACAAGACCACGTGCAGTTGCACTGACAGTTGTGGGGAGGAGACATGCCAGGGATCAGACATCCTATAAATGGGATCCTTAATCCCAGCAGAATTTTACCTGGTTAACAAAGATAAAATGAAATTAAGAAATTCACACTTCTGGTCCACTGCAGGAGTAGAATCTTAGGTTTTGCCAGCTAAAAGGCTGCTGTAACCACTGAGCACCCTATCTGATGAGAATCCCGAGGCCATGATTGAACCCGCTGCTATGGACTCCAGCCCTACTTCTTGCCACAGAGGTCTGGGAAGAAGACAGCAGCTGCAGAGATGTTTTTTTTCCAATTAAATGGCAATCATGTCTATGGGAATGTGGCTGTCCTTATGTGGACTGCCATTTACAATACCATGATACTCTGCTCCCCCTGAACACTGGATCCACTTGGGTATGGGGCTGGGCTTCTGACTGAAAACCTGGTGTTGACCCTCCAAGAGGACGTGTCACAAGAGTGAAGCTTTACACCCATGTGTTGGGTGAAGGCACTGGAGTAGTGACTCCTACACTTCACGTGCTTGCCTGAGCTGGTCTACTCTGTCTAGCTGCATGGCCCAGTACATGCCTTTTATGGTTGGTTACTACCACGCACATCTATATGCATGGTTCAGTACCAAACACATACATGTGTGTGATACTGTAATGAAATTTATCTTCCCGCCTCCCCCAGCCTGTGCTTCAGGGCTGCCTCTGACCCCATGTCTCTGTCCTGTACTATGTCCTTTGCTGGCATTTCTGGTAGTCCAGTGGACCCTAACCCAAACACCAGTTTAATTCTGTCCCTAGTGGTTCGGTGGTTTCACCTCCCTGACCATGTTCCTATAGGTACAGCCATTATTACAACTGGTCCCACAACAATCTTGGTCTCCCCAGCATCTGTGCGCACCCACGCAACACTCTGACCACCCTCTACTGCCAGTTTGGATCAATGGTTGTCAGGTGGCCACTACAAACGTGCTATGATATGGTATTCTGAAGCAAGTTGGCAATATTAATGGCATGCATGTCAACTTCACCCCTTTCAGCGCATTTTGATGTGCACTGGCATAGAACAAAGGACCCTCTGAGAACTCATTCTGTGACAGCCCCTTGCGACTGTGAAGTGGGCCTTCTGTGTTTAATTCTGGTTCACAAATCCCTCTATTTTGTTAAACAGCCTCATAAAATCTAGAATGGTTTGTAGTGTCCCTTTACCCCCAAACTGTAGCAGATTCTGTTCAGTCAAGACACATTTGTTTTTCATTAAACTGATTTTCCTACTATGATTCCCTGCTGTAATGCTCACTGCATGAAACCTCACACACAGTAGCCCCTGCTGGGTAAAGTGGGAAACAGAGGCAGTGTTAGACACAAACAAACCAAGCAGCAGCCTGAGGCACCAGCGCAGAAGGAGCATGCTAAAGGAGAAGTATAAGAAGAGATCAGATTTAAATAAATAAAGTGTCACTATTTAAAAACAAAAAAATGCTGCTGTAACCCCTGTATTCACTGAATTACCACTTTTTGGATAGGGGTTGCAGTAGAAGGGAGGCTAAGGGGTGGTGAAGGGATCCACAAGTACTTCTGCTTCAGGCACCCTTAGATCTAAAACTGGTCTAAGTGGGAAACATAGTAATCTTTGCTTTTTGCCATTCTTACAGGGGGCAACCACAGTCCTCCACCCTCCCCAATACATAAAAAACATTATCGCTTTGTTCTTTTATACAGTATAAATATGACATCCCTTATTTCCATTTGAGATTCTAATCAGTGTAAAATGAGCAGGATGGAGACCATTTCTACTTCTCTAGCGTGACATCATAGGGACTGCTTAGACTTTGCACAGCAACAGGTTTCATTGGGTTAAATGAGTACTTCCCTCCAATGTCTGAGTTTGAGGTTTGCTGGTGCCCACTCATATAAAACCCACTTTTTTATGTAATGTATGTTGAAGCAATTTCTGTAATACTCTGCTAGCAACAACAAAAGATAAACTTGACCAAAGAAAGTTCCTTGGACCTCGTACAACCCTCCCCATAACAAGTTTTTGTAATTTTTATTGTACAAGTCATTTACCAAGGAGCGAGCCCAACGGTGATGCAACATCCTGTTTTCAGTGGGGCACTGCTTTTACCCATTTTTTTTCGCAGCGGGGATGACTACAGCATAAGGAGCTTAAGTGACTTGCTTCAAGTGGGTTTGTAACTTTTGAGAAAACATTGAAAACCTACATTCACAGTTCAGCTTACATTTTATATAGTATCTGCACTTCTCATCCCTTTGTTTTTCACTACTAGACTAATTTGCATGGAAATACAAAATCACACATACCCCCACAATGTAAAGCATCACGTGATATATATGCAAATCACCATGAATTTTTAGGCTAGTTCTGTTTTGAGCAGGAATATATGGTGCCAAATAGCCTTAGGGCTTCTTACGCAATCTGCAAAGGGTAAAAACAGAAGACTAAGACACCTGTTATGACCTACTATGTATTCATCAGCGTGCCTTGTCTGAATTTCACCCCAAGGGAAAATGCACCAGCTCTAATGTGGTCTTACAGGCTGGTTCATGGTGGCCTCAAAGTAATAAAGAAATCTAAAAAAACAATGAACCTCAGTACAAAAGCACTAAGGCAAGGGCAGACTAAGTGGGCTGTATGGTCCTTATCTGTTGACAGATCCTATGTTTCTATAAGGGTTACCCAAAAAGGGCACTGATAAGAAAGCCAGGTTACAAAGAAATACAGAATCACACAAATCTCCATAATGCAAAGCATCATGGGATATATATGAAAATCATGATCAGGATAGTCAGGTTGAAAAGGGAGGGGGCTTGGAGGCGGAGGGTAGGGGAAAACAGCAGAAGTACTTACGAATATTTCTGTTTAGTCTTCACTAAGGAGAAGGACTGTCCAGTACCACAGGGAAAAAGGGGAGGGGGAACAGGGGCGGGAGGGGTCTTAGGCAGACAGATTGAAGGTAGACAAGTTCCTGGGACTGGATGGCATACACCCAAAGGTGCTGAGGGAACTGGTAGACATGCTGGAGGGTTCCTTGGTGGACCTATTTAAAACCTGTATGGAGATGAGAGACGTACCCCTGGACTAGAGGACAGTGCATGTAGTGCCACGGCACAAAAACAGGCTGAGGGATGACCCAGGTAACTACTGGCACGTCAGTCTGACCTCGTCAGTGAGGACAGTCATGGAAACCATACCAAAGAAAAGACTCGTAAGGCTTCTGGAAGACAGTGGACTCCAAGACGACAGGCAACATGGGTTTTTAGTCAAGGCCGTCCTGCCAGACCAACCTGATTAATTTCTTCAACTGGGTAAGCAGAAAACTAGACAGAGGCCAAGCAGTGGACATCCTGTATCTGGATTTCAGTAAGGCCTTTGACTCTGTTCCCCACAGGAGATTATCAGGAAGATGGAGGACCTGGGATAGGGGCAAAATTGGCTCAGTGGGTTTGAAACTGGCTGCAACACATAAGTCAGAGGGAAGCAGTTGGGGGGAGTTCTCGGAGGCTAGACAAGTCACTAGCGGGGTCCCACAGGGCTCAGTGCTCGGTCCGGTCTTATTTAACATCTTCATTAGTGACATTGCAGATGGGATAAAAGGCAAGACATGCCTGTCTGTAGATGACACAAAGTTCTGTGAGAGACAGGACATGGAAGAGGGGAGACAAGATATTAGAGAAGACCTGGCCAAACTGAACAGGTGGTCTGTTATTTGGAAACTGGGATTCAACACCAAAAAATTAAAATTATATACCTACCATAATTCTTGCTCTTCTCTTGTATCTTCACCATTCATTATTGCTGGGTTTAAGTTGGAGGCATACCCGCCACGGAAGATTTTTTTTTTTTAGGAGTTGTCGCCGACCCCGAGAGTGACACACTGCGTGATGCGTGAGGGGTGGCCGTTAGGTGCCGCAGACTCCTCCTCCATTCCAGTTCTGTTAGCTGGAGAGATGAAATAAGGATAAGAAAAAGAGAGCAAGGCAAGAGAGCCGAGGGATAGAAAAAAGGAAAGGATATAAACTGAAAAAGGCATAAGCCGGAGGAGGACAGAAAAAGAAGAAAATGCCTACCCTAAGGGACGCAGGGCCTCACTTCTGTGGCGGCTCCAAGGGAGGAACAGATGAAGAAAAAAAGAAAAGGAAAAGAAGAAGAAGAGAGGGAGAGAACAAGGGATGCTGGGAGGGGAGAATACTGCCCACTGATATATCGGTTTAAGGCTTATAAGTTCGGACCAAAACAAGGGAGCAAGGATCCCGCTTGATAGGACTGAAAGTAGGTTTCACTGAACTCCTTTCACTGACTGGACACAAAGGGCAGATTCTCTAACCTCCCGTCATCCCAACCTCTTAAACTCTAGCTGAGAGCTCACAGACTGCAGAGGCAGAAATTTTGTTCCGGAAAGAGAGCACCCAACTAGGAAGAGGTCCTTTAGCACCTTGTTAATACTAACACAGATGCATGTGTGGAAGGGGTGAGCTCTACAGAGGGCACCTTTTTATGAAAGAATAGAGTGGGAACTCAATCTGACTCCCTGAAGGCCAGGCAATAATATCAGCTCAAGGTAACTGAAGTGCTAGGAAGCACCAACCAGAAGAACTGATACAAAAGAAGATTATGACCTGCCTGAGGGACCAAGACAAAAAGGATGAAGCCATAGAGGGATGGTCCTTTAACTGTGAATTGAACCACATGGTTAAGAAAACGAAGCGGTCACCCCTAAGGGCAATCAGAAAGAGTTCCCTCAGGATAGAATAAATTCCACTTGTTCCTCCTTTACCTTGAGGAAAATAGAATCCGTTCAGAAAAGAACGGAAAAATCAAGATAGGATTTTTTTTTTTTTGGCTTAAAGGCCAACGAAGAAGTAGGAGGAACAAGCAGGGAGGGGAGACGCTGAAGAAGGAGGCCCGTGAGGGGAAGGTGGCCGGGAATCAGTAATGAATGGTGAAGATACAAGAGAAGATCAAGCATTATGGTAGGTATGTAATTTTCATATCTTCCCTTGTCAATCTTCACCATTCTTTACTGCTGGGTGAGTACCAAGCTCGCCCCGAAGAGGGGTCTGAGTAGACCCCGAGGGAACAGATCCCTCAGCCTCCTACTGGTGAAAAGTAAGGAGGGAGACACCCTAACCACTAGACCAGGAAGTCTAAGGAGGATGAGGGGAAAGAGGCGTCCCCCGAGGGCTGGGGTAGGGAGGTTGCCCCTGAAGAAGCCTCCTCGCCCTGCGGGAAAAAAGGCGGGTCACCCGGAAGGCAGAGTTAGCCACCCTACGCCGGGCAATGGGTGACAGTCTGGAGAGACGAAGCCATGTCGTCCGCCTAGGGCAGATTGCTGTTCCTACTAGTCTGGACGCCACCTCAATGGCATCGTAGGATGCCCTCGCTTGGTGCATTGCAAGCTCCAGACCCTACGCAGAGAGGGCAATGGCCTGTCTAGACTGCTCTGAGTCAGGCAAAGAGGCTAAGATCTGAGCCAGCATCAACCACAGATGCCTGTTGTAAACAGCGTGGTGTGCCTGATGCGATGAGATGCATAACAACGCATGACCGTAAGAGAAAACTCTTCGTCGCCACCGGTCGAATTTAGCAGAATCTGAATCCGAAGGCCTGTCGTGCACCAGGCATCGAGGCTTGGAAGGAGTGTCCAGGGACGTCAAACCTGAAGGTGGGCGAGACAGAGAACCCAGAGACTTGTGGAGGGCACAGTACCGTCTCCTGCAGTCTCCCGGGGCTGGAGAAGGACTGGCTGGAGACTGCCAGGTGCAGATAGATGCCTCCTGGAAGGGAATTGGCCAGGAAGGCACCACCAGATGGCGAGCACTGCATTCACTAAGGAAAGCACGCGTCTGCCGCTTGGTATCGTCTCTATGGATGTAGGAGATACGACGCTCCAACACCATCCTTGAAAGGAAAAGTTGATATTCAGTGAAATCAGCGTCAGATGAAAGGTGGACAGGAAGTTCCTCTTTCTCAGAGGAGGAAGACGAGGAGGAAGTGGAGCTCGAATGCTCAGAAGACTCCTGCGGTGGGGGGGGACAGGTGGAAAACCTGTTTGTCCATGGCCCTGATATAGGATGGGAAGGCTGCTGCAGTAGCTCTGAACGTCTCCCAAGTTAATGGCCCAGTGGGCCCCATATGGCCTGGGAGAGAGGGAGGTGGTTGCAGAGGGATGGGCGAGGGGCACCTAATAGCATGTGCCCGGCCTCTGCCAGGGCTCTGGGATCCAGGTAGCGATGCTGCCAAGACTGGGGACCCTGAGATCGTGCCGGGCTGCGTAGTAGAAAGGGGAAGAGGAAACTCCGGAAAAAGCCCTGAAGGGGAATCTCCCCTGGGATTGCATGAGTCCAGAAGGGCAACCCTCAGAACCGCCACCAGAAGGCCACTTTAGAGACCTCAAGAGAAAGGTGAGGATCAGTGCTACAACTCCTCCCCACACCCCGCAGGGCGGTGGGGGCTCGTGGCCACTCCTGACCTCTACCCCTCAATCCTTCAGACTCCAAAGCAACCCCCTTCCTCATGACCAGTGGTGGAGGTCCCTGCTGTGCAAGACCCCAAAGGGAACTCACCGAGGCAGAGTCCTCCCCCCTCTGCTGAAGGACCCGAGCAGCACCAGGAACGGCAGCTGCCGGGGACCTCCAAGAAGAGAGTATCCTCTCCGGAATACCCAAAGGATCCACCACGGACGACTCCAGGCCACCCCTAACCATGGAATCATTCAGGTTAACCAGCTCCGGGGACTCTGGGAGAGGAACACTTGAATGTCTAGCCCTGCGACCTACAGGAGGTTCCGAGCCCGAAGACTCTAGCTGCTGGTCTGGGTCCTCATCTGAATCGTCCTCCTCCTCTGAGGGGTCGACAAAGGAAGGCTCCATCGCAACAGCCACAGAAACCTGCCCAGAGGCAGCACAAGGCCTGGTACCGCCATAGGTCACAATGCCAACCATGCCCGCAGAGTCATCCACACATTTGGCGGTGCCAGGAACCCAGGCCACACAGTAAACGTCGCAGCTCGAGTCCCAGGTGCCGCGGACGGGGCTGAGGCCCAGCGCAACACCATGAATGGTGCAGAGGCCCAAGATGGCATCGCCGATGGTGCCACCTGAGTCCCCGGCGCTGTGGACATTGCCGAGACTCAGAAAAGCACTGCTGATGGCGCTGTCCGAGTCCCTGGCGCCATGAACGGCGCTGAGACCCAGAACGATACTGCCAAAGGCCCCAGCCAAGTCACCAGCACCGCGAGCTGTGCCAGACTCTACGCGACAAGAGAAGATGAAAACAAGGGACCACCAGAGCCGGTCCCTGCAACCGGGGGCCATGACACCGAGGGAGCCTGCACCTCCATGGAGATGACTGCCAGGATTGCGCCAACAGCGCGACCCCGAGAGGGATCACACCATTCCTTCAGCGCTGAAGAAGAAACCTCCTCCTCGGTAAGGCTGGAAGTGGAGGCGGTTTCCTCCTCGCCGGGCCATATAGACCCGGGAGGGGACCTGGAGGAAGGGTCAAGAGATCTGGCCTGGGAAGCCCTCGGGCGACGTCGTCCTCCGAAAGTCGGTGGAGCTCGTCCATCTTTAAATGCGCGGACTTCCAACACACAGCAATCCATGGAGAAGCGGGCGTCGCAATGATCCATATCATGGTAGGGCCCCAGGCGCCAGAGACCAACATCATGATGGTCCGAGATGGGAAACTGCCGGCCACAATGGCACAGACACATAGGGGCACAGCCCGTAGTAGACTTACGTTTTGCCCCCGAACCAGACATGATGCGAAACAATTAAGGAAAAACACAGAAAAGCTCTCGGCATCGTCGAATAATATAGAAAAATAGAACGGTCTTACCAGTCGATGACGTCGAGAAACACGGGATGAAGGAGCTTGATGGCTTTGAGAAGGATACGGCCTATGACGCAGTACTGAATTCGGCTCCGCGCAGCAGGTGCAACTTCAACGCCAGGAAAAACAGAACTGGGATGGGGGAGAAGTCTGCGTCACCTAACGGCTGCCCCTCGCGCATCAAGCGGTGCGTCACTCCCGGGGGCGGTGCTGTCTCCTAAAAGAAAAGAAAAAAAAAAGAACCTCCCGTGGTGGGTGCGTGCCTCCAGCTTACACCCAGCAGTAATGAATGGTGAAGATTGACAAGGGAAGATATGCAAGATAATGCAGCAGGGGGGCAAAGAATCAAGAGACCGAATACTGGCTGTGGGGTGTGCAAGTCACCATGTCAGAGGAAGAGAAGGATTTGGGAGTGATCATTACAAGTAACCTAAAGCACTTGGAACCGTGCAGGAGAGCGTCAAACAAGGTAAATGAAATGCTGGGCTGTACATGCTGGGGTATTATAAGCAGGAAAGAGAAGGTCATTCTGCCACCATGCAGATCACTGGTTTGGCCATATCTGCAGTACAGTGTGCAATATTGGTGCCCTTATCTAAAGAAAGTCATCAACATGCAGGAGGCGGTCCAATTTGAGGAAGGCTATCAAGATGATACAGAGCTAGGGATCTCAACAAGTTCTCCCCAGGAGGATAGAAGGGAGCGAGGAGAAATGATCAGAACCTTTAAATACCTTAAGGGTATCAACAAAGCGAGTTCTGAGGGTCTCTTCAACCTCAGTGGGAACCAGACCACTTAGGGTCACTGCCTCAAACTGGTGGTGGTGGGGGGGAGATTCAGGAGGGAGATGAGGAGACACTTTTTCACTGACAGGGTGTTGATGAAGTGGAACAAGTTGCCAGAGGAGGTTGTCTCCCTAAGAACTGTGGGCAGCTTCAAGACAGGATGGGACAGAGTAAAAGGGAAACTTGCATTGGGGGGGGGGGGCTTCTATGGCGGGTGGAGTGGATAACGGGGAGGGGGACAGATCCCTCAGTAGGCACTGAGTGGTCTGCAAAACCGAGCAGACAGGATGGACAACAAGGTCTTTTTCTGCTGGCTCGTTTGTATGTTCATATGAAAATCACCATGAAAATGTAGGCTGGTTCTACATCAAGCAGCAATACATTGGTGCCAAAGTTCCTCTCAGATAATCTGCAAATGCTGAGAACTGAAGACACACGCATCTTTCGTCCTATACAAGACTCATCAGTGTGCTTTAGAACCAGCCTCAGTTTTCATTGTCATTTGCATACATATTCAATGATGCTTTGCATTACAGGAGTATTTGTGATTCTGTATTTGTCTGAAACATGGCATTGCTGCCAAAGTCTGTTTTGATTAATGCTTGCCTCTGTGCTTTTGTGCTGAGGTTCTTTGCCTTTTTAGCTTAATTTCATGCAAACAGGGTACGTGTTCCCAAGAGTTTCTCTACACCTGTGGCTGACTCGTCCCCAGCAGGAATAATTCTTGGTTTCTGACAGCACCCTTTGCTGCTGTGGAAATGATTAAGATGTCACAAAACGGAGGATTATGACTTCAGCAGAGGATTTTTTTTCTATTTTTACCAAGCTTATTGTCCCCTGTTCACCTGCTTGCCCCCTCATTCAGTCAGACCCCCAGCCTGATCAACCACCTTCCAAAGAACTCATCTCGTAGCTTGCCCTCATGACTTACCCCTCGTAACGGGGTCCCTGGGAGTCCATACCCCAAGGAAACAGAATCCAGATGCTGTAGTTGCCTGGTCAGTGGTGTCAAGCCTGTGAGGTTCTGGTATCATCCAGTATGAGTGGGTGTTTTTATCCCTCAGAGCTCCGTCACGCAGGGATGTGTGTGTTCTTGCATATGCAAGGCACATCCATCTCTGTCTGAAGCTCCCCCATGCTGGAATTCTAAACTGTGCTGACAACCATTCTCTACTGAGTATCAGGTAAGCAACGGAGCCGTGGAGCCTCCCTGCCCATGCAAGAAGGAAGGCCACCAATTCTCCCTTGCTTGATCATGCCCCTGAATTCTCAGGTCCACTCCCGACACTAGTCACTGGCATAGTGAGTGGTAGTACTGCTGCACTACGCGACCTATACCAAGGAGTATTAAACAGCAGAAGTAGATCAACTTAGGAGACAAGGACCCTGTTTCCATGCAAATGAACCGAGTAATGAAAATTAAAAAGGAACTGCAATACAGAAACACTATCAAACATAAGCTGGTGTGTGTCTACATATTAGGTTTTTCAAAGTTTTCCAAAAAGTAACAAAATCCCTTCAAGGTCATGCAGCCAGTCAGTGCCTGTGGTGAGATTCAGTTTTGGGTTTCCTTGGACCCCAGCTGCTGAACAGTTCCTTTCTGGTATGTTAGGATCTATATAACACATTGGAAGTGTGTTTTAAGAATAGTTACATAAGAACTTACCGTAACAATACGTCTTAGGGGGGATCTCAGTAATCAGATTACACCATAGGAATCTTCGCTGTCGGAGATGGGGAATCCACACGGAAGATTTTCAGCAGTACAACTGGGCCCGCCCACACTGTCAATGTCCGTCGATGTCAGCAACCCTATACAGGCAAATATATTTGCACTGCAAATGTGTTACTGTTTCATTCTCTATGTACCCCTTCCTCCCAGGTCACACCGGAAGACGAGCAACTTGCTGCTCAGTGTGCCTTCCTGGTGAAATATTTCAATAAATAAATAAAAGAAGCATGGGTGGCCCTACTCCCTCCTCAGTTCTTTCCCTCCAGAGATGAAGGCAGCAAGGCTGACACACTGGGGAACCAACGAGAGACAGAGGGACCCAGCTCTAGAGAAAAATGATGGAATACAGCAGATAGCTAGGTTCTGTACAGGAGCCCCAAGAAGGGGGACGGTGGGAGGGAAATCACACCTGATGACAGATCCCCTCGAAGATCTACTGTTATGGTAAATTCTTACGTAACTGTTCAATCTTCTTTGGGGGTATCTCAGTCATCAGGTTACACCACAGGAATGAGTACCAGAGTGGACTGTACTCCAGGTGGCAGCAGTGCAAATGTCAGCGGCTGAGACCCCTTTGAAACAAGCCACAGAGGTAGCTATACCTCTGGTGGAATGAGCTTTGACAGCACCCTGCAGCTCTTTGCCATACTTGTTGAAGCAGAACACAATGCAATTTGCCAACCATTTGGATAAACATTGCTTAAAAACTGAAGCACCCTCTTTAACTGGGGCGAAAGAAACTGCTTAGACCATCTGGACTCCTTAGTCCAAAGCAGATAATACTTCAAAAGTTCTGTGCAGGCCGGCCGGTGGCGCTGAGGTTGAGGCACTGGAGCACACCAAACCCACGCCCAGGCGGCCGGGTTGAGAGCGGACTTGGGTCGGCGGGGTCGGCTGGGAGAGGAAGGATTGGCGTCCCAGCGGATGCTCTCCTCCCTCAGGGAAGAGATACCAGGCGCAAGTTGCACCCGACTCCTGAGAGAGCCGGTGGGAACATGGGTCTCGGGGGGACTGGCGCTCCGTTCACGAGTCAGGAGGGGGAGACCGGTCGGGCGCATGAGAGAGATGTGCGTCAGCACATTGCCCTCCGGACGGACGCCCTGCGCCAAGCGCCCCAGGGGGCCGGGTTGAGGGGAGCACAGAAAAACGGATAAGCCCCTCGGAGGTCCTAGATGAAGACAACTCCACCCAGGGACCAATTCTAGACAGACCCCGTTGTGCAGATAGGAGGGAGGAGAAGAAAGCACTCTAGGGGCAGATCCTGGAGCAGTGGCCCTGAGGAATGAGCAAAGTCCGAAGGAGTGGACACCGAGGTAGGAAGGCGGGAAAAAAAAAAAAGTTCTGTGCACATTTAGTGTATGGAGCAGTGCTTCCCCTGGATTGGCACGCTCAGGAGAGTAAACAGGAAGGTGGATAGACCGATTGAGTGTAAACTGAAACCATCTTAGGCTAAAACTTAGGATTTATGCACAAAGACACCCTGTCTTTGTGAAAAATCGAATAAGTCTCCTTGCACCACAGGGCCCGAAGCTCCAAATTTCTTTGAGGAGAAGTAACTGCAACTAAAAATAATGCTTTCCAAGAAAAAAAGCGCAAATCACAAGTCACAATTGGCTCAAAAGGAGGCAGGGTCAATTTTTCCAAAATTCAAGTCCCAACCCGGGACAGGAGAATGGATTGGCGGTTTCAGATGCAAGATGCCCCTAGGGAAGGTACAGGAAACATCCAGCTGAGCAATAGTGCGGTCACCCACGGGCTCATGGAAGGCAGAAATAGCCGAAAGGAGGACCTTGAGGGAGGAGTACTGGAGGCCTGAGTCAGACAAGAAAATCAGGTAGTCCAGAACATGCTTCACATGACAGGTGAAAGGGTCTAGGGAATGCTTGGCAGCCCAGATGGCAAACCGTTTCCACTTCATGGCATAAGTGGCACAGGTGGAAGGCTTGTGGGCGACCACCAGGATGTCCACCACCCTGTTAGAGACCCCAAATCTGGCGATGGCTACGTCATGACAAGCCACGCATGTAGATAATGATAAATTTTATTTTTAAAGCGCCTTTCCACGACCAAAGCGCTGTACAGTTATACAACATATAAAAACCAATAAAACACAGAAAATCCATACAACTGATATCCAAATAAATAGATGAAGGAACCTGAGGTTGGGATGGACCAGGGTCCCCTGATTCTGGGTCAGCAGATTCCTGCAAAGGGGCTGAGAGACCAGAGGTTCCTCCGCCAGCTGCTGAAGCAGAGGGAATCATATCTGGCGAGGCCAGAATGGGGCTACCAGAATCATGCAGGCCCCCTCCACTTGCAGCTTGATCCCAAGAGATGGACAATGTGTCTTGCCAGAAAACTCCAGGCCCTGGATCTAGCCAGCAGAAATCGAGTAGTTTTGCGTTGAATTGTGATGCAAAAAGGTCCAACTCCAGGTGACCCCATCTGTCAAACAGATCTTCTGCTATGGATGAGAGAAGCTCCCATTCATGCGTGCTCAACAGAGTTCTGCTGAGACTGTCCTCCAGGGTGTTTAGGACTCCTGACATACGGACCGTCAAGAGTGTCAGATTGTGCTCCAGTGCCAACACCACACTCTCTTGGCTTCCTTACAAAGGGGGTATGAGTGAGTCCCGTCCTGCTTGTTGATGTAGTAGACAACACTCAGGTTGTCTGACTGCACCAGCAGCTGGCCTGGAGCCAGATGCTCCTGAAAACACCACTCTCATCTCCAGGACAATGATATGCAGGCAGCTTCATCCAGAACCAGGAGCCCTGGGCTGGAAAGAACCCAGGTGTGCTCCCCAACTGAGCCCCAAAGCATCCGTGGTTAGAATCTGATGCGGGGAGGAGATCTGAAAGGGAACCCCTTGAAGAAGGTTTGAGCGGTCCAGCCACCACTGCAGTACCTTGCGAACTGGGGAAGAGACCAGGACTTTTTGGTCTAACTCATCCGTACGCTGGTCCCATTGCACTCTGAGGGTCCACTGAAGGGTATGCATGTGAAGCCTGGCCAGTGGAATCGTGAGAATGGCCACAGCCATTAGCCCCAATAACATTAGGAACATTCCGGCAGGAATATATACCGACTCTTGGCATCTTCTTGAGCCTGGGCAATAAGGCATTCTGCCCTGTTTTTGGGTAAGAAAGCCTTCCCTCGCCTGGTGTCCAGCATTGCCCTGATACACTGTAGTCTTTGTACAGAACAAGTACTGACTTGGGCAGGCTGACAGTTATGCCCAGAAACTGGAAGAGCTGTACAGTGCGCTCCAGAGACAGCAAGAGATGCTCCCTGGACGGTGCCTTGAGAAGGCAATCGTCCAGGTAAGGGAAGACATACAGTTCCCTCTCTTCTGAGAGCTGCTGTGGCTGCTGCTACGCATTTTGTAACAACATACGGCACAGAGAATAAGCCAAAGGGCAGCACTTTGAACTGGTAATTCTCACCCTGAAAGGCAAAGCTGAGAAAATTCCTGTGAGGAGGAATGACTGAAATATGCAGGTAGGCATCCTCCATGTCCAGTGGACAGAGACAGTCCCTGGTTTTGAGAAGGGCCATAAGGCCTGGCAAAGTTACCATCCAGAACATTTTGTACTGGACAAAGATTGAGGTCCTTCAGACCTAAAATGGGTCTCAGACCTCCGGTCTTTTTGGGGACCAGGAAAAACCTGGAATAAAACCCTTATTTTTTCTGCCGCCTTGGCACCAGTTCAATTGCCTGCTTGTGCAGAAGAGACTGTACTTCCTCCCGGAGAACAGACAAGAGAGATGGCGACTAGATGGGAGTCTGGAGGCTGCTAGATGAGCTCCAGGGTGTGACCTGTAGGATCCATGCATCTGAAGTTATGGTTCTCTACTGATTCAGATGGAGGGAGAACTGATCTCTGACCACCACCTCCTGGGTCTGGGCCAGAGGAGGGGGGTCTGGCATGGAGTCAAGCTGAGGAGGGACTAGCTGAGGGGGCAAGCCCATCATTTCTGGGATGCTTGGCTGCTGTTGCTCCAGCATTGGAGGGGCAGGCAAGGAGGCCTGAGCTCTGTACTTAACCTGGGTCCGGGGGCCTGAGCCTGGTCTATCGGCCTGTCTATAAAAAGTAGGCCACCCTCTGCCACAGGGCTGAATGTGGTAGAGAAGATGCATAGACTTGATAATAATAATAATAATCTTTATTTGTTAAGTGCAATTTACAGTGTACCAAAGCGCTGTTTAAAGAATAAAATACTGTAAAATCAGTAGAAATTCTAAAAACATAAAAACACTCTAATCTGATTAAAATCATAACACATTACGCCTTCATTCAGCAAAAGCAAGGCCACAAAGATGCATTTTTAAAGCGGTTTTATAGCTCTCCACTGTCAGGTACTTTTGTATCCGATGAGGTAGAGAATTCCACAGGGTGGGGGCAACGAATACAAATGCCCAAGCTCCAGTAGTTTTCAACTGTACCCTGGGAATCTCCAGCAATCCCTCGTCAGCTGAGCGGAGCGGTCAAAGGGGACAGTAGGGATTCAGAAAATCTTGCAGATAACTTGGATCCTGTCCATGTAGGGATTTATAGGTCAGCCCTATAAAGCCCTACACAGCTGATGGCTGTGCCAGATGCCTGCAGATCATTAATGAGGTCCTGGACATCAGGGCCAAAGAGCTTGGTGCCACTGAAAGGGTCATTAAGTACCTTGTTTTGCACATTGGCTGCAAATCCAGAGATCCTAAGCCTTGAGTGCCTACGAAGGCATATGCTTGTGGCAGCTGCCATGGCCACTGTGTCGGCCATGTCTTACAGGGCCCTGAGGAGATGTTTGCTGACATCTTCTGCAGTCTGTAAACACTGGAGCAACTCCTGCTTCTGGGAACCATCTGGAAAGGTTTGAGCAGCAGTTGGCATTCTGTAATTTGACCATATGTGACAGGTAGTTTACAATCCATAGGCCCAAGTTAGAGGAGACAAACTCTTTTACCCCAGAGGTTAAGCCTGCGTGATTCCTTGTCTGGGGGAAGAGAACTAAGGTGCTTAGGCACCTTACTTAGATCTGTCATGGGCTGCCTTGATGACCATCAAGTCAGTTTCCGCCTGGGCAGCAAAATAAAGAAGGCCCTGAGGGGCACTGTAAAGCTTGTCTGCCCTGCGTGGCATAGCTGGCACCATGTCTGACCTGTGCCAGGCTACATTAGGAGCATTGTTTCAGGCTAGCAGCATAGGAGGGATACTCTTAGGAGGAGATTCAGGAACCTCCAGGAAGTCCACCAGGTTTTTTTCTGGTGACATCCTCCTCCTCAGTCTGGAAGCCCATAGTGGCACAATTGTTTCATGACACTGAAGAAGGTAGCATCCTCAGGAGGAGATCTTGCAGTATGCTTGACTGAGTCCTCTCTGACCGAAAAGGCAGTGGACCTATCAGAGATGAGGATTTCTTCCTCTTCCTCTATATCATCCAGGAGGTTGAGCTCAGGATGGTACTCCTCCTCGTCTGGGTCTTATGTCAGAGTGGTTGTTGGTGACCCATGAAAGCCTCCCACGGACAATGAACAGGTGTCGACGACATCGATGGTGCTGGCAACGAAGGCCTACTGAAGGCACTGAACTGCTGAACTAGTATGTTGGTGAACTTGACAAGTACTTTGTTCAGATCCATAGTCATCGTCAACTGAGGGGGGGTTCGATGGCACAGAATCCGATGATCCTCCGTCCTGAGAGCCCGATGAGCCTGTGGCCCTCTGAGAGAAAGGGAGCAGGTCTTGATGGAGCAGCTGTCAATGACAATCTCGTCATTGACCAAGGAGGGTCCGATGACCCCGAGATTGACAGCCAGGTTCCCTGAGAATCGGGCAGCAAAGTTGTCAGTAGGGGCCTGGTAGGAACAGAGACCTGGACAGCAGGTTTCTTCACTGGGGCAGCCACCGTTAACAAACAGCCCCCTGAAGGAGAGGCCGACAGGGAACAGAATGGCTGCTGGAGGGGAGCGGTCATGATCTTTTCTGTGACCCCTCCCAAGGACTTGTCTCAGGCCTTGGAGGCCTGGGAGCTCATAGATCCATTGGGCCATTGAGCAGCCGGGGCCTTGGAGGGCCGCTGTCCGGAGCTGGCTACCTGCTGGTCCATCAGAAATTTTTTGAGAGCCTTCTTGCGTCACGTAAGGGTTGCCTGGTTAAACTTCTGGCAGAGCTCACTGTCGAAAACGCCGTGGTCAGGCCTAAGACAGCAGACACAAATGGAGTGTTTGTCTATAAAAGCAATCTTCTTCCCACAGCTGCAGCACCGGAAAAGATAAGAAGAAGACAGATTAACTCTCAACATAAACAAAAAAAAGAAAAATCTCTAAAAGATTTTGGTAAGTATTAGGAGAAAAACCACCTGTAGGCCGAAAAAAGGTGCAAAAGACTGCAACGACTCTTCCACAGAGACTGTGCTGCAAATTGAAGGCAGAAAAGAACTGAGGAGGAAGTGGGGCTGCTCACGCCTATACATGGTTGCTGATATTTGCGGATGTCAACGGCGGCCCCAGCTGTACTGCTTAAAATCTTCCATGTGAATTCCACGTCTCCAATGGTGAAGGTACCTACGGTGTAACCTGATGACTGAGATATCCCCAAAGATCTAGTGTTTTTCAAAACTTGCTCTTCATTAGTGTTTTTCAAAACTTGCTCTTCACAGTTTAAATTGATAAGACCAACATTCCACAGCTGAAGCAATTGGAATCAATTGTTCCTAACACTTTAGAACGTGAAGACAGGTATCAACATCAGGTGTTTTGAGTTGGTCACATAATTTAAAATAATGAAAAAAAAAACACTGCTAACCTCTGGTTCTTGTAAAACATGCTTTCTGTTATATTATATACAATAACAAACCCTCAAGCACCAAGAACTCGCAGGTTCTCAACTCCTCTTTAGAGTGGTGACATCATAAGGTACTCAAGCTGTACTCTGGTGCCAAAGATGTCACCACTATAACTCGGTGTTATGAACAATACAGTTACATAAGAACTTACCATAACAATAGCCCATCAAGAGGATCTCTTGCATCAGGCCATACCTAAGGAACTTATAGTAGCCAGGCACTAGGACCACATAGAAGCTTTTCTAGCTAGCAGTCTACAAGGGGTTGCCCACGGCGATGAAGATAACGTCAGATGCAGTGATGTCCCTCCCACATACACGTGGGCAGTCCTGCGCCCTCCTCAGTTCTTTCCCTTCGGAGACCCCCTAAAGAGGATCACTGGCTGGGGAACTGATGAGGCCCAGAGGTTCCCACCAGAAGCAGAGGTAAAACAGAAGGTGAATCGTCCTAGAGAAAGACAGACAAACACAGCAAGCTCTAAAGCCAAGGGGAACAGAGGGGGAGACGGCACGGCCTGATGCAAGAGATCCTCTCAAAGATCACTGTTACTGTAAGTTCTTATGTAACTGGACTATCTTCATCAAGGGTATCTCTTGCATCAGGCCACACCTAAGGAACGAGTCCCAAGCAGTTACAGGCAGAGGGACAGTCTGGGTGGTTGAAGGCTATAGGCCTAAGACAGGAAGTCATGAAGCACAGCTAGGCCAAAGCTTGCCCTTCTCATTGAAGCAATGTCCAGACTGTAGTGTTTTAGTGAAAGTTTGGACTGTACTCCAGGTGACAGCACAGATCTTTGCAGCTGAAACAATCAACTGAAGTGGCCATACCTCTGGTGGAATGACCACGCACAACTCCAGGATGTTCCTTACCGTACTTCCTATATCAAAAAGTAATACAGTTGGCCAACCATTTGATTTGGACAAGCACTGTTTCGAAACTGGTATGCCCTATTCCCCAGAGGCAAAAGAAACAAACAGCAGTGAGGACTTTCTGCAATTCTTCATACAATGTGTATAGTAATGCAGAATTCTATGTACATCTACAGTATGGAGTACTGCTTCCCCTGGATAGGAATGCTCAGGGTAATAAACAAGAAGGTGGATGGTTTGATTCAAGGTAAACTCAGACACCACCTTAGAAAGAAATTTAGGGTTCGTCCGCAAAGACACCTTGTCGTTGTGGAAAATCAAATAAGGAGGCTCACATATCAGAGCCTGAAGCTCAGAAATCCTTCGAACAGAAGTAATAGCAACTAAAAATACCGCTTTCCACAACAGAAAGCGTAGCTCACATGTCACAGCTGGCTCAAAAGGACCAAAAGTACGTTTTTCCAACACAAAGTATAAGTCCTAAGCCGGGACTGGATTGCGGATGTGAGGGTGCAGATGAAGAATGCCTCTCAAAAAGGTATGGGACACCTCTAGATGTGCCACCACATGGCCATCAACCGGTACGTGGACGGCAGAAATAGATGACGGGTCCATCTTAATGTAGGAGTATTGCAGGCCCGAATCTGAAAGCGACAGAAGATACTCCAGAATCTGATTTAAAGGAGAAGTGAAAGGGTCCAAATGATGGGAAGCCACCCATAGGGCAAAGCACTTCCCCTTCGTGGAATAAGTGGCCCCGGTGGAAGGCTTCCTAGCAGTCACCAGCCATCTTTTGGGACACCCCAAATCTAGCCATGGCTATGTCTTCAGAGCCAGGCATGGAGGTACAGTGACTTGAGGTCCAGATGGACCAGGGTGCCCTGTTCCTGTGACAGCAAGCCTTTGCACAGGAGCAGGGGTACTGAAGGTTCCATCACCAATGGATGCAGTAGGGGGAACCAGATCTGATGACGCCAGAGCAATAAGGATCAGAGTGGCCACTTCCATCCAGAGCTTGATTGGTACACTTTGAATCAGAAGAAATGGAGGGAAGGCATAAAAGAACCTCCCTTTCCAAGAGAGGGACTACATGACTCAACAGAAAACTCCAGGCCCTAGAGCGGGCAAACAGAAATGCCGCAGTTTTGCATGGGGATTCAAAAAGATCCAACTCTGGATGGCACCAACTGTCGAACAGGTCTTCTACCACTGAGGTCAGCAGCTCCCACTCACGCATCCGAGACTGTGACTCACTTAGCTTGTCCACCAGGACGTTTTGGATGCTGGAACATGGACGGCCAACAGTTCTAAACCATGTTCTTGAGCTCAGTATCAGACCCTCATTGCTTTCCAACACAGAGGATACGAATGAGTCCCCTCTTGCTTGTTTTTTTTTTTTTAGCTATCACTTTTTTCACTCCTTAGCCACCTGACCTGCTTCCCTTACCTTGTCCTCACAACCAGCTCGGGGACATCCAGCCGCCGACCGCCTCTACCACAGCACCAAGACTCCTGCGGCTTCCCCCCGCAGTGGGGCTGCAGGGAGACCCCAACTCCCTGCGGAACACTGATCCAGGCGGGTGCCGCAGCAAAACTACAGACGGCCATCAAGCCGCTCGCTTCAGGTGCCATTTTTTCCCGGGTTTTTTCAATGTCCCCTATTTAGTGCATGCTCAGGTAGTGCCTCCAGTCTCCACTGGGGGCCGCTGCTAAACGATATAGTAGTGGAAAAGTTTGCCAAAATCATTAGGCATAAACATGAAAAACACCAAAATCATTTTAAAATAAAGTGACTGCACAAACTAGGGTGATAAAAGAAAAGTTACAGGAAAATTGGCAGTCGACTGAAGCAGCGTAGCTCCGTGGAGTCCAATGTGCGAAGGTCGACAGCGGGAAAAGAACTGAGGGGGGGGGCACGGGGCCCATGTATATATGGGAGGGACGTTGTTGGCGTCTGACGTCATTGTGGGCAGTCCCTTGTAGACTGCTGGCTAGGAAAGCTTCCGTGTGGTCCTAATGCCTGGTGTCTGTAAGTTCCTTAGGTGTGGTCTAATGCAAGAGATCCCTTCGATGAAGATCTGCTTGTTCTTAATGCCAGGGAGTTACTGTAATTATTTTCCCTATAACCCCTCTAATCTGGCTGCTACCTCCTGCCTGCTGTTTTTCTCCCTGGTTCTACCAATCTCTTGATTTACCCCAAAGCTGCTTATCTTTTGAGCCTTGCCCTGTCTTGCCACAACTAAGTTCTAACTCTCTGTTCCCCGTAATAATACTCCCAAATGCTCTTATTGTAATGATTTTGTGATCTATCTCCCGACCGTATGATAAGTTCTCCCCTTGGGTTATACCTGCTATATGTCTTATCTTATTTTTATCCTCACTGTATTATTTGGTCCCTTGCGAGTCTATCCCCTGCCATATGTTATTTTTGCCCCACTGTATCATTCTTTCTTCCATATTAGTTATCCCTGCTATATGCTGTAACTGTATTTGCACTTGCTACATCTACCTGCTATTTTAATGTTTTAACTTGTCGTTGCTATTGAAACATGCTGTTTTGTACTTTGCTGACAATAACTTGTATTGTATTTTGCTTTAACTATCTTGTTTTGTTTTTCTGTTATGCTACTTTGTAATCTCCCGAGTTGTGCATGGAAATAATCATTTCTATGGCTAGTGCACCTATCCGGTAAACAAAAACTAAATAAAATAAATAATTTTAACCTACTTTTATGCCAGGATCTTTGTAGGGATGGATATGTGAGAGTTGGTACTTGCAGGTGGCTCTGGATAGAGGAGTTTGGAAACTGAATACTCCAAAATGGGAGTCTTTTTGAATATTGTTCTACTTAACGATCTTTAATGAGATAGACTTTTGCAATGCCGTAAAATTGAAGCACTGCTTTCAACTTTATAATGCTCATCCAAGCTCCTATTATGGTATGGGGACTTCCGAATCTTAGCTGAGCTGGCATGTCTAAATATTACAGTCATAAAGGCTAGATAACATCTACTTTACCTTTAAGCATCCCCTCAGTACAGGTTTTTTAATACATCGTTCTAAAAATATCAAAACAGGACCCTGCATGTTTAAATATTAAAGAATGCTTACTAAGGTTGTACATATACGCCAGCACTCACATTTTTACTACTTCCTTATAAAAAATGTAAGCATTTCATCTACTTGATGAATGAAGTGAAGCAATCAACTATTTCTGAAATATGGCTTGCTGAAACATATTGCTTAATATCCCTTATGCCAACCAGCAAAGTTGGCCAAGATGAGCAACACTAATCTGTCCATTTTCACAACACACTCCTCTTGCTTGCTTCATGCAGAAACCACAACTCTTACTGGGGTACTGTTTACTGAAGCTTCCCAACTGAGCAACACTACTGTATAAAGACCTGCAGGAGTTCAATAAAAGGTACAATATACACTGTAGTGAAAACACTCAGGCCATGTTTCACACAAAAGTGCTTTGCATTTTGCTATTCTGTGCCAGCTCTATGCAAATTATGCAAATACACTACAATTTCTAAGATACCTAATTTTCATATCTGAAAACTTAAGTGCATTGTGTCAGAAAAGAAAAAAAGATTACTGCAAGACACAACTAGCCATCCACAGTCCTACCTTCCTTGACTATTCTGACTTCTGTGACCTTCATAACACAGAATCCTCTCATTTGAATATGTGCTTGCAAGTCAAATTAGTTTGGGCCTTCCCATACGGAATACCTCATCAGGGTTCTGTTACTAGTCAGAGCTCTCTACCTTCAGGGTGATTTCTAGTCAAATAATGCCTTTAAGTGACAGGCTCCAAAAAGCTGTTTGCCAAGTTCTACAGGGATGAGACATGGCACTGAAAACAAGAAGCATGCAGGTCTATGTTCCCATTGTTTGAAAAAAACAGTCTATGTACATACCCAGGATAAATGCTTGTATTCATGAAAACATTTATCACAAATGACATGCCAAACACAGTATAAAACATCTTTTGTTCATGGATAGTTCTTTTTCTCTTATTTCTCCTTACATATATTTTGCCACATTTCTTTTACCTCTGCATACAATCAAAGCGACATCTGCTGGTAGTCAAATTGACACACCAATGGGAACATATATTATATCACTGCTAGGTAAGTGTAGTGTACAGGAAAATATACCATCAAGGGGGGCCAATAACCTATGAGCCCGCAGGGCAATGGGTCTATGAGCTCCTGAGACCCCCTTGATGATATATTTCCCCAGGACACACTTACCTAGAATTTAGTTTAATATAATACATTAGGGTGCAGCAGTTTTACCTGTACTTTGCAGTTTGCCATCATATTCCAGGTCTTTTTGTTTTTGTACCACTGTTGCTTCCATAGTGCAGTGGCCGTTTTTATTCCCTAGGACCCCCCCACACACACCTACTGTTTCCGTAGTGAAGGTTTCCTCTATAAAAGGAGGCATGGCTGGGTTTGTCTATCCTTTAGTTCGCCTTGGTTAGTAGTCAGGAGTGGGGTGGTTAGCTGTTGGGAGCAGTGTGGTTTCTGTGGCTGGGAGCAGCATGGCATTTCCAGAAAGCTGCTGAAGGTGGTCGGTGTCAGTGCCAGCAGCATGGACGGCCAGTAGGTAGCTGAAGGAAGAAGAAGAAGTTGGTGGCAGTAGCATGGATGGGTTTGTGTCTGAGGACAGAGCTGGAGCATCGAGGGACACGAGTCTTTAGGGAGGAGGGGGAGGAGAGAGGAAATGGTGTGTAGGGAGGACCTGTTTTAGCGGACTGTTAGGCTGTAGTTTTGACTACTACGGAAAGGGTCTTTTTAGGTACTTTTTGTTTGTGTGTTTAGTGGCTGTAGTTGCTTTGGTAAGTGAGGTGTTAATTGGGTAACTGATTTGATAGTTTGTTTTGCTGTAATTAGAGTGTTAGTATATGGTATTATGTACTGTGGACATATTTCATTTATTTGTTTTACAATTGCTGGCCAGAAAAGTCATACTGCACTGAAGCTCGTTTCCAGGTACATCCTGGGAGCAAAGAGAAGTCACATGACTTGCTCAGGGTCACAAAGTATGCAAGTGGGGGCTGTGGGATTCAAACCCAGGTCTCCAGGACTGCAACATGATGCTGATAACCACTACACTATGCTGCCTCCCGCATGGCTCTAATTGCCATGATACCGTATACGACTTTAATTGCCACAGATATACTCACTGCAAAATATTATGTTAATGTAAAGGAGTTGAAATCAATAAAATGAAGGACTTGGAAAGTTAGTTTTTTACCTTTAACTCCAACTCCACCAACCACACACACCACCCCTATAAACTCCACCAAATTGAATACCAAAGCACAATCCAGATTTCTAGCATAGGTTTTAACATCATCAAAAAATAACATAGCACGGGTTAAACCCCATGATGAATACTGCACTCATATGTTGTAAGACACAAGGACATAGGACATACAGAAGTCTGTGTGTGTGTGTGTGTGTGTGTGTGTGTGAGATAGACAGACAGACAAGGTACGTGCATCATCCCAGATAGTGCACCATACCAATTAGGCATGTCACAAAGCAGCTGTATAGTTAACTCTTTGAGAACAGCCCTGGCCCTGTGGGCAACTCACAAAGCAGCAGCATGGTCACACACAGTGAACTCAAAGTGGGCTGTCGAGGCGGGGAGGCAGTCAGCAATAGGGCTGAGCATGGATTGCTTTATAAGGTGTTTTCTGTCATCAACTGAGAGTTACTTATCGGCCTGGTGGTGCTGAGGATTGAGGAGCTGGACGCCACACCTCGTACCCACGTCGGTGACCTGTGTTTAGGGTGACACGGGCCATCGAGAAGTCGGCTGGGAGGAGTAGGTTTGTGTGTCTGCCTGACAGCTTGCCTTTCCCCAGGGAGGGAGGGGTGCAAGACTCGGCACTCGAGTGCCTCCCGGCGGCACGGGGGAGGGGAGGCATGGTGCCGCAGCCTGCACACAATAGGGAAGGTGGCGCACGGCAGATGGCAGGAACATGCTCGGGAGCGAGCACGTCTCCTCCACCGGGCATCATTGCACGATCATGCACGCCTGAGGGGAGGGTGGAACCACCATAACAAATGAAACGCCCCGGATTGGTGGTAGGAGACAGCGCGCCCTGGCCCCACACCCACCGCCAGACCTCACACCTGGGTCCAGATCCTGTAGTGAACCTGACAATTTCAGAGTTCAACTGTCAGCCATTATTGAGCAAAACACTGACTTAATTGTTATACGTTTAGCCATATCAACCTTTTGAACACTAAACCTGTTACCAAATTTCCAGTATCTAGTGATCCTGTACCTCAGAATACGCATGCCAAATGTAAGGGTATTTCACCCATAGACAACTATGCTGCAAAAATCAGGCTTTGACATAGAACAGTGTCTGTATCCCAAACTATAGGGGCACTGCTGTATGCCTATAATGTGACCTGCAATGGACTGACAAAGAAAGCATTTTATTTTCAAGTGTGAGGGGGCTGGACCATAAGAAAGAATTACTCACTGTAGTAATGTCGCTCTTTAGGGATCACTCACTATGTTTACACTTAATGCAGTCATCTCAGCCAAGAGTGCTGCCCTGGGGATAGAACCTATGCAAATTTTAGAATTAGGAATGTAGGTTCAAACTCTGCATCCAAGCTCCACTCTGGCCATTACTCGGATCTTTTTCCAAGCCAGAGTGGAGTAGCAGCTAGTGAAACTCGCTAAAAGGTCACCAAAAAAAGTTTTAGAAACATTTTACAGACTTTTTTAAACACCAAACAAACTGAAGCAGACTTGTAAAATTTTACCATATAAACAATAACAACGAGCTTACAGTTGTAGGAACTACAGTAGTAATGCTCAAGCAACCTCAATGAAACGGGAACTGATTCTCATGTGAACTTATTTCAGGTTCTGGAAGGGGAAGCAGGGTTAGGGAGTGTAAACACAGTGAGAGATCCCTTAAGAAGAAACAACATTACTACGATGAGTAATTTTTTTCTTCTAACCCCGAGTATCACTCACTTAATAAAAACATAAGAATTTTCCAGCAGAAGGTGACCTCTTGATCTACACAGCCTGCCCAGAATACCTACCCCCTCCTTTTAGATTATTTCCTTATGTAATGTTTACACTTTATGCAGACTCAGTAGCTGTACCTTCGGTGGCTGGGTCTAGGACCTAGTTAGGAATAAGGTTCTGCAAGACAGCTGTTCCAAAGCTGGTATCCCTTCTGGACTGTATGTCCAAACAGTAGTGCTTTGTGAAGGTATGTACTGTTTTCCAGGTAGCTGCTTTGCAAATGTATAACAATGCCCTTTGAGGCTGCCACAGAGGCGGAGGTACCCCTTGTGAAGTGTGCCCTTAAGCCTGTTGGTGGCATTTCTCCAGCTTTTTCATAGCAGAACTAAATGAAAGTGACTCTCCAATAAGAGACAGATCTCTTTGTAGCTGGTTTGCATTTGCCAATTGAGTACCAAGCTGTGAATGAGCTTGGTACATCCAGAGGACCTGGGTTTGATTCCCACAACCTCTACCTGCATACTGTGCAACTCTGAACGAGTCACTTTACCACCTCAGTGCTACCAGATTGCCCATGAAAACAGGCATTTATGCCTAGTGGGCCAGTTATGAAAGAATAGTAATACTGTGAGACCTGACATCTTTTTGTCCAGGCCATATAAATACAAAGGACTCAGAGTGCTTTAGATGAAGGCTATGCAACTTTTCCTCAAGTGAACTGGAATGCTCAGGATAGAGTACAGGGAGGTCACTGACTGATTCAGGTGGAATTCAGATACCACCTTAGGAAGGGATTTTCTGTTGGTTCTAAGCATTACTTTATCCCTATGTGGGATTATGTACTTTGACTCTGTGCAGAGGGCTTACAATTCATGTACCCTCCTAGAACAGGTCACTGCAATCAGGCATATGGTTTTCCATGTGACATATGACAGTTGAGCAGTTTTCATAGACTCAAAGGAAGCCTTCATAAGCACGGGAAGGCATATGTTGAGGTTTGAGGGCAGAACAGGATCCCTCACTGGTGGGTACTAATGGCTGAGGTCTTTAAAAAAAACTTTTCAAAATGGGTTGTGAGACCAAAGACTTACCCTTGCCAACTGATATGTATGCTGATACTGCTGCTAAGTACACCTTTAAAAGTTGAAGGCCATAGGCTTAATGACTGTAGGTGTACTAGATACTGCATGATTATAGGCAACCCTGCCTCTATTGGGTTTATTTTTCTTGGGGGCACACCAATAACAATAGGCTACTCATCTGTAACCATAGTTCTAGGAGTGCTATATGGTTTACATCCACATACTAACAGTCTCATTTTAAGAGCTTTATTTGCCGGATAGTCTTTAAGTGAAGCGTCTCCCACTGCCCAGGAGGTATATCCCTTGGCTCTGCCCCATGATGTCACATATCTTGCATGCTGGAAAAAGGTAACCATGTGCCACTTGCCAGGGGAGGTCGGGTGGGTTGTGTAGGTTGTGTGGATGTGAACCATATACCACTCCTAGAAAGAACAGTTATGTATTTACCGTAACAGTAGATCTTCGAAACAATCTTTTTCATCACTATAGCCGTCAGGCACTAGGACCACATGGAAACCTTTTGCAAGC
Source organism: Neoceratodus forsteri (assembly GCA_016271365.2). Lineage (NCBI taxonomy): Eukaryota > Metazoa > Chordata > Ceratodontiformes > Ceratodontidae > Neoceratodus > Neoceratodus forsteri. Next base: position 10,997,056 of record CM057450.1, on the reverse strand, counting down.
AGTCCACTAGGGGCCACTCATGATGACCTCCTATGTTGGCTCTCCCTATATTAACGTGGGCAGTCCCATCCCTCCTCAGTTCCTGCCAGAGATCATGCTTGGAGGACCTCACTATAGGTAACCAGAAGGGGAGCTATAGCTCTGCTGACCGGAGTGGGGGGGGGGGGGCAGAAACCAGCTGACAAAGCCATATAGAGAAGAAGCCCTCAGAATGTAAGGGTGATGGAGAGTGGGATCAGCATGGCCTGATGAAAGAGAGTCTCTTGGAGATTTACTGTTACGGTAAGTAAGTAACTGTTCTAGCTTCCTCGAGGATCTCTTTCATCAGATCACACCTATGGAATGAGTATCAAGCAGTGCCAATTGTCAACAGGTCCAGGATTGGATGAACTGAACCCAAAGATGACAGTAACAAGAGAATTAACAGGTGTTTAAACTGAGCAAAACAATTGCTGTAGGTCTTGTTTCTAACAGGAGGGAACCCAGTGGAGCATCTAGTAACAATGCATTCCAATATGAGGGTTACTCATCTGGAACTGTAGTTCTAGGAATAGTATATGGTTGACAACCACACTTCTGTCAGTCTCCCTTTAAAAGCTGATTTGCTGGACTGTCTTTAAGAGAAGCTCCTCCACCACCTGGGTGGTATATCCCTCGGCACTGCCCTGTGACGTCAGATCTTGCATGCTAAAAGCAGGGATCCATGCACCACTTGCCAGGGGAGGTCAGGTGGGTTATACGGATATAAACAATATACCACTCCCAGAAATATGATTACAGGTAAGTAAACCTCATTTCTAGGGATGTGGATGTGGTTCACTAATCCACACTTCTAGCAGACTTCCAGCCGTTCTCCCGGGGGGGGGGAGAGGGGGGCAAGGCCCGCACCTTTATTTGGAAAACACAGATTGGACAACTGAGACCAGGAAGAGGAGGAGGAGACGGCAGAGGAATAGAAGGAGGGACAGCCTGGCGAATCAGGGAAGGGCCTCTGCAAGGATAGTGGGATCACGCAGGGGACCCCTTCCGAAGGTGGGGGCTGCCTATCTCGCCCACAACAGTGCGGCATGCGCCCAACTGGTGAGGGGCGGACCAGGTGTTGTCCTTGAGGGGAAGCCCCCAGGTGGGGGGTCTGGAGCTGTGCAGCGTCCACAGGAAGTCCCCTGTCCCCACCAACTGCAAGATCCTACCCTAAAGGGGGACTGTCCCTGATAAATGGAAGGTAGCTGTGGTTGTTCCCATTCATAAGGGTGGACCCAGCACAACTGTTGAGAACTTTAAGCCTATTTCCATCCCTGCCTGCTGGCAAAAATCTAAGAGTGTATACTCTATAACCATATACAGGATTATCTGGACCACCACAACCACCTCCTCTCAAGGTTCCAGCATGGGTTAAAAAAAACAAAAAACACAGTACCCTTACTGCTTTGATAAAAGTTGCATCCAACCTGTTCCATGCTATGGACCAGGGCTTTGCCACTGGTGCCATCTTCATCAATTTGGCGAAGGCTTTTGACTTGGTCAACCACAATCTCCTTCTACAGCAGCTACTCTCACTTAGTCTTGACGTTAGTGTGTTAACTTGGCTCCAAAGTTACCTTACTGGCCGCACTCAAATGATCAAGTGGTCCGGTTCTCTCTCGGATCTCAGACCACTAACCCAAGGCGTCCCTCATGGTTTCACCCTGGGCCCATTATTATTTTCTCTATTCATTAATGAATTACCAAATAACTGCAGAGAGGACTCTGTGCACCCTTACGCGGATGGCGCCACTGTTTACCATTCTTCATCCGAGGTCGGGTGGCTCAACAGCATGCTCGCCTTGGACTTCCGAATTCTCGAGGGCTGGCTTCTAGATAACCAATTAGTTCTCAACACCAAAAAAAACAAATGCGCGCTGTTCTCCAATCCCTCCTCCTCGCCGCATCCCCATCCTCTTCTTGTGATACTCTCCCATAACGGTGATGCCCTTGAATCCGTCCCATCCTTTAAATATCTGGATATCACCTTAGATTCCTCAATTTCCCTGAACACTCAAGTCACCCTCTTAACCAAAGCTCTAAACCATAAGCTGGGTCTGCTCTACTGCATACAACCCTTCCTCACATCAGTTTCATGCCACAAGATCGCAGCTGCCACCCTCCTTCCCCTCCTTACGTATGGCGCCTTACTACTACTCATAACCAACACAACCATCTTATCTTGCATTAAACAGGCCTATCATAGGGTGGAAAGGTTTGCCTTGGGGTCAATGCCCGTCAGCTCCGCAGTTATGTCCTCTTCTCCCTGGGCTGGCTAACGTACGACTCTAAACTCCAGTATGCTACACTGAGTCTAGTGCACAAACTGTTCCACCATTACATCCCTCCTTGCCTTATGGAACTTATTCAGCTCCAGCAACCTCCGCATGCTCTTAGATCCACCTCCCTCCCTCTTCTTGTATTGCCCAAACCTTAGTTAGCAGTGGCCCGGAGATCTGCTGCCTTCTTGGCGGTGTCTTGCTGGAACTCACTACCACACCCTACCTTATCCTGCACCTCCCTCGCTAAGTTCCAGTCCTCTCTGTTACACCACCTCAGTGCCTCATCACTTTGCTCCTGCTTCCATTGACTCTTTGTCTGGTTTCCATAATGCTATGCAAAAATGTTCCCCGTTCACTGATCCTCATATGTATAAGAATCCCCGCTCCCTGATCCCCTTCTGTTTATGTAAATATTTGATGTAAGTGTATCTGTAAATGGTGCATTTTGTAAATATACAAACAATGTAAATATGACTCCAAAGTTATCTTACTGGCCACACTCAAATGATCAAGTGGTCCGATTCTCTCTCGGATCTCAGACCACTAACCCAAGGCGTCCCTCATGGTTTCACCCTGGGCCCGTTATTATTTTCTCTATTCATTAATGAATTACCAAATAACTGCAGAGAGGACTCTGTGCACCCTAACGTGGATGGCGCCACTGTTTACCATTCTTCATCCGAGGTCGGGTGGCTCAACAGCATGCTCGCCTTGGACTTCCGAATTCTTGAGGGCTGGCTTCTAGATAACCAATTAGTTCTCAACACCAAAAAAAACAAATGCGCACTGTTCTCCAATCCCTCCTCCTCGCCGCATCCCCACCCACCAACACATTAACGTCAAGACTAAGTGAGAGTAGCTGCTGTAGAAGGAGATTGTGGTTGACCAAGTCACTGTAACTACCATGTCTTTATAATCTGTGAATGTTTCTGTAAATGATGATTTTTTGTAAATCAGTGAATGATATAAATGCATCCACTGTTACCGCCATGTCATTGTCTATGTTCTGCACTTTCCAGGTCGTCCCTGAAAAAGGGACCAACGTCTCAGTGGGCTCACCTGGTTACCCAAATTCAAATAAATAGATAAAGTGAAGGAAGGCAGGGACGCATGCAAGCTACAACTTCTGAAGGTGCCGCCGCCCACACCGAGTCCTACCAACCCTCGACCACGAGGAGAGAAACCTGCCCCTCAGGAGAGGCCTGGTAGAAGAATCTGGGCTGACCGACCGGGAAGGGATTGCCCCAGTCACTGCAGGGGTGACAGTGGAGCTCTCCTTAGCATCATCCTCATCAGCTGGAATCCATACCACAACAGACATGGATCTAGCCCTGGAGACGGCACTAGCTCCCAAGTTGGCACTGGCTATGGCACCGGCAACTGAGATGGCGCCAGCCGTGGAGTCGCCTCCCAGATCGGCACTGGCCACAGCGCCAGCACTCCCAGGAGCCCCAGAAGGAACCCCAACAAAGGCCCCGGCATCAGAGTTGGGGCCAGAAGGCTCCAGAGCAACAGTGCAGCTAGCAACACTGTCCGAAGACGCCACAGGCCAAAGATCTTCTGAAGGCCTCAGAGAGGCCTGGGCAGAAACCTAAGGCTCCTTGGAGCCCGGCACCCAATTGGGCTCATCCTGATACTCACCTTCTGAGGCGGAAGATGAGATCAAGGAGATCTCCAATCTGGCAACCCCCCCAGATCCCCAGAATCTCACCCCCCTGCACCAAGAGTGGCATCGGAAGTGCGCCCGGACACGCAGACAATGCTGCCCCGTAGCACTGAGGGGACCACCAGAGCAGAGCCCACACATAACTGAGGCACCACATCGAGGGTTGTCTGTGTGTCCAAGGAGACCCTGGACTGCGAATGGTGACCAACCGCCCCCCAGCGGAGAACAGCCTCCCCACCAACCCCTCGCTGGGACCCCTTGCCCCAGCAAGCTGTGGAGCGGGGGGGTCCCATTCAGCACTGGCCTGTACAGAGCATGGGAGGGGGGGCTCTGGGGAGAAGCCCAGAGACCTGGCCTTGGCATCACGAGTGGGGTGATGCCTGCCAAGGGTTGGGCGGTCTCTCCCCAACGTTGCTGCATGGTTAACAAGAGTATGGTAGTCCACTGAGAAACAGGTGTTGCACTCATCTATCGCGTGGCAGGGACCCAGACAGGTGAAGCAACGGTTGTGGGGTCCGACATGGTCATCAAGCTGCCGCAGTGGCACTGACGCATAGGGGCAACTCCCACGCACTTTGATTGCGATTTGCGCCCTGACCCCTACATTACCATCGTGTGGAAAACAATCGAAATAGGGATAAAACTAGAATTTACACCGGTGCCGTGATAACAAGAAACGAGAGAGAGAGAGAGAGAAAACTCAGGAACTGAGATCGGAACCAGTACTCACAGAGCCGGGAACGTATGGGAACTGTAGGCCTAGACAGATTTTGAACTATGCAGTTTCTTCTTTCTTAAAGCAGTTTTCTCTCGCAGGATCCTTTCCCGATGGTGGGAAAACAAGAACTGAGGGCTGGGAGGAGTCACCGTTGGTTACTGGCCAACCCGCTAGTACCACATGGAACGCTGGCGTCGTGGGCTCGGCTTCCTCTAGCTGAGAAAAACTTAAAGAGGCAGTGCTCTTTACATTCCTGAGCAGGGTCTAGACCTCTGGCTAGCCCCATTAGTAATGAACTGTGAAGATTAATTTGGGTAAGATTTAGACTTTCCAGGGTGTTTCTTACTACTGCAAGGGAGCTCGGTGCCTCCTCTTTTGACCTGTCTATGACTAGTCAGTTGTCCAGGTAGGAATACAATACTATCTCTTCTCTTTTCTGAAATGAAGCTATTGCTTATAGGTAACTTTGTGAATACACTTAGTAAGAACTTACTGTAACAGTAGATCTTCAAGGAGAGCTGTTGCACCATAAGGACTGAAGCTGGTAAGCGCCAGGACCCCCACGGAAAACTTCTAGCTAGCAGTATACAGCAAGGGACCACCTCCTGACGTCAGTCAATGGTATAAAATGGGCAATCCTCCAGCCCTACCTCAATTCTCCTGCTGTAGACCCTGGCAACCCAGTAATGGAGAACCAAGGAGGTTACTCTGAAATAAGGAAAGGTATAACAGACAATGGAGAAACAGTTATCAGGGGGAAGGTGGGAGGGAAAGCAGCACCTGCTGCAAGAGCGCCTCTTGAAGATTTACTATTACGGTAAGTTCTTAAATAGCCATACTATCTCACATCGAGGGGGAGCTCTTGCAGCAGGTTACACCATAAGGACTGAGTCCCAAGCAGTGAAAGGACCAGTCCCCTAAGATCGGGAGGAGGAAAAAGTTGACTGGAAAGCTCATGACAGCAGGCCCTGAAGGACAGCAAGGCTGAAGCCTGTTCTATGACGAGAGGCAATATCCAAACTGTAATGCCGAACAAAAGTGTGCACAGAACTCCAAGTGGCAGCTGAGCAGGTATCAGCAGCAGACACATTCTTAATGGAGGTAAAAGAAAGAAACAAACAACTGTCCTGACTTACGGACAGCATGGGTGCGATCTAGATAGTACTGAAGTACCCGGTGAACATCCAGACTATGAAACAGAGCCTCCCCTCGATTAGAATACTCTGGATGGTAGACTGGTAGATTGATGTCCTGATTCAGTGTAAACTCAGACATCACTTTAGGCAAAAATGTCTGCAAGGACACCTGGTCCTTGTGGAAAACTAAATAAGACTCTTTGCACATCAGAGCCTGAAGCTCAGAAATCCTTTGAACAGAAGTAATGGCAACTAAAAATAACGCTTTCCACAACAGAAAGCGTAGCTCACAACTCACAGCCAGTTTGAAGGGAGGCAGTGTCAGTTTTTCCAAAAGGAAAAAAAGGTCCCATGGCAGGACAGCGTCCCTGAAGAGAGGTTTGAAGTGTAGAATGCCCCGCAAGAAAATGCAGGAAAGATCCAGCTGGGCAAGAGTTTTACCCTCTAGAGGTGCATGATATGCTGAGATGGCCGATAAGTTCACCTTAATGGAGTCGTAGCTCAGCCCTTAGTCTGATAGAGAAAGGAGGTACTCCAAAACAGAGTTCACCGGACATGTGAATGGATCAAGCTGGCGAGCGGAGGCCTGAAGGCAAAACCGCTTCCACTTCACAGAGTAAGTGGCCCTGGTGGAAGACTTTCCAGCAGCCACCAAGACCTCTGCCACTCTGGGGGAAACCCCAAACTGAGCCACTGCTAAGTCTGCAGGAGCCATGCATGCAGGTGCAAGGACTTGAAGTCCAGATGGACCAGGGTACCCTGCTCCTGGCAGAGCAAGCCTGAGCGCAGGGGTATCAGAGGTTCCACTGCCAGCTGCTGAAGTAGTGGGAACCAAATCTGATGTGGCCAGTACGGAGCTATTAGGATCATCCCTGCTCCTTCAGACTGCAGCTTGAGAAGAACTCTGCAGTAACGGGAAGGGAGGGAAGGCATACAGAAACGTGTCTTGCCAGAAAACACCAGGCTCTGGATCTAGCAAGCAAAAAGTGGGCAGTTTGGCGTTATGCATGGATGCGAAGAGGTCCAATTAGGGCCAGCACCATCTGTCAAATAGCTCTTCGGCCACAGATTGGAGAAGTTCCCATTCATGCACCTTGGACGGAGACTGACTCAAACTGTAGGCCAAGGTGTTTTGTACACCTGGAACATGCATGGATGTAAGTTCCACACGATGCCCGAAGGCCCAGTATCAGACTCTCACGGCCTCCCTGCAGAGAGGATAGGAGCAAGTCCCTCCCTGCTTGTTTGTGTAGAAGACCACTGACATATTGTCTGTCTGGATAAGAAGGGGGCCTGGGAGCAGATTCATCTGAAAAGCCTTAAGGGCATAAAGAATTGCCTTCATCTCCAAAACATTAATATGGAGATGCTGCTCTTGGGGAGACCAAGCACCTTGGGTCCTATGGTCTGCTAAATGAGCATCCCAGCCTAGGCAGGATGTGTCCATCGTTAGCACCTGACAAGACTTCTGTCTAAAGTGGAACCCTGCGGAAAGATTGGTGGGGTTCAACCACCAAGCCAGTAGCCGGCACACTGGTGTGGAGACTGTCACCTGCTGCTCTAACTTGTCTGTGCGTTTACCTTACTGGACTCTGAAGGTCTACTGGGGAACTCTCATATGCAGGAATGTCAGAGGAGCTGTCCCGATGGCAGCCACCATGTGCCCAGCAGCCGCAGAAATATTCTGGCAAGGACCTCACACCGAGAAAACTGTCAGAGCCTATTTATGAAGACATTCTGCTCTGCCCGGGGACAGAAAGGCCTTGCTTTCGGCGGTGTCCAGAACTGCCTTGATGTACTGCAGTTTTTGGCTGGGCCATGGGGAGGTTGGGGGTTATACATAAGTTCCAAAACAAAGTAAAGGTGTCCTCCATGGTGTTGAGCAGCTGATCCCTGGACGGAGCTGCCGCGAGGCGAGCCAGTCATCCAGGTAGGGAAAGACGTAATGACCCTTTCTTCTGAGGGCAGAAGCCACCACTGCCAGGCACTTTGTAAAGACTCTGGGAGTCGAGGTTAGGCCGGATGGCAGGATGCAAAATTGATAATGGCTGCATTGAAAGCAGAACCGAAGGAACCTCCTGTGGGGCTAGATCACCAAAATGTGGAGGTATGCATCCTGCATATCCAGGGAGCACAGCCAGTTCCCTTGATGAAGGAGAGGGACCAAGCCTGGAAGGGTGACCATTCTGAACAGTTTGTACTCTATGTACTTGTTCAGGAGGCTGAGATCCAGGATGGGTCATAAGTCCCCTGTCCTTTTCGGGACCAGAAAAAAGTGGGAATAAAATCCCTTTTCCCTCTGAGCTGGAGGAACTGGCTCTATGGCCTGTTTCAGCAAGAGCATCTGGATCTCTTCCTGGATAAGAGAGAGGTGTGATGGAGGGTAATGACAGTTTATGGGAGGATTGTCCAGGGGTATCTCCGTGAACTTCAGAACATGTCCTTTCTCTACCAAATGAAAAACCCACTGATCCATTGTGATGCTTTGCCATCCCTCTAGACAGAGAGAAAAGTGACCCCCCCCCCCACCGCCTCCCCCAGGGATTTTGATTGTGGAAGGGACTTGGGTAAGGAGTCAGGCTGAGGAACCGGGGACAGGAAGAGAGGCTTGGGAGGTTTTAGGAACTCAGGGGCCTGAACCTCCAGAGGCCTGGGTGGTGGCCTTATGCTTAAATGTTCCTCTGTTTTGCTGGCCTCAGGATAGTTGTCCGAATGACCTACGAAAAGACCGATGATGGTTCTGCTTTGGATGGGATCTTTACATGGTGTGTACAGATCTAACAGCCTTGCCCGACTCCTGGAGATTAGCAATCATCTTCTTGAAGTCCTCACCAAAAAGGACAGATCCCTTGAAAGGGACATCCATAATTTTTGCTTGGATGTCTGGAGTAAATCCCAAGACACGGAACCAAGAATAGCGGCGGAGACAAATCTCTGAGGCTGCCGCCCTAACTGCAGCATCTGCCATGTTATAGGAGGAGCGTAAGATATGGGTGCCAATGTCCGAGCCTGATTTTAAAATATGCAGCAGCTCAGCCTTCTGGGGGCCATCTTGTTGAGCCTGGACCAATTCCATGGCCTTTAAAGACACAGTGTTCTGGTACTGGACCAGGCGGCCAAAAAATTGAAAAAGCGGATGGCACGTGTGGCTGAGGGATGCACTTTTCTGCCAAGCTGGTCCACTTGCTTGGAGTCCTTGTCCAGAGGCTAGGTACTTAGGAGTTGTGGCCTCTTGGACTGATCATGAGCTGCCGTGAGGACCACAGAGTCTGCAACTGGCTGATACTCGAAACAGGGTTAAGCCCTCAGAGCATTATAAAAGCAGTTGACTTCTTTGGAGACAGCAGGAGTGGAAGATGGGCATTTCTATGCTGACTTGGTGACGTCTATAAAGGTATCCACCAGCTACGGCTCCTTCTGGCAGAAGAAAACAGTCAAACAGTGTCTTTCAGGGACCAAATCTGTGGTATTCCAGCCCACGTTCGACTGGATGTGCTGCATAACCTCTATGAAGGTCAGGTCATCCAGAGGTGACCTAGGGGTGTCCTTTGGGTCCACTGGAAAGGGAGACAACCCTGATTCAGATGACGCTGAGGAGGAGGAGGAGGAGCTGTGGCCCTACTCCTCTAAGGAGGAAGGCCTTGAGGTCGAAAGCCGGTGCCTACAGCCATAAGGCAAACATCTGTGCCTGTCCAAGGATCCCAAGGATAAGCGACAGTGCTTCCTACCACAGTGCTTTGACAACCCCTGTCCGTATCATCCGGTTGCAGAGTAGGTTCCATGGGCTGCGGTGAAGGCTTTCGAGGATGAGCCGGAGGCAGAACCACCGATGGAGCATGATCCTTAAGAGGGGTGCCGGTGGCAGAAGCAGGTTGCCCTTGACCGCATTCCACCATGCGGTAAACAGGGCCATCAGATCCGGCAAAGGATTCTGTGGAGTAGCAGGGTTGGCCGGCATCGGTTGGGGGACGTTAGAAGGTCCCAGCATCTGTCCCTGCGGAGGTGGCAACCCGGGGTTTGGGTCCTGCAGAGTTGGGTTGACCGGTGTCAGCCCAACGGATGTCAGGGTATCTGGTGTTGGCCTGGTGGGTGTCGTCTGGTCCAACTGTGGGCCTTCTGGTGTCGGGTGATTAGCAGTAGACAGGTCCACTGGTGACGCAGGATGTTCCGGCGGCGTGATGCCAGGGTGGACCGTGTCGACTATACAGGAGTGGACTGGCGCTGGTTGGAGGATGCCGCCAACATCAGTCTGGAGGGAGCCTGCTTATTGGAGCTAACTCCCGAAAGGGGTAGAGGCATCACTTTGCCTGAGGAGGTGCATCACTGAAAAGCGTTGGCCCCGGAGCCCAGAGTATACTTTGCAGATGCTGCGGCTGGGTGGATGAAGGGTGAGGACCCCGTTGCACAAGAAAGACCCAGCTGAGCCACCTGGCTGCTGGCCTGAAGGCTGGAGCAGCAAGGACTGAGAGGTGGAGGACAAAGTCCCTGACCCCGACGAATCTCCGCCCAATGTCTGAATGAGGGTGGGAGGTTTCACCAAAGGGAGCACAGTAGGAGAGAGGGCTGCCGTGGGTACAGAGTCTGATTTCCATCTGGAGGAGGACCCTAAGCTGGTCGATTTGGAATGAGGAGACCAGGAAAGAGAGGAAGACACGTCCTTATGCTTCTCCCTGTGTCTATGTTTCCCATCCAACTTTTTCTCCCAGTGGGAGAACAAAGAGGTGGAGGCCCCAGAAATAGGAGAGGAGGAGGAGGAGGAACATTTGCCGTAGGTTTGTTTCTCCATCGCTGCAACCATCTTCTCAAGCAAGAAGCTTTTCAGGGCCTTCTGGTGGCAGATCCTAGTCCACTGGTTGAACTTCTGGCAGTGTTTGCAGGTCTCAGTGTCATGCTTCGGGCCTAGGTAGAGGAGGCAGAGAGAGTGGCCGTCCTTAGACAGAATCTGCTTCCCACACGGACACTTACACCGCCACAGTTCCACTGACGAGGTCGGAGATGAAGACATGCAGAAAAAATGAAGAAAAATCAAAATTTTTCAAAAAAACAATAAAGCGCAGGTGAACATGAAAAATGGCGGTCAACCAGAGCAGAAGGCATCCGTGGAGCCGATGTGCATGGGTCAATGTCAGGAAAAGAAGAGAGGTATGGTTGGGGGACCGCTCCTTTTATACCATTGGCCGACGGAGGCATGCTGATGTCAGGGGGCGATCCCCCACTGTATACTGCTAACTAGAAGTTTTCCATGGGGTCCTAGCACCTCCCAGCTTCAGTTCTTATGATGTAACCTGAGGCAAGAGCGCCCCCTTGAAGTGAGATCAGAGGTTAAACCAAAAGACAGTACTGCAGACTGGTACTGCTCTTTTCTTAGTCGGAATCTCTGGTACTTTCTGTGACAGTGTCTTACAAGGATGTGAAAAAAACAGGTTACTCATCTGTAGCAGTAGTTCTAGGAATGGTATATGATGTTCATTCACACTTCTGGCAGTGTCCTTTCCACTTTAAGACTTGCAGAAAATGTCTTCAAGCTGGCTCCTCCCACCCACCTGGATGGTAACTCCGTTGACTCTGCCCCATGACACTAGATCTTGCCTGCTGGAAGCAGTTTTGTGTGCTAAAGCCATGGGGGTCAGGTGGGTCCATGTGGATGAACATTATATACCACTCCTAAAAAGTACAGTTACGTAAGACCTTACCGTAACAGTAGATCTTTGAGGAGTGTCTCTTGCAGCAGGCAATACACTTGGGTCATCGCCAGACGTCGCTGTGGCGCATGGCAGTTCTTCTAGCAGTCTTTTCCCGGGGCCACCCACACATGACATCAGCGTCCTGTTTCCTATACAAGTGTGGGCGGTCCCTGGTATCCTCAGTTTCCCCCACCAGATTCAGCTTGCTAAGTGAGGACCGAGAGGAAGCCAAGGTACCATAGGTGTCCCAACTCATAAGTCACTGGACCAGAATTTGTTCTCCTAGAGAAGGAGAGAGACGGAGGGTGGGATCATACCTGCTGCAAGAGACACTCCTCAAAGATCTACTGTTACGGTAAGGGCTTACGTAACGGTACTGTCTCCCATGGCGTGGTCTCTTGCAGTACGTAATACACTTGGGATAAATCCCAAGAGCAGTAAATCCAAAGAAGGGTGGTCAGTATGACAGAAGACCTTGTAAGACAGCTCAGCCAAAGGCCGTCCTACAGCATGAAGCAACGTCTAAGATGTAATGCTTCGTGAAAGTTTGAATCGTGGACCAGGTAGCTGCACTGCAGATATCCATGATAGAGGCCCCTTTAAAGCAGGCCACAGTGGTGGCCATAGCTCTGGTAGAATGGGCTTGGATAGGTCCTGATAATGGCTTGTTGAATTTTGAATAACAAAATGTTATACAGTATGCTAGCCAATTGGAGCAGGTCTGTTTTGTTACCAGGAGACGTTCCCTGCATGAGGTGAAGGTAACAAAAAGTATAAAAGTATTCCTAATCAATTTAGTTCGATTAGTATAGTATCATAATATATGATGGACATCTAGAGTATGTAAGAGGTGTTCACCTCAATCGGAGTGTTCAGGATAATACACTGGTAACTCCAGGGACTGATTTAAGGTGTGTTTTGACACTACCTTAGGGAGGAAGGGCTGGTACGAGTGCCACCCTGTCTTTGTGAAAAATCAAGTAAGGTTCTCTATACATGAGGGCACGGAGCCTGGAAATATGCCGAGCTGAAGTGACAGCAACTAAGAAAAGTGTTTTCCAAGAAAATGGAGGTCACAAGTGGCCGCTGGTTCAAAAGGCTCAAGAGTTAATTTCTCTATTAGAAAATTGAGATCCCATCGAGGAGTGGATCTTCTGATAGGTGGCTTAAGATGCAACATTTCTCTTAGAAACATTTTGGCTAGATGATGTTGATACAGTAATCTGCCATCCAGAGGTTCATGGAAGGCCGGAATAGAGGCCTAATGGAATTTGATGGAGAAATAGCTTACTCTTGTCTCAGCAATGGAGGACAGGTAATCCAAAACTTTCGTCAATGGACAGGAATAGGGACCCAATGACTAGGAAGCAGCCCAGATGGAAAAGTGTTTCCATTTGGCATTATATATTTCCCTGGTCACTGGTTTACGTGAGGCCAATAATATATTGGCAACAGGGAAGTACACCTGTAGGTGTAGTGCCTTCAGGTTGGGATGTAGAGGGGTCCCTTGATTCTGAGTCAAGAGATCTGGTCTGACTGGCAAGACTGGCAACGAAACGGGTTCCTCTACTGAGAACTGTTGAAGTAGGAGGACCCACACCTGCCATGGCCACAGAGGGGCTATGAGAATCATGGTGGCAGGTTCGAGTTGTAATTTTAGTAGAATCCGTTGCAGGAGTGGGACGGGAGAAAGCATATAAGAAGAGTCCTGTCCACGCTTGGGACAGGGCATCTACAGACCATCCCTTTTTGCTCGGGATAATGGAATGGTATCTGAGGAGGTGGTGGTTAACTGGGGAGGCAAACAGATCCAGTTGTGGTGTCCCCCACAGACAAAAGATTTTCTGACGCACTTTGTGATGAAGTGTCCATTCGTGTGCAGATGACTGGCAACTCAGAAGATCGGACAGGAGGTTGTAACATCCTGGTAAATGGATGGCTGTCAGTACGAGGTGTTGTCAAATGGCCTCCAGCCAGACTGCAATCATCTCTCTGCGTAGAGAAAGTACAGTTACGTAAGAACTTACCGTAACAGGAGATCTTCGAGAACAGCTCTTGCAGCAGGTTACACCATTAGGACTGAAGCCGGCAGGCGCCAGGACCCCGGAGATCTTTTCTAGCTAGCTATCTTCAGCGGGGACCGTCCCCGACGTCGGCCCGCCTCCGACGTCAGGCGTGGTATAAGAGGGGGCGGTCCCGCCAGAATCCCCAGTTCTCCCGCCGGAGATTCCTGGCCAGAGGTTGCGATAGCGGGGGAGACCAAGGATCCACCGTCAGAAGACAAAAAGGAGTACGAAAACTCTTGAGTAGAAAAGAGGGAAATTCCCCTACAAGGAAAAAAGCTGACTCCTGCGCTCGCCCAGCCATGCGGGAGAAATCAAATTCCTGTCGTCTGAACATTCAGACTGGCTGGCTGAAATACTCACCATCCTTTTCTCCCTCACTCCTCCGTTCTAGAGGAGCAACTGCGAGCGAAGACCTCCTCCAAGGGGGATACGTAGGGCCGGAAGGTACCTGCTGCAAGAGCTGTTCTCGAAGATCTACTGTTACGGTAAGTTCTTACGTAACTGTACTATCTTACTTCGAGATACAGCTCTTGCAGCAGGTTACACCATTAGGACTGATTCCCAAGCAGTAAAGCTTGACCCCTTCACATCGGGAGGAGGAAAAAGAAGAAACCGAGGAGCAGCCGCCCAACCTCGATTCAGGACAGGAGGCCCTGCAGCACGGCCTGGCCGAAACCAGCCCTTTGCCTAGAGGCAATATCCAGACTGTAATGCCAAGTAGCTGCAGCGCAAATAGTTGAGGTTGAGACATTCTTGAGAGCTGCAAAAGAAGTGGCTACACCCCTAGTAGAATGGCCCCGGACGGAACCCGGGAGGGGCTTTTGTTTGGATTGGTAGCAATGGGAGATGCACTGCACAAGCCAGCGGGATAAGGATTGCTTAGACACTGGCCGACCTCTCATTCTCTGTGCGAAGGACACAAAAAGTTGCTCCGAAGCCCGAAAGGACTTAGTTCTATTGAGGTAATACCTCAGGCTGCGGTGAACATCAAGAGTATGGAGCAAAGCCTCTCTTCTATTGGAATAGTTCGGGAAGTAGACCGGAAGGTCAATATCCTGATTTAAGGTCAGAGCTGAGACCACCTTAGGCAAAAACTTAGGATTCGTTCTCAGAGACACTCTGTCTCGGTGAAAAACCAAATAAGGCTCCTTACACATCAGGGCATGAAGCTCAGAAATCCTTCTGGCTGAAGTAACTGCAACTAAAAACAACGTCTTCCAAGACAGAAAACGTAGCTCGCAATCCGCGGCTGGTTCAAAAGGGGGGAGCGTGAGTTGCTCCAAAACAAAAAGGAGATCCCATGGAGAAATCGGATCTTTAATAGGAGGCCTAAGGTGCAGCACCCCTCTCAGGAACTCCCGAGAAGCATCCAGATGAGCAATGGTGCATTGCCCACCGGCTGGTGATAGGCCGAAATAGCACAAAGGTGTACTTTAATAGAGGAGTAGGCTAACCCCGAGTGAAAAAGGGAGAGGAGGTAGTCCAAGACTGCCCCCACAGGGCAACCTAAAGGAGAAAGGTCACGAGCCCGTGACCAAAGACAGAATCGGCGCCATTTCATGGCGTAAGTAGCTGAGTAGCTTTCTGGCTGCAGAGAGTACCTCTGCAACCTCCTGCGAGACCCCGTGTCGCATGATGGCTACGTCTCTAGGAGCCAAGCGTGCAGGTTCAAAGACCGCAGATCCGGATGTAATAACGAACCTTGCTCCTGAGACAGAAGGTGAGAACTGCGCGGCAGTGGGAGTGGAGGTTCCCGAGACAGCTGTGCCAGCAATGGGAACCAGATTTGTCTGGGCCAGAATGGGGCCACCAGAATCACACGCGCATGCTCCCTGCGCAGTTTGAGCAGAACTCTCTGGATCAACGGGAAAGGAGGGAAAGCGTAGAGGAACCTGTTCTCCCAGGAGATGGACAACGCGTCTCGCCAGAAAACTCCAGGCCCTGGATCTAGCGAGCAGAAATTGGGCAGTTTTATGTTGGATGGGGATGCGAATAGGTCTAATTCTGGAGTTCCCCATCGAAGGAACAGGTCCTCTGCTACCTCCTGAAGAAGTTCCCACTCGTGGACTCTGGCCTGGGAGCGACTCAGGCCGTCTGCAATCGTGTTGTCCACGCCGGGAACGTGTACCGCGACTAGACTTGCGCCGCTCCCGATTACCCAATCCCACACTCTCATGGCTTCCCTGCAAAGGGGGTAAGAGTGTGCGCCTCCTTGTTTGTTGAGGTAATACATAACCGCCGTGTTGTCCGTCTGAAGCAGGATGGTACATGGTGGGATCATGGACTGGAAAGCCGGAGAGCATAGAGTACCGCTCTCATCTCCAGAACATTGATGTGCAGATGAGCTTCCAGCGGACTCCAAACGCCCTGAGACTTCACCCCATCCAGGTGAGCTCCCCACCCGAGACCTGAAGCGTCCGTGGTGAGGGTAATCTCTGGGGACGGCGCTGCAAAAGGGACGCCCTTGGAGAGCGACCCGGGGGCTAACCACCATTGCCAGTCCTGAATCACTCGTTTTGTGATTCTGACCGGATGCTGCAGATGGTCTTGCCTCTGGTCCCACTGCGCCTTGAGCATCCACTGCGTTACGCGCATGTGGAGCCGCGTGAGAGGAACCGTGGGAATAGCCGCAGCCATGTGACCGAGCAGGCGAAGGACCAATCTGGCCGGAGCGGTCTGATTCGCCGATAGGTCCTCTATGAGGGACCTGATGCGTTCCGCCCTGTCGCCTGGGAGGAAAGCCCTCCCCTGGACCGTGTCCAGCACTGCGCCTATGAACTGCAGGGTCTGCGACGGTACCAAGACCGACTTCTCCTGGTTTATCAAGATCCCGAGCGATCTGAACAGGATCTGAGTGTCCCGGATCGCTTGCAGAAGCACCTCTCTGGAGGCGGCCATGAGAAGCCAATCGTCGAGGTACGGGAACACATAGTGGCCCTTCCTCCTTAGAGCAGCTGCCACGACTGCCATGCACTTTGTAAAAACCCTCGGAGCGGATGACAGCCCGAAGGGAAGAGCTCGGAATTGGAAATGGTGGCCTGAGAACTCGAAGCGCAGGAACCTCTGATGCGCCTGAGCTATGGGGATGTGCAGGTAGGCATCCTGCATGTCTAGGGACGCTAAATAGGCGTCTTGTTTTAGCATGGGAATGAGACCCGGAAGGGTCACCATGCAAAACCTTTTGTAGACGACCGATTGATTGAGGTCGCTTAAGTCCAGAATTGGACGGAGGTCCCCTGTCTTTTTGGGAACCAGGAAGAAGTGAGAATAATACCCCAGTCCTCTCTGGTTTCCTGGGACAGATTGAATCGCTCCCTTGTCCAAGAGAGCGATCACCTCTTGCCAAATCAAGTCGCAGTGCTGACCCGGTATCGGGAAAGCAGAGGAGGCTCGAGGGTGGCGGTTCTTCGAACTCTAAAAAGTGGCCTTTGCTGACCAACTGAAGAACCCACCTGTCGGTGGTTATTGCCTGCCAACCTGACAGGAAGTTCGCAATGCGACCCCCGACCGAAAAGTCCCGTTGATCCTGAGGGACGGGGGCTGGAAAGGAGTAATGCTGTGGCGGCTGAAGGACCCACTGGCTGGGTGGCCTTGGAAGGACGTTGACCCCTGCCAGCGGGCTGCTTCCCCTGGGTCCTTCGGAAGCCAGAGCCCCTGTGTTGTGTGGCGGAACGGGGCTGTTGCCTCTGAGTCCACCCACGGAAACGGCCTTGGTTCCTACGAAAGGAGCCAAGCCTCGGCCGGTACATCGCCTGGACTGTCCGGACCGCCTTTCCAGCCTCTTGGAGTTTGGTAATGATACGCTCTGACGGATTACCAAACGACACCTCACCTTCGAAGGTAGCGTCCAAAATATTTTTCTGGACGTCTGGGGTGAAACTGGAGACACGAAGCTACGAAGTGCCTCCGGAGGCAAACACCTGAAGCAGCCGCCCTGGCTGACGAGTCCGCTGAATCATATGCGGCTCTTAAAACTTGGGTTCCCACGTCTGAACCCGTCCGGAGGAGCTGAAGCATCTCCTCCTTCTGCTCACCTTCCGGCAGCTTCTCAGCCGCCTCTAGCCCCTGCTCCCACAGGGCGTTCTGAAACTGCACCATGTGGGTGAGGTAGTTCAGGGACCTGATGGCGCAAGTCGCAGAAGCGTAAGTGCGCCTCCCAAGAGTCCAGCTGTTTGGACTCTGGGTCCCGTACAGGGTGCTCAAATGTTGCGGTCTCTGGGACCGATCATGTGAGGCAGTAATAACCAGGGGGTCAGCCAGAGGGTGCTGTGACAGGTACTGGTCCTCCCTAGGGGCCCTGTACAGCCTGTCAGCCTTCTTCGGCACCGCCGGGAGCAAATGTGGATGCTTCCACGCAGCCTTGGTGACGTCCACGAAAGTGTCCACCAAGGGTGGCACCACCACAGGCTTAGGGTCTTTCTGCGAAGGTACCCATCAGGCGTAGCCTTTCGGGTCAAGTTCCTCTGCTTCCCAACCCATGTTCTCCTGGATATGTCTGAGTATATCCATGAAGGATGGATCGTCCGGAGGAGACCTTGGAGTCTCACGTGGGTCCGGCGAGGCGAGAACCGAGATGGGGATTTGGACGATGAATAAGATGATCCCGTGACCTCCGTCGGCGGCGACGATGTCGTCCTCCTGGACCTCTTGGGACTGGGCGATCCGGAGGACGACGATCTAGACGGAGGTCTCCTTTTAGAGTGTCTGCCCCTGGGAGGAGTCTCAGGCTCCCTGGGGACAGAATGGCCAGCCGACCTCACAGGTGAAGGTGGGGCCGGAGCTGTAGCAACAGGAGGAGGAGGAGGTGGAGGAGGAAGGACTGGGGGTACCACATCCTTCCTGATAGTATCCCACCAGTATGTAAAGAGGTCCTTCACCTCGGCCAAGGATAGCCCCGACGTCGGCTCCGAGGTCGAGGGCCGGACGTCGGGTCCCGGCGACGGCTCCACGGGGGCCTCGGGCGGTTGGGACCCCGGGGAGACTCCTCGCGGCCAGGAGCGTCCGCCTGGTCATCGGGCTGGGCCGAATCCTCCTCGGTGAGGGCTCCTGTCCGACCGGGCGTCGGGCGCGCGGAGCCCTCGGCTCAGGCAGCGGGCGTCGTCCCCACCGGCGTCCGATGCCCAGAAGGCCGATGGCGGCCGTCCGGCCCGACGTCGGCTCGGAGGAGCGATGGCGAATGGTCGAGGGCGGTCTGGCCGACGTCGATCCACCGGCCTCCCTCAACGAGTGAGTTCCAAGGTCTCCGGGGAAGTGAGGAGACTGAGCGCCGGGGCCGGGAGCGGAGCCCGACTTGTGGTGGTGGTGGTGGCGTTCCCCGACTTCGCCAAGGCCTTCTGGGCAGATGAAGAGGGACGACGCCTGGCGGTAGAGGCCTGGGCGGGCTGAGAAGCGGGGACCGCAGCAGGGAGCGAAGAGGCCCTGGAAGGCGAGCGGTCTGACCGAGACCCGGAGCTCCTGAACTCGGAGGCCCGAACCGGCAACCGGGCAGGATCCTTGGATCTCTTCTTTTTCTCGGCGTGCCGATGTGCCGAATCCCCCTTGGAGGCCATCGCTCGTAGTTGTTCTTCCAGGAGGTAGGCTTGAAGGGCCTTCTGCCGGCGGATCCTGGTGCGGCTATTGAACCCCTGGCAGAGGGAACAGGCCTTAATATCGTGGTCTGGGCCACCACTGGACCTTACACCGGTCACGGATCTTTAAAGGTATTTGTTTGCCGCTGCGCACACTTCGAAGAATGGCCGGTCGGAGAGGACATCAGATAAGAAAATGTTGATTGTAGAAAATTTCAGAGAAATTTCGAAAACCACACTTCGCGTCGCTAGAACTAACCGTAGGTCGAGGCATGCACTTTCGATGGCGGGAAAGAACTGGGGATTCTGGCGGGACCGTCCCCTCTTATACCACGCCTGATGTCGGAGGCGGGCCGACATCGGGGGGCGGTCCCCGCTGAAGATAGCTAGCTAGAAAAGATCTCCGGGGTCCTGGCGCCTGCCGGCTTCAGTCCTAATGGTGTAACCTGCTGCAAGAGCTGTATCTCGAAGCAAGATCAGGATTTCGTACCTCCTTATTTGTTGAGGTAGAAATGAAAATTACATACCTACCGTAATTCCCAATCTTTCTGTGTATCTTCACCATTCATCACAATTGGGTAATGTTGCCGGAGGCCATGACCCTGTGGGAGCTCTTTTTTGGTTTTGGGATGGGTGGAGTTGACGCACCATTGGCGCCACCCTCAGGGCGATGCACTCACGTGGTGCTAGCGGGCTGGCCGTTGTTTCGTCGACCCCGCTCTCTGCCAGTTCTGTGTCACCGTAGAGTAAGAAAAGGTTGGGAGGGAGGGACAAGAGAGTCCAAGGGATAGATAAAGGAAAGGATATACAAACTATGGGGTCTATCTTCATAGACCTCACCAAGGCCTTTGACACAGTCACTCACCAGCTGCTACTGAAATGTCTCCTCTCTACAGGATTGTCAATGGAATCTGTGGCCTGGTTCCATAGTTGTCTAACCCATAGATCTCAACGGCTCAGGATTGGCAATATGATCTCTGAGCCCAGGGAAGTAAACCTAGGGGTCCCACAAGGTTCTATCCTCGGTCCTCTCTTATTCAGCCTCTTCATAAATGACATGCCTTCTACCTGTCCTGCACACTCTGTACTCTATGAAGACGATGCTATTATCTTCGTCCCAGGGAAAGACCTGGGATCAATTAGCTCTGAACTTCAGCACAATTTTCGTGCATTGGAATCCTGGTTCACCCAAAATAAACTGCTACTCAACTACAAAAAGACAAAGAGCATGCTCTTCAGCACCCCACAGAGCAAGATTCGAGGGTCCTCACTGCATATACTTAGTAATGAAGGAGAAGTACTAGACCAAGTCAATACATTCAAGTACTTAGGGATTCACCTTGATGACACCCTCACCTTCACTGCCCATGCTGAGCAACTGGTAAAGTCCACCAACATGAAGCTTCGCATCCTGTACAGACACCATACCTCAATGACACCGGCTGCCCTGAAACTTGTTACGTGCAGTTTAGTTCTCTCATCTGTGGATTATGGTCTTGTCATATATGGGGCAGGCACAGACACAGCGCTTAAAAGGGTCAAAACCATCTTCAACAAGGCCTGCCGCCTGGTCCTGAGAGTACACAAAATGACTCACTCTTGTGACCTATACAAGGAAACTGGATGGCTCCCACTCCACCACAGACTCCAATACCAGGCCTGCCTCTTTGCAAAAAAGTCCCTGATGAGGTCCATGCCTAGGGCTACTTCAGCCCTCTTTAAGCCTGCACAACCATCTAAATGCACAAGGAGTGCCTCCAGGACTGTTCTAACTGTTCCCTTCAAACGAACCACCCTTGGCCAAAGATCCCTCTCCTCCTGTGGGCCTTAAATGGTTCAATGATCTGCTCCAGACCTTGCCAACTCCCCAGACTTAGCTACTTTAAAAATGGGTTTCGATCTCTTCTTGCCAGCAAATCTGACTGCCAGTGTTTCTGTTAACCCATGGCCTCTGACAGCAGTTCTCACACCCGTCAAATGCTACCCTCTCTCACTCCCACCCTCCTGTTCCACAACTGCCCACTTCCCCCTCCCACCTTCCACCACCTACTACCTCCTCTTGACAAAGCCTCACCTTGGCTGCTAAAACATGCATTCCTGCAGACTGGGAGCATCCCGTCTGAACTGTAACATGACTGTTAAACACTGTACTGCACTTAATTAGTGCTGCATTAATATGTTTCTCTGGAAGTGTGGTCCTGTTTCTCCTTACTTCTTGTACCCTGCTTAATGTTGTAACTGCACACTAATACCACTTGTTAGTTGATGTCGTTCTGTTCTGCAATGGTTCATCACCTGTAAATGTCTTGTATTCCTTGTTGACTGAAGCCTTTGTAAACGAGCCCCCGGCTCAAAGGTATTAATCCAAATTTGAAACAAACAAAAAAAAATATACAAACTAAAAGGAGAAATAAATGACTGAGAGGACAGAAGAGAGCTGGAAATCTAAGGGGATCGAAGGGGCCCCAATCTCTGGAAACAGAAGAGGAGGGAGGGAGGGGGGGAAGAATTAGAGGTGAGGATGTGAGTGGGGGTAAGGAAACATACCCTGAAGCCTTGACCTGTCTCCACATTGTATAGAAACTGCGAAGGAGTAGCCAGAAGGCTACACTGCCAGAATTCAAGGCACAGATTCACTGGCAATAAACTCCAACATAATCAGAAGTGGCTATTCTGGAAGAAAAGACAGGATACAGGGCTGTACCCCCCCCCCCCCAAAAACAAAGTTTTGGTGGTAAGAAACAAATTTCTTAAATTAATTTGAGGGTTGAGTCCTTAATGACAAGAACAAGGGAGAACAGCTGAAAGGGAGAGAGAGAGAGAGAACAGAGGAGAGAGCAACCACCAAACCCTGCCCCACAGGGGTGGAGCCGAGGCACTGAGGAAAGAAGTGCCCTCCACTCTGACCACTCTCCCCACTGAGGAATGTAAAACATCCCCCTAAGCACCCAAGGTCACTCTGCTCCTGACCAACAGAAAGGAAGGGGGGGGGAGAGGAGGGCACATAAAGGGAGGGGGACCTAGAGACTGAGGCCCCAGGGGGGATGGAAGGTGGGATTGTGATGAATGGTGAAGATACACAGAAAAGATCAAGAATTACAGTAGGTATGTAATTTTCATATCTTATCTATGTCAGTGTTCACCATTCATCATCTTTGGGTGAGTGCCAAACACCCCCTTCCCGAAGGGGGCCCGGGACCCTAAAAGACTAAGTCCCTTAGCACTCAGTGGGTGGCACAGAGAGAGAGAGAGAGAGAGAGAGAGAGAACCGTTACCGGTCTGGAGAGACCCGAGACTGGGGAGAGGGAGACGGGAACCCCCTAGAGAGGGTAGGAGGTTGCCGCCTCACCCTACGGGAGAAAAGATGGGTTCTCTGGTATGCGGAGGAAATCACCCTATGCCGGGTCAAGGGTAACAACCAGGAGAGACGTAACCATGCTGTCCACCTAGTGCAGATCGCTGTTGCTATGACCCTGGAAGCTACCTCGCTGGCATCGTAAGATGCCCTCGCTTGGTGCCTTGCTAGCTCCAGGCCATGTGCAGAGAGTGCAACGGCTTGTCTGGTTACCTCCGTATCAGGCATCAAAGCTAGGAGTTGACCTAACCTGGACTACAGGAACCTATCATAGGTAGCATAGTGGGCCTGATGTGCAGATACTGAAAGGAGCAACCATGCTGAGTAGAAAGTCCTCCTCCCCCAGAAGTCAAAATCTATGGAATCTACATCTGGGGGCCGGTCACGGTGAAGGGCGCAAAGCCCATCAGGAGTGTCCAGTTGCGTCAGTCCTGACTGAGGATAAGGCAAACTACCTGGAGACCCCGGGGGCACAATACCTCTGGTGGAGATCCCTAAGGGCTGGGACTCTGGAAAAAAGGTCTCTGCCAGAAATGCAACGATGCCTCCCGAAAGGGAGCAGGCCAAGGTGGCACAAGGGTGTCTGCACTGAAATTGCAAAGAAGGCGCACGCCGAGTGCTCCAGATTGTGCTGAGTGGGTGGGGGTGATATGCAGGTCCTCCAACATCCTCATGGGAAACGCTGATACTCCGCAAGATCAGCAGCAGGGCAGATGTGGACAGATGGTTCCTCTCCTCCCGAAGAGGAGGATGAATAAGCAGAGGACCCCAAAGATTCAGTGGCTGGTTGCTCAGGGGGAGGTCGGAACACCTGCCTGTCCATGGCCCTAACATAAGAGGGAAAATGAGCAGCCACAGCCCTGAATTTCTCCTAGGAGAGAGGTCCGCTAGGACCAAGAATGCCAGGGAGAGCAGGAGAAGGTGGCAGGGGAGTGGGGGCACAGCCGACAAATGAAAATTATGTACCTACCATAATTCTTGATGATCTTTTGTATCTTCACCATTCGTCACTGCTTGCATGTAAGCCGGAGGCGTGCACCCGCCACGGGAGTTTTTTTTTTTTTTATAGAGGAGTTGACGCCGATGGCGCCACCCCAAGAGTGATGCATCGAGTGATGCGCGAGCGGCGGCCTTTAGGCGCCACAGACTCCTCCTCCATCCCAGTTCTGTTAGCTGGAGAGGCGAAAAAAAGGTAAGAAAAAAAGAGCGAGGCAAGAGAGCTGAGGGATAGAAAGAGGAAAGGATATAAACTGAAAAAGGAATAAGCCGATAGAGGACAGAAAAAAAGAAGGAAATGCCTACCCTAAGGGACCGTAGGGCCTCACTTCTGGGGCGGCTCCAAGGCAGGAACAGATAAAGAAGAGGAGAACAAGGAAGAAGAGAGGGAAGAGAACAAGGGATGTTGGGAGGGGGGAGAACTCTGCCCATTGAGATATTGGTTTAAAGGTTTATAAGCTTGGAAACAAAAACAAGGGAGCAAGGACCCCACTTGATAGGACTGAAGAGAAGGTTCAACTGAACCACTTGCACAGACTGAACACAAAGGGCAGATTCTCTAACCTCCCATCATCCCAACCCCTTAAACTCTAGCTGAGAGCTCACAGACTGCCAAGGCAGAAATTCTGTTCCGGATAGAGAGATCCCAGCTAGGAAGGGGAAAGAAGCCCCCTTAGCACCTTGTTAAGTGCTAACACAGATGTGTGTGGGGAAGGGGTGAGCTCTACAGAGGGCACCCGTCTACGTAAAGGATAGAGTGGGAACTCAATCAGACTCCCTGAAGGCAAGGCAAGAACATCAGCTCATGGTAACTGAAGTGCCAGGACAGCACCAACCAGCAGAAGCTGACACAATATGAGATAAGACCTGCCAGAGGGAACCTGGAAAAAGGGAGCCGAGCCATTAGAGGGACGTTCTCTAACTGTGAATTGAACAACATGGCTAAGAAAGATCCAAGAGGTCACCCCTAGGTGCAATCAGAAAGAGTTCCCACAGGATAGAAATAAATCCTACTCGTTCCCCCTTTACCTTCAGGAAATAGGATCCAACCAGAGAAGAACGGAAAAATCAAGATATGTTTTTTTTTTTGGCTTAAAGGCCAACGAAGAAGAGGGAAAGAACAAGCAGGGAGGGGGGAGACGCCGAAGTAGGAGGCCCTTGAGGGGAAGGTGGACCGGTATCAGTAATGAATGGTGAAGATACAAGAGAAGATCAAGAATTATGATAGGTACGTAATTTTCATATCTTCCCTTGTCAATCTTCACCATTCATTACTGCTTGGGTGAGTGCCAAGCCGCCACCCTCCCCCGGAAGGGGGACAAGAGAAACCCAGAGGGAACAAGACCCTCAGCCTCCTGCTGGTGGAAAACAGAAGGGAGAGACCCCGGGCTAATCAGATGACAAGCCTAAGGCTGAGGAGAGCTAGGAGGTGTCCCCCGGAGATGAGGAGACGTAGGAAGCCCCTGCAGAAGCCTCCTAGCTCTGGTGGAGAAAAGATGGGTCCCCCGGAAAGTGGAGCGAATCACCCTACACCGGGCCAGGGGTGACAATCTTGATAGATGAAGCCATGTCGTCCGCCTAATGCAGATTGCTGTCCCTGCAAGCCAGGAAGCCACCTCACTGGCGTTGTAGATGCTCTTCCCTGGTGCCTTGCCAGTTCCAGGCCTATAGCAGAAAGGGCAATGGCCTGTCTAGATTACTCCGTGCCAGGCACTGATGCTAGAAGCTGAGATAGCATTGACCATAGATGCCTGTTGTAGGCAGCATGGTGTGCCTGATGTGATGCAATACACAGCATCGCATGAGAGGAAGAGAATACTCTTCGCCCCAACCCGGTCAAATTGTACAGAATCCGAGTCCAGTGGTCGGTTGTGCACCAGGTGGCGGCGCCCGGAAGGAGTCTCTAGAGACACCAATCCCAAAGGCGGGTTGGGAAGAGAACCTAGGGACTCAGATGGGGCACAATACCTCCTCCTGTAGTCTGCCGGGGCTGGGACAGGGTCAGCTGGAGACTGCCAGGAACGGACAGACGCCTCCTGGAAAGGAATAGGCCAGGATGACACCACCAGATGTTGGGCACTGAATTCACTGAGGAATTCACGTGTTTCCCATTCGCGTAACAAAGGAGATACGGAGGTCCCCAACCATCCTCGAAAGGAAGCGCTGATAATCAGTGAAATCAGTGTCGGAAGAGAGGTGAGCAGAGGGTTTGTCTCCCTCTGAGGAGGGAGACGAGCAGGACGGGGAGCTTGAATGTCCAGAGGACTCCTGCTGTGGTGGGGATAGGTGAAACACCCACTCATGCATACATCTAACACATGGAAAGTTGCAAATATTAGCAGTGTCAGTGGCTCAGTAGGTAGCACACTCACCTCTGAGGCCGGGAGATCAGAGGACTGTGGGTTCAGTTCCCACACGTCTGGCACTTGGGTTAATATCACAGTACTGACACTGTAGTGCAGCATGAGGGGATGCTGCTCTTCTGAGGTGCAGTCTTTCGGATGAGACGTTAAACCTAGGTCCCATCTGCCTGGACTGGTGGTAGTTCAGGTGGATGTTTAAGATCCCATAGCACTTATCGAAAAGAGTAGGGGAATTTCCCCGGTGTCCTGACCAAATTTCCCTCATTCACTAAAAAAAAATAAAATACCACCAACAGCTTAATCTGGTTCAAGGTCAGTTGGCATTCATCTGTATCCCCCTCCCCCGGGTCATGCCTGAAAATAAGCAGGATTTGTCTAGTGCACTTACCCGGTCAACAAAAAATGAAAATTACGTACCTACTGTAATTATGATCTTTCTGTGTATCTTCACCATTCATCACAGACGGGTTATCTGGCCAGAGGTCAGGACCCAGCGGGAGCTTTTTTTTTTTTTAAGGTGGGCGGAGCCGACACACCATCAGCGCCGCCCTCGAGGCTGATGTACTGCGTGGCGCTCGAGGGTTGGCCGTTAGGCTGTGTCGACTCCGCCTGCCTGCCAGTTCTGAGTCGCCGGAGAGGTAAGAGGAAGGGATGGAGGGTGGGACAAGAGAGTCCAAGGGACAGAAAAAGGAAAGGATGTCTGAACTAAAAGGAGAAATAACGACTGAGAGGACAGCAAAGAAGAGGTTAGACTAAGGGGATTGGGAGGGGCCCCAATCTCTGGAAGCGGAAGAAGGGAAGGGTAGGGAGGGGAAAGAATTTAGGAGAGAGGAGAGGTATTAAGATATCCGAGACCCTTGTCCATCACCAGATTGTATAGGAACTGCAAGGAGTAGCAAAGCTGTCTGCCAGAATTCAAGGCACAGAATAACTGGCAAATACTCCAGAAAGCAGAGTCGGCTATTCTGGAAGAAGGACAGGGTACAGGGATTCAGTACTCTCTCAAGAAAAGATGTTTGGTGAAAAAAAGGGTTTTCTTTTTAATTTTTTAGGAGAAATAGTTGGATGGAAACCAGGAGGAGGAGGACAGAAGGAAGGCAGCTACCAACTCCCACCCCACAGTGGTGGAGACAAAGTAGTAGAGAAGGAGTGCCGCTCGAGCTGCCCACTCTCCTTGGAAAATACCCCCCCCGTGTGTCCCTACATTACTCCTAAGGAGAGAGGGGTCTGAAGATGGAGGGGGACCAGAGACTGAGGCCCCAGGGGATGGTGGGTGGGGTTGTGATGAATGGTGAAGATACACAGAAAGATCATAATTACAGTAGGTACGTAATTTTCATATCTTATCTGTGTCAATCTTCACCACTCATCACAGATGGGTGAGTACCAAGCCCCTCCGAAGGGGGTTGTTTCTTTACACCCTAAGGGACAAAGTCCCTTAGCCCTCAGTGGGTGACACACTAAGGGTTGTAACCTTCAGGGCCTGGAGAGGCCTGAGAGTGGGGAGAGAGAGAGACAGAGTTCCCCCGGAGGGAGAAGGCAGTTGCCCCGACAAGCGCCGTCTCACTCTACGGGAGAAAAGGTAGGTTCCTGGTGGGCGGAGCCAATCACCCTATGCCGGGCCAAGGGTGACAACCGGGAAAGACGTAGCCGTGCAGATCACTGTCCCTACGACCCTGGTAGCTACCTCGTTGGCGTCATAAGATGCCCTCGCTTGGTGCCTTGCTAGCTCCAGGCCACGTGCAGAGAGTGCGATGGCTTGTCTGGTTTGCTCAGGTCAGGCAATGAGGCTAGGAGCTGACCTAGCCTGGACCACAGAACCTGTTCTGAGGCTGCATAGTGGGCCTGATGAGCAGAAATGAGAGGAGTAACCATGCCGAGTAGAAGGTCCTCCTCCCCCAGAAATCAAAATCTGAGGAGTCTTGATCTGGGGGCCGGTCATGGTGAAGGACGCGAAGCCCATCAGGAGTATCCCAGTGCATCAAACCTGACTGTGGATGAGGCATGGAACCTGGAGACTCCGGGGGTGCGCAATCAATACCTCTGGCTGAGATCACTTAAGGCAGGAACTCCGGAGAAGGGCCTCTGCCAGAAACGCAACGACGCCTCCCGAAAGGGAGCCGGCCAGGGTGGCACCACAAGGGTGGCGTTGCCAAAATCGCCTAGAAAGGCGTGCGCCGCGTGCTCAGGATTGCTGATAGGGGAGAGTGAAAGGTGCAAATTCTCCAACATCCTCACGAGGAAACGCTGATACTCCGAGAGATCAGCAGCCGGAGAGATGTGGACAGAAGGTTCCTCTCCCCCTGAAGAGGGGGATGAGGAGCTGGAGGTCACCATGTGCTCAGAGGCTGGCTGCACAGGGGAAGGTTGAAAAACCTAGCTGTCCATTGCCCTAACGTAAGCAGGGAACCAGGCAGGCACTGCTCTGAACTGCTCCCAGGTGAGAGGGCCGCTAGGACCGAGGATACCTGGGAGCACAGGAGAATGTGGCAGAGGGATGGGGGCAGAGCCGAGAAGAGATGTCGGCTGACCTCCGCCTGGGCTAGGGAGCGGACCGTGGGCACCCGTGGAAGAAGGTGCCCTGGAAGACCCCACAGCCGACAGCTGCACAACCACATTGGTACTGCCTTGGCTGTGCCTGGAAGAATCCCCAGTGAGGTGACGGGCCGTAAGGTCCAGAAGGACGGTCCCCTACCTCAAAAGAACAGGGACTCCTCAAAGAAACCGAGGGGAAGAGTGGAAATCTGCACCACGGCTCCTCCCAGGGCGGGTGGACCCCAGAAAAAGGCCAGCGTCGATCCCACACCTCGACCCCTCAGAGTCGAAAGAGTCCTCCTCCTCGAGAGGGCCAGCCTAGGTAGCTGGCACCTCTGGGCAACCCAGAAGGGTAAACCCCAGGACAGTAACCTCCCCCTGCAAGTGCCTCGATGGGCCCCAAAGTGAGGCGATCAAGACACACCACTGGAGGGTACCACAACAGGGGATCGATGAAACCGCCAAGACCAGGCTGCAGAGCCATGGTGGCATGCACCACTGCCTGCTGGTCAGCACCACTAGCCCTAGTCTCGGGGCCACCGGCCTCTCCCTCAGGAGGGGCTGGCTCCGACTGCGTCCACTGAGACCACCATGCTGCCCGTCCGCAGCCAGCCCGAGGTGCGACTGCACGTCCGACTCAGGAGCTCGACTCCGAAGAGGTAGAGTCCGAAGCTCTAAGCCAAACCATAGGAGGGCGGGCAGAACTATCCCTGCCACCGGGCCCGGAAGCCACCGTTGTGCCTGAGTCAGTGCCAGTGCCCCCCACAACCCTGCGAGCAGGATCTGAAGGAGGCACGGCCCAGCCCGAGCTAGAGGTCCAATGCTAGGACCAGTCGTGGCACCATCCGATCCACCGGCACTGGGGCGGCATCAGGACAGGGGCGGCGTGATGACAGCGGCGGCACCCTCAGTGCCGACACCACCGGTTTCCCCGAGGACCGTGCTGGCTGCGTCGATGGCGAAGGCGGACCAAGCGCCCGTGCACGGTGCTGTCCGGCTCCTCGGCGCTGAGGGGCAGCACTGAGTGCGTGGGCGGGCGCCGAGATGGCACCGACAGATGGGTCGAAGGCCCCATGGCACCGAGCCTCGGGGACATGGTGCGTGCTCAACCCTCGAGTGCCAAGGACAGCGCCGGCGAGACATAGCAAGGGCGGCGTTGGGGTGGGTCTCCACCGGCACCGCGAACAGCGTCGGGCGCTGCGATGGCGTCAACTGAGGCCCATGGCGCGGCGACAGGTTGGCACCAAGCCGGCGCTGCGAACGAAGCGCCCGACCAGCGGCGATCAGGGCGGCGCCGACCCGAGACGCCTGAGCTGTGGGAGCGACACGGGGAGCCTTCACTCCCGAAGGGTGATTGCCATGGCGGCGCCTCCCGCCCGCTCCGGGGAGGGAGTGTGGCGGAGCCTCCTGCCCGCGGAAGGAGCCTCGGCAATAGCTGGGCTACAAGTGGCGAGCTCCCTCCTCCTCGATCCATATAGAGCAAGGGAGGGACCCGGAGGAGAAGGCCAAGGCGGGCTTGGCCCGGCAGTGCAAACCCTACCGCCCGAAAGTCGTGGAGCTGCCTCACTTTCAGCGCGTGCTGTTCGAGGACCCGGCGGCCCATGGAAGCAGGCATCCCACGAGTCCATGTCGTGAAGTGGGCCAAGACACACGACACCGGTCGTGCTGGTCGGTACGGAAAATTTTCGGCCGCATGGGGGGTCGACCCTTCTTCGAAGACTTCTTGCCCTCCGACCAAGACATGACCCATGGAAAAAAACACCAAAACAGACTCGATATCGCAAAATTAAAAAAAATAAGGAAAGATCTTACCGGGCGACGTTGAGTGGAGGCAGAAAACAGAACCGGCAGGAAACCGACGGACTTAACGCCGAAGGAAAGGGTGCAATCAGGCCTACAATCTTCTTCAAGCTTCCCGGCGACCTCGGACAGTAGGAGATGAAGAACTGGCGGAACTGGCGGTCGACACAGCCTAACGGTAACCCTCGGCAGCGCCAGTCACGTCAGCCACCGAGGGTGGCGTAATGGTGTGTCGGCTCCATACTCCTAAAAAAAAAAGCTCCTTGAGGGTCCTGACCTCCGACCAGATAACCCATCTGTGATGAATGGTGAAGAGTGACACAGGTAAGATCTAAAATTTAAAAATAAATATGAGGGAAGGCCGCGCGGTGCCTTTGAGCGTTTCCCAGGACAACGGACCCGTGGGACCAACAGAGCATAAGTGGCGCCACCAGGATCAAGACAGTGCGGAAAGCAGCATTGAGGTCCACCACGGAGCTCGGCTGCCCATGCTACGACATTGGGAGCCTGCAACTCCAGAGAGGTGACTGCCGAGGCAATGTCCCCACCGAGGCCCCAGGAGGGACCATGGCGATCCCCCGACACCGTGAAAGAGGCCTCCTCCTCAGCAAGACTTGAGGATGAGGAGACCTCCAACTCTCCAGACTGTATAGGCCTGGGAGGGGACCCAGAGGAAGGGCCTAAAGATCTGGCCTGGGAGGCCCGAGAGCGACGCTGTCCTCCAAACGTTGGCAGGGCCTTGCCGATTTTGAACACACGTACTCCAAGAACATGGCGGTGTCATGGTTAGGTCCCAGGCATCGAAGGCAGACATCATGCCAGTCCATCACAGAAAAATGCCGGCTACAGGAGCACCAACACATGGGGCACGGCCCACTCCGACTTTCGATTAGCTCCCGAACTGGACATGATGTGAAAATAACCTAAAACACAGCAAAGCTCCTGGTGCCGTTGAAAAAGAAAATGGAAAGGACTTACCAGAGTCAACGGCATCAGAAAAAAACAAACCAGGATGAAGGAGTCACTTCGCACGACGAACTAGGCCTATGGCGCAGTACCAAAACTCTCATATGCGCAGCAGGTGCAGCCTCAATGGTGGGAGAAACAGAACTGGGATGGAGGAGGCGTCTGTGGCACCCAACGGCCGCCCCTCGCGCATCACGCGATGTGTCACTCTCGGGGGCGGCGCCGTTGGTGCCGACTCCTCAAAAAAAAAAACAAAAAAAAAAAACTCTCGTGGTGGGTGCGTGCGTGCCTCCGGCTTACACCCAAGCAGTAATGAATGATGAAGATTGACAAGGGAAGATCAGGAATCGGCTATCCTCTGCCTGGGCAAGAAGAAGAA
This sequence comes from Neoceratodus forsteri, assembly GCA_016271365.2. NCBI lineage: Eukaryota > Metazoa > Chordata > Ceratodontiformes > Ceratodontidae > Neoceratodus > Neoceratodus forsteri. The sequence goes on along the minus strand of CM057450.1, from coordinate 10,965,522 downwards.
TCAGCATTTATATAGTGCTTTTCATACATCCAAAGCGCTTTACAAGCAATGCTAGACTGGTAGTGAAGTGACTGAATGGGTGGTGGCGGCCATATCGCACATCATCACCCACACACAGCCTGGATAACTGCATGAACCGTAGAGCGCACCTGGAGCCCCAAGGGAAGTGGGAGCTTCGGAAAACTCAACATCCGACAGTTGGTCAACCATATTGAAACTGCCTAGGCTGAGCTCTGAAGAGTCCCCCCTGTGAGGTGACAGGACCGTGGAACTCCAAAAGGACGGTCCCCTACCTCCAAAGAACAGGGATCTCTCGAGGAGACTGAAAAAGAAGGGCGGAGGTCCGCACTACAACTCCTTCCTGAACCCGGGTGGGTCCCAGAAAAAGGTCGCCATGTCGAACCCCTACCCCTCGACCCCTCAGCATCTGATAGAGCCCTTCTCCTTGCAAAAAGCCAGCCAAGACAGCTGACAACTCTGGTCAGTCCCCAAATGGACTACCCAGGGAGCAGCAACCTCCCCTCCCGTGGGTACTCTGATCAGCCCCAAAGTTGGGTGATCCAGGCACACCACCTGAGGGGGTACCACCACTGAGGGGTCAGAAAACCCTCTGAGGCCAGGCTGCAGAGCAATAGTGGCCTGCACCACTGCCTGCTGGTCAGCACCTGACCCCGGACCCGGGGGCAACTGTCCACTCCTCAGAGGGAGGGCTGGTTCCGGTCAGTCGAGGACACTACCAGGGTGTCCACGTGAGCAGCCAACTCCAAAGAGTCAGACCGCTTGTCTGACTCAGAGTCAGACTCCACCTCCGAGGAGATGGAGACCGAAGTCCGGTGCCAGACAGTACACAGATGCCCACTGCTATCCCTACCGAATGGGGTACCAGTCCGGGAGACTGCACCACAGTCGGCTCCGAAGCCCCCAACCACACCGCGAGCGGTGTGCGAAGAAAACACTGTGCCAAGGGCGGCAGCAGTATCGGAGCCAGTGCCTGTCACAGCGCTGTCCCGACCCATGGCGTAGCAAGTAGCACCGAGGTCAGAGACAGCACCGACAGCTCTCTCAGCACCGCAAACTTGCCGAGAGCGATAACCCCCATGGCGCTGTGTCCTCACTCAGCGCCGCAGGCAGCACTAGAGCTAGACAAAGCGCTATGCTCAGCCTCTGTGCCGTGAACAGTGCCGAGGTGAGAAACAGTCGAGGACGGCTCTGTAGAACCTCCCATGGCGCCATAAGCACCATCGGTGCCACAAACAGCACCGACAGCAGAGATGGCGCCGAGCGACGGACCGGCGCTGACCACGGTGCCATCAGGGCTCACAGTGCAGTGAATGGCGCTGAGGCCCAAGATGGCACTGACAGACGGAGCCCACTCAGGCTTCTCAGCCCGAGGAGACGACACCGGGGGAGCCTTCACCCTGAAGGAGCGATTGCCAATGCGGTACCTCCTGCCTGCCCCCCAGAGGGGATGGACTAGGCCTCCCGCACTGCGGAAGGGGCTTCTGCAACAGCGAGACTACTTTGAGCAGAAGCCTCCTCCTCCATGGTCTGTACAGAACTGGGAGGGGACCCAGAGGAAAGGCTGAGAGACCATGGCTTAGCCCGACGAGTGCGTGCCCGTCCCCCGAGAGTCGGTGGAGCTCATCCAACTTTCGACAAGCATTGCTCGATGACACGATGGTTCATGGAGAAGCAGGCATCGCACAAATCCATGTCGTGAAGTGGGCCAAGACACGCGAGGCAACAGTCATGTTGGTCGGTGACGCAGTATTTACGGCCACACGGGCACCGTCGCATAGGGGGCCATCCCATCTTTGAAGATTTCTTCCGCCCCCAACTGAGACATACCCTACGGTAAAACAAGCTAAACAAAAACTTGACGTTGCTAACAAATAAAGAAAAGGAAGAGTCTTACCAGCAGCATCAAGTGGTGGCGAAAACGGAACCGGCAGGATAGAGAGACAACATCGAAGATATTTCAGTATCGACGGTAACTTGGTGTCGAAGCCTTTCTCTGGTCAAATAGGCCTCTTGAGCAGCTGAGCTTCCCACGAGGCACGACCTCTACGGTGGGAGACTAAGAACTGGTGGGAGGGTGGGGTCATCGACACCTAATGGCCAACCCACGACTGCCACGCAGTGCGTCGGCCTCAAGTGCGGTGACGATGGTGTGTCGATTCCGCCCATCCCCCCCAAAGAAAGAGCTCCCGTGGGGTCATGACCACTGGCCTCATTACCCAAAGGTGATGAATGGTGAAGATTGACACAGATAAGATTACTACTGCAGTGCTGTCTGACTGAATCAGCAATGGTCCCCGAGACAGGTGAGTTTGGAAAGCTTGGATGGCTAAGCGAACTGCTCTCAGCTCCAGGAGACTGATGTGGGGATGAGGGATATAACTGGTCCATTCCCTTGTGTCCTGTAAGGACCCAGATGCATGCCCGACCCTTCCAGGGGTGCATCCGTGGTCAACGTCTGTTGGGGTGGTGGGGACTGGAAGGACATAGGTTGGTTTGGAGGGTCCACCATACTAGGGCGGATCACAACGTAAGAGTGACTCTGATTTTGTCTTCGAAATTTCCTGTTCTTCGAGGCCACTGGTTCTGGAGAACCCACTGGACTGGTCTCATATGAAGATAGGTGAAAGCTACAGTAGGGATGGTAGTGGCCATGTGACCTAGGAGACATAGCATGTGTCTGGCTGTGACAACTTTCTGGGCTTGTATCTGCAATGCCAGAGATAGAAGCTTGTCTTGTCTGTCGGTCGGGAGGTAGGCCCTGGTGGAGACAGTGTCTAGGACCGCTCCTATATATTGGAGCGACTGTGTAGGGGTCGGATTGGACTTCAGCTAATTGACCGTAATCTCTAGAGCTTGGAACAGAGTTAGGGTTGCTTCTAGAGAGAAAAGCAGAGAGGCGTTGGACTCTGCCTTGATAAGCCAGTTGTCCACATATGGGAAGGCAAAGTGCCCGTCCCATTGCAGGGCTGCTGATACTACCACTAGACATTTGATAAACACTGTCAGGGCAGATGAGAGCTGAACAGGAGTACCCGAAATTGGTAGTGTTGACCCAACAGGTGAAAAGGAAGAAACCTGTGGTGGGCAGGATGGACAGGAATATGTAGGTATGCATCCTTCATATCTACGGCACATAGCCAATCCCCTTGTTTCAATATTGGCATGATGGAGTTTATGGTGACCACGTGGAAACTTTTGTACTGGACGTATACATTTAATTGTCTGAGGTCCAGTATTGGTCTGAGATCTCCAGTTCATCTGAGTACTAGGAAGAAGTGGGAGTAAAACCCCTTTTGGTGTTCTGTAGGGGGTGCTGGGTAAATGGCCTTCCTGGTTAGAAGAGCCTGTAAATCCTCCTGGAGAATGAAATCACGGTCGGGTGGGTAACAGAGCGGGGGATGAGGGGAGGCCTGAAAGTAGCTTCAGAGTGTGACCCCACTGAATGTTCAGAAGTACCCACTCATCTGATGTGATTGTTTGTCAGGCCTCTAAATGGAAGGCAAAACTGCCCACGGCTTCCAGTGTCTGGTTGAGGAACTGTGGACAGAGCACCAGTTGGTCACAGGGAGGCGGGCTGACCAGCTCCACCCTGAGGGTGGGAGTGGGAGCCCTTGGCAGCAGAGGTGTTGGTTCTGGTGGACTGGGAACAACCTCGGAAACCGCCCCATGTGAGCCTCTGTATTTTCCACCTTTTTTGGAATAAAAAGCGGATTGAGGGTGGTAGGATGGCTGGGAAGTATGGTTCATGCCATGTACTGTATGGAGGATCCTTCCTGAAGCTTGGAGATCATCTATCAATATTTGGGTACCTGGCCCAAATAGTTTGGACCCATTAAAGGGGGCACTGATCACTTTATGCTGTACATCAGGTGTGAAGCCTAAGATGCGAAGCCAAGGTAATGCCGGTTGCTGACATGCAGGCCAAAGCATCGAATGCATCATATCCCAAACAAAGTAGATGTCAGAAAATGGGAGTTTCCAGTAGATATTGTAGGCAGTCATTTTTCCCTTTCCTGTGAAGGAGGGAGTTTATTGACTAATTCAATGGCAGAAGACCAGAGTGTAAGCTGGTATTTGACCATATGACCGATGTAATTTAGGATTCTGAGATTCATGGTACTTGCTTGAAAGACCTTTTTTCTCAGATAGTCTATTCTGTGGGAGTCTTTATCTGGGGGTAAGGAGCTGAAGTGTTTTGGTCATTTAGTACAATCATGAGCGGCAACAATCACCACTGAATCCACTTCAGAAGCAGTGGATAAGAAAGGATGATCCAGAGGAGCCTGGTAGAGGTGATCCGCCTTGCGGGGAACTGCTGTAAAAGAGGAAGGCTGATTCCAGGCAGCAAGCATAGCATTTTGGTATGTTTGGATTAGTGGAGGGTACCACTAAGACCTGATCCTCTGGTAACTCTAAATAGTCTGCCATATCCTTACGTTATTTTGTCATGTTTGGTAGTAGAAAGTCCCATGACTTTCTGAATTTGGACCATCATCTCATAGAAGGATGGGCCATCTGGAGGACAGGCAGATGCTTGTCTGGATAAATCCTCCTTTAGTGAGGAGATCTCTGACAGGGGAGACTGGGGCTGCAAATCCATATCCTGGAATTCCTCGTCCTCCAGATCTCTGGTAAAGTCCACGGGAAATTCAGGTTTGTCTGGTAGGTAGTCATCTACATATGAGGGAGGTGACCAGGGTGGTAAAGGGTCCCTGTCACCCTGAAATGGTTTTGGCAGAGGAGTAGGAGAACAGGATGGGTGGCTCGGCTCTCCTGGATCAGAGGACTGAGCATGCTGCACGGCATGCAAAATGTGCTGTACAACTGAAGTAATGTCCAGCTGAATATGGGGGGTGGGAGTAGGGAAGGGGGGGTTTCTGGGAAACCAAGGGGATGGTGGAGGGGATTGGACGCATAGCCTGAGCAGGTCTTGCTCCGGGTGGTAAAGTCCAGGGTCCCGATCCCTGTTCGCCTAGCCCCTATGAGTACCTACCTGCGAGGGTGGAGGGGCAGTATGCATAGCAAATGCAGTAGGTTTCCCCAGTGAAATGCAGCTCGTCGTTGACAGAACCACTGGGGAAATCATATTATGCAGTGAAAATGATGTCCCCGTTGATGGGAGAGGAGCCCCCATTGATGGGATGTCAATTGAACCCGGAAGGGTTCATCTTAGACTGCTGTTAATGTGCTGGAAAGCGCCGTCGATGAGAGGGAATAACCTCCCGTCGACGAAGAGGCACTCTGAGAACACCCCGTTGATGGTGGAGCTTCTGTAATGGTGGCCGTCAATGAGCACTTGGACACAGAGGTTGAAGAGGGCCTCTCCTTCTCCTTTTTGTGCCGCTTATGAGAATCAGTGGAAGGGGAGCTTTTGGGATGAGCCCTCTGATTCTCTATGAGAGAAAATTTCTGCTCCTAAAAGGTTTTTGATTTCCTGCAGCTGTTGTCAACAGGTTGCCTGGTTGAAATCCTGGCAATGTATGCAGGAAGTGGTGTTGTTTGTGGGTCCCAGACACCTTACGCAAGTGGTGTGGTTGTCGAAGTGGTAGATTTTCCTATCGCAACAGGAGGAATGAAACAATGCTATCTTGCTTGAAGATTCTTTGGACATTTGTCGTTTGCTCAAATTCTCGTCAATGATTGCTGTTCTGAAGTTGCTCTAGCTGCTGCGTGTGAGCTGAAGACAGTGGGAAAATGAACTGAGGATACCAGGGACTGCCTATACTCATATAGGAAACAGGAAGCTGATGCCATGTGTGGGCGGCCCCTAGAAAAGACTGCCAGAAGAGCTGCCGTGAGCCACAGAGACCTCTGGCGATGACCCAAGTGTATTACCTGCTGCAAGAGACCATTCCGTGGAAGATGTACTGTTGCAAGCGAGTAACCTGTTTTTCTAGGGACATGGAAATTGTGTTCTATCCACACTTCAGGCAGACTCCTAGCAGTTCTGTGGAAGAAGGGAGGCAACGTGCATACCCCCTACTTAGGGAACAGAGATTGGAGAACTGAGGCCCCAAAACCAGCATCCCGGTGTGACTCGAGGTCAGTGTGGTAATGGGAAATGAAGGTGTGTGCTGACCTCCAAGTAGCAGCCCTGCAGATTTCATGGATAGGGATGTCCCTGGAAGCAGCCACCGAGGCAGCGGTATGATGGGTGGAATGAGCCCTCTGGGAGGCTCCCTACCCACTATCCTACAGCAGAGGTCTATGCAGGATACAATCCACTTGCCAATCATCTGCTTAGCTGCCAGTCTGCCAGGTGTGGCTTCAGCATATATGACAAATAACTGGCGAACCTCTTCCCGAACTCCAGTCAAGTGCTCCTTATAGTAGGTAAGCGCTCGCCGCAGGTCCCAACTATGGCACCTGTGCTCAGCCTTTGAGGAGTGACTGGTGAAGTACACCAGATTAATCACCTGATTAAGGTGAAACTCAGACAAACTTTTTATTCACCCTCACCCCCCCCCCTATTCTTGACAATGCCATTCACTGGCTGCTGTAACTCACCAAGTATGCACTTTAGTCTGTTTCTCAGCCATTATTAAGGTCTGTGCACCCCTGTTTTGTAATGACTAACTGATGTAACTGTTTTTGTATTTGATCTCATGCTGAACCGTTGTTATACGTTCCCTGTTTTGTCTTTGACCTGACATAAAACCTTTGTAAAAGAGCCTCTGGCTCAAAGGTATTGTAATCTGAGAAATAAATAAATAATAAAAACAAAACCTTCAGGAGGAACTTCTGGTTAGGGCGCAGGACAACCGTGTCCCCGAGGAAGACCAGGTAAGGAGACTCCACCGAAAGTGCCAGGAGTTCACTGATCCTTCTGGCTGACATAATAGCCACCAAGAAGGCGGTCTTCCACGACAGGTGAGACATGTCACACCTGTGCATCGGTTCGAATGGCTTGCCAATGAGCTTTGCCAAAATCAGCAGCAAGTCCCACAGCGGTGGTGGTTCACACAGCAGAGGGGAAATGCAGTCAAGGCCTTTGAAAAAGCACTAGATCACCTTCTCCTGTGCCACCGACTACTGACCAGCCCGCGCCCGGTAAGCAGAGATAGCTGCCAGGTGCACGTTAAGGGTCGTTGACCAAAGGCCCGACTTAGAGAGGGACCACAGGTAGTCAAGGATGCTAGCCACCAGACAGGACAAGGGGTCCAGCCCCTTGGCCTGACACCAAATGGAGAACCTCTTTCATTTGAAGGCACAGCATTTCCTGGTTGACTCCTTCAGAGATGTCTCCACAACAGTGAGGACATCTTTGGAGGGACACAAAGCCTGGAACTCTTAGCCGCTCAGGAACTAGGTTGTCAGGTGCAGGGACTGAAGGTCTGGATGAGTACCTTCCCCTGAATGATAGAGATCAGGTCCAGGCAGAGTGGAAGACGCCTCGAGAGCCTGCTGCTGAGGCTGAGGAGATCAGGGTACAAGAACTGGCGGGGCCAGTCTGAAGCCACCAGGATCACCTGTGCCTTGTCCCTCCTGGCCTTGAGCAAAACTTTGTGAATCAAGGGAAGTGGAGGAAGGCATAGAAGAGGCCTGGGGTCCAGTGCCTCGAGAAGTCATCCCCCTGCAGTGTTCCCTGCTGAGAGTGGTGGGCACAAAACAGACTCAGGTTTGCATTCTCCCTAGAGGCAAACAGGTCTACCTGAGGGGTAACCCACTGAGAGAACAGACTGTGTTTTACCTCCAGGTGGAGAGCCCACTCATGAGATGCCTCACCCACATGACTGAGAGCATCTGCCAGCTGGTTGGAGGCCCCTGCCACGTGGATGGCTAGGAGACTGGCCTCCAGGCTGTGCATGAGGGTCCACACAAGGACAGCTTCCTTGCACAGTGGCAGGGAGTGCATCCTGCCCTGTTTGTTGAGGTAGTACATTGTTGTGGTGTTATACCTTTGGATCTGGACCACCTGACCCCTGATGTGCAGAGTGAATGCAGTCAGTGCCAGCCGAACTGCTCAGAGCTCAAGCAGGTTGATGTGGCATCATGACGCCTCGGGGGTCCAGAGTCCATGGACTCTGTGTTCCCCCAGGTGGGCACCCTAGCCCATGAGAGAAGCATCAGTCGACAAGATGACTGTCGACTCTGGGCAGACAAATGGGATCTGTTACTGCAGATGCTCTGGGACTAACCACCACTGGAGGGCATCCCACATCCGCTGGGTCACAGTGACCAGCTGGTCGAAGTGACCAGTGCGCTGAGACCACTGGCTAGTCAGCTCCCACTGAAGGGAGTGCATTCTCCAGCGGGCCCACTGGACCACGCTGGTGCAGGCTGCGATGCAACTCAGCAGGCATAGGAAGTCCCGGGCTGGGCACAATTGCCCAACCCGAAATGATCAGGCAAAGGAAGAGAGAGCCTCCGCCCTGTCTGCCGCGAGCCGGGCTCTGGCTCTGCAAGAGTCGAGCCCCAGCCCCGATGAAGTGGATCACTGGTGAGGGTAAGAGTTCTGACTTAGCCTCACTGACCAGGAGGCCAAGTCTGATACAGGTGTGGAGGGACAGGTCCCTGGACCACTCTACTTCTTGCCTGGAGGGACCTACTGTCACAGCCAGTCGTCCAGGTAAGGGTATACCTGGACCCCTCGGCGTCTCTCGTAAGCTGCCACCACTGCGATGCATTTGGTGAAGACCCTGGGGGCTGAGGACAGGCCGAAAGGCATGGCCTGGAAGTCGTAGAGGGTTCTTTCAGCTCGGAAGTGGAGGAAACTTCAGTGGGACAGACAGATCCAGACACGAAAGAACGTGTACTGAAGAGCCAGGGAGCAAAACCACATGTCTTGCTCTAGAGAGGGTATGATTAAAACTAGTCCTCCTCACCTTAAGTCTCCATTATCTCCCCGCTCACTAACATTCTTAACCAGTCCCCCTGTCATGGACAATTCTTCTCACACTGGAAAGCAGCTGCCATCACCCCAATATTAAAAAGTGGGGACCACACCTCCCCAGACGCATTTACCGTCCCAGCTCCATTCTTCCCCCCAAGGAACTAGAAATAATAGTGTCAGATCAATTCTCGGACTATCTCACTAAATACGACCTTCTCTGCCCTGAACAGCATGGTTTCAGGAAGGGCCACAGTACTACAACTGCCCTTCTTGAATACGCCACTTTTATAAGCAAAGCTCTTGATCGAGGGCATCTAGTTGTATCTGCCTATATTGACTTAACCAAGGCGTTAGACTCTGTCAGCCACACACTTCTAATCCAATTCCTGCATCGTATGGGCCTGTCCCTGGACACTACCACGTGGTTTAAAAGCTAACTCAGTGACAGAACCCAGAGGATCAAGTTAAACTCCACACTCTCGGCCGGTAAACTGGTACTTTCAGGAGTCCCCCAAGGCTCAATACTGGGCCCCCTCCTGTTTAGCACATACTTGAATACTCTTCCAAAGGCCTGCTTAGGACAAATGCTTCTGTACACCGATGACGCGGTTATATTTGACAGCCAGTCACACCCCCACTCCCTTCAATCCTCCCTGCAATGCTCCTTTTCTGAAGCCAAGACCTGGTTCTCGGAGCACCATCTTGTCCTGAATTACAAAAGGACCTAGGCCATACTTTTCACTCACAGACAAAATAAGCTAAAAAATTTTCCCCTCAACATCATTAACGTCCAGGGCTCTCCTCTCGACCTTGTGCCCACCTTTAAATACCTGGGCATCATCCTTAACTCCTCTCTCACGTACTGCGATCACATCAATCTGCTGAGCTCAGCTATCAATTCCGGACTAGGTCTCCTATATAGGCACAAGGTGTGTCTACCACCTGACGCCCTAGGTCTTGCTGTGACATCATCGGTGCTCTCCCTTACTGACTACGGGATTATCTACGGCACTGCTGACCCCATTACCCTACATTGAATCATGATCTCCCTAAATAAAGCCTGCCAGTTAGTCACTGGATGCAACTGTTGGACACGTACCTGTGAGCTCTACAGACGCACCAACTGGCTTAACTTTGAAGGCAGACTCAGATACCAGACCTGTCTCCTTGCTAGGAAGCGCTCCCTAAACACCTTCCCCCCAGGTCTCCGCTACCTTGTTCAGCCCTCCACTCAGCCAAGGTCTACTCCGAGCTCTTGCTAGCCCCCCTCTATGTACCCCACTACAGGACCTCCCTGGGCCAATGGTCCCTTTACTACAGGGCTCCCCTCTGGTTGAATGAAATGCCATTGGCCATCACCCTGGAACAGCGACTAAGCCCGTTTAAAACCTTACTCCATGCTGAAATCCTCTCCCACTCCAACTGTGACAGTGTTTATCCCCCCCCCCTTGCCTGTGATTATAACCTCTTGGTTTCTGTATATTGTTATTGTACATGCTGGACTTATAATTATTTGACACGGGTTGGTCCTTTCCACCCTTGAACTGTAACTTGTCTTCTCTCTATTGAACTCTTATTGTATATACTGTTTCTAAACTTGCAATATATGTATTCTGGTGTGTTCTCTGTATATATTTTTTTTTTTTTCGAATTTTGTTTTATCGCCCCTCATGGTCTCTTGACATTGGCTCTGCTGCCTGCCTGAAGCTCCGGTAGTCCTCCCCCAGTGGCCTGCATCCTCCCCTCACAGTGCTGCCCTACCCCCTCCAGGTCTGAGTCCTCTGGGGAAGGACCACCACACCTACCAGCAATCTATCTAGAATGCTGGCAGGCACACTGCACTGGGGAAGGATCCGGGGAGCACTTCCTGGAAGCCTGGCACTGGGCGTGGAGCTGCTGCCACTGGAGCCGCCATTGCCTGTCAGCACTTGTAATCCCTCCCCAGATAAAGGACGTGCAATGCCGCCCTGCCCGTTGCGTGAGCGCTCATGTCCAGAAGAGCCGCCCTGCGTCTCCCTCTTGCTTTGGTCCAGACGGCAGTAGTACACCTGGTCTCCATTGGATATCACTAACTGCACGGAACATGTCCCTCCTCCCTCACAGGAGAGGAAAGCAGTCCTCCAGATGCTCAATTCTCTCCTCCCCTGCAACCCGGGCTCATTCCTGAACCTGGGTCACCTGCATGGTGCGAGGTGTGGCATCCAGCGCCTCAACCCTCCACGCCACTGGGCTGGCCTTGTTCTCTGTATATTTATTATTGTATTATCTTGTCATTTCTTGTAATGTATGTATATCTGATGTGGAGCTTTTGCAAAGGAGTCCTTGACTCAAAGGCTGTAATTACGATTCCTTCAATAAATAAATAAATAAATCTGAGACAGAGTTACCATCCTGAAGGTGCGTGACTTGAGAAACTTATTCAGGCCGTGCAAATCTAGAACGGGGTGCCAGACCCTCATCTGCTTTGGCACCAGAAAGTACCTGGAGAAATCCTGGGTGTTCCAGAGGATCCGCGATAGGAACTGTCTGGAGCTGCTGCTTAGCAACAGCCTGGCCTTGGTCCCAGATCTGTTTGACCGTGGTCTGGAGGTCCGCTGGCAGATGTGAAGCACCTCATCCAGGGTGCCCAGCAGGGCATGGAGAAAGTGGGCCACAAGGAGTGCTGAGCTCACCTGGCAAAGACCAAGTGAGGAGGTAGTGTAGACCTTTTTAGCCATGTGGTCCAATTTCAAGGACTCTCTGTCGGGCAGCTTGTCAACTTCCCCAGTGTTGCCGGAGCAACTAAACACATAATCGGCCACAAGCCCCTCAGCCGAGGGGTAATCTGTAAATGATGAGAGGCAACCAGTAGATATCGCATACTTGCGGGCAATCCGGGAAGAGGGCACAGGACAGGAAGTAGGGCACTTCCAAAGCTCCAGAGCAGGGCCAAGAATGGCCTCTGCCACCAAGAAGGCCTCCATAGGAGTATCTCTCCAGTTGCGGATCTCAGTCAACGGGTAATGAACCCATTTCTGGAGGGGCTCCATTTTCATACCCGTGGACTCGGGTGGTGAAGGCCCATAAAGGAGGAAGGACCTTTGTCCATCTAGAAATCCCCCACCGACTCCATGTTGACAGGATGGGAGTGCAGGGAGGAACCCTCCAACTCAGAGGAGTCATTAAAGAGTGGTCAAACCCCTGAGTCCCCACTGACCCTCCGCTGAAAGTCAGGGGTGACAGTGACCGACAGCTGATGGGGAAGATCCTTGGTCGGCAGTTGTTTAGGCAGTGGCTCAATCAGAATCAGTGGAGATGCTGGGGTTGGCGAAAGACAGGTGATGGCCAGCATAGTATCCGGAGCTGGCTTCATGCCGGTGAACACCAGCTGTTCCCACAGAAGATCCTTGTAGCATTGACCCAACTTGTGTTGAAGCCTCTCCTCACCTGAGGAGGATGAGGATGAAAAGTAGCGGTGGCGCTGCTTTCCATGGTGTCTAGAGCAAGAGCACTGATGTCAGCTGAAGCGCTTGATGCATGGGAAGAAGACCAAGACCTCGACTGCCGGGGGACCGGTGATGGGGTTCAGAGGGAGTCGGCGAACACCGAGGCTCCTCCGGGTCTTGGTTGTCAACCATAGGCGGCGGGTCAGCGGACTGATCCATCCCAACCATCTGAGTCAGGACCAGAGCCCTGGATAAAGAAGTGTCAGCCTCTTCAGTCAACAACTGGTCGACTGGTTCAAGAAAAATCTCAGCTGGAAGACCAACTATCATCTTGGCAACTGTCCTGATGGGGTTCCCGAGGAGCAGGTGGCCTGGAGGCGGAGTGGGCCGAAGTCAGATCTGGAGAAAGCAGAAGTCAAGTGCTCAACCTAGGGACTCCTGATCCTGACATGGCCGATCAGACTCTTTCTTCAACTTGGATTTGTGCCTGGAGGGTCCCTGACTGAGGGTCAGCAAGGACTGTCACAATGTTTTGAAGGATCCCATGAAAGTTGAACTCAGCTGGAGCGGCACAAAGGCAGCTGCAGAAGAGGAGTGAGAAGTGGCCTGGGCTGTAACCTCCTCAAATACAGCAAGCTGTTCAGCACACCCTGCAGCCATGGAAACCACCCAATGGGCATCCTTAGATTTGACAGGTGGGTTCCATTCGCTCGGTTGGCCTAACTTGAGTTGGGCAAGGTGGTCCTCGAGAACGGTAGGATGGAAGGTACAACAAATATCACAGGCCTGGGAATTGTGCTCGTGCCACAGTCAGTAGATGCATGTGGCAAGTGAATCCGTTCGGGACATCTTCTGCCCGCAAGGGCACTGCCAGAACCTGGGAGCAGACTTATTGTCCATCGCAATCGCGATCAATGATCGAGCCTGAAGACAATGTTTTTTTAAATGATTTGGAAGTAAATCCAGAGATTTACTAGCAAAGGGCCTACTCAACGAGAGAGCAGTAAGGAGGGAGCCTGCTTCTTCCAGCAGAAAGGAAGCTCTGGCGTCACGGGGCAGAGCCGAGGAAGTTATCACTCGGGTGAGTGGAAGGAGCCAGCTTGAAGATGTTTCCGGCAAGTCTTAAATAGGAAAGGACACTGCCAGAAATGTGGATAGAACTTCATATCCACGTCCCTAGAAATATGCATTTTTCAGATCCAGTGATCCCAGCCACTCTTCTTTATGCAGGGATGACAACTTTTCCCAGTGATACCACTTTGAACTTTCCATGTTTTATGTGCCCATTCAGGAACCTTAAGTTCACAATGGGCTGCCAATCCCAATTTGTCTTCCTTGTGAGAAAGCATCTTGAGAAGAGGTCTCTTCTCCACTATTAGGAAGGGGCCTTTTCATTTTATTTATTTAATGTCTTTGATAACCAGGGAGGTGCACTGATCCAAAGGACTGTTTCCAGACATGACCTGAGCCACAGCATGGCACATTACGCAACACAGGTGTGAAGAACTATAGTAAAGACAGGCCTCAACATGAGGTGCAGGAAATTACAGAACAAGGGGTCATTACATAAAGTGCAATTACATAAGATACAAGGTGCCAAAAAAGGCCAGCATACAGGTAAAAAAATACATAGTCACAGGTCAGGCAACAGGCCAAAATACAAGCCATAAAACACAGAGACCAAACATAATTCTTAGATACGATAACTAGAGAGCAAAATGCATTCAGGTACACCAATAGTGTACAGGTCAACAACCAGATTGGAACTTGGAAATCGAGTACACGTCCCCTTAGCAAATAGTGCTAGGACTTAGAGTAGGGAGGCGACAGTAGCAGCCCCGGAAGATGGGGGAAGAGGACAGGAGCGGAAGCGGTGAATGTAGCAAGGACGAGACCTTGCTAATAGGGGGGGGGGGAGACAGAGGGAGGGGATGCCAGAGATTACCTCGTAGAGCAGTGGCATTTGGCTTCAGACAGTAGCCAGTCTTTGAAACTGTTTTTGAAAGAGAGATGGGAAGCAGAAGACCAAAGTGATGTGAGAAGTCTGTTCCATAGGGAAGGGGCAGAGACAGAAAAGGCTTCATTACTCATGCTAGAGGAGATTTGTGGAATTACGTGCCCACCTTAATTCTTGATCTTGCTGTGCATCTTCACCATTCTTCAATAGTATGGGTACCTGGCCGGAGGCTAGGACCCCATGAGGGCCTTTTTTTTTTTTTTGAGGCCGAGTCGACGCCCTCGAGGCCGACATGTTATGTTGCGCTTGTGGGTTGGCCATTATCTGCCGTCAACTCCACCTTGGCCCCAGTTCTGAATGCCGGAGAGAGAGTTAGGAAGGGATGAAGGGGTGGGGCAAAGAAGCCCAAGTGTAAAGAAAAGGAAAAGATATAAAAACTGAAAGGAGGAATAAGCGACTGAGAGGACAGCAAAAAAAAGAGAGAGAGAGAGCAGCCTAAGGGATTGGGATAGGGAGGGGCCCCAATCTCTGGGCAAAAGAAAGAAAGGGTGGAGAAGGGAGGGTAGAAAGAGGAGAATGAAGGGAGAAGAAGGGGAGGACACTGCTCCTACCCAACCCGGAACAACCTGGACCTTGAGAGGGATAGCTCAGATTTTAGAACCCTCATGTTGCAGACTGAAGAGGAAGAAGACATAGGAAGTGCCCCCTGCACAGCCAGGGTAGTCTCAAGAGGGGACCAGAGTTAAGGGAAAAAATGACTCGAAGTCGAATCCGGCCAAGACAGGTCAGGCGGCATCCACCCCTCCTGCCAAATTAAAACAGAATGTCTCCAAAAGGGAAGATAAAATAAGGCACAGGGGAAAAACAGGGGAGCCTACCCCTGTTGAAACTCACTAGGGAGAAAGGTACGGTGAGTGACAACACCTTAAGGATAAGGAGGAGATGCCCCAAAGCGGCATTAATAATAATAAAGGGATTGCTGAGGGGGTACTAGGGCCTCCCATCTCTCCCCATCTTGGAAACCAGGGGTGGGGGACAGAGAGGCAAACTTTAAGAGGCAGGGGAAAGGGAGAGAGAGAGAGAGAGAGAGAGAGGACACCCCGAGACCCCAAGCAAAATCTCCTCCCCGTCTGTCTCCAAAAGTCCTCCTCCTCCTAACCACAAAGGAGAGGAAGAAGAGGAGAGGTGCTGGAGCGTAACAATAGAGACACGCAGGGAGGAGGATCGGCCAGAGACAAAGGCCCCAGGTCGAGGAGGGTGGGATTTAGTGATGAATGGTGAAGGTACACAGAAAGATAAAGAATTATGGTAGGTACGTAATATTCATGTATTCTCTGTGTCAGTCTTCACCATTCATCACTAGTATGGGTGACTACTGAGCCCCCTGAAGGGGGCCCAGCACCTCCCTAAGGGACAAAGTCCCTTAGCCTTCAGTGGGGAGGGGGACACTAGAGGGGAGAACCCTTGCAGGCCTGGCTAGGCCTGGGACTGGTCTGGGTGAGGTGGGGATCTCCCCGGAGGAGAGGATGGGCGCTCCTGCAAATTCCGTCTCATCCTATGGGAGAAAAGGTGGGTTCTCCAGAAGGCGGAGGAGGTTGGGGTGACAACCAGGACAGACAAAGCCATGCCGACTGCCTAATGCAGATCGCTGTCCCCACTAGCCTGGAGGCCACCTCACTGGCATCGTAAGATGCCCTTGCTAGCTCCAGGCCTTGCGTGGAGAGGGCCATGGCTTGTCTGCTTACCTCCGCATCATGCAAGGAAGCTAGAACCTGACCTAGCCTCGACCACAAGTACTTGTTATATGCAGCATGGTGGACGTGATGAGCTGCAACGCAGAGTAGAAGCCATGCCAAGGAGAACGTCCTCCTGCCCCAAAAATCAAACTCCAAAAAATCATGATCTGGGGGCTGGTCACAGCCTGGGCGTCTATGCCCAGAGGGGGTATCCAGAAGCGTCACACCCGAAGTGGAGTGAGGCAGAGTTCCTGGAGACCCGGGGACACAATACCTAAGGTGAAGGTCCCTTGGGGCTGGAGCTGGGGAATAAGGACATTGCCAGACCCAGATCAACACTTCCTGAAAAGGAACAGGCCAGATGGGGACAAAAAGTTCTTCTGCACTGTACCCGCCTTAAAAGGTGCACGCCATCCAGTCTGGATTGCGCTCTCCAGGGGAGGAAATGTTGAGCTTGTCGAGCAATCTCAACAAGTACAGCAGATAGACAGACAAATCAGCAGCTGGGGAAAGGTGGACCGATGACTCCCCTCCTTCAGAAGAGGAAGATGAGGAAGCCTATGAGTGCGGAGACACAGGATCAGGCTGAGCAGGGGGGTGGTGAAATACCTGTTGATCCGCATCCCTAAAATTGGCAAGCAAAAACTCAGCCGGGGCCCTGAACTGTGCCCAGGTGAGAGGCCTCGTAGGGCACAGATCCCTGGGAGAGGGGGAGGGGTTGGCAGAGGCAATGGGGCTAGGCTCCTCTGAGGAGGGGCACTGCCTCTACCTGGGCAGGGAGATCTGACAAGAGACCTCAAAAGAGGAGATGCCCCGGTGGTCCCAGCAGACATTGACCACTTAACCGGATTGAAATGGTCAACGCTGTGCCCAGAGGAAATCCCCCGTGAGGTGACCAGGACCGTGCGAGTCCAGAAGGATGGCCCCTGACCTCAAAAGCTGATGTTCCCCTCAAAGAGTCTGTTGGGGAGAAGCGAGGATCCGCACTGCAGCTCTTCTCAGAACCCAGGTGGATCCCAGGGAGAGGCCGCTGCACTGAGTCCTGGCCACTCAACCTCTCTGACTCCGAAAAGGCCCTCTTCCTCACTACCACTAGCCTAGGCAACTGGCAACCTCCAGCTGACCACTGGGAGACAACCGAAGGTACAGCACCCTCCCCTTCCTGGGATGCTCCAGTCTGTCCCAAACTTGGACTGGCCAGGATCACCGAAGAAGGGGGTACCCCACCTGAAGGGATGGGCAGATCTGTGGTCCCGGTTTGTGCTGCAGTGACCACTTGGACAGTTTCAGGCTGGTCAGTCCCACTGAACCCAGAAGCAACAAAACCTGCCCGGCCAACAGAAGGAGGCTGAGTGGGGGCCGAGACGCTGGACTCAGAAGGATCGGAGGATCCAGATAAATCCAGAAGCCAGTCCGGGCCGAACCCAGACCACTCCATGATCCCTCCCAGTCCCAGGCAGTGAACCATGCCACCTCCAGCTCCGCGAATGGCATTAGAGCCCAGAGCGGGTGATTGATGCTGACCCCCTCCTTGGCACTGCAAATGGCACCGGGATCGAAGGCGGCACCGGCTGCTGTACCGCCCCCCTCCCCGGCACCACGAATGGCACCAAAGTCGTAGGTGGCGCAGACCCTTTCCCCAGCGTCGCAGCCAAAGGTGGCACTGAGAACAAGTCCTGTGCCGCCCATGGCGCTGCTCTCATTCCTGGCCCCGCGAATGGTGCCAGAGTCAGAAGCAGTACTCTAGGGCGGCTCGGGGCCCCAGTGCCGCAAGCGACACTGGAGCCAAGGGCAGCGCCGACAGATGGTGTCGAGGATGGTGCCAGCCTCCCAGAGCTCGACACTGGGGGAGCCTTTACTCCCGAGGAAGGAATTGCCAAAATGGTGGCTCCTGCCTGGCTTCCAAGAGAGCCAGACTGGGCCTCCTGCACCATGGGAGGAGCCCCTGCCATGGCAAGGCTAAGACTGGCAGAGGCCCCCTCCTCCACAGGCCGTATAAGACCAGGAGGGGACCCAGAGGAAGGGCAGAGAGTCATTACCTTGGCCCACCGACTGCGAACCTGCCCTCCGAAATTCAGCGGCACATGTCTGACTTTGAACGTGCACATCTCCAAAACTTGGCGATCCACTGAAAAGCAGGCATCGCAATGATCCATATTGTGACCTGGGCCTAGGCAGGAGAGGCACCAGTCACGCTGGCCCGTTCCAGAGTAAAGATGGCTGCAGGGACACTGATGCATAGGACTCTGCCCCGTTTTCGACTTTTTCTTCTTGTCCCCGAGACGAGACATGATCGGACAGAAATAAACAAAAACAACTACTCAGCATCACTAGAAATAAAAGACAGATCTTACCGGAGATCACTGAAGTGCCGCCGAGTAGGGGCAAGCAGAAATGTGAGCAAAATACAAAAACGACCAATGGACTGGGCCACAGACTAGGCCGAAAAACGAAATTCTTGAAGTCTTCCCATGAGGTCGTTTCTTGACAGTGGGAGAAGAAGAACTGAGGCCAAGGTGGACTCGACAGCAGATAACGGTCAACCCGCGACCGCCACATAACACGTCAGCCTCGAGGGTGGTGCCGCCCCTGCGTCGACTCCGCCACCTAAAAAAAAAAAAAAATCCCGAGGGGTTCTAGCCTCTGGCCAGATACCCATACTACTGATGAATGGTGAAGATTGACACAGAGAAGATGTGATGATTCTTGCAGGTCCTAGCTGCCACTCTGCCCATGAGGAGGGATGAGTACAGGGTCAGGTGGCCACCTCTCAGAGTATTGTCAACTAAGCAGCCATGGGCATAGTCGATCTGTCCTTGCAGTGGGAGCCAACCAAGTGACTGGTACAATACACAATGATGGGTAGAATGGTGGTATGGAGGACACAGCGACAGATACTATTGTAGACCAAGTTCATTCTGGAGCACAGAGCTGAGGATACAAGGGAATAGACAAGAAAGCAGTATTCAAGGAAGGGTAGAAGGTGTCTTTGTGCAATTGCTAAGTGCGCCTCATGAGAGAAACTAATTTAGGTGGTAGGCAGCACCTAGCTTCTGATAAACTCTGAACACAGAATTATTGACGTCATTGGCGAACTTTAAGGGAGGGGTTCAGGGTGCCACCTAAGTATTTGAAACTAGGGACATTTTCGGGGGAAGGGGCAGCAGGTGTGGGTACAAGGAGGGAGGAGTGCCTTGGAGACCTTTGTGAGGAATGGTTTGGATCCGAATAACATGGCTTTTGTTTTCTTTTCATTTACCAAGAGTCTGTTGGAAAGAAATCAATTGTGGGTAGCACCATAATTAAGTGTAAGAGCCGAGGAGATGTTTGCAAGAGACTTGTCGCTATGGTAAAGGACAAGATCATCTGCACAAGGGAGAACCTCACTTGTGAGACTCTAAGCCGGGAGTGCATTAATAGAAATGGAGATAAATTATACAGGGCCAAGGGTGGAGCCTTGAGGAACCCCTGTGGGTACCGGTAGGGCAGGGGAGAAGATTGCACCAATTGCAACAGACTGGGACCTGCCTTCGAGGTAGCTTCTAAACCATGCTATTGTCTCGGCAGAGCAGCCAAGGTGTAGGAGAGTGGAGTGGAAAAGAGAGTGGTCAAAGGCCTTAATCAGATCCATAAATTCAGCACCAGTGACCTTACTCGCGTCGATGTTTCTGAGGACACGGTTAGAGAAATGGGCTAAGGCCAATGTGGTGCTGTGGTGCTTATGGAAGTTATGCTGCTGGGGGCACAGCAGATTATACTTTCCAAACTGCTCCAAGAGTTGGAAGTGCATGAATTTTTCCAGTAGTTTGCTCAGGTGGGGAAGGAGAGAGATAGGCCTATAATTATCAGGGGAAAGGGAGATTGCCTGCTTTGAAAGTAGGCACAACATTAGCCTGTTTCCAAGAGTCCGGCATTGAGGACGAGGAGAGGGCAAGGTTAAATATGAAGATGAGGGGTTGAATGATTGCCGGAAAGATGAGCCTAAGGAACGAAGGAAAAAGCCCAACACTGCCAGGGCTACCCCTGGCAGGTAGGGATTTCCGGAGCTTGATGGTAACACCTGGGCCAAGAGCTCTAAAATAGATAAGGAGGAGGTGTCAGAGATGGTAGTGACGGGGGTAGTTAGCCTGACTACTAGGGCTAGAGGATGGCTGGGAGGGTAGTTTGGTAAGATAGGCAGAGAGGTCAGAACATTTTTTGTTAAAAAAATCCACACACTCTCAAAGGGATCAGTCAGGGGGGCCTGCAGGGGAGGTGAGCTGAGTAACTTGGCTATGGGTCTTGTGGTAGAACAAGAATTGAGGCCCAGAAGTGACGGGGATCGCTAAGGTTGTTCCTTTTAAGATTTGGGTAGAAATTGCGTTTTAGAGATTTGGCAGTTTGCTTACATGTGTTGCGTAAGCACTTATAAGCATTCCAGAGTTGGGAGGGAAGGGAATGCTTTATAATCTTTCCATTTACTGTCCCTCTCTTTCATTAAGGACAGTAACTCTCTGGATATCCATCGGGTGCAGCCCCCTCTCACCCTCCGAATAGTGAGAGGGAAGTGGAGGTCTTAAATCCGAATGAGGACATTTGAGAGGAAACTAACTGCATCTGACACATTGTTGATGAGGTAGAGGGCAGACCACTTCACCACTCTTATATCCTCAAAGAGATTTGTGGGATCCAGGCAGTTAAAATTTCTGAAAGACAGGTACATTGAAGGGGGGGGCGCTGTTTGATTTTGGTGATCAATATGACATAAGTAGGGGAGTGGTCACTTATACAGTTCGACAATGTACTCACCTGTAGAACCATGACCACCCAATTTATGGCAATCCAGTCGAGCAGCGAGTGGTTGAGAATGACCTTGGTTTTAAAGGATTTTTCCTGAGGTACAAGTGGAGGAAAAGTTTTTGGTCTCGCTAGTTTTGGGAAGCCTGTGAAATGCGCTTATCCCTGACTCACCACTTCCAGGACCTACTTGTCTGTGGTGATAGTTTTTCATTCCTGGAAGTAATGAGTCAGACAGCCTTCCATTGGCAGGGGGCTACTGTGGCCTGTTGAGTCAGGGATTGTTTTCCCTGTGGTTTAGGAGATGGTGCCTGCTTCTGCCTTGCACCTCTCCTGACTCTGCCTCTTGGGGCACCCTTTTGAGGGGATGGTCATAGTAGGAATAGGACCTTTGATAGTAGGTCCTGCCCCTACCTCCCTCCCATATGGCCTGAAGGAAGCAGAAGTGCCTTCCTTCTGGTTCACGTTTTTATAGGTTGTTTTTCCCTCCTCAACCATCCTGATGTACACCTCTGTTTTATCCCCAAAGATGGATGGTCCCTTGAATAGGAAATCAATAGCAATGATTTATGTGTCCTCTGAAAGGATGGTTGCTAAAAGCCAAGCAAACCTCCTCAGAGCTACTGCATGTGCTAATACCCTTCAAGCTCCATTATTTGAATCGACAGCCATATGAAACTGGTACTTAGGATCCTCAGTGGCAGAGCCAGGTTTGGGAACAGTTAGGAGCCAGGGGGGCCATTCAGTCAATCACAGGCTCCACAATGGGCACTAAACAGTGAATAAAGATGGTGGCAGGGTGCCACTACTCACACTGGGACAGCCAGGAGGGGCGATCACCCCCCCAGCACCCCCCCTCGAGCTCCGCCACTGAGCATCCCTAGCAGCTCCTGCTAAGTCACTGCCAATTTCACCATCCACATTTTCCTTCAGAGCCTGAACAGTGCTCCACAGGACTTTCTGGTACTGTGCAGTGTATGCTGCATAAGCAGCCTGCCTTAACTGCAGGGTAGCTGAAGTGGACACCTTCCCTGCCATATAATGCAGTTTTCTGGAATCTTTCTCTGGTGGCATGGATGCTAGTGACACCATTGATTTTTCACATTTAGCTGCTTGCACAACTCCCCTCATGGTCAGGGTTAGAGTAGAAAAATTCCACCCCTACCTATCTACCCGATATTACTTTTCTACATTTTAGTCAATGCCAGGAGCTAAATCTGAGCATTCTAGAATTCTGCTAGTGGCTTTCCTGAGGGAGACACACCTGGAAACAAGCCTTGGCTTCGTGTGTTTTTCCTGGCCAAACACTGTTAAAAAAAAAAAAAAAATTGTGTAAGGGTACTGTGCGCCTTTTTATAGAGGTCAGTCCCAGCATATTCATGAATTTTGCCTCTTCGATGTCCTCCTCTATTTCAGTAGAAGGTATATCCATGTTCTTAATCATATGCCTCACAAAACAGGGATTTGAGGAAAAATCCTCATTGATTCTTAGTGGTGAACTAAAGTCAAGTTCAGGGGTTGTCCCCAGTTCTGTCAGCTCCCCTTCATCCTCATTCTCCTTTTATTTATTTATTTTATTTGGAAAATGTTTCACCAGGAAAGACAACATGAGCTGTAAACAGCTCGTTTCCAGAAGCATCCTGGGGGGAAGGGGGTTACAAGCAAACATATAGCAATAACAGAGCACTACAAGTACAGTTACTAAAAATAAACAGTGTAGAACAATTACAGAGCAGAAATAACCCAGACCAACTGGACAGGGAAAACAAAACTGTATTCAGATATAACATACATTGCAACAACCCAAGAGCAGGTGATCGGTAGGGTAAAGGTTAGAGGATGGATAACACATTTGAAATGCTAGAAGTAGTAGGCTGAGCACACAATTCGAAGTGCTACTGTATACCCAAGGGAGGGCAGTTATAAGATAAGTAAAACAAACAGTAAAAAAAAATGCCTGAGGTCTGTGGGAAGGGGCAGGAATACTGGCAAGGTTCCCCATGGTTGGAAACTGCCACATTTTAGTAATGTCTTCAACTGAGAGCATAGCTCTCTGTTCTACTGCTGACTTCTGGTCCCTTTCAGTGGCCAGGCACAGACAGATGCTTCTCATTTTGTTTTTTCTTAGCTGGTATTGATGACACCAGAGATGTAAATTACGTACCCACAATAATTCTTGATCCTTCTGTGTATCTTCACCATTGGATATAAGCCGAGGATTAGGACCCCGGGGAGCATTTTTTATTCTTTTTTTTGCAAGAGGAGGAACCGACGCAGAGATGGTGCCACCTTGGAGGCTAACATATTATGTGGCGCTCGCGGGTTGGCCAGTAAAGTACAGTTACGTAAGAACTTACCGTAACAGTAGATCTTCGAGAACAGCTCTTGCAGCAGGTTACACCATTAGGACTGAATCCGGCAGGCGTCAGGACCCCATGGAAAAATTCTAGCTTGCTATCTTCAGCGGGGACCACCCCCGACGTCGGTCCCGCCTCCGACATCAGACGTAGTACATAAGGGGGTGGTCCCGCCCGATTCCCCAGTTCTCCCGCCGGAGACTTCCGGCCGCAGGCTGACATCGAAATGGGAGACCGAGGATCCACCGTCAGAAGTCAAAGGGGAAAACCCTGATAGTAAAGGTGTAAGCCATGCCTCCTCCAAGGGGGAAGGTGGGCGGGAAGGTACCTGCTGCAAGAGCTGTTCTCGAAGATCTACTGTTACGGTAAGTTCTTACGTAACTGTACTATCTTACTTCGAGACACAGCTCTTGCAGCAGGTTACACCATTAGGACTGATTCCCAAGCAGTAACGCTGCCAACATTCTGGGAGGAGGAAACTAGGAAATACATTCCAGGTCCTGAATCTAGGACAGGAGACCCTGTAGCACCGCCAGGCCGAAGCCGGCTCTTCGCCGAGAGGCTATGTCCAGGCTATAATGCCTGATAAATGTATGCACAGAGCTCCAAGTGGCTGCAGCACATATGGCAGAGGTGGAGACGTTTCGGAGTGCTGCAAAGGAGGTGGCCACACCCCTAGTAGAATGACCCCGGACTGTACCCGGGAGGGGCTTTTGTTTGATATCATAACAGTATGAAATACACTGGACAAGCCAGCGAGACAGGGACTGTTTGGATACTGGTTGGCCCATCATCCTTTCAGAAAAGGAAATGAAAAGTTGCTCTGAACTACGAAGTTGTTTAGTTCTGTTGAGGTAATACCTCAAGCTGCGGTGAACATCCAGGGTGTGGAGCAGTGCTTCTCCTCTATTAGAGTAATTCGGGAAGTAGACCGGCAGGTCAATATCCTGATTGAGAGTGAGTGTAGAAACCACCTTAGGCAAAAATTTAGGATTCGTCCTCAGGGATACTCTGTCCCGGTGGAAAACTAAATAAGGCTCTTTGCACATG
Organism: Neoceratodus forsteri; assembly: GCA_016271365.2. Lineage (NCBI taxonomy): Eukaryota > Metazoa > Chordata > Ceratodontiformes > Ceratodontidae > Neoceratodus > Neoceratodus forsteri. The sequence continues at coordinate 10,941,367 of CM057450.1, read as the reverse complement.
AGACGTGAAGCTCAGAAACTCTTCTCGCTGAAGTAACAGCACCAAAACAGCTGCTTCCACGACAGAAAACGAGCTCGTAATCCGCTGCAGGTTCAAGGGGGGAAGCGTGAGTTGTTCCAGGACAAAGAGCAAATCCCATGGAGGCACTGGGTCCTTAATGGGTGGCCTAAGATGTAACACCCTCTCAAAAATTCCCGAGAGAGGCGCCTAATTGTGCCACTGTATGGCTGTCCCACCGGAAGGTGGTAGGCAGAGATGGCACAGAGGTGCACCTTGATAGAGGAGTAGGCTAGGGCCCGAACGGAAAGGGAGAGCAGGTAGTCCAACACCACTCTCACCGGGCAACCTAAAGGGGAAAAACACGTTCGCTTATTCATAAACAAAAACGCGCGCCATTTCATGGTGTACGTCGATGCGTAGTCGGGTTTCTGGCTGCAGAAAGAACTTCCGCAACCTCTTGCGAGACCCCGTGATGCAAGATGGCTATGTCTCTAGGAGCCATGCATGCAGGTTCAGTGAGCGTAAGTCCGGGTGGACCAGTGAACCTTCCTCCTGAGACAAGAGATGGGAGCTGAAAGACAACGGGAGCGGAGGTTCCCGGGATAGATGAATCAGTAAAGGGAACCTTATCTGTCTGGGCCAAAAGGGGGCCACAAGGATCATGGTTGTTTGCTTCCTGCGCAGTTTGAGAAGAACTCTCTGGATCAACGGGAAGGGAGGGAAAGCGTAGAGGAATCTGTCCGCCCAGGAGAGGGACAACGTGTCTCACCAGAAAACACCAGGCCTTGGATCTAGTGAGCAAAAATTGGGCAGTTTTGCATTGGATGGGGATGTAAACAAGTCCAACTCTGGAGTTCCCCATCGAAGAAACAGATCCTCTGCTACCTCTTGAAGCAGTTCCCACTCGTGGACTCTGGCCTGGGAGTGACTCAGGCCATCTGCAATCGTGTTGTCCACCCCGGGAACATGTACAGTGATCAGATTCGCGTCGTGTCGAATTACCCAATCCCACACCCTTATGGCCTCCCTGCAAAGTGGGTAAGAGTGTGTTTCTCCTTGTTTTTTGAGGTAATACAGCACCGTGTTGTCTGGTCTGCAGGAGGGTACTCTGGATTTCTGACTGGAAAGGCCTGCAGGGCATAAAGGACCGCCTCATCTCTAGGACGTTGATATGGTGGCTCCAGAGGGGTCCACGCACTCCTTGGGACTTCACCCCATCCAGGTGTGCTCCCTATCCCAGACCTGAGGCGCCTGTGGTGAGGATTACCTCCGGGACGGCGCTAAAAATGGACGCCGTGAGAGTGTCCCTGGGTTTAGCCACCACTGCCAGTCTTGCATCACGGCGTCGGATTCTGACCGGATGCTGCATGTGGTCTTGCCTTTGATCCCACTGCACTTTGAGCATCCACTGAGTTACCCACATGTGGAGCCTTGCGAAAGGGACGGTAGGAATGGCCGCACCATGTGTCCCAGCAAGTGAAGGACCCACCTGGCTGGGACGGTCTTGTTCGGACGAAGCTCCCTGATGAGGGATCTGATGCGCCTGCTCTGTCGCCTGGAAGAAATGCTCTTCCCTGAACGGTGTCCAGTACTGCGCTTATAAATTGCAGCTCCTGCGACGGTACCAGGAGAGACTTCGTGGTTGATTAGGATGCCCAGAGATCGAACAGGTCCTGGGTGCCTGATCGCTGTAATAATGCCTCTGGAGGCGGCCATGAGAAGCCAATCGTCCAGGTACGGGAACACATAATGGCCCTGTCTCCTTAGAGACGCTGCCACGACTGCCATGCATTTGGTAAAGACCCTGGTGCGGATGACAGTCCCAATGGAAGGGCTCGAACTGAAGGTGGTGGTCGAGAAATCCGCGCAGGAACCTCTTGTGCGCCTGAGCTATAGGGATGTGCAGGTATGCGCCCTGCATGTCTAGAGACGCGAAGAAGGCGCTCTAGCTTCAGCATGGGAATGAAACCCGAAGAGTCACCATGCGATTCTTGTAGGCGATCGACACGCTGAGGTCGCTTGAGGTCCAGAATCAGATGGAGGTCCCCTGTTTTTTGAACCAGGAAGAAGTGGAATAGTATCTTGTCCTCTCTGGTTCTCCAGGACATACTCTATCGCCCTTTGCAAGAGCGTGAGTATTTCTTACCAGATCAGTGACTTGTGCTGACCCGGGTACCGGGAGAGCAAAGGAGGCCTCGAGGGTGGCTTTTCTGCGAATTCTATAAAGTGGCCTTTTCCAACCAACTGAAGAACCCACCTGTTGGTGGTTATAGCATGCCATCCTGGCAGGAAGTTCGCAATGCGACCCCCGACCATGATTTCCCATTGATCCTGAGGGGTGGGGGCCGGAAAGGAGTCAGGCTGTGGCGGCTGAGGGTCCCGCTGGCTGGACTGGCTTGGAAGTACGCTGGCTACGGCCTGCAGGTTGTTTCTGGCTCATGAAGCCGGAGCCCCTCCGTTGTGGAGCGGTCGGGACTGTTGCCTCTGGTCTGCCTCCATCAAATCGGCTGGTTCCTGCGAAGAACTAAGCTTGGTGCCTGTAATGGCCTGAACTGCACCTCACCGCCTTCCGGCCTCTTGGAGTTTGGTAATAATCTCACTCTGAGGGCTTACCAAACAAGACTTCTCCCGAATGTAGCGCCCATGATATTCTTCTGGACGTCCGGGGTATAGCCAGAGACGCGCACCCAAGAGTGTCTCCGGATGCATACGCCTGAAGCTGTTGCTCGGGCCGAGGAGTCCGCGGAGTCATACGCGGCTCGCAGCACTTGGGTTCCCACGTCTGAACCCATACAAAGGAGCTGAAGCATCTCCTCCTTCTGCTCACCTTCCGGCAGTTTTTCAGCCGCTTCCAGACCCTGTTCCCACAAGGTGTTTTGGAACCGCACCATGTGGGTCACGTAATCAGGGATCTGATGGCGCAGGTAGCGGAAGCATACGTGCGTCTACCCATGGCGTCCAGCTGTTTGGACTCTGGGTCCGGTGGCAGGGTGCTCAGATGGTGCGGTCTCTGGGACCGGTCATGTGAGGCTGTGATGACCAGAGTTGGACTGAGGATGCTGAGCCAAGTACTGGTCTTCCCTGGGAGCCTTGTACAAGCGATCAGCTTTCTTCGGCATCGCCGGGAGCGAATGTGGACGCTTCCACGCTGCCTTGGTGACGTCCACGAAAGTGTCTACCAAGGGTGGCACCACCACAGGCTTGGGGTCCTTCTGCCGAAGATACTTTGCAAGGCGTAGCCTTTTGGGGTCTAGCTCTTCCGCATCACATCCCATGTTCTCTTGATGTGTTCATAATATCCGAGAACTAAGGGTCATCCGAGGAGACTTTGGCATCTCGCATGGGATCCGGAGAAGGATGGAGAGGGGAGATGGGGATCTGGATGTTGAGAACTCTGATCCCGTGTCCTCCGGTCGAAGGCGATCGCCGGCATCTTCTGGGCTCTTAGGCTGGGTGACCTGAAGAGGAGGACGGAGGTCTCCGCTTGTCTGGTCTCCCTGAGGTGTTCCCTGTGCTCCCGGAGGAGGTAGTCGTCTGCCGACCCCGGCGGGGAGGGGGGCGCAGAACCGAGGAGTAATCGGTGTAGGAGGAGGAAGAGGAGGTGGAGGGGAACCATGTCCTTCTTTATGGTGTCCCACCAGTAAGTAAAGAGCTCTTCACTTACCATGGAAAGCGTCTCGACGACGTCCGGGCGCCGTGGACGGTCGCTGGGTCCCGCCGGCTCCACAGGGGCCCAGGTACGGCAAGGGTTCCTGGGCGCCCCGACAGGGACCGGGGTCGCCCGCCTGGTCCTCGGGCTGAGTCAATTCCTCCTCGTGATGGTCTCCTGACCGACGCCGTGGGGCTCTTCCTCGATAGGGAGCGGGCGCCAGTCCTCTACCGCGTCCGATGCGGGCGCGCTGGCCTGGCCGGGCGACGGTTGCCTGGCCGACGGGCGGCCCGGGATCTGTGGCGAGAGGACCACGACGGTGCTCCGGCGTCGGGTCCTGCGGTCTCTTGAGAGAGGTAAGCTCCAAGGTCTTGCGAGGAGGCAAGGAAGCCGACCTGACGTCGGGTTCGGAAGGGCGGGAACCCGACTTATGGTGATGGTGGCGATCCCTAGACTTGACCAGGGCCCTGGAGGATGAGGAAGGTCTGGCAGTCTTGGCCTGAGAAGAGGAAGAAGACTTCTTGACCGCAGCAGGGGGAGGCTGAGAGCAGGCCCGGGAAGGGGAGTGGTCAGACCTGGAACCAGAGCTGCGTGAGTCTGAGGCCCTAGACGGGGACCTGGAAGGGGCCTTCTCCCTACGTTTATCAGCATGCTTGTGGGGCTTTTTCGAAGAGTCCCTTGAAGACATAGTTCAAGCTTTTCTTCCAGCAAAAGCCTGAAGGGCCTTCTGGCGACGGATCCGGGTTCTGCTATTAAACCCCTGGCAAAAGGAGCAGGCCCAGGTGTCGTGGTCTGGGCCTAGGCACTGGACGCAGGCTGCGTGAGGGTCCTTGAAGGGGATCTGTTTCCCACAAGCACACTTCGAGGAGTGACCGGAGGTCAGAGAGGACATCAGAGAAAGCTTGACTGAAGAAATTCGAATTTCCCGTAGGAAAGAACTAAACCACGCTGGTCGCGCGCTAGAGACTGAACCAAGGGTCGTAGACATCCAAGTCGACGCGGGAAAGAACTGGGGAATCGAGGGACCGCCTCTTATGTACTACTGCCTGATGTCGGAGGCGGGACCAACGCCGGGATGGTCCCCGCTGAAGATAGCTATTAGAATTTTTCCATGGGGTCTGACGCCTGCCGGCTTCAGTCCTAATGGTGTAACCTGCTGCAAGAGCTGTGTCTCGAAGTAAGATCTGCCGTCGACACCTCCTCAGCCCCAGTTCTGCACACCAGCGAGAGACCGGAGGATAGGGAGTGTTGGAGGGGTTGGGCAAGGAAGCCCAAGGGATAGAAAAAAGAAAGGATATAAAACTAAAAGGAGGAATATGCCGCAGAGAAGACAGGAGAGAAGAAGAAAACCTAAGGATTGGGGGTGAGGGGGCCCCAATCTCTGGATGAAAAGGAATGGGAGGGGGAGAGGAGGTAGAAGGAAGGAAAGAAGGAAGGAAGGAAGGAGGCGGAGGAGACACCACCCCCGCGCTGCAGGCCTAGACTGTTTGAGAAGGCAAGCCACAGATGTAAGGCAAGCTAGCTGGTGCCAAGACTTGAGGAATGGAACCACTGAGAGGTAGAGGCAGGCCAAGGATTCAGGGCGGGCAGTGTCTTCCTCTCCTACCAAACTATTAAGGCAGAAGGACTGCTAAAAGATGCCCTGGAGAACACCCCAGGGTAGGGACTGAATGTTTGGAGAGTAGGATACCTCCACAGGAGGAACCAGAGGAGGAAAAAAAATTTTCCAGTGGGGAAAATAACTGAGGGGATCAAGGGAAGAGCCCCCCCTCTCCGGGCCCCCTCAAAAGGATGAGAGGGAGCCAGAGCACCAAGAATTACATAGGCTGAGGGAGAGAGCTTCTACGATCCCCAGTAGCACAACCCTCTCTGTTTGCCTACCCAGGGGAATTCCCCGAGTCCAGAAAGGAGGGGTGCTAAAACCAGATTCCAAGTGGAAGACAAACAGGGAGAAGGAAATTGCCCAGAGACTGAGGCCCCAGTGGGGAAGGTGGGTGGGATTTAGTGATAATGGTGAAGATACACAGAAAGATCAAGAATTATGGTAGGTACGTAATTTTCATATCTTATTTGTGTCAATCTTCATCATTCATCACTACTGGATGAGTACCGAGTCACCCGAAGGGGGCCCAGAACCTCCCTAAGGGACAGTGTTCCTCAGCCTCCACTGGGGGAAGATACCGGAGGAGAGAACCCCTGCAGGCCTGTCTAGGCCTGGGACTGGTCCAGGTGAGGTGAGGATCTCCTCACAGGAGAAGGAAGGCTCCCCTGAAGCTCTCACCTAACCCTATGGGAGAAAAGGTGGGTTCTCCGGAAGGTAAAGGAAGTCACCCTACGCCGGGCCAAGGGTGACAACTGGGAGAGACGAAGCCATGCCAACTGCCTGATGCAGACTGCTGTCCCCACTACCCAGGAGGCCACCTGGCTGGCACTGTATGGTGCCCTTGCTTGGTGCCTTGCAAGCTCCAGGCCTCGAGTGTAAAAGGTAATGGCTTATGTGATTTCCTCTGAATCAGGCAAGGAGACTAAAACCTGTCCTAGCTGTGACCACAAGTACTTGTTGTAGGTAGCATGATGGACCTAATGTGCTGCCACACAGAGCAAGATCCGTGCCAAGAAGAAAACTCTTCTGCTTCAAAAATCAAACTCACATGAGTTCGAATCTGGGGGTCAGTCACGACTCAGGTTTCTACGCCCACAGGGGGTGTCCAGGAGCGTCACACTCGAAGGAGGGTGAGGAAGAGTTCCTGGAAACCCGGGGCGCAGTACCGCTGGCAAAGGTCCCTTGGGGCTGAAGGCTGAAGCTGGGGCAAAGGGACATTGCCAGACCTGGTGCAAAGCTTCCTGGAAAGGAGCAGGCGAGACAGGGACCAACAGGTTGGCTGTACTGTACTCACTCAATAAGGCACGTGCCGAACCGTCCGGATTGCGTTCTCCTAAAGTGGAAATGTGTAGCTCGTCGAGCAACCCCAACAAGAAACACTGATAACTAGAGAGAGATCAGCTGCTGGGGAAAGATGGACGGAGGACTCCTCTCCCTCAGGGGAGGAAGACGAGGGAGCCGACGAGCTTGGAGAGACAGGGTCAGGTTCCACTGGGGAGTGGTGGAACACCTGTTCATCCACAGCTGGGAATTAGGCAGGGTAAAGTGCAGCCATGGCCCTGAACTGTTCCCAGGTAAGGGGCCCCATAAGACCAAAGATACCTGGCAGGGAAGGAGGGGTTGGCAGAGGCATGGGGGCCAGACACCTCCGAGTAGGAACACTACCTCTGCCCAGGCAGGGGGACCATACGGGAGACCTCAAGGGAGGAGGAGTCACGGTGTTCCCAGCAGACAAAGGCCGCTCAAACAAGCTGGAACAGTCACAGCTGAACCCAAGAGAAGAATTCCCCCGTGAGGTGACTGGGGCGGTATGAGCCCAAAAGGGCAGCTCCTGACCTCCAAAGAAGATGTCCTTCCCGGGTGAACCTTGGGGGAGAAGACTGACCCAACACTACAGCTCCTCTCCGAACCCCTCCGGGCTCCCAGGGGAGGTCGCTGCGCTGAACTGAGACCACTCAACCCTTTGGACTCTGAGAGAGCCCTCTTCCTCAATACCAGCTGAGGCAGCTGGCACCCTGCAGCGACTCCAAGGAGACAGTTGGGGGTGGAGCACCCTCCCCTGCCTGGGACACCCCAGCCTGCCCAGAAGTCGGGCTGGCCAGGACAATCACAGGAAGGGGTATGTCCTCCGAGGAGGCAGATGGGTCACTGGCTCCAGGATGCCCTGAGGTGCCCCCCTGTAGCATCCGAGGATTGGTCGGTACCACCGACCCTGGCACCAGCGGAATCCACCCACCCCCCGAGGAGGGGGCTGAGTGGGAGCCGGAGCACTGGAAATGGAGGAATCAGAAGCTTCCGAAGAATCCAGAAGCCAATCTGGTCAGCGTCTGCATCATCCTCGCCAGAGGAGGAGGCCTGAACCCAGATGACTCCTTGATCCCTCCCAGTCCAGGACCACGAGTGGCACCGCACCCATCCCTGGTGCCGCAAACCGCACCGGAGTCAGAGACGGCACCATGAGCGGCACCACAGACTGGCATCACGCTGCCTATGGTGCCACCTCTGGCACCGCGAATGGCAACAGAGTCACAAGGTGCGCCGGAGGCCGGCCCCATGCTGCAAGCAGCACCGGAGTCACAGGCGGCACTGACATGTGCCACCGAAGATTATGCCGGCCCTCCTGTGGGCCCCAGAGCATGATGCCAGGGGAGCCTCTGCCTCCGAAGAGGCGATTGCCAAAATGGTGCATCCTGCCTGGCCCTCAAGAGGGCCAGACTGAGCCTCCTGCACCATGGAAGGAGCCCCCGCTGAGGCAAAGCTAGAACGGGTGGGGGTCGCCTCCTCTGCGGGCCATATAGGACTGGAAGGGGACCTGGAAGAAGGACCAAGAACCCTTTTGTGGAGAGGTATTTGAGGATGTGTGCTTGCCAAAATCTGTGGAACTTCCCTCCATTTTTCTTTTAGGAGAGCACTTAGGTGACTTGACTGCAGACTGAGACTCTCTGAGCTGTGCCCTCTTCTTTTGTGTTTTAGGGCAAAATCATTTACCCACTTCACTGTTTAAATACTAATGCTCATGCCCCAAAAAAGGCAAAACGAAGATAGTGGTGGTCTGCATTCTCCAATATGTTTTGAAAGGATTCACAATTTTTAAATCCTGTAGGTCCTGTCCTTTTCTTAGGCTTTTCAGTCATACCAATCAACTGATCAGGCCAAAAGGTTATTGCCGGTTCCTTAATTTTAACAATAAACTATCGAGTGAAGGTCATGTCACTAGGGGAGTACTGCAGGGATCAGTCCTGGGCCCTGTGCTGTTTAATTTCTTTATTTCGGATATGGGTAATAATTTACACAACAATTTGATCAAATTTGCCGACGATGCCAAGTTGGGAGGGCAGATAAACAACCTGTCAGACCTCTTTTCCCTTGTGGAGGATCTGGGGAAAATTGAATTTTGGGCAATACAAAATGGTATGACATTTAATGTCAATAAATGTGTGACCATGCATTTTGGTAATAAAAATCCTCAATATACCTATATACTTAAAATATTTTAAGAACTTCCAGTCTCGAGAGAGATTTGGAAGTCCTTGTGGACTGTAGACAATGTTTCACCTCAATGCACAGCTGCATCAAAAAGAAGCAATGAGTTTAATTCCAAGGATAAGGCTGTCCTTTTCAACTCGTACTGAACAGTGTATCATTCCATTTTTTAAGACGTATGTCTGCCCCTAAGTGGACTATGCATCCCAATTTTGGAACCCACATTTATTAAGAGACAGGCATGGGGTTGAAAGAGTACAGAGGACCATGACCAAAATTGTTCCAAGATTCAGATCTATGACCTACCAAGAGAGGTTAAATGATACTGGGTTGCATCTGTCTTATGTAAGGCGACAAAGGGGTGATCTTCTGTTACTATACAAAATTTAGCAATTTGATGAACTTATAAAAAGTTTTGGACTAACATTCAACACATCCACAAATAATACAAGATCCCACAATAGAAATCTTTATACAGTACGGGTGGCCAAAATATGGAACAAGTTACCAGCCTCAATTGTTAATATTAAGGAGTTCAGCCTCTTCAAAACAGTGTTGGACAATACGCTTTACAACCATATGCTGGTTTAATACTTGACCCACTAGTGTAGGGGATATTCCGAATGGGCCTTGTGCCTTTTTATGTCCTTTACTACCTAGTAAATGTCGCAAACCATTTAATAAAATGCAGAAAATGAGCAAAGAACAAAGTGGGTGACTGGATACCTTTCACTAGACCAACAAGAGTGTGACAGTGTTGAATAAGGCCCTGTCCCATTTGTTATGCAGACAGGGTTAAATGCAAGGATGTGTCAATCCTCTCCTTTTCTGTCTTGTCTGTCTGGTTGAGCAACCAAATGTTCTTGTGAGACCTGGGAACTGATCACTCTTACGGTCTTGTGATACTCCACCTCTCACTATCTCTCTGCCTTCACTTGCTGTTTCTGTCTTTTCTTTCCCTTATATGTTTGCAGTTATAAAAATATATGTGAATCTTTATGTGAAACTTGGATCTCTTGGTTTGAAAATATAAATGGTTATACTGTTGAAATGATTTCAAAAGGCTATTTGGAATTGAGGAGGTTAACCTGGGATGCAGTTTGTGCTCCTCTCAAGCTTGTTTGCAAACTCTTTTGCAGAGCTGTGAGCAGGAGGCCTGCTTGGGACACTGTTCTATTTGCAAGCCTGCTCTGCAAAGAAATTGACAAGAACTCTGATACATTTTGTGAAAAACAGGATGTCTTCTTTCCTTCCTGGACTTCCAGATCTTGGAGCTGTGCTCAAACAAGTCTGAATCAAAATCAGTGAAAGGAAGAGTCCCCACCATCTGATATTTTCCTTGATTGTGCTCTTCTCATCACAGCTGCTGAAACATCAGGATTTACTCCCTCTGTCATTAACTCAGTAAATCCTGGAAAGTCATTTCCAATAATCACAGGTACAGGTAACTTAGGTGCTACTCCCACTTTCATTTGGTGTGATGCCCATTTAATATTCAGAGTCACTTGGGCGGTGGGATAGTATCAAGTGTCCCCATAGATTCAGATGACACCAGTACCTGGTCCTTTTGCACAGTATCTTCCCAGCACTTCAGTATGCACCAGGGTCTGTCTACTTTCTGAATCTACAAGTCCTTTCACAGTCCTATCTTCCACCTTGACATCTGTTAAGTACTTGCCCCAATTTGCTAAGGGCAAATCTGTTCCAGTGTTACTCTCCTTATTACAGCAGTTTCTTACAATATGGCCTGGCTTATGATAGTTTTGGCAAACAAAGTCTTTGGATGCATATTTGTTACCCCCAATAGAGTTCTTCTCAAACGTGGAGTTAAATTGGGAAAAAGAGCGTCTTACCAGTGTTTTGCTGTTACCTCACTCTGTGGCGTCTGTCTGGCCATTTGGTAGTCATCAGCCCAAAAAATGGAAATTACGTACCTACCGTAATTCTTGATCTTCTTGGACAAAGACTCCACCACTCATTCACACTAATGGGAGTATGCCAGAGGCGATAGGACCCAGCAGGAGCCAAGCTTTTTCAGAAAGGCCGATGCCAAGATGGAGCCACCAGGAAGCAGCACCGCGAGCTAGGCTCGCGTGGTATAGACTATCTTGGTGTCAACCCTACAACCGCTTCAGTACCCTTTTTTTTTTTTTTCCGAGGAGGTGTAGCATAACCAATCTAGAGAGGACTAACCAAAAAATCGGACATACGATAGTCCGAATGACCTGTGTAAGAAGGGTCAAATAACCAAGTCTTCACAGCCCTATGACCGAAGGAGGGAAGACCATAAACAAAGAAATGAGCTCGGGGGATGGTGGGCAGGCATGTGAATGAGTGGTGGAGACTTCGTTCAAGAAGATCAAGAATTATGGTAAGTACATAATTTCCATATCTTCCAGGACATAAAGTCTTCACCACTCATTCACACTAATGGGAGAGTACAGAGCTAAGATAATCCCCCGAGATGGGTGGCAGGAGAGAGAGAGAAGCTCACTTTTAGGACAGAAGTCCATTAAGAATCGTCCTGCCAAAGGACTGATGCTGTCTGGCATGGACGTCCAAGGCGTAGTGCTTAACAAAAGTGCGCACGGAGCTCCAGGTGTAGTCAGACAAATGTCTGTAATGGGGACATTGTGAATTTCTGCCAGAGATGCTGCGACTGCTCTGGTAGAGTGAGCGTACACTCTGCCTTTCAGCTTGACCTGTGCCATGGAGTAGCAGTGGCGAAGGCATGCCACTAGCCACGTTGAAATGCACCTGATAGCAACAGGCTGAACCAGCCAGGTCGTACTGAAGGAGACAAACAGTTGTTGAGCCTTGTGAATTGCTTTCATTCTGTCAAGATAGAAAGGTAAAGCTCTTTTTACATCCAGAGAATGAAGGGTACTGTGACAAGCTGGTCTACGGTAGATGGAGACGCAACACGCTGCATTTAAAATTCTCAGATAACAATGTAGTTTATTGCTCCAGAAAAATCATAAACAGTCAGTTCAACTTTTCCAGCCTGGTCAGGAAATATAAATGCTTAACACAAAACAGTTTCTCACAGGCTGACTTGACCAAAGGAGTCTCTGAACCACCTATGTGGGCCAGCAGCGTCTAAATGCACAGTCTCAAACAAAATGCAAACAAACAGTTTTCCCTTTAGCCTTACTTGCAGGCCAATAATATAATTCAAACAACATAAAGTCTTGCTGTATTCTGACAGATTGCAGTGAGGTCCAACCTTCGAACTGCCCCGGAGATGAAAGAGTTAACTTTCCATGCCAGGCATGGAATGCTGAGCTCGAGCTTGGTTGAGACTCTGTCTGTTGCTGATGGAACTCAAACTGTCAGATTCTTTACTCCGCCTCACTGAACACTCGCTCTGGAGATTTCTCCTTCTGCTCAGTTCAATTTGTCGGTTAAAGTACCATTTTTCTCGGTTTTCGAACAAATTTAAACCGCAACCTATCGGTTCAGTCTCTGTCTGTAGTATTCGTGAGTACTAGATAGGTTTATTTTTGTTATTATTCTGTGTGGAACTTGTAAACGTGGGATCGGTTCGGTCTGAACCGATCAGGTTGTTTAAAAGTCTTTATTTCTACTTTTGGAGTGTGGTTACCGGTTCTAAAAAAAAATGGATTTATTACGTTTTTTTTCCACGACCGTAACACGGTCAGGAACCGATAAGTGTCTTGCCTGGCGGTTACTTGAAAAAAAGGGTAAGTTTTTGGTTAGGAGTTGGCCATGTCTGAGAAACCCAAAAGAAAAACCGGGCCCACTGGGTTTCAACACTGTAGTGTGTGTGTGGGGAAGTCTTTGCTAAGGCTGATCCCCACACCACCTGTGTTTAGTGTCTGGGGTTTGACCACCTCGATTCAGACTGCCAGATTTGTAAAAATTTTCCTGCAGCTACCCTGGAAAAAAGAGTTGGTAGGCTCAGGGAAAGGGAGGCCAAAAAGTCCGCTGACCCAGATGGCCAGCCGGTTGGGTTCCCAACAGACCAGAAGGAAATAACCCTCAGACCAAGTGGGAATTTCTTGGGCAAAAGGAGAACCGATCTGAGAATCGGTTCCGGTAAAAGAACAAGAAGGGATAAATCAGCCGGTGTGGATCCAAAAGTTTCTTCTCCAACCGCTGATGAAATAGCCAAAGCGATAAAAATTGTTCAGTCACTATCCCCGGTTCCGACTGAACCAGCACCATCAGGAAGGCGCTCGGTTCGGTCGGTTCCACCGGTTCCAGATTATGATTTAGAGGAATTTTATGAACCGGAGGAGGAGGAAGGAGAGTATGAGGAAAGTGAATGTGATTATGAAAGTCTGGATGTGCCCACTGACCCGGACATCTACCCAGACAGACCTTCAGGAGTGTCTCCTCCTAGGCTTTGAGTCCCCCTCTCATTTCATGTTTTACAAGGAAGTGGCTGAAACCCTTCAGCTTCCTATGGAAGAAGCTGTGGATGACCAGGAGGAGCCTGACTATGTTGAAATGATGGATATCCCAGAGTCCAGGAGGCTGTCTATTCCCCTTCAAAAGTCTTTTGGGAAACAGACATTTAAAATTTTAAAGACTCCTAATTCTATACCTCCTGTGGATAAGAGAATGGACAAGAGGCATACTTTTCAGGCTCAGATACACAGTTCCTTACCCAGCAATGCAGCCATGTTGGGGCAGTGCAGGCTGCTGCCTGTGATAAGGCAAATATACCCTTGGCTTCACACCCCCCCCCCCCCCAGATAAGGAGTCTAGGAGGATTGATGCCATGGCAAAGAAACAGTACATGGCAGCATCCTTGGGAATCTGGCAGGCCAATTATATGGCCTACACAGCAAGATATCAGAAATCTAGATGGGACACTGTAATGGCTTTAGCTAAACAGGTCCCGGGCCAGCTGCCAAGGAGCTGGAGCAGGTAGCTGCGGATGGTATTGAGGCATCCAAGGTGCAATTCCATGCTGCAGTGGACTCCAATGATGTTTCATCTAGAGTCATGGCTACATCTGTGGCCCTTCGTAGGATGGCTTGGCTCAGATGTACTAGCCTGTCTCAGGATACCCAGACTAAGGCCATGGATTTTCCTGTTAGGGTAATTCTCTGTTTGGGGAGCAAACAGAGAACTACATGAAGAAAATGGATGAATACAGAACCACCTGTAGGAGTGCTCAGGCCAAGGAAAGGCAAGCCACTCCTCAGAGGCAGCATCCCAGGGGCAGGGGCAGGCCTTTTCATAGGCCTTTCTACCAAGCCCAGGCCTCCTCTTCTGCTTATGCTCAGAGGGGGTTCTTTAGAGGGAGAGGCAGACGGGGTACAAGCAGGCCTGCTTCCACCCCTCAGCCTAAAGCCCCTGCCAAACAGGCACCCTGATAGGTTTGCCAGGGCCGATTCTCCATCACCTGTAGGGGGCAGGCTGGATTACTTTGTCCAGGACTGGATGTCTTTAACATCAGGCAAATGGGTCCTGGAAGTAGTAAGCCAGGGACTGGTTCTCAGCTTCAAAGAATTTCCAAAGATGAGAACCACATCCTTTCCACCTGCAAATCCTTCAGAGGCACTTGCCCTAAAGGCAGAGGTCTCTTCCCTCTTGGCTCTCAGAGCTATAGAAAGGCTTCCACCCCTACACAAAGGGAAAGGATCGTACTCCAGGTACTTCCTCACCCCCAAAAAGACAGGAGAATGGCGGCCCATCCTGGATCTCAGATATTTAAACAAGCACCTTTTAAAGCCAAAGTTCAAAATGGTGACTCTGGGAATAATTCTACCCTCTCTACGGCCAGGGGACTGGCTAGTCTCCCTGGACCTCAAGGATGCCTATTTACATATTCTTATCAGAAGCTCCCATCGAAAATACCTCAGGTTCGAGCTGCCCTCAGGCCATTACCAATTCAGAGCGATGCCCTTCGGCCTAACCTCTGCTCCAAGGGTGTTCACAAAATGCCTGGCAGTAGTAGTTGCCTTCCTAAGAAGGAAAAGGATTTCCATCTTCCCATACCTAGACGACTGGCTCACAGTAGGCCAGTCCCCAGACCAAGTCAAGTTACACCTACAGATAACTCAGCGACTGCTCACTTCTCTAGGTTTCTTTCTGAATCTTTCAAAGTCAGTTCTAGAGCCTGTACAGCTCCTCACCGTCATAGGCGCAGAGCTAGATAGAGTAAAGGCAAGAGTCTTCCTTCCCCTGGACAGGGCAAGGACCATTTTTACACTGGCCTCTTCATTCACCCTACAGGTGTCTCGACTAGCAAGGCATTTTCTGCAGCTCCTGGGGCACATGGCTGCTTCTATAGCAGTGGTGCAGGGAGCAAGATTTCAGATGAGGGACATTCAGTTCCATTTGAGAGCCTTTTGGTCTCAGAAAAATGATCCTCTGACCAAACTGATCCCAGTGACTCGAACCCTGATCCAGGCATTACAGTGGTGGCAGTATCAGGTCAATCTAAGACAAAGAGTTCCTTTTGTCACTCAGTCTCACTCTCTAATCCTTACTACAGATGCCTCCCTCTTGGGGTGGGGAACCCACTTGGGAGACCTGACCACCCAAGGCTTGTGGTCTCCTCAGGAATCTCTGCTTCACATCAATCTATTAGAACTCAGAGCAGTGTTTCTAGCACTTCAAGCTTTTTCCATGTCTGTTCAGAACAAAGTAGTTCAGATCAGGACAGACAATACCACCACAATGTGGTATATCAACAAGCAAGGGGGCACTCGGTCTACGGCCTTGTGCACAGAAGCAATGAAGTTATGGTCTCTGGCCTATTCCCTGAACACCTCTCTTACAGCAGTACACCTCCCAGGCAAGGACAATGTCCTGGCAGATGCTCTCAGCAGGATATCTCAGGGCCATCACGAATGGTCACTGGATCCCCTGGTTTTGAAGGTGATCTTCTCCAGATGGGGCACCCCGCAGACAGATCTTTTTGCAGCCCCAGAAAATCACCAACTTCCCCTCTTTTGCTGCAGGCCCCCAGTGTTGGGCTCAGTCACCCTGTATGCCCTAGTTCTCAATTGGGAAGGGAAGTTCCTGTATGCTTTCCCCCCTTCCCACTCCTGTTCAAGGTGCTAGTCAAAATCAGGTCTCAACCCTGCAAGGTGATTCTGATTGCTCCAGACTGGGCCAGACAGCCCTGGAACCCTCTCCTGTTGTCCTTAGCAGTCCACCTTCCCATGTTTCTTCCCAGGATTTACAACCTGTTAACCTGTATTCAGGGGAGGGTTTGGTATCCGAATCTCAGATCTCTCAATCTCAAGGCCTGGCTCTTGAAGAGTTAGAGTGTGCTGATTTACACCTCTCTCAAGGTGTTATGGATATCCTAAAGACTTCTCGGAAACCTTCCACCAGAAGCACTTACAATTCCAAATGGAAAAAATTCTCCATATGGTGCTCTGGGAAGCATATTTCTCCAGAGTCTGCTGGCCTGCCCACAGTCCTTGACTATATGGTTCATCTGAATAGCTTGGGAGTCAGACCAGCTACACTAAGAGTGCATCTGACAGCTGTCTCTGCTTTTCTTTCAGCAGGTGATGCCTTCTTCCCTTTCAGCTCATCCTGTATTCTCCAAGTTTTTCAAGGGATTGCTTCATACCAATCCGCCATTCAGGGACCCTGCCCTGCTTGGGACCTTAATGTTTGCATTGCTCAGCTTATGCACCCCTTTTGAGCCCTTATCAATGAGCTAAGTACTTGACTTGGAAACTGTTTTCTTGGTGGCCATCACTTCTGCCAGGCGCATAAGTGAGTTACAAGCCCTATCAGTGGAGCTTGATTTTATCTCTTGCCATAGAAATAAGGTGGTCCTCAGGACTAACAGGAAGTTTTTGCCTAAGGTGGTTTCAGATTTCCACCTTAACCAGTCTATGTCTCTTCCTGTGTTCTTCACTGACCATTCCTCCCTGGTGAAAGGAGGCTGCACAGTTTGGATGTGAAAAAAGCCCTTAACTACTACATAGAGCGTAACAAGGGTCACAGGTTTGACTCACTCCAACTGTTTCTCACTTATGGTGAGGTTGGTAAGGGAAAACCTGCCACTAAAAGATCCATTGCCAGGTGGATTGTCTCTTGCATTCAATTTTGCTATGAAAAACTAGGCAGGATTCCACCCTCAGACCTGAGGGCTCACTCTACCAGAGGTACAGCTGCCTGACTGCTGCCAGGGTATTCCTATCTTAGAGATATGTCAAGCAGCTACCTGGAAAACAGTTCACACTTTACCAAGCATTACTCTCTGGATATCCAGGCTAGGAGTGATGCTCGGTTTGGCACAGCAGTGCTTCAGAGCCTATTTCCTAGGTAGGTTCTGTCCCTCCTCCATGGAGGTACTGCTTGGTAGTCTGCAATATGTCAGAATACAGCAAGACTTCATGTTGTTTGAAGTAAAAATTACTCACCTTAGTAATGTTGTTTCTTCTAATGCAGTCTTGCTGTATTCTGACCTCCCCTTGCCTTCCCCTCTCAGAACCTTTGTTTTTGGGATGTGGGTGGGCAGTAGCAGTGTTGGCACTCAAGAGGTGCCCCACCTTTGTATTATCACCCTTTTTCTTTGGGTGAGTGGGTGTTGTGTTTATTTCAATTTTTGGGTTTCCTGACTTGAGTCTTTGTTTTGGGACCAAAAAATCTGTTTATTCTATTTAGTAGCCAGTTGGCTGGTGTAGGTTTACAGCTTCCACATAGGACACTCAGTGAGTTTAGCTCATAAAGATCTGACGGTTTGAGTTCAAATAGCAACAGACAGAGTCTCAACCGAGCTCGAGCTCAGCGTTCCATGCCTGGCATGGAAAGTTAACTCCTTCATCTCCGGGGCAGTTTGAAGGTTGGACCTCACTGCAATTTGTCAGAATACAGCAAGACTCCATTAGAAGAAACAACATTACTAAGGTGAGTAATTTTTTTGTACATTCCACTCCCCATTCGTGGCTCCAGCTGGCTGGACTGCTTCTTTGCCTCAGGGTTCCCTGCTCTAGAAACAGTCTCCTTCTCAGCAGCAAGTTTAAGCCCCCAACTGCTCTCTACAGAAACTTCTCCTTCCCCTTGGGCTTTCTGCTCTGTTTCCTTTCTTAAATTTCAGCCTCTGTCTTGCAGAGCTCTCTGCCTGGGAGCTTCTCCTGTTTACAACAGTTTTCCATCTTCCAACTCACTGCTTTCTGGATTTGGTCTGCCTTTCAGCAATCCCCGAATCAGCAACAACTCGGGAGAGACCCCCCCCCCCACCTGTTCATGCTGCATTCCTTGCATTTCCTCAGCAAGGATCTTAACCCCTTGCCTCACAGTGTAGGGTTTACCCGGTCACATACCTCCGCCCTTTGTGCAAAGGCACAGTTGGTCAGCCCCTGACCATTCCCCCCTCAGACAGAAAGTCTGCATTTCCATTCTGGGTCCTGGCCTGGTGGTGTACCATAAATGAGAATGGCTGCAGGACCAAGCACCACCAGGTGATGTGGGGGTTGTCATCCTTCATCACCTGTAGCCACCTAAGGGGGGGCATGATCTGTGACCAGGATAAAATGCCGGCCACGCAGGTAGTAACGGAGGGCATCCACAGCCCACTTGACTGCAAGCACTCTTTCTCTATTACTGCATAGTTTTTCTCCTGGGAGAAGAGTTTCTGACTGGGGTAGAGGATAGGATGTTCCACCCCCTCAAACTCCTGGGACAGCACGGCTCCTAGACCTATTTCAAAGGCATCTGTCTGCAGGATAAAGGTCCTGTTGAAATGAGGACTGCATAACACTGGCTCTCAGCACAGGGTTGCTTTGAGCTATGTGAAGGCCTGGTCACACTCCTCCGACCACTGGACCTTACTGGAGGCGGATTTCCGGGTGAGATCCATAAGGGGGCTGGCAAGGGTGGAGAAGTTCGGTATGAACCTGCGGTAATACCCTGCTAGTCCAAGGAAGGCCCTCACTTGGGTTTTTGTGGTGGGTATCAGGCACTCAGCTATGGCGTGGACTTTACTGACCAAGGGTTTTGGCCATCCATTGCCTATGCGGTACCCTAAGTACTTTGTTTTGGCTTTGGCCAAAGCACACTTCGCTGGCTGGCCATCAGTCCTGCTTCTCGTAAGTATTGCAGTACTGCTGCCACCCTGGGTATATGAGACTCTCAGTCAGCGCTGCGGATCACGTCATCTAGTTAAGCAGCTGCATAGAGGGCATGGGGTCACAGAAGGTGATTCATAAGCTTTTGAAAGGTCACAGGTGCTCCATGTAAGCCAAAAGGTATGATACGGAACTGGTAGATCCCAAAGGGGGTGGCAAATGCTGTCTTTTCGCCGAGACTCTGGGGTCAAGGGGACTTGTCAGTACCCTTTTGTTAGGTCCAAAGTCGTGATGTATTTAGCTTCCCTATTCTATCCAACAGTTCGTCTACCCAGGGCATGGGGTAGGCATCAAACTTTGAGATGGCACTGACTCTGCGAAAATCAATACAGAATCGGGT
The DNA here is from genome assembly GCA_016271365.2 of Neoceratodus forsteri. Classification (NCBI taxonomy): domain Eukaryota; kingdom Metazoa; phylum Chordata; order Ceratodontiformes; family Ceratodontidae; genus Neoceratodus; species Neoceratodus forsteri. The sequence goes on along the minus strand of CM057450.1, from coordinate 10,922,219 downwards.
AACCCCACCTTCTTTTGGTACTAACACTACAGTGATACACCAATCACCGCTGGATTCCTCAATCACCCTCAATTTGAGCATGACCTGTAACTCTTTCTTAACAGTGTCTCATATGGCTTCTGGCCAGCGATAATGTCGGTGCCGCACCTTCTCCCCTGGCGCTGTTTCTATATGATGAGCTATCATATGGGTTGTCCCCAGGAGGGAAGGAGGAAAAAACATCCAAAAACTGGCTTACCAACTCTCCTAGTTGCTGTTTCTGTGTATGAGACAGCTGTTCTCTCATTGGGACTTGTATCCCCAGATTTTCATCGGGCACTTGGGGTCCCACATCCACAGGAAATCAATAGGCTGTCCTGCTAGTTCCAGGATTTCAGCAAATTGACAAGGTAGATATGAAAATTACGTACCTATCGTAATTCCTGATCTTTCTGTATATCTTCACCATTCATCAAATTTGGGTTCTGGCCGGAGGTCACAACCCCGTGGGAGCTCTTTTTTTGGGGAAGGGCAGAGTTGACGCACTGACAGCGCCTCCCTCGAGGCTGACACACTGCGTGGCACTCGCAGGTTGGCCGTTAGGTGTCGTCGACCCCGCCTTCCCGCCAGTTCTGAGTCGCCGTAGAGTAAGAAAGAGTTGGGAGGGAGAGACAAGGAAGTCAAAGGGAGAGACAAAGGAAAAGATATATGAACTAAAAGGAGAAATAAATGACGGAGAGGACAGAAGGAGATTGAGAAAAACTAAGAGGCTTGGGATGGGGCCCCAATCTCTGGAATCAGAAACGGAAAGGGAAGGAGGGAGAGAAAAACAAGAAATGGGAGGGGGGAGAACGTACCCTGGACTGATGACTGTCTCCAGACTGGATCAGGAGCTGCGAAGGAGTAGCCAGAAGGCTGAATTGCCAGCATTCAAAGCAAAGAATGACTGGCAAGAACTCCAGCATGAGCAGAAAAGGCTATTCTGGAAGGAAGGAACAGGATCCAGAGTTGTCCTCCCCCCGAAACCACATATCTGGAGGGGAGAAACAAAAAGTTTCCTTAATTAAATTGAGGGATGAGTCCCTAAGGACAGGAACGGGGATGATAGAGGAAGAGAGAGAGCAGGCGAAGAGAGGGCAACCACCAACCCCCACCCCAAAGAGGTGGAACCAAGGCTTTGAGGAGAGAAGTGCCCTCTCCCCTCCTGCCAGAAGGTAAAAATCCCCACGTGAGCTCCAGGTTACCCCACTCCTGACCAGCGGAAAGGAAGGGGGGAAGGGGGCATACAGAGGGAGGGGGACCCAGAGACTGAGGCCCAGGGGGACGGAGAGTGGGATTTGTGATGAATGGCGAATGGTGAAGATACACAGAAAGATCAGGAATTATGGTAGGTATGTAATTTTCATATCTTATCTGTGTCAATCTTCACCATTCATCACATTTGGGTGAGTACTGAGCCCCCCAAAGGCGGACATAGACCCTAAAGGACTAAGTCCCTTAGCTCCCAGTGGGGGAAAACACAGAGAGGGAGAACCTTCATGGGCCTGGCGAGGCCCGAGATGGGGGAGAGTGAGATGGGGACCCCCCGGAGGAGGCAAGAGGTTGCCCCAACAAACGCCGCCTCACTGTACAGGAGAAAAGGTGGTTTCTCCGCTACGCGGAGGAAATCACCCTATGCCGGGCCAAGGGTGACAACCAGGAAAGATGCAGCCATGCCATCTGCTAAGTGCAGATCACTGTCCCTACAACCCTGGAAGCTACCTCGTTGGCGACGTAAGAAGCCCTCGCTTGGTGCCTTGCTACCTCCAAGCCACATGCAGAGAGTGCAATGGCTTGTCTGGTTACCTCTGAATCAGTCATAGCAGCTAGGAGTTGACCTTGCCTGGACCACAGAAACCTATCATAGGTAGCATAGTGGCCTGATGAACAGAAAGAAAAAATTACTCACCTTAGTAATGTTGTTTCTTCTAATGGAGTCTTGCTGTATTCTGACAATAGCAGTGAGTCCCAACCTTCGAACTGCCCCGGAGATGAAAGAGTTAACTTTCCATGCCAGGCATGGAACGCTGAGCTCGAGCTCGGTTGAGACTCTGTCTGTTGCTGTTTAAATTCAAACCATCAGATCTTTACGAGCTAAACTCACTAAGGTCCTGTGGAAGCTGTAAACTCACACTAGCCAACTGGCTACTAAACATAAAAACAGATTTTTTGGTCCCAAAACAAAGACTCAAGTCAGGAGACCCAAAAAATGAAAAACACAACACCCACTCACCCAAGAAAAAAGGTGAAAACAACAAGGTGGGGCACCTCCTGAGTGCCAACACTGCCACTGCCCACCCACATCCCAAAAACAGAGGTTCTGAGAGGGGAAGGCGGGGAGGTCAGAATACAGCAAGACTCCATTAGAAGAAACAACATTACTAAGGTGAGTAATTTTTTCTTCAAACAACATGAAGTCTTGCTGTATTCTGACAATAGCAGACTACTAGCAGTACCTCCATGGAGGAGGACAGAACCCACCTAGGAAATAGGCTCTGAAGCACAGTTGTATAAACCGAGCATCACTCCTAGCCTGGATATCCAGGGAGTAATGCTTGGTAAAAGTGCGAACTGTTTTCCAAGTAGCTGTGCTTGACATATCTCTAGAATAGGGATATCCCTGGCAGCAGCCAGGGAAGCAGCTGTACCTCTGATAGAGTGAGCCCTCAGGCCTAAGGGTGGAACCTTACCCAGTTTTTCATAACAAAACTGGATACAAGAGACAATCCACCTGGCAATGGATCTTTTAGTGGCAGGTTTCCCTTTACCAACCTCACCATAAGTGAGAAACAGTTGGAGGGAGTCAAACCTGTGACCCTTGGTACGCTCCATGGTAGTAGCTAAGGGCTCTTTTCACATCTAAATTGTGCAACCTCTCGCCAGAGGAGGAATGATCAGTGAAGTACACAGGAAGAGACACAGATTGGTTAAGGTGAAATCTGAAACCACCTTAGGCAAAACTTCCTGTTAGTCCTGAGGACCACCTTATCTCTATGGAAGGAGATAAAATCAGGCTCCACTGACAAGGCTTGTAACTCACTTATGCATCTGGCAGAAGTGATGGCTACCAGGAACACAGTTTTCTAAGTCAAGTACTTAAGCTCTGCTGAAGACAAAGGCTCAAAAGGGGGTTGCATAAGCTGAGCAATGCAAACATTAAGGTCCCAAGCAGGGGCCGGGTCCCTGAATGGAGGGTTGGTATGAAGCAATCCCTTGAAAAATTTAGAGAATACAGGGTGAGCTGAAAGAGAAGAGGGCTTACCTGCTGAAATGAAAGCAGAAACAGCTGCCAGATGCACCTTTAGTGTAGCTGGTCTAAGCCGTAAGCTATTCAAATGGACCATATAATCAAGGACTGTGGGCAGATCAGCAGACTCTGGGGAAATATGCCTTCCAGAGCACCATATGGAAAATCTTTTCCACTTGGAATTATAAGTAGTCCTGGTAGAAGGTTTCCTAGAAGCCTTCAGAATATCCATTACACCTTGGGAGAGGTGTAAATCAGCAAACTCTAACTCTTCAAGAGCCAGGCCTTGAGATTGAGAGATTTGAGATTCGGGTACCAAACCCTTCCCTGAGCACAGGATTACAGGTTGTAATTCCTGGGAAGAGACATGGGAAGATGGACTGCTAAGGACAACAGGAGTGGATACCAGGGCTGTCTGGCCCAGTCTGGAGCAATCAGGATCACCTTGCAGGGTTGAGACCTGAATTTGACAAACACTTTGAACAGGAGAGGGAAGGGGGGGAAGCATACAGGAACTTCCCTTCCCAACTGAGAACTAAGGCATCCAGGGGGACTGAGCCCAACACTGCGGGCCTGCAGCAAAAAAGGGGAAGTTGGTGATTGTCTGGGGCTGCAAAAAGATCTATCTGTGGGGTGCCCCATCTGGAGAATATCACCTCCAAGACCACGGGATCCAGTGACCATTCGTGATGGCCCTGAGATATTCTGCTGAGAGCATCTGCCAGGACATTGTCCTTGCCTGGGAGGTGTATTGCTGTGAGGGAGGTGTTCAGGGAATAAGCCAGAGACCACAACTTCATTGCTTCTGTGCACAAGGCCGTAGACCGAGTGCCTCCTTGCTTGTTGATGTACCACATTCTGATGGTATTGTCTGTTCTGACCTGGAGAACTTTGTTCTGAACAGATTTGGAAAAAGCTTGAAGTGCTAGAAATACTGCTCTGAGTTCCAACAGATTGATGTGATGCAGAGATTCCTGAGGGGACCACAACCCCTGGGTAGTCAGGTCGCCCAAGTGAGCCCCCCACCCCAAGAGGGAGGCATCTGTAGTAAGGATTAAAGAGTGGAACTGAGTGACAAAGGGAATTCCCTGCCTTAGATTGTTCTGATCCTGCCACCACTGTAATGCCTGGATCAGGGTTCGAGTCACTGGGATCAATTTGGTCAGAGATTCCTTCTTTTGAGACCAAAAGGCTCTCAAATGGAACTGAATATCCCTCATCTGAAATCTTGCTCCCTGCACCACTGCTGTGGAAGCAGCCATGTGCCCCAGGAGCTGCAGAAAATGCCTTGCTGGTCGAGACACCTGCAGGGTGAATGAGGAGACCAGCAGAGATAAGGGTCCTTGCCCTGTCCAGGGAAGGAAAGCTCTGCCTTTTCTGTATCTAGCTCTGCACCTATGAAGTTGATCGAGCTGAACAGGCTCCAGAACTGACTTTGAAAGATTCAGAAGGAAACCCAAAGAGGTGAGCAGTTGCTGAGTTATCTGTAGGTGTAACTTGACTTGGTCTGGGGACTGGCTCACTATGAGCCAGTCATCCAGGTATGGGAAGATGGCAATCTTGCCTTCTTAGAGAAGCAACTACTACTGCCAGGCATTTTGTGAACACCCTTGGAGCAGAGGTTAGACCAAGGGCATTGCTCTGAACTGTAATGGCCAGAGGGCAGCTCAACCTGAGGTACTTTCATGGGAGCTTCTGATGAGAATATGGAAGTAGGCATCCTTGAGGTCCAGGGACACTAGCCAGTCCCCTGGCCTTAGAGAGGGTAGAATAATTCCCAGAGTCACCATTTTGAATTTTGGTTTTAAAAGGTGATTGTTTAAGTATCTGAGATCCAGGATGGGCCACCATTCTCCTGTCTTTTTTGGGGTAAGGAAGTACCTGGAGTACAATCCTTTGCCCTGGTGTAGGGGTGGAACCCTTTTCACAGCTCTGAGAGCCAGGAGGGAAGAGACCTCTGCCTCTAGGGCAAGTGTCTCTGAGGGATTTGCACGTGGAAAGGATCTGGTTCTCAGCTTTGGAAATTTTTTGAAGCTGAGAACTAGTCCCTGGCTTACTACTTCCAGGACCCACTTGTCTGATATTAGAGACTCCCAGTCCTGGATAAAGTAAGCAAGGCTGCCCCCTACAGGTAGTGGAGAAACGGCACTGGCAAACCCATCAGGGTGCCTGTTTGGCAGGGGGTTTTGGCTGAGGGGTGGAAGCAGGTCTGCTTGCACTCCTTCTGCCTCTCCCTCTAAAGAACCCCCTCTGAGCATAGGCAGAAGAGGAGGCCTGGGCTTGGTAGAAAGGTCTATGAAAGGCCTGCCCCTACCCCTGGGGTGCTGCCTCTGAGGAGTGGCCTACCTTTCCTAAGCCTGTGCACTCCTATAGGTGGTCCTATATTCGTCCATTTTCTTCATGTAATTCTCTGTCTGCTCCCCAAACAGAGAATTACCCACAACAGGAAAATCCATGGCCTTAGTCTGGATATCCTGTGACAGGCTAGTACATCTGAGCCAAGCCATTCTACGAAGTGCCACAGTTGTAGCCGTGACTCTACATGACACATCACTGGAGTCCACTGCAGCATGGAATTGCACCTGGATGCCTCATACCATCAGCAGCCACCTGCTCCAGCTCCTGGCAGCCGGCCAGGACCTGTTTTGCTAAAGCCATGACAGTGTCCCATCTGGATTTCTGATACCTAGCAGTATAGGCCATATAGTTGGCCTGTCTGAGTCCCAAGGATGCTGCCATGTACTGTTTCTTTGCCATGGCATCAATCCTCCTGGAGTCCTTGTCTGGGGAGTGTGAAGCCAAGGAATATTTGTTTTATCACAGGCTGAAGCCTGCATTACCCCAACATGGCTGCATTGTTGTGTAAGGAACTCCGTATCTGAGCCTGACAATGTATACTTTGTCCATTCTTTTATCCACAGGAGGTATAGTATTAGAGTCTTTAAAATTTTAAATGTCTGTTTCCCAAAAGATTTGTGTAAGGGAATAGACAGCCTCCTAGACTCTGGGATATCCATAATTTTTACATAGTCAGGCTCCTCCTGGTCATCCACAGCTTCTTCCATAGGAAGCTGGAGGGTTTCAGCCACTTTTTTATAAAACATGAAATGGGAGGGGGACTCAGAAAGCGTAGGAGGAGACACTCCTGAAGGTCTGTCTGGGTAGATGTCCAGGTCAATGGGCACATCCAGACTTTCAAAACCATATTTAATTTCCTCATACTCCTCTTCCTCCTCCTCCTCCGGTTCATAAAATTCCTCTAAATCATAATCTTGAACCGGTGGAACCGGCCAAACTGAGCGCCTCCCTGATGGTGCCGGTTCGGTCGGAACCGGGGAAAGCGACTGCACAATTTTTACCGCTTTGGCTATTTCTTCAGCGGTTGGAGAAGAAAGTTTTGGATCCACACCAGCTGATTTTTCTTTTCTTGTTCTCTTAGCCGGAACCAACTCCTCAGAATCGGCTCTCCTTTTGCCCAAAGAAGTCTTGCCCTGGTCAGAGGGCACTCCTTCTGGTTCGGTTTGAACCGAACCAGGCTGGCCATCCGGTTCAGCGGACTTTTTGGCCTCCCTTTCCCTGAGCCTACCAACTCTCTTTTCTAGGGTAGCTGCAGGAATATTTTTACAAATCTGGCAGTCTGCATTGAGGTGGTCAAACCCCAGACAATAAACACAGGTGGTGTAGGGTCAGCCTTAGCAAAGACTTCCCCACACACACTACAGTGTTGAAACCCAGTGGGCCCGGTTTTTCTTTGGGTTTCTCAGACACTGTGCCAGTCCTAACCAAACTTACCCTTTAATGGCAGTCCAGGTAAGACCTCTTATCGGTTCCTGACCGTTATTGGTCGTGGAAAAAACGTAATAAAACTGCTTTTTAGAACCTATAAGAACCGTAACCACACACTAAAAGTAGAAATAAAGATTTTTTAACAGCTTGATCGGTTCAAACCGAACCGATGAACCGTTTACAAGTTCCACACAGAATAGAAATTAATATAACCTATCTAGTACTCACAAATACCACAGACAGAGACTGAACCGACAGGTTACGGTTTAAATTCGGTTGAAAACCGAGAAAAGCGGTACTTTAACCGACAAATTGAACCAAGCAGAAGGAGAAATCTCCGGAGCGACTGTTCAGTGAGGTGGAGTAAAGAATCTGACGGTTTGAGTTTAAACAGCAACAGACAGAGTCTCAACCGAGCTCGAGCTCAGCGTTCCATGCCTGGCATGGAAAGTTAACTCTTTCATCTCCGGGGCAGTTCGAAGGTTGGGACTCACTGCTATTGTCAGAATACAGCAAGACTTCATGTTGTTTGAAATGGAAATTACGTACTTACCGTAATTATTGATCTTCTTGGACAGTCTCCATCACTCATTCACACTAGTGGGATAGCGCCGGAGGTGCTAGGACCAAGTAGGAGCCTAAAATTTTCTGAAGGGTCGGCGCCGAGACAGGACCACGCATGCGCGGCGCCACGAGACTAGCTCCCACCTATGTAGGCTATCTCGGCGTCGACCCTCCAATCGCCTCAGTACCTTTTCGACCAAGGAGGTGCAGTGTAACTGATAAGAATAACTCATCCTGAGTTTCTGAGCCTGAGAGGGCCCAGATGGCCTTTACAAGAAAGGTCAAAGAATAATGTCCTCACAGCCTGAACCATAGGACCATGAAGACCAGGAAAGAAAATGAGTGAAGCCAGGGGATGGTGGGTTGGCGTGTGAGCGAGTGATGGAGACTGTCCACCTAAGATCAATAATTATGGTAAGTACGGCATTTCCATATCTTCCTGGACTAAGACTCCATCACCATTCATACTAGTGGAGAGTACTAAGTTAAAACCAACAACCCTGGAGTAGGGTGGTAGAGACAGAGTTCATCAGAAAGGACAGCCAAGGACTGTCCTGCTAATAAAAAGAGCTCTCTTGTAAAGAGCAACTAGAACATAGTGCCTACAAGATAAGTGCTCGAGTTGTAACTCACCTCTTTGCAGACGACTGCAATGGACACAAAATGAAACTCCGCTAGAAAGCCGAAACCACTCTAGGAGAGCAGCAAGAACTTGGCCTCACAATTTGGTCTAGGACCAAAATTAATAGTGTCAAAGACAAGTATTAATGTAACGTAAAAGGACCTCTGGAACTGAAAGAGCTGGAGGTAAGGTCTACTGGTTCAGGGTAGACCGGAAAGTGCAGATGGAAACCCCCACTATCAAGTATGGTTGACCTGTGAACAACAGGTCCAGGAGCACTTGAACCCCTTACTTGGTGAGCAAGGGGTGGGGTCCAGGTGGGGTTAGCCCATCAAGGAGAATGGTCTCCGCTTAGTCACAGGAACCTTCCTGATGGAAGGCCAAGCACGACTTAGAAGCCTCTCGTGGTGGTCTAGTAGAACCAGATCCTACCCACTACATATTCCAAAGGAACCATCATGCCCCTGTGTGTACAACTGTAGTAGCAGTCTCTGAACTCAGGGAAGAAAGGAGAAAGTGTACAGGAGGACATGTCCACTGCGGAAGAAACATTCCGACAGAAAAAAACAGGGTCTGGATTCCTAAGGCAAATAGAGGCAGATGTGCATCGAGGAGGGACACAGCAGGACCAAGTTAGGACTAACTCATTTGCTGAAGTGACTGAAAGAGGCAGTGACTCAATGCAGTGAGGCAATACCCACTCTGGCCTCCCTGAAAGGAGTAGGAAAGGATTCTAGTTTGTTTGCTGAAAAACAATCATAACCAGGGACCCTGGTTTTCCATTTTTACCGGTAACACCGGTAACAATCACGGAATCCTCCTTGGTTTGCAGATTTTGAATTCTTGTACCGGTGCCTCACGGAAATTGCATGTTACTGCACAGAATCTCTAAGATTTCGGCATCTTTTTAAATTTTTTTTTATTTTCTCTTTCTATGTCCCCTTTTCACAGCATCAGTCTCCACTTTTCAGAGATCCCTAGGCTGGGTATCCCTAGATTCAACCCCAGATAATGCTCAGGAGCTCCTGTGGGCCTGCCTCTATCCTGCCTGGGTTGTACCCCACCAGGTGGGAAGGAAGGAGACCCCAGGTCACCCTCCACACCCCTTAGTGTGTGTGTCGGGCAGCCCAGTGTGTCCTCATGAAGCCTAGTTATGAAGTCTGGGGCATCTAGGTCCTTCTACCAGTGGCCAATGTTGGGTGATTGTTCCTGGTTTTCTGGTCTCTGTCTCTGAGGGCACCGGCACTAGAGGAGATCCAAGGAGGTAGGTCACATACAGACATGCCACTGCTCCAGATCCTGGCTAGCATCCTCCTCCTGATCACTCTGCAGCACCATTGCATCACCACCCATGGTCACACAGGTGGTGGTAAAGCAGCCGGACCTGCAGCCCACCCTCCCAGAGGACAGCAGTCCCTGGGTGCTCGATCCTACTCCCTGGCCAGACCTCCAGCAACCGAGATTGCTTCTGACCCTGGGTTGTTGGCATTGCAAGCAGTAGTGCTACTGCAGCGCCAGTGGGCTGACCCAGATTTCAACATCTTAAAATGAATGCTGCTGTGCTTCACATTCTTTCTGCTTTGCTGTGTATAGAGTCAGTATGAAATCACCCGCACTGCTTTGTTGTAATCAGCCATTCAGTTTAACCACCCATGCTTCCCACCAACATCTCCATCACCTGAGGACTGCATTCCTTCCTGAAAAACACAGTTTTCATGTAGTATGTGCCTAAGAGTCTTTTACTATTTATATTACACTGTATTATACAAAAAATTACAGGTATCAGCACACATGGGCAGGGCCACTGGAAAATCGCAGGAAAAGTAACCTGAAATTGCATAGATTTTTTACAAACCTTGCTGGGAAACTGCAGGAGTTCTATTATAGATCCTGAGTGCTTCACAATAAATCCTTTACTAATCCTTTACTGTTTTCTACAGCATATGTTAGTCAGCATAAACTACTAAATGAATACACTTACACTTGAATATGTTTTAAATATGAAGAAAACTTCTGTTTCTAACATGAATCCTAAACGGATAAGATGTGTTGCCTCTTCCAAAACGTAAAACATGCCTCTTCCAAAATGTAAAAACATTTGCCTCATACAATACTGGATTCTGTATACTGAGCCACAGAAAATAAATATTAAATAAATCCAGAATAAACAAATGTTATCTGTTTCTGGATGTAGAATAATAAAGCCTGATCAAAAGCTATTTACAGTACTCTGTCAAGTATTCACTGATTTTGATGTAAGAAAAAATAAGCAGATTGAGTGGCAGTTCAGTTTTAGTAAAATGTTGCAGTGTTTCATGTTCATAATTTGTACTGTAGGTACTGTGCACTACTATTAAAATCATATATTAAAACATATATGGGTGTTATAGCTGGCAGTATAGCCTAGTGGTTAGAATAACAAACAGTGATTGAACTGGGTACATCCAACAGACTTGGGTTTGATTCCCACAACCTCCACTTGCATACTGTGCGACTCCAAGCAAGTCCTTTAACCTCCCTAGTGCTTCTAGGTCACTCCCGAAAACAGGCAGTTCTGCCTAGTGGGCCTTACCTGGTTTACAAAGAATATAAAAAAATACCAATATTTGTTTACTACATCATAGAACAGTAGTCAGTGTACCATGTAATTTATTTGAGTTTACTTGGGCAGCAATGATTCTGTATGGGTAAAGATAAATGTTCAGATACATTTTATGTGTTTTATAAGCTTGTTTTTAGATTTTAGTCAGGTGTTTATTGTATTCTTTGCATATGAGCATCTAGGTTGTAGATTGTTAAATACAGGATCACTGTTACCAACTAGCTTATTCAAGTTTATAATCAGCAGGACCATCCAAAATCCTCAGTTGTTTGAATGAAAACTAGTCTAAATGAAAGAATGTTCACAAGGAAAAAAATGCCTTACTATTTATGAAAAGACTTCACTGTCAGCACCCCATTTAGGTGAATTGGATCATTTGCACTTTTTCTCCCACCTGCTGTTTCAGTCTCTGTGACAACAAAAAGTTTTCTGATAGACTGCTTCAACAAAAAGCAAATGTTAAATATTTAAGACTACTTATGTTTGGCCAGTGGATTTTGAAAGCACATTCAATAACATACAGAAGGTAAGACCAAGGGGCTGTATGATGCTGGTGGGCAGAGTGGTGCTCAATTCAAATCTGAACAAAGACATGAAAACTGGGAGACACCCTTTTCATGGACGCCAAGTAAAAAAAGCATCCACGTCTGGGAGATGCATACATCCATTTGAAGGTCCTCCACTAATCACGTGTGGATTTTTTAGGTGAAGACACTTTATTGCAAAGAAGCAAATTCAAGCATTTTTTGCTCCTCCTACCCCCTGGCCATCCACTCCTTCAGGCCTGCCAAGGTCCCCTACTACCACTGCTGAGTCCTGACCACCATCCACTGCCCCTTACTGCTGTGCTACCAGGTAACCCAGAGTAACCCTTCATTGAGTGGGCCCCTACCCTCTGGGAGGCTACATGGGAGGAGAATTGCCCCAAAGAGCTTCCTGTGTATCCTGGGCATTGTAGAGGTCAGAACAGACACATGTCTGGGGCTTCCGGCTTATGGAGGGACCAGCAGCCATCCTTCAGTTGGCCAGCGGGTGTTTTCCCATTTTCTTGGGAGCATGACAGGCCACATGATGTCATGGTACAAGCCGATGTCCGCCACTTGCCCTCCCACAGTGAGGACTGACGTGTTGTCATGCCTCTGTCCTCCAGCAGGGGCCAGCAAATGCTGTGAACCCACCCTCCCTCCCAGAAGTGAGTGGTCATTGGACACTCAAGCCTTCACCCGCCAGCTGGCCCTCCAACACCCAAGTCTATTCCTAACCCTGGTCAGCGGTGTCACAGGCAGAAATTCAATTCAGGCAGTTAAGTTATAGATAGGAAAAACAAAGGTGGTCCACCTTAGCAGTGATGGTTCAGATTAATTCCCATCTGAGATCTAGCAAGCAGAGACCAAGTCATTTGTAACTTGTGCATGTGGGCTGTGGGTGTTGAAGAAAGGGGATCATAGTGCTGTCACTACAGCCATCACCCCAGAAGGATGTGGACTGCATTGTTGCTACTGTCATCACACAGAAGGGGTGGGGGCTCTAGTGCTTCTGCCATCACCACTGGTGGATGGGGAATGTAGTACTGCTGCCATCACACCTAAGGGATGGGGGCCGCAGTGCTGCTGCTTCTGTCACACCTGAGGGAGGGAGGTCATAGTGCTGTTGTTGCTGCCATCACACCAGAGGGATGGGGGCCATAGTGCTGATGTTGCTGCCATCGCACCAGAAGAATGGGGGTTGTAGTGCTGTTGGTGCTGCCATCGCACCTGAGGGATGGGGGCTGTAGTGCTGTTGGTGCTGCCATCACACCTGAGGGATGGGGCCATAGTACTGTTGGTGCTGCCATCGCACCTGAGGATGGGGGCCGTGGTGCTGTTGGTGCTGCCATTGCACCTGAGGGATGGGGGCCATAGTGCTGTTGGTGCTGCCGCGCTCGCACCTGGGGATGGGGGCGTGATGCTGTTGGTGCTGCCATCGCACCTGAGGATGAGGCTGTAGTACTGTTGGTGCTGCCATCACACCAGAGGGATGGGGCCACAGTGCTGCTGCTTCTGTCACACCTGAGGAGGAGGTCGTAGTGCTGTTGCTGCCACCATCGCACCAGAGGGATGGGGGCTGTAGTACTGTTGGTGCTGCCATCGCACCAGAGGATGGGGCTGTAGTACTGTTGGTGCTGCCATCGCACCAGAGGGATGGGGGCTGTAGTACTGTTGGTGCTGCCATTGCACCTGAGGGATGGGGCTGTAGTACTGTTGGTGCTGCCATTGCACCTGAGGGATGGGGCCGTAGTACTGTTGGTGCTGCCATCGCACCTGAGGATGGAGGCTGTAGTACTGTTGGTGCTGCCATCACACCAGAGGATGGGGTCCACAGTGCTGCTGCTCTGTCACACCTGAGGGAGGGAGGTCGTAGTGCTGTTGCTGCTACCATTGCACCAGAGGGATGGGGGCGTAGTACTGTTGGTGCCATCGCACCAGAGGATGGGGGCAGTAGTACTGTTGGTGCTGCCATCGCACCTGAGGGATGGGGCCGTAGTACTGTTGGTGCTGCCATCGCACCTGAGGATCGGGCCGTGTGCTGTTGGTGCTGCCATCGCACCTGAGGGATGGGGCTGTAGTGCTGTTGGTGCTGCCATCACACCTGAGGGATGGGGCCGTAGTGCTGCTTCCATCACACCTTAGGGATGGGGTCTGTAGTGCTGATGCTGCCATCACATCTTGTACCTAAAATAACTTTAAATTGGTACAAGGATGGAAGGATGTGCAATAGTGGAGGTCAAACTTGCCAAAATGCATGTTGGCAGAGTTAAACATTGTTAAATAAAGTACACAGAACCAAATACCGGTAACACCAGATTTTGGTTTAACAGACACCGGTGACAATACCGTTTTTCACAATGTGCAAAATGGAATATGCCCTTTCTCAATCCCGGTAAACCAGTGTCCCTGATCATAACACCATCACGCACTTGAAGAGGATAACTTTGTGAGTGACTGGCATGGACCAGTGCCCAGGAACTGAAGGTGTGAATATTTGAGAAGCTACCTCAGAAAAAAGACCTACTTGACCTTCCGTCAAGAAGGAGAAAATCACCTGTTAAGTTAAGCAAGCAAGGAAGTAGGAACCTGAGTTCCGACTCGGTGGAGAATCGCTTCTGCTGCTGCAAGGCTCTGCTCAAGAGAAGAAAGCCTTATAAAAAGAAGGGGAATTAACAGACTGGGCAGTCACCTAGGTCTAGGAAATGTTTCTGAATGAGAGAAATCTGATCGGACTCCCCCTAGGGGAAGAAGAAGTCAGGTACTCTTCATCGCACTCTGGAGACAAGCACCTCAGGGGTTCTGACCAGATCCCCCCCCCAAAAAAGGGGGGGGTATTTTAGTCCGAACCTAACAAGGCTTTCAGGCTGCTATTTCACAAGAAATGTCTTGATATAAAATGACGAAGATGTTCTCCTTCTGAGTGCAGAAGGAGTCTGAGCGTCCATACTGAAATCATGACCGGATTAATAATCACAGCTCGAGAGATGATAACCACCTGTGCCGAAGAAGGCACCGAAGGGGAAATATCACAAGGGGGCTACATACCCCTATCAAAGGAACGGAAGAGCCAGAACGGCTCCCGACCATTAAATCAGAATGTTCCACAGAGTGTAACTATCTTGACAACTGACAATTGAAAAAGTCTAGACGCAGAAGTGTATGGTCCATAGACGCAGTGTGAAATACTATAGTGGACGTCATTACTGAGGAACTACTGAAAAGATTTTCCATCACGGACTCTGATGATAGAGAGGACGTGCCCTTCAGTATATAAAATGAGTCATCTGCTGTATTACTGACCAGAAGGACAAGGGAAGACCCATCTAGATGCACTTCTACCCTAGAAGAACCTCCAAGAGAGGTCTAGGTCAGCACCACTAGAGACTCCGCCATCAGGAAGGATGTCGAGGAGCTTGATAACATGTAAGGAGCAGAGAAAGTGCTAAGCAGAATGAGATTCCGCTGGCAGAGCAGTACAGCAGTGTTCCAGCAGCAGAAAACCACTGGATGACACAAGATTCCACATAGACCACCACTCACTAAGATGTGTGGAAAAAATAATCAGCAGAACAGGAGTTCATTCTGCGATAAACATCCTGCCACAAGTTCTGTGGAAAGGAAGTCCGAAAAGGAAAAATGTGTCACTAATTCTGCTATACAGCACCCACTAGCACCCGTGCGGCACCAGTATCACTTGTGGCACTGGAGGGCAACAAGCAGTGCTTATGCCAACCTGGGCGATACCCGAGTGCAGGCGCGGCAGTACCCACCGGCACCCCCGGCACCCATGTAGCAATGACACCTGAGGGTGCCCCTGATACCCATGGTACCCATGACACCCATGGCAAGAATGGCACACAAGGGCACCAGTGGCACTCATGGGTGCCTGTGGTGCCACCCATGCCACCCACGGTACTCATGGCACCAGTGGCACCCACGTCACCTGTGGCACCCATGGTACCCATGAGCACTCACGGTGCCACCCGTGGCACCCACAGGTGCTCTGAGCACCACCCATGGCACCCGCAGGTGCCCGCAGCGCCACCTACAGCATCCGCGGGTGCACAGCGCCACCCAGACACCCGCGGCACCACTGACTGTGCCGACAACCAATGGCAGCAACAAGAGCACCCACGGCACCGCATAGAGAGATGGCAATGACCCACTGTGCCGACTAAGGCACCGAGGCTTGGCGCCAATCAAGGCACCAAGGCTCGGCGCCGATCAAGGCACCTAGCCACGGCTCCAAGGCACAGTGCCGAACAATGCACCGAGCCACGGTGCCAAAGGAAAATGCCAATGGAAATCCTGAGAAGGGGAGGAGGAAAAAGGTGGTGCCCGTGCCTGCCCTGGTAAGGAAAAGGGAAGGGGTAGGCACAAGGGGTCGACACGATGGCAAAGGCACCAAGAGGGTACCTCGCCATTCGTGATCCAATATCAACCCAGCTCCGGTCCAACGGCTCTGAGGCCTGGAGGTCCTGAAATCAAGAACAGAGCCAGGAAAAAATGGAAAATCAAACCCCCTGCTCCATAGGAGCGGCCCAGAGATGAAACTGCCCACCGGAGCTCCAACGAGGACAGAGATGGAGCTTGGAGTCAAGAATGCAGCCGTTAGAAGTGAGGTCAAGAGGAACCCACCAAAGTCGGTTCAGGCCCATCGCCCCTCCTGACAAACAATCCTCGCGAAGACGTACCAATGGGCAACCTCGAGCGGCACTGATTCTTCTTCCCCCAACAAGGGAGAGGAGCTCGAGGTTAAGCGGAGCCGGATCCCCGGAACCACTAGATTTGTGTTTCAGAGGACTGTCCTCCCCTGAGCACAGGGTCCACAGTCGGACCCCTCCAGTTAATTAAGAATGGACCAGACGAACAGCCCCTCTGCCATAAAAACTTTCAAACGAAGTCCTCTTACTGTCACCGCTACCGTCTAAGGACGACTCCATTGATGGCAGGAAAGAATTTCTTTTTCTTCTTCTTCTTCCTAATCTTCTTCTTGACCGTAAAATAAGAAATTACTACTTAAAATATTAAATTAAACTCTAAAAGCTGCTGTCATACAGACAAAAACTTAGACTCCGGCAGACGAGCGACATCGACATCCAAGCGCACTCAACGGCGGGAGAAAAGGAACTGAGGTGGTTGGAGGGTCGACGCCGAGATAGCCTACATAGACGCGAGCTAGTCTCGTGGCACCACGCATGCATGGTCCTGTCTCGGCGCCGACCCTTCAGAAAATTTTAGGCTCTCGCTTGGTTCTAGCGCCTCCAGCGCTATCCCACTAGTGTGAATGAGTGATGGAGACTTAGTCCAGGAAGATCTGAAAGAAGCAACCGTGCCGAGCAGAAGGTTCTCCTCTACCTGAAGTCAAAATCCATAGAACCTTGCTCTGGGGGCCGGTCACAGTGGAGGGCGCAAGACCCACTGGGAGTGTCCAGCAGCGTCAGTCCTGACTGACAATGAGGCATACAACCTGGAGACTCCGGAGGCACGAAACCTCTGGCTCAGATCCCTAGGGGCTGGATTCCGGAAAAGGGTCTTTGCCAGAATCTCAACGATGCCTCCTGAAAAGGAGCAGGCCAGGTGGGCACCACAAGGGTATCTGCACTGAAATCACCTAGGAAAGCACGCATCGAGTACTCCGGATTGTGCTGAGTGGGTGGGGTGACATGCAGGTCCCCCATCATCCTTGCGAGGAAATGCTGATACTCCGCGAGATCAGCGGCAGGAGAGATGTGGACAGAGGGCTCCTCTCCCCTTGAAGAGGGGGATGAAGAAGTGGAGGACCTCAGGGATCCAGGGGTTAGCTGCTCAGGGTGATGGTGAAATACCTGTCTGTCCATGGCCCTGACATACGAAGGGAAGTGAGCAGCCACACCTCTGAATTACTCCCAGGAGAGAGGTCCCCTAAGACCAAGAATGCCTGGCAGCGCAGGCGAAGGTGACAGAGAGTGGGGACAATGCCAACGGCAGAAGGGAAGGCAGTCCTCTGTCCGGCAAGACAGCGCACTATGGGCCCTAAGGCAGAAGGGTCTGAAACCCTACAGCCAACAGCTGATCAACCATACCGGAACTGCCTAGGCTGTGCCCTGAAGATTCTCCGCTGTGAGGTGACCGGGACTCTGGAGTTCCAAAAGGACAGTCCCTACCCTCCAAAGACCAGAGCCCTCTCGAGGAGACCGAGAGAGAAGAATGAGGGTCCACGTTACGACTCCTTCCCGAACCCGGGTGGGTCCCAGAAAAGGGTCGCCGCATCGAACCCTGATCCCTTGACCCCTCGGAGTCCGAAATAGCCCTCCTCCTTGCACAAACAGCCTAGGTAGCTCACAACCCTGGTCAGTCCCCGAAGGGACCACCCAGAGAGTAGCACCCTCCTCTCCTGTGGCTGCTCCAATTGGCCCTAAAGTTGGGCGATGCAGGTACACCACCGGAGGGGGTACCACAACTGAGGGGGCAGAAAACTCTCTGAGCCCAGGTTGCAGAGCAACAGTGCACTGCACCACTGCCTACTGGTCAGCACCCCCTGACCCTGGACACGGGGGCAACTGCCCACCCCTCAGAGGGGGGCTGTCTCCGGTCAGTCGAGGAAACTACTAGGGTGCCCACGTCGGCCACCAACTCCAAAGAGTCAGACTGCCTGTCCGAATCAGATTCCGACTCCATCTCTGAGGAGGTAGAGACCGAGGTCCAATGCCAGACAGTATGCGGGTGCCCGCAGCCATCCCGAACAAAGGGGGTACCAGTCCAAGTGTCTGCACCAGAGCCGGCGTCAACGTCTCCAACCACACTGCCAATGGTGCCCGAAGATGACACAGCGCCAAGGGCAGTAGCAGAAGCGGAGTCAATGTCATACGGTGCCATCCCAAACCCATTTGTTACCAAGCGTGCCAAAGTCAGAGATGGCACTGACGATATGTATCTAAGATTCAATTGTATTATAATTATTGGAGTTAGAAATGTAAATACGTGACTTTGCTCCGGAAAAATATCCATAGTAGCAGTTTTGCATTAAATTGCTGATCCTTTAAAATGACTGTGAAATCTGGATAAATAAAGAAACAAAGGTATTTTTGCCTATTATAAAGTGCACAAAAGTGAATGGCTTTCTAAATTCATGTGTTTTGTCTTTGCAGATTCCATCTTTGTATTTTGCCTACCAAGATCACTACAGGAATGAAGTGATGAAACAAACCTGTTGTTTTAAATGATGAATAATAATTTTTGTTGCTGTGGATTCAAAGTTTGAATGTTTTTCTGCATTGCGATGCATCTTATATAAGGAGTCTATTAGAATACTGAAATTTTATGCTGTGATTTTAAATTAATGCACTGTTATTACATCATCTGTTGATGGGTATATTAGGCGACCAGTTTGTGAGATCATTAGCCTTTTAAAAGAGGATTTTTATCCGAAACTCGTCAAGGCATCGTGGCACTGTGGCACTTTAATACATTTGGGCATTAACTATATTCTCAGAGAGCAGTGTCCTTTATTATATATGGTGGTGAGTGCTGGATTTGTTCATAGTTCTATATTAATAATTAACTTCAATAAAAAACTGAACAAAAAAAATACCAGCACAGCTTATTATGCTGGTGTTTCAATACTTACAACAGGGTGCAAGTAACTGCTGCTCACTGGACTGATAACACTGGACTCCCCTGGTAAATCCCATATGATGGAAGGCGCCATACCTACACAAAAGAGACAGAAGAATTGTTTATTAAGTAAGGCACCAGCCTCCTCTTCTACTGTTAGTGAACCACAGCTTATTACTTACCAGGATTATTATAAAGGTGGTCCATCTTGGATGTACCCTGAGAAGTTAAATCCTAGAAAAAAACAAATAATGTAAATCAACTAAATATGACATGTCCTGGTCGACCTAACACCTCCCACTGCCAATGAACTGTTATACTAGTTTACCATGACCTGGCAGGATCTGTTCAGGCTGTCTGCTGACGCCTTAAAAAACATTTTGAAAAAATAATAATGTAAAATTCTGCTTCCATTCCATATAGATTCTAATTCTGCTTCCATTTCATATATATTCTAAAGATTCCTGCTCCCCAGTGTTTCTCACTAAGGAAATTTGCATGAATGCATGATCTTTATCCCTCAGGGTTCATCTACCTTTACAGCTGACTTCCTACTTCAAGTCATAATCCTTTGTTGTGACATCACAGTTTGTTGACATGGGAGTAACTGTGATGTCACAAGCAGCGCATTATGACCTCAGGTAGGGAGACAGCAACAGGAATAGATGAACTCTTCAGGACCAAAGATCCTGTTTTCATGCAAATGACCACAGTAATAAATAATAGGGAGGAGGGATACAGAACTAATGTGAAATACAAGCTGGACTGCATCAAAATATTATGTTTTGGTAAAGTTCTGTTGAAGGTGTCAGCTGCTCTTTAAGACTACAATAACAGTCTCTGGTCAGAGCCACTATGGCTGCTAATGCATGAACTTGACAAGAGAGATAAAAATATTTACTTGCCAGATTATTTTAGGCAGGAAATGTTTCTGATCAGCAAGGGGATCAGTGCAAGGCATACATTTTTTATTATTAAAAACACCGCACCATAAAGTATACAATCAGACAGCATTTAATTACAACATAAAGACCTGAAGGATGCACCGCAATCTACAAGCTGCAGAAATTGTTCCTGGTGGATAAGATTCCCTAACGGACTTAATGGATAACAAAAATTAATAATTAAACCAGGTTTTTGGGGGAGTACTGGGGTAAGATTACATGAGCCATCTAAATGCCTCCTCAGAAAGTGGGCGCAGCAGCTATGAATCAGAATTATTTAATGTTAACAAAAAAGGATGCTTGACCAGTTGATTTTGGCCATGAGACATTGGAGTTAGGTGGAGGGGACAGTGGTTGAGCTGGCTGGCTCTGAAGCGTCCCCGTTTAGACATTCAGCAACAGTTTTCTGGTTTAAATTTTCATGTTTGCAGACATGTAATGGAAGTTAAAAAACAAAACAAAAAAAACCTGAACAAATTACAAAGGCCTGACCAGAAGAGGCCAGATTTTTTTTTGGGGGGGTGGGGGTTGGGTAGCGTCCATGAGGATCAGATGGTGGGTGGGCGGTTGGCCATGGAGCAGAATTATTTAATGATAATAGACAGACCTGCTGAAAGCGCCACAATCCTCCAGGCTATGTAGTCATATTAACAGCCTGCAGTTTCAAAATGGATTTAACTTAAAAGAAAACAAAAGAGAGATGACTAGGGTTTGAGGTGGGGGGGCTGAGTGGCAATGTTGGGGGAGGCACCTGCCTTGTCCAGGTTGATGGCTCCACTTTCCTGAGCATCACACGTGGGTCAGTGTGCCAAACCAGGTGGGTAGTGGATATTTGGGGCTCACACTCGATGCTCGACTCCTCAAAATGAGCGGCACTTTGCAGGACAAGAGGATGCGGACTCATCTCGACAACAGACACTGGTTATAACTCCCACCAGCACCATCACCATGTAAAGACTAGAACAGTGCAAGCCACTTATAAAGGACAACACTGTGTGACCCTGTATTGTTTGTTATAAGAGGCTGTCTGAGATATCCGAGAAGCATGTTCAGTTTGTTTTTCCACTTTCACTCATCTGCATGCCTATCACTCCTTCACTCACAAAATAAAGAAATATGGCTGAGTGAACAGAATAAATAAATGGCTGATCAGAGGCATACAAATGTATTAAATGCATTGCCACTTCTCTGGTTGTTCACAGCCTGCCTACCCCAACTGCGTAGTTTGTCCGCCACTGCACTTGCCCCTTACCTCTGTGTTCTTCTCAAAAGGTACAGAGACTGAAGAGAGCAAAGTCATGGTAAGGAGAACAAACAGCTCCAGAAACACTCTGGTGAGAAAAGAACCACCTTGGCTGTTCGGATACGATAAAATAAATGTGAGTTAAGCTCACCGCCACTCCTCTGCCCGCTTGCAGCCTGCCCACCCCAATTATGTGTTTTTGTTCCAGATAAGCATAAGCATTCAATCTACTCATAGTACTTTTTGTGTGTCTGATCACAGCTCACAGCACCTTGTGTGTTGCTCCCCACCTGCCCCTTACCTCTGTGTTCTGCACGGAAGGTACAGAGACTGAAAATACTGAGTGAAGACATGGTAAGGATAGGGGACAACTTCAGAAACACTCTGATGAGAAAAGAACTGCCGCAGCCATTCAGAGCACACAGGCCACACTCACAGCATACAGCATGCAGCAGGCAGGTGTGTGACAGGGTTGAATAAGGCCATGTCCCATTTGTTATGCAGAGTTACATCAAATCAAATCAAACTTTATTTTTATAGCACCTTTCAAAAACCAAGGTGCTGCACATAAAACCAAATAAAAATATAACAATTAAAACGAGAAGATAAAGTACATTACACATTAAGGAAGGCCAGGTTAAATAAATAAGTTTTCAACTCAGTTTTAAATCTATCGACGGTCAGGCATTCTCTTAGCCGGCGAGGTAGAGAATTCCACAGGGTTGGAGCCAAAACAGCAAAAGCACGGGCACCTGATGTTTTTAGTCGTGCCCTGGGAATCTCTAGCAATCCCTCGTCAGATCGGAGCGGACGGGAGAGGCAGTAGGGTACCAAGAGGTCTTGCAGGTAACCGAGTCCCTGATCATGTAGGGCTTTGAAGGTTAGCAAGGATCTGTTCTATCCTCTCCTTCTCTGTCTCTTGTCTGTCTGGTTGCACAACTGAATGTTCTCATGAGATCTAGCAATTGATCACTCCTACAGTTTCGCGATTCTCCACCTCTTGTTGTCTCTCTGCTTTCACTTGCTGTTTCTGTCTTTTCTTCTCCCTTCATATCTATGGTTATAAAAATACATGTGACCCTCCCTCTTCCCTGCTTATTCACTAATATTACCTTATGTATATAGTACGCACGCTTGAAGCCCCCTACTCTTTTCGCCTCCACCACATCTGCTGGCAGTCTATCACAGGCATCTACCACTCTTTCAGCGAAGCAGTATTTCCTCACATCCATCTTTAACCCCCCCAGCTTCACTGCATGCCCTCTGGTCTGGGTGCTCTTCCTCTTTTGAAAGAGACTCTTCTAAACCCTATTTACCCCCCGTGAGGTACTTGCAGAGTCTCTACTGTGTCCCTATTTGCTCTCCTCTCTTAGAGGGTGTACATGTTGAGATCCCACAGTCTTTCCTCATAGGGCTTTTGGTTGCTCTATCCATGTCCTTTCTGAGGACTGACCTCCAGAACTGAGCATAGTACTTCAGGTGGGGTCTCACCATTGAGCAATACGCTGCAGGTCCGTCCCAGCATTGCACTGGCCTTATCCACTGACTTGGCACACTACCCTGCCAGTTTGAAGTCATCAGGTATGAAAACCCCAAGGTCCACACAGTAGGTACATATATTTGTTTAGGGTTAACAGAGACCAACTTGGTAAAAAGGCATTTTACATATTCTTTGGGAAATACCCGTACATTCAAGTAAAAGGACTGTGAGGTGGGTAGCCCAAAATTCAGCAAATCAGCCTTGAACACTCATCACTTATGCCAAAATTATTTTGAATAAATGTACAAATATATGCAGGTTGTTGGCTTAATAAACATGTCTGGTACTGTAATATTTTGTATAGCTATTTAGAATTACAGCTATTTAACCCCCCACCCAAAATTTCAAACTGCTGGCATCCAAAACAAAAATTATGAAATTAATTCAAAACAGTACATACACTGAAACTCTCTGTTAGTGGAAATAATTTACAAGCATTTGCATAATTAATTAGCCCTATGCCAGGACACTAAAAATACATAGTCTTTGTAATGTACGTAACCTGATTTTTCCGTATAGAAAACTATTTGAAAAAAAAATCAGAGGCACACATTGCCATTTTTATCACCTTTTATTTGATGGAAATAAATACAGTACTACAGCTATAACAGCTGTCTGCCTACACAACAGATTGTTATATGGTAGCATCTTAGAGAAGTCTAGCAGCATACAGCTTTCCATGTTTTCAGTTGAATTATAGGTTTACTGGGGTCTTTTCTACATTTTGTTTGAGTAGAAGTAGTATTTTCTTTACATTTCAGGCAGTGTTTCGACAAGATACTGACAAAACATTGCTACCGATAAAAAGATCACAGACTGTAGTGAGAAACAAATAATTTGACCTACTGGAAGTTGAACCCAGGCCACTGAATACTGTCTTAACCACTGAGTTACAGGCTCATGTCAGTGGACCTTGTGCATTGGAAGGTCATAGTATATGTGAATGGGTCTACTTGTAGACATAGCCACTGTCGTGATTATGCAAAAGCTGCCATTACAAAGTACACCAACCTCTCAAAACAAGATACTTTAGTAAAACAGACTCAAACCACAGTTTCTGTACCAAAGATACAATGACTTATTGTAACGGTAGCTTAATCTCCACTTTTTCCGAGACTGCTCTCACCTACCTCATGTCTCGCTCTCACTCTGCACATACTGTCTCTGCTTGAACTGATCGTCACCTAGATCCCAGACCTTCAATCAGAAAGGCAGCAGTGTCACATTTCAACAGACAAAAGTCAGCTCCCAGTCATGCTTTTTAGTGAGTAACTGGCTCCTCTACAACAGCTTGTAGAGAAGCTGCTCACCGCTCGCAGCACAATCGTCTACAGAAACCACTTACCACTTGCACCACACTTTTTACTACCCGCTTGTACCACACTCCTTCTCCAAAACTAAAAAGGTTAAAAAAAAACCCAACATAAATGACATATATATATATATATATACCATGACTGGGATGTAAACATACCAGGCTACACTATCTACAGGAGGGACAGGGAGGGTAAAAGAGAAGGAGGAGTAGCTCTCTACATAAGGGAAGGAATCAAAGCAACAGAACAAAAGGGTAAACAGGGAGGAGAAGAAGCACTGTGGGTCAATTTGGAGGCAGGCAATGGCACCACAATCTGCACAGGGGTTGCATACAGACACCCCTCTCAGGGGGGAGGAAATGGACAAGGAAATGATAGAAAGTATACTTAGAATGGCAGATAATGGGGAGATATTGCTGATGGGTGATCTGAATATGCCAGATGTTAACTGAAGTGCAGCTGCAGCAGCCCACTTCTAAGAGTGGAGTTATTCTAGATGCCCTACAGGGGGCGTGCCTTAGACAACTAGTATTGGAGCCCACTCGAGAGGG
Organism: Neoceratodus forsteri; assembly: GCA_016271365.2. Classification (NCBI taxonomy): domain Eukaryota; kingdom Metazoa; phylum Chordata; order Ceratodontiformes; family Ceratodontidae; genus Neoceratodus; species Neoceratodus forsteri. The sequence continues at coordinate 10,897,663 of CM057450.1, read as the reverse complement.
AGCAATCTTAGACTTGGTTCTCTCAAATGGAGATGGAGAGAGGATCACAGATGTAGAACTGGGTAGCCATCTGGGAACTAGTAACCATTGAACAGTATGGTTCACAATAAACACAGCAATAGAGTCAAGCCATACAAAGGCAAAAGTACTGGACTTTAGGAGGGCTGACTTTGCCAAAATGGGTGAGTGCCTAAGGAATGCACTAGCAAATGGGCAGGAAGGAGGGGTGGAAGAACAATGGGGAATAATAAAAACTGCCATCACAGAGGTAACAAGCCTTTGTGTGAAGCAAATAAACAAAACAAAACAAAATGATGTAAGAAACCACTATGGTTCTCAAAGGAGGTGGCAGTGAAGGTTCCAGAGAAAAAGAAAGCATTCAGAAAGTACAAGGAATCACAAAAGGAGCATGACAGAGAATTGTATCAGTTAAAGCAAAAGGAAGCTGGGAAGGCAGTCAGAACAGCAAAGGCCCAAACCGAGGAAAAGATAGCCAACTCAGTTAAGAAGGGGGATAAAACCTTTTTTAGGGAAAATCAGGGAGTGAAGGAGGACTAAGGGAGGGATAGTGAGGCTTAATGGGGGGGGGTGGGCAAAGGGTGACGGTGAAAAGGCAGAGATACTAAACAAATATTTTTGCTCAGTATTTACAAATGAAGAGGGGGAGGTACCTAAAACAAACAACAGGAACACTCTGGATATAGAAGTTGATACCAGCCCATTTACAGAAGAAAGGGCTCTGAAAGAACTCTTAAAACTGAAGGTGGACAAAGCAATGGGGCCTGATGGGATTCATCCCAGAATTCTAAAAGAACTAAGGGTAGAACTAGTGACACCACTGACTACCCTCTTTAACAAATCATGGGAGGATGAGGTGGTACCTGAGGACTGGAAGAGGGCAGATGTGATTCCCCTTCACAAAAGTGGGAGCAGGGCAGAAGCAGGAAACTACAGACCTGTTAGTTTAACCTCAGTGATAGGGAAAATGATGAAATCACTTCTGAAGGAAAGAAACTGTCGAGTACCTAGAGGCCAGAGGGGCACAGGACCCAAGGCAGCATGGATTCACAGCGGGAAGGTCATGCCAGACGAATCTAATAGATTTCTTTGACTGGGTGACCAAAGTAGTAGATCAGGGAGGGGCTGTGGGCATGGCCTACCTACACTTTAGCATGGCATTTGACTCAGTCCCACACAAAAGATTAATATACAAGTTAGCCAGCCTGGGAGTGGGTCCCAAGATGATAGCCTGGGTAAAGAACTGGCTGGAGAATAGGACACAGAGGGTAATAGTAAATGGAGTCCACTCTGAAGAAAGGGGGGTTACTAGTGGGGTACCGCAGGGTTCAGTATTAGGACCGGTCCTCTTCAATGTCTTTATACGCGACATTGCAGACAGACTGGAAGGAAAAGTATGTCTCTTTGCAGATGACACAAAGATCTGCAACAGAGTTGATGCACAAGGTGGGGTGGAAAGGATGAGAAGGGACTTGGCAAGGTTAGATGAATGGTCAAATGTATGGCAGCTTAGATTCAATGCTAAGAAGTGCAAGGTAATGCACCTGGGAAACAAAAACCCAAGGGAAGAGTACACAATGGGGGGTGAGATACTAACAACAACAAAAATGGAAAGGGACCTGGGGGTAGTCATATCAGATGACTTAAAGGTGGCCAAGCAATGTGAGAGGGCAGTAAGGAGGGCTCGGGGGATACTGGGATGCATTAGGAGAGGTATCACCAATAGAAAACAGGAAGTTGTTATCACTCTGTACAGACAGCTGGTGAGACCCCATCTGGAGTACTGTGTGCAGTTCTGGAGACTCAATCTCCGCAAGGACATAGACAAGATGGAAGCTGTCCAGAGGAGGGCAACTAAAATGGTGCAGGGTCTGCACCAGAAACATATAGAGAGACTAAAGGAGCTTAATATGCTCGCGAGAAGAAGGAGGAGGAGACATGATAGAAACTTTCAAGTACCTCAAGGAATCAACAAAGTCCAAGAGGGTAGCATCTTTCAAAAAGAGGTGTGCAAGAACAAGGAGGCACAATTTGAAGATGGGGCGGCTCAGAGGTAATGTAAGGAAGTATTTTTCACAGAGAGGGTTGTAGATGCATGGAGCGGCCTTCTGGAGGAGGCTGTGGAGTCAAAAACAGTGGCTGAATTCAAGCATGCATGGGACAGTCATAAGGCAATTCTAGGGGGTAGGGGTAGAAAGAAGTAGGCTGCTGGTTAACTAGGATCTGCAGCTTATCCATTAGGTAGGGAAATGGGCAGACTGGGTGGGCCAAGCGGTCCTTATCTGCCATCACATTCTATGTTTCTATGCATATACACACACAGACATAGAGATACAGATATATTTTTATTTTATAAAATTTTAAGTATAATACAAAGGCAAAAGCAACAATTAATATCAACAACAAAGAAAATGGAAAAAAAGTAGAAGATTTTGAATGTTGACATAGGATGGTATCATTAACCTTTCCTACAAAAGCCCACCTCCTACCTCCCCACCCTATCCCCAGATAAATCTGAGTGATAACAGTCCTGTGAAACACCTGGAAGAGGAGTGAACCACTGTGATCACGCTAATCTGCTAGGCACTCATAGTAACCATCCTTACATACTCGTCATAGAGTCTAAATGTTGTAGCCCAATATTTGGAGAGAGGATAGTTCACTTTAATTACATTAGTAAATCATAAGGTTTACCCCATTTATGAAATTGAGTGATATTGTGAAATAGATAAATTAATTTGGTAATCTAAAGTAAAATATTGGCTGACCATTCATTAATGCCTAATAATTGTTTGTCTAACCAGTGTCTAACAACAAGTTTTTTATGGAGATAGCTATTATGGAAATAATGGCCCTGTCCTTTAAACCCTTAACCGTACTGAGATCTCCTAGGATACAGGTCTCAAAATTGAAAGCATGGTTTAATGAGAGTCTCCTGCCATATTCTGATTTTACTAGTTGCCAAATGTCCTGAGATTTAGGACAATTCCATAATATGTGATGAATAGTTCCTTTTCTCAAGTTACTGTTAATACATCTATCAGAATCCAAAAAGCCAAATTCATAAATTTTTTGAGTAGTCACATAGGCATTATGGAGAAGTTTATATTGCATTAGTATCAAGTTGTCGAGAGGTATACAGTGATATATATTTTTCCATAAAGTGGACCAATTTTGTGAATTTATTCCAGACTCCCTATTCCAATGAGAAGGAATAATGGGTTCTGTGGAAAATTTGGAGCTTAACAGAACTTTGTATAGGTTGGATATGGGCTGGGATTTTAAACTTCTACACTTCATATCATTCACTTCTTGATGTGCTGGAGGTGACCCTCCACACCGGGCCCAAACAGGTCAGTGCCCAAGAAAGGAACATCCGCCAGCTTGTGCCGAGTGTCTGCCGTGAAGGTCGAGATCTGCAGCCAGGCCCTATGGCGCATGGCTACTGCGGCTGCCAACAAGTGGGCACAGGAATTCCCCAGGTCCAGAGCCATTTGCAGTTGCTGTTTGGCCACAGCCTGACCCTGATCTTGGACCTGCTTGACCATGGTCTGGAGGTCTGCAGGCAGGTGAGGTATCACCTCATCCAAAGAGCCCAAGAGGGCGTGGGAGAAGTGTGCCATCAAGATGGCCAAGCTCACCTGACGGAGGCCGAGCGAGGAGACAGCATAGACTTTTTTAGCTTCATGGTTCAATTTCTTGAACTTCTTGTCTGGTGCCTTGTTGACATCCCCGATATTGCCTGAGCGCCAAAACATGGAGTCAGCCACCAGCCCCTCAGCTGAGGGGTGCTCCATGAAACCCGAGAGGATACCGATGGGCACCTCATACTTGCAGGCCATCCAGGCAGAGGGCACTGCCAAACCTCTAGGGCTGGGCCCGACAATGGCCTCAACCACTGGGAAAGCCTCCATTGGAGAGTCCTCTTTGTCCAGAATCGCTGTAAGGGGATAGTCACCCCGCTTCTGGATGGGCTCCATTTTCATCCCCGTGGACTTGGAGATGAGGCAGAGGATGCCCAGGAAGGAAGTGGGCCCTTTCTCCATCGAGAGAACCCCAATAGACTCGTCATTGTTCAGACGGGAGTGCAGTGAAGAATCCTCAGACTCTGAGGAGTCCACATAAAGCAGCCGACCGCCCAGGTCACCTTCAACCCTCCACAGGCAGTCAGGTATGGCGGTAACCAACAGCCAACGGGGAAGCCCTTTAGCCAGCCGAGACTCCTTAGTCGGAGCACCGGTTGACGGCTGCTTGGGCTGCGGCTCCACCACGACTGACGGAGAGGCCGGCATCAGTCAAACCAAGAAGGTCTTGACAGGCTCCGCTGGGGGAGGGACGGTCTCGACTAATCCCACAGGAGGAGTTGGTGTCGGCCTCTCAGACAACAGTCAAGTGATGGCCAGTGTGGAAACTGAGGTTGGTTTCATACCAGCCAGCACCAACTGTTGCCACATAAGGTCTCTGTAGCTCTGATGCAACGTGCGCCGGAGCCTCTCCTCACTTGAGGAGGACAAAGATGAGGAATAGCGGCGGTGCCATTTCCCATGGCACTGAGAGCAGGAGCACTGATGATGGCAGGAGCTGCTCGACCCACCAGAGGAAGACCAAGACCTTGACCTCCGGGGATGCCAATGGGGATCTCAGAGGGAGCTGGGGAATGCCGCAGCTCCTCCTGGTCTGCATCGGTGACCGGAGGGTTCTGATCAGTGGACTGAGTAGCCCCTTCTAAAGTCACAGGCAGGACCAGAGTCCTGAAGAGAGAGTTGTCGGCCTTTTCGGATGACAACTGGTTGATTGGGTTGAAAAACATCTCGTCCGCATCTTCGGCTGGCGTCTCGACCAACTGGCCCAACAAGGTCTTGTGAAGCCAACGGCCAAGGCTGCAGTTTCGACTGTGATCAAAACCTGGGAGTCTTGAGACCGAGAATGCTCCTGGTCCCAGAAGCGTCGATGATGAGTCTTCTCTTTCTTCGACTCCTTCTCCTTTCGAGAGCGAGAGCTGTGAGATCCAGAAGGACCATGACCCTTAGTCAGAAGGGACTGGCACAACTCCTTGAAGAAGCTCGAAAAAGTGGAGCCCAACTGGAGCAGAGGATTGGGTGGCGGCCCGAGCCGTCTCCTCCTCAAAGGCTGCAAGCTGTTCCAGCTGCTTGGCGGACCGCTCCCCAGCCACGGAGACCACCCAATGGGCATCTTTAGATTTGACTGGCGGATGTCATTTTTCCGGGTGGCCAACTTAAGGTGGGTGAGGCAGTTCTCGAGGAACACCACGTGAAAACACTGGCAAATATCGCTACATTATTCGCCAGTCTGTTATCTGGCTGAACCATTGTCATTTTCCCTGAAGCCATCTAGGCTTCCCAAATTTCACATATATGCCACAGTTATTCTCTGTGCTGTTGTATGCCTACCTCTGTATTGCAGCTGATGCTCTATTATACACCTACTTTATATTTATTTTGTTGTTATGATGATGTTATTGTCACTGTGATTGTAAAAAAAAAATGCTTTGTAATGTATTTTGACCTGATAATAACTAGGTCCATCTTGCAAATGAACTTGCTCAACGATGTTCGCCTGGATAAATAAAGATTTGATTGATTGATTGATTGATTGATGTTCGTGGCCCAGGCAGTAAACACCCGTGGTGTGGGGGTTGGTACGAGACACCTTCTGCCCACACGGGCACTGGCAAAATCCGGACATGGACTTGTCGTCCATTGCAGCTGGGAAGCTCGAAGACCAATACTGAAATGGTAGCAACGTTTTAGGAAGCAAAACGGATCCAAAGCGCTACGGCCTATAATGCGGGAGCTCGATGGAGGGAATCTGCTTCTTTAAGCGGAAAGGAAGGTCTGGCGTCTGGGGCAGAGCTGAGGGATATACCACCCAGAAGGGTGGCAGGAGCCAGCTTGAAGACTTTCTGGCACTTCTTAAAAGGGAAAGGACCATGCCAAATAGTGTGGATAGAACAAAATATCCACATCCCTAGAACCTGCTGTTTGGGAGCAGGAAAGGAAGGATCACCGAGGCATACAATATTCACCATCCTTGAAGGAAAGGAGTAGCTCTGCCTCTCCCCCCACCCCGAGCTGCTGGAGGTCTGACTTTGAGTAAGGAAGGAGAAGACTACAGAGGAATACAGGAAGTTCTTATCCCAGAACAGAAAGAGCGGGAGCTGTAAGGGCACAAAGGCAGTAGGAAAGTAGACAGAAAAAATAAATAATACACATATACATACATAAATAAATAAATAAACAGAGGGAGGAGAGAGTAAGCATACAAAGCAACAGAAGAGGGACCACAAATAAGACATGATGGGAGTGGTGCAGTGCAGAGGTTGTGGGGTGGCAGTCTTCTGGGAGAAGTTCTGGAGGATGCGGTGCTAGTCCATCTGCAGACACCTCTCTGGGCTGAAGGAGGAGGTTGCTCGTCTGCACACAGAGTTGGACAGGATTCAGGGGACTTCATCCTTCTTCCAGGGAGCACTGAATCCACCCCCACTACCTCAAAGGGGTAGCACCCATGTAGAGTGCTTATTATTGAGCGCTGCACATTTGAGCGACTCAATAATAGCACTCTACAAGACAGTGAGTGGTGCAATACCTCGTTATATCCTGTATAGCGAGCAGAGCAAGGAGCTGTACTCACTAGGCAAGATATAGCATCCTTTGTGGCCGATTCCCACCGAGCTGCTTGCATAGCGTAGTGGTGTACACCACCACTTGAGATGCAAGCAGACCCGGGTTCGGGTCCGTCTATAAGCAGGACATTTTTTTCACAATCCGGTAACTTGCCCATAGTACGCACCCCTAGGAGTTGGTTATTTAAGTTTGGGGGTGTGGGGGGCTACCTTCTCATTAAAAAAAAAAAAGATTCTGTGTGATTTAGTTAAGTATTGTACCGACCGTCGCTATTTGCAACAGTCGGTACAATATCTGTTGCCCTTTTAACTATGGGCTCAAGTTTGCTCGTTCTATGTGACTGGCAGTCTTTGAGACTTTGGGGCAGAGGCACATCCCTCCTACAGTTAAACTCCACAACTCCTATGCTGCACTGACAGGGTGGGACTGTCCCATGGAGGCACCTGCAGTGGAGACCAAGGAGGATGTGGGTGTTTTCTATGGTGGAGACCCGGGGTGGGGGAGAAAAGGACCCCAGAGGAGAAGGAAGAAGCAACTCCTGGTGGAGAATTCTATTGTTAAGGGGGTAGACTTGGGGGCGCACATAGTGGGAAAGAGGGAGGCTAAGTGTCTACCCGGTGCCACAGCTTGGAGGGATGGAAAGCGCATCCAGAGGATCGCTGGGGCAGCAGGATGGGAGGGAGAGCTAGACATCATTGTCCACCTGGGAACAAATGATCTGGCTGGTGATGAGGTTAGGGTAGTGCAGAAGGATGTCAGGGAGCTGGGGAGGGGTCTTAGACAAGTGGAACGCACTGTAACCTTTTCAGAGGTGCTACTGGTCAATGACAAGAGGGAAGGTAGGGAACTCCGCACCACGAGATTCAATGCATGATTGAAGGACTGGTGCAGAGCAGAGGGCTTCGACTTCATTGGGGACTGGGGTCCCACCTGGAGAGGTGCAGGCCTATACAAGTGGGATGGACAATCTATCCAGGAAGGGGAACCGAGATACTTAGGGAGAGGTTTAAATGTTTAATTGGCAAGCATTTAAACTAGCCAAGGGGGGAGGCGATAGTAGGCAGGAAGAAGCTAACTGCCACACCTACCCCCACAGGATGAAGCAGCCAGTAGGGAGGACCCTAGGGTTGGGAGATTGACACTAAAACCTAAAACCGAGATAGGCAGAATGGCAGAGATAAGGAAGAATGGGTGTAAAAACAGGAGAGGAAGGGAGGGAAGACATGGGGACAGGAGGGGAGCTACTAAAAGGGGAGGTTGCAATACTTGTAAGGCCATGTGCACGAATGCCCGCAGGCTGGGAAATAAAATCTCAGCCCTAGTGACCTTGATGGCAGAGGCAGATCTGGATATTGTCGCTGTTACTGAGACATGGTACACAGGGAACAATGAATGGGATATAGCCATGCCAGGTTACATTCTATTTAGAAAAGACAGGATGGGAAAAAAGGGTGGAGAGGTGGCTGTCTACGTCAGGGAGGGAATTAAAGCAGCTGAAGTTCAGGGAATGCAGGAGGGAGCAGAAACACTGTGGGTCACCCTGGAGACAGGAAATGGCCCTGCCATTCGCACAGATGTGATCTACAGACCTCCAGCACAAGGGGAGGAGATGGAAGGGGTACTAGTGGAAGCCAACCACAAAATGACAGCCAAAGGTGAAGTGCTACTGGTGTGAGACTTCAATTGGCCTGATGTGGATTGGAGCATATAGGCTGCAGCTACAGCCAGGAACAGAGGCATCCTGGATGCCCTGCAGGGGGCGTACCTCAAGCAGCTTGTGGAGAAACCCACCAGAGAAGGAGTAATACTGGACCTGGTACTCATCAATTTGGACTGAGTAACTGACGTAACAGTGGGTAGCCACCTGAGGTTCAGTGATCATCGTACGGTGTGGTTCAATGCGAGAACAGTGAAAGAGTCAAATTACACGAAAGCACGGGTCCTGGATTTCAGATGGGTTGACATTGCAAAAATGGGGAATGTCTCAAGGAGGCCCTGGAAGCAGTGAGAGAGGGATGCAGAAAAACAATGGGCTAACCTTAGGGAACCATAGCAGGGCAACAAAGCCTTGTGTTAGGCAAGTAAGCAAACCAAAGAGAAGCAAAAACACCATGGTTCTCTAAGGACATGGCTGGGAAGATAAGAGAAAAGCTAGATTTCAGGAGGTACAAGGAACCACAGAGGTGGGAAGACAGGGACCTGTATCTGGAAAAGCAGTGGGAGATAGGGAAAGCAGTCAGGAGTGCAAAGGTGCAAACAGAGGAGAAAACAGACCAGGCAACAGTAGCGGAGCCAGGTTTGGGAGCATTTGGAGCCGGGGGGGGGGCCATTCAGTCAATCATGGGCTCCACAGTGGGCACTAAACATTGAATAATGAAGGTGGTGGGGCACCACTACTCACACTGGGGTAGCCAGGAGGGGCGACCACCCCCCCTCTAGCTCCGCCACTGCCAGGCAATTAAGAAAGATAAGACCTTTTACAGGTACATTAGCGACAGAATGAAGACCAGGGGTGTGATTGTGAGGTTAAAAAAAGGGGAAAGGGGGTGTGCGGAGGGGGACCTAGAAAAAGCAACAATCCTGAACAAATATTTTTGTTCAGTATTCACAGAAGAAGGGGAAGGAGAAGGACCACTACTGGGGGGTTAGGAGCACCAGTGGGAGAGAGGTGGACACAAGCCTATTTACAGGAGAAAGAGTCCTAAAGGAACTTGAGAATCTGAAAGGGGATAAGGATATGGGGCCAGATGGGATACATCACAGAATACCGAAAGAACTTAGGTGCTAGCAGCACCACTAACAGCCCTATTCAACAAATCAGTAGAGACAGGGGTGGTTCCAGGGGACTGGAAGAGAGTAAATGTAGTTCCTCTCCACAAAAGTGGGAACAGGGAGGAGGCTGGCAACTACAGGCCAGTCAGCCTGACCTCAGTGGTGGGAAAGTTAATGGAGTCACTGCTAAAGGAAAGAATTGTGATATGTCTTGAATCCACCAAAGCACAGGATCCAAGGCAGCATGGATTCACAAAGGGAAGGTCTTGTCAAACAGATCTGATAGATTTCTTTGAGTGGATGACCAGGGAGGTAGATAGGGAAGGGGCAGTGGATGTGACCTACCTAGATTTCAGCAAGGTCTTCGATACCGTCCCACACAGGAGGTTGATAAATAAGTTGGCAGTCTGGGAGTGGGCCCAAAGGGGGTAAACTGCGTCAGAAACTGGTTGAGTGACAGGACACAGAGGGTGGTGGTAAATGGAGTTCAATCCAAACAGAGAAGGGTAACCAGCAGGGTGCCACAGGGATCCGTGATGGGGCCAGTCCTCTTTAATGTCTTCATAAGTGACACTGCAGAGGGGCTTGAAGGGAAGGTATGCCTCTTTGCAGATGACACTAAGATCTGAAACAGGGTTGACACCCCGGGGGGTGAGGGTGGGGAGATGAGAAAGGACCTAAACATGCTTGAGGAGTGGTTAAGAGTATGGCAGCTAAGATTCAATGAAAAGAAGTGTAAAAGCACGCACTTGGGGCACAGAAATCCAAGGGAGGAGTACAAGATGGGGGGGGGAGGTACTGATGGCCACCAGTCAAGAAAGGGACCTGGGAGTAATCACATCTGATGATCTAAAGGTAACCAAACAATGTGAGAAGGTTGTGGGGAGAGCCAGTGGGATGCTAGGGTGCACAGGGAGAGGAATCACCAGCAGAAAAAGAGGGTGTGGTTATGCCACTGTACGAATCACTAATGAGACCTCATCTGAAGTACTGTGTCCAGTTCTGGAGGCCGCATCTCCGTAAGGACATAGACAAAACAGAGGCAGTTTAGAGAAGGGCAACACAAATGGTGTGAAGACTGCACCAAAAGTCACATGAGAAAAGAATAGAGGACCTCAACATGTATTCCCTGGAGGAGAAGGGGGATATGATGCACATTCAAGTACATCAGGAGTATAAACAAGGTGCAGGAGGGTAGCATCTTTCAGAAAAGAAGGTGTACAAGAACAAGGGAGCATGATATGAGGCTAGAGGGAGGTAGGCTCAGGGGCAATGTGAGGAAGTACTTTTTCACAGAGAGAGAGAGTAGTGGATGCTTGAAACAACTTCCCTGCAGAGGTGGTGGGGAAAAGAAAAAATTACTTACCATATACTTCCAGTGCCCAAGGCAAGCACAACAAGAAAGCTTGGAATAGAGGAATTTAATGGATGGCTAAGAACCTGGTGTTATGCTAAAGGGATGGGCTGTTGGGGAGGGACCTGGGAGGACAGTAGTCTCTATGCTAAGAACAGACTACACTTGAGTGAGGAGGAAAGAAAGTGTTGAAACAGAGGAAGGAGGAGTACATAGAGGAGTTGGGAATTTGAAGCTAGGAGCAGGGGGGTGCTTAGAGTGGGCAGAGACATGCAGAGACCTGGGCTGGGAAACCATATGAGCTTACCCCCATAACAGTGACAAAGGACAAATGGCAAGTACTATTGGTGATGCTAGTAAAGGAAGGCAGGATGGGAAGGGGGGGTGGAAGGTCGTTACCCTTAATGCAAGGAGCCTTGGGAGGAAAAATGGAAATTACGTACTTACCACAATTGTTGATCTTCTTGGACAGTCTCCATCACTCATTCACACCAGTGGGATAGCGCCGGAGGCACTAGGACCAAGTGGGAGCCAAATATTTTCAGAGGGGTCAGCACCGAGACAGAACCATGCATGTGTGGCACCACGAGACCAGCTCGCGCCTGTGTAGGCTATCTCGGCGTCGACACTCCAACCGCCTCAGTGCCTTTTCGACCGAGGAGGAGCAGCATAACTAATGAAATAACTTATCCTGTCTTTCTGGGCCTGAAAGGGCCCAGATGGCCTTTGCCAGAAAGGTCAAAGAACAATGTCTTCACAGCCTGAACCATAGGACCATGAAGACCAGGAAAGAAAATGAATGAACCCAGGGGATGGTGGGTGGGCGTGTGAATGAGTGATGGAGACTGTCCAAGAAGATCAACAATTATGGTAAGTATGTAATTTCCATATCTTCCTGGACTAAGTCTCCATCACTCATTCACACTAGTGGGAGAGTACCGAGCTAAAACAACAATCCTGAGTAGGGTGGTAGGGGATAGGGCTCACTCAGAAAGGACAGCCAGGGACTGTCCTGCTAATAAAAAGAGCTGTCTTGGAAAGAGCATCTAGACCATAGTGCTCACAAGATAAGCGGTTGAGTTGCAACTCACCACTTCTCAGAAGACTGCAAAATGAAACTTTGTCAGAAAGCCACAACCACTCTAAGAGAGCAGCAAGAACCCAGCCACACAATTTGGTCTAGGACCAAAAATAATTGTGTCAAAGACGAATATTAATCTAACGTAAAAAGGCCTCAGGGACAGAAAAAGCCGGGGGTAAAGTCTACTGGTTCATGGTAGACCGAAAATCGCAGATGGAAACCCCCCACTACCAAGTATGGCTGACCTGTGAACAACAGGTCCAGGAGCACTCAAACCCCTTACTTAGCGAACAAACGAAGGTCCCGGTGGGGTTTAGCCCATCAAGGAGAATGGTTTTCACTTAGTCACTGAAACCTTCCTGATGGAAGGCCAAAGCATGATTTAGAAACCTCTTACAGTGGTCTAGTAGAACCAAATCCTACTCACTTTATATTCCAAAAGGAATCATCCTGCTCCTGTGTGTACAACTGTAGTAGCAGTCTCTGAACTCAGGAAACAAGAGGAAAAGTGTACAGGAGGACGTGTCCACTGCGGAAAAACATTCAAGACAGGAAAAAAACCAGGCTGGATTTGTAAAGCAAATAGAGGCAGATGTGTGTCGAGGAGGGACCCAGCAGGACCAAGTTAGGGCTAACCATTCGTTGAAAGTGACTGAATGGAGGCAGAAGTGACTCAATGCAGTGAGGCACTAATCACTCCGGCCTCCCTGAAGGGAGCAGGAAAGGACTCTCGTTTGTTTGCTGAAAAACAGACCTCACAGCTCCGTCACGCCTTCCGGAAGAAAGTTTAAGTAGCGACTAGACACGGAACCAGTACAAGACCCAAGGTGTGAATATTGAGAAGTCATCTCAGAAAAAAGACCTACTTGACCAACGGTCAAGAAAGGAGTATGTCGTTTGTTAAGTGGAAGCAAGCAAGAAAGCACAAACCTGAGTTCTGACTCCCTGGAGAGTCACTTCTGTTGCTGCTCAAGAGAAGAAGCCTGATAAAAAAAAAAGGGGGGGGTTTAACAGACTGGGCAGTTGCCTAGGTCTAGGAAATGTTTCTGAATAAAATAAATCTCTCTTGGAAAAGAGATGACCCATACCGCCGCTGGATCAGACTCCCCTAAGGGGTAGAAGAAGTCAGGTACTCTTTACTGTATTCTAGAGACGAGCGCCTCAGGGGGCTGAAGCAGAACCTGACGAGACCCAAAAGGACGGTATCAGGTAATTTTGGCTAGGCCTTGTCCTGTGATTTATTTTTTTTTTACCATTAGTCCGAGCCTAACAACTCTTTCAGGCTGCTATTTCACAAGGATTGCCTGATACAAAAATGACAAAGATGTCCTCCATCTGAGGTGTTAACCACCCGAGTCAAAGAAACCATCGAAGGGGCAATATCACAAGGGGGCTATATACCCCTATCAAAGGAGCGGAAGAGCCTGAGTGGTTCCCGACCATTAAATTAGAATGTTCCACAGAGTGTAATTGTCTTGATGACTGAAAAAGTCTAGACGTAAAAGTGTATGGTCCACGGATGCAGTCTGAAATACTACAGTGGACCCCATCACTGAGGAACTACTGAAAAGATCTTCCATCATGGACTCTGATGATAGAGAGGACGTGTCCTTCAGTATATAAAATGAGTCATCCGCTGTATTACTGACCAGAAGGACAGGAAAAGACTCATCTAGATGCACTTTTACCCCAGAAGGACCCCTAAGGGAGGTCTAAGTCAGAGCCACAAGAGACTCCGCCACCAGGAAGGATATCAAGGAGCTTGGTACCACATAGGGAGCCAAGAAAGTGCTGAGCGGAATGAGAGATTCCACTGGCAGAACAGTACAGCAGAGTTCCATCAGCAGAAAACTGCTGGATGTCACAAGATCCCACGTAGACTGCCACTCACTAAGATGTGCGGAAAAAATAATCTGCAGAATGGGACTTCATTCTGCAGAAAACATACTGCCACAAGTTCTATGGAGAAGTCTGCAGAAGGAAAATGTGTCACTAGTTCTGCCAGACAGCACCCACTAGCACCCCTGCGGTACCAGCATCACTTGTGGCACAAGGGGGCACCAAGCAGTGCCTATGCCAACCTGGGCGATACTCGAAGCACCCGTGGCGGTACCTGCAGGCACCCCCGGCACCAATGCAGCAATGGCACCCGAGGGCACCCCCAACACCCATGAAACCCATGGCAAGAATGGCACCTGAGGACACCGGTGGCACCTATGGCACCCATGGGTGAAGGCGGCACCACCCGCTGCATCTGTGGGTGCCCGTAGCGGCACTTACAGTGCCAAGCTCCTGCGGGTGGTGCTGAGCGTCATCCGTGGGTGCTTGTCACCATCCGCGGCCCCGCAGCACCACCAGCAGCGCCAGCAACCAACGGCAACAACAACAGCACACGTGGCACCACACAGAGCGATGGTGCCGACCCATGGCACCAACCATGGCGCCGACCAATGCACAGAGAGATGGCGCCGACCAAGACACTAAGCCACTGCACCAACCAAGGCACTGAGCCACAGCGCTGAAGGAAAAGGCCAATGGGAATCTTGAGAAGAAGGAAAAAGGTAGTGCCTGTGCTGGTCCCTGCATGGAAAAGGGAGAGGGGGGTAGGCACGAGGGGTCGACACGATGGCGAAGGCACCACGAAGGCACCGTGCCATCCTGATCCAATCGACCTGGTTCCGGTCCAACAGCTCCGAGGCCTGGAGGCCCCGAAATCAGGAACACAGCCAGGAAAACTGGAAGAAGTCAAACCCTGCTCCACAGGAGCGCCCAGAAGGTGAAACTGCTCACACCAGCTCAATGAGTTCGAGGCAGGTCCAGAGTCGAAAGCGGCTATTAGAGGCGGGGCCGAGGGAACCCACCCAAAAGTCGGTTCAGGCCTATAGCCCCTCGCGAGAACAATCCTCGTGCAGACGCGTGCAAAGGCAACCTCGAGCAGCACAGATTCTTCTTCCCCAATGAGGAAGAAGAGCTCGAGATAGCGGATCGGATCCCGGAACCACTAGATTTGTGCTTCAATGGACTGTCCCCGAGCACAGGATTGTAAGTAGTTGGACCCCACCCCCCATTTATCAAAGGCAGCGGACTGGACACAGCCCCTCTGCCATAACAACTTATAAACAAAGTCGTCCTACCGTCACAGCTATCGTCTAAGGACGACTCCGTTGATGGCAGGAAAGAATTTCTTTTTCTTCATAATCTTCTTTTCTTGTTCATAAAATAAGAAATTACTACTAAAATGTTAAATTAAAGCTAAAAGCTGCTGTTGTATAGACGAAAATTTTGATGCTGGCAGACGAGCGACGTCGACATCCAAGCGCACTCGACGGCGGGAGAAAAGGAACTTGAGGCGATTGGAGGGTCGATGCCGAGATAGCTTACACTGGTGCAAGCTAGTCTTGTGGTACCATGCATGAGTGGTCCTGTGTTGGTGCCGACCCTTCTGAAAATGTTAGGCTCCCGACTGGTCCTAGCGTCTCTGGTGCTATCCCACTAATGTGAATGAGTGATGGAGACTTAGTCCAGGAAGATCTGCAGAGTTACAGGTGTTCATGGTAGAGGGAGAGGTGGACGTTGCAGCCATCACAGAAACATGGGCCACCCACTACAATGACTGGGACCTGGCTGTACCAGAGTAGAGGTTATTTCGTAGGGACAGGGTGATTGGGAAAGGGGGGGGTGGCACTATATGTGAAGGAAAGACTGAAGTGTGTAAGGGAGGAGGGTATTACGGAGTCACTTTGGATGCAAATCCGGATTCCAAGAATGGGAGTGGTGTACAGGCCACCCCCTCAGACGGAGGAGTTAGACTGGGAACTAGTGGGACAGATCAGAAGGACCTGTGAGAAGGGTAGTGTGGTGATTGTGGGGGACTTCAACATGCCAGGAGTGGACTGGAGTACCCCAACCAGGAATAGAAGGGAGCAGGTACTGCTCGATGCCTTCCACGACAGCTTCCTGCTGCAAATGTTCAGTGAACCAACCAGGTTAGGGAATACCCTTGACCTTGTGCTGGCACATGGGAACTTTATGAGAGAACTTATGGTGGAAGAACCGCTGTTAGGAAGTGACCACCACTTAGTATGGCAGTATCTGAAATTGCTGTTTGGCCATAGCATAGCCCTGGTCTCGGACTTACTTGACCGTAAACTGGAGGTCCACAGAAACATGAGGAATCACCTCATTCAGAGAGCCCAGAAGGGCATCGGAGAAGTGCGCCATCACGACGGCAGAGCTTGACTGGTGGAGGCCGAGTGAGGAGGCAGTGTAGATCTTTTCAGCAGAGTGGTCCAATTTCTTGGACTCCTTATCCGGCAGTCTATCGACATCCCCTGAATTGCCCATGCGCTGAAACACAGGTGTTCTGAGAACTCCGAGCGGGTACCGGTGGGCGCCACATATTTGAGGGCCATCCAGGCCAAGGGTGCAGGGCAAGAGGCGGGACACTGCCTCAACTCCAGGGCAGGGCCAACTATAACCTTGGCCACTGGGAAAGCCTCCATCAGACAGTCCCCTTTATCCAGAATCTCTGTGAGGGGACATCCAGCCCACTTCTGGATGGGCTTCAATTTCATCCCCGTGAACTCAGAGATAAGATGGAGGATGCCCATGAAAGACATGCGTCTTTCCTCTGTCGAAAGATCCCCCACCGACTCCATCTCACTCTGACGGGAGTGCAGTGAAGAATCCTCAGACTACAAGGAGTTCGCATAGAGCAGCCTACCACCCAAGTCACTCCGGATCCGCCACGGGAGGTCAGGTATAAGAGTGACCAACAGCTGATGGGGAAGTCCCTGAGCCGGCCGAGACTCCTTGGTTGGAGCGCCGGTCAGTGGCTGTTGGAGGAGCGGCTCCACCACTATCAGTGGAGAGGCCAACTTCAGCTGAAACAAGGCAGTCTGTACCGGCACCACAGGCAAAGAAGTGGTGTTGGCCGTCCCACCGCTGCCACAGCAGGTCTTCATTACATCGACGTAATTTGTGCCGAAGCCTCTCCTCACCTGAGGAAGATGAAGATCAGTAGCAGCGGCGCCGCTTCCCATGGCACCGAGAACGAGACCACCAATGCTGGCGGGACCTGCTCGACCCAGAGGATGAGAAACACCTAGACTTTGACCTCGGCCGCCAGGGGTGCCGAAGGAGGATCTCAAAGGGAGCCGGGGAGTGCCGTGGCTCCTCCTAGTCTAGGTCTGTGACTGGAGGGTCTGGCCCAGTGGGCTGAGATGACTCTTCGGTGGTCACTGGCAGGACCGGAGTCCTGAACAAGGAGTTGTCAGCCTCTTCGGATGACAACTGGTCGATTGGGTCGAGAAAAATCTTGGCTGCATTGTCAGCCAGTGTCTCAACTGGCTGGCCTGATGGGGGCACTGGAAAGCCAGCAGCCAAGGCCGCGGTTTTGACCATGGTCAAAATCTGGGATTCCTGAGACTGAGAATGTTCTTGGTCCCAAGAACGTTGACGGTGAGTCTTCTCCTTTTCTTTCCTGGACTCCTTCTTGTGGGATCGAGAGCTGCGCAAACCCGAATGGCCCTCTCCCTTAGTCAGGAGAGAATGGCACAGCTCTTTGAAGGAACCCGAATAAGTGGAGCCCAACTTGAGTGGAACAAAGGCTGAAGCAGAGGAGGACTGCGCGGCAGCCTGAGCCACCTCCTCCCGATGGCCTTAAGCTGCTCCAGCTGCTTGGTGGATCCCACAGCCGTGGAGACCACCCAATGGGCATCCTTAAATTTGACCAGCGGATGTCGTTTTTCTGGGTGGCCCAACTTCAGGCAGGCAAGACAGTCCTTGACGATAGACATGTGAAACGACTGGCAGTTCTCGCAAGCCTGGGGAGTGTGCTCACGTCCCAGGCAGTAAACGCACATGGCATGTAGTTCGGTATGCAACATCTTCTGCCCGCATGTGCACCAGCGAAATCCGAGTGAAGAATGGTCCTCCATTGTGGTCGTGATCGAAGATCGAGCTGAAGACAAAACTTTGATGAGTTTAAGTTTTGGAAGTAAATCAAAAGATTTGTGCACCAGGACCTACTCAATGTGGGAGCGGTAAGAAGGGAGCCTGCTTCTTCCAGCAGATAGGAAGATCTGGTGTCATGGGGTGGAGCCAAGGGTTATACACCTGGGTGGGTGGGAGGAGCCAGCTTGAAGACTTCCAGTAAGATTTAAAGGGGAAAGAACAATGCCAAAAAAGTGTGGATAGAACATCATATCCACGGCCCAGGAAAGATGCGTTGGTAAAATATGCTGAAATGTTCATCACCTGGTTAAGGTGTAACTTCAATATTACCTTCAGGAGGAACTTTGGGTGGGGGCGAAGGACGACCTTGTCACTGTGAAAGACCAAATATGGAGACTCCACAGAGAGTGCCTGGAGCTCAGTGATCCTTCTGGCTGATGTTATGGCGACAAGAAGGCCATCTTCCATAACTGGTGTGACATCTCACACCTCTGCATAGGCTCAAATGGCTTGCCATAAGCATAGCCACCAACAGCAACAAGTCCCATGGTGGCAGTGTTTCACATATCAGAGGGAAATGGAAATTACGTACCTACCGTAATTCTTGATCTTCTTGGACAAATTCTCCACCACTCATTCACACTGATGGGATCTATGCTGGAGGCACTAGGACCCAGCGAGGGAAAACTTTTTGCAAGAGGGCCGGGGCCAGAGATGGAGCCACAAGTAGTGGCGCCGTGAGCCTCGGCTTGTGTGGCAATGATAATCTCGGCGACGACCCTCCAAACGCCTCAGTACCTTTTTTTCCGAGGAGGTGCAGCATAACTAACCTAGAAGGAGAGCCTAACAAAAACCGGACATAGATACTCCAGACAACCAGCATAAGAAGGGTCAACAAAGAAGTATTCACAGCCTAAAGATTGAGGGAGTGAAGACCAACAACAGAGGTGAGCTCGTGGGGATGGTGGGCATGTGAATGTCTGGCGGAGACTTCGTCCAAAAAGATCAAGAATTATGGTAGGTACGTAATTTCCATATCTTCCTGGACATAAAGTCTCCACCACTCATTCATACTGATGGGACAGTACCAAGCTAATAATCCCCCGAGAGGGTGGCAGGAGAACCAAGAGCTCACAAATTTAGGACAGAAGTCCATTAAGGATAGTCCTGCCATACAAAAGATGTCGTCTGGCATGGACATCCAGGGCATAGTGCTTGATGAAAGTATGCACTGAGCTCCAGGTAGCTGCATTGCAAATGTCTGCAATGGGCACACTGAGGATTTCCGCCAGGGGTGCCGCGACTGCTCTAGCAGAGTGAGCACACACTCTGCCCTCCAGCTTAACTTGTGCCATGGAATAACAGTGGCGAAGGCATGCTACCAGCCATGCCGAAATGCATCGGATAGCAACAGGCTGACCCAGCCAGGTCTCGCTGAAGGAAACAAACAGATGTTGAGCTTTGCGAATTTCTTTTTTCTATCCAAATAGAAACGTTGAGCTCTTCTGACATCCAAAGAATGAAGGGTACGCTCTCTTTCATTTTGGAAGTTAGCAAAGTAAGTAGGAAGGACCAAAGGTTGGTTCAAATGGAATTCTGAAACAACCTTAGGGAGAAACTTAGGATGGGTCCTAAGAACTACTTTGTCCTTATGAAATACAGTATATGGAGGGTCTGTGACCAAGGCATGTATTTCAGAAACCCTGCAGGCCGAGGTAATGGCCACCAGGAAGGTCGTTTTCCAAGTGAGAAATTTCAGCTCACAGGAAGCTAGAGGCTCGAAAGGCTTTCGAGTGAGCATGTCTAGAACAAGATTAATGTCCCAGGCTGCGACTGGACATCTGATAGGTCTGGTATGCAGAATACCTCTAAGAAACCTCTTAACTACAGGTAACTGAGCCAGTGACAAGGAAAGTACTGGCTCATGATAAGCTGAAATGGCACAAAGGTGAACTTTGACTGTAGAGTATTGCAGACCTGAATTTGAGAGGTCTAAAAGGTACTTGAGAACTTTATTTGGTGGGCAGGAAAAAGGATTCAAAGAGGATTTTGCACACCAGAGAGAAAAACGCTTCCATTTGGCTGTGTAAGTTTTTCTAGTGGCTGGCTTGCGCGCAGCCAGAAGGATATCTGAAACTCTCCAAGAGAAATTGAACCTGTTCACCTCTATCTCTTCAGGAGCCAAGCGTGAAGGTGAAGCGACCTCAGGATGGGATGGACCACAGGCCCTTGGGTCAGAAGGTTCATCTGAAGGGGAAGTGCCCTCGGAGGGGTTTCCGACATACTGTTGAGTAATGGAAACCATATCTGTCCAGGCCAGAAGGGAGCAATGAGGATCATTTTGTCCCTCTGGGACTCGAATTTGACAAGTACCCTCTGAATTAGTGAAAGAGGAGGAAAGGCGCATAGAAAGCGTTTTGTCCACTGCAGCCTGAACGCATCCTGACAGAAAATGCCAGGCCCTGTATTTCTGAAGAAAAAGAGAGGCAGTTTTGTGTTGAGTGGGGATGCAAAAAGGTCCAGGTCTGGAGTTCCCCACTCTGCGAATAGTGACTGAACTACAGTTGAGTCGAGAGACCACTCGTGAGGATCTGTCTCTGTCTCTGTTCTGCTGAGATGGTCTGCCAGCTCGTTCTGCATTCCCAGTAGGTAAACCATGTGAGTTAGAGCCTTGTGCTCTAAGCACCATTAACATACTCTCATCACTTCCCTGCATAAAGGGTAAGAGTGTGCACCGCCCTGCTTGTTGATGTAATACATCACTGCTTTGTTGTCCATTTGAAGGAGAATGTTCTTGTGACAGAGAATGTCCTTCAAAGCCTGGACTGCATAAATGACGGCTCTCATTTCTAGGCATTTATGTGAAGCTGGGACTCGTCCTGAGTCCACGTACCCTGGGAGTGGAGAGTCTAACAGTGAGCTCCCCACCCCGTCAGGGATGCGTCTGTGGTAATGGAAATCTGATGATCCAGGGGAGCAAAGAGATACCTTTCCAGAAGGTTGTCCTCTTGCGACCACCAGGTGAGTGACCTCTTCAGAGGTTCTGTCACCTTGATGAGAAAGGACTGAGGGTGAGTGGTTGGGGACCACTGAGTACTGGGCATCCATTGAGAGGTTCTCATGTGGAGACGTGCAAGGGGTACAGTGAACACCGAGGATGCCATGAGACCCAGCATTCGTTGCATCAAGATAGCTCGAACTGAGCTGTTCTCTCTGATCTATCAGGCCATCCGTAGGATATTGCTCCTTCTGTCCTCTGGGGAAGAAGAAAAAATTACTCACCTTAGTAATGTTGTTTCTTCTAATGGAGTCTTGCTATATTATAGACATTAGCAGTTTGATCCAGCTCTAGAACTGCCCCGGAGTGAAATGGTTAAAACCATTCCAAAATAGAATTTTGGCACGAGAGCAGCTCTATCTGTGTCATTTCAAACTTGAACTGTCAGATCTTCTGAGCCAAACTCACTAAGGTCTGTGTGGAAGCTGTAACCTACACTAGCCAAATGGCTACCTAAATAATAACAACCATTGATGGTCCCAACACCCAGACTCAAGTCAGGGGACCAGAAATACTAACACCATTCTAATAATATGAAAATGGAACATAAGTATAATAAAACACACATGCCAGCGTACACATACACACCCCCAAAGTCCCAAAGGGACAAAATGCTAACAGGACATAAGTAGTGCCCACACTAAGTTGCCTGCACCCCACCAAGTAGAGGTTCTGAGAGGGGCAGGTTGGGGGGGAGGTCTATAATATAGCAAGACTCCATTAGAAAAAACAACATTACTAAGGTGAGTAATGTTTTCTTCAAACAACATGAAGTCTTGCTATAATTATAGACATTAGCAGAATACACAGCAGTACCTCCATGGAGGAGGGGCAGAACCTACTTAGGGAATAGGCTCTGAAGAACAGCTGTGCCAAACCGAGCATCTCTCCTGGCCTGGACATCCAGGGAGTAATGCTTGGTAAAAGTGTATACCGTTTTCCAAGTAGCAGCCTGGCAAATCTCTAATAAAGGGATATATCTGGCAGCAGCTAGAGACGCAGCTGTACCCCTGGTAGAATGAGCCCCTCAACAGGGGGCTCTGCCCACTTTCTGATAACAAAATTGGATACAAGAGACAATCCACCTGGCTATTGATCTCTTAGTGGCAGGTTTGCCTTTCCCAACTTCACCATAGGTAAGGAAAAGTTGGAGGGATTCGAACCTGTGACCTTTGTGCGCTCTATATAATAACTAAGAGCTCTCTTAACATCCAGGCTGTGCAACCTCCTCTCACCCGAGAGGGTGATCAGTGAAAAATACTGGAAGGGAGATAGATTGATTAAGATGGAAATCTGAAACCACCTTAGGCAAAAACTTCCTATTAGTCCTAAGGACTACCTTATCCCTGGAAAGAAATAAAGTCAGTCTCCACTGACAAGGCTTACAATTCACTTATGCGTCTGGCAGAAGTGATAGCCACTAGAAAACAGTTTCCAAGTTAGTACTTAAGCTCTGCAGAAGACAGAGGTTCAAAAGGGGTTGCATTAACTGGGCAATGCAAACATTAAGGTCCCAAGCAGGGCGGTTCCCGAAAGGAGGATTAGTATGGAGTAATCCCTTAAAAACTTGGAAAACACAGGATGAGAGGAAAGAGGATGACTTTCCTGCTGACACAAAAGCAGACACAGCTGCCAAATGAACTCTCAGGGTAGCTGGTCTGAGACCCAAGGAATTAAGATGTACCATGTAATCTAACAAAATGGGCAATTCAGCAGATTCTGGGGAAATATTTTTCCCAGCACACCAAATGGAAAACCTTTTCCATTTAGAACTATAAGTAGCCCTAGTGGAAGGCTTTCCGGAAGCCTTTAGGATCTCAAGAACACCCTGAGAGAGGTGTAAATCAGCAAACTCTAACTCCTCAAGAGCCAGGCCTTGAGGTTGAGGGATTTGAGGTCCGGATACCAAACCCTTCCCTGGGCACAAGTCAACAGATTGTGATTCCTGGGGAGGCACATGGGAAGATGGACTGTCAGAGACAGAAGGAGTGGGTATCAGGGCTGCCTGGCCCAATCCGGGGCAATCAGAATCACCCTGCAAGGCTGAGATCTGATTTTGACTAGTACTTTGAATGGGAGAGAAAAGGGGGGGAAAGCATAAAGGAACTTCCCCTCCCAATCCAGAAGAAGGGCATCCAGTGGAACTGAGCCCAGCACTGGAGGCCTGCAACAGAACAGAGGAAGTTTGTGATTGTCTGGGGCTGCAAAAGATCTATCTGAGGATGCCCCACCTGGCAAAAACTATCCCAGCACTTGAGGATCCAGGGACCATTCAGTGATGGCACTGGGAAATCCTGCTGAGGGCATCCGCTGGGACATTGTCCTTCCCTGGAAGATGAACTGCTATGAGGAAGTGTTCAGGAATAGGCCAGAGACCACAACTTCATTGCCTCGGTGCACATGTCAGAACCCAGTGCCCCTGTTTGTTGATGTACCACATTGTTGTGGTGTTGTCTGTTCTGACTTGTATCACCTTGTCGTGGACAGATGCAGAAAAAGCTTGAAGAGCTAAAAGACAGCTCTGAGTTCCAGCAAATTGATGTGGAGCAGAGATTCCTGGGGACCAAACTCCCTGTGGAAGGTCGCCCATGTGGGCTCCCAACCCAGAAGGGAAGCATCTGTAGTGAGGTCAAGTCGTGAGAAAGGGAAATGAAGGGACCCCGCTCTTAAGTGCTCTGATCCTGCCAACACTGGAGAGCTAGGATCAAGGTTCGAGTCACTGGGACCAACTTGGAAAGGGGTCTCTTCTCTGAGACCAAAAGGTTCTCAAGTGAAACTGAATGTCTCTCATCTGAAATCTGGCTCCCTGCACAACAGCTGTGGATGCAGCCATGTGCCCCAGGAGCTGCAGAAAGTGTCTTGCTGGTCGAGAGACCTGCAGAGTGAAGGAAGAGGCCAGAGCCACTAAATTCCTTACCCTTTCTGGGAAGAAAGGCTCTGGCTAGCTTTGTGTCCAATTCCTGCCCCTATAAAGGTGAGTACCTGGACTGGTTCCAGAACCAACTTTGGTAGGTTTAGCAGAAACCCAGGGAGGTGAGAAGCTGCTGGGTGACCTGCAGGTGAGATTTACCTGTTCTGGGACTGGCCTACAATGAGCCAGTCGTCTAGATAGGAAAACAGCAATCCTCTGCCTCCTTAAGTGGGCCACTGCCACTGCTAGACACTTTGTGAATACCCTTGGAGCAGAGGTAAGGCCAAGGGCATTGCTCTGAACTGGAAATGACCTGAGGCAGTTCGAATCTGAGGTACTTCGATGGGATCTTCTGATTAGGACATGGAAATAGGCATCCTTGAGGTCCAGGAGGCTAGCCAGTCCCCTGGCCTTAGGGAAGGTAAAATCATTGCCTGAGTTACCATTTTGAACTTTGGTTTCAAAGATGCTTGTTCAGATATCTGAGATCTAAAATGGCCGCCACTCTCCTGTCTTTTTGGGGTAAGGAAGTATCTGGAATACAGACCCCTGCCCTGATGCAGGAGGAACCCTTTCTACTGCTCTGAGAGCTAACAGGGATGAGACCTCTGTTTCCAGAGCGAGGGTCTCTGAAGCAATGTAGAAAAGTCTGCTTCTCAACTTGGGAAACTTTTGAAGCTGAGAACCAGACCCTGGCTTACTACTTCCAGAACCCACTTGTCTGAGGTTAAAGAAGCCCAATTCTGACTGAAGTAAGCCAGCCTGCCCCCACTGGTACAGGAGAATGGCCCTGGGCACCCCATCAGGGTGCCTGTTTCAGAGGAGCTTTTAGGCTGGGGGTGGGAGCAGGTCTGCCCACCTCGTCTGCCCCTGCCTCTGAAGAAGCCCCTCTGAGCATAGGCAGAGGAGGCCTGAGTCTGGTAGAAAGGCCTGTGAAAAGGCCTACCCCTACCCCTGGGGGCATGCCTTTGAGGAGTGGCTTACCGCTCCTTAGCCTGGGCACTCTTGTAAGTAGTCCTATATTCATCCATCTTCTTCATGTAGTTCTCTGTCTGCTCTCCAAACAGAGAATTTCCCACCACAGGAAAATCCATAGCCTTAGTCTGGGTATCCTGTGACAAACTAGTACACCTGAGCCAGGCCAACCTACGAAAAGCTACAGATGTGGCCATGACCCTAGAGGAAACATCATTAACATCCACAGCAGCATGAAACTGAACCGTAGAGGCTTCAATGCCATCAGCAGCCACCTGTTCTAGTTCACTAGCCAGCTGGCCATGGGCCTGCTTGGCCAATTGCATAACAGTATCCCATCTAGATTTCGATACCTAGCTACATAAGCCATATAATTTGCTTGCCTGAGTCCCAGAGAGGCTGCCATATACTGTTTTTTTGCCATGGCATCAATCTTCCTGGAATCCTTGTCAGGAGGATGTGAAGCCAAGGGAATATTAGCTTATCACAGGCAGCAGCCTGAACTACCCCAACATGACTGCATTGCTGAGAAAGGAATTCTGTATCAGGGCCTGACAATGTATACCTTCTGTCCATCTTTTTATCTACAGGAGGCACAGAATTAGGAGCTTTTAAAATTGTAATTGTTTGTTTCCTAAAAGACTTATGTAAAGGAATAGACAATCTCCTAGACTCTGGAATATCCATCATTTCTACAAAATCAGGCTCCTCTTGCTCATCCACAGCCTCTTCTAAAGGAAGCTGGAGGGTTTCAGCAACTTTTATAAAACATAAAATGAGATAGGGACTCAGACAGCATAGGGGAGATTCTAAAGGTCTGTCTGGGGAGATGTCCGTTCACTGGGCACACCCAGACCTTCCCAGCCACATTCATACTGTTCATAATCCTCCTCCTCCTCTGGTTCATAAAATTCCTCAATATCATAATCCTGAACCACTGGGACCGGACGAACCGACCTTTACCAGATAGTGGTGGTCTGGACGGACCCTGAGACAGTGACTGGACAATCTGTATGGCTTTTGCTATCTCTGCAGCAGTTGGAGAAGAATTTTGGACTCCAGACCTGCTGATTTTCTTGTTTTCTTTACTGGAATTGGTTCCTCAGAACCAGCTTTTCTTTGCCGAGAAGTCTGGCCCTGGTCAGAGGGCACTCCTTCTGGTTCGGTTGGCACCGAACTGGGCCAGCCATCGGGTCAGCGGACTTTTGGCCTCCTCGTTCCCTGAGCCTGCCCAATCTTTTTCCAGGGTGGCTGCAGGGAAATTCTTATATACCTGGCAGTCTGACTGAGGTGGTCAAACCCAGACAAAAAACACATGTGGTGTGTGGGTCAGCCTTGCAAAGACTTCCCACAAACATCACAGTGTTGAAACCCAGTGGGCCCGGTTTTCTTTGGGTTTCTCAGACATAATGCCAGCCTAACCAAAAACTTGCCTTTAACGGCAGTGCTAGGAGCAAGACACTTTATCGGTTCCTAACCGTGTCACGGTATTGGAAAAACGCAAAAATCTGTTTTTTTTAGAACCGAGAACCGGGAACCGGACTCTAAAATAATAACTTTTAGTTTTAAATGAGTTTTAACTCCACTGATCGGTTCAAAACCGAACCGATAACTTACAAGTTCCACACAGACAAAACCTTCATTTACTTACGGTTACCACAGATAGTGCTTGAACCGAACGTTTTATGGTTAAAATAAAACTATTCTCGGTTAAATCCAACCGAGAAAACACTTTTAAACCGAGAAATGAACCGAGCAGAAGGAGAAATCTCGGAGCGACTGTTCACTGAGGCGGAGTAAAGAATCTGACAGTTCAAGTTTGAAATGACACAGATAGAGCTGCTCTCGTGCCAAAATTCTATTTTGGAATGGTTTTAACCATTTCACTCCGGGGCAGTTCTAGAGCTGGATCAAACTGCTAATGTCTATAATATAGCAAGACTTCATGTTGTTTGAAAAGCTTTCACACAGGAGGTGTCCAGAAGAGTTCCTACAGTAGCAGCCACAGACACAGTCAGCTATTTCACGAAATTTCTGTGATATTTCCAGAAATATCTCCTGTTTTCTTTATTTCCACAGCAGGGGCAGCAGAGAGAAACTCTTCAGAAATTTTGTGAAATATCTGAAAATAGCTGGCAATGTCTGTGGCTACCACTGTATAAAAAGGAGCTTCTGGGAGGGCTGCAACTGCGATTTCTTGAGATTTAGAAGAACTCGTATGGACGTGAGAAAGTCCGAGGCCGTGGCTACGGTGTTGAGAGTTCCTTGCTTGGAAGGACTTGCTAGAAGCAAGTCGTTCAGATATGGGAACACTTGTATACCGATTTTTCTGAGATATGCTGCGAGAATTGCACAACACTTTGTAAAAACTCATGGCACTGAGGATAGCCCAAAGGGCAGGACTCTGAACTGATAATGTTGGCCCAGTGCTACAAACCTTAGGTATTTGTGGTACTTTGGGTGTATAGGAATATGCTGGTAAGCATCCTGCATGTCCAGGGAAGCTAGCCAATCGTGTTGATGAAGCAAGGGCAACAGGGTCCCTAGCGATATCATTTTGAACTTGAGAAGAAACTTGTTTAACTTTCTGATTTCCAGAATGGGGCACATGCCACCGGTCCTTTTCAGGACCAGGAAGTAATGGGAGTAGAAACCTGTGTTTTGTTGATCCAGCTGAACTATTTCTACTGCCCAGTTGTTCAGAAGGCCTTGTATCTCAGAGGCAAGAAGGTCTGACTGTATTGTTTACAGCCTGGGCTGTCGTTTGGGAGGACGACTCGGAGGGGTTTCTGAAAGGCTGAGGGAGTACCCCTCACGGATTATCCGGAGGACCCATTTGTCTGATGTTATGGACTTCCACTGGCTGTAGAACTGAGTGAGGTGACCTGCCACCACTGAGAAAGAGTCTCCCTCGGGCAGTTGAGGTGGGACCTGGGCCAGAAACTCAGACAGTGGCACTGGGCGCTTTGGGCCCTTGTGCCTTCTATTGTGTTTTCTTTTGAGGCTGGGGGGGCTTGGGTTTTGTTAAAACCTCCCCTGCCCTTGCCCTGAAAGGACTGACGGTTGTGAAATTAACGCTTGTTAACACACACACCCCCGAGAAGGGGTGGGAGTGGGTCGAGCTGTTTTAATGGCCAACCTAGTCTTCTGTGTGGCCTCCAGCGCTTGCTCTACTTGAGGTCTGAACAGATACATAACGTCAAAGGGTAACGCCATGACCTGCTGTTGGGCATCATTTGTGAAGTCCGAAGTGCGTAGCCAGGAGTGACGACTGGTACAAATGCCTGCCGCCGCCGCTCGGGAAGCAGTACTGAAAGCATCCATAGCTGCTTTAACCTGCTGGTTGTTGGACTCTATACTCCTGGTTATGGGCTTAAGAAGCTCTGAACTAGTGTTTGACTTGGGCAGAGCTTCCACCATCTGTTTGAGTGAATGCCAAAGAACATACTCATATTAAGAGAGACAGCCCTTATAGCTGGCAATACGCATACCCAGGGTGGAGGCAGCAAAGACTCTCTTATCTAAGGTGTCTATCTTACGAGATTCTTTGTTTATAGGCCGGGCTGTAGATGCCCAAGGAAGAACGGCCTTATCATTCTCCGTCAAGACTACAATAGGGCCTGCAAAGGCCTGGGAGGCCAAAATAGGTCGATCCTAGGGAGCAGCATACTTCCTGTCTATGGACTTACCATAGAAGGAATGAGAGCAGGATTATTCCATACCATCAGAGAGAGCGTTACAAAGGATGGTTGTACCGTGGGAGTTAAATCCATAGGGATCTCCGGGACATGTAGGTATTGGAGTCTCAAAAGCTTCCCAGGATCGATATCTGTAGTCTGGAGAGAAAGAGTAGAATTAACATTTTTCAGCAGATACTTAAATGACAGGTCCTCAACCACAGGTTCTGTGGCAGGATTGATCCCTGATCCTTCAACATCATCACCCAGTCGAAGATTTGGATCAGGCTCAATATCATCTCCTGACAGCCCCCAAGGGACTGTATGGACAGGAAAGGAGTGAAAATCAGTAGCAAATGCAGAAGAGAAAGGATTCGGGGTCGAGAATCCCTGAAGACTGGACAGCACCACACCAAGCTTCGGTGCTTTCAGAAACAACCCAGCATATGGCGCCGACAAAGACCACGGCGCCGACAGGCACATCGGCGCTGACAACCTCAGCTGCGCTGAGGACGACACTGAGAGAGTTCCGACAGCACCGAAAGCAATCCAGGGCTCCGAAGACTTCGATTTGAAGAAAAAGAAGGAAGAATACCAGGAGATAAAGGCATCGGTGTGGCCCCCTGCGCCGCAGCCATGTGAGGAAGGGAAAACACCTGAGCACGGAGTCGACGGCACCGAAGATGGCACCGCGCAACTAGGAAGGTCCAACCGCCCTACCCGCTCCCTTGAAGGGCCCGAACTCCTCGGAGTGACCAGGCCAGGCAGTTGGACCAACCTCAGAGCCCACTGCTCCATAAGAGTAGCCCACTGATGAAACTGCTCATTGGAAGCCCTTTCAATAGGCGGGGAAGGGATCCGATGTCGAAGAGGTCAGTCACCGGAGACAGAAACCGGTGACTCCGAAGGAGGAGACCGGCATCTGACCCCAACGACCGACTGTCGATGCGCAGACATACCGGAAGGCGACCTCGAGTGATGCCTTCTCTTTTTTGAGCTGTGGGCCGAAGAAGAGCTTGAGGCCGAACGGTGCCGAGAGTGCGACGGTTTTCTTTTATGCTTCCGGGGGGACCGCCCATCCCCCCAGGCATCGGGCCGTCCATTGTCAGACCCTCCCTCCAAAGAGGGCGGCGGACCGGACCCAGCTCGGCTGACTGAACAGCTTTCACATGAAGTCTCACTACCGTCACCTGACCCGCTCATGGTCGACTCCGTCAATGGAGGGCTGAAGACTTCTTTTTCTTAATAAGTTTAAAAGTAAGCGGTACTTCTTTTGAGATAAATTACAAAACAATAAACTGAAAACTACGCTGCTAGTTTGAAATTTGACTCCCGACGGGCGAGCGACGTTGTCACTGAAGCGCACTTGATGGCAGGAAAAAAGGAACTGAGGCGGTTGGAGGGTCGACGCCGAGATCATCATTGCCGCATGAGCCGAGGCTCGCGGTGCTGCTCCTCGTGGCTCCATCTCTAGTGTTGCCCTCCTGCAAAATGTTTGCTCCCGCTGGGTGTTAGTGCCTCCGGCATAGATCCCATCAGTGTGAATGAGTGGAGGAGACTTTATGTCCAGGAAGATCAGGTGGACCAGGCCCTTGAAAAAGTGCTCGACCACCTTCTCCTCAGCTACTGTCGGCATACCTGCCCCTGCCCAATATGTAGAGATGGCCACTAGGTGCACCTTGAGAGTCGTCACTCATAGCCCCAGGAGGGAGAGGGACCAGAAGCACTCGAGGATACTAGCAACAGGACAGACAAATGGAAAACCTTTTCCATTAAAAGGCATAGCACTGGTGAGTGGACTCTTTTTAGGAGGCCTCCACGACATGGAGCACATCTTCTTAAAGACCCATCAGCCTGGACTCTAGCCACTCAGAAACAAGGCTGTGGGGTACAGGGACTGAAGGTCCAGGTGCAGGACCATCCCTGTTGTCTGGTCAGCAGGTCCAATCGAAGAGATAACTGACACAGAGTCCTGATTAAAAGATCTGGGTACCAGAACTGCCATGGCCAGTCGACAGCTATCAGGATCATCTACACCTTGTCCTTCTGGGCTTTAACCACCACTTTGTAGAGCAAGGGGAAGGGAGGAAAGATGTACACAAGGCCCTGGATTCAGGGCCTCATGATGACATTCCCCATCAATGTGCTGGATTGTGGAGGGTGGGCACAAAACAGCCTCAATTTTGCATTCTCCCAGGAGGGAAACAGGTTCACTGGAGATTGTGCCCACAGGGCCAGGTATGTATAAGCAGAAAATTCTTGATCTTCCAGAATATCTTCATCATTCACTACTGATGGGTCTGTGCTGGAAGCACTACGACCCCCCCAGGATCATATAGCTTTAAATTTCTTGAGCTAGGGGACCGATGTCAGGGCAGTGCATCTGACGAGGCGGACACATGACAAGTTGCTTGGGGGAGCTGGCTAGTAACTAACGCCAGCCCCCTGCTCTCCTCAGTTCTGCGTGCCAGAAGAGGAAAGAAATGGTAAGAAAAAAGAAGGGATAGGGCAAGGTTGCCCAAAAGATAGAAAAAGGATATAGGACCTAAAAAGAACAAAGCAATAAAACCCAGCTATCAGAGAAGAGAAAGGAGAGGCGGTGGGGGAGCTAGGTAGCAGGTTAAAAGATGACCAGGAAAATTGGACAGGAGAGAGAAAGTAGTAAGGGAGAGAGAGAGTGTAGCGGGGATCCAGACCTCCCCGTAGGGGAGCAGTGCTTCCAGAAGAGTTGGCTTGTTCACAACTGCACAGAATTTTACCTAGGTTCCCTTGCAGACTATATGACTTTCAAGCGAAGTCAAAGGTCTAAGAAATCCCTTATAACCAAGCAAAAGTATGGGATGAATTCTTTGAGGGAGGTTCCACTTCCCTGAAAGACACATGAATGCTAATAGAGGTATGAGCCCTGAAACTGTGTGCCAGCAAGGCCCTCAACTTACAAATTAAATGAACCGCACAGGGGTCAGAGACTCAGAGATCCCATATAAGCAATGCAAAAGCATGGGATGCAGTTTCCTGAAGGAGTCCCATGATCTTCAACTACAGTAATCAGAAGAGCCAGGACTCATGAAATGTGGTACTAGCCACAGTCCCTGAACTGCGAAAAGATACCTAGGAGTGCAAAGGCCAACAAAATCAATCCTTGGAAGAGAAAAACAAATTGGGAGGAGGGGATCCCCACTACAAGGACAGAGACCAACTGAGATAAATGGAAATTACATACCTACCGTAATTCTGATCTTTCTGTGTATCTTCACCATTCATCACCTTTGGGTACTTAGCCGGAGGTCATGACCCTGCAGAAGCTTTTTTTTTTTTTTTGATGGGCGCTGCCTCTTAGGCCGAATGGGAGTCCCCAAAAATTGAGAGAATAACCTCGCGAATTATCCGCAAGGACCCATTTGTCCGAGTTATGGACTTCCACTGGTTGTAGAAGTACATCAAACGACCTCCCACTGGAGGAGAAAGTTCCACCTCGGGCAATGTGGATGGAACTTGGGCCAGCAATTCATAAGGTGGCGCGCTGGGGGCTTTCAGGCCCCACGCTTTCTCTGCCTTTCTTTTGAGGTTGGGCAGGTTGGCTTTTATGGAGCTTCCCTGCCTCTGCCTCGAAGGACTGACGACTATGAAATGACGTCTGTTCACATGCCCCGAGAGGGAGCAGGCGGAGGTCTGGCCAACTTAATGGCCGACCTAGTCTTCTGAGTGGCCTCTAAGGCTTGTTCCACCTGAGGGCCGAAAAGAAAAGAGCCATCAAAGGGCAGCGCCATTACCTGCTGCTGAGCATCATTCATGAAGCCAGAAGTACGCAGCCAGGAATGGCGCCGAGTACAAATACCTGCGGCTGCTGAGCGAGAAGCAGTGTCGAAAGCGTCCATAGCGGCTTTGACCTGTTGGTTATTGGACTCAATACCCCTAGTAACGGTCAGAAGAAGCTCTGACTTGGAGTCCGAATCCGGAAGAGCTTCAACCATTCTTTTCAAAGAGTGCCACAGGATATACTCATACTGAGAAAAATAGCCTTGATAACTGGCAATACGCATACTTAGAGTGGAGGCAGCAAGACTCTCTTACCTAATGTATCAATCTTACTTACTTTGTTAATAGGTCGAGCTGTAGTAGTTTGAGGAAGAACGACCTTATCATTCTCTGCCAGGACTACAATAGGATCCGCAAAGGCTTGGGATGCCAAAATGGGACGCATCCTTGGGAGCTGAATACTTCTTATCAATGGATTTAGCCACTGAGGGAATAAGAGCAGGATTATTCCTATACCATTTGAGACAGCGTCCTCAAGGAAGGCTGGATCGGAGGAGTCAAACCGTGAGGGATCTCCCTGCACGAAGGTACTGGAGTCTTAATATCTTCCCAGGATCGATGTCTGTAGTCTGGAGAGAAAGAGTGGATCTCAGGTTCTTCAACAGAGACTTAAAGGACAGGTCCTCGACCACAGGCTCTGTAGCAAAGAAAGATCCTGTTTCCTCCACTTCATCACCCAACCGAAGGTCTGGGTCAGGCTCAACATCATCTCCTGATGGTCCAGAAAGGACTGATTGGACAGGAAAGGAGTGAAAATTAGGAGAGGAGGAAATAGCAGAGAAACAAGGAGAGTCCCCGAGGGCCCCCGGCGCCGAGAAGGCAAAACGGGTTGAAAACGGCACCGCAGAGGGGCACGGCGCCGAAGAGGCACGTGGCACCACAAGCAGCGCCACCGGACCAAGCAGCGCCGCCGAACCAAGCGGCGCCACCACCGGCGCCGCCAGACCCAATCGGCGTTTTCCACAGGCGGCGCTGGCGAGACCACGCCAGACACCGGACGCGCCAAGAAGGCCGAGGCACCGAAAACGGCACCGACAAGCCAACAGACCCCGCGGAAGGCGCCGGAAACGCCCCAGGAACCTGGAAAGCTAGAGAAGGAAAAACAGGAGATAAGGGCATCGGTGTGGCCCCCTGCGCCGCAGCCATGTGAGGGGGGAACACCTAAGCGCTGGAGTCACCGGCACCGGAAGAAGGTGCCGCGCGACTCAGGAAGGTCCAACCGCCCCTACCCGATCACTGGAGGAGTCTGGGCCCGCGGGCAACCGAGCTAAGGCAGGAGAACCAACTCTCCGAGCCCATCGCCCACAAGAGCGCCCACTGATGAAATTGCTCATCCGAGCCCTACCTACAGGCGGGAGGGGCCCGATGTCGAGGACGATGGTCACCAGCAGTTGGCGACCAAGAAGGACAACGGCAACTAGCTACGATAACCACGACCGACGCCAGCAGACGCAGAGGGCGACCCCGAGTGATGCCTTCTTTGACCTGTGGGCCGTAAGAAGAGCTCGAGGCCGAACGGTGCCGCGAATGCGACCGCTTATTTTATGCCGACGGGGACCGCCCATCCCCCGGTATCGGACTGACCGCTGTCGGAACCCCGCTGAGGAGAAGGAGGCTGACCGGACCCAGCCCGCTGACTGGACAGTTTCATACTAAGTCTCTCCCTACCGCCACCTGACCTGCTCATGGTCGGACTCCGTCCAGTAGGCCGAGACTTCTTCAAGTAAGTTAATGTTATAAAAAAAATTGGAAAACTATGCGCTAGTTTGAAGTTTGACTCGACAGGGCGAGCGACGCTGCCTACTGAAGCGCATCGACGGGCGGGAAAAGGAACTGAGGCGGTTGGAGGGTCGCCGAGATGGTCATTGCCGCTGAGCGGCTGCTCCGTGGCGCCCATGCCCTCGCGCGCCATCTCCTCGCGCCACCCCTCCAGCAAAGTTTGCTCCTCGATGGGTCCTAGTGCCTCCGGGCGCTGATCCCACTAGTGTGAATGAGTGGTGGAGGCTTATGTCCAGGAAGATCTCACACCTCTGCGAAGGTTCGAACGGCTTGCCCGTGAGCTAAGCCCATACCAGCGTAAGATCCCACAGAAATGGGGATACTCTCCCCAGAGGGGAGGTGTGATCACGGCCTTAGAAAGCGCCAGACCACCTTTCCTGCCCCACCGACTACCTTCCGGCCCACGCCCGGAAGACAGGAGTGGCTAACAGGAGCACCTTGAGGGTCGTTGACCGAAGCCCTAGTTCAAGAAAGAACGGACCGCAGATAGTCCGAATGCTCTGGCGAGGAACAGGAGAGGGACCAGGCCCTATCCCAACACCAAATGGAGAACTCTTCCATTTGAAGGCGAGCGTATCTGGTCGACTCCTGGCAGGACGCCTCGAAAATGTCGAGGACCTTGCCGGAAGACCCGAGGCCTGGCCACTAGCCGCACAGGGACCAGGCCGTCAGGTGTAGGGATTGAAGGTCTGGATCGAGTACCTTCCCCTAACAACAGAGATCAGAACCGGGCGGGCTGGAAGCCGCCTCGGGAGCCTGGGGCTAAGACTGAGGAGAGCTGGATACCAGAGCTGGCAAAATCAGTCTGGGGCTACCAGAATCACCTGCGCCTAGTCCCTCCTCGCCTTGCCTGAGGCTCAAGGGAAATGGGGGAGAGGCGCAGAAGAGGCCCGGGGTCCACGGCCTCAGGGGCATCCCCACAGCAAACCATGCTGAGGAGGCGGCATGAGACAGTCTCGCCTCGAATTCCTCCCTGAGGGAAAACAAAGTCCACCCGAGGTGTGACCCAGAGGAGAAAGATCTTGTGCTACCCCGCAGGGAAACCACCGCTGAGGCGCAGCCCTTATCCGGCCTAGGGCATCGGCCAGGGTGATGGAGGCTCCTGCTATAGAAATGGCTAGGAAACCACCTCCTGGCTGCGCGAAAGACCCAATGCGGAGAACCTCCTTACGCAGAGGCAAGGAGCTCGTCCGGTCCTGGCAGGATAGGTAGCACATGGTCGTAGTGTTGTCCGCCTGGACCTAAACCACAAGACCCCGCACAGATGGAGCGAGCGGTGCAAGTCAAGCGGACCGCCTGGAGCTCCAGCAGGTAGGAAGACATCGGGACTCCCGAGAGGACCAGAGGCGGTGCACTCTGTATTCCCCTTGATGGGCACCCCCACCCATCCGAGATGCTTCGGTCGGAGAAGACCGTTGACTCGGGGCGGACGAACAGGATGTTCTTCTGCAAAAGAGCTGGAATGGTCCAAAGGAGAGCGTTCCCTAACCCCAGGGTTGTTGTCACGGACTGGTCCAAAGGAACGCAGCGCTGTGACTGCTGGTTGGCCAGCCCCCATTAGAGGGACGCATGAACCGGCGGATCCAAACAGACCACGCTGGTGCGGGCCGCCACAAGGCCCAGGAAGTCCCGGTCAGGGCACAAATTGCCCAGTCAGACCTGACTAGGTAAGGGAGAAAGAACCTCGGCCCTGTCCGCCAGCAGCCGAGCTCAGACTCAAGAGTTGAGCCTCGTCCCGAAGAAGGATCACCCGCTAAGGCACGAGTTCCAACGTAGCTCCAATAAAAAGGAGACCAGTCTGAGAGCAACCTAGAGGGCCAGAGCTCTGGACCGTCCCCTCCTGGCCTCTGGAGGGGCTGGCCAGACTGTGGACTGGGGTGGGGTTCGCCTCGACCCATCAGTGCCGCGAGGAATGCTGCTGAGCAGAGACCGAAGGGCCTGGCCTGGAACTCGTAACGGGATCCCCTGTTTAAGAAACGGAGGAGTCTCCTAAGAAATGGACAGAACGAAGTGTAAGTACGTCCTGGAGGGCCAGGAAGAGCCACACGCCTCATTCTGACGATGGGATATCTGAGACAGAGAGACCACCCCGACGTGCAGATCAAGAATGGGGCGTAAGTCCCCCATCCATTAGGGACCAGGAATACCTGGACATGAACCCAGGATCTGGAGGAGGATCTGCAACCTTCCTGATCACCTCTAGATTGAGGGGCCAGGCAAGTCGGCTTGGAAAGCCGACAACGAGGTTGCGGACCCCAAGACCCCCGTGGAGCAACGGCTCGAAAGGGTGGGGCCTGCTCGCAATCCCGAGGCAGGACCTTCCCCTAGCACCTCAGACACCCAGAGGTCCGGGAGCGGACCAGGTGGAGAAGGGGCGGAGCCATCTCCCCACGGGGGACCCTGGGTAGGGGTGACGGGGTTGGGACAGCGCCTCGCTGGCTACTAGAGCAGGCTTGGATGAGGGATTGGCCGAGGAAGCTCCTGGGCCTTTACCTCCCTGCTTCCTTTTAGAGGAAGCCACTGGCTTGGAGTCAGGACGTCCAGCGCAAGCCTGCTTGCCCTCATGCTGGAGTTGATGGGCCGGTCGAGCCGCAGGGGCCGAGGGGCAAAAGGGCATACGGAAAGGCTGCCGGCGGCCCTGGTCCCTCCCGGCGGAGGTGACCGAGTCTGGAGTGGTATCGGACTTCTCGGTCCCCTGGAGGTATCCCTCCACTCCAGGGCTGAAGAGGTCAGTCCCCAAGAAGGGGATGTCCGCCAACTTGTGCTGGGTTTCTGTTGAGAAACAGGATAACCTTAGCCACGCCCTGCGGCACATGGCCACTGCGGCCGCCACCAACCTGGCACAGGAAGAAAAAATTACTCACCTTAGTAATGTTGTTTCTTCTAATGGAGTCTTGCTATATTATGACAATTGCAGTGAGTCCCCATCTTCGAACTGCTCCGGAGGTGAAATAGTTAACTTTCCATGCAGGCATGGAACTTTGAGCGCAAGCTCAGTTGGAAACTCTGTCTGTTGTTGCTCAAACACAAACTGTCAGACTTTACGAGCTAAAACTCACTAAGGCTCTGTGTGGAAGCTGTAAACCTACACTAGCCAACTGGCTACTAATATAAACACACATCTTCTGGTCTCAACGCGAAACTCAAGTCAGGAGACTCCAGAAAATGAAAACACAACACTAATTCACCCTAAAATAGGGAAGGGTGAACCATGTTCTATCTAAACCGCCAGGGGACGCGCCCATGCTTCTATGCAAGGAAGCTCTCCGCATTTGGTCACTGTATGCAGCCTGGAGGCGGATCTCCTAGCCATTCATGTGGCAGGAGCCTCCAACACCTGGCCGATGCCCTGAGCCGATAGGGGCTGCATCCCACGAGTGGTCTTCCTGCCGAGGTAGTACAGCATCTGTTCTCCCATTGGGGCACACCTCAGGTGGACCTTTTCGCCTCCAGGGAGAACGCTGGCTGAGACTGTTCCATGCCCGCCCAGCAGGGGTCGGCTGCAGGGATGCCTTCTCGAGGCAGTGGGACCCGGCCTCTTTTACCCTTTTCCCCATTTCCCTTGATCCACAAGGTGCTTCTCAAGGCTTAGGAGGACAAGGCGCAGGTGATTCTGATAGCCCCAGACTGGCCTCGCCAGTTCTGGTACCCAGATCTCCCCAGTCTCAGCTCCAGGACCCGCGGCAGCTTCCAGCTCGCCCGGACCTGCTCTCAGTCAATCAGGGAAGGTGTTCCATCCGACCTTCAATCCCTGCACCTGACGGCCTGGTTTCTGAGCTGCTAGAGTTCCAGGCCTTGGGTCTTTCCGACGAGGTCCCTCAATGCCAGTTGAGGCGTCCCGTAAGGAGTCGACCAGAAAATGTTCCTTCAAATGGAAAAGGTTTCCATTTGGTGTCAGGCAAGGCTTGACCCTTCCTCCTGTTCCTTGGCAAGCATCTTGGACTATTTATGGTCCCTTCTAATCAAGGGCTTAGGGTCGACGACTTAAGGGTGCACCTGGCAGCCATCTCTGCTTACCGGGCGCGGGCTGGGGAAGCAGTCGGTCATGCATGAGGAAGGTGGTCTGGCTTTTCAAAGGTCTTGATCACATTTCCCTCCAGTGTAGGAAACCCCACCTCCGTGATCTACTGCTGGTACTGGCAAAGCTCATGGGCAAGCTTCATTCGAGTCTCATGCACAGGTGTGCTCTCTCTCACCTGTCAGTGGAAGACCGCCTTCTTGGTGGCTATCACGCCAGAAGGATGGGGGAGATTCCCAGGTGCCTTACTCCAGTCTCCTTACCTGGTCTTCCACAGGACAAGGTTGTCCTGCTTCCACCAAATTCCTTCCTAAGGTGGTGTCGAGTTTCACCTTAACTAGTGTTGACTCACGTGTTCTACCCCCAATCACACTCGGAGGTCGAATATAGGCTCCATACTTGGACCCTAGAAGGGCTTTACTTACTAAAGAGCGTGACGGTTGAAATTCGGGAGAGGTTCGACCAGCTGTTTGTCACCTACGCTGAAGCGCATCTGGCAGACCTGCAGCTGCTGACCGATAAGCAGGTGGGTCACTTCCTCATAGCTCTCTGCTATAGTTGGCGGCATGGATTCCCAGAGGATAAGAGCTCATTCTACCCGCCATACTGTTGCGCCAACAGTGGTTGCTTCCAGGGACGTCCCTATCCAGGAAATCTGCAGGGCTGCTACCTGGAAGTCAGCAAACACCTTCATTACCCATTACCACATCGACCTTGAGTCACGCCTGATGCTGGTTTTGGGGCCTCGCTCCTCCAGTCTGTCTTTCCCAAGTAAGTATTAGGGAAAGTTTTGCCTCCCTCCTCCCCGAGAACTGCTAGGAGTCTGCACAATGAGTGTGGATGAACAACATATCCATGTCCCTAGAAATACAGGGTTACTCACCTGTAACAGGAGTTCTAGGAATGGTATATAGTTGTTCATCCACACGACCCACCCGACCTCCCGGCCGACGCGACAACCTGAGCCAGCCGGGCCAGATCTGGCGCCATGGGGCTGGAGCCGAGAGTTATACTCACCCGGGTGGGTGGAGGAGCAAGCTTGAAGACCTTCCGGCAAGATTTAAAGCGGCAAGGATACCTGCCAATGAGTGTGGATGAACAACATATACCATTCCTAGAACTCCTGTTACAGGTGAGTAACCTGTATTTGTGTCCCACCCTGAGTACATTTACAGTATGTTGATAAACACACACACAAAAGTGGCAGCACTGCGTGATGCTAGCAGCAGTGGTACGACACACTAGCTAAGTGGCAGCAGTATCTGTGTCATCAAAATTAATTATGTACTGTGGAGATAATTTTAGAGTTGCTCACTGGCTGACCTGAAGACGTGCTGTTAAAACTTTGCAATATGTTGAAAAATAAGGTCATAGTACTAAGTAGCACTGGGGAAGTCTGTCTCCAGGATTATTCAAGGAATCTCAGTGACTGCAGGTGCCCAGTGGGCTGGGGT
Organism: Neoceratodus forsteri; assembly: GCA_016271365.2. Classification (NCBI taxonomy): domain Eukaryota; kingdom Metazoa; phylum Chordata; order Ceratodontiformes; family Ceratodontidae; genus Neoceratodus; species Neoceratodus forsteri. Next base: position 10,858,148 of record CM057450.1, on the reverse strand, counting down.
GCAGGTTGGAGGTGGTTCTGAGAATAGCATTACTACCATTAAGATGAAAATACTACCTGGTTGAAGAAGCTAGCAGCAAATACTTCCCAGTCCTAGAAATGATCTGGACCACTGTATTCAGGCTAAATAATTCCCCGCAGTTCACTTTGTTAATTTCTTTATGGAACTTGAAAGTCTCAGTCATATTTTCCCCTCTCCCTTCTGGTCTCCAGTGAATACATATTTAGTGCCTTGAGACACTCCCTCATAGGATCTGCTCTGCTGGCCCTGAATCATTTTTGTTACTCTGCACTACACTGTCTCCAATCTATCCTTCTCCTTTCTGAGGTGAGGACTCCAGAACTAGGTGGGGCCTCACCAGTGATCTGTATAGGGGAAATATTACCTCTTTTCTTCTGCTATTAGTACCCCTCCCGATAATATCCCAGCATCCTATTAGTCTTGCCATAGGCCTTGTTGCACTGGCTTGTTTGTTTAAGGGAGTTACTGATAACTCCTAGATCCTGTTCCTTTTCTATAGTGCCAAGTCTCACCCCACCCATCCAGTACTCTGTCTTGGGATTCTTTTTCCCCTAGGTACATTATTACCTTGCACTTTTTGGTACTGAAATTTAACTGCCAGACCTTTGACCACCCTTCTAGCTTTTGTAGGTCTATTTGCATATCCCTTATTCCCCCATAACTATCCACCCCCCCACACACATGGTTTTGTGTCATCTGCTAAGAGACACAACCTGCCCCAGATTCTTTCACCAGTGTCACTGATGAATGTGTTGAAGAGGACCAGGCCCAGGACACACCCCTGTGGAACCCTGCTGGTAACCTACTTCTCCTCTGATTTATTTTTTATAAGTCTTTGATTTTAATTCAGCCAATTTAAAGATTTTTTTTTTGCAGACTGCTATTGTTTCGGTTCCCCACTACTTTTTATAATTTTAGTGTCTTATAGTGCCTTTCATTTACTTATTCCCAACGTACTTTGCAATCCAGGCAAGGGAGGGGAGAGGGTGTTGCTGCCATTTTAGGCAGAGTAACCCTGTGAGAAAGTGGCACTAGTGTGATTTACACATGGGCTCCAGGTTCACAATCCTTTACTGGTGCCATTTAGGTACATAAGAAGATTCAGTAAGTAGTGATACATTAGTGAGATAGTATTCAGATGTTAGGCCCAGCCACACAGCAAGTGGCAATAGTGGGATTCAAACCTAGGGCTTCAGGTTCTCTCTTGCACGCCCAAAGTGATAGGCAAATCTTTAGCGCCTTTCATTTACATTATTCCAAAGCACTTTACAATCCAGGAGAAGGAGAGGAGAGAATATTTCTGCCACATAGGTACACTGGGAGATAGCAGCAGCAAAGTAGCAGATTAGGGAACTATTACAGGGAGGTTAAGCACAGGCTTGCCTCTTACTCACACACTCCGTGACAGTAGTAGGATTCAGACCTAGCACTCCAGATTGGCCAAGCCCGAATGTATCCCCCTCACAGATGATTGCCTTCATGAGGGCTGAGCTAGACTCCCTGCGGGCCAAGGCCTGCCTGCCTCCCTGTGGACTGGGCACTGGGTCACCTCCCTGGCCCAATTATTTCAGATTTTGCACTCACACCCTGCCTGGAACATTCTGTGGCTGCTAGGGTACATGGCTTCTTCCACCAGCATGATCTGGTTTGCCTGCTGGAAGATGCACCACCTGCAGTGGGAGTTGCTGTGTCAGTGGTCCCAGCACCTAGGGCACTTGGACCAGCTGGTCACAATGGGCCTGCCATTGTGGGATGCCATCAAATGCTGGCTGATCCCAGAACATCTGGAGGAAGGAGTCCCATTTGTCTGTTCAGAGCCGACCATCATTCTCACAAAAGACACACCTCTGGTGGGATTGGGAGTGCATCTGGGGGCCCAGAGAGCTCACGGGTTCTGGTCACTCATGGAGTCCCATCACCAAACTAACCTGCTGGAGCTCCATGCAGTATGGTTAGCTCTGATGGAATTCACACCTTTAGTCAGGGGTCAGGCCTTGGAAGTCCAGATGGACAACACCAGAACCACATTCTACCTGAACTGACAGGGTGGCATGCACTCCCTTCCCTTGTGTCAGGAGCCCTCCATACCTGGACTCTTGTGTGCAGTCTGGGTGTAGATCTCTTGGTGATTCATTTCGCTGGCTTGGACAGTCAGCTCGCAGATACTGTCAGCTGGGTGGGAGAGACATCACATGAGCGGTCTCTGCATCAGGAGGCAGTGAATCAACTGATCTTCCAAGAATCAGTCGTCACCATTCATTACTGATGGGTCTGTGCTGGAGGCACTAGGACCCCACGGGAGTGTATAGCTTTAAATTTCTTGAACTAGGAGACCAACATCAGGGACGGCACTGCCCACAAGGCAGCCGCATGACGTGGCACTTGCAGGCTGGCCAGTAAACAATGCTGGCCCCTGCTCACTTCAATTGTTCTTCCCACCGTCGAGGTCGCACTCTATGGGAGCATTCACCATTTTCTCCAGCTGCATAGTTCTGTTCGTCGCCACTTGCTCAATGCTATGACTGTTCTCTCTACCTTTTTCCATTGCCATTTTTCTTCCCTGTCCTTTCAAGGTGCTGAGCTCTCTGTTTTTGCTGGGTTTTATTTTCCATAGTCAGTCATGTCCGTGTCTCAGAGGCCTAAGAAATCAAAGAAAAAGTCGGACTTTTGCCCCCATGCGTCTGCTCCCCTGTGGGAGAAATGTATCCGTCTGGGACCAACATGTACTGAGGGAGACCAGGCCTCTTCTGGTCCTCAACTTGCTGAGACAGAGAGCCTGTGGGAGGGGTGTATGTGACAGCCAGCCCCCTCCAAGTGGCTGGTTGTACACTGCTCCCAGTCCAGAGCCTCCTTGGGGGTCCAGGCACCCCGGTGACTAGGCCGGAGCTATACGATGGGCCTACACAGCTTCTGGTGGCTAAACACAGCTTCTGGTGGCTCTGGCAGAAGTTTTGTTGCTGAACTGTGTCCTCTGGCCTCCTTGGAACTGTTTGAGCCTGTCATAGGTGGGGATAGGGGCTGCCCTGTGGGGCCTCTATGGCTCCAATCTCCCCAACTGGGGATTCCTCCCCAAGGGCACCACCTAGACTGCCCCTCTGCAGTTAGGTGTTCTCAGGCAGATGAGTTGGTTAAGCCCTCCCCTTGGGTTGGGTCTCCTGTATTTTCTCTAACCCTTGGCAAGAGGACCTGGCCTAGTCGGCCATGACTCTCCTGCCTGCCTGCCTGCCTCTCCTGCTGTCCTGGGTATTTCAGGTCCTACGGAGGCTTTGACCTGGTGCCAGTTCAGAACATCAGCAAATGCCTTTCCCGCTTACCTTACGGTACTAGATCAGGCTATTTTCCAGTCTGAGACTCTGGCACCGACATCCCCCAGAGTCCAGCACCTCTTCATCTTCATCTTCATCTTCCTCCTCTGAGGAAGAGGACTGTTCCCTTTCTCTATCCTCCGACACTGAGTACCTCAATACCAGCAGTTCCTTGCAGAGATGATGAGGGAGTTGTGACAAACCCACTTTTCAGGCTACAGTCCTGCTCACCTGAAACTGTCCTTCCTTGGGGAGTACAGTCATGATTATTCAGTCATGCCTCCATGGCCTAGACCTTTTGCAGAGCCTAGGTCTCTAGAGACGTATGGCTCCATCCCTCTGCCTCCTCTCCAGCCCTGAGGGACACCCAGTGCTGGTATTGCTTACCCGTGGGATCTCCAGGAGCCATGCCACACCCCACTGCTGGTGTCCAGCTCCTGGACACCCCCTCTGAACATAGGCGCCAAGTGCTTGACCATCCTGCAGAATCAGACTCTGCTGAGTTTGATGCCTGGGGATGAAGGGTCTTCTCAGCAGCATGCACCATGTTGTGCTTCTCGGCACACCAAGCACACCAGACATTCTATGGCAGGCACCTGTGGGTGATGCTAGGACAGCTCCTACAGACCATCAGCAAACTAGACAACCCATATGCCTTTCTGCACAGAGTTTGGAGCTGGCGAGACACCAGGCAAGGACGTCCTATGACGCCAATGAGGCAGCCTCCAGGTTGGTGGGAACTGCAGTCTGCATTAGGCGGATGGTGTAGTTTCGTCTCTCCAGGTTGTCACCTTTGTCCTGGTGTAGGGTGATTGCCTCACGGTTCCAGGGGACTCGCTTCTTCTCCCGCAGAGCCAGGCATGAGATTGCGGGACACATTCCTGCTCCCAGGCCACGGAAGCCTGCCCCTGCCCAGCCTCAGGCCTGGCCAGGCTCATAAGAGCCTCCCACCTTTCAGTGTTTTTCTCCCACAGGCGGCTGAGAGAACAACCATTTCCATCAGGGTTTGCTAACACTGTCCTTGGTGGTCAGCTTGGCACTCTGACCCATCAGTAATGAATGGTGAAGACTGATTCTTGGAAGATATGAAAATTACTTACTCACTGTAACTCTTGATCTTTCTATAATATCTTCACCACTCATTACTGCAATGTACCCGCCTTCCTCCTCAATGGCCAGGTTTCTTGACAGTTTTTCTTCCTTTCCTTCTGTCTCTCTCTGTCACCTTCTGCCTCCCTTGCTAGGTGTTCCAGTTTAAAAAAAAAAAAAAAAATGTGAGGGGAAAAACATGACAGAGTATTATTCTACTTTTTGTGGCCCTCAAAAAATATAAAAAAAAGCTTTTTTTTCTTTTTTTGAACCTCTATTTGTTCCAGCCCAGATCTCCTTGTCTTCAAAAAAAAAAAAAAGGAAGAAAAGACACATTAAAAAAAACAAGCATTTGTCAGTGTCAAATGTTGGCTGCTTGTTAAAGGACTCATAAACAGGGACTGTTCAATTTCCCCCGAGAAGCACAGCATCTTAGGTCAGAGGTTTACCTACCTAGTGCTGGCATCCGTGTTTGTGTAAAAATGTTAAAATCCATAGTCGCTAATAAAGAACAGTTCCTCCGTAATGTAAACAAACCTGTGGCTCCAGTTTAAGCTCCCTGCCGCAGTAGCTCCATAAAATGTTGGATACATCACTACGCAATGACATCATCGTAGCGACACAGCCTCAGCGATAATACAGGCTGAATGGGGCTTAAGAATAATATATAAACATCATCTAGCGATTCCGCTTACAAATCCTTTACCTGTGCAGGTGTGAAATTGTGGTCACACCTGCTTGAGTAAAGATCGTATGGGAAGTGCTTCAGTAAGGTTGTTTTATATATTATTCTTAAGCCCCCATTCAGCCTGCATTATCGCTTCCGGGCTGTGTCGCTACGATGATGTCATCGCATAGTGACGTATCCACCATTTTATGGAGCTACTGCGGCGGGGAGCTTAAACTAGAGCCGTGGGTTTGTTTACATTATGGAGGAACTGTTCTTTATTAACGACTATGGATTTTAACATTTTTACATAAAAACGGATGCCAGCACTAGGTAGGTAAGCCCCGACCTAAGATGCTGTGCTTTTGTGGGGAAATTGAACAGTCCCTGTTTAAATCCTTTAAACAATATGTTTTTTGCGATTCTGACTCCAAATTTTGAAGATTCTTGTTTTAGGATTCGCCTTATAGACATGACATGTGCAATTTATAGTATACAGTACAAGTCACTTATTAGGGACTCAGTTAGACGGGACATTTCCCAGGCTACCGATTTGTTCCCTGTGTTAGCCAATGAGTCATCCCATTGGTTAAGTGGGACGGGTGATCCGGTTAATTGGGATGGTTTTGGTCTTAAAGGCAGCCCTGAACAGTGGCATCCAGATCATTAGTCATGGCGAGCAAAAGAAACAAACTTACTTTCGCTCAGAGAGTAAAAGTAATCGAAGCCCTTCAGCTTCCTAAGGGTTCTTTGTCCTCTGTGGCCAAGCAGTTTGGCATTTCAAAAAGCCAAGCCCGCAGAATCAGCTTGATGCAGTTTACATGGTCGCCAGAGCATGGCAGTCTGTTTCTGTGCGCACAGTCAGCACCTGCTTTAAAAAAACAGGCTTTGTTGTTGGTGGTGTTGATGTGGGGCAAGAAACTGAAAACACACAATCTGAAACAGATGACGCTCTGTTTGATGTAGCACCGCCATCCTTCATGACCCGCAGACAGATTTGCTACTTTCGTAGACATAGCTTATGACGTTCCATCAGAGGGTGAGGCTACTGATGGTGAAATCTGCAAGCAGGTAAAGAGACAGCTGGACGAAACTTTGCAGGAATCATAAAAGATAACAATCTAGCGCCTGTGCCCATAACTAACAATGAGGAGCTGGATCATCTTCATATCTTGATGTTGTGGTATGCACAAAACCGGGACATAGCTGAGTGAGGGAGACTGGCTTATTTGGAGCAATCCATCACCTGGAAGGTTTGCAGTGAAGCAAAACGGAGTAAAATCTATGATTATTTCAAAGCCCTTTAAGTGTTTTTGTCGTTGCCAACTGCCGACTTCCGAATTCCGATTCATGGTGCAGTACTATATAGATTTTTGAAATCACTAAGCAGATAAAAAGACAAAAAACAAACAAAAAAAAAACAATAAATCACTTTATGCACTTTATTTAAGTAGTTTGTGCTACTTTTTTTTTTTTATAAAATACATGTGAAACTCGTATCACCCATTGATTTACATGTGCTCCTGATAAGTGGGACGTTCAGTTAATAGGGACGAAATCCTGTCCATGGGGCCGTCCCTATTCAGCAGCTTCATCTGTATTGGCCAAAATGTCGTTTTGCACCAGAGGTGCGAAAACGCAACTGGTCCAGGATTTTAAAAATGACATTTCACATTTATGAGGTGGTGTGAAAAAATGGCTACGTTGATAGGTTGGAGTCAAAATATTGAAAATTAGTAAAGTTATGAGTGAATGTTGAAATAGTGTAATGTTCAGTCGTAACCTGGGCATTTTACTATATTTGTACACCAAATTTTCAGTATAACCTTCTTATTACCCCGCCTAATGAACGCGGTAGGTGAAAACTTTCAAATCCTCGGCAAAACGTCATTCCGTGCCACAGATATGAAAACACATTTTGGCCAGGATTTGAAAAATTACAGCTAATACATTCATGAGGTGCTGTGAAGAAATGGCTATGTTGAAACTTTGGGGTAAAAATATTGAAAATTATGAAAGTTACAAGGCTGCATTGGTAAATTTCAACGTAGGCTCATAACTTTGTTGTTTTTTTAATATGTTTGCCCTAAATTTTTAATATGCCTTCTTATGACCCCACCTCATGAACAAGTGCAGAGAAATTTTCAACTCCTGCCTGAAAAGTGATTTTTGCACTGCGACTGCAAAATCACCTTTTGGGAGGTGAAAACACATTTTGGCCAGGATTTGAAAAATAACAGCTATTACATTCATGAGGTGTCATAAAAAAATGGCTATGTTGAAAATTTGGGGTCAAAATATTGAAAATTACCAGAGTTATGAGCCTGCATTGGCAAATTTCAACACAGGCTCATAACTTTGTTGTTTTTCAATATTTTTACACCAAATTTTCAACATAGCCTTCTTATGACACTACTTCATCAGCAAGGGCAGAGAACATTTTCAACTCCTGCTAGAAAGGTGATTTCGTGAAGTGACAGTGAAATCACCTTTTGGGACAAATTTTTCTAATATCACAGTAATTGTTTATGAGGTGGAGTCCCAAAAAAGGTATGTTGAAAATTTGGGGCAAAATACTGAAAAATGGCCAAGTTATGCCACGAAGTTCAAAACCCCATTGAAATACATTGAACCGCATACCTGATTTCCTCAGTTCACAGTCTGTCTTTGAAGAGTGGAGACATCTTGCAGTCCAGAGAAGATTACGGCATCGGACCCCTGGTGGGTAAGTAAGAGTGTGGGGTGTTGGATGCTGAGTATGAGGGTCGGGTGAGGGGACTAATGGGGCAACAGACAATGATGGACGTTTTTCTGTTTTATGGGATAAAAAAAAGACCAGGGATGATTTTCTATATTTCAGGTGACGACACTGGGGGATTGGGCGCCCCCAGTGTCAGTGTGACGTTTATGGGGGGGGACAGTTACCGGGTGCCTGCAACAGATGTCGATGGACAGTTTTCTTTGTTACAGGCAATCTGTGTCAATAAAATAAAATTAAAAAAACAAAGTATGAGGGAGAACACTAGTGCACTGGGCATCTCAGTGTCATGTTTGTTGGGGGGGTGTGGTGTGGTGGGTGCTCAGAAGGAAGGTCGGGTGAGTGGGAACGGTTATAGGGGTGCCAGCTACAGACATCAATGGACAGTTTTCTGTGTTGCAGGTTATATATACAAATAAAATAAATAAATAAAAAACTATGAGGTGGTGACACTGGGGGATTGGGCACCCCCAGTGCCTGTGTTTGGGGTGGTGGGGCAGTGGGTGCTGAAAGGGAGGGTCTGGGGACAGTTACAGAGGACCAGCAACAGACATCGATGGAATAGGGGAGAACTGAGAGGCCCAGGGTCGCTGTCCAGAGCATATATTAAGTCAAAACCAGTGGCCATCACAATAAGAGAGGGAGATTTTTATTTTATTTTTAAAAAAAAGAAGGAGAAGGAGAAAACAGGAGTCCTCCAGAGACCGTACTTAAACAGGGTTATAGAGAGGGAGCAAACCAGAGCCCAGTGTGAGCGAGCAAAACCCTGGCATTTTTGTCCGTCCTTAAATGTGGGATCTCCCTTAATATATGGATTATCCTTGTTCATTGCCCATTAATAGCAGGGAGCATGAGGAGGAGTGAAATCTGAGAACAAAAAAAAAGAGCAGGCCATGTTAACAAGACCAGGGAGAGACCGCAAATGCCAGAGAGGTCTCATAATAAAATCTGAAAAAGGGAAGCATTGCCCCCCTTTGCCATGAGATTGGGTCAGCACTCCTGGGAAACAAAGATACCAGAACTAGCAAATTGGGATTTAGCATAAGAACCATGACCCCCGTTCATATGCTCATTAAATAAAACCAAGAAAACACAAATGAGCCCGTTAACACCTAGCCCGTGAATCACAACTGAGACAGAGATAAACCGGAGTGAGAAATGAGTCCACAACATATCAAAAAGTCCTGAAGATGAAAACCAGATTGGGAATAGAATGTCCATGTTGTATCAGGTGGAGGACCCAACTAGAGAACTGTAATGGAGAGATAAGTAACTAGCTACACAGTATATCAACGGCCTGGCCCCAAGAGTATTGCAGCCAGAGATGATTTACTGCAGATAGGCAGTTCCATCAGATGGAAATTCGGCGTGTCGTTCTATGCCAGGTCTGCTCTCATATAGGCTTGAATAGATCAGGGAACGCTTCTTTAAGCCCAGTAGATGCCGTCTCCACCTCCTCATAGGTCACCCACGAGCCATTTATACAAACTTGGAGCCTTGCAGGAAAACCCATGTGGAACTTAATTCCCGCGGCGATCAGCTTGAGAACCACTTCATGAAACGTAGCTCTTTTCTGGCATACAAATAAGGGCAGATCTTGTGCCACCCTCAGCTTTTTACCTTCTCATTGTAAATCTTGCACCTCCTTGACCTTGTATAGGAAGTGTTGTCGCTCCTGAAAATTCAGAAAACGAAATATGAATACCCTAGAAGGGGCTCAGGCCGAGGGAGGGGGGCATAGTGCCCGGTGAGCCCTTTCTGTGATGTAGCTAGCACCGAAAGGGGAGGGGCCTGCCACCTTTTCCACAAACTTTTTGGTAAACTTGACGGGATCCGAGCCCTCTTCACCCTCTGGCAAGCCAATTATTACTGCATTGTTACAGCGACTGCGCCCCTCCAGGTCTTCCACCTTATTCTCCATTTTCACTAGCCTTTGCCTCAGGGCCACCAGCTCCAGATCAGCTTTATCCTGCTTCTTTTCAACAGATCGTATACATATTTTGCTGTCAGCAGTTTTCTTAGAAAGCTCCTCCAGGGTATTAGAAATGCTTTTAATTTCCCCTGCCATATTCTGCATTTCGGCCTTAAAAGGCTGAAACTCCTCTAGAAACCTCGAGAGGGTAAGAAGGTCACTATCAGGACACTCAGCGGTAACAGGCAGCGAGGGTTGCGAAGGGGAGGCCCTGGCTTTCTTAGAGGCCTTCTCGGGCCTAGTAGGCGGTGTGTGCTTTGGAATGATTTTCGGCATCTCCTCATCCATCGATGCCCCGCAGAGAGAACAGGAGTGCTCAGAAAGGCTGTAGGTAGATAGTCTTCTATAAAAATTACTGAAGAACAGGATTTTGAAGGGCAAATAGCAGGTAGGTGGAGCAGGTAGAGGCGTCTTGCAGGCGCACTGCATCACGTGACTCCTCTAGTGCCCCTTTTCAGTCGGGATGGTAGTGGGCGTCCGCACTGTTTGGCACAGAACTTGATCTCCACCTCTTGGAGGAGGAGAATCGGACTGTGGAGTTAGACAGGCAGTCCCTGATTCTTTGAGTTGGCTGCTCACGTGTACACCTTGGTAGTGTCCTCGATGGGCCGGGACCAGCCCCCCTCTGAGGAGCAGACAGTGACTCCCAGGGCCAGGGTAAGGGGCGCTGACCAGCAGACAGTGGTGCAGGCCACCATTGCTCTGCAGCCTGGTCTTGGAGGGTTCTCTGACACATGGTGGTAATACCCCCTCATGTGGTGTGGATTGCCCAACTTAAAGGACGTCGGAGCACCACGGGAGGGGAGGGGGTTCTGCTCCCTGGATAGCTCCTTCGGGGGCCGACCAGGGCTACCAGCTGCTTAGGTTGGCTCTCTTGAGGAGGAAGGCACTCTCGGATTCCGAGGGGTCAAGGGGTATGGGGTCTGTGCGGCGGCCTTTTTCCGGGGCCTACCTGGGCTCTGGGAGAAGCCGTAGCACAGATCTCCACCCTTCCCTTTCAGTTTCCTCGAGAGGGCCCCATTCTTTGGAGGTAGGGGACCGTCCTTTTGGACTTTCATGGCCCCGGTCACCTCACATGGGGGATTCTTCAGGGTGCAGCCTAGGCAGTTCCAGTTTGGTTGATCAGCTGTCGGCTGTGGAGTTTTCCGGAGCTCCTTCTTACCTTAGGGCTCCTGGTGTACTCCCTAACCCAGGCGGAGGTCAGCCGATTCCTGTTGTTGGCTCTGTCCCACTCCTCTACCGCATTCTCCTGCACTCCCAGGTATTCTTGGTTCTAGCGGTCCTCTCTCCTGGGAGCAGTTCAGAGAGGTTGCTGTTCAATTTCCCTCTTATATTAGGGCTATGGACAGACAGGTTTTTCAACCTCCCCCCGAGCAGCCAGCTTCTGAACTCTTAAGGTCCTCTAACTCCTCATCCCCCTCTTCTGGGGGAGAGGAGCTGACTGTTCACATCTCTCCAGCTGCTGATCTTGCAGAGTATCTGTGATTCCTCGTGAGGATGTTGGAGGACCTGTACATCACCCCTCCCACTCAACACAATCCAGAGCACTCGACGCGCGCCTTCCTTGGCGATTTCAGTGAGGACACCCTTGTGGTGCCCCCCTTGCCTGCTCCCTTTCGGGAGCTGTCGTTGAGTTCCTGGCAGAGACCCTTTTCTGGAGTCCCAGCCCTAGGGATCTCTGCCAGTGGCATTGTCCCCCACGACTCCAGGTTCTATGCCTCATCCTAGCTCAGAATTGACACATTTGGATACTCCCGATGGGCTTCGCACCCTGCACTGTGACTGGCACCAGATCAAGATTCCTTAGATTTTGACTTCTGAGGGAGGAGGACATTCTACTCGGCACAATTGCTGCTTTCTATTGCAGCACGTCAGGCCCACTGTGCATCCTATGACAGGTTCTTGTGGTCCAGGCTAGGTCAGCTCCTAGCCTCGATGCCTGACACGGAGAAAACCAGACAAGTCATTGCACTCTCTGCACATGGCTTGGAGCTAGCAAGGCACCTAGCAAGGGCATCGTATGATGCCAGTGTGGTAGCTGCCAGGGTCATAGGAACAGTGATCTGCACCAGGCAGACGGTATGGCTGCATCTCTCCCGGTTGTCACCCTTGCTCTGGCGTAGGGTGATCAACTCCGCTCACCAGAGAACCTATCTTTTCTCCCATAGGGTGAGATGGCCTACCTGGGCAGCTTCCTACCAAACCTCGCCCACCTCCCCACTCTCTGGGCCTCCAGGCCTAGAAAGTTCTCCTCTTAGTGTCACCCACTGAGAGCTAAGACTCAGTCCCTTGGGTTCAAAACCCCTTTGGGAAACAGAAGCACTCACCAAAGGTGATGGATGAGTGAAGTTGACTGAATGACCACGCCGGAGTGCATTACCTGAACCGTAATTCCTGATGTTTCTGTGTGTGTCACCATTCATCTGCAATCCCATCCTCCATCCCCCTGGGGCCTCAGTCTCTGGGTCCCCTCCCTCTGTGCTTCATCATAGCCCCCCCTTTCTTTTTAGTCAGGGTGGGGGCAACTGGGGTACATAGGGGGATAATTTTCTTTAGGGGCAGAGTGGTCAGGATGGGGGGGCACTCCTTCTTCAGTGCTTCGGCTTCTCTTCTCCCCATCAATCCTTTGATTTCCTTGTCCTTTGTACATAACCCCAGTTAATTTAAGAAACTAGGTTTCTTACACCAAAATCTCTTTCTAGGGACATGGATATGTTGTTCATCCACACTTATTGGCAGGTTCCTTGCCACTTTAAATCTTGCCAGAAGGTCTTCAAGCTGGCTCCTTCCATCCACCCGGGTGGTAAAACTCTCGACTCCGCCCCATGACACCTGATCTTCCTTACCGCTTGGAGCTCAAGGTTCCTCATAAGCGCTCTGCATTTTCGACTGGTTCCTGAGTTTTTAGGTCTCTAGAATTTAGTTGGAAGTTTTCAAAACGATCTTCTTCCCTACTGCTGCGATGGATCATTCGCTTTCTCCGGCGCCAGTTAATACCTCAGGAAAGACCCACACTCCACGTGGTTTACTGCCTCGACTTGGATCATGATCCGCGGTTTTGCGATTTTGCGCAGCGCCTGGAATGGCGCCCTGGAGGATCGTGCAGCCCGTTCGGGGCTCGGGCGACCTGAAACTTTTTTTCCGCTGGAAAAATCCTTGGAACTCGTCAGGCAGTGTCGTTGACGGCTGTCCCACAGCTGAGCGGCTCGATCTTCTTTCCTCCATGGAGGGGTGGCTGTTCCCCTCCCTCCCGGTCGCTGCGCTTATCCCGCTCTCCTTGAGTTCTCCTCCATTCAAAAGCCGTTCAAGGAGCTTCGCCTATCCCTTTCCTCGAAGGAGAGGGACCTCGGATCCTGCCTCTCAGCCCAGGTCTAAGGAGTCGCCAGGCTAAGTCCATCGTCGGGCGGCCAGAGGCGCAGGAGAGCTCCCCTTTCCCCCTGCCGGCCGACTTTGACCGGTCAAGAGGTGCGGCTCAGGCGTAGCTATGATGTCCCACGTCAGGTCAGCGGCCAGGACTCCTGTCGATGTTGTCGAGTCTCTCGACCCGTCATCTGGGCTGTCTTCTGCTGGAGCCGCCATCCCTTCGCCGGTTTCCCCAGCAGAGGCTGAGGTTCTGCCTGTACCTTCGGGGTGACAGGCCTCGGTCCTTTCGTCCGAGCCGAGGGAAGAGCGGGCGCTCCCCGCTCCTTCCCAGGCCCACCCTCAGTTTCCCCGAGGATTTGGGTCTCGGTCTAGGTCCTCCTCTCGGTCAAGCCGCTCACGCCGACTTTGGTGATCTCAGTCGGGGCACCGAGTTAAGTGGCATTACCGTTCTTCCTCGTCTTCCTCCTCGGATGAGGAGTGGCTTTGATGCAGATGGCGTCGACGTTACGAGGAGTTCATGTGGCAGCAGTTGTTAGTGTCTAGGAATCAATCGACACTGATTCATTCCCCGTCCAGCAAGCAGCTGCCGCCCGATCGGCCGACTACAACCGCTCACTGCGAATCGGGTGCCCACTCGGGGCTGGTTGTTAGGTCCAGACCTTCACTGCCCACCGTCTTCGAGGTGGAGACCTCGGTCGGGTCTGACCTATCCATAGGTGTCTGTTCCCCTCACTCCGCCCTCTTGGCGGGCAAAGAGTGACTCAGGCCTGAGGCAGCTCTTTCAGCAGACCCTTTGGAGTCCGACGTCACTCTATGTTCTCCAGTCAGGAGGACCGGGGTCCCTCTGGGACGCTCTGTGGATGACAGCCCATCGTCCTTTATGGGTCTGCTTCAGCTCATCTCGGAGTTCATCGGGATGCAGCTTGAACCCGTGTCCAAACGGGTCCCTTATCCCCTGACAGAGATTCTAGACTGAGGGGGTTCACCCTCGGAGGCCTTCCCAGTGGCCGAGGCAATCGTCGGCCCGGCCTTGGAGCTCTGGCAGCGGCCTACTTCCTGTCCTGCGCCCTCGGCCAGGATGGCCAGGAAGTACTCTGTCCCTGTCGGTTCTTTGCCCGGTTTCCCGGAGCATCCCTCGGCTGAGGGTTAGTTACCGATAATGTTGTCAGTGTTCTGGGAGCGCTCGGGATGTGGATAGGCCCCCACGAAAAAGTCCAAAGGATGGACTATAGCCGAGCAAAATTTACGCTGCGTCCTCCCTAGGCCTCCGACAGGCCAGCTCGGCTGCACTGATGGCACATTCTCCCCGCCTTTTGGGCTCCCTGGATGAAGGTGCTCCCTCATCTCCCGGCCGACCCTGCGGACCACGGTCCAGCGGGTGCAGGCCAAGGCCAAGAGGTGGGGAAGCAGCAGCTTCAAACTGCTCTTGACTTAGGTGATTCAAACAACATGAAGTCTTGCTATATTATGACAATTGCAGTGAGTCCCCATCTTCGAACTGCTCCGGAGGTGAAATAGTTAACTTTCCATGCAGGCATGGAACTTTGAGCGTGAGCTCAGTTGGAAACTCTGTCTGTTGTTGCTCAAACACAAACTGTCAGATTCTTTACTCCGCCTCACTGAACAGTCGCTCCGGAAATTTCTCCTTCTGCTCGGTTCATTTTATCAGTTAAAGTATTATTTTATCGGTTTTTGACGAAATTAAACTACAACCAGTCGGTTCAGGCTCTGTCGTGGTAATGTAAGTACTAGATAGGATTTACATTTTACTACCATGTGGAACTTAGAAAACGTATTATCGGTTCGGTTTGAACCGATCAGGTTATTTAAAAAACATTACTAGTCCTTTAAGAGTGTGGTTCCGGTTCTTATCGGTTCTAAAAAAGCAGTTTCATTACGTTTTTCCACGACCCATGACACGGTTGGGAACCGGTAGAAGTCTTAACAGCGGATTGCTATAAAAGGGCAAGTTTGGTTAGGCTGGCACCATGTCTGAGAAACCCAAAAGAAAAACCAGGCCCACTGGGTTTCAGCACTGTAGTGTTTGTGGGGAAGCCTTTGCTAAGGCTGACCCCCAGACCACCTGTGTTTATTGTCTGGGGTTTGACCACCTCAATGCAAACTGCCAGATTTGTAAGAATTTCCCTGCTGCCACCATAGAAAAGAGAGTCGGTAGGCTCAGGGAAAGGGAGGCCAAACAGTCCGTTGACCCGGATGGCCAGCCTGGTTCGGTTCCAACCGAACTGGAGGGAGTGCCCTCTGACCAGGGCGAGACTTCCTCGGGCAAACGAAGAAACCGGCTCTGAGGGGTAGTTTCAGCAAAAGGACTGAAAAGTCGGCTGGTTTGGAGCCAAAGTTCTCTCTCAACCGCTGAGGAAATAGCTAAAGCAATTCAAATTGTACAGTCTCTGTCCCCGGTTCCAGCCGAACCGACACCATCAGGGAGACTTTTCGGTTGACCGGCAACCATAGTTCAAGATTATGATTTTGAGAGGAATTTTGAACCGGAGGGAGGGAGAAGAGGAATATGAGGAGAGTGAGTGTGAGCTTTTGAAGGTCTGATGCCCATTGAACGGACATCTCTCCAGACAGACCTTTAGGGGTTTCTCCTCCCAGGCTCTCTGAGTCTCCTTCTCATTTCATGTTTTATAAAAAAGTTACTGAAACTCTCCAGCTCCCTGTTGAGGAAGCTGTTGATGACCAAGAGGAGCCTGATTATGTAGAAATGATGGATATTCCAGAATCTAGGAGACTGTCTATTCCCTTGCATAAATCTTTTCGGAAGCAGACAGTAAAAGTTTTGCAAACTCCTAACACTATACCTCCTGTGGATAAAAGGATGGACAAGAGGTATACATTATCAGGCTCTGATACGGAGTTCCTCTCACAACAATGCAGCCATGTGGGGGTAGTGCAGGCTGCAGCCTGTGACAAGGTCACACCCCCCTGAAAAGGACTCCAGGAGGATTGATGCTATGGCAAAGAAACAGTACATGGCATCCTTGGGACTCAGACAGGCAAATTATGGCTTATGCTGCTAGGTACCAGAAATCCAGATGGGATACTGTGCTGGCCCCTAGCAAAACAAGTCCCTGACCAGTTTGCCAGGGAGCTGGAACAGGTGGCTATGGATGGTATTGAGGCATCCAAGGTGCAATTTCATGCTCTAATGATGTGTCATCAAGAGTCATGGCTACATCTGTGGCACTTCGCAGAATGCCTTGGCTCAGATGTACTAGCCTGTCACAGGATACCCAGACTAAAGCCATGGATTTTCCTGTTGTGGGCAATTCTCTGTTTGGGGAGCAAACAGAAATTACATGAAGAAAGATGGATAAATATAGGACCACCTATAGGGTGCTCAGGCTAAGGAAAAGCAGGCCCTCCTCAAAAGCAACTACCAGAGGCAGAGGCAAGGCCTTTACCATGGCCTTTACTAAGCCAGGCCTCCTCTTCTGCCTATGCTCAGAGAGGTCTTTAGAGGAGAGGCAGACAGGGTTCAAGCAGGCCTGCTTCTACCCTCAGCCCAAAATCCCCTGCCAAGCAAGGCACCCTGATGGGGTAGCCAGGCCAATTCTCATCTACCAGTAGAGGCAGGCAGGCTTGCTTACTTTGTCCAGGACTAGAAGTCTCTAACGTCAGACAAGTAGGGTCCTGAAGTAGTAAGCCAGGGACTGATTCTCAGCTTCAAAAAATACCAAGATGAGAGCCAGATCTTTTCCACCTGCAACTCCATCAGAGGCACTAGCCCTAGAGGCAGAGGTCTCTACCCTCCTGGCTCTCAGAGCCGTGGAAAGGGTTCCACCCCTACACCAGGGCAAAGGTTTGTACTCCAGGTACTTCCTTACCCAAAAAAGTCAGGAGAATGGCGGCCCATCTGGATCTCAGATACTTAAACAAGCACCTTTTAAAACCAAAATTCAAAATGGTGACTCTGGGAATTATTCTACCCTCTCTAAGGCCAGGGGACTGGTTAGCGTCCCTGGACCTCAAGGATGCCTACTTCCATATTCTCATCAGAGAGCTCCCATCGAAAGTACCTCAGGTTGAGAGCTGCCCTCAGGCCATTACCAGTTCAAACAATGCCTTTCGGCCTCCACCTCTGCTCCAAAGTGTTCATCAAATGCCTGGCAGTAGCAGTTGCCTAATTAAGAAGGCAAGATTGCCATCTTTCCTTACCTGGACGACTGGCTCTTAGTAGGCCAGTCCCCAGACCAGGTCAAGTACATCTTCAGATAACGCAGCAACTGCTTACCCTCTAGGTTTCCTTCTGAATCTCTCAAAGTCAGTTCTAGAGCCTGTCCAGCTTCTCACCTTTATAGGCGCAGAGCTGAACACACAGGAAGCCAGGGCCTTCCTTCCCCTGGACAGGGCAAAGACCCTAGTCTCCCTGGCCTCCTCAGTCACCCTGCAGGTCTCTCGACCAGCAAGACATTTTCTGCAGCTCCTGGGACACATGGCTGCTTCTACAGCAGTAGTGCAAGGAACAAGATTTCAGATGAGGGACATCCAGTTCCATTTGAGAGCTTTTTGGTCTCAAAGAAGGGATCCTGTTACCAAGTTGATCCAATAATTCAGACCCTGATCCAACCTTACAGTGGTGGCAGGACCAGAGCAACCCTGAGACAAGAGTTCCTTTCTCATTCAGTCTCACTCTTTAATCCTCACTACAGATGCATCCCTCTTGGGGGGGGGAGCTCACATGGGCGACCTCAGTACCCAGGGACTGTGGTCCCACTAGGAATCTACTCCCATCAACCTGGTGGGCTCAGAGCAGTTTTCTAGCACTTCAAGCCTTCTCCAATCTGTTCAGAACAAGATTGGAGGTCAGACAGATAACACCACTACAATGTGGTACATCAACAAGCAAGGGGGCACTTTCGGTCCTACTGACCCTTGTGCGAAGCCATGAAGTTGTGGTCTCTGGCTTACTCCTAGACACTTCCCTTACGGTGGTTCACCTCCCAGGCAAGACATGTCCTGGCAGATGCTCTCAGCAAGTTTCTCAGGGTCATCAAGTGGTCACTGGATCCACCCGGTCCTGGGAATATTTGCCAGATGGGACACCCGCCAGATAGATCTTTTGCAGCCCAACAATCACGACTTCCCTTTTGCTGCAGGCCCCAGTGTTGAAACAGTCCTCTGGACCCTAGTTCTCAATTGGGAAGAAATTTCTATGCCTTTCCTCCTTCCTCTCCTTTTCAAAGTGCTAGTCAAATCAGATCCCAATCCTGCACGGTCATTCTGATTGCTCCAGATTGGGCAGACAACCCTAAGTAACCACTATTTGCTGTCCTTAGCAGTCCACCCTCCCTCTGTCTTCCAGGACCACAATCTGTTAACCTGTGCCCAGGGGAGGTTTGGTATCGAACCTCAAATCTCAATCTCAGGCCTAGTTCTTGAAGGAGAGAGTTGCTGTCTGCACCTCTCAAGAATTAATAGATATATCGAAAACTCTAGGAAAGCCTTCCAAAAAACCCTGATTCCAAATGGAAAGGTTTTCCATATGGTATAGAAGCATATTTCTCAGATTCCTGCCGATTTACAGTCTGGATTATGATCCATCTAAACACTTGGGCTAGACAGCTACCCTGAAGTACATTTGGCAGATGTGTCTGCTTTATTTCAACAGGTAAACCCTCTTCTCTTTAAAGCTCATCCTGTATTTTCCAGGTTTTTAAGGGGTTGCTAAGACCAACCCTCCATTCAGAGATCCTGCCTGGGATCTAATTTTGCATTGCTCAACTTGTACCCCCTTCAAGCCCTTGTCTTCAGCTGAACTTAAGTACTTGACTTCCAAGACTGTGTTTCTAGTAGCCTCCTCTGCAGGCATAAAGTGAATTACAGGCATTGTCAGTGGGCGGTTTATCTCTTTCATAGAATAAAGTGGTCCTCGGACTAACGGAAGTTTCTACCTAAGGTGGTTTCAGATTTCCACATAATAATCTGTTCTCTTCCAGTGTACTTCACTGACAAACCCTCCTCTGGTGAAGGAGGTTGCACAACCCTATAGGACCATGAAGGGCCCATAGTTACTACATAGAGCGTACCAAGGGTCCAGGTTTGACTCCCTCAACTGTTCCTCACTTATGGAGGTTGGTAGGGAAGCACACCACTAAGATCATTGCCAGGTGGATTGTCTCAGCATACAATTCTGTTATGAAAAGCTGGGAAAAGTTCCTCCCTCAGGCCTGAGACTCACTCTACCAGAGACAGCTACTTCTCTGGCTGCACCAAGGGACATCTATTCTAGATATGTCAAGCAGCTACTTGGAAAACAGTTCACCTTTATCAAGCATTACTCCTTGGACATCAGGCTAGGAGTGATGCTCGGTTAAACAGTGGTGCAGACCTATTCCTAAGTAGGTTCTGTCCCTCCTCATGAAGGTACTGCTGTGTAGTCTGCAATTGTCATAATAGCAAGACTTCATATTGTTTGAAGAAAAATTACTCATAGTAATTGTTTCTTCTAATGGAGTCTTGCATATTATGACCTCCCTCCCTGCTGCCCTCTCAGAACCTCTTTTGGGACGTGGGCAGGCAGTACAATGTGGCACTTCATTTATACCCACTTGGTTGTTTCACCTTCCTATTTCAGGGTGAATTAGTGTTGTGTTTTTCCATTTCTGGGCCGCCACACTTGAGTTTTAGCGTTGAGACAGAAGATGTGTGTTTATATTAGTAGCCAGTTGGCTAGTGTAGGTTTACAGCTTCCACACAGGCGCCAGAGGCTGAGTTTTAGCTCGTGGTCTGACAGTTTGTGTTTGAGCAACAACAGACCGAGGAGTTCCAACTGAGCTTGCGCTCAAAGGATTCATACCTGCATGGAAAGTTAACTAACTACCTCGAACAGTTGAAGATGGGACTCTGCAATTGTCATGGCATCTGTAGAACCCATTAGAAAAACAACATTACTAAGGTGAGTATTTTTCTTCCTGTACCAGGTGATGGCGGCCGCAGTGGCCATGTGCACACCGGCGTGGCTAAAGTTATCCTGTTTCTCAGCAAAAAGCACAAGTTGGCGGACATCCCTTCTTGGGGACTGACCTCTTCAGCCCTGGGTGGAGGGATACCTCCAGGGGACGGAATCGATACCACTCCAGACTCGGTCACCTCCACGGGA
Source organism: Neoceratodus forsteri (assembly GCA_016271365.2). Lineage (NCBI taxonomy): Eukaryota > Metazoa > Chordata > Ceratodontiformes > Ceratodontidae > Neoceratodus > Neoceratodus forsteri. Next base: position 10,837,850 of record CM057450.1, on the reverse strand, counting down.
GGGACTGGGGCCACCCGACAGCCTTTCATGCCCTTTTGCCTCGGCCCCTGCAGCTGGCGACCCATCACTCCAGCATGAGGGCAAGCAGGCTTGCGCTGGACGTCGACTCAAGCCAGTGGCTTCCTCTAAAAGAAGCAGGGAGGTAAAGGCCAGGACTTCTCATAATCCCTCATCAAGAAGCCTGCTCAGTGTGGCAGGCTGAGGCGCTGTCCCCGACACACTACCAAGGGTCCCCGTGGGAGATGGCTCGCCCTTCTCCACCTGGTCCGCTCCGGACCTCTGGGTGTCTGAGGTGCTAGGGAGGTCCTGCCTCAAAGTAAGGAAAATGAACGAAAGGAATAAGCCGATGGAGAAAGGACAGAGATAAAATTTAACCTAGGGATCATGGGCCTCCTTACTGGGCGACTCTAGGAGAGAGAAGGAAGGTAATGAGGAAGAAGAAGAAGAGAAGAAGAAGAGAAGAAAAGATGGGATATTGAAGGACAGAATGCCAACAAGCATAGTTGGCTGACTTAAGGCGATTAGAAGAAACAGAATCCCAGTGATGAAACTGAAGAAGGTTCATAAACCCGTAGACAGACTCAGGAGGGCATAGTCTCTCCTCAACATGCCATGGTCATGATTCCCCCCGGACCTGGCGAGAAAAGGCCTTCAACTGGAGGACACCCGTGGAAAGAGGATAAATCCAGGCAGAATGTAAGAGCTGCTCAAGGGTTTAAATGGAAAATCTAGGCCTTTCAGGCGGTGTATAGGCAGAAATGGAACTCAGTCGGACTTGCCAAGGCAGGGCCAGAAACTTGGCTGGCGAGACAGGTCTAGTCCACTGCTCACAAAACTGTCCAGGAAGGACACTTGAAGAAAAAACAATCATCAATATTATTATAAGAAAATTTTCTTTGCCTTTGTTTTGATAGAGCATAACACGAGCAGGAGCATGACCTAATAGCCAGAGACTACCCTCAGTTTTCCCTTTTTTTTTGAAGGAAAATAATTGTACCGTTCTCTGCTCTGCGAGCAAGAATAAAAGGGATTTGTGATTCTAGGCTTAACAGCTGGTAGCGATGAGGGATTAAACTATATAGCAAGTCAGGCAAACCCCAAGTATCTAGTCAGAAGGTATGGCGAGATAGTTGTGCAACACAATCACACACACGAATTCTAGGAAAAGGCCCAGAATCTTAGAGTAAATAATTTTTCTGGATAGAAATAAGGGCCCCAATTTATATATATATTTCTTTTTTTTTTTTTTTGGAAAATTGAATAATTTTTCCTCTTTTTTTTGCAGAGAGGAAGGAGGCGGAGGGCAACAGGAGGAGGCCACTGGGATGGTGGGTGGGAGTAGTAATGAATGGTGAAGATACAAGAAGATCCAAGAATTACGGTGGGTCGCAATTTTCATATCTTCACTTGTCAATCTTCACCATTCGTCTCTAATGAGACCAAGCTCCCTCCCCGAGGGGGAAAAGTAAAATACCCTGAGGGAACAAGACCCCAGCCTCCTGTTGGTGAGAAACAGAAGAAGACCACAACTTATTCAGAAAAGCCTAAGTGGGAGAAGAGCTAGGAGGTGCCTCCCGGGGCAGAGGGACGAGAGAGCCCCTGCAAAGTCTCCTAGCTCTAGAGGAGAAGGCCGGGTCCCTGGAAGCCGGAGCAAATCACCTACACCCAGGCCAGGGGTGACAACCTAGAGGCAAGCCATGCCGTCTGCCTGATGCAGATCGCTTCCCCCAAGCCTGGAAGCCACCTCATTGGCGTCGTAAGATGCCCTTGCTTGGTGTCTTGCCAGCTCCAAGCCCTACAGCGGAAGACAGCAGCTTGTCTGGTTGCTCCATATCAGGCATTGATGCCAACAGCTGCGACATCATCGACCACAAATGCCAGTTGTAGGCAGCGTGGTGAGCCTGATGAGATGCAATACAGGCAACGCCCGAGAAGAAGAAGAACACTCTTAGCCCCAGCGATAGAACTGGAGAGAGTCAGGATCGGTGAGCGGTTGTGCGCCAGGCAGAGCGCCCGGAAGGAGTGTCCAGGTAGACCAAACCAGAGGGGTTGGGAAGGTACCTAGAGACTAAAGGTGCACAATACCTACGCTGACAGTCAGCGGGCTGGAGAGGAAGCGGCTGGGACTACCAGGACGGACAGAGCGCCTCCTGGAAAGGATAGGCCAGGATGGTACCACCAAATGCTGGGCACTGAATTCACCGAGAATTCAGCGTCCCATTAGGTATTGTCTCTCGAACATAGGAAATCCGAAGATCCCTCACCATCCTCGAAAGGAAGCAGCTGATATTCCGTGAAATCAGCATCGGGAGGAAAGATGAGCGGGGTTCCTCTCCCTCAGAGGAGGAAGGCGAGGATGATGGGGAGCTGGAATGTCCAGGAGGACTCTTGCGGCGGTGGGGAGAGTGAAAGACCGGCTCATGCATGCATCTAACATAGGAAGGCAGCCGCAGAACCCTGAACTGCTCCCAGGATAGCGGACCGTGGGACCGACATAGCCTGGGAGGCGGGGGCAGTGGAGGCGAGAGATGGGAGAGGGACACCTCCAGGAGGCAACAGCTCTCTGCCACGGGCTCTGGAATCCGGGAGGAGCCCTAGCTGGAGAGTCCCAGGACAACAGACCAGGCAAGAAGCGGAACTCTGGGAAGCAGAGGCCTGGAAGAGCCAGGGGAGAACCTCCCCTGTGCCAGCGTCGGGACTGCATGGATCAGAAGGGCAGCCGCGAAACGCCGCCGGAGGCACCCATAAACCCCAGCGGGAGGAGGCGAGATTCGGCACTCTGACTCCTGGCACGAGGTGGCCAAAGAGACCCGAGCACCAGACCCTCTGCCCCTCAACCCCTCCCGGACTCTGAGAGGGCCCTCCTCCCCTCGACAACAGCGTCTCCCTGTCTCCAGAGGGCAACAGCACCCCGGGGGCATGACAGCCCTCGGAGGAGGGGCCTCCCCTCCGTCACCCCCACGCCTGCCCCTGGGACACGGCCACCCCCAGCCAGGGAGCCCTCCAGGAGGCGGCAGGAAGGGACAGAGGGAGGGCCGCTACGCGCGACCTGGTACCTCTAGCCACAGGGGACCCAGACCCGAAGAGTGGGGAGTGCCAGGATGGAGTCACAGTCTGAGTCATCGTCCTCCGAGGAGGGGCAGACAAACTGGACCTCAATGCTTAGCCACCCAGGGTCCCAGAGGCCACGGCGCCCGTGAGCAGCACCGAGCACCAGCGGCGCGCTTTAGCCCCCAGGCAGCAGCCAGGCCCGACTCCCAACCCCCCGGCCCGGCAGGACAAGCAGCACCGCTCCGGTGCTGAAACCGACCGAGCAGCGGGAAACAGACCAGGCCCACGCGCGCAACCAGGCGCGAGGAGGCGAGCAGACGCTAGCGGAGCGCCGCCATGACCATCCGCGCCGCAAAGCGGCGCCCGAGGCAAAAGCAGCACCAGCAGCGAGCGCCGCCATGATCACCGGCACAGCGAGCGGCACGGGATCAAACGGCGCCCGAGGCGGCGTCAAAGTCCACAGGTGCCAGGCCCAAAGTCGGGGGCCTTGTCGCTGAGGGAGACCTGCACCTCCGAGGAGGTGACTGCGGAGGAGTGTCAGGCATCGCGGCCCAGGGGAGGGACCTCTGGCAGCTCCCGACACCGCAGAGGGGCCTCCTCCTCGGCAAGAAAAGCAGAAGGAGACTCCACCTCCTCCTCGGACCATATAGGCCCGGGAGGGACCGAGGAAGGGCCTAAAGACCTTACCTGAGAATCCCTTGAGCGACGTCGTCCCCCGAAGGTCGGCGGGGTCTTGCCGAGCTTGAACGCGCGGACTTTGAGGACACGGCGGTCCATAGAGAAACAGGTGTCGCACGAATCCATGTCATGGTTGGGTCCCAGGCAACGAAGACAAATGTCATGCCGGTCCGAGATGGAGAAATGCCGGCCACAGGAGCACCGACGCATAGGGGCGCGGCCCGTCTTAGAAAAACGCTTAGCTCCGGAACCGGACATAACGCGAAACTAATGAGAAAAACAGTAGGAAAACACACCGGAGCCGCTTTAGAAAGAAAGGAACAGTCTTACTGGTTGGCGTCGAGTGTGTGGAAAAAGAGATGCTGGCGGTCGAAAATACAAATGCTCCGTGAGCAGGTGCTGCCTCAACGGCGGGAGAAACAGAACTGAGTTGGAGGAGGAGTCGGTCGCTCTTAACGGCCGCCCCTCGCGCATGACGTCACTCTCGAGGGCGGCGCCGTTGGTGCAAGCTTTTTTTAAAAAAAAAAAAAAAAGCTCCCGTGACGAGTGCGCGCCTCCGGCTTACACCCAGGAAGTAATGAATGGTGAAGATTGACAAGGAAGATTCCTAAAATCAGAAAGTGGGAGTAAACTATGCAAAAATGGTAATATAATACTCCTTTACTCCCCTTATTTGTTCCCCTGCCTGAATACCAACTTGGAGATACATGGTCACAAATGGAAATTAACAGGAGGGAGGTTCAGGAGGGACGTGAGGAAGTACTTCTTTATGGAAAGGGTGGTGGAACCTTGCAACAGTCTGCCAGCAGAGGTGGTGGAAGTGAGCATGGTCAGGGGATTCAAGAAGGCCTGGGACAGAATGAAGAGAATAGTGGTTGCCTGGGTCAACAGGACTAGAGAAGATAATGGGGATAGAACAGAGAGGGTTAGAACTTTGCAGCAGCAATAGGTTCCAGGGATAACAGGGAACATGGGAGACTGGATGGACCTCTGGTCTTTTTCTACCGTCACAGTCTCTGTTTCTATGTTTCTATAAAAAAAAAATATATAACTTTAAGAACCCTTTAGACCCATGAGTCCTTGATTTACTACTTTTAGCAACTTTAAAAACATTTTAGAATTCCAAAAGCTGCAGAGCTCAGAATTCCCCAGCCTCTCCTGCTGCACTGTATAGCAGTGCAGAAAAAGTGAAAGTAGGCAGTCTGTGTGATTGCACTGCTTACTACAATCATAGAAACATAGAATTTGACAGCAGATAAGGACCGCTTAGCCCACCCAGTCTGCCCATTTCCCTACCTACTGGATAAACTGCAGATCCTAGTTAACCAACAACCTACTTCTTCCTGCCCCCCACCAGAACTGACTTATGTCTGTCCCATGCATTCTTGACTTACCCCACTGTTTTTGACTCCATGACCTCCTCAGAAAGGCCATTCCATGTGTCCACCACCCTCTACATGAAAAAATACTTCTTCAGGTTGCCCTTGAGCCATTCTCCCTCCATCTTCAAATTGTGCCCACTTGTTCTTGCACATCTCTTTTTCTGAAAGATGCTACCCTCCTGGACTTTGTTGATTCCCTTGAAGTACTTGAAAGTTTCTATCATGTCCCCCCTCTCCCTGCTTTCCTCAAGGGTATACATATTAAGCTCCTTTAGTCTCTCTTCATATGGCTTCTGGTGCAGACCCCGCACAGTTTTAGTTGCTCTCCTCTAGACTGCCTCTATCCTGTCTATGTCCTTGTGGAGATGGGGTCTTCAGAACTGCAAGCAGTACTCCAGATGGGGTCTCACCAACTGTCTGTAATCTTATGATACGAACATTTGAATTTGCCAGCAGATAAAGGCCTTATGGTTTATTGAGTCTGCCGCTAGTGAACCTTATACTGCAGCTGCCCCTACCTCCCTTCCCCTGATCCTCCCTCTTACCCTATCCCATCCCTTTTTGAAACAGTCCACAGTTCTACCACTTTCGCAGGCAACGCATTCCACCCAGACACCACCCTCTCTGTAAAAAAGTGTCTTCTCATTTCCCTCCTGAATCTTCCCCTCCAATCTGAGATCATGATCTCAAGTGTCCTACCCCCAACTTGAATAGTCCCTCTGTGCCTGTCTTGTTTATTCCCTTCATGTACTTAAAGGTTTTAATGATATTCCCCGTCTCTCCTCTCCTCCAGTGAGTACATGTTCAACTCCCTCAGCCTGCTCATGTAGGGTATATCCCCTAGTCCCTGGATCATCTCAGTTGCCCTGCGCTGCACCCCCTCCAGTAACCTAATATCCCTTTTCAGGTATGGGCACCAGTACTGCATGCAGTGCTCCAGGTGTGGCCTAACCAGTGACCTATACAACGGCAGGATCACTTCCCCTCTTCTTGAAGATATACCCCAGGCAATACAACCCAGCATTTTGTTGGCCTTCACAGCTGCCTTCCTGCATTGTGCCAAGTTGTTCATTGAGCCTGTTATAATCAGCCCCAGATCCTTCTTCTCCTCTGTCACGGCTAGCTGAACCCCCACACCACCCAGCTGATAGCTCCTTCTTGGGTTTTGCACTTAAATGTAGCACCTTGCACTTTTTGGCATTGAACCCCAACTGCCAGATGTCCGATCAGGTCTCCAGTTTTGACAGATCATCCTGCAACCCATGCCACCCTCCTAGGTCATCCACTACTGCTCCCACCTTGGTGTCATCTGCAAACAAACTGATCTTGCTCTTGATGCCCATTGAGATGTTTGATATGAACAACCCAAGCAACACTGGTCCCAGCAGAGCCCTGCAGTACTCCGCTTGTCACTGCCCTTGGAGATGAGACCTCCCCTCCCACCACCACCCTCTGCTGCCTTCCCTGTAACCAGTTTACTACCCATCCCACCATTTTGGCCCCTGCATCTGCCAGCTTACTACCCAGCCTCCCATGCGGCACCGAGTCGAACGCCTTACTGAAGTCCAGAAAAAGGACATCCACTGCATGGCCCTTGTCCAACTGTCTAGTTACCCAGTCATAGTAATCCACCAGGTTGGTCTGACAGGATCTGCCCATGACAAACCCATGGTACCTAACATCCTGCAGCCCATTGGTCTCCAGAAGGGACACCAGCCTCTCCTCCAGGATTGTCTTCAGTTTTTCCATGATGGATGTGAGGCTTACCGGCCTATAGTTTCCCGGTTCGTCTTTGGGACTGCTCTTATGGAGGGGTACCATGTGAGCCATCCTCCAGTCCTGAGGTACACGTCCTGAGACCAGGGAGGCATTGAACAGGCCTGCCAAGGGCCCAGTCAGGTTTTCTGCCAGCTCTCTCAGTACCTGGGGAGAATACCATCCGGCCCTGGCACCTTGTCCACCCTCAGTGCCCTCAGGCTCTCCAGTACCCTGCCCTCTGGATTCCCCCATCTGTCAGCTCCTTCCCCTGAATCTGCTCCCCCAGTGGCGCCCCTAATTTCTCCTTAGTAAACACAAAGCAGAAGCATTCATTAAGTGCTTCTGCCTGCTAAGCCCATTTCCACCCACCCCCATCCCTCTTAATCCTTACTATTTTGTCCCTACAACTCCTTTTCACCCTGATGTACCTGAAGAATTTCTTTTCCCCCTTCTTGATGCCTTAGGCCAGCGTGAGCTCCTTAGACGCCTTGGCTACCCTTACTGTCTTCGTCACCTCCTTCGATTCTTTCAGGTAATCCTCTCTGTCCTCCCCCTCCCTGTTTTTTTTTGAACCTCCTTAAGGCAGCTCTTTTATTTCTTACTTTCTCCATGACCCCCTTGCTCAACCAGCTGGGTTTCTGATGTCTGATTCACTGGGAATATGCAAGAATAAGGGCTCCTCTCGCGATCCTGTGGGTCACTGCAAGAAATGACATCAGGGCTGTGATGCCCTGGCACAATTTCCAGTAGGACGTATGAAGTACAACATATTGGCCATGTGGGTTTAGTGCCATGGGCCATACTCTGTATGGCATAGGACACTAAAGGGATTATGTGATACCAGGAAACAGCGAGATGGTCTAAAATACTACAGTACATCCACATCCAGGGTTTACGGTTCGCAAGCCTTATACTGAAATCCTTTGTATAGAACTAATTCATAATTATAAGGAAAAAAACAACAAATATGCTGCAGGTGATACCTTGTAATGGACTAACAATATTGTTTTTATTAGAGCTCTGCTTTCACAGACCTGAAGAAGAGAGTATAACTCTTGAAAGCTGGACTCAAAAACTATTTTATTAGTTCAATAAAAGGTATCATGACCTGCACATTTTTGTGTTTTTTTTTCTTCTACATCACTGACTGGACTAACACAACTATCACATTTCTTAATTCAGAATTATAAAGGAAAAAAAAATGTTTCTTACAGAAACTGATGATGGTCACAAGCTCACTACAGTTACGAATAGTGAACAAAACAAACTTAACAGCATTGAAAACCATGACAAGTGTATAGGTTCAAACACATGTTCAAGCACTTGTACAGTTTTAACCAATAAAAATATTTAGGGAATACAACAGGCTAAGAGGGTCTGTGTGAGCCTATGTGGATATTAATTAGACTAGAAATACAGAAACTTTAATAATTTTGTATGATTTCATGCACATAAAGAATAAAAATAACTATTCATTGTTTACAATGCAGGTTTAACTCGCTTTCATTTCAACAACAAAGGTGAGAAGGCCTTTATATATTTGTGTCAAGCTTTTAATTAATGACGCACAATACAGTGATTTACTTTCTATGGCTATTCCTGCTTTCAAGTGTTGCTGCCCACTCTTTCTCGTTACCCTGGTACCTCTGTTAATCATTCTTGCCACTGAGAGGTTGTTTAATGGAACTGTTTGTTAATTTGCATTAAATAGCTTCACTTGGCAGAATTCCCTTGATTACACTCACAGTGCGAGTGCACCTGTACAAAGACTGTACAAATCAAGAACACCTGCTTTTTAAGGGCCCTAGAAAAAGCAATTTCTAAATACACAACAGGGAACAGAGTTTACATTTTACTAACAATGTCAGTACTAAACAGTAATTGACGGTGGAGATTAACAGATGAGGACGTGTTGTTCTGGTAAGGTTAAAAGACTTATTGTGCCAGACAGCTTAAAGGACTTTTTTTTTTTAAATAATCAGTGATGTGGTGTCCATTGTTTTAAGCTTTTATAACACATCTGAGTTCAAGAAGATAACAATACTAACCAAACTATGTTTTCTATAAATGCATGCATTGTTACATCAAAGGGTGACTAGCATACTCTGCAAATAATTTGTATACAGCTAACAAGTTGCACTTTTTCATCTTTCTCCTTTCTAATGGAAATATCACTTTCAAATAAATCCCTCAGTAGCAAAAAAACAAACTGCTCCATTCCTAAATGTGGTGGTGCCGATGTTTGAAAAAGCCCATAACATCAAGTAAATAGAAAAAAACAAGCACCTGCCTCTTGGTACGCCAAATGCTGCAGTCCCTAAGAACAAAGGACTGCTAACCATTCGTTGTCATATCACAGTTTACCTGTTTTATTAAATACAAGTGCATACACGATGGAACACATAGCTCCTAACATGGCAAGGACAACCACAAAATGTGAAAAGGCGTAGAAAGAAGATATAAAATAGTCTAGAAATACTTGCTGTTCTGAACTGCATGAGGTCAGCCTGAAGCAATGCTAGCACCACATGAAGAGGCAGCTAAAAGCTGTTTCGCATCCATGGGGTCGGGGGGTGCAGTTTCCTCCAAAGCATGTTGTGACTGGTGTAACAAGCAGGAATCATGCGAAGCAGCTGACTGATCAGACATGGCACTAGGCCAGTATTTTTTTTGTTTTTGAAGCAGTATATTTATTTGAAATTTGTACATAACAATGACATACAAGTTCAAAAACAACACAATTCCAGACATGTATGATCTACAACAAACTGTACAAATTATAGACTTACAGGGTATAGTCCGGGTATACTGGGTTTCTATTATATTTAATAAATGTGCCCATGGTATTCAGCAAGGTTCAGGTTCTTCCATACGTTGCACCAGTTTTCCCTCTTCTGTGACCCTGCTCCTGCCTACCATTTCGCATAAGCAGAGGGTGTAGGGGTGGGGGAGAGAGAGAAAGGCCAAGCAACAGGGATAGTGTGTTTTGGGAGTGTAGGGATTTCAGAGGACCAGTTACATTGCCTCCAGTGGGCCCCATTGCCTGTTGTACATCTGTGGGGTATGTCTGATGGAGTGAATTATTTTTTCCATGCGGAGGGCTCTCAATGGTAGCATTGTGCCATTCCTGAAAAGAGTGGATGGTATCATCCAGCCAATGTTTTAGGATGACCTTCTTGGCCATAGCCGCTATCAATGATAAGTCTTGTGCTCTGCTTCTTCCCAGTGTGTGAAGGTCTATCCCCAGGAGGCACGCCTGGGGGAGAAGGTCTAAAGCTACCAACTTTCTGAGGCCTGAAACTGGGACTGTCCATCCTGACCATGACCCCCCCCCCCCAACTGTGTCACTCCCACAGGCACCTCTGCAGACAACGCTGCACACAATCGATTCAATTTTGCTGCTTGCTCTGTCCGTGCTGCCCACAGTAACACCAGTAGCAAACATTCAGATTAAAACAATACATCATTCTGCTAAGGTAAGTTTCAAATCATGAGGTACAGAAAGTTCATCAGAAGCAAACCTACGTTAAATTGTGATCAGACATTCGAGCTGCATGTATTGCTCCTCCTGACAGTTCCCATCCAACCTGCTTACACTCACCTCATTTGCTGAGCAAACTTCACTTCAGTAACTCCCATTACCACACCAGATTGTTTTCACACACTTCCCTACAGCTGATCAGGTTTGGGTACCTTAGTTCTCTGCTGCTGGTCTCTTCTCTGTCTGGAGTCCCTCTCAGCCGCTGGCAGGCAGACGACCACATGTGCTTGTCTGCACTACTACTCAGTTTAATCTAACAGGAAGCAACATGCTGTACTGTGCTCCCACTGACATGCTTGCAGTACAACACAGGTGCAGGGGTTGAAGTTGCAAACTGCTGGCCGGCCCGAGCAGCGCCACAGTGGTGCTGAAATAACTGTCACTCATGGATTAGCAGTCGGGAAAAAAAAAAGGGACAAAACTGGGACAAGTAAGCAAAAACCAGGACAAAAGTGACACTTTACAAAATTTGTGGGGGCACTGGGACATGCTGCCTAAAATAGGGACTGTCCTGGAAAAATAGGGACTGTTGGTAGTTTTAAGAAGGTCCCCTCCAGCCCCAGGATCAGGTCTATTCTATTCTATTTTGGACCTCCTCCCAGAGTGGGTAGCTTTTGGGGTTATCCCACAGGGTGTGTTTAAGAGTTGCCACAGCTGCACTGCACTTGGTACAAATGCTGAGTCTAGTACACCTGTAACCCCTAAATGGCGCTATCCAAGGGGCTACTACCCCTGCCTGATTTGCCACTAACAGGTTGAGGGGCCTGGATCCAATGGCGGGTGCCTCCACCCAGAGGTCAGGGTTTGCAATAGTTAAACTAACTTGGTCACAGCCCTCTGGGACACTGCAACCCCCCTTTCTTCCCACTAGTGGCCCACACAATATATCAGAATTACCTTCACAGTATACACTTACCCCAGGTCTGGTTCCGGCACTGGGACCTCCTGTGAAATGAGATACAGTGCAACAATCACAGTACAGTACTTTAACATAGACAAATACCTCAGGCAGTATAACTTTGCTGAAACAAGCAGCTCTGATTTATTTAGGAGGATATAACAAGGACAGGGAAATCAGGTTAATTAGCTTATCACTCTAATAATCTACCTATGGCTCTGTACAGGCCTATCCCTATCAGTTACTGTCCCTAGGTACCCAAGCCCTAGTGGCTAGTCAAACCGTGGCAGCTGGTAGGGGCCCTCACTCAGAGAAAAGGAGAATTAAACAGTCAGCAGTACAGTAATTCTATTTGGATTTAATGTGGCAATTCAACAGAGGCGACCCTGAATTAGTACTCCACGACCTCAAATAAGATAGGGTCCTTCAATGTCAGCAGGGCTCACTGAGGTACACAAACCTCTTCACACATCCATATAAAAGAAAGCACTGTACCAGGCAGGCTGCATCTGTATCCCGATCGCAATTACTGCACAATACCAGGAGAACACACAGCAGATTCAGTTCCTGACAGACCCGAGTGCAATTTTCAGCAATTCCTCCAGTCTTCTACAGGGTGAGCCTGGTTTCTACTCTTCAGAGATCCTTTGATTCTTTTCACAGGACGGATTCAGTCCTAACAAGCTGTTACACAAGCTGCAGACCAGAACTCTGGGCCTTATACACGTTTTTGACTAAAACTGCACACTGAAAAAGCACAGGGCTCCTTCCTTCTTCACTGCCAAAGCTCAACTAAAACTCCAACCGACAAAACCGAGCACTTCCTTAAGTTCCTCCCAGTTCTTGACTGGATTGGCTGTCACTCACAATAGACTGCTGCTGTTGGTCCAAAAAGGCACTGAAGTCTAAACTACATCTCCCAGAGTCACTGCCCATACAATCCTCTTGTGGCTGGCTCAGATTATGAGTCAAGTTCTGATTCGTCAAGGCACCATTTTAGAGCTAGCTTACCCCACTGATTGGTCAGTTCAGCAGTTCAAAACTAGAATGGGGAACTAGCAGACACAGTTCTGACTGCAAAGAAAGCAGGTTAGACAAACTGTAATTTCATTATTACTCTAAATAATTTCTGGCAAACAGTTACATCTTTCAGATAGGTTCCCTTTGCACTCCTAGTGACTGCAAAATGAAGTGAATTGGCAGCAGCATTGGTGGTACTCAATCAAAGAAACACACAGTCCCCATACAAACTAATTATGTCTGCAAGCAGACAGCTCTTAAAGAGACAGTACCAGAGGTTCTAAAAACACTCACTGATAAATGGCTTAAATGCCAAACACCATTCAGGCTTGGAGCATTCAAGCAAGCTCCTGGAAGTCTTTTGGGAACCCCCATTTGCAGGGGGGTTACACACCCATCCTGTGGAATTTGTGGGGTGGATAGAATACATTGTGTAGGATCTTATACTGGTAAAGGCGGAGTCCATCGAATTTCAGGTGTTTATATATGCCTTCCCATTCTTCTCTCCAGGTGTCCCACCCTCCAGCATGGTAAATTGCTTGTTCCAGTACTTCCCTTGGATATCCTGGGGTGGGGTCGAGAGTTCTAACAGAATCTTGTATACTCCTGAGACCTGGTGGTTCTGTTCTGCCCTGGATTGTAACTTGTTCCAAATTTCAAAGCTATTGCTGTTCCAGGGTTTTGGGACCAGTGTTTTGCCGAGCATGTGCTGGAGTTATGAGTATGCCGATATCTCAGCGTTGGGGTATGCCTGGATGAATTGCGCATAGGTGAGGATGTGGCCATCTCTCAATAGATTCCCTAGTGTGAGTCGACCATTGTTTCTTGTCACAGACTTTGGTATAGGACTACCCTGGACTTTAAAGTTAGGGTTGAGAGTTATGGACTGGGCTGCATCAAAGAGGGGTGTGGTTCCAAGTTTCTTATGTAGGAGTATACTTGCTAGGACAGAGGTGCCAATTGGAGTTTGTTTAAGGTTTGTGTCAATTTTCGGAAAGGGATGGAGAGAAGAGCTGAGGTGTCAATCCTGTTCGTTTGGCACAGGTCTAATTCTGTGAGTTTCCACTGGGGGAGGTAGCCGTTTATCGTCACCACCAGTAACCCTGCTCTCCACCACAGAAAGCAGCGAGCATGGAAGGACAGGTGATATCTGCTGAAGTCGGGCAGCTGAAGGCCGCCGCCTTGCTTGGGGTATATTAGCACCTTATGTGCTATTCTGGCTTTTTCCCCTGCCCATATGAATGAAGTGAAAGCTGCTTGGAGCTTGGAGAACCAGCATTGCGGTATATATGCACCTTTCATGCTCATGGGGTAAATTATCCTGGGCAGGATGTTCATTTTTATTATATTTTGATTCTCACCCATAGAGTCAGTGGTAGAGCAGACCATCTGATTAGGTCTTGCTTTACCTGTTGTTGTAGAGGATCTAGGTTTCCGGGAGAGTAATAGGTGTTTGCTCTTGTGGATATTAATGCCGAGGTACCTCAGTCCATCTGTCAACCACGTCCCTCCCCATTATAAGGCTGTGGTTCTGTACGCGGCTTTATTTAGTGGCATTATATTGGTTTTGGAGAGGTTCAGTTTGTATCCTGATACCGCCTCAAACTGCTTTATTAGGGTGACAGCTGCCTGCAGAGACACTTCTGGGTCCTCCAGGTGCGGGAGGATGTCATCCACATATGTGGAGACCTTGTACCTGGCATTGCTCACTCGGATTCCTTTTATGTCTTGTTTCAAAAGGAGATGTCTGGTAAGTGGCTCCAAGTATAGATTACAGAGGTACAGTGAAAGGGGGCACCCTTGGCAAGTCCCTCTTTGAAGTGGGAAATGGGCTGACAGGATCCAACTGCAGGAAATTCTGGCTGAAGGGTTGGAGTAGAGCAGGTGTACCCAGGTAGTGAATTCCAGAGGGAAACTGATCTCTTTGAGGGTAGTGTATAGGTACGGCCATGAGACCTTATCAAAGGGCTTTTCAGCATCTAATGACATCAAGACCGCCAGTAGGCCTGTATCCCTAGCAGCTGCCAGGATGTGCCTGAGCTTCCTCAGTTGATCCGTGACCAACCTGTCTTGAACAAAATCCACCTGTTCTGGACCTATCAAGGAATGACAGACCTTCCTGATTCTGTTAGCTAGGACTTCAGCGAGTATTTTGATGTCTATGTTGAGTAGTGAGATCAGTCTCTGTAGCTGCCCATCTGTTTGGGATCCTTCTCTGGTTTGGGCAGGAGCATGGTTAACGCCTCCAGTAGTCTCGGGCTAGGCTCCCGTCCCTCTTTGAATTGCTGAACAAAGAGATCAGATGGGGGAGCTGTGAGGTCTATTGTGGCCTTGTAAAAATTAGCCGAGAAGCCATCTGGTCCTGGTGCTTTATCGGAAGACAGGCTTTTAATAGCCTCTCGTACCTCCGCCTCCATTACGTCTCAGGCTATGTTTTGAGATTGTTCCAGGAAGTCAGGCAGTAGTAACCGTGCGGGCTGAAATTATTCCCCATTGTTTAACCAGGAGTGGCACACTAAGCTGAGCAGCTTGTTTACAGGTGCAACCTGGGAGCACAGGGAAGTTAAGTGACTTGCTTAGGGTCACACAGTATGCAAGAAAAAATTACTCACCTTAGTAATTGTGTTTCTTCTACTGGAGTCTTGCTGTATTCTGACATTATGCAGTTAGCCCCAGCACTTGAACTGCTCTGGAGAGGAAAGAGTTAACTCTATGCCAGAGCAAGAACGTTGCGCTCGAGCTCAGTTCAAACCTCTGTCTGCTACACTTCAAAGTGTAAACGTCAGATTCTTACAAGCTAATACTAACTAACTACACCTGCTAGGTGGAAATTGTAAATTAGCTAGCCAAAAGACAACCAAATGTTTTGGGTCCCAAAAGACTCAAGTCGAGAACTCCAAAACAAAAACTAGGCAGTGAACAAACATAACTATAAAAAACAACATAAACATAACCCACTCCCCCTCCCTACACAGGGGGGGAGTGTTAAATGTACCCCTGAGGTGCAGCACTGCACCTACCAGCCCACTTCCCAAAATCAGGTTCTGAGAGGGGAGACAGGAAGGGAGGGAGGTCAGAATACAGCAAGACTCCATTAGAAGAAACACAATTACTAAGGTGAGCAATTTTTCCTTCAAACAACATGAAGTCTTGCTGTATTCTGACATTATGCAGACTACCAAGCAGTACCTCCATGGAGGAGGGACCAAACCTATTTTGGGAATAGGCTCTGCAGTACTGCTGTACCAAACCTAGCATCACTCCTAGCCTGGATATCCAGGGAGTAATGCTTGGAGAATGTATGGCCTGTTTTCCAGGTGGCTGTTTTGCATATTTCTAGTAAAGGTATATCTCTGGCAGCAGCCAGAGAAGCTGCTGTACCCCTGGTCGAGAGAGCCCTCAGGCCTGAAGGGGGTATTTTGCCTAGCTTCTCACAGCAGAACTGTATACAAGAGACAATACACCTGACAATAGTCCTTTTAGTAGCAGGTTTGCCCTTTCCCACTTCACCATAAGTGAGAAACAATTGAGGACAGTCAAACCTAAGTGCCTTAGTATGGTCAATGTAGTAGCTAAGTGCTCTCATAACATCCAAACTGTGTAATCTTCTCTCTCCTGAAGAAGAATGATCAGTGAAGAACACAGGGAGAGACATGGACTGGTTCAGATGAAAATTTGAAACCACTTTGGGTGAGAACCTCGTTAGTTCTAAGGACCACCTAATCTCTATGGAATGAGATAAAATCAGGCTGCACTGACAGAGCTTGTAATTCAGTGATACACCTGGCAGAGGTAATAGCAACCAGGAACACAGCTTTCCAAGTCAAGTATGTAAGTTCTGCTGAGGCCAAAGGCTCAAAAGGGGGTTGCATAAGCTAAGCAATGCAAACATTAAGATCCCAAGCAGGAGTAGGGTCCTTAAAAGGAGGATTGGTATGGAGCAACCCTTTAAAGAATTTACAGAAAACAGGATGAGATGCCAGGGAGGAAGCCTTGCCCACTGACAGAAATGCAAAAACAGCTACCAAGTGTACTTTCAGATTAGCTGGCTTGAGGCCTAAACCATTAAGATGAACCATATAATCCAGAACTGTAGCCAAATCAGCAGTATCTGGAGACATCTGCCTATTGGAACACCAAATGCTGAATCTTTTCTTATTGGAATTATAAGTTTTCCTGGTGGCAGGTTTTCGAGAGGCTTTGCGAATATCCAGAACCCCTGAGACAGATGCAGGCTTGCATATTCTAACTGTTCAAGAGCCACGCCTTGAGGTTGAGAGACCGAATGTTGGGGTACCAAATCATCTCTTGAGAGGAGGTTAACAGATTGTGATTCTTGGAAGAGATTGGGGAAGATGGACTGCTAGTGACGGCAATAGAGGATACCAAGGCTGCCTGGCCCAGTCTGGAGCAATCAGGATCACTTTGCAGGATTGTGACCTTATCTTGACCAGAACCTTGAACAAGAGAGGAAAGGGGGGAAAGGCATACAGAAATTTCCCCTCCCAAGCCAGAAGCAGAGCATCCAGGGAGACCGAACCCAAGACTGGGGGTCTACAACAGAAGAGAGGAAGTTGGTGGTTGTCTGCGGCTGCAAAGAGATCTATCTCTGGAGTGCCCCATCTTGAAAAAAATGGAAATTACAGTACGTACCTACCATAATTCTTGATCTTCTTGGACGAAGTCTCCACCACTCATTCACACTAATGGGATCTGCTCCAGAGGCACTAGGACCCAGCAGGAGCAAACTTTTTGCTCGAGGGTTGGCGCCAGAGATGGGGCTGCGAGAAGCGGCACCACGAGCCTCGGCTCGTGCGGTAATGACTATCTCGGTGTCAACCCTCCAACCACCTCAGTACCTTTTTTCCGAGGAAGTGCAGCGTAACTAACCTAGAAGGATAGCTTAACCAAAAACCGGACATAACATAGTCCGGAAGACCCCATCTAGAAAGGTCAGAAGAGTCTTCACAGCCTAAAGGTTGAGGGAGTGAAGACCAACAAAGAAGGTGAGCTTGGGTGATGTAGGCAGAGGTGTGAATGAGTGGTGGAGACTTTATCCAAGAAGATCAAAAATTACGTGTAATACGTAATATCATAGTCCTGGACATAAAGTCTCCACCGCTCATTCACACTAATGGAGAGTACCGAGGCTAATAATCCCCCAAGAGGGGACAGGAGAGACCAAGTGCTCACAGATTTAGGACAGAAGTCCATTAAGGATGATTCTGCTAAACGAAACATGCCGTCTGGCATGAAATCAGAACATGGTGTTTGATGAAAGTATGCACTGAGCTCCAGGTGGCACATTGTACAAATATCTGCAATGAGCATGTTGCAGTTTCATGTTGCTGCGACCACTCTAGTAGAGTGTGCACACCTGCCTCATCCAGCTTAACCTGTGCCATGGAATAACAGTGGTGAAGGCATGCCCCCAGCCATGCTGAAATGCATCTGATAGTGACAGGTTGACCCAGCCAGGTCTCGCTGAAGGAAACAAACAGTTGAGCTTTGTGAAAATCTTTTGTCCTATCTAAATAGAAACGCAAAGCTCTTTTGATGCCCAAAGAATGAAGAGAACACTCCCCTTCATTTTGGAAGTTCGCAAAGTAACTAGGAAGGATCAAAGGTTGGTTTAGATGGAATTCTAGAAACAACCTTGAGGAACTTAGGATGAGTCCTAAGAACTACTTTGTCTTTATGAAACACAGTATACGGAGGGTCTGTGACCAAGGCATGTATCTCAGGAACCCTGCGGGACGAGGTAATGGCCACCAGGAAGGCCGTTTTCCAAGTGAGGAATTTCAACTCACAGGTAGCTTGAGGCTCGAAAGGTTTCCGAGTGAGAATGTCTAGCACAAGATTAATGTCCCAGACTGTGACTGGATGTCTGATAGGAGGTCTAGTATGCAGAATTCCCTTAAGGAACCTCTTAACCACGGGTAACTGAGCCAGTGACAAGGAAAGTACTGGCTCATGATAAGCTGAAATGGCACAAAGGTGAACCTTGACTGTAGAGTATTGCAGACCTGAATTTGAGAGGTCCAAAAGGTACTCTAGAACTTTATCTGGTGGGCAGGAAAAAGGATTCAAAGGATTTTGCACACAGAGCAAACAAACTTCCATTTGGCTGTGTAAGTTTTCCTAGTATGGCTGACTTGCTAGCAGAAGAATATCTGAAATTCTCTGGAGACATTGAACCTGTTCACTTCTATCTCTTCAGGAGCCAAGTGTGAAGGTGGCAGATCTCAGATTGGGATGGACCACAGACCCCTGAGTCAGAAGGTTCGTTTGAAGGAAGCTGTTTCAGAGGGGTTTCCGACATACTGTTGAGTAATGGAAACCATATCTGCCGAGGCCAGAAGGGAGCAATGAGAATCATTTTGCTCCCCTGGGACTCGAACTTGAGAAGTACCCTCTGAATTAGAGGAAGAGGCGGAAAGGTGTATAGAAAGTGTTTTGTCCACTGCAGTCGGAACGCATCCTGACAGAAAATGCCAGGCCCTGGATTTCTGGAGCAGAAGAGAGGCAGTTTTGTGTTGAGTGGGGATGCAAAAAGGTCCAGGTCTGGAGTTCCCCACTCTGCGAATAGTGACTGAACTACAGTTGAGTCGAGAGACCATTCGTGAGGATCTGTCTCTGTTCTGCTGAGACGGTCTGCTAGCTCGTTCTGCACTCCTGGCAGGTAGGTTGCCTGAATTAGAGCCTTGTGCTCCAAGCACCATTTCCACACTCTCATCGCTTCCCTGCATAAGGGGTAAGAGTGAGCCCCGCCTTTCTTGCTTGATGTAATACATCACTGCTTTGTTGTCCGTTTGAAGGAGAATGTTCTTGTGACAAAGAAATGTCCTTCAAAGCCCGAACTGCATAAAGGATGGCTCTCATTTCTAAGACATTTATGTGAAGCTGGGACTCGTCCTGAGTCCACGTACCTTGAGTGTGGAGAGTCTGATAGTGAGTTCCCCACCCCATCAGGGACGCGTCCATGGTAATGGAAATCTGATGATCCAGAAGAGCAAAGGGATACCCTTCCAGAAGATTGTCCTCTTGCGACCACCAGGTGAGTGACTTCTTCAGAAGTTCTGTCACCTTGATGAGAAAGGACTGAGGGTGAGTGGTTGGGGACCACTGAGTAATGAGCATCCACTGAGAGGTTCTCATGTGAAGGCATGCTAGGGGTACACTGAACACCGACGATGCCACGAGACCTAGCATCCGTTGCATCAAGATAGCTCGAACCAAGCTGTTCTGTCTGATTTATCGGGCTATCTGCAGGATATCACTCCTTCTGTCCTCTGATAGAAACGCTTTCACACAGGAGGTGTCCAGAAGAGTTTCTATGAAAAGGAGCCCTCTGGGAGGGCTGCAGTTGTGATTTCTTGAGGTTTAGCAGGACTCCCATGGACATGAGAAAGTCTGAGGCCGTGGCCACGGCGTCGAGAGTTCCTTGCCTGGATGGGCTCGCTAGAAGCCAGTTGTCCAGATATGGGAACACTTTTATTATGACTTTTTTGAGACGCATTGCGAGAACTGCACAACACTTTGTAAAAACAGCACCGAGGATAGCCCAAAGGGCAGGACTCTGAACTGATAATGCTGTCCCAAAGTCGCAAACCTTAGGTATATGCAATGCTTTGGATGAATACGAATATGTTGGTAAGCATCCTGCATGTCCAGGGAGGCTAACCAATCGTGTTGATGAAGCAAGGGTAACAGGGTCCCTAGCGATATCATCTTGAATTTCTCTTTGGGAAGACACTTGTTGAATTTTCTGAGGTCCAAAATGGGACGCATGCCCCCCGGTTTTCTTTGGAACTAGAAAGTAATGAGAGTAGAACCCTGTGTTCCGTTGATCCAGCGGAACTACTTCCACTGCCCTGTTGTTCAGAAGGCCTTGTATTTCAGAGGTGAGAAGCTCTGACTGAAGAATTGACAGCTTTGACTGCCACTTGTGGAGACAATCCGGAGGGTTCTCCAAAAAATTGAGGGAATATCCCTCGCGGATTATCTGAAGGAGCCATTTGTCCAAAGTTATGGACTTCCACTGGTTGTAGAACTGAGTCAGACGACCTCCCACCGCTGAAGAGACCCCCTCGGGCAGCTGAGGTGGGACTTGGGCCAGAAACTCAGAAGGCGGTACTGGGCACTTTGGGTTCTTTCACCTTCTGTGACGTTTTCTTTTGAGGCTGAGGGGCTTGATTTTTATTAAAACCTCCCCTGCCTTTGCCTCGAAAGGACTGACAGTTATGAAACTGGCGTTGTGCTCACCCCCTCGAGAGGGGGCGGGAGGAGGCTCGAGCCACCCTAATGGCTGACCTAGTCTTGTGTGGCCTCTAGAGCCTGTTCTACTTGAGGGCCGAAGAGATACACACCATCGAAGGGCAACACCATGACCTGCTGCTGAGCATCATTTCTGAAACCTGAAACGCGCAGCCAGGAATGGCAGCAGGTACAAATGCCTGCCGCCGCCGCTCCGGAGGCAGTATCGAAGGCGTCCATAGCCACTTTAACCTGTTGGTTGTTGGACTTGATGCCTCTGGTTATGGTTTGAAGAAGCTCTGAATTACTGTCCGACCCTGGTAGAGCTTCAACCATTTGTTTGAGCGAATGCCAAAGAATATACTCATATTGACAGAAATAGCCCTGGTAGCTGGTGATACGCATACCCAGAGTGGATGCAGCAAAGACTCTCTTACTTAAAGTATCTATCTTATGAGATTCTTTATTTATAGGTTGAGCTGTAGTAGTCTGAGAAAGGACGACCTTATCATTCTCTGCCAAGACTACAATAGGATCTGCAAAGGCTTGGGAGGCCAAAATGGGTTGATCCTTGGGAGCAGCATATTTCTTATCTATGGACTTAGCAACAAAAGGAATGAGAGCAGGATTATTCCATACCATTTGAGAAAGCATCTCAAAGGAGGGTTGTACCGGGGGAGTTAAATCCATAGGGATGTCTGGAACATGAAGGTATTGGAGTCTTAAAAGCTTCTCAGGATCGATGTCCATAGTCTGGAGAGAAAGAATGGAATTCAAATTTTTCAGCAGAGACTTAAATGACAGGTCCTCGACCACAGGCTATGTAACAGGATTAGATCCTGCTCCTTCCACATCATCAGCCAGTCTAAGATCTGGGTCAGGCTCAATATCATCTCCTGACAGTCCAGGATGGACTGCATGGACAGGAAAGGATTGAAAATCAGCAGAAAAAGTGGAAGGAAAAGAAATCGGAGCGGAGACGCCCTGAAGATTGGTAGAAGAAAAGCCTAGCCTTGGCGCCGAAGAAGAAACACTGGCTGATAAAACTGAATGGAAACTGAAGAAGAACACGGCGCCCGAAACTCAACGGCACCGAGTCCCGCAGGCGCTGACAGCAGTGCCGAAGACGGTGCCTGAAACAGCGCCGAGCGACTCACCGATGCAGATGGTGTCAAAACCAACCCAGGGCCCCGAAAATTAGAATTTGAGGGAAAAGAAGGAAGAATACCAGGAGATACAGGCATTGGTGCGGCCCCCTGCACCGCAGCCATGTGAGGGGGAAAACACCTGAGCGCGGAGTCGACAGCACTGAAGAGGGCGCTGCGTGACTAGGGAGGCCCAATTGCCCTGCCCGATCCCCCGAAGAGCCCGAAGGCCCCTGAATGACCGGGTCAGGCAAATGGACCAGCCTCCGAGCCCATTGCTCCATAAGAGCGTCCCACTGATGAAACTGTTCATCAGAAGCCCTACCAGAAGGTGGGAAAGGGCTCCGATGTCGAAGAGGTCAGAGACCAGAACCAGAAACCAGCGATTCCAAACGAGGAGACCGGTAACTGACCCCAATGACGTCGACGCGCAAACATATCAGAGGGCGACCTCGAGTTATGCCTTCTCTTGTTTGACCTCCGGGTCGAAGAAGAGCTCAAGGTCGAACTGTGCCGAGAATGGGACCATTTACTTTTATGCTTCCAGGGGTGACCGCCCATCCCCTCGGGCATTGGACCATCCATTGTCAGACCCCCCCCCTCCAGAGAAGGCGGCAGACAGGACCCAGCCCGGCTGACTGAACAGCTTTCATATGAAGTCTCCCTTACCATCACCTGACCCACTCATGGTCGACTCCGTCAATGGACTTTGGATGCCTCAATCTCACCAGCAGCCACCTCCTCCAGCTCTTTGGCTAGCTGGGGGGAAGCCTGTTTAGCCAGCTCGAGAACAGTTTCCCACCTGGACTTCTGGTATCTGGCTGTGTAGGCCATATAGTTTGCCTGCCTGAGTCCCAAGGAGGATGCCAAGTACTGTTTCTTGGCCATAGCATCCACCTTCCTAGAGTCTTTATCTGGGGGGTGTGAAGCGAAAGGTATATTAGCTTTGTCACAGGCTGCAGCCTGCACAACCCCAACATGGCTGCATTGCTGGAATATGTACTCTGTACCTGAGCCTGACAGTATATATCTCCTGTCCATTCTCTTTTCCACAGGAGGTAATGAATTTGGTGTCTGAAGAATTTTTTGTGTCTGTTTCCCAAAAGATTTATGGAGGGGAATAGACAGCCTTTTGGACTCTGGGATGTCCATCATCTCTACATAGTCAGGCTCCTCTTGTTCCTCAACAGCTTCAACCAGAGGGAGCTGGAGGGTCTCTGCCACTTTTTTTGTAAAACACATAGTGGGAAGGGGACTCAGAAAGCCTAGGAGGGGAAACACTGGAAGGCCTATCTGGGGAGATGTCCAGTTCAACGGGCTCTTCTAGGCCTTCCACACCATCATCGTCGTCGTCATCATCATCATCGGTGTACCCTTCTTCCTCTTCCAAATCCGGTTCATAGTAATCATCCGGACAATATTCCAGAACTGGAGGAACCGACCGAACCGAACACCTACTAGGAGGCGCCGGATCGGCCAGAACCAAATGGAGCGATTCTATAATGCTAATCGCCCTGGCGATCTCTTCAGCAGTTGGACGTGACGATTCTGGATCCGAACCGGCCGGTTTCTTTTTTCTCTTTGACAGAACCGACCCCTCAGGATTGGCTCTTCTTTTGCCTGAGGAAGTATCGCCCAGGTCAGTGGGCACTCCCTCAGGTTCGGTAGGAACCGAACCGGGCTGGCCATCCAGAACAGCGGACTTCCTGGCCTCCTTTTCCCTAAGCCTACCCATTCTCTTGTCCAGGGTGGCCTTCGGGAAATATTTACATATTTGGCAGTCTGAATCGAGGTGATCAAACCCCAGACAATACACACAGGTGGTGTGAGGGTCTGCCTTAGCAAAGGCATCCCCACACTCACTACAGTGCTGAAACCCAGTGGGCCCGGTTTTTCTTTTGGGTTTCTCAGATGTAGCCATCCTAACCACTTACCCTTTAGCAGCTTTAAAGCCAGGCAAGGCCCCCCTATCAGTTACCAACCATGTTACGGGCTGTGGAAAAAAAGGTCTAAAAATATGTTTTTTTGAACTGCTAGGGACCGGTACCTCACACTAATACAAATAAACCAAAGACTTACAGAATAAAGAAAGAAACAATCGGTTCCAAACCGGACCAATTGAAAAGTTTTACAATTTCCACACACAGAAAATAAGCTAATGTTCACCACCTACAACACTTACTGTACCGCAGACAGGGATCTGAACCAAAAAAATTAAAATTTGCAGTTTAAAACCGACATTTTACTGAGACTGAACCGAAAAGTGAAGGAGATTTCTCCGGAGCGACTGTTCAGTTAGGCGGAGTAAAGAATCTGACGGTTACACTTTGAAGTGCCGCAGACAGAGGTTTGAACCGAGCTCGAGCTCAACGTTCTATCCTCTGGTATAGAGTTAACTCTTTCCTCTCCTGAGCAGTTCAAGTGCTGGGGCTAACTGGATAATGTCAGAACACAGCAAGACTTCATGTTGTTTGAAGTGGGGGCTGTGGGATTCAAACCCAGGTCTCCAGACTTGCAGCTTGCAGCTCAGAGTCTTAAACCACTGCGCTATACTGCTCCCATTTTATGCGTTCCTTTGCCACTGGGGAGTCCTCCCTGTAGAGGGTTTCATAAAAGGACAGGAAGGTCTTGGCTATGTCTGGGGGGTTTGTTTTAGGAAGGGGGTCTCCCGGAGATAACCAAATCAGCTGCATTGTTTTCTTAGCTTTCTGCTGCCTGATTCTGATTGCCAGAAGTCCGCTTGCCTCGTCTCCTTGGTCCACGTATCTTGTTTTGTATCGTAGGATGGTGAATTCTACCTGTTCCCTGATTAATTCTGCATACCTGGCCCTCTTTGCGTTTAGGTGGACCCAATCCTCTTAGGGGGACCTGTTGGAGAGGTGAGTTTCCAGACACCTAATCTCCGCTAGGAGAGCTCCGCACTCTCTGGTTTGCTTCCATTTTTTAGTTGCCACCAGCCGTAATAGTTCCTCTCTCATTGTGCAACTGAAGGCATTCCAAAGGGAGCCTGCACCTGAGACTGAGCTTCTGTTTTCTTTGAAATAGTTTTTGGCTGCCCTAGTTATGATTGAAAGGGTCTGGGTGTCTTTCATGAGGGAGTTGCTTATTCTCCACAATCTATCTTTAGGAGTGGAGCCCGGAGGTTAGAAGGCTAGAGACACAGATGCATGGTCAGAGATCACTTTGGCTGTTATCTCATGCTGCGAGATAGGTACCAGAAGGTTCTGACTCACCATGAAGTAGTCTAGTCTAGAGGAGGAGTTGTGGGGTGCCGACCGATAAATATAGTCACGGACTTGGAGGTGAAGAATTCTCCAGACCTCACAGAGGCCCAGGGTGTACTGGAGTTCCTTGGCCCCCCTCTGATTGGAGGAAAGGCCCTTTTGGGTTACCCCAGATCTATCCATTTCATTGTCCAGGACTACATTCCAATCCCTCCCCTATTATTATTGGTAAATTACCAAGTGCTGCTATCTGACCAAGTAAACCAGTGAAGAAGTGGGGGGGTTCTCCGAATTGGGGCTGTATATGGACACCAGGATAATATCTGTTTACTAACATACTAAAATGCCAGCAGAATAGGCGTAATGGTCTTTCGTGTCTGCTCGTTTGGTCAGCCCCCACTCTGGGAGCTGACCTTGCTGCTCCCCTCTCCCTCTCTGGCTTCTCCCTTCCCAGTCCCAGATATTCTCACTGCACTGGTTTTTGCTTCCAGAACTCTTCCCCCCTACCTGTCCCACCCCTCTTGAACCCCTCCACCATTTCTGCCTCCACCAGCCCCTGGGCAGTGCATTCCATGGCTCCACCACCCTCTCAGTGAAGTAACACCTCCTCCTTTCTCCCATAAATCTCCCCCCTCCAGCTTCCACCCATGCCCTCTAGTTGCCCCCCTCCTTCCTTCGGAGCACCCTGACTGCTCCTCCCCTATTTACCCCCTTCATGTACCTGAAGACCTCGATCATGTCCCCCCGGTCCCTTCTCTCTTCCAATGTGTACATATTTAGCTCTTCGAGCCTCTCCCCATAGATCCTATCCAACAAGCCCCAAATCATTTTGGTTGTCCTCCTCTGGACTCTCTCCAGGAGTTCAATGTCCCTCTTTAAATGTGGCCTCCAAAACTGCATGCAGTACTCGAGGTGCGGCCTCACCAAGCAGTTATACAGTGGGAGTGTCACTTCCTTCCTTCTGGAGGTGAGCCCCCTAGCGGTGCATCCAAGCATTCTGTTGGCCTTTGCTGCTGCCCTCCCACAAGTCTCCGAGTTGTTCATCTTGACATCCACCACCACCCCCCAGGTCCCTCTCAGCCATCGAGACTTGTAGCATCCCCCCCCCCAAGGTTGTACACTTGGCCCAGGTTTCTGGCTCCCAGGTGCAGTACCTTGCATTTCCCTGCACTGAACCTCAGCTTCTGCTTTCTCGACCACCTTTCCGGAGCTTCCAGGTCCCCCTGTAGGGCCACCCTCCCCTCCTCCCCATCCTCCACCATCCCCAGTTTTGAGTCATCCGCAAAGAGACTCATCTCATTCCTGATACCCTTCCTTATGTCAGAGATGTAGGCGTTGAATAGGAGAGGCCTAAGGACCGATCCCTAAGGGACTCCATCAATGACCCTTCTTGGAGATGAGACTATCCCGTCAACCACGACCCTCTGGTTTTTTGATCTAACACTTCCTTTACAATTATTTATCTGCCTTCAAGGTCTCCTATGACCACTGTGGGTGAGAAATGAAAATTACGTACCTACCGTAATTCTTGATCTTCTCTTGTATCTTCACCATTCATTACCGTTTGGGTGTAAGCCGGATGCGACCCTCGCCACGGGAGCTTTTTTTAAGAGTTGGTTCTAACGGGCCACCGAGGGCTTAATGATTGCATCATGCGTGAGGGGCGCTGCTAGCAGCCACGAACTCCTCCTCCATCTCAGTTCTGTTAGCCGGAGAGGCAAAATAAAGTGTCAGAAAAAGAGAAAGCGAGGCAAGCTAGCCAAGGGATAGCAAAGGAAGGAAATAAACTGAAAAAGGAATAAGCCGATGGAGAATAGACAGAGGAGAGATAATTCCTGCCCTAAGGGATCGCAGGGCCTCCTTTCCAGGGCGGCTCTAGGGAGGAACAGAGAGAGAGAAAAGGGAAGGAGAAAGAAAGGAATGAAGGAAGCAGAGAGAAAGAAAAAAGAGTGGCATGCTGAGGAGGCAATAGTGCCCACCGAAAGCATTGTTGGTTGAGAGCCCTTAAGGCTCGAATTAATGAGGGGCAAGAACTCGCTGGTAGAGCTGAAGAGAAGGTTCACCGAACCCGCTAGACAGACCAAGGGAGGGCAGAGCTCTGGACTCTCAACATGCCAAGTCTCTTCATCCTAGTTGAGGGCTCCTGACTGACTGAGCAGAACCTGTTCCGAAGAGCCCATCTAGGAAGAGGACTAAGTTTCAAGCAGCTTGATAAGAGCTACTCTAGAAGAGTACAGGAAGAAAACTGAGCCTTCTCAAGGCAGTTTGTAAGAAAATATAGAGGGACTCAATCGGACTTGCTATGTCAAGGCAGATAGAGACTTGAAGCTGACAAGGCTAGCCAGCAGCCGTAAGGGGCTTTTCTTGCAGTAATGCCTGCCAAGGATCCTAGCAAAGGTGTCGAGGCAGAGCATGGCCACCAGGCTGTGAGGCAACATGACCTGAGAAGGCAAGGGATTGCACTATAGAGCAGTCCGAAAGAGTTCCCTCAGAATTAAGGAAAATTTTGTAACCGCATTCGCCCTCTTCACCTTGAGAAAAGAAAGAGGGGTTCCAGGGTTTAGTAACTAATTAGCAGTTGTTTCTTGGGACTATACTAACTGCACAGACAGTATTACATAGAGTCCCTAGAAGTGCCTCGCCTGTCAACACGGGCGTG
The DNA here is from genome assembly GCA_016271365.2 of Neoceratodus forsteri. Classification (NCBI taxonomy): domain Eukaryota; kingdom Metazoa; phylum Chordata; order Ceratodontiformes; family Ceratodontidae; genus Neoceratodus; species Neoceratodus forsteri. The sequence goes on along the minus strand of CM057450.1, from coordinate 10,810,238 downwards.
CAAGAGTCGTGCATCCCCCCAACCCAGCACTTCTACAAGCAAATGCCAATGAATCTTAGAGTAAAGTAATCCCTGGATCCATTCAATAAGAATGGGAAAGCGGAAAATGTTTTTTTTTTTTGGCATAAAGGCCAAGAAGTGAGAGGAACAGACGGGAGGGGAGACGCCACAGAAGGAGGCCACTGAGGGGAAGGTGGTTGGGTATCAGTAATGAATGGTGAAGATACAAGAGAAGATCAAGAATTACGGTAGGTACGTAATTTTCATATCTTCCCTTGTCAATCTTCACCATTCATTACTGCTTGGGTGAGTACCAAGCCCCCTTCCCCTTAGAAGGGGGAAGGGTAGAACCCTGAGGGAACAAGACCCCCAGCCTCCTGTTGGTGAGAAACAGAAGGGGAAGACCCTGGCTAGTACAGAGAAAAGCCTATGTGGGAGAAGAGCTAGGAGGTGCCTCCCGAGGACGGGGAGACGGAGGAAGCCCCTGCAAAAGTCTCCTAGCTCTGGAGGAAAAGAGACGGGTCCCCGGAAAGCGGAGCGCATCACACCACGCCGGCCAGGGGTGACAACCTGGATAGACGGCCATGCCAGTCCGCCTAATGCAGATCGCTGTCCCCGCAAGCCTGGAAGCCACCCTATTACGCTGTAAGATGCCCTTGCTTGGTGTCTTGCCAGCTCCAGGCCTATAGCGGAGAGGGCAACAGCTTGTCTGGTTTGCTCCGATCAGGCATCGATGCTAGGAGCTGAGAGAGCATCACCACAGATGCCGATTATAGGCAGCTGGTGAGCCTGATGAGATGCGATACAAGCCACCGCACGAGGAGAACAACACTTCGCCCCCACCGGCTCGAACTGTAGAGAACCTGATCCGTGGGCGGTCGTGGCGCTAGCAGCGGCGCCTGGAGGAGTCTCTAGGTACACCAAGCCTGAGGGCGGTTGGGAAGCGCACCAGGGATTCCGAGGGGCACACACCACGACGGCAGTCAGCCGGGCTGGAGAAGGGCATGGCTACACTGCCAGGAACGGATAGACGCCCCTGGAAGGGGATAGGCCAGGAAGGTACCACCACTATGCTGGGCACTGAATTCTCCAAGGAATTCACGCTGTCTCCTGCCTGGTATTGTCTCTCCTTACATAAGAGATCCGCGGTCCTCACCATCCTCGAAGGGAATCGCTGATATTCAGTGAAATCAGGCTGGAAGAAAGGTGAGCAAGGGGTTCCTCTCCCTCAGAGGAGGGGAGACGAGGATGATGGAGAGTCTCAATGCCCAGAGGATTCCTGCGGCGGTGGGGAGAGTCAAAACCCTACTCATGCATACATCTAACGTATGAGGGAAGGCCGCTGCAGAACCCCTGAACTGCTCCCAGGATAATGGACCTGTAGGACCGCATGGCTCCGGAAGCCGGGGTGGAGGCAGAGATATAGGAGAAGGGCACCCACGAAGAGGCAAATGACCTCTGCCAGGACTCTGAAATCCGGGGAACAGAGCCCGAGCTTGCGGGATCCTGGACAGCAAACCAGGCCGCAAGACGGAACCCTGAGGAAGCGATGCCTGGAAGAGCCCAGGGAGAGAACTTCCCCTGTGACGAACTCGGGACTGCATGGTTCGAGAAGCGCAGTCCACAGTAACGCCACCAGAGGGCACCCTAGAGCCCAGAAGGGAAGGGCGGGGTTCAGCGCTACGGCTCCTAGCCACCCCACCAGAGGTGGCCGACAGAGACCAGGGCCCCACCCCCCTGCCCCTCAACCCCTCGGACTCTGAGAGAGCCCTCCTCCTTGACCGCAGCGTTCCCGCACCCCCAGAGGGAGCAACAGCACCCAGGAGGGCTGCTGTCACCGGTCCCCCGGGAGGGGGAGCCTCTTCCTTAGTCCCCACCACATCACCCCTCTGGGACTCAGGGCCACCCCTAGCCGGAGAGCCCTCAGGGGAGGATGGGAGGGGGGACAGTAGGAGGGGCCCGCCGCGCCGCCTGGCACTCTGTGCCACCGGAGACCCCGACTCCGAGGAGTGAGGGTGCCAGGATGGGTCCACATCCGAGTCATCGGCTTCCGAAGAAGACGAGACCAGCAGGACCTCGATACTGGCAACTCCGGGGTCCCCGGGGCAACGGCACCGCGAACGGCGCCGGTGCCAGAGGCGCGCGCCAACCCTCGCATACACCCGCTGACAGCCAGACCCGCCCTACCCCTCCCGCTGCACCAGCGAGCCCATGGCGCCGCCTCCTGGCGTCGGAACCCAACCCGTGCCGCAGGGAAGAAGAAACCGCCCACGGTGCCGCGAACGGGCGCTGGGGCCAGAGCGCGCCATGTTACGGCACCGTTCATCACCAGCGCCGCGAACGGCGCCGGATCCGAAACGGTGCCAGAATGCGGCGCGCTCGAGGGTCCACTGTGTCCCGCCCAGAAATCATGGGCCTCGACACTGGGGAGCCTGCACCTCCAGAGTAGATTGCCAGGCGGTGTCACCGCCGCGCCCCGGAGGGACCACGACGCCCCGACACCGGCAAAGAAGCTTCCTCTCGGCAAGAGAAGAGGAGGAAGCTCCTCCTCCGCTGGACCAGTGTAGGCCCGGAGGGGACCCGGGGGAAGGGCCTAGAGACCTTACCTGGGAATCCCTGGAGCGACGCCGTCCCCCGAAAGTCGGCGGGGCCTTGCCGAGCTTGAACGCGCGGACTTCGAGGACACGACGGTCCATGGAGAAACAAGCGTCGCATGCGTCCATGTCATGGTTGGGTCCCAGGCAACGGAGACATACATCATGCCGGTCCGAGACGGAAAAATGCCGGCCACAGGAGCACCGACGCATAGGGGCGCGGCCCGCCTTCGAATAACGCTTTGCTCCAGAACCGGACATAATGCGAAACAATTAAGAAAAAACAGTAGGAAAACACTCGACACTCAGTGAAAACAATAAAAGAACGGTCTTCACCGAGTATGGCGTCCGAATGCAGACTGAGGCGACAACGAGGAGTCAAGAAGTTTTATGTACGTATACTTCTCGCTAACCGCGCAGCAGGTGCAGCCTCGGCAAGGGAGAAACAGAACTGAGATGGAGGAGGAGTCCATGGCTGCTAACAACCGCCGCATATGACGTAATCGTCGCCTCGGAGGGCGCCAGCGTCAAGCTACTCTAAAAAAAAAAAAAAGCCCGTGGGCGGTGCGCCTCGCTTACACCCAAGCAGTAATGAATGGTGAAGATTGACAAGGGAAGATCTGGAGGCTACGTCTCACCAGAATTGCTACCCCCGCTCTTCTGGGGTTGGAACCTGTCGCTAGGACCTGTCTCACCAACCCTCTCCTCCAAAGGTTGGTCCTGTCTGTTATTGTGTGTATTTCCTGCAATACAGTAATGTCAGTGCCAAGGAACTAGAGGTGTCAGATGACTTGCAGCCTCTTCTGGGCTGTTTGTCCCCCTTTGATGGTCCATGAGTGAATCCTGATAGCCATGTTAGTCATGGGGGGAAGGGTGTAATGTGGATGTTGGCCTTGTAGCATATTTGAGGGACTGGGTAGGGGCAGTTTCGGCTCTGCTGTGGAAACGGCTATGGAGACAGAACATACGAACAATCGAAATTTGCCAGCAGATAAAGGCCTAGAGGTTTATCAATTCTACTTGAATGTGCAGCTAGCACACCTTATTCTGCAGCTGCCCCTCCCTTCCACTCTTCTCCTCTACTAACCTTCCCCCTTGTCCTGTCCCATCCCCTTTTAAAGCAGTCCACTGTTCCACTGGATACCACTTCTGCAGGTAACGCATTCCACCTAGCTACCCCCCCTCTCTGTAAGAAAGTGTCTCCTCATCTCCCTCCTGAACCTTCCTCCCTCCAGTCTCATATAATCAGGGCCCCTACTTTTCTGCGGCACAGAGGGACCAAGTTCTGCGGCAAGACTACCATTTGTCGCAGAACTTCTGCGGCGGTGGTTTGTAATTTCTTCGGAAGTTCTGCAGCACTAACAAACTACCACATCACAGTGTCAGTTTGTCATCCTGACTTCACTTTCATGGCAATGGTTATAGCAATCAGGATGGTGGAAAGCACAGTAACACTAGTTCAAAAAATAACAGACTTATAAAAATAATTTTATGCCTAAAAAAGCAAAACAAATGTCTCTCCCTTGAGTTCCTAGCCTATTGCATAAATGACATATGCAGAGGGGATCTTATGTGATAAATAAGGCATTTCTATATGCATGCTATCTATCCCACTAATGATGTTTCCACTGTCTATCACTTGTATATCTGTATGTGCTTTCTACACCACTCACGAGGTTCCCACTGTGTATCACTTATATTTATCTGCAATCTGTAACATACATACAAATATGCGGTGTGTGTGTGTATTGAGAGAGACAGATACTGTGTGTGTATATATATATATATATATATATATATATATACACACACAGTATATACATATATTTTTTTTAATTTCTATGAACTTGCATCCTCATTCATACAGGTCCCATTGGAAATGGAATAGAGGAGTTATTGCAAAACTCATTTTTCATGTCAACCTGCTTTCCCTGACACACTGCATAACACCATCAGGCCATGACATGCATGTGAACCAATTGTGAGATAGAGCTCTCTGGCCCATCACATTGTGTTCACCATGTGACAGAACACTGCACCATACCTTCCCAGGCTCCGAGCAGTGATGTGTTCCACCAATCCTTGTGCTGCCCAGCCAGCACCCAGAGCTAATCTCTGAACCTGAGTTGCCAGCACGGAAACACAGCATGCTACCCTCTGGCCCAACAGATGTCCCTGTACACAACATTTCTCAATAACTTTTGGGTGATTCCATCAACCAATGACAATAAGTAATCAATAACCCTGGCAAAAATGCATACGGTGCAATTATTTATTTAATGGGTCTATTCTTTCAGCAGGTCTACACATTATTATATTTCACTTTTCTGGGCATAATTACTTTATGTTTCTTAAGAATGTAGACAGTTAAATTCATTGTACCAGTTATTCATTTCAGATAGCGTCTCTATACCTTAAAGGCACAAATAGGTTTGTACAAAGTGAGGTATGGACTTAACAGGTCTGTGCTATTGACAAGGTTTTGTTTAAGTTGGCCCTAGTGCAACAATGTAAGACTGAAAATTGTATTAGGCTGTAGTGCAGGTTGAGCAAATATCACCATGCATGATGTGCTGTGCCACCGTCTCTGGCAGTGGGAGCTGTGATAGATAAGTGACTGTTCATTTCTGTTGCAGAAAGCAGCTATTTCATTAGCTAATGTATGATGTTACAGCAATGGTAACATCACATTCTGAACATATAGGAGGGTTTTGGATAGAAAAAAAAGGGGAAGGGAACCAGATTCTATGTATAAACAGAAATATTAATAAAAAATCACCAAGAAGAGTGAATAATTCTGCAGCACCGCAGAATTCTAGGGGCCTTGCATATAATGGCCCCTGGTGTCCTTCCCTTCCCTTACTTTGAGCAGCCTCTCTGTACCTGTCTTGTTTATTCATTTCATCTACTTAAAGGTTTCAATCATGTTCTCCCATCCCTCCTCTCCTCCAGCGAGTACATGTTCAACTTCCTCAATCTCCTCTCATATGAGAAGTCCCCAGCCCCTTGATCATCTTTGTCGCACTGCACTGCACCCCCTCCAGTAACTTAATGTCCCCCTTCAGATATGGACGCCAGTACTGCATGCAGTACTCCAGGTGCGGTCTAACTAATGACCTATACAGTGGCAAAATCACCTCCTCCCTCCTCGAGTATATACCCCTTGCAATGCAACCCAGCATTTTGGCCTTTGCAGCTGCCTTCCTACATTGTGCTGAGTTTTTCGTTCACCCTGTAATGAGCACCCCAAGATCCTTCTCTTCCTATGTCTGGGCTAGCTGCACTCCCCCCAGCTGGTAACTCCTCCTTGGGTTCTTCACTCCAAAATGCAGCACCTTGCACTTTTTGGCATTAAACCCCAGTTGCCAGGTGTCTGACCAGGTTTCAAGCTTTGCCAGATCATCCTGCAACCCCTGCCATCCCCTTAGGTCGTCCACCAACGCTCCCATCTTGGTATCATCAGCAAACAGGCTGATCTTGCTCTTGATGTCCAATGATATGTCTGCAATGAATATCCCAAACAACACTCGTCCCAACATTGAGCCCTGTGGAAATGAAAATTACTTACGTGCTGTAATTATGATCTTTCTGTGTATTCACCATTCATCATTGTTGGGTATCTGCTGGAGGTCAGGACCCGTGGAGCTTTTTTTTTTATAGAGGTGGAACCACGTGACCATCAGCGCCGCCCTCGAGGCCGACGCACTGCGTGGCACTCGCGGGTTGGCCGTTAGGCTGCATTGACTTCTCCTGACTGCCAGTTCTGAGTCGCTGGAGAGGTAAGAGGAAGGGAGTGGAGGGTGGGACAAGGAAGTCCAAGGGACAGAAAAAGGAAAAGATGTATGAACCAAAAGGAGAAATAATGACTGGGAGGACAGGAAGGGAGAAGAGTTGGAAACTAAAGGGATTGGGAGGGGACCCAATCTCAGGAAAAGGAAGAGGGAGGTAGGGTGGGTAAAGAATTTAGGCATAGAGGGAAGAAGGTTAATACATCCCAGACCCTGATCCGTCTCCAGATTGTATAGGAACTACAAGGAGTAGCAAAGGCTTTCTGCAAGAATTCAAGGCACGGAATAACTGGCAAACACTCCAAATAAGCAGAGTCGGCTATTCTGGAAGTGGGGCAGGGTACAGGGAATTAGCACCCTCTCAAGAAAAGATTATTGATGAAAAAAGGGGAGAACACTTTTTAAACAAGGAGAAATAGGTTGGACGGGAACAGGGAGGAGGAGGAAAGAAAGGAGGGCAACTGTCAACTCCCACCCCACAGAGGTGGAGCCTAGGCACTGGAGAAGAAGTGCCCCCCCGTTGCCCACTCTCCTGGAATATTATCCCCTGTGTGCCGTTTACCTCACTCCTAAAAAGGAGAGGGAGGATGGGCACAGAGAGGAGGGGACCCAGAGACTGTGGCCCCAGAGGAGGAGGCGTGGGATCGTGATGAATGGTGAAGATACACAGAAAAGATCATAATTACGGTAGGTACATAATTTTCATATCTTATCTGTGTCAATCTTCACCATTCATCACTGTTGGATGAGTACCGAGCCCCCCCCCCCAAAGGGGGTTTTCTTTTACACCCTAAGGGATAAAATCCCTTAGATCTCAGTGGGTGACACACTAAGAGGGGGAACCTTCCGGGCCTGGAGAGGCCCGAGAGTGGGGAGAGTGAGACGGAGTCCCCCCAGAAGGGGAAGGAAGTTGCCCCGATAAGCGCCATCTCGCTCTACGGGAGAAGGGATAGGTTCCCTGATGCGCGGAGTTAATCACCCTACGCCGGGCCAAGAGTGACAACCGGGAAAGATGTAGCCATGCCGTCCGCCTAGTGCAGATCGTTGTCCCTACGACCCTGGTAGCTACCTCATTGGCATTATAGGATGCCCTCGCTTGGTGCCTTGCTAGCTCCAAGGACACGGTGCCGAGGACGGCGCCGAGGTGAGACATGGAAAAAGACGGCGCCGTAGCAGCTCCTACGGCGCCACTAGCAGTCTCGGCACTGCGAACGGCTCCGACAGAAGCCACGGCACAGCGTGACAAGTCGGCGGTGACTCCGTGAGGGCCCATGGCACTGTGAATGGTGCCAAGGCCCTCAACGGCGCTGACCGACGGCATAAAGGACGGCGCCAGTGCCCACAATGGCACAAAATGATGGCGTCGAGGACTGCGCTGACCCGGGCCTTGCGAACCGCAGGTCCAACACCAGGGAGCCTTCACCCACGAAGGGGTGATTGCCATGGTGGCGCCTCCCTCCCGCTCCCCAGAAGGAATGGAACAGGCCTCCTGTGCCATGGAAGAAGCCTCGGCAATGGCTAGGCTACTAGTAGCCAAGGCTCCCTCCTCCTCGGTCCACATAAAACCGGGAGGGAACCCAGAGGAAAGGCCAAGAGAGCGTGGCTTGGACCGACAAGTGAGCACCCAACCCCCGAAAGTCGGCAGAGCTTGCCCCACTTTCCACGCGCACTGCTCGATGACCCGGCGGTCCATGGAGAAACAGGCATCACATGAATCCATGTTGTGAAGCAGGCCAAGACACGAGAGACACCGGTCATGCTGGTCAGTGACGGAACACTTTCAGCTGCAAGGGCACTGTCGCATAGGGGTACGACCCGTCTTAGTAGATTTCTTGCCCTCCGACTGAGACATGACCTATGGAGAAAAAAAACACCAAAAATAGACTCGACGTCAAGGAAATATAAAACTAAGGAAAGATCTTACCGAGCAACGTCGAGTGTTGGCAGAAACAGAACCAGCAGGAGAACCAACGGACTTCGACCGAAGGTAAAATTTTGCGAAAAACTACTACGGAGCAGGCCTAGGACTCTTCACAGCTTCCCACGAGGTGATCTCTACAGCGGGAGACAAAGAACTGGCAGGTAGGAGGAGTCGACGCAGCCTAACAGCCAACCCGTGAGTGCCACGCAGTGCATCGGCCTCAAGGCCGGCGCCGATGGTGCTTTGGCTCCACTTACCTTTAAAAAAAGAAAAAAAAAGCTCCCGCGGGGTCCTGACCTCCAGCAGATACCCAACAGTGATGAATGGCGAAGATTGACACAGATAAGATCACCGCTCGTCACCAGCCTTGGGTGTGAGAGCTCCCCACCCATCACCACCCTCTGTTGTCTTCCCTGAGGCCAGTTCCCTACCCATCTCACCAGCTTTGCACCTGCCCCTGTGCCTTCTAAATTACTTCCCAGCCTCCCATGTGGCACCGAGTTGAATGCCTTACTGAAGTCCAGATACAGAACATCCACTGAATGGGTCCTGTCCAGTTGCCTAGTTACCCAGTCATAGAACTCCACCAGGTTGGTTTGGCAGGATCTGCCACGTATGAAGCCATGTTGTCTGCTGTCCTGTAGTCCTTTGGCCTCTAGGAGAGCCATCAGCCTCTCCTTCAGGATAGTCTCTATTAGCTTACCCACGATGGATGCAAGGCTCACTGGTCTGTAGTTCCCTGGTTCATCCTTGGGGCCACTCTTGTGGAGGGGAACCACATCAGCCATCCTCCAGTACTGAGGTACACACCCTGGGTGTAGTGAGGCATTAAATAGGTCTGCCAAAGGTCCTGCAAGGACCTCTGCCAGCTCCTTCAGTACCCTGGCATTGATGCCATCTGGGCTTGGCACCTTGTCCATCCTCAGTGTCTTCAAACCCTCCCGAGCTCTGCCCTCCATGATTTCCCCATCTTTCACCCCCTCCCCAGAAGGTAGGAGGCAGTATTTTGACTGAACCTGTAATAAGCGTAATAACAGTGAATCCTGGATCTGTAACCAATACAAATATACAATAACACACATCACTACTATATACAAGACTAACCCGCCCTGGTTTAACATCTGAGGCTATGGGCCTTGCGTTGATCTGGGACCTGTACGGGTAATGGGCCCTGGCTCGCTGGGGGGGCAGTGATCCCAAGCTACACAGTTCCGTACGCCAGGTCCGTGGATGGTCAGATCGAGTGGCTGCCTACTGCTCCGCCACTCCTGATTGTCTACTATAGTGTTCCAGCTGAAACTGTCTGGGGTGGACTGTTAAAGCCCGCTTGGCTTCCTATAACAATACCCCCTCCCATACTGCACTGTCGATGTATTGTATATTGTTTGCTATGGGAGGGTCTTCATTCTCCTGCGAATCTCACCCTACCCTTTGTTCCTCACTATTTGGATTGCTATCCAGAGCTGTGTAGGACTCCCGTTGTGCTGCCCTGGTCCTGCCCCTATATACCCCAAGTCCCCTATGGAGCCACGTCCTAGTCTGCAGCCCCTCGGTCTGGGTGTCATGTTGGGGGTACTGATATGGGTGGGGGGAGGGCCGGCAGCCTCAGTGAGGTAGTGGCCTAGTCAAGTGGCTTGCCCTCTTGAGGGCTCCTGGGTAATGTGTTGTATCCCATTTTGTACTTCCCTTTCAGTGGGGCCTGACAGTCCTGGCGTTTTGTTACCGCTATACCAACCAGGTTCCCCAGTCCTGCATTCGCTAACACCTCTTGTGCTCCCCCCTCTCCTTCCTGGTCCTCAATTTTCCCCTGGACTTCTGCCGGGGACAGCGTAATGTCCAAGAAATTTGCTTAACTCTGTTAATGGGTAGAGGTAGCAGACTGGGGATCGACTAGCTCTCCCTCTGTCCTTGCCACCATCTGTTTATGTCCCTCTTCGGCTGTATCTTGTGATGGCACCCTACCGGGTCTTTTCCAGTACCCTCATGTCTCCCTGGGACCTTTCCTTCCCCCATCCAGTGGCCCCTTTAAAACCTCCAGTTACAGGTGTACTACGCCCATTCGGCGTTGCAAATCTTGTGTCACCTCTCCTCGGTGGTATCCCTGGAATGCACCCCTCGTGCCTCCCAGTCCTGAATTTGATAGTAGTTGTTGAGTTGTTTTTTGTCGGCAAAGAGAACCCCAGTTCACTTTACCCCCCCACCCCAATCCGCACAGACGTAAGCTCGAGTAAAGAAAGCCTGGCTGCCTATTGTATGCAGTTCCTGGTCTGTACCCTTTTCTGCACTGTATCTAGTGATCATCCTTGACAACAATTAGCTCATAATAATGAACTTTATTGATTTGGCCATGCATTAAGCACTTGAATGCTAGGAGCTCAGCCGTGGCTTGTCGGGTATCAATTCCCACGAACGCTTTAGATTTGTTGAAACTGCCCCTCTTGTACCATGTGCACCAGCCTCCTTACCCTCATTCTATGGGCATCAGGTTTGGAGTCTCAGCCTAACTGGAGCAGCATCCCCCGCAACAGGCATTAACTAAGGCTGTCACGGAATGGTGCAATAACCACTTAAGCAGGTCACTGACACATGTACCTACCTCGAGGGGAATGGCGTCCAGCCAGTCCGCTTCTCTGCCCCAATCAATGTCCGAAGAATAGGTTAGTGGACCTTAGCCGGGGCAAAAAGAAACACAAGCTCCAGCAGGTATCACTAAGTGTGGCGTTTACTGAGCGTGGCTGACGGCTGCATGCCGGCCCCTGGCAGGCAAGCTACTACACTGCATTCAGCTAGCCGACTATGCTCCGATTCAGGATTGTGTTGAGGTGCTACGGGTAAGGTTTAGCTTATGTTTCAAGACAGAGTTCTGCTGGTACTCTGTGGACAAGGGTCTATTCATGCACTGGTGCTGGGTTGCGCCGCCTCGGTTCAAAATTACATACCCTCCTGCTTTTTCTGAATTTACTTCCAAACTCAGTACCCCGTCCCCATGGTCTGAGGTCCCTACTGCTGGTAATCCAGTGTGACTGGGGAGCAGCACCAGGCCCCCTGATCCGGGATTCCCGGTCTCGCACGACTCCCCCTGGACCACATGACTAGTCAGGGACCCCGTAGCAGTTGTAGCACCTCTAAAGTAGGTACAGGTTCCCTCTGCCCCGTGTCTATGGAAGGTTTCGCCCGTACCAGCTAAGCCCAGTGCTAAGGTATTAAAGGCAGAGGGCTGCACCGTGCATTTCCACTGATTGTTAGCGGCTACTGGGATATGAGCAAGGAGATCATTAGCGCTCCATGCCTGGCAGTGTAAGCTAACAGCAGCAAAAAAATAAAGCAGACTTTACCAAACCCTATGAGTTACTCCTCAGCCACCCACTCCCCCTCCCCACAACCCCGAGCACCTCAGCATGTCCCTTCTTAGCTGGTGGTAGTTTATTCAGTCCATAAGCCTTGGCAGGGCTTCTTCTCGGGGTGTTTATTGGTACAGTTACTTCACTGCCAGAATGTACTACTGCAATCAGTCTGTCGGAAGGTCCGGGGTATCAGATCCAGCGAGGGACATCGTTAGAGCCCGCAAATGAAAATTACGTACCTACCATAATTCTTGATCTTTCTGGGTATCTTCACCATTCATCACAATGTGGGTTATAGCCCTCCAGAGATAGGACCCCATGGGAGACTTATTTTGTATGTGTGTGTGTGCAGAGCTGACGCAGGGTGGCACAGCCCTCGAGGCTGACGTACTACATGGTGCTCGCGGGTTGGCCGATAACTGCTGTTGGCTCCGCCCCAACCTCAATTCTGTAACGCTGGAGAGGAAGGAAGAAAAAAGAGTGTCGAGGGGTGGGACAAGAGAGCCCAAGGGACAGATAAAAGGAAAGAGTATAAAAATCAAAGAAGGAATAAACAACGGAGAGGATAGAAATGGAAATTACGTATCTACTGTCGTTCTCTTTTTTTCTATTTTTGGCCCCGGTTTCCCCTAACCCCACATGCGAGGTTCGCCCTGCCCCAGCCGCCAATCCCATATGCTCGGGACTGACCCCTCCCGAATAGGGCTGCCGTAGCAGAGTTAGGGGGCCAGAGGGCTAGGCGTACTGTAGCCGGTTCATTAGCGGGGAGCAGAGAGATTTTCCTGTTGCTTTTCCCGGGACGGGACATGCAATGATGGCCAGTCGCCTGCCCAGCCCCCCTTTCAGATGGCGCCAGGGCGCTTGTTATACCTCCAGCCTCTGCTGGAGGTCCACATTGCGCCGAGCACTTGACTCCCTTCCCCCCGGAGCAGGAAAGCAGTCCTTCGGATGCTCAATCCTGCTCCCCCCCCGGCCGCCCTCTGACACCCGGATCCGTTCCTGAACCCAGGATGTCGGTGCCGCAGACAGCCACCATGCCTCTGTGCCAGCGGGCCAGCAACTACCGTCATTCTCGATCTTCTTGGACCAAGTCTCCACCACTCATTCACACTAATGGGATCTATGCCAGAGGTGCTAGGACCCATCAGGAGCAAACTTTTCAGGAGGGTTGGCGCCAGAGATGGAGCCGTGAGGAAGCGGCACCGCAAGTCGTGGCTCGTGCAGTAAAGACTACCTCGGCGTTGACCCTTCAACTACCTCAGTACCTTTTTTTCCAAGGAGGGGCAGCGTAACTAACCTAGAGGTCTAACCTAACAAAATCGGACATAAGATAGTCTGAATGACTCACGAACGAAGAGTCAACAATAAAGTGTTCACAGTCCAGTCATTGAGGGAGTGAAGATCAAAACAGAGACGTGAGCTCGGGGGATGGCGGGCGGGCGTGTGAATGAATGGTGGAGACTTCATCCAAGAAGATCAAGAATTACGGTAAGTATGTAATTTCTATATCTTCCTGGACATAAAGTCTCCACCACTCATTCACACTAATGGGAGAGTACTGAGCTAATAAAACCCCCGAGACAGGCAGCAGGAGAAACTAAGAGCTCACACACTTAAGACAGAAGTCTATTAAGAATAGTCCTACCAAACGACAGCTGTGAGGTGGACCTCCCTTCAGTACAGCAGGAATAGAAATGCGACTCTCTGGACTTATGGAGCTATTACAAACAAATTACCCCCAATACATTTCCAACTGTTTGCCATTATACGTGGTAGGCAACTATGCACTGAGGAGCTATTCTCTGCTTCTGTTGAAGGTGCCTAGGGCCAATACACACTTGGGAGAGCGGCCATAGGCTTTGTGTTGCCCTCACTCTGCAACAAACTACAGAAATCTATGAAACTGAGTCTCCCTGTTAGTCTTACCATCTTTAAGACCTTGTATGCCAAGGCTGTTAAGGAGCTATGCAGCTGTTTCCAGCGTGCTTAGGGTGCCAGGGTGCCTACTGCTTACCTGCCCACTACATTTCCATCTAACCTGGCCCCTTGATTGTCTCCACCTATACCCCCCTTTTTTTCTGCTAATCCACTACCTTTCGTACTCTCAGATTTCTAACATACATGTCCCGAGACCATCTACCGTAGCACCCCTCCTAGAACAGCTGCAGTCCTGTATCCCTCCTTTCCATATCTGCCCCTTAAGTTTGTATATGTCCTGACCAATGATATGCCATGCTGTTTGAAAATGTTTTAATATGCTGGCTGTTTCAGAATGTTTTAATTCCCCTTTTCATACCATTCTCCCTAACCTTGTTAACCCTATACCTGAAATACTTATAATGTATGGTAGAACGTTGTTATAGGTAGAAATCTACTTTTTAATAACAACGTTTTACCACTGATGTGTCGTCACGATCTTGTTAACCCATCGATGGTACGTCACATCGATGGGTTAACAACCGGGAACAGTCTGGGCATGCGCGCAACAGGATCGGACGGCCTTGAAACGGCCACGACAGTGAGGGCAGAGCGGCGGTGACTGAAACAAAACTGCAGTAAGGAACTGCTTTCTTTCTTAAAACCTAAATGGTACCATACACTATAAAATATAATGTAGGTACATCGATGATTAACCATTTTTAACCAATCGAGAGTTGCCATGGCACCTAAACCTCTCGAGCTTCGCTCTTGAAGTTTACATGGTCGCCCTGGCAACCTCTCGATGGTTAACAAACCGGTTAACCATCGATGACCATACATTATCCTCTATGTTATTGCTGTGTGTATTTTTTTGTCTACTTTTGTATAATTATGTCTATTTATTATCTGTACATAAAAGTGTTATTCTTGACCTTATGTAATGCAGGTCCACCTTGTAAATGAGCCTGCTCAATGGTGTTCGCCTGGATAAATAAAGACTTGATTGATTGATTGACAGACGTCATCTGGCATGGACATTTAAAGCACAGTGCATAACGAAAGTATGCACTGAGCTCCATGTAATCGCACCGCAAACATCTGCAATGGGCATGTTGCGGATTTTCCGCTAGAAATGCCACGACTGCTCTAGTAGAGTGACTGTACACTCTGCCTTCTAGCTTAACCTGTGCCATAGAATAGCAGTGGCAGAGTCATGCTACCAGCCACGCTGAAATGTACCTAATATCGACAGGTTGACCCAGCAGGGTCTCGATGAAGGAAATAAACTGTTGTTGAGCCTTGTGAATTTCTTTTGTTCTATCCAGATAGAATCTCAGTGCTCTCTTAACATCCAAAGAATGAAGGGTACGTCCCCCTTCATTCTAAATGTTAGCAAAGTAGGTAGGTAGGACTAAAGGTTGGTTTAGATGACATTCTGAGACAACCTTAGGAAGAACCTTAGGGTGAGTCCTAAGAACTACTTAGTCCTTGTGAAATACAGTGTACGGGGGGTCAGTAACCAGAGCATCTATTTCAGAAACTCTACAGGCCAAAGTGATGGCCAACAGGAAGGCCGTTTTCCAAGTGAGGAACTTCAACTCACAGGTAGCTAAATGCTCAAAAGGTTTCCGAGTGAGCATGTCTAGCACAAGGTTAATGTCCCAGGCTGCGACAGGACGTCTGATAGGAGGTCTGGTATGCAGAATACCCTTAATAAACCTCTTAACTACAGGTAACTGAGCCAGATACAAGGAATGTACCGGCTCATGATAAGCTGAAATGGCACAGAGATGAACTTTGACAGTAGAGTACTGCAGACCTGAATTTGAGAGGTCTAAAAGGTACTCCAAGACTTTATCTGGTGGGCAGGAAAAGGGGTTTGAAGAGGATTTTGCACACCAGAGAGAGAAATGTTTTCATTTGGCTGTGTAGATCTTTCGAGTGGCTGGTTTACGTGCAGCCAAGAGAATATCTGAAACCCTACGGGGAAAAATTGAACCTATTCACCACTATATTTTCAGGAGCCAAGCGTGAAGGTGAAGCGCCTTCAGATTGGGATGGACCACGGGCCCCTGGGTCAGAAGGTTCGTCTGAAGGGGAACTGCCTCCGGAAGGGTTGCCGACAGGCTGTTGAGCAGCGAAACCATATCTGTCGAGGCCAGAAGGGAGCAATAAGAATCATTTTGTCTCCATGAAACTCAAATTTGAGAAGCACCCTCTGAATTAGAGGAAGAAGTGGAAAGGTGTATAGAAAGCGTTTTGTCCACTGCAGCCTGAATGCATCCTGAAAGAAAATGCCAGGTCCTGGATTTCTGGAGCAGAAGAGAGGCAGTTCTGCATTGAGTGGGGATGCAACAAGGTCCAGGACTGGAGTTCCCCACTCTTTGAAGAGTGACTGAGTGACAGTTGAGTCGAGAGACCACTCATGAGGATCTGTCTCCATTTTACTGATATGGTCTGCTAGTTTGTTCTGCACGCCTGGTAGGTAAACCGCGTGGATTAGAGCCTTGTGTTCCAGGCACCATTCCCACTCTTATAGCTTCCCTGAATAATGGGCAAGAGTGTGCACTGCTCCACTGTTTTGTTGTCCGTTTGAAGGAGAATGTTCTTGTGACGGAGTATGTCCTTCAAAGCCCGGACTGCACAGAGGACGGCTCTCATTTCCAGGATGTTTATGTGAAGCTGGGACTCGGCCTGAGTCCACGTACCTTGGGTGTGGAGATTCTGGCAGTGAGCTCCCCGCCCCATCAAGGACGCTTCAGTGGTAATGGAGATCTGGAGATCCAGAGGAGCAAATGGATACCCTTCCAGAAGGTTGTTCTCCTGCGACCACCAGGTGAGTGACCTATTTAGAGGTTCTGTCACATTGATGGGAAAGGACTGAGGGTGAGTGGTTGGGGACCACTGAGTACTGAGCATCCACTGAGAGGTTCTCATGTGCAGACGTGCTAGGGGTACAGTGAACACTGAGGATGCCATGAGACCCAGCATCCGTTGCATCGAGATAGCTCGACCCGAGCTGTTTTCTCTGATATATCGGGTCATCTGTAGGATATCGTTCCTTCTGTCTTCCGGAAGAAAAGCTTTTGCACAGGAGGTATCCAGAAGAGTTTCTGTAAAAAGGAGTTTCTGGGAGGGCTGCAACTGTGATTTGTTGCAATTTAGCAGGACTCCCATGGACGTGAGGAAGTCGGAAGATGAAAATTACGTACCTACCGTAATTCTGATCTTTCTGTGTATCTTCACCATTCATCACATATGGGGTACTTGCAGGAGATCAGGACCCCGCGGGAGCTTTTTTTTTTTTTTTAAAGGATAGGCGGAGCCAACACAGCAACGGCGCCGCCCTCGAGGCCGACGACTGTGTGGCGCTCGAGGGTTGGCCATTAGGCTGTGTCGACTCCGCCTGCCTACCAGTTCTGAGTCGCCGGAGAGGTAAGAGGAAGGGATGGAGGGTGGGACAAGAGAGTCCAAGGGACAGAAAAAGGAAAGGAAAACTGAACTAAAAGGAGAAGTAACGACTGAGAGGACAGCAAAGAAGAGAGGAGACTAATGGGATTGGGTAGGGGCCTCAATCTCTGGAAGCGGAAGAAGGGAGAGAAGGGAGTGAGGGAGGAGAGAACATTTAGGAGAGAGTGAGAGGTAACAAGGTATCCGAGACCCTTGTCCCTCACCAGATTACATAGGAACTGCAAGGAGTAGCAAAGCTCTCTGCCAGAATTCAAGGCACAGAATAACTGGCAAATACCCCAGAAGCAGAGTCGGCTATTCTGGAGAAGGACAGGGTACAGGGACTTAATACTCTCTCAGGAAAGATGTTTGGTGAAAAAAAGCGAATTAATTTTTTTTTTTTTAACAGCTGGACGGAAACCAGAAGGAGAAGAGGAGGAGGGCAACCACCAACTCCCACCCCATCGGGTTGGAGACATGTAGTAGAGAAGGAGTGCCGCTAGAGCTGTACTCATTAAAGGAGAATACTCCCCTGTGTGTCCCTACTTTACCCCGCTACAAAAACAGAGGGGAGCCACAGTGGAGGGGGACCCAGAGACTGAGGCCCCAGGGGGATGGTGGGAGGGGTTGTGATGAATGGTGAAGATACACAGAAAGATCAGAATTACGGTAGGTACGTAATTTTCATATCTTATCTGTGTCAGTCTTCACCATTCATCACACATGGGTGAGTACCAAGCCCCCCAAAGGGGGTTGATTCATTACACCCTAAGGGACAGAGTCCCCTAGCCCTCAGTGAGTGACACACTAAGGGGGGGGAACCTTCCGGGCCTGAGGAGGCCAGAGAGTGGGGAGAGCAAGACGGGGTCATCCCAGAGGGGAAAGGAAGTTGCCCCGACAAACGCCGTCTCGCCCTACGGGAGAAGAGGTAGGTTCCCTGGTGGGCGGAGCAAATCACCCTACCCCGGGCCAAGGGTGACAACTGGGAAAGACAAAGCCACGCCGATCTCCTAGTGCAGATCGCTGTTCCTATGACCCTGGTAGCTACCTCGTTGGCATCATAAGATGCCCTCGCTTGGTGCCTTGCTAGCTCCAGGCCACGTGCAGAGAGCGCGGTGGCTTGTCTGGTTTGCTCCGAGTCAGGCAAAGCAGCAAGGATCTGACCTAGCGCGACCACAAGAACCTGTTGTAGGCTGCATAGTGGGCCTGGTGAGCAGAAATGGAGAGGAGCAACCGTGCCGAGCAGAAGGTCCTCCTCCCCCAGAAATCAAAACCGAGGAGTCTTGATCTGGGGGCCGGTCACGGTGGAGGGCGCCAAGCCCATCAGGGGTGTCCAGGTGCGTCAAGCCGGACTGCGGGTAAGGTATAGAACCTGGAGACTTTGGGGGAGCGCAATACCTCTGGCTGAGGTCCCTAGGGGCAGGAACTCCGGAGAAGGGCCTCTGCCAGAAACGCAAGGACGCCTCCCGAAAGGGAGCAGGCCAGGGCGGCACCACAAGGGTGGCCCAGCCAAAATCGCCTAGAAAGGCATGCGCCGCATGCTCAGGATTGGTAACAGACAGAGGTGAAAGGTGAAGGTCCTCCATCATCCTCACGAGGAGGCGCTGGTACTCTGAGAGATCAGCGGCAGGAGAGATATGGACAGAGGGTTCCTCTCCTCCAGAAGAGGGGGATGAGGAGCTGGAGGTCACTATACGCTCTGAGGGTGGCTGCACGGGGGGAGGTTGAAAAACCTGGCTGTCCATAGCCCTAACGTAGGCAGGGAACCGAGCAGCCACCGCTCTGAACTGCTCCCAGGTGAGAGGGCTGCTAGGACCAAGAATGCCCGGGAGCGCTGGAGAATGCGGCAGAGGGATAGGGGCAGAGCCGAGAAAGGAAGTCGGCTGACCTCCGCCAGGGCTAGGGAGCGGACCATGAGCACCCAAGGAGGGTGCCCCGGAAGACTCCACAGCCGACAGCTGTACAACCACGTTGGTACTGCCTAGGCTGCGCCCAGAAGAATCCCCCCCAGTGAGGCGCATCAGCCGTGAAGTCCAGAAAGACGGTCCCTGTCTCAAACTCATGGGACCCCCTCAAGGAACTGGAAGGGGAAGGTGGAAATCCCGACTCGCCGCCCAGGCCCGGTGGACCTCAGAGAAAGGCCGACGCGCCGACCCCACATCCCTCGGCCCCTCAGAGTCCAGAGAGGTCCTCCTCCTTGAGAGGGCCAGCCTAGGGTAGCTGGCAGCTCTGGGCTGCCCCCAAGGGAGACCCAGGAACAGCACCTCCCTCCCGTAGGCTTCTCGATGGCCCCAAAGTTGGGCGATCAAGACACACTACTGGAGGGGGTACCACCACTGAGGGTCGAAGAAACCCCCAAGGCCAGGTTGCAGAGCAATGGTGGAATGCACCACTGCCTGCTGGTCAGCACCACTGACCCTAACCTCGGGGACTACCTGATGCTCCTCAGAAAGAGGCTGGCTACGACTCGTCGACTAGACCACTGGATCGCTCTCCTCTGCAGACAACCCCGAAGGGTGTGACTGCCCGTCTGACTCCGAGCCCGACTCCGATGAGGTAGAGTCTGAGACTCTGAGCCAAACAGTAGGAGGGCGAGAGAAAATGACTTTGCCAGAGGGCCCGTCAGCCAGAGCAGTGCCCGAGGCGGCACCCATGCCCTCCGCAACCCCGCGGGCGGGGCTCACAGAAGGCGCCAGGGCAGCTCGGGCCAAAGGTCCAGAGCCAGGGCCAGCCGCAGCGCCGTCGAGTCCACTAGCACCGAGGGTGTTACCAGGGACAGAGACAGCAGCCCCAGCAACAACCTCGGCGCCGACGACACCACCAGGCCCCTCGGCACCGTGAGTGGCACCGAGGACCAAAGCGGCGCGGGTGGACTCGGCGCTGAACGCGACACCGCCAGGCCCCTCGGCGCCATGAGAGCACCGACAGCGCCGAGGACGGCACTGACTGCCGACGCCGAAGGCCCTACGATGACGAACTGCGCAGGCACGGCGCCGTGGTCAACCTCAGCGCGGAGGATGGCGCCGAGGCGAGACATGGCGAAGGCGACGCCTGGATCAGGCCCACGACGCCCAAACGGCGCCGACAGGGCCCATGGCACCGCTGGAGGTGCAGGGCTCGAGCAGCACCGACCACGGAGTCGAGGCCAGCGCCGACCCGGCCTTCCGGCCGCGGGAGCGATACTCAGGGGAGCTCTCACCCCAAAGGGGCAAGAGTAGCTGGCGGCGCCCACCCGCCTCCCGGGGAAGCGGACGGCCTCCTGCGCCGCGGGAGGAGCCTCAGCAATGGCCAGGCTACAGTAGCTATACTGCCTCCTCCTCGGTCGTATAGAACCGGAGGGGACCCGGAGGAAAGGCCGAGAGAGCGCGGTTGGCCCGACGAGGCAATCACCGAAACATGAATGCTCTACCTCAACGTACGCTGTTCGAGGACGCGCGTCCATGGAGAAGCAGGCATCACACGAATCCATGTCGTGAAGCGGGCCAAGACACGCAAGACACCGGTCATGCTGGTCGGTAACGGAATATTTACGGCCGCATGGGCACCGACGCAAAGGGGGCCGACCCGCCTTAGAAAACTTCTTGCCCTCCGACCGAGACATGACCTACGGAAAAAAACACCAAAACAGACTCGACGTCGCAATACTTCAAATAAAAAGGAAAGATCTTACCGGCGATGTCGAGTGGAGGCAGAACCCAGAATTAGTAAGTTACCGATGGACTGAAACGTCAAACGAAAGGCTGAAAGGCCTAAAAATTCTTCTCTGACAGCCTCCCACGAGGCGACCTCGACGGTGGGAGATGAAGAACTGGTAGGCAGGTGGAGTCGACACAGCCTAACGGCCAACCCTCGAGCGCCACGCAGTACGTTGGCCTCAAGGGCGGCGCCAATGCTGTGTCGGCTCCGCCTATCCTTTTTAAAAAAAAAAAAAAAGCTCCCCCGGGGTCCTGATCTCCGGCCAGTACCCCATATGTGATGAATGGTGAAGATTGACACAGATAAGATCCTTGGCTACAGCGTCCAGAGTTCCCTGCCTGGAAGGGCTTCCTAGAAGCCAGTCGTCCAGATAGAGAAACACTTGAATTCCGATTTTCCTGAGATACGCTGTGAGAATTGCACAACACTTTGTAAAAACTCGCGGTGCTGAGGCTAGCCCAAAGGGCAAGACTCTGAACTGCTAATATTGACCCAACGCCACAAACCTCAGATATTTGTGGTGCTTTGGGTGTATAAAAATGTGTTGGTAGGCATCCCAATCGTGTTGATGAATCAAAGGTAGAAGGGTACCTAGAGATGTCATCTTGAACTTTTCCCTGTGAAGGAATTTGTTTAATTTTCTGAGATCCAAAATGGGACGCATGCCTCCAGTTTTCTTCAGAACTAGAAAGTAACAGGAGTAGAAACCTGTGTTTTGTTGGTCCAGCGGAAGTACTTCTACTACCCCGTTGTTCAGAAGGCCTTGCGCCGCGGAAGCAAGAAGGTCTGACTGTACTGTCGACAGCCTAGGCTGTCGTTTTGGGGGATGATTTGGTGGGGGGGTTCTGAAAGACTGAGCGAATACCCCTCGTGGATTATCTGGAGGACCCATTTGTCTGATGTTATAGACTTCCACCAATTGTAGAACTGAGTCAGATGTCCTCCCACCACTGAGGAAGAGTCCTCCTTGGGCAGTTGAGGTGGGACCTGGGCCAAGAACTCAGAAGGTGGCACTGGGCTTTTCGGGGCCTTGTGCCTTCTGCTGCATTTTCTTTTATGGCTGCAGGGTGTGGTTTTTGTTAAAGCCCCTCCTGCCTTTGCCCCGAAAGGACTGACGGTTGTGAAATTGATGCTTTTTAGCACCCTCCCCCCAGAGGGGGCAGGTGTAGGTCGAGCTGTCTTACTGGCTGACCTAGTCTTCTGTGTGGCTTCCAGAGCTTGTTCCACCTGGGGTCCGAACAGATACATACCATCGAAGGGTAAGGCCATGACCTGCTGCTGGGCATCATTCGTGAAGCCCGAAGTATGTAGCCAAGAGTGGCGACGAGTACAAATGCCCGCCGCCATCACTCGAGAAGTAGTATCGAATGCGTCCATTGCAGCTCTAACCTGTTGGTTAGTGGACTAGATGCCCCTGGTTATGGTATGAAGTACCTCTGAATTAGTTTCCGACTCAGGCAGAGCTTCTACTATTTGCTTGAGTGAATGCCAAAGGACATACTCATATAGAAACATAGAATTTGACAGCAGATAAGGACCGCTTGGCCCACCTAGTCTGCCCATTTTCCTACCTAACAGATAAGCTGCAGATCCTAGTCAACCAACAGCTTACTTCCTCCTATCCCCCACTAGGACTGCCTTATGTCTGTCCCATGCATTCTTGAATTCCCCCACTGTTCTTGACTCCACGACCTCCTCAGGGAGGCTGTTCCATGCATCCACAACCATCTCCGTGAAAAAATACTTCCTCACATTACCTCTGAGCCGTCCTCCCTCTATCTTCAAATTGTGCCCTCTTGTTCTTGCACATGTCTTTTCCTCAAAGATGCTACCCTCTTGGATTTTGTTGATTCCCTTGAGGTACTTGAAAGTTTCTATCATGTCCCCTCTCTCCCTCCTTTCCTCAAGGGAAGCTCCTTTAGTCTTTCTTCGTATGTCTTCTGGTGCAGACCCTGCACCATTTTGGTCGCCCTCCTCTGGACAGCCTCCACTCTGTCTATGTCTTTGCGGAGATGGGGTCTCCAGAACTGCACACAGTACTCAGATGGGGTCTCACCAACTGTCTGTACAGAGGATAACAACTTCCTGTTTTCTACTACTGATGCCTCTTCCTATGCATCCCAGTATCCCCCAGCCTTACTTTGCCTTCTCACATTGCTTGCCCACCTTTAGGTCATCTGATATAATTACCCTCAGGTCCCTTTCCATTTTTACTGTTGTCAGTATCTCACCCCCCATTGTGTACTCTTCCCCTGGGTTTTTGTTTCCCATGTGCATTACCTTGCACTTCTTTGCATTGAATCTGAGCTGCCATACATTTGACCATTCCTCCAACCTTGTCAAGTCCCTTCTCATCCTTTCCACTCCATCTTGTGTATCAACCCTGTTGCAGATCTTTGTGTCGTCTGCAAAGAGACATACTTTTCCTTCCAGTTCCTCTGCAATGTCACTTATAAAGACATTAAAAAGGACCGGTCCCAGTACTGAACCCTGCGGTACCCCACTAGTAACCCTCCTTTCTTCACTGTGTACTCCATTTACTACTACCCTTTACGTCCTGTTGTCTAGCCAATTTTTTTACCCAGGCTACCACCTTGGGGCCCACTCCCAGGCTGGCTAACTTGTGTATTAATCTTTTGTGTGGGACTGTATCAAATGCCTTGCTAAAATCTAGGTAGGCCATGTCCACAGCCCCTCCCTGGTCTACTACTTTGGTCACCCAGTCAAAGAAATCTATTAGATTCACCTGACACGACCTTCCCATCGTGAATCCATGCTGCCTTGGGTCCTGGGCCCCCCTGGCCTCTAGGTACTCAACAATTCTTTCCTTCAGAAGTGATTCCATCATTTTCCCTATCACTGAGGTCAAACTAACTGGTCTATAGTTTCCTGCCTCTGTCCTGCTCCCACTTTTGTGAAGAGGAATCACATCTGCCCTCCTCCAGTCCTCAGGTACCACCCCACCCTCCCATTATTTGTTAAAGAGAGTAGTCAGCGGTGTCACTAGATCTTCCTGGACATAAGTCTCCACCACTCATTCACACTACTGGGATCTGCACTGGAGGCACTAGGACCGATTGGGAGCAAACTTTTTGCTGGAGGGTCGGCGCCAGAGACGTGGCCGAAGGAGCGGTGCTCACGAGCCTCCAGCTTGCGCTGTAGCGACTATCTCGGGCACGACTCTCCAACCGCCTCAGTTCCTTTTTTCATGCCGGCTGTGCGCTTCAGTGACGACGTCGTTTCTTGTTGGAGTCAAACTTCAAACTAGCAGCATAGTTTTCAGTTTTATTATTTTGCAGTAATATCTCGATAAGTATCGCTTAAGTTTATTCTTATTTTAAAAATAAAAGAAGTCTCAGCCTACTTTGACAAAGTCGACCATGAGCAGGTCAGGTGACGGTAGGAAGACTTCGTATGAAAGCTGTTCAGTCAGTCGGGCTGGGTCCGGTCCGCCGCCTTCTCCGGAAGGGGGGTCTGGCAATGGTCAGTCCAATGCCTGTGGGGATGGGCGGTCCCCAGGGAAGCATAAAATTAAACGGTCGCATTCTCAGTACCGTTCGGCCTCGAGCTCTTCTTCGGCCCACAGGTCTAAAAAGAGAAGGCATCACTCTAGGTCGCCCTCTGATATGTCTGCGCGTAGACGTTCGGTTATCGGGGCTAGTTGCCGGTCTCCTCCTTCGGAGTCGCCAACCTCTGCTTCTGGTAGCCAACGGCTTCGACATCGGAGCCCTACCCCGCCTGCAGGTAGGTCTTCAGATGAGCAGTTTCATCAGTGGGCCTCTCTTATGGAGCAATGGGCTCGGAGGTTGGTTCAGCTACCTGGCTTGGTCACTCGTGGGCCTTCAGGCTTATTGTGAGACCAGGTAGGGCAGTTGGACTTCCCTGGTCGTGCGGCACCTTCTTCAGTGCCGTCGACTCTGCGCTTAGGTGTTTCCTCCCCTCACATGGCTACGGCACAGGGGGCCACACCGATGCCCTTATCTCCTGCTCTTCTTCCTTCAAAACCTGTTTTTCGGAGTCTGGGGCTGTTTTCAACACCCTTGGAGTCGATGGTGCGCTCGGCGCCGTCCTCGGAGCCATGCGGCTTCTTGGCGCCATGTGGTTCCTCGGTGCTGTTTTCGGCACCATGCGGCCTCTCAGCGCCGTGCGGCTTCTCGGTGCCGCGTGGTCCCTCAGCGTCATTTTTGGTGCCGAACTGTCCCTCGGCGTGGTTCTCGGTGCCGTGTGCCTCCTCGGCGCCGGGGGCTCTCGGGAAGTCCTCTGCCTTTCAGGACTCCTCCTTTCACTCTTTTCCTTCTTGCCTCTCTTCTGATTTTCATTCCTTTCCTGTCCATACAGTCCCTCCTGGACTGTCAGGAGATGACATTGAACCTGACCAAGACCTTCGGTTGGGTGATGAAGTGGACGAAGCAGGATCTATTACTGCTACAGAGCCTGTGGTGGGGACCTGTCCTTTAAGTCTCTGCTGAAAATTTGAGTTCCACTCTTTCTCTCCAGACTACAGACATCGATCCTGGGAAATTGTTAAGACTCAACCTTCATGCCCCGGAGATCCCTCACGGATTTGACTCCTCCGTTCAGTTTTCCTTCGAGACGCTGTCTCAAATGGTATGGAATAATCCTGCTCTCACCCCTTCGGTGGCTAAATCCATAGATAGGAAATATTCAGCCCCCAAGGATCGTACCATTTTGGCATCTCAAGCCTTTGCGGATCCTACTGTAATCCTGGCAGAGAATGATAAGGTCGTTCTTCCTCAAACTACTGCAGCGCGACCTATTAACAAAGAATCTCATAAGATAGACACCTTAGGTAAGAGAGTCTTTGCTGCTTCTACCCTAAGTATACGTATTGCCAGCTACCAGGGCTATTTCTCCCAGTATGAGTATATCCTGTGGCACTTTATCAAGCAGATGGTTGAAGCTCTACCGGAATCGGATACAAAGCCAGAGCTTCTTCAAACCATTACCAGAGGTATCGAATCTAATAACCAGCAGGTTAAAGCAGCTATGGATGCTTTCGACACTGCTTACCGTTCGGCGGCTGCTGGTATTTGTACCCGCCGTCATTCCTGGCTGCGCACTACGGGCTTCACGAACGACGTGCAGCAGCAAGTAATGGCGTTGACCTTTGATGGTGCATATCTTTTCGGTCCTCAGGTAGAACAAGCTCTAGAAGCTACACAAAAGACTAGGTCAGCCATTAAATTGGCTCGACCCCCTCCCGTCCCCTCCCAAGGGAGTGTCAATAAACGTCAGTTTCATAACCGTCAGTCCTTTCGAGGCAAAGGCAGAGGAGGTTTCCATAAAAACCAACCTGCCCAACCTCAAAAGAAGACACAACAGAAGGCGCAAGGGCCCAAAGTGCTCAGCGCCACCTTATGAGTTGCTGGCCCAAGTTCCATCTCAGCTGCCCGAGGTGGACTTTTCCTCTCCGGTGGGAGGTTGTCTGATGCACTTCTTCAACCAATGGAAGTCCATAACCTCAGACAAATGGGTTCTTTGGATAATTTGCGAGGGGTATTCACTCAATCTTGTGGAGACCCCTCCGGATCGTCCTACCAAACGACAGCCCAGACAGTCAACCCTTCAGTCAGACCTTCTCGCCGCCGAGATTCAGGGCCTTCTGAACAACAGGGCAGTAGAAGTAGTGCCGCTGCATCAACGTAATACAGGGTTCTACTCCCATTACTTTCTGGTTCCAAAGAAGTCCGGGGGCATGCGCTCCATTTTGGATCTCAGAAAACTAAACAAATTTCTCCCAAAGGAAAATTTCAAAATGATTTCTCTGGGAACCTTGTTACCTTTGCTTCATCAACACGACTGGCTAGCCTCCCTGGACATGCAGGATGCTTACCAGCACATTTCTATTCACCCGAGGCATCACAAATTCCTGAGGTTTGTGGCTCTGGGACAACATTATCAGTTCAGAGTCCTGCCCTTTGGGCTATCCTCGGCGCCGCGGGTTTTTACAAAGTGTTGTGCAGTTCTCGCAGCACACCTCAGAAAGGTCGGGATACAGGTGTTCCCTTATCTGGACGATTGGCTTTTGGCAAGCCCTTCCAGGCAGGGAACTCTGGACGCCGTACAGATGACCTCTCGTTTCCTTACGTCCATGGGAGTTCTGCTGAACCTCAAGAAATCGCAGTTGCAGCCCTCCCAGAGGCTCCTTTTTACAGGGACTCTTCTGGACACCTCCTGTGTGAAGGCTTTTCTTCCAGAAGACAGAAGGAACGATATCCTTCAAATGGCCCATCACATCGGGGACAACAACTCAGTCCCAGCTCTCTCGATGCAACGGATGCTAGGCCTCATGGCATCCTCAGTGTTCACTGTACCCCTAGCACGTCTGCACATGAGAACCACTCAGTGGATGCTCAGTACTCAGTGGTCCCCAACCACTCACCCGCAGTCCTATCCCATCAAAGTGACGGAACCTTTAAAGAGGTCACTCAACTGGTAGTCTCAGGAGAGCAATCTCCTGGAAGGGTATCCCTTTTCTCCTCTGGACCATCAGATCTCCATCACCACAGATGCGTCCCTAATGGGGTGGGGGGCTCACTGTCAGGCTCTCCACACTCAAGGTGCGTGGACTCAGGTCGAGTCCCAGCTTCAAATAAATGTCCTAGAAATGAGAGCCGTCCTTTATGTGGTCCGAGCTTTGAAGGACATTCTCTGTCACAAGAACATTCTCCTTCAAACGGACAACAAAGCAGTGATGTACTACATATCAACAAGCAGGGCGGTGCTCACTCTTACCCCTTATGCAGGGAAGCGATGAGAGTGTGGGAATGGTGCTTGGAGCACAAGGCTCTAATTCAAGCAGTCTACCTACCGGGAATACAGAACAAACTGGCAGACCGTCTCAGCAGAACAGAGACAGATCCTCACGAATGGTCTCTCGACTCAACCATAGTTCAGTCACTGTTCAAAGAGTGGGGAACTCCAGACCTGGACCTTTTTGCATCCCCACTCAATGCAAAACTGCCTCTCTTCTGCTCCAGAAATCCAGGGTCTGGCATTTTCTGTCAGGATGCATTCAGGCTGCGGTGGACAAAACGCTTTCTTTACGCCTTTCCATCTCTTCCTCTAATTCAGAGGGTGCTCCTCAAGTTCGAATCCCAGGGGGACAAGATGATACTCATTGCTCCCTTCTGGCCTCGACAGCTGTGGTTTCCACTACTCAACAATATGTTGGCAGTTCCTCCGAGACCACTTCCCCTGTAGATGAACCTTTTGACTCAGGGACTGGTGGTCCGTCCCAACCTGAGATCGCTTCACCTTCACGCTTGGCTCCTGAAGAGGTAGAAGTAAACCAGTTCAATGTCTCTCGAAGGGTTTCAGATATTCTTCTGGCTGCGGAAGCCAGCCACTCGGAAAACTTACACAGCCAAGTGGAAGCGTTTTACGCTCTGGTGTGCAAACTCCTCTTTGAATCCCTTTTCCTGCCCACCAGATAAGGTTTTGGAGTACCTCTTGGACCTCTCCAATTCAGGTCTGCAGTACTCTACAGTCAAAGTTCACCTTAGTGCCATTTCAGCGTATCATGAGCCAGTTTTTTCCTTAACACTGGCTCAGTTACCTGTGGTTAAGAGATTTCCTAAAGGAATTCTGCATACCAGACCTCCTACAAGACGTAAGTTGCAGCCTGGGACATTAATCTTGTGCTAGACATGCTCACTCGGAAACCTTTCGAACCTCTGGCCACCTGTGAGCTAAAATTTCTCACCTGGAAGACTGCCTTCCTAGTGGCCATTACCTCAGCCCGCAGGGTCTCTGAGATACATGCCCTGGTCACAGACCCTCCATATACTGTGTTCCATAGGGACAAAGTAGTTCTCCGTACTCATCCTAAATTTCTTCCTAAGGTTGTGTCAGAATTTCATCTAAACCAACCTTTGGTCCTTCCCTCTTACTTCGCGGACTTCCAAAATGAAGGAGAACATTCTCATCATTCTTTGGATGTTAAGAGAGCCTTGTGTTTCTATCTAGATAGAACCAAGGACTTTGGCAAAGCCCAGCAACTGTTCATTTCCTTCAGCGAGACCCGGCTGGGTCAACCTGTCGCTATCAGATGTATCTCAGCATGGCTAGTAGCATGCCTTTGCCACTGCTATTCCATGGCGCAGGTTAAGTTGGAGGGTAGAATTTACGCTCACTCTACTAGAGCGGTCGCGGCATCCCTAGCGGAAATTCGCAACGTGCCCATTGCAGATATTTGCAACGCGGCCACCTGGAGCTCAGTGCATACTTTTGTTAAACATTATGCACTGGATGTCCATGCCAGACGACATTCTTCCTTTGGCAGAGCCATCCTTAATGGACTTCTGTCCTAGAAACGTGAGCTCTTGGTCTCTCCTGCCGCCCTCTCGGGGATTATTAGCTCGTACTCTCCCCAATAGTGTGAGTGGTGGGACTTATGTCAAGGAAGATATGAAAATTACGTACCTACCGTAATTCTTGATCTTCTTGGACAAGTCTCCACCACTCATTCACACGCCCACCCTCCATCCCCCGAGCTCACCTCTGTTGTTGGTCTTCACTCCCTCAAATCTTTAGGCTGTGAAGACTTCTTTGTTGACCCTTCTTATACGGGTCACCCGGACTATCTTATGTCCGGTTTTTAGGTTAGGCTACCCTTCTAGGTTAGTTACGCTGCACCTCCTTGGTAAAAAAGGTACTGAGGCGGTTGGAGGGTCAACGCCAATATAGTCATTACAGCGCGAGCTGAGGCTCGTGGTGCCGTTCCTCACGGCTCCGTCTCTGGCACCGACTCTCCAGCAAAAAGTTTGCCCCTGATGGGTCCTAGTGCCTCCGGTGCAGATCCCAATAGTGTGAATGAGTGGTGGAGACTCGTCCAAGAAGATCAAGAATTACGGTAGGTACGTAATTTTCATTTCTACCCTTAGTTCTTTTAGAATTCTTGGGTGAATCCCATCAGGCCCCATTGCTTTGTCCACCTTCAATTTTATTAGTTCATTCAGAGCCCTTTCTTCTGTAAATGGACTGGTATTGACCCCCATCATCAGAGTGTTTCTCTTGTTTGGTTTAGGTACCTCCCCTTCCTCTTCCTTTGTGAATACTGAGCAGAAATATTCATTCAGTATCCCTGCTCTTTCACTGTCCCCCTCTACCCACATTCCCTCCCCTTTATTAAGCCTCAGTATCCCTCCTTTGGTCTTTCTTCGCTCCCTAACATACCGATAAAAGGTCTTATCCCCCTTCTTAACAGAATTGGCTAGCCTTTCCTCTGTTTGGGCCTTTGCTATTCTGACTGCCTTCCCAGCCTCTTTCTGCTTTAACTGATAAAGTTCTCTGTCCTGCTTCTTCTGTGTTTCCTTATATTTTCTGAATGCTATCCTCTTCTCCTTAACCTTCCCTGTCACCTCTTTTGAGAACTATAGCGTTTTTTTCCTTCGTTGTGTTTTATTGATTTGCTTTACACAAAGGCTTGTTGCCTCTGTGATGGCTGTTTTGATTACTCCCCATTGTTCCTCCACCCCTCATTCTTGCCTGTTTGCTAGTGCTTTTCTAAGGTACTCTCTCATTTTCCCAAAGTCAGCCCTCCTAAAGTACAATACTCTTGCTTTTGTATGGCTTGATTGTGTGGCTGTGTTTATAGTGAACCACACTGTTTGGTGGTCGCTTGTTCCCAGATGGCTACCCACCTCTAAATCTGAGATTCTTTCTCCATCCCCATTTGAGAGCACCAGGTCTAAGATTGCTCCCTCCCGAGTGGGTTCTAATACTAGCTGTCTGAGGCATGCCACCTGTAGAGCTTCAAGAATGACCCTGCTCTTGGATGTGTCTGCAGCAAAGGTGCTTCAGTTAACATCTTGAGAAAAATAGCCCTGGTAGCTGGCAAAACGCATAGCCAGGGTGGAGGCAGCAAAGACTCTCTTACCTAAGGTGTCTATATTACGACATTCTTTATTGATAGGCCAGGCTGTAGATGCCTGAGGGAGGACAGCCTTGTCATTCTCTGCTAAGACTACAATGGGATCAGCAAAAGCCTGTGAGGCCAATATGGGTCGATCCTAGGGAGCAGCATACTTCCCATCTATGGACTTAGCCACGGAAGGGATGAGAGCAGGATTATTCCATACCATTTGAGAAAGGGTCTCAAAAGATGGTTGTACCAGAGGAGTTAAATACATAGAGATCTCCGAGACATGTAGGTGTTGGAGTCTTAAAAGCGTCTCAGGATCGATTTCTGTAGTCTGGAGAAAAAGAGCGGAATTTAAATTTTTCAGCAGAGACTTAAAGGAAAGGTCTTCAACCATAGGCTCTAAAGCAGGATTAATCCCTGCCCCTTCAACATCATCACCCAGACGAAGATCTGGGTCAGGCTCAAAATCATCTCTTGACAGTCCAGGGGGGACTGTGTGGACAGGAAAGGAGTGAAAATCAGAACGGAAATTAGAAGAGGAAAGAATCAGAGTTGAAAAGCCCTGGAGGCTGGACGGCGCCGCACCAAGCACTGGTGCCGATGAAGAACATGGTGCCAAACCCAAGGAAGTCGGTGTCATCGGAAACAGCCCAGCACACGGCGCCGACAAAGACCACGGTGCCAACAGAGTCCCCGTCATCGCAGATGGTGCCGACAGAGCCCTCGGCACTGTGGACGGCACCAACAGAGCCCACAGCACTGCAGACAGCACAGACAGAACCCCTGGTGCTGCAGACAGTGCCAACAGAGCCCCCAGCGATGCAGTCAGTGCCGACAGAGCACTCGGCGCTGCGGACGGCTCCGAGAATGTCCCAAGGTTCAGAAAACTGCGATTTGGGGGAAAAGAAGGAAAATTAACAGGAGATAGAGGCATCGGTGTGGACCCCTGTGCCGCAGCCATGTGAGGGGGGGAAAACACCTGAGCACGGAGCAGACAACACCGAAGAAGACGCCTCGTGACTAGGAAGGTCCAACCACCCTACCCGGTCCTTCGAGTGGCTCAAAGGCCCCGGAGTGAGCAGGCCAGGCAGCTGGACCAACCTCCGAGCCCACTGCTCCATAACAGCAGCCCACTGGGTAAACTGCACATCGGAGGCCCGTCCAATAGGTGGGACGGCCTCTGATGTCGAAGAGGTCGGGCACCGGAGCCAGAAACCTGCAACTCTGAAACAGGAGGAGACCGGTGCCTAGCCCCAATGAGCGACTGTCAATGTGCAGACATACCAGAAGGCGACCTCGAGTGATGCCTTCTCTTTCTCGACTTGTGCATTGAAGAAGAAGAACTGGAGGCTGAACGGTGACGCGAATGGGACAGTTTCCTTTTATGCTTTCAGGGGGACCGCCCATTTCCCTGACCACTGGACCGTTCGTTGTCAGACCCACCCTCTGGGAAGGGCGGTGGACCAGAACCAGCCCAGCTGACTGAACAGCTTTCATACAAAGTCTCCCTACCGACACCTGACCCGCTTATGGTCACCTCCATCAATGGAGGGCTAAAGACTTCTATTATTAACCAATAAATTGAAATTTAAATCTACTCAGTACTTTTGAAAATAAATTACAAAACAATAAACTGAAAACTATGCTCCTAGTTTGAAGTTTGACTCCCGGCAGGCAAGCGACATCATCACTGAAGCGCACTCGATAGCGGGAAAAAAAGGAACTAAGCTGGTTGGAGGGTTGTCACCGAGGTAGTCTTTACTGCACGAGCCACGACTCGCAGTGCCGCTTCCTTGCGGCTCCATCTCTGGCGTTGACCCTCCTGAAAAGTTTGCTCCCGATGGGTCCTAGCATCTCCGGCGTAGATCCCATTAGTGTGAATGAGTGGTGGAGACTTTATGTCCAGGGAGATTAAGAAATGACAGAAAATTTTAGGGACTGGGAGAGGCCCCAATCTCTGGGGAAAAAGGGTGACGGGGAGGAAGAAGGAAAAAGAGGTAAAAACATTGGGAGGACAAGAGGACTGCATTATTTGGCTCTGCGGATCTGGACCCCAATTTTAAGGGAAAAGAAGACTGAACCAAAGGTTCAGCCAATCTGCCCATGAGGAATAGATGTTAAGGAGGCAAAACCTGGCCAAGGCAAGCAATGTTTAACTGAGTCAAAGACTGAGAGAACTCCTGGCAGACAAACGACCAACCCGGAGGGGTTAGCCGCAAGGTTTTAAGGTGCAGCTTGGGGGAGCCAGGAACCGAAAACGTGCCCTCACCCCATCCCAAAAGATAGGAGGAGGCACTTCAGGAGAAGAACACCCCAAACTTATAATAACTCTAAGGAGTTAGTCCCGAAGGACAGCAGAAGGGAGAAACAGTTAGAACTAAAAGAGAAGGAGAAAAAGGAGGTCCCAGTCCCACCACCCCACCCCTAACAAGGGGCGGGGAGGCTGCAAGCAAAAAGAGGGAAGTGACCCCCTCCCACCACGCACCATTCAAGATCCAAAGGGATGAACTATGCCCTGTGCATTTCCAGCGTGTCCTCCCTCCTTGCCACAATGGAAAGAAAGAAAGAAGGGAGAGCTGAAGAAAGGGAGACACACACAGGGAGGGGCAAACCCAGAGACTGAGGCCTAAGGGGGATGGTGGGCGGGATTTAGTGATGAATGGTGAAGATACACAGAAAGATCAAGAATTATGGTAGGTACGTCATTTTCATATTTTATCTGTGTCAATCTTCACCATTCATCACTCTATGGGTGAGTACCGAGCCGCCGAAGGGGGCCAATACAACCCCAAGGGACTAAATCCCTTAGCCTCCAGTGGGGGAGACACCGGGGGGGGGACCCCTTGTGGGCCTGGAGAGGCCAGAGACTGGTCTGACTGAGACGAGGAATCCCCAGTGGGGGAATGAAGGCAACCCAAATGTTGCCATCTCACTCTACGGGAGAACAGATGGGTTCTCCAGTAGGCAGAGGAAATCACCCTACACCGGGCCTAGGGTAACAAATGGGATAGACGAAGCCATGCCGTCCGCCTAGTGCGGATCGCTGTCCCCACAATCCTGGAAGTCACCTCGCTGGTGTCGTAGGACGCCCTTGCTTGGTACCCTGTTAGCTCCAGACCCTGAGCAGAGAGGGCGATGGCTTGTCTGGTTACCTCCGAATCAGGCATCAAAGCTAGGAGTTGACCTAGTCTGGACCACAAAAACCCTGTCATAGGATGCATAGAGGGCCTGATGTGAAGCAATGGACATAAGGATCCGTGCCGAGGAGAAGGACCCCTTCCCCCAGAAATCAAAATCCGCAGAGTCTGAGTCTGGGTGCTGGTCACGGTGAGGGGTGCAAAGCCCAGAAGGAGTGTCCAGCTGTGTCAAACCCAAGGGGGGTGAGGCATGTATCCAGGAGACTCCAGGGGAGCACAATACCACTGGCGCAAATCCCTTTGGGCTGGAACTGTGGAAAAGGTACGCTGCCAGAGTCGCAGTGATGCTTCCCAGACGGGGACAGGCCAGGCGGAAACCACCAGGTTGGCCACACTGTACTCACCTAAGAAGGTGCGCATCACATGCTCAGGATTGCTTTCTGGCAGTGATCGAATCATCCATCATCTTGAGCGTGACATATACAGATCAGGCAGGTGAAATGTGGATAGAGAGTTCCTCTCCCCTGAAGAGGGGATGAATATGCAGACGAGTCCAAGATTTAGGATCAGGCTGCGCGGAAGCATGGTGGAACACCTGTTCATCCATGGCCCTAATGTAAGATGGGAAATGTGCAGCTGAGCCCCTAAACTGCTCCCAGGTCAGAGGCCCCCTAGGACCAGAAATACCTGGGAGAGAATGGGATGGAGACAGAGGAATGGAGGCCAAACTCTTTGCAGGAAGAGAACGTTCTCTGCCCGGGCAAGGGGGTCTAGTGGAGGCTCCCAACTGGGAGGGAGACCCGGAGATCCCAGCAGCTGTTCAATCGAGTCAGAATGGCTGTCGCAGTGCTCAAGGGAAGAATCCCCCCCACGAGGCGTCCAGAACCGTGTGAGTCCAGAGGGTCGGTCCCTGGCCTCCAAAGTAGAGGTCCCTCTCAAGGAGAGAGAAGGGGAAGTACAAGGATCTGCACTACAACTCCTCCCAGAACCCGGACGGGTCCCAAGGACAGGCCGCTGCACTGAACCCAGGCCCCTCGACCCCCCGGACTCCGAAAGAGCCCTCTGCCTCAAACCCACCAGCCTAGGCAGCTGGCAAAGCCAGACAGACTCCGAAGAGTCCACCCAGTGTGCAGCACCCTTCCCCTCTTTGGGTACCCTGGGCAATCCCAAACTCGGACTGTCCAGGCACACCAAGGAAGGGGGTGTCCCAGATGAAGGGACAGACAAACCCCCAACTCCGGGCTGTGCAGCAGTGGCCACCTGGACCACTGCTGGCTGGTAAGTGCCACCAACCCCAGAATCAGGAGGAACTGTCTGCCCCACAGAGGGAGACTGAGTGGGGGCCGAAGTGGTGGACACTGAGGGGGTCAGAGGACTCCGAAGAGTCCGTGAGACAGTCTGGATCAGACCCCAAGTCCCCTTCCGAGGAAGTGGACACAGAGGCACAATGCCAGAGCACCCCCCGATCCCTACCAGTTCCTGGGCCGCGAACGATACCAACCTCAGCCTCAGCACCGTAACCGGCACTGGAGCCAGTGCCGCGCTCCCCCTTGGCACCACGAACGGCACCAAAGTCAGAAGTGACACCAGCCATGGTGCTGCACACATCCCCAGTGCTGAGAACAGCGCCAGAGCCAGAGGTGGAACTGACTGTGGTGCCGGCCTCCTCCCCGGCGCCGGAGCCTGAACCAACCGTGGTGCCATCCCCTTCCCCGGTGCCAAAGTCAGTGCCATCCCCAGCCCCAGTGCCGCGCACAACACCGAGACCAGGAATGGCCCCAAGAACAATGTGAACACCTGCCATGTCACCGTCATCATTCCCAGCATCGCAACCGGTGCTGGGAACGACAGCGGCACCAAGGAATGGCCCAGCGCCACCCGGGCCCCTGGGGCCACAAGCAGCACCAGAACCCAAAACCGCACAGACAAACGGCATCGAGAATGGTGCTGGCCGGGGCCAACAGGCCCCAGGACGTGACACCAGGGGAACCCTCGCCTCCGAGGAGGTGACTGCCGAGGCAGTGTCTCTCACCCAATCCCTGAAAGGGATGGACTGGCCTCCTGCACTGCGGAAGAAGCCCCTGCTATGGCAGGTCTGAAAGAGGCAAAGGCCCCCTCCTCCATGGGCCGTATAAACCTGGGAGGGGACCCAGAGGAAGGGTCAAGCGTCTTGGCCTTGGCCCGCCAACTGAGAGTCTGTCCCCAAAAGTCAGCGCCGTACACCCTACTTTCAACGCGCACAACTCGAGAACACGGTGGTCCATCGAGAAGAAAAAATTACTCACCTTAGTAATGTTGTTTCTTCTAATGAAGTCTTGCTATATTATGACATATGCAGTGAGTCCCAACCTTCGAACTGCTCCGGAGGTGAAAGAGTTAACTTCCCATGCCAGGCATGGAACGCTGAGCTCGAGCTCGGTTGAAACTCTGTCGCTTGTTCTTCAAACTCAAACCATCAGATCTTTATGAGCTAAACTCACTGAGGTCCTGTGTGGAAGCTGTAAACCTACACTAGCCAACTTGCTACTAAACATAAGAACACATTTTTTGGTCCCAAAACAAAGACTCAAGTCAGGAGACCCAAAAATGAAAAACACAACACCAAGTCACCCCAAAAAAAGGAGGAGTGAAACAACAAGGTGGGCATCTACTAAGTGCCAACACTGCACTGCCCACCCACATCCCAAAACAAAGGTTCTGAGAGGGGCAGGCAGAGGCGGTCATATAGCAAGACTCCATTAGAAGAAACAACATTACTAAGGTGAGTAATTTTTTCTTCAAACAACATGAAGTCTTGCTATATTATGACATATGCAGACTACACAGCAGTACCTCCATGGAGGAGGGACAGAACCTACTTAGGAAAAAGGCTCTGCAGCACAGCTGTGCCAAACCGAGCATCACTCCTAGCCTGGATGTCCAAGGAGTAATGCTTGGTAAAAGTGTGAACTGTTTTCCAGGTAGCTGCTTGACATATCTCTAGAATAGGGATGTCCCTGGCAGCAGCCAGGGAAGCAGCTGTACCACTGGTAGAGTGAGCCCTCAGGCCTGAGGGAGGAACCTTACCCAGTTTTTCATAACAAAATTGGATACAAGAGACAATCCACCTACCAATGGATCTTTTAGTGGCAGGTTTCCCTTTGCCAACCTCACCATAAGTGAGGAACAGTTGGAGGGAGTCAAACCTGTGACCCGTGGTACGGTCTATGTAGTAGCTAAGGGCTCTCTTCACATCCAAGCTGTGCAGCCTCCTTTCACCAGAGGAGGAATGGTCAGTGAAGTACACTGGAAGAGACACTGATTGATTAAGGTGGAAGTCTGAAACCACTTTAGGCAAGAACTTCCTGCTAGTCCTGAGGACCACCTTATCTCTATGAAAGGAGATAAAATCAGGCTCCACTGACAAAGCTTGCAATTCACTTATGCGTCTGGCAGAAGTGATGGCTACCAGAAGCACAGTCTTCCAAGTCAAGTACTTAAGCTCTGCTGAAGACAAAGACTCAAAGGGGGGTTGCATAAGCTGAGCAAGGCAAACATTAAAATCCCAGGCAGGGGCAGGGTCCCTGAATGGAGGGTTGGTGTGAAGCAATCCCTTAAAAAACTTGGAGAATACAGGATGAGCTGAAAGAGGAGAGGGTTTACCTGCTGCAATAAAAGCAGACACAGCTGCCAAATGTACTTTTAGGGTAGCTGGTCTCAGCCCCAAGGTATTTAAATGGACCATATCATCCAGGACTGTGGGTAAATCAGCAGATTCTGGGGAAATATGCTTCCCAGAGCACCATATGGAAAACCTCTTCCATTTGGAATAATAGGTACCCCTGGTGGAAGACTTCCTAGAAGCCTTTAGTATATCCATTACATCTTGGGAAAGGTGTAGATCAGCAAACTCTTAACTCTTCAAGAGCCACGCCTTAAGATTGAGAGATTGGAGGTTCGGGTACCAAACCCTCCCCTGAGCACAGGTTAACAGGTTGTGATTCCTGGGAAGACACAGGGGAAGATGGACTGCTAAGGACAGTAGGAGTGGAGACCAGGGTCGTCTGGCCCAATCTGGAGCAATCAGGATCATCTTGCAGGACTGAGATCTGATTTTGACTAACACTTTGAACAGGAGAGGGAAGGCGGGAAAGCATAGAGAAACTTCCCTTCCCAATTGAGAACTAAGGCATCCAGAGGGACTGAGCCCAACACTGGGGGCCTGCAGCAAAAAAGGGGAAGTTGGTGATTGTCTGGGGCTGCAAAAAGATCTATCTGAGGGGTGCCCCATCTGGCAAATATCACCTCCAGGACCAGGGGGTCCAGTGACCATTCGTGATGGCCCTGGGAAATCCTGCTGAGAGCATCTGCCAGGACATTGTCCTTGCCTGGGAGGTGAACTGCCGTAAGGGAGGTGTTCAGGGAATAAGCCAGAGACCACAACTTCATTGCTTCGGTGCACAAGGCCGTAGACTGAGTGCCCCCTTGCTTGTTGATGTACCACACTGTGGTGGTGCTGTCTGTTCTGACCTGTACAACTTTGTTCTGAACAGATTTGGAAAAAACTTGAAGTGCTAGAAAAACTGCTCTGAGTTCCAACAGATTGATGTGGAGCAGAGATTCCTGAGGGGACCACAATCCCTGGGTAGTGAGGTCGCCCATGTGAGCTCCCCACCCCAAGAGGGATGCATCTGTAGTAAGGATTAAGGAGTGAGACTGAGTGACAAAGGGAACCCCTTGTCTCAGATTGCTCTGATCCTGCCACCACTGTAGGGCCTGGATCAGGGTTCGAGTTACTGGGATCAATTTGGTTAGAGGGTCTTTCCTTTGAGTCCAAAAGGCTCTCAAATGGAACTGGATGTCCCTCATCTGAAATCTTGCTCCCTGCACTACTGATGTAGAAGCAGCCATGTGTCCCAGGAGCTGTAGAAAATGCCTTGCTGGTCGAGAGACCTGCAGGGTGAATGAGGAGGCCAGAGACACCAGGGTCCTTGCCCTGTCCAAAGGAAAGCTCTGGCTTTCTCTGTGTTCAGCTCTGCACCTATGAAGGTGAGGAGCTGGACAGGCTCTAGAACTGACTATGAAAGATTCAGAAGGAAACCTAGAGAGGTGAGCAGTTGCTGAGTTACCTGTAGATGTAACTTGACTTGGTCTGGAGACTGGCCTACTATGAGCCAGTCGTCCAGATAAGGGAAGATGGCAATTTTTTTGCCTTCTTAGAGAAGCAACTGCTACTGCCAGGCATTTTGTGAATACCCTTGGAGCAGAGGTGAGGCCAAAGGGCATTGCTCTGAACTGGTAATAGCCTGAGGGCAGCTCGAACCTGAGGTACTTTCGATGGGAGCTTCTGATGAGAATATGGAAGTAGGCATCCTTGAGGTCCAGAGATGCTAGCCAGTCCCCTGTCCTTAGAGAGGGTAGAATAATTCCCAGAGTCACCATTTTGAATTTTGGTTTTAAAAGGTGCTTGTTTAAATATCTGAGATCCAGGATGGGACGCCATTCTCCGGTTTTTTTTTTTTGTAAGGAAGTACCTGGAGTACAACCCTTTGCCCTGGTGTAGGGGTGGAACCCTTTCCAAAGCTCTGAGAGCCAGGAGGGAAGAGACCTCTGCCTCTAGGGCAAGTGCCTCTGGTGGATTTGCAGGTGGAAAGGATCTGGTTCTCATCTTTGGAAATTTTTGGAAGCTGAGAACCAGTCCCTTGCTTACTACTTCCAGGACCCACTGGTCTGATGTCAGAGACTTCCAGTCCTGGACAAAGTAAGCCAGCCTGCCCCCTACAGGTAGCTGAGAATCGGCCCTGGCAACCCCATCAGGGTGCCTGCTTGGCAGGGGCTTTGGGCTGAGGGGTGGAAGCAGGCCTGCTTGTACCCCGTCAGCCTCTCCCTCTAAAGAACCCCCTCTGGGCATAAGCAGAAGAGGAGGCCTGGGCTTGGTAAAAAGGCCTATGAAAAGGCCTGCCCCTGGAAAGCTGCCTTTGAGGAGTGGCCTGCCTTTCCTTGGCCTGTGCACTTCTATAGGTGGTCCTATACTCATTTGTAAAGCAAGAGAAGAGGACTGCACAGGGAAGCAAGCAGTGCTCGGTTCAGGAAAAGTCAGAAAAAAACAAACGGGGAACCGGCACCTGCTTTAAAACGCATAAAGCTCTATTAGCTCTGTTATAGCTCTCCTTTGAAGGACTGCAAGCCGAGAGTGCTAATATGGTACAAATGATTTTAATACATGAAAAAAAATCACTTAAAAGATGGCACAAGGAAACAAAAGGAGTTCATCTATGGCTAAAGTCCATAAGTCCATAAAGTTCCTTAAGTACAGAAGAACGCCATGTAATCCAACACACAAACGGCTGTATGTCCCAAACAGGTATGAGCAAAGGCTGAGGGTCGCTTCCAGCTGATGTCACCTGATGCGTTTCGCTTGTAGCTTTTTCAAAGGCTGACATCCAAAAGTATACACCTGTATTTAAACACCACCCTTAAAGGGAAATCACTCATATTTTACTCAATACAAATAACTATATATAAAACATATAATCAAATATAACAAACAAGTAAAAAGGAAATAATCAGAGCTGTGCAAAGTATTCATTATACAGCACCAGTAAACAGATGCACAAATTATTGCTGGAAATATTCCGCATAACAAATGATAAATTTATCCAGTAGATCATAGTGTAATCTGTACACTGCTGAAAGATAGAAGAAAAAAGACATAGATGTTAGATAGAAAAACACCTAAAATTAAAAACAACTCATTTTTTATACTTCAAAAAAGGCAGAATCTCAATCCTTTCATTTAAACCTGGTGTGTACATTGCTCTCATGGCAAATATCCAGTATTGTTCCCTACATAGAAGGAGGTTATCAAGATCCCCCCCTTGAACTGGTGCTGTATAATGAATACTTTGCACAGCTCTGATTATTTTCTTTTTACTTGTTTGTTATATTTGATTATATGTTTTGTATATAGTTATTTGTATTGAGTAAAATATGAGTGATTTCCCTTTAAGGGTGGTGTTTAAATACAGGTGTATACTTCTGGATGTCAGCCTTGAAAAGCTACAAGCTGAACTGCCAGTGACCAGCTGAAGTCGACCCTCAGCCTTTGCTCATACCTGTTTGGGACATACAGCCGCTTGTGTGTTGGATTACATGCATGCTCTTCTGGACTTAAGGAACTTTATGGACTTATGGACTTTAGCCATAGATGAACTCCTTTTGTTTCCTTGTGCCATCTTTTAAGTGAGTTTTTTTCATGTATTAAAATCATTTGTACCATATTAGCACTCTCGGCTTGCAGTCCTTCAAAGGAGAGCTATAACAGAGCTAATAGAGCTTTATGCGTTTTAAAGCAGGTGCCGGTTCCCCATTTGTTTTTTTCGGTCCTATACTCATCCATTTTCTTCATGTAATTCTCTGTCTGCTCCCCAAACAAAGAATTACCCACAACAGGAAAATCCATGGCCTTAGTCTGGGTATCCTGTGACAGGCTAGTACATCTGAGCCAAGCCATTCTGCGAAGTGCCACAGATGTAGCCATGACTCTTGATGACACATCATTAGAGTCCACTGCAGCATGGAATTGCACCTTGGACCTCAATACCATCAGCAGCCACCTGGTCCAGCTCCTTGGCAAGCTGGCCAGGGACCTGTTTTTCTAGAGCCATAACAGTATCCCATCTGGATTTCTGATATCTAGCAACATAAGCCATATAATTTGCCTGTCTGAGTCCCAAGGATGCTGCCATGTACTGTTTCTTTGCCATGGCATCAATCCTCCTGGAGTCCTTGTCAGGCGGGTGTGAAGCCAAGGGAATATTTGCCTTGTCACAGGCTGCAGCCTGCACTACCCCAACATGGGTGCATTGCTGATATAAGAACTCTGTGTCTGAGCCTGAAAGTGTATACCTCTTGTCCATTCTTCTATCCACAGGAGGTATAGTGTTAGGAGTTTTTAGAATTTTTACTGTCTGTTTCCCAAAGGATTTATGCAAAGGAATAGACAGCCTCCTTGACTCTGGGATATCCTTCATTTCTACATAGTCAGGCTCCTCTTGATCATCCACAGCTTCCTCCATAGGGAGCTGGAGGGTTTCAGCCACTTTCTTATAAAACATAAAATGAGAAGGGGACTCAGAAAGCCTAGGAGGAGACACTCCTGAAGGTCTGTCTGGGGAGATGTCCGGGTCAATGGGCACATCCAGACTTTCAAATCCACATTCACTCTCCTCATACTCCTCTTCCCCCTCCTCCGGTTCATAATATTCCTCTATATCATACTCTTGAACCGGGAACCGCCGAACCAGACTCTTACCTGATGGTGCCGGTTCGGTCGGAACTGGGGAAATCGAAATACAGGTTACTCACCTGTAACAGGAGTTCTAGGAATGGTATATGTTGTTCATCCACACTCATTGGCAGTATCCTTGCCGCTTTAAATCTTGCGGAAGGTCTTCAAGCTTGCTCCTCCCACCCACCGGTGGTATAACTCGGCTCCGCCCATGACGCCAGATCTGGCCCGCTGGAAGCTCAGGTTGTGCGTCGAGCCGGGAGGTCAGGGAACAGGATGAACAACATACCATTCCTAGAACTCCTGTTACAGGTGAGTAACCTGTATTTCTAGGGACATGGATATGTTGTTCATCCACACTCATTGGCAGACTCCTAGCAGTTCTCTCCGGAGGAGGGAGGCAAGACAAACCCACATACTTACTTGGGAAAGAGAGACTGGAGAACCGAGGCCCCAAAACCAGCATCCCGGCGTGACTCAAGGTCGATGTGGTAGTGGGTAATGAAGGTGTTTGCTGACTTCCAGGTAGCAGCCCTGCAGATTTCCTGGATAGGGACGTCCCTGGAACCAGCCACCGTTGCAGCAGTATGGCGGGTAGAATGAGCTCTTATCCTCTGGGAGGCTCCATGCCCGCCAACTTATAACAGAGATCTATCAGGAGGTTACCCACCTGCTTATCGTCGCTTGGCTGCAGGTCTGCCAGATGCGGCTTCAGCGTAGGTGACAAACAGCTGGCGAACCTCTCCCAATTTCAGCCCGTGCGCTCCTTATAATAAGCGCGCCTTCTAGGATCCAGAGTATGGAGCCTATATTCGACCTCGAGGTGTGATTGGGGTAGAACACCGGCAGAGTCAACACCTGGTTAAGGTGAAACTCCGACACCACCTTGGAAGGAATTTCGGTGGGGGCGCAGGACAACCTTGTCCCTGTGGAAGACCAGGTAAGGAGACTCGATGGAAGCGCCTGGAGCTCTCCCATCCTTCTGGCTGACGTGGATAGCCACCAAGAAGGCGGTCTTCCACGACAGGTGAGAGAAAGCACACCTGCATAGGTTCGAATGGCTTGCCCATGAGCTTTGCCAGTACCAGCAGTAGATCCCACGGAGGTGGGGGTTCCCGGACTGGAGGAAATGTGATCAAGGCCTTTGAAAAGCGCCAGACCACCTTCTCCTGGCCACCGACTGCTTCCAGCTGCGCCGTAAGCAGAGATGGCTGCCAGGTGCACCCTTAGGTCGTCGACCTAAGCCCTTGACTAGAAAGGGACCATAAAAGTCCAAGATGCTTGCCAAGGAACAGGAGGAAGGGTCCAAGCCCTTGTTCTGACACCAAATGGAAAACCTTTCCATTTGAAGGCATAGCATTTTCTGGTCGACTTCACGGGACGCCTCAACTACATTGAGGACCTCGCCGAAAGACCCAAGGCCTGGAACCTAGCCGCCAGGAACCAGGCCGCCAGGGTGCAGGGATTGAAGGTCCGGATGGAACACCTTCCCCTGATTGACTGAGAGCAGGTCCGGGCGAGCTGAAGCTGCCGCGAGTCCTGGAGCTGAGACTGAGGAGATCTGGTACCAGAACTGGCGAGGCCAGTCTGGGGCTATCAGAATCACCTCGCCTTGTCCCTCCTCGCCTTGAGAAGCACCTTGTGGATCAAGGGAAATGGGGAAAGGCGTAAAGAGGCCCGGGTCCACTGCCCGAGAAGGCATCCCCTGCAGCGAGCCCTGCTGAGGGGGCGGGCAAGGAACAGACTCAGTCAGCTGCTCTCCATGGAGGCAAACAGGTCCACCTGAGGTGTGCCCCAAAGGAGAACAGATGCTGTACTACCTCCGGCAGGAGAGACCACTCGTGGGATGCAGCCCCTATCCGGCTCAGGGCATCGGCCAGGGTGTTGGAGGCTCCTGCCACGTGAATGGCTAGGAGATCCGCCTCCAGGCTGCGCCACGAGTGACCAAATGCGGAGAGCTTCCTTGCATAGAAGCATGGAGCGCGCCCGCTCCCCCTGGCGGTTTAGATAGTACATGGTCGTGGTATTGTCCGCCTGACTCGGACCACTTGACCCCGGAGGAACGGAGCAAGGCGGTGAGAGCTAGGCGGACGCCGGAGCTCCAGCAGGTTGATGTGCATCGGGACTCCGCGGGACCAGAGGCCATGAGCCCAGTGTTCCCCAGATGGGCACCCCAACCCATCAGAGAGGCATCGGTCGACAGAGGACCGTCGGCTCGGGTGCGGACGAGCAGGATGCCCTCCTGCAAATGATCTGGAGCGGTCCACCACTGGAGGCGTTCCACATCCCCTGTCACCGACACAAGCTGGTCAAGGGATCGTGGCGTTGTGACCACTGGCTGGCCAGTCCCCACTGAAGGGGCGCATGTTCCAGCGGCCCAACGGACCACGCTGGTACAGGCCGCCATGAGACCCAGGAGGCGCAGGAAGTCCGGGCAGGCGCAATTGCCCAACCAGAAATGATCGGGCAAAGGAGGAAAGAACCTCGGCCCTGTCCGCGGGAGCAGCTCTGGCTCGAAGAGTCGAGCTGCGCCCGATGAATAGAATCACCTGCTTGACTCGAGTTCCGACTTGGCCTCGTTGATAAGGAGGCCCAGTTGAGAGCAGACCTGGAGGCCAGATCTCTGGACCACTCCGCCTCCTTCCTGGAGGGAGCTGCTATCAGCCAGTCGTCCAGGTAAGGGTACACCCGACCCCTCGGCGCCAGGGAATGCTGTCACCACTGCCATGCATTTGGTGAAGACCCTGGGAGCTGGAGACAAGCCGAAGGGCATGGCTTGGAACTCGAAGAGAT
The DNA here is from genome assembly GCA_016271365.2 of Neoceratodus forsteri. NCBI lineage: Eukaryota > Metazoa > Chordata > Ceratodontiformes > Ceratodontidae > Neoceratodus > Neoceratodus forsteri. The sequence goes on along the minus strand of CM057450.1, from coordinate 10,765,440 downwards.
CCTTCCGCTCGAAGCGAAGGAATCTCTGGTGAGACGGACGGATAGGGGCGTGAAAAACGCGTCCTGCAAGTCCAGAGAGCAGAACCACCCCGCGTTCCAAGGATGGTATTATCTGAGCCAGAGTGACCATCCTGAAGGTTCGAGACCTTAGGAACTTGTTTAGGTCGTGTAGGTGAGAATGGGAGCCAGCCCCGTCCGTCCGGAACCAGGAAGTACCTGGACACAAACCCTGGGTCTGAAGGAGGGTCCACCTCTCTTACCACCTCCTTCTGGAGGAGGAGGCGATGTCGGCTCGACGAGCCGCCAGTGAGCTGGGGATCCCGAAGCCCCGAGCGGCGGCTCTGAAGGGTGGTGCCTGCTCGAATTCAGAGGCAGGCCTCTTCCCACCACCTCAAGACCCACCTGTCCGTGGTAACAGCGGACCAGGTGGAACGGAAGTGCGAGCCGCCCCCAGGGGGACCCAGGAATGAGGTGACGGGGATGGGGCGACCCCCTCAGCCCGTCACTGGGCAGGCTTGGAGGAGGGACCGGCCGAGGGACCTCCTGGGCCCTTCCTCCTGCCTCCTGTTAGAGGAAGCCGGTGGCTTGGGTTTGGGATGCCAAGGCCGAGCCTGCTGGCCCTGGCGTGCTGGGCGGGCGGCGCCGGGGGCACAGAAGGACGAAAGGGCTTAGGCTGTGGTTTGCGGCCTTTGTCCTTCTGAGCGGAAGAGACCGAGTCCAAGGTGGCATTGGACTTCTCGATCCTCTGCAGGTGACCTTCCACCCCAGGGCCGAAGAGGTCAGTCCCAAAAGGAACATCCGCCAACTTGTGCTGGGTATCCAGTAAAGGTGGATATCCTCAGCCAAGCCGCTTGACAGCATAGCCACTGCGGCCGCCACCGATCTGGCACATGAGTCCCCTACATCCAAAGCAGTCTGGAGCTGCTGTTTGGCCACTGCCCTGCCTGGTCCCGCACCTGCTTAACCGTAGTCTGCAGATCGGCGGGAAGATGAGGATGACCTCATCCAGGAGCCCAACAGGGCATGAAAAAATGTGCCATGAGGGCGGCCGAACTGGCCTGACGAAGCCGAGAGAGGGCATGGCGTAGACTTTAGCCCGACATGGTCAATTTCTTGGACTCCTTGTCAGGAGGTTTGTCCACATCCCTGGCGTTGCCGGCGGAGCCGCTGTCGGTAACCAACCCCTCAGCAGAGGGGTGTTCCGAAAAACCGGACAAGGAACCGGTAGGGACCGCATACTTCCTGGCCATCCTGGCCGAAGGCGCAGGGCAGGAAGCAGGGCGCTGCCAAAGTTCCAGTGCCGGACCCACTATGGCCTCGGCCACGGAAGGCCTCCGTCGGAGAATCCCTCGGTCCAGAATCTCCGTGAGGATACCTGGCCCGTTTGGAAGCGGGTTCGAGCTCCATCGGTAGACTCCGAGATGAGCCGAAGCAGTCCTAGGAAGGACGACGGGCTATCGTCCATTGACTGACCTCCTGAAGACTCCAAGTCCAGTCGCTTGGAGAGAAGGAGGAATCATCTTCGGACTCGGAAGAGTCCTCGAAGAGCTGCCTCTGGCCTGAGCCACCCTTCACCTGCCGAGGTCGGTCGGGAGTGAGGGTAACTGACAGCCGATGGGGTAAACCCTTAGCCGACCGAGAATCCTTGGTCAGAGCCCCAATTGGTGGCTGTGGGCGGAGGTTCCACGGAATCGGTGGAGCAGCTGGTTTGGCCGAACAACCGGCCTGGGTATGGCTCCTCGGACAAGTCGGGGTTGTGTCGGCCGTTCGGTGACAGCCATAATGGCGGGGAAGGCGCGGAGTCGGCTTATTCCGGCCAGGAGGGCTGTTGCAACATAAGGTCCTCGTGCCGTCGGCGTAATTCGCGAAGCCTCCCTCATCGAGGAGGAGGGCGAGACAGCCGCGACGCCGCTTACCATGATGCGAGACCGAGACCGCCTATGGCGGTGGGAGCGGCTGGACGCGAAGAGGTCGAGACCGAGACCGAGAGTCCCGGAATTTCCGGGTCGGTGCGGGAGGTGTCGGCGGAACCGCACTCCCTTCGGCTGGAAGGTCCATCCGAGGCTCCGGAACCAGAGGCACAGGCGAGCCCACGGGATCCTCAACTCCTCCGGGGAACCGGGAGAGGGAATCTCGGCTGCTAAAGGCGACAGCCCGTCAATGGGTCGAGAAAATCTCGACTTCATCAGTGGGAGTCTCGGTCAACTGACCTGGCAGGGGACACCGTGAGGCCAGTGGCGAAGCGCCAGGTCGACCAAGCCGACGGGCCGCGGCCGGGGAGAGGACCTTTCCCGCTCCCAAGGCGTCGCGGAGGACTTACCCTGTCCCTCTTTTGGACCGAGAATAAGGTCCAGCAGGCATGAGCCCTTCTCCTTTAGTGGAGAGGGACAGACAAAAGCTCATAAAAGAAGCCGTGTAGGAAGAACCCAGAGAGCGGGATAAATGCGCGGCCGAGGAAGATCCGACCACGCCGCCTCCTCTTGAGGCGACCATCGCTCGAGCTGATCCGCCGAAACCGCGCCCGCGGACACCGCCAACCGGGCCTCCTTGGACTTCACCGGAGGGAAACGCTTCTCGGGACGGCCCAGTTGCAATCGGGCAGCACGGTCTTCGAGGACGTAGGCCGAGAAAGATGAGCACAGGTCACAAGCCTGCGGGTCGTGCTCAAGGCCTAAGCAGTAGACACACGTGGAGTGTGGATCCGTCCGAGACATCTTCTGCCCGCATGGGCATCTCCGAAATCCGGGAGTCGATTTGTCCATCGCAGCCGCGAGGGATCGAAGACTGAAGTCTTTTTGCAAATTTTTATTTTTAAATCCGCAAACGGAGAAATAGGAACCAGTCGCAAAGGAGGGAACCTGAGCTTCCAAGCGGTAAGGAAGATCTAGCGTCATGGGGCGGAGCCGAGAGTTATACCACCCGGGTGGGTGGGAGGAGCAAGCTTGAAGACCTTCCGGCAAGATTTAAAGCGGCAAGGATACTGCCAATGAGTGTGGATGAACAACATATCCATGTCCCTAGAATGGACAATTTTAATTGCTTTGGCTATTTCTTCAGCAGTTGGAGAGGAAAGTTTTGGCTCCACACCAGCTGATTTCCTAGTCGTTTTAGCTAGAACCGACTCCTCAGAGTCGGATCTCCTTTGGCCCGAGGAAGTCTCGCCCTGGTCAGAGGGCACTCCCTCCGCTTTGGTTGAAACTGAACCGGGCTGGCCATCCGGTTCAGCGGACTTTTTGGCCTCCCTTTCCCTGCGCCTACCAACTCTCTTTTCCAGGGTAGCTGCAGCAAAATTTTTACAAATCTGGCAGTCTGCATTGAGGTGGTCAAACCCCAGACAATAAACACAGGTGGTGTGGGAGTCAGCCTTGGCAAAGACTTCCCCACAGACACTGCTGTGTTGAAACCCAGTGGGCCCGTTTTTTCTTTTGGGTTTCTCAGACACAGTGCCAGTCCTAACCAAACTTACCCATTTATGGCAATCCGCCAGGTAAGACCCTCTTATCAGTTCCCAACCGTGTCATGGGTCATGGAAAAAAACGTAATAAAATCCGTTTTTTTAGAACCGATAAGAACCGGTAACCACACTCTGAATGACAGATTAATATATTTTAAACAATCTGATCGGTTCAAACCGAACCGATAAACCGTTTACAAGTTCCACACAGAATAGAAATCAAAGTAAAACCTATCTAGTACTCACAAATACCACAGACAGAGTCTGAACCGACCGGCTGCAGTTTAATTTTGGTCGAAAACCGAGAAAAACAATACTTTAACCGACAAAATGAACCGAGCAGAAGGAGAAATCTCTGGAGCGACTGTTCAGTGAGGCGGAGTAAAGAATCTGACGGTTTGAGTTTGAAGAACAACAGACAGAGTTTCAACCGAGCTCGAGCTCAGCGTTCCATGCCTGGCATGGAAAGTTAACTCTTTCACCTCCGGAGCAGTTCGAAGGTTGGGACTCACTGCATATGTCATAATATAGCAAGACTTCATGTTATTTGAAACAGGCATTGCAGTTGTCCATGTCGTGGGCTGGGCTGAGGCAGGAGAGACAACGGTCATGCTGGTCCATGATGAAATACTGGTGGCCACAGGGGCACCAACGCATGGGAGGCCACCCCGCCTTCGATGACCTTTTGCCCCCAGAACGAGATATGACCGGTTGGAAAATTAAACAAAAACACAGTACTTGACGTCGCTGATAATAATAATAATAAAAAGAACAGTCTTACTGGTAAACAGTGGTGTCGAGTAACGAACTGGGCAAAACAGAACTGAGATCTAATGTGAAAACTAGCGTGAAAACTAGGTCGCAAGAACTACGCAGTTGCTTGAAGAAGTTCTTCTCATTAGGGCCTTACTCGATGGCAGGAGAAGAAGAACTGAGGTTGGGGTGGAGCTGATAGCAGTTAACGGCCAACCCGTGAGCACCACATAGTACATCGGCCTCGAGGGTACCGGTGCCCTGCATCAGCTCCACCCACACACAAAAAAAAAAAGTCTCCAGCGGGATCCTGGCTCTGAAGGGCCATAACCCACATAGTGATGAAAGGTGAAGATTGACGATAAGATCTAGGAGTGTTGTTTGTTGCAGGCCGGAGGTGGAGGTGGGCAAACAAGGCAGTTTCAGCCGTACATGAAGTAACTGGTCTGCCAGATGTTGCTTCCTGTGCTCCTGCGTGTGGGTGAGGTAAAGGGGGAGTCAGATGGTGCTGCTCTTCTGTCTGTAGTGGTTGTGGTTCTGCCACCAGCGGGAAAAGGGGGATCTTGCAGGACAGAGGGTAATAAAAGAAGGGGCTTGGGTGTAGTCCAGTTTTGGCAGCCATATTGTTTCAAAGAGAAAGCAAACTGGCGAGCAAACAAAAGTTAATCCCTGGTGTTCTGTGAGGTGTGGTCAACGATATTCCTGGTGTACTCATCGTGGGCAGGATGCAAGAGAAGTCCAGTAATGTTGTGTTGATGGCAGTTGGCTGCTCAACTCCTGTGCCTGCAGATCTCTTTTTAACTAGAGGTTTTTGGTGGGGTCCCTTTATAATACTTGCCGGAGTCTTGATCCAATTTTATCTGGGGTATTAGCTTAGATAGATGTCTTTTGGCTGATGCTGCAGAATCAAATTCCTTTTGCTCTTGTTGAATATGCACTGTCAGTCAAGCCAGGTACAGCATTCTACCTCAAACATCTGCTTTCTGCAGAGCTTTTGTAATAGGTTTATATCTTAGCTGCCTGTCTCGCACCCTCGCCGTTAACATCAGTGAAGATAAAAAGCCAGTGTCCTTGCCAACGCAGTTCTCCCTTGAGTCAGGCCTGTTCCTGAATGTCTCTCTTCTCCCTAAAGCTTAGGCAGTGGACTATTGAAGCCCATGGTTTGTCCGTCGGATGCTGGGGAGATCTGGAGGATCGATGGGCACTTTCTATTAAATAGGTTTTGCCGAATTCTGGGAGACCCGCCACTTCTTCTAGGAATTTAGTGTACGGCACTTCCCGGGTCGCCCCTGAAAAAGGGCCCGTCTTGTCTCAGAGGGCCTACTCGGTTACCAAAATCCAATAAATAAATAAATATTTCCGCCTTCCAAATTCTCTGGTATCCCAACCAGGACCAAATTATTTTTCTGTAACCTTGCCTCCTGTTCATCGTTTTTGTTTTCAAGCTTTTCCACCTTTTTTGTAGTTCCCTAATCTGTTTGCTCTTTTTTTTGTGCGCATCCTCTACAGGGCTGATTCGTGCCTTTGCATCCCCGACCCTCATACCCAGCGCCACCAAAGTTGGCTTAATGGCTCTGATTTCATTTGCAGTCTCTAGTACTGATAGTTTAATTGTGGCCAAATCTGCAAGGAACGCCTCCAGACTATCTAGTGGCAACTTGGCAGTACTGTGCTCAGCTGGAGAATGCGGGTCGGGTCCCGGCTTGGGCCGTTTATTCGCTGGGGCTATGGACTCCTCTGCTGCCTCCGTAGCTATATCCATTGCTGTCGGACTGTCCATAGTTCAATTTTGATATCTTGTGTCCCTGATTGTTGAGGTGATAGCTTTATCCAGTGTTCTGATTTCATTTTATTCCGTGTATACCTTGATTTTCGGCTTAAATAACTGTTTTTTATCCCTGAGAAGCAGAGCTGTAAAGAAGGTGACATAGCTCGTCGGACGCATCACATGACTCAACCAGTAGTTTGTTTTGCACATGACCCTGAGCAAAGCAACACACATGTCGGGAAGGGGCATGGACCTGTATCTTGATTCATGCAGGGCCCTGCACATCCAACGTGAAGCAGTAGACGTCTTAGGCATGGAGGAAGATCTGTAGCTTCCTTTGTACAGGGCACTCTGAGCACTGCATGAGGCAACTGACCCATCAGGTATGGTGCTGAACCTCTGGGTTGCGTCGCATGAGGACCTGTGGGCCCTAAGCAAAGCAGAAAAATGAAAATTACGTACCTACTGTAATTCTTGATCTTCTTGGACGAGTCTCCACCACTCATTCACACTATTGGGATCTGCGCCGGAGGCACTAGGACCCATCGGGAGCAAACTTTTTTGCTGGAGGGTCAGCGCCAGAGATGGAGCCCCGAGGGAACAGTACCGTTGAGCCTCACCCTCTGCGAGGTAATGACTATCTTGGCGTTGACCCTCCAACTGCCTCAGTACCTTTTTTACCAAGGAGGTGCAGCGTAACTAACCTAGAAGGATAGCCTGACCTAAAACCGGACATAAGATAGTCCGGGCGACCCGTGATAAGAAGGGTCAACAAGAGTCTTCACAGCCTAAAGATTTGGGGTGAGACCAACAACAGAAGGTGAGCTCGGGGGATGGAGGTAGGGTAGAATGAGTGGAGACCGTCCAAGAAGATCAAGACCACGGTAGGGGCACTGTAATTTCATATCTTCCTGACACAAGTCTCCACCACTCATTCACACTATTGGGAGAGTACCAAGCTAATAATCCCCGAGAGAGCAGCAGGAGAGACCAAGAGCTCACGTTTCTAGGACAGAAGTCCATTAAGGATGGCTCTGCCAAAGGAAGAATGTCGTCTGGCATAGACATCCAGTGCATAATGTTTAACAAAAGTATGCACTGAGCTCCAGGTGGCCGCGTTGCAAATATCTGCAATGGGCACGTTGAATTTCCGCTAGGGATGCCGCGACCGCTCTAGTAGAGTGAGCGTAAACCCTACCCTCCAACTTAACCTGCGCCATGGAATAGCAGTGGCGAAGGCATGCCACTAACCATGCTGAGATACATCTGATAGCGACAGGCTGACCCAGTCGGGTCTCGCTAAAGGAGACAAACAGTTGCTGGGCTTTGCGAAAATCCTTGGTTCTATCTAGATAGAAACGCAAAGCTCTCTTAACATCCAAAGAATGAAGAGATCATTCTCCTTCATTTTGGAAGTCTGCAGAGTAAGAGGGAAGGACCAGAGGTTGGTTTAGATGAAACTCTGACACAACCTTAGGAAGAAATTTCGGATGGGTCCGAAGGACTACTTTGTCCTTATGGAACACAGTGTACGGAGGATCTGTGACCAGGGCATGTATCTCAGAGACCCTGCAAGCTGAGGAAATGGCCACTAGGAAGGCAGTCTTCCAGGTGAGAAATTTTAGCTCACAGGTGGCCAGAGGTTCGAAAGGTTTCCGAGTGAGCATGTCTAGCACAAGATTAATGTCCCAGGCTGCAACAGGACGTCTTGTAAGAGGCCTGGTATGCAGAATTCCTTTAAGAAATCTCTTAACCACAGGTAATTGAGCTAGTGTTAAGGAAAAAACCGGCTCATGATATGCTGAAATAGCACTAAGGTGAACTTTGACTGTAGAGTACTGCAGACCTGAGTTTGAGAGGTCCAAGAGGTACTCCAGAACCTTATCTGGTGGACAGGAAAAGGGATTCAAAGAGGAGTTTGCACATCAGAGCGAAAAATGCTTCCACTTAGCTGTGTAAGTTTTCCGAGTGGCTGGCTTCCGTGCAGCCAGAAGAATATCTGAGACCCTACGAGAGACATTGAACCGGTTTACTTCTACCTCTTCAGGAGCCAAGCGTGAAGGTGGAGTGATCTCAGGTTGGGATGGACCACTGGCCCCTGAGTCAAAAGGTTCATCTGTAGGGGAAGTGGTCTCGGAGGAACTGCCAACATATTGTTGAGTAGTGGAAACCACAGCTGCCGAGGCCAGAAGGGAGCAATGAGTATCAACTTGTCCCCTTGGGATTCGAACTTGAGGAGTACCCTCTGAATTAAAGGAAGAGGTGGAAAGGCGTAAAGAAAGTGTTTTGTCCACCGCAGCCTGAACGCATCCTGACAGAAAATGCCAGGCTCTGGATTTCTGGAGCAGAAGAGAGGCAGTTTTGCGTTGAGTGGGGATGCAAAAAGGTCCAGGTCTGGGGTTCCCCACTCTTTGAATAGTGATTGAACTATGGTTGAGTCGAGAGACCACTTGTGAGGATCTGTCTCTGTTCTGCTGAGACGGTCTGCCAGCTCATTTTGTATTCCCGTTAGGCAGAACGCTTGAAATAGAGCCTTGTGCTCCAAGCACCATTCCCATACCCTCATTGCTTCCCTGCATAAGGGATAAGAATGAGCACTGCCCTGCTTGTTGATGTAATACATCACTGCTTTGTTGTCCGTTTGAAGGAGAATGTTCTTGTGACAGAGAATGTCCTTCAACGCTCGGACCGCATAAAGGACGGCTCTCATTTCTAGGACGTTTATGTGAAGCTGGGACTCGACTTGAGTCCACACACCTTGAGTGTGGAGAGCCTGACAGTGAGCTCCCCACCCCATTAGAGATGCGTCCGTGGTAATGGAGATTTGATGGTCCAGATGAGCAAAAGGATATCCTTCCAGGAGATTGCTCTCTTGAGACCACCAGGTGAGTGACCTCTTTAAAGATTCTGTCACCTTGATGAGATAGGACTGCGGGTGAGTGGTTGAGGACCACTGATTACTGAGCTTCCACTGAGTGGTTCTCATGTGCAGACGTGCTAGGGGTACAGTGAACACTGAGGATGCCATGAGGCCTAGCATCCGTTGCATCGAGAGAGCCATAACTGAGCTGTTCTCCCCGATGTGACGGGCCATTTGAAGGATATAGTTCCTTCTGTCTTCTGGAAGAAAAGCCTTCGCACAGGAGGTGTCCAGAAGAATCCCTATAAAAAGGAGCCTCTGGGAGGGCTGCAGTTGCGATTTCTTGAGGTTTAGCAGAACTCCCATGGACGTAAGGAGGCGAGAGGCCATCTCTACGGCGTCCAGAGTCCCTTGCCTGGAAGGGCTTGCTAGAAGCCAATCATCCAGATAAGGGAACACCTGTATCCCGACCTTTTTGAGGTGCGCTGCGAGAACTGCACAACACTTTATAAAAACTTGCGGCGCCGAGGATAGCCCAAAGGGCAGGACTCTGAACTGATTATGTTGTCCCAGAGCCACAAACCTCAGGAATTTGTGATGCCTCGGGTGAATAGGAATGTGTTGGTAAGCATCCTGCATGTCCAGGGAGGCTAGCCAGTCGTGTTGATGAAGCAAAGGTAACAGGGTTCCCAGAGAAATCATTTTGAATTTCTCCTTGGGGAGAAATTTGTTTAGCTTTCTGAGATCTAGAATGGGGCGCATTCCCCCAGACTTCTTTGGAACCAGAAAGTAATGGGAGTAGAACCCCATGTTCCGTTGATGCAGCAGCACCACTTCTACTGCCCTGTTGTTCAGAAGACCCTGAATCTCGGCGGCGAGAAGGTCTGACTGAAGGGTTGACAGCCTGGGCTGCCGTTTGGGAGGACGATCCGGAGGGGTCTCCACAAGATTGAGTGAATACCCCTCGTGAATTATCCGAAGGACCCATTTGTCTGAGGTTATGGACTTCCACTGGTTGTAGAAGTGCATCAGACGACCTCCAACCGGAGAGGAAAAGTCCACCTCGGGCAGCTGAGATGGGACTTGGGCCAGCAATTCATAAGGTAGCGCTGGGCGCTTTGGGCCCTTGTGCTTTCTGTTGTGTCTTCTTTTGAGGTTGGGCAGGTTGGTTTTTATGGAAACCTCCTCTGCCTCTGCCTCGAAAGGACTGATGATTATGAAACTGACGTTTATTGACATTCCTTCGAGAGGGGGCAGGAGGGGGTCGAGCCAACTTAATGGCTGACCTAGTCTTTTGTGTAGCTTCTAGAGCTTGCTCTACCTGAGGACCAAAAAGATATGCACCATCAAAGGAAGCGCCATTACCTGCTGCTTCGCGGTCATTAGTGAAGCCGAAGTCGCGCAGCCAGGAATGACGGCGGGTGCAAATACCAGCAGCCGCTGAACGGGAAGCAGTGTCGAAAGCATCCATGGCTGCTTTAACCTGCTGGTTGTTAGATTGATACCTCTGGTAACGGTTTGAAGAAGCTCTGGCTTTGTATCAGACTCTGGCAGAGCTTCAACCATTTCTTGATAGAAATGCCACAGGATATATTCATACTGGGAGAAATAGCCTGATAATTGTGTCCATACTTAGGGTAGAAGCAGCAAAGACTCTCTTACCTAAGGTGTCTATCTTACGAGATTCTTTGTTAATAGGTTGAGCTGTAGTAGTTTGAGGAAGAATGACCTTATCATTCTCTGCCAGGACTACAATAGGATCCATAAAGGCTTGAGATGCCAAAATGGGACGATCCTTGAGGGCTGAATATTTCCTATCTATGGATTTAGCCACGAAGGGTGAGAGCAGGATTATTCCATACCATTTGAGACAGCGTCTCGAAGGAAAGCTGAACGGAGGAGTCAAATCCGTAGGGATCTCCGGGGCATGAAGGTACTGGAGTCTTAACAATTTCCCAGGATCGATGTCTGTAGTCTGGAGAGAAAGCGTGGAACTCAGATTTTTCAGCAGAGACTTACAGGACAGGTCCCCGACCACAGGCTCTGTAGCAGTAATAGATCCTGCTTCGTCCACTTCATCACCCAATCGAAGGTCTGGGTCAGGCTCAATGTCATCTCCTGACAGTCCAGGAGGGACTGTATGGGCATGAAAGGAATGAAAATCAGAAGAGAGGGAAGAAGGGAACAAGTGAAAGGAAGAGTCCTGAAAAGCAGAGGGAGCCCAGAGAGCCCCCGGCGCCGAGAAGGCGCACGGCACCGAGAACGACGCAGAGGGACCACGCGGCACCGAAAACGATGCTGAGGGACCATGTGGCACCGAAAACGGCGCCGAGAAACCGCACAATGCAGAGGACGGTGCCGAGAAGCCACATGGCACCGAGGACGGCGCCGAGCGCACCATCGACGCCAAGGGCGCCGAAAACACCCCCAGACTCCGAAAAACAGGTTTTGAAGGAAGAAGAGCAGGAGATAAGGGCATCGGTGTGGCTCCCTGTGCCGTAGCCATGTGGGGGGGGGGGAACACCTAAGCGTATAGTCGACGGCACCGAAGAAGGTGCCGCGCGACCAGGAAAGTCTAACGCCTACCTGGTCTCCCAATAAGCCCGAAGGCCCACGAGTGACCGAGCCAGGTAGCTGAACCAACCTCCGAGCCCATTGCTCCATAAGAGCGGCCCACTGATGAAACTGCTCATCTGAAGACCTACCTGCGGGCGGGGTAGGGCTCCGATGTCGAAGCCGTTGGCTACCAGAAGCAGAGGTTGGCGACTCCGAAGGAGGAGACCGGCAACTAGCCCTGATAACCGAACGTCTACGCGCAGACATATCAGAGGGCGACCTCGAGTGATGCCTTCTCTTTTTAGACCTGTGGGCCGAAGAAGAGCTCGAGGCCGAACGGTGCCGAGAATGCGACCGTTTATTTTTATGCTTCCGCGGGGACCGCCCATCCCCTCGGGCATTGGACTGACCGTTGTCAGACCCCCCTTCCGGAGAAGGCGGCGGACCGGACCCAGCCCGACTGACTGAACAGCTTTCATACGAAGTCTCTCTACCGTCACCTGACCTGCTCATGGTCGACTCCGTCAAAGTAGGCTGAGACTTCTTTATTTTTAAAATAAGAATAAACTAAGCGATACTGTATCGAGATAACACTACAAAATAATAAAAACTGAAAACTATGCTGCTAGTTTGAAGTTTGACTCTCGGCGGGCGAGCGACGTCGTCACTGAAGCACATTCGACGGCAGGAAAAAAGGAACTGAGGCGATTGGAGGGTCGACGCCGAGATAGTCATTACTGCGCGAGCTGAGGCTCACGGCGCCATTCCTCGCAGCTCCATCTCTGGCGCCGACCCTCCAGCAAAAAAGTTTGCTCCCGATGGGTCCTAGTGCCTCCGGCGCAGATCCCAATAGTGTGAATGAGTGGTGGAGACTTATGTCCAGGAAGATCTTGTAGGAAACTGTGTTGCATCTGTAGGTTGCTTTGTATAGGGACACTGTGGGCCCTATGCAAAGCAAAAGAGCAACATGGCACAGTAGCAGACATGTAGCTTGCTATATGCAGGGTACAGTGGGCCCTATATGAAGCAGCAGACTAGTCAGGAACGGTGCCAGGCCAATCGCTTGCTTTCCTCAGACCCCTTTGTGCCCCGCATGAACCAAAAGACGGACTGAGCAGGGGCATGGCCTTGCATGTTGCTTCATACAGGGTCCTATGCCAAACAGCAGACCCATAGCTTGCTTGTAGAGTGCCCTGTGGGCCCTAGGTGAAGCACTCACCTCTCCAGCATGGTGCTGAATTTATGGGTTGCTTCACATAGGGCCCTGTGACCACAAGGGGCCTGGGGTTGCCTAGTGACACTACTATGGGGGTGGGTACCTCCTTCAGGAGCTTGGTCAGGAGCACCTACTGAGATGGGTCCCCCTCAGTGAAGACCATGAGGACCAGGTCCATCAGATCAGCACCTATTCTTTGACCTCCTTCAACAGCGAATTGACTGGCTCCAGAAAAATCTCAATTGACTGATTGACCGAAGCTGAGGTTGAGTGATCTGGCACAGTTACTGGGGAAACCTTGACCTCCCCCTTGACCAAAGTGAGTTTGACCAAGTTGAGCAGTTGGGGGAGCTGAAGGAGCAGGACAAGCGTTATCCTTCACAGTTCCACGACATTAGACGGTTGTGCTTCTTGTGTCTTTTGTGGTTGGGCGGGCTTGCCCCGTAAGTCTGGAGGGCAAGGCACATATCACAGAACTTGTCTGTGAACAGCCCTCCAATGCTGAGCCCAACCAGGATCAGTGGCAAGACTGAAGAAAGGCTTGCCCCAGCTGCCACGGCCTCCTTCTCCATCGCCACAAGCTGAGCAGCTAATCCAGCTGCAACCAAGGGCAGTTTACTGTCTTTGAGCTTACATAGGTGGAGACAAGCCTTCCATTCTTTGAGTGACAATGGCGGCATAGCACGACAGCAAAAGAAGCACAAAACATTGACTTTCTTGCCCAGGCAGTAGAAAAACATGCTGTGGGTGTCTGTGGCTGACCTCTTCTGTCTGTAATTACACAGAATTTGAAACTGATCCATTGCGATCCTTCATCGATCGATGGAGTGAAACCGGAAGACAAAATCACTAACAAGTAGCTGAAAATTAAGTTTTTAATTCAAAGTTTGCTGAGGAAAGCTCTTCAAAAGTGTAATCTCTGCTACGCATGCAGAGCTTCAAAGGAGCAGACCTTCTTCTTCAAGTAGAAAGAAAGCTCTGACTTTGGGTGGGGCGGGAGGATACACCGCCCAGGTGGTTGGAAGAGCTTCACTTGAAGATGTTCCAATGACTCAGCTGCTTCCAGCTCAACAGCCAGAGTGTGGATGGAGCACTGAATCTCATCTGGTAGAAATATTTTCAGATTGGGTACTCAACTGCAAAATTAACACACTGATTTGGTGCACTTTAGGACCACATAACTTGTATAAATAAATACATTTCTAAGGGCGTGGATACAGTTCACTATCCACACTTTGGCAGTGCCACTGGAACTTCACTCATCAGATGTCTTCAAGCTAAGCTCCTCCCATCACCCGGGGGGGGGGGGTATGACCCCCAGCTCTGCCCCATGACATCAGATCTTTTTTCCTGCTGGAAAGGACAGGTCTTCATAGCTCTACAGCATTCAAGTGTTCTACATAGTTAGCATGTTTGGTAATAATTTTTTTTTTCTTTTAAACTCCTGAAGTACTCTTGTCTTATGCTTGCTCTGGCTCTGCCTTCGACATCGACATCGATCTTGGTATGGAAGAGAGGAAGCTGCCACACAGTTTTAGGTTATGTGTGATGCAGTGTGACCTGTTGACAGAAAATGTTGAACACTGAACCCCATGTGTCCTGCCTGTACTGTCTGGGAGGGAAGCACAATATGGTGGGTTGTGACCTTTGTTAAGAGATGCTTCCATCACTGCTGCAAGATCGACAGGCTAGACTCATCCTTGCTTCACATTCAGAAATGAAAATTACATACTTACCATAATTCCTGATTTTTCTGTGTATCTTCACCATTCATCACTGGTGGGTAGTGAGCCGGAGGATCAGAACCCCGCGAGAGTTTTTTTTTTTTTTGCAAGACGAGGTATCAACGTCAAGATGGCACTGCCCTCAAGGCCAATGTAATATGTGGTGCTCGTGGGTTGAACAGTAACCATCATCGATGCCTCCTCAGCCCCAGTTCTGCACACCAGAGAGAGACAGAGAAATAAGGAGGGTGGGCAAGGGAGCCCAAGGGACAGCAAAAGGAAAGGATGTAAAACCAAAGGAGGAATATGCCAACGAGAGGACAGGAAAGGACGAAGCCTAAGGGATTGGAAGAGTAGGGCAAAAATCTCTGGGCGAGAAGGAATGGGTGGAATAGGGAGGGATAGGAGGACAGAGGAATAAGGAAGGAGGAAGAGGAGACACCATCCCTGAGACATTGCCCTGGACTGCTCTGGAGAAATTATGCCACAGGTCGAGCAGAAAGGCCAGAGGATGAAGGCAAGGCCTGAAGAGGATGGCACTTATTTAGGGGATCAGAGGCAGGACAAAGGCTAAGGACGGGTCGGTGTCTTCCCCCTCCTGCAAAAGAATTGAGCCAGAATAACCAGCTTTAAAGGCTCTGGAGAACAACCCCAGGTGATTAGCACTTAGTTATTTGATGGATGGGGGGGTACCTCCAGAGGAGGAACTGGAGGGGTAAATAACATACACTCCTGAAGGAGCGTAAAAACCAACCACAAGGAGGCACAAGAGGTTGGAGGAAAACTGAGGGAACCACCAGAGTCACCTCCTGCCACCAGACTCCCTCAAGAAGCACAAGAGGGAGCTAGAAAAAAAAAAATAAACAGGAGCTACCTGGGCTAAGAGCGGGCTCTAGTGATTCCCACACCCCTCCCTGTCTGTCCACCCAGAGGAAAAAAAAACCCTGACCCCCTAAGGGGAGGGGGTAGGAGGTGCTGGAAATGGACCAAGGTCCAAATGGGAGAAAAACAGAGAGGAGGAGAATCGCCCAGAGACTGAGGCCTCCTGAAAGGGATTAGGCCAGGTGGGAACCATCAGGTTGGCCACACTGAACTCGCCTAAGAAGGTGCGTGCAGACTGGTCAGTATTGCGTTTACCATGGGTGGAACTATGGAGCTTGTCGAGTAACCACAATAGGAAGCTCTGATAGCTGGAAAGATCAGCCACTGGGGATAGGTGGACAGAAGAGTCCTCTCCCTCAGAGGAGGAAGACAAGGGAGCTGTCGAGTCCAGAGATCCAGGTTCCGGCTGCACAGGGGAGTGGTGAAACACCTCCTGGTCCATGGACTGATAATAGGCAGGGAACAGTGCAACCGTGGACCTGAACTATTCCCAGGCGAGGGGCCCATAGGACTGGGGTGACCTGGGAAAGGGGGTGGAGTTGGCAGAGGCAAGAGGACCAGGCACCTCCGAAGAGGGGCATGACCTCTGCCTGGGCTAGGGGACTCGCTGGGAAACCTCAAAAGAGGAAGAGATCCAGTGGTTCTGGCAGAAGAAGGCCACTCAATTAAGCTGGAGCAGCCAGTGCTCAGCCCGAAAGAAGAAATTCCCCTGCGAGATGACTGGGGCTACATGAGTCAAGAAGGGTCACCCCTAACCTCTGAAGATGAGATCCCTCTTGAGGAGACCTCAGGGTAGAAGGTTGGACCAGTGCTGCGACTCCTCTCTGAAACCCCACAGGTTCCCAGGAAAGGGCGCCGCCCCGATTCCAAACCCCTCAACCCTTCGGACTCTGAGAGAGCCCTCTTCCTCATAATCAGCAGAGGCAACTGACACCCCACAGCCGCCTCCTGAGAGGCAGCCAGAGGAGTACTGCCCTCCCCTACATGAGGTGCTCCAGCCAACCCAGAAGTAGGGTCAGTAAGAACAACCACCGGAGCCGGAGGGGGTACACCTATCAAGGTGACAGACGGATCACCAACTCCAGGATGTCCTGAGGCACCACTTGGGGCACCGGAAGACTGTTTGGAGCCACCGACCCTGGAATCGGTTGAAGCCATCTGCTCTGTGGTAGGGGGCTGAACCAGAGCTGCTGCGCTGGAGGTAGAGGAATCGGTGGACTCCTGAGAATCCAGGAGCCGGTCTGGGTCAGCCTCAGAATCGTCCTCCCCAGAGGAGGCCCAAACCCAAACTACTCCCCGATCCCTTTCAGCCACGGTGCTGCAAGGGACACTGCAAACTGGCCTCAGGCTGCCCACGGCACCGCCCCCATCTCCAGCACCGTGAATGGCACCGGAGAGCAGCCCCATGCTACTTGTGGCGCCACCCTGATCCCCACCCCACAAGCAGCACCAGAAACAGGGGCAGCACAGAGGACGGCGCCGGCCCAGAGGCCTCAGACCGTGACACCAGGGGAGCCTTCACCCCCAAGGAGGCAATTGCCTGACCGGTGCCTCCCACTTGACCCCCAAGGGGGTCAGGCTGAGCCTCCTGCACCATGGAAGGAGTTCCCACCATGGCAAGGCTGGAACTGGCGGAAACCCTCTCCTCCGCGGGCCATATAGGCCCGGGAGGGGACCCGGAGGAAGGGCTGAGAACCCTGCTCTTGGCGACAAGTGTACGTACCTGTTCCCCGAAAGTCGGTGGCGCATGTCCAACCTTCAGCGCACGCAACTCCAGAACATGGCAATCCATGGAGAAACAGATGTCGCATCTGTCCATATCGTGGTTTGGTCCCAAGCAGGTAAGGCAGCGGTGATGCTGATCCATGATGGAGTAAAGTCGGCCGCAGGGACACTGACGCATTGGAGGCCGACCCACTCTCGAAGATTCTTTCTTGTCCCCTGAACCAGACATGACCGGACAGAAAACCAAAAACAGTACTCGGCGTCAACGAGAAATAAATAAGAAAGATCTTACTAGTCGACACTGAGGATGGAGCAGGACTAGGACTGTAGAAAACTGACGGACTAGGCCGCAGAAATAATGGCATACCACACGAGGTCATGCTTACTCGATGGCAGGAGAAGCAGAACTGGGGCTGAGGAGGCACCAACGACGGTTACTGTCCAACCCTCGAGTGCCATGTATTACGTCAGCCTCAAGGGTGGCGCTGTCTCGACATCGATGACTCCTCCTGCAAAAAAAAAAAAGCTCCCACGAGGTCCTGATCCTCCGGCTCACTACCCACCAGTGATGAATGGTGAAAATTGACACAGACAAGATCAAGACCCCAAGGATTGACCCAAGAGCCACAAGAAGGCCTTGGTGGCTGCCAGATCCACTTCCCAGCTTGCAGCTCTTGAGGAGGTGGTGAATGCTGCCCAGTGAGTACTTCATCGCTCTCAGTGCTGCTTCCAGCTGGGTCCAGCATCACAGGATCCTTCATAAAGGACTTCTGTGAAATCTGTTGGGACCTCCAGAACTTTGGGTAGAGCCCTTCTCAAAAGAGCAATAAGTATAAGCACTATCAGCACAGGTCGTGGAACTGGGAGAGATCGCAATCCTCCCATTCCCTTGACTCCCCCAGCTACTCGATGGTGGTCAAGCAACCTTCAGTCAAGAGCATGGTTGAAAGTTACTTGGTATCCCCATGGGATTTGCAACCTCAACATCAAACAAGCAGGCTGTTGAGACTTTTCTCGAGCCTGTTGAATGTCTGTCAGAAGAGCTTGAAGACAAGTCGATCCTCTAGACCCCGATGATCCTGGTCCTCACTCAGGAGGATGTGGCTCAGTTGGTGTTCCCAACTGGGTCACTCCAGGACCAGTCTCAGCCAGAGGGCATGTCTCCAAAGCCAATGCTATTGAACATGGCTTGACACGTGGTCTTTCATGACCCTCCAGAGGCTTCTCCTTGATGTCTACCCTCAGGTTGAGTTTGAGGCACCACTCATGCTCCCTATTCTGCTCAGTCAGGAGGCACTGCCATCCTTGACCTCCTCATCCTCATCCTCAGTGAGGTGAAGCATTACTGCAAGATGAGGAGGTGCAACGAGAAGCTCCTCTGGCAGCAGTGAACCATTGTGAGGTGGGGTAGGGCTCCACCCACTTGACGTGAAGTTACCTGGCAGCCACCAGTTATGTCCATGCCGCTTCATCCTCAGCAAGTGTCACCAGCGTCTGCTTACCCACCCTTGAGGGTGGAGCCCTTGGTGGGAGCCCCAACTAAGGGCTCCAGTGCTGCAGCTGGCTTGCCAGGCTGTCTGTCGGTGGAGATGACACAGTCTGAGGACACTTGGGTAATGCACGGCAGCAAACTGTCAAAGGCTGTTTTCGAGGAGCCCTCGGCTGACTCTGAGGGGGTTATCCATGTTGTCGCCGAGGATTCACACTTTGGACTGTAGCTCAGTCGATGATATGAACACCGGCCAGTATCCTTTGGGGCTGTACTCCACCTTATGTTGAAGTCCATGAGTATGGCCTAAGAGCCTGTTCAGAGAGGGCTAAGTATCCTTCACTGACATTCTGGACAGAGATGAATCCCTGGGTGGGTTGCACTTCCCATGGCTGAGGCCATCTTGGGACCAGTCCTGGAGCTTTGTCAGCATCCAGCATCCTGCCTAGCACCCTCCACCTGTATGGTCCGCAAGTATGATGTCCCTACACAGTCCCTTTTTGGGTTCTCGGACCATAAAGGGTTGGTCTTGGACTCAGCCTTCCAGAAGGCCAGCGGCCAAAGGAATGTGGACAAACCCCCCCAAAAGGAGTCTAAGAAGCTTGACCACGCAGCCAAGACAGTCTACGCCACTTCTTCTCTTGGTCTCCCCTAGGCGAGCTATGCTATGATGATGGCCAACTTTGGTGTCTCCCTGGTGGGAGTGTTGGATAATGTTCTCCCTCACCTCCTTGCTGACCAGCAGCTTGAGATGAAGTTGGTGAGGGACTAGGGTCAAGCGCTGGCTAAACGTCGGCTCCAATCTACTGTGGACATGGGCGACTCCAGTTTCCTTGCGATGGCATCTGCCATCATGATGCATTGAAGAGCTTATTGCAGCTTTCCACCTTCACGGCAGATACCCAGCACAAAATGGCCGATGTCCACTTCTGGGCACTGACCTCTTTGGCCCTAGGGTGGAGGGACATCTCATGAGAACAGAGAAGTCTAATGCTGCTCTTGATTCTGTGGCATCATCAGAGAAGGACCCCAAGGTTCAGAAGCCTAAGAAGAAGAACTTTCAGTATTAGTCCTTTCATCCATAGCAGTCTCAGTAGCAGCCACAGCAGGGGCAATACCAAGCATGGTGCCTGAAGCCTACGTTCAGTGGCCATGGGCTGAAAAGTGGCTGGGGTGGGGAAGTGATGCCTGACTGGCCCCAGCAGCCAGTGCCCCTGCCAAAGCTGCCCAGTGATGGGTCGGGGGAGGTGTCATCCTCCCACCTGTCAAGTCCCTGACCCAGCTCCTGGGGGGGGGGGGCAGCTATGCCACCTCTAGCCACATGCCACACTGGTCCATCATCACCATGGACAAGTTGGTTTTAGAGGTGGTAGGCAGAGGGTTGCCTTTAGACTTTGAATCTTTCCTGCCTTACCTACTCCACACTCCTTGGAAGTCCACAGTGTGACAGGACACCCTGTTCACCCCCAGGGAGGATGTTCCTGAGCTCCTTGTGAAAGGAGCCATAGTCCATGTTCCAGAGGTCCTGGTGAGTTAAGGGTATGTCTCCAGGTACTTCCTGGTTCTGAAATGGAGGGGGGCTAGGGTCCCATACTGGATCTGTATAACTTGAATTAGTTCATGCGGAAATGTAAGTTCCGAATGGTCACAGAGTCACATTGTATCATCTCTGGAGCAGGGCATGTGGTTCTGCTCCCTGGTTCTTCAGGATGCATTTTTCCACATCCCATTCCATTCATCCCACTGGCAGTACCTACAGTGTCACGCAGAGAGGGTTCTCTTATCAGTTCCAGGTCATGTTCTTTGGCATCTCTTCTGAGCCTAGTGTTTTTACTAAGTGAATGGCAATAGTGGCAGTCTTCCTGCGGTGCAGGGGCATCAGGACGTATCTCTAGCTGGATGATTGACTGTCCAAGGAGGCCATGCAGCAGTCCAGCGATTGGGCCCTCCAGACCTGCAGAAACTTGGCCCTGTTGATCAAAACGTACAAATCTGAGCTGATCTCTTTGCAGGTGATCAAGTTCATCAGGGCAGAAATGGAAATTACATACCTACCGTAATTCTTGATCTTCTTGGATGAAGTCTCCACCACTCATTCACACTGATGGGATCTACGCCAGAAGCGCTAGGACCCAGCAGGAGCAAACTTTTGGCAAACGGGCCGGCGCCAGAGATGGAGCCATGAGGAGTGGTGCCGTGAGCCTCGGCTCATGTGGCAATGACTATCTCGGCGTCGACCCTCCAACCGCCTCAGTACCTTTTTTTCCAAGGAGGTGCAGCGTAACTAACCTAGGAGGATAGCCTAACAAAAAAAATGGACAAAAAATAGTCCGAACGACCTACATAAGAAGGGTCAACAAAGAAGTCTTCACAGCCTAAAGATTGAGGGACTGAAGACCAACAACACAGGTGAGCTCGGGGGATGGTGGGTGGGTGTGTGAATGAGTGGTGAAGACTTTGTACAAGAAGATCAAGAATTACAATATGTAAGTAATTTCCATATCTTCCTGGATATAAAGTCTCCACCACTCATTCACACTGATGGGAGAGTACTGAGCTAATAATCCCCCAAGAGGGCGGCAGGAGAGACCAAGAGCTCACAAATTTAGGACATCAGTCCAGTCCATTAAGGATAGTCCTGCCAAACGAAAGATGTCACCTGGCATGGACATCCAGGGCATAGTGCTTGACGAAAGTATGCACTGAGCTCCAGGTAGCCATACTGCAAATGTCTGCAATGGGCAGGTTGCGGATTTCCACCAGGGATGCGGTGACTGCTCTATTAGAGTGAGCACACACTCCGCCCTTCAGCTTAACTTGCATCATGGAATAACAGTGGCGAAGGCATGCCACCAGCCATGCCGAAATGCATCTGATAGCGACAGGCTGACCCAGCCGGGTCTCGCTGAAGGAAACAAACAGTTGTTGAGCTTTGCAAATTTTTTTGTTCTATCCAAATAGAAATGCAGAGCTCTTTTGACATCTAAAGAATGAAGGGTACGCTCTCCTTCATTTTGGAAGTTTGCAAAGTAAGTAGGTAGGACCAAAGGTTGGTTTAGATGGAATTCTGAAACAACCTTAGGGAGAAACTTAGAATGGGTCCTAAGAACTACTTTGTCCTTATGAAATACAGCATACGGAGGGTCTGTGACCAAGGCATGTATTTCAGAGACCCTGCAGGCCAAGGTAATGGCCACCAGGAAGGCCATTTTCCAAGTGAGAAATTTCAGCTCACAGGTAGCTAGAGGATCGAAAGGCTTTCGAGTGAGCATGTCTAGCATGAGATTAATTTCCCAGACTGTGACTGGACATCTGATAGGAGGTCTGGTATGCAGAATACCCTTAAGAAACCTCTTAACTACTGGTAACTGAGCCAGTGATAAGGAAAGTACTGGCTCACGATAAGCTGAAATGGCACAAAGGTGAACTCTGACTGTAGAGTATTGTAGACCTGAATTTCAGAGGTCTAAAAGGTACTCTAGAACGTTATTTGGTGGGCAGGAAAAAGGATTTAAAGAGGATTTTGCACACCAGAGAGAAAAACGCTTCCATTTGGCTGTGTAAGTTTTTCTAGTGGCCGGCTTGTGCGCAGCCAAAAGAATATCTGAAACTCTCTGAAAGACATTGAACCTGTTCACTTCTACGTCTTCAGGAGCCAAGCGTGAAGGTGAAGCGACCTCAGATTGGGATGGACCACAGGCCCCTGGGTCAGAAGGTTTGTCTGAAGGGGAAGCACTTTTGGAGGGGTTTCCGACATACTGCTGAGTAACGGAAACCATATCTGTCGAGGCCAGAAGGAAGCAATGAGGATCATTTTGTCCCCCTGGGACTCGAATTTGAGAAGTACCCTCTGAATTAGCGGAAGAGGAGGAAAGGCGTATAGAAAGCATTTTGTCCACTGCAGCCTGAACGCATCCTGACAGAAAATGCCAGGCCCTGGATTTCTGGAGCAAAAGAGAGGTAGTTTTGTGTTGAGTGGGGATGCAAAAAGGTCCAGGTCTGAAGTTCCCCACTCTGCTAATAGTGACTTAACTATGGTTGAGTCGAGAAACCACTCGTGAGGATCTGTCTCTGTTCTGCTGAGACAGTCTGCCAGTTCGTTCTGCACTCCCGGCAGGTAGACCACCCGAATTAGTGCCTAGTGCGCTAGGCACCATTCCCACACTCTCACAGCTTCCCTGCATAAAAGGTAAGAGTGTGCACCACTCTGCTTGTCGATGTAATACATCACTGCTTTGTTGTCCGATTCAAAGAGAATGTTCTTGTGACAGAGAATGTCCTTCAAAGCCCGGACTGCATAAAGGATGGCTCTCATTTCTAGGACATTTATGTGAAACTGGGACTCGTCCTGAGTCCACGTACCTTGGGTGTGGAGATCCTGACAGTGAGCTCTCCACCCCATCAGCGACGCGTCCATAGTAATGGAAATCTGATGATCCAGGGGAGCAAAGGGATACCCTACCAGAAGGCTGTCCTCTTGTGACCACCAGGTCAGTGACCTCTTCTGAGGTTCTGTCACCTTGATGAGAAAGGACTGATGGTGAGTGGTTTGGGACCACTGAGTACTGAGTATCCATTGAGAGGTTCTCATGTGGAGGTGTACTAGGGGTACAGCGAACCCCGAGAATGCCATGAAACCCAGCATACGTTGCATCGAGATAGCTCAAACTGAGCCATTCTCTCTGATGTATTGGGCCATCTGTAGGATATTGCTCATTCTGTACTCTGGTAGAAAAGTTTTTGCACAGGAGGTGTCCAGAAGAGTTCCTATAAAAAGGAGCTTCTGGAAGGGCTGCAACTGCGATTTCTTGAGATTTGGCAGGACTCCCATGCATGTGAGAAAGCCTGAGGCCATGGCTATGGCGTTGAGAGTTCCCTGCCTGGAAGGGCTAGCTAGAAGCCAGTCGTCCAGATATGGGAACACTCGTATTCTGATGTTTCTGAGATGCGCTGCGAGAATTGCACAACACTTTGTAAAAACACGTGGCACCAAGGATAGCCCAAAGGGCAGGACTCTGAACTAATAATACTGACCCAGTGCTACAAACCGTAGGTATATGTGATGCTTTGGGTGTATAAGAATATGTTGTTAAGCGTTCTGCATGTCCAGGGAAGCTAGCCAATTGTGTTAATGAAGCAAGGGTAACAGGGTCCCGAGCGATATCATCTTGAACTTTTCCTTGAAAAGACACTTGTTTAACTTTCTGAGGTCCAGAATGGGGCGCATGCCACCGGTCTTTTTCGGGACCTGGAAGTAATGGGAGTACAAACTTGTGTTTCGTTGATCCAGTAGACCTATTTCTACTGCTTTGTTGTACAGAAGGCCTTGTATCTCTGAAGTAAGAAGGTCTGACTATACTGTTGACAGCCTGGGCTGTCGTTTGGGGGGACAATCCGGAGGGGCTTCTGAAAGGTTGAAGGAGTACCCCTCGCGGATTATCCAGAGGACCCATTTGTCTGATGTTATGGACTTCCACTGGTTGTAGAGCTGAGTCAGACGTCCTCCCACCGCTGAGGAAGGGTCCCCCTCGGGCAGTTGAGGTGGGACCTGGGCCAGAAACTCAGAAGGTGGCACTGGGCACTTTGGATTCTACACCATCTGAGGGAGCGTCTCAAAGGATGGTTGTACCGGGGGGAGTTAAATCCATAGGGATCTCTTGGACATGGAGATATTGGAGTCTTAAGAGCTTCCCAGGATCGCTATCCATAGTCTGGAGAGAAAGAGTAGAATTTAAATTTTTCAGCAGAGACTTAAATGACAGGTCTTCAACCACAGGCTCTGCGGCAGGATTCATTCCTGCTCCTTCAACATCATTCACCCAGTCGAAGATCTGGGTCAGGCTCAATATCATCTCCTGACAGTCCAGGAGGGACTATATGGACAGGAAAGGAGTGAAAATCAGTATGAGATGAAGAAAAGAAAGGATTTGGAGTTGAGAACCCATGAAGGCTGGATAGCGCCGCACCAAGCCTCGGTGCCGAAGGCAAGGGAGACGGCGCCATCAGAAACAACCCAGCACACAGTGCCAACAGAGACCACAGCGCCGACAGGCACATCGGTGCCAAGTACGGCGCCGACAGGATCAAGAAAAGCTCATGACGCAAAGCCGACAGACGCACTGGCACCAAGGATGGCGCCGAGAGAGTCCCCGACAGTGCCGAAAGCAATCCAGGGCCCCGAAGACTTCAATTTGAAGAAAAAGAAGACTATCAGGGGATAAAGGCATTGGTATAGTCCCCTGCGCCGCAGCCATGTGGGGGGGGGGACACCTGAGCGTGGAGTCGACGGCACTGAAGATGGCGCCGTGTGACTAGGAAGGTCCAACCACCCTACTCACTCCCCTGAAGTGCCAGAGGGCCTTGGAGTGACCAGACCAGGCAGCTGGACCAACCTCCAAGCCCACTGCTCCATATCAGCGGCCCACTGATGAAGCTGCTCATCGGAAGCCCTTTTAATAGGCGGGGAAGGGCTCCGATGTCGAAGAGGTCAGTCACTAGAGACAGAAACCGTGACTCCGGAGGAGGGAAGACCGCATCTGACTCCAATGACCGACCGTCCACACGCAGACATACCAGAAGACGATCGAGTGATGCCTTTCTTTGGGACCTGTGGGCCGTAAGAACAGCTCGGGCCGAATGGTGCCGAGAGTGCAACTTTTTATACTTCCGGGGGGACCACCCATCCCCCCGGGTATTGGACCATCCCTTGTCAGACCCTCCCTCCGGAGAGAGCGGCGGATCGGACCCAGCCCGGCTGACTGAACAGCTTTCATAAGAAGTCTCCCTACCATCACCTGACCTGCTCATGGTCGA
This sequence comes from Neoceratodus forsteri, assembly GCA_016271365.2. NCBI lineage: Eukaryota > Metazoa > Chordata > Ceratodontiformes > Ceratodontidae > Neoceratodus > Neoceratodus forsteri. The sequence goes on along the minus strand of CM057450.1, from coordinate 10,740,200 downwards.
CTCCATCAATGGAGGACTGAAGACTTCTTTGTCTTAATAAGTAATGTTTAAAAGTAAACAGTACTTATTCGAGATAAATTACAAAACAATAAACTGAAAACTATTCTGCTAGTTTGAAGTTTGACTCCCAGCGGTGAACGACGCCATCACTGAAATGCACTTGACGGCAGGGAAAAAAGGAACTGAGGCAGTTAAAGGGTCGACGCCAAGACAGTCATTGCCGCACGAGCTGAAGCTTGCGGCACCACTCCTCGCAGCTCCATCTCTGGCGCCGGCCCTGTTGCAAAAAGTTTGCTCCTGCTGGGTCCTAGAGCCTCCGGCGTAGATCCCATCAGTGTGAATGAGTGGTGGAGACTTTATGTCCAAGAAGATCTAAGATTCCCTGTGGGCCAAGGCCCACCTTTCTGCAGACTGGGCTGAGGACCTTACCTCCTTTGCCCGATCATTGCAGGTAGGGTGCTCGCACCCTGCCTGGGATTTCCTGAGTTTGCTGGGGTACATGGCATCCACCACTAGTATGGTCCATTGGGCACGATGGTAGATGCACCACCTACTGTGGGAGATGGGCCACCAGTGGTCTCGGCACCTAGGTCATCTAGACCAGATAGTCCTTGTGACCCAACCTATGTGTGATGCCATCCAGTAGTGGCTGGTCCCTCAACATCTGGAGGAAGAAATCACATTTGTCTGCCCAGAACTGACCATCACACTCATAACAGACACGTCTCTGGCTGGGTGGAGAGCACACCTGGGAGACCACAGAGCCCACGGGTTATAGTCACTCATTAACCTGCTCGAGCTCCATGCATACTAACATACTAACATACTAAAATGCCAGCAGAATAGGCCTAACGGTCTTTCGCGTCTGCTCGTTTAGTCAGCCCCCACCCTGGGAGCTGACCTTGCTGCCCCCCTCGCCTTCTCTGGCTTCTCCCTTCCCAGTTCCGGATATTCTCACTGCATTGGATTTTGCTTCCAGAACCCTTCCCCTGTACCTGTCCCACCCCTCTTGAACCCCTCCACCAGCCCCTAGGCAGCACATTCCATGGCTCCACCACCCTCTCAGTGAAGTAGCACCTCCTCCTTTCTCCCTGAATCTTCCCCCTCCAGCTTTCACCCATGCCCTCTAGTGGCCCCTCCTCCTTCCTTCAAGCACCCACTGTTCCTCCCTATTTACCCCCTTCATGTACCTGAAGACCTCTGTCATATCCCCGGTCCCTTCTCTCTTCCAGTGTGTACATATTTAGCTCTTTGAGCCTCTCCTCATAGGTCCTGTCCCCCAAGCCCCAAATCATTTTGGATGCCCTCCTCTGGACCCTCTCCAGGAGTTTAATGTCCCTCTTTAAGTGTGGCCTCCAAAACTGCACGCAGTACTCAAGGTGCGGCCTCACCATGCAGTTATACAGAGGATGTATCACTTCCCTCCTTCTGTAGGTGATCCCCCTAGCGATGTATCCCAGCATCCTGTTGGCCTTGGCTACTGCCCTCCTACAAGTCTCTGTGTTGTTCATCTTGACATCCACCACCACTCCCAGGTCCCTCTCAGCCATCGAGACTTGTAGCATTTGCCCCCCAGGGTGTACACTTGGCCCGGGTTTCTGGCCCCCAGGTGCAGTACCTTACATTTCCCTGCATTGAACCTCAGTTTCCACTTTCCAGAGCCTCCAGGTCCCCCTGTAGGGCCACCCTCCCCTCCTCCCCATCCACCACCGCCCCCAGTTTTGAGTCATCCGCAAAGAGACTCATCTCACTCCTGATACCTGTCCTTATGTCAGAGACGTAGGCGTTGTACAGGAGGGGCCCAAGGACTGATCCCTGTGGGACCACACTAATGACCCTCCTTGGGGATGAGACTATCCCGCCAACTTCCGGTCCTGGAGCCAATTGCCTATCCATCTGATCATCTGGTTCCCCACCCCCATCTCTCCCAGCTTATCCAACAGGCCCACGTGAGGAACAGAGTCAAATGCCTTGCTGAAGTCTAGAAAGAGGATGTCCACTGGTCTATCCAGGTCCAAGGCACTCGTCACCCAGTCATAGAACTCCACAAGGTTTGTCTGACACGATTTCCCCGGGACGAATCCATACTGTCTATCGTCCAGACACCCTGACTTTTCCAGGTCCCCCCCTAGCCTCTCCTTGACAATGCCCTCCATCACCTTGCCCACCACCAATGTCAGGCTGACAGGCCTGTAGTTCCCTGCCACCTCCCTTGATCCCCCTGTGGATAGGCACTATATCGCCATCTTCCAGTCCTGGGGCACCCACCCTGTCCTCAGAGAGATGGTGAAAAGCTCCGTAGCCGGTTTTACCGTAGGACATCCATAAAGTTCCTTCAGCACTCTGGGATGTAATTTATCCGGCCCGGTGCTTTCTCCATCTAAGGGACCTGAGGGCTTCCCTCACTCTCTCTGCTGTGATTTCCACTTCCGCTATCTCTTCTCCTTGCTTAGCCTTCCCCCCTCCTGCCAGTGATGCCTCCCCTCTCCCCAGACCCGCCGATCGGTAAGGGTCTCCCTTCCTCAGTATCACTGTCTCCTCCCATGTATGATGCAGCACCCCATTTTCTTTGGTGAAAACTGAGGTGAAGTACTCATTTAGTACCTCAGCCTGCTCCCGGGTCTTGTGCCCATCTCTCCCTGTTTTAACCCTGCTAATCTGCCCTTCACCTTCTGTTTTCCTCAATGTATCTAAAGAACCCTTGTTCCCTCTCTAATTTCCTGGCCAGGTTCTGCTCCTTCCTTGCCTTAGCCGCCCTCACCACCCTAGTGGCCCTTCTAGCCATCAGCTTGTACTCCCCTCGATCCCTTTCACTCCCTGAGCACTTGAATTGCCTATAGGCTGCCTTCTTTTCCCGCACCACCTCCTGGACCTCCCTGGTCCACCAGCAGGGTTTCCCTACCGCATTTTCGTCTTACTCTTGCACAGGTGCTGGTAGCATCCTGCACCCCTCTCCTGATGATTTCCCACCGACTATCAGCGTCCATGTCTGACCCAATCCTATCCAAATGCTCCTTAAGGATCCTTCCTATTTCCTTAAAATCTGCCCCCCTGAAGTCAGTTACCTCCGTCTTTGTGCAGCCTTCTACCCCTCCTAGGTCCAGGCAGAACCAGACCGTGGCACAGTCACTCCCCGCCAACGGGTCTCTTACCTCCAGGCCCCCAATCTGGTCACTGTCTGCCAGGACCACATCCAGTACCCACGCCTCCCTGGTCGGTTCCCCTACCTGCTGAGTTAGGAACGTGTCTTGAAAGACATCCAACAACCTCTATTCCCTGGCCACTGAGGATGTCATAGTCTCCCAGTCTGTTCCTGGCATGTTTAAGTCCCCCAACACCACCACCCTTCCCCTGCCCAGTCTGCAGTGTCTCCCAACATCTGCCACCAGACTCTCCCCCAGCTCCTCCGCCAGTGCAGGGGGTCTATACACCACTCCTATTTTTACTATCTTGCCCCCTTTGTTATCAAGGTGACCCAAATCACCTCCACGGTTCCCTCCACCTCTTCTACTCCCCCTATGCCAATGCAGTTTTTGACTATCATTGCTACCCCTCCTCCCCTTCCCTCCCCCTGTCCTTCCTGAACATAGTGTAACCCTCCAAGTTCAGGTCCCAGTCGTGTCCTGCGGTGGCCCAGGTCTCAGTGACCGCTGCCACATCCACCGCTCCCTCAGTTAGCGTCGCCTGGAGCTCAGGCATTTGATTGCCCAAGCTCCTGGCATTTAGCAGGACTACCTTCCACCCTTTCCCTATACTTCCATTTCTCCTGCTCATGTTCCCATGGTGATTCTGTTTTCCCCTGGTCTGCACTTTACCAGTCGACCTTTTCCCGCATTCCTCCAGCTCCCCAGGGGGGTGGAGACAGAGTCCCTCCTTTATCGGCACCCTCGACAGCCTTTTCTCCCATCCCTCCCCCCTTCACAAGTTTAAACCCCACTTTTCACCAACGAACCCCTCTATTTTCAACTTAAGGATTCCCCTCCCCTCCAAATTGAGATGGAGTCTATGTCTAGCATACAGCTCCTTATCCTCCCAGGTCTCCCCCCAGTCCCCCATCAACCCATACCCTCTGTCCTCACACCACTCCCTGAGCCACTGGTTTATCTCCCTAATCTTCCTTTTGTGCTCCCCACTAGCCCTTGGCACTGGCAGGATTTCTGAGAAGGAAACTGTGCATCCTGTGTCATGACAGACCCTGGCAAGCTGCCTGAATCTTGCCTGTATCTCTAGCTCGCTATTTCCCTCAATGTCATTTGTACCCAGGTGGACCAGTATGTCTGGGGAACTCCCACAATCCTTTGCCAGCTGACATACCTTGTGCTTGGCCCTGTGCACCGTTAATCCAGGGAAGCATTTTGTTCTAACTGGCCAGGCTTCTCCCTCCCTATCCCATTTGATACCCCTGATCATAGAATCCCCCAACAGGAGCACTCTGACCGCTCCTTTTCCTCCATTTCCCCCATTTCCATGTCCCTCATCCTTTCTACTGGCCCCTCCACCCAGCTGCAGTACAGCTGGCTCTCATGGAATTTACTCCTCTAATCAGGGGTCAGATCATACAGGTCCAGATGGACAACACCACAACCACATTTTACCAGAAGAGGCAGGGTGGAACTCACTCCCTTCCTTTGCGTCAGGGGGCCCCCTGCACCTGGACGCTCATGCGCAGCCTCGCAATTCATATCTCAAGAGTCCACAATTAGCTGTCAGATGCTCTCTGCCTAGTGGGAGAGATGTTGCGCAAGTGGACCCTGCATCAGGAGGATGTAAGCCACCTGTTCTCCGAGTAAGGCACCCCTGGTGAACCTGGGACAACACAAAGCTGAGGTTGTTTTGTGCCCACCCCCACAGTCCAGGACACTGTTGGGGAAATGACTTTGTAAAGCCCTGGACCCCAGGCCTCATGTACACCTTCCCTTCCCTCCCCTCCCTTCCCCTTGAGACACAAGGTAGTGCTCAAGGTCTGGAAGGACAAGGTGCGATGATTTTAGCCCAGGCAGTTCTGGTACCCGAATCTCCTCAGCAGCAGCCTCCTATTCATATGGATCTTTTGATCCAACAAATGGGGAAGGTCCTGAACCTGGACCTTCAATCCCTGCACCTCTCGACCTGGTTCCTGAGCAGCTAGAGTTCCAGGCCTTTAGTCTCTAGGAAAATGTGCTGCATGTTGTGGAGGCTTCCCAAAAGGAGTCAACTTGCAAATGATATACCTTTAAGTGGAAGAAGTTCTCCATATGGTGCCAGGGTAAGGAGCTTGATCCCACTACCTGCCCTATAGCAAACATCTCAGAATACCTCTGGTCACTCACTCGGTTGGGCCTGCAAGCAATGACCCTTAATGTGCACCTGGCAGCCATTTTTGCTTACCGGGCATGGAATGGTAAGCTGATGATGGCGCAGGAGGTGGCAAGCCACTTTTTTAAAGGCCCTGACCACTTGTCCCCTTCAGTACTCAAACCTCCACCCCCCGAGACCTACTCCTGGTGCTGACTATGCCCACGGGCAAGCAATTTGAGCCTATGCACAGGTGTGAGATATCACACCTCTCATGAAAGATGGCCTTCTTGGTGGCTATTACATCAGCTGGAAGGATTAGTGAGTGCCAGACGCTCTCAGTGGAGTCTTCTTATTTGGTCTTCCACAAGGATATGGTCATCCTTTGTCCCCACCCAAAGTTCCTCCCAAAGGCGGTGTTGGAGTTTCACCTTAACCAGGTGATAAACCTCCCAGTACACTTCAACAACCCTACTTTGGATGCCGACTGCAGGCTCCATACCCTTGACCAGTGGAGGGTACTCACTTACTATAAGGAGCAAATGGCTGGCGTTGCGGTGAGGCTCGGCAGATGTTTGTAACATTGGCTGAATCTGCACCTTTCAGACCAGCAGCAAAGTGGACAGCTGGCAGATGGATAACATCTTGCATCGACCTCTGCTATAGGCTGGCTGGTAGGCAGTCTCTCAGAGGGCTTAGGGCTCATTCTACCAGAAACACAGCTACCTTGGTGGCTGCTTTTAGGGGCATGCCCATACAGGAGATCTTTCGGGCTGGTACCTGGAGGAAAGCACACACCATCAGCTCCCATTACAGCACTGACAGTATGTCATGTTGGGATGCTGCTTTTGGGACCTCAGTTCTCCAGTCTGTTCACCAAATAGGGGTGCGTGTCTTGCCCCCTCCTCCCGAAGAACTGCTAGGTGTCTGCCAAAGCGTGGATAGTGAACTGGATCCAAGCCCATAGAAATACAGGCTACTCACTTGTAACTGTAGTTCTAAGAGTGGTATACAGCTCACATCCGCACAACTCACCTGGCCTCCCCTGGCAAGTGACACAAGGATCCCTGTTTCCAGCGTGCAAAGATCTCATGTTGCGGGGCGAAGCTGGAGGATATACCAACTGAGTGGTGGGAGTAGCTTTGCTTGAAGACGTCCTACGAATCAGATCATTCCAGTGGAACTGCCAAAGTGTATATGTGAACTGTATAAGACTCCTGTAAATTAAAATTACGTACCTACCGAATTGTTGATCTTTCTGTATATCTAAGAAAGGTTTTGAAAAACTTGGGGTAGGAGCCGGCATTGGGGATGGCGCCGCACACGAGGCCAATGTACTACGTGGCGCTCGTGGGTTGGCCAGTAACTGACACCGACTCCTCCCATACCTCGGCTCTGCTCGCCAGAAACTGAGAATGAGAACTAGAGAAAAGAAGGGGGAGGAGGCAAGGGAGCCCAAGAGATAGACAAAGGAAACGAAATGAACTGAAAAAGGAATAAGGCCGACAGAGAAGACAGAGGTAGAATCTGGACCTAAAGGGTAGGGAGAAGGGCCCCAACCACTAGGCAAGAGAAAAAAGAATGAGAAAGAATAAAAGGAAGGAAAAGTAGAAAGGCAAAAAGAGAAGTAGTGTGCAGGGAGGGGCAAAGAGCCACTCTCAGCAGGAAAGAGGCACAGAGGGAGAAAGGAGGATAGAGATGGAGGGGAAATCAAATCACTCCTCCGAACAGCTACATACCCCTCAGCCAGTATCTGAGGCACTCACAGGAGTATCATCATTCCGTTCTCCAAGAAGGAACTTTCTACTTGTTGTCTCTTTCTGAAAAGTTTTCATTTTCTTGGAAACCGATGGACAAAAACAGGTGGTAAGAAAGGGGAGAGAGAGAGCTGAATAGAAGAGTAGAGGTAGGGGGAATGCGTCCATTCTCCCTAAGAGGGCCCCCTTCCTGCACACTGGGTTGAGACAGAGGAGCAATATCTTGTAATAAGGAAGTGGGGAAGGCACCCACAGCAAAAGATTATCCCCTCTCTGACTTCTTCCCATTTTTTTGAAGATCTTGGTGACAGAAATCTGAAACAACAGGACATAGATAGCAGACACTCCAGTGTCTGTGGAAACAGAAGTTCTGCACAAGGTAGGAGAGGCACTAGGAGAATCCCTACACAGGGACTGTGGAAAATCAGAAAGTGAAGGAGTCATCAGGCCCCCCCCACCCCTGAAATGGGGGGACCTGAGGATGTTCCTCAAGAGCAGGGTGGAACATAGGAAATGCACAGGTAGGAGATGGCTTTGGAGACTCCAGGCCTAGAGGGCAAGAGGTACTGCATGCACGCCCCCAGAGGTGGGGCCCCCGGGACTTCAGAGAAGGATTGGAGACCCCAGAGATGCAGTGGGACTGTGCCCACAATTGGCCTCAACAGGGGGAAGGCAAGCAGGGAGGTGGCTCTGTCCAGAAGCTGAGGCCCAAGAGGGGATGGTGGTCAGGAAGCAGTGATGAATGGTGAAGATTTAAAGAAAGAAAGATCAACAGTTACAGTAGGTATGTAATTTCCATATCTTATCTGTATCAATCTTCACCATTCATCATTGGTGGGTAAGTACCAAGCCCCCTAAAAGGAGACCTGGCACCTCTCTGAGGGACAGGGTTTCCCTCAGCCCCGTGTGGGATACATAGGGAGAGGGGACTCCTCACTGGCGAGGTGAGGCTCGTGACTGGTCAGGGTGAGGCGGGGTCTCCTGTCACCTGGGAGAAAGAAGTCTCCCCTGAAGCTCCCACCTCACCCAGCGGGAGAAAAGGTGGGACCCCTGGAAAGTGGAGGCAATCACCCTACGCCGGGTCAGGGGTGACAACCGGTAAAGGAGAAGCCACGCTGTCTGCTGGATACAGACTGCTGTCCCCGCCAGCCTGGATGCCACCTCACTGGCGTCATATGATGCCCTTGCTTGGTGCCTCGCAAGCCCCAGGCCACACACAGAGAGGGCAATGGCTTGCCTGATTGTCTCTAAATCAGGCACTGATGCTAGCAACTGGCCTAACACTGACCATAAATGCCTGTTATAGGCAGCATGACAAGCCTGATATGATGCAACAGACAGCATGAGGCCCGCCGAGGAGAAAACTCTCCTCGCCCAGCTGTTGAACTCTGCAGAGTCGGCCTCTGGAGGTCAGTCATGCTTCGGACTTCTATGCCCGGTATGGGTCTCCAGGAGCCCCACTCTAGAAACAGGATGAGGCAACTCTCCTGGAGACCCCTGGGGTGCACAATACCTGCGCTAGCAGTCCCTTGAGGCTGGAGAAGGGGCTGAGGGACGCAGCCAAGTACGGTGCAATGCTTCCCGGAAGGGGACCAGCCAGACAGGCACCACCAGGTGATCTGCACTGTATTCACCCAAAAAGGCATGTGCTGCCCGCTCAGGATTGCTTCTTGCCACATGGGAGATAAGGAGCTTGTTGACCAACCTCGATAGGAAATGCTGACATGAGGTCTGACTAGCCGTCAGAGAAAAGGTGGACAGAAGGATCTTCTTCCTCAGGGGAGGAAGACAAGAAGGCCAACGAGTCCGAGGATCCAGAGTCCAGCAGCTCCTGGGAGGACAGATGAAAGACCTGTTTGTCCATGGCTCTAACGTACCTGGGAACGGTGGCAACCATGACCCTAATTGTTCCCAGACCCACATGGCCCGGGAAAGAAGGTGGTGGTAGATGGAGGGGGGGATGCATGCTCACTGGGTGAGAAGGCCCTCTGCTAGGGCTGAAAGACCTGGCAGACGATCCAATCCTAGGGAGGGATCTGCTGGTCTCCTCCATCAACGGCTGCTCAACCAAACTGAAGCGGCTGGGATTGAACTCAGTAGGGGAACTCATGCATGGGGTGACTGGAGTTGCAGAGGTCCAGAAGGGGGGCTCCTAGCCCCACCCAAAGGGGTTCCACTCAAAGGAGAGAAAAAATAGAAGGAAGGCTCAGCACTGTGGTACCTCCCCAAGCAGCATATGGCTCTAGGAAAGACCACCGCACATCACCATGGTCCCTCACACCCTCCACCGCAAATCACCCCAGCCCCTCGTCCCCTCTGACTCTGAGAGAGACCTGGTCTTCACCACCAATCTTAAGGGTACTACCACATCCGCCGCACTCACCGGAGGAATGGCAGACATGACAGTCCACTCTCCAGCGCCGGAGGGTGGAGCGGCACCAGAGGAATCAATTTCAATAGGAACGGTGCCGTTCTCAGTATGAGGCTCCCCCTCTGTGCCGTGAGTGGTTCCGGCACCAGGGCCTGCGTAGATAGTGATAGTGGAAGATTGGGGGAGCACCTCAGTTCCAGGCAAAGGGGAGCCTCGACCTCGGAGATCTGGTAGCCAATCTTGAGTTCAAGGTCTCGATCATCCTCCTCCAAAGGAGGAGATCAGGAGATCACCACAATGACTACCTCCAAAGCCCTCCTCCCCGGCGCCCGTGAGCAGCGCCTGTGGGAGGACCAGCACCAACTGTGGCGCCACCCTGCTAACCGGAGCCACGAACGGCTCTGGGATATGCAGTGGCACCGTGGAAATCACCAGACCAGGCCTAGCAGGCATAGGCCACGATACCAGGGGAACCTGCACCTCCAAAGAGGTGACAGCCAGAATGGTGCCCTGAGCCAGGCCCCCAAAGGAGCCTGACTGTCCCTCCGGCACTGTGGAAGGGACCTCCGCCTTGGGGAAGCTTGAAGTGGCGGAGGCCCCCTCTTCCACGGCACGTGCAGTACCGGGAGGGGACCTGGAGGAAGGGTCCAGAGACCTGGACCTGATGACCTGTGTGCAACACTGCCCCCTGAAGGTTGGCAGAGTGCAGCCAACCTTAAATGCAAGGTACTCCAACAAATGGCGGTCTATCGAGAAGCAGGTGTCGCAGTGGTCCATATCGTGGTCTGGACCCAGGCAGGTCAGGCATCAGTTGTGCTGATCCGTCACAGTCATACTCCGGCTACAGGGACATCGATGCATGGCAGGCCAGCCCGCTCTGGAAGACTTCTTGTCCTTTTTCTTCTAGTCCCCTGAACCTGGCATGACCATCACTGAAAAAACAAACAAATCACAAGTAAAAGACTTGGCACAGAATGAAGAAAGAATAAATGGGTAGATCTCACCAGTATCGATGATCTGGAGTCAGAAACAGCACAGAGTAAAGCTGCAGTGGCAGAACTTGAGGCTTCAAAGAGAGGCAGGCTGCGATGGCGCAGTAGAATTTTTTGACTCCACATGAGATTGATGTTCACTCGACGGTGGGAGAAGCAGAACTGAGGAGTTGGTGTCGGTTACTGGCTAACCCATGAGTGCCACATAGTACATCTGCCTCGTGGGTGGCACTGTTCCCGATGTCAGTTCCTCCCCCAGATTTTTCAAAACCTTTCTTAGAGGCTCCTGTGGGGTCCTAGTACCTCCAGTATAGATTCAGCAGAGATGAATGGTGAAGATTGATACAGATAAGCTCTTTGGTTACAGGTGAACAGCCTATATATACGCTGTATATACTGTATTATAGGGGAGCAGTAGCCCCCCATAGTTAGGGTTGTACTGGCACTTCTATGTTAAATCCAAAAGTTTGCACCTTAATAACTTTGGTATTCTTTGACGAAACAGCCCAAAATTTGGCATGCATGTTCATTCTCCCAGTGTTTCAGAATGTGAAATGTTTCATGACGGCAGCTTGTATGGCTTTTAAGATATGGAGAGATAAAAAGCAGAAAAAAACACTTTTTTTCCCCTATACTTTACATGGGATTCTTTATCGCCATCTACAGCCCAGACAGAATGAAAGTTTCTCCATGAAGAACTTGGCTTGTTTCTCTTAAAACTCCCCCAATTAGACTATGACTTTGTATTCTTGTGGATGTATCTAGCTGGAACAGCTCATTTGCCTGGACTCTGTTTAATCCTTTGAGGTACTTAAGAGGTCTCTGTCATATCCCCCCTATCGCTCTGCTGCTCCAGAGAGTATATGTTGAGCTCTCCCAGTCTGTCTTCATAGCTCCTGCCCTGGAGGGTACGGCTTCCAGAACTGGACCCAGTACTCAAGGTGGGGCCTCACCAAGGACCTGCAAAGAGGCAGGACCACCTCCCTCAGTCTGCCCGTGATGCCTCTACCTATTCATCCCAGCATACAGTTTGCTTTTAGTGCTGCCTTCTCACACTTGCTACCGACCTTCAAATCTTCCGAAATGATGACCCCTAAGTCATGCTCTTGGCTGGAAGCAGTGATTTTTTCCCCCTCCCAAGTGGTATTCAGCCCTGGTGCTACCCTTTCAGATGTGTATGACCTTCAACTTCTTGGTGTTAAATTTTAGTTGCCATGCAGTAGACCATTTCTCAGGTGTGCAGAGGTTGTCCCTCATTTGTTGTACTCCTTCCCCTACTTTACTGTTCGATTTGAAAAGACTGTAAACAGTAAAGGTCAATAATAGATCGAACTGTCAAAACTTCCTGGTCTCTAATGGCACCCCCACCGCTGATCACTGTCCCGTAATCTTGTTTGTTTCCCTGGTGTCTAGTGCCCCCAATCGCTGTGCTCATAACCTTGTTTCCCTGGTGCCTAGTGGCACCCCCATTGCTGTCCCGTAATCTTGTTGCAATGACATTGTTTATGGTTTCCTTCACAGAGTTGCTATTTGGCTAAAAGTGCAGTCCCCCATGCTCCAGTCGTGATCCCGTTATTGCTTTATATTTCCCTGGTGTCTAGTGGCACACCCCACCCTCCGATCGCGATCCTCATAGTTTATACTTCCCGGGTGTCCAGTGGCACCCCCCCCACACTCCGATCGGGATTCCCTTAGTTCATTTAAATTTCCCTGGTGTCTAGTGGCATCTTCCACCCTCCGAATGTGATCTGCAGAGTTCATATTTTCCTGGAGACTTATGGCACCCCCACCCTCTCATCGGGATCCCCTTAGTTTATTTCTATGTTCCTGGTCTAGTGGCACTCCCCACCCTCTGACTGCAATCCCCATACTTTCTTTATAGTTCCCTGGTGTCTAGTGGCACTCCCCATCCTCCCATTGCTGACTCAACCGGAAAAAAGAAAATGGTCCAGTGATGCTTTTTTTTTTTAAACCTGGAAAAAAGAAAACAGTCCCTCTCCGAGCAGATCCCCCCACTCCCACTTCCCACTCAGCACCCACCACCCCACACCCCAGTACACCCTCAGTCACCTGAACAGGTTACAGGAAGAAGATTCACTCTCCAGTCAAAGACACATCTTGCTGCTGGAACAGCCAACTGCAGTATGAGAAGGTAAATACGGTTCAATGTATTTCAATGGAGTTTTCAGAGTGTTTTCAACTCTGATGCAGCATAACTCAGCCATTTTTGCACACTGTGACACCAAATTTTCAACATGGCCTTTTGGGGGCCCCACCTCACGAACAATATCAGTTAAATTACACACCTCCCACCCAAAAGGTGATTTTGCGGTCACTTGGCAAAATCACCTTTCGGGTGGAATATGAAAATTTCCCCACCTTCGTTCATGAGATGAGATCATTAAAAAGCTACAGTATGTTGAAAATTTGGGGTAAAAATATGTAAAAATGGCAAAGTTATGAGCATCCATTGCAATTTTGCTACGCACATCATAACTTTGGAAATTTTAAATATTTTGACCCCAGATTTTCCACACTGCCTTCTTGTTACCCCACCTCATGTATGTCATAGCTGCAATTTTTCAGATACTGGCAAAAATGTGTTTACGCACATATGGCGAGGAATGGCGCTGCAGTTTCACGGAATTACGTTTTGGCAAGGATCTGAACTTTTTCAGTACCAGGTACATGAGGTGGGGTAATAAGGTGGCTATTCTGACAAATTGGTTGCTGTTGTCCTAAAAATGGAAGTGCAGGGCCCAGAGATCCCTGCACTTTTCCACAGCAAATGAAAATGACGTACCTACTGTAATTCTTGATCTTCTCTTGTATCTTCACCATTCATTACTGCTTGGGTTAGTGCCAGAGGCACGCACCCGCTAGAGGAGATTTTTTATTTTTTTTGGAGTCGGCTCCAACGGCGCAGCCCACGAGAGCGATGCGCTACGTCATGCACAAAGGCCGGCCATTAGGTGCCGCAGACTCCTCCTCCTCCATCTCAGTTCTGGTAGCCAGAGAGGCGAAATAAAGGGTAAAGGAAAAAAAGGAAGAGTGAGGCAAAAGAGCCGAGGGACAGAAAAAGGAAAGGATATAAACTGAAGAAGGAATAAGCCGGTAGAGGACAGATAGAAAAGGGAGAATACCTACCCTAAGGGACCGCAGGGCGTCCCTTCTGGGTCGGCTCTAAGGGAGAAACAGATAAAGAGAAAAGAAAGAAGAAGAAGAAGAAAGAGAAGAAAAAGAAGGGATGCTGAGAGGGGAGAACGCTGCACATAGATGCATTGGTTGAGAGGGTTATAAGCTCGGAACCAAACACAAGGGAGCAAGAATCCCTCCTGATAGGACTGAGAAAAGGTTCAACTGAACCGCTTGTATCGATTGGACACAAACGGCAGATTCTCTAACTTCTCATCATCCCAACCCCCTAAACTCTAGCTGAGAGTTCACAGACTGCCCAGGCAGAAATCTGTTCCGGAAGGAGAGCACCCAACTATGAGGGGGATAAGCCCCTTAGCACCTTGTTGCCACTAACACCGAAGTGTGTGGTAGGGGTTAGGCCCTACAAAAGGCAGCTTTGTATGAAGGATAGAGTGGGAACTCAATCGGACTCCCTGAAGGCAAGGCAAGGACAACAGTTCAAGGTTAAAGAAGTGCAGAAGCACCAACCAGAAGAAGCTGACAATTAAATAATGCCCGCCAGGGGGAACCTGAAATTTGAGGCTGAGCCATAGAGGGACGGTCTCTTTAGCTGTGAACTGAACAACGTGGCTAAGGAGCTAAGAGGTCACCCTTCGGGGCAGTCAGAAAGAGTTCCCTCAGGATAGGAAAAAAGTCCTACTCGTTCCCCTTTACCTTGAGGAAAAAAGATCCATCCATAGAAGAACGGAAACCAGGATAAGTTTTTTTTTTTTGGCATAAAGGCCAAAGGAAAGAAAAAATTACTCACCTTAGTAATGTTGTTTCTTCTAATGAAGTCTTGCTGTATTCTGACTATTGCAGTTAGGTCCTGCCTTTCAACTGCCCCAGAGAACAAAGAGTTAACTTTCCATGGCCAGCATGGAACATTCAGCACAAGCTCGGCTGAAGCCTTTGTCTGCTGTTGTTTAAACTCCAACCGTCAGATCTTTTCGAGCAATACTCACTAGAAGTTCTGTGTGGAAAAGTACAGTTACGTAAGAACTTACCGTAACAGTAGATCTTCGAGAAATGAAAATTACGTACCTACCGTAATTCTTGATCTTCTTGGACGAGTCTCCACCACTCATTCACACTATTGGGATCTGCGCGAGGCACTAGGACCATCAGGAGCAAACTTCTTGCTTGGAGGGGACGGCGCCAGAGATGGCGCCGTGAAAACGGCACCACGAGCTCCTAGCTCAGAGAGCAATGACTATCTCAAGCGCCGACCCTCCAACCGCCCCCAGTACCTTTTACCAAGGAGGTGCAGCGTAACTAACCTAGAAGGTAGCCTAACCTAAAGACCGGACATAAGATAGTCCGGGCGACCCGTTCTGAAAGGTCAACAAAGAAGTCTTCATGGCCTAAAGATTTGAGGGTGAAGACCAACATAGAAGGTGAGCTCAAGGGATGGAGGGTGGGTGGGCAGGATGAGCGGTGGAGACTCGTCCAAGAAGATCAAGAATTACGGTAGGTACGTAATTTTCATATCTTCCTGGACATAAGTCTCCACTACTCATTCACACTATTGGGAGAGTACCGAGCTAATAATCCCCCCGAGAGGGCGGCAGAAGAGACCAAGAGCTCACGTTTCTAGGACAGAAGTCCATTAAGGATGGCTCTGCCAAAGGAAGAATGTCGTCTGGCATGGACATCCAGTGCATAATGTTTAACGAAAGTATGCACTGAGCTCCAGGTGGCCGCATTGCAGATGTCTGCAATGGGCATGTTGCGAATTTCCACTAGGGATCTCGCGACCGCTCTAGTAGAGTGAGCGTAAACTCTACCCTCCAACTTAACCTGCGCCATGGAATAGCAGTGGTGAAGGCATGCCACTAGCCATGATGAGATACATCTGATAGCGACAGGTTGACCCAGCCGGGTCTCACTGAAGGAAACGAACAGTTGCTGGGCTTTGCGAAAATTCTTGGTTCTATCTAGGTAGAAACGCAAGGCCCTCTTTACATCCAAAGAATGAAGAGAACGTTCCACTTCATTTTTGGAAGTCCGCAAAATAAGAGGGAAGGATCAAAGGTTGGTTTAGATGAAATTCTGACACAACCTTAGGAAGAAATTTAGGATGGGTACGAAGAACTACTTTGTCCTTATGGAACACAGTATACGGAGGGTCTGTGACCAGGGCATGTATCTCAGAGACCCTGCAAGCTGAGGTAATGGCCACTAGGAAGGCAGTCTTCCAGGTGAGAAATTTTAGCTCACAGGTAGCCAGAAGTTCGAAAAGTTTCCGAGTGAGCATGTCTAGCACAAGATTAATGTCCCAGGCTGCAACTGGACGTCTTATAGGAGGTCTGGTATGCAGAATTCCTTTAAGAAATCTCTTAATCATAGGTAACTGAGCCAGTGTTAAGGAAAAAAACGGCTCATGATACGCTGAAATGGCACTAAGGTGAACTTTGACTGTAGAGTACTGCAGACCTGAATTTGAGAGGTCCAAGAGGTACTCCAAAACCTTATCTGGTGGCAAGGAAAAGGGATTCAAAGAGGACTTTGCACACCAGAGCGAAAAACGCTTCCACTTGGCTGTGTAAGTTTTCCAAGTGGCTGGCTTCTGTGCAGCCAGAAGAATATCTGAAACTCTTCGAGAGACATTGAACCGGTTTACTTCGACCTCTTCAGGAGCCAAGCGTGAAGGTGAAGCGATCTCAGATTGGGGTGGACCACCGGTTCCTGAGTCAAAAGGTTCATCTGCAGGAAGCGGTCTCGGAGGAACTGCCAACATATTGTTGAGTAGTGGAAACCACAGCTGCCGAGGCCAAAGGGAGCAATGAGAATCATCTTGTCCCCTGGGACTCGAACTTGAGAAGTACCCTCTGAATTAGAGGAAGAGGCGGAAGAGCGTAAAGAAAGCGCTTTGTCCACCGCAGCCTGAACACATCCTGACAGAAAATGCCAGGCTCTGGATTTCTGGAGCAGAAGAGAGCAGTTTTTGCTTGAGTGGGGATGCAAAAGGTCCAGGTCTGGAGTTCCCCACTCTTGAATAGTGACTGAACTATGGTTGAGTCGAGAGACCACTCGTGAGGATCTGTCTCTGTTCTGAGACGGCTCTGCCAAGTCGCTCTGCACGCCTGGCAGGAGACCGCTGAATTAGAGCCTTGTGCTCCAAGCACCATTCCCATACCCTCATTGCTTCCTGCATAAGGGGTAAGAATGAGCACCGCCTGTTTGTTGATGTAATACATCACTGCTTTGTTGTCCGTTTGAAGGAGAATGTTCTTGTGACAGAGAATGTCCTTCAATGCTCGGACCGCATAAAGGACGGCTCTCATTTCTAGGACATTTATGTGAAGCTGGGACTCGAGTTGAGTCCACACACCTTGAGTGTGGAGAGCCTGACAGTGAGCTCCCCACCCCATTAGAGATGCGTCCGTGGTAATGGAGATTTGATGGTCCAGAGGAGCAAAGGGATATCCTTCCAGGAGATTGCTCTCTTGAGACCACCAGGTGAGTGACCTCTTTAAAGGTTCTGTCACCTTGATGGGATAGGACTGCAGGTGAGTGGTTAGGGACCACTGAGTACTGAGCATCCACTGGGTGGTTCTCATGTGCAGTCGTGCTAGGGGTACAGTGAACACTGAGGATGCCATGAGGCCTAGCATCCGTTGCATCGAGAGAGCTGTAACTGATCTGTTTTCCCCGATGTGACGGGCCATCTGAAGGATATCGTTCCTTCTGTCTTCTGGAAGAAAATTCTTCGCACAGAAGGTGTCCAGAAGAGTCCCTATAAAAAGGAGCCTCTGGGAGGGCTGCAGTTGCGATTTCTTGAGGTTCAGCAGAATTCCCATGGACGTAAGGAGGCGAGAGGCCATCTCTACGGCGTCCAGAGTCCCTTGCCTGGAAGGGCTTGCTAGAAGCCAATCGTCCAGATAAGGGAACACCTCAATTCCGACCTTTCTGAGGTGCGCTGCAAGAACTGCACAACACTTTGTAAAAACTCGCGGCACCGAGGATAGCCCAAAGGGCAGGACTCTGAACTGATAATGTTGTCCCAGAGCCACAAACCTCAGGAATTTGTTATGCCTCGGGTGAATAGGAATGTGCTGGTAAGCATCCTGCATGTCTAGGGAGGCTAGCCAGTCATGTTGATGAAGCAAAGGTAACAGGGTTCCTAGAGAAATCATTTTGAATTTCTCCTTGGCCAGAAATTTGTTTAACTTTCTGAGATCTAGAATGGGGCGCGCATTCCCCCGGACTTCTTTGGAACCAGAAAGTAGTGGGAGTAGAACCCCATGTTTCGTTGATGCAGTGGCACCACTTCTACTGCCCTGTTGTTCAGAAGGCCCTGAATCTCGGCGGCGAGAAGGTCTGACTGAAGGGTTGACAGCCTGGGCTGCCATTTGGGGGGACAATCCGGAGGGGTCTCCACAAGATTGAGTGAATACCCCTCGCGAATTATCCGAAGGACCCATTTGTCTGAGGTTATGGACTTCCACTGGCTGTAGAAGTGCATCAGACGACCTCCCACCGGAGAGGAAAAGTTCACCTCGGGCAGCTGAGATGGGACTTGGGCCAGCAATTCATAAGGTAGTGCTGGGCGCTTTGGGCCCTTGCGCTTTCTGTTGCGCCTTCTTTTGAGGTTGGGCAGGTTGGCTCTTATGGAAACTTCCCCTGCCTCGAAAGGACTGACGATTATGAAACTGACGTTTACTGACATGCCCTCGAGAGGGGGCAGGAGGGGGTCGAGCTAACTTAATGGCTGACCTAGTCTTTTGTGTAGCTTCTAGAGCTTGCTCTACCTGAGGACCAAAAAGATATGCACCGTCAAAGGGCAATGCCATCACCTGCTGCTGCGCGTCATTCGTGAAGCCCAAAGTGCGCAGCCAGGAATGACGGAGGGTGCAAATACCAGCAGCTGCTGAATGGGAAGCATTGTCGAAAGCATCCATAGCTGCTTTAACCTGCTGGTTGTTAGATTCGATACCTCTGGTAATGGTTTGAAGAAGCTCTGGCTTTGAATCCGACTCTGGTAGAGCTTCAACCATTTGCTTGATAGAATCCACAGGATATACTCATACTGGAAAAATAGCCTTGGTAACTGGCAATCGCATACTTAGGGTAGAAGCAGCAAGACTCTCTTACATAAGGTGTCTATCTTCACAGATTCTTTGTTAATAGGTTGAGCTGTAGTAGTTTGAGGAAGAACGACCTTATCATTCTCTGCCAGGACTACAATAGGATCCGCAAAGGCTTGAGATGCCAAAATGGGACGATCCTTGGGGGCTGAATATTTCCTATCAATGGATTTAGTCACCGAAGGGGTGAGAGCAGGATTATTCCATACCATTTGAGACAGCGTCTCGAAGGAAGGCTGAACCGGAGGAGTCAAATCCGTAGGGATCTCCGAGGCATGAAGGTATTGGAGTCTTAACAATTTCCCAGGATTGATGTCTGTAGTCTGGAGAGAAAGTGTGGAACTCAGATTTTTCAACAGAGACTTAAAGGACAGGTCCTCGACCACAGGCTCTGTAGCAGTAATAGATCCTGCTTCGTCCACTTCATCACCCAACCGAAGGTCTGGGTCAGGCTCAACGTCATCTCCTGACAGTCCAGGAAGGACTGTATGGACAGGAAAGGAATGAAAATCAGAAGAGAGGAAGCAGGAAACAAGTGAAAGAGGTCCCAGAGCCCCGGCGCCCGAGGCGCTGGCACCGAGAGCGACACCGAGGGACCATGTGGCGCCAAAATGGCTCGTGAAGGCGCACGGTGCCGACGGCACCGAGAACCCGTGACGGGCGCCAGGGCGGTGCCGACCGAAGCTATCGACGCTGAGGATGGCACGAAGGCCACACTGTGCTGAGGCACCAAAAACACTCCCAGACTCCAGAACAGGTTTGAAGGAAGAAGAGCAGGAGATAAGGGCATCGGTGTGGCCCCTGAGCCGTAGCCATGTAAGGGGACACCCCTAAGCGCAGTGGGCGGCACCGAAGAAGAGACGCGACCAGGAAAATCTAACCGCCCTACCTGGTCGCCCGAAGGCCCACGAGCAACCGAGCCAGGTAGCCGAACCAACCTCTGAGCCCATTGCTCCATAAGAGCGGCCCACTGATGAAACTGCTCATCTGAAGACCTACCTGTGGGCGGGGTAGGGCTCCGATGTCGAAGCCGTCAGCTACCAGAAGCAGAGGTTGGCGACTCTGAAGGAGGAGACCGGCAACTAGCCCCGATAACCGAGCGTCTGCGCGCAGACATATCAGAAGGCGACCTCGAGTGATGCCTTCTCTTTTTGAACCTGTGGGCGAAGAAGAGCTCGAGGCCGAATGGTGCCGAGAAATCACGACCTTTTATTTTATGCTTCGCGAGGACCGCCATCCCCGGGCATTGGACTGACCGCTGTCAGACCCCCCCCTCCGGAAAAGGCGATGGACCGGACCCAGACCGACTGACTGAACAGCTTTCATACGAAGTCTCCCTACCGTCACCTGACCTGCTCATGGTCGACTCCGTCAATGTAGGCTGAGACTTGTTTATTGTATTTATTTTAAAAATAAGAATAAACTTAAGCGATACTGTTATTGAGATAATACTACAAAATAATAAAAACTGAAAACTATGCTGCTAGTTTGAAGTTTGACTCCCGACAAGCAGCGGCGTCGTCACTGAAGCGCACTTCGGCCAGGCGGGAAAAAAACTGAGGCGGTTGGAAGATCGGCGCGGAGAAGTCATTACTTCTTGTGAAAGCTAGGCTCGTGGCGCCGTTCCTCAGGCGCCATCTCTGGCATAACCCTCCAGCAAAAGTTTGCTCCCGATGGGTCCTAGTGCCTCGGCGCCAGATCCCAATAGTGTGAATAGTGGTGGAGACTTATGTCCAGGAAGATCAGCTCTTGCAGCAGGTTACACTATTAGGACTGAAGCTGTCAGGCGCCAGGACCCCACGGAAATTCTCTAACTAGCAGTCTTCAGCGGGGACCGCCTCCGACGTCGGTCCCACCCCCGATATCAGGCGTAGTACATAAGGAGGTGGTCCGGAGACTCCCGGCCGCTGGATGACATCAGAAGAGGAGACCAAGGATCTGCCATCAGATGGCCAAGACAAAGACAGAATATCTCATCTCGTAAGATGGATGTTAGGCAATAACCTACCTCCACAAGAAGGGGGATGGTGGGCAGAAGGTACCTGCTGCAAGAGCTGTTCTCGAAGATCTACTGTTACGGTAAGTTCTTACGTAACTGTACTATCTTACTTCGAGATACAGCTCTTGCAGCAGGTTACACCATTAGGACTGATTCCCAAGCAATAGCGGCAATCTTATACCACAGGGAGGAGGAGAAAAGGTAGGGACCACAACCCTACTTGAGCCTAAGACAGAAGCCCTTGAAGGACGGCTAGGCCGAAACCTGCTCTTCACCTCGATGCGATGTCCAGGCTGTAATGCCTAATAAAGGTATGCACCGAGCTCCAGGTGGCCACAGCACAAATGGCTGAGGTGGAGACATTCCTTAGCGCTGGAAAGGAAGTGGCCGCTCCTCTCGTGGAATGACCCTTGACCACTCCTGGTAAGGGTTTGTTGCGCTTGTCATAACAGAAAGAGATACACTGGATGAGCCAACGCGACAGAGACTGTTTAGAAACAGGAGCTCCTTGCATTCTCTCAGCAAAGGAGACAAACAGTTGGTCCAACTTTCGACACTGTTTGGTTCTGGTCAGATAATATCTGAGGCACCTGTGTACATCAAGGGTGTGAAGCAATGCTTCTCCTCGGTTGGTGTACTTGGGAAAGTACACTGGTAAGTTGATATCTTGATTAAGGGTGAGGGCTGAGACCACCTTAGGCAGGAACTTTGGGTTTGTCCTCAGGGATACCCTATCCTGATGGAAAATTAAATAAGGCTCTTTGCACATAAGTGCATGCAACTCAGAAATCCTTCTTGCGAAGTAACTGCAACTAAAAACAACGTTTTCCACGACAGAAAGCGTGGCTTCTAATCACGGCTGGTTCAAAGGTGGCAGCGTAAGCTGCTCCAGGACAAAGGGCAAGTCCCAAGGGGGAACTGGATCCTTGATAGGTGGCCTAAGGTGGAGGACTCCCCTTAAAAAGGCACGAGAAGTGTCCAATTGGGCCACCATCCGATGGCCTATGGGGGCATGGTAAGCCGAAATTGCGCAAAGATGCACCTTAATCGAGGAGTAAGCCAGTCCAGACTGGAACAGTGAAAGCAGGTAGTCCAGAACCAGCTTTTCGGGACATTGTAAGGCCGAGAAACCACGAGCTTGAGCCCACAGGCAAAATCTGTGCCACTTTATGGCGTATGTTGCGTGTGTTGCCGGTTTTCTAGCGGCAGACAGTACATCTGCCACCTCTTGCGAGACCCCGTGTCGCATCATGGCTATGTCTCTAGGAGCCAAGCATGCAGGTTCAATGAACGTAAGTCCGGATGGACTAATGAACCCTCCTCCTGAGACAGCAGATGGGAACTGATTGGCAAAGGAAGTGGAGGTTCCCGGGACAGCTGATGCAGAAGCGGGAACCAAATTTGTCTGGGCCAGAAGGCGCTATCAAAATGAGCGTCGCCTGCTCCCTGCAAAGTTTTAAGAGAACTCGCTGGATCAATGGGAAAGGAGGGAAGGCATAGAGGAATCTGCCTGCCCAGGAGAGGGACAACACGTCTCGCCAGAAAACACCAGGTCCTGGATCTAGCGAGCAGAAATTGGGAAGTTTTGCGTTGGATGGGGACGTGAAGAGGTCTAACTCTGGAGTACCCCGTCTTCGAAACAGATCCTCTGCCACCCCTTGTAGAAGTTCCCACTCGTGGACTCTGGCCTGAGAACGACTCAGGCTGTCTGCGACAGTATTGTCCACTCCTGGGACATGTACTGCAATAAGGTTTGCACCGTGCTGTACAACCCACTCCCACACTCTCATGGCCTCCCTGCAAAGGGGGTAGGAGTGAGTGCCTCCTTGTTTGTTGAGGTAATACATCACCGCAGTATTGTCTGTTTGAAACAGGAGAGTGCCCGGTGGAATCTCCGACTGGAAGGCTTGCAGGGCGTAAAGGACTGCCCTCATCTCCAGAATGTTGATGTGGAGATGAGACTCCTGGACTGTCCATGTGCCCTGGGACCTCACCTCGTCCAGGTGTGCTCCCCACCTGAGCCCTGAGGTGTCTGTGGAGAGAGTCACAGTTGGAGACGGCGCTGTGAAGGGAACCCCCTCGTAGAGGTTCCCTGGATCTAGCCACCATTGCCAATGCCGAATCGTAGCATTCGTGATTCGAATTGGCTGCCGCAGATGGTCTTGCCTTTGGTCCCACTGCACCCTTAGCATCCACTGTGGAGCCTTGCCATCAGGACTGTTGCAATGGCCGCAGCCATGTGTCTGAGCAGACGAAGGACCAGTCTGGCCAGGACGGTCTTCTTCACCGACAGGTCCCTTATGAGAGATCGAATGTGTTCCGCTCTGTCCGCGGGAAGAAAAGCTTTTCCTCTGATGGTGTCCAAAACTGCTCCTATAAACTGCAGTTTCTGGGACGGAACCAGGAGAGACTTCTCGTAGTTGATGAGGATACCCAGTGACTGAAAAAGGGCCTGGGTACGGTGAATAGCCATCATCAGTGCTTCCTTGGAGGGAGCCATGAGAAGCCAGTCGTCCACGTATGGGAACACGTAGTAGCCTTGTCTCCTTAGAGATGCCGCTACGACCGCCATGCACTTCGTGAAGACGCGAGGTGCCGATGACAGCCCGAAGGGAAGCGCTCGGAACTGAAAATGACGGCTTTGAAACTCGAAGCGCAGGAACCTCCTGTGCGCTCACGCAATTGGGATGTGCAGGTAGGCGTCCTGCATGTCTAACGATGCCAAAAAGGCGTCCCGCTTCAGCATGGGAATTAGACCCGGAAGGGTCACCATGCGGAAGCGTTTGTAGATGACCGATAGATTGAGGTCGCTGAGGTCCAGAATTGGACGGAGGTCCCCTGTTTTCTTTGGAACCAGGAAGAAGTGCGAATAATAGACTAATCCTCTCTGGTTTTCTGGAACGTGCTCCAAGGCTTCCTTCTCCAGAAGCGCGAGCACTTCCTGCTGTATAAGTAGGGCATGCTGACCCGAGTAGCGGGAAAGCAGAGGCGGCCTTGTAGGTGGGCTGCCTACGAATTCTATGTAGTGGCCTTTTTTGACCAATTGCAGCACCCACCTGTCGGTGGTGATCGACCGCCACCCTGGCAGGTGACGTCCGATGCGACCCCCCGACCTACATTTCCCGTGGATCCTGA
The DNA here is from genome assembly GCA_016271365.2 of Neoceratodus forsteri. Taxonomy (NCBI): domain Eukaryota; kingdom Metazoa; phylum Chordata; order Ceratodontiformes; family Ceratodontidae; genus Neoceratodus; species Neoceratodus forsteri. The sequence goes on along the minus strand of CM057450.1, from coordinate 10,716,405 downwards.
GGAGGGGCGGGGTCCGGGAAGGAGTCAGGCTGTGGCAGCGTTAGATCCTGCAGGTTGGGCCGGTTTTGCAACTCGGTAGCCTCTGCCTGAGGATGACTTAACCTGGGCTTTTCGGATAAAGGAGCTCCTTTGCTGTTGGCCGGAATGCGGTTGTTGCTTTTGTGTTCGGCCACGAAAGCGACTCTGGTTCCTACGAAAGGAACTAAGTTTAGATCTGTACATAGCCTGAACAGATATAACTGCCTTTCCTGCATCCTGAAGCTAGGTGATCACCTCCTCTGAGGCTTCACAGAACAGGACTTCACCATGGTAAGGAACGTCCATATTTTTCTGGATGTCTGGGGTAGAGCCGGAGACACGGAGCCAAGAGGGTCTCCGGAGACACATGCCTGAGGCTGCAGCTCTGGCCGAAGAGTCCGCAGAATCGTATGCAGCTCTGAGCACCTGGGTCCCCACGTCCGAACCCGTACGGAGGAGATTCAAGAGCTCCTCCTTTTGACCACCGTCAGGCATCTTTTCAACCAGGTCCTGTTCCTGCTCCACAATCGGTTCTGGAATTGAACCATGTGGGTGAGGTAAGTCAGAGACCTGATGGCGCAGTGTGACGCATCGTCGCGCCTACAGGACATCCAACTGCTTGGATTCGATGCAGTGGCTGTGTGCTCAAGTGCTGAGGTCTCTGAGACCCGGTCATGTGAGGCGTGATGACCAGAGAATCGGCCAGAGGATGGTACGCCAGGTACTGGTCCTCCCTTGGGGCCTTGTACAGGCGGTCAGCCTTCTTCGGCACTGCTGGAGTCGAATGCGGACGCTTCCACACAGCCTTGGTGACATCCGCGAAGGTGTCCACCAAGGGTGGGACTACCACAGGCTTTGGGTCTTTCTGCCGAAGACAGCGGGCAGGGCGTTGTCTCTCGGGGTCTAGTTCTTCAGCATCCCACCCCACGTTCTCCTGGATATGCCTCATGATCTCAGCGAACGAGGGATCATCCGGAGGGGACCTGGGAAGGTCGCGTGGGTCTGGGGAGGGGACGCTGATGGGAGAAGGAGATCTGGAGCGCCCTGAGGTGTCAGATCTGGAGTCCTCCGCGGACGAGGTATACCGGCGTCACCTGGGTCTCTTGGGGCTGGGAGACCCCGAACTGGATCATGAGGGAGGTCTTCTCCTATCCGATGATCTGCCCCTAGGAGGGGAGTTGGCTCCTTGGGGGTCGATGACCATCCTATGGACCCACTGGATGGGAGAGGGGGCGCAGGCGTTGAAGAAGTAGCCAGAGCAGGAGGAGGGTGTGTGGCGACCACATCCTTTCTGATGGTGTCCCATTAGAAGGTGAAGAGCTCCTTCACCTCTGCCAGATTCAGGCCCAACGACGGGCCAGGTACCGGTGGCGGACGTCGGGTCCCCGGGGGTCTCCCGCTCAGGGAAGGGTTCCCATGGGAGCTCGACGGTTCCGGAGTCACCCGCCTGGTCCTCGGGCTGAGTGGTATCCTCCTCCATTGATGCCTTCCGACCGACGTCGGAAGGCGACAGTGGTGCGGTCCTCCCCTCTGGGATAGTTAACGTCGGTCCCCCAGCTGACGCCCTTGTGGGCGAACGCCTGGCCGGCGACAGGTATCTCACTGTAGCTGGCTCCTGGGAGTGCCTATGATGCTTGGCCGATGGGTCCGACGTCCGTTTCAGGGATGTCAGCTCCTTAGTCTTGCGCTGGACTGGGTCAGACCCACGCGGCAGCTGGGACACTGACCTGACGTCAGAATCCGGACAGCGGGAGGAAGACTTGTGGTGCTTCCCAGACTTGGACGAGGCCTTAGAAGGAGTGGATGAAGCGGAAGGCCTGGAAGTCTTGATAGGCTGCAGGGAGGAGGAACCGCTGGAGGATCTGACCTGAACCGGGGGAGGCTGAGACTGAGCCCTGGAGGGAGAGCAGTCTGACCTCGAGCCGGAGCTGCAGGAGTCCGAGGCCCTCGACGGGGATCTGGGCCTTTCCTTCTCCTGGTGTTTCTCCTGGTGCCTATGGGTCTTCCCTGATGACTCCCCCCTGGAGGAAGGTTCCCTATCCATGGCCTTGAGTTTTTCCTCCAAGAGAAAAGCTTGAAGGGCCTTCTGGCGGTGGATCCTGGTGTGACTGTTGAAGCCATGGCAGAAGGAGCAGGCCTTGGTGTCATGGTCCGGGCCTAGACAACGCACACAGGCAGAGTGAGGATCCTTGAAGGGGATCTGTTTGCCACAGGCACACTTCGATGGGTGACCTTCCAGAGAGGTGTTTGGAGAGGACATCAGATGAATCCAATTTGATATGAGAAGAAAAAGAACGTCGTAGCTCCTAGTCGTCGTCGCATGCTAGAAAGTGACCGAGAGGCCAATGCTTGCGATGTCGGCGGTGGGAAAAGAACTGGGGATTGTGGGGCGACCGCCTCCTTATGTACTATGCCTGACATCGGGGGCGGGACCGACGTCGGAGGTGGTCCCCGCTGAAGACTGCTAGCTAGAAAATTTCAGTGGGGTCCTGGCGCCTGACAGCTTCAGTCCTAATTGTGTAACCTGCTGCAACAGCTGTATCTTGAAGGAAGATCTGTAAGACTCACACTAGCCAACTGGCAACTAAATTAAAAAAAAAAAAAAAAAAGGGATTTTTGGTTTCAAAGCAAAGACTCAAGTCAGGAAACCCAAAAAACAAAACACAACACACACCCAAAATAAAGGAGGGTGAAAAAGGGCACCTCTAGGGTGCCAACACTGCTCCTGCCCACCCACATCTCAAAAACCAGGTTCTGAGAGGGGAGGCGAGGGGAGGTCAAGAATACAGCAAGACTCCATTAGAAGAAACAACATTACTAAGGTGGTAATTTTTTCTTCAAACAACATGAAGTCTTGCTGTATTCTGACTATTACTAGACTCAACAGTACCTCCATGGAGGAGGACAGAACCTACTTTGGGAATAGGCTCTGAAGTACTGTGCCAAACTGAGCATCACCCTAGCGAAATCCAGAGACTAATGCTTGGTGAATGTATGGACTGTTTTCCAGGTGGCTGCTTGACAAATTTCTAAGATAGGAATATCCTGGCAGCAACCCGGGGAAGCAGCTGTACCTCTAGTAGAGTGAGCCCCTCAGGCCTGAGGGGTGGTGTTCTACCAAGTTTTCATAGCAGAATTGTATACAAGAGACAATCCACCTGGAAACAGATCTTTTAGTGCCAAGGTTGCCTTACCGACCTCTCCATATGTGAGGAACAACTGGAGGGACTCAAACCTGTGACCCTTGGTGCGCTCTATGTAGTAGCTGAGGGCCCTTTTAACATCCAAGCTGTGCAACCTCCTCTCTCCAGAGGAGGAATGGTCAGTGAAGAAAACAGGGAGAGACATAGACTGATTAAGGTGGAAATCTGAAACCACCTTAGGCAAAAACTTACTGTTAGTTCTTAGGACCACTTTATCTCTATGGAAAGAGATGAAATCAGGCTCCACTGACAGGGCTTGCAATTCACTGATACGCCTGGCAGAGGTAATGGCTACCAAAAACACTGTTTTCCATGTCAAGTACTTAAGCTCTACTGAGGACAAAGGCTCAACGGGTGGTTGCATAAGCTGAGCAATGCAAACATTAAGGTCCCAAGCAGGAGCAGGGTCCCTAAAGGGGGACTGGTGTGCAGCAACCTTGAAGAACTTACAAAACACAGGATGGGCTGACAGAGGACAGGGCTTGCCTACTGACAAGAAGGCAGAAACAGCTGCCAGATGCACTTTAAGTGTAGCTGGCCTAAGTCCTAACCATTAAGATGAACCATATAGTCAGGACTGTAGGCAACCAGCAGATTCTGGAGAAATATGCTTATTAGAGCACCAAATAGTGAACCTTTTCCATTTGGAGTTGTAAGTCTTTCTGGTGGAAGGCTTTCGAGAAGCCTTAAGGATATCCAGAACCCCTTGAGAAAGGTGTAAATCACCAAACTCTAACTCTTCAAGAGCCGTGCCTTGAGATTGAGAGATTTGAGGTTTGGATATCAAACCCTCCCCTGAGAGGATGTCAACAGGTTGTAATTCCTGGGAAGAGACATGGGGAGGTGGACTGTTAAGGACAGCAACAGTGGGTACCAGGGCTGTCTGGCCCAGTCTGGAGCAATCAGAATCATTTTGCATGGTTGAGACCTGATCTTGACTAGCACTTTGAAGCGGAGAGGGAAGGGGGGAAAAGCATACAGGAACTTCCCTTCCCAATTCAGAATCAGAGCATTCAGGGGGACTGAGCCCAAGACTGGGGGTCTGCAACAATGGAGAGGAAGTTGGTGATTGTCTAGGGCTGCAAAAAGATCTATCTGTGGAGTGCCCCATCTGGAGAAAATCACTTCCAAAACTAGGGGATCTAGGGTCCATTCGTGATGGCCCCGGGGATATCTGCAGAGAGCATCTGCCAGGACATTGTCCTTCCCTGGGAGGTGAACTACTATCAGAGAGGTTTGCAGGGAATAGGCCAGAGACCATAACCTCACTGCTTCTGTGCACAAGGCCGTAGACCAAGTGCCTCCCTGCTTGTTGATGTACCACATTGTGGTGGTATTGTCTGTTCTGATCTGGACCACCTTGTTCTGTACAGATTTGGAAAAGGCTTGCAGTGCCAGAAACACTGCTCTGAGTTCCAAGAGACTGATGTGAAGCAGAGATTCTTGAGGCAACCACAGTCCTTGGGTGGTAAGATCCCCCAAGTGGGCTCCCCAGCCCAGCAGGGAGGCATCTGTGGTGAGTATCACTGAATGAGACTGAGTGACAAAAGGAACTCCCTGTCTCAAATTGTCCTGATCCTGCCACCATTGCAGAGCCTGGATCAGGGTTCGAGTCACTGGGACTAGTTTGGTAAGGGAATCCTTTCTTTGGGACCAGAAGACTCTTAAGTGGAACTGAATGTCCCTCATCTGGAATCCTGCCCCCGGACCACTGCTGTAGAGGCTGCCATATGGCCCAGGAGTTGCAAGAAATGCCTTGCTGGTCGAGACACCTGAAGGGTGAATGAAGAGGCCAGTTCTATAAGGGTGCTTGCCCTGTCCAGGGGAAGGAAGGCTTTTGCTCTTATGGTATCCAGCTCAGCCCCTATAAAGGTGAGGAGCTGTACTGGCTCGAGAACTGACTTTGGGAGATTGAGGAGGAATCCTAAGGAAGTGAGCACTTACTGAGTTATCTGCAGATGTGACTTGACTTGGTCTGGAGACTGACCCACTATGAGCCAGTCATCCAAGTATGGAAAGATGGAGATCTTTTTTCTCCTTAGGAAAGCAACCACTACTGCCAGGCACTTTGTGAACACCCTTGGGGCTGATGTTAGGCCAAAGGGCATTGCTCTGAATTGATAGTGGCCTGAGGGCAACTCGAACCTGAGGTACTTTCTGTGGGAGAACCTGATGGGAATGTGAAAATAGGCATCTTTGAGGTCCAGGGAGGCTAGCCAGTCCCCTGGCCTTAGAGAGGGCAGAACTATTCCCAGAGTCACCATTTTGAATTTTGGTTTTAAAAGGTGCTCGTTCAGATATCTTAAATTCAGGATGGACCACCATTCTCCTGTCTTTTTGGGGGTTAGGAAGTACCTGGAATACAATCCTTTGCCCCTGTGTAGGGTAGGAACCCTTTCTATGGCTCTGAGAGCCAGGAGGGAAGAAACCTCTGCCTCTAGGGCAAGGGTCTCTGATGGATTTGCAGGTGGAAAAGATCTGGCTCTCATCTTGGGAAATTTTTTGAAGCTGAAAACCAGTCCCTGGCTTACTACTTCCAAGACTCACTTGTCTGATGTCAAAGACTTCCAGTCCTGGACAAAGTAAGCCAGCCTGCCCCCTACAGGTACTGGAGAATCAGCCCGGGCAGACCCATCAGGGAGTCTGCTTGGCAGGGGCTTTAGGCTGAGGGGTGGAAGCAGGTCTGCTCATTCCCCGTCTGCCTCTCCCTCTGAAGAACCCCCTCTAAGCATAAGCAGAAGAGGAGGCCTGGGCTTGGTAAAAAGGCCTTTGAAAGGGCCTGCCCCTGGAATGCTGTCTCTGAGGAGTGGCTTGCCTTTCTTTGGCCTGAGCACTCCTGTAGGTGGTCCTGTACTCATCCATCTTCTTCATGTAGTTCACTGTCTGCTCCCCAAACAGAGAATTACCAATGACAGGGAAATCCATGGCCTTAGCCTAGGTATCCTGTGATAGGCTAGTACATCTGAGCCAAGCCATCCTCCGAAGGGCCACAGATGTAGCCATGACTCTGGATGAAACATCATTGGAGTCCACAGCAGCATGAAATTGCACCTTGGATGCTCAATCCCATCGCAGCCACCTCCTCCAGCCCTTGGCAAGCTGGTCAAGGCCTGTTTAGCCAGTGCCAGCACAGTGTCCCACCTGGACTTCTGGTATCTAGCTGTGTAGGCCATATAATTAGCCTGCCTGAGTCCCAAAGATGCTGCCATGTACTGCTTCTTTGCCATGGCATCAATCTTCCTGGAGTCCTTATCCGGGGGTGAAGCCAAGGGAATATTTGCCTTATCACAGGCAGCAGCCTGCACTACCCCAACATGGCTGCATTGCTGGGAAAGGAACTCCGTGTCCGAGCCTGAAAGGATATACCTCTTGTCCATTCTTCTGTCCACAGGAGGTATGGAATTAGGAGTTTTTAGAATTTTAAATGTCTGTTTCCCAAAAGATTTATGGAGGGGAATAAACAATCTCCTGGACTCTGGGATGTCCACCATCTCAACAAAATCAGGCTCCTCCTGATCCTCTACTGCTTCTTCCATTGGAAGCTGGAAGGTTTCAGCCACTTTCTTGTAAAACATAAAGTGGGAAGGGGACTCAGAAAGCCTAGGAGGAGAAACACCTGAAGGTCTGTCTGGGGAGATGTCCGGGTCAATAGGCACATCCAGACTTTCATAATCGCCATCATCATCATTATCCTCATACTCTCCCTCCTCCTCCTCCTCTGGTTCATAAAATTCTTCTAAAGTATAATCCAGAACCGGGGGAACCGACCGAACCGAGCCCCTGACAGATGGTGCCGGTTCGGCCGGAACCGAAGTTAGTGATTGAACTATCCTTATCACTTTGGCTATTTCATCAGCGGTCGGAGAAAGAATTTGTGGATCCAAACCGGATGATTTTTCCCTTCTCTTTCTTTTAACCGGAACCGACTTCTCAGAATTGGCTCTCCTTTTGCCCGAAGAAGTTTCGCCTTGGTCAGAGGGCACTCCTTCTGGTTCGGTCGGAACCGAACTGGGCTGGCCATCCGGGTTAGTGGACTTCTCGGCCTCCCCTTCCCTCAGTCTACCTACTCTCTTATCCAGGGTAGCTTTGGGAAAACTTTTACAAATTTATCAAACCCCAGACAATAAACACAGGTGGTGTGGGCATCAGCCTTAGCAAAGGCTTCCCCACACACACTACAGTGTTGAAACCTAGTGGGCCCATTTTTTTTCTTGGGTTTCTCAGACATGGCCAATCCTATCCAAAACTTACCCTTTTTTTGGCAATCCACCAGGCAAGACACCCCTACTGGTTCCAGACCGTGTTATGGGTCTTGAAAAGAAAACGTAATTAAATCCGTTTTTTTTTTTAGAACCGATATGGACCGGTTACCACACTCTAATAAATTCAAACGTTTTTCAAAACCAATCTGATTGGTTCAAACCGAACCGATCCAATGTTTACAAGTTCCACACAGAAACTAAATGCAAAACCTATCTAGTACTCACGGTACCACAGACAGAGACTTAAACTGACAGGTTCAGTAGCAGAAATTTGGTAGAAACTGCGCAAAAAAACGACACTAACTGAGCAAAGGAGAAATCTCCGGAACGACTGTTTAGTGAGGCGGAGTAAAGAATCTGACAGTTGGAGTTTAAACAACAGCAGACAGAGGCTTCAACCGAGCTCGTGCTAAACGTTCCATACTGGCCATGGAAAGTTAATTCTTTGTTCTCCGGGGCAGTTGAAAGGCAGGACCTAACTGCAATGGTCAGAATACAGCAAGACTTCATGTTGTTTGAAGGAGAGGAACGAGAAGGGAAGGGGAGACGCCGTAGTAGGAGGCCACTGAGGGGAAGGTGGGCTGGTATCAGTAATGAATGGTGAAGATACAAGAATTACGGTAGGTACATCATTTTCATATCTTCCCTTGTCAATCTTCACCATTCATTACTGCTTGGGTGAGTACCAAGCTCCTCCCCCACAAGGGGGGGATAATAGGAACCCTGAGGGAACAAGACCCCCAGCCTTCTGTTAGTGGGAAACAGGAGGGGAAGACCCTGGGCTAATCAGGTGAGAAGCCTATGGTGGAGGAGAGCTAGGAGGTGTCCCCCAAGGACGGGGAGATGGATGAAGCCCCAGCAGAAGTCTCCTAGCTCTGGAGAAAAAAAGACAGGTCCCCCGGAAAGCGGAGCGAATCACCCTACGTTGGGCCTGGGGTGACAACATTGATAGACAAAGCCATGCCGTCCGTCTAATACAGATCACTGTCCCTGCAAGCCTGGAAGCCACCTCATTGGTGTCATAAGATGCCCTTGCTTGGTGTCTTGCCAGCTCCAGGCCTATAGCAGACAGGGCAATAGCTTGTCTGGATTGCTCCATATCAGGCATTGATGCTAAGAGTTGGGAGAGCATCGACCACAAATGTCTACTGTAGGCAGCATGGTGAGCCTGATGTGATGCAATGCATAACGTCGCACGTGAGGAAGAGCACACTCTTCACCCCCACCGGTCAAACTGTAGGGAATCTGAGTCCAGTGGATGGTCGTGCGCCGGGTGGTGCCTGGGAGTTTCTAAGTACGCCAATCCCGAAGGCGGGTTGGGGAGAGTGCCTAGAGACTCAGATGGGGCACAATACCTTCTTCTGCAGTCTGCCGGGGCTGGAGAAAGGGCAGCTGGCGACTGCCAGGAATGGATAGACACCTCCTGGAAGGGAATAGGCCAGGATAGTACCACCAAATGCTGGGCACTGAATTCACAGAGTAATTCATGCGTCTCCCGTTCGGTATTCTCTCACCTAACAAAGGAGATACGAAGATCCCTCACCATTCTCGAAAGGAATCGCTGACATTCAGTGAATTCAGCATCGGAAAGATGAGCAGTGGGTTCCTCTCTCTCCAAGGAGGGAGACGAGGATGATGGAGAGCTCAAATGTCCAGAGTACTCCTGCGGTGGTGGGGATAGGTGAAACACCCGCTCATGCATATATCTAACGTATGAGGGGAAGGCCACCACAGAGCCTCTGAACGTCTCCCAGGATAACAGGCCCGTAGGACCGACATGGCCTGGGGGGCTGCAGAGGAATGGGAGAGCGGCACCAATGGCGAGGCAACTGCCCTCTGCTGAGGCTCTGAAATCCGGGAAATGGGGCCCGAGCTGGCGGGATCCTGGACAACAAACCAGGTTGCAGAACGGAACCCTGGGGATGCAAAGCCTGGAAGAGCCAAGTAGGGGATCCTCCCCTGTGACGAATCTGGGGCTGCATGGGTCCAGAAGGGCAGCCCACAGCAACGCCACCAGAAGGGTCCCTGGGGCTCAAGAGGGAAAGACGGGGCCCCCGCGCTATGGCTCCTACCTGCCCCCCGAGGGGTGGCAGGTGAAGACCAAAGTGCCTCAACCCAGTCTCTCGACCCCCCAGGACTCCGAGAACGCCCTCCTCCTCGACCCCAGCGACAACCCACCCCAAGGAGGTGCAGCAGCACCGGGATTGACAGCAGCCACAACCCCCACAGGAGGGAGAGCCCCTCCCTCCGCCTCCATGCCATCCCCCTCCAGGGACCCCAGACCACCCACAGCCTGGGAGGCCTCAGGAGAAGACAGCAGAGGAGATAGAGGAATAGGCGCGCTGGGCCGCCTAGCACCTCGTCTCACCGGAGATCTTAACTCTGAAGAGTCAGGGTGCCAGGACAGGTCCACATCTGAATCATCCTCCTCCAAGGAGGAAGAGACCAGCTGGACCAAAATACTGACCACCCGGGGTCTCCGGTGAAATGGCACATCGAGCAGGCGGGGCGATCCGGACCCCATAATGCGAAACCGGCCCTGACTCTAGCGGCACCAGCCAGACTCATGCCACCACCCTCAGGCTGGACCCAACTCGGCACGCTAGAAAGAGCCGACTGTGCCCACGGCACCGTGTGGCAGCGCCCAAGAGCCAGCAGCGGCACCGCGGCGCCCGCCGATCACTAGTGCGGCATCCAAAAATGGCACTGGAAGGTGGCGTCGAGGGTCCACCGATGCCAGGCCCAGCAGAACTGGGCCTCGACAATGGGGGAGCTTGCACCTCCAAGGAGGTGACTGCCAAGGCGGTGTCTCCACCGTGGCCCTGGGAGGGACCCTGGCATTCCCCTGACACCTCGAAAGAGGCCTCCTCTTCAGCAACAGAAGATGAGGAGGCCTCCTCCTCTCCAGACTGTATAGGCCTGAGAGGGGACCTGGAGGAAGGTTCTAGAGATCTTACCTGGGAATCCCTGGAGCGGCACCGTCCCCTGAAAGACGGCGGAACTTTGCTGATCTTGAACACGCGGACTTCTAGGAAGCGACGGTCCATTGAGAAACAGGCATCGGACACATCTATATTATGGTTGGGTCCCAGGCAACGGAGACAAACATCATGCCGGTCCGTGATGGAAAAATGCCGGCCACAGGAGCACCAATGCATAGGGGCGCGGCCGCCTGACTGTTTCCCGAACCTGACATCATGCGAAACAATTAAGGCAAAAAAGTACAGCTCTCGGTGTCGTCGAATAATAGAGCAAAAAACAGAAAGGTCTTACCAGTGACGACATCAAGAAAAAGGCAGGATGAAGGAGAAGTCTGAATACAGCATCGACGAATGACAACTAGGCCTCGTGGCATACTGTAAATACAACCATGCAGCAGGTGCAGCCTCAACGGTGGGAGAAACAGAACTGAGATGGAGGAAGAGTCTGTGGCACCTAATGGCCGCCCCTTGCGCATGACACAGCACGTCACTCTCGTGGGTGGCGCCATTGGAGCCGACTCCAAAAAAAAAAAAAAAAAAATCTCCCGTAGCGGGTGTGCGCCGCCAGCACTAACCCAAGCAGTAATGAATGGTGAAGATTGACAAGGGAAGATCATATATATACACATATCTATGGAGGGATGGGAACGCAGGGTCCGAAGGGCCCTAAGTTCCCACAGGCAAATAAGGATTTGATTACTCTATCTCAAAAACTAAGGATACGATTAGACTACTGTATAACACCTTAAATTCACTTCCCTTATATTTAGTGCTCCAAGCACACCAGACACATTCACTCCATCTTATTTTCACTGGTTGAACACTAGTGCTGCTATTCTATAGTGCTCCACCTAATATTCACAGTCTTTTTATTTTCATGCTGATTTGAAACCAGCGAATATAGTGAAAATAAAAAGACAGTGAATTTAAGCTTTCATACAGTATCTAAAAAATTAAGAAAATTATATCCAAAAAAATGCATTAATGCATCCGTTAGAGTTCAGGATAAAGCAACAAAAGTGGGGAAATGTGATGTTAGGGTTTCCAACCCTAACACCCCTTCCCCACCCCTGAAGCAAATGAGGGGTGGAGTCGTCCTTGAGGTTGTCAACCCTAACGTTCACCCCACTGCAGTACCAAAAGAAAAAATTACTCACCTTAGTAATTATATTTCTTCTAATGGAGTCTTGCTGTATTCTGACAATTGCAGTGATTCCCAACCTTTGAACTGCCCCGGAGAACTGAGGGTTAACTTTCCATGCAGGGCATGGGACGCTGAGCTTGAGCTCGGTTGAAGTCTCTGTCTGGAGTGTTTTGAACCTAAACCATCAGATTCTTACAAGCCCACCTAAACTAAAAATTCTATATGGAAATTGTAAAAATTCTAGTCGCCAACTGGCTGAAAAGTTTTGGATTTCCAAGGAAGACTCAAGTCAGGAAACCCAAGACCAACATCCAATGTATTCAAAAATAACAATAATAAATAAGCACCCAAACAAAAAGGGAGGAGGGTGCAAGCAAATACACCCTTGGGGTGCAACACTGCACCTGCCCACCCACTTCCCAAAATCAGGTTCTGAGAGGGGAGGCAGGAAGGGAGGTCAGAATACAGCAAGACTCCATTAGACGAAATATAATTACTAAGGTGAGTAATTTTTTCTTCAAACAACATGATGTCTTGCTGTATTCTGACAATTGCAGACTACCAAGCAGTACCTCCAAGGAGGAGGGACAGAACCTACTTTGGGAATAGGCTCTGAAGTACTGCTGTGCCAAACCGAGCATCACTCCTAGCCTGGATATCCAGAGAGTAATGCTTGGTAAAGGTATGGACTGTTTTCCAGGTGGCTGCTTGACAAATTTCTAGAAGAGGGATAGCCCTGGCTGCAGCCAGGGAAGCAGCTGTACCTCTTGTGGAATGAGCCCTCAGGCCTGAGAGTGGGGTTTTTCCCAGTTTTTCATAGCAGAATTGTGTACAAGACACAATCCACCTGGCAACAGATCTTTTGGTGGCAGGTTTGCCCTTCCCCACTTCTCCATAAGTGAGGAACAACTGGAGGGACTCAAACCTGTGACCCTTGGCACGCTCTATGTAGTAACTAAGGGCTCTTTTGACATCTAAACTGTGTAGTCTCCTCTCTCCTGAGGAAGAATGATCAGTGAAGAAAACGGGAGAGACAGAGACTGGTTTAAATGGAAGTCTGAAACCACTTTGGGCATGAACCTTCTATTGGTTCTAAGGACCACTTTATCCCTATGAAAGGAGATAAAATCAGGTTCCACTGACAGGGATTGCAATTCACTGATACGCCTGGCAGAGGTAATGGCTACCAAGAACACAGTTTTCCAAGTCAAGTACTTAAGCTCTGCTGAAGACATAGGCTCAAAGGGGGGGTTGCATAAATTGAGCAGAGCAAACATTCAAATCCCAGGCAGGGACAGGGTCCCTAAAAGGGAGATTGGTGTGAAACAATCCTTTAAAAAATTTACAGAAAACAGGATGGGAAGATAGTGAGGAAGGCTTCCCCCACAGACAAAAATGCAGAAACAGCTGACAAGTGTACCTTGAGAGTAGCTGGTCTGAGGCCTAGGCCATATAATCCAGAACCATAGGCAATTCAGCAGTGTCTGGAGTAATATTCTTCTTAGAACATCAAATGCTGAATCTTTTCCATTTGGAGTTGTAAGTCTTTCTGGTAGAGGGCTTTCGAGAAGCCTTGAGGATATCCAGAACCCCTTGGGAAAGATGCAGATCTGCAAACTCTAACTCTTCAAGAGCCATGCTTTGAGATTGAGAGACTGAAGATTGGGGTACCAAATCCTTCCCTGAGAGGATCTGAAGAGGTTGTAATTCCTGGGAAGAGATAGGGGAAGATGGACTGCTAGGGACAGCAACAGGGGGTACCAGGGCTGTCCGGCCCAATCTGGAGCAATCAGAATCACCTTGCATGGTTGAGACCGTATTTTTACCAAAACTTTGAATAGGAGAGGGAAGGGGGGAAAGGCATACAGAAACTTCCCTTCCCAATTGAGGATCATGGCATCCGGAGGGAGAGAGCCCAGGACTGGAGATCTGCAACAAAAAAAAGGGAGTTGGTGATTGTCTGGGGTTGCAAAGAGATCTATCTCTGGAGTGCCCCACCTTGAAAAAAAATCACTTTCAGAACCTGAGGGTCCAGGGACCATTCGTGATGGCCCTGGGAAATCCTGCTCAGTGCATCTACTAGCACATTGTCCTTGCCTGGAAGGTGAACTGCTACAAGAGAGGCTTGCAGGAAATAAGCCAGGGACCACAACTTCATGGCTTCTGTGCACAAGGCCGTGGACCGAGTGCCTCCCTGCTTGTTGATGTACCACATGGTGGTAGTGTTGTCCGTTCTGACTTGAACCACCTTGTTCTGAACTGACTGTGAGAATGCTTTTAGAGCCAGAAAAAACTGCCCTGAGCTCTAGAAGATTGATGTGGAGAAGGGATTCTTGGGGAGACCACAGGCCCTGGGCATTAAGGGACCCCAGGTGTGCTCCCCCAGCCCAGAAGAGAAGCATCCATGGTAAGGACCACTGAATAAGGCTGAGCAACAAAAGGAACACCTAACCTTAAATTGTCCTGATCCTGCCACCACTGGAGGGCCTGGATTAAGGTCAGAGTCACTGGAATCAGTCTGGTAAGGGAGTCCTTTCTCTGAGGCCAGAAAGCTCTCAGGTGGAACTGAATATCCCTCATCTGGAATCTTGTCCCTTGGACTACTGCTGTTGAAGCTGCCATGTGGCCCAAGAGCTGGAGGAAATGCCTTGCTGGTCGAGATACCTGAAGGCTGAAGGAAGAAGCTAGTTTCATAAGAGCCCTTGCCCTTTCTAGAGGAAGAAAGGCTCTTGCTCTGAGTGTATCCAGTTCTGCCCCTATAAAGGTAAGGAGCTGGACTGGTTCGAGAACTGACTCGGGAAGGTTGAGAAGAAATCCTAGGGAAGTGAGCACTTGCTGGGTCACTTGCAGGTGAGACTTGACTTGGTCAGGAGACTGACCCACAATTAGCCAGTCGTCCAGATAAGGAAATATGGAAATCTTCTGCCTTCTTAGAAAGGCAACTACTACTGCCAGGCACTTTGTGAAAACCCTTGGGGCTGAGGTTAGGCCAAAGGGCATTGCTTTGAACGGATAGTGGTCTGACAGCAACTCGAACCTGAGGTACTTTCTGTGGGAGCACCTGATGGGAATGTGAAAGTAGGCATCTTTGAAGTCCAGGGAGGCTAGCCAATCCCCTGGCCTTAGAGAGGGAAGGATTATTCCCAGAGTTATCTAGAACTGTGGCTTTAAAAGATGTTTGTTCAGATATCTTAGGTCCAGGATGGGTCGCCACTCCCCTGTCTTTTTGGGGTCAGGAAGTACCTGGAGTACAGTCCTTTGCCCCATTGTAGGGTAGGTACTCTCTCTATAGTTCTTAAAGCTAGAGAGAAGAAACCTCTGCCTCCAGGGCAAGGGTTTCCGAAAGATTTGCAGGTGGAAAAGATCTGGCTCTCATCTTTGGAAATGTTTTGAAGCTGAGAACCAGTCCCTGGCTTACTACTTCCAGGACCCACTTGTCTGATGTAATAGACATCCAGTCCTGGACAAAGTAAGCCAGCCTGCTCCCAACTGGAATAGGAGAGTCAACCCGGGCAGACCCATCAGGTTGTCTGCTTGGTAGGGGCTTTAGGCTGAGGGGTGTTTGCAGGCCTGCTCATCACCCTTCTGCCTCTCCCTCTGAAGAACCCCTTCTGTGAAAAAGAAGAAGAGGCCTGTGCTTGGTAAAAAGGCATTTGAAAAGGCCTGCCTCTGCCCCCTAGACTGCTGCCTTTGAGGAGCTGCCTGCCTTTCCTTGGCCTGAGCACTCCTGTAAGTGGTCCTGTACTCATCCATTTTCTTCATGTAATTCTCTGTCTGCTCCCCAAACAGAGAATTACCCACTACAGGAAAATCTATGGCCTTAGCCTGGGTGTCCTGCAAGAGGCTAGTACATCTGAGCCAAGCCATCCTCCCTAGAGCCACAGATGTAGCCATGACTCTTGATGAAACATCATTAGAGTCCACAGTAGCATGAAACTGAACCTTAGATGCCTCAATCCCATCTGCAGCCACCGCCTCCAGCTCCTTGGCTAGCTGGATGGAGGCCTGTTTAGCCAGTGCCAGTACAGTGTCCCACCTGGACTTCTGGTACCTGGCTGTATAGACCATGTAATTCGCCTGCCTGAGTCCCAAATAAGATGCCATGTACTGCTTCTTTGCCATGGCATCAATCTTCCTGGAGTACTTGTTGGGGGGGGGGGTGAAGCCAAGGGAATATTTGCCTTGCCACAGGCAGCAGCCTGCACTACCCCAACATGGCTGCATTGTTGATATAAGAACTCCATGTCTGAGCCTGAAAGTGTATACCTCTTGTCCATTCTTCTATCCACAGGAGATATAGTGTTAGGAGACTTTAAGATATTTTTGTCCGTTTCCCAAAAGATTTATGGAGGAGAAGAGACAGTCTTCTGGACTCTGGGATATCCATCATCTCTACATAATCAGGCTCCTCTTGATCTTCCACAGCCTCCTCCATAGGAAGCTTGAGGGTTTCAGCCACCTTTCTGTAAAACATAAAGTGAGAAGGGGACTCAGAAAGCATAGGACTGGAAACACCTGATGGTCTGTCTGGGGAGATGTCCGGTTCCACAGGCACATCCAGACGTTCACTTACATCAGAATCCACAAATTCCCCTTCCTCTTCAAATTCCGGTTCATAAAAATCTTCAAGGGTATACTCTTGAACTGGGAGAACCAACCGAACGGCACTCCTGCCAGAAGGAGCCGGATCAGTCGGAACCCAGACGGAGCGATTCCACAATCTGAATCGCCCTGGCTATCCCTTCAGCGGTCGGAACATGAACCTCTGGATCCGAACTGGTCGATTTATCCTTGCGCTTTCTTTTTGTTGGAACCGATCCCTCAGAATCTGCTCTCCTTTTGCCCGAAGAAGTATCGCCTTGGTCAGAGGGCACTCATTTTGGTTCGGTCGAAACCGAACCGGGCTGGCCATCCGGGTCAGCGGACTTCTTGGCCTCCTTTTCCCTCAGTCTACCTAATCTCTTCTCAAGGGTAGATTTGGGAAATTTTTTACATATTTGGCAGTCTGAATCGAGGTGGTCAAACCCCAGACAATAAACACAGGTGGTGTGGGGATCGGTCTTGGCAAAGACCTCCCCACACTCATTGCAGTGTTGAAACCCAGTGGGCCTGGTTTTTTTCTTGGGTTTCTCAGACATGGCCAACCTAACCAAACTCTACCCTTTTTGGCAACCACCAGGCAGACACCCTTATCGGTTCTAACAGGTATCACGAGTAAAAACGTTAAAAACACGTTTTTTAGAACCGCTAAGAACCGTAACCACACACTAAATATAACAAAATTCACATCAAAGGTCGGTTCAGCCGAACCGACTGCACTTTTACAAGTTCCACACAGAAAATAGAACAATTCCTATCCAGTACTCACGGCACCACAGACAGACTGAACCGACTATGCAGATACTTTTTTTCGGTTTAAACCGATGAAAAACTGAAAACTTTAACCAACTTCGAACTGAGCTGAAGGAGAAATCTCCGGAGTGACCGTTCAGTGAGGTGGAGTAAAGAATCTGACGGCTTAGGTTCAAAACACTCCAGACAGAGACTTCAACCAAGCTCGAGCTCAGTGTTCCATGCCCTGCATGGAAAGTTAACCCTTAGTTCTCCGGGGCAGTTCAAAGGTTGTGAATCACTGCAATTGTAAGAATACAACAAGACTTCATGTTGTTTGAAAAACAGATGTTCTGGAGACAGGAGTGTGTTTCATGAGTGCACAGAATGGGGTGAGAGTTAGTGTTGATAACCCCAAGGAAGACTCCACCCCTCATTCTCTTCAGAGGTGGGTCTGGGGTGTTAGGGTCGGAAACCCTAACATCACATTTCCCTACTTTTGTCGCTTTATCCTGAACCCTAACTGATGCATCAACGTAGTTTTTAGCAAAGAATATATATATATGTGTGTGTGTGTGTGTGTGTATGTACATAAATATATGTACATTATGGTAGCACGGTAGTGCTACCATAGTTAGAGTTGAGGAGCCATTTACATGTTAAACCCAAAATTTTGCACCTTGATAACTTTGAACCGTTTGACAGATTTGCCTGAAATTTGGAATACACGATCAAGACCCATACGCCTTGGGATCTGCTAAGTTTTGTACCGGTCGGATACACGGTTGTGGAGTTATTAAGCATGATCTGTCGTGCATTTCGCCTTTTCTGGAATTCTACGGTCAGCCTACAGGTCGCCCGCGGTTTTGTCTTTTGACCGCCCGAAATCTTCAGGAGACGTACTGCCGGGTCCCCGATGTGCTTTCCGAAGATTTCGTGAAAAAATATTAAACTGTTCAAAAGTTACGGCAGTCCAAACTTCTGTTTTTTTCCCATAGGATAACATTACGGTGTTCACCGCGCCTTTGAGGGCCCGTATCTCGAAAACGGTGCGAGATACGGAGTTTTTGTCGAAAAATTATAGCCCCCATTAGTGGGTCTATGTATAAAACTAGCCAGGAAAGTGACAATACATATGACTTTTAAATTTTTTTTCTATGTCGTACGGTGACTGAGATATAAGCAATTTACTATTACAACTACTGATTTTTGTGTTCCGAGAGTCATTATTTTGCATACATTCTTTCTACTCACTGTCTTTCTCTATACAGCTTTTGGGAAAAACCAGCCTGTGTGCTTACATTACTCTTACCATTACCGTTTCTGCTTGCGGTTCCGTACCCGTTTCACTTACCGTTCATGTTTACGTCACCATGTGCGTTACCCTTCGATTTTCATTTGTGGTTGCGTTCCGTTGTTTTCAACATTTCTGTCTACAGTACTGTTCCTCTTTCTGTTTCGCTTTGTGTCACCATGTGCATTACGATTTGTGTTTGCGGGCACCATGTTACAATGCGACAAGACATCACCCCCGCGCTTCCGCAGCTGCATTACAGTCACTATTTCTCATTATCATTCTCAAAAAGAAGGGAAATTAGAGGCAAAAAACTCCATTTAATGCATCAGTTAGGGTTGTTCCACAGTGACAAAAGCGAGGAAATTCGATGTTAAGGTTGAAACCCTTTGCACCCCTCCAGCCCACCCCCAACTGGAATCGGGGTGTGCATTGGGGTCATCAGTCCTAACTGTCACCCCATTCTCCTATTCCTCAGCTTCTTTCCACATGTGATGGGGTGGCACTTAGGGCAGATGACCCCAATGCGCACCCCAATTCCAGTTGGGGGGGGTGGGCTGGAGGGGTCTAAAGGGGGTTTCAACCCTATCATCGAATTTCCTCGCTTTTGTCGCTGTGGAACAACCCTAACTGATGCATTAAACGGAGTTTTTTGCCTCTAATATATATCTATAGCTATACACACCAGGGTATTAAATAGTTGTTATAAAATGGGCAAAGGATTTCAATCAATCTGATTGGTAGTTACCCGTGCGTTAGAAGTGTCTAACACACGCCTAAAACTAGAAACCTCTCCTAGAATACACAGACCCATTTTATAAGCACAATAAGCCACTCCGGAGATGTGCGTTACACAGTTCTAACGCATGACTAGGGGACTGGACACACTCGGCCTATGTCCTCGTGCCTCACTAAGCCCCCTAGCCATGCGTTAGAACTGTCTACGCACACCCTGTCATGTCTTATTGCTTACGTATAGCATAGCAAAACGCTAAGCAAAACAGGGGGTAATGCTAACCATTTTTAGAAATCCTTAGCAGTAGACTGTTAACCATTTTATGAGCAAGTCCATGACACAGCACACAACATTAAACTATATAACTTTTTTAAAGTTTGCTAATCAGTCTGTGCCAAGTGCTATGCATTTTCACAACTGATTAGCACTTTCACATGTCAAACTGCTAATCAGTTTTTTGCAGCTTATTTAAAACCCTGCACACACACACACACACACACACACAAATACACATAAATATTTTTATTTCATCACACCTGAGGGTAAACAACAAACAGGGACAACTGGCTGACCACAGGGAAACCCCTAGAGAAGCACCAGCCTAAAGCATGAGCCAACAAAAAGAGACTGAGAGGTGTGTGTGTCCTGCCTGGTCGGTGTGCAGTGCCCACTGAGAACAGTAGCCCATATGCTGAATGCTTTTGCAAAGAGAGGGTAGATGGAGGGCAGGTGAGTATGGCTCTATGGAAAAAATATTCATGAAGTTCTAGAGTTTTGATAAGTAACTTTCCTATCATCCAAGAATCAATCTTCTCCGGTCCATACAGCCACACCCTTTGGTAGAGTGTAGCAAGCTTCCCTTAGAAGGAGGTGCAGACTCCACTAAATGGGCATAAGCCTCAATTATAAATGAAAAAACTGAGAGCCGGCCCGTCGAGCGCGGTTGGATTTCCGTCCTGCGACGCCAGTGACCCGGTTGGGAATGGACTGGTTGGAGAGGCTACCGGGGGAGAAGGATAGAGTGTCCGGGGACAGCTCTCCTCTCTGGAGGAAGGGCAGGGACGACACCTACGTGAGGGCTGACTCCTGGCGGAGGCTGGGAGTGCAGCAATACAGCCGGGGCACAGTGTTCAAGGGGCGGTGGCAGACGCCGGCATCGCCTTGACTTCAGACGCCACTCCCACAGGAAAGTGGAAAAAGGCCGCCAGTCCTGGCAGATGATGGCTGCCGACTCCCGCCACCTCAGATGCCCCGCGCCCGGAATCCACCTCAGCAGCACCCAGGGGCTGATTGTGAGTCAGCTGGTACCCCTCCTGGCGCCTTTCCCTCGGAAGAGAGGGACCCATCCGCAAAGGGTTACGCCGGGCCACCCCTGGTCGGCTGCGATCTGAGGTGAGTAGGAAGGGGGTCGGGGCAAGGAGGTCGGGGGGTCTTGTGCAGCTGGAAGGAGTGGCGGGCCAGGGCCCAGTATGGTGGCAAAAATAACATAATGCAAAAAAAAAAAAAAAAAGAAACAAAACTGAGGAAGACGGTTGCCTGGATCATCCTCACCCATAAGCAGAATGGGTGAATGCTACTGGTCTTAAGTGACTGGAGAAGCAGCTGGCTCTGACAGTTGCTGCCTCACCAGCTGGGGAAAAAAAGGACTTTCTCCCCAGAAAAGGTGAATTAAGGGTGTTACGGTGGGCAACCAGGACAACTGTAGCCATGACAGCAGTATGCGATAAATGGCAGATGCCGCTGAGCAGGGAGGCCACCTAGGAAGTGTCGTAAGATGCCTTCATCTGGTGCTAGGCTGCCTCTAAATCCTTAGGAGATGTGCCAAAATTGGCGCAGTCTGTCACATGCAGGCATCTCACAGAGCAGTACATGCATCTGGAACCATAGGTGGCTCTGGTATATTGCCATATGTGCCTGGTGCGACACTATGGTCAGGGATTACACGGACATAGTAAACATCTTCCTCCCCAAAGCATCCATCTGCAGTCCAGCAAAGGGTGGGTATGGCCTAGTCACAAGCATGGGTCTGCTTCCTTTTGGAGTCAGGAGAGACAGCTACCCCAGTGGAGTTACTGAGATTTCCAGGAGACCCAACCAGAGTCAGGTCTCTAGTCAGGAGACCCCTTGGGGCAGGAGGAGTGGAGAAGAGAGGCCTCATGACTGCCATGGCGGTCTCTCCTGGTGCAGTATGGCAAGGAGGAATCACGACTGTGTCCTGACTTCAACACCAAGAAGCCCAGTGGCATGGCATTTGGGTTTACACCTTCTAAATAGGACCATACCAGCACATTCTGCATCTCCCTCACAAATCCCTAAAAGAGGACATCTTCAGCAGCAGAGGAGACATGGAGTGAGGATTTGTTATCCTCTAAGGAGGACGATGAAGGAGAGGTGGTTAAAATGTCACTGGAGGAAGGAACTATGGGAAGCATTGCAAAAAAACAGCACTTTTTGCAATGCCTTTCATAGTTCCACCGTCTGGTGGCCTCTAGTAACCCCTTAGCCTTCCTAAACCAGTGCTTCACATTTTCCATCCAATAGTGCTGCTGAGACAGTTTGTCCAGGGGCCTGAAGAACTCAGCCATTGAGCCACCATATCCAAAACAGATGATGGCACTTGAGGTAGAAGCCTAAAAGAATGATGGTGGCTTGTAATCCACTGTACCTATACCCATACCCAGTTGTGGAATCAGTGGTCTACTTGGGACCTTGCCTGAAAGGAGCAACCAATGCAACCTATCAATCTTGTTGCCCCAAATTCAGTGGTGGCTAATGGAAGCATGTCCAAAGGAGGCACTCCTGACTATATAACAACTGGCCAACTTCACAAGGAATTGTGTAACAAGAACTGCACAAGATCCTGCATCAGCAAGCTCTACACTGATACTGGCACCAGCTGCCACACTGATTCCCAACACCAGAGCTGCAAGCAGTACCAATGCCGGAGACAGTACTGACACTCGGCGTCAATGTCGTTGACAGAGTGGCTGGCATTGAGAATGGCTCTGACCATGTTAATAGGTAGTCTGGTGCCAATGGATACCAGTCCATGGTAGGTTCTCCTGCAACCACCCAAAAGGGGTCAAAGGTCCTCCTGATGCCACGTCTTAAGATTCCAGCACAATCCCAACTGAGTTGCAGGAGGAAGAGCTCAAAACCTCTATCTGCTCTGAACAGCGATGAGGGGAATTGGGAAGGGGGGTGATCCAGGGACCTAACTGGAGGTTGCCTTTGTTGAGGCCTGCCCCTGATTTGTGGGACAGGTCATGCCATCTTCAACATATTAAGCTGCAGTTTTTTTTGTAGCTGAAGGAGTAGCAGGCAACACAGGCCTCCATATCATGGTTGGGCCCAAGGCACTGGAAATAATGCGAGTGTCAACAGGTGTGACTGGATGGTTCATCCACACTGGCATGGCCAACAAAAGCGGCCATGAGAGTTTCAGGGACTTGACTTTCTTTTTACCAATCATACTTCACAGTGGAAAAAAACTATCCACTGCTCTGCAGTTCTCTCCTATGGTGAAAACTCAACAGTAAAGACAGAAGTGAGGCAGTTAGACTATCAATGACTGTTACTGGCTCTGGTGCATAGTGTCACGTATACACCAGTGCTGACAGTCATGGTGCCTTGACTAAAAGGTTTGCTCCCATGGATGCCTAGCACCTCCAGCCCTAACACCAAAGAGTGAGGCCATATGGAGAAGACGATTCTTGGAAGATAAGCTGTTTTTCTTGTTAAATCCTTAACCATGTACAAGATCACAATTGTTAGACAATGGTAAACCTTATCTAGAGTACCGTTTGCAATTTAAGTGGCGAATCTTTGAGCTGTCATCAACCCATAAAATATCAATGTGACTGCCTAAAAAATGGGGGAATGTTATTTGTGTCAATTGTTAAACTCGCAGTACACCTGCGGTAGATGACATACCAAAACAGAATCCAACTTCTGTTTCACTTTCTGCATTCTCATCGACATTCTAGCGGCACTGGCAAATCTGTCTGCTGAAGACGAGTCCTGCAATCCAGCCATATCAGAACCACTGCTCAGAATTCTCGGCCCTTTCGGTATAGCATGAGTTAATGTACCACTCAAATCCTTTACGGTTTCAGCTTCCAACTGAGCAACTGAAAGGGGAAAAAAAACAGTGTCACTGATTTACTTCCCTTGATGAGGGTAGTGCTGTTTTATTACGAAGATGCATGCATCATACAAAACAAGACAAGCAAAGATTTCCCAAAATTTAAATCTTAGCCCATTATGAATGGCACTGGCATGTTAATGCTAATAAATAAAAATTACGTACAAACCGTAATTCTGATCTTTCCGTGCATCTTCACCATTCATCATCTTTGGGTACTAACCTGAGGTCATGACCCCACAGGAGCTCTTTTTTTTTCTTTGGATGGGTGGAATCGACGCACCATCGGCGCCGCCTTCGAGGCCGACGCACTGTGTGGTGCTCGCGGGTTGGCGGTTAGGTGTTATAGACTCTGCCCTCCCGCCAGTTGTGAGTCGCCGTAGAGTAAGAAAGGGTTGGGAGGGAGGGACAAGGAAGTCCAAGGGACAGACAAAGGAAAATATATATAAACTAAAAGGAGAAATAAATGACTGAGAGGACAGGATAAGTTTGAAAACTAAGGGGATTGGGTAGGGGCCCCAATCTCAGGAAGTAGAAAAAAGAGGAGGGAGGGTAAAGGAATTTAGAGATAAGGATGTGGGGGGGGGGGAGAGAAGAAAAAATTACTCACCTTAGTAATGTTGTTTCTTCTAATGGAGTCTTGCTGTATTCTGACATATGACGTTAGGTCCTGCCTTTCAACTGCCCCGGAGAACAAAGAGTTAAACTTTCCATGGCCAGCATGGAATGTTCACCACGAGCTCGGCTGAAACCCCTGTCTGCTGTTGTTTAAACTGCAACCGTCAGATCTTTACGAGCAAAGACTCACTAGATGTTCTGTGTGGAAACTGTAAAATTTTTACTAGCCAACTGGCAAATATATTTATACAAAAAGTTTTTTTGGTTTCAAAAGGAAGACTCAAGTCAGGAAAATAAAACACATCCAAAACACAACCCCTCACCCAAACCAAAAGAGGGTGAAAAAAGGACAACACTAGAGTGCCAACACTGCTCCTGCCCACCCACATCCCAAAATCCAGGTTCTGAGAGGGGAGGCGGGGGGGAGGTCAGAATACAGCAAGACTCCATTAGAAGAAACAACATTACTAAGGCGAGAAATTTTTTCTTCAAACAACATGAAGTCTTGCTGTATTCTGACATATGCAGACTACCAAGCAGTACCTCCAAGGAGGAGGGACAGAACCTACTTTGGAAACAAGCTCTGAAGTACTGCTGTGCCAAACCGAGCATCACTCCTAGCCTGGTTATCCAGAGAGTAAGCTTGGTGAAAGTATGGACTGTTTTCCAGGTGGCTGCTTGACAAATTTCTGAGAGAGGAATATCCCTGGCAGCAGCCAGGGAAGCAGCTGTACATCTAGTGGAATGAGCACTCAGGACTGAGGGTGGAGTTCTACCCAGTTTTTCATAGCAGAATTGTATACGAGAAACAATCCACCTGGCAATAGATCTCTTAGTGGCAGGTTAGCCCTTACCAAGTTCTCCATACGTAAGGAACAACTGGAAGGATTCAAACCTGTAACCCTTGGTATGCTCTATGTAGTAGCTAAGGGCTCTTTTAACATCTAAGCTGTGCAGCCTCCTCTCTCCCAAGGAGGAATAGTCAGTGAAGAAAACAGGGGGAGAGATATAGACTGGTTGAGGTGGAAATCTGAAACCACTTTAGGTAAGAACTTTCTGTTAGTTCTAAGGACCACTTTATCTCTATGGAAAGAGATGAAATCAGATTCCACTGACAGGGCTTGCAATTCACTGATACACCTGGCAGAAGTAATGGCTACCAAAAACAGTTTTCCAAGTCAAGTACTTAAGCTCTGCTGAGGACAAAGGCTCAAAGGGAGGTTGCACAAGCAGAGCAATGCAAACATTAAGGTCCCAAGCAGGAGCAGGATCCCTAAAGGGGAGATTGGTGTGAAGCAATCCCTTGAAAAACTTACAAAATACAGGATGGGATGATAGAGAGGAAGGCTTGCCTACTGACAAGAAAGCAGAAACAGCTGCCAAGTGTACTTAAGGGTAGCTGGTCTGAGGCCTAGGCCATTAAGATGGACCATATAGTCCAGAACCGTAGGCAATTCAGCAGAGTCTGGAGAAATATTCTTCTTAGAACACCAAATGCTGAATCTTTTCCATTTGGAATTGTAAGTCTTCCTGGTGGAAGGCTTTCGAGAAGCCTTAAGGATATCCAGAACCCCTTGGGAAAGATGCAGATCTGCAAACTCTAACTCTTCAAGAACCAAGCCTTGAGATTGAGAGACTGAAGATTCGGTACTAACTCCCCGAGAGGATGTCAACAGGTTGTAATTCCTGGGGAGAGACAGGGGAAGGTGGACTGCTAGGGACAGCAACAGGGGTACCAGGGGTGTCTGGCCCAGTCTGGAGCAATCAGAATCACTTTGCATGGTTGTGAACTTATCTTGACTAACACTTTGAACAGGAGAGGGAAAGGGGGGAAAGGAGGAAAAGCATACAGACATTTCCCTTCCCAGTTCAGAATCAGAGCATCCAGGGGGACTGAGCCCAAGACTGGGGGTCTGCAACAAAAGAGGAAGTTGGTGATTGTCTGGGGCTGCAAAAAGATCTATCTCTGGTGTGCCCCATCTCGAGAAAATCACTTTCAAAACCAGAGGATCTAGGGTCCATTGGTGATGGCCCTGGGACATTCTGCTCAGTGCAACTGCTAGGACATTGTCCTTCCCTGGGAGGTGAACTGCTATCGGGAGAGGTTTGCAGGGAATAGGCCAGGGACCACAGCGTCATTGCTTCTGTGCACAAGGCCGTAGACTGAGTGCCTCCTTGCTTGTTGATGTACCACATGGTGGTGGTGTTGTCTGTTCTGAATTGAACCACCTTGTTCTGTACAGATTTGGATAAAGCTTGCAGTGCCAGAAACGCTGCTCTGAGTTCCAAGAGACTGATGTGAAGCAGAGATTCCTGAGGTGTCCACAGTTCTTGGGTGGTAAGATCCCCCAAATGGGCTCCCTAGCCTGGCAGGGAAGCATCTGTGGTGAGTATCACTGAATGAGACTGAGTGACAAATGGAACCCCTTGTCTCAAATTGTCCTGATCCTGCCACCATTGCAAGGCTTGGATTAGGGTGCAAGTCACTGGGACTAGTTTGGTAAGGGAATCCTTTCTTTGGGACCAGAAGGCTCTTAAGTGGAACTGAATGTCCCTCATCTGTAATCTTGCCCCTTGGACCACTGCTGTGGAAGCTGCCATGTGGCCCAGAAGCTGAAGGAAATGCCTTGCTGGTCGAGACACCTGAAGGGTGAATGAAGAGGCCAGCTCCATAAGGTTACTTGCCCTTTCCAGGGGAAGGAAGGCTCTTGCCTTTACTGTATCTAGTTCTGCACCTATGAAGGTGAGGAGCTGTACTGGTTCGAGAAATAACTTCGGAAGGTTGAGAAGGAATCCTAAGGAAGTGAGCACTTGCTGGGTCACTTGCAGTGTGACTTGACTTGGTCTGGAGACTGACCTACTATGAGCCAGTCGTCCAAGTATGAGATGATGGAGATCTTTTTTCTTTTTAGGAAAGCAACAACTACTGCCAGGCACTTTGTGAAAACCCTTGGGGCTGATGTAAGGCCAAAGGGCATTGCTCTGAACTGATAGTGGCCAGAGGGCAACTCGAACCTGAGGTACTTTCTGTGGGAACACCTGATGGGAATGTGAAAGTAGGCATCTTTGAGGTCCAGGGAGGCTAGCCAGTCCCCTGGCCTTAGAGAGAGAGAGAGAGAGAGAGAGAGAGAGAGAGAGAGAAGGATAATTCCCAGAGCTACCATTTTGAACTTTGGCTTTAAAAGGTGTTTGTTCAGATATCTTAGGTCCAGGATGCACCACCATTCTCCTGTCTTTTTGGAGGTTAGGAAGTACCTGGAGTACAATCCTTTGCCCTTGTGTAGGGTGGGAACCCTCTCTATAGCTCTGAGAGCTAGGAGAGAAGAAACCTCTGCCTCTAGGGCAAGGGTCTCTGAGAGATTTGCAGGTGGAAAGGATCTGGTTCTCATCTTGGGAAATTTTTTGAAGCTGAGAACCAGTCACTGGCTTACTACTTCCAGGACCCACTTGTCTGTTATGTAAGAGACTTCCAATCCTGGACAAAGTAAGCCAGCCTGCCCCCTACTGGTATGGGAGAATCAGCCCAGGCAGACCCATCAGGGTGTCTGCTTCTCAGGGGCTTTTAGGCTGAGGGGTGGATGCAGGCCTGCTCATCCCCCGTCTGCCTCTCCCTCTAAAGAACACCCTCTGTGAAAGAGAAGAGGAGGCCTGAGCTTGGTAAAAAGGCCTTTGGAAAGACCTGCCCCTGGACTGCTGCCTTTGAGGAGCTGCTTGCCTTTCTTTGGCCTGAGCACTCCTGTAAGTGGTCCTGTACTCATCCATCTTTTTCATGTAGTTCTCTGTCTGCGCCCCAAACAGAGAATTACCAATTACAGGAAAATCCATGGCCTTAGCCTGGGTATTCTGTGAGAGGCTAGTACATCTGAGCCAAGCCATCCACCAAAGAGCCACAGATGTAGCCATGACTCTTGATGAAACATCACTGGAGTCCACAGCAGCATGAAACTGTACTTTCGATGCCTCAATCCCATCTGCAGCCACCTGCTCCAGCTCCTTGGCAAGCTGGTCAGGGGCCTGTTTAGCCAGAGCCAGCACAGTGTCCCACCTGGACTTCTGGTATCTAGCTGTATAGGCCATATAGTTAGCCTGCCTGAGTCCCAAAGATGCTGCCATGTATTGTTTCTTTGCCATGGCACCAATCTTCCTGGAGTCCTTGTCTGGGGGGGGTGTGATGCCAAGGGAATATTTGCCTTATCACAGGCAGCAGCCTGCACTACCCCAACATGGCTGCACTGCTGGAAAAGGAACTCCGTGTCTGAGCCTGAGAGAGTGTACCTCTTGTCCATTCGTCTGTCCACAAGAGGTACAGAATTAGGAGACTTAAGAATTTCATGTGTCTGTTTCCTAAAGGATTTGTGGAGGGGAAAGGCAGTCTCCTGGACTCTGGGATGTCCATCATCTCAACATAATCAGGCTCTTCCTGATCCTCTACTGCTTCCCGCACAGGAAGCTGGAGGGTCTCAGCCACTTTTTTGTAAAACATACAGTGAGACGGGGACTCACAAAGCCTAGAAGGAGAAACACCTGAAGGTCTGTCTGGGGAGATGTCCGGGTCAATAGGCACATCCAGACTTTCATAATCACCATAATCATCCTCATACTCTCCCTCCTCCTCCTCCGGTTCATATAATTCTTCCAAAGTATAATCCGGAACCGGGAGAACCGACCGAACCGAGCCCCTGCCAGATGATGCCGGTTCGGTCGGAACCGAACTAAGCGATTGCACTATCCTTATCACCTTGGCTATCTCATCGGCGGTCGGAGTATGAATTTCTGGGTCCGAACAGGACCATTTATCTTTTCTCCTTCTTTTCACCAGAACCGACTCCTAAGAATCGGCTCTCCTTTTGCCCGAAGAAGTATCGCCTTGGTCAGAGGGCACTCCTACTGGTTCGGTTGGAACCCAACCGCGCTGGCCATCCGGGTCAGCAGACTTCTCGGCTTCCCTTTCCTTCAGTCTACCTAATCTCTTTTCCAGGGTAGATTTGGAAAAATTCTTGCAAATTTGGCAGTCTGAATCGAGGTGGTCAAACCCCAGACAATAAACACAGGTGGTGTGGGGATCAGCCTTGGCAAAGACTTCCCCACACACACTGCAGTGTTAAAACCCAGTGTGCCTGTTTTTTTTTTTCTTGGGTTTCTCAGACATGGCCAGTCCTATCCAAAACGTACCCTTTTTTCGGCAATCCGCCAGGCAAGACTCCCCTATCAGTTCCTGACCGTGTCATGGGTCTTGGAAAAAAACATAATAAAATCTGTTTTTTTTAGAACCAATACGGACCGGTTACCACACTCTAAATTATGCACAAGCTTTTTTTTTTTTCTTTTTTTTACCTCAAACTGATCGGTTCAGCCGAACCGATCCACAATTTACAAGTTCCACACAGAAACAAAACAAAAAACCTATCTAGTACTCACGGTACCACAAACAGAGACTTGAACCGACTAAGCGGTAACAGCAATTCGGTAGAAACCGACCGAAAACTGACACTTCAACTGACTTTTTGAACCAAGCAGCAGGAGAAATCTCCGGAGCGACTGTTCAGTGAGGCAGAGTAAAGAATCTAACAGTTGCAGTTTAAACAACAGCAGACAGGGGCTTCAACCGAGCTCGTGGTGAACATTCCATGCTGGCCATGGAAAGTTTAACTCTTTGTTCTCCGGGGCAGTTGAAAGGCATGACCTAACTGCACATGTCAGAATACAGGAAGACTTCATATTGTTTGAAAGGGAACACACCCTGGAACCTTGGCCAGTCTCCAGACTGTATAGGAACTGCGAAGGAGTAGCCAAAAGGCTAACTGCCAGAATTCAAGGCACAGAATTACTGGCAATAACTCCAACAAAGCAGAATTGGCTATTCTGGAAGACAAGATAGGATACAGGAATTAATCCCCCCCACCCCGCAAAAATACATTTTTGGTGTAAGAAACTAGTTTCTTAAATTAAATCGAGGTTGTGTCCAAAGGACAAGGAAATTAAAACAAGCGGACAGGGAGAAGGGGAGAAGGAACAGAAAAGAGGGTAACTACCAACCCTCATCCCACGGGTGGAGCAGAGGCACTGAAAAAGGAGTGCCCCCTCATTCTGACCACTCCACCCCTAGAAAGAATTATCCCCCAAGTCACCCTGCTCCTGACTAACAGAAAGGAGGGGGGTGAGGGAGAGGGCACAGAGAGGAAGGGGGACCCAGAGACTGTGGCCCCAGGGGGAAGGAGGGTGGGATTATGATGAATGGTGAAGATACACAGAAAGATCAGAATTACGGTAGGTACCTAATTTTCATATCTTATCTGTGTCAATCTTCACCATTCATCACCTTTGGGTGAGTGCCATGTCCCCCCCCCAAAGGGGGCTTCAACCCTAAGGGACTGACTCCCTTAGCTCTCAGTGGGTGACACACTAAGAGGGAGAACCTTTACGGGTCTAGACAGGCCCGATAATGGGGACAGTGAGACGGGAACCCCCTGGAGGGGGTAGGAAGTTGCCCCGACAGACGCTGTCTCACCCTATGGGAGAAAAGACAGGTTCTCTGGTGAGCGGAGTTAATCACCCTATGCTGGGCCAAGGGTGACAACTGGGAGAGATGCAGCCATGACGTCCGCCTAGTGCAGATCACTGTCCCTACAACCCTGGTAGCTACCTCACTGGCATCATACGATGCCCTTGCTTGGTGCCTTGCTAGCTCCAGGCAACATGAAGAGAGTGCAATGGCTTGTCTGGTTTCCTCTGTGTCAGGCATCGAGGCTAGGAGTTGACCTAGCCTGGCCCACAGGAACCTGTCATAGGTAGCATAATGTGCTTGATGAGCAGATATCGAGAGAAGCAACCACGCCGAGTAAAAGGTCCTCGTACCCCCAGAAGTCAAAATCCAAGGAATCTTTATCTGGGGGCCTGTCACGGTGCAGGGCGCGAAGCCCGTCAGGAGTATCCAATAGCGTCAATCCTGAGCTAGGATGAGGCAGGTTACCTGGAGACTTCAGGGGGCACAATACCTCTGGTGGAGATCCCTAGGGGCTGGGTCTCTGGAAAGAGTCTCTGCCAGAAGTGCATCGATGCCTCCCTAAAGGAGCAGACCGGGGAGGGGGGGGGAGTGGGTACTACAAGAGTGTCCTCACTGAAATCGCCCAAAATGCTGCACGCAAATGCTCCGGATTGTGCTGACTGGGAGGGGTGACATGCAGGTCCTCCAACATCCTCACTAGAAAACGCTGATACTCAGTGAAATCAGCAGCTGGGGAGATGTGGACAGACGGTTCCTCACCTCCTGAACAGGAGGATGAGTACTCAGAGAACCTCAGAGATTCGGAGGTTGGCTGCTCAGGGGGAGGTTGAAAAACCTGTCTGTCCATGGCCCTAACATAAGAGGGAAATTAAGCAACCACAGCTCTGAACTGCTCCCAGGAAAGAGGACCGCTAGGACCAAGGATACCTGGGAGAGCAGGAGAATGTGGCAGAGGAGAGAGGAAGAGCCGACAACAGGAATCGGCTGTTCTCTGCCTGGGCTAGAGAGTGCACCTGGAGCCACAAGAGAAGAGGTAGCTCTGGAAAACTCCACAGCCGACAGCTGGCCAACCATACTGGAACTGCCTAAACTGTGCCCTGAAGAATCCCCCCTGTGAGGTGACCGGGGCCGTGAAAGTCCAGAAGGATGGTCCCCTACCTCAAAATAATGGTGCCCTCTCGAGAAAACTGAAAGGAAAGGGCGAGGGTCCACACTACGACTTCTCCCAGAGCCCGGGTGGGCTCCAGAAAAAGGTCGCCACATGGAACCCATAACCCTCGACCTCTCAGAATCTGAAAGTGCCTTCCTCCTCGAAAGAGCCAGCCTAGGCAGCTGGCAACCCTGGTCAGCCCCCGAAGGGACTATCCAGGGAGAGCCACCCTACCCTCCTGTGGGGGCTCTGATCGGCCCCAAAGTTGGGCGATCTAGGCACACCACTTGAGGGGGTACCACCATTGAGGGGTCAGAAAACCCTCCGAGTCCAGGCTGCAGAACAATGGAGGCCTGCACCACTGCCTGCTGGTCAGCACCCCTGACCCTGGTCCCGGGAGTCAATTTCCGCTCCTCAGAGGGGGGCTGATTCCGGCCTGTCGAGGAAACTACAAGGTGTCCACATGAGCAGCTAACTCCAAAAAGTCAGACTGCCTATCTGAATCAGAGTATGATTCCTCCTCCGAAGAGGTGGAGATCAAAGTTCAGTGCCAAACAGTGCATGGACGCCCACTGCCATCCCGACTGAAAAGGGCACCAGACTCAGAGACTGCACCAGAGTCAGTGCCGACATCCCCAGCTGCACTGCGAACGGTGCAGGAAGAAGACACTGCTCCAATGATGGCAGTAGCATTGGAGCCGGAGCCTGTCACGGCGCCGTTCTGACCCGGGCACCGCAAGTGGCGCCAAGGCCAGAGATTGCACTGATGACGGCTCTGACCATGCTCTCGGTGCCGCGAATGGCACTGAGGTCAGAAACCCCCACAGCGCCATCCCGACCCACAGTGCCTCGAGCGGTGCTGAGCCAGAGACGACGCCGACAACAGCTCCGCCAGCGCTCTTGGCACCAAGGTCAGAAACCCCAACAGTGCCATGTCCTTGCTCAGAGCCACTAGAAGCTATAGAGCTGGACATGGCGCCGTGCTCAACCACAGCACCGTGGAAGACGCTGGGGCGAGAGACAGTCAAGGATGGCACCATAGAGCCTCCTACAGCGCCGTGAACAGAGCCAATGGCAGCAACGTCACTGAGCAATGGACCATTTCCATCAGGGCCCATGGCACCATAAACAGCGCTGAGGCCCAAGACGGTGCTGACAGACGGCGCCGACCCAGGCCTTCCGAGCTGAAGGTACGACACCAGGGGAGCCTTCACCCCTGAAGGGGCAATTGCCAAGGCAGTGCCTCCCGCCCGTCCCCCGAGGGGAACAGACTGGGCCTCCCGCACTGCAGGAGGGGCTTCTGCCATGGTAAGGCTACAAGTAGCAGAAGCCTCCTCCTCCCTGGTCCGTATAGAACCAGGAGGGGACCCGGAAGAAAGGCTGAGAGAACATGGCTTGGCCTCACGAGTGCACACCCGTCCCCCGAAATTCGGAGGAGCTCGTCCAACTTTCCATGCGCGTTCATGGAGAAACAGGCGTCGCACGAATCCATGTCATGTAGAGGACCAAGACACGCGAGGCAATGGTCATGTTGGTCGGTGACAGAGTACTTATTGCTGCACGGGCACCAACGCATAGGGGGCTGTCCCATCTTCATTGCTTTCTTGCCCCCCAACTGAGACATGACCTATGAAAAAAACACCACTAAACAAGACCCAATGTCGCAAAATAGAGAAAGGAACAGTCATACTGTTATCTCAAGTGACGTCGAGTGGAGCGAAACTGAACCAGCAGGAAGAATTCAAGATGGAGGCGACGGACTTCGTAACAGAGCCGAAGGCTTTAATAACGGTAACAGGCCTCTCATGTAGCAGAGCTACCTACGAGGTGACCTCGACGGCGGAAGAAGAAGAACTGGCGGGAGGGAGAAGTCGACAACACCTAATGGCCAACCCGCGAGCGCCACACAGTGCGTCAGCCTCAAGGGCGGCGCCGGTGGTGCATTGACTCCGCTCACCCCCCCCCAAAAAAAGAGCTCCCGCGGGGTCATGACCTCCGGCCAGAACCCAAAGGTGATGAATGGTGAAAACTGACACAGATAAGCTCTCCCTTACACTTCAATAGTGTCAGACGGTAATTCAACATACAAAATCTCTGAAAGCACAGACTGTTGTTTATCAAAGTTAAGACTTTTATGAAAATATGCAACCAGAAGGTTTTACTTATTATGTGATGTCTGAAGGCACCATTACATTTAAAATTAGGTTATAAAAAGTGGTCCAGTGTGTTATTATAATTTTAATGGCCCGGAAAACAGAAGGGTGCATGTTTATTCACTTGAAATCATTGGTTTACCCAGCCCAGTTTATTCAGTTAGTGCATATTACTGAAAGTTAGAACAGTAGATTTCTACAGAACTGCAAAAATAAAGATACGTGCATTCAAAACAAAACAGGAAAAAGGAGGAAAAGCACCATCGTGTACAGGGAAAATAAAGGTAATATAGAAACAGCATCACATCCTCTATAAAAAACAGAAATGAATACAATAGCAAAAAAAAAAAACAGTTCAAACGGTTTGCCCTTCCTTGCCTTTAGTAACTTAATTCTAACATTAAAACCCACAAGAATAAAAACAGGTTTTGTAATGCATTGCTAAAGCCCACTTCTCTTTACCATAACATTTTAGTCACATTTTATTTTTATTTGGCAGCTTCACCGTGTTGATTTTTTTTGCTTCACAAAACTATCACAGACTGGGACCGGCTGCTGGTGAGACCATAGTGTTACCACTCATGATGCCAGTGACCAGGGTTCGAGAACGTTGGTCATCGGGGGCTGGTCGGGTGGAGGGGGAGCATCGAGCATCTCATGAGGAGGTTTCTGTCCTCCACCAGGTTACTGCCACCTGAGTGACCATAGGTGGTAGCGTGGTGGGAAGACCGAGGGAAGGTCATGGACATCGCTGATGTCAGCATGCAGACGTGCTTTGACATTCGAACATGTGACATCCCCGGGGATTAGGAGGGAAAAAAAAGGAAAATGGCACCAGCACCCTTGCGATGACAGACCCAGCCAGGTATGTATGGGCCAGGCCTCCCCAGCGTGGCGCTGCCTGATGTAAAAAGATCCCCCCAGCCTGACCATGCTGGGGTGGGGGGTTACAACCAAGGCTACATGGAGATAGGTGCCCTTGGCTGGGATAGGCTAGAGGTCCTGAGTGGAAGGGGGTTGCTGAAGAAACAGGGGCATAAAAAGAAAGTTAAATTATCACTAACGATACTTTTCCTAATGTGCTCTTAAGCACCTTGCTTCTGTTCCATACTACAACTTTTTGTTGCCCTTGGATGCACAATTAGAGAGTTGTAACTTAAAGTATTACGTGCAATAAATGCACAGGCGTCAATGCTGTGGGGTGCAGACTGTTCACAGAGCTTATTGAAGATGTAGTATAGCAGACAGATGATCCATTAAGAGCATCACTAGCACAAGATGGCACCAAAGCAATGAAAAGTGCTTGATGGTTTTATTGCAAAAAGCATTGGCTAATAACCAGGAGGCTGCATGTTCAAATCCCACTTGTGCCACCCCAGCTCTCAATCCTTGAGGATAAACAGACGTCAACATATGAGCAAAACATGACTTAACTGTAAATCAACTTACTGTAACTGAGCTACCCTGTAAAAAGAAAATTAGACAAAAGAAATACTGTACTTCTGTGCAATGACTGAGCACAATCAATTTACTATTCTGAATGATACAACTGACCGTGTGTATGGAATTTGTAGACTCATTGCTTTGGATTCAAAAGGGAGTAGAAAATAAATTTTTTTTTTTTTTTGCTTTCCATTTATTACTCTCCCTTAGCTGGCTCTAGCCCATCACGGAGCCCTGTGCTGCCCCCACCCCGTCACCCCTGCCATCCCCTAGGGCTTACCTTACTGCTGAAGTGGTGCCCCATGATATTCCCCTCCCACAGTGGAAGTCCTCGGGCTGGGCCAGGTTCCTCAGAAAGCTGCAAGCTGTGAATCCAGGAGTAGGCCAAGGTCAGCTGGGTGCGAGGTCTGCAGGCCGCATGGAGCCATCTTGTTGCATGACTCCATTTTCCATTTTTCTCCTGCACTACCCTCCTCCTCCCAGGGACACTGGCTGAGGTATGCGTGCATACACAAGGCAGGTGCGTCTACTCAGACAATCAGAGGTCCCCTGACCCTACTGCTGCATTTCGCCTCCACTGCCACCCACGGTCATCCAGTTGGCAGTCAAGCAGCGAGAATGGCTCCCCTCTCCCTGGAGGAGAGTGTCCTGTTGGATACTCAATCATTCCTGGTCAGCTCACCAATGATTTAGACTCATTTCTGAACCCGGGTCATCAGTGTTATATGCAGTAGTGCAACCACTGTGACTGTGGGCTGGCCCCCCCCTCTTTTTTTTTTGTTAAGGAGAATACCAGGAGAAGTGAAGCCCCGACCGCTGCACAGATCGGGGCTTTACCACTCTGACACCCCCCCTCCCCCGCAGGCACCATATGCAATTAATACTTTTATTACCTGAGCACTCATAAAAATTTATAAAACCTCCGGTGTGCCCGTCATTTTAACTATAGCACTCAACACCCCGGATCTTGCTGGTAATACTGCGAGAAACCCATGGGATTTAGGCAAATTCTATAAAAACAGTGCTGGGCATCGGAGATATACACATTGTAAACTTTCCGTACATAAGGGCACTATTAAGGGACGGGCAATGGAACGTCATTTTCACACGGTATTACAAGTGAGATCCCGGGGGGTTGAGGAGCGCCATAGTTAAAATGCCGGGCACACCGGAGGTTTTATGGATTTTTATGAGTGATCAGGTCATCATGCTTTACCGTCATGCTTTACTGCTTAATTGTAATAAAAGCCTGATTCTGATTAAAACAGGCACACTCCCTAATCTGTGAACAACATCTGCAAGGCTGATGTATATAGTTACAAAGCAGCAGAAGCAATAAAGACCATTTACCATTGTTCCATTTTCTAGATTACTTTCTTGGGGCTATATTGAAGTAGAAAATTCCTTTTCTAGTGAATGAAGCAGAAATCTGCTGCCACCACCTGGTTGTGTTTTTCTGAGTAACGTGGGTGCCCTCAAGAGGTAATCAGATGTCTGGCAATGCATTTTTGACAAGTCTAAAGGAAATACCCAGACAGAATTACTGAAAAGTAAAGGCCTAAAAAATCATTTTCCGAACTGGAAAAATTACTTCTAAACATTTATTTATTTTTTTTACATTCTGCTACTGCATATTGGGTTGTTGATGGTAAGAATACTTTAGTAATCTTCATCTGAAATGTGCTTTTGCGAAAATGAATCCTACAGTACAAAAACAATACCCCCCCCCCACACACAAATACCTGAATATTTTTCAAAAGATCAGCAGTCAACAAAATCACATTCTAGGGCAAGATGGCAAAAGGGACTACAAAGTGACTGCCTGGGCTGGAGGTGTTTACTGGTGCTTGGAGTGTCTTTCACTCCTGAAAGAGTCTCCTCATCCGGTCTTAGAATACATGGATTGAACCTCTTACAGGTACAAGACTCACTCGGTATCACCCCACCAGAGCGACATTTCTACGGCGAACATCACCACAGTGACAAATCTCACCAGGTCGAGATTGTACGCTGTGGTGGTCCGCTGTGACATAACACTGCAACTCCTGGTGTTGCACTCCGACCCCGAACCAACTCTAACTCGGAGTTGGTTATATAAAATGGGGGTGCAGGGGGCAAAGCATGGGGGGTGGGGGGCAAAGCCCCCTGCAGAAAAACACTTTCTTCTGTCAGGAACAACGCAGACTGTCGGTATTGTTCCCGTCACTGTCAGATTCAGATTCAATTTTATTGTTCAGCATAAGCTTTTACAAAATCTAAAATTTTTATATGAGTAATAATATCATATAAATACATAGTACCCATAAATAAAGTATAAATATCTATCATGAGTGGGCAATTCTGCATTTTATACACAATCTTCACAGATGTAAGACAGATAAAAATTTTACTAATTTCTCCAATATAAATATATTTGTATTGCTGAAGAAAAAAGATACCAACTGGTCAGGTGGGAGATCAGTGTCTGCCAGAATTTCCCCTAACCACTTTCTCCTGGAGGAACTATAGAAGGGGCACAAGAAAAAATTACTCACCTTAGTAATTATGTTTCTTCTATCGGAGTCTTGCTGTATTCTGACTAATGCAGTTAGCCCCAGCCTTTAAACTGCCCCGGAGAACAAAGGGTTAAACTTTCTATGCAGAGCATAGAATGCTGAGCTCAAGCTTGATTGATGTCTCTGTCTGTTTTCCTTTGAAAGCTAACCGTCAGATTCTTACGAGCAAAAACTCACTAGCTATCCTATGTGGAAATTGTAACATTTTTACTAGCCAACTGGTAACAAAAAGTTTTGGATTCCCAAAGGAAGACAAGTCAGGAAACCCAAAACACAAAGCCAATTCAAATAAGAATAACAACAAAATAAACACCCAAACAAAAAAGCAGAGGGTGTAAAAGAGGTGCAACACTGCGCCTGCCCACCTACTTCCCAAAAACCACATTCTGAAAGGGGAGGCAGGGGGGGGAGGTCAGAATACAGCAAGACTCCAATAGAAGAAACATAATTACTAAGGTGAGTAATTTTTTCTTCGAACAACATGAAGTCTTGCTGTATTCTGACAATTACAGACTACCAAGCAGTACCTCCATGGAGGAGGGACTGAACCTACTTTGGGAAAAGGCTCTGAAGTACTGCTGTGCCAAACCGAGCATCACTCCTAGTCTGGATATCCAGAGAGTAATGCTTGGTAAAGGTATGGACTGTTTTCCAGGTGGCTGCTTGACAAATTTCTAAGAGAGGAATATCCCTGGCAGCAGCCAGGGAAGCAGCTGTACCTCTTGTGGAGTGAGCCCTCAGGCCTGAGGGTGGAATCTTTCCCAGTTTCTCACAGTAGAATTGTATACAAGACACAATCCACCTGGCAATAGTTCTCTTGGTGGCAGGTTTGCCCTTTCCCACTTCTCCATAAGTGAGGAACAACTGGAGGGACTCAAACCTGTGACCCTTGGTACGCTCTATGTAGTAGCTAAGGGCTCTTTTAACATCTAAACTGTGTAGCCTCCTCTCTCCTGAGGAAGAATGATCAGTGAAGAAAACAGGAAGAGACGAGACTGATTCAAGTGGAAATCTGAAACCACTCTGGGCAAGAACCTTCTATTGGTTCTAAGGACCACTTTATCCCTGTGAAAGGAAATAAAATCAGGTTCCACTGACAGGGCTTGCACTTCACTGATACGTCTGGCAGAGGTAATGGCTACCAAAAACAAAGTTTTCCAAGTCAAGTACTTAAGCTCTGTTGAGGACATAGGCTCAAAAGGAGGTTGCATAAGTTGAGCAATGCAAACATTTAAATCCCAGGCAGGGGCAGGGTCTCTAAAGGGAGGACTGGTATGAAGCAATCCTTTAAAAAATTTACAGAATACAGGATGAGATGATAGTGAGGAAGACTTCCCCACTGACAGAAAAGCAGAAAATGGAAATTACGTACTTACCGTAATTATTGATCTTCTTGGACAGTCTCCATCACTCATTCACACTAGTGGGATAGCGCCGGAGGCGCTAGGACCAAGCGGGAGCCAAAGATTTTCTGAAGGGACGGCACCGAGGTAGGACCATGCACACGTGGCACGGCAAGACTGACTCACGCCTGTGTAGGCTATCTCGGCGTCGACCCTCCAAACACCTCAGTACCTTTTTGACCAAGGAGGTGCAGCGTAACTAATGAGAATAACTCATTCTGAGTTTCTGGGCCTGAGAGGGCCTAGATGGCCTTTGTAAGAAAGGTCAAAGAAAAATGTCTTCACAGTCCGAACCATAGGCCATGAAGACCAGGAAAGAAAAACGAGTGAACCCAGGGGATGGTGGGTGGGCATGTGAATGAGTGATGGAGACTGTCCAAGAAGATCAATAATTACGGTAAGTACGTAATTGCCATATCTTCCTGGACTAAGTCTCCATCACTCATTCACACTAGTGGGAGAGTACCAAGCTAAAATCAACTACCCTGAGTAGGGTGGTAGGAGATAGGGTTCACTCAGAAAAGACAGCCAAGGACTGTCCTGTTAATAAAAAGAGCTGTCTTGTATGAGCATCTATAACATAGTGCCTACAAGATAAACGCTCGAGTTGTAACTCATCACCTTGCCGACGACTACAATGGGCAAAAAATGAAAGTCTGCCAGGCAGCCGCAACTACTCTAGGAGAGCGGCAAGAACCTGGCCTCACAATTTGATCTAGGACCAAAATTAATAGTGTCAAAGACATGCACTAATCTAATGTAAAGGACCTCAGGAACTGCAAGAGCCGGAGGTAAAGTGTACAGGTTCAGGGTAGACCGAAAAGCGGAGACGGAACCCCCACTACCAAGTATGGCTGACCTGCAAACAACAGGTCCAGTAGCACTTGAACCCCTTACTTGGTGAGCAAAAGAAGGTCCAGGTGGGGTTAGCTCATCAAGGAAAAGGGTTTGTACTAAGTCACTGAAAACTTCCTGATGGAAGGCAAAGCACAACTTAGAAGCCTCTTGTGGTGGTCTAGTAGAATCAAATCCTAGTCACTGCATAATCCAAAAGGGGATCATCCTGCCCCTATGTTTATGACTGTATGTGAATATTTGCGGAGCTACCTCAGAAAAGACCTACTTGACCAATGGTCAAGAAAGGAGCATGTCATCTGTTAAGTTGAAGGAAACATGGAAGTAGGAATCTAAGTTCCGACTTGCTGAAGAGTCACTTCTGTTGCTGCAAGGCTCTGATCAAGAGAAGAAAGCCTGATTAAAAAACAAAAAGGGACTAAAAGACTGGTTAGATGCCTAGGTTTTGGAAATATCTCGGAATAAGAGAAATTCTCTAGAGAAAAGAGGTGAGCTATACCACCGCTGGATCGGACTGCCCCCTAGGGGTAGAAGAAAACAGGTACTCTTTACTGAGGTTTAGAGACGACCGCTTCAGGGCTGAGGCGGAACCTGATCAGATCCAAGTGTGGTATCGGGAAATTCCAACTAGGCCCTGTGCTGTGATAATTCTGACCCCTTTTTTCTTTTGTTTTTTGTATTAATTATCATTAGTCCAAGCCTGACAAGGTTGCTGGCTGCTATTTGGCAAGGATTGCCTGATACAGAAATGACAAGGATGTCATCCCTCTGAGGAGCAGGAGGAGCCTGAGGATCCATAACCGAACCCTTGACTGGACTAATAATAGCTAGACAGATGTTAACCACCTGTGCCGAAGCAGCCACCAGAGGGGCAGCATCAAAAAAGGGCTGTATACCCCTATCAAAGGAGAGGAACAGTCTGTGCGGCTCCCGACCATTGAATTAAAATGTTCCAAAGAGTGTAATTGTCTTGACCACTGAAAAAGTCTATACGCAGAGGTATATAGTCCACAGATCCAGTCTGAACACTATGGTGGACCCCATAAATGAGGAACTACTAAAAGAGCTTGCATCACAGACTCTGATGATAGAGAGGGAGTGTCTTTCAGTATATAAAATGAGTCATCCGCTGTATCACTGACCAGAAGGACAGGGAGAGACTCATCTAGATGCCTTTCTACCACATAAGGACCCTAAAAAGAGGTCTAGGTTAGAGCCACTAGAGACTCCGCCACCAGGAAGGGTGTCGAGGAGCTTGGCACCACGTAGAGGGCTGAGAAAGTGCTGAGCGGAATGAGAGATTCTGCTGACAGAACAAAACAGAAGAGTCCCATCAGCGGAAAACCGCTGGATGAGGAGATCCGATGCAGACCGCCACTTACTAAAATGTGTGGAAAATAATCCGCAGAATAGGAATTCATTCCATGGAAACATCCCAACACAAGACCTGCGGAAGAGAGGTCTGCAAACAGAGATCTTCCCTAGTTCTGTCAGACAGCACCAACTGGCACCCCTGCGGCACCAGCATCACTCGTGGCACAGGAGGGCACCAAGCAGTACCCATGCCAACCTGAGAGACACCAGAGGGTACCCAGGGCGGAACCAGCAGGTATCCTCGGTACCAACCCATCCTCGGCGCCGAGCACAGCGCCGACTGCGTCATCGAGTACGGTGCCGACCACAGCACCGAGCATGGCGCCGAACCACGGCTCCGACTGTGGCACCCAGTACGGTGCCGACTACGGCACCAAGCCACGGCGCTGACCCATGGCGCCGACCCAAACACCAGCAGCGCTGCCTAAGGCACCAATGCCAAACTAGTGGCACAGCACCGGACCTGCACTGCCACCAAGGTGTCGGGCACAGCGCCAAGAAAAACACCGTGGAAAGCCAATGGAAAAGATGGAGAAAGGTGGTGCCCGTGCCGGCCCCAGCATGGAAAAGGAAGAGGGGGATAGGCATGAGGGGCTGACACGATGGCGAAGGCACCAAAAGGGCACCACGCTCATTCTGATCCAATTGACCCGGCTCCGGTCCAACAGCTCCGAGGCCCGGAGGCCCCGAAACCAGGAACACAACCAGGAAAAAAGGATTCAAACCCCCTGCTTCACAGGAGCGGTCTAGAGGTGAAACTGCTCACCAGAACTCCAACGAGGACAGAGATGGAGTCTGGAGTCGAGTATGCAGCCGATAGGAGCGGGGCCAAGGGGGAACCCACGAAAGTCGGTTCAGGCCTATCGCCCCTACCAATGAACAATCCTCGTACAGACATACCAATGGGCAACCTCGAGCGGCACCGATTCTTCTTCCCAAAAACGAAGAAGAAGAGCTCGATGCTAAGCGGAGCCGGATCCCCGGCACCGCCAGATTCGTGCTTTGGTGGACTGTCCTCCCCGCCGAGCACAGGACTGTCCGTAGTCAGACCCCCCCCCGTTACTTAAGGGTGGCGGACTGGGCACAGCCCCTCTGCCATAACAACTTTCAAACGAAGTCTTCCTACCGTCACCGCTACCATCTAAAGACAACTCCGTGGATGGCAGGAAAGAATTTCTTCATAATCTTCTTATTCGTAAAATAAAAAATTACCACTAAATAGTTAATTAAAACGTTTAAATTAAACACTAAAAGCTGCTGTCGTATAGACGAAAACTTTGACTCTGGCAGACGAGCGACGTCGACATCCAAGCGCACTCGACGACAGAAGAAAAGGAACTGAGGTGGCTGGAGGGTCGACGCCGAGATAGCCTACACAGGCGCAAGTCAGTCTCGCGGTGCCACGCGTGCGTGGTCCTACCTCGGCGCCAGCCCTTCAGAAAATGTTTGGCTCCCGCTTGGTCCTAGTGCCTCCGGCGCTATCCCACTAATGTGAATGAGTGATGGAGACTTAGTCCAGGAAGATCAGTTGACAAGTGTACCTTGAGGGTAGCTGGTCTGAGGCCCAGGCCATTAAGATGGACCATATAATCCAGAACTGTAGGTAATTCATTAGTATCTGGAGAAATATGCTTCTTGGAACACCAAATGCTGAATCTCTTCCATTTGGAGTTATA
The DNA here is from genome assembly GCA_016271365.2 of Neoceratodus forsteri. NCBI lineage: Eukaryota > Metazoa > Chordata > Ceratodontiformes > Ceratodontidae > Neoceratodus > Neoceratodus forsteri. The sequence continues at coordinate 10,673,560 of CM057450.1, read as the reverse complement.
AGTCTTTCTGGTGGAGGGCTTTCGAGAAGCTTTGAGAATATCCAGAACCCCCTGAGACAGATGCAAATCTACAAACTCTAACTCTTCAAGAGCCATGCCTTGAGATTGAGAAACTGAAGACTGGGGTACCAAATCTTCTCCTGAGAGGAGGTTAACAGGTTGTAATTCCTGGGAAGAGACAGGGGAAGATGGACTGCTAGGGACAGCAACAGGGTGTACCACAGCTGTCCGGGCCCAGTCTGGAGCAATCAGAATCACTTTGCAAGGTTGTGACCTTATCTTGACTAAAACTTTGAACAGAAGAGGGAAGGGAGGGAAGGCATGCAGAAATTTCCCTTCCCAGGTAAGAATCAGAGCATCCAGGGGGACTGAGCCCAAGACTGGGGGTCTGCAACAAAAGAGAGGAAGTTGGTGATTGCCCTTGTGGCCTTTTAGTGACTCTGGAAGATGTACACGAGGTCCTGGAAAAGAGAACAGTAACCTGCTGTGGGGGAGCTGCTTCAAGAGCTCTTGTAACATGGCACTGTATAGGACTTTGAAACTGACAGCTGTGGTTGGTTGTAAGACATCACCTGAACATGGATTAATTTCCCCTGGTTGCCATAGGGAGCATGGCTGAGTTCCCAAAGTCTATACAGTGTCATCTTACAAGTTGACCTTGTCATCTGTAGTGTGCTGACTCCCAAAGCAGTCACTGAAAGCAGTCTCTCTATACCAGTGATTATTTTATCTGAACAGCTTTGCTTTTCCCACCCACCTCCCCGTGGACCTCTGAGACAAACTGCATCAGCACCAACAATGGGATGAGGAGAGAGAGAGAGAGAGAGAGAGAGAGAGACACACACAGACAGAAGACAGTACTCCAGTTGTGCAGGACTCTGCTGCATGTGTTGATTGCTGTCTCCCTCTCTGTTACAGTCTCCACACAGCGGGCTCCCCACAAGCAGAAGCGCAAGAGACGTACCCCTTTCACGAGACAGCAAAAAAAAAAAAAAACAGGCTGGTACTGGCCAGAGACACACAAGACAGCAGTGAATTTGCAGGAGTCAGCTCATGTCCAGTCGGGTGTGTGTGTGTGTGTGTGTGTGTGTGTGTGTGTGTGTGTGTGTGCCTCTCTCCGTGTCACAAAGCAGAAAACAGAGCGGAACAGTTCGTACTCCCCAAAGTAGTGAGCGGTGCAAATTAGACCAAGAGAGAACCCCCCGGTACTTGTAACCCTCTTCCCTGCTTGTCCCGATCTGTGGCTCCTCAGTGGTGCTGCCAGCAACCTGCTTGTCCCAATGTGAAATATATCTGCCTAGCAAATTTCTCAGCATGTACAGGAACCGAATCCTTAAATGAAACGCAGGACAATAAAAAAGAGCACTGCAATGTCCCTGAAAGTCAGGTACCTAAAAAATTAAGATATTGGTAAATGTTAAGGGAACCTGTATACAGTGAGTAAATTAGTGTCTCTACATACAGTAGGTACTCATGACATTACATTTAAAGACAGAGTGAGACAGGCGTGCGCTCAGTACAGTGTGGCAGGCGAGAAAGACAGACAGAAATGGAGCAGTGCACTGCATGACTGTATTATGGATCAAATCTTAAAAACCTTTGTAGGCAAATAATATCTTTTCCTGCACTTACCATGTTACAAGCGCATTAAGCCACTTCACAGTATGGTTCAACTGTGGAATTAATCCTACCTGGATGGTTGAGGCACAAGCCCCCGCCCCCAGGCATGGATTCATTCTACAGTAGAACCATGCTATGTCATGGACTAATGCTTACATATGGGTGGTAGAAAACACAGACAACTGAGGAAACAGGTACTGCTAGAACAGGAATCAAGAAAGAGTGACAGGCCGGCCTGGTGGTGCTGAAGGTTTGAGCAGGTTGGGCGCCTTACCTGCATTACCACGGCAACTCGGGTTCATTGGAAAGCCAGCATGGGGGGGGGGAGTAGTACTGAGCAGCCAAAAGGCAGCTCTCCTCTCCTGGGGTGGTCATCGCCCTCACCCCCAAGTTCCACTCCCACCGGGTGGAGGTCTGGTGGGTAGTGTAGGCGGGAGGGGCACCAGTGTAGTGAGTGGGAGGGCACCTCGGGGTGTGGCTTGCCTCCACACACACGTGGATACCCAGAGATGGGAGAAAACGGGGAGAAAAAACCTACAAAAATCTATATAGAACAAAAAAAGACAAGGTGACAGATGGCATAATCAGAATAAGCATATGAAATAACAATAAAACAACATAATCAAAACTTAATAAACAGAATTCAATAAAAAGAAAACCAAAGTCCCTTTGCTTGGGTCTCACCCACGTTTAAAAAAGCTTAACAGTGCTTTGCAAATTTTTGATCTGAACAGTGCCCAGATAAAACAAGTCTCTAGTTTTAGATATCTTGGCATCCACCCAGAACAAAGCCTCACCTTCTCTGAACATATATATCCTTCATTTGCAAATGAATCCATCAAAGACTGGGAGTGGTACACAGAATGAAACATTGCTTGACTGAAGAAACAGGACTAAGGACTGCTGCAGGAATTATGCTGCCATTTATGAATTACGGTTCCCAAATTTACTAACCTGCCTCAAATGCCGAACCAAAACATCTTTTATACAGTTTATAAATGAAAATTACGTACCTACCGTAATTCTTGATCTTCTCTTGTATCTTCACCATTCATTACTGTTGGGTGTCAGCCGGAGGCGAACACCCGCCACAGGAGTTTTTTTTTTTCTTTCTAGAGGAGTCGGTGTCGATGGCGCCGCCCCCTACAGTGGCGCTCTGCGTGGAGTGCGCGGGGTGGCCGTTAGGTGCTGTAGACTCCTCCTCCATCCCAGTTCTGTTAGCTGGAAAGGTGAAATAAGGATTAGAAAGAGAATGAGGCAATTGAGCTGAGGGATAGAAAAAAGGAAAGGATATAAACTGAAAAAGGAATCAGCCAACAGAGGACAGAAAACAGAGAGGGGAAAATGCCTACCCTAAGGGACTGAAGGGCCTCACTTCTGCGGCGGCTCTAAGGAAGGAACAGATAGAGAGGAGAAAGAAGAGGAAGGAGGGGGGGGATGCTAGGAGGGGAGAATTCTGCCATTGAGAAATTGGCTTAGGGTTATAAGCTCGGAACCAGGAACAAGGGAGCAAGGATCCCATTCCTTTTTTTTTTTCCTGCCTCCCGTGCTCGCTGGTCCCCCACTCCTTTGGGCTCCAAAGGCTCCCTCCAAACCCGCTGTCCTTATCCAGCCCTCCTCTGGTCCCCATACGGCAGCCGATCCCCAGGATATCCTGGCGTATTCCTCCGCTGGCGGGTCTCCTCCTCCGAGGGGAATCGGGAGAGGGGATGGCCCCAGGACACTACTAGGGCTCCGGGATGCTGAGGAGCAGAAGGCCCTGGGAAGGCACTGGAGGCACTCAGGGAGCAGAGAGCCATCATCTGGCGGCCAGCGAGCAATTTTTCCCTTTTTCTGTTGGGGGCAGTGTAGTGACGTCACGGCATACGCCAACGTCCACTCCTCCCCCAGTTAGCATTGGGGCCGTGTATCCTGTGATACTCCCAGCCTCCGCTAGGAGCCAGCAGGCACTGGACCAGTCCCCTACCCTCCCCCCGGAGAAGGAAAGCTGCCCATGGGACGCTCAATCCTTCTCCCACTGGCCGGCCCTCCAGCGACCCGTGCCCATTCCCGAACCCGGGTCGCTGGTGTTGCAAGTGGAAATCCAACCACTGTGCCGGTGGGCCAGCTCCCAGGATCCCATTTCAACAATTCGGAGAGAGGGTCAACTGAACCTCTTGCACAGTTTGGACACAAAAGGCAGATTCTCTAAACCTCCCGCCATCCCTAACCTTCCAGACCCCAGCTGGGAGCTCTGAAACTATTAAGGAGGAAAACTGTTCCCAACAGAGAGCGGCCAATTAGAAGTGAAAGGAGCCCTCTAGCACCTTGTTAGGTGATAACACAGTAGCATAAGAAAGTGGGAAGGGGGGCCACAGGGGGCACCCCTGTACTTAAACAAATAGAGTGGGAACTCAATCGGACTCCCTAGAGGCAAGGCAGAAAACACCCCTTAAGGAAAGTGAAGTGCCGGACAGCACCAACCAGTAGAGGCTGTATAACAGGATTAGGGACTGCCAGAAGGACCTGGGAAGAGAAGACGAGCCACTTAAGGGACCGTCTCTTTAACTGTGAATTGAAAAACATGGCTGGGGAACAGCCAGGAGATGCCCAGTAAGGGCAGTCAGAAAGAGTTCCCTCAGGTACAGATAAATTTTAGCTCGTTCCTCCTATTCTCAGAGGAAAGGATCTGTTTAGAAGAACGGATTTTTTTTTTTTTGGCTTATGGCCAAGGGAGAGGGAGGGACAAGCAGGGAGGAGGCATGAAGAAGGCCCTTGAGGGGATGGTGGGAGGGTTCAGTGGATCATTGAAGATACAAAGAGAAGATCATGAATTACGGTGAGTCGTAATTTTTATATCTTCCCTTGTCAATCTTCACCATTTGTTACTGTTGGGTGAGCATCAGGCCCCCCTTCCCCCCCCGAAGGGGGGGGTTAAAAGTAAACCCTGAGTGAACAGATCCCTCAGCCTCCTACTGGGGACAAGTAGAGAGGGGAAGACCCTAACCAATAGACTAGGAGGTCTAAGGCGGGTGAGGAGGAGGAGGCGCCCCCGAGGGGCTGTGGGAAGGGGGTTACCCCTGAAGACGCCTCCTCACCCTACGGGAAAAAAGGCAGGTCCCCCAGAAGGCAGAGCCAGTCACCCTACGCCAGGCCATGGGTGACAGTCATGAGAGATGAAGCCATGCCATCCGCCTAATGCAGATCGCTGTCCCCACTAGTCTGGATGCCACCTCGTTGGCATTGTAGGATGCCCTTGCTTGGTGCCTTGCAAGCTCCACATCCTGCGCAGAGAGGGCAATGGCTTGTCTAGACTGCTCTAAGTCAGAAAGCAGGGCTAAGACCTGAGCTAGCATCGACCACAGATGCCTGTTGTAAGCAGTGTGGTGAGCCTGATGGGAAGAAATGCACAACAATGCATGACCAGAAGAGAAAACTCTTCGTCCCCACCGGTCGAACTCAGGAGAATCCGAATCCGGAGGCCTGTCGTGTCCCAGGCGTTGAGGCCCGGAAGGAGTATCCAGGGACATCAAACCCAAAGGTGGGTGAGGCAGAGAACCTAGAGACTCGTGGGGGGCACAATACCGTCTCTTGCAGTCTCCTGGGGCTGGAGAAGGAGTGACTGGAGTCTGCCAGGTGCGGATAGATGCTTCCTAGAAGGGAATCAGCCATGAAGGCACCACCAAATGGCAGGTGCTGAATTCACTAAGGAAAGCACGTGTCTGCCGCTTGGTATTGACCCTATGGATGTAGGAAATACGAAGTTCTGAAATCATCCTCGAGAGGAAATGCTGATAGTCGGTGAAGTCAGCGTCAGAGGAAAGGTGGACAGAAGGTTCTCTTCCTCAGTTGAGGAGGAAGTGGAGCTCAATGCCCAGAAGACTCCAGCAGCGGGGCGGGGAGACAGGCGGAAGACCTGTCTGGCCCATGGCCCTAACATAGCACAGGAAGGCCACCACAGTAGCTCTGAACATCTCCCAAGATAATGGCCCAGTGGGCCCCACATGGCCTGGGAGAGAGGGAGGTGGTTGCAGAGGGATGGGTGAAGGGCACCTAATAGATCATGCCTGACCTCTGCCAGGGCTCTGGGATCCAGGTAGCAATGCCTCCAAGACTGGGGACCCTGAGATCGTGTCGGGTTGCATAGATCTCCCAAGTGGGCTCCCCACCCCAAGAGGGAGGCATCTGTAGTAAGGATTAGAGAGCGAGACTGAGTGACAAAAGGAACTCCCTGTCTTAGATTGTCCTGATCCTGCCACCACTGCAATGCCTAGATCAGGGTTCGAGTCACTGGAATCAGTTTGGTCAGAGGATCCTTTTTCTGAGACCAAAAGGCTCTCAAGTGGAACTGAATGTCCCTCATCTGAAATCTTGTTCCCTGCACCACTGCTGTAGAAGCAGCCATGTGCCCCAGGAGCTGTAGAAAATGCCTTGCTGGTCGAGACACCTGGAGGGTGAATGAAGAGGCCAGTGAAATAAGGGTCCTTGCCTTGTCCAGGGGAAGGAAGGCTTTTGCCTTTACTCTATCTAGCTCTGCCTATGAAGGTGGAGGAGCTGTACAGGCTCTAGAACTGACTTTGAAAGATTCAGAAGGAAACCTAGAGAAGTAAGCAGTTGCTGAGTTATCTGTAGGTGTAACTTGACTTGGTCTGGACTGGCCTACTATGAGCCAGTCGTCCAGGTATGAGAAGATGGAAATCCTTTTCCTTCTTAGGAAGGCAACTACTACTGCCAGGCATTTTGTGAACACCCTTGGAGCAGAGGTTAGGCCGAAGGGCATTGCTCTGAATTGGTAGTGGCCTGAGGGCAGCTCGAACCTGAGGTATTTTTGATGGGAGCTTCTGATGAGAATATGGAAATAGGTATCCTTGAGGTCCAGGGAGACTAGCCAGTCCCCTGGCCTTAGAGAGGGTAGAATTATTCCCAGAGTCACCATTTTGAACTTTGGCTTTAAAAGGTGCTTGTTTAAATATCTGAGAATCCAGGATGTGCGGCCATTCTCCTGTCTTTTTGGGGGTGAGGAAGTAACTGGAGTACAATCCTTTCCCTTTGTAGGGGTGGAACCCTTTCTATAGCTCTGAGAGCCAAGAGGGAAGAGACCTCTGCCTCTAGGGCAAGTGCCTCTGAAGGATTTGCAGGTGGAAAGGATCTGGTTCTCATCTTTGGAAATTTTTTGAAACTGAGAACCAGTCCCTGGCTTACTACTTCCAGGACCCATTTGTCTGATGTTAAAGACATCCAGTCCTGGACAAAGTAAGCCAGCCTGCCCCCTACAGGTAGTGGAGAATCGGCCCTGGCAAACCCATCAGAGTGCCTGTTTGGCAGGGGCTTTAGGCTGAGGGGTGGAAACAGGCCTGCTTGTACCCTGTCTGCCTCTCCCTCTAAAAAAAACCCTATGAGCATAAGCAGAAGAGGAGGCCTGGGCTTGGTAGAAAGGCCTATGAAAAGGCCTGCCCCTGCCCCTGGGTTGCTGCCTCTGAGGAATGGCTTGCCTTTCCTTGGTCTGAGCACTCCTATAGGTGGTCCTGTACTCATCCATTTTCTTCATGTAGTTCTCTGTTTGCTCCCCAAACAGAGAATTAACCACAACAGGAAAATCCATGGCCTTAGTCTGGGTATCCTGAGACAGGCTAGTACATCTGAGCCAAGCCATCCTACGAAGGGCCACAGATGTAGCCAAGACTCTAGATGAAACACTGGAGTCCACTGCAGCATGGAATTGCACCTTGGATGCCTCAATACCATCCGCAGCCACCTGCTCCAGCTCCTTGGCAAGCTGGCCAGGGACCTGTTTAGCTAAAGCCATTACGGTGTCCCATCTAGATTTCTGATATCTAGCTGTATAGGCCATATAATTGGCCTGCCTAAGTCCCAAGGATGCTGCCATGTACAGTTCCTTTGCCATGGCATCAATCCTACTGGAGTCCTTATCTGGGGGGTGTGAAGCCAAGGGTATATTTGCCTTATCACAGGCTGCAGCCTGCACTACCCCAACATGGCTGCATTGCTGGGTAAGGAACTCCGTATCTGAGCCTGAAAGAGTATACCTCTTGTCCATTCTCTTATCCACAGGAGGTATAGAATTAGAGTCTTTAAAATTGTATTGTCTGTTTCCCAAAAGACTTATGAAGGGAATAGACAGCCTCCTAGACTCTGGGATATCCATCATTTCAACATAGTCAGGCTCCTCCTGGTCATCCACAGCTTCTTCCATAGGAAGCTGAAGAGTTTCAGCCACTTTCTTATAAAACATGAAATGGGAGGGGACTCAGAAAGCCTAGGAGGAGACACTCCTGAAGGTCTGTCTGGGGAGATGTCCGGGTCAATGGGCACATCCAGACTTTCATAATCACACTCACTTTCCTCATACTCTCCTTCCTCCTCCTCCAGTTCATAAAATTCCTCTAAATCATAATCCAGAACCAGTGGAACCGACCGAACCGAGCGCCTTCCTAATGGTGCCGGTTCGGTCGGAACCGGGGATAGCGACTGGACAATTTTTATCGCTTTGGCTATTTCATCAGTGGTCGGAGAAAGAAATGAAAATTACGTACCTACCGTAATTCTGATCTTTCTGTGTATCTTCACCATTCATTACAGATGGGTACTGGCCGGAGACAGGGACTCTTCGGGATCTTTTTTTTTTTTTTTAATGGGGTAGGCACAGCCGACACACCATCGGCGCCACCCTCAAGGCCGACGTACTGCATGGCGCTCGAGGGTTGGCCATTAGGCTGTGTCAACTCCACCTGCCTACCAGTTCTGAGTCGCCGGAGAGGTAAGAGGAAGGGATGGAGGGTGGGACAAGAGAGTCCAAGGGACAGAAAAAGGAAAGGAAAAACTGAACTAAAAGGAGAAATAACGACTAAGAGGACAGCAAAGAAGAGATGAGACTAAGGGGATTGGGTAGGGGCCCCAATCTCTGGAAGCAGAAGAAGGAAGGGTAGGGAGGGGAGAGAATTTAGGAGAGAGTGAGAGGTATCAAGGTATCCGAGACCCTTGTCCGTCACCAGATTGTATAGGAACTGCAAGGAGTAGCAAAGCTCTCTGCCAGAATTCAAGGCAAAGAATAACTGGCAAATACCCCAGATGCAGAGTTGGCTATTCTGGAAGAAGGATGGGGTACAGGGATTTAGTACTCTCTCAGGAAAAATGTTTGGTGAAAAAAGGGATTTTTTTTTTTTTTTAGACAGTTGGATGGAAACCAGAAGGAGAACAGGAGGAGGGCAACCACCAACTCCCACCCCATCGGGGTGGAGACATGTAGTAGAGAAGGAGTGCCACTCGAGCTGTACCCTTTAAAGGAGAATACCCCCCTGTGTGTCCCTACTTTACCCCGCTCCTAAAGAGGAGATGGGAAGCCACAGAGAGGAAGGGGGACCCAGAGACTGAGGCCCCAGGGGATGGTGGGTGGGGTTGTGATGAATGGTGAAGATACACAGAAAGATCAGAATTATGGTAGAGTATTTCATATCTTATCTGTGTCAGTCTCACCATTCATCACAGATGGGTGAATACCAAGCCCCGCCGAAGGGGGTTGTTTCTTTACACCCTAAGGGACAAAGTCCCTTAGCCCTCAGTGGGTGACACACTAAAGGGAGAAACTTCAGGGCCTGGGAGGCCCGAGAGTGGGAGAGAGACAGGGTCTCCGGAGGGGAAGGAAGCTGCCCGACAAGCCGCCCCGCCTCTACGGAAGAAAAGGTAGGTTCCCGGTGGGCGGAACAAATCACCCCACGCCGGGCCAAGGTGACAACCGGAAAGACGTAGCCACGCCCGATCTCCTAGTGCAGATCGCTGTCCGACTACCCTGGTAGCTACCTCACAGCCGTGAAGATGCCCTCGCTGGTGCCTTGCTAGCATCCAGGCCACGTGCACAGAGCGCAATGGCTTGTCTGGTTTGCTCCGAGTCAGGCAAAGAAGCTAGGACCTGACCTAGCCTGGACCACAAGAACCTGTTGTAGGCTACATAGTGGGCCTGGTAAGCATAAATAGAAAGGAGCAACCGTGCCGAGTAGAAGGTCCTCCTCCCCCAAAAATCAAAATCCGAGGAGTCTTGATCCGGGGGCCGGTCACGGTGAAGGGTGCGAAGCCCATCAGGAGTGTCCAGATGCGTCAAGCCAGACTGCGGATGAGGTATGGAACCTGAAGACTTTGGGGGAGCGCAATACCTCTGGCTGAGGTCCCTAGGGGCAGGAACTCCGGAGAAGGGCCTCTGCCAGAAACGCAAGGACGCCTCCTGAAAGGGAGCAGGCCAGGGCGGCACCACAAGGGTGGCCTCACCAAAATCACCTAGAAAGGCGTGCACCGCATGCTCAGGATTGCTAACAGTAGAGGGTGAAAGGTGCAAGTCCTCCAACATCCTCACGAGGAAGCGCTGATACTCCGAGAGATCAGCAGCCGGAGAGATGTGGACAGAAGGTTCCTCTCCCCCAGAAGAGGGGGATGAGGAGCTGGAGGTCACCATATGTTCCGAGGGTGGCTGCACGGGGGGAGGTTGAAAAACCTGGCTGTCCATAGCCCTAACATAGGCAGGGAACTGGGCAGCCACCGCTCTGAACTGCTCCCAGGTGAGAGGGCCGCTAGGATCAAGAATGCCTGGGAGCGCAGGAGAATGTGGCAGAGGGATAGGGGCAGAGCCGAGAAAAGAAGTCGGCTGACCTCCGCCAGGGCTAGGGAGCGGACCATGAGCACCCGAGGAGGGTTCCCCGGAAGACTCCACAGCCGACAGCTGTACAACCACGTTGGTACTGCCTTGGCTGCGCCCAGAAGAATCCCCCCAGTGAAGCGACCGGGGCTGTAAAAGTCCAGAAGGACGGTCCCCTGCCTCAAAAGAATGGGACTCCCTCACGGAACTCGAGGGGGAAGGGTGGAAATCCGCACTTCGGCTCCATCCAGGGCCCGAGTGGACCCCAGAAAAAGGCCGATGCACCGACCCCACACCCCTTGACCCCTCAGAGTCCGAGAGAGTCCTCCTCCTCGAGAGGGCCAGCCTAGGTAGCTGGCATCTCTGGGCAGCCCCCGAAGGGGAGACCCAGGGAACAGTACCTTCCCCTCCTGTAGGCTTCTCGATGGGCCCCAAAGTTGTGCGATCAAGACACACCACTGGAGAGGGTACCACCACCGAGGGGTCAATGAAACCCCAAAGACCAGGTTGCAGAGCAATGGTGGCTCGCACCACTGTCTGCTGGTCAGCACCACTGACCCTAGTCTCGGGGGCCACCTGACTCTCCTCAGTAGGGGGCTCGCTCCGACTCATCGACGAGACCACAGGGGTGCCCTCCTCCGCAGTCAACCCCGAAGGGTGTGACTGCTCGTCTGACTCGGAACTCGACTCCGAAGAGGTAGAGTCTGAAGCTCTGAGCCAAACAATAGGAGGGCAGGCAGAACCAACCTTGCCAGCGGGCCCGGCAGCCAGAGTTGTGGCCGAGACGGCACCTGTGCCCTCCGCAACTCCGCTAGCGGGACCTGCAGGAGGCACCGGGGCAGCTTGAGCCAAAGGTCCAGAGCCAGGGCCAGATGTAGCGCTGTCAAGTCCACCAGCACCGGGGGCGGTACCAGGGACAGGGACGGCATCGACAGCAGCCCCAGCAGCAACCTTGGTGCCGACGACGACACCACTCGGCCCCACGGCACCGAGGACCGAAGTGGCGCCGACGACGGCCCCGAAGGCAGACTCGGTGCTGAACACGGCACCGACCGGCCCCATAGCACCGCGAACGGCACTGAGAGCATGGACGGCGCCAAGGACGGCACCGACAGCTGGAGTCAAAGGCCCTATGGTGCTGAGCCGCGAAGGCATGGCACCGTGCTCAACCTCGGCGCCGCGAGACATGGCAAAGGAGGACGCCGGATCCTGTCCCATGGCACTGCGAGCAGCGTCGGTGCTGTGAACGGCGTCGACAGGGCCCACGGTGCCGAGCGACGAGTCGGCGCCGACAGGCCCCACAGCACTGAAGGCTCCAACGGCGCTGACCAACGGCGTCAACTCAGGCCTTCCGAGCCGCGGGAGAGACACCGGGGGAGCCTTCACCCCCGCAGGGGCGATTGCCGCGGCGGGCGCCTCCCGCCCGCCCCCGGGAGGAAGCGGGACGGGCCTTCTGCTATGGGAGGAGCCTCGGCGATGGCCAGGCTAAGGCAGTCGAGGCTCCTCCTCCTCGGTCCATACAGAACCAGGAGGGGACCTGGAGGAAGGGCCGAGAGAGCGCGGCTTGGCCCGACGAGTGCGAACCCTACCCCGGAAAGTCGGCGGAGCTCGCCCCACTTTCAACGCGCGCTGTTCGAGAACCCAACGGTCCATGGAGAAGCAGACGTCACAGGAGTCCATGTCGTGAAGCGGGCCAAGACACACAAGACACCGGTCATGCTGGTCGGTGACGGAAAACATTCGGCCGCATGGGCACCGACACATGGGGGGCCGACCCGTCTTTGAAGACTTTTTGCACTCCGACCGAGACATGACCTACGGAGAAAAAAACACCAAAACAGACTCGACGTCGCAAAATTCAAATAAAAGGAAAGATCTTACCGGCAACGTCGAGTGGAGGCAGAACCCAGAACGGGTAGACGACCGACGGACTGAAACATCAATTTCAAACAGGCTGAAGGCCTAAAATCTGGAGACAAGCTTCCCACGGGGCGACCTCGATGGCGGGAGATGAAGAACTGGTAGGCTGGCGGAGTCGACACAGCCTAACGGCCAACCCTCGAGCGCCACGCAGTACGTCGGCCTCGAGGGTGGCACCGATGGTGTGTCAGCTCCACCTACCCCTTTTTTAAAAAAATAAAAAAAAAAAAAAAAGCTCCCGTGGGGTCCTGATCTCCGGCCAGTACCCATCTGTGATGAATGGTGAAGATTAACACAGATAAGATCTTTTGGATCCGCACCGGCTGAGTTATCCCTTCTTGATCTCTTAACCGGAACCGACTCCTCGGAATCGGTTCTCCTTTTGCCCAAAGAAGTTTCACCCTGGTCAGAGAGCACTCCTTCTGGTTTGGTTGGAACCGAACCGGGCTGGCCATCCGGGTCAGCGGACTTTTTGGCCTCCCTTTCCCTGAGCCTACCAACTCTTTTTTCCAGGGTAGCTGCAGGAAAATTTTTACAAATCTGGCAGTCTGAATCGAGGTGGTCAAACCCCAGACGACAAATACAGGTGGTGTGGGGATCAGCCTTAGCAAAGACTTCCCCACACACACACACTACAGTGTTGAAACCCAGTGGGCCCGGTTTTTCTTTTGGGTTTCTCAGACATGGCCAGTCCTAACCAAAAACGTACCCTTTTTTCGGCAATCCACCAGGCAAGACACCCTTATCGGTTCCTGACCGTGTTATGGGTCGTGGAAAAAAACGTAACAAAATCTGTTTTGTTTAGAACCGATAAGAACCGGTAACCACACTCTAAAAGTAGAAATAAAGATTTTTTAAACAACCTGATCGGTTCAAACCGAACCGATCCCACGTTTACAAGTTCCACACAGAATAACAACAAAAATAAACCTATCTAGTATTCACGAATACCACAGACAGAGACTGAACCGATTGGTTGCGGTTTAAATTCGGTCGAAAACCGAGAAAAACGGTACTTTCACCGACAAATTGAACCGAGCAAAGGAGAAATCTCTGGAGCGACTGTTCAGTGAAGCGGAGTAAAGAATCTGACGATTTGAGTTCAAATAGCAACAGACAGAGTCTCAACCGAGCTCGAGCTCAGCGTTCCATGCCTGGCATGGAAAGTTAACCCTTTCCTCTCCGGGGCAGTTCGAAGGTTGGACCTCACTGCAATTTGTCAGAATACAGCAAGACTTCATGTTGTTTGAAAACTGTGTTCTTGGTAACCATTACCTCTGCCAGGCATATCAGTGAATTGCAAGTCCTGTCAGTGGAACCTGATTTTATCTCATTTCACAGGGATAAAGTGGTCCTTAGTACCAAGAGAAGGTTCTTGCCCAAAGTGGTTTCAGACTTCCATTTAAACCAGTCTATGTCTCTTCCTGTTTTCTTCACTGATCATTCTTCCTCAGGAGAGAGGAGGCTACATAATTTAGATGTTAAAAGAGCCCTTAGTTACTACATAGAGCATACCAAGGGTCACAGGTTTGACTCCCTCCAGTTCTTCCTCACTTATGGAGAAGTGGGAATGGGCAAACCTGCCACCAAGAGATCTATTGCCAGGTGGATTGTGTCTTGTATACAATTCTGCTATGAAAAACTGGGAAAAACTCCATCCTCAGGCCTGAGGGCTCATTCCACAAGAGGTACAGCTGCTTTCCTGGCTGCTGCCAGGGATATCCCTCTCTTAGTAATTTGTCAAGCAGCCACCTGGAAAACAGTCCATGCCTTTACCAAGCATTACTCTCTGGATCTCCAGGCTAGGAGTGATGCTCGGTTTGGCACAGCAGTACTTCAGAGCCTATTCCCAAAGTAGGTTTTTTTTGAAATCTAAGTTTATTGATTTTCCAAAAAAAGACAACCAACAACATATGACAGATATAGCAATCCAAGAATAAACATGGCATAACATAAACAAACAGAAAAACACAAAATAAACCGCCTCACAGCCACCTCCCACCCTCTCCCTCCCTGCCCCAAATTGAGTGTGCTAAGCACATGACACACCTGATCTGGATATTAAGAACAATAACCATTCTGAAATGAACTAACCTCCGAGTAGCAAAAATGTAGGTACTAACATAGGAGAAACAAAAATATCACTGCAGGCATCAGAGAGGAGGCCAAGAATCACTGGTGAAGATATAATGAGTACAGTTTACCCCACTTTTTTTGGAACAGGTCCATACGGTTGCGCGAGCTGGCTGCCAATCTTTCAGCGTTGAGGCAGGCAGAGAGCTCGGCTAACCATTCAGCATAAGACAGGGTCAATTGGTCAGTCCAATGCCTAAGGACCAGTCTCTTCACCACAATAGACACCATAGCCATATGATACCGACGTTCCACACTATCTATATTAGCATAATCTCCCAAAATACAGATCTCGGGAACAAAGAAACCTGAAAGACCCAGTAATGGATCAAGATTGTCCCTAATAGAGGACCACAGAGGGGCAACCTTGGCACAACCCTCAAAATATGTAGGAGTCTCCTTCACTTTGCATACACCTGGAACAGAGGGAAGGGAAGTTTTTGAGTTGGAATAACTTTAGGGGTGTAATACATGTTATTAACAATGTAGTATTGTGTTAGTTTTAACCTGTCCTGGGTATGAAATTTATGAAGGTCCCTCCAAATACGGGGCCAATTCAGAGTGGAGTCAGGGAACAAAGAAGACCAGATATTAGAGCCCACAATAGGCTCAGAAAACCTGTAATCTAGGAGAAAGGAGTAGATTAACGAGATGGGATGCGTTTAGAAGCAAGTATTGATATTTGAGAGAGAAAGGGCCGGACCATCGGTTCCTTAAAGTGAGTGCCGAACTTCTCCACCATTAGGTGCCTCAATTGATATACCTTGAAAATTTTGGTATTGGGAATAGCATACTTACCAAGGATGTCTACAGAGAGAAGGAGGGATCCTTGGTCATAGAAATGCTCAAGATTGGTTTCCTTAACTTGCGGAAGCCAGACAGGGGTAATCATTGAGTTGCCCAACCTAATATTGGGATTAGACGAACCGGTTGACCTAGATCCTTCCCCGGAAAAATATTAACAAAACGCAGACATTGTGAGAGGGATTTAAGGGATAAAAGAATGGTTTGATCAGTTATCCACTGTGAGAGAATGGAGGGGGGAGTATAAAAAATAGCGTAGGGGTCAACTCCCGAATCCAAGAGAATCGACTTTTCAATCTGGAGCCATATCGGGGAAGAGGGATCAGGGTTAGCAGGCAACCACCTCCCTAATTTAACGAGATGAGCTGCCCAGTGATAAAGTAGCAAGTTAGGAAGCCGCAAACCACCCTTATCCCTCGGAAGGGATAACTTAAGAAAAGAGCACCGGACTCCCTTTCCTTGCCAGATAAAATTTTAGAACATCGCATGAAACTGCTGCAAGTAGGAAATAGGCAGCCACAGATTTAGTAAATTTAGGGGATAGAAAATACAGGGAAGGACATTCATTTTAATGATGTTAATCCGACCCCAGAGAGAAATGGGAAGGGTGGACCACCATTGTAAATCTTGCTGAATATGACTTTTGAGATCATCTAAATTAAGCTCCTTAAGTAAAGAGGAATCTGTTGAGAAATGGATCCCTAAATATTTGATTGAGCTGGGGAACCACCTCATACCAAAACTAACGAGATCCTGTTTATACGTATGATTATTCAATGGGAGAATCTCAGACTTAGAAATGTTCAGTTTGTATTGAGACAGGGCCTCATAGTGCTTAATAACATCCAACGCATACCTAAAGGAATCTGCAGGATGCGCATATGCAGGAGTATATCATCTGCATACACAGAAAGAACCAGCTCCTGCTGACGTATTGAGCACCCTTTAATAAGTGAAGAGGATTTAAGTTTAATAAGTAAGGGTTCCAGGTAAAGGTTAAATAAAAAGGGTGAAAGAGGACAACCCTGCCTAGTGCCGGTATACAACCGAAACTGCGAGGAAAACAGACCGTTACAATATATCTTGGCCGAAGGACATTTGTAGAGAATGTCTGGACCCATTGTAGAAAGGGAACAGGAAACCCCATCCTAGTCATCACCGTCCAAAGAAAAGACCAGTCCACCCGGTCAAAAGCCTTCTCAGCATCTAATGAGACTAAAGCCATAGGAAATTGAGCTGTGCGGGCATATTGGGAAATGTGAGAGAGAGAGTTCTAAGGTGATCTGATGGAGATCGAGAGTGTACAAAACCAACCTGTTCTGGACTGAGAAGATGGGTTCAGACCTTCTTAACTCATTCAGCCAAGATTTTAGAAAGAATTTTCATATCATAGTTTTGAAGCGATATAGGCCGATAGCTCGCCGGATCAGTAGGCGTCTTACCTGGCTTGAGAATCAGAATGATAGTGGCTTCAAGGAGCGTAGGGTCTATGACGGGGAGGAAAAAGATGCTCGTAGAGTTTGAGAAGTATGGGAGCGAGCTCTTTAGAGAAAATCTTATAAAAACTGGCAGGAAATCCATCCGGACCGGGTGCCTTATCTAGAGTCAGAGAAGCAATGACATTCTCTATTTCAGAAAGAGAGATAGGAGCATTTAGAGCCTCCTTATGAGACGGCAAAAGTTGAGGAATATCAATATCCGCCAGATTTGTAGTGATGTCTGAGAAAGGTGCAGGGGATGTGGGCGAACTGTAGAGGTCTCTATAATAATTCTCAAAAATTCGCACAATTTCTTTGGGGGAAGTTTCAGTGGAGCCGACGGGTGTTTGCAAGGCCGAATTATTCTAGAGCTCTCCAAAGTGCGGTCTTATACAAAGCCTCCCGGCTTTTTCACCATGATCAATGTACTTAGCCTGGTTTTAACAAGACAGTATTCCGCTTTTTCTTTAAGAAGGTCAGTATACTCATTTTTGCCACCAAAAGGGCTTCCAAAGAGGATAATCATGAGGCAAAAAGAATGGCGTCTCCAGTTCTTTAATTTATTCAGTAGAGAAAATGTCAGTGTTTCGTAGCCTTTTTCCTTGCTGAGGCTAACTTGATTAACTCCCCAAGATAACATTTTAAGGAACACCAAATGATATCAAATCTTGAGGTAGATCCAAGGTTATCTGCCAGAAAAAAGGAGATTAGGGATTTTATTTGCGTCACCATACATGTATCCTTCAGCAATTGGGTATTAAGCTTCCAAGTAGTATCCCGTTGGAATGCCGGATCCGGAGAGATTCTAATCCAGACAATTGCATGGTCCGAAAGGACTATTGGTTCAATGCCAGATTGGAGGAAGCCTGGGAGAAGGGTCTTGCTAATTAGGATATAGTCTATCCTAGACCATGACCTATGGGGTTGGGAAAAGAATGAGAAAGCTCGGAGAGAGGGATAGGAGAGCTGCCAGGGGTCACACAGTCCTAGCATGTGGGAGAAATCTTGCAAGGCCCTCTGTATAGGAGTGAAGGACCGGTCAACTTGGGGGTCTCTATCCAGGGAATAAGACGGCGAAACATTCCAATCTCCCCCCCCAAGACTATCTGCGAAGGAAGTAAGGCACTGATTTTGTCTGCAAGAGCCATAAAAAAATCAGGACTTCCCCCGACAGGACCATAAATTGAACCCAGGACTACAGTGTTCCCATTTAGGGAGCCCTTGACCAAAACAAACCTCCCATCTGGGTCCTCAATTACTGAGTCTTTCAAAATAAAACATGTTTTTAATGAGTATAGCTACCCCCTACTAGAGCTAGAACCACTTGCCACATAAGTTTGGGAAAAGCCAGATCGGGATAGCCACTTAATCTCTGTACTAGCTAAGTGGGTTTCCTGAAGAAATAGTACCTCTACTTGCAACAGAGCACAGTGGTTAAACATTTGGGTTCGTTTGACCTTCTCTCTGAGCCCACACACATTCCATGACGCCATTTTAATAGCTCCTATAGCCATTTTAACAAACATATAAAAGGGAGGTAGAGATTGGAAAATCCAGAAACAAAACAGAAGGAAAAGCACACTCCAACCCCAAACCCCATCTACCCCAAGCTCGCTGAAAAACCTAATAGGTAACACCAACTTGAAGAGGTCCACTGACTCTGAGGTACATTTTAACAAGTATTGAAGTAGGCAGGCTAACCCTCCCTCCCCCAGAATACCTCCCTAACCCAAGCCAACCAACTATGTACATTGCGATATCAGGTCTGAAAAAATCACAACCAGAATATAGGCACCAAAGTCCTGGACACCAACCCCAAAGGCAATCCAAAACCCCATCACGCAGGGACCCTTTAAAAAAGGAAAATCCAGAACTTTAACAAGCAAAGAAAACAACCTTCCTAATCCAGACCAGAAAACAACAGGGGCCCTGTATAAGGGCTGGATTAGCAAACCCCTTCTATAGGCTCACGATTCAGCTACCTCCAGACCTAGGGCCCAAAAAGAAAGAACCACCCAACCCCAACTGCCTATTCTATAAATAAAATCTTGACATTTACCGATCCATTTGAAACATATTCTCCCTTACTATTTGGATATGGGAGGAAAGAAAAAAAAGGAAAGGCATCTAAAGGAGAAGCTCTACTCACCCCCTGAGACAGACAGGGAGAAGGGACTTCTAAGTAGGCAAAATAGGCCGCAAAACACGAAATTCGTCCTCAGTCAGACGATATTGTTCCCAGGGGGAGTTATTTGGCGACAGGACCGAAGCGGGTCCTACAACTAAAACCGGCACTCCCAGGAAACGTAACCCCATACAGTGAGTTCCAGGAGAGGGCTAACGGTCTCACCCTCGCGGCCCAGCTTCCCCACCACTCGACCATCCAGGGTCGTCGCTCAGCACAGCGATCCAAGGGCGGCCCAAGCAGGTAGGACATATCGGGGTGAAACCAGGGAAAACAACCAGGAGATGAGGGGCATCCCAAATGGGAATAGACACAAGCGGCAAGGCTATGGCCTTAAACCCGAAACCCCACTAAAAAAAACATGATGCTCATTATCACAATTTCAACCATTCAGCTTGAACAGGTTAGGAAGTTTGATGCTAAGGTCCTTGTGTCGAATCTGGAGAATCAAAACCATAGGTAGCGCTGCCAATGGAGACCTTGAGAGTGGCAGGGTACACCATCCTAAATGGAATAGATGCTGCAATCAGCTTCTGACAATCGGTGGAACGCAGCCCTCTTCGTTTTGTCTCTTTTGGGAAGGTCCTGGCACACGTATCTGGCCGACTTCACATAATCGCCTTGCAACTCTCGGGATTTAATAAAGACGCTGTCTCTCAATATAGCTTAAAACTCACAATTATAGGCCGTGGGGAATCGGTGGAGGCCTAGGCCTCAGCGATCTATGTGCCCTCCAGATGGTAGCTTGGGTTGATTGGCGAGGGGCCCACAATTTTAACTAGGAAGTGCTGTAAAAAAGCCATCAGATCTTGCCCCTCTTCTGATTCCGGCAGGCCCAAGACAAGAAGGTTATTTTGTCGACTACGGTCTTCTAGATCTTCGGCTTTCAGCTGAAGCTTTTTAACCTGTTCTGTCAGTCCAGCTATCTCAGATTTAGCGTTAGCCCTCCACTGCTCCAAAGAGAAGATCCTAGCTTCTGTATCTGATACCCTCGTAGTTAGGGAGGAAAGATCCCCCCGCAGAGACTTTAGTTCCGTAGCGATGTCTTGGAGGATCTCTTTTAGTGGGGCCAGCTCCTGCATAAATTTATCCTCCGTAAGGAGGCCCACCTGTTGACTCTTCTCTCCGGTCCTTTCCGGCGCCATGCCCGCTTGGTTGCGTGACTTCTTGGGCAGCTTTTCTGGGGTCGCAGGCAGCGTGTGTCTTATCGCGGCCTGTTTTTTATCCACCTCCATCTCCCTGTATCGCTGAAGGAAACTGCGAAAAACAGCCCCTAGGGCCAACAAACGAAACTTAGGCAATCCCCTCACAGTAAATTAGCTGGATTTATGGTGCTAGGATCGCGGATTTCGGCAGTTAGGATGGCAGGAGGAGAGAGCTCTAAGCCCCTGCTGCCATTCAGCAAGCTGTCATCACGTGACCAGTCCCAAAGTAGGTTTCTGTCCCTCCTCCATGGAGGTACTGCTTGGTAGTCTGTAATATGTCAGAAGACAGCAAGACTTCATGTTGTTTGAAGAAAAAATTACTCACCTTAGTAACTGTGTTTCTTCTAATGGAGTCTTGCTGTATTCTGACCTCGCTCCCTGCCTCCCCTCTCAGAACCTGTTTTTGGGAAGTGTGTGGGCAGTTGCAGTGTTGCACCCAAGGGGTGCTTTTTGTTTGGGTGCTGATTTATTACTGTTATTTGTATTAGATTGTTTTTTGGGTTTCCTGACTTGAATCTTCCTTGGGAATCCAAAACTTTTTTTTGCCAGTTGGCTAATAGGAATTTTTACAATTTTCACATAGAATTTTTAGTTAGTTGGGCTCATAAGAATCTGACGGTTTGAGTTTGAAACACTCCAGACAGAGACTCCAACCGAGCTCAAGCTCAGCATTCTATGCCCTGCATAGAAAGTTAACTCTTTGTTCTCCGGGGCAGTTTAAAGGTTGGGGATCACTGCAATATGTCAGAATACAGCAAGACTCCATTAGAAGAAACACAATTACTAAGGTGAGTAATTTTTTCTTTCTTCACAGAGAGGGTGATGGAGCTCTGGAACAGACTACGAGACAGGGGGTGGGGGCTAAATTGGTGGAAGAATTCAAGAGGGCATTGTACAAGCATATGGGGCTGAGTATCAGGGGGATGGCGGGGGCTGGCAAGGAGGGGGGGAGAAAAAGGTCAGACTAGATGAACCGGTATGGTCTTTTTCTGCCGTCAGCTTCAACGATTTTATAAACCCCAACGTTTCCATGTATTCGGCCTCCTCCTCCTCATTTTCTATAACCTCTGTGGTAACCAGATCAAGGGCTTCCACTATTTTCCTTACAAAGGAAAATTGGGGGGGAAACAATCCTCGGCTTCAGGAGGTGAGCCAAATTCTTGTTCAGGTGAGATCTCAGGCTCAACAGGCTCACCATCATCCCCTTCAGGTAAATCATACTCTTCAAATTCCATCTGCTCCTAGGATGGAGCAGGGACAGAAGAAGGTCCAACCGGGATCTGAACAATTGTTGGAGGGGTTGAAGCAGGTATAAGACCCTACAAAGCCAGTATGACCTTCATGGCCTGGGCAATCTCTTCTGAGGATGGCAGGCTGTGAGGTACTGATGAAATCGCTCTTGGTTTCTCAGCCAGGGGTTCAAAGTGCTTAGTCATTTTTGTCTTTTTGGTAGGAACCAGAGAGTCAGCCGGTTCACCCACCCTTTTGCTGGAAGTTGCTTCACCCTTGTCAGGGGTGCTCAGTTTGGGTAGTACGGTTTCATCTGCATGTTTAGAGGGTGTGAGTTGGTCAAAACTCGTAGCACCCTTCTCAAGCTTTCTCTGGAGGAGCCTTTCCAGCCTCTTGTCAATTGTCTTTTGTGGAAATGATTTGCAGATATCACAATCTGCAGAAAAATGTTCATTTCCAAGGCAGACCACACACAAGTCATACTTATCTGCCTTGGCAAAAATGTCCCCACAATTAAGGCAGTTTTTAAACCCTGTGGGTCCAGTCTTTTTCTTAGGTTTTTCTGCCATCATCAATGATAAAGAAAAAACAGAACTGTAAATAAAGAACCCCCCCCCTTTTTTTTTTGCGATTGCGATCGGTTCAGGAACCGGTGAGGGTTCCGATACTGAACCGAGAACCAAACAACTTGAACCAGGTTAGTGGTTCACAGAAACGGGTTAGCAGTTGATAAAAACAAGAATTTATTTAAAATAAATACTAAAACTAACTAAATGAAACCAGAGATAAAAGTTCCAGAAAGGGTTCTAAAGCTTGGTTCCCCAACAGTTATCCCGAACCGTGAGGAACTGAGAAAATAAACCAAAAAACAGTAAAATAAATGCTAAACAAACAAACAGTAGAATTTAAAACAGAAATAAAGGTAGCAGTAGGAATAATTCAAATGAAATACTTATTTTCAGTGAAGAACCACACAAGGAACGACTGAGAGGGAAGTCTCCAAGGCGTCTTGACTTGTCAGGCACAGAAAGAAATCTGATACATTGGTGGAACGTTGCAGCTGATGAAGGCAGTAGTTTGAGTAAGTGGCATGAGCCAATGATAGGTTCTATCATTAGAATAATGTTCTATCTTCGGGCAGTTCTACTTAGGAGGCTAAATGCAGAGTCTCAGGAATATAGAAGAATACCTGGGATGAGAAATAAATATATACATATTTATGTGTATGTATGCAAAGACGAAGTTGAGTAAACCTGCAAAAACTGCTGTGAAAATATTATCAGTGTGGTGTGCACTTTTCTACCCACTTTGTAATTATTTACAGTCTGTTTAACCAAATAGATTCAAAGGTTTATTCTGCTTTTATTTTATCTTAATTTAGTGAAGTAGCAATCTACAGTAAATACCGAAGGGACTTCTGAATTTCTTTCCTTTTCTAATGCCAGTGCATCCTTGGGTATTTTAAATAAAAAGTAGGATAACATTGTTGGTGCTTTCTTTAAACTATATGATTTAGCAATTGCTTTGTGTTCCAATAGGTAGAAGCTCCTTCTTTTTTTGCACACCTTACATGGCAAATATCACTGCACATTTGACAAGTTTATTTAATTGTCTGTTTCTTTTGCACTGTTCACTAGACCACATTAGTAGCTGTTTGTATCATTGGTTTGTCCACTGTATCAATTTTTTAGCTAAATCTTTGAAGAGGAAGTAGATATCTTAATTTGACATCAGAAAGACTTTGCATAGCCTGTGGTCGTTTTAGCCCAGATACACTAAAGAAATGTTTTGTCTTTTTTGGTAAGAAATATTATTCTTACTATCAGGAGACAGTTTGATCGTGCCTGGCACTGAAAGGGTTAATCATATAGTACTTCTATTTTCAGTCATGCTTAGTACCACAGATAATAACACTTTAGATTCCCATGAATGTACCCAGGAACACTTTTTTAAAGTGTGTTTTAATAGCTTATGTTTCGCCTCATTAACCTCAAGTTTGATCAGCAGAAGAAAACAATAAAATTGTGACTCATCATTTTCAAGCTGATATGGGTTATAACCGGCACCTTATTTCTGCTGATTTCCAGAGCAAAAGACGTTGGTTAGATATGTGTAAGAAGTTTCATGCTCATCTTTCTTCATGTCAGCTCTGTGCAGTATTCAAAGTTAAAATCTTTCTGTTTCTATCAGGGCGGAGTTGAGGGGTTCATTGCTTTAAAGCATATTGTTTGGACAGGTAACAGCTGATCACTGTCCTCCGGATTCATATGGCTCAGCTCCGGCATTAGCTCTCAAAACAGAAAATAAAGGGTGAGTCAGCCATTTCCCACAAACTCCAATATCAAAGTTTCAACCATTGTGTATGCTTTCTGAAACAATCAGTTCTAACTACAGGAATATACTCTCTGGTTCCCATGCATGCACACGTGAGAACATCATATATTGTACATGCAGCGCACTCAGGCTAGGGATAGAGATGAAAAATCTGGAAACATAATGAAGTGCATAAGAATTTTTATTCAAAATTTCGAGAAGTTCACAAGTGAAGCACAGCACAGATCCCCAGTACTTCTTGTTAGAGACATGCCACTTCGTCAGGGGTGGGGCGTCAGGCTGACGGACTGCTTTTTACTGCACTGAGGCTGTAAAGCATCATAATTGGTAAATTATTAAAAGTACAGTTTTGCCAATCTACAGTTTAAAAGTCTTCTCTCAGTATCCAGGAAAATTATTTCAAAATGTAATATTCAGACACAATTCAACTACTACAGTATTTCATTAATTGTATGTGTCCCCCATACTCCACTAAGGACATCTGCAAGAAAACAGGATTTTAGTGTCTGAGACTTCATCTCGTTCTCCTGCTCCCCCTTCCCCTACTCTCTCTTTGTGACATCATAATATGTTGCTGTGGAAGTTACTATAGAGTCACAAACAGAAAATTGTGGGCTGGATTTTCAGCCAGTTGTGACACGATTTGGCCTCACTTGTGGTTCTTTTGACACGACTGACAGAACACTGTAAACGTGGTCTATCTTCGTGTCAAAAGTGTCGCAAGTTGCACATTGATGATGGCGCATGCATCAAATATTTGACATATATATCATTTCTCAGCCATAAATTGTCCAAAGTGTTGTAAATATGGCAGAATATTTGAAAATCGTCAGCAAACATTCTGACACATTTACAAGGACATAGCTGCAGCAGTACATCTACTGCACAGCTGCATCCACACCTTTGAAAATCCAGCCCACTGAGTTGGGACGACCTGAAAACTGACACACAGTGATCATGCTTTCATATTATTTAATGTCCTCAGTAATACAGACTGACGGCACACACAGAAAATGAATACAATGACTGCATCTTAACACTATATTTATAAATGTTTTCCTGGATACTGACATAAAAAAAGCTTTAAGTGACTGTGTGACAATGGCTCTGAAAGTTCTAAAATATTCATTATATAGTAAGCGCATCCAATCACATTGCCTCTTTTGCTAATGAGCATGGTAGCGTCGAGCTTTTTGCAGATACTCCTAAACATAAATATGTATGCACACACAAAACATATGAAATAAAAATGAACAGTAGTCAAGCCACAGTACAGATTTTCTTTCCACTGCTGGGTGACAAAAACTGAGGAGAGTGGCTGTTCTTTAGGATGTGATTAATGCAATTGCGATCACCCTACTAACATCAGTGAAAGATGCAAAGTTCTCTGGGTTCTTCCAGATTTTCTAAGTAATTGATGACTCAGTGAACCAAACTGCATAGCATACTGGATTCATACTTTGGTGGTGGTCGGGGTGGGGGAGAGAAGAGCCACAAATACAGCAAGGTTCTACAATACGAGATATGTAGCCATGAAGTGCCATCTTTGCTCTTGGCCTGAATCAAGTACAGTATTGGCAGCGTAATTACATATTTTATTTTAATTTTGCATTTTTGCACACCAGGATAGCATTTTATTAGGTGTAGCACCTACTTTTCAAAAAGGTCCTGGAGTATTTTACAGCAGCAGAGTAGGTGCAGGCTAGTCAAAAATAAAAGTTGTAGTATAAACATTTTTCCACACACATTAATGATACATTCATTATATAGAGTTTTAAACAGTATTTTATTTATTGGCTAGGAAAGCCACAAGGAGCTGTGACAACTTGTTTCTAAGTGCATCCGGGGTGGGGGCTTAAATGGAACTGACAGAGGGAATGCTGAACACTGGTAAAAATTGCCCTCTCTTATGATAAGTGCCATGTAATCTTTAATTTCTACCTAGACAGCCACTACGATGGGCAGAAGGGACCTTGGATTAATATCTCATCTGAAGGAAGTGCCTCAACAGAACATCCCCCAGTGTTGCACTAAAGTGTCAGTTTGGGGTATCAGCTCAAGTGCCTGTTGCAAGACTAGAACCAATGAACTTCCAACCTCTTGGCCGTGAGCTTCCAACTTACTTAGCCACTGACACTACAATGAATAAAGCCGATGACAAGATACTGAGCTTACAAATCAATGGAGAACTGAGGCATGGAATGCAAAATAAATGCATATATTAGCAAATGATCTCATACATATGCTGAATATAGCAAATAAATGATATATAATCAAAATGCCCTTTCGGAAAGGCCTCAATGGGGAAAGGAGTACTGGCATTCATTTACCTTCCCCAACCTCACAGTGTGAAGGAAGTGCTAAGAGCCTTGTCAATCGGACAAGGTCAAAAGTGAATCCAGGGGCGTACTCCATGTATGCCCAATTCTCTGAGGGACTGGACAGACAATAAGGAGGAAGCAGAATGGGCTCATAAATGGTAACACAAGTAGCCCATTTTTTTTCTACAGCAGCCTGGATGGATTGAAGTGCCTCCCATTCTGTTTTAGTCCCACAAGGTCAACAAATCTTCCAGATTGCGCGGCATTCCCTGAGGGAGGTTTAGCCTCCATAGTTTGGAAGGGAAAGAGTGCATATGACTCACGATTGGAACAGAAGAGTTAAAATTCCAACATTCTCGATGAGCCTCCCACATGCTAGTGAGCCCTGCCCCAGGGACGTGACTTCCGCAGGGAGTCTCTTTCTCAAGGAATGAATACAAGATAGTCAAAATCAATAAAATAAAAGACACACTTAACAGTAACAGGAAGCAGGCGTGCTAGTCAGGACAGCCAGTCTAAACTTGCAGTGAAAGTTCAACATGAGTGACCAAGTGCTAAACAAAGGACTAGAGATTCAAAGAGCTAAACTGTGGCTGGCCTGCTGGCACAGTGGTCATGCTACCACCTGCGGCACCAATGGTGGGGGTACGGGAGCAGACCTTGGACATCATGGGGTCAACCAGGAAGGAGGAGGCTGAGCATCCAGGGGACTGCTCACCTTCTCCCAGAAGGGAGGGGAGCTGGCACGCAGCGTCCACTGAGCCATAGCAGTGGCTGGGGGGGGGGTATGGCAGTCCGGGACCATGCTGCCTGGCCTTGTCAGGCGGAGCTGGTGGACCTCTGCATGTTGGAGATGGAACGCGCCCGACCAGGCGCTGACATCATTGCACGACCACCTTCATTACAGGGTCATGGGGGGGATCATACAAAATAAAAAACAGAGCTGAGCCCCGGATCCCAGTGAGTGCTGGGACCAAGCCGATACGGGGGTCTCCCCAGCTGTTGACCAAAGGTCAAAAAAGAGTGCACAAACAAAAAATAAAAAGATAAACTGCACAAATTTATTAAAGGTACCAGGAATCAGAGGACAGCCCAACAAGAACTCCCCAGCACTTCGGACCACACAGGTCCTTTCATCAAGACTGGTCGTTCTCTCCTCTGGTTGCCAGTGCCTTCAACAAATGTATGCAGTTTTGCTCACTGACTCCCAAGTCCTTGTGTGGTGCTTGATCTTGTTGCTCTTTCAGTACAACGGGAGCAAGCCTTTACTCTGACATGAAGGGGTGGGGGGGGAATGAGAAACTTACACCTATGTGCATCATGTACAGATGTAATACAGAAAACATACAGTTTTGGCCCTTTACCCAGATCTGTAAGGAAGAGCAAATGACAAGAGTGTAGGTTCAACTACAATAGGTTTAAACACCCTGGTGGGTTACGCCTGAGGCACAGTCAAGTGCCTTCAATCACCCAAGTGTGTATGTCATGACACAACAATTTAAAATAATATATCATGATATTTCTACAAAAGATAATTTACTGTAGTAAAAAACAATGCTGCTGTTCTCATGCAGCACTATATACCACCGTATACCATGATAAACCATCACGACTTTCTCACTTCCACTGTTCTGCAGCATGTCCCCTTCAGGTGCAACCAAAATTCTCAATTCCCTCCTCCCCGATCAGATTTTCACTCTTTTTCCCAAAATTCGAAATGCCATAAATTATCATCACAATATAGCACAATATTTTTAATACGAATATCACAACACTACAAAATTAATATTAGGGTATCTCTACTCTGGAGTGTGTTATTTCACTTATAACATTGTTTTCTGTTTGCTTTTGCTGTGAGTATGGGAATAAGGCACACAATTGTATCCCTATTAAAACAGGTTTTGACTGCTCTAGACCAGGAAGCAGGATTTGCCACACCCAGGTTTCTAAGGAATGTTATCCCAAGAATGAGCAAAGCAAAATAACTTTCAGGAAGAAAGGCTACAGTGTATGATACTGTGAAGACTTTTTCAGGGAAAAAGATGCTCAATAACAAGGTTCATGCTATGAGGTTGGAGGGAGGCAGGCTCATGGGAGATGAAAGGAAGTACTTTTTCACAGAAAGAGTGGTAGATGCCTGGAACAACCTCCCAGCGGAGGTGGTGGGCGCAAAAACTACAGTGGGATTCAAGAAGGCATGGGTAGGCATAAGGGAACCTTAGTGGTAAGAAAAGGGGAGGGGGGAGCCAGAGATCAAGCAGGGTCTGCAGTGTTATGGTAGGTAGGGACAATGGGTAGACTAGGGGCCAAGCGGTCCTTAACTGCCGTCAATTTCTATGTTTCTATGATGTAAGATTGTTCTCATAAACAATGATAAATGCCACAGGGCACATGCAGTTTGCTTGCTCTAGAAAATTTTAAAGCACTTTTTTTATTATTTCAGGTAAGCCCCTTTTGCCCTGAACTGATTCAAAACTCACAGGAGAAACCAGGATTACAATATGTAAAAATTTGAATATCTGGCCCCATATAGAGTATCGCACTCAGGAATGTGTTCTGTTTACTCAACAAATTTTATGTTAATTAATTTTATTTATGCAATAGGTGTGAGACCAAAAGCCATTGAATAAATCCATTTATTTCCACATATGTGGAATAAATCTAACCACCCTAGATTTATCCCACATATGTGGGATAAATGCAAACTGTCAATCAAAGCTTTTTTGTTCACTTTTTTGACAAACAAATGTGAATAACTTTAAACGAAAATGATAGCATAGTACTGTGAGCACGAAAAATGTTCTGGACAAAAATATCTACAAAATGAGTGGTGTTTCATTTATAGATACATTTTAGTTTTTTTATAATTAGCAAAAGCAGCAAAAATCCTATTTTCTTTTCACTTTTCAGACAAACAAATATAAATAACTTTAAAATGAAAAATGATAACATGGTACTGTGAGCACGAAAATGTTCAGCTATAAAATATCTACAAAATGAGTGGTGTTTCATTCAGAGATACCTTTTAGTTTTTTAAAATTAGCAAAAACAGCATAAAATTCAGTTTTCTTTTCACTTTTTCGACAAACAAATGTGAATCACTTAAAACCAAAAATGATAGCATGGTACTATGAGCACAAAAATGTTCAGCATGAAAATATCTACAAAATGAGTGGCATTTCATTAATAAACACCTTTAGTTTTTTTATAATTAAAAAACAGCATAAAATTAAATTTTTGTTTCACTTTTTCATCAAACAAATGTGAATAACTTTAAAACAAAAAAGGTAGCATGATACTGTCACCATGACATTTGTTCAGCAAGAAGTTCTCTACAAAATGAGTGGTGTTTCATTTAATAGCAACCACCCCGCTAGGCGGACATACACCAGGAAAGTTAACCAAAAGTCCCAGAAAGTCCTAGAAATTACCATTTAAAAAAAGAACATAAACAGTCAAAACCAAATGTTCCCACACTGATAAGAAGCATCCCTATTGCATAAATGAAATATACAATGGTGAGCTGTCAGATAAATGATTTATCTACACTTGTACTGTTTGACCTGGACACCTCACTCGTGGCTTACGCCACTCGTGAAGTTCCCCGAGGTCAAACAGCACTTGTGTAGATAAATCATTTATCTGACAGCTCACCATTGTATATCCCATATTTATGCAATAGGTGTGAGACCAAAAGCCATTGAATAAATCCATTTATTTCCACATATGTGGAATAAATCTAACCACTCTAGATTTATCCCACATATGTGGGATAAATGCAAACTGTCAATCAAAGCTTTTTTGTTCACTTTTTTGACAAACAAATGTGAATAACTTTAAAACGAAAAATGATAGCATAGTACTGTGAGCACGAAAAATGTTCTGGACAAAAATATCTACAAAATGAGTGGTGTTTCATTTATAGATACCTTTTAGTTTTTTTTATAATTAGCAAAAAACAGCAAAAAATCCTATTTTCTTTTCACTTTTCAGACAAACAAATATAAATAACTTTAAAATGAAAATGATAACATGGTACTGTAGCACTAAAAATGTTCAGCATAAAATATCTACAAAATGAGTGGTGTTTCATTCAGAGATACCTTTAGTTTTTCAAAATTAGCAAAAACAACATAAAATTCATTTTTCTTTTCACTTTTACACAAACAAATGTGAATCACTTTAAAACTAAAAATGATAGCATGGTACTATGAGCACAAAAAATGTTCAGCATGAAAATATCTACAAAATGAGTGGCATTTCATTAATAAACACCTTTTAGTTTTTTTTTTATAATTAGCAAAAAACAGCATAAAATTAAATTTTTGTTTCACTTTTTCATCAAACAAATGTGAATAACTTTAAAACAAAAAAGGTAGCATGATACTGTCACCATGACATTTGTTCAGCAAGAAGTTCTCTACAAAATGAGTGGTGTTTCATTTAATAGCAACCACTCGCTAGTGGACATACACCAGGAAAGTTAACCAAAAGTCCCAGAAAGTCCCAGAAATTACCATTTAAAAAAGAACATAAACAGTCAAAACCAAATGTTCCCACACTGATAAGAAGATCCCTATTGCATAAATGAAATATACAATGGTGAGCTGTCAGATAATGATTTATTCATTTCGTATTGCTTCTGACCTCGACACCTCACTGGCTTACGCCACTCGTGAAGTTCCCCGAGGTCAAACAGCACCTGTGTAGATAAATCATTTATCTGACAGCTCACCATTGTATATCCCATATATATATATATATGTTCCATAGTCTTCACTTTGGAGTGGGGCTCTGTGACATCAGTGTGCAAATCTGACAGATTTCCCAGTAGGAGCATACAGTATATGAACTACAAAAAGAGCTGCATTTCAATCACTGGGATGTAACAGTGTCACAAATCTCAAGAGTGAGGCTCCAGTGATTTACTGTATAATGTACTGTAATCATAACCCAAAGGTTGGTGTTGTGCCTTTTATGACAGCACTGGCCATGCATTCATTATAATACACAATGCTTTGGGGGAAGAACTGAAATCATCTGAGTAATTTTAATGAGTTTCATATCATGGTTTGTCTTGCAAGTGGTAGGTTCTGAGCCTTTCATATTTGGAAACAAATTTCTACTAATGACCTGATGATATTTTGAGAAATCTTGGTGTCGCACTGGAATTTTGTGAAATACAATTTCTTCAAACTTTTGGTAATATGTCTCATTTCAGTGGTGAAATGCAGTTCAGAGTCTTCACTAAATTGAAAATAAGCCTAAATTAATATTTTTCCCATTTAAATCTCCCCCCCCCCTTCTAATCACCTGGATAATCCTCAGGCTCTCACCAGCCACCACCCAATCCCATTAACCTTTATTTCAATGCTGCCACTGTCCTCCATGGGTTTCTCTCTGTGGTAGTGGTGTCCGGGGTTGGGGGTGGGGAGTGCGGCTGTCCTTCTCTTGGCCCGTTCAGGATCCAACAGTGTATGGTGAGCCAAGTGGTACAGGACCCAAGTGTAATGGCAGCCACCATCCAAATCAGAGACTGGGATTTTATCCCCCACGTTTCACTTACAATCCTTTCTCCTCCCTAGGCACGGGCACAGACAATGTCAGCCTTGCGCATGCACAGCGGGCACCTGCAGGAAGAACAAACTCCCTGCCTGACCTCAAGAGTCACTGTGGTGCCAGAGCACTGCTGCAATCCCTCCCAAGCTGAGCGACTCTGCTGCACAGCACCTGCCCTAACCTGGACTGCTTACAGATGTGGCTTGCCAAGTTCCTTCCTGAACCTGGGTTGCCGGTATAGCAGCTGGCAGGGCCATCAGGTGGTCTTGCTACATTAAGGACACCCTATCCACCAATCTCTACCCCACATATCCCTCCCTGCACCCTCTCCTTTTAGAGGTCTTAGTAGTCAGTGCCACTCAGCAAATAAATAGTAGAGCTAGGTCTGCCAAATAAAAAAATCAGGGGGCTACCCAACCCCATACACTTACCATTCCTCATGGAGGGAGGAATGCACGTCCGGCCTTTGATACTATAGTATGATTCATCCCATTCTCCTCAAAAGGTTGGTGGTGGCTGGACTCCTTGACCTTGTGGTCATCTGGTTCCAACCCTGTTTCTCTGACAGACACCAGTCAGACCAGGTCGGTCATCATTCCTCCTTCCCATCAGATCAGATCTACTTTAGTATCTCACAGGGCTCAATTCTATGTCATATTCTAGTCTCAGTTTTTCTGAATGATCTCCCCTCTGTCTGTGTCTCCTTGCATATTGTGCGTTGTAACTATGCTACATCAAAGTTTGTCAAATAAAGCTCTGACTCTGGGCATGCATCTTAGCATCGAGACTAATGTGCATGCCCAGAGTCCGAGCTTTATTTTAAAAAACAATGATTTAGCATAGTTACAATGTTTGGTTTGGAACAAGAGTTAGTACACAAGTTTGGCTCACTTTATATAATCAAAATCTGAATTAACCTCACAGTACTTGTTAAAGTTGGAACTCGTCCATGAACGGTTTACCTGCGCTGCAGTGCCATGGTTCAGTGTGAGCGCGCATTAGCAACCGATAGCCACACTAGAGCGAGTCATCAGAAGAAAGGTATTTATACAAAAATGACAAAAAATGGCAATAAGGCATTCTTTGCTTGCATATATAACAGAAATGCTTTTAAATGGCTGTAGACATATATTTGTAATGGGATTCAAAATTGAGGAAAAAACAGCTGACAGTGTCCCTTTAACATGTATATCTTGGATTAATATTTTAGAAATGGCCAGGTTTGGAACAGAAAACTGTCAGATTAGGTATAACAGAATGATGGTATCTCATTCCAGATATCTTACATGAACCCACCTTTATGATCATATATGTACACAAGTATTGGCTGATTTTGTCCAAAGGCACAGAACGCCACCATGTGTTCATGGGGGTGAAAGGCAACATCTCGAAGTGGTGTTGTATAGCAGAGCTCAGAATACATCGCTACTTGGTCCCCTGCAAAATATATATTCAGGAGAACTAATTAGAACATACCACTGAAAAATCTACAACAACAAACTGTCATCAAACCAAATACTGCTAAAAGCAATACAGTGGAACAATAAACGTAAACTACTTAGAAGAATACATTTAGAGTGTCCCATTTATACCACTGCAGCACATACTTGATGCCCTTTAATGAGTAATGGGCACAATGTGTAATGCATAAAGACTGTAGGCACTAACACACAACAGAGTAATAGTAACTGTACATTATAAAATGGGGTGAAAGGCACGAGGTGGAACCAAGTGCCTTTAAACTCCTGGGAAGTGCAGTAATTTGTAACATCCCAGAAGTGTGTCACTGCCCTCAGAAATTATCTTAAAAGTAAAAACAAAAGTGAACATTACAGTAATGTGAAAGTAATGCATGGTCAGGTGAGCAGTTTTGATCAATCAAATTGTGTTATACATGCAATTTTATAATTTTTAAACTTTCTCTTCAGGCTATTTTCCATCTCCAGCATTTGCATCCCTCAGAAACACCCAAGTCCCACCAACCTTGACACCTTCACTCTACCCCCCCCCCCCCCAATAAGGAGGCACAGCTGGCAGTGGTGCAGGGCCTAGAAATACCAGGGTCTCTTGTTTGCTATGTTGGGACCTTTTCCCATGTTTCTCCCTGCCACTTGGATATCAGCACACAAGGGGCTTGATGCGGGGGACTATACAACGGCATGCTGGCTGGAAGCCTGGCTAATGTCGACCCTTTCATGGTGCCGTCCACTGACTAGATGAAAGCACTGCAGCAGATGCAGTGATCCTCCCTCCCTAGAGGAGGAGGAGGACAGCATCCTCTGGGACCACCTGCCCCCGCCGTCCCCAGCATGTACTCAAACCCAGGTTGTCAGCACTGTGATGGTAGCTTGCTGCGCAGCAGATGGGACAGTCAATTCTTGCTGTGCTGATCAATCTTAATGAGAAAGAAATAATGAGACAGAACTGGGAACTGAATCCAGGACGCCTAAATACCATCCCAGTGTTATTTCAGTTGATATGCAGGCCAACCAGCAAGCCTGATCATCCCACAGTCATTTCCCTTTTCAGACAACAGATCCTGAAGCTAAGCACAATTTAGGTGGCAAGTCATTACTGGTGCAGCATTAGCCACTACGACTTTACTGGGAACTGAACCCAGGTACCCAGAATACAGTTCCGCTGCCCTACCAGCTGAGCTATTGGATCAAGCCAAATGCAGGACTTGCAGTCCAGGAAAAATGATAAATACAGAAAGCTCAGGCTAGTCAGCTGACCTCATTGATCCACTGATGGACAGCATTTGGGGGAAGAGGGATCTTGGTTCTAGTCCCAGTTAGGTCACATAATTTCTCTTGTGGCAATTGTTTTTGTAATTATCTTTATATTGACTTTCTATTTTTACTGAATTTTTCAATAAACAATGCTATATAACTTTACAGATCATGACAGATAGCCATCAACATGAAAACGCTACTTTACATTTAAGCACATAGGATATGATACACCTCATTCTGGAATGCAGGATATTGGGGTACATGGGTATTTACAATGCAGTGTGTTATCATTTATGCCCAATAATACAAAATCTTGGAATAATGCAACGTGACTTTTACCTGTGAGTGATAACGCAGCCATCCACTGATTAGTCCCATATCAACATTAATGTGAAGTATAAGTTTGCTTTGTGTATCCCCCTATCACAGACATCCCATTTATGTTGCATTACATGTCAGAGAAATTGACTTTATTGTGCAAACTTGAGTGCAGTAAAGATCCTAGCAATGACAGATCAGACAGTGACTTGATTAGGAAATGAAATGGCAAACGAGATCGCAAACAAAGTGCTAAACTTGTAACTAGGCAGGCCAACTGGCCTAACAGTTCAAAAGCACCAGAAGCAGCAGCACTATCTCGAGTATCCTACAGTACCATGCAGTTGGTGCCAATATAAATGGATGAACTAGATAAAGAGACGTGTCCACAGAGGATTCCAGAAATTTCAAAACAGACCCTAAGGTCTTAAAACATCAGAAAAAGTATTAACCACTGCTGTACACCATGTCCTAATACAAAAATACCAACACCTGTATCCGCCCTCCCAAATTATGTATAGTCTTACCCAAAGCTCAAATGCCAGGTCCTCGGCTCTTCCTTCCTCCCTCCCTCCCCAAATGGCCCATACTCAGAGGCTGTCTTGGTGGTCCAGTAACCTGGTACTGCTTGCCACCATGAACAATCTGAAGCTGATCAGGAGCCAGCAGAAAGTAAACAATACCAGCTGGCCTGGTGTCACGGAGGGCTGAGTCGCTGGACACCTTACCTCGCGTCATGCTGGTGACCAAGGTTCGAGAACGAGCCAGGGTCGTCAGGAGCCAGCTGGGGAGAGGGAGGGAGTAGGATCGAGCAGCCAAAAGCCAGCTCTCCTCTCCCAGGGAGGAACCCTGTCACTCACCGTAGTTCCACTGCCCTCGTGTGGAGGTCTGAAGGCAGTGCAGGAGGGCAGCAAAAGCAGAGGGAGGGCGCCTCAGTACTGTGGCGTGCATGCTCACATGTGTGCGCGTCGAGACATGGGGAAAACGGGGGAATCATATAAAATATAAATTAAAAAAGAAAGAAAGTAAACAATACCGAGTCCTCAGAGTTGGCTCCAAACAGCATCAAACTGTTTCCTCCTCATTCATGTGATGAATGACCAGTTGGGGTACAGCCTGGCTTTCTGGTCCTCCATGATGATCTCTCTCCGCAACTGGGCTGTCTGAAATATAAATTCCTGTGCTTCCACTCCCAGTGTTACCAGCTGCACTATACGAATGGTATTCACCTGTGAGGTTGTGTTCCTTAAGTTAACTTGGTAACTCCTCCTGACATTGGCGGGCACAGTAGGTAGCCATCGTAAGACAAAACAAAGTAGATTGTCCTTCTCAGTGCCTTCTGGCATCTCAAGTAATTTGATAGTCAGAGCTCTTGCTTTATGCCCCAGGGCTTCAAGCTCTCATCTGAGGTATGTGTTCTTTTGAGTAAGTCTGGAGACTGTTGTCTTAGTTTTCTGGGAGTGGTCATCAGCCTGTTTCGCCTCTAAGACAGCAGAGTCAGTTTTGGAGTCCAGGGGCCCATTCTTACCAGGATGTTCTCGATTTTATAGTCCATCTCATGGACCCTTTCCATGACTGCGTCCAAAGGTGGTGTCAATCCCAGGACTTCAGGACTGCTGGCTGCGGTGCTCCCCAGGCCTTCCTGTAGGGCCTGCTGCTGCTTTGTAGCCACATTTGTTGCTGCCCCTTTCAGTTACACCATCCTTACAAGTTTGGTATCAAAATGTTCCTTGCAGCTAGTGGAAGTCAAATCTGTCAACGAACATTAGAACTTTGCACTTTAAAAGGTCTATTCTGGTTGGTTCTGTCCGTCTCAGGGACAGCTGCTTGTGAAAGGTGTCTGCTCAGCAGCATGCCTCTCTAGCACCCCCAGATGTTCTCGTCATTCTCCACAGAACGTTTGAAGAATCTAGTCATGTAAAAAGAAAAGGCAGCAGATCTAACTAATAGTAGCTGGTCTCTGTTTTTTCCATACAGAAACCTGGTTATAATTTGCCATTATATCCAGCTGGTTATAATGGTGAACATGCACCAAGTTTCCTTATGAAAAGCCACGTGCCACAGTTCACATCACATACTTCACTGACAGTTTTCAGCAAATACTTGAATTATGTCTCTGTATATTGTACCTGTCTGAAAACTGTCAATTACTAATCTCACTTGGCTACAGTGTTCCATAAAACACAATTCCAGTTCCAGATCGTGTAAAAAAAAAAAAAAAGTGGAAGTGCTTTGTGGCTCTGAAACCGTATCTCAGCCAGACTACATACGCCACTTACTGCTACAGTGTGGCTCTGCCCCAGCCCCCAACCACTTTGGTTGCCACAACTGACTACTTAAAATAAAAAACAAGACCAATTAAAAATTAAATGCAGTACAAAAGAGAGAGAAAACATTAAACAGTATACCATTAACAGTGTGCACAGCTGCACCATCTAGTGGCCAAACAGAACACTATTACAAATATGTACTCAAATCCTCAGGGCAAAAAATGAAAAACAGATCCTCAGCTATTACTTAAAATAAAACATGGAGAGGTGTCTAAAACTTGAATTTTACAAACACCCTCAGTGTGGGATGCTTTTATAAACCCCTCGAGCATCGTTCTCAAGGTTTTATGTAGTACCCCACAGACTTCCGGTGACATCTTCACCCGAATGGCATGCTGATTTTACAGCTCCGTCTTAACCTGCCACCCAAACTCCCCAATTTTGTTGGTTTATTCTTTAATTTTGTCAACTATCACTCAATCAATCGATCGATCTTTATTTGATACAACGCACTTCTTCATTGTGATTCAAGGATCCTTTACAAGTAAAAACAGAACATTTAAAATTAGCAGATAAGCAATAAAGAAACAGTTGCACACTTTCCTGGTAAGATTAATATTGGCTCGGCTCACTCTAATCAGGCTGAAAAGCTTGCCTAAATAACGTCTTCATCTCCCTCTTGAAAGTTTCTAGCATTGTAATCTCTCTCACTGCATGAGGGAGAGAGTTCCAAAGGGTTGGTGCCATTTAGGAAAAAGCCCAGGCACCAGATGTTGCTAGCTGCACCCTTGGAACTTCTAACAGTCCCCCTTCAGCTGAGTGGAGGGGACAGGAGGGTTGGTAGGGTCATAGGAGGTCTTGTAGCTAGCCGAACCCCTGGCATCTAAATGGTATCTAAAAGCACTGAGGGAGACCCGAATTACCAAATCCTGGATGCAAAGTTCAAAGAAGCCTGTGGATGGACGAATGAGGATCCAGTCCGATGAGTTCCCCACCGAGTGGCAGTGCTTCCCCTGCCAGCAAAGCAAGCATGGCAATGGATACAGAATTCGGGATTGAAAACTTTCCAGAACTCGATTTGAAACCTTGCTGCATGAGATTAAAACATTTAGTTCAGAAACGCAACAGGAGTTCAACCACCTCAACAATAAATTAACAGTGGTGGAAACCAAAATACAGGCAGCTGAGGACTGAGTGGCAAACGCAAAAGATAACATGTTACAGTTACACTTGGCCATAGCCTTTTTGCTAGATCAACAGAAGGCACTTCAAAATAAATGCCAAGATTTGGAAGCCCATTCCAGGAGGGATCATTTGAATATATGGGCTGCCAGAAGGATCGGAGACCAGTAAAAGGACTGACTTCACGGATGACCTTTTGAGACACATCTTAGATATCCTACCTACTCTGAACTTCAGGACTGAACGAGCCTATCGAGCCCTTACTCCAAAACCAACAGATCTCAAAGCTAGACCATGGTCTGTGATCATGAAATTTTCAAGCTTTAAAGAGAAGAAGCAAATTCTTCAGTTGGCTTGGAGCTGCAAACAGACTGACTATAATGGCTCCCATCTTTTTTTTGATCAAGACTACCCCTTGGAGGTACTTCAGAAGAGAACAGCCTATGCAGAGGGCCCTCCATATCATGCATGTGCATCAGATCCATTTCCAGACCCTTTATCCCGCTAGACTGAGAGTCTTTTGGGAGTCTGGAACAGTACTGTATACATCTCCAGAAGAAGCAAAGCAGGCACTACAGGATCATGGCTAGTTGGACCATAATGAGGACACTGGATCATTAGCCCCAGAAGTGCAGAGATCAGCGTGGAAAAAGGGCATATTGCACCAACACCTTGCCTCAGGGAAAAACGCCACTCCGGACACTCTGCAAGATATCTGCAATATATTAAAAGTCTCGCTCAGCTGATACAAAGGAGAATAGTACTCAGGATACATCTACCTGAAACAACATGGTGAGGTTCCTTACATTTTATTTCCAGGAGACAGAGCTCTCCTGTAGGTAGGGTCGGTGACCCTCTGAACTTGGATATGTTCTCATGGATGCAGAGCATGTGTAATTACCTGCCTATGTTTTGGAGGTAATTCGAGAACACTGTGGGCAAAAACATTAATCTAAATCTGTTGCAACAGTCTCCTGCTCTTCTAATTTCTTCCTTTAACTATCGCTCCTTTTCTGCCATTCCCATACTCAAGCTTGGCCACCTTTGAGTATTCTTACTGTCCCTTTCCTTATTTCCAGCTTGTTTTCTCAAAATAATAATGCCCCAATGTTCAGAACGTTCTGTGCTTGCAGTACTAGCTAATTATGCTAATTTCCTGCACGAATGTGCGAAAGTGCGACCAAGCGATCGTGTAAGACAATCCAAAAGGGTTGATGATGTGCTTATGATCTAGTGAATTCTGAACAAATCAGCAGCCTTTTGTTGGTTTTAGTGTAAGAAGTTCAGAATTATGTTATATGTCAACATTGCAACTGAGAATCATTTGAGAAATGGTGTTTATTTGTTTGTTTAAATAAAATGGTTAAAACTAGTACTTTTAACAGAGAAAGGGCAATGTATGCCACAGTTAAAAGAGAGAGAGATAAAACTGTTTAACATAAAAGGATAAAGTCTCCTAATGTGATCCAGAAATGACTTAGACTTACATCTCTCTTTGAATGTGCTTCAGCTCTGCTCAGTCCAATTTCCTTATAGGACTGAGCTCTGGTTGTCCCTTTTATGATGTGTTGGGGGGAGGAGCTATTCAAGCCATGTGCTCCTCCACTGGTATAAAAGGAGGTGAATGTGGAGTGTTGAGTCAGTGTGTGGTAGGAAGGCAAACCTACCAGATGCCTAGCCAGTTTCTAGGTGCCTTTTTGGCAGGAATTTTCTTTCTTGTTAAAGATATGATTTCCTGTGCCTTATGTTTTTTTTGAAAGTTATGTACAAGTTCTGCTTTAAGTCCATTTTATTTTTTTCTGCTTCTAATAAATTTTGAAATATCGGATCCTGACTGCTCTCTGGACTTTATTGGACACCCCCACGTGCACACTCCCCTGAACCTGAAGTCGGTAAACAGCTCTCCTTCTCTTTCTGGCTTATTTTGTCATTGCCATTACCTGTTTACTGAAGCTGCAGACATTTGGTCCTTTATTCGATTTGCAAACGGACACTGTTTTCACTAAGATTAACCCACCTTAATACCTGTCCCCAGTTTCTGCCTTCCTACTATGACCCTCCTGGCAGGGTTCTGAATATCCTGAAGGGGGAAATCAGGAAATGGCTACCCCTTCTCCTCATATTCAGTTCTTGTCTCTCCCCTTCTCTTCTCCACCTGCCCTTCTGGGTCACCAGTGTGCACAACCTAACCCCATCCTTTTTACTCCAACAGCACTTGTGTACTACCTCGAACCTGCTCCTGGTACACTCATGCACTATAATTGGTTCCATCGCATTATTACTGTTTTGTACATTTATATGTTCTTTTGTGTGATTTTGGACATGTATTGTAATTTACCCAATGTTCCGCTACTGTTTATTGTACAATACCTTGTGTTCCAACTGTTGCATAATCTTACAATGTTGTATTACCCACATACTATTGTAACTGATCATCCTTCACAACCTTATGTAACCCTTCCCCCCAGGTCGCACCGTGAGACGAGCAACTTGTTGTTCAGTGTGCCCTCCTGGTGAAACATTTCAATAAAATAAATAAATAAGATTTATCTTTGCTCATTAATGTTGGTACATGTTTTTTTTTTTCATCATTAATACAATAGTTTAACGGCACTCTGCACCCGGATCATGCGGTTCTCAGTTGGAGCTGGGACAATATAAATTTCAATTTGTTGCACCATATGACTTTTATACATGAGCTTGCAAACTTAATACAGGTACTGCCGACTAGGGTGCTTTAATTTTCCTGACTTTCAGGTAATGGACTCCACATACGGTCTGGCTCAACTTATTAACTGGGACATGTGCAGAATCAGGAAAGGACCGAAACATTTACTTGTTTTTTCCTTATAATGAAGTTCTTTATACATAGATACATAGACAGTGTCGGCAGATAAGGGCCTATGGCCCACCCAGTCTGCCCATTTGAGCTTGTAAGTTCAGTTTATGTTTCCTAGAAGTCTGTTGCTCCTTACCCCTGACCTCCAGAATTCCTTTATGTCTATCCCATGCATTCTTAAATCCCATGATTGTTTCAGCCCCCACCACTTCCTCTGGCAGGGTGTTCCACTTGTCCACCACCCATTCTGTGAAGAAATTCTTCCTCATGTTTCCTCTGAATCGTCCTCCCTCCAACTTCATCCCATGCCCTCTAGTCCTGGAACATCTTTTTCACTTAAAAATAGTGTATTCCTGCACCCTGTTCCTCCCTGTAAGATAAGATATTGCAATACTTAATGGTTGAAGAGCTGTTGCTTCTGAAGTAATACAAAAGATGCTATCAATGCACTTAATGGGGCTTCCCCTCCTGTTGAGGGCACTATTTACCAAGCTAGGATCACAAACCTATGCACTCCTCAGCAGGTTTAGGGACATACTTTAATATGCAATATACTTGGACCCCCTTGGTTCATCTACCTCAGCCTGCCATTTATGGTGAGCGTTTTTCCTGATTCCCTGTCCTTGTTTTGGTCTTGTTGGTACCATAACCTGGGAGGCCTAATGACTTTTGCCATTACTTATCCTCCTGGTCATAATCCACAGCATATCTGTGGTTCTACTCTGCCCTACAAAGGGCTATTAGCATGCCCTTCTCCCTCAGAAGCCCAGTTAGCAATAACTACTGTCTTTTGAATCTTTCTTCGTTAATGTTTCTTACTGTTCCTGTTTACTTTTATTACTTTTTTTCCATGTTAAAGGAGGTGTTTATATTTGGGCTGCACAGGCAAATTATATTGTGCTGTTGGTTATTGATAGGGGTACTGGTGGTCATCTCGGAGGCCCCCCCCCAAAGGGAACTGGGGTAAACAGGAATGCCCTTGTGGCTCTGAACCTGGGTCCCGTTGACCTAAACATCTTGATTTGTCTAACAATAAGGGCTAATCAACAAGTTGAGAATCTTATTTAGGGACATAATGGCACAGTTTTAGAAACTTAACAATTTACTCACAAAATGTTAACGGATTAAATAATCCTGTAAAAAGGTATAAAGCCTTATTATGTAGTATCCCATACCTCCGGTGTGTGAAAAATTCTTGTTATACAC
This sequence comes from Neoceratodus forsteri, assembly GCA_016271365.2. Classification (NCBI taxonomy): domain Eukaryota; kingdom Metazoa; phylum Chordata; order Ceratodontiformes; family Ceratodontidae; genus Neoceratodus; species Neoceratodus forsteri. Next base: position 10,631,598 of record CM057450.1, on the reverse strand, counting down.
CTCTCCTCATGTATTATTTTATATATAATGGCCCAGGAATGGAAATCATGAAACACTGGGACTCAAATGACACCATCAGAATACTGTGTTTGTAAAGAATCAGATAAAAAAGGAAGCAAACAAAAACTGACCACTCCACTGATAAGTGTGATTATGTTTTCATATATATAGAATAATGCATATGTAACTGTGTGTTATGACTTTTTCTTTTTTTTTGTAACACAGGGTGAGGATCCATAAACCTCAAGGGCTTGAGAGGTTTATGAGGTCATCACACACTGAGGGTGTGTAAAGAAAGCTCACAGTTACACAGTTATGTATTCGTTATTTCTTACTATAACTGTCATTTGGTGGTTTTGTGCTCTGACAGTAAAACGCCCTTCTTCTTTAAATAACTCATGTGCTTCCAGCTTCTACCCTATTAGTTGCCTGGCATCACATGGTCACTCCCCCCACCGACCTCCTGATGTCCTCAAGATGGTTCCTTCCTGCACAAAGAGAACTACAGAGACAGGTAAACAAATATAATTTAATTTCATTTTTTTTTTTTATTTAATATACTTTATTTTTTCCAAATAAGTACACAATCAACACAACAAATATATGACAACAAAAGTCAACAACCCCCATCCCTCCACGAAAGTTCAGCAACCCTTGATGAGTTCTAACAGAAGCCAGAAGAGCAGTGTTAGTAGTCACAAAAATATAGGTAGTGAGAAAGAGTCCTAGGGCTCAAGATTATTACCTCATAGAAGCTATAGAGAGGAGTGTATTTAGGGATTCCCATCTACTACAAAATTGGTTCGGACACTTCCGCAATAAGGCAATCTGTTTTTAGACCATAAATGCATTCAAGATCTTGTGGTGCCACTCCTTGTATGGGGGAATTAAATCATCCATCCAGTGGCAAAGTATGATTAATTTAACTATATTTGAGAGTAATGCCATATGTTTATGAATGCCAGATAAGTCACAAGGAAGAGACCCACTAGGCAAATATTCAGAGTAAAAGGTCATCTAAACCCAAAAGAGGGTCTAGCAATGTCTTTATGGCATTCCACAAGGAACCATTTTCGCACAGTCCCATAGGACATGCTTGAGATGTCCTTCTGTGAGATTTTTATTTTTTATATCGGAGAACAAGGTGAGCTACATAGCTCTTTTTCACAAGCAACCAGTAATATATATCAGTAGAGTGCACAGAGCAGAAAAAATTCAATAATAAATGCAGAGCACAATAGCAGACACAGAAACAACTGGGTAGAGCAACAGTTAAGACGATTAGAAACAATCGCAATGCAAATTGTCAGCCACAAATTGTCGGATCCTGGAGCTGAAGATTGACTATTACTTCCATCTGTGAGGAGAAGTAAGAGGTCGAAGGGCCAACAGTCCTGAAGGTCAAAGCCCTCTGTCTGGTGGTAGTTTTCCTAAAGGGAAGCTTGCACATAAATTCAGAATGGGAACATGTCCCCAGCAAGTTGGATGAGCACTGGGAGAGCTCAGTAATAACCGAGGGAGCTTTCTTGAGCGCCACCTTGTGGAGGAACCCCGCTGACCTATGGGCCAAGTGCTCCTCCTGGGATGGGCAAGAAGAAAAAAATTACTCACCGTAGTAATGAAGTTTATTCTAATGGGTCCAATGGTGAGCCCATATTAAAAAAAGGCATCATTCACACACTGAAATGTTGCCTTGGTGTTTAGAATGGTGCTTTGGAATCAGAATTCCATTCAAACACAGCTGTGTGCTGGTGCACTCTAATATTCTAACTTCAGAATTGTGATGAAGAGCAGAAGAAAGCAGTAGTAACTACAGTACCGAAACTGCAATGTTTATAATAAGCTAAACAGCAAAAAAATAAGCAGACATAAAAATTCCTAAAATGTTAACTAAATATATCATAAATATTATAAAAGACATATTTAAACATGTATAAATATATTCAAGTGCTTAGACAGAAAACAGTATTTAAACCCATATTACATTTAGGAATATTTTTCTGGTTAGGTTCCTGAAGGAAAGGGATTGTATTGGCTCACTACTGGACCCATTAGTAGAAACATCATTAGTATGGTAATTATTTTCTTCTAACGATGAGTACAATAGTAATACCATACAAAAAATGCATACTACATATCAGCGCCTTTGGAGGCATGGAAGACAAGAACCTATTTAGGAAAAGGGCTTTGTAAGACTGCTCTTCCAAACCTTGCATCATTTCTGGAGAGAATGAGCAGATAGCTGTGCTCAGGTGAAAGCGTGTACAGTTTCCCAGGTAGCTCTTTTGCAGATATCTGCCACAGAGATGTCTCTTGAGGCTGCCACTGAAGCTGCAATGCCCTTTATGGAATATGCTCTAAGCCCTAAGCGGGGGATGCTTACCTGCTTTTTCATAGCAAGAGTGTATGCAAGAACCAACCACCTTGAAATGGTCTTTCTCGCAGCAGACTTCCCTTTGCCAACCTCCCCATATAGGAAACAAACAGCTGGTTTTTTGTCAGATCTGATATATTTTCTCATGTCAAGATAGTAGCTCAGTGCTCTCTTGACATCCAAACAGTGCAATTTTTGTTCACCTAGACTTGAATGGGATGGAAAAGCACAGGTGGAGTACCTGATTAAGGTGAAATTCTGACACTACCTTAGAGAGGAATTTCCTAATTGTCCTCAAGACAACTTTGTCCCTCTGCATGAAGATGATGTAGTTAGACTGTGCACAGGGCTTGGAGCTCACTGACTCTTCTAGCAGAGCATCATAACTATGGGGAAGAGTGTTTTCCATGACACAAACTTGAGATCTACAAAGGCCAAAGTCTCGAAAGGGGCATGCACTAGGTGTGCCAAGCATGTAGTTAGGTCCCAAGGTGGAACAAGTTCCCTAACTGGGGGCTGCATGTGACACAGGAGGCCTTTAAAGAATCTCTTGAACACAAGGTGTGAGGCTAGAAATGTTGGCTTCCCTGCAGACAGGAAGGTTGATACTGCCACCAGGTGGACTTGCAGTGATAAAGTCCTCAAACCACTTGTGTGCAGATGTTCTAAGTAATCCAGAACCACTGTTAAATCAGCTTTAAGTGAAGAAACTCCCTTAAATGAGCACCAAACTGAAAATCTTTTCCACTTTGAGGAACAGGATTTTCTTGTAGGCTGTTTCCTTAACATTTTCAAAATACTAAGTACTCTACTTGACAGGTTCATGCTAGAGTATTCTAGGTCTTTAAGAAATGGAAATTACATAATCACCGTAATTGTTGATCTTCCTGAATATCATCGCCATTGAGTCATACATATGGGTCTAGGAAGCAGTAGGACACCATGGGAGCTTTCTTCTTCCAGGGAGGGAGCCGACATCGGCTACTGCCACTCATGTGCAGGAGCACATGCCTATGTTGTGCTGCACGACAGCCAGTAGCCGTTGACTCCCTCATGCACCTCGGTTCTGTTCACCAGAAACAAAGTGGAGAAAAAATATAGAGAGAACTAGATACTTTATAGCCCAAAGGGATAGTAAAAGGATATAGGAAATAAAATGAATGACCAATTAGAACCTGACTACCAAATAAGAGACTAAGGTATGGGCCTACTTGGTGGAGAGAGGCTAGTGGGTCTAAAAGGAGTCAGAGCCTCTTACCACTAGCCAAAGACAGATATAAAGATAGGGCAGCAGCTCTGAGCAGATGGCTCTGACATAAGTAGCAAGAGGGAAAGTCCAATTTGGACTCCGTAAAAAAGGGCTCACACTCCTAAACCCATGTAGGCAAAAAACTCCAACAAAAGTGAAGTGCAAGATATAAAAATATTTTTTCATAGAGATAAAAAGCTGGACATATAGAAAAGTGTCCCACAGCCTGGAAAATACCCATTTTGCTGTGTTCCTTATACATGTTTGTGACTAATGCACCGTAGCATTCCAAGGTGACCCTCCTGCACCTCTAAGTCCCAATTTGGGACCCCCCCTTGCAAATGAGATGGCAACAATGCCAACAATTGAAAAATGACATTTGGACTCCCAGAACATGAAAGCGTCATGCTACAAGACAAAGTTTAAGTAAACTCGAGAGTAAACTCACAACACTGTTGTCTCCATAAGGATTAGAAAAAAGGAAAAGGAACAGCATCACTGAAATCTCCTGGGAGTCCTAGCTGTGTAGACAGGGCACTGAATGTGGCAATGATGCCAATATCCATGTGCAAGCAACATTTCTGTCTGGAATCTCTGGTACAGGAAGTACTCAGAGGCTGAGGATAGGTGTTGGGAGAATTGCACACCCTCAGAGAAGGATGTAGACAGAGAGGAAGTGCTGGACATTGATGCAGGTGGCAGCTTGGGGCCATGCAAGAACTGGACAAGGTCGGCACTGGTATGGTACTAGAACAGCATACCAGCCACACTTCTATGCTGGCTCCAGGTGAGGGGCCCCACGAGATCCCAAGATACCTGGGAGCTCAGGTAGAGGTGGGAGAGACACAGGAGAGAGAGAGAAGAGCCAGAGGCTCTAGGGTGTGTGCCCAGGCTGTGAGAAGGTTCGGCAGACATCTCCCTAGAGGAGGGGATGACGAATCCACCAGTGAAGAGTCAACATACAGAAGAAGAGTGACTTCGATGGTGCCCGAAGGGGAAGATCCCAAGGCGAGGAGAGCAGAATTGTTTAGTCTCCTTGTGGCAGCTCTGGTCCTCACCAGAGATGGGCTTAGCCATAGGTCTAGGGGAGAACTCCATGACCTGACCAGTCCCCAACAGCAGGCCAGTGCTGCCTCAAGCACCACATTCCTGGTTAGAAAATGATCCAGTCACAGAACTCCCCCCCAGCTTCATCCTTGGTGCCGGGCTTGGTTTCTAATCCAGTGCAAGCCAGAGGTCTTTTCCTGCCCCCGCAAGCAGGTCTGAAGCCAGCCCAGTATTGCTGGGGACAGACTTAGAGGCAGCACCAGCACTGCACCCATTGTTAGGCCCAGAACTTACACCAGAGCAAACACTGTGTCACCCTCCTCAGAGTCACGAGAGTTATTCAAGTCGGACAGCAACATCTCCACCTCCACTACAGGACGGCGCCTGACACCACTGCCTGTCCCTCTCCCAGCACTGAAAATGGTACCAGGAGGGGGTCTGACGTCATGGCCAGCACTGCCAATGGTGTCAGAAGCTGGGGCAGCACCAGGTCGCAACATGAAGGTGTTCGGCGAACAGATGAGGTGGTGCTCAGTCGGCTGTCCACCAGACCCACCCCTCAGGGCTTCCAATGCCCCAGAGAGGTGAGGTTGGGGAGAACCTGTTCTTCCACAATACCAGTGGCATGAGAAAGGTGCCCAGGGGAAGGGCCCAAGGACCTGAACTTGGCAATACGGGTTCTCAGCCTGTCCCCGAAAGACAGAACTGGATGATCCTACTTCTGCATATGGAATTCAATGGTACAGAGATCCATCAAAAAGCAGGCATTGGAGGAATTCATATCATGTTTAGGGCCAAGAAAGGTCCAGCAAACCTGATGTTGGTCCTTCGTGATCTTCGACTTCCCACAGGAACACCAACGAATAATTGGTTGGTTTTTTTTCGGCCCTCTTACTCTTCTTCTCAGACTCAGATATCACAGACAGAATAAAAAAATAAAGTCGACACTGCAAAATGAAACACTGGTGATGTCACAGCAGAAGTTCAATAACGCTTGAACTGAGGTGCTATTCCCACAGTGTGCATTCAATTGCGCAAAGGATAGAACTGAAGTGTGTGAAGGAGTCGACAACGGTTACTGGCCAGCATGTGACACCACATGGGCACGTGCTGCATGTGAGTGGAATTAGTAGCTAACATCAGCTCCCTCCCTACAAGAAGAAAGCTTCCAGAGGGTCCTAATGCCTCCAAATATAGACCCATATGTATGAATCAATGGTGAAGATTGATACAGGGAAGATCCAAGTTTTCAGCCTCAGCGTTCTGAAGTTTGGAAACTTTACCCTGCCCTGAGACAGAGTCAGAAGGTCGAGTCTCATAGGGAGAGAGATGGGATTCCTGTCTGACAAGGACAGTAGGAGAGAGAACCATGGCTGTCTCACCCAGTCTGGTGCCACCAGATAAGCACTGCATGGTGGCGTTCTCTCTGAGACACATGAGCTGTGTGTTCTGACTGGATATAGATAAATTATTAGGTGTAAGCTGTTCTTAACATGGTGAGTTTCTGAAACTATGAACTTGCAAATCTATATGGTGGCAAACTTGTGGTAATGACAAGAGGTGATAAAATTGAGGAAGCTTTTGTTTGTAGGTCATGTACTGGTACAACATAACGCTACAATTCTGGCTTTATGTATATCTATATATTTTTATCACTTAGGACAACTCCCCTTGAAAAAGCAGGCAGTTGGGCCAGCAAAACATTGAAGTTTATTGATGGTGGCCATTACAGGAATAACAATGAATTGATTTCAAAATTCTACAAAAGACTGTGTTCACTGGTTGATTTTTCATTTGCCAGCTTTTTGAAGTTACCCGGTCCTTTTGAATTAATCTAGGTGAACACTCTGATCTGAATTTTGGGTTGGTACTGCTTAGGATCTCTTTGGTCTTGGACAGTGCAATGTATGCCACGTAAGCAGCCTGCCTTAGCTACAGTGTGGCAGAGGTGTACACTTTCCTTCCCACAGATAGAGGGGGGGACGGCTCAGGGGCAATGTGAGGAAGTATTTTTTCACAGAGAGGGTGGTGGACGCATGGAACAGCCTTCCTAAGGAAGTTGTGGGGTCTAAATATGTGGGAGAATTCAAGAATGCATGGGACAGACATAAGGCAATTTTTGTGGGGGGTAGGAAGAAATAGGCTGTCGGTTAAATAGGATCTGCAGCTTATCCTCTAGGTAGGGAAATGGGCAGACTAGGTGGGTCAAGCGATCCTTATCTGCCGTCAAAGTCTATGTTTCTATGTTTCCCATATAATGCAGCTTTCTGGAATTCTTTTCGGGAGGCATGGAAGCTAGCAACACAGATTTTTCACATGCAGCTGCCTGCACAGTTCCTCCCCATGATCAGGGTGGAAATATAAAAATTCTACCCCCTGCTTCTCTACTTGATATTTTTTCCCCACTTTTTTGTCACTGCCAGGAGCTGAATTTGGATGTGCCCAAATCTTGCTAGTTGCTCTTTTCGAAGAGCTGTGAATGGGTACTGTCAGCCTTTCAGATGAGATCAGTTCTAGCATGCTCACAAATTCTGCCTCTTCTACATCCCCTTTAATCTCAGTGGAGGTTATACCTAGTGTCTCAGCAATATGTCTTACAAAAGAGAAATAGGAGGAAAAATCCTCATTGACTGTGGGCGGTGAACCAAAGTCATGTTCGGGAGTTGTCTCCAGTTCTGTTGGTTCCCCTTCATCCTCCTCCTCCTCTTCCAGTTCAGATTCAAATATAGTAAATCCTGAGGTTGGGGAGGGGGAATAGGAATAGTGGCAAGATTTTCCATGGCTTGAAAGGTCTACAAAAACTGCCACATTTTTGTGATGTCCTCCGCTGAGTGCATAGCTTGCTGTTCTATGGCTGGCTGCTCGTCCCTTTCAAGGGGCGGTGCAGTCAGATGCTTTTCTTTTAGTCTCTCCTTAGCTGGTGTCAATGGCACCAGAGCACCTTTTTTCCTTTTTGCCATATTAAGCATCAGGGTTCCCCCTATCAGACAGCCTGTGCTCTTTCTCCCAGCTAAATGATGGCTTGGCAACTTTTTCTGTCTCTCTGGTCAGGGCCTGCAGCGTTTCTGACACCTTAGATTCAGTTTGAGGAGAGGTACTTGACGATGCATATTTTCTACCATCTGTGGTACTTTCCTCCATTTTCTTTTTGGGAGAGCTGCTAGGTGACTCAGTGGCAGACAGACTTTCTGAGTTTTGCCCTTTTTTTTCGCGTTTTAGGGCAGAAATGTTTACACAAATCACAATTTAAATAGTAGTGGTCAGGGCCCAAACAAACAAATCACAGATCTTGTGACAAGACTGACAATGTTTAAATCCTGTAGGTCCTGTCCTTTTCTTAGGCCTTTAAGTCATGCCAATCGACAGAAATCAGCCAAAAAGCACTGCCAGTTCTTAAGACAATAAAATTCATAAACAGCTAAATAAAAACTTTAAACAGTTGCTTTAGTATTTTTTAACCAGAAAATAGCTACCATGTTTAAGCGGGAACTGCAAAATGTACTATTCTCCAGTTCCAGGAAACTGATTGAACTGGAGTATACCGCTAAAATAACTAAGTTAGATGAAAAAACAACCTACTTAACTAACACAAATATTGAGAACTAAATGGAAATAATGATAGTTTTTACAAATAAAAACAAATAAAGAACTTTTATCCAATGGACTTGGAGAAGTCTCCAAGGCTACTTCTCTTCAGCAGAAAAAAACAAATCTGATGTTAGAACACTAGAGGGAGCACCAGCAAACATAATATCTGAATGGAGTTCTGATTCCACAGCACCATTCTAAACCCTAAGGCAACATCTCAGAGTGGAGGTGATGCATTTTTTGTATGGCATCACCTTTGGACTCATACTGTTGGAAGCAGTGGTATACAGATGGCAGTGTTGGGTGCTAATAGTGCAGATAAGTAAGGAAACAACAAGTCGGCCCAGTAGTGCTGAGGACTGAGGCGCTGGACGCCTTACTTCATGCCACACTGGCAAACTGGGTTTGGGAGCCTGCTCGGCTCAGGGATCAGCCAGGGAGGAGAGGATCGAGCATCTGGAGGACTGAGCTCTCCTGGGAGGGGTTGGATGTGGATCCCCAGCTAACTGTGACTCCCAGTGGTGACTGGGGGGGGGGGCACTACAGCTAGGGGATGCCTTGAAATGGGTGGGGGCGATAACGGACATCCTGTGGACGGGCACGGAAGCAAACGTCTGCACCCCTGGGTGTGCACAAGATGGAAATCCCCTGTGTGTGAGTGCAGTAAGACACCCCTGATGGACTCCCTCTCTCCCGGCCACAACAAAGCCTGGCCTAAGCTAGGGTGGGGGCTCAGGGTGATCTCGGTCTCCTCCCTTGTTCCCCCCTGGCGGAGGCCGGACATGGGGAGAATTGAGGTTCCATGTACAGGGCCGATTAGGGGGGCAAGGTACCAACCCCCGCCGCACAGGAGGAGTACAAATAGAATTAAAAAAAAAAAAAAAAATAAGGAAATAACATTGTTACAGACAGTGCGCACCTTGGAGAGGACAATGGCAGGAGCAACAGCACAAACAAGGGAACCATAATCCATTAAAAAGCACAAACAAGGGAACCATAATCCATTAAAAAGAACAGGAGTCTATGGACAAGCAGTCCCTTTGTATCCAGAACTAGGAATATTTTAACTAGGTATAGAGACACCAGTCTCTGATGTACTGTTTTTACCAGCTTGTTAACATGGGTACCAGAACTTAGAGAGCTGTCCAAGTACAGATCTAGGTATTTAAACTCCAGGACATGCTCCACCTCAGTACCATCCAAATCATGCAGCTGGAAGAACGAACGCACAGTTTTTTTTTGTTTTTTTTTAATCAACCACCGAGAAAAATGAAAATTACATACCTACCGTAATTCTTGATCTTCTCTTGTATCTTTACCATTCATTACTGCTTGGGTAGTGCTGGGCGCACCAGCTAAATTTTTTTTTTTTTTTTATGGAGTGGCGCCAGCCCAGGCGAGCAACGCACTGTGTCATGCGCGAGAGGAGGCCGTTAGGTGCCGCAGACTCCTCCTCCTCCATCTCAGTTCTGTTTCTCCCGCCATTGAGGCTGCATGTGCTGCGCGGTTAGAATTCAGTTCTAGGCCTAGTTGTCATTATCGACCGCTCCAGACTCCTTCTTCCTGCTTTTCTCGACATCGTCACTGGTAAGACTGTTCTTTTTCTTCTCTTTATTAGACGCCGCTGAGAGTTGTGCTTGTTTTTGTCTTAATTTTTTTGCATCATGTCAGGTTCAGGGGCAAAACGCAAGTCGAAGGTGGGCCGTGCCCCTATGCATCGGTGCTCCTGTGGCCGGCATTTTTCCATCACAGACCGGCATGATGTTTGTCTCTGTTGCCTGGGACCCAACCATAATATGGATGCGTGCAACGCCTGTTTCTCGATGGACCATCGCATCCTGGAAGTCCACGCGTTCAAGACCGGCAAGGCTCCGCCGACTTTTGGGGGATGGCACCGTTCCAGGGATTCCCAGGTAAGGTCTCTAGACCCTTCCTCCGGGTCCCCTCTCAGGCCTATATGGTCTGTAGAGGAGGAGGCCTCCTCACCATCTCTTGCCGAAAAGGAGGCCTCTTTCGCGGTGTTGGAGGAACACCGAGGTCCCTCCTGGGGCCGCGGCGGGGACACCGCCTCGGCAGTCACCTCCTCAGAGGTGCAGGCTCCCCCAGTGTCAAAGCCCAGGTCTGCTGGGCCCGGCATCAGTGGACCCTCAATGCTGCCTTCTGGCACCATTTTGGATCCCCACGCCGTTTGCGGTGCCGGTGATCGAGACAGCGACATGTTAGCTCTCGGCGCCGCCCACGGTGCCGTGGCCCCGGCTGATTCCTCTGGCGGTGCCGAGTCGGGTCCCGGCGCCGAGGGTGGTGCCGTAGGTCTGGCCGGCGCCGTTGGGGAGTCAGGGCCAGGTCTCAGCATTGCGGGGGTTCCAGGGTTGTCCGGCATCGCCGCTGGCACCGGTGCCGTTCATGGTGCCATTTCACTGGAGACCCCCGGGGTGGCCAGTATTGTGGTCCAGCTGGTCTCTTCCTCTTCAGAGGAGGATGATTCAGATGTGGACCCATCCTGGCACCCTGACTATTCAGAGTCAGGGTCTCAGGTGGGACGAGGTGCTAGGCGGCCCAGCGCGCCTATTCCTCTGTCTCCGCTGCTGTCCTCCCCCGAGGCCTCCCAGGCTGGGGGAGGTCTGGGGTCCCTGGAGAGGGATGGAGCGGAGGCGGAGGGAGGGGCTCTCCCTCCTGGGGGGGGCTGTGGCAGCTGCCGATCCCAGTGCTGCTGCTGCATCCCCTCGGGCTGGGGGGGGTCGCTGGGGTCGAGGAGGAGGAGGGCGTTCTCAGAGTCCGGGGGGTCAAGAGACAGGGTTCAGGCACCTCGGTCTTCACCTGCCACCCCTTGGGGGGCGGGTAAGAGGCGTAGTGCCGGGCCCAGTCTTTCCCTCTTGAGCTCCAGGGACCCCTCTGGTGGTGTTGCTATGGGCTGCCCTTCTAGACCCATGCAGCCCCAGGTTCATCACAGGGGAGGATCCCCTACTAGGATCTTCCAAGCTTCGCATCCCCAGGGTTCCGTTCTGCGACCTGGTTTGTTGTCCGGGATCCCGCCAGCTCAGGCTCTGTTACCCAGATTTCAGAGCCTTAGCAGAGGACAGTTGCCTCACCGTACGTGCCCCTCTCCCATTCCTCTGCAGCCACCCCCCCCCTCTCTCCCAGGCCTTGTCGGTCCTATGGGCCCGTTATCCTGGGAGATGTTCAGAGGCTCTGCGGCAGCCTTCCCTTCATATGTTAGTTACATGCATGAGCGGGTGTTCCGCCTATCCCCACCACCACAGGAGTCCTCTGGACATTTGAGCTCTTCATCATCCTCGCCTCCCTCATCTGAGGGAGAGGAACCCACTGCTCATCTCTCCTCCATTGCTGATTTCACTGAATATCAGCGATTCCTTTCAAGGATGGTGAAGGATCTTCGTATCTCCTTTGTTAGGTGAGACAATACTGAATGGGAGACGCGTGAATTTCTCGGTGAATTCAGTGGCCAACATTTGATGGTACTATCCCGGCCTATTCCCTTCCAGGAGGCGTCTATCCGTTCCTGGCAGTCGCCAGCCACTCTTTCTCCAGCCCCGGCACACTGCGAAAGAAGGTACTGTGCCTCATCGGAATCTCAAGGTACTCTCCCCAACCCACCTTTGGGATTAGCATACCTAGAAACTCCCTCCGGGCGCCGCCACCTGGTGCACGACCGTCCACCGGACTCAGATTCCCTACAATTTGACCAGTGGGGGTGAAGAGTGTTCTCTTCCTCTCGTGCAATGTTATGCATTGCATCACATCAGGCTCGACATGCTGCCTACAGTAGGCATTTGTGGTTGATGCTTTCCCAAATCTTAGCATCAATGCCTGATACAGAGCAAACCAGACAAGCTACTGCCCGCTCTGCTATAGGCCTGGAGCTGGCAAGACACCAAGCAAGGGCATCTTATGACACCAATGAGGTGGCTTCCAGGCTTGCAGAGACAGCGATCTGTATTAGACGGACGGCATGGCTTCATCTATCAAGGTTGTCATCCCTGTGCCGGTGTAGGGTGATTCGCTCCGCTTTCCTGTGGACTCGTCTTTTTTCCTCCAGAGCTAGGAGACTTCTGCAGGGGCTTCCTCCGTCTCCCCGTCCTCAGAGGACACCTCCTAGCTCTCCTCCTACCGTAATTCTTGATCTTCTCTTGTATCTTCACCATTCAGTACTGATACCCACCCACCTTCCCCTCAGTGGCCTCCTACTGCAGCATCTCCCCCTCCCTTCTCGTTCATCTCCTTTCCTTTGGCCTTTATGCCAAAAAAAAAAAAACTATCCTGGTTTCCGTCCTTCTTGGACAGATCTTTTTTCCTCAAGGTAAAGGGGAATGAGTAGGACTTTTCTCCTATCCTGAGGGAACTCTTTCGGACTGCCCCTAGGGGTGACCTCTGGGTTCCTTAGCCATGATGTTCAGTTCACAGCTGAAGAGACCGTCCCTCTTGGCTCGGCCTCAAAATTAAGGTTCCCCCTGGTGGGCATTATTTAATTGTCAGCTTCTTCTGGTTGGTGCTTCTGCACTTCCTAACCCTGAACTGCTGCCCTTGCCTTGCCTTCAGGCAGTCTGATTGAGTTCCCACTCTATCCTTCATACAAAGCTGCCTTTTGTAGGGCCTAACTCCTGCCCTCACACTTCGGTGTTAGCACATAACAAGGTGCTAAGGGGCTTACTTCCCCCTCATAGGTGGGTGCTCTCTTTCCGGAACAGTTTTCTGTCCGGGCAGTCTGTAAGCTCTCAGCTAGAGTGTAGGGGGTTGGGATGATGAGAAGACAGAGAATCTGCCCTTTGTGTCCAATCTATACAAGCGGTTCAGTTGAACCTTTTCTCACTCCTATTAGAAGGGATTCTTGCTCCCCTGGTTTTTGGTTCCGAGCTTATAACCCTCTCAACCAATATATCTATGGGCAGTGTTATCCCTTCTTTCTTCTCTTTCTTCTTCTTCCTTTTCTCTTTATCTGTTCCTCCCTTAGAACCGCCCCAGATGGGAGGCCCTGCGGTCCCTTAGGGTAGGTATTCTTCCTCTTCCATCTGTCCTCTACCGGCTCTCCTCCAAAAACAGACTTATGTCCACTCCCCCCGGTGTCTGCTGATACATGTTGGTCCATTCCTTCCCCCTCCACTGCAAATACAGAGCCGAAGTACTCATTTAAAAATTTAACTTTTTCTTGATCTGTCTCCACAGTCCCGCCCCCCCATTCTTCTGGTCCTCACTATCCCACCTTGCTTTTCTCTTTCCAGTCACGTACCTGAGAATGTCATATCCCCATTTTTGACCTCCTTGGCTATCCTCTCTTCTGTTTGTGCCTTAGCTGCCCTCATCCTCCTTCCTTCCTCCCTCCCTCCCTCTGTTCGCCTAGATATACCTCCCTGTCCTCCTCTGTCTGGGTATTCTTGTACTTCCTAAAAGCTGTTTTGTTTTTTCCTCCATTACCACCTTAGCCACCTCCTTTGAGAACCATAGTGGCCTCTTCCTTCTCCTACCCTTACTTATTTCCCTCAAACAGCTTGCCCTTGCCTTAGTTATTCCCTCCTTTATCCTTTGCCATTGTGCCTCCACCCCACAGCCACCCCCCTTCAAACAATTTAGTAAGGCAGTCTGCCATTTATTAAAAATCTGCCCACCTGAAGTCCAGGACCCTCGTCCTAGTGTGTTTTTTCTCCTGCCCAATCTGTACGATAAACAACATTGTATGACACAGATATGACCATCTGCAATCCCTCTGAGCCTCTGGAGTCATGTGAGCTAAAGTTTGACTTGGAAAGCGTTTTTTCTAGTGGTTATCACCTCTGCTCGCACAGTGTCTGAAATGTATGCCTTGGTCACAGATTCCCCCATACACTGTTTTCCACAAGGACAAGGTAAATCTCTGCACACATTCTAAGTTTCTTCTCAAAGCGGTGTCGGAGTGCCATCTGAACCAGCCACCTGTGCTGCCTACCTACTTTGCTAAGTTCCAGAACGAAGGAAAACGCACTCTCCATTCTCTGGATGTTAAAAGAGTCCCCATGTTTTACCTAGCCAGAACTAAGGACTTAAGGCACTCCAAACAGATCTGTCTCCTTCAATCCCAATAGGAAGGGACAGCCTGTTACAATCAAGTACATTTCTGCCTGGACTGTGAGCTGTCTATGCCACTGTTATGTCATGGCGCACATGTGCCCACTCCACTAGAGCAGCTGCGCTGTCCCTTGCAGAGTTTTGCTCTGTGTCTGTCAGTGCTATCTGCAGAGCTGCAACTTGTAGCTCTGTGCACACTTTTGTTCAGCACTGTGCCCTAGATGTCCATGCCAGGAAGCACGCCTCTTTTGGCAGGACTATACTGAATGGACTTCTATATCCTGGAGAAACCCTCTGCTCCTACCATCTAAGTAAGGTTGTTTTTTTTTTTGTCTGAGCTTGGTACTCTGACCCATTAGTGTGAATCAATGGTGAAGAATGATTCCTGGAAGATATAAAAAATTACATACTCACTCTAATTCTTGATCTTCTAGGATATCTTTACCACTGATTCACATGCCCACCTGCCATCGCCTGGCTTCATTTCAGTCCGTTTGTCAGTCTTCACCCCTTGTTCTTGGTTTGGGCTGTGAAGACACTATGTTATAGGTTTGTTGACCCTTCTTGCACAGATCAGTAGGGCTACCTTATGCCCCTAGATTTACTGCATAAATTCTAACTAGGTTATGTTGCACCTCCTCAGTATGAAAGGTACTGAGGCAGTGGAGGGCTGGTGCTGAGATAAGCCATGTAGTGCAAACCAGTCTCACGGTGCCGTACATGCGCGCAGCTTACCTCGGCGCCACACCTCCTGTAAAGTTCTGACTCCCGTAGGGTCCTACTGCCTCTGGCTCAGAACCCTATTAGTGTGACTCAGTGGTGAAGATATTCCTATAAAATCAAGAATTATGGTGAATATGTAATTTTCACTTCTTCTGACTATATATATAGTTTTGCATTTTCAGGCACCCAAGTATCTCTATGAACGTATCTCAAAATATATACTAAGAGCTCTGAGCTCTCCTGACAGCAGCAGCTATGCATAATTTGAAGACAGTTGGATTATATATTAATCCTGTCTACTGTTGAAATGCTGTACATATTTCCCTATGCACTCCTCCCCCAGGACACCTTTAAAAATGTCTTTTTATTTTTCATTGAACAGTATCAGAATTATAATCCTTTGAGTCAGAGACTCATTTATAAAGGCTCCCCTCATAAAGGTACAAAACAGGCACGTACAGTTTTCATTATACAGTGTTGCTGGTACACAACATCAACATACAGTTTACATTATACAATAATGTTGGTACAGACAGTTGGAGAGGTCAAATGAACTGTTATAGCTTAGTAGGCCCATCCTGGTAAAAACTATTTCAATAAATAAATGAAAAATCTGTTAAATACATTACACAGAAACAGAATTTGACGGCAGATAAGGACCACTTGGCCCACCCAGTCTGCTCATTTTCCTACCTAATGGATAAGCTGCAGATCCTAGTTAACCAACAGCCTACTTCCTCCTACCCCCCCCCCCCTAGAATTGCCTCATGTCTGTCCATGCATTCTTGAATTCCCCCACTGTTTTTGACTCTAAGGTCTCCTCAGGAAGGCCGGTCCATGCATCCACAGCCCTCTCTGTGAAAAAATACTTCCTCAAATTACCTCTGAGCTATCCCCCCCTCCATCTTCGAATTGTGCCCCCTTGTTCTTGCACATCTCTTTTTCTGAAAGATGCTACTCTCTTGGACTTTGTTGCTTCCCTTGAGGTACGTCAAAGTTTTTATCATGTTCCCCCTCTCCTTCCTTTCCTCGAGGGTATACATATTAAGCTCCTTTAGTCTCTCTTTGTATGGGTTCTGGTGCAGACCCTGCACCATTTTAGTTGCCCTCCTCTGGACAGCCTCCATCCTGTCTATGTCTTTGCGGAGATGGGGTCTTCAAAACTGCATGCAGTACTCCAGATGGGGTCTCACCAACTGTCTGTACAGAGGGATAACAACATCTGTTTTCTACTGGTGATGCCTCTCCCTATGTATCCCAGTATTCCCCCCAGTCCTCCTTACTGCCTTCTTACATTGCTTGCCCACCTTTAGGTCGTCTGATATGACTACCCCCAGGTCCCTTTCCAATTCTGTTGTTAGTATCTCATGTCCCCTTGTGTACTATTCCCCTGGGTTTTTGTTTCCCAGGTGCATTACTTTGCACTTCTTTGCATTGAATCCAAGCTGCCATACATTTGACCATTCCTCCAACCTTGCCAAGTCCCTTCTCATCCTTTCCACCCCCCTTGTGTATTAACCCTGCTGCAGATCTTTGTGTCTGCAAAGAGACATACTTTTCCTTCTGGTGCCTCCACAATGCCACTTATAAAGACATTAAAGAGGACCGGTCCCAGTACTGAACCCTGCGGTACCCCGCTAGTAACCCTATTTCTTCTGAGTGGACTCTGTTTACTATTATCCTCTGCATCCTGTTGTCCAGTCAGTTTTTTACTCTGGCTACCACCCTGGGACCCACTTCAAGGCTGGCTAACTTGCTTTTTAATCTTTTGTGTGGGATTGTGTCAAATGCCTTGCTAGGCCATGTCCACAGCCCCTTCCTGGTCTACTACTTTGGTCACCAAGACTCAGAAATCTATTAGATTCATCTGACACGACCTTCCTTCTGCGAATCCATGCTGCCTTGGGTCCTGTGCCCTGCTGGCCTGTAGGTACTCAACAATTCTTTCCTTCAGAAGTCATTCCATCATTTTCCCTACCACTGAGGTCAAGCTAACAGGTCTGTAGTTTCCTGCCTCTGCCTTGCTCCCACTTTTGTGGGGTGGAATCACATCTGCCCTACTCCAGTCCTCAGGTACCACCCCATCCTCCCATGATTTGTTAGAGAGGGTAGTCAGAGGTGTCACTAGTTCTCCCCTTAGTTCTTTTAGATACCTGGGGAGAATCCCGTTAGGTCCCAATGCTTTGTCCACCTTCAGTTTTAAAAGTTCTTTCAGAACCTTTTCTTCTGTGAATGGACTGGTACTGACCCCCTATCCAGAGTGTTTCTATTGTCTGGTTTAGGTAGCCCCCCCTCCTCTTCTTTTGTGAATACTGAACAGAAGTGTTCATTCAATATCCTTGCTTTTTCACTGTCACCCTCTGCCCACATTCCCTCCCCTTTATTAAGCCTCAGCATCCATCCCTTGGTCTTTCTTCGCTCCCTAATGTCTATAAAAGGTTTTATCCCCCTTAACACAGTTGGCTATCTTTTCCTCAGTTTGAGCCTTTGCAATTCTGACTGCCTTCCCTGCCTCCTTCTGCTTTAACTGATATAGTTCTCTGTCCTGCTCCTTCTGTGTTTCCTTATATTTCCTGACTGTTATCCTTTTCTCTTTAACCTTCCCTGCCACCTCTTTTGAGAACCATAGTGACTTTATTCCTTCTTTTTGTTTTGTTGATTTGCTTTACACAAAGGCTTGTTGCCTCTGTGATGGCTGTTTTGATTTTTCACTACTGTTCTTCCACACCTCCTTCTTACCTGTTTGCTAGTGCTTTCCTGAGACACGCTCCCATTTTGCTAAAGTCAGCCCTCCTAAAGTCCAACTGCCTTGCTTTTTGATGGCTTGACTCTACAGCTGTATTTATTGTAAACCACACTGATCGGTGGTCACGTGTTCCCAAATGGCTACCCACTTCTAAATCTGAAATCCTATCTCCATCCATGTTTGACAGTACCAGGTCTAAGATTGCTCCCTTCCGAGTGGGTTCCACAACACTAGCTGTCTGAGGCATGCCCTCTATAGGGCATCGAGAATGGCCCTGCTCTTGGATGTGGCTGCAGTAAGGGTGCTCTAGTTAACATCTAGCATATTCAGGTTCCCCATCAACAATATCTTATCTTTTTCTGCCATTCTAAGGATTCCTTCTCTCATTTACTTGTCCACTGCCTCCCTGAGATGGGGGACTGTAAACAACCCCTGTGCGGATTATGGTGAAATTTCCTGTCTCTAGGGTGAACCACGGTGCCTCCTCCCCTCCCTGTTTACCCTTTAGTTTAATTGCTTTGATTCCTTCCCTTATGTAGAGTGCTACTTCTCCTCCTCGTTTATCCTCCCTGTCCCTCCTGTAGATTGTGTACCCTGGTATGTTGATATTCCAGCCATGGTTCTCTGTGTACCATGTTTCTGTGACTGCTACAATATCCAGGTGTCCCTCTTCCATCAAGGCCACTAGTTCAGGGAGCTTGTTACCCAGACTATGGGCACTGGTACTTATCGCCTTCCATTTTTTGATGGCCTTACCCCTTTTAGGCCCATCCCTTTACTTACTGCCTTTTTCTGGATTTACCCCTGTCCTGCTCCCTATCGACTGCTCTAGCTTTGTGTCTACTTCACTAACTACCCTGTTTTGTGTGTGTGTGTGTGTGTGTGTGTGTGTGTGTGGGGAGCTGGGATTTCCCTGCTTCTCTTTAGTGCTTCCTTCCTTGGCTAGTTTAAATACTTGCCAATAAAGCATTTAAACTTATCACCTAGGATCCTGGTTCTCCACCCGGACAAATGCAGACCATCACGCCAGTATAGGCCTGTATCCCTCCAGGTGGACCCCCAGTCCCCAAGGAAGCCAAATCACTGAGCTCCGCACCAGTTTTTCAACCAGTCATTGAATTCCATGGTGCGGAGTACCCTAGCCTCACCCATGCCACAGACAGGCAGCACTTCCAAGAAAGTTATCGTGCATGCTGCCTGTCTAAGGCCCCGCCCCAACTCCACAAAGTCCTGCTGCACTGCTCTGATCCCATTCCCAGCCAGGTCATTTGTCCCGAGGTGGACAATGACATCCAACTCCTTCCCCCTTGCAGCTGCTCCTACGATCGTGAGGATTTGCTTCCTGTTCTTCCAAGCCATGGTGCCGGGCAGGCACCTTGCCTCCCTCTTCCCTCTCTCCCCCAGTTCTACCCCCCTAACAATTGAGAAAAGGCTTTCTCCAACTGGTATTTTTCCAGTTCCTAAGAGATCAGTGTGTTTAATTCATCACTGATTACGCATACAGTTTATTCTCTGCATTTTATTATGCAGCTGTTGTGCTTATGTTTATAGCCCAGTGCTTTGGGCTCATCGGAAAAGGCACACTACAAATAAAATAGACTGGATTAGCCACATTGACAAGAAATGTCTGCTGTCAAGTTTACCCTCCCTGAAGTGCTGTGCAATGGATTCCTACTACAGAAGGTGTGCAAGCTAGGTATCAGAAAGGGAGCATAGGGTGCAACCACAATTTCTTGCCATGCACCTTAAAGGCTTACAATATTCTCAAATACCTTTTGTTATACGCATAAAATGGGAGAGAAGTTCTTAAGAATAGATTCAAATGAGGTGCTAATTTAAAAATATATAATTCTAGTAAAAAAAAAAAACTTAAGAGGCTGAATTAAGCTTTCAACAATATTTATCCCTCTAGCATGCACTGCTACATTAACTGAGTAACTGACAAAGGAATAAAGCCACCACAGGAAGAAAACATTGTGCACCAAGACTACGCATTTTACACTTCTCTACTATATTTTACAGAACAGTTACGTGTCAGTTATTCATCTTAACCCTTGCATTGCTACATAAATCAGAACTGTTAGAGAAACGGTTAAACATGACAAATGCTGCAACGGGCAGCATATGGGGCTAATAAGTTCTTGTTTTTTTTTGACTCACCACTTTCATTATATTTCTCATAAAGGGATACACCCATGACACTGATTAGGCATGCAATCCAGTCAAAATGCAACATTTTTAATTTAACAAATTTAGATGGTAGAGTGAAACTATGGTAGAAGGGTTTATATTAAATAGAATACTGCATTAATCCCTTGTAGTTTTAAAAGTTCAAAAATAACAGATTCTTAACAGAAATGTTTTTTTTCAGATTTGCCCTCTTCTTTGTCCTTCACCACTCATTAGTGTCTTCTTGCCATTTTTCACAGCAAATTTTGCTGGAACTGACCCAGCTAATCCCACAGTGGGCTTTCCTGTGGTGAAACTGACTAGCGCTGTCCAATATTCCATCAGATTACATCAGTTCAGGTCTGGAAAGTAAGCAACAACACACAACAGGGTGGGTAATTACTGCATAAACACTCCGCACCATAGGTTGGAGGTACTGGGGCTTACCCTATCCAATGAATGTGTCAGTAGGGATTCTCAAAAAGTTCAGCAGAAACTAGTAAAGTCACAGGAGCTTAGGCGAGTGTGCTGGAGTCTACCAGATGAACAGTAAAACTGATGAGACCAGGGGCTACAGGGGGCTTAGGCAGCAGGATCGAAATCTGATCCTATGTCACATATGCATTTCCCAGCCTATCAGGTGGACATAACCCAGAAAGCAAAGATGAGAGAGTGCCAGGTATAAGCACATGTATAATTTTGTAAGCCAGTTTGCCCTCACAGCAAAGTGCAGGGAGCATCACTGTAATCTTTATGCGAGATTAAACTGGTTACTGATTATCCAACGGGGTAAACTGATCAGAGATACTGTCAGAGTACTGTATTGGATGAAATGGAAGCACTATAGATACCTCTCTTCAAAACAACAAAAAAAGGCATTTCCATTATACAGCCATCAAATTATGTCCCCCTCCACATCTCTGCTCCGCCTCCCCTCCCTGATCACTTGACAAAGCCGTGCGCTGCACTAGTCTCCTCTCGTCTGCCACTCCTTTCTCCTCTCTCCCCGCACCCTGGTTTCCCTCTAACATTCTTGCAATGACCCTAAATGTGTTGCTCAAGTATATTATTACTATGATGCCGTACCTGAACTGCTGCATGCTGTTTAATGCCTGTCTCCATAAATGTTGCTTGTTTTGTTTAACATTGTTTGTACTCTGCTGACGTGGAACCTTTGTAAAAGAGCCATGGCTCAAAGGTATTGTAATCCCTAGATTTTAATAAACAAACAAATTATGGTATAACATTGATTTAGGGATCAGAAAAGCTGGTAATTAAGAGCAGAAACCCAGAAGTGGTTATTCCCCTATACTCGTATCTGGTTAGGCCTATCCTGGAATATTGTTCTCCTTTCTATGCACACCAAAATAGAGGTACAATGAAACAGATCGAGAGGGTGCAACGTAGGGCAACAAAGAGTATTACAAAGTTAAAAAATAAATCATTTGTGGAAAGGCCATCTGACCTTGGTCTGTACTCTTTATACTACCACAAAATAAGAGGGGATCTCGGCTACGTTTATAAGGCATTTCACAATGAAGATCTATGGGAGAATACAGGCTGATAAAACAAAACTAGTGATAGAACTACAGTACTAGGTCCCATTGTTTGTAACCAAGGCGTGAATTTTACAAATCGTCAAGGAGAGGAAGGTGGTTCAACCAGAGAGTTGTTGAGGAGTGGAATGCCTTACCAGAATCACTGCTGCTGAGTGGTACAATGGATTTGTTTAAGAAATCTTTGGATAAATTTATGGGTGAAGTCCATATTAGACAATACCACTGATAAGTGGCGAGTCCCCACCATGGCTAATGCCAATGGATTCAGTCACCATTCTATGAACCTATGGTAACATTGATCTCTTTTTATTATTATTATTATATAAAGCTCTTTGGTCCCCGTCGCCTCCTCTCACCAACTGGCGATGGGGACACATAGGTATTTTACTGTTTTTCTCCCCTGACCCCCTGGCACACAGCCGTGCGAGCTTGTGGAGGCATGATACGCATCCTGTGGCACCAGTTCAGCCCCTTCCACCTCCCGATACGTTTTCCGCCCCCCCCTCCGCCTATACTACCCACCAGACCTCCACCCAATGGGCGCGGAACTACGGGGTGGTGCCAACCACCGAGAGCTGCCCATTAGCATGTTCAATCCTGCTCCACCCCCCCCATGCCAGCACCCCGAGGTCGTTCCTGAACCAGGGTCACCAGCGTAGCATGAGGTGTGGCGTCTAGCGCCCCAACCCTCAGCACCACCGCGCCGTATAACATTGATCTTTTGAAGTTTAAATATAAGGGACATCCTTTTATGCAAGTTAGATGTATAATTGATCTATTGCTTATTGCTATGTGTATACAGTAATTAATGTGTTTAATGTGCTTACATTTTGCATTTGATGTATGTATTTTGTAAGAATGATCCACCTGCTTTATGTTTGCTCTCTGTACCCCGATCAAGCCTGTAAAAGGGCCATGTGATCCACTGCTTCTCCACAAGGTTAACAAATTTAAATAAATGTATGTGCTCAAAACATAATGGTCAATGGTCAATTACCACACAGGGCTGGACAGTTATTGACCAATCATATCTCTGGATTTTTTTGTCCATTTCATAAGTTACCCAGAACTTGCCCTCCATTCACAGTACAACTGTGCTCTTAAAGGATCTTTTGCCTGATATATCAGGACCTGGACAGTTAGGTTTAAAGATTGCAAAATTCAATCCGATCAGAATCAGCACATGGGAACCCTACTTCTTGGTAAGGCATTATTAGGCTCATAAAGATACTTTTTTCTTTCTAAATATATGTTTAAAGCAGCAGTGCAACAAAGGGATTTGTGCCGGTGTATGCAGGGTTGATACAGTTATCGTCAGTTCCAGTAGTAAAAAAAAAAATTGTTTTTCTTATAAAAGTGCCCATTTGTATTGTTTTTCAGTGTTACTCACCCCCCTTGTAACAAACACCCCTTGTCAGGATCGCCATCTTGAAATCAAATGTAGCCTGGGAAATTTCCTGACAGGTGGGTTGCGACCATGATTCAGTTCTGCTATCCCGTGATTCAGCACTGTGCTGTTTGTATCAGCGTGTGCGTTCACAGTAATTGATGTGAAAGTTGGAGCAGTCATGTCTAGTCCTAGATGTAGCCACGTTGTGATAACAGTTACTTTTCCTACACTCTGAATATGTGTGGCTTGTTTGGTGTAGTGGTGAGTGTGCTTTCCCCTCATGCATTCCGATGCTGTTACTCAAAGATTCAGGTTCAGTCCCAACTCTCCATTTTTTTTTTTTTTTTGCTGCGTAGTATTTTTAAGGGAGGTGGTGGTTCGGAAAGCAGCCATCATAAATGAAACTGTTCATCACTCCTGAGCATGCATTTACCATTAGTAACACCAATAAAATAAATACCAGTCTTGTTCAAGCAATTTTACAGTTACCGCAAATTCTTGCCACATAACAGTACTGAAGACACGTTCTAAAGTAAATGATTGCAAGACGGACAATTTGTATGCTTTAGACCATAACTACATTATTTTTATGTGGCAATAATTCCCAATCATTGTAAAATTGCATGAACAAGACTAGTATTTACTTTATTGATGTTACTGCCAGTACCTTCAGGCTTAGGAGTGATGAACAGTTTCGTTTAGAGGGTTTCGCAGGCAGCAGTCCTGCAACAAACACCCTGCCCAAGTTGCACAGTACTAACTTACGGCATTTTGACCTGACGCAAAACAGCCTGAATTTTTTTTTAGTGCCAAAGATGACCATTAAACCACCCAAAGAAAAATAATAAAACTTCAGGCTTACTCAGACTGCAATATCTCTGTCATTGTGAAGGGAAGACCGACACTGAGGAAAAAAACAAATCAAACTTCCCGTCACGGGACGAGTATGAGCACATCGGGCATACTGATCAGAGCAAGCACTGCATTATGGGGGATCGATAAACATGACAAACATAGCAGATGATAAAATAATTTGTGCAAATTAATTAACAATTAATTGAAAAACATATATTAAAGGAACTCCATTTGTAATTATGCCAGCAAATACGTGCACTGCATGGACCACAACATATCTGCAAGGGGTAAGCTACAAAACGTTTTTTTTTTAAATTGGTTCGTTGCACTGCTCCTTTATCTAAGCTTCGCATGCAGTGCCCATAATAAAAATCACATCAATATTTAATTTAACTGTTTAATTAGTATTTCGGAAAGACCTTTGAGCATGAGCTCTTTTACAAAGGTTCCATGTCAGGGTAGACAATAAGACAATACACATATTCAGTGGTTACAGAGGCCTGATCATTAGGCATTAAAGAACGACTACATGACAATTAGACAAATAGGAGAAAAAAAAAATGAGCAGTTGTAATTGAATACTAAGCTATTTCTAATTGGTTGCCCTAGGTAGCACACCCCTGGAAACCTCCAAATCCGCTGATAGACTATGGCAGAGTAACTGCATAGGATTTAACGCTATCCCAGATGGTGAGAGGCTGGGTGACAGTGAAACAAGGGGATTGGGTTTGAAACCAACCGAGAGGCGAGAGGTGCGGGAGATAGTGAAAGCGGGGGCTGTGATGGGGAGCAGCTCCGGAGGGCTTTGTCGAGTATGATGTATGTGTATGTGTGTGTGTGTGTGTGGGGGGTTGGGAGGGCAGTACCAAGTGCATTTAAAGAGGACTGATAGCTACTTAAGCTCTTGGCTAGGCTGGAATGGAGGCAAGGTTCTCACAGGTAGCCTCTGGTGTTACCTTGGGGTAGGCCTGTCTATCAAGTGTAGCCTGAGAAGCAGGTGCATTTTGAGTTAGACATTAGGTGCTGTTTGAGGCCTACTTTGAACTGAGACAGGCTGTTTGTTTGTAACTTCATCGGGAGTTCATTTATCCAGAGGGGGGCCCGACAGGAGAAAGCATGCTGCCCTAGTGAGGTTCGACGGAATGGTATGGCCAGTGCTCCATTCTTCCTCTGCCTGGCAATGTGTGTTAAGAGAGAAGCCTCAAGCAGGTTTCCTATACAGGGTGGGGTTTTTCCGAGGAGTGCCTTCTTTCCCAGGAGGCAAGTTTGGTATTTGAGCCTGTCTTTTAGGTTAAGCCAGTTTGTACGCTCATACAGGGTGCAAGTATGAGTGTAGTGATCTACACAGGGTGAGGCAGCATGCCTTATTGAGTGCAATTTGGACCCTTTTGAGCACTGTATCAGTAGCAGCTCCATAGACCACCAGCCCGTAGTCTATCGTGGAGAGTATGGAGCTGGAGACTGAGATTCGGAGTGCTTCCGGGGTGAGAGATTTCTTATGCCTATAGAGGACCCCGATCTTTGTGTTTAACACTTTGACAAGGGAGTCTACATGGTGCGTAAAAGTGAGGAAGTCATCAATGGTGACTCCAAGGTACTTGAACAAGTGCACCTGCTCAATCTGCTCACCAGCCTTGTTGGTGATTACGAGAGAAGCATGCTTGTGTTTGTTGTAGGGGCTGGATTGTAGCATGGCCTTGGTCTTCTTGTAATTTAGTAGCAGCTTTTGCCTACTGAACCAGTCCTCGAGTTTACTGAAAGAGTTCTGTAGTTCTGTTTGTAGGGCAACCTGAGAGGTGCTGCTGCTCAGCAGCACGGCATCGTCCGCATACAGAATAAGTCTGGTGAAACAGGTTGTGGGTAGGTCATTTACAAAGAGGCTGAAAAGCAGGGGCCCTAGAATTAATCCTTGAGGGACTCCAAGGAGTACATCTCTGGAGCTGGATAACGTCTGCCCAATTTTGACTTGCTGGCTCCTGTGTGTTAGGTAGTCATTGAACCAATTCACGGCGTTTGGTGCCACACCCAATCTTTGGAGCTGGAGTACTAGTAGAGAGTGGTTGACGGTGTTGAAGGCTCTGGTGAGGTCAATGAAGATGGACTCCACCAATCTGCCTTCATCCAGCGCCTTGTGCGCATAGTCAGTGTATTCTAGCAGTGCCGTGGTGGTACTGTGTTTTTGCCTGAAGCCATGTTGGTTTGGGCAGAGCAGATTGTACTTATTGAGGTATTCTGTGAGTTGACTTACCGTGATTTTTTCCAAAGCTTTGGATAGTGGGGAGAGGATAGATATTGGCCTGTAGTTTGACACAAGCGCCTTGTCACCATTCTTATGCACTGGAGTTACCAAGGCTTGCTTCCATACCTCTGGAAATTGAGCTAGGGCCAAGGATTTATTAAATAGCATTGTTATGGGCATAATAAGAATATCTAGGGTGAGAGATAGTAACTTCATGTCTAGCCTGTCACTCCCCAATCTGGTTTTGCCTAGAATTTTCCTGACCATCGTTACGGCCTCCTTCACCGTCACCTTCTTAAAGTAGAAGGCTGGGTGGTTAGTTATGAGCAGGCTGGCGCAACCTTGGTCCTCCACAGGCAGAAGGTAGTCTGGAGGCAGCACTGAGGACAGGTCTGTAAAGGCCTGGTTAAAGGCATCAGCAATGGCTAGCGGATCTGAGGAGGATGATTTATTAATGTTGAGCATCTTAGGGTGCTGCTTTTGATCTTTACCAAGGATGTTCCTGATGTTGTCCCAAAACCTCTTTCCATCTCCCCATGCATTGTTAAGCTGGGTCTTATGGAAATTGGCTTTTGCGAGCCTGGTAAGTTTGGTGCACCAATTTCTAGCCGTTTTGTAGCACTGTAGGTCATGCTTGCTGCCTGAGTTTAAGCCTTTTTCCCAGTGGCAGTCCATCTCCTTTAGGAGGGAGAGGAGCTTGTCATCAATCCAGCCGTTAACCTCCCAATTTTCTGTTTTGTGCGCAGTGCATAGATATCACAGATGGAATTGAAGCCCTCAGTGAAAAAACTAAGGGCCTGGTCCAGCGTAGGTGCCTTGTTGATGGGGGACCAGTTGTAGGCAGACAGGGCCAATTTAAGTGATCAAAGTTTGCCTTTCCACAGAACCCTGCTCTCGATGAGGCGGGGTGGGCTTTTGGCAAGTTTAGTGGTCCATATAAAGGAGACTGGGGAGTGGTCACTTAGCACGTCCGAGAGAACCCTGAGTTCAGAGAATCAAGTCGGTGAACTAGCTAAGACCCAGTCAATGAGGGTGCTGGTACCAGCCTTGTAGTTCTGCCTGGTGGGGTCAGTTATGAGTTGCGTGAGATTGTTTGAGGTGATTAGGTCTCTGGAGGGTGTTGCCTCCTTACATAACCAGTTAATATTAAAGTCACCAGTCAAGATGAGTTCTGAGCCCTTTCTGAGTGCGTTAATTTCTTCCATAACTAGAGGAAGGCCTTCCTTGGCTTTCTTGGGGGGCAGGTAGGTTGTGGCGATGGTAAGGGTCTTGCCTTTTAGGCCAACTTGTATTTTTACCACTAGTAGCTCATAATCCTCCACAACTTTGGAGATGAGGAGGACGGAGCAACTCAGTGAGTTTCTGGCATATAGGAAGCAGCCGCCACCTTTCCTGCTTATTCTATCAAGTCAAAATGCTTGGAATCCTTTGATGGCCACCTCACCATCTTTGATCCTACCCGACAGCCAGGTTTCAGTTAGGCAGAGTATGTCAGGGGCATGGATGGTCATCCAAGCCTGGAGCTGGTCGAATTTGGCAGTTAGGCTGCAGATGTTTAGCGATGCTATCTTTAGGACGTTCACTGTATGGACCCCCCTGCTCCTCAGGGCTGTTGGTCCAGGGTTTAGGTGAACATTGCCAGAGAGTAGCAGTAGCAGAAAGATAACCTTTCTGGCAGATAGGGTGATGTTTATCTTCCCTCGTGGCTTCCGTCGCCTGCGCTTCAGGTGGGGGAGGTGTCTATACGCCTGTGTTAAATTAGGGGGAAAGCTAACCGTTAAGGTTATGGTTTACAAGGTTGGCTTGGTGATAACTGTGTATGGGAGGTGCGGGAGGATAAAGAGCCTATCATTACAGTGGCCATGTGTATGCTTTTCTTCCAGCTTGCACCCAGTGAGGATTCAGAGTGGGGAGGTAGGGGTCCGAATTCGTATATGGTACCAGCAATGCCAAAAGAAAAAATTACTCACCTTAGTAATGTTGTTTCTTCTAATGGAGTCTTGCTATATTATGACATATGCAGTGAGTCCCAACCTTCGAACTGTTCCGGAGGTGAAAGAGTTAACTTTCCATGCCAGGCATGGAACTTTGAACGCGAGCTCGGTTGAAAACTCTGTCTGTTGTTAATCAAACTCAAACTGTCAGATCTTTACGAGCAAAACTCACTAAGGTTCTGTGTGGAAGCCGTAAACCTACACTAGCCAACTGGCTACTAATATACAAGAACACATTTTTTCTTGGTCCCAAAACAAAGACTCAAGTCAGGGGATCCAAAAAATTAAAAACATAACATCCAAACCCCCCCAAAAAAGGAGGGGTGAAAAATAAGGTGGGTATCTACTAAGTGCCAACACTGCACTGCCCACCCACCTCCCAAAAGTAGAGGTTCTGAGAGGGGCAGGCAGGGGGGAGGTCATAATATAGCAAGACTCCATTAGAAGAAACAACATTACTAAGGTGAGTAATTTTTTCTTCAAACAACATGAAGTCTTGCTATATTTTATGTCTAACAGACTACACAGCAGTACCTCCATGGAGGAGGACAGAACCTACTTTGGAAATAGGCTCTGAGCCATTGCAGCTGGCAAACCGAGCATCACTCCTAGCCTGGATGTCCAGGAGTAATGCTTGCAAAAGTGTGAACTGTTTTCCAGGTAGCTGCTTGACATATCTCTAGAATAGGGATGTCCCTGGCAGCAGCCAGAGGCATAGCTGTACCTCTGGTAGAGTGAGCCCTCAGGCCTGAGGGGGGAACCTTACCCAGTTTTTCATAGCAAAATTGGATACAAGAGACAATCCACCTGGCAATGGATCTTTCAAGGCAGGTTTTCCTTTACCAACCTCACCATAAGTGAGGAACAGTTGGAGGGAGTCAAACCTGTGACCCTTGGTACGTTCTATGTAGTAACTAAGAGCTCTTTTGACATCTAAACTGTGCAGTCTCCTCTCGCCAGAGGAGGAATGGTCAGTGAAGTACACAGGGAGAGACATAGATTGATTAAGGTGGAAGTCTGAAACCACCTTAGGCAAAAACTTTCTGTTAGTCCTGAGGACCACCTTATCTCTATGAAAGGAGATAAAATCAGTTTCCACTGACAATGCTTGTAATTCACTTATGCGCCTGGCAGAAGTGATGGCTACCAAAAACACAGTTTTCCAAGTCAAGTACATAAGCTCTGATGAACAAGGGCTCAGAGGGGTTGCATAAGCTGAGCAATGCAAATATTAAGATCTCAGGCAGGGCAGGGTCCCTGAATGGAGGTTAGTGTAAGCAAACCCCTTGAAAAACTTGGAGAATACAGGATGAGCCGAAGAGAAGAGGTTTACCTGCTGATAAGAAAGCGAACACGGCTGCCAGGTGCACTTTAGGGTAGCTGGCCTCAGCCCCAAAGTATTCAAATGCACCATATAATCCAGGACTGTGGGTAAGTCAGCAGATTCTGGGAAATATCTATGAAGCACCAAATGGAAAATCTCTTCCATTTGGAATTATAAGTATCCTGGTGGATGGCTCCTAGAACCTTCAATATATCAATACACCTTGGGAGAGGTGTAGGTCAGCAAACTCTAACTCTTCAAGAGCCAGGCCTTGAGATTGAGAGATTTGAGATTGGTACCAAACCCTCCCTGAGCACAGGTTAACAGGTTGTGATTCCTGGGAAGGCAAAGGGAAGGTGGACTGCTAAGGACATAAAGAGTGGGTACCAGGGCTGTCTGGCCCAATCTAGAGCAATCAGGATCATCTTGCAGGGCTGAGATCTGATTTTGACTAGCACCTTGAACAGAAGAGGGAAGGGGAGGCATGAGAAACTTCCCTTCCCAGAGAAGGAAGGCATCCAGAGGACTGAGCCCAACACTGGGGGCCTGCAGCAAAAAAGGGGAAGTTGGTGATTGTCTGGGGCTGCAAAAAGATCTATCTGCGGGGTGCCCCATCTGGCAAATACTACCTCCAATACTAGGGGATCCAGTGACCATTCGTGATGGCCCTGGGAAATCCTGCTGAGAGCATCTGCCAGGACATTGTCCTTGCCTAGGAGGTGAACTGCCGTAAGGGAGGTGTTCAGGGAATACGCCAGAGACCACAACTTCATTGCTTCGATGCACAAGGCCGCAGACCGAGTGCCTCCTTGCTTGTTGATGTACCACATTGTGGTGGTGTTGTCTGTTCTGACCTGTACAACTTTGTTCTGAACAGATTTGGAAAAAGCTTGAAGTGCTAGAAATACTGCTCTGAGTTCCAACAGATTGATGTGGAGCAGAGATTCCTGAGAGGACCACAATCCCTGGGTAGTGAGATTGCCTAAGTGAGCTCCCCACCCCAAGAGGGATGCATCTGTAGTAAGGATTAGGGAGTGAGACTGAGGGATGAAGGGGACCCCCTGTCTCAGATTGCTCTGGTCCTGCCACCACTGAAGGGCTTGGATCAGGGTTCGAGTCACTGGTATCAATTTGGTCAGAGGGTCTCTCCTTTGAGACCAAAAGGCTCTCAAATGGAACTGGATGTCCCTCATCTGAAATCTTGCTCCCTGCACAACTGCTGTAGAAGCAGCCATGTGCCCCAGGAGCTCAGAAAATGCCTTGCTGGTCGAGACCTGCAGGGTGAAAGAGGAGGCCAGAGACCAAGGTCCTTGCTCTTTCCAGAGGAAGGAAGGCTCTGGCCTCTTTGTGTTCAGTTCTGCACCTATGAAGGTGAGAAGCTGGACAGGCTCTAGAACTGACTTTGGAAGATTGAGAAGGAAACCTTGAGATGTGAGCAGTTGCTGAGTTACCTGAAGTGTGGTTTGACTTGTTCTGGAGACTGGCCTACTATGAGCCAGTCGTCCAGGTAAGGAAAAATGGCAATCTTTTGCCTTCTTAAGTGGGCAACTGCTACTGCCAGGCATTTTGTGAATGCCCTCGGGGCAGAGGTGAGGCCGAAGGGCATTGCTCTGAACTGGTAATGGCCTGAGGGCAGTTCGAATCTGAGGTACTTTCAATGGGAGCTTCTGATGAGAACATGGAAGTAGGCATCCTTGAGGTCCAGGGACGCTAGCCAGTCCCCTGGCCTTAGAGAGGGTAAAATAACTCCCAGAGTCACCATTTTGAATTTTGGTTTTAAAAGGTGCTTGTTTAGGTATCTGAGATCCAGGATGGGCCGCCATTCTCCTGTCTTTTTTGGGGTAAGGAAGTACCTGGAGTACAACCCTTTGCCCTGGTGTAGGGGTGGAATCCTTTCCACAGCTCTGAGAGCCAGGAGGGTAGAAACTTCTGTTTCTAGGGCAAGTGCCTCTGATGGATTTGCAGGTGGAAAGGACCTGGCTCTCATCTTTGGAAATTTTTTGAAGCTGAGAACCAGTCCCTGGCTTACTACTTCCAGGACCCACTTGTCTGATATTAGAGACTTCCAGTCCCGGACAAAGTAAGCCAGCCTGCCCCCTACAGGTAGAGGAGAACTGGCCCTGGCTACCCCATCAGGGTGCCTGCTTGGCAGGGGCTTTGGGCTGAGGGGTGGAAGTAGGCTTGCTTGCACCCCGTCTGCCTCTCCCTCTAAAGAACCTCCTCTGGGCATAAGCAGAAGAGGAGGCCTGGACTTGGTAAAAAGGCCTATGAAAAGGCCTGCCCTTGCCCCTGGAATGCTGCCTTTGAGGAGTGGCCTGCCTTTCCTTGGCCTGTGCACTCCTATAGGTGGTCCTATATTGATCCATTTTCTTCATGTAATTCTCTGTCTGCTCACCAAACAGAGAATTGCCCACAACAGGAAAATCCATGGCCTTAGACTGGGTATCCTGTGACAGGGCAGTACATCTGAGCCAAGCCATCCTGTGAAGTGCCACAGATGTAGCCATGACCCTTGATGACACATCATTAGAGTCTACTGCAGCATGAAATTGCACCTTGGATGCCTCAATACCATCCGCAGCCACCTGTTCCAGCTCCCTGGCAAGCTGGTCAGGGACCTGTTTTGCTAGAGCCAGCACAGTATCCCATCTGGATTTCTGGTATCTAGCAGCATAAGCCATATAATTTGCCTGTCTGAGTCCCAAAGATGCTGCCATGTACTGTTTCTTTGCCATGGCATCAACCCTTCTGAAGTTCTTTTCAGGGGGGTGCGAAGCTAGAGGGATATTTGCCTTGTCACAGGCTGCAGCCTGCACTACCCCCACATGGCTGCATTGCTGTGTGAGGAACTCCGTATCAGAGCCTGATAATGTATACCTCTTGTCCATCCTTTTATCCACAGGAGGTATAGTGTGAGGAGTTTTTAGAATTTTTACTGTCCGCTTCCGAAAAGATTTATGCAGAGGAATAGACAGTCTCCTAGACTCTGGAATATCCATCATTTCCACATAATCAGGCTCCTCTTGGTCATCAACAGCTTCCTCAACAGGGAGCTGGAGAGTTTCAGCAACTTTCTTGTAGAACATAAAAAGAGAAGGGGACTCAGACAGCCTAGGAGGAGAAACCCCTGATGGTCTGTCTGGAGAGATGTCCGGTTCAATGGGCACATCCAGACCTTCAAACCCACATTCACTCTCCTCATACTCCTCTTCCCCCTCCTCCGGTTCATAAAAATCCTCAAAATCATAATCTTGAACCGGTGGAACTGGCCGAACTGAGCTCTTCCCTGATGGTGTCGGTTCGGTCGGAACCGGGGAAAGTGACTGGACAATTTGAATTGCTTTAGCTATTTCCTCAGCGGTTGGAGAAAAAACCTTTGGCACACTAGCTGACTTTCTAGTCCTTTTAGTTGGAACTGGCTCCTCAGAGCTGGCTCTTTGTTTGCCCAAGGAAGTATCGCCCTGGTCAGAGGGCACTCCCTCCGGTTCGGTTGGAACCGAACCGGGCTGGCCATCCGGGTCAGTGGACTTTTTGGCCTCCCTTTCTCTGAGCCTACTAACTCTCTTCTCTATGGTGGCAGCAGGAAAATTACTACATATCTGGCAGTCTGCATTGAGGTGGTCAAACCCCAGACAATACACACAGGTGGTGTATGGGTCAGCCTTAGCAAAACTTCCCACAAACACTACAGTGCTGAAACCCAGTGGGCCGGTTTTCTTTGGGTTTCTCAGACCATAGTGAGCCTAATCAACTTGCCCGTTTATGGCAATCCAGCAAGCAAGACTCCCTTATCGGTTCCCAACATGTCACGGGTCGTGGAAAAAAACGTAATGAAATCCGTTTTTTTTAGAACCGATAAGAACCGGGAACCGCACTCTAAATAAGGACTAGTAAAATTTTAGAATAACCTGATCGGTTCAAACCGAACCGAAAGACATTTACAAGTTCCACACAGAATAAAATAAATGTAAGCCTATTACTTACAATACCACAGACAGAGCTTGAACCAACCGGTTGCAGTTTAATTTCGGTCAAAAAACCGATAAAATAATACTTTAACCGACAAAATGAACCGAGCAGAAGGAGAAATCTCCGGAGCGACTGTTCAGTGAAGCGGAGTAAAGAATCTGACAGTTTGAGTTTGATTAACAACAAACAGAGTTTTCAACCGAGCTCACGCTCAAAGTTCCATGCCTGGCATGGAAAGTTAACTCTTTCACCTCTGGAGCAGTTCGAAGGTTGGGACTCACTGCATATGTCATACTATAGCAAGACTTCATGTTGTTTGAAGAGGTAGTGATGAGTAGTAGTAGGTGGTTGCACCCCATGGTAGTTTGTTTGGTGTTGCTGGCCTGCTTAACTGCTAGCTGGTTTATAGTTGAAAGGGTATACAGTCGAATTAGGGTGAGGTCCCTAACAATACGGCAGGTAGAGCAGTAATTGAGGAGTTAGATGGAGTGGCTAGAGAAAAAGTTGAGAGCATGTGTGTGATCCTGTGGGTGGGACTGCTTTAAAAGGGGTGGTGAGAAAGTGGGTCAAGTCAGGTATTGAAGATAGGGAGGCCAATAGCATGAAAATGTGCAGCAGCGGAGTGACCAATCAGCTGCTAGGCTGAGGAAAGGGGTGGAGTAAGGGTCTATTTAATACTGTGGGAAGGGGAGTGGGTGAAAAAATTCAGTTCAGAACACAGCACAGAAAGAGATTTCCCTGAGATCAGGAAGCGCAAGGCGTTGGAAAATCAGCCAAGGAGCAAAGTTGCCAATCAGTGCCCAGCTCCTCCACTGGGCGTCCAGTCAAAACAGCGGCATTCAAAACCACGAGTATTGGAGTTCCGGTGTGTACCTGAATCTGTCCGTGGGTCATTCGGGTGGTCTGTTAGCTGTGGCCTGCTCAGAGAGAGCCAGGGCCACAGGAGCAGCTTGGGAAGCCCGCAGATGGGCTGTCTGTGGAACAAGGAGGGAAACACAGAGGATTAAATACAGCTAGAGTACAATAGCAAGCTCAGTGGGGGCGAGGCAGTGGGGTAGGACAAAGCATAAGTGAAAGGTGGTAAATGCAGAGCAAGTATTTAGAGCTAGAAGAGGAGTTAATTGGGGGTCTGTGCTTTGGCACGGGACGTCTGAGGAGGACAGCAGCAGCAGGGAGGTGTAAGGGAAGGGTTTGTAGGTAAGGCAGAGAAGAAAGTAGGGTGTTTAGAGAGACAGCATTACAAGTAGGGCAGAGAAATAATAATTAGCAGAGTGACCAGTGTGGGGAAGAGGCAGGGTTTGTCAGTAGGGCAGAAATGGAAAACTGCAGCAGTCTTGCTCAGTAGCTAGGTCCAGCAGTCAAACATTCACAGTGTTCGGTTTTTATTACACATACATCTATCTTGTAGTCAAATCTCCCAACAGAAGTTTTCTCTCCTCCCGGATTCCTTCCTCTTGGTACAACATGTAGGGAGAAGGGCCGGCAGGGAGGATCACAGTTAAAACAATGGTGACACATAAGTGGTGTAGTTGTACACTTTCTTTAGAATCCCTAAGCCAGGAGGGGGGAAACCATGAGGTGGGGAGAACGAGCCAGTCCAGAGCTGCACTTCATATCATGGAGGAATGGGCATACAAGTGGTGCAACATTTTAATGTTACTGCTGGATGTGGGCAGTAGAGCGGTAATGATTTAAGTCACCACCCTGACAGTGCTATGGGGAGGGGGGTATTTATAGAACAAAAGCAAAGATCCTGGGGCTACAGTGTTGTAGCCATTTATTCCATCTGGATGAGCACAGTTCCTCTTTGTTGTTAAGGGAGTGAGTTATCCTCTTCATTTAGTACATTTGGTTAACTGTGTCTCGCTACATGGGAATCATGTGGGGCAAGAGGAGTTTGGTGTAAACCAGAGACTAGTGATTTTTTTTTAGCTGCAGTTATCATAATCTCCATCAGGTATCATGTGTGGATCTTGTAGGCCTTTGGGGTATTGGAGCAGGAGAAACATCTCTGCATGCAGGGCAGCTGAAGGGTTGAACAGTACCCTCAGTTCTAGTTTCAAGTCCCAGAAGAAGGGGACAGTGTAGGGCATGACAAGACTTTGTGGGTAAGATGTGCCATAGGTTCCCCACACTGTCTACAGCATGAGTCACTCTGTGTTGCAGAGTAGAGTGCTGTTACGGCTGGTGTTCTAAAGCACCATATGAGATGCTTCCAGCATATTGCCTCTATTGATGGGAGCTTGTGATTTTCATGATGAGTTGGGAGGCTTTGTGCCAGTCTGGTTATGACAGAGCTATGTTCAGCATAATTTCCTAGTTCACAACTGCATCCAGAGAAATGAAGACTGAGGAGTCGAGTAGAGATTTACAAAGATGAGAAATAATGTGGTCTATGGCTCCTATCTGTAGGAAGATAAGAATACTGAACTACAGGGGGATGAGTGTCCACGCTGGCATTTAATGGAAGAGTATCAAAGCAGTGCTTGAGCTGTAGGTATCTATAAAAGTCAGCTTGATGTCGCCTGAAAGTGACCTGTAGCTCTGAGAAAGATTTCAGTGTAGCCCTGGTCATAAGCTGATATAGGTATTGCAGGGAGTAATGTTTCTAACTGCAGAAGGCAAGGCCTGTGTAGTTGGACTGAAAATGTTATAACAGCTTTGGGACAAAAGAGGGCTAGGAATGGTGTTTGAAGTAGATTTCTCTTAATCATATGCCATACCTTAATCTGGCACTTCAGCCACACGTTGAGGGGAGGCCCCTTGGTGATCAGACTCTTGATGATACAGTACATGGCTCTTCAAATGCCTGGCTGAAGAAAGCTTCACGCTCTGTTCTGAACCATATCGTAGGTGTTCTCCATATGGCAGAGGGGCATATATTGCATGTGTGAGGCCCAACAGAGCTTCAGGTGTGGCAGTGGAAGACCTCCTCTATCTCTGGGGAGATAAAAGCTCTGTAGCATGATGAATGGTCTCTGACCTGCCCATACGAAACATGAAGATTAAGAGTGAGAGGGACATTTTGGAACAAGTACAGGGCTCGTGGTAGGGTTACCATTCAGATCAATTCTATGCATCGTCCTAAGAGGGAGTG
This sequence comes from Neoceratodus forsteri, assembly GCA_016271365.2. Classification (NCBI taxonomy): domain Eukaryota; kingdom Metazoa; phylum Chordata; order Ceratodontiformes; family Ceratodontidae; genus Neoceratodus; species Neoceratodus forsteri. The sequence goes on along the minus strand of CM057450.1, from coordinate 10,595,218 downwards.
TGTTCTAGTTTGTCAGGTCCTGTGTCATTTGGGCAGTGAAGGGTAACTAGTTTTCAGTAAAGGAGTCATCAGTTTGCTTAGTAATATAAACTCTGAGATATAGCAATCTGGTGAGTTCCCAGCTTAAGAGGTAATTTTCCCTGGTGTTTAGTGTCAGGGTAAAGTTAAAGCATAATGCCTCTGCTTTAGCAGCATTAATTCTGTAACCTGAGATCTTGTTGAAATTCTGTATGATCTGGAATACTGCAGAAAGGGACTACGTCGGTTAGCGAAGGTAGAGCAGGACATCATCTGCATACAATACCATATACAGATGTTCCTCTCCACCTGACTGCATCCTGTCTAGGCTTCCCTGATGGCCTGAGTAAGGGGCTTGGTATACAGGGCAAAAAGTAGAAGGACAGGTGACGGCCCTACCTGGTGCAATGCCTATGGGGAAAATCTGTAGAGTGGTGCCCATTTATTTTAATGCACGTCCAAGGAGAGCTGCATATACCTTGCAGCAGCATGATGAAGGGGACTGCCACCACAGCACAGCATACAGGAAAGGCCAAGAGACCAGGTCAAATGTCTTCTTGGCATCAAGACATAGCAGGAGGGATGGAGCCTCTGATCTCTGCAACTCACTGGCTATATGATGTAACATGCACCTTGTGTTGTCTGTCGTCATGTGAGAATGTATAAGCTTGGTTTATTCTAAGCTGATAAGCTGCAGAAGCAGCTAGTCAAGTTGACGGGACAGGATAGCCATATAGAATTTATAGTTGGTATTAAGTAGTGATATTGGCCAACATGAGGGACAGAGCTGTGGGTTCTTGCCTGACTTAGGGATGACTGATAAAGATACACTTTGAAGTCATATGTTTTGGAGGGAGATGGCAGTGGGGCAAGCCGTTCGATCACTTCCATTTCCCGGAGAGCCAGACCCAACCCCATGCTCAAACGTTATGTGAAGTCTTAGTTTGACAAGCACATCAGCATGCTTCATAAAAATTTAATGGACATTTTTTCAGATACTTTTTTATATTGTAGCTGGCCATGCCAAATCAAAACCACTGCAAAATTAATACCAGCGTTTATTTTATCTGGAACGTGAAATAGTATGTGTGATGAAACAAAGTTTTACCTGTTTCTGCATTCCAAACATATGCAATACCATCCTCACTTCCTGAAAACAGAAAGGTCCCACATGGAGTAAAGGTACTGTGGATCTTCTCCCTGTAATTTATGGCACCAGTGAACTTCTTTGTAGCAAGTCTAGAAAACAAGAACAATAATAACTAAAACAACATGTACCTTTGTGTAATTTTCATCACTTATGTGTAAATATAACAAAATATTCGTTACTGGCCAGCCTGTCAGTGCTGTGGTAGCAATACCGCTCATGAGGCTAGAGATCCAGATTTGGGAATAAGCCCAGAATGCCAGAAGCTGTCAGAGGGGGGGATGATTTAGTGTTCCAGGGGATGTTCTCCTCCTCCTCCAAGGAAGGACAGCTGCATCAACTTGCTTTGTCACAACCACCTGCAATGTACAGGCAGTAGTGCAGTAAACAAGGCATACTGGGGGGGGGGGGCATTGCAGAATTTGCTTCTGTCTGGATAACCATCCTTGCTCTGACATCCCCACAGGGTGAGAAAAAGCAAGGAAACTTCAAGGTAAATTCCCTCTGTCTATGTACCAGGCTGGCCAAAAAGGCCAGAAGGCAGTACATCACCCGCCAAAGGAGGAGCAAAAACACAGAAAAAAAAAATTTTTCACTTAGAAATAGTGCTGATATTACCCCTAAATTAAGCAGTAAGGAACAATGGGAGGGGTGTTACCGTGATGTAATCCCTTCCTGTGTGCCATAATGAAGGTGTGGTTTGCCGTGGGGCTGGGATTACCAGTTGGTAAACACACACACTCCATCCCTGAGGTGGCCATACCACTACTGTATCATGATAAGGCAAGTCAGCAGTATTTTTATTTTTAATATAAAAAATAACTCAAGTCTCCTCTGCGGCACTAACCAGTAGGGATCGTTCTGGCAAAATAGCGACCCGGGTTCATGTCCCGAGCCAGATATTAAGATGTGGAGGCTAGCAGGAAGGATGCAGAGCATTCGCACAGACGCTCTTCTTCTCAGATGCTAAGTTCAGTGCTGTGCCACTTTGTAGAGCAACACCTGGTAAGGTTTAGTGGAAATGCTGTTGGCAACATGGAAGACCATGGTGAACACAGGCTGCCTGTTGTTTCTCCTCCCAGAAGCATCATGCATACACACCTACGTTAGCTGGAGAGGAGGGTAGGATGAAAGAAAACGTTACCGTAGTAATATCGTTTCTTCTTAAGGGATCCTTCATCTATGTTTACACTACACCACTCATCTCGTCTGACAGTGACACCCTGGAAAATGGAAACTATGCAAATTTTAAAATTTGGAATTGTGATAGAGTTGAATAGGACCGTGTCCCAGTTGTTATGGAGAGTTTGAATGCAGGAATCTGTTCTGTTCTTTCCTTTCCTTTCCTGCCTCTTGTCTGTCTGGTAGCGCAACCAAATTTTCCTGTGACGCCTAGGATTTGATCACCCCGATAGTCTCACAATTCTTTGTCTTGCACTGTCTCTCAGTCTTTCCTTGCTGTATCTGTCTTTTCCTCCCTTGCACATCTGCTGGTATAAAAATATGTGCAAATCATCATGTGGAAATGTAACTGATATTGGGAATCCCTTTGTTTAGAAATTATATATTACTCCGATGGCTCTTAGATGTATGTTACCTATAGAAATTACAGTTCTGCCTCACTCCTTTGTATGACTGGCATATGATCGTATGAACAACAGCCTATTAGTTAAGATATATGAAACCCATAGAAAAGACTGCTCTGCCTCACTTATTTGTATGACTGCCGTATGCCCATAACCTGTATATGTATCACTGTCTATTATTTCATGCACTGTTATTCCCGGGTCGCCCCTGAAAAAGGGACCTCCGGGGCCCAGTGGGCCTACCCGGTCATCAAAATTTAATAAATATAGTGTTACTGTTGAAAAGCTATTGGGAACTCAAGGGGTTAACCTGAGAGCATTTATTAAGCCCTTTTTCAGAAGCTGTGGTGAAGGGGCCTCAGTTCTGGAACACTGTGTTCTTGCTGCACCTGCCTGAAAGTGACAAGAACATTTTAGAAAAAAACAGGATGCTTGTTAAGTAGGGGGGTTGTAAAGACTTATGAGGGAGAGAGCTGCAATGTTTTGAGACACAGAGATTGAAGGAAAACTCAGATGGATCTTTTCTGTTTATTCTGCCTTTGTAAATAGTTATACTGAACAAACTTATTTTTTTATATTACTGCTAGTACTAATAAACACTTTTTGTGAATTCTACAATTGCTCCTGGTTTTTCCTATGCTTCCTGACCTGTGCCTCGACGACAAATGGTGTCAGCCTAAGTGGGATTTACGCCATGCACACTCTAAGCCAGGAGTTTTGTGCATGGGTGCTGGACCTAGTACCAGGGAAGCATAAGGAAAGGTATGGATTCTGCAGCAGCAAGTCCAGGAGTGGTTACCAGGAGAATGGCAGCCAAACTAGCAGAGACAGAAGTCCAAGCTGAGATTGTACAGCCAGCACAAGTTATGGAAAAAGAACAGGCAGTGACAGAACCTGAAAGCCTGATGGACTGTTTCAAATGGTGGGCTATACAACAAAAAGAGACAGAGAAACAGAGAAGAGAAAAGATGCAGCGAAAGGAGCAGCGCTGACTGGATGCCTTGCAAGCTATCAAAGCAGAAGGATCTGGCACTGGTCCAGTACAGCAACAAGGTACAAGCAACTTAAAAGACATCAAACTTACAAAATTTCCCTCAGAGGATATCAAGGCATAGCTGACAACTTTTGAAAGAGTTGCTACGGCCTGCCAATGGCAAAAGCAGCAACTGACAATCAGACTGGTGCCCTACCTGACAGGTAAAGCCCAACTTGCCTAACAGCAATATGGACACTGCACAGTCAGAAAACTACGACCTTGTGAAAAAAGAAATCCTGAAAAGATATGACATCTCAGGAAGGACCTACAGGCAAAGATTCCAGTCCCTGAAGTACAACGCATTCGACAATCCTTGAGAAGCCTTCACCCGACTCAAGAGAGCTCCTTATAAAATGGCTCCAACCAGACGGCAAAACAGTCCCACAGATCATCAATACATTTGCAACGGAGCAATTCATCAACATCCTGCCTACAGATGTGTAGCTTTGGGTGAAAGCGCATCGACCAGAAAGTGGGGAAGAAAAAATTACTGACCACAGTAATCTTGTTTCTTCCCAGTGATACTCAGGTATCATGGGTGTAGACAGACATACTCACCATATGTCTTTCTGTTAACATTATCAATCTATTCTGTAATGTTTGAGTTAGTGTAGGCCACTGAACAGTGTATTTGTTTAAACTTCTACTGTTTAGGAGACACATCTGTGTATAACCTCTTTAGAGATTAGAGGAGTCATCTGACAACAACCTGATTTGTTTGTAAAGGGGCAGCATCTAGAGAAGATGTGTATATTTTTTTAATGGGAAGGGGGTAGCAGTTGAAGACTGTGTGTACAAAACAGAAATTTCTGGCTACACCCCTGTCAGGCATTCATAACTTTCTGCAGTATGCCCTTTAGCAAGAACTGCCCAGAGAGAACAGAACACATGCAAATGATTGAACTCTTTGGACGTGATAACTTTTCAAATGCTGCCCCATACTAACTGCCAATGTTCTAAAACTCCTCAGATTTCCTAGATGCCTGGGAAGGCAGGCCCTTGGAACTATGAATACTGAAAAGTATTAATAATCAATAATAACATTAAGAATTAAACCCATAACCCCTTAAATAAAACCCTCCAACTGGAAGAGAAAAGCATAACAGATGCCCCCAAAAAAGTCAGTCACCTGAAAAAGGGAGAACACAACATGAACCCTGTTTATCAAAATTGTGCCAGAAAGTGACATATATACCTCTGGGAGCACAGTATGCAGGAGTGAGAGGCTAGAGGTTCTGGAAAGGGAGTCCGGGTGGGAAGTTATGAATATCCAAGTATCACCGGGAAGAAACAAGATTACTATGGTAAGTAATTTTTTCTTCCAATCTCAGTAATACTCAGGTATTCATAACTTTCTGCAGACTACAAAGCAGTACCATTGGAGGTAGGCACATAACTTTATTTTGGAAACAGACTTTGCGGGACTGCTGTGCCAAAATTAGCATCAACCCTGGACTGAATATCAAGGTTGTAGTGCTTTGTAAAGGTGTATACTGTTTTCTAGGTAGCTGCTTTACAGATGTCGACCAATGGAACATCTGTGGCAGCTGCTAAGGTAGCAGCTGTCCCTCTTGTGGAATGGGCCCTCAATCCTGTTTGGGGTTCCCTACCAGCTTTTAGTGTAACAGAATTGGATACACTAGACTATCCATCGAGAAATGGACCTTTTCAATGCTGGGTTACCCTTACCCACATCCCCATAAGTCAGGAACAGCTGTTTCTTGTCCTGCCTATGGTCTTTATTGGCTGTCATACAGTAGCTAAGAGCTCTTTTAACATCCAGACTGTGAAGTCTTCTTTCACCAGAGGGGGAATGCTCAGTGAAAAAGACAGGTAGGGTAATGGATTGGTTAAGGTGGAAATCAGAAACCACCTTAGGGAGGGATTTTCTGTTTGTCATCAGGACTACCTTATCCCTATGAAATGAAATGTAGTCCTGTTCAATGCAGAGAGCCTGAAGCTCACTGATTCTTCTTGCAGAGATCATTGCCACTAGGAAAACTGTTTTCTCATGTGACATATTTTAGGTGAGCTGAGGACATGGGCTCAAAAGAAGGTCCCATGAGCTTAGCTATGTACACACTATGCTCCCATGCTGGTACCAGTTCCCTATGAGGGGGATGCAGATGGGCCAAGCCCTTGAAGAACCTCCTAAAAATGGGTTCTGAAGCCATTGTCACCTTTCCCTCAGCAGAAATATAAGCAGACACTGCGGCCAGGTGAACTTTCAGGGTGCTGGACTGCAGTCCCAGGGAATGTAAGTAGGAGAGGTAATCAAGAACAGCTGTAATCCCAGCCTGTACTGGCACCAAGTCCCTGGCTGAGCACCAAACAGAAAACCTTTTCCATTCTGAGGCATAGGTTTTCTTAGTGGAAGGCTTCCTGTATCCTCTCAGGATGTCCAAGACAGCTTTGGAAAGGTGTAAGCCTGCAAATTCTAGGTCTTCAAGAGCCAGGCTTCGAGGTTGAGAGACCTGAGATTTGGGTACGGAAGGGTCCCTTGGTTGGAGCTTAACAGGTTGTGCCTCCGAGGGAGATGTACTGGCTCGGTTACAGACATGGAGAGCAGAAGAGAGTACCATGGCTGCCTGGGCCAGTCCGGAGCTATCAAGATTAGTGATGCTGAGAGGGACTGAAACTTGAGCAATACCCTGAATACCAGGGGGAAGAGAGAAAAGGCATACAGGTACTTCCCTGACCAATCCAGGGCCAGGGCATCCAAAGGGAGTGTACCTCGATCTGGTGGTCTGCAACAGTACTGGAGCAGGTGGTGGTTCTGGTGGGATACAAATAGGTCTATCTCTGGAGTGCCCCACCTCCTTAAGATCCCTTGCACCACTTGCCTGTTCAGAGTCCATTCATGATGGGCCTGGTTGATTCGACTCAGGGCATCTGCTAGGGTATTGTCCTTTCCTGGTAGATGGATTTCCTGTAGGGAAACTCCCAAGGAGTAAGCCAGGGTCCAGATTTTCATGGCTTCTGTGCAGAAAGGGCCTGACCTGGCGCCTCCCTGCTTGTTTATGTAATACATTGTGATGGTATTCTCTGTTCTGACTTGCACCACCTTTCCCTGCACCAGTGCTGTGAAAGTTTTTAGTGCCAGAAACACTGCTCTGAGTTCCAGCAAGTTTATGTGCTGGAGTGACTTTGCACTTGACCAAGTGCCCTGGGCTGCGTGGTCCCGTAAATGGGCGCCCCACCCCAGGAGAGATGCGTCTGTTGTGAGAACAACTGATGGGGACTCTCGTTGGAAAGGAACCCCTTCACTTAGGTTGGATTCCTCTTTCCACCACTGACGTGCCTATAACAAGATCTTTGTTACTGGACTAGGCTTTGAGAGATGATCTCTTCTCTGGCACCAATGAGCTCTTAGGTGGAACTGGATGTCCCTCATTTGGAACCTGGAGCCTAGGACTGTGCCTGTGGCTGCAGCCGTATGACCCAGTAGCTGTAGAAACTGCCTTGCAGTTTTGTACTTGTGCAGGCTGAATAAGTTTGCAATCAGCTGGAGACTTCTCACCCTGTCGACAGGCAGGTAGGCCCTGCCCTGCGAAGTGTTAAGCTCTGCTCCTATGAACTGCAGGACCTGTGCAGGTAGAAGGACTGATTTTTTGTGATTTTTCAGGGACTCCAGGATCCCTTGGGTGGTCTTCAGGTGTTGTCTAACCTGGTCCGGTGATTTTCCTAACACCAGCCAGTCATCCAGATATGGGAATACAGTGACACCCTGTCTTCGAAGGTGTGCCACAACTCCTGACAGGCACTTTGTAAATACCTTGAAGCTGAAGTTAGGCCAAAGCGCATGGCTGAAAACTGGTAATGGCCTGACGGAAGTCTGAACCGGAAGTATTTTCTGCAGGACTCCCTTATGGGGATGTGGAAATAAGTGTCTTTTAGGTCCAGTGATGCCAACCAGTCTCCTTTGTGGAGTGTTGGCAGTATCAATGCCAGAGTTACCATTTTGAACTTTGGTTTCTCCAGATGCTTGTTTAGGGCCCTGAGGTGCAAGATAGGCTGTCACACCCCATTTTTCTTTGTGATGAGGAAACATCTGGAGTAGGAACCCCTTCCTCTCTGCTGGATTGGGACAGGCTCCACTGCCCTTAGCAGCAGTAGGTTTCAAACCTCTGCCTCCAGCAGCTTCCTCTTTGCAAGGGAGGGTGGACAGAAAACCCTAGTTTTTTTGAAGAGGAAGGGATTCGAAATACAGAGACAGCCCCTGACTCACTACCCCCAGGACCCACTTGTCTGTTGTGATGTTTAACCAAGCCTGGAGCAAGTGAGACAATCTGCCTCTGACAGGTATGGAGGAGGCGACCTGTGTAGACATGTCAGGGTGTTTGCTTTGTCTGGGGCTCAGGCTGGGCCTGGGATCCTTGGCTAGAACCCCTTCTACCCCTACCCCTTAAGTAACCTTGCTGTGGGTACTACTGGTACTGGGGTGTAGCCACTGGTCGGAAAAAGGGCCTGGTATGAAAGGACCTGCCCCTGCCTCTCCTTCCATAGGGTTTGGTGGATGGTGAAGCTTTCTCTTTAGCACAGCTGCTTTTGTATGTGGCCGTATACTCATCCACCTTTTTCATATAAGCCACTGTTGACTCCCCAAAGAGTGCCTTTCCTTCCAGGGAAAAATCAAGAGCCTCTGACTGGGTGTCATGAGTTAGATTTGTGGCTCTTAGCGAGGCAAATCTCCTCTGGAAAACACTGTTCGACATCCATCTAGCTGCAGTGTCGTTCTTGTCAGCAGCCATCTGGAATTGGTATTTAGCTCCCTCTAAACCAAATCTGGCAGTTTCTGCCAGGTCATCAGACAGTGGTGAGGGGGCTTTCTGTTGTTGATGAATTTTGTTGACCTGGTAAGCCCACTGGGCCTTCAGGCGACGACGAGGGGATACAGATGGCAAGCAACTGAAATTGAACCAGATTAAACTGTTGGTGGTATTTTAGTGAATGAGAGGTTTGGCCAGGACACGGGAAATTCCCCTACTCTTTGTAAGGCGCTGTCTCAGAGGTGTGCGCATCATTCGTGATAAGTTGATTGGAGGAAGGTGTGTGCGGCAAGGTCTCCTCGGTGGGCAAGCTTAACACTGATAGCGAGGAGCGGCCGCGATTCATGGAAAATAATACAGCCCAGGAGGGCTTAACTCAGATTGAAACGGATGGTGAGAGAAATCCGAGACTTTCTTTTGAACAAAAAATTAAATCAGCAAAAGAAGAACACGAGTCAGCTTCTCAGTTGTTAAATGATGAAAAGAAAAGAAAACGGCTTCATGGTCTCTCTCCTTCCCTTAAAAATACAGCAACTAAAGCTTTTATGGCTAAACCACGGGAGCTGCACAGCATTGCTCTACACCGTCACACTCTCGCAGAGTTTGATGCTGATTTAGTGATTCATGTGTCTGCAGCCCAGTACAAGCAAGATTGGTCTGCAGATGAGGCCCTAGTGCAGGCAGGCTGGTCACGTAAAGTGGATGGCTCTTGGGAAGTAAATCCTGATTTTCAGCCGCAGCTTGCAGATACCTCAGTTTTTCATGGCGAAACAGAACATGGGATGGTGGTCTTGGAGGCGCAACAAGATACTTCTTCTAACCCGGGTGAGACCACTATTGGTGAGCCTTTACCTCTTGTTTTACCTGAGGGCTCTCCCTCATATTCTTCCTTGACAGGCCTCCCCAGTGTTGACATGGAGAGTGGTGCTGGGACTGGGGGAAGGACATTTTCAGGAGGCTTTTCCGGCTAAAACTGCGACTACTACTTCAAAAAAAACATATGCAGAACTCTTTCACAAGCCTGTGGAAATGGCAAAGAGGCGTAATGCGATCAGGCTGAGATATTTGGGCGGTATGGAGGAATTGCCTGATCGGTTCTATGTTGGCCGTCTTCTATTGAAACAAACCCTTTTCATTTTCTCCTATAGAGTTGTATGCTTTAATACATGCCCCTGGTGAACATATATTTGACGTGAGTTTTAGAACGCCTGCTTTATTAGAAAGGTTTTGGACTAAATATTCAGTTTTAAAAAACAATCCTTTCTGGGTTCATTTTCAAGTAATTCCTCTCACAAAGCAATCATTTAGAATTATTACTGTTTTATTTCAGAATGAGGATGTCAATGTCACTGATATTTTGCATTGGTTGAATAAAAAATGTGAGGTCCATGGAGCTCCCAAACCCATTTTAGATACTGAAGGGTTTTGGAATGGTGGGTGGCATCTTAAAGTGAAATTATTTCAACTTGATAATGATTTTCAGCATCTCCCAAACTGTTTTTTTTAGGTAGGGATAAGGGGTTTATTTTTCATTCAGGGCAACCCAGACGCTGTCATAAATGTGGCTCATTACGTCATATTAGCACTCATTGTGACATCATTAAGTGTTTTCGTTGTGGACAGCTGGGTCATGCAAGTTTAGATTGTGATAATGCTCCTAACTGTAACTTTTGTGAAGAACCTGGACACACGTTAACAGACTGCCCATTGGCATCTCATAACATGGAAGAAGCAGATTTTGCAATGCAGGATTACTACATTAAATCTGCTTCTTCAGGAACAGGCCCGATTGCTCCGAGACCCCCTAGGCAGGCAAGACCTGAGTCCCTGGCTGTTATTTCAGGCCCTGTTATGGTCACCCAGGAAAGGCCAGCCTTAGTTACACCAAGAATCAAAGAGGTGGTACCCGAGACTGATAATTCCTTGCTCCTAAGTGGTGAATGTTCCATACATTCTGATACGCATTTTCCGGTGGTTGGTTCCATGGCACCCCCCCCCCCTTGATGATATTCATTGTGGTCGGAGTGTGGTGGTAACTAAAATAGGGGACGCGGTAACAGCAATGGCTTCTTGTCCCTCTATTTCTTTATCAAATAAGTTTGAAGGTCTCCCGCTTGAAGAGAATATGGCAGAAGTTGACTCTGATAATGCTTCCCGATCCGCTTCCCAAAGGGACCCATCCTCATATGTGGACCATGATCCCATGTCAGCTACTTTCTCTAAATCTAAAAAGACATTACAGAGCCACAGAGTGGGTACAAGGAAAAGCACTCAAAAAAAACATCCCCCGTAGATTCTGTTCTGATTTTCTCTAATGTCTTACGATTTGAATGTTGCCTCCTTAAACGTAAATAGTATTAGATCACATAAAAAGAGGCTGGCAACTTTTGATCAGTTTACTAAATCTAATTTAGAAGTGTTTTTTTTTTCAGGATACCAGACTATATTCGATACTAGATTTTGACACTGCTTCTAATGATTGGATTAATGGAAAATGTTATTGGTCTGGGGAAGGGGATGCGTTATGTTCAAGTGTGGGAATTGTTTTCTTTGAACATGAAACTGATGTGACCAACATGGTTGACATTGGATCAGGACGAGCACTCTTATTGGATGTTACTATTCAAAACTTTGATTTTTGTTTTATTAATATTTATGGGCCCCTGGTTAAAACTGCTAGAACAGCTTTATTGCAGAAAATAAAACCTTATCTTTTTACCAGGACAAATGTGTTGTTTGGTGGGGATTTCAATATTAGTATAGCACTTCAAGATAGGAGTGCTTTAGGCACTAAACTTTATTGCGACTCACATTACTTAAATGATTTAGTAACACTAACTGGTTTGAAAGATGGATTTTCTGATTTTGGTAGCATGCCATCCTGTACATATTTTTCATGTAGGCGTAAAACTAGAATTGATTATTCAGGGTTTTAAATAATTGATTAGCAGTTTTTTTCTTGGGACAAAACTAACTGTACAGAAAGTATTTATGTAGGTTTTCTAGAAGTGTTATGTTTGTTAAACACAGTGAGGCAAGTGCTATGCATTTTCATAATGTTTTAGCCCTTTTATGAGCAAAACGCTAATCAATTTTTAGCGTTAAATAAAACCCTGTTATTGGTTTCTGTCACCAAATTTAAATGTTCGTTCTCCCAAAATTATCCCTGAAGCAACTTCAGATCATGTACTCCTGCAATTCACCCTCTCCGATTTTTCTGCCACTTCTAAAAGCCCAGGATATTGGAAATTGAATATTTCCTTATTAGACATACCAGATGTAAGACAAGGTTTTACCTCTTTATTATTAGCAAGAAAGTCGGTTAATTTTTTGTATGATTCTCCTCAACTGTGGTGGAATGATACAAAAATTGATATTAAAACCTATTTTCAGCATATTGGCAGAATTTTGGGTAAACTAAAAAGAAATGAATAGGATTCATTGCGTACCAAATTACATGGTCTGTATTCGAAACTCTCAGTGGGTGACTTTGTAGCTCCTGAGCTTATTTCTGATTTAAAAGATAGGATGACACAAGTTCAATATGATAGAAGGAAAACACTAGATACTGAACGAAGATTTGGTACGACGGGAGCTCAAGGGGCTAGTAATCCATTTGAGAATTGTGCTGCTCAATGTAAAAAGAAAGATATTAGAGCTCTAGAAACATCTTCAGGTGACCTTGTTACATCACAAACAGATATACCATCCGAATTAGATACATATTTAAGTCATCTCTTTAAGGCGGATTCCAAAATAACAGTAAAAGGTTTGAAGGGTTGGTTACGTTCTTGCACCCTGCCACTTATACCTAACTATTTGGTAGCTACTCTAAACAAGACTATTACCTCACAAGAATTGGAAGCTGTGTTGCTTGGATTACCTAAAAATGAATCCCCCAGGTAATGAGGTATATCCAATTATTTATAACGTTTTGGGAGAGGAACTCTTACATTTATTTAATGCCATTTTGGATACTGGCTTGGACCCTAACAATTTTCATAAAGGGCTGGTGATTTTTTTGCATAAGGCAGGCCCTAAAGAAGACCTCAGGAACTGGAGACCTATTACGCTATTGAATTCGGACAGTAAACTCTTCTCTAAAATCTTAAGTAATAGGTTGTCACTGATACTACCTTTTATTGTTAATTCTTTCCAATTCTGCTCTGTACCAGGAAGAAAACTTTCTGATGCTCTCATTATTATTAGAGAAGTGATGGAATGTAGTAGTTCTGGAGAACTTATCGTTTTTTTGCTTAGTTTGGACCAAGTAAAGGCTTTTGACAGGGGTTCACACGGTTATATTTGGTTGTGTTTGGCACAATATGGTATTCCTTCCCAGTTTATTAAATGGCTCTGTAATTATTATAATACCATGGAAGTGGCCCCTTATGTGAATGGTTGGATTGGTAGATTTAGTAGACACACCAGGGGAGTTAAACAAGGTTGTCCTTTGAGTTCTCTTTTATATATTTTAACACTGGAACCATATTTGTCTCATATTAATGTGGATATAAACATTAGGGGTCTTTCATTGAATAGCGACATGGAAGAATTAAAAATTATATCATATGCTGTTGATATTTATAATTTTACCAGATTTGCAGTCCAGTAAAGCTACTGATGCTGTAACGGTAAATTTTATGGAGTGTACAGGAGCACAGATTAATCAACGTAAAAATAAGTGTTTTGTTTTAGGGAGGGAGATGTCTAAATATACCTCTGTGATGGGTATTCAGGTACAAACATCTGCTGCAAAAATCTTGGGAACTGTTTTTGGAGCTGACAATATAGCGAAATTTAATTGGAACATCTTGATCACACTACCACAAAACAGGGTTATAATGTGGAATAAATAGAGGATGTCAAAACTTAAGAGAGTTTATATGATAAAGACATTTTTGTTGAGCAGCTTCTTGCATTTAGCTGCAATTTATCCACTCCCGAATCGACTGGAAACGTTGCTTTTTAGTCTTTTTTTTAGTGCTGTTTGGGGAACTCGGTTGAATCCAGTAAACCGGGGTGTTTTATATCTTCAAAAGGATCAAGGGGGTCTGCGAATGGTGAATCCTGTCTTGTTTTTCTTCTCTATATTTTTGTATTTCAACTTGAAACCCTTACTATGTAACATTTCCAATGTTTGGTCCCCATGGATACAAGATTACATCTCTCCAGGGTTACATGATTGGCCTAAGGATGCTCCTATTATGAGACAAAAACCTATCCAGGGTTTACGTCTCATTTTTTTGAATGTTTAAAAAAATTGAAGTTGTGGAAAATTACAAAATCGGACATTCTTCATTCTACAAGAAAGGAATTTTATTTTTGTTTTCAAACTCGCTTCTTTTTTTCAATGGCCCCATTATAATGATAGAACTCCCTTAGATAAGACTTTTATAAAAGAGATGTTGCTTTACTCTCATATGCCGAGTTATATGTGGGATGTTACGTGGCTGGGAGTACATTACAAACTGAACGTCAAAGGTAATTTAGCACATAAAAGGATAGAGGAAAGAGCTTGTCCCAGGATCTCTCTATGTCACGAACCTATGGAAACAATGGAACTTTTTTTTTTCTTCCCATATATTACATGTTTTTGGGATTTTGGGGATTCATATTGGCCCACTTCTCCCCTTCAACAGTTTAATACAGATATATTGCTGCTGGGTATTCTTCCTACACAATGGTATCACTATGATAAACATATTATACATGGAATAATAGGGTGTATCAAGTATTATATATGGCATGTTAGATGCCAATGGTCACTACAACAACATTTCATCACACAACAACAGTTATTTTTCATGATCAGAGATGCAATTCTTGGAATCCGTCTTAAAGACAAGCAGCTGTTATCACCTGAGCTTTATGGGAAAACATGGAAATTGTTTTATTGGTTAGATACAGGTTAAATATCTTTACTATTTTTGTTGAGAAATTTATCTTGCATTTTTGGTGTTACGTTAAGATTTTTCCCGTTATGTTTTAATCCCCTACTTTTTAAGGGGGATGGGATGAGGGCTCTGTATAATTATGGGTTATTTATGTTTGTGTTTCTTGTATGCTGTAATACTTATTTTTCCTGTGTTCTTTTTCATTATGATTTGTATGGTGTAATACAATCTTGTATGTTTTGTTCTGAGTTTTCAATAACGATTTCCCCTACTCTTTTAGTGAGGGGGGTCAACCTTTTTTTAAGTTTTGGGACTCTACAAATGTAATTTTGTATTGAATGTATGATGGAATACTTATTTCTGTTTACTTTTATTTTTTGCATTATGATTTTGTGTTGAAGTTACACTATTATGTATGTATTTTACTTTTAAGTTTTGAATAAAAAATTCCCCTACTCTTTTCGATAAGTGCCATGCGATCTTTAACATCCACTTGAACTACCACCAATCCAGGCAGATGGGACCTCGGTTTAACATCTCATCCGAAAGACAGCACCTCAGAAGTGCAGCACCCCTCTCATGCTGCACTGCAGTGTCAGTATTGGGATAGTAACCCAAGTGCCAGATGTGGGAACTGAACCCACAGCCCTCTGATCTCCCAGTCTCAAAGGCGAGTGTGCCACCTACTGAGTCACTGACATTGATAGGTTTCTGTGCCATGGCCAATACCGACTGCCACAAGGACTTTTGGTACTGGGCAGTGTAGGCCTAGAAGTTTCCCCTGCCCTATGGCCAAAGAAGCTGAAAATACCCCTTCTTTGCCATGCTGTCAGTCTTTCTAGAGTCCTTATCTGGTGGGTGTGAAGCCAGAGAGACCTTAGCCTTATCACAGGCAGCCACCTGTACCACCCCCTAATGGTCAGGGTGGGTAGACAGAAACTCTGTCCCTTCTCTTTCCATTTGGTACTTTTTATCCATCCTCTTGTCAAGAGGGGGGATAGATTTAGGGGTTTGCAAGAGTTTCAGAGCATCTTTTTTAAAGAATTTGTTGATAAGCAGGAGGGGTGGCTCTTGTGGGGGGTTAACCCCATCATTTTGAGGTATTCCACCTATTCTTCATCTTCTATCTCCTCCTTTGTGCAGATGTCCATGGCATCAGCCATCTTCCTAACAAAGGTAAAGTGTGAGGAATAATCCTCAGAGGTTCTAGGAGGAGAGCCAAACTCCTGCTCAGGGGATACCTCAGGTTCTATAGGATCCCCTTCCTCCTCCTCCTCCTCCTCCTCCTCCTCACACTTACTGTAAACCTCCTTCTCCGTAAAAGAAGATCTCCCAGAGCTACCAGTCTGTCCTACAGGAGCTTGGACAGGTGGCATCTGGTCAGTGGGAACAAGGCCTTGTATGGCTTGTATCACCTTGAATGCCTGAGCAATTTCTTGGGGAGAAGGCAAAGTGAGAGCAGGCATAGAAGCCCCCTTTTTACTAACTGGGGGTTCAGCGTGCTTCAATTTTTTAGTCCTTTTTGAGGGAACCAGGGAGTCAGCCAGTTCAGCAGTCCTCTTTGTGCCTTTGTCACCTGTCTCAGGGGTAGAGGCAACAACAGAAGTGGCTTCACCCACATTAACAGGGGGTATTGGCTGGTCAGAGCCAGAGGGACCCCTTGATGGAGGAAGTTTTTTCTTTAGCCGTTCCAGGCGTTTTTCCTACAGTTTTTTCCAGTAAGGTTTTACAGATGTCGCAATCTTCCTTAAGATGCTCATAGTCAAGGCAGGCCACACAAAGATTATGTTTGTCTGCCTTAGCAAACATTTCCTCACAATCGGAACAATTTTTAAAACCGGGTTCACCAGTATTCTCTTTCGGTTTCTCTGACATTTTTTATAGGGAACCGATAAAAAAGTAAACCGCTAAACAATTTTTACATTTTTATAGAAATTTAGCGGTTGCAGTCGGTTCCTGGAACCGATAAGGAACCAAAGGGAACCGAATCGATGAAGAAAACGAACCGGGATTAGCGGTTCAGTAACCGAGAAAAGTGGTCACAAAAAACAATTATTTAAAATAAAATTTAAATAACTAATGAGTTTTTTTAGTCAGAAAACCTCGAAATAAAAGTAAACTAACTCAGTTTCCCACCAGTTATACTGAACCAATAAAAATAACTAAATAACATCAAAACTAAGTTTTAACTAGTAAAACAACAGTAAGTATAAGGCAGCAAATGAAATAAAAAGATACTTATTTTATAAGTTTCTTCACATCACAGGAATGAGCAGAAGAGTGAGACTCCGAGCTACCATACTTTTCAGGCGGAGAGTGAAATCTGAGTAGTTTTAGAACACTGGCAGTTAGTAAGGAGCAGCATTTGAAAAGTTATCACGTGCAAAGAGTTCCATCATTTGCATGTGTTCAATTCTCTCCAGGCAGTTCCAGCTAAAGGGCTTACTGCAGAGAGTTATAAATACCTGAATATTACTGGGGTTAGAAATGGCCAGACAGACGCCACAGCAGCGAGGTAACAGCCAAGCACTGGTAAGACCCTTTTTCCCATTTAAACTCAAAGTCTGATAAGAACTCTGGTGGGGGTAAATGAAAATTATGTACCTACCATAATTATTGATCTTCTCTTTTATCTTCACCATTCATTACTGCTTGGGTTAGTGCCGGAGGCGCACCCCTCTGGGAGGTTTTTTTTTTGGGTCGGCTCCAAGCGGGCCGCCCTCGAGAGCGGCCTTCGTCTCACATGCAAGAGGTGCGTTAGGTGCCGCAGACTCTTCCTCCATCTCAGTTCTGGTAGTCGGAGAGGTGAAAACAAAGGATAAGGAAAAAAGGAGAGCGGGAAGAGAGCCGAGGGACAGAAAAAGGAAAGGATATAAACTGAAAAAGGAATAAGCCGGTAGAGGACAGACAGAGGAGAGAGAATTCCTACCCTAAGGGACCGCAGGGCCTCCTTTCCGGGACGGCTCTAGGGGAGGAACAGATAGAGAGAAAGAGAAAGAAGAAGAAGAAGGAGAAGAAAAGAAGGCTTGTTGAGAGGGGAGAACAGTGCCCATAGAGGCATTGGTTGAGAGGCTTATAAGCTCGAGACTAAAAACCAGGGAGCAAGAATCCCTGCTGATAGGACTGAGAGAGGGTTCGACTGAACCGCCTGCACAGATCGGGCATAAAGGGCAGATTCTCTAATCTCTCAACATGCCAAGTCCCTACATCCTAGCTCACAGACTGCCCGGGCAGAAAATCTGTTCCGGAAGAGAGCGCCCACCTAGGAAGGGGAATATGCCCCTTAGCACCCTATTAAGTGCTAACACAGAAGTGTATGGGGAAGGATTATGCCATACGAAAGGCAGCTCTGTATGAAAGGATAGAGTGGGAACTCAATCAGACTCCCTTAAGGCAAGGCAAGAGCAACCGCTCAAGGCTAAGAAGTGCAATGCACCAGCCAGAATGAGCTGAATAATAATAACACCTGCCAGAGGGAATCTAAATTTCTTTGAGGCCGAGCCAGGCATGGTCTCTTAAACTGTGAACTGCGTAACGTGATTAAGGTGCCCAGAGGTCGCACCCTAGGGGCAGTCAGAAAGAGTTCCCTCAGAATAGGTGAAACACAGACCCTGCTCGTTCCTCTTTACCTTGAGGAAAAAAGATCCATTCAATAAGAACGGAAAATATTAATTTTTTTTTTTGTTTTGGCATAAAGGCCAAAGGGAGGGAGAGGAACGAGACGGAGGGGAGACGCACAGTAGGAGGCCACTGAGGGGAAGATGGGCGGGTATCAGTAATGAATAGTGAAGATACAAGAGAAGATCAAGAATTACAGTAGGTACGTAATTTTCATATCTTCCCTTGTCAATCTTCACCATTCATTACTGCTTGGGTGAGTACCAAGCTCCCCCTAAAAAGGGGGGGGTAGAAACCCTGAGGAAGCAAGACCCCCAGCCTCCTGTTGGTGAGAAACAGAAGGGGAAGACCCTGGGCTACTCAAGAGAGAAGCCTATGGGGGAGAAGAGTTAGGAGGTGCCCCCCGAGGACGGGGAGATGGAGGAAGCCCCTGCAGAAGTCTCCTAGCTCTGGAGGAAAAGAGACGGGTCCCCCGGAAAGCGGAGCGAATCACCCTACACCGGGCCAGGGGTGACAACCTTGATAGACGAAGCCATGCCGTCCATCTAATACAGATCGCTGTCCCTGCAAGCCTGGAAGCCACCTCACTGGCATCATAAGATGCCCTTGCTTGGTGTCTTGCCAGCTCCAGACCTATAGCAGAGAGGGCAATAGCTTGTCTGGTTTGCTCCGTATCAGGCATTGATGCTAAGACTTGGGAAAGCATCGACCACAAATGCCTACTGTAGGCAGCGTGATGGGCCTGATGAGATGCAACGCAAGACATCGCACGAGTGGAAGAGAACACTCTTCACCCCCACCGGTCGAACTGTAGAGAATCCGAGTCCGGTGGACGTTCGTGCGCCAGGCGGAGGCACCTGGAGGGAGTCTCCAGGTATGCCAAACCCAAGGGTGGGTTGGGGAGAGTACCTAGGGATTCCGAAGGGGCACAAGACCTACACTGGCAGTCTGCCGGGGCTGGTGAAAGGGCGGCTGGTGACTGCCAGGAACGGATAGATGCCTCCTGGAAGGGCATAGGCCAGGATAGTAACACCAAGTGCTGGGCACTGAATTCGCCAAGGAATTCATGCGTCTCCCATTCAGTATTGTCTCGCGCCTAACATAGGAAATTCGAAGATCCCTCACCATCCTCGAAAGGAATCACTGATATTCAGTGAAATCAGCATCGGAGGAGAGATGAGCAGTGGGTTCCTCTCCCTCAGAGGAGGGAGACGAGGATGATGGAGAGCTTGAGTGTCCAGAGGACTCTTGCGGCGGTGGGGATAGGCGAAAAATCTGCTCATTCATGCTCCTAACATATGAGGGGAAGGCCGCTGCAGAACCTCTGAACGCCTCCCAGGATAACAGGCCCGTGGGACCGATATGGCCTGGGAGAGCGGGGGGTGGCTGCAGAGGAATGGGAGATGGGCACCTACGGAGAGGCAACTGTCCTCTGCTAGGGCTCTGGAATCCGGGGAACGGAGCCCAAGCTGGCGGGATCCCGGACAACAGACAAGATCGCAAAATGGAGCCCTGGGGATGCGAAGCCTGGAAGAGCCCAGAAGGGGATCCTCCCCTATGGTGAACCTGGGACTGCATGGATCCAGAAGGGCAGCCCACAGCAATGCCACCAGAGGGGTCCCTAGGGTCCAAAAGGAAAGGCGGGGCCCAGCGCTACGGCTCTGAGCCACACCCAAGGTGGTGGCAGAGCCCTGAGACCCTGCCTGACCCCTGACTCGACCCTCCTCCGACCCCAGGACTCCCACCCGAGGGGTGCAGCTGCACCAGGCTTGTAGCTGCCATGAGCCCCCCAGGAGGGGAGAGCCCTCACTCCACCCCCCGCCCATCACTCCCCCAGGGACCCCAGACCACCCCCAGCCTGGGGTCCCCAGGGAGGACGGCAGCGGGACAGAGGAGTAGGGCGCGGGCCGCCAGCACCTCATGCCACCGGAGACCCTGACTACGAAGAGTCGGATTGCCAGGACAGGTCCACGTCTGAATCATCAGCCTCCGAAGAGGAAGAGATCAGCTGGACCACAATACTAGCAACCCCAGGGATCCCGGTGAAATGGCGCCTGACGGCGGCGTAAGCCGGAGGCGGGGCGCCGGATGACCTCGACCCTGGTGACACCGCAAGCCCGCCCCAGCTCTCAACAGCGCCGGTCAGACTCCACAGCACCGCCATCGGCGCCAGGACCCCACTCGGTACCGCCAGAAGAGTGAACCAGGCCCACGGTGTCGCAAGCGGCACTGAAGGCCAACACGGCACCGCCATCGGCGCCACCTCGATCACCGGTGCTGTGATCCGAAACGGCACCGGAAAGCGGCGTCGAGGGTCCACCTATGCCGGGCCCAGCAGGCGTGGGCCTCGACACTGGGGGAGCCTGCACCTCCGAGGAGGTGACTGCCGAGGCAGTGTCCCTGCTGCGGCCCCGGAAGGGACCTCGACGCTCCTCCAACACCGCAAAAGAAGCTTCCTCTTCGGCAAGAGAAGATGAGGAAGCCTCCTCCTCTACGGACCGTAGGCCCGAGAAGAGACCCGGAGGAAGGGCCTAGAGACCTTACCTGGGAATCCCTGGAGCGATGCCGTCCCCTGAAGGTCGGCGGGGCCTTGCCGATCTTGAACGCGTGGACTTCTAGGACGCGACGGTCCATGGAGAAACAGGCGTTGCACGCATCCATATCGTGGTTGGGTCCCAGGCAACGAAGACAAACATCATGCCGATCCGTAACGGAAAAATGCCAGCCACAGGAGCACCGACACATAGGGGCGCGGCCCGCCTTCGACTTATGTTTTGCCCCCGAACCTGACATGATGTGAAAAAAATTGGACTAAAAACAGCAAAAGCCCTTGGCACCGTCGAAAGTTGTAATAAACAGAACGGTCTTACCGGGTGACAACGCCGAGAGAGGTACGAGAAGGAGTCTGGCTTGTATGACGAGAAGGCCTAATCTCTGTCCTATCCGACAAGAGCAGGTGGCAGCCTCGATGGCAGGAGAAACAGAACTGAGATGGGGAGGAGTCTGGCGGCACCTAACGCCACCCCGCAGATGACGCAGTGTGTCGCTCTCGAGGACGGCACCATTGGAGCCGACTCAAAAAAAAAAACAACTCCCGTAGTGGGTGCGCGCCTCCAGCACTAACACAAACAGTAATGAAGGGGAAGATTGACAAGGGAAGATCAAATCTGCCCTCAAAGACTTTATCTGTTACAACTGTAACAAGCCAGGCCATACTGCAAGAAACTGCCATTGTAAGGAGAGTGGCACTGGAGCAAGTACTTAACAGATGTGAAGGTGGGGGATAAGACTGTAAAAGGGACTCACTGACTCGGGAAGCAGACAGACCTTAGTGCATACTGAAGTGCTGGGAAAACACTGTGCAAAAGGACCAGGTACTGGTGTCATCTGCATCCATGTGGACACTCGATACTATCCCACCACCCAAGTGACTCTGACCATTAAGGGTGTGTTGCACCAAATGAAAGTGGGGGTAGTACTGAAGTTACTTGTACCCGTAATTATTGGAAATGACTGTCCAAGATTTACTGAGTTAGTCTCAGAGGAACTGAACCCAGCAGTTTCAGCAGCAGTGGTAAAGTACAGTTACGTAAGAACTTACCATAACAGTAGATCTTCGAGAACAGCTCTTGCAGCAGGTTACACCATTAGGACTGAAGCCGGCAGGCGCCAGGACCCCACGGAAATTTTCTAGCTAGCAGTATTCAGCGGGGACCGCCCCCGACGTCGGTCCCGCCCCCGACGTCAGGGACAGTACATAAGGGGGTGGTCCCTCAGAATCCCCAGTTCTCCCACCGGAGACTCCCGGCCGCTGGATGACATCAGAAGAGGAAACTGAGGTTCTGCCATCAAATGGCAGTCAGAGAGATGCTGAGACACCTGATCCTAGGAGAAGGATGTTGGAACTAGAATCTACCTCCAGCAGGGATGGTGGGAGGGAAAGTACCTGCTGCAAGAGCTGTTCTCGAAGATCTAATGTTACGGTAAGTTTTTATGCAACTGTACTATCTTACTTCAAGAAACAGCTCTTGCAGCAGGTTACACCATTAGTATTGATTCCCAAGCAATATTGGAAATCCCACACCATTGGGAGGAGGGGAAGGTAGAAATCTTTAACAGAACCTAAGCCTAGGACAGAAGTCCTTGAAGGACTGCTAGACCAAAACCTGCTCTTCATCTCGATGCGATATCCAGGCTGTAATGCCTGATGAAAGTGTGCACGGAGCTCCAAGTAGCTGCAGCACAGATAGCTGAGGTGGACACATTCTTAAGGGCCGCTAAGGAGGTAGCCACCCCCCTTGTGGAATGACCCTTAACCGCACCCGGTAAGGGTTTGTTGTGCTTCTGGTAAAAGAACGTGATACATTGAATGAGCCAGCCACCTGGACAACGACTGTTTGGAAACAGGAGCTCCCATCATCTTGTAGGCAAAGGAGACAAAAAGCTGGTCCAATTTTCGGTGGTGTTTGGTTCTGGTCAGGTAGTATCAGAGACACCTATGCACATCTAGGGTGTGCAACAGGGCCTCTCCTTGATTCGAATAGCTGGGAAAGTACACTGGTAGATCGATATCTTGATTAAGGGTGAGAACTGAGACCACCTTAGGCAGCAATTTGGAAATTAGTCCGTAGGATTACCCTGTCTTAATGAAAAACCAAATAAGGCTCTTTGACCATGAGTGCGTGGAGTTCAGAAATTCTTCTGGCCAAAGTAATGGCAACTAAAAACAACGTCTTCCAACTGAGAAGACATAGCTCGCAATCCGCGGCTGGCTCAAAGGGTGGCAGCGTGAGCTACTCCTGGACAAAGGGTAGATACCATGGCGGAACTGGATCCTTAATCGGAGGTCTAAGGTGGAGAATACCTCTCAGGAAGGCTCATGCCGTGTCCAACTGGGATATGGTGCGTTGGCCTATAGGACAATGATAGGCTGATATGGCACAGAGGTGTACTTTGATCGAGGAGTAGGCCAAGCTTGCCTGAAAAAGAGACAAGAAGTAGTCCAAGATCGACTTTTCTGGACAGTCTAGAGGCAAAACCCCACGCGTTTGAGCCCATAGGCAAAAATGGCGCCATTTCATGGCGTAAGTAGCATGAATGGCCGGTTTTCTCGCAGCCACCAGGACATCAGCTACTTCTTGCGAGACCCTGTGTTGCAAAATGGCTATGTCTCTAGGAGCCAAGCCTGCAGGCTCAATGAATGAAGGTCCGGATGGACCAAGGAGCCCTCCTCCTGAGACAAGTGAGAGCTGATTAGCAGAGGCACCGGGGGTTCCTGGGATAGCTGATGTAGTAGAGGGAACCAGGTCTGCCTGGGCCAGAATGGCGAGAAGAGTATCAGCGTCGCTTGCTCTCTGCGAAGTTTAAGAAGAACCCTCTGGATCAATGGAAAGGGGGGGGAGGCATAGAGGAATCTGCCTGCCCAGGAGAGGGACAACGCGTCTCGCCAGAAAACACCAGGCCCTGGATCTAGCGAGCAAAAATTGGGCAGCTTTGCATTGGATGGGGACGTGAAAAGATCTAATTCTGGTGTACCCCATCTGTGAAACAGATCCTCTGCTACCTCCTGGAGTAGTTCCCACTCGTGGACTCTGGCCTGAGAGTGGCTCAGGCTGTCTGCAATGACGTTGTCCACTCCTGGGACATGAACAGCAATGAGGTTTGCGTCGTGCTGCAAAGTCCAATCCCGCACCCTCATAGCCTCCCTGCAAAGCAGGTAGGAATGGGTGCCTCCTTGTTTGTTGAGGTAATATATCACTGCGGAATTGTCTGTTTGTAACAGAAGGGTACCCAGTAGAATCTCCGACTGGAAGGCCTGCAGGGCGTAAAGAACTGCTCTCATTTCCAGGATGTTTATGTGGAGATGAGTCTCTTGGGCTGTCCACAGGCCCTGAGACCGGACAACGTCTAGGTGTGCTCCCCATCCGAGCCCTGAGGCGTCTGTGGAGACTGTCACATTCGGAGACAGCGCAATGAAGGGAACCCCCACTGATAGATTCTTTGGATCTAGCCACCATTGCCAATCCTGGATTATGGTCTTTGTGATCTAGATTGGAAGCTGCAGGTGGTCTTGCTTTTGATCCCATTGGACCCTGAGAACGAGCCCTGGAGGGAGAGCGGTCAGATCTGGTGGAGCCTGAGCTGCGGGTGTCCGAGGCCCAGTTCGGGGATCTGGACCTTACTTTCTCCCATTGTTTATCCTGGTGTTTATGGGCCTTGGAAGAAGAATCGCCCCTGGAGGAAGGTTCTTGGTCCATCCTACTAAGTCTTTCTTCCAGCAGGTAAGCCTGAAGTGCCTTCTGATGGCGGATCCTGGTGCGGCTGTTGAACCCTTGGCAGAAAGTGCAGGCCTTGGTGTCGTGGTCCAGGCCTAAGCACCGCACACAGGAGGAATGAGGATCCTTAAAAGGGATCTGTTTTCCACAGGCACACTTGGAAAGGTGTCCCTCAACTGAAAGAGTTGGAGAGGACATCAGTTTGGAGAAACATTTGAAGTTCTAAGTTGTCATTCGCTAGGTAGAGACCGAGAGGACTATGCTGGCGAGTCCGCGGGAAAAGAACTGGGGATTCTGGGGGACCGCCCCCTCATGTACTATGCCTGATGTCGGGGGCAGTCCCCACTGAATACTGCTAGCTAGAAAATTTCCGTGGGGTCCTGGCACCTGCAAGCTTCAGTCCTAATGGTGTAACCTACTGCAAGAGCTGTTTATCGAAGTAAGATCAAGAGCTCAAGCAAAGAAAATCTCCAACGGTGGGGACATTTTTCCTTTCAGTGACTTTGATTCAGACTTGTTTGAGAACAGCTCCAAGATCCGGAAGTCCAGGGAAAAAGAAGACATCTGAAACAACAGTGGCAACAAAAGATTGATGGACATAAAAGGTTAAAATATGAAAATGCTGAAGCTAAACTGATAACTGACTGTGATTTTGTTTCAGGGCAAGCTAACAATGTTTCTCTCCAGGGCTGTTTTAAGCAGCTGGGGGTGAAGCCAAAACAGGGTGAACCAATGTTTAAAAATTGTAATGGGTTACTGTATAGAGTTTGGGTTAAACCTCAGACACAGGAACAGACAGAACAATTGGTTATACTACAGAAGTATAGAACAGAGTTGTTACAGATGGCACAAGATAGTCCTATGGCTGGTCACTCAGAGAGGGATCGCACTCTTGCCAGATTGCTGTATAGATTTTACTGGCCTGGAATTCATGAAGATGTTGCTACCTATTGCACTTCCTGTGCGGAGTCTCGGAAAGCAGCCCCAGTCACTAGAAAAGATAAGGTGCCCCGGTGCCCCTACCCTTGATAGATGTGCCTTTTGAGAGAATTGCAATGGATGTGGTTGGCCCGTTAGACAAAAGTACAAAGGGTAATCGATTCATTTTGGTAGTATGTGACTGCGCTACTCGATACCCAGAGGCAGTTCCATTGCGTACTATCACAGCTTCAAAAGTGGCAGCAGAGCTTACAAAGATTTTCAGCAGAGTGAGCACAGCTAAAGAAATTATTACTGATCAGGGTAGTAATTTTGGTGCTGCATTACTTAAGGAGCTGTACAGACTACTAGGTATCACTGCCATAAGAACCTCCCCCTATCACCCTCAAACGGTCTTGTTGAGCGTTTTAACCAAACCCTACAATGCATGTTAAAAAGGTTTGTAAAAGGGGAAGGGAAAGATTGGGACCAATACTTGCCTTACCTACTTTTTGCTTACAGAGAAGTGCCACAGGCACCAACAGGGTTTTCACCATTTGAAATGATGTATGGTAGGCAGCCAGGAGGGTCACTGGATGTGATAAAAGAAACGTGGAACAATAACCCCTCTCAGAAACAATCTATAACATCTTATATGTGTGCCCTAAGAAAGAAGCTGGCAAAATAAATATGTTGAAGTTGCCCATAGTAATCAGAAAGAGGTCCAAAACCAGCAGAAGGTATATTATGACCATGGGGTAAAAGAAAAAGTTTTTGAACTAGGTGAAAAGGTTTTGCTACTGTTGCCCACAACAGAAAATAAAACTGTTAATGAAGTAGCAAGGGCTTTATAGAGTGCTTAGATGTACTGGCACCATTAACTACGAGACTGATACCCCTGACAGGAAAAATCCTACTAAGATATACCATGCTAATCTCCTCAAGAAATGTATTGAAAAAACACCTAAAGCTAGTATGCTAGTTTTACCAGAAGCTGATAAAGAAGACATTAATGTAGCTTATGACAGACTGGAACAAACTGTTAACTGCTGATGCTATAAAGGTGAATATTTCCTTAACCTCAGAACAAACTGCAGAAATTCGTAATGTGCCAAAGACATTGAACAGTACTTTTACCACAATACCAGACCGAGCAAAAGGGGTCAAGCACGTAATAGTGCCAAGGAATGCTTGCCCTATTAGTCAAAATACATACAGGTTACCAGAGCAGTTAAGAGCGGACGTGGTTAAGGAAATACAAAAAAAATGAAAGAACTGCGCATCATAGAAGTGGTTGGTCATCTCCAATAGTGACTGTAAACAAAAAAGAAGGGGGTGTAAGAATCTGCCTTGATTTTAGGAAACTTAATCAAGTGTCAGAATTTGACAGTTATCCTATGCCCAGAATAGATGATTTGGTGCACAGACTGGGGAGTGCAAAGTATATCAGTACCCTCAATCTCACCAAGGGTTACTGGCAAATCCCTTTAGCTAAAGAATCCAGAGACAAAACTGCATTTGCTACTCCTGTTGGATTCTATCAGATCACCACCATGCCATTTGGTTTACATGGTGTGCCAGCTACATTCTAGCAGTACATGGATGTAATTTTATCACCTCACACAGGGTATTGTGCTGCGTACCTGAATGATGTTGTGGTGTACTGTCCAGACTGGAAAAGCCACCTGGAACACCTACGATCAGTTATCCAAGCTATCAAAAAGGCAGGTCTGACTATTAATCCTACCAAATGTGCATTGGGCATGCAGAAAACCAGATATTTGGGCTATGTGTTGGGAAATAGAGAAGTTAAGCTATAAATTT
Organism: Neoceratodus forsteri; assembly: GCA_016271365.2. NCBI lineage: Eukaryota > Metazoa > Chordata > Ceratodontiformes > Ceratodontidae > Neoceratodus > Neoceratodus forsteri. Next base: position 10,568,130 of record CM057450.1, on the reverse strand, counting down.
CTAAAATAGAAGCTGTAGCTAACAGCCCTGTCCCCAAAACAAAGAAACATGTCAGGTCATTTTTTGGGCTGGCTGGTTATTATTGGAGATTTGTTCCCAACTTTGCCGAGTCAGCAACTCCCCTCACTGAACTCACGAAAAAAACGGTACCCAAATAATGTGAAATGGACCCCAGAGTGTGATGAAGCTTTTCAAGCCATTAAGGCTGCATTATGTTCAGCCCCTGTTTAAAGAAGCTCAGATTTTGAGAAACCATTTTTTTTTGCAAACAGATGCATCAAAGGTAGGCCTAGGTGCAGTCCTGAGTCAAAATATAGATGGGATGGAACATCCTATTCTATACATCAGTACAAAATTGCACGACAGAAAGACAAAAGGTACTCCACCATTGAAAAGGAATGTCTTGCAGCAAAGTGGGCAATGGAGACCCTTAAATTTTATTTACTAGGAACTGACTTTGTACTTATAACAGATCACAATCCTCTCTGTTGGTTTAATCAAAGGAAAGATAAAAATTCCAGAATCACAAGGTTGTACCTGCACTATAGCCATTTAAATTCAAGGTGATACACAAATCTGGTAAAGAGAATAGCAATGCTGATTTTCTGTCAAGATATGGATCAGAAATTGAGGATTCTGAAGGATGAAAAACAAATGTATGAGTTTAAACTTTACTATTTGCTGTACTGTGATAGAAAAAAAGCATACTGCACGTGTGCTTAATTTCTGAAAGTTAGAAGCTAATATTAGTAGAGAATTAATAGAAAGTTTTAGAAACCTGTTTGATAAAACAGGTTCCCTCTTAAGGAGGGGTTGTATGTGACAGGGTTGAATGGGACCCTGCCCCAGTTGTTATGGAGAGTTTGAATGCAGGGATCTGTTCTGTTCTTTCCTTTCCTGTCTCTTGTCTGTCTGGTTGCGCAACCACATTTTCCTGTGAGACCTAGGATTTGATCACCCCGGCAGTCTCGCAATTCTTGTCTCTCAGTCTTCCCTTGCTGTTTATGTCTTTTCCTCCCTTGCATATCTGCTGGTATCAAAATATATGCAAACCATTATGTGGAACTCTAACTAATACTGGGATCCCTTTGTTTAGAAATAATATAGTGTTACTGTTGAAATGAATATAATTATAGTTTGAGATCATTGCAAAACGTTATTGGGAACTCAAGGGATTAACCTAGGAGCAGTTTGTAAGCCCCTTTTCAGAAGCTGTGGAGAAAGGGCCTCAGTTCTGGGACATTGTGTTCTTGCTGTACCTGCCTGAAAGTTACAAAAACATTTTAGAAAAAAACAGGATGCTTGTTAAATAGGGGGGTTGCAAAGACATATAAGAGAGAGCTGTAATGTTGTGAGACACACAGAGACTGAAGGAAAATTTAGTTGGATCTTCTCTGTTTGCCTTTGTAAATAGTTATACTGAACAAGTTTATTTTTTTTATGTTACTGCTAGTACTAATAAACACTTTTTGAGAATTCTACAACTGCTCCAGTTTTTTTCTATGCTTCCTGACCTGTGCCTCGATGACAGGAATGTAGGTTCAAATTCTGCATCCATGCCATTGCCCAGATCTGTTTCCAAGCCAGGGTGGAAGAACAGCTAGAGAACTAGCTAAATTTCAAATAGAATTTTAGCAACAAACTGAAAGCAGACTTGTGGAAAGTAAGAATTATTATGTAACGATAATAACCAAATTACAATAAAATCAAATCAAAATTTATTTATAAAAAAGCACCTTTCCAACACCAAGACGCTTGTACATAACTCATTAAAATAAATCAATAAATAAAACAATTAATTAAAACCATAAATAAACAGATTAAAACTCAGGACAGCGGCATTAAAAATCATTATACGCAAGGCCAAAAAGAAATGTTTTCAGAGCTACTTTAAAACTTTGGACAGTCGGGCAATCTCACACCTGACAAAGTAGAGAATTCCACAGGGTTGGGGCCATAAAACAAAGACCTGGCCCCAGATGTCTTTAAACAAACTCTGGGAATCTCTAGCAATCCCTCATCAGTGGATCAGAGAGAAGCGGGAGGGACAGTAGAAATGAAGGAGATCTTGCAGGTAACCTGGTCCCTGGTCGTGTAGGGCCTTACAGGTCAGCACACTGACCTTGAAGGTGATCCGCCACCGTACTGGCAGCCAGTGCAGTCCGCGGAGAACAGGCGTTATATGACTGGTCCTACATGAACCAGTCAATAGCCTGGCTGCCGCATTCAGTACAAGCTGCAGGTGGCAGATATCAACCCCCCGGTAACCCAAGGTAAAGGGCGTTGCAGTAGTCAAGACAGGAGGTAACGAAGGCGTGGACCAAAGTTGGGAGATTATCGAAAGGAACCAGGTGCTTCACCCGGCCTTGTGATCCAGGCACAGTTCCCACACTCTCATTGCTTCCCTGCATAATGGGTAAGAGTGTGCACCGTCCTGTTTGCTGATGTCATACATCACTGCTTTGTTGTCCATTTGAAGGAGAATGTTCTTGTGATAGAGTATGTCCTTCAAAGCTCGGACTGCATAAAGGATGGCTCTCATTTCCAGGACGTTTATGTGAAGTTGAGACTCGTCCTGAGTCCACGTACCCTGGGTGTGGAGATCCCAGCAGTGAGCTCCCCAACCCATCAGGGATGCATCCATAGTAATGGAGATCTGATGATCCAGAGGAGCAAAGGGATATCCTTCCAGAAGGTTGTCCTCCTCAGACCACCAGGCGACTGACCTCTTCAGAGGTTCTGTCACCTTGATGAGAAAGGACTGAGGGTGAGTGGTTGGGGACCACTAAGTACTGAGCTTCCACTGAGAGGTTCTCATGTGAAGATGAGCCAAGGGTACAGTGAACACCGAGTATGCCATGAGGCCCAGCATCCATTGCACTGAGAGAGCTCGAACTGAGCCGTGTTCTCTGATGAATTGGGCCATCTGTAAGATATCGCTTCTTCTGTCCTCTGAAAGAAAAGATTTCACACAGGAAGTGTCCAGAAGAGTTCCTATGAAGAGGAGCTTCTAGGAGGGCTACAACTGTGACTTCTTGAGGTTCAGCAGGACTTCCATGGATGTAAGGAAGTATGAGGTCGCGGCCACGGCCTCCAGAGTCTCTTGCCTGGAGGGACTTGCTAGAAGCTAGGTCGTCCAGATACGGGAATACTTGGATTCCGATTTACCTTAGATGCACCATGAGAACTGCACAACACTTTGTAAAAACTCGAGGCACCAAGGACAGCCCAAAGGGCAGGACTCTGAATCGATAGTGTTGACCCGTCACGAACCTTAGGTATTTGTGGTGATTTGGGTGTATGAGAATGTGCTCGTAGGCATCCTGCAAGTCCAGGGAGGCTAACCAATCATATTGATGAATCAATGGCAGCAGGGTACTGAGTGATATCATCTTGAACTTTTCCTTGTGTAGGAATCTGTTTAACTTTCTGAGATCCAGAATGGGGCGCATGCCGCCGGTTTTCTTTGGGACCAGAAAGTAATGGGAGTAGAAACCTGTGTTTTGTTGATCCAGCGGAACTACTTCTACTGCCCTGTTGTTCAGAAGGCCTTGTACCTCGGAAGCAAGAAGGTCTGACTGTGCCGCAGACAGCCTGGGCTGTCGTTTGGGAGGATGATCTGGAGGGGTTTCTGACAGATTGAGAGAGTACCCCTTGCGGATTATCCTAAGGACCCATTTGTCTGATGTTACAGATTTCCACTGGTCATAGAACTGAGTCAGACGTCCTCCCACTGTTGAGGAAGAGTCCCCCTCGGGCACCTGAGGTGAGACCTTGGCTGGAAACTCAAAAGGTGGCACTGGGTGCTTTTGGGCCTTGTGCCTTTTGCTGTGTTTCTTTTGCGGCTGAGGGTTCTGGTTTCTGTTGAAACCTCCTCTGCCTTTGCCCCAAAAGGACTGACTGTTGTGAAACTGACGCTTGTTCCCACCCCCTCGCGAGGGTGCGGGCAGAGGTCTGGCTGTCTTAATGGCAGACCTAGTCTTCCATGTGGCCTCTAGTGCTTGTTCCACCTGAGGCCCAAACAGATACATGCCGTTGAAAGGGAAGGCCATGACTTGCTGTTGGGCATCATTCGTGAAGCCCGGGGTACGCAGCCAAGAGTGGCGACGGGTGCAAATGCCAGCCGCCGCCACCCGGGAAGCGATATCGAAAGCATCCATTGCAGCTTTAACTTGTTGGTTATTGGACATCAATACCCCTAGTTATGGTCTGAAGTAGCTCTGAGTTAACCTCCGATTCGGGCAGAGCTTCTATCATTGCTTTGAGGGAATGCCAAAGAACATACTCATAGTGTGAAAAATAGCCCTGGTAGCTGGCATTACGCATGCCCAGGGTTGAGGCAGCAAAGACTCTCTTACCCAAGGTGTCTATCTTGTGAGATTCTTTGTTTATAGGACGGGCTGTAGATTCCTGAGGGAGGACAGCCTTATTCTCTGCCAGAACCACAATGGCATCAGCAAAGGCTTGAGAGGCCAAAACGGGGCGATCCTTGGGAGGGGCATATTTCCTGTCTATGGACTTGGTCACAGAAGGAATAAGCGCTGACTCTTCCACACCATCTGGGAAAGAGTCTCAAAAGAGGGCTGTATTGGAGGGGTTAAAGCCACAGGGATTTCCGGAACATGTAGATATTGCAGACGCAGAAGCTTCCCAGGATCTATTTCCGTGGACTGGAGAGAAAGAGTAGAATTTAAATTCTTGAGTAGAGACTTAAAGGAAAGGCCCTCAACAATAGGCTCTGCAGGAGGATTGATCCCTGCCCCCAGGGCAGAATCAGCATCAATGTCATCACCCAGCTGAAGATCTGGATTGGGCTCAAAATCATCTCCTGACAGCCATGGGGGGACTGCATGGACTGGAAAGGAGTGAAAACCAGGAGGAAGAAGAGGAGGAGAAAGAATCAGAGTCGAAAACCTCTGGGAACCATGCTGTGCCATACATGTCCCTGGCACCGCAGAGGAAAATGGTGCAGAGAACAACAACGGTGCCGACACAGAAAACGGCACCACGCATGGCACTGACAGGAACCGTGGCACCGCACTAGGCGCTGACACCAACCCTGGCACCGAGGACGGTGCTGATGAGTAGCACAGCGCTGCACACTGCACCAAAACACCCCACTCATGGCGCCGAGAACAGCGCTGACACAACCCATGGTGCCAAAAAGGATCTCGGCACTGGAGAAGCCGACACCAGTGGCGACGGCACCATATTAGAAGTCTGAAAACTGCGATTGGAAGGCAAAGGAAGAAAACTGGCAGGAGATAAAGGCATCAGTGTGAACTCCTGTGCCGCAGCCATGTGAGGGGGATAGACACTGGAGCGTGGAGTTGATGGCACCAAAGAAGGTGCCGTGTGACAAGGATGTCCTAACTGCCGTGCTTGCCGATCCAAGACCGACAGACCCAAAGGCCCCGGCGATGGACTGGCCAGCTCGGACAATCGAGACAAACCTCTGAGTCCACTGCTCCATAATAGCGGCCCAGTGGGGAAACTGCTCATTGGAAACCCCTCTAATAGGAGGAGAGGGGCTCCAATGTCGAAGAGGCTGGCTACCAGAGACAGAAACTGGCGATTACGCAACAGGCGGAGGCAGGCTCCTGACCCTAATAATCGACCGTCTACATGCAGATGTACCAGAGGACAACCTCGAGTGATGCCATTTCTTCTTCGACCAGTGGGCCGAAGAAGGACTCAAGGCCGAAAGGTGCCGCGAATGGGACCGTTTCTTTTTATGTTTTCGGGGGACGCCCATTCCCCCCCCAGCACTGGACCATCTGTTGTCAGACGCCCCCTCCAGAGAGAGAGTGGCAGACCAGACCCAGCCCGGCCGACTAAACAGCTTTCATCCAAAGTCTCCCTACCGTTACCTGCCCCACTCATGGTCGACTCCATCAATGGAGGACTTAAGACTTCTTCTTGAGCAAGTAAGTAGTATATTAAAATGCAATCGGTACTATTCAATATAAGATACAAAATAATAAAACTGAAAACTAAGCTGCTAGTTTGAAGTTTGACTCCTGGTGAGCGAGCGATGTCATCACTGAAGCGTACTCAATGGCGGGAAAAAAGGAACTGAAGCGGTTGGAGGGTCGACGCCAAGAAAGTCTATACTGCACATGCCTGGCTCGTGGTGCCACTTCCTCTCGGCTCCATCTCGGCACCGGCTCTCCTGAAAAATGTTTGCTCCCACTGAGTCCTAGTGCTTCTGCCGTACTCCCATTAGTGTGAATCAATGGTGGAGACTTTATGTCCAGGAAGAAATTGACAATGCCTCAAGCAGCTTCATTTATATACTGACGTGTAAAATTTGTAAATTGTATTTGCTGCCCTTTCCTACATAAATTCTATGTTAGTCTGTGTTACTACTTTGTCAAAACTGCCTGCTGCAATTCTGCTATTGCAACAAAATGTATCTTTTTAAACTGTTGACGAGGATCCTTTGCAAATGAGTTCTTAGCTCAAAGGTTGTAATTCCGATTTCTCAATAAAATAAAGAATAAAAATAAGTAAAGATCTGACTGCCGAGGTTTTAGTGAACTCCTCCCTGAACAGGTACTTGTTTAACCTTCCAAGGCTGACAAATGAATGCATGCCGCCTGTTATCTTGGAACCAGAAGCAATGGAAATAGGAACCTGTGCTCTTCATCGTTTATTCGCATTCTGGGTTAGAGCACCTAGCTAAATCAATCCCCCGAGCAGGGCGGCAGGAGAAAGAGCTCACTCAGGACAGAATTCCATTAAGGATTGTCCTGCCAAAGGAAGCATGCTATTTGGCATGGACATCCAGAGCATAGTACTTCACAAAAGTGTGCACTGAGCTCCAAGTAGCCACTTTGCAAATCTCAGTAATGGGAACTGAGTGTATCTCCGGCCAGGGACACAGCAACCACTCTAGCTGAGAGGGCACGTTCCTGGCCTTCCAACTTGACCTACACCACAGAATAACAATGGCAAAAGCATGCCACTGCCCATGCAGAAATGCATCTGATGGATACCAGCTGACCCAGCCGGGCCACACTGAAAGACACTAAGAGTTGCTTCGTTTTACGGATGTCCCCAGTCCTATCTATGTAGAATCGTAGGGCTCTCCTGACATCCAGGGAATGAAGGGTACATTCTCTTTCATTTTGGAAGTTAGCGAACAAAGTAAGCAGAACCAAGGGCTGGTTGAGGTGAAACTCCGATACCACCTTGGGTGGGAACTTGGGGTGAGTACGGAGAACCACCTTGTCTTTGTGAAAGATGGTGTATGGAGGGTCTGTAACCAGGGCATGTATTTCAGAGATCCTGTGAGAATAAGTGATGGTCACCAGGAAGGCGGTCTTCCAGGTCAGGAACTTCAATTTACACGTGGCTAGGGGCCCAAAAGGTTTACGAGTGAGCACATCCAGCATGAGATTAATATCCCAGGCTGCCACCGGCTTCCTAACTGGAGGCCTTGTGTGTAGAATGCCTTTGAGGAATCTCTTGAACAAAGGCAGCTGAGCTAGACACATATTCTGGACTGGCTCGTGATAGGCAGAAAGTGCGCAGAGATGTACCTTGACCGTAGAATACTGCAATCCTGCATCTGAAAGGTCTAACAGGTACTCCAACACTTTATTTGGTGGGTATCGGAATGGATCCAAAGGGATCTTAGCACACCATAGTGAGAAACACTTCCATTTAGTAGTGTAAGTCTTCCTGGTGGAGGGCTTACGCACTGCCAAGAGAATCTGTGAGATCATCTGGGAAACCTTGAACCTCCCCACTTCTATTTCCTCAGGAGCCAGGCATGGAGATGAAGGAAGTGCAGACTGGGATGAACCAGAGATCCCTGTGTCAGAAGGTCCATTTGTAGAAGCAGTGGCCTCGAAGGGGCCTCCAACAACTTGTTGATTAATGGACACCAGATCTGTTGAAGTCAGTATGGTGCAATTAGAATCATTTTGCCGCACTGCGCCTCTAATCTGAGCAGCACCCTCTGAACTGGGGGTAGCGGGGGATGCATACAGAAGGCTTCTTGCCCACTGCAGTCTGAATGCATCCTAACAGAAAACACCAGGTTCTGGATTTCTGGAACAGAATATGGAAATTGCGTACTTACTGTAATTATTGATCTTCTTGGACAGTCTCCATCATTCATTCACACTAGTGGGATAGCGCCGGAGGTGCAAGGACCAAGCGGGAGCCAAAAATTTTCTGAAGGGTCAGTGCCGAGATAGGACCGCACATGAGCGGCACCGCGAGACTGACTCGCGCCTGTGTAGGTTATCTCGGCGTCGACCCTCCAACCGCCTCAGTACCTTTTCGACCAAGGAGGTGCAGCGTAACTAATGAGAATAAATCATTCTGAGTTTCTGGGCCTGAGAGGGCCCAGATGGAATGAGTAAGAAAGGTCAAAGAACAATGTCTTCACAGTCCGAACCATAGGCCATGAAGACCAGGAAAGAAAAACCAGTGAACCCAGGGGATGGTGGGTGGGCGTGTGAATGAGTGATGGAGACTGTACAAGAAGATCAATAATTACGGTAAGTACGTAATTTCCCTATCTTCCTGGACTAAGTCTCCATCACTCATTCACACTAGTGGAGAGTACTGTTAAAACCCACAACCCTGAGTAGGGTGGTAGGAGATAGGGTTCACCCAGAAAGGACGCCAAGGATTGTCCTGCTAATAAAGAAGCCGTCTTGTAAAGGCATCCAGAACATGATGCTTACAAGATAAAGCGAAGTTGTAACACTACATATGAGCGACTGCACTGGGCACAAAATGAAACTCTGCCAGGAAGCCGCAACCACTCTGAGAGGTGAAAACCCGGACTCACAATTTGGTATGTGACCAAAACTAATAGTGTCAAAGACATGTACTAATCTAATGTAAAGGACCTCAGAAACTGCAAGAGCCGGAGGTAAAGTCTACAGGTTCAGGGTAGACTGAAAAGTGGAGACGGAACCCCCACTACCAAGTACTGCTGACCTGCAAACAACAGGTCCAGTAGCACTTGAACCCCTTACTTGGTGAGCAAAAGTAGGTCCAGGTGGGGTTAGCTCATCAAGGAAAAAGGTTTTCACTAAGTCACTGAAAACTTCCTGATGGAAGGCGAAGCACAACTTAGAAGCCTCTTGTGGTGGTCTAGTAGAATCAAATCCTAGTCACTGCATATTCCAAAAGGGAATCATCCTGCCCCTGTGTTTATAACTGTAGCAGCAGTCTCTGAACTCAGGGAAGAAAGGAAAAGTGTACAGGAGGACGTGTCCACTGTGGAAAAAAAAAAACATTTCGACAGAAAAAAATAGGGGCTGGATTTGTAAGGCAAATAGAGGCAGATGAGCATCGAGGAGGGACACAGCAGGACCAAGTTAGGGCTAACCCATTCGTTGAAGTGACTGAAAGCGGCAGAAGTAGCTCAATGCGGTGAGACACTACTTACTCCGGCCTCCCTGAAGGGAGTAGGAAGGACTCTAGTTTGCTGTGTTGAAAAAAACGAACATCACCGTTCCGTTACGCAGTCGGAGAGGATAGCTTCTAGTGCTACTGGCACGGAACCAGTGCACAGGACCGAAGGTGTGAATATTTGAGAAGCTACCTCAGAAAAAGACCTACTTGACCTATGGTCAAGAAAAGAGCATGTCGTCTGTTAAGTTGAAGCAAGCATGGAAGTAGGAATCTAAGTTCTGACTCGCTGAAGAGTCACTTCTGCTGCTGCGAGGCTCTGATCAAGAGAAGAAAGCCTGATTAAAAAACAAAAAGGGACTAACAGACTGGTGAGACGCCTAGGTTTTGGAAATATCTCGGAATAAGAGAAAATTCTCTAGAGAAAAGAGGTGAGCTATACCACCGCTGGATCGGAGTGCCCCTAGGGGTAGAAGAAATCAGGTACTCTTTACTGAGGTTTAGAGACGACCGCCTCAGGGTTGAGGCGGAACCTGACCAGATCCAAAGTGTGGTATCGGGAAATTCCAACTAGGCCCTGTGCTGTGATAATTCTGACCCTTTTTTCTTTTTTTTTTTTTTTTATTAATTATCATTAGTCTGAGCCTGACAAGGTTGCTGGCTGCTATTTGGCAAGGATTGCCTGATACAGAAATGACAAGGATGTCATCCCTCTGAGGAGCAGGAGGAGCCTGAGGATCCATAACTGAACTCTTGACTGGACTAATAATAGCTAGACAGATGTTAACCACCTGTGCCGAAGCAGCCACCAGAGGGGCAGCATCAAAAGAGGGCTGTATACCCCTATCAAAGGAGAGGAACAGTCTGTGCGGCTCCCGACCATTGAATTAGAATGTTCCAAAGAGTGTAATTGTCTTGACGACTGAAAGAGTCTAGTCGCAGAGGTATATGGTCCACAGATCCAGTCTGAACACTATGGTGGACCCCATAAATGAGGAACTACTGAAAAGAGCTTCCATCACAGACTCTGATGATAGAGAGGGCGTGTCTTTCAGTATATAAAATGAGTCATCCGCTGTATCACTGACCAGAAGGATAGGGAGAGGCTCATCTAGATGCCCTTCTACCGCAGATGGGCCCCAAAAAGAGGTCTAAGTTAGAGCCACTAGAGACTCCGCCACCAGGAAGGGTGTCGAGGAGCTTGGCACCACGTAGGGAGCAGAGAAAGTGCTGAGCGGAATGAGAGATTCCGCTGACAGAACAGAACAGAAGAGTCCCATCAGCGGAAAACAGCTGGATGATGAGACCCGATGCAGACTGCCACCCACTAAGATGTGTGGAAAAATAATCCACAGAATAGGACTTCATTCCGTGGAAACATCCCACCTCAAGTCCTGCGGAAGAGAGGTCTGCAAATGGAGATCTTTCCCTAGTTCTGTCAGACAGCACCAACTGGCACCCCTGTGGCACCAGCATCACTCATGGCACAGGAGGGCACCAAGCAGTACCTAGGCCAACCTGGGAGACACCCGAGGGCACCCATGGAGGAACCCGCAGGTATCCTCGGCACCAATGGCAGCAATGGCATGCAAGGGCACCCCCGACGCCCACGGCACCCATGGTACCATGGCACACAAGAAACCCATGGCACCCATAGTACCATGGCACCCAAGAAACCCATGGCACCCATGGGCACTCATGGCACCCATGGCACTCACAGCACCCATGCCACCTGCGGGTGCCAGGCACCACCCGCAGGTGCCCAGTGTCACCCGCGGGTGCCCGGTGCCGCATGTGGCACCCACAGGTGCCCGGCACCACCTGCGGGTGCCCAGAGCCACCCGCGGCACCTGTGGGTGCCCAGAGCCACCCATGGCGCCACCCGCAGCACCCGCGGGTGCCCAGCATCGCCCACGGCACCCATGAGCACCCGCGGGCATCCTTGGCACTGTGAGACACCCACAACACCGCTAGCAGCACCGGCAGTGAAGGCAACAATGACAGCACTCACGGCGCCGCACAGCCCACTGCACCAAGCACGGCGCCGAGTGCGGTGCCGAGTCGCGGTGCCAACGCCCGATCACAGCGCGAGTTCCAAGCGCCGACCCAAACACCAGCGGGCGCCGCCTATGGCACCAATGCCAAACCAGTGTCACGGCGCCCGGACCTGCGGTGCCACCAGGTGTCGGAACAGCGCCAGGAAAAACACCATGGAAAGATGGGGAGAAGGAGAAGGAGAAGGTGGTGCCGTGCGGCCCTGCATGGAAAGGAAGAGGGGGTGAGCCGCGAGGCTGACACGATGGCGAAGGCACCAAGAGGGCACCGCGCTCATTCTGATCCAATTGACCCAGCTCCGGTCCAACGGCTCTGAGGCCCGGAGGCCCCGAAAACAGGAACACAACCAGGAAAAAAGGAAAGTCAAACTCCCTGCTCCACAGGAGCTGCCCAGAAGTGAAACTGCTCACCGGAACTCCAACAAGGACAGAGATGGAGTCCGGAATCGAGTATGTGGCCGTTAGGAGCGGGGCCAAGGGGAACCCACGAAAGTCGGTTCAGGCCTATCGCCCCTACCAACGAACAATCCTCGTGCAGACATATCAACGGGCGACTTCGAGCGGCACCGATTCTTCTTCCCCAAACGAAGAGGAAGAGCTCAAGGCTAAGCGGAGCCAGATCCCCGGCACCGCCAGAGTCGTGCATCGGTGGACTGTCCCCGAGCACAGGACTGTCCGTAGTCAGACCCTCCCCCCTTACTTAAGGGTGGCGGACCGGGCACAGCCCCTCTGCCATAACAACTTTCAAACGAAGTCTTCCTACCGTCACCGCTACCGTCTAAGGACGACTCCGTCGATGGCAGGAAAGAATTTCTTTTTCTTCATAATCTTCTTGTTCGTAAAATAAAAAATTACTACTAAATAGTTAAATTAAACAGTTAAGTTAAACACTAAAAGCTGCTGTCGTATAGACGAAAACTTTGACTCCGTCAGATGAGCGACGTCGACATCCGAGCGCACTCGACGGCAGGAGAAAAGGAACTGAGGCGGTTGGAGGGTCGATGCCGAGATAGCCTACACAGGCGCGAGTCAGTCTCACGGTGCCGCGGATGCGCAGTCCTATCTCGGCACCGACCCTTCAGAAAATTTTTGGCTCCCACTTGGTCCTAGCGCCTCCGGCGCTATCCCACTAGTGTGAATGAGTGATGGAGACTTAGTCCAGGAAGATAAAAGCAGTTTTGCTTTGAGAGGGATGCAAAAAGGTCCACATCTGGACTGCCCCACTCATCAAAGAACGACTGCATGACATCTGGTGCAAGTCACCATCGTGAGGATCAGCCTCTGTTCTGTTAAGATGATCATCAGATTGTTCTGAATCCCTGGCAGACAGACTACCTGAATCACATCACTGTACTCAAGGCACCATTCCCATATGCTTATGGCTTCTCTGCACAATGGATAGCAGTGCCCCCGGTTCGAACAGAATAGAGGACCATTCTCATCTCCAGAACACTGATGTGCAGATGAGACTCTTCCTGGGGGTTCCACATCATAACAGCGAAGAAAAAATAGCGCCATACAGTTCCGCGAGTGCACAACGCCAAAAACAGGAACAGCGACAGTGCAGCGAGCCCGACATCAGTGGGCATCACAACACTCTACAGAGCCAAAATTAACTTACGTTTTATGTGGGGGGCTTTGCCCCCCCCCCCCCGCACCGCCCTTTCTTATTACAATCAACTCCGGGGGAGGGGAGGGCCTGACACTGGGGTATGAGAGGCAACTTGGGAGAGGGCTACCCGGTGGAAGGGGGAGACGGGGGACCATGGCACACAGTTGCGGGGGAATGGTGGAAAAACAAATAAGTACCACACACACAAACACACAGACACACACACACACACACACACGTAAAAAAAAATCTGTATGCACCTAGCGATGTCCGAACCTGGGCCCTCTCACATAGGAGACACTGACTCAAGCCACAGCACCAAGCGGCCAGCTGGGAGCTGCCTGGCCCAACTACCTCCCATACACTTCTTCCCTATAGCTCCCTCTACCTTTCGCTTTACTCCTCAGTCGCTGTTATTCCCCTTACAGTGTAGCTCATACCGCACTTCGCTAAACTGACAGGCGGTCAAATTAAGTCGCTCAATTTGACTCGCCCATATCACTGGATAACCTTCCTGGGTCCATACTCCCCGAGTGTGGAACTCCTGGCAGTGAGCCCACAGCTGATCAGACATGCATACATGGTGATGGTAATCAGAGACTCCGGAGGGGCAAAGGGCAAACCTTGTCGAAGGTTGTCCTCCTGGATCCACCACAGAAGTGATCTCCGCAGAGGTTCTGTCATCTTGATGGGGTAAGACTGTGGATGCACTTTTGGAGACCACTGTGTGCTGAGCATCCACTGAGTGGTCCTCATGTGCAATCGAGCCAGAGGCACAGCAGAACCGGGGAAAGCCATGAGACCCAACTTCCATTGCACAGAATGGGCTCACACAGGGTTTTTCTCTCTGATGAAGCAAGCCATCTGGAGGATGTCGTTCCTGCTGTCCTGCAAGAGAAAGGCCCTTGCCTCCGAAGAGTCGAGGCGCACCCATATGAAGAGTAGCTCCTGAGAGGCTTGAAGCTGTGACTTTTCCAGGTTCAGCAGAACCCCCATGGAGGTGAGGAACTAAGACGACATGGAGACTGCCTCCTGTGTTTCCCGCCTTGATGGGCTTGCTAGAAGCCAATCATCCAGGTATGGAAAGACTTGAACGCCAAGCTTTTGGAGTTGTGCAGCGAGAACTGTGAAACACTTTGTAAAGACTTGAGGTGCCGAGGAGAGCCCAAAGGGCAGGACTCTGAATTAGTAATGTTGACCCAAGGCCACAAAGTGGAGGTACTTTCGGTGACTTAGGTGCGCTACAATGTGCTGGTAGTCATCCTGCACGTCCAGGGATGGCAGTCAATCAAATTTATGAAGAAGTGGTAGCAGAGTTCCTAGGGAGACCATCTTGAACCTGTCCCTGACCAAGAACTTGTTTAACTTTCTGAGGTTGAGAACTGGGTGCATGCCACTTGTTTTCTTTGGAACCAGTAATTCTTTGGAACCAGTAAGTAATGGGAGTAGAAACCCATGTTCCTCTCTGCCCAGGGAACAACTTCTACTGCCCTGTTTCTGAGAAGGCCCTGTATCTTGGAAGTGAGAAGGTCCGACTGAGTGGTAGACAGACTGTGCTGCCACTTGGGTGGAAGATCTTGAGGGATCTCTGCAAAATTCAGGGAGTAACCCTCCCAAACAATCCTGAGGACAAATTTGTCCAAAGTGATGGACTTCCACTGATTGTAGAACTAAGCCAGATGACCTCCCACTGCCCAGGAGATGTCCACCCCGGGCAGCTGAGGTGGGACCAGGGCCAAATTTTCAGAGGGTTGCACTGGGCACTTTCGGGCCCTCTAACTTCTGCTGCATTTTTTTTTTGTTTGTTTTTGTGGCTGAGTGGTCTGTTTTTTGTTAAAGGCGTCTACCTCAAAATGACTGTTACGAAATTGCTGACTGTTCCCGACCCTTCATGGAGCAGAAGGAGCCGGCCTGGCTGTTTTAATGGCAGTCCTGGTTTTCTGAGTGACCTCCAGTGCTTGCTCAACTTGAGGACCCAACAGATAAGCACCATCAAATGGCACATTCATGACCTGTTGCTGAGCATCAGAAGAAAATCCTAATGTTCTGAGCCAGAAGTACTGCTTGATACAAATCCCAGTGCGGCAGCACTAGCAGCAGTGTCATAGGCATCCATAGACGCATTCAGCAGATGACTATTTGATTCTATGCCCATCATAATAGTCTGTAGAAGCTCCAAGGTAGAGTCAGACTCCGGGACATTCTCAACCACTGACTTAAGAGAGTTCCAAAGCACATATAGTGCAATCTCAATCTAATGAACCCCCATTATCCAGACATCCATATCTAATGGACTGGTGGCAGGTCTGCCAAGTGAATACTCTCTGAACGTTTTAATCCCAGTTTTACAGACTCCCTATTATCCAAACTTATTTCAAGTCTCCTAAGCAGTCTGGATAATCGAGACTGTACGGTATTCATTTTGGGAAAAGTGTCCCTGATAACTGGCAATATGGATGCCCAGAGTAGCGGCTGCAAAAGCCCGTTTCCCCAAAGTGTCAATATTTTGAGATTCCTTACTGATAGGGCGAGCTGATGCCTCCTGAGGGAGAACAGCTTTGTCGTTCTCAGCAAGGACCACCAAAGCATATGCAATAGGTTGTGATGCCAAGAAACGTCTGTCCTTGGGGGGTATGCTTCTTGTCTATGGGTCTGGCCACAGAAGGAATCAGAGATGGCCTCTTCCACACTGCCTGAGATAAGGTCTCGGGGGGGGGGGGCAGAAGACTCATAGGGACATTAGGAATATGAAGGAACTCTAGGCGCAAAAGCCTACCTGGATCCAGAGTGGAAGTCTGTAGAGCCAGAGTTGTCCCCATGTTCTTGAGGGGAGAGACTAGAAAGAAAGATCTTTGACTAATGTCTCAACTGAGACAGAAGGCTTCTCACCAAGGTAGGAGTCATCCTCGCCGTCGTCAGACAAGATCAGGTCAGGGTAAAACTCATCGTGCTCTACTGCAACCCTGTAGAAATCAGGCCCTGAGAGGCTAAAGCCTGGCCTGGGCAAGGGGTAGAACGGTGACTCCGGAACCAGCAAGGGCATCGACGCCCTCAGTGCTGCGCATGGTACCACAGGAGCTGGTGACGAAGGATCCAGCTCTGCGCACAGCACCAAAGACCCTGGAATCACGCGCAGCACTGGCAGCACCACTGGACATGGAACAGGAGTCTGAGAACCACCATAAGACCTAGAAAAAGAGGGGGAGGAAAGCGGTACCTGTGCCGGCCCCTGTGAAGAGTCAAAGTGAAGGGGGAAGCCACATGGAATGGGCCTAAACGCGGCCGGTACTGGCGAGGTGGAAATGTCTGCTGCTAATACCGAACACATGTGTCGTCCCGAATGCCCCAACCATGCCCCAGCAGCTCCTAGGCCCAAAGGCCCTGGAACTGGGTCCACCGGAAGAGGCACACGAGACAGACATTGTATCCACCGCTCCATAACTGAGGCCCACTGATGAAACTGTTCACCAGAAACCCTGCATAAGAACAGAGAGGGGCTCCGGTGTTGAGAGTCCCAGCCGTTAAGAGCGGAGACCACCAGGGACCAAGGAGGGGTCGGAGTGGGCCTGCCACTCTCCACTACCAAAGACTCCCTCGCACACATACCAAGGGGCGACCTCGAGCGGTACCATCTCTTCTTCCTCCGTTGGGAAGAACTCAAGGTAGAACACTATCGGGTCCCTGACCGAGACCAGGAAGGAGACCGCTTCTTTTTGTGCTTATGAGAGGACTGCCCTCCCTCTTAAGTATCAGACTGCCCATGGTCGGACACCCCCCCCCCACCGGAAGGCGTGGTGGACTGGACACAGATCCACTGCCAGAACAGCTTTCCAGCGAAGTTTCCCTACCGTCACCAAGACTGTCCATGGTCGACTCCATCGACAGCAGGGCCGAGACAAAAAACATTCTTTTTTTTTTTTTTTTTTACAGTAACAAAGTATAAGAAATACAAAACAAACTGAACGATTAAATGCTGCTGTCATACAGATGTGAAGGAAGAAAAAATTACTTACCATACTAATGTTGTTTCTTCTAATGGAGTCTTGCTGTATTCTGACAATATGCAGTTAGACCGACTGGTTCAGCTGCCCCGGAGAACAAAGAGTTAACTCTATGCAAATGCGTAGAATGTTGAGCTCGAGCTCGGTTTCCAAACCACTGTCCTCGGTACGTTCTAGTAACTGATCAGATTCTATGAAGCGAACTAGATATATATGTATGTAATAGCCAAAACTAAGCCTAAACAGATCCCCTACAGGGGCAACATATGCAAAAAAACAAAAGGGCATGTAAAAGACTCAAGTCACAGATGCCCAAAGAACACCAATACCCACCAATAGTTTTAAGTCATAAGTTACTGCAGAAAATCCACCCTTCCCCAGGTTCTGAAGGAGAGGTAGGGTGGGAGGTCAGAATACAGCAAGACTCCATTAGAGAAACAACATTACTATTGTAAGTAATGTTTTCTTCAAACAACCTGAAGTCTTGCTGTATTCTGACAATATGCAGACTACCAAGCAGTGCCCCATGGAGGTGGGCACAGAACCTATTTGGGGAATAGGCTCTGCAGTACTGCTGTGTCAAACCTGGCATCACTCCTAGCCTGAATATCCAGGCTATAGTGCTTAGTGAGTGTATGGACAGACTTCCAGGTGACAGCCTCACATATCTCAAGCAAGGGGACTTCCCTGGCAGCCGCCAGGGAGGCAGCAGTGCCTCTGGTAGAGTGGGCCCTAAGACCTGCTGGTGGGTCCTTACCCAACTTACTATAGCATAACTGGATACAGGCCACAATCCATCTGGCTACGGTCCTCTTTGCAGCTGGCCTGCCCTGACCAACTTCACTATAGGTAAGAAAAAGCTGGGAACAATCCTTCCTTAGCTCCTTCGTCCTGTCCATGTAATAGCTAATAGCTCTTTTTATGTCCAGGCTGTGCAGCCTGCGTTCACCTGAACTAGAGTGATCTGAGAAGAATACAGGCAAGGTAATGGATTGGTTAAGGTGAAAATCAGAAACCACCTTAGGGAGAAACTTCCTATTAGTTTGGAGCACAATTTGTCCCTGTGGGGTGAGATATAGTTAGGCTCCACAGACAAGACCTGAAGCTCACTGATTCTTCTAGCAGAAGTGATACCCACTAGAAAGACAGTTTTCCAAGTGAGAAACTTGAGTTCTGAAGAAAACATAGGTTCGAAAGGAGGCTGCATAAGTTGACCTATGCATATGTTCAGATCCCATGCAGGGGTAGGTTCCCTATGTGGGGGATGAAGATGCAACAACCCTTTGAAAACCTTTTTGAAAATTGGGTGTGCAGCCAGAGAAGAGGCCTTCCCTGCTGAAAGATAAGCAGAGACAGCATAGAGGTGTAACTTCAGGGTAGATGTCTGTAAATGCAGAGACTGAAGGTGGACCAGATAGTCCAGAAGCTCTGGTAATCCAGCTTGCTGTGGATCCCGATCTTTCTGGGTGCACCAGATAGAAAATGTTTTTCACTTAGAGGAATAGGTTTTTCTGGTAGCAGGTTTTCTGGAACCCTTCAGATTAGCCAAGACACATTGAGACAGTTGTAAATCTGCATATTCCAAGTCTTCAAGAACCAAGCCCTGAGGTAAAGAGTTTGAAGACTGGGGTACATTATCCTGCCCTGAGAGGATGTCAGCAGGTTGTACCTCCTGGGGAGAGAAATCGGCTTGGTCACTAACAACAGCAGCATCGAGTACCATGGCTGTCTGGCCCAGTCTGGGGCTATGAGAATCATTGTGGCAGACTGAGACCTCAGCTTGACCAGGACTCTGGCTATCAGAGGAAAGGGGGGAAAAGCATAAAGAAACCTGTTTGACCAGTTCAGAAGGACAGCATCCATTGGCACTGGGCCCTGAAGAGGGGTCCTGCAGCAATACAGTGGTAACTGGTGATTGTCTGTGGCTGCAATGAGATCTATCTCTGGAACCCCCCCCACAACCTCCTGAATACTGAGAGAAGGATCTGCTTGTTCAGGGTCCATTCGTGATGGCCCTGGCTGATCCTGCTGAAAGCATCTTCCAGTACATTGTCTTTGCCTGGCAAGTGAACTGCTAACAATGACATGTTGAGAGAATATGCCAGTTTCCAAATCTTCATGGATTCTGTGCACAGCAGAGAGGATCTTGTTCCCCCCTGCTTGTTGATGTAGTACATGGTGGTGGTATTGTCTGTCCTGACTTGCACCACCTTGCCCTGTAAGAGACTGGCAAACTCCTGAATAGCCAGGAACACTGCTCTGAGCTCCAGGAGACTGATGTGCAGGAGAGACTCCTGAGGGAGCCATTATCATGTGCTGTGCAATCCCCCCAGGTGGGCACCCCAGCCCAGGAGAGAAGCATCTGTTGTCAGCACCAGAGAGGTTACCTGAGGGAGAAAGGGAACCCCCACTCTGAGGTTGTCCATCTCCTGCCACCACTGAAGAGCTAACAGAAGGGTGGGAGATACTGGAATCAGTTTGGACAGAGGATCCTTTTTCTGAGGCCAAAAGGATCTCAGGTGGAACTGAATGTCCCTCATCTTGTACCTGGCCCCCAGGACTACCGCTGCGGTGGAGGCCATGTGTCCTAGGAGCTGTAGGAAGTACCTTGTTGGATGAGAAACTCGAACATGGAAAGACTTTGCCAAGTCTATGAGGGTCTGCACCCTTGCAGAGGGCAAGAAGGCCCTTGCCTGAATGGTATTCAGCTCTGCCCCTATGAAATCTAGTATTTGTACTGGGGCCAAGACAGACTTCTGATGGTTTACCAAAAACCCCAGAGAGCAAAGAGTCTCCTGAGTGGGTTTTAGTGCTTCTGTGACCTGTTGAGGGGATTTACCCACCAACAGCCAGTAGTCCAGATAGGGTTAAAATGAAACCCCTTGCCTTCTGAGGAATGCCACCACTACTTCAAGACATTTTGTAAACACTCTTGGCGCAGATATCAGGCCAAAGGGCATAGCCCTGAATTGGTAGTGATCTGAAGGCAGTCGAAATCTGAGATATTTTCTGTGAGACTGTCTGATAGGGATGTGGAAGTAAGCATCCTTTAGATCTAGGGATGCCAACCAGTCCCCTTGCTTGAGAGTAGGGAGAATGGTAGCCAGGGTTGTCATTTTGAATTTTGGCTTTGTAAGATGCCTGTTTAGGAATCCGAGATCCAGAATGGGCCGCCAGTCCCCATTTTTCTTTGGTGCCAGGAAGTACCTTGAGTATAGTCCTTTGCCTCTTTGCTGATAGGGCACAGGCTCCACTGCTTTTGAAAGAAGAGGTGTGGAAACCTCTGCCTCCAGCAAGGCTGTTTCTGCAGTGCTGGAAGGTCTGAAAACTCTTGCTGACAGTTTTGGGGGCACCTTGAAAGTGAGAGCAAGACCCTGGCCTACTATCTCCAGGACTCATTTGTCTGAGGTGATGGAATGCCAAGCCTGGAGACAGTAGGTCAACCTGCCCCCGACAGGGTAAGCGGAGGCGTCCCGAACAGAGCTCTTAGGGTGTCTGTTGTGCTGGGGAAGCAAACGGGGGGGTGGAGGTGGCCCTGCCAGCACCCCTCCTGCCCCCCCCTCTAAAGAACCCTCTGGGTTGCTGGTAAGAGGGAAAAGCTTGGGCCTGGTGGAAAAGTCTGGGGTAAGGTCTTCCCCTGCCCCTGGCCTGCTGCTTCTGAGGAGTGGCAGCTTTTTTTTTTGCTGAAGCACTCCTGTATGCCACTCTGTACTCATTCATTTTCTTCATGTATGCCTCAGTCTGTTCCCCAAACAGAGTTCTGGATGAGGAGAAAATCCATGGCATTATTCTGTGTGTCCTGGGACAGGGTAGTAAACCTGAGCCAGGAAAAACGCCTGAGGGATACAGCAGAAGCCATAGCCCTGGAAGCTGCATCATTGGAGTCCACAGCCATGTGAAACTGGGACTGTGATGCTTGTATCCCCTTGTTGACCAACTCCAGAACATCAGCAGAAAGCTCAGGAGGGGCCTTTTTAACCAACTGTTCAACAACTTCCCAAAAGGACTTTTGATACCTGAAGGCATAAGCCATATACTGTAGGAGGCTTGCCTGATACCCAAGGAAGATGCCAGGTACCCTTTCTTGGCAAGAGAATCCACCTTCCTGGAATTCCTGTCGGGGGGGGTGAGAGGCCAGGGGAATGCCAACCTTCTCACAGGCTGCAGTTTGAACCACCCCTAAATGGCTACAATGGCTGGTTAAAAAGTCAGTACCATTGCCAACCAGAAAGTACTTCCTGTTCATCTTCTTATCTGAAGGAGGGACAGAACTAGGGGCTTGGAGGAGCTTTAAAGTCTGCTTCTTAAGGGACTTATGAATGGGAATCTAAAGTCCTTGTGATACAAGAAGATCCATCATCTCCCTGTAATCCTCTTCCTCATCATCCTCCTGCCTGGCCTCTTGTACAGAGAGCTGCAAGGTTTCAGCTACCTGCCTCATAAAAGAAAATGGGAGGTAGCCTCAGAGACAGGCCTAGGAGGGGATTCATACTGAGGATGGTCAGGGGAGACTTCGGGGTCAATGAGTTCCCCTTCATCCTGTCCTCATCCTCCTCCTCATAGTCAGAAAAATAATACTCCTCAGGGTCAATGTGTCCTGAAGAAGCTGAACCGGGAATCCGGAACCGTTGGCTGCCCAGACAGTACCTGCGACAGTTCGGCAAACCCAGATTGCAAAGACTGCACTATTCGGATGGCTTTTGCAATTTCATCCGTGGTTGAAACCAAGACCGACTGTTTGTGCGGTTCTGAACCGAAGCCTTTGGCTTTCTTTGATGGTACAGGTTCAGAAGCCAAGTCCGAACGTCGTTTACCCGTCGACGGTTCACCCTGGCTTGAGAGGTCGATTGTTGGATCCAAAGGTTCGGTTGAACCGGAACCGGCCTCAGCAGTCTTATCCCTTTTTCCCTTCAGTTTACTGAGGCGCCTGTCTAAAGTAGACTGAGGGAAATTCTTACAAATATCACAGTCTGTTTGTAAGTGGTTAAAACCCAAACAGTACAGACAAACCAAGTGTGGATCAGCTTTTTGCAAATTGCTCCTCACACTCAGAACAACGCTGAAACCCAGTGGGACCGGTTTTTCTCTTGGGTTTCTGTGACATAACCCTAAAATTTGGAGCTTATCCCAGTGGCTTAGTTAGGCTGGTTAAGCAAGAAACAAATATCTACTTCATCTGAGATGGCTTAATAAGGCCAGGATAAAGAATTAAGAAAAATTACCCCTGAAGGCTTAGTTAGGCCGGATAATAGAGAAACAAAGTCCAAACCGGCCAACGGTTTAGCGCCAGACAAAAATTAACCAAGAGCCCCCAGTTCTGGTCAGGCTTTGCACCGGATCCCAATACAGATAAATTTACTCAGAAAAGGGAGAAAAATATAAGTTCGGTCCCCTCATGGCTGCGGAACCGATCGGAAACATACACTACACTGAAGACAGCGGTTTGAGAACGTTTTTAAAATAAAATAACAAAGCGGTTGAAGTTGAACTGACGAAACTCAGCTAGACCGAAGGCAGCAAGGAGAAATCTCGAGGCGTCTTTACTGGTGAGCGGAGTAAAGAACCTGATCAGTTATTAGAATGTACCGAGGACAGTGGTTTGAAAACCGAACTCAACGTTCTATGCATTTGCATAGCGTTAACTCTTTGTTCTCCAGGGAAGCGGAACCGGTCGGTTTAACTGCATATTGTCAGAATACAGCACGACTTCATGTTGTTTGAATGACTCCCGGCAGGCGAGCGACGTTGTCACTGAAGCGCACACAAGGCGGGAAAAAAGGAACTGAGGCAGTTGGAGAGTCGATGCCAAGGTAGCCTATACAGGCGCAAATTGATCTCACGGTGCCACGCATGCACGGTCCTATGATGACGCCGGCCCTCTTGAAGATTTTTGGCTCCTACAGGGTCCCAGCACCTCCGGCTAGAACCCAGAAGTGTGAATAAATGATGAAGACTTAAGTCCAGGAAGATCTGCAGCTTTAAGGACTGAAAACGGTTGTTTGGTATATATTAGAAACATAAACCTTCATGGTGTTTTACAAAAGCATAACAGTGGTACAGTGGATTAAAACGACATCTGGACAGGGTGATATCACACTGCCGTTACAAAAAAATTAATCGGCTCCAAGTATTCAGAGAAAATTAAACTCTTCAGAAAGGCTTCTACTTACATTCTGAGGTCCATAACTCTCAAAGTACTATCTTTGGCATGAATCAGCAGACGTCTGCCATTGGGATGAACTTCCAAGTGATTTACTGGGACCCCTTTCAGGTCATTCTCTCTTATTTCCTATAAAACAAACAATAAAACTTCTGGAATTAAACACACATGAACTGTTGAGACAACAGCCCAAAAGTGAAGCTGTATTTGTAAAATTAATGCGAACCATTTAGTGGAACTGCACTATTGCAAACTACTGTTTCTATTTATTACAAAAATCTATGCTATAAAAACATTAAGGTCTGCAAACAAACCAGACGGTCAGAAAATCCAAATCTATGGTTCTTAAGTTGGTAACTTTAAGTGTGCATGTTCTGTGATATCCTGCAGGTATAACTTTAGCAAACTGCATGTTATCCAACCAACTATCCAACCCAGTAATCTTGTTTACAGAGAAGAGGTGCAATTTGTGTTACCAGTCTGAGTCTCTTCATATTGGATTTCTTGATTTTTTGCTTTTTGTCCGAGAACCCTATTATTTTAATGTAGGTTTTCTAAAATAAATGTACATACTTCAAAAAAATCAAATACAATATATGCTTTAACTTCCTTCCCTTCTTCCAGAACCCTGATAGCACAATTGTTATGTTCCACTTCCCCATCCACCAGAGCTGGAAATTAAATTATCCTCCTAACCCCTCCAACCATCTGTAGCACCTTTATCACCCATTACCAACCCACAATCCAATCCCACACCATTCCATGTAAATAAAAAAGAAAATCCCAGGGTGACAACACTTTGTGCCACTGAAGTAATAGTTCCTGACTGATAATGTTCCTCTATGCTTTTATAGGGTAATCACTGAAGTTGTTGACGCTGGTATACAAATTTGGGGTGGGGCGAGGGGGTGTCCATCTACTCTTTCATGTGAGATATCCACAGGAGTGACTGCTTATTTGACTTCTCAGGTGGGCCTGGCTTCAGCACCAGCGATGGGATTAAGGCCGTCAATGGGGGCACTTACAACAGAAAGTCAAAGGTGTATTAAATGTTGAGAGTGAAGTAGACAGGCCACTGGCACATATGTTACACTGATTAATGTTGCTTTTTTTGTGGGGGGGAGATCAAGCTTTATGTTAGTGGTTATAAGATTAATCTTAATGTTGGTCTCAACTAAATCTGGAGAATCAGTACGAGGACAGCATACCACAAAACTGGACAGCGAACAAGTGAGAGTTCTAGCTCAAAAATGTACAGTTATGTAAGGACTTACCGTAACAGTAGATCTTCGAGAGAAGCTCTTGCAGCAAGCTACAAAATAAGGACTGAAGCCATGAGGCTTGCCAGGACTCCACAGAAAACATCTAGCTAGCAGTCTATAGCGGGGGACCGCCCCTGACGTCAGCACACCCCTGATGTCGGCCAATGGTATAAAAGGGGCGGTCCCCCATCCCAACCTCAGTTCTCCAACTGGAGACCCTGGTAAACTCAGAAATGGAGAACCGAGGAGGTTCCTCTGAAACAAGGAAATGAAAATAACCAGCGATGGAGAAACAGTCACCAGTGGGAAGGTGGGAGGGAAAGCAGCACCTGCTGCAAGAGCTCCTCTCGAAGATCTACTGTTAGGGTAAGTTCTTACATAACTGTACTATCTCATTTCGAGAGTAGCTCTTGCAGCATGCTACACCACAAGGACTGAGTCCCAAGCAGTGGAAAGACTAACCTCCGGCAGCTGGGAGGAGGTAAAAGTTCGCTGGAATTATTCATGAGAGCAGGCCTTGTAGGACAGCGAGGCCAAAGCTTGTTCTACAATGAGAGGCAACATCCAGACTGTAATGCCGAATGAAGGTGTGGACAGAACTCCAAGTGGCAGCTGCGCAAATATCAGCCGCAGATACATTTTTAATGGATGCAAAGGAAGCAGTCACACCCCTGGTAGAATGGCCTTTGACCGGTCCCAGCAAAGGCCTGTCATACTTGCGGTAGCAATAATGATTGAGTGGACCAACCACTTAGACAAGGTTTGCTTAGAAACAGGAGCCCCTTCTGTTCTCGGGGCGAAAGAAACAAACTGGTCAAACCTTCTAACAGCATGGGTGCAATCTAAGTAGTAATGAAGGACTCGGTGAAAATCCAGAGTATGAAGTAGAGCCTCCCCTCAGATAGAATACTCTGGGTAGTAAACCAGTAGGTGAATGACCTTATTCAGTATAAACTCGGACACCACTTTAGTCAAAAACTTAGGATTGGTCCATAAGAACACCCTTCGCTTGTGGAAAACTAAATAAGGCTTTGAAGCTCAGAAATCCATCGAGCAGAAGTAATGGCAACTAAAAATAACGCTTTCCATGACAGAAAGCATAGCTTACAACTTGTGGGCAGTTCGAAAGGAGGCAACGTAAATTATTATTATTATTTTTTTTTTTATCACAACATTATTTTACCAGCTTTGTGGACCTGGCAGGGGCCACGAACCCGCCCCCCCTCGGAGGGGTATGTCCTCCAGCCCATCGGGGCCATCATGGGTCCTGCCGAGTCCTGGTATTTTCCTCCATTTCTTTTTTCCCCCCCATGCCTGTGCAATGGGCGCAGCAGCTATCTCCACCTCCGCGGAGGTAGCCAAGCACCCTGGGTGTGGACCGAACCCCTCTTTTTGTGCTGACGTGTGCAGCACAAGCCCCCCCCCAAGGAAGGAGAGCAGTCCTCCGAACCCTCAATCCTTGCCTCTACCAGCCAACCCCAGAACGACCAGAGTCCATTCCCGAACCTGGGTCACCGGTGTGGCGTGAGGTGTGACGTCCGGCGCCTCAACCCTCAGCGCCACCAGGCTGGCCAGGCAACGTAAGTTTTTCCAAAATAAATAAAAGGTCCCAAGGGGGAACAGGGTCCCTGATGGGAGGTCTGAGGTGAAGAATACCCCCCAAGAAAGTGTGGAAAGGTCCAGCTGGGCAAAAGTATTGCCCTCTACAGGTGCATGATACGCAGAGATGGCTGATAAATGCACCTTAATGGAAGAGTAGCTCAGCCCTGAGTCCGACAGAGAAAGGAGGTACTCCAATACAGAATTCACTGGACATGTGAAGGGATCAAGGTGGCAAACGGAGGTCCAAATGCAGTACGGCTTCCAATTCATCGTGTAAGTGGCCCTGGTGGAAGGCTTCCTTGCAGCCACCAAGACATCTGCCACTCTGAGGGGAAACCCAAACGGAGTAACTGCTAGGTCTGCAGGAGCCATGCGTGCAGGTGCAGTGACCTGAGGTCCGAATGGACCAGGGTGCCTTGCTCCTGGGATAGCAAGCCTGAGCTCAGGGGCAGGGGGCTCGGGGGATCTACTGCCAGCTGCTGAAGCAGTGGGAACCAAATCTGTCATGGCCAGTAGGGAGCAATTAGATCATCCCCAATCCCTCCAACTGCAATTTGAGAAGGACTCTGCAGTAACGGAAAGAGAGAGAAGGCATACAGAAACCTCCCTGTCCAAGAGAGGGACAACACGTCTCACCAGAAAACACCAGGCCCTGGATCTAGTGAGCAAGAACTGGGCAGTTTTGCGCTGAGTGGGGACACAAAGAGATCCAACTCGGGACAGCCCCACCTGTCAAACAGTTCTTCAATCACGGATTGAAGAAGTTCCTATTTGTGTGCTTTGACCCGAGACTGGCTTAAACTGTCAGCCAAGGTGTTCCGAACACCTCGAACATGCATGGCAGTGAGTTCCAGATGATGCTCGATGGCCCAATACCAGACTCTCATGGCCTCCCTGCAGAGGGGGGTAAGAGTGAGTCCCCCTCCTTGCTCGTTTATGGAGAAGACCACTGACATGTTGTCTGTCTGTCTGAATTAGAAGAGGGCCAGGGAGTAGATTTGTCTGGAATGCCTGTAGGGCATAAAGGATTGCCTGCATCTCCAACATGTTGATATGGAGATGTTGCTCTTGGGGAGACCAAGTTCCCTGGATCTGATGGTCCGCCAGATGGGCACCCCAGCCCTGGCTGGATGTGTCCGTAGTCAGAATCTGAGGAGGAGACTCCTGCCGAAAGTGGACCCTTGTGGAAAGATTGGAGGGGTTCAAAGACCATGTCAGAGTTTGGCGCACTGGAGTGGAGACTGTCTTAAGCTGCTCCAGTTCATCTGTGTGTTGGTCCCACTGGACTCGGAGGGTCCACTGGGGAACCCTCATGTGTAGGTGTGCAAGAGGGACAGTCGCTGCCATGTGCCCTAGCAACCTTAGGAATACTCTGGCTGGGATTCAGGGCAATGAGGAAACCAAGTGAGCCTGGTCCTGAATGTGGTCCGCCCTGTCCAGAGGCAGGAAGGCTTTTTCTTCAGCAGCGTCCAGAACTGCCCCGATGTACTGCAGCCTTTGGCTGGGCCACGGAGAGGACTTTGGAGGCTGAGAGTGATCTCTAGGTCTCGAAACAAGGTAAAGGTATCTTCCATGCTGCTGGTCAGCTGATCCCTGGAGGGAGCTGCCAAGAGTCAATCGTCCAGATAGGGGAAGACATAGTGACCTTTCCTCCAGAGGGCTACAGCCACTGCTGCTAGGCACTTTGTAAAGATTTGGGGAGCCGAGGACAGGACGAACGGCAGGGCGCAGAATTGGTAGTGGTTGCCATGGATGTGGAAGCAAAGGAATCTCCTGTGGGGCTGAAAAACCAAAATGTAGAGGTAAGCATTCTGCATATCCAGAGAGCACAGCCAATCTCCCTGATGAAGGAGGGGGAGCAGGCCTGGCAGGCTGACCATCCTGAATCGTTTGTATTCTATATACTTGTTCAGGTGGCTGAGATCCACGATAGGTTGTAGGTCCCCTGTTTTCTTTGGAACCAGAAAAAAGTGGGAATAAAAGCCCTTCCCTCTTTGATCTGGCGGAACTGGCTCTATGGCCCACTTCAGCAAGAGCACTCAAATTTCCTTCTGAATAAGGGAGAGGTGTGATGGAAGATAATGGGAGGTTGAGAGGGGGTTGTCAGGGGGCAGCTCCATTAACCCTAGAGTATGCCCTTTCTCTAACAGTTGAAGAACCCACTGATCCATGGTTATTCTGTCCCTTCCCATCCTTCTAAGTAAAGAGAGAAGCAACCCTCCCCTCAACTGCCTCCCCCAGGATCCTGCCGAGGGACAGGGGTTGGGTAAGGAGTCAGGCCGAAGAACCTGGGACAGGCAAAGGGGCCTGTGAGGTTCTGGGGGCTCTGGGACCCAAACCTCCTAGGCCTGAGAAGTGGGATTATGTTTAAAGGCACTTCTGGTCTGTTGGCCTCGGTGCTGTTGCACGGAGGACCGATGAAATGGCAGGTGGTGGTTCTACTCTTGGTTAAATCTGTACATGGTAGGGACAGATCTGATAGCCTTGCTGGATTCCGAAAGGTGAGATATAATCTTTTCCGATTCCTCACCAAAGAAGACTGAGCCCTTGAAAGGGGTGTCCAGAATGTCTGCCTGGACGTCCAAGGTAAAATCAGAGATCCGGAGCCAGGAGTAACAGCCAAGGTAGATGCCGGTGGCTGATACCCTGGCTGCAAAATCTGCCATGTCATAGGAGGAACGCAGGACATGTGTACCCACATCCAAACCTGATTTCAAATACTGTATATGCAGCAGCTCAGCTTTATGAGGACTACCATGCTGAGCCTAAACCAGTTCCATGGCCTTCTCCCAAAGGGCGTACTAATACTGGATCATGTGGCTTAAGAAATTCAGGGAGCGAATGGCACAGGTGGCTGAAGCATAGACTCTTCTGCCGAGCTGGTCCACCTGTTTAGAATCCTTGTCCGGAGGCTACTGCTAGCTTTTGGCAGAAAGGAATCTTGCTTTCAGAGCAAGGAGCTGCTGACTAAAAAGCTAGAACTTTTATTACTAATAGAACACTTCTATCTCAGAAGGAATCAGTGCCTGTTGGGATTAAGCAAACAGATACTTTATTAGAAGTTTGGGGGGGGTCTCATGTAGGGTAAAAAAAAAGTCAGTTTTTTTTTTGTGTTGGGGAAATGAGACTGTATCAGGGAGGAGAGAAGTTAATTGGCGGTGTGGCTTAGAAGTAGAAAACCGGGTGTCTCCAATTACAGTTCCCTACTGCTAGCTTTTGGCAGAAAGGAATCTTGCTTTCAGAGCAAGGCGCAGCTGACTAAAAAAGCTAGAACTTTTATTACTAATAGAACACTTCTATCTCAGCAGGAATCAGTGCCTGTTGGGACTAAGCAAACAGATACTTTATTAGAAGTGGGGGGTCTCATTTAGGGTAAAATGAAAAAGTAAGTCTGTGTTTTTCTGTGTTGGGGAAAGGGGACTGTATCAGGGAGGAAAGAAGTTAACTGGGGGTGTGGCTTGGGAGTGGAAAACCAGGCGTCTCCAATTACCGTTCCATACTGCTACCTTTTGGCAGAAAGGAATCTTGCTTCCATAGCAAGGAGCAGCTGACTAAAAAGCAAGAACATTTATTACTAATTGCCCTCCTTTCCACCCCTCCACCCTTAGCCAGTTCTACTTTTATAGGCACTGGATTTGACTGACAACAGGAAATGGAAATTACATACCTACCGTAATTCTTTATCTTCTTGGACGAAGTCTCCACCACTCATTCACACTTATGGGAGCATGCCGGAGGTGCTAGGACCCAGCGGGAGGCAAACTTTCTCAGAAGGGCTGGCGCCAAGATGGAGCCACGAAGAGTGGCACCGTGAGCCAGGCTTGTGCGGTATAGACTACCTCGGCGCTGACCCCCCCAACCACCTCAGTACCTTTTTTTCCGAGAAGGTGCAGCATAACTACCCAAAAAAGACTAACCTAAAAACAGGACACAAAATACTCCGAATTACCCATGTAAGAAGGTCCAACAACAAAGTCATCACAGCCCAGCCATTGAGAGAGTGAAGACCAAAAAAACAGAAGTGAGCTTGGGGGATGGTGGATGGGCATGTGAATGAGTGGTGGAGACTTCGTCCAAGAAGATCAAAAATGACGGTAGGTATGTAATTTCCATATCTCCCTGGACATAAAGTCTCCACCACTCATTCACACTAATGGGAGAGTACCGAGCTAACAATTCCCCCGAGACAGGCGGCAGGAGAGAGGAGCTCACTTTTTAGGACAGAAGTCCATTAAGAATTGTCCTGCCAAAAGACTGACGTTGTCTAGCATGGACATCCAAGACATAGTGCTTAAAAGTATGCACTGAGCTCCAGGTAGCCGCATTGCAAATATCCGCAATGGGGACATTACGGATTTCCACCAGAGATGCCATGACTGCTCTGGTAGAGTGAGCGTACACTCTGCCTTGCAGCTTGACCTGTGCCATGGAGTAGCGATGATGAAGGCATGCCACTAACCATGCTGAAATGCATCTGATAGCAACAGGCTGACCCAGCCAGGTCGTGCTGAAGGAAACAAACAGTTATTGAGCTTTACGAATTTCTTTCGTTCTATCCAGATAAAATCGCAAGGCTCTTTTCACATCTAAAGAATGAAGGTTACGTTCTCCTTCATTCTGAAAATCAGCAAAGTAGGTAGTAAGGACTAAGGGTTAATTCAGATGAAATTCTGAGATGACCTTAGGAAGGAAATACAGGTTACTCACCTGTAACAGGAGTTCTAGGAATGGTATATGTTGTTCATCCACACTCATTGGCAGGTATCCTTGCCGCTTTAAATCTTGCCGGAAGGTCTTCAAGCTTGCTCCTCCCACCAACCCGGGTGGTATAACTCTCAGCTCCGCCCCATGATGCCAGATCTGGCCCGCTGGAAGCTCAGGTTGTGCGCCGGCCGGGAGGTCGGAAGTGTGGATGAACAACATATACCATTCCTAGAACTCCTGTTACAGGTGAGTAACCTGTATTTCTAGGGACATGGATATGTTGTTCATCCACACTCATTGGCAGACTCTAGCAGTTCTCCGGGAGGAGGGAGGCAAGACGCACACCCCCAATACTTACTTGGGAAAGAGAGACTGGAGAACCGAGGCCCCAAAACCAGCATCCCGGCGTGACTCAAGGTCGATGTGGTAATGGGTAATGAAGGTGTTTGCTGACTTCCAGGTAGCAGCCCTGCAGATTTCCTGGATAGGGACGTCCCTGGAAGCAGCCACCGTTGCAGCAGTATGGTGGGTAGAATGAGCTCTTATCCCTCTGGGAGGCTCCATGCCCGCCAACTTATAGCAGAGATCTATGCAGGAGGTTACCCACCTGCTTATCGTCCGCTTGGCTGCAGGTCTGCCAGATGCGGCTTCAGCGTAGGTGACAAACAGCTGGCGAACCTCTCCCCGAATTTCAGCCGTGCGCTCCTTATAATAAGCGAGCGCCCTTCTAGGGTCCAGAGTATGGAGCCTATATTCGGCCTCCGAGGTGTGATTGGGGTAGAACACCGGCAGAGTCAACACCTGGTTAAGGTGAAACTCCGACACCACCTTCGGAAGGAATTTTGGGTGGGGGCGCGCAGGACAACCTTGTCCCTGTGGAAGACTAGGTAAGGAGACTCGATGGAAAGCGCCTGGAGCTCTCCCATCCTTCTGGCTGACGTGATAGCCACCAAGAAGGCGGTCTTCCACGACAGGTGAGAGAGAGCACACCTGTGCATAGGTTCGAATGGCTTGCCCATGAGCTTTGCCAGTACCAGCAGTAGATCCCACGGAGGTGGGGGTTCCCGCACTGGAGGGGAAATGTGATCAAGGCCTTTGAAAAAGCGCCAGACCACCTTCTCTCCTTGCGCCATCGACTGCTTCCGCCCGCTACCGGTAAGCAGAGATGGCTGCCAGGGTGCACCCTTAGGGTCAACGACCTAAGCCCTTGACTGGAAAGGGACCATAAATAGTCCAAGATGCTTGCCAAGGAACAGGAGGAAGGGTCCAAGCCCTTGTTCTGACACCAAATGGAAAACCTTTTCCATTTGAAGGCATAGCATTTTCTGGTCGACTCCTACGGGACGCCTCAACTACATTGAGGACCTCGCCGGAAAGACCCAAAGCCCGGAACTCAGCAGCCAGGAACCAGGCCGTCAGGTGCAGGGATTGAAGGTCCGGATGGAACACCTTCCCCTGATTGACTGAGAGCAGGTCCGGCGAGCTGGAAGCTGCCGCGAATCCTGGAGCTGAGACTGAGGAGATCTGGTACCAGAACTGGCGAGGCCAGTCTGGGGCTATCAGAATCACCTGCGCCTTGTCCCTCCTCGCCTTTGAGAAGCACCTTGTGGATCAAGGGAAATGGGGAAAGGCGTAAAGAGGCCCGGGTCCACTGCCTCGAGAAGGCATCCCTGCAGCGAGCCCTGCTGAGGGGGGCGGCATGGAACAGACTCAGCTCTGTCTCTCCTGGGCAAACAGGTCCACCTGAGGTGTGCCCCAATGGGAGAACAGATGCTGTACTACCTCCGGCAGGAGAGACCACTGGTGAGATGCAGCCCTATCCGCCCAGGGCATCGGCCAGGGTGTTGGAGGCTCTGCCACGTGAATGGCTAGGAGATCCGCTCCAGGCTGCGACGAGTGACCAAATGCGGAGAGCTTCCTTGCATAGAAGCATGGAGCGTCCCCGCCCTGGCGGTTTAGATAGTACATGGTCGTGGTATTGTCCATCGGACTCGGACCACTTGACCCGGAGGAACGGAGCAAAGGCGGTGAGAGCTAGGCGGACCGCTCGAGCTCCAGCAGGTTGATGTGGCATCGGGACTCCGCGGGACCAAGAGGCCATGAGCCCGGTGTTCCCCAGATGGGCACCCCAACCCATCAGAGAGGCATCGGTCGATAGAGACCGTCGGCTCGGGCGGACGACGGATGCCCTCCTGCAAATGATCTGGAACGGTCCACCACTGGAGAGTTGCCCACATCCCCTGTGTCACCGAGCACAAGCTGGTCCAAAGGATCGCAGCGCTAGGACCACTGGCTGGCCAGTCCCCACTGAAGGGGACGCATGTTCCAGCGGCCCACGGACCACGCTGGTGCAGGCCGCCATGAGACCCAGGAGGCGCAGGAGTCCCGGCAGGGCGCAATTGCCCAACAGAAATGATCGGGCAAAGGAGGAAAGAACCTCGGCCCTGTCCGCCGGAGCCGCCTGGCTCAAGAGAGTCGAGCTGCGCCCGATGAATAGAATCACCTGCTTCGCTCGAGTTCGGACTTGGCCTCGTTGATAAGGAGGCCCAGTTGAGAGCAGACCTGGAGGGCCAGATCTCTGGACCACTCGCCTCCTTCCTGAGGGAGCTGCTATCAGCCAGTCGTCCAGGTAAGGGTACACCGGACCCCTCGGCGCCACGAGAGAATGCTGTCACCACTGCCATGCATTTGGTGAAGACCCTGGGAGCTGGAGACAAGCCAAGGGCATGGCTTGAACTCAAGAGGGATCCTTCCGCTGGAAGCGAAGGAATCTCTGTGAGACGGACGGATAGGGACATGAAAAACGCTGGCCCTGCAAGTCCAGAGAGCAGAACCACACGCTGCTCCAAGGATGGTATTATCTGAGCCAGAGTGACCATCCTGAAGGTTCGAGACCTTAGGAACTTGTTTAGGTCGTAGGTCGAGAATGGGGTGCCAGCCCCCCGTCCGCTTCGGAACCAGGAAGTACCTGGACACAAACCCTGGGTCTGAAGGAGGGTCCACCACCTCTCTTATCACCTCCTTCTGGAGGAGGAGAGCGATGTCGGCTCGACGAGCCGCCACTGAGGCTGGGGATCCCGAAGCCCCCCGAGGGGCGACGGCTCTGAAGGGTGGTGCCTGCTCGAATTCCAGAGGCAGGCCTCTTCCCACCACCTCCAAGACCCACCTGTCCGTGGAAACAGCGGACCAGGCGGAACGGAAGTGCCGGAGCCGTCCCCCCACGGGGGGACCCAGGGGTAAGGTGACGGGAATGGGGGCGACACCCCTCAGCCCGTCACTGGGCAGGCTTGGAGGAGGGACCGGCCGAGGGACCTCCTGGGCCTTTTCCTCCCTGCCTCCTGTTAGAGGAAGCCGGCGGCTTGGGTTTGGGATGCCAGGCCGAGCCTGCTGGCCCGACGTTGCTGGGCGCGCGGGGCACAGAAGGATCTAAAGGGCTTAGGCTGCGGTTTGGCCTTTGTCCTTCTGAGCGAAGAGACCGAGTCCAAGGTAGCATTGACTTCGATCCTCTGCAGGTGACCTTCCACCCCAGGGCGAAGAGTCAGTCCCAAAAGGGAACATCCGCCAACTTGTGCTGGGTATCCGAGTAAAGGTGGATATCCTCAGCCAAGCCCGCCGACCAGATAGCCACTGCGGCCGCCACCGATCTGGCACATGAGTCCCCATATCCAAAGCAGTCTGGAGCTGCTGTTTGGCCACTGCCCTGCCCTGGTCCCGCACCTGCTTGACCGTAGTCTGCAGATCCGCGGGAAGATGAGGGATGACCTCATCCAGGGAGCCCAACAGGGCATGAGAAAATTGTGCCATGAGGACGGCCGAACTGGCCTGACGTAAGGCCGAGAGAGGACGCAGGTGACTTTTTCGCCCGATATAGTCCAATTTCTTGACTCGCCAGGAGGTTTGTCCACATCCTGGCGTTGCACAGCGCTACCGAAAACGCTGTCGGTAAACAACCCTCAGCAGAGGGTGTTCAAAACCGACAAGGAACCGTAGGGACTGCATACTTCCTGGCCATCCTGGCCAAGGCGCAGGGCAGGAAGCAGGGCGCTGCCAAAGCTCCAGTGCCGACCCACTATGGCCTCGCCACCGGAAAGGCCTCCGTCGGAGAACTCTCGGTCCAGAATCTCCGTGAGGGATACCTGGCCCGCTTGGAACGGGTTCGAGCTCCATCCCGTGGACTCCAGATGAGCCAAGTAGTCCTAGGAAGGACGACGGCTATCGCCCATTGACTGACCTCCTGAAGACTCCAAGTCCAGTCGCTTGGAGAAAAGGAGGAATCATCTTCGACTCGGAAGAGTCCTCAAGAGCTGCCTCTGCCTGAGGCACCCTTCACCTGCCGAGGTCGGTCGGGAGGAGGGTAACTGACAGCCGATGGGGTAGACCTTAGCCGACCGAGAATCCTTGGTCGGAGCCCCATTGCGGCTGTGGAGGCGGAGGTTCCACCGGAATCGGTGGAGCAGCTGGTTTTGCCGAACAACCGCCTGGGTATAGGCCTCGGATAAGTCGAGGTTGTGTCGGCCGCCCGTGACAGTTACTTAATGGCCGGGAAGGCGACGGGTCGGGCTTACCCGGCCAGGAGGAGCTGTTGCAACATAAGGTCCTCGCACTGTCGACGCACTTACGCCAAGCCTCATCCGAGGAGGAGGACGAGGCCGAGCGGCGACGCTGGCCATCAGCGGTGCCGAGACCGAGACCGACGGACGGTGGGATCGGCTGGACTGCAAGAGGTCCGAGACCAGAGTCCCGGAATTTCCGAGGTCGGTGCGGGAGGTGTCGGCCGAACCGCACTCCCTTCGGCTCGATGGTGCATCCGAGGGCTCCGGAACCGGAGGCACAGGCGAGCCCACGGATCCTCAACTTTTCCCGGGGAACCGGGAGAGGGAATCTCGCCGCTAAAGGCGACAGCTCGTCAATGGGTCGAGAAAATCTCGACTTCATCGGTGGGAGTCTCGTCAACTGACCTGACGGGACACCGTGAGGCCAGTGGTCAAGCCGAGCGGTCGATCAAGCCGACGGTCGACGGCCCGGGAGAGGGACCTTTCCCGCCTCCCAAGAGCGCCGGAGGACTTACCCCGTCCTCTTTTGGACCGAGAATAAGGTCCGGGAACGAGGCCCTTCTCCTTTAGTGGAGAGGGACAGACAAAGCTCATAAAAGACAGCTGTAAGAAGAGCCCAGAGAGGCGGGATAAATGCCCGCGCCGAGGAAGATACGCCCGCCGCCTCTCTCTCGAGGGCCACCATCCGCCGAGCTGATCCGCCGAGCCCGCCGCTGACACCGCCAACCGCCTCCTTGACTTCACCGAGGGAAACGCTCGGGACGCCCAGTTGCAATCGGGCAGCACGGTCTTCGAGGACGAGGTCGGAAAGATGAGTACAGGTCGCAAGCCCGCGGGTCGTCTCAAGGCCTTAGGCAGCAGACACACGGGAGTGTGGATCCGTCCGAGACATCTTCTGCCCGCATGGGCATCTCCGAAATCCGGGAGTCGATTTGTCCATCGCAGCCGCGAGGGATAGAAGACTGAAGTCTTTTTCGCAAAATTTATTTTTAAATCCGCAAACGGAGAAATAGGAACCAGTCTCAAACGCAGAGCGTTAAGGAGGGAACCTGAGCTTCCAAGCGGTAAGGAAGATCTGGCGTCATGGGGCGGAGCCGAGAGTTATACCACCCGGGTGGGTGGGAGGAGCAAGCTTGAAGACCTTCCGGCAAGATTTAAAGCGGCAAGGATACCTGCCAATGAGTGTGGATGAACAACATATCCATGTCCCTAGAACTGAGGATGAGTCCTAAGAACTACCTTGTCCTTGTGAAATACAGTGTACGGAGGGTCTGTGACCAAAGCGTGTATTTCAGATACTCTACGTGAAGTAATGGCCACCAGGAAGGCCGTCTTCCAAGAGAGGAATTTCAACTCGCAAGTAGCTAGAGGCTCGAAAGTTTTAAGAGTGAGCATGTCTAGCACAAGGTTAATATCCCAGGCTGCAACTGGATGCCTACTAGGCAGTCTGGTATGCAGAATCCCCTTAAGAAACCCCTTAACTACAGGCAGCTGAGCCAGTAACATAGAGTGTACTGGTTCATGATATGCCGAAATTGCACAAAGATGAACTTCGACTGTGGAAAATTGTAGACATGAGTTTGAGAGGTCAAATACATACTCCAGTGCTTTATTCGGTGGGCAGGAAAAAGGATTCCAAGAGAATTTTGCACACCAGCTAGAGAAACGCTTCCATTTGGCTGTGTAGTTTTTTCTAGTGACTGGCTTGCGTGTGACCAAAAGAATATCAGACACCCTATACTAGAAACATTGAAACCATTCACCTCAATCTCCTCAGGAGCCAAGCGTGGAGGTTTCGAGACCTCAGATTGGGATGGACTACAGGGCCCTGAGTCAGAAGGTTTGTCTGAAGTGGAAGTGGTTTCGGAGAGGTTTCCAATAATCTGTTGATATGGAGAAACCAGAGCTGAAGAGGCCAGAATAGGGCAATGAGAATCATTCTGCACCCCTCTGCCTTTAGTTTGAACAGCACCCTCTGAATTAGGGGAACAGGAGGAAATGCGTATAGAAAGTGTTTTGTCCACTGCAGCCTGAATGCATCCTGACAAAAAACGCCAGGTCCTGGATTTCTGGAAGAGAAGAGAGGCAGTTTTGCATTGAGTGGGGACGCAAAAAGGTCCAGGTCTGGAGTTCCCCACTCTTTGAAGAGTGACTGATTGATGGTTAAGTCTAGAGAGCACTCGTAAGGATCTAATTCCGTTCTGCTGAAACAGTCTGCCAGCTCATTTTGTACACCTGGCAGGTAAACCGCCCGAATCAGAGTCTTGTGCTCTAGGCACCATTCCCACACTCTCATCGCTTGCCTGCATAATGGGCAAGAGTGTGCACCGCCCTGTTTGTTGATGTAATACATCACAGCCTTGTTGTCCGTCTGAAGGAGAATGTTCTTGTGACACAGTATGTCCTTCAACGCTCAGACTGCATAGAGGACGGCTCTCATTTCCAGGACGTTTATGTGAAGTTGAGACTTGTCCTGAGCCCAAGTACCCTGGCTGTGGAGATTCCGGCAGTGAGCCCCCCAACTAATAAGGGACACGTCCGTGGTAATGGAGATCTGATGATCCAAAGGGGCAAAGGGATATCCTTCCAGTAGGTTGTCCTCCTGAGACCACCAGGTGAGTGACCTCTTTAGGGGTTCCGTGACTTTGATGAGAAAGGACTGGGGGTGTGTGGTTGGAGACCACTGAGTACTGAGCATCCACTGGGAGGTTCTCATGTGGAGACGAGCCAAAGGTACAGTGAACACCGAGGATGCCATGAGACCCAGCATCCACTGCATCGAGAGAGCTTGCACTGAGCTGTGTTCTCTGATGAAGTGGGCCATCTGTAAGATATCATTCCTTCTGTCCTCCGGAAGAAAATCTTTTGCACAGGAAGTGTCCAGACAGGTTCCTATGAAAAGGAGCTTCTGGGAAGACTGCAACTGTGACGTTTTGAAGTTCAGCAGGACTCCCATGGATGTGAGGAAGTCTGAAGCCGTGGCCACGGCCTCCAGAGTCTCCTGCCTGGAGGGGCTTACTAGAAGCCAGTCGTCCAGATATGGGAATACTTGGATTCCAATTTTCCTTAGGTGCGCCGCGAGAACTGCACAGCACTTTGTAAAAACTTGAGGCACCGAGGATAGCCCAAAGGGCAGGACTCTGAATTGATAGTGCTGACCCAATGCCATGAACCTTAGGTATTTGCGGTGCTCTGGGTGTATGAGAATGTGCTGGTAGGTGTCTTGCATGTCCAGGGAGGCTAACCAATCGTGCTGATGAATCAGAGGTAGAAGGGTACCGAGTGATATCATCTTGAACTTTTCCTTGAAAAAGAATTTGTTTAACTTCCTGAGATCCAGAATAGGTCGCGTGCCACCAGTTTTCTTTGGAACCAGAAAGTAATGGGAGTAGAAACCTGTGTTTCATTGATTCAACGGAACTACTTCTACTGCCCTGTTGTTCAGAAGGCCTTGTATCTCGGAAGCAAGAAGGTCTGACTGTGTCACAGACAGCCTGGGCTGCCATTTGGGAGGATGATCTGGAGCGGTTTCCGACAGATAGAGTACCCCTTGCGGATTATCCTGAGGACCCATTTGTCTGATGTTATAGCTTTCCACTGATTGTAGAACTGAGTCAGACGTCCTCCCACTGCCGAGGCAGAGTCTCCCTCAGGCAGCTGAGGTGGGACCTGGGCCGGGAACTCAGAAGGTGGCACTGGGCGCTTTGGGGCCTTGTGCTTTCTGCTGTGTTTTCTTTTGCGGTTGGGGGTTTTGGTTTCTGGTAAAGCCCCCTCTG
Organism: Neoceratodus forsteri; assembly: GCA_016271365.2. Taxonomy (NCBI): domain Eukaryota; kingdom Metazoa; phylum Chordata; order Ceratodontiformes; family Ceratodontidae; genus Neoceratodus; species Neoceratodus forsteri. Next base: position 10,529,028 of record CM057450.1, on the reverse strand, counting down.
CCTTTACCATGAAAGGACTGATGGCTGTGAAATTGACGCTTGTTCCCACCTCCTCGCGAGGGAGCCAGCGGAGGTCTAGCTGCTTTTATGGCAGACCTAGTCTTCTGTCCCACCTCTAGTGCCTGTTCCACCTAAGGCCCAAACAGATGCATACCATCAAAAGGTAAGGCCATGACCTTTTGTTGGGCATCATTTATGAACCCCGAAGTACGCAGCCAGGAATGGCAACAGGTGTAAATGCCAGCTGCTGCAGCTCGGGAGGCAGTATTGAAGGCGTCCTTTGCAGCTTTAATTTGCTGATTATTGGACTCGATACCTCTAGTTATGGTCTCTAGTAGCTCTGAGTTGACCTAAGATTTGGGCAGAGCTTCTACTGTTGCTTTGACTGAATGCCAAAGAACATATTCATATTGAGAAAAATATCCCTGGTAGCTGGCAATACGCATGCCCAGAGTTGAGGCAGCAAAGACTCTCTTACCCAAGGTGTCTATTTTGTGAGATTTCTTGTTTGTAGGATGGGCTGTAGACTCCTGAGGGAGTACAGCTTTATCATTCTCTGCCAGGACCACTACTGCATCAGCAAAGGCTTGTGAGGCCAAGATAGGGCGATCCTTGGGAGGGGCATATTTCCTATCTATGGACTTGGCCACAGAGGCAAACAGAGCCGGACTATTCCATACCATCTGGGAAAGAGTCTCAAAGGAGGGCTGTACCAGAGGAGTTAAATCCATAGGGATTTCCGGCACATTTAAATATTAGAGACGCAGAAGCTTCCCAGGATCGATTTCTGTGGTCTGGAGAGAAAGTAGAATTTAAATTCCTGAGCAGAGACTTAAAGGAAAGGTCTTCAATAACAGGCTCTGCTGGAGGATTGATCCCTGCCCCCAGGGCAGAATCGGCATCAACATCATCACCCAGCCAAAGATCCAGATCGGGCTCAAAATCATCTCCTGACAGTCCTGGGGGACTGTATGGACAGGAAAGGAATGAAAACTAGTAGAAAGAAGAGAAAGAGAAAGAATCAGAGTCAAAAACCTCTGGAGACCATATGATGCCACACATGCCCCCGGCGCTGCCGAAGAAAACGGCACAAAGAACATAGGCTGTGCTGACACAGAAAATGGCACTGCGCGCGACGCCAACAAGGAGCACGATGCCGCATATGGCGCCGAGGATGGCACCGATGGAAAGCGCAATGCCCTACATGGCACCAAGCACAACCCCAGCACTGACAGGCAAAGTGGCGCCACAGACAGAGCCAATACCTCCCGCAGTGCCGAAAGGGAGCTCAGCACCGTAGCAGAAGTCTGAAAACTGCGATTTGAAGGCAAAGGATTAAGAATAGCAGGAGATAAGGGCATCGGTGTGGACCCCTGCACCGCAGCCATGTGAGGGGGACAGACACTAGAGTGCAGAGTCGCCAGCACCAAAGAAGATGCCGCGCGACTAGGAAGTCCTAACTGCCCTGCCTGCTGATCCACAACCGACAGGCCCGAAGGCCTCGAAGACAGACTGGCTGGCTGGGGCAGCTGGGACAAACTCCGAGCCCACTGCTCAATAAGAGCGGCCCAATGGTGAAACTGCTCATCGGAAGCTCCTCTAATAGGCGGAAAGGGGCTCCAATGTCGAAGAGGCCGGCTACCAGAGACAGAAGCCGGTGATTCCGAAAGAAGTGGAGACCGGCTCCTGGCCCTAACAGACGACCATCTACGTGCAGACGTACCAGAGGGTGACCTCGAGAGATGCCGTTTCTTCTTCAACCCGTGGGCTGAAGAAGAGCTTGAGATCGAATGGTGCGGAGAATAGGACAGTTTCTTTTTATGCTTCCGGGGAGACCGCCCATCCCCCCCCCGAGCACTTGGCCATCTGTTGTCAGACCCACCCCCCCCGGAGAGGGCGGCGGACCAGACCTAGCCCGGCTGACTGAACAGCTTTCATACGAAGTCTCCCTACCGTCACCTGCCCCACTCATGGTCGACTCAGTCAATAAAGGGCTGAAGACTTCTTTCTTGTATAATATGATTTAAGAATGTAATCAGCACTTTTCAAGATAAAATACAAAATAATAAACTGAAACTAAGCTGTTAGTTGAAGTTTGACTCCCGGTAGTCACTGAAGCGCACTCAACGGTGGGAAAAAAGGAACTGAGGCGGTTGGAGAGTCGACGCAGAGATAGTATATACTGCACGAGCCTGGCTAACAGTGCTGCTCCTCGCAGTTCCATCTTGGCACCGGCCCTCCTGAAAAAGTTTGGTTCCCGTTGGGTCCTAGCACCTTCAGTGTACTCCCATTAGTGTGACTAAGTGGTGGAGACTTTATGTCCAGGAAGATCTTCCTGTTTGGCAGTAGGAAGGGAAGGATCACTGAGACATAGGTTTCGTCATCCTTGAGAAGGAAAAGAGTAGCTCTACCTCTCCCCCTAGCTGCTGGAGGTCTGACTCTGAACAAGGAAGAAGGAGACTACTGAAGAATACAGGAAATTCCTGTCCCAGAACAGGAAGGGCGAGAGCTGTAAGGGCACATAGGCAGTAGGAAAGCATGTGGAAAAATAAACAGAGGGAGGAGAGAGTAAGCATACAAAGCAACAGGAGAGGGGTCACAAAATAAGACATGATGGGAGTGGTGCAGTGCAATGGCTGTGGGGTGGCAGTCTTCCGGGAGACATTCTGGAGACTGTGATCCTGCCTCATTTGCAGGCACCTCTCTGGTCTGAGGGAAGAGGTTGCCCTTCTCCAGGCTGACCTGGCTAGGATTCATGAAGCCTCCTCCCCCACCCAGGGACCACCAGGGCCACCGCCGCTACCTCAGAGGGTGCCAAGAAAGAGGAAAGGTTGGACCAAAGTGGGCTCAGGGAGGGAGAGGGTGGTGGAACAGAGGCGCATCCCTCCAGCTGTACCTCTCCACAATTCATACGCTGTTCTGGTGGAGAGTGGTTCCTCTATGGAGGCACCTGCAGTGGAGACGAAGAAGGATGCTGGGAACTTCCACAAAGGAGACCCACAGGAGGGTGGCACAGGACCCCACAGGGGAAAGAAACAACTCCTGGTAGCGGACTTAATCGTTGGGGGGGGGTAGAACTGGGGGAGGAAGGGGAGAGGGAGGTAAGGTGCCTGCCTGGTGCCACTGCTTGGAGGGAAAGGGAGTGAATCCTCAGGATTGTGGGAGCAGCTACACAAGGGAGGGAGCTGGATGTCATTGTCCACCTAGGGACAAATGACCTGGCTGGGAATGGGATCAGAGCAGTGCAAGAGGAGTCTGTAGAGTTGGGGAGGGGCCTTAGACAAGTAGCACATATGGTAACATTCACGGAGGTGCTGCCTGTCTATGGCAAGGGTGATGCTAGGGTACTCCGCACGATAGGATTCAATGAATGATTGAAAAACTGTTGCGGAGCTCAGGGTTTTGACTTCATTGGGAACTAGGAGTCCAGCTGGAGGGATATAGGCCAATACTGGCGTGATGGTCTGCATCTGTCTGGGAGGGGAACCGGGATCCTAGATGATAGGTTTAAATGAAAAAATTACTCACCTTAGTAATTGTGTTTCTTCTAATGGAGTCTTGCTGTATTCTGACAATATGCTGTTAGCCCCAGCACTTGAACTGCTCTGGAGAGGAAAGAGTTAACTCTATGCCAGAGGACAGAACGTTGAGCTTGAGCTCGAGCTCAGTTCAGACCTCTGTCTGCTGCACTTTGAAGTGTAACTGTCAGATTCTTACAAGCTAATACTAACTAACTACACCTGCTAGGTGGAAATTGTAAATTTACTAGCCAAAAAGGCAACCAAATGTTTTGGGTCCCAAAAAACTCAAGTTGAGAACTCCAAAACAAAAACTAGGTAGAGAACATCATAACTATAAAAACAACATAAACATAACTCACTCCTCCTCTCTATACAGAGGGAGTGCTAGATGCACCACGAGGTGCAGTACTGTACCTGCCAGCCCACTTCCCAAAAACTAGGTTCTGAGAGGGGAAGCAGGGAGGGAGGTCAGAATACAGCAAGACTCCATTAGAAGAAACACAATTACTAAGGCGAGTAATTTTTTCTTCAAACAACATGAAGTCTTGCTGTATTCTGACAATATGCAGACTACCAAGCAGTACACCTCCATGGAGGAGGGACCAAACCTATTTTGGGAATAGGCTCTGCAGTACTGCTGTACCAAACCTAGCATCACTCCCAGCCTGGATATCCAGGGAGTAATGCTTGGTGAATGTATGGACTGTTTTCCAGGTGGCTGCTGTGCATATTTCTAATAATAGTAAATCTCTGGCAGCAGCCAGAGAAGCAGTTGTATCTCTAGTCGAATGAGCCCTCAGGCCTGAAGGGGGTATTTTCCTAGCTTCTCATAGCAGAATTGTATACAAGAGACAATCCACCTAGCAATAGCCCTCTTAGTAGCAGGTTTGCCCTTTCTCACTTCACCATAAGTGAGAAACAACTGATGACAGTCAAACCTGAGTGCCTTAGTGTGCTCAATGTAGTAACTAAGTGCCCTCTTCACATCCAAGCTGTGTAACCTCCTTTCCCCTGAAGAAGAATGATCAGTGAAGAAGACAGGAAGAGACAAGGACTGGTTCAGATGAAAATCTGAAACCACTTTGGCTAAGAACCTCCTGTTAGTTCTAAGGACCACCTTATCTCTATGGAATGAGATAAAATCAGGCTCCACTGACAGAGCTTGTAATTCACTGATATGCATGGCAGAGGTAATAGCTACCAGGAACACAGCTTTCCAAGTCAAGTACTTAAGTTCTGCTGAGGCCAAAGGCTCAAAAGGTGGTTACATAAGCTGAGCAATGCAAACATTAAGATCCCAAGCAGGAACAGGATCCTTAAAAGAAGGATTGGGATGGAGCAATCCTTTAAAAAATTTACAGAGAACAGTATGAGATGCCAATGAGGAAGCCTTCCCCACTGACAGAAATGCAGAAACAGCTGCCAAGTGTACCTTGAGAGTAGCAGGTCTGAGGCCTAAACCATTAAGATGAACCATATAATCCAGAACTGCAGCCAAATCAGCAGTATCTGGAGAAATCTGCTTATTGGAACACCAAATGGTGAATCTTTTCCATTTGGAATTATAAGTTTTTCTGGTGGCAGGTTTTCAAGAGGCTTTGAGAATATCCAGAACCCCCTGAGACAGATGCAGGCTTGCATATTCTAACTCTTCAAGAGCCATGCTTTGAGGTTAAGAAACCGAAGGTTGGGGTACTAAATCCTCCCCTGAGAGAAGGTTAATAGATTGGGATTCTTGGGAAGAGACAGGGGAAGATGGACTGCTAGGGACAGCAATAGAGGATACCAAGGCTGCCTGGCCCAGTCTGGAGCAATCAGAATCACTTTGCAAGACTGTCACCTTATCTTGATTTGAACTTTGAATAGTAGAGGAAATGGGGGAAAAGGCATACAGAAATTTCCCTCCCAATACAGAAGTAGAGCATCCAGGGGGACTGAACCCAAGCCTGGGGGTCTGCAACAGAAGACAGGAAGTTGACGATTGTCTGGGGCTGCAAAGAGATCTATCTCTGGAGTGCCCCACCTTGAAAAAATCACATTTAACACCAGGGGATCCAGGGACCATTCATGATGGCCCCAAGAAATCTTGTTCAGTGCATCTGCTAACACACTGTCCTTCCCTGGAAGGTGGACTGCTACCAGAGAGGTCTGAAAGGAATAAGCTAGGGACCATAATTTCATGGCTTCCGTGCACAGGCCGTAGACCGAGTGCCTCCCTGCTTGTTGATGTACCACATGGTGGTGGCGTTGTCTGTCCTGACCTGAACCACCTTGCTCTGTACTGAGTCTGAGAAAGCTTGTAGAGCCACGTACACTGCCCTGAGCTCTAAAAGGTTGATATGAAGTAGAGACTCCCGAGGGGACCACACCTCCTGTGCTGTAAGGGCTCCCAAGTGAGCTCCCCACCCCAGGAGAGAAGCCTCTGTGGTTAGTACCACAAAATGAGACTGGGTGATGAATGGGACTCCTTGTCTTAGGCTGTCCTGATCCAACCACCATTGGAGAGCCTGGATCAGAGTCTGAGTCACTGGAATTAGTTTGGTTAGAGGATCTTTTTTCTGAGACCAAAAAGCCCTCAAGTGGAACTGGATGTCCCTCATCTGAAATCTGGCCCCCTGTACCACTGCAGTGGAAGCTGCCATGTAGCCCAGGAGTTGAAGAAAATGCCTTGCTGGTCAAGACACCACAAGGCGAAAGGAAAAAGCCAGGTCTGTAAGGGCCTTTACCCTTACCAGAGGAAGAAAGGCTCTTGCTTGGACAGTGTCCAACTCTACCCCTATGAAGGTCAGGAGTTGCACTGGTTCGAGAACTGACTCTGGAAGACTGAGGAGGAATCCCAGAGAAGTGAGCAATTTCTGGGTCACTTGCAGATTTGACTTGACTTGGTCTGGAGACTGCCCTACAATGAGCCAGTCGTCCAGGTATGGAAATATGGAAATGTTTTGTCTCCTTAGAAAGGCACTACTACTGCTAGGCATTTTGTGAACACCCTTGGTGCTGATGTTAGTCCGAAGGGCATTGCTCTGAACTGATAATGACCTGATGGCGGTTCGAACCTGAGGTACTTTCTGTGGGAGCACCTGATGGGAATGTGAAAGTAGGCATCCTTGAGGTCCAGGGAGGCCAACCAATCCCCTGGCCTTAGAGAGGGAAGAATTATTCCCAGAGTCACCATTTTTAATTTTGGCTTGACTAGGTGCTTGTTTAGGTATCTTAAATCTAGGATGGGCTGCCACTCCCCTGTCTTTTTTGGGGTAAGGAAGTATCTGGAATACAGACCTTTGCCATTGTGTGTAATAGGAACTCTCTCTATGGCTCTGAGAGTCAGCAGAGAGGAAACCTCTGCCTCTAGGGCAATGGTTTCGGAGATGTTTGCAGGTGGAAAGGACCTGACCCTCAGCTTTGGAAATGTTTTTAAGCTGAGAGCCAGTCCCTGGCTTACTACCTCCAGGACCCACTTGTCTGAGGTAACAGACTTCCAGGCCTGGAAGTAGTAAGCCAGCCTGCCTCCTACTGGAAAGAGGGAGTTGATCCGGGCTGACACATCAGGGTGTCTGCTTGGCAGGAGCCTTGGACTGAGAAGAGGATGCAGCCCTTCTCATCCCCCTTCTGCCTCTCCCTCTGAAGAACCCCCTCTGAGGAAAAGGAGAGGCCTGTGCCTGGTAGAAAAGGTCTGTGAAAAGACCTGCCCCTAGATTGCTGCTTCTGAGGAGTTGCCTGCCTTTCCTTGGCCTGTGCACTCCTGTAGGTGGTCCTATACTCGTCCATCTTTTTCATGTAATTCTCTGCTCCCCAAACAGAGAATTACCTACCAAAGGAAAATCCATGACCTTAGCCTGGGTGTCCTGCGAGAGGCTAGTACATCTGAGCCAAGCAAATCTCCTAAGAGACACAGATGTAGCCATGGCTCTCAATGAAACATCATTAGAGTCCACAGCAGCATGAAATTGGACTTTGGATGCCTCAATCCCATCAGCAGCCACCTCCTTTAGCTCTTTGGCTAGCTGGGGGGAAGCCTGTTTAGCCAGCTCCAGAACAGCATTTCACCTGGACTTCTGGTATCTGGCTGTGTAGGCCATGTTGTTTGCCTGCCTGAGTCCCAAGGAGGATGCCAAGTACTGTTTCTTGGCCATAGCATCCACCTTCCTAGAGTCTTTATCTGGGGGGGTGTGAAGCGAAAGATATATTAGCCTTGTCACAGGCTGCAGCCTGCACGACTCCAACATGGCTGCATTGTTGGAACAAGTACTCTGCACCTGAGCATGACAGCATATACCTCCTGTCCATTCTCTTGTCCGCAGGAGGTAATGAATTTGGTGTCTGAAGTATCTTTTGTGTCTGTTTCCCAAACGATTTATGGAGGGGAATAGACAGCCTTTTGGACTCTCGGATGTCCATCATCTCTACATAGTCAGGCTCTTCATATTCCTCAACAGCTTTGACCAGAGGGAGCTGGAGGGTCTCTGCCACTTTTTTGTAAAACAGATAGTGGGAAGGGGAATCAGAAAGCTTAGGAGGAGAAACACTGGAAGGCCCGTCTGGGGAGATGTCCGGTTCAATGGGCTCTTCTAGGCCTTCCGCACCATCATCGACGTCGTCATCATCATCATCGGTGTACCCTTCTTCCTCTTCCAAATCCGGTTCAAAGTAATCATCCGGACAATATTCCGGAACTGGAGGAACCAACCGAACCGAGCGCCTACTGGGAGGCGCTGGATCGGCCAGAACCGAACGGAGCGATTCTACAATGCTAATCGCCCTGGCAATCTCTTCAGCGGTTGGTCGTGACGGTTCTGGATCCGAACCGGCCAATTTCTTTTTCCTTTTTGACAGAACCGAACCCTCGGGATCGGCAGTCCTTTTGCCCGAGGGAGTATCGCCCAGGTCAGTGGACACTCCCTCAGGTCTGGTCGGAACCGAACCGGGCTGGCCATCTGAATCAGGGGACTTCTCGGCCTCCTTTTCCCTAAGCCTACCCAATCTCTAGTCCAGGGTGGCCTTCGGGAAAGTCTTATAAATTTGGCAGTCTGAATCGAGGTGGTCAAACCCCAGACAATGCACACAGGTAGTGTGAGGGTCTGCCTTAGCAAAGGCATCCCCACACTCACTACAGCGCTGAAACCCAGTGGTCCATTTTTTCTTTTGGGTTTCTTAGACGTAGCCATCCTATCCACGTACCCTTTAGCAGCTTTAAGCCAGGTAAGCCCCCCCTTATCGGTTACCAGCTGTGTTACGGGCTATGGAAAAAAATGTTTAAAATCATGTTTTTTTTAATCCGATAAGGACCGGTACCTCACACTAACACAAATAACTAAAGAATTCACAAATAAGAACTAAAAATCAATCGGTTCCAGCCGGACCAAAAGAAAAGTTTTACAATTTCCACACACAGAAAAAATAAACTAATGTCCATTACCTACAACACTTACTGTATCGCAGACGGGGATATGAACTGAAAAATAATAAACTCTGTTTTTTAAAACCAGTGTTTTACTGAGACCGAACCGACAAGCGAAGGAGATTTCTCCGGAGCGACTGTTCAGTTAGGCGGAGTAAAGAATCGGACGGTTACTCTTCAAAGTGCAGCAGACAGAGGTTTGAACCAAGCTCGAACTCAACGTTCTATGCTCTGGCATAGAGTTAACTCTTTCCTCTCAGGAGCAGTTCAAGTGCTGGGGCTAACTGCATATTGTCAGAATACAGCAAGACTTCATGCTGTTTGACGCTTCATTGGCAAGCATTTAAACTAGCCAAGGGGGAAGGCAATGAAAAGGAGCAGGGAAATCCCAGCTTCCCTACACAAAACACGGTAGTTAGTGAGGTAAACACCAAGAAAGGAAGTCAATAGGGAGAAGGACAGGGGTAAATGCAAAAAAAGGAAAAGGCAGTAAGGACAAGGATGGGGCTAAAATGGATAAGGCCATCAAAATGGAGGGTGATTCGTACCAATGCCCATAGTCTGTGTAACAAGCTCCCTGAACTAGTGTCCTTGATGGAAGAGGGACACCTGGATATCGTGGCAGTCATAGAAAATGGAAATTACGTACCTATCGTAATTCTTGATCTTCTTGGACGAAGTCTCCACCACTCATTCACACGAATGGGATCTAAGCCGGAGGCGCTAGGACCCAGCGGGAGCAAACATTTTGCTGGAGGGCCGGCACCAGAGATGGAGTTGCGAGGAGTGGCACCGCGAGCCTCTGCTCGTGTGGCAATGACTATCTCGGCGTCGACCCTCCAACTGCCTCGGTACCTTTTTTTCCACGGAGGTGCAGCGTAACTAACCTAGAAGGATAGCTTAACCAAAAACCGGACATAAGATAGTCCGGAAGACCCGTACAAGAAGGGTCAAGAAAGAAGTCTTCACAGTCTAAAGATTGAGGGAGTAAAGACCAACAACAGAGGTGAGCTAGGGGGATGGTGGGTGGGCATGTGAATGAGTGGTGGAGACTTTGTCCAAGAAGATCAAGAAATGGAAATTACGTACTTACCGTAATTATTGATCTTCTTGGACAGTCTCCATCACTCATTCACACTAGTGGGATAGTGCCAGAGGTGCTAGGACCAAGCGGGAGCCAAAAATTTTCTGAAGGGCCGGCGCCGAGGTAGGACCACGCATGCGTGGCACTGCGAGACTGACTCGCGCCTGTGTAGGCTGTGTCGGCGTCGACCCTCCAACCGACTCAGTACCTTTTCGACCAAGGAGGTGCAGCGTAACTAATGAGAATAACTCATTCTGAGTGTCTGGGCCTGAGAGGGCCCAGATGACCTTTGTAAGAAAGGTCAAAGAACAATGTCTTCATAGTCCGAACCATAGGCCATGAAGACCAGGAAAGAAAAACGAGTGAACCCAGGGGATGGTGGGTGGGCGTGTGAATGAGTGATGGAGACTGTCCAAGAAGATCAATTACCACGTAAGTACGCACTTCCATATCTTCCTGGACTAGTTCCATCACTCATTCACACTAGTGGGAGAGTACTAAGTTAAATCAACAACCCTGAGTAGGGTGGTAGGAGATAGGTTCATCGGAAAGGACAGCCAAGGACTGTCCTGTTAATAAAAGAGCTGTCTTGTAAGAGCATCTATAACATAGTTCCTACAAGATAAACGCCGAGTTGTAACTCGGCCACGCTGTTGACAACCACAATGGGCAAAACTTAAAGTCTGCCAGGCAGTCAACTACTCTTAGGAGAGCGTGCAAGAACCTGGCCTCACGATTTGATCTAGGACCAAAATTAATAGTGTCAAAGACATGCACTAATATAATGTAAAGGGCCTCAGGAACTGCAAGAGCGGAGGTAAAGTGTACAGAGTTCAGGGTAGTATGACTGTATGTGAATATTTGCGAAGCTACCTTAGAAAGAACCTACTTGACCAATGGTCAAGAAAGAAGCATGTCATCTGTTAAGTTGAAGCAAACATGGAAGTAGGAATCTAAGTTCCGACTTGCTGAAGAGTCGCTTCTGTTGCTGCAAGGCTCTGATCAGGAGAAGAAAGCCTGATTAAAAAACAAAAAGGGGGCTAACAGACTAGTTAGATGCCTAGGTTTTGGAAATATCTCGGAATAAGAGAAATTCTCTAGAGAAAAGAGGTGAGCTATACCACCGCTGGATCGGACTGCCCCCTAGGGGTAGAAGAAAACAGGTACTCTTTACTGAGGTTTAGAGACGACCGCCCCAGGGTTGAGGCGGAACCTGATCAGATCCAAGTGTGGTATCGGGAAATTCCAACTAGGCCCTGTGCTGTGATAATTCTGCGCTTTTTTTTAATATCATTAGTCCGAGCCTGACAAGGTTGCTGTCTGCTATTTGGCAAGGAATGCCTTTTTCTTTTTTGTAAATTTCATTTTTATTAAGTGGAAAAGGATTTTCTCCAACATACAAATACATACCCACAGATACAACATTGACAGGCTTACGTAATTACAAATATTTGATTGGATTCTTTACATAGTAAGCATGCTGAGTATTATAACATATCTCATTTAAGTCATTAGGCAGCTAAGCATTATAACATTTTTAGATTATGTGCATTCCATCATTGCAAGTTTTCTACGCTTTTGTTAATTTTAGGGTTTCTACTGAGTCAGTGATATTGTTCCCCAGGCATACCAAGGGTGTCTGGTTATATTTTGGCCATCACTGACCTGCTATTGGGGATGCGGGCATTTTTAGTATATTTAGTCCACATCTCTTGATAAAAGCCCTTAGGGAGATTATCGTTACCATGGGTTTACCAAAGCCAATATGGTTGAGGGGAATCTATAAGTTGTTTTGGCCTGATTGGTTCCTATGAGATCTTAGATTCTTCTCCCAATAATATACCTTTTCCAATCCTGGGGCAACCCGCTCATTAGGAAACTTGTGGACTTTCTCTGTCCCTCACTGGTTATAAAGAAAGATCTACATTGAGCTTTGTTTTGGATTGTAAGAGTGCAATTATCTAATTGTAATCTTATAGGGTAAACAAGCATTATAATACAGTACTGTTCGTTAAATACTTATAAGCTTTAAAAAATCTAACTTATCATATGTTCACCCTTTTCAAGTGGGGCTCCTCCAAGTCAGAAGTATATGCCTCCCAAACCAATGGGGAGGGGTGTCCAGCTAAACATTTTGAACTATCGGGCTATTGTTGAGTTTAGGGAACTAGCCTAAGGTGATTAATCCTCCTCTCGTGATAATAGTCCGTGGTGAAGTTATTGTTACTATAATTTTTTCAGGGACTCGAGAGGGTGAAGGCTATATCTTACTTACTATACTATAGACCCAATTGGGTTCCAGGTGTATTATAGACCAATTCCCCTCAGTGACAAGCCCAATTCTGACTCCGCGGAGCGATCCTGACTCCTTAATGGTTCAAAATCTGTACCCTGCTCACTAGTAGCATCCTCTTATGGTACAAAAGAGTCATCCTGGGGCATATAATATATTAGCCAGCGGGACCACCTTTCTGCAAATTTCTCCTTCTTTTCATTCAGGCTATGTGTAATTTGTTCTAACCGTAGATCTGTTTGGTTATGCCCACCATTCAGGTACTGTAGGTTTTTTGTCCGTCAGCCACAGCTTGGTAATAGATTTTTTGGCTGCGGTTAACAGTAGGTGTAGGAGATATCTACTATTCGGATTCCTTAATTCCTGCGGGGTGTCCAGAAAAAGGAACATCTCCCTGGTCAATTGGAGCTGAGGACCAAATATCCTTCTCAGATGATCCTGTAAGAGATCTCTAAATGGTTTAAAGGCCTCACATGACCACATGATGTGAGTGTGTGGCTTTGGTTTCACCACATTGTCTCCAGCACCCTGCTGAGGCTGTCGGAGTATAGTGACTGGTTATAACTGGCGTCCTGAAGAATCTAATTAGATTCTTCCATGCAAATTCCCGCCACTGATGGGAACACGTGACTCGGGTGGCGTACTCGCAGGCCCTCCGCCAGTCCTCCTGCGTGAAGGGGGTTCCCAGTTCCCCCTGCCACTGTGCTCGGATATTCTCCGTATAAGTTCCTCCCTGAGTGTTTTGGGCCTTATAATAAAGGGAAAGCAGTCTTGTTCCCACCCCACCTTTTTTCAATTGGAGTTGGACCTCTAACAGCGAAGGGTATCTCTCGGGACAATGGACCACCTCCGGGAGCCCCTGAACATAGTGCCGAAGCTGCAGGAACCGATAAAAATCCCTGTTCGGTATATTAAATTGCTTCTGTATTTCACTAAAGGGCCACATCTCACCATGAGCCATTATTTTAGGAAGATATCTCAGCCCATATCTCTCCCAAATCACGAATCCATGATCTAGCCTATTAGGAAGAAAATCACTTAGGTTCACTATTGGGCAAAGCAGACTCAAAAACGAGTCCAAAATCTGGTTACTTTTAATTTGCTGCCATACCCTACAGCGTGCAGTCAACCAGGGATCCTCTGAGACGGGGGTTCCCCTCCTCGGTCCCGTGCTATAAATGTATTGAAAATAATCCCTATCTGGTAAAAGAGCTTGTTATATCTGCAGCCAGTGTGGTTGACCTACCCCGATCTGCCTCGCCATAATGTGTGTCATCATTGCAGCATGATAGTATAGCTGCAAGTCCGGTAGTGAGAGTCCCCCATCCCTCCGTGGAAGTGTCAAAATCCTCATCCTGACTCGGGGTCTCCCGCCCAACCAGATGAACTTAGAAATAAGTCGGTTCCATTCCCCAAAGGTTTTCTTTGTAATGAGTAGTGGGATATTCCGGAATAGGTGCAAGGCCCGGGGCAGGGTGACCATTCTTATTAATTCGATCCTGCGGCTCAGAGAGAGAGGTAGTGTGGCCCATGATCCTAAGTCGGTTTTAAGTTGTGATGTGAAGGGATCATAGTTATTTTTGAAAAATTCTTCATATTTTTGAGAGATATATACACCCAAATATTTTAGTTTTGTGAGATTCCAATTGCATGGGAAAATGGAGGAGACATACGATGAAGGTGTGTAATGAAATGTGAGAATTTCCGTTTTTGTTAAGTTCAACTTATAGCCGGAGACCCGACTAAATTGGTCCAGGAGTAGCTGGATCGCCGGCATAGACTGTTCGGGATTTGTGAGGTACAATAGAACATCGTCCGCGTATACGGCTATTCGATGCTCCATACCCCCCATATTCACACCCGTGATGTTTCCTGCTTCTCTTACAGATTGAGCTAGTGGTTCAATAAATGCCGCGAAAAGTAGGGGCGACAACGGACACCCCTGCCTAGTCCCCGGTTTCAGAGGGAAGTATCCTGAGTGGTGGCCTCCCACCTTGACGCATGCTTGTGGGGAAGAGTAGATGTTTTGTAGGACCCCAATTAGGGTCCTGGAGATACCCAGTTTGGCCAAGACTTTGTAAAGAAAAGGCCATGATACTCTATCAAACGCCTTTTCGGCGTCGAGGCTGATGAGGACCGATGGGATGTCGCCCGTTCGCATATTATGGGAGATATGCAGAGTGTGCTTGATGTTGTCTGTTGTAGAGCGTTGTCTGACAAAGCCGGTCTGATCTTGCTCTATTAACTGAGGCATTATTTTGTCTAGACGTTGTGCTAGTATATGCATAAATATCTTATAATCACAATTAAGCACCGAGATGGGTCTGTATGAACTACAGAGCTGGGGATTTTTCCCAGGTTTCGGGATTACTGAAATAGTTGCGAATGACCATGATGGTGGTGGGGGTTCCCCTTCAAGGATAGAGTTGTACAGGGGCAAAAGTTGTTTTGTTACTTGTTGTCTCAAGGCCTTATAAAACTCATTTCCATACCCGTCGGGACCTGGGGATTTTAAGGTTTTTGCTGTGGAAATCGCTTCCATAATTTCCCTCTCGGTTATGCCGGCCCTCAGGGCTTCACTTTGGTCCGCCGCAAGTCGGGGCAACGTTATCCCATTTAAATATTCCGTGATCTGATGCTCGGTAGGTGAGCTCTCTGGGGAGTAAAGATTGGAATAGTATTTTGTGAATGCCTCTGTAATTTCATGTAGTTTAGTTAGGGGTTGGCCCCACGTGGGGTGTCTAAGTGAGGTGATCGTTGATACCCTCCTCTGTCGCCGTACCTGGTACGCCAGCAGTCGAGAGGCTCGAGGTCCAACCTCATAGTATTTCTGTCTCAGAAATGTTAATGCTATCTCGGTCTGCTGTAATGCTGAACGGTCCATCTCCGCCTTAACTTCCTGGAGTCGGGGGAGCACTGTCGTATCTCTCATCTTATGCGCCATTTGGAGGAAGTGTAAGTTCTCCTCCAGGGTGTTCCTATACTCCCTTCTTTTCCGGTTCAGTTCTGTTGTGTGTTGTATAATATGTCCTCTAAGGACCGCCTTTATAGTGTCCCAGTGTATTGTGGGTGTGGTGTCCGCGACAGGGTTGAATTCTAGTATCTCAGCTAATTTATCTGAGATATATTCTCGAAACTTCTCCGAGCGTAGATAATAGGGGTTAAGCCTCCATCGTGTGTTTTTTACACACATCCCTAGTTCCCACGTCGAGCTCACTGGTGCGTGGTCCAACAGAGAAATGTCGCCTATCTGCGCATCCCCCAGTTGATCAAGATATTCAGTCTGGGTATAGGTGTGATCTATGCACGTGTAGGTCCGATGGGCCGCTGAGTAATGTGTGAAGTTCCTTGCCCGAGGGTGTAAATGCCTCCAGACATCAATCCAGCCTACCTCTTTGGTGAATCTCTTAAAAAACTTTTGTGCCGGAGTTTGCCTATGGGTTCTCAGGTTGGTAGTGTCCATCGTGGGGTGTTGTGTCAGATTAAAATCTCCTGCGAGAAGAAGCATGCCCTTCGAGTTCTGCAGGATTTTGTCAAGAAGCATTCTCAGCTGTGGAACCGGTATTGCAGGGGGAAAGTAAGCATTCGCCAGGGTAACCTGAACTCCATTTAGTGCGCCTTGCACCATTACCAACCTACCCTCTGAGTCACTGATAGTTCTTTGATGTTGAAATGGGGTGCCTGCCGGAATAATTATTGCCACCCCCCTCCGTCTTCCCGATCTAGCAGAGGAACTGTACATAGTTCCCCTACTGAGCTTAGCCAGCTTGAGGTGTTCCTCAGGGCCCAGGTGCGTTTCCTGAAGGTATACCAGGTCTGCCTTACTCCTGCGGAGGTAAGCCAGGACCCGAGACCTCTTAACTGGCGAGGTTATACCATTTATATTCAGGGACAATAGCCTAACTGGAGAATTAGTCATTTTACTCAAAGGTGGCCCGCTGTGAGAGGAGGGTTCTCCTCCGTCATCCAATCGAATACTGTTAGCAATCATTAGATCTGTACCTGTCATTTCCAACTCATAACCATCCAACAAACATATGAACATGAAACATACAAACAATTCGAAAACTGACCAACAACATACATAACTGGTACTTCCAACTATAGGGAACTGCTTCAGTTCCCATGGTAAGGAAAGGTCCTTACCTTGAGGCTTCATCACCCAAGGTGATGTCCCCTGACACACTGAGTGTCTATTAGGAAAAGGGAAAAAGGGGAAGATGGCGAGTCCTCTGCATATTTGCGTCGGATCCGCCTCTTTTTACAATGTCCTGAAACGATGAGTGGGATGTTTTTATACTGTCAGGTGTGCCTGCATGTCTCCCTTTTTCTGCTCTGCTTGGCCTCCGATGTCCTCCCTCTTCAGCGGGGGTACGTGGGGAAGTCTTCCCTATTATTTATTGCACTCTTATGGCCATGTGTAGACGGGCCTCCTCTCTGTTCTACAGCCCCTTCCCCCCAATTCTATCAGGCCGCTCAGTTCCCAGAGCCCAGCAAGAGGGGTTCCGAGGAAGGCCCCGCTATTTAAGTGCCGCCCCTCCCCCTCTGCTGGCTATCATCCTCCCAGAGTGGTGTGGGCCAGGATCAGCACTCCCAAACTGCCTCTCTGTACCCCTCTAGGTCAGCAACTCCAACAAGCCGGCTTCCCAGGTACTTGTGTGTGGTCTTTTCCCCAGCATTTCAGGATGGGGTCTCTCTGAGTCTCAACTCCTCGCCTCTGGCTCACCCTGCCAGGCCCATGGGGTCAAGCGACTGCTGTGACTTTTAAATCCCATAACCTTATAGTTGCTCCAGTGAGCCCTTGATTGGGGCTGAGCCCTATCCACTCATTATTTGGTATTCGCCTCTTTATTCATCTATTGCCCTCTGTAATTCAATTAATGCTAGGAGCCCTGCTACCCCACCTATCCCACCTCCCCCTTTCACCCCCTCCCCACCCTTTCAATTCTCCTTGTATTTTCAGATTACCTCACAGGGTGTTGTTGCTTACACTTCTCAGTTCCTCGTTCCTGAAGTCATGTCTGTAACATTACCAACACCCCCTTTCCCAGTATCCCCTTTCCCGATTGGCCTCCACTGGTTCTCCCTCCTACTGTATCGTCCCCCCCCACACTGTGGCACTAAGTCACTCTGACTAGCTGTTTCCCTGGCCTTCCCTGACTTTAGGGCACTGCAGGGAACGCTGTAATGAGGTTTCCGCTGGTATTTTACACACCTCCACTTGGTTGGCTAGGATCCTTCAATGTCCCGTACTTCAGCGGTGCGTACCGCCGAGCCTGAGGTCAGTAGTCTCTCCAAGCCCCCAGTATATTATTTATTATGAGCGTATGCCCCCCCCCAGTCAAACAAGTCCAAAGACTGGCCTTTACTGCACCTCTAGAGGACACGCCTGCCGTTCCCGCCACATCTCCCGTTCCCTCACTCGGTGTTTCACGAGGGGCATCAGGATGTGGCCATTGCTCTGTTTCTAATCTAGATCCGGAGACAGCCCATCCAATGGATGGTAATGGCCGGCCCTAAGTGGCCTGCCCCCCCCAACTGGTAAAGGCCCCCGGGAGCGTAATCCATTATCTTTGGACGGGTGTATCGTGTCTGGCGTAACTTGCAGTCGGTAGCCCTTAATTCCGGGAGTATAGCCCCCCAAATCCACTGTGCGGGCGGGTGTTATCCAGAATAGGCTTCTCCAGTCGAATACTTTCCCACCAGTCAGTCGCTTCCCCCTTCTTCCCGCCCTCTGCACTGTCCCGGCCTCCACCGCAGAAATGCTCATAAGTGAATCCCCGCGGCAAACAGCCGAGCCGGCCACCGTGGGCGACATTGCTTAAAACGAGAGAGACAGCAGGGACCCTCACAGGCGTGCCTCGTACAACAAACTAATTTCACCCTACATTTTTTCTCTATGCAAACAGTGCATGTCAGTTTCTTTTAATTCAGTGCCCCATGATGCAGGGAATAAAGGCGAAAGGTCCCTCATCTGCCTCCAAGTTACCTCCTTAATTGTATTCTCTCTCCCTCTCCCTCTCAATTCTTGATTACCCTTATGGATTTATAGCCTGTGGAGGGTCCATCGGGGTTAATGAGCTCATTCCGGACACTTCCCATGCCTTCCAGTCATCCCCCCCAAGCTCTGATCCTTCCCTACATGTCATTCATTCTGGCATCATACCTAGCCTGTCTGGCACAGCAGTCCGACATCCTGAGCAACGATCAGACACCCCCCTTCTCGTCCGCTACCCCCGGGGTCCCTCTCCGTTTGTATTTGGTATATCTCTAAAAGCGTGATTGCCTGGACTGGAAAAAACCTTTCCCTGCCCTCTCCGACTTCCCGAGTTCAGGTAGTAAGACAGGCCGATAACCACCCAGTCTTGTACACAAATCCCACTCTGCATCCCCATACATCCCCCGGTTTTCTCTTCTGCATTCCCAAGCCCTCCCCCTCTTCTCCCCTTAACCTACCCGCCCTCTCTTCCGTCGTGCAGCCAGGACTTCAGGCTTTAATTATGTAAATATGACTGGTGGTTCTCACCATACCCCCTTTTCCATCTGCTCAGCCCTTATTGTTATGGGGGTTGCTATTATAATCCGACCCCCTTCCCCCAGCCTTTCCCGATTAGTATGGCTAATCCAGCGTGATACTTCCGCCCCCCCATCTCCCCTCAAGGCCCTCGTCTCCTTCCCCCCTTCCCTAGAAATACAGTTAATTTACTGATTAAACACGATTCATTTAATATCTATTTCTCCCCCCCCATCTCTCTGTGTCGAGAGCTTCCAGAGTTCACCCAGATAATCCAGTAGCCAAGTGTCTCTCCCCACATACGGTGTTGTATTATTAGTCAGCAAATGAGGTTCTACTTGCGGTTTTCATCCCTCCGATCCCCTCTGTTCCGAAACGCTCACTCCTGAACCAGCTTGCTTATTCAGGGCCGCCACTATGTTTTGGATTGCTTCAGCTCCTTGTCGCCGCCTGGCCTCTCGTTGTCCGTGCCACATTTTCTGGGATAGCTTAGAAGCAATGGAAGTTTCGAGATTAGGTCATTGTGGGGGGTGCATCAATTCCTCGGGTTAGCAGTTCTTGAGCCGCTGTGGCTGGATTCTCGAAAGTCAACGGACCATCTTCAAAAAAGACAACGAGTTTCGCTGGGTATGGAGTCCTGAAACGAATTCCCTTCGCCTTGAGTGTCCTCATCAATGGGATATAGGCTTTGCGTTTGGCCATAATCTCTGGTGAATAGTCATTTTCAAAGTAGAGCCTGCTGCCCGACAGCATAACCACTCGGGCTTTCCATGCAGTGTGAAGCACTAATTCTTTATCCTGAAACCTCAGAAAATGGATTAAGATTGTTCTGGGCCTTGTGCCCACTGGAGGCCTCGGACCCAGGGTTCGGTGAGCTCTATCTATTTCAAGCGACACGGAGGGTGGGAGTGAAAACAGCTCTCAAAGTTTTTTGGATAAAATTCCGCATCTCATTTCCTTCAGCCCCTTCGGGTATTCCGGAGACTCGAATATTATTTCTTCTGCTCCAACTCTCAGCATCTTCCGCCCTATTTTGTAGAGCAATGATTGTGTTATGAATTTGTATTATAGCTCTTTCCGTCTCTGTAATGCGGTGATCCGTCTCAAGGGCCTGGGACTCTGTCTCCTCTTGTCGCTTCTCAAGCTTTCCCATACCTGTGCGAAGGGCTGCCGTTGTTAATCTGATTTCTTTTCTGAAGTCCCGTAACTCGGTTAACATCTGGGTCATTTGCCTTTGCAGTATCGTGAGGGGGATTTGACTCCCCTCCATGGCATCTCGAGAGGATCCAAACGAGGCCTGCGATCCCTCACTCTCACAACCGTCATCCTGTAATCGCTCCGCATCTGGCAGGTCTGTAGCTTTAATTTTCACTCAATCGTTTTTTTCCCCCATGTTGAACCTCTTTCTGGACTTTTCTCCGATTTTTATTTGATTTAGGAGTAATTAGGAGGTTTTACAGGCGGATCATGATGGAGCCCTCTAACTCAGGCTGCTACCCAGGGCATGACGTCACCAGAAGTCCGGCAAGGATTGCCTGATACAGAAATGACAAGGATGTCATCCGTCTGAGGAGCAGGAGGAGCCTGAAGATCCATAACTGAACTCCTGACTGGACTAATAATAGCTAGACAGATGTTAACTACCTGTGGCAAAGCAGCAACCAGAGGGGCAGCATCCAAAACGAGCTGTAGATCCCTATCAAAGGAGCGGGACAGTCTGTGCAGCTCCCAACCATTGAATTAAAATGTTCCAAAGAGTGTAATTGTCTTGACCACTGAAAAAGTCTAGATGCAGAGGTATATAGTCCACAGATCCAGTCTGAACACTACGGTGGACCCCATAAATGAGGAACTACTAAAAGAGCTTGCATCACAGACTCTGATGATAGAGACGGCGTGTCTTTCAGCATATAAAATGAGTCATCCGCTGTATCACTGACCAGAAGGACAGGGAGAGACTCATCCAGATGCCTTTCTACCACAGAAGGACCCCAAAAAGAGGTCTCGGTTAGAGCCACTAGAGACTCCGCCACCAGGAAGGTGTCCGAGGAGCTTGGCACCACGTAGGGGGCTGAGCGGAATGAGAGATTCCGCTGACAGAAACAGAACAGAAGAGTCCCATCAGCGGAAAATCGCTGGATGAGGAGATCCGATGCAGACCGCCACCCACTAATATGTGTGGAAATAATCCGCAGAATAGGAATTCATTCCATGGAAACATCCCAACACAAGTCCTGCGGAAGAGAGGTCTGCAAACACAGATCTTTCCCTAGTTCTGTCAGACAGCACCAACTGGCACCCCTGCGGCACTAGTATCACTCGTGGCACAGGAGGGCACCAAGCAGTAACCATGCCAACCTGAGAGACACAAGAGGGCACCCACGGCAGAACCCGCAGGTATCCTTGGTACCAACGGCAGCAATGGCACGCAAGGGCACCCCCGACTCCCATGGTACCATGGTACTCAAGAAACCCATGGCACCCGCGGGTGCCAGGAGCCACCCACGGGTAACCGGCGCCACCCGCGGCACCCGTGGGTGTCCGGCGCCACCTGCGCATGCCCGGCACCACCCGCAGGTGCTCGGCACTGTCCACGACGCCACCCGTGGGTGCACGGCATCACCCGCGGCACCCGCGGGTGCACGGCGCCGCCCATGGGTGCCAGACACTGCCCGCGGCACCCGTGGGTGCCCGGCACCGCCCGCAGCACCCACGGGTGCCCGTGGGCATCAGTGGCACCGTGAGACACCCACAGCACCGCTAGCGGCGCCGACAATGAAGCACCCACGGCGCCAAGCACGACCCCGAGCACAGCATGAGCCACGGTGCCGACCCATGGCACCAAGCACGGCGCCGACTGCAACACAGAGCACCGTGCCGACCACGGCACCGAGCACAGCGCCGACCGCAGCACAGTGCATGGAGCCGACCACGGCACCAAGCACGGCGCCGAGCAAGCCACGGCGCCAACTGCGGCACCCAGTATGGTGTAGACAACGGCACCGAGCACAGCGCCGAGCACAGCACCGAGCCACGGCGCCAACTGCAGCACCCAGTACGGTGCCAAGCACGGCACTGAGCCACGGCGCCGAGTCCCGGCGCCAACCCAAACACCAGCAGTGCCGCCTATGGCACCCATGCCAAACCAGAGGCACGGCACCGGACCTGCGGTGCCACCAAGGTGTCGGGCACAACGCCAGGAAAAACACCGTGGAAAGCCAATGGAAAAGAAGAGAAAGGTGGTGCCTGTGCCGGCCCCTGCATGGAAAAGGAAGGGGTAGGCATGGGGGCTGACAGGATGGCGAAGGCACCAAGAGGGCACCGCGCTCATTCAGATCCAATTGACTCGGCTCCGGTCCAACGGCTCCGAGGCCCGGAGGCCCCGAAACCAGGAACACAACCAGGATAAAAGGAGTCAAACCCCTGCTCCACAGGAGCTGCCCAGAGGTGAAACTGCTCACCGGAACTCCAACGAGGACAGAGATGGAGTCCGGAGTCGAGAATGCAGCCGTTAGGAGCGGGGCCAAGGGGGAACCCACGAAAGTCGGTTCAGGCCTATCGCCCCTATCAATGAACAATCCTCGTGCAGACATACCAATGGGCAACCTCGAGAGGCACCGATTCTTCTTCCCCAAACGAAGAAGAAGAGCTCGAGGCTAAGCGGAGCCGGATCCCCGGCACTGCCAGATTCGTGCTTTGGTGGACTGTCCTCTCCGCCGAGCACAGGACTGTCCGTAGTCAGACCCCCCATTACTTAAGGGTGGCGGACTGGGCACAGCCCCTCTGCCATAACAACTTTCAAACGAAGTCTTCCTACCGTCACCGCTACTGTCTAAGGACGACTCCGTGGATGGCAGGAAAGAATTTCTTCATAATCTTCTCCTCAGTAAAATAAAAATTACTACTAAATAGTTAAATTAAAACATTTAAATTAAACACTAAAAGCTGCTGTGTTAGAGCGAAAACTTTGACTCGGGCAGACGAGCGACGTCGACATCCAAGCGCACTCGATGGTGGGAGAAAAGGAACTGAGGTGGTTGGAGGGTCGACGCTGAGATAGCCTACACAGGCGCGAGTCAGTCTCGCGGTGCCGCGCGTGCGTGGTCCTACCTCGGCGCCGGCCCTTCAGAAAATTTTTGGCTCCCGCTTAGTCCTAGTGCCTCTGGCGCTATCCCACTAGTGTGAATGAGTGATGGAGACTTAGTCCAGGAAGATTTACGGTACGTACGTAATTTCCATATCTTCCTGGACATAAAGTCTCCACCACTCATTCACACTAATGGGAGAGTACCGAGCTAATAATCCCCGGAAAGGGCGGCAGGAGAGACCAAGAGCTCACAAATTTAGGATAGAAGTTCATTAAGGATGCTTCTGCCAAACGAAATACATCGTCTGGCATGGACATCCAGGGCACAGTGTCTGACGAAAGTATGCACTGAGCTCCAGGTAGCCGCACTGCAAATATCTGCAATGGGCATGTTGCAGATTTCCACAAGGGATGCTGTGGCCGCTCTAGTAGAATGAGCGTACACTCTGCCTTCCAGCTTAACCTGCCCCATGGAATAACAGTGGCGAAGGCATGCCACCAGCCATGCTGAAATGCATCTGATAGCGACAGGCTGACCCAGCCGGGTCTCACTGAAGGAAACAAACAGTGGTTGAGCTTTGAGAAATTCTTTTGTTCTATCTAAATAGAAATGCAAAGCTCTTCAGACAACCAAAGAATGAAGAGAACGCTCCCCTCATTTTGGAAGTTTGCAAAGTAAATAGGAAGGACCAAAGGTTGGTTTAGATGGAATTCTGAAACAACCTTAGGGAGAAACTTAGGATGGGTACTAAGAACTACTTTGTCTTTATGACATACAGTATATGGAGGATCTGTGACCAAGGCATGTATCTCAAGAGACTCTGCGGGCCAAGGTAATGGCCACCAGGAAGGTTGTTTTCCAAGTGAGAAATTTCAACTCACAGGTAGCTAGAGGCTCGAAAGGTTTTCGAGTGAGCATGTCTAGCACAAGATTAATGTTCCAGGCTGTGACTGGACGTCTGGTATGCAGAATACCCTTAAGAAACATCTTAACCACAGATAACTGAGCCAGCGACAAGGAAAGTACTGGCTCATGATAAGCTGAAATGGCACAAAGGTGAACCTTGACTGTAGAGTATTGCAGACTTGAATCTGAGAGGTCTAAAAGGTACTCTAGAACTTTATTTGGTGGGCAGGAAAAGGGAATTCAAAGAGGATTTTGCACACCAGAGCGAAAAACGCTTTCATTTGGCTATGTAAGTTTTCCTAGTGGTTGGCTTGCACGCAGCCAGAAGGATATCTCAAACTCTGCAAGAGACATTGAACCTGTTCACTTCTATCTCTTCAGGAGCCAAGCGTGAAGGTGAAGCGATCTCAGATTGGGATGGACCACAGGCCCGAGTCAGAAGGTTCGTCTGAAGGGGAAGTGCTTTCGGAGGGGTTTCTGACATACTGTAGAGTAATGGAAACCATATTTGTTGAGGCCAGAAGGGAGCAATGAGGATCATTTTGTCCCCCTGGGACTCAAACTTGAGAAGTACCCTCTGAATTAGAGGAAGAGGCCCGAAAGGCGTATAAAAAGCGTTTTGTCCACTGAAGCCTGAACGCATCCTGACAGAAAATGCCAGGCCATGGATTTCTGGAGCAGAAGAGAGGCAGTTTTGTGTTGAGTGGGGATGCAAAAAGGTCCAGGTCTGGAGTTCCCCACTCTGCGAATAGTGACTGAACTACGGGTGAGTCGAGAGACCATTTGTGAGGATCTGTCTCTGTTCTGCTGAGACGGTCTGCCAGTTCGTTCTGCATTCCCGGCAGGTAGACCGCCTGAATTAGAGCCTTTTGCTCCAAGCACCATTCCACCACTCTCATTGCTTCCCTGCATAAGGGATAAGAGTGAGCACTGCCCTGCTTGTTGATGTAATACATCACTGCTTTGTTGTCCATTTGAAGGAGAATGTTCTTGTGACAGAGAATGTCCTCCAAAGCCCGGACTGCATAAAGGACGGCTCTCATTTCCAGGACATTTATGTGAAGTTGGGACTCTTCCTGAGTCCATGTACCTTGAGTGTGGAGAGTCTGACAGTGAGCTCCCCACCCCATCAGGGATGAGTCTGTGGTAATGGAAATCTGATGTTCGAGAGGAGCAAAGGGATACCCTTCCAGGAGATTGTCCTCTTGTGACCACCAGGTGAGTGACTTCTTCAGAGGTTGTCACCTTGATGAGAAAGGACTGAGGGTGAGTGGCTGGGGACCACTGAGTACTGAGCATCCACTGAGAGGTTCTCATGTGAAGGCATGCTAGGGGTACAGCGAACACCAAGGATGCCATGAGACCTAGCACCCGCTGTACTGAGATAGCTCAAATCGAGCTGTTCTCTCCGATGTATAGGGCCATCTGCAGGATATCGCTCCTTCTGTCCTCTGGTAGAAAAGCTTTCCCACAGGAGGTGTCCAGAAGAGTTCCTGTGAAAAGAAGCCTCTGGGAGGGCTGCACCTGTGATTTCTTGAGATTTAGCAGGACTCCCATGGACGTGAGAAAGTCTGAGGCCGTGGCAATGGCGTCAAGGGTTCCTTGCCTGGAAGGGCTTGCTAGAAGCCAGTCGTCCAGGTATGGGAACACTTGTATTCCGATTTTTCTGAGATGCGCTGCGAGTATTGCACAACACTTTGTAAAAACTCACGGCTCCAAGGACAGCCCAAAGTGCAGGACTCTGAAATGATAATGCTGGCCCAAAGCCACGAACCTTAGGTATTTGTGATGCCTTGGGTGAATAGGGATATGCTGGTAAGCATCCTGCATGTCCAGGGAGGCTAATCAGTCATGCTGATGAAGCAAAGGTAACAGGGTTCCCAGCGATATCATTTTAAATTTCTCTTTGGGAAGAAATTTGTTTAATTTTCTGAGGTCCGAAATGGGGCGCATGCCCCCAGTTTTCTTTGGAACCAGAAAGTAATGGGAGTAGAACCCTGTGTTCCGTTGATCCAGCGGAACTACTTCCACTGCCCTGTTGTTCAGAAGGCCTTGTATCTCGGAGGCGAGAAGTTCTAACTGAAGTACTGACAACCTGGGCTGTCGTTTGGGGGGACGATCCGGAGGGGTCTCTAAAAGATTGAGGGAATACCCCTCGCAGATTATCCAGAGGACCCATTTGTCCAATGTTATGGACTTCCACCGATTGTAGAATTGAGTCGGATGACCTCCCACCACTGAGGAAGAGTCCCCCTCAGGCAGCTGAGGTGGGACTTGGGCCAGCAACTCAGAAGGCGGCACTGGGCGCTTTGGGTCCTTGCACCTTCTGTTGCATTTTCTTTTGAGGCTGAGGGGCTTGGTTTTTATTAAAACCTCCCCTGCCTTTGCCTCGAAAGGACTGACGGTTATGAAACTGGCATTTGTTAACTCCCCCTCTAGAGGGGGCGGGAGGAGGTCAAGCAAATTTAATAGCTGACCTAGTCTTTTGTGTGGCCTCTAGAGCTTGTTCTACTTGAGGGCCAAAGAGATACGCACCATCGAAGGGCAACACCGTGACCTGTTGCTAGGCATTATTCGTGAAACCTGAAGTGCACAGCCAGAAATGGCGGCGGGTACAAATGCCTACAGCCGCCGCTCGTGAGGCAGTATCGAAGGCGTCCATAGCTGCTTTAACCTGCTGGTTGTTGGTGTCGATACCCCTGGTTATGGCTTGAAGAAGCTCTGAATTAGTGTCGGACTCTGGTAGAGCTTCAACCATTTGTTTGAGCGAATGCCAAAGAATATACTCATATTGAGAGAAATAGCCCTGGTAGCTGCCGATACGCATACCCAGGGTGGATGCAGCAAAGACTGTCTTACCTAAAGTATCTGTCTTATGAGATTCTTTGTTTATAGGTCCAGCTGTAGTAGTCTGAGGAAGGACAACTTTATTATCTGCCAAGACTACAATAGGATCCGCAAAGGCTTGGGAGGCCAAACTAGATCGATCCTTGGGAGCAGCATACTTCCTATCTTTGGACTTAGCCACAGAAGGAATGAGAGCAGGATTATTCCATACCATTTGAGACAGCATCTCAAAGGAGGGTTGTACAGGGGAAGTTAAATCCATAGGGATGTCCGGAACATGAAGGTATTGGAGTCTTAAAAGCTTCCCAGGATCGATGTCCATAGCCTGGACAGAAAGAGTGGAATTCAAATTTTTCAACAGAGACTTAAATGACAGGTCCTAGACCACAGGCTCTGTAATAGGATTAGGTCCAGCTCCTTCCACATCATCACCAAGTCTAAGATCTGGGTCAGGCTCAATATCATCTCCTGACAGTCCAGGAGGGACTGTATGGACAGGAAAAAAAAATTACTCACCTTAGTAATGTTGTTTCTTCTAATGGAGTCTTGCTATATTATGACTATTGCAGTTTGCCCCAGCCTTAGAACTGCTCCGGAGGTGAAAGAGTTAACTTCCATGCAGAGCATGGAGCTTAGAGCGCGAGCTCGGTTCAGAAGCTCTGTTTGGCTGGTTTCAAACGAAACCGTCAGATCTTCTGAGCAAAACTCACTAAGGTTCTGTGTGGAAGCTGTAACCTACACTCAGCCAACTGGCCACTAATATATTAACACATTTTTGCTGGTCCCAACACAAAGACTCAAGTCAGTGGACCAGAAAATTAAGATAAAATAGCTAAATAAACACAACACCCAAACATGAAAGAGGGCATCAATAAATGCCAACAGAGGACTACCCACCCCATACCCCAAAGTAGGAGTTCTGAGAGGGGCAGGCTGGGGGGGAGGTCATAATATAGCAAGACTCCATTAGAAGAAACAACATTACTAAGGTGAGTAATTTTTTCTTCAAACAACATGAAGTCTTGCTATATTATGACTATTGCAGACTACACAGCAGTACCTCCATGGAGGAGGGACAGAACCTACTTAGGGAATAGGCTCTGAAGCACGGCTGTGCCAAACCGAGCATCCCTCCTGGCCTGAATATCCAGGGAGTAATGCTTGGTGAAAGTGTGTACTGTCTTCCAAGTAGCTGCCTGACATATCTCCAAGATAGGGATGTCTCTAGCAGCAGCTAGAGATGCAGCTGTACCTCTGGTAGAGTGAGCCCTCAGGCCTGAGGGGGGAACCTTACCCAGCTTTTGGTAGCAAAACTGGATATAAGAAACGATCCACCTGGCAATGGCTCTTTTAGTGGCAGGTCTCCTTTCCCAACCTCACCATAAGTGAGAAACAGTTGGAGGAGTCAAACCTGATGACCCTATGGCACGCTCTATGTAGTAACTTAGGGCCTCTTAACATCTAAGCTGTGCAGCCTCCTCTCACCAGAGGAGGAATGGTCAGTGAAGAACACTGGAAGTGAAATAGATTGGTTAAGGTGGAAATCTGAAACCACCTTGGGCAAAAACTTCCTGTTAGTCCTGAGGACCACTTTATCCCTGTGAAAGGAAATAAAGTCAGTTTCTACTGATAAAGCCTGTAACTCACTTATCATACCTGGCAGAAGTGATGGCTACCAGAAATACAGTTTTCAAGTCAATCTAAGCTCTGCCGAAGACAGAGGCTCAAAGGGGTTGCATTAGCTGAGCAATGCATACATTAAGATCCCAAGCCGGGCAGGGTCCTGAATGGAGGATTGGTGTGAAGCAATCCTTTAAAAACTTGGAAAATACAGGATGAGCAGAAAGAGAAGGGCTTCCTGCTGAAATGAAGGCAGAGACAGCAGCACACACTTTCAGGGTGGCTGGTCTCAGTCCCAAAAATTAAGATGGACCATGTAGTCCAATACAGTGGGTAGATCAGCAGATTCTGGGGAAACATGCTTCCCAGAACACCATATGGAAAACCTTTTCCACTTGGAGTTATAGGTAGCCCTGGTGGAAGGCTTCCTAGCAGCCTTCAGGATTTCGAGAACACTTTGAGAAAATTGCAAATCAGCAAACTCTAACTACTCAAGAGCCAAGCCTTGAGGTTGAGGGATTTGAGATTTGGATACCAAACTCTCCCCTGAGCACAGGTTAACAGATTGTGGTTCCTGGGGAGACACAGGGGAAGATGGACTGCTAAGGACAGAAGGAGTGGGTACCAGGGCTGCCTGGCCCAGTCCAGAGCAATCAGGATCATTTTGCAGGGCTGAGACCTGATTTTGACTAGTACTTTGAACAGGAGAGGGAAGGGGGGGAAGGCATAAAGAAACTTCCCTTCCCAATCGAGGAGAAAGGCATCCAGGGAACTGAGCCCAACACTGGGGCCTGCAACAAAACAGTGGAAGTTGATAATTGTCTGGGGCTGCGAAAAGATCTATCTGAGGAGTGCCCCATCTGGCAAACACTATCCCCAGTACTAGGGGATCCAGTGACCATCGTGATGGCCCTGGGAAATCCTGCTGAGGGCATCTGCCAGGACATTGTCCTTGCCTGGGAGGTGAACTGCTATGAGGGAAGTGTTCAGGGAATAAGCCAGAGACCACAACTTATCGCCCGGTGCACAAGGCCGAAGACCAGAGTGCCCCTTGTTTGTTGATATACCACATTGTGGTGGTGTTTCTGTTCTGACCTGTACCACCTTGTTCTGAACAGATGCAGAGAAACCTGAAGTACTAGAAAAACAGCTCTGAGTTCCAACAGATTGATGTGGAGCAGAGATTCCTGAGGGGACCATAATCCCTGGGTGGGAGAGGTCGCCATGTGAGCTCCCCATCCCAAGAGGATGCATCTGTAGTAAGGGTCAAGGAATGGGACAGAGGGATGAAAGGCACCCCTGTCTCAGATTGCTCTGATCCTGCCACCACTGAAGGGCCTGGATCAGGGTTCGAGTCACTGGGATTAACTTGGATAGAGGATCTCTTCTTGAGACCAGAAAGCTCTCAAATGGAACTGAATGTCCTCATCTGAAATCTTGCTCCTTGCACCATAGCTGTGGAGGCAGACATGTGCCCTAGGAGCTGCAGGGAAATGCCTTGCTGGTCGAGAGACCTGCAGAGTGAAGGAGGCGGCCAGGGCCACTAAGGTCCTTACCCTTTCCAAGGGAAGGAAGGCTCTGGCCTGCTTTCTATCCAGTTCTGCACCTATAAAGGTGAGTACCTGGACAGGTTCCAGAACTGACTTTGGAAGATTGAGAAGAAATCCCAGAGAGGTAAGCAGCTGCTGGGTAACTAGCAGGTGTGATTTGACCTGGTCTGGAGACTGACCCACAATGAGCCAGTCGTCCAGGTAGGGAAAATGGCAATCTTTTGCCTTCTTAGGTGAGCGACTGCTACTGCCAGACACTTTGTGAACACCCTTGGGCAGAAGTGAGGCTCAAGGGCATTGCTCTGAACTGATAATGGCCAGAGGGCAGTTCAATCTGAGGTACTTTCGATGGGAGCTCTGATAAGAACATGGAAGTAGAGCATCTTTGAGGTCCAGGGAGGCTAGCCAGTCCCCTGGCCTTAGGAGGGTAAAATCATTCCCAGTGTCACCATTTTGAACTTTGGCTTTAAAGGTGCTTGTTTAGATATCTAAGATCCAGGATAGGCCGCCACTGTCCTGTCTTTTTGGGGTAAGGAAGTACCTGAGTACAGACCCTTGCCCTGGTGAAGGGAAAACCTTTTCTACAGCTCTGAGAGCCAGGAGGGTTGAGACTTCTGTTCAAAGCAACAGTCTCTAAAGGGTTTGTAGGTGGAAAGATCTGCTCTCATCTTTGGAAATTTCTTGAAGCTGAGAATCAGACCCTGGCTCACTACTTCCAGGACCCACCTGTCTGAAGTTAAAGACTGCCAGTCCTGGAGAAGTGAGCCAACCTGCCCCCACAGGAAGTGGAGAGCCGACCCTGGGCATCCCATCAGGGTGCCTGTTTGGCAGGGGCTTTAGGCTGAGGGGTGGGAGCAGGCCTGCCGAACCCGTCGCCTTCCCTCTGAAGAACCCCTCTGTACATAGGCTGAAGAGGAGGGGCCTGAGTCTGGTGAAAGGCCTACCCTACCCCTGGGGGCTGCCTCTGAGGAGTGGCTTGCCGTTCCTTGGCTTGTGCACTCCTGTAAGTGGTTCTATATTCATCCATTTTCTTCATATAATTCTCTGTCTGCTCCCAAACAAAGAATTTCCCACCACAGGAAAATCCATAGCCTTAGACTGGGTATCCTGTGACAAGGTAGTACACCTGAGCCAGGCCAATCTGCGAAAAGCCACAGATGTAGCCATGACTCTAGAGGATACATCATTAGAATCCACTGCAGCATGGAATTGCACCTTAGATGCCTCAATACCAAATAGCTTGGCAGAAGACACCAGGAAAAAGGACTGCTGTGTGACTGAACTTCTCTGCTGGGACTAAAGTAGAAGAACTTTTGTATTTGGACCTTTAATTTAGGGTAAAAAAACTAACATACAAAACAAAAAAAAAAGTGTGTGTTTGGGTTAACTGAACTGAATGGGTAACTGAAAAGTCATCTAGGTGTAAATCTCAGGTGACTGAAAGGACTTAACTGCTGTGAGGTTTAAATTACTTGTAGATCTGGTAAGTAGGGGGAGTGGCTTAGATAGAAGGAAGCTACATTTAAAGACTGCCTTAGAAAGATTCTGCTAATAGCTTGGCAGAAGACACCAGGAAAAAGGACTGCTGTGTGATTGAACTTCTCTACTGGGACTATATTGCCTCCTTCCTCCTCCACCCCACCCAAAGCTAGTTCTATTTTTATAGGCACAGGATTTGACTGACAACAGGAACTTCCTGTTTAGGGGCAGGAAGTGAGTGATCACAGAACCACCAAGGACCCACCATCCTAGAAGGGCAAGAGTAGCTCTCGCCCCTCTAGCTGCTGCAGGTCTGCCTCTGAACAAGTAAGTGGTCTACTGAGAAATATAGGATATTCTTGCCTCAGAACAGGACAATCAGGAGCTTAAAGGGCACACAGGCAGAAAGTAAGGAGAGCGAGAGAGAAAATAAAAACAGAGGAAAGAGTAAGGATTGCAAACAGTTAAGGGGCCAGAAATAAGACATGATTGGAGTGGTGCAGTGCAGTGGCTGTGGAGCAGCAGTCTTCCGGGAGATGTTCTGGAGGATGCGGTATTGTCCCATCTGCAGGCACCTCTCTGGGCTGAGGGAGGAGGTTGCTCATCTCCAGGCTGAGTTGGCCAGGATTTGTGGGACCTCCTCTTCCATCCAGGGACCACCAGTGCCACTGCCGTTGCCTCAGAGGTTGCCAAGAAAGAGGAGCGTTGGAACACAGTGGGCCTCAGGGAGGGTGAGGGTGGTGGAACAGAGGCACATCCTCCAGTTGTACCTCTCACAAGTCCTATGCCATTCTGGCAAAGTGTGGTTCCTCTATGGAGGCACCTACAGTGGAGACCAAGGAGGATGCTGGGAACCTCCACAAAGGAGACCTACAGGAGGGTGGCAGGGGACCCTGCAGGGGAAGAAAACAACTCCTGGTGGGGATTCATTGTTGGGAAGGTAGAACTGGGCAAGGAAGGGAGAGAGGTAAGGTGCCTGCCTGCCATGGTTTGGAGGGACAGGGAGCGAATCCTCAGGATTGCGGAGCAGCTGCACAGGGGAGGGAGCTGGATGTCATTGTCCACTTAGGGACAAATGACCTGGCTAAGAAAGGGATTAGAGAAGTGCAGGAAGAGTTTGTGGAATTGGGGAGGGGCCTTTGTCAAGTAGCACTCACGGTAACCTTCTCGGAGGTGCTACCCATCTATGGCATAGGAGAGGCTAGGGTGTTCCGTACCATGGGATTCAATCAGTGGTTGAAAAACTGGTGTGGAGCTCAGGGATTTGGCTTCATTGGGGACTGGGGGTCCACCTGGAGTGATGCAAGCCTATACTGGCATGATGGGCTGCATCTGTCCGGAGGAAACCAGGATCCTAGGTGATAGGTTTAAATGCTTCATTGGCAAGCTTTTAAACCTAGCCAAGGGGAGGCACTGGAAAGGAGCAGGAAAATCCTAGCTCCCCAAACAATCACGGTAGTAATTGTGGCAAACACCAACATGGAGGTGTCGATAGGAGAAGGGCAGGGTAAATGGAGAAAGTGACAAAGGCAAGAAGGACAGGGATGGGGCAAAGGGGTAAGGCCATCAGGAAATGGAGGGTAATAGTACCAATGCCGTAGTCTGGGCAACAAGCTCCCTGAGCTGGTGGCCTTAATGGAAGGGATGCCTGGATATCGTGAGCAGTCACAGAAACATGGTACACAGAGAACCATGACTGGGATGTTAACATACCAGGGTATATAACCTGCAGGAGAGACAGGCAGGGGAGAAGAGGGAGGAGTAGTCTCTATGTAAAGGAAGGATAAAACAACTGAACAAAAGAGTAAACAGGGAGGAGAGGAGGCACTGTGGGTCACCTTGGAGACTGGAAAGGGCACCACAATCCTACAGGGGTTGTACAGACCCCATGTCAGGGGAAGGAATGGACAAGGATATGATGGAAGGCATTCTTAGAATGGCAGAGAAAGGGAGATACTGTTGATGGGAGATCTGAATATGCCAGATGTTAACTGGAGCACATTTGCTGCAGCCACATCCAAGAGCAGGGCCATTCTTGACACCCTACAGGTGGCAGGCATTAGACAGCTAGTTTCGGAACCCACTCGGAGGGAGAAATCTTAGACCTCGTACTCTCAAATGGGGGCAGTGAGAGGATCTCAGATCTAGAAGTGGGTTGCCATCTGGGGAACAAGTGACCATCAAACAGTGTGGTTCACGTTAAACTCAGCTACAGAGTCAAACCATACAAAAGTGAGGGTACTGGACTTTAGGAGGCTGACTTTGGCAAGATGGGAGAATGCCTCAGAAAAGCACTAGCAAACAGGCTAGAAGGAGGGGTGGAGCAACAATGGGGAATTATCAAACTGCCATCACAGAGGCAACAAGCCTTTGTGTGAAGCAAATAAACAAATCAAAGCGAAAGAAAAAGCCACTATGGTTCTCAAGAGAGGTGGCTGTGAAAGTCAGGAAGAAAAAGATAGCATTCGGAAGTATAAGGAAACACAGAAGGAGCAGGACAGAGAGCTGTACCAGTTAAGGCAGAAAGAAGCAGGGAGGGAAGTCAGAATAGCAAAGGCCCAAACTGAGGAAAAGATTGCCAACTCCAGTTAAGAAGGGGATAAAACCTTTATAGGTACATCAGCGGCGTAGAAAGACAAAGGAGGGATAGTGAGGCTGAATAGAATGAACAGGTGGGTGGGCAGAGGGGACAGTGAAAGCAGGAATACTGAACGAATATTTCTGCTCAGTATTCAAAAGAGGAGGGGAAGTGCCTAATCCAGTTAACAGAAGCACTCTTGATAGGGGGTCGATCCCAGTCCTTTCACAGAAGAAAGGGTTCTGCAAGAACTCCTAAAATGAAGGTGGACAAAGCAATGGGTCCTGATGGAATTCACCCAGAATTCTAAAAGAATTAAGGAAGGAACTAGTGAAACCACTGGCTACTCTTTTAATAAATCATGGCAGGATAGTGTGGTACCCGAGGACTGGAGGAAGGCGGATGTGATTCCCTTCACAAAAGTGGGACCAAGACAGAGGCAGAAACTACAGACCTGTCAGTCTGACCTCTGTGGTAGGGAAAGTGATGGAGTCACTCTGAAGGAAAGAATAGTTGAGTACCTAGAGGTCAGTGGAGCACAGGATCCAAGGCAGCATGGGTTCAGCGGGAAGGTCACGCAGACGAATCTAATAGATTTCTTTGACTGGGTGACCAAAGTAGTAGACCAGGGAGGGACTGTGGACATGGCCTACCTAGACTTTAGCAAGGCATTTGACACAGTCCCACACAAAAGATTATTAGTCAAACTAACTAGCCTGGGAGTGGGTCCCAGGGTGGTAGCCTGGGTAAAACATTGGCTGGACAACAGGACACAGAAGATAATTGTAAATGGAGTCCACTCTGAAGAAAGGGCGGTTACTAGTGGGGTACCGCAGGGTTCAGTACTGGGTCCAGTCCTTTTTAATGTCTTCATCAGTGGCATTGCAGAGGGACTGGAAGGAAAAGTATGCCTTTTGCAGATGACACAAAGATCTGCAACAGGGTTGATACAAGGAGGCGTGGAAAGGATGAAAAGGGATTTGGCAAGGTTGGAGGAATGGTCAGACGTATGGCAGCTAGGATTCAATGCAAAAAGTGAAAATAATGCACCTGGGAAACAAGAACCCAGGGAAGAATACACAATGGGTGGGGAGGTAGTAACAACAACAAAACAGGAAAGGGACCTGGGGTAATCATATCAGATGACCTTAAGGTTAGCAAGCAATGTGAGAAGGCAGTAGGGAGGGCTGGGGGTATACTGGGATGTATAGGAGAGGCATCAGCAGCAGAAAACAGGAAGTTGTTATCCTCTGTACAGACAGTTGGTGAGACCCCATCTGGAATACTGTGTCCAGTTCTGGAGACCCCATCTCCGCAAGGACATAGACAGGATAGAGGCAGTCCAGAGAGGGCAACTAAATGGTGCAGGGTCTGCAAGAGAAGCCGTATGAAGAGAGACTAAAGGAGCTTAATATGTATACCCTTGAGGAAAGAAGGAGAGGGGGACATGATAGAAACTTTCAAGTACCTCAAGGGAATCAACAAAGTCCAAGAGGGTAGCATCTTTCAGAAAAGAGACTTGCAAGAACAAGGGACACAATTTAAAGATAGAAGGAGGGCGGTTCAGGGCAATGTGAGGAAGTATTATTTCACAGAGAGGGTAGTGGATGCATGGAACAGCCTTCCTGAGGAAGTTGTGGGGTCTAAAACTGTGGGAGAATTCAAGAATGCATGGGACAGACATAAGGCAATTCTTGTGGGGGGCAGGAAGATATAGGCTGTTGGTTAACTAGGATCAGCGGCCTATCCTGTAGGTAGGGAAATGGGCAGACTAGATGAGCCTAGCGGTCCTTATCTGCTGTCAAAGTCTATGTTTCTATGTAATACCATCAAGAGACACCTGCTCCAGCTCCTTTGCGAGCTGGCCAGGGACCTGTTTGGCTAAGGCCATGACAGTATCCCATCTAGATTTCTGGTATCTTGCAACATAAGCCATATAGTTAGCTTGTCTGAGTCCCAAGAATGCTGCCGTGTATTGTTTTTTGGCCATGGCATCAATCTTCCTGGAATCCTTGTCAGGAGGATGTGAAGCCAGTGGAATATTAGCTTTATCACAGGCTGCAGCCTGAACTACCCCAACATGACTGCATTGCTGTGAAAGAAAATCTGTATCAGGACCTGACAAAGTGTACCTCCTGTCCATCTTTTTATCCACAGGAGGCACAGAATTAGGAGCTTTTAAAATTTTATTGTTTGTTTTCTAAAAGATTTATGTAAAGGGATGGACAACCTCCTGGACTCTGGGATATCCATCATCTCCACATAGTCAGGCTCCTCTTGCTCATCCAAAGCCTCCTCTAAGGGAAGCTGGAGGGTCTCAGCAACTTTTATAAAACAAAAATGAGAAGGGACTCAGAAAGCCTAGGGGAGACTCACCTGAAGGTCTGTCTGGGAGAATGTCGGTTCAATGGGCACATCCAGACTTTCAAAGTCACATTCACACTGATCATAATCCTCATCCCCTCCTCTGGTTCTATAGAACTCTTCTATATCATAATCCTGAACCACTGGAACCGACCGAACCGACCTTTTGCCAGACAGTGGCGTTCGGAGGGAACCGGGACAGGGACTGGACAATCTGTACTGCCCTGGCTATCTCAGCAGCAGTTGGAGAAGGAATTTGGACTCCTAACCTGCTGATTTTTAGATTTCTTTGCTGGAACTGGCTCCTCAGAGCCAAGCTTTCGTTGCCGAGGAAGTCTCCGCCTGGTCAGAGGCACTCCCCCGTTCGTTGGCACCGGCAACCGGCTGGCCATCTGGGTCAGCGGACTTTTGGCCTCTCGCTCCTGAGCCTGCCCACTCTTGTCCAGGGTGGCTGCAGGAAATTTTACAAATCTGGCAGTCTGAATTGAGGTGGTCAAACCCCAGACAATAGACACATGTAGTGTGTGGGTCAGCCTTGGCAAAGGCTTCCCCACAGATACTACAGTGTTGAAACCCAGTGGGCCCGGTTTTTCTTTGGGTTTCTCAGACATGATGCCAGCCTAACCAACCAACTTGCCTTTTGATGGCAGTGCCAGGCAAGACACCCTTATCGGTTACAAACCGTGTCACGGGTCGTGAAAACCGTAATGAACTGCTTTTTAGAACCGATAAGAACTGAACTGATTTCAAAAGTCTTTAAAAGGCTTTAAACTTATATTTAAATACAATCGATCGGTTCAACGAACCGATAATACTACAAGTTCCACACAGAAAAACCCTATCTATTACTTACGATTACCATAGACAGAGCCTGAACCGATCGGTTTTGCGGTTAAAATAATGAAATCGAGTTAAATTAAACCGAGAAATTGCGCTTTAAACCAAAGAAATGAACCGAGCAACAGGAGGAATCTCCGGAGCGACTGTTCAGTGAGGTGGAGTAAAGAATCTGACGGTTTCGGTTTGAAACCAGCCAAACAGAGCTTCTGAACCGAGCTCGCGCTCTAAGCTCCATGCTCTGCATGGAAGTTAACTCTTTCACCTCCGGAGCAGTTCTAAGGCTGGGGCAAACTGCAATAGTCATAATATAGCAAGACTTCATGTTGTTTGAAAGGAATGAAAATCAGCAAGAAAAGAGGAAGGAAAAGAGTTCGGAGAGGAGAAGCCCTAAAGATTGGCTGAGGAAAAGCCCAGCCTCGGCACCGAAGAACACGCGCTGACAAAGCAGACGGCGCCAAAGAAGAACACGGCGCTGAAAAGCCACACAGCACCGAAGACGGCGCTGAAAGGGCACACGGCACCGAGAAACTCAACGGCGCCAAAAAACCACACAGTGCCGAGGACGGCACCGAGCAACCAGCCGACACTGACAACAACCCAGGGCCCCGAAAATTCAGATTTGAGGGGAAAGAAGGAAGAATACCAGGAGATAGAGGCACTGGTGTGACCCCCTGCACCGCAGCCATGTGGGGGGGGGGGGAACAGCTGAGCGCGGAGACGACGGCACCAAAGAGGGTGTCACACGACCAGGAAGGGCCAATCGCCCTGCCCGATCTCCTGAAGAGCCCGAAGGCCCTGGAGTGACCGGGCCAGACAGCTGGACGAACCTCCAAGCCCATTGCTCCATAAGAGCGGCCCACTGCTGAAACTGCTCATCGGAAGCCCTACCAGAAGGCGGAGAGGGCTCCGATGTCGAAGAGGTCGGTGACCAGAAACAGAAACTGGTGACTCCGAAAGAGGAGACCGGCAACTGACCCCAATGACTGACCATCGATGCGCAGACATATCAGAAGGTGACCTCGAGTGATGCCTTCTCTTTTTTGACCTACGGGCTGAAGAAGAGCTCGAGGCCAAATGGTGCCAAGAATGCAACAGTTTTCTTTTATGCTTCCGGGGGGACCGCCCTTCCCCTCGGGCACTGGACCGTCCGTTGTCAGACCCCCCCCCCGGAGAAAGCGGCGGACTGGACCCAGCCCGGCTGACTGAACAGCTTTCATACGAAGTCTCCCTTCCGTCACCTGACCCGCTCATGGTTGACTCCGTCAATGTAGGCTGAGACTTCTTTCTTTAATAAGAATAAATTAACGTAAGCGGTACTTTATTCGAAAAATACTACAAAATAAAAAACTGGAAACTATGCTGCTAGTTTGAAGTTTGACTCCCGGCAGGAGAGCGACGTCGTCACTGAAGCACACTCAACGCCGGGGAAAAAAAGGAACTGAGGCGGTTGGAGGGTTGACGTCGAGATAGTCATTGCCGCACAAGCAGAGGCTCATGGCGCCACTCCTCATGGCTCCAGCTCTGGCGCCGGCCCTCCATCAAAAAGGTTTGCTCCCTCTGGGTCCTAGCGCCTCCGGCGTAGATCCCATTAGTGTGAATGAGTGGTGGAGACTTTATGTCCAGGAAGATCATGGTACACAAAGAACCATGACTGGGATGTCAACATACCAGGGTACTCAATCTACAGGAGGGACAGGGAGGGTAAAAGAGGAGGAGGAATAGCTTTCTATGTAAGGGAAGGGATCAAAGCAATGGAACTAAAGGATAAACAGGGAGCAGAGGAGGCACTGTGGTCACCCTGCAGACAGGAAATGGCACCACAATCCGTACGAGGGTTGTATACAGACCCCTATCTCAGGGGGAGGCAGTGGACAAGGAAATGATAGAAGGTATCCTTAGAATGGCAGAAAAGGGGAGATATTGTTGATGGGGGACCTGAATATGCCAGATGTTAACTGGAGCACCTTTGCTGTAGCCACATCCAAGAGCAGGGTTATTCTCGATGCCCTACAGAGGGCATGCCTCAGACAGGTAGTGGTGGAACCCACTTGGGAGGGAGCAATCTTAGACCTGGTACTGTCAAACAGGGACGGAGAAAGGATCTCACATTTAGAAATGGGTACCCATCTGGGAACAGGCTACCACCGAACAGTGTGGTTCACAATAAAAAAAACACAGCCATATAGTCAAGCCATTCAAAAGCAAGAGTATTGGACTTTAGGAGGGCTGACTTTTGGAAAATAGGAGAGTGCCTCAGAAAAGCACTAGCAAACAGGCAAGGAGGAGGGGTAGAGAAACAATGGGGAAAAATTAAAACAGCCATCACAGAGGCAACAAGCCTTTGTGTGAAGCAAATCAACAAAACAAAACGAAGAAAAAAACCACTATGGTTCTCAAAAGAGGTGGCGGGGAAGGTTAAGGAGAAAAAGGCAGCACTCAGGAAGTATAAGGAAACACAGAAGGAGCAGGACAGAGAACTGTACCAGTTCAAGTAGAAGGAAGTGGGGAAGGTGGTCAGAACAGCAAAGGCCCAAACTGAGGAAAAGACAGCCAACTCAGTTAAGAAGGGGGATAAAACCTTTTTATAGGTACATTAGGGAGCGAAGAAAGACCAAGGAAGGGATAGTAAGGAATAGAAAGGAAAGGGAGAGTGGGCAGAGGGTGACAATGAAAAAACAGGGATACTGAAGGAATACTTCTCCTCATATTCACAAAAGGAGAGAAGGGAGAGGTACCTAATTCAAAGAATAGAAGCACTCTGGATAAGGAGGTCGATATCAGTCCATTCACAAAAGAAAGGGTTCTGAAAGAACTCTTAAAACTGAAGGTGGACAAAGCAATGGGGCCTGATGGGATTCACCCAAGAATTCCAAAAGAACTAAGGGCAAAACTAGTGACACCACTGACCACCCTTTTTAACAAATCATGGAAGGATGGTATGGTACCTGAGGACTGGAGGAGGGCGGATGTGATTCCCCTTCACAAAAGTGGGAGCAAGACAGAGGCAGGGAAGTACAGACCTGTTAGTTTGACCTCAGTGGTAGGGAAAATTATGGAATCATTTCTGAAGGAAATAATTGTTGAGTTCCTAGAGGCCAGTGGGGCACAAGACCCAAGGCAGCATGGATTTACAGCAGGAAGGTTATGTCAGACAAATCTAATAGATTTCTTTGACTGGGTGACCAAAGTAGTAGACCTGGGAGGGGCAGTGGACATGCCCTACCTAGACTTTAGCAAGGCATCTGACACAGTCCCACACAAAAGATTAATACTCAAGTTAGCCAGCCTTCGAGTGGGTCCCAAGGTGGTAGCCTGGTGAAAAATTGGCTGGACAACAGGACGCAGACGGTAATAGTAAACGGAATCCACTCTGAAAAAAGGGGGGTTACTAGCGGTGTACTGTGGTTCAGTACCTTATAAGTGACACTGCAGAAGAACTGGAAGGAAGAGTATGTCTCGTTGCAGACGAGACAAAGATCTGCAACAGGGTCGATACAGAAGGTGAGGTGGAAAGGATGAGAAGGGAATTGGCAAGGTTGGAGGAATGGTCAAATGTATGGCAGCTCAGATTCAATGCAAAGAAGTGCACTAATGTACCTGGGAAACAAAAACCCAGGGGAAGGGAACACAAAGGGGGGTGATATGCTAACATGAACAAAAATGGAAAGGGACCTCGGGGTAGTCATATCAGATGACCTAAAGGCAGGCAAGCAATGTGAGAAGGCCGTAAGCAGGGCTGGTGGGATACTGGGATGCACAGGGAGAGACATCACCAGTAGAAAACAGAAAGTTGTTATCCCTCTGTACAGACAGTTGGTGAGACCCCATTTGGAGTACTGTGTGCAGTTCTGGAGACCCCATCTCCGTAAGGACATAGACAGGATGGAAGCTGTCCAGAGGAGGGCAACTAAAATGGTGCAGGATCAACACCAGAAGACATACGAAAAGAGATTAAAGAAGTTTAATATATATACCCTCGAGGAGAGGAGGGAGATGGGGGGACATGATAGAAACTTTGAAGTACCTCAAGGGAATCAACACAGTCTAAGAGGGTAGCATCTTTCAGAAAAAGAGATGTGCAAGAACAAGGGGGCACAATTTGAAGATAGAGGGGGGACGACTCAGAGGTAATGTGAGGAAGTATTTTTTCACAGAGAGGGTTGTGGATACATGGAACGGCCTTCCTGAGGAGGTCGTGGAGTCAAAGACTGTGGGTGAATTCAAGAATGCATGGGTCAGATATAAAGCAATTCTAGTTGGGGGGTAGGAGGAGGAGGTAGGCTGTTGGTTAACTAGGATCTGCAGCTTATCCATTAGGTAGGGAAATGGGCAGACTAGGTGGGCCAAGCAGTCCTTATCTGCCATCAAATTCTGTGTTTCTATGTTTCTGTATGAGTGCTGAGATGACGGGGCCTCTTGGATTGATCATGGGCCACCGTAATAACCATGGAGTTTGCAATGAGCTGCTATCCAAAAAAAGCAGCATCTCTGGGAGCATTATAGAGGCGATCAGCCTTCTTTGAAATAGCAGGAGTAGTAGATGGGCATTTTCAAGCCAATCTAGTGACATCCCTAAATGGATCCACCAAAGGAGGAATCACCACAGGCTTTAGATCCTTCTGACAGAGGAAAATGGCCAAACAGCACCTCTCAGGATCCAAGTCTTCGGTGTCCCAGCCCATGCTGGATTGGATGTGACGCATGACCTCCATGAAGGTCGGGTCATCAGGAGGAGACCTGGGGGTGTCCTTGGGGTCCAACGGAGGAGGGGCCATCCCAGAGTCAGATGACACCAAGAAGAGGAAGACGGTCTGACTCCCGAAGAAGACTGTCAGGTTAAGCGATGTGCCTGCCTGACCATCACGACCTACATTGGCGCCTGTCCGAGGGCCTGGAGGGCCGAACATCGGTGCTTTTGACCGTGATGTTTAGAGTGGCCCCTGCCAGTGTCATCTGGTTGCGGGGTAGGCGCTTTAGGATTTGGTGTAGGCTGCAGAGGAGGAGGAGGCTGAGACTTAGCCTCCAAGGGAAGAGGTTCCTAAAGAGGGGGCATAGGAGACCCCTTCGGTATCATATGACCCTTGACCAAGTTCCACCAGGAGAGAGCAGTGAGGTCCAGCAGAGGGTTCCAGGGTGTCGAGGGATCATCCAACGTTGGTTGGGGGATGTCAGATAGCCCTGGCATCGGTCCCTTTGGTGGCGCCGACCCAGGTGTCAGGTCTTGAGGGTTTGGGTTGACCAGCAGTGTCCCAGTGGGCGTCTGTTATCTGCATCGGTCTAGTAGGTGTTGTCACATCACACTCTGGACCCCCCAGAGTTGGCTGCGAAGTAACGTTAGGATCAGCAGTCAACTTCAGGTGTTTAGGGGATGACAGGAGGGGTGTTGCCAGGGTCGTCGGGTACCTGGCGTCGACCGGACAGGCACAGACTGACGCTGGTCTGAAGAAGTAGCTGGCATCATCATAGGGGGAGCATGCCGAGTTGAGCTAGCTCCCGAATGGGGCAGAGGTGTCACCCTTCTGGAGGAGGCGAGTGCATGCCCCAGGCGTTGCTGGGTGGCATTGGCCCCAAGAGCCAGGAGCTGAATTAGCAGATGCTGAGGCTGGGCGGATGATGGGCAAGGACCCACCACCCGAAGAAGACTCGGCTGTGCCACCTGGCTGACAGCCCGTTGTTTGGTGGAAGGGCCTGAGT
Source organism: Neoceratodus forsteri (assembly GCA_016271365.2). Classification (NCBI taxonomy): domain Eukaryota; kingdom Metazoa; phylum Chordata; order Ceratodontiformes; family Ceratodontidae; genus Neoceratodus; species Neoceratodus forsteri. The sequence continues at coordinate 10,486,252 of CM057450.1, read as the reverse complement.
ATCAGGGGCTGAGAGGCTGAGGGGAAGTTCCCAACCCCAAAGAACCACCGCCCAACGTCTGGATGAAGGCAGGAAGTTTGACCACCAGGAGCCCAGAAGGAGAGAGGGCTGCAGAGTCTGACCTCCTGCAGGAGGAAGTCCCACAGCCAGTCGTCATCTGGTGAGGGGACCGGGAACAAGAAGCTGACCGGGGTTTATCTTTGTGTTTATCCCAGTGTTTGTGCTTTCCAGTTGACTTCTCCTTGTGAGAAGCCAAAAAAATTCGAGGTCCCAGAGATCGACAAGAGGAGGTACTTTTACCCTGGATCTCCTTCTTCATCACTGCTAGTTTCTTTTCAAGCAAGAAACTTTTCAGGGCTTTCTGGCGGCGGATTCTAGTCCTCTGGTTAAACTTCAAACAGTGCTGGTAGGCCTCTGTATCGTGGTCAAGGCCTAGGCAGGAAACATGGCCGTCCTTCGAAGAAATTTGCTTGCCACAAGCACACTTGGACTGCTGCAGCTCTACAGACGAAGTTGAAGAAAAAGACATGCAGAGAAAATACTGATGGAATTAGTAACTTTTGGAAAAAAATAAAGCTTGGGTAATCGTGAAAAAATGGCAGTCGACTAAGGCAGAAAGCAGCTGTGGAGTCGATGTGCACGGTCAATGGCGGGAAAAGAACTGGGGTTGGGATGGAGGACCACCCCTTTTATACCACTGGCCAATGTTGGGGAAGGGCTGACGTCAGGGGGAGGTCCACCACTATAGACTGCTAGCTAGAAGTTTTTCATGGGGTCCTGGCACCTGCCAGCTTCAGTCCGTATGGTGTAGCCTGCTGCAAGAACCACCCTCAAAGTGAGATCAAGGGTTACTGATCTGTAACCGTAGTTCTAGGAGTGGTATATGGTGCACATCCACACTTAGGCAGCTCTTCCTTTCCCTTTAAATCTTGCTGGAAGGTCTTCAAGCTAAGCTCCTCCCGCCCAGCCAAGTGGTATCCTCCTCGGCACCACCTCGTGACGTCCGATCTTGCATGCTGGAAGCAAGAATCTGTGTGCCACTTGACAGGGGAGGTCGAGTGGGTCATATGGATGTGCACCATACATCACGCCTATGAATGAAAATTACATACTCACTGTACTTCTTGATCTTCCAAGATGTCTTCACCATTCATTACTGGTCAGTTTATCAGTTGAATGCAGCAACCCGTCGGGCTCGCGCCGTGAAGCCGGCCTTGTGACATATAGCTCATGGGTTGGCCAGTAACCAAAGCCGGCTCCCCAACTTCCTCAGTTCTGCTCGCTGGAGAGGAAAATAGAAAAAGGAAAAGAAGGGGTAGGGCAAGGGAGCACATGGGACAGACAGGGAAAAGGAAAGTATATAAAGTCAAACATGAAGCCAACCAGAGAGAAATAAGAACTCTGGGAGGGCCTTTAAGGCCAGCGGTTACAAGAGCCACTGGGCAGGCCAAAGACGTAGAGAGAGATAGAGAGAGACAGAGAGGTACAAAGGATCCTTTATCCTCAGTCAGGGATGTGTGACAGCACTGTTCCATTCAGGCCAGGAATGGCCGACTTCCCAGGAGAAACTCAGTAAGAGAATGTGCCATAGAGCGGAGCTCAAGAGTGGTTGCTAGAATACTCCTATGCCCAGATAAAATTCTGAAGTGAGGGTCCTAAAGAGTACAATGTGGAACCACCCTACAAGGCAGAATAAGGGGGAGACATAAAGAACAGTTCATTCAGGACCAGGCAAGAGGTTAGGCACCCCACTCGTTTCTATTTTTTTTTTTTTTGGAAGAAGCGCACTGGCAAGAAGTACTTCCTGGAGACTGAGGTAAGGGATCCTGGTGAAGACAGAAGGCATCTGACACTGCCTCTCTCTCCCTCTCTCTAAAAGGAGCTCCAAGAAGACACTCTTGAACAGGATCATATACCTTTATAGGAGGAGGGTACACATATATGTACCCCGAAAACTAGGGAGATAAGATATGAAAGAACCCATTGCTTGTGTTAATCCACTACTGAAGACCCTAAATGAAATTTCAAAGAATCTGAAGCACAATAAAAGTGCATCAGAACTGACCCTCTACATTGTAAGGCTTGCACCTATATACTGGCAGAAAGTGTCAGGTAATACAGTACAATGACACTACATCAAATTTCTGACCCTGAATTTTCAGAGCTGACCCCCAGCAAAATATTACTATAGCCAATGTAAGCCCTGGGAACCTCTAGATTAGTGGACCTCTTCTCTAGAGGGAGAAGAGAAAGAAAGACAAAGCTGTCCGTATTTGCCTTCCCTCCCTTGAACTTAAGGAGACGGGAAAAACCCTCCTGAGTTCAAGCCAAGAGTTCCCTCTGGGGGTGCCAGCTAGACATTAGCCCCTTTTAAGTTAAAAGGAGGAAGGCAAACAGGGAGGCGGCACTGACCAGAAGTATGGCAATGAGAGGAAGGTGGGTAGGAAGCAGTAATGAATGGTGAAGATATCTTGGAAGATCAAGAATTACGGTGAGCGTGTAATTTTCGTATCTTCCAAAGCCCAACCTTCACCATTCATTACTGGTGGGTGAGTACCAAGTACCACCTAGGTGTTGCTGGCACCCACTGAGGGAAAAAGTTCCCTCAGACTCCTGTGGAGGTACACAAGAGGAGGGGGCCCCTCACAGGTCTGGCAAACCAGAGACTGGTCAGGAGCAGGAGAGCGCCCTGGCGACCTGGGAGAGGAAGGTGCCATGCCAACTCACTGGGCCCTGGGGTAGAAAAGCACTTCGGAAACATGAGGCAATCACTCTATACCGGGCCAAGGGTGATAGCCATAAAAGGTTGAGCCAGGTCATCCAGCTAATGTCAACTGATGTTCCCACCAGCCTGGAGGCTACCTCACTGGCGTCATAAGATGTCCTTGATTGGTGTCTCGCAAGCTCTAGACCGTGCGTGAAAAGGCTTATGGCCCACCTAGTTGCCTCACTATCAGGCATGGATGCCAGGAGCTGTTTCAGCATCGCCCACAGGTGCCTAGCATAGGCAGTCTTGTGTGCCTGGTACGCCGAGACACACAGGAGGAGGAGGTGCGCCACCGAGAATACCCTCCTTCCCCAGCGGTCAAACTCAGCGGAGTCAGACTCGGGGGGACAATCATGCCTTGGGTGACAGTGCCCAGAAGGCGTGTCCAACAGTTCCACTCCTGATGTAAGATGGGGCACAGCACCTGGAAACCCCACGGGTGTGCAGTACCTGCACCGGCAGTCCCTCGGGGTTGGAATAGGGGCAGAGGGGTTCTGCCAGACACCATGCAACACCTCCATGAAAGGCTTGGGCCAAGGAGGGATCACTGTGGATTCCATGCTGTATTCCCCTAGGAATGATAACATTGCATGCACAGGATTGCATTCTCTAAAGTGCGAGAGGTGCAGCTCCACTATTATGTCAGATAGGAAACGCTGATACCCTGACAGGTCAGCATTGGAGGAGAAATGGATTGATGTGTCCTCTTCCTCAGAGGAGGAAGTCAAAGACTCGGAGGAGCTGTATTCTGGGTGAGGCGATGTAGGGATTTGAGGTCTGAAAATGACCTCATCTATGGCTTGAAGGTATCAGGGATAAGCACCCACCAATGCCCTGAATTGCTCCCAAGTCAAGGGCCCCATAGGGCCAGAAAAACGTGGCAGGGAGGGAATGGGAGACAGAGGTGGGGGAAGGGGAGAGTGTGTGTGAGAAACCACTCCAGCACCTCTGCAAGGGCTGTGGGAGAGAGCAGAGAGCCCTTCCCTGGGGAAGGGGCTGTGCAGACCGCACACTGAAGAACGCCCAACCAGAGAAGGGACAGTTTACTGGTGCCCTTGGTGGGGAACCCACAGGTGAGGAGATCAGAGCCATGCAGGTCCACTAAGGTGGCCCCTTTCCCCACCAACTACAGACCCTGCCCAATTCACCTACTACTTCCAGACCCCGCAGGCATTCTGGAAACAGCATGGGCACCAACTTAGGCCTCCCAACCCCCACCTCAGCAGACAGAGATCTGCTTCTTGACAAAGGCTTGAGAGATGCTGTGAAGCCCGAAGAGGAGAAGGGGAGACCCAGCACTGCTGACTGCGCCAGAATTCCCCCTTGGCACTAGTCTCAGCACCGACAGCTGAAATGGTGCCATCCGTAGCACCAGAAACGGGGTTGGCACCAGAGCTGGCACTGGCCCTGGACCCAGAACCACCCTCCTTGCTGGCACTAGCACCAGAAACGTCCCTGGCACCGCAAGCGGCACCCAGAAATGCCGGGAGGGCGGCACCATGCCGGGGACTCCTTAGCCCCGCAGAACACCTCAAGCTAGGCCTAGTGGAATTTCAAGGCTCTGGAGAACCGGGTAACCAATCAGGATCATCCCAGTCATAGTCTGAATCTGAGGACGAGACCAGGGAGATTGCCAAAGTGGCTACCCACGTAACTCCTCCTCTCCCAGCACTGTGAGCTGTGTTGTTGCAAGGTCAGCCTTGCTCATCAACCCCGCAGACGGTGTCAGGAGTCAAAGTGGCACTGTCCCGCGATGCCAGGAAAGCTGCCACCGTTGGCCCAGCATATAGATGAGGCCTCAACATCGAGGGTGTCTGGGCCTCCGAGGGGGCACCAGTCTGCGAGGGGTGCTCAGTCGATCCCCCAGAGGAGGCCGACTGTCTACCAGACCTCTCGCTCAGGTCTCCAGTCTCAGTGAGACTAGAAAACAACAGAGGCCTGCTCTCCCTCAGGACGTACAGTACCTGGGAGAGGCCCAGGGGAAGGGCCCAAAGTCCTTCCCTTGGCATCCAGGGTATGAGGCCTGCCTCCAAAAGTTGGGAGGTCCCACCACAAGTTCAACATGCATATTTCAAGGGTGCGGTAGTCCATGCTGAAGCAGGCATCACACTTCTCCATCTCATGATGCGGATCTTGGCAGGTGAAACATTGGTCATGGTGGTCTGAAACGGTCATGGGCTTGCCGCAGGGGCTCCGATGCATAGGGGTGAGCCCCACCTTTGAATTCCCTAGGCCCTGAACCAGAGATGACTGAAGGTGGTAAAATAATATAAAATGAAAAGAAATGCACCCAATGCCACGCTACAGGGATAGAAAAAAATGGTGTCCACAAACAGTATTGGAGACGGTATGGCATTGAGTGAATCACTGGTTTTGGTGATGAGCAGAATAACACACTTTCTTGCTGCTGCAGATCCACATGAGGTGTTGCCTCGATGGCAGTTAAAGCAGACCTGAGGAGGTTGGGGAGCCAGCGTCAGTTACTGGCCAACCAATGAGTGCCACATCATGTGTCGGCCTCGTGGGTGGCACCATCTCCAACATTGGCACCCCTCCTCAAAGGTCTTAAAGCTACATGCTCCCGTGGGATTGGGGCCTTTGGCTGATAACCCCACCAGTAATGAATGGTGAAGATTGATCTTTGGAAGATCTACAGTTACAGATGAGTAAATACAGGTTACTCACCTGTAACAGGAGTTCTAGGAGTGGTATATGTTGTTCATCCACACTTACTGGCAGGTTCCTTGCCGCTTTAAAGCTTGCTGGAAGGTCTTCAAGCTGGCTCTTCCCACCCACCTGGGTGGTAAAACTCTCAGCTCCGCCCCATGATGCCAGATCTAGCCCGCTGGAAGTCAGGTCGCGCGCTGAAGCCGAGGAGGTCGGGTGGGTTGTGTGGATGAACAACATATACCACTCCTAGAACTCCTGTTACAGGTGAGTAACCTGTATTTCTAGGGACGTGGATATGTTGTTCAATCCACAGTTACTGGCAGACTCCTAGCAGTTCTCTGGGTGAAGGGAGGCAAGGCGCGCACCCTCTACTTGGGAAATAAGGACTGGAGAACAGAGGTCCCAAAACCAGCATCCCGGCGTGACTCAAGGTCGATGTGGTAGTGAGTAATGAAGGTGTGTGCTGACTTCCAGGTAGCAGCCCTGCAGATTTCCTGGATAGGGACATCCCTGGAAGCAGCCACCGAAGCAGCGGTATGGTGGGTAGAATGAGCTCTTATCCCTTTGGGAGGCTCCATGCCCGCCAAACTATAGCAGAAATCTATGCAGGAGGTGACCCACCTGCCTATCGTCTGCTTGGCTGCAGGTCTGCCAGGTGCAGCTTCAGCGTAGGTGACAAACAGCTGGCGAACCTCTCCCCAAACGTCAGCCGTCCGCTCCTTATAATAAGAGAGCGCTCTTCTAGGGTCCAGAGTATGGAGCCTATATTCGGCATCCGAGGTGTGACTGGGGTAGAACACCAGCAGAGTTAACACTTGGTTAAGGAGAAACTCTGACACCACCTTCAGAAGGAATTTCGGGTGGGGGCGCAGGACAACCTTGTCACTATGGAAGACCAGATAAGGAGACTCAATGGAAAGCGCCTGGAGCTCTCCCATCCTTCTGACTGACATGACAGCCACCAAGAAGGCGGTCTTCCATGACAGGTGAGAGATGTCACACTTGTGCATCGGTTCGAATGGCTTGCCCATGAGCTTAGCCAATACCAGCAGTAGATCCCACGGAGGTGGAGGTTCGCGCACCGGAGGGGATATGTGACCAAGGCCTTTGAAAAAGCGCCCGACCACCTTCTCCTGCGCCACCGACTGCTTCCAGCCCGCGCCCGGTAAGCAGAGATGGCTGCCAGGTGCACCTTAAGGGTCGTCGACCAAAGCCCTAGCTGAGAAAAGGACCACAGGTAGTCCAGAATGCTAGCCAAAGAACAGGAGGAAGGGTCCAACCCCTTATCCTGACACCAAATGGAGAATCCCTTCCATTTGAAGGCATAGCATTTTCTGGTCGACTCCATACGGGATGCCTCAACGACACTGAGGACCTTGCCGGAAAGACCCAAGGCCTGGAACTCTAGCCACTCAGAAACCAGGCCGTCAAGTGCAGGGATTGAAGGTCCAGGTGGAGTACCTTCCCCTTGTCGACTGAGAACAGGTCTGGGTGGGCTGGAAGCCGCCTCGGGAGCCTGGAGCTGAAGCTGAGGAGATCTGGATACCAGAACAGGCGGGGCCAGTCTGGGGCTACCAGAATCACCTGTGCCTTGTCCCTCTTCGCCTTGAGAAGCACCTTGTGGATCCAGGGAAATGGAGGGAAGGCGTAGAAGAGGCCCGGGTCCACGGCCTCAAGAAGGCATCCCCCTGCAGCGAGCCCTGCTGAGGGGGGCGGGCATGGAACAGCCTCAGCTTCGCATTCTTCCTGGAGACAAACAGGTCCACCTGAGGGGTACCCCAGTGGGAGAACAGATCTTGTACTATCTCCGGCAGGAGAGACCACTTGTGAGATGCAGCGCCTATCTGGCTTAGGGCATCGGCCAGACTGTTGGAGGCTCCTGCCACATGGATGGCTAGGAGATCCGCCTCCAGGCTGATCACGAGAGACCAAGTGCAGAGAGCCTCCTTGCACAGAGGCAAGGAGTGCGTCCCATCCTGCCGGCTGAGGTAGTACATGGTCGTGGTGTTGTCTGTCTGGACCTGGACCACTTGACCCCATACAAACGGAGCGAAGGCGGTGAGGGCTAGTCGGACCTCTCGAAGCTCCAGCAGGTTGATGTGGCATCGAGACTGCTGAGGAGGCCAGAGGTCGTGGGCTCTGAGCTCCCCCAGATGGGCAACCCAACCCATCAGAGAGGCGTCGGTCATGAGAGTGACCGTCGGCTCGGGGCGCACAAACGGGATACCCTGCTGAAGATGAGCTGGAACGATCCACCACTAGAGAGCATTCCACATTTCCTAGGTCACTGTCACTGGCTGGTCCAGAGGACCGGAGCACTGTGACCATTGGTGGGCCAGCCCCCATTGCAGGGGATGCATGTGCCAGTGGGCCCAACGGACCATGCTGATGCAGGCTGCCTTGAGGCCCAAGATGCGGAGGAAGTCCCGGGCAGGGCGCAACTGCCCAACCATAAATGATTGGGCAAAGGAGGAAAGGGCCTCGGCCCTGTCCACTGGCAGCTGGGCTCTGGCTCGAAGAGAGTCGAGCTCTGCCCCGATGAACTGAATCACCTGAGATGGTACGAGTTCTGATTTGACCTTGTTGACGAGGAGGCTAATCTGAGAACAGACCTGGAGGGCCAGATCCCTGGACCGCTCCACCTCCAACCTGGAGGGGGCTGCAATCAGCCAGTCATCCAGGTAAGGGTACACCCAGACCCCTTGGCACAGCAGGGATGCTTTCACCACTGCCATGCATTTGGTGAAGACCCTGGGAGCTGGAGAGAGAGAGAGAGGCTGAAGGGCATGGCCCAGAACTCGTAAAGGGATCCCTCTACCCTGAAACGGAGGAATCACTGGTGAGACGGACGGATTGGGATGTGAAAGAATGTGTCCTGAAGGTCCAGAGAACAGAACCTCGTGCCTCGTTCCAAGGATGGAATGATCTGAGCTACAGTGACCATCCTGGAGGTGCGAGACCTTAGGAACTTGTTCAGGCCGTGCAGGTCGAGAATGGGGCGCCAGCCCCCCATCTGTTTTGGGATCAGGAAGTACCTGGACACAAACCCTGGGTCTGGAGGAGGATCCGCCACCTCCCTGATCACCTCCTTCTGGAGGAGCAGGGCAATGTCGGCTCAACGAGCCGACAGAGCTCTGAACCCGTGGCCCCGGTGGTGACGAGCTCGATGGGTTGGGGACTGCTCGAATTCAGAGGCAGACCCCGCTACCACTTCCAACATCTAGCGGTCCGTGGTGATATCAGACCAGGCAGAAAGGAAGTGGCGGCCATCCCCAAGGGGGAACCCGGAAGGAGTAGCGAGGTTGGGGTGACACCCTCAACCCGTCACTTGGTAGGCTTGGAGGAAGGGCCGGCCGAGGAGCTGCCTGGCCTCTTTCCTCCTGGCTTCCTGCTGGAGGAAGCAGCAGGACTGGCTTTGGGGTGCCAAGTGCGAGCCTGCTGGCCCTGATGCTGGTGTTGCTGGGCCGGACATGCCACAGGGGCTGAAGGACGAAAGGGCATACGCTGCTGCTGGTGTCCTTCTAGGCAGATGTGACCAAGTCCAAGGTGGCGTTGGACTTCTCGATCCATTGGAGATGACCCTCCACCCCGGGACCGAACAAGTCGGTACCCAGGATGGGAACGTCTGCCAGCTTGTGCTGAGTATCCGCTGTAAAGGTGGAGATCCGCAGCCAAGCTCTGCGGCGCATGGTCACTGCGGCCGCTACTGACCGGGCACACGAGTCAGTGATGCTCAAAGAAGTTTGGAGCTGCTGTTTGGCCACTACCCTTCCCTGGTCCCACACCTGCTTGACCGTCGTTTGAAGGTCAGCTGGGAGATGAGGAATCACCTCATCCAGGCAGCCCAAAAGGGCGTGTGAAAAGTATGCCATCAGGACGTCCGAGCTAGCCTGAAGAAGGCCTAGGGAGGAAGCACCATATACTTTCCGCCCTGAGTAGTCCAATTTCTTGGACTCCTTATCGGGTGGCTTGTCCACATCCCGAGCGTTCCCGGAACGCCGGAAAACGCTGTCGGTCACTAAGCCCTCCGCAGAGGGGTGCTCCGAGAAACCAGAGAGTGAACCTGTAAGGACAGCATATTTCCGAGCCATCCTGGCCGAAGGTGCTGGACAAGAAGCTGGCCGCTGCCACTGCTCCAGGGCCGGGCCAACAATGGCTTCGGCCACCGGGAAGGCCTCCGTAGGGAAATCCTCGATCCAGTATCTCGTGAGAATACTTAGCTCATTTGAAATGGGTTGAGCTTCATCCCAGTGGATTCTGAGATGAGTTGGATCATACACAAGAACGAGGATGGGCTCTCGTCCACCGACTGACCCCAGTGGACTCCAGGTCAGGGGCCTGGAGAACAAGGAGAGTCGTCGTCAGACTCCGAGAGTCTGCGAACAGCTGCCAGGCGCCTGAGCCACCCCTCCACGCCCGAGGTCGATGGGAGTGAGGGTGACCCGACAACCTATGGGGCAAACCCTGACTCGACCAGAATCATGGTGGGGCCCCAGTCTTCTGCCAGTTGTGGAGGCAGAGTTCCACCACAATGGGTGGCGCAGCTGGTTTCGGCTGAACAACCAGTGCTGGCCGGCTCCTCGACCACTCGGTTGCTTGACGCACGGTGACAGCCACTTTATGGACGGGAGAAGGCGATGAGTCGGCTTACTCCCGAGACAATAAACTGCTTGCCACATTAAATCCTCGTAGTGCCGGAATTTGCGCTGGAGCCTATACTCCGAAGAGGACGATGAGGATGAGCGGCACCACTGCTTTCCATGGTGCCAAGACCGCCGATGGGATTCCGAGGGTGGGTCAGAGAGGAGCGGCAGGGGAAACCCACTCCTCCCTCGGTTTAGGGACCTTAACTGGGGACTCCAGCAGGAGGCACAGTCAAGTCCTCGGTTTCCACTGGGGGAAATGGTGAAGAAGGGTTGTCGGCTTCTCCAGTCGACAAACCGTCCGACGGGTCGAGAAAAATCTCAACTACGTCGACGGGTGTCTCAGCCGGCTCACCTGACAGGGACACCGTGAAGCCAGTGGCCTAAGCCGCAACCTCGACTGAAGTCAACTGTGGACTATCCTGGGAAGGGGACCTCTCCCGCTCCCACAAACGTCGACAGTGGGACTTACCTTTGGAGTCCTTCTTTTTGGACCGAGAGGAATGTCCCGAAGGCCCTTCTCCCTTGTTGAAGAGGGACTGGCAAAGCTCCTTAAAAGAAGCTGTATAAGAAGAGCCCAAGGAGAGCGGGATAAATGCCGCGACCGAGGAAGATGAAGATGCGGCCTGGGCCGTCTCCTCCTCGAGGGCGATCATCTGCTCCAGCTGGTCTGCCGAGCCCACTGCAGCGGATACCGCCCAACAGGCCTCCTTTGACTTAACCAGAGGATAACGTTTCTCAGGGCACCCCAAAACCAATCGGGCAGTGCGGTCCTCCAAGACCGAGGCTGAAAAGGATTTGCACAACTCGCAAGCCTGCGAGTCATGTCAGAGTCCTAGGCAGTAAATGCACATGGAGTGCGGGTTGGTCCGGGACATCTTCTGCCCATAGGGGCACCGATGAAATCCGGGAGTCGATTTGTCCATTGCAGCCGCAAGGGAAAAAGATGACTGAAGTCTTTTGAACTTTAGAATAAGTTTTGGTTTAACTGAAGAGTGTGGATCCAGGCCTAAAATGCAGAGTGCTAAGGAGGGAACCTGAGCTTCCAAGCGGTAAGGAAGATCTGGTGTCATGGTGCGAAGCCGAGAGTTTTACCACCCGGGTGGGTGGGAGAAGCCAGCTTGAAGACCTTCCGGCAAGATTTAAAGTGGCAAGGAACCTGCCAGTAAGTGTGGATTGAACAACATATCCACGTCCCTAGAAGAAAAATTACTCACCATGATAATCTTGTTTCCCCCAAGGTATCCTTCAATATGCTTAACTAATGCAGTTGGCCCCCTGCGTTGAACTGCCACGGAGAGAAATGGAATGTATGGCATGTCAGTGGCTCAGCAGGTAGCCTCTGAGGCCGGGAGATCAGAAGGCTGTGGGTTCTAATCCCACACCAGGCACTTGGGTTAATTCCCAATACTGACATTGTATTGCAGCACGAGGGGGCTGCTGCACTCCTGAAGTGCCATCTTTGGGATGAGACTTTAAACCGAGGTCCCATCTGCCTGTTCAGGTGATGTTAAAGATCCCATGGCACTTCTCGAAAAGAGTAGCGGAATTTTTGTTGAAAAAACATCAGAAACAACACATACATCAAGGGAAATAAGTCACACAAAAATCAAAATACCAGAGTAAATAGATACAAAGAAAACCACAGATAAAAATGGAAAACATTAGGAAGAAATACATGTTACTTCACGGTATAAGGAAAAACTTAAGAAAACAATAAGTTATTGAGGTAGTAACAAAAAATAAATACATAAATAAACAATAAATAATAGATAAGTATAATTTCATACATATCATTTTTCAAAAAATTGGGGAAAGCCCCAAAAGAACACAGAAAATGAATGTGTAAACCTCAAATTACTGCTATGTTTAGACCATTTTATGATAGAATATCATAAATGTCAAATTCATACTATTTATATTTGACGAAATGTAATAATCCGTTCCATCGTCTGTTAACCTTATCAGAAGGAAATGCAGAAATATCAACTTTATATACCGAAACTAATGCATTTATACATAGTATGCTAAAAGTTTCAAAAGACATCAACCACTGTTGCAAGACCCACTGGCAACAAGCTTGCCACAGATAATACTTTAGACAACAGAAAAACACTGCTAGAGTCTCTTAATGAAAGAAACCAGATAGTAGTGAATAGTTACCCAAAACAATAATTTAGCGTAGTTAACCAAGGTAATTTTCACCTGGTCGCCAAATATTGCCATAAAGATAGCACATGGGAGCAGTGAAGTAAGAAATGCTCCATTGTCTCCTCTTGTGCCCAACAGGCACTGTAGGAGCAGTATCTTTCTTCCTGTGCTTCGTGCTTATTATTAACTTTGACAATTAATCTTCCATAAGAGGAGAGGCATAGAAGTTCTCACGTGTGAAGGGGTATGTGGGGGGTTACTGAGTTGAACTAAAACATTTTTATTTTGAGAGGGAGTACAATTTTTAAATTCTGGTTCAGCTGGATGAATTTTCTGCATTACTGAATGGTACAAAAAGGGGCAAGCCCGCTGTGTTATCTGGGTTTTGGAAAGACCCCACATAAAAAGTTTTTGTGCCACAGATTTAAAGTACTCTGAAATGCCTAGATGAGGTGATATTTTAGGGGGTGTGGTCTCCCAAACAGAAAAATAGTGACCTAAATTGTTTTTAATCAATTTCTGAGTTAAAGTAAAGGAAGGATTCAGACCCAACCATACAGTTTGGGAAATAAACAATGCCCTCGGACCCTGAAGAATACGGATAAATCGACCATCCTCCTGAATCTCCCTCTACCCGTCGCGGACAGTCAGGAGTGAGAGTAACAGACAGCCTACGTGGGAGACCTGGGACAGGCCAAGACTCTTTGGGCAGGCACCCCCGCTGGGGGTTGTTTAGGTGGTGGCTCCACCAAAATCAGCAGAGAGATCGATTTTGACCAAACCAAGATGGTTTTGATTGGCTCCGTGGGAGGAGTAAAGGTATGAGCCAGCTCCAGAGGAGTCGGCTTCGGCCTGGGAGGCGATAGCCAAGAATTGGTTGGTGTATAAGCCAAGGTCGGCTTTTGACCAAACGAGATCAACTGTTGCCACATTAGGTCTTCGTAGCATCGACGGAGTTTCCGTCGAAGCCTCGCCTCATCTGAGGAGGACGAAGAAGAATGTCGGCGATGCCTCTTCTTGGAGCGCTTATGCGCCTTCTTCGGCCTGTCAGTCAAAGGGGTCAAAGACCTCAACCTCGATCATCGGGGTGACCGATGGGGTCGATTAGAAGGTACCGGGGAAACCAGTGGTTCTTCTTGGTTGGGGACAAGTTCTCCGATGGGTTTCCCAGCGGGCTGGGTCTCCTCATCGGGGAGAGGCAGGACCAGGGTCCTGAATAAGGAGTAGTCGGCCTTGTCGGGTGATGAGTCAACTGGGTTGAGAATGATCTCAACCAGATCGTCATCCAGTGTCTGGGCCAACAGGCCTGATGGTGGGACCGAGAAGCCAGCGGCCCGAGGCTGCAACCTCGACTGAAGTCGAGACAGCTGATTCCTGGGACCGAGATTGCTCACAATCCCAGGAATGTTGTCGGTGAGACAAAGAATCTCTCGGTCCCTAGTCTTTTTTATGGGACCGAGAGACATGCATGCCTGAAGGCCCCTCGCCCTTGGTGGGAAGGGATAGGCACATCTCCTGAAAGGAACAGGATAAAGTGGAGCCCAAGTTGAGCGGAACAAAAAAAGGCTTTGAGGACCGATCCGCGGCCTGAGCCACATCTTCCTCGAAAGCCTGCATTTGTTCGAGCTGCTCGGCAGACCCTGCAGCTGCGGCGACTGCCCATTGGGCTTCCTTCAATTTGACCAGCATATTCAGTTTCTCTGGTCTGCCCAATTTTAGCCGTGTGAGATGATCATCCGGGACGTTCGGGTGAAATGCACGACACATCTCACAGGCCTGAGTGTCATGGCCGACACCCAGGCAATACACGCACGAGGCATGTGGGTCTGTGCAAGACATCTTTTGCCCGTGACGATACTTGGCTAACGGAGAAGATTTATCTTCCATAGTAGTCACAGTCGCGAGCAATTATTATTAACTCTGGCGAGTTTAAGTTTGAGCAATCGAGGATTCTGAAGCCAGGGCCTAATGGACGCTAGAGCGGTAAGGAGGGAACCTGAGTCTTCCAGCGGAAAGGAAGAAAAAATTACTCACCTTAGTAATTGCTTTTCTTCTCATGGAGTCTTGCTATATTATAATTAGTGGAAAGCTGAACTGCCCCGGAGAGGAAGGAGTTAACTCCAGAAGATCTGGAGTTCTACAGCGCGAGGGCGCTGTGCTCAAAGCTCTATCTGGCAGTTTCAAATGAAACTGTCAGATCTTTACGAAGCCAACATCAAAGGACGGAAAAAGTCTGTGTGGAAAACCTACACTAGCCTATGGCTACCTACTAGTAGTAATAACAACAATATAAACAACAAAGAAACACCCAGAACCATAATAACAAAGATTGATGGTATTATGGTCGCTTTACCACCCTTTGACAAGCACATATGAACCCCCTTCCCCCAAGACTCAAGTCCAAGAAGGGGCAATAAAAATAACCTAAAAGAACAATCTAGATCCTAACCCAAAGGAAAACAGGGTTAGGGAAAACTAAAATGGCATGACACAGTGCTTGCACCAATTTGCCACCTCTACCCAAGTAGGAGTTCTGAGAGGGCAGGAGGAGGGTGGTTAGAATATAGCAAGACTCCATGAGAAGAAAAGCAATTACTAAGGTGAGTAATTTTTCTTCAAACACCATGAAGTCTTGCTATATTATAACAATAGCAGATTACACAGCAGTACCTCCATGGAGGAGGGTCAGAACCTACTTAGGAAATAGGCTCTGAAGCACAGCTGTGCCAAACCGAGCATCTCTCCTGGACTGGATATCCAGGAATAATGCTTGGTAAAGGTGTGAACTGTGTCTTCCAGGTAGCAGCTTGACGATCTCCAGAATAGGAATGTCTAGCAGCCGCTGGAGGCGAGCTGTACCCTGGTGGAGTGGGCCCTCAATCCTGAGGGGGGTACTCTACCAGTTTCTGATAACAAAATTGGATACAAGAGACAATCCACCTTGCAATTGTTCTCTTAGTGGCAGGTTTCCTTTGCCAACCTCGCCATAGGTAAGAAACAGTTGAGAGGATTCAAACCTATGACCTCTGAGTGCGCCTAGATAGTAACTTAATGCCCTTTTGACATCCAAGCTGTGCAGTCTCCTCTCACCTGAGGAAGAATGCTCAGTGAAAAATACTGGGAGGAGATAGATTGATTCAGGTGGAAATCAGAAACCACCTTAGGCAAAAACTTTCTATTAGTCCTAAGGACTACCTTATCTCTGTGGAAAGAGATAAATCTTCTTCCACTGACAGGGCCTGTAACTCACTTATCGTCTAGCAGAGGTGATAGCTACTAGAAAAACGGTTTTCCAAGTTAAATACTTGAGTTCTGCTGAAGACAGAGGCTCAAAAGGAGGTTGCATTAACTGAGCAATGCAAATATTCAGGTCCCAGGCGGAGCTGGTTCCAAAAGGAGGGTTAGTGTGAAGTAACCCTTTAAAAACTTGAGAACACAGGGTGAGAAGAAGGGAGGCAGGCTTCCTGCTGACACAAAAGCAGAGACAGCTGCCAGATGAACCTTCAGGGTAGCTGGTCTAAGGCCTAAGGAATTCAGATGGACCAAATAGTCCAAAAGAATGGGAAGATCAGCAGATTCTGGGGTAATCTGCCTCTCAGAACACCAGATGGAAAACCTCTTCCACTTAGAATTATAAGTGGCCTAGTGGAAGCTTCCTTGAAGCCTTAAAATATCCATAACACCTTGAGAAAGGTGTAAATCAGCAAATTCTAGCTCCTCAAGAGCCAAGCCTTGAGGTGGAGGGACTTGAGGTCCGGATACCACACTCTCCCTGTGCACAGGCCAGTAAGTCGTGAACTCTGGGCAGGCTCAGGGCAGGGTGGACTGCAGGGACAGGAGCAGAGGTACCAGGGCTGTCTGGCCCAATCTGGGCAATCAGAATCACTCTGCAAGGTTGAGATCTGATTTTCACTAGTACCCTGAAAAGGAGAGAAAGGGAAAGCATACAGGAACTTCCCTTTCCAATCCAACAGAAAGGCATCCAGAGGGACTGAGCCCAGTACTGAGGCCTGCAGCAAAAAGAGGAAGTTGGTGGTTGTCTGGGGCAGCAAAAAGATCTATCTGAGGTGAGCCCCAACTGGCAAAGACGGACCCCAGTACTTGTGGATTCAGAGCCCATCGTGATGGCCCTGAGAAATTTCTGCTGAGAGTCCGCCAGCACATTGTCCTTCCCTGGAGATGAACCGCTATCAGGGAGGTGTTCAGGGAATAAGCCAGAGACCACAACTTCATTGCTTGGTGCACAAGGCTGAAGACCAGTGCCCCTTGCGTTGATGTACCACATTGTGGTGGTATTGTCTGTCCTGACTTGAACCACTTTGTTCTGGACAGAATCTGAAAAGATCCGAAGAGCTAAAAAGACAGCTCTGAGTTCCAGAAGATTGATGTGGAGCAGAGATTCCTGAGGAGACCACACTCCCTGAGTGGTAAGGTCGCCCAGGTGAGCCCCCCACCCTAACAGGGAGGCATCCGTGGTGAGGGTGAGGGAGGGAGAAATGGGAATGAAGGGAACCCCTTGTTTCAGATTGCTTTGATCCTGCCACCAGTGTAGGGCCAGGATCAGGGATTGAGTAACTGGGACCAATTTGGTAAGGGGTCCTTCCTCTGAGACCAATAGGGCCCTCAAATGGAACTGAATGTCCCTCATCTGGAATCTTGCTCCCTGCACAACAGCTGTGAAGCAGCCATGTGTCCGAGGAGTTGCAGGAAATGCCTTGCTGGTCGAGAGACCCGGGCAGGGTAAAGGAGGATGCCAGGGCGATGAGTCTGTCCACCTTTCCGAGGGAAGAAAGGCCCTGGCTAACCTTTGTGTTCAATTCGCGCCTATGAAAGTTAGGGCCTGAACTGGTTCCAGAACTGACTTTGGTAAGTTTAGCAGAAATCCCAGAGAAGTGAGAAGCTGCTGGGTGACTTGTAAGTGGGATTCACCTGACCTGGAGACTGACCCACAATGAGCCAGTCGTCCAGGTAGGAAACACCAACCCCTTGCCTTCTTAATTGAGCCACTACTACAGCGAGGACATTTTGTGAATACCCTTGGCGCAGAAGTGAGGCTGAAAGGGCATTGCCCTGAACTGGTAGTGGCCTGAGGGCAGTTCGAACCTGAGGTACTTTGGTGGGAAGGCCTGATCAGAACATGAAAATAGGCATCCTTGAGGTCCAGGGAAGCTAGCCAGTCCCTGGCCTTAGGGAAGCAATATCATTGCCAGGGTTAACATTTTGAACTTTGGTTTCAACAGATGCTTGTTCAAGTATCTTAAATCCAGAATGGGCGCCATTCTCCTGTCTTTTGGGTAAGAAAGTATCTTGAATAAAGCCCCTTGCCCTGATGGCAAGGAGGAACCCTTTCCACTGCTTTGCAGACCAGAAGAGAAGAAACCTCTGCTTCAAAGCAAGGGCTTCTGAAGGACTTGCAGGTGGGAAATGCCTGGCTCTCATCTTTGGAAAATATTTGAAGCTGAGAACCAGACCCTGGCCTGTTACCTCCAGAACCCATCTGTCAGAAGTTGGGACAGCCAGCTCTGGCTGAAATAGGCCAACCTGCCCCCCACTGGTACAGGAGAATCGGCCCTGGGCACCCCATCAGGGTGCCTGCTTAGCAGCAGCCTTAGGCTGAGGGGAGGGAGACGGTCTACTAGCGCCACGTCTACCCCTGCCTCTGAAGAAAGAATCTATTGTTATAATATAGCAAGACTTCATGGTGTTTGAAGATCTGGCGTCATGGGGTAGAGCAGAGGGTTATACCACCTGAGTGGGTGGGAGGAGCCAGCTTCAAGACCATCCGGCAAGATTCTTAAAGGGAAAGGACATGCCAACCAGTGTAGATAGAACAACATAGCCATGATCCTAGAACAAAGAAATACATATACAAAGAGTAATTCATCTCATAAACCAACATATAGGAGGTAAAAGGTATTCATAACTTATGCATCTTATTCCCAGCTACAGACAGAAAATCTACGCTAATTTAATTTAATCTGCTTCAAACAGTTGTGAAATCTTGCTTGGTCCAGTCCTCAGGCCTTTTATTGTAAAGTTTCCAGACTGACTCATAATCTGAAAAATTATTATAGTTATAAAGTGTCGCTTAAAAATAGCTGTTTCCATTCTAATATTGGAAACTAGTATTAGCAGTAGTCAATTTCCAATTCTTTAAAATTAATCTTTTAATTGCCATCATGTTAGCTTTAAATATAATTCAGAAATGTTTCTCTATTAATTGTTGATTATACATCTCCATAATTATGAAGGAATAGTTTTGCCAATTTTGTAACTGGAAACCAATTTTTTTTTTAAAAGGCGGAGGACTGCTCCCACCATAATTTAGTATGACTGCAGTTCCAAAACATATGTTTGAAGTCTGTGTCTGCTGTCTCGCAGTACCAGCATGTATTTGTAGGTGACAGCTTCATTTTACAAAGACTATAAGGGGTATAATAGGCTCTGTTTGTTATTTTAAATTGTATAGCCTTATCTCTTGTTAGTTTATAGTTATGTATTTGAGATAATGTCAAATTCCACTGTTTTTCAGTTATTTGATGAGTTGTCTTTTTCTCCCATTTATCCTTTGTGCTTCTGAAAATTATATATTCGGGTAAAACTTCAGTCCTAAAGGTGCTACCTGCTGCAAGAGGTCCTCTCGAAGATCTACTGTTATGGTAAGTTCTTAAGTAACTGTACTTTCCTGTTTTAAGGGGAGCACTACCAATTTGGAGTTCTCCCTTTCGGCTTATCTTTGGCACCTTGGACCTTCATCAAAAGCCTAGCTGTGGTGACGGCAACCCTCAGGAGGGAAGGCCTTTATGTCTTTCCCCATCCAGATGACTGGTTGCCCAAAGCCCAGTCCAAAAAGCAGCTGTTCTTGACCATGGCGCGTACCCTGCAGTTGTTCAGCCAGCTGGGGGTCACAGTCAACCTGTCCAAGTCAGTATTGACTCTAGGCCAGCAGCTCCAGTACATAAGAGCCATACTGGACACAGCCCAGGGCTCCGCCTTTCTGCCCCCAGATGGGGGAGGAGATCTTCACAGTGCAGGCCCAGGAAATTTAAGTAAGATAGTACAGCCACGTAAGAACTTACCATAACAGCAGATCTTCGAAAGAAGTTCTTGCAGCAGGCAACACCGGAAGGACTAAGCCGCCAGGCGCTAGGACCCCATGGAAAACTTCTAGCTAGCAATATATATTTTTTTTATTTATTTGTAAAATCAGTTTATAACCTTTGAGCCAGAGGCTCATTTCCAAAGGTACCTCGACACATTAAAGACATACATAGAGTTTTAGGTTACATAGCATAGGTTTGCAAAACAATAGGCGTTCAACAGAGGCGCCATGTCACACTGAGGTCAGACAAAATACATTTAGGTTACAGGGTACATGTAATTGAGAACAGTGTTACAAGTTGGTATCAAAATTGAGCAATCTAATAGGTATACAATGAAACAGCTGGCACTGTGCCAGGTTGAACATGAGCACGGTGTGCAGGGGCGATGGTGGGGATGGCTGAGGTGGAGAGCCACCCGGTGGGCGTTGTCATGAGAAGTCGGGGTGGAGGCTACTTTCAGAGACAGGAGCAGCTACAGTGTTGAAGAGTTGGTTTGAAGGGTGGTTTGAACTTGGAGATGGTGGTGGCATTGGTGATGGGGGCAGGGAGAGTTAAACCAGGATGGGGCTCTGTAGCAGAAGGACCTCTGGCCACGGCTGGTTCTTGATCTGGGGACCATTAGGTGGTCTTGTTGGATGACCGTGTTGCAATAGTGGGAGGGCTCTGGTGGATGGATGCCGTTACCCCAGAGGAGAGCCAGTGGGGTTTTGTGAGGAGACAGGTTTTGATACCGGAGTTATTCATCCAGGGTAAGGAGTTTAGCCTCGTCATACAGCTGACAGGTGTGTGTGAGCCTGGGGGCACCAGTAATCAATCTGCAGGCTTTAGTCAGGGTTAGGTGAATTTTTTTGAGTGCAGTGTGCTGGGGTGCTGGAAGACAGGGGGAGGTTGGTTGGGGGGAGGGTCAAAGAAATTACTAGGGAGGACTGAGCTAAGGTCAGTGAAAGCGGTGTTGAGCCAGTTAGCTATGGTGGCAGGCTCGGTGGTGGTAGTGCCATTTCTAGTGAGCTGGGATGGGGCAGGGGAGCGAGATTTTCCGTTTAGTTGTTTAATATTATCCCAGAAAGTCCGGGCCAAGCCCCAGGAGGAGGAGGTAAGAGGTGGCCTGGTAATGGTCAGTCTTGGCTTTCCGGATGGCCCAAGAGCACTTATTCCGGGCTGCATTGTAAGCCTGCCTATCAGACAGACGACCCGTTTCAGTGGCAAGGTGCCAGAGGTTATCCCGATTTCTTAGTAATTGTAGAAGGGCAGGGCGCTTACAGGGTGCATTCTGCTTTTGGACGGATTTTGGTGAAGGGTGCAAAGAGATCACAGGCCATGTTGAAGGTGTGTGAAGAAGGCTAGGGCAGTGTCAATGTCGGTTACACGATGAATGGGGACCAATTTATCTGGGTGAGGAATACTTTAAGTTTTTCAGCCACCAGGGCGGGCGCTCTGCGGAGGTGGTCTGGGCTTTGGGTTTGGGATTGGGGACTGCCCAATGAAATAGGATAGAGTGGTCACTTAGGGAGTCTGGTAGGACCTGGATGTTTGGGATTTTTTGGGGTCGGTTGGTTATAACAACATCCAGAAGGGTGCTGGTACCTCTCTTAGGGTTTATTCTCGTGGGCTGGGTGACGAGTTGCGTCAGGTCTTGGGTGGCAAATGAGTCTCTGATCGCGGAAAAGGAGGTGCTGAGCCAATTTACATTAAGGTCATCAACTAGGATTTGTTCCGCCTTATGGTAGAGGGAGGCCAGGTAGTCAGTTAAAGATATCAGGGCCGGGTGCTGGTTCTTTGGGGGAACGTAGGCCGTGGTGAGATAGAGAGGGCTCCTAGAGGGTCCGGGGTGAGTTTGAGGTAAGAGCCTGGGCCCCATTTACAAGGGCGGGGTGGGAGTCGTGTCCAAGTATTGTGTCCCTAGTGTAGATGCTAGCCTCCCCTCGTTTGCCTACTCGGTCCCTCGGTATAAGGTATAGCCTGGGAGAGACAAATGAGTCAGGGGTGGATTGGACAGCCAGGTTTCAACCAGGGCTATGATGTCTGGTTGATGAGCCAAGGCCAGCACTGTAGGGCGTCAAATTTTTCAGCAGGCTGCATATGTTCATGGAGGCTACTTGGAGACCAGTGGGCCGAGTGGGTGGGTGGGAGGGCAGGGCCTGGGTTGGGATGTATGTTCCCTGTCAGGAGTAGAAGGAGGAGAACTGCTCTGGTCAGAAGGTGGCAGATGGAGAGTTCGCCGGGGCGATAGGATGAGAAATGGGGTTTCATAGCACAGGGGGTGGGTAGGGCAGCACAGGCAGAGAAGGCTTGCATGATCTGATGCCCAAGGGAGCCGGGGGGGGGGGAGGAAAGGTAATGTCTGGATGGGAGGTGAGGTGGAGAGGAGCATATGGGGTGTGTGGAGGAGGAGGAAGGGGGAGGAGCAGTGGTAAAGGAGGAGGGGAGGACAGGAGGGAGGGTAGGTAGAAACACTGGAGTAGCGAGACTGAGGGTTAATAGGGACAATAGGGTTGGTGGAAGGCAAAAGAAGAAGGAGGAGGAGAAGAGAGAGGCGGTGGGCAGGAGGTGCACATGCATAGTTGGTAAGGGTGGGAGGCTGAGTGAAGAAAGAATGGGGGAACTAGGATGATAGAGGGGGAGATAGTAGTGAGAGGTCACCTCTAAGTGTAGTTGCTACTTTGGTACAGTGGCAGAGCTGGTGCCTGAGGTGCACAGGGCACTAGGTTCAAGTCTTGCCCAGGGTAGCAGAAAGGACCCCAGCCAGTGGCTGTAGCAGAAGGGAGTTGGGTTCAAGGTGTGCAGAAACAATCAGATAGCAATTTTGCAGTGTCTGAGGGTTAGAGTGTTTTTTAGAGTTTGAAATCCTGCAGAAATAATAGACAGGTGTGCTAGCTGAGTGGTAGAACTGCTGACTTTGACAGTGACGTGCAGGGTTCAAGCCTGCAAAGGCAGCAAGAAAGAAGGTGGTAAACTTATATTTTGGCAGGTGGGGGGGGGTAAGAGACTAAAAGGCATAGGAAGTAGAAATAAAATAGGTAGACAAAGTGGTTAAGAGGTAGAGCTGCTGACTCTGACTGCAAGGGTACTGGGTTTGAGCACAGCTTAGGGACAGAGTGTAGAAAGTTTTTTAATTCAGAAAAGGAGGGAGGAAGGGTTAAGAGTTTGAAAGTAGAGGAAGATGTTGGACTGGTTCATTGGCTTAGCGATTAGTCAGTAGACTTTGGAAAAAAGGGTACCAGGTTTGAGGCTGCCAGGTGCTTAGTGATGGGCTGATGGGAGGAGTGAGGAAAGTAGGTGGCAGAAAGGATTCAAAGGGAACTGCAGGGACCTCTAGTGGGTAGGTTTGCAAACAGTTGCTAGGAAGGGGTGGAGAGTGCAGCAACCCCTTGTGGTTGGTGTCTATAAGCTGCAAATGGTAAAGTGGACACTTAGTAAAAAGAAGGGTAGGTCACGTGATGTGACACAGACCTCTCAGCAACACTAATAAATGAGCGCCGACCCTGGGTGGGGGTGTTTGGGGCAGGCGGGAAGTGCTGCACAACAGTCAGGCTGTAGTGCAGGACACTTTACCTCTTACAGGCTCTGGCAATCCCGAGTTCAGTCTCCGCTGCTGGGCAGAGTTCTAAAGGGAGTGGGCTGCTTCAGGGCCAATATAGGGAAGGCAAACAAAGGAATCACATTAGTATGCAGCGGGCTAGATCAGGACCCTACTGCGCATGCGCCAACTATTGGGACTGTATCCCGATACAGGAGGCTACTGCGCATGCGCAAGATGGCGGACATACACACTACACATTCTATGCAATTCTACCAAAGGTAAGCACTCTAAAAACAGCATTTAAACAGCTACTAAATCACAGGATAATAGTGCTAGTTGATCAGCACACTGGCTCTTAAAGTAACACAGAAATAGACCCCAAATCCCCGTGCAGAGTAGTCCAGATATCCAGAAGCACAGTCAATCAGTCACTGTGTGGGGACAGAAAAACAGACCCCAGGCGATTAAAGTTCTCCAACAGTCGGGCTGTAGTGCAGGACACTTTACCTCTTACAGGCTCTGGCAATCCCCGAGTTCAGTCTCCGCTGCTGGGCAGAGCTCTAAAGGGAGTGGGCTGCTTCAGGGCCTCTTACAGGCTCTGGCAATCCCCGAGTTCAGTCTCCGCTGCTGGGCAGAGCTCTAAAGGGAGTGGGCTGCTTCAGGGCCTCTTACAGGCTCTGGCAATCCCCGAGTTCAGTCTCCGCTGCTGGGCAGAGTTTCTAAAGGGAGTGGGCTGCTTCAGGGCTCTTACAGGCTCTGGCAATCCCGAGTTCAGTCTCCGTTGCTGGGCAGAGTTCTAAAGGGAGTGGGCTGCTTCAGGGCTTCTTACAGGCTCTGGCAATCCCCGTGTTCAGTCTCCGCTGCTGGGCAGAGTTCTAAAGGGAGTGGGCTGCTTCAGGGCCTATAAAGGGAAGGCAAACAAGGAATCACATTAGTATGCAGCGGGCTAGATCAGGACCCTACATGCAACGCCAACTATTGGGACAGTATCCGATACAGGAGGCTACTGCGCATGCGCAAGATGGCGGACATACACACTACACATTCTATGCAATTCTACCAAAGGTAAGCACTCTAAAACAGCATTTAAACAGCTACTAAATCACAGGATAATAGTGCTAGTTGATCAGCACACTGGCTCTTAAAGTAACACAGAAATAGACCCCAAATCCCCGTGCAGAGTAGTCCAGATATCCAGAAGCACAGTCAATCAGTCACTGTGTGGGGACAGAAAAACAGACCCCAGGCGATTAAAGTTCTCCAACAGTCAGGCTGTAGTGCAGGACACTTTACCTCTTACAGGCTCTGGCAAGCCCCGAGTTCAGTCTCCGCTGCTGGGCAGAGCTCTAAAGGGAGTGGGCTGCTTCAGGGCCTCTTACAGGCTCTGGCAATCCCCGAGTTCAGTCTCCACTGCTGGGCAGAGCTCTAAAGGGAGTGGGCTGCTTCAGGGCCTCTTACAGGCTCTGGCAATCCCGAGTTCAGTCTCGCTGCTGGGCAGAGCTCTAAAGGGAGTGGGCTGCTTCAGGGCCTCTTACAGGCTCTGGCAATCCCAGTTCAGTCTCGCTGCTGGGCAGAGCTCTAAAGGGAGTGGGCTGCTTCAGGGGCCTCTTACAGGCTCTGGCAATCCCAGTTCAGTCTCCGCTGCTGGGCAGAGTTCTAAAGGGAGGCTGCTTCAGGGCCTCTTACAGGCTCTGGCAATCCCCGAGTTCAGTCTCCGCTGCTGGGCAGAGTTCTAAAGGGAGTGGGCTGCTTCAGGGCCTCTTACAGGCTCTGGCAATCCCCGAGTTCAGTCTCCGCTGCTGGGCAGAGTTCTAAAGGGAGTGGGCTGCTTCAGGGCTTCTTACAGGCTCTGGCAATCCCCGTGTTCAGTCTCCGCTGCTGGGCAGAGTTCTAAAGGGAGTGGGCTGCTTCAGGGCCTCTTACAGGCTCTGGCAATCCCCGAGTTCAGTCTCTGCTTCTGGGCAGAGTTCTAAAGGGAGTGGGCTGCTTCAGGGCCTATAAAGGGAAGGCAAACAAAGGAATCACATTAGTATGCAGCGGGCTAGATCAGGACCCTACTGCGCATGCGCCAACTATTGGGACTGTATCCCGATACAGGAGGCTACTGCGCATGCGCAAGATGGCGGACATACACACTACACATTCTATGCAATTCTACCAAAGGTAAGCACTCTAACAACAGCATTTAAACAGCTACTAAATCACAGGATAATAGTGCTAGTTGATCAGCACACTGGCCCTTAAAGTAACACAGAAATAGACCCCAAATCCCCGTGCAGAGTAGTCCAGATATCCAGAAGCACAGTCAATCAGTCACTGTGTGGGGACAGAAAAACAGACCCCAGGCGATTTAAGTTCTCCAACAGTCAGGCTGTAGTGCAGGACACTTCACCTCTTACAGGCTCTGGCAATCCCCGAGTTCAGTCTCCCCTGCTGGGCAGAGTTCTAAAGGGAGTGGGCTGCTTCAGGGCCTCTTACAGGCTCTGGTAATCCCCGAGTTCAGTCTCCGCTGCTGGGAAGAGTTCTAAAGGGAGTGGGCTGCTTCAGGGCCTCTTACAGGCTCTGGCAATCCCCGAGTTCAGTCTCCGCTGCTGGGCAGAGTTCTAAAGGGAGTGGGCTGCTTCAGGGCTTATAAAGGGAAGGCAAACAAAGGAATCACATTAGTATGCAGCGGGCTAGATCAGGACCCTACTGCGCATGCACCAACTATTGGGACTGTATCCCGATACAGGAGGCAATTGCGCATGCGCAAGATGGCGGACATACACACTACACATTCTATGTAATTCTACCAAAGGTAAGCACTTTAAAAACAGCATTTAAACAGCTACTAAATCACAGGATAATAGTGCTAGTTGATCAGCACACTAGCCCTTAAAGTAACACAGAAATAGACCCCAAATCCCCGTGCAGAGTAGTCCAGATATCCAGAAGCACAGTCAATCAGTCACTGTGTGGGGACAGAAAAACAGACCCCAGGCGATTAAAGTTCTCCAACAGTCAGGCTGTAGTGCAGGACACTTTACCTCTTACAGGCTCTGGCAATCCCCGAGTTCAGTCTCCGCTGCTGGGCAGAGTTCTAAACGGAGTGGGCTGTTTCAGGGCCTCTTACAGGCTCTGGCAATCCCAGAGTTCAGTCTCCGCTGCTGGGCAGAGCTCTAAAGGGAGTGGGCTGCTTCAGGACCTCTTACAGGCTCTGGCAATCCCCGAGTTCAGTCTCTGCTGCTGGGCAGAGCTCTAAAGGGAGTGGGCTGCTTCAGGGCCTCTTACAGGCTCTGGCAATCCCCGAGTTCAGTCTCCGCTGCTGGGCAGAGTTCTAAGGGGAGTGGGCTGCTTCAGGGCCTCTTACAGGCTCTGGCAATCCCCGAGTTCAGTCTCCGCTGCTGGGCAGAGTTCTAAAGGGAGTGGGCTGCTTCAGGACCTCTTACAGGCTCTGGCAATCCCCGAGTTCAGTCTCCGCTGCTGGGCAGAGTTCTAAAGGGAGTGGGCTGCTTCAGGGCCTCTTACAGGCTCTGGCAATCCCCGAGTTCAGTCTCCGCTGCTGGGCAGAGTTCTAAAGGGAGTGGGCTACTTCAGGGCCTCTTACAGGCTCTGGCAATCCCCGAGTTCAGTCTCCGCTGCTGGTCAGAGTTCTAAAGGGAGTGGGCTGCTTCAGGGCCTCTTACAGGCTCTGGCAATCCCCGAGTTCAGTCTCCGCTGCTGGGGACTGCCCCCTGATGTCAGCCTATGGTAGAAAAGGGTTGGTCCACCAGTCCTACCTGAGTTCTCCCACCAGAGACCCAGCAAGCATAAGTAGGAGACCGAGGAGGGTCTTAGGAAAGACAACAAACACAGGTGGAAGGAGGGAGGGAAGGCAGCCCCTGCTGCAGGAGCTTCTCTCGAAGATCTACTGTTTTGGTAAGTTCTTACGTAACTGTACTGTCTTACTTCGAGGATAGCTCCTGCAGCAGGCAACACTGGTAGGACTGAATCCCAAGCAGTGCCAGGAAAAAATACCCATTAAAAGGGAGGAGGAAAAACAGCGGAGTCAATCCTTCAAGAAAGGAGACCCTGCAGGACCGCAAGGCCAAAGCCTGTCCTGTGTCTGGAAGCAATGTCCAAACTGTAATGCTTGATGAAAGTTTGGATGGAACTCCAAGTGGCAGCTGTACAAAAATCTGCCTCTAAGATCCTCCGCAGCGAGGCGAAGGAGGCAGACACTCCCCTTGTGAAGTGGCCTTTAACCAGGCCTGGTAAAGGCTTATCGTATTTCTGGCAGCAGAAAACAATGCAGTTAACCAACCATCTGGATAACATCTGCTTAGAAACTGGAGCACCGAAAGTCTTCAGGGCAAAAGAAACGAATAACTGATCAGATTTTCTGATAGACTGGGTGTGGTTCTGATAATAACGAAGCACCCTATGGACATCTAGAGTATGAAGTAAAGCCTCCCCTCGATTTGAATGCTCCGGGTAAAAACAGGCAAGTGGATGTTCTGGTTCAGCGTAAATTTGTACACCACCTTAGGCAGAAACTTAGGATTCGTCCGCTAGGACACCCTCTCCTTGTGGAAAATGAAATAAGGCTCTTTACACAACAGATCCTGGAGCTCGGAAATTCTTCGAGCTGAAGTAACAGCAACTAAAAAAGTACAGTTACACAAGAACTTACTGTAACAGTAGATCTTCGAGATAGGATCTTACAGTAGGTAATAACCTTGAGGACTACAGCTGCCAGGCGCTAGGACCACGTGGAAAAACTTTAGCTAGCAGTGTATAGTGGGGGACCACTCCCGACATCACGTGACCGTTGTCAACCAAATGCTATATAAGTGGCGGTCCCCATGCCCGCCCTCCAGTTCTCCCGGCGGAGACCTGAGAAGGTGTGACAGGAGAAAGGAGTGGCCTCCTGGAGCCAACAGAAAGGCTGAAAAAAGAACAGCAGCAGGGGGAAGGTGGGATGGAAAAAGGTACCTACTGCAAGAGCCTCTCTCAAAGATCTACCATTATGGTAAGTTCCTACATAACTGTACTATCTTACTTCGAAAGGGCTCTTGCAGTAGGTAATAACCTTCAGGACAGAGTCCCAAGTGGTGCAATTTCAGACAAAGGCTGAACACAGGAAGCGGGAAAGATCTGCAGTAGGAGCAAATTAAGACAGAAGGCCCTGAAGGATGGCTAGTCCAAAGTCTGCCCTGTGCCTAGAGGCGATGTCCACACTGTAATGTCTAGTGAAGGTGTAGACAGAGCTCCAAGTGGCTTCCGCACAGATATCTGCAGCAGAAAACATTTCTGAAACAAGCAGTAGATGCAGCCATGCCTCTGGTCGAGTGCCCATTAACTTCCCTTGGAAGTGGCTCACTATACTTCTGATAAAACAAAATGCTGTTTGCCAACCATTTGGACTGACACTGTTTGGAAACTGCCGCGCCCTCCCTTTTGGGTGCAAAGGAAACGAAAAGCTGATCCATTTTATGGACTGACTTCATCCAATTCGTATAATAAAGCAACATTCTGTGCTCATCTAAAGTGTGCAGAAGTGCCTCTCCTTGATTGGAATGCACAGGATAATACACTGGCAAGTGTATAGTCCGATTCAAACTCAGAAACTATCTTCGGTAGAAACTTAGGATTAGTACACAGAACCACATAGTCTCTGTGGAAAATCAAATAAGGCTCCTTACACATTAGGGCCTGAAGCTCGTAAATCCTTCGAGCAGAAGTAATGGCAACTAAAAAAAGTACTTTCCAAGACAGACGGCGCAGGCTGCAGCCGGTTCAAAGGGAGGTAAAGTGAGCACCTCAAGGATAAAGTTCAGATCCCACGAGGGAACAGGGTTCCTTACTGGGGGTTTCAGAAGGAAAATTCCTTTCAGAAACGTTTTGGAAACCTCCAACTGGGCCAAGGTTTTGCCATCCACTGGAGTGTGGTTGGCAGAAATGGCAGACAAGTGGACCTTCAGCGAAGAATAACTGATTCCAAGGTCTGAGAGGTGTAACAGGTACTCCATAACCTGCAGGACAGAGCAGAATGGGTGCCGACCCTTAGAGGTTGCCCAAATGGAAAAGCATTTCCATTTCACAGCATAAGTAGTTCTCATCGATGGCTTTCGGGCCTCCAGAAGGACCTGAGCAACTCTAGAGGATACCCCAAACTGCGAGGCAACTATGTCAGAAAGTGCCATGCGTGAAGGTGAAGGGACTTGAGTCCTGGATGAACCAGCCTGCCGTGCTCTTGAGTCACAAGGTCTTGGCAGAGAGGCAGAGGAACCGGAGCTCCACCACCAACTGTTGGAGCAGAGGGAACCAGATTTGGCAAGGTCAAAAAGGGGCAATCAGAATCATGTGAGCCCCGTCTGCCGGTAACTTCAAAAAGACCCTCTGTAGGAGCGGGAAGGGAGGGAAAACATACAAGAACCTCCCTGCCCAGCAAAGAGACAGCATGTCTCGCCAGAAAACACCAGGCTCGGGAACAAGCAAACAGAAACTGGGTAGATTTGTGTTGTATGGGGAGGCGAACAGATCCAGATCTGGCCAACCCCAGATATCGATGCTGTTTTCTACCACCAACTCAGTTTCCACTTGTGGGCTTTTGCTTGGGTGCGGCTGAGATTGTCCGCTAAGATGTTTTGAACACCCAGTGCATGCACTGCCATGCACTGGAGGTGGTGTTGGACTGCCCTATTCCATACACACATCGTTCCCTTGCATAGGGGATATGAACGCGTGCCTCCTTGTTTGTTGATGTACCACACCATGCACATGTTGTCCAACTGGACCAGAACCGTGCCTGGAAGGAGAAGGGTCTGGAATGCCTGAAGTGCATACAGCACCGCCCGCATCTCCAGCACACTGATGTGCATAGAGAGTTTCCTCTGAGACCAGGATCCCTGAGATTTGTGGTCTCCAAAATGGGTTCGTTCCCCAGCCCTGACCGGAAGCATCTGTGGTCAGAGTCTGATTCGGAGGAGGGGGCTGGAGCAGAACACCTTGACAGAGGTTGTTCGGGTCCTGCCACCAGAGGAGATCCTGCCGCATGAGGTTGGACACCAGGACCCTGCTGTCCAGGTCATCTGATCTCTGGTCCCACTGAACCCGGAGAGTCCACTGCGTGACCCGCATATGGAGCCTGGCTAGTGAAACAGTGGGGATGGCCACTGCCATAAGGCCCAGGAGACGTAAAATGGCCCTGGCCATTATCCAGCGGATGGAGGCCACAGGCTTGGCAGAGGACACCAGAAGGAAGGAGTGCTGTGTGACTGGACTTTTCTACCGGGAATAAAGAAGTAGAACTCTTCTACTGGGACCTTTAATTTAGGGTAAAAAAACCAAAAAAAAATTAGTGTGTTTGTCTCAGCTAAAGTGGTTATCTGAACAGTTATCTATGTGTATATCTCAGGTGGATGAAGGGGCTTGATTCCTGTGCAGTTTAAATTACTTGAAGAAAGATCTAGTAAGTAGGGGGAGTGGCATAGTTAGAAGGAAACTAGATTTAAACACTGCCTTAGACAGATTCTGTCAGAGTCTTGGCAGAGGACACCAGAAGGCATACCTCATAACCCATAACATTTTGTCACTGAAATGAGGGATGTAGACATTTTTTGACACCCAAAATGATCGAAACAGACCCTCAGAATGAGGGACACATTCTCAAACATGGAGATACAAGCTCAGAAGACTGTGAAAACCACAGTGTTTACTTGTACAAAGTTTATTTTGGATTTAGTATTTTAGAATATTAAGAGTTTCTGCTTTAAAGTCTGAATTTACAGCAGCACCTTTGTGTGGGCATCACCTTTTCCATGAGGGACGGATGAGGGACAGAACAATTTTAAGGGCCAAAATGAGGGATGTCCCTCGTAATGAGGGACACTTGAGAGGTATGCCAGAAAGAAGGAGTGTTGTGTGACTGTACTTCTCTAATGGGACTAAAGAAGTAGAACTCTTCTAAAAAAAACTATATTGCCCACCTTTCCTCCCACCGAAAGCTAGTTCTACTTTTATAGGCACAGGATTTAACTGACAACAGAAACTTCCTGTGTGGGAGCAGGAAGTGAGCGATCACAAAGCCACCAAAGACGCACCATCCTAGAAGGGCAAGAGTAGCTCTCCGGCCCCATCTAGCTGCTGGAGATCTGCCTTTAAGTAAGTAAGGGGTCTACTGAGAAATATAGGATTTTCTTGTCTCAGAACAGGACAATCAGGAGCTTAAAGGGCACAGAGGCAGTAAGTAAGTAGAGAGAGAAGGGAAAAAAAAAAAACAGAGGAAAGAGTAAGGATTCCAAACAGTGAAGGGGCCAGAAATAAGACATGATGGGAGTGGGTTGCCATCTGGGAAAAAGTGACCATCAAACAGTGTGGCTCACGTTAAACTCAGCTACAGAGTCAAGCCATACAACAGTGAGGGTACTGGACTTCAGGAAGGTTGACTTTGGTAAGATGAGAGAGTGCCTCAGAAAAGCACTAGCAAACAGGCTAGAAGGAGGGGTGGAGCAACAATGGGGAATCATCAAAACTGCCATCACAGAGGCAACAAGCCTTTGTTTGAAGCAAATAAACAAATCAAAATGAAAGAAAAAGCCACTATGGTTCTCAAAAGAGGTGGCGGGGAAAGTCAGGGAGAAAAAGACAGCATTCAGGAAGTATAAGGAAACACAGAAGGAGCAGGATAGAGAGCTGTACCAGTTAAGGCAGAAGGAAGCAGGGAGAGAAGTCAGAATAGCAAAGGCCGAAACTAAGGAAAGGAAAACCAACTTGGTTAAGAAGGGGGATAAAACCTTTTATAGGTACATTAGGGAGAGTAGAAAGACAAAGGGAAGGATAGTGAGGCTGAATAGAATGAACGGTGGGTGGGCAGAGGGGGATAATGAAACAGCAGGGATACTGAAGGAATATTTCTGCTCAATATTCACAAAAGAGGGGGTGCCTAATCCAACTAACAGAAGCACTCTGGATGGGGGGGGTCAATCTCAGTCCTTTCACAGAAGAAAGGGTTCTAAAAGAACTCCTAAAACTGAAGGTGGACAAAGCAATGAGGCCTGATGGAATTCACCCCAGAATTCTAAAAGAATTAAGAGGAGAACTAGTGAAACCACTAACTACCCTTTTTAACAAATCATGGGAGGATGGTGTGGTACCTGAAGACTGGAGGAAGGGGGATGTGATTCCCCTTCACAAAAGTGGGACCAAGACAGAGGCAGGAAACAACAGACCTGTCAGTTTGACCTCTGTGGTAGGAAAAGTGATGGAATCACTTCTGAAGGAAAGAATTGTTGAGTACCTAGAGGCTAGTGGGGCAGAGGACCCAAGGCAGCATAGGTTCACAGTGGGAAGGTCATGTCAGATGAATCTAATTGATTTCTTTGACTGGGTGACCAAAGTAGTAGACCAGGGAGGGGCTGTGGACATGGCCTACCTAGACTTTAGCAAGGCATTTGACACAGTCCCACACAAAAGATTAATAGCCAAATTAACCAGCCTGGGAGTGGGTCCCAGGGTGGCAGCCTGGGTAAAACATTGGCTGGACAGCAGGACACAGAAGGTAATTGCAAAAGGAGTCCACTCTGAAGAAAGAGGGGTTACTAGTGGGGTACCACAGGGTTCAGTACAGTCCAGTCCTTTTTATTGTCTTTATAAATGACATTGCAGAGGGACTGGAAGAAAAAATTACTCACCTTAGTAATGTTGTTTCTTCTAATGGAGTCTTGCTATATTATGACAACTGCAGTTTGTCCCAGCCTTAGAACTGCTCCGGAGGTGAAAGAGTTAACTTCCATGCCAGGCATGGAACTTGGAGCGCGAGCTCGGTTAGAGAAGCTCTGTCTGTATAATTTCAAACTGAAACTGTCAGATATTTACGAGCAAAACTCACTAAGGTTCTGTGTGGAAGCTGTAAACCTACACTAGCCAACTGGCTACTTAAATATTAACACATTTTCCTGGTCCCAACACCAAGACTAAGTCAGGGGAACAGAAAATAAGATAAGATAAGATAAGTTAAAACACAACACCCAAACACCCCAAAAAGAAGGGGTGGAAAACACAAGATGGGCATCGATAAGTGCCAACACTGGACTGCCCACCCCATCCCCAGAGTAGAGGTTCTGAGAGGGGCAGGCTGGGGGGGAGGTCATAATATAGCAAGACTCCATTAGAAGAAACAACATTACTAAGGTGAGTAATTTTTTCTTCAAACAACATGAAGTCTTGCTATATTATGACAATTGCAGACTACACAGCAGTACCTCCATGGAGGAGGGACAGAACCTACTTAGGAAATAGGCTGTGAAGCACAGCTGTTCCAAATCGAGCATCCCTCCTAGCCTGGATGTCCAGGGAGTAATGCTTAGTTAAAGTATGTACTGTTTTCCAAGTAGCTGCTTGACATATCTCTAAGATAGGGATGTCCCTGGCCGCAGCTAGGGATGCAGCTGTACCTCTGGTAGAGTGAGCCCTCAGGCCTGAAGGGGGAACCTTACCCAGTTTTTGATAGCAAAATTGGATACAAGAGACAATCCACCTGGCAATGGATCTCTGGTGACAGGTTTCCTTTCCCAACCTCACCATAAATGAGAAAGAGTTGAGGGGTCAAACCTGTGACCCTTAGTCCGCCTATGTAGTAACCAAGGGCCTCTTAACATCTAACTGTGTAGCCTCCTCTCGCCAGAGGAGGAGTGGTCAGTGAAGAACACTGGAAGAGAAATAGATTGATTAAGGTGGAAATCTGAAACCACCTTAGGCAAAAACCCTGTTAGTCCTGAGGACTACCTTATCCCTGTGAAAGGAGATAAAGTCAGTCTCCACTGACAAAGCCTGTAACTCACTTATGCGCCTGGCAGAAGTGATAGCTACTAGAAACACAGTTTTCCAAGTCAAGTACTTAAGCTCTGCCGAAGACAGAGGTTCAAAGGGGGGTTGCATCAGCTGAGCAATGCAAACATTAAGATCCCAGGCAGGGGCAGGGTCCCTGAATGGCGGATTGGTATGAAGCAATCCCTTGAAAAACTTGGAAAATACAGGGTGAGCAGAAAGAGAAGAGGGCTTCCCTGCTGAAATAAAAGCAGAGACAGCTGCCAAATGCACTTTCAGGGTAGCTGGTCTCAGCCCCAAAGAATTTAGATGGACCATATGTCCAAGACAATGGGCAAATCAGCAGATTTTGGGAAATATGCTTCCCAGAGCACCATATGGAAAACCTTTTCCATTTAGAGTTATAAGTAGCCCTGGTGGAAGGCTTCCTAGAAGCTAAAATTTCGAGAACACCTGAGAAAGGTGTAGGTCAGCAACTCCTAACTCCTCAAGAGCCAGGCCTTGAGGTTGAGGGATTTGAGACTGGATACCAAACTCTCCCTGGGCACAGGTTAACAAATTGTGGTTCCTGGGGAGACACAGGGAAGATGGACTGCTAAGGACAGAAGGAGTGGGTACCAGGGCTGTCTGGCCCAATCTGGAGCAATCAGAATCATCTTGCAGGGTTGAGATCTGATTTTGACTAGCACCTTGAACAGGAGAGGAAGGGGAAGGCATAGAGGAACTTCCCTTCCCAATCGAGAAGGAAGGCAACCAGGGGACTGAGCCCAACACTGGGGCCTGCAACAAAAAGCGAAGTTGATGATTGTCTGGGGCTGCAAAAGATCTATCTGAGGGTGCCCACCTGGCAAAAACTAACCCCAGTATTAGGGGATCCAGTGACCATTCGTGATGGCCCTGGGAAATCCTGCTGAGAGCATCTGCCAGGACATTGTCCTTGCCTGGGAGGTGAACTGCTATGAGGGAGATGTTCAGGGAATAAGCCAGAGACCACAACTTCATTGCCTCGGTGCACTAGGCCGAAGACCGAGTGCCCCCTTGTTTGTTGATGTACCACATTGTAGTGGTGTTGTCTGTTCTGACCTGTACCACTTTGTTCTGAACAGATGCAGAAAAAACCTGAAGTGCTAGAAAACAGCTCTGAGTTCCAACAGATTGATGTGGAGCAGAGATTCCTGAGGGACCACAATCCCTGGGTGGAGAGGCCCATGTGAGCTCCCCATCCCAAAAGGGACACATCTGTAGTAAGGGTCAAGGAGTGAGATTGAGGGATGAAAGGAACCCCTTTTCTCAGGTTGCTCTGATCCTGCCGCCACTGTAGGGCCTGGATCAGGGTTCGAGTTACTGGGATCAACTTGGATAGGGGATCTCTTCTTTGAGACCAAAAGACTCTCAAATGGAACTGAATGTCCCTCATCTGAAATCTTGCTCCTTGCACTACAGCTGTGGAAGCAGCCATGTGTCCTAGGAGCTGTAGAAAATGCCTTGCTGGTCGAGAGACCTGCAGGGTGAAGGAGGCAGGGCCACCAGGGTCCTTACCTTTCTAGGGAAGGAAGGCTCTGGCCTGCTTTGTGTCCAGTTGCGCCTATGAAGGTGAGTAGTTGGACAGGTTCTAGAACTGACTTTGGAAGATTGAGAAGAAAACCTAGAGAGGAAGCAGCTGCTGGGTAACCTGCAGGTGTGATTTGACCTGGTCTGGAGACTGACCCACAATGAGCCAGTCGTCCAGGTAGGAAGATGGCAATCTTTTGCCTTCTTAAGTGAGCAACTTCTACCGCCAGGCATTTTGTGAATACCCTTGGGGCAGAGGTAAGGTCAAGGGCATTGCTCTGAACTGATAATGGCCTGAGGGCAGTTCAATCTGAGGTACTTTGGTGGAGCTCTGATAAGAACATGGAAGTAGGCATCCTTGAGGTCCAGGGAGCTAGCCAGTCCCCTGGCCTTAGGGAGGGTAAAATCATTCCCAGAGTCACCATTTTGAATTTTGGTTTTAAAAGGTGCTTGTTCAGATATCTTAGGTCCACGATGGCTGCCATTCTCCTGTCTTTTTTGGGGTAAGAAAGTACCTGGAGTACAGTCCCTTGCCCTGGTGTAGGGGAGAAACCCTTTCTACAGCTCTGAGAGTAAGGAGGATTGAGACTTCTGTTTCCAAAGCAAGAGTCTCTAGTGGATTTGCAGGTGGAAAAGATCTGATTCTCATCTTTGGAAATTTTTTGCAGCTGAGAACCAGTCCCTGGCTTACTACTTCCAGGACCCACTTGTCTGATGTTAAAGACTCCCAGTCCTGGACGAAGTAAGCCAGCCTGCCCCCTACAGGTAATGGAGAATCGGCCCTGGGCATCCCATCAGGGTACCTGTTTGGTAGGGGCTTTAGGCTGAGGGGTGGGAGCAGGCCTGCCTGCTGCCGCCTGCCTCTCCCTCTGAAGAACCCCTCTGAACATAAGCTGAAGAGGCCTGGGCTTGGTAAAAGGCCTGTGAAAAGGCTCTGCCCCTGCCCGTGGTTGCCTCTGAGGAGGGCTTGCCTTTCCTTGGCCTGTGCACTCCTATATGTGGTTCTATATTCATCCATTTTCTTCATATAATTCTCTGTCTGCTCCCCAAACAGAGAATTTCCCACCACAGGAAAATCCATGGCCTTAGCCTGGGTATCCTGTGACAGACTAGTACACCTGAGCCAAGCCAATCTACGAAAAGCCACAGATGTAGCCATGACTCTTGAAGATACGTCATTAGAATCCACTGCAGCATGGAATTGCACCTTAGATGCCTCAATACCATCAGCAGCCACCTGTTCCAGCTCCTTGGCAAGCTGGCCAGGGGCCTGTTTGGCTAAAGCCATGACAGTATTCCATCTGGATTTCTGGTATCTTGCAACATAGGCCATATAATTTGCCTGTCTGAGTCCCAAGGACGCTGCCATGTATTGTTTTTTAGCCATGGCATCAATCCTCCTGGAGTCCTTGCCAGGAGGGTGTGAAGCCAGGGGAATATTAGCCTTATCACAGGCTGCAGCCTGCACTACCCCAACATGGCTGCATTGCTGTGAAAGAAACTCTGTATCAGGACCTGACAAAGTGTACCTCCTGTCCATCTTTTTATACACAGGAGGTACAGAATTAGGAGCTTTAAAATTTTTATTGTTTGTTTCCTAAAGGATTTATGTAAAGAATAGACAATCTCCTGGACTCTGGGATATCCATCATCTCCACATAGTCAGGCTCCTCTTGCTCATCCACAGCTTCCTCCAAAGGAGCTGGAGGTTTCAGCAACTTTTTATAAAACAGAAAATGAGAAGGGACTCAGAAAGCCTAGGGGGAGACTCTCCTAAAGGTCTGTCTGGGGAGATGTCCGGTTCAATGGGCACATCCAGACTTTCAAAATCACATTCACACTGTTCATAATCATCCTCCCCCTCCTCTGGTTCATAAAACTCCTCTATATCATATTCTTGAACCGGTGGAACCGGCCGAACCGACCTTTTAGCAGATAGTGGCGGTTCGGACGGAACCGGAGAAAGCGACTGGACAATTTGGATCGCTTTGGCTATCTCTGCAGCAGTTGGAGAAAGAATTTTTGACTCCACACCTGCTGATTTTCTAGTTCTCTTTGCTGGAACTGGCTCCTCTGAGTCAGCTTTTCGTTTGCCCGAGGAAGTCCCGCCCTGGTCAGAGGGCACTCCCTCCGGTTCGGTTGGCACCGAACCGGGCTGGCCATCTGGGTCAGCGGACTTTTTGGCCTCTCGTTCCCTGAGCCTACCAACTCTCTTATCCAGGGTAGCTGCAGGGAAATTCTTGCAAATCTGGCAGTCTGCACTGAGGTGGTCAAACCCCAGACAATAAACACATGTGGTGTGTGGGTCAGCCTTGGCAAAGGCTTCCCCACAGACACTACAGTGTTGAAACCCAGTGGGCCTGGTTTTTCTTTTGGGATTTTCAGACATAATGACAGCCTAACCAAAAACTTGCCCTTTTCCGGCAAATGCCAGGCAAGACACCCTTATCGGTTCCCAACCGCGTCACGGGTCGTGGAAAAAGCCGTAATGAAATCCGTTTTTTTTAGAACCGATAAGAACCGGGAACCGCACTCTAAATGACTTAAAATGATTTTTGAATAATGTTTTAAAACAACCTGATCGGTTCAAACCGAACCGATAACACATTTACAAGTTCCACACAGAAAGTAAAACCTGTCTATTACTTACAATACCACAGACAGAGCTTGAACCGACCAGTTTGCGGTTAAAATAAATATAATCGCGGTTAAATTAACCGAGAAAAAACACTTTTTAACCGAGAAATGAACCGAGCAGTAGGAGGAATCTCCAGAGTGACTGTTCAGTGAGGCGGAGTAAAGAATCTGACAGTTTCAGTTTGAAATTATACAGACAGAGCTTCTCTAACCGAGCTCGCTCTCCAAGTTCCATGCCTGGCATGGAAGTTAACTCTTTCACCTCCGGAGCAGTTCTAAGGCTGGGACAAACTGCAATTGTCATAATATAGCAAAACTTCATGTTGTTTGAAGGAAAGCATGCCTCTTTGCAGATGACACAAAGATCTGCAACAGGGTTGATACACAAGGAGGCGTGGAAAGGATGAGAAGGGACTTGGCAAGGTTGGAGGAATGGTCGGAAGTATGGCAGCTAGGAATCAATGCAAAGAAGTGCAAAATAATGCACCTGGGAAACAAAAACCCAGGGGAAGATTATACAATGGGGGGGAGGTAGTATCAAAAACAAAAAAGGAAAGGGACCTGGGGGTAATCATATCAGATGACCTTAAGGTTAGCAAGCGATGTCAGAAGGCAGTAGGGAGAGCTGGGGGTATACTGGGATGTATAGGGAGAGGCATCAGCAGCAGAAAACAGGAAGTTGTTATCCCTCTGTACAGACAGTTGGTGAGACCCCATCTGGAGTACTGCGTCCAGTTCTGGAGACCCCATCTCCACAAGGACATAGACAGGATAGAAGCAGTCCAGAGGAGGGCAACTAGAACGGTGCAGGGTCTGCAAGAGAAAAAATACGAGGAGAGACTAAAAGAGCTTAATATGTATACCCTTGGGGGGGAGGGAATGATAGAAACGTTTAAGTACCTCAGTGGAATCAACAAAGTCCAAGAGGGTAGCATCTTTCAAAAGACATGCAAGAACAAGGGACACAATTTAAAGATTGGGGGTCAGGGGCAATGTGAGGAAGTATTTTTTCACAGAGAGGGTAATGGATGCATGGAACAGCCTTCCTGAGGAGGTTGTGGGGTCTAAAACTGTGGGAGAATTCAAGAATACATGGGACAGACCTAAGGCAATTCTTGTGGGGGGTAGGAAGAAATAGGCTGTTGGTAAACTAGGATCTGCGGCTTATCCTGTAAGTAGGCAAATGGGCAGACTAGGTGGGCCAAGCGGTCCTTACCTGCCGTCAAAGTCTTTCTATGTTTCTATGCCTAGCCTGCTCCTGAAGTATTTCTGCCCTGTCTGAAGGGAGGAAACCTTTATTTATTTATGAATGCCAGAAGTTAACACCTTTGAGCTGAAATCTCATTTACAAAGCTTCCGCATCAGAGAATAGGCAGACATACAAAATATATATAGTGTGCTAACAAATAGAGAAGTGAGCCCTAAGGATTGATTTAAATTGGCCACTTTTTGTACAGGACAGGAGGTCAGTGCTGAGGGAGTTCAACCATTTTGGGGCCCTATAAATGAAGGATCGTTGACCTTGTGAGATCCGTCGGAAGGGTATATTCAGCGTCTGACTACTCAAGCTTCTAGTATTCCTAACGCTGTTGTTGGGGTGGAGGAGGCCAAATGCCCCTGGGGTAGTGTGGCCCAGAGTGGCCTTCTTAGCTAGGAGGCAAACTTGGTACTCAATCCTATTCTCCAAGTTGAGCCAACCAGTATGGGAGTAAAGCTTGCAGGTGTGAGTTAGGTGGGGGGTTCCTAGGAGCAGCCTACAGGTTTTGGTAAGGGCTACCTTGATTCTGTGCAGAGCTGAATCAGTAGCTGCTCCGTAGACCACCAATCCGTAATCTATAATCGACACAACTGAGCTGGACATTGCTAGTCTTAGGGTTTCATCAGCTAGACAGTGCTTATGTTTGTACAGTAGGACGATCCTGGAGTTACCAGCCTTTGCAACCAGATCAATATGTTGCGTGTAAGTGAGGGAGCTGTCAATGGTGACCCCAAGATATTTGAAGGTATGGACCATATCCAGCATTTCGTTTTGGTTATTGCGAACTTGCAATTGTAGGTTTTGTGTCTGTTTTGAGGTATGGCAAAGAGCATGGTCTTTGTCTTCTTGTAGTTTAAAAGAAGCTTGTGATCTAGGAACCATGACTCCACAGCAGAGAAGCAGTTCTACATTTGCTTTCAGTGCAGCAGGATTTGCCTGACTTGAATACAGCACCCCATCATCAGCATACAAGAGGACTTGGCCTGGACAGGCCGAGGGGAGATTATTTAGAAATAAGCCGAAGAGTAGGGGGCCCAAGATTAAGCCTTGGGGTACCCCTGTTGTGACAGAACAGTGATTAGAGTGTGTGTCCTGGATTTTCACTTGCTGAGTACAGCCAGTAAGGTAGCTCTGGCCCTGGGATGTATCTAGCACTGCTCCAATAAACTGGAAGTGCGGGGAAGGGGTAAGGTGAGACTTGAGGTAGTTCACCGTAATACCCAGCTGATGGAATAGGCCCAGGGTAGCAGACAGAATGGCTGCCAAACTGTCTTTCGATGGGGCTGACAAGAGCCAGTCATCGAGGTACAGGAAGAAATAATGGCCCTGATGACATGAAGCCGCTGCCACCACTGCTAGGCACTTGGTGAACACCCTGGGTGCCGAAGACCGACCAAAGAGGAGGGCTCTGAACTAGAAGTGTTCCCCCTGGAACGCAAACCTGAGAAAGCGGGAGTGGGCCGTAAAAACTAGGATATGCAGATATGCATCCTGCATGTCCAGTGCACAGAGCCACTGTTCCTGATGGAGCATTGGCAAAAGCCCCGGGAGAGTCAACGTCCAAAATCTCTTGCACTCCACGATAGATTGAGTGTGCTGAGGTCCAAAATTGGACGAAGGTCTCCTGTCTTTTTGGGGACCAGGAAGAAGTGGGAGTAGTACCCCCTTCCTATCTGGCCCTGAGCAACAGGCTCTATGGCGAACTTTATCAGTACAGCCTAACATTCCTCTTGGTTGACAGGAATATGACCTTTTGGGCAGTGAGAGTGACCTGAAGGGTTTCCCGGAGGTCTCTCTCTAGGAACTCTAGCATGTGACCTTGGGCTATGAGCTGAAGGACCCACGAGTCTGACGTGATCGCATCCCGCCCTACTAGGTGACTGGCGAACCGGACCCCTACTGGTTCCTCTGGACCCAGTGGAGAAAGAGGGGGAGCAAGTTGCAAGTCAGGAGGCAGTGGGAGGGTTGGAGTGTTCCCCTCCTGCAGCCCTCTGGGATTTGGCTGGAGGAGTAAGGGCTGACAAAGTCCCCTGACATTTGTTCTGACG
This sequence comes from Neoceratodus forsteri, assembly GCA_016271365.2. Classification (NCBI taxonomy): domain Eukaryota; kingdom Metazoa; phylum Chordata; order Ceratodontiformes; family Ceratodontidae; genus Neoceratodus; species Neoceratodus forsteri. The sequence continues at coordinate 10,445,116 of CM057450.1, read as the reverse complement.
TCTGGCTGGCTGCCTGTATTGGCGCCATTGTTGACGATGAAAAGGCTGCTTCGGCTTAGTCTTAGGTTTGTACAGCAACTGCACTGAGCACAGGACTTTGCCATTCTCCTGTAACTCAGTCAAAATGTCCTTGACATCACCCTCAAAGAGGACAGACCCTCAAAAGGGGGTGTCCAAAATGTGAGTTCTGAACATCTTGTGTGAAACCAGAGACTCACAACCAGGAGTATCTGCGCATACAGACAGCCATGCTGGCACTCCTGGCCAAAGCATCCACAGCATTGTAGACTGCTCTCAAGGCATGGCAGCAGGTAATCTCTGCCGTCCGAACCGTCAGTTCAATATTGGACCTGGCCTCAGAAGCAGGCAAGGCCTCGAATTTTGACTTGAGCTGCCCCAGCATGTTCTTTTGGAAAAGTGTCATGCAGTTCAGTTATTTAGAGCCCGCATGGCTAGAGTAGAGGACAAATAAAACTTGTGTCCAAACTGCTCTAGCTGCCTCCATTCCTTGTCTGTAGGAGAGGTGCTCATATGCTTGGGCTTAGCAGTGCAGACATGTGCTGCATTAATAACTACTGAATCCACCTTAGGATGCACACTAAGGTGGTCCTTGCTCTCCAAGGCATGTTAGAGTCTAGCCGCCTCCTTAGAAACGGCAAGAACCAACAACGGCTGTTGCCAAATCATGGCAGCCAAGTCCTCATGGGGCCCAATCCAAGGGGGGAAGGAGAGACAGCTTGGGAAGGTCGAGGTGCTCCACCAGTCTCTTCCGCTGAGGGTCCTGCTCCTCAGTTTTCCACCAATTTGCCTCCTGGATTTTCTTCAGGATTTCCGTGAAGGAATGATCCTCTGGAAGTGACTCTGGGACCTCCTTGGGCATGGTATCCTCTGGAAGAGGAGATTCGTATCCCAAGGCAGAGGAGAAAGAGTCTGGCTACGAGTCAGACGACAAACTCCCCTCCAGGGACAGAGTCCTGGGAAGGGAAATCTCCTTAGAAGGCTCAACCAACCCGTTAGTACGGCCCTCTGCCGAAGAAACACCCAACGTGCGACTCGACATGGAGAGGCATGTCTCCACTGGCAATGGAGAGCGTGAAAGTAGAGTCGGGCAGACTGTCATCGAAGCCGCCACTGGCTGACGTTGGTTTAGCTCTGTCACCAGCTGGGAGTTGGTTTTGGCCCACCAAGACTCAAAGAAAGCCTCGAAATTCACCTGCAGCTGTGGGGGAGGGAAGGTGGATGTGGCTGGTAGAGAGGCGCATAGCCTGGTGATGGATAATGCGGTGTCGGATAACCCGGCGGTTGATTGCCCAGCGTTGGGTAGTTGGGTCTCATGTAGCCCGACATTGGGTACCGCAGTGTCGGGTACCCCGGAGTAGGGTATTGTGGTGCCAGACAACCTGGCATCCGGCAGCCTGGTGTGGGCCCTGACAGTAGTGCCGGATGAACTGACGGCGGCCCAGCAGAAACATTCAAGGGCCCTGGTACAACCAGATCAGGTTGCGGGCTTGCAGGTGGGATGACCAGAGTCTCTCTCGAAGAGCCGTGGGGACCAGCGGGCATCTGGGGCAGAGCCAAAGGCATAGACGGCGGGTCCTCAGGAGTCAGCATTGAAGTCCCTGAAGGGAGGTCCGGCGCAGAAGATCCAGTGCTGGTATGTCTGAGGGACCAGCGGAAGTCCGTACCTCCTCCTCCAGCTCCGAAGGAATAGGGAAGACTGGAGGGACCACTGGCAGTGGTGAAGGAGGGCCCTGGGGGGTGGATTTTATTTAAACTTTTGGTAACCAGGTAAGTGTTATAAGCCAAGGCCCGTTTTCAAACACAACCCGGGACCGTAAAATACAGTCAAGATGTTACAAACAATAAGGTCACATACAATATACAATTCCTCCCGGGGAAGCTGCAGCATGAGCGGCAGTGGGCACTGGTCCAGAGGACCTGTGTCAGGCCTGTTATCGGGGCCTGACAGGAACACCTTGGCTGGGCGTTCGTCAGCAGGACCGACACCTGACTCATCAGCCAAGGGGCTGTGCGGGCATCGGCAGAGCAGATGTCCGACTTAAAAGCTGACCCACTCGACTTAGACCCAGGAGTTTTAATGGGCCTAAAGGTGGTAGGAGCCTCCGAATCCCACCTGGACTGTAACAAGCCCGGGGGGGCTCAGCCTGCCCCACCAAAATGGAAACAGACTGGGCTGGACGGGCGCTTCTCCTGCTGGAGGAAGGCCTCTCACTGGTCCCGCTCTCCAAATGGAGCCACGCCTGGAGGGAGACTGGTCCAGGTCCCAGTGTCTCTCTTTGTCCTTCTTCTTCTTCTGCTGTTTATTGGAGTCAGAAGAATCTCCCGGAGACGTGGAAGCACTTCACATCTGATGCAGCTCTTTCTCCAAGAAAGTGGGTTTTGTTTTCAACAGGTGGGCTTCCAGGGTCCACTACCTGTGTTTCCGTGTGGCCTGGTTGAATTTCTGGCAGGCCGCACAGGCCTCAGTGTTGTGGTCAGGTCCCAGGCACAGGAGGCACAAAGTGTGGGTGTCCTTCTCCGGGAGCTGCTTACCGCAGGCACACATATTCTGATGCGAATCAGAAGGATTTGGAGATGACATGCAATCAAACGACGAAAAGAACTGGCACTACAAAACTTGCCCAAAACAGGGACCACAACAAAAATAGCAAAAAGGAAATCCAAAACACTTCTGATCATAGGAGACTCCATGATTCTGGAAGTTGATGCCCACCTCCGGCTGGGGATAATGGTCAGATGTCTCTCAGATACACTAATGTGGAGAGACACTGACCGCATTGCTAAAGTCATGCAGGAAGCAGGAGACAACACTGACATCCTGGAATACACAGGGACCAACGATCTCGCTAGCTGGTCAGTTGTGGAGAACAAAGAACACCTGACCAGTCTGGGAGACAAACTATTATCCATTTCATCCAGCATCTCCTTCTCTGAGATCCTGCAGGTCCGGGAGAGGGAGGCAGATGGACAGAAGGTCAGAGAAGGGGAGATATGGGAGCTAAACATGTGGCTTAAGGGCTGGTACCAGGAAAAAGGACACAAATTTGTTGGTAACTGGCAACAGTTTCGGAAGTGAAAGTTCTTTAAATTCAATGGACTGCATCTGACTTAGGAGGGAGTCAGTGCACTGGGGCATAAGTTTGATGTCTTTGCATATTATTTAAATTAGCAAATGGGGAGTTCAGCAGATTTGTAGTTCATCTGCATCACCAGGTAAGGAAAAAGGTCCGGCTCCCCATACGACACAGAGAAAACGCCGGACCTCATCCAACAACTAACGCACCAAAACTTGGCCAATGGAAAATTATGTACACAAATGCCCGCAGGGTGGGAAACAAGATCCCAGACATGGAGGCAAAATTACACAGGCTAAACTGGACATAGTAGCCATTAGCGAGACATGGTGCACCAGAAACCACACTTGGGAGACTTCAGTACCCGGCTATGTACTGTTCAGAAGAGACCGAGACCGAGGTGTAAAAGTGTGTGGGGGGAGGGGGGGGGGAGGAGGAGTGACCCTTTATGTCAATGAAAATTTCAAAGCTACAGAAATTCAGAATACACATAAGGAGCCAGAAGTACTGTGGGTCACCCTGGAAACAACAAATGGGACAGCCATACGAACCGGGGTTGTCTACAGGTCTCCAGACCAGGGGGAGGACACAGACACATAACTGTTAGAAGATATACAAAACAGGACAGCTAAAGGGGAGGTTGTGATAATGGGAGACTTCAACATGCCAGATACAGATTGGTCAATACCAGCAGGAACATCTGCCAGAACGAGACACACAGTAGATTCCCTGCAAGGGGAGAGCATCAAACAATTGGTACAGCAGCCCACAAGAGACAGGGCTATCCTGGATCTAGTACTGACTAACGGGGAAAGGATCACAGATCTCCAGGTAGAAGGTCACCTGGGGGCCAGTGACTATCACATGGTATGGTTCAATTTGGCCACTAGAACTAAATTATCCCATTCCAAGGCAAAAATAGGAGACTTCAGAGGAGCCGACTTTGATAAGATGGCCAACAGAGTTAAGCTAGCCCTGGCAAGATGAAATACAGGGGAGGGAGTACAAAGTGGGCAAGCATTAAGGATGCAATATTTGAAGTAATATCCCACTGTGTTAGGGAGAAAAGCAAGAGCAAAAGAAGGAGGAAACCACTTTGGTTCTCAAAAACAGTAGCAGAAAAGATCAGAGCCAAAAGGTTGGCCTTCAGGAAATATAAGGGAACGCAGCGGGACGAAAATAGGGAGGCATACCAAACTTCCCTAAGGGAAGCAGGGAAGGCAGTAAGGCAGGCAAAGGCCCAAATTGAGGAAACACTAGCACGAACAGTAAAAGAAGGGGACAAGACTTTCTACAGATACATTAGTGAAAGGAGAAAGTCCAGAGAGAATACTGCCAAGATCAACAGGGATAAAGGGGAGTGTGTGGAGGAGGATCAAGGAAATGCATCTATCCTGAATAGACACTTCTGCTCAGTATTTACTGAAGAGAAGGCAGGGCAGGGCCCACAGCTCAGCACCTTGAACACGGGGAAAGGAGATGTGCACAAGTCCCTTCACAAAAGAAGCTCACTAAGCTCAGGGTGGACAAGGCAATGGGACCTGATGGCATACATCCCAGGGTACTAAAGGAGCTAAGGGTGGATCTAGCAGAGCCATTAGCATAGAAACATAGACTTTGACGGCAGATAAGGACTGTTAGGCCCATCTAGTCTGCCCATTTCCCTACTTACAGGATAGGCCGCAGATCCTATTTAACCAACAGCCTATATCTTCCTGCCCCCCACAAGAATTGCCTTATGTCTGTCCCATGCATTCTTGAATTCTCCCACAGTTTTAGACTCCACAACTTCCTCAGGAAGGCTGTTCCATGCATCCACTACCCTCTCTGTGAAATAATACTTCCTCACGATTGCCCTGAACGCCTCCTTCTATCTTTAAATTGTGTCCCCTTGTTCTTGCAAGTCTCTTTTCTGAAAGATGCTCCCTCTTGGACTTTGTTGATTCCCTTGAGGTACTTGAAAGTTTCTATCATGTCCCCCTCTCCCTTCTTTCCTCAAGGGTATACATATTAAGCTCCTTTAGTCTCTCCTCCTACTGGCTTCTCTTGCAGACCCTGCACCATTTAGTTGCCCTCCTCTGGACTGCCTCTATCCTGTCTATGTCCTTGTGGAGATGGGGTCTCCAGAACTGGACACAGTATTCCAGATGGGGTCTCACCAACTGTCTGTACAGAGGATAACAACTTCCTGTTTTCTGCTGCTGATGCCTCTCCCTATACATCCCAGTATACCGACCCTCCCTACTGCCTTCTCACATTGCTTGCTAACCTTAAGGTCATCTGATATGATTACCCCAGGTCCCTTTCCTGTTTTGTTGTTGTTACTACCCCCCCACCATTGTGTATTCTTCCCTGGGTTCTTGTTTCCCAGGTGCATTATTTGCACTTTTTGCATTGAATCCTAGCTGCCATCAGTCAGACCATTCCTCCAACCTTGCCAAGTCCCTTTTCATCCTTTCCGCCTCCTTGTGTATCAACCCTGTTGCAGATCTTTGTGTCATCTGCAAAGGCATACTTTCCTTCAGTCCCTCTGCAATGCCACTGATGAAGACATTAAAAGGACTGGACCCAATACTGAACCCTCGGTACCCACTAGTAACCGCCCTTTCTTCAAGTGGACTTCATTTACAATTACCTTCTGTGTCCTGTTGTCCAGCCAATGTTTCAGGCTACCACCCTGGGACCCACTCCCAGGCTGTTAATTTGACTAATAATCTTTTGTGTGGGACTGTGTCAAATGCCTTGCTAAGTCTAGGTAGACCATGTCACAGCCCCTCCTGGTCTACTACTTTGGTCACCCAGTCAAAGAAATCATTAGATTAAGTCTGACATGACCTTCCGCTGTGAACCCATGCTGCCTTGGATCCTGTGCTCCACTGACCTCTAGGTACTCAACTATTCTTTCCTTCAGAAGTGACTCCATCACTTTCCCTACCACAGAGGTCAGACTGACAGGTCTGTAGTTTCCTGCCTCTGTCTTGGTCCCACTTTTGTGAAGGGAATCACATCCGCCTCCAGTCCTCGGGTACCACACCATCCTCCCACGATTTATTAAAAGAGTAGCCAGTGGTTTCACTAGTTCCTTCCTTAATTCTTTTAGAATTCTGGGGTGAATTCCATCAGGACCCATTGCTTTGTCCACCTTCAGTTTTGGGAGTTCTTGCAGAACCCTTTCTTCTGTGAAAGGACTGGGATCGACCCCTATCAAAGAGTGCTTCTGTTAATTGGATTAGGCACTTCCCCTCCTCTTTTGTGAATACTGAGCAGAAATATTAGTTCAGTATTCCTGCTTTTCACTGTCCCCTCTGCCCACCCACCGCTTATTCTATTCAGCCTCACTATCCTCCCTTTGTCTTTCTCCGCTGATGTACCTATAAAAGGTTTTATTCCCTTCTTAACTGAGTTGGCTATCTTTTCCTCAGTTTGGGCCTTTGCTATTCTGACTTCCCTCCCTGCTTCTTTCTGCCTTAACTGGTACAGCTGTCTGTCCTGCTCCTTCTGTGTTTCCTTATACTTCTGGAATGCTATCTTTTCTTCCTGACTTTCACAGCCACCTCTCTTGAGAACCATAGTGGCTTTTCTTTCATTTTGATTTGTTTATTTGCTTCACACAAAGGCTTGTTGTCTCTGTGATGGCAGTTTGATAATTCCCATTGTTGCTCCACACCTCCTTCTAGCCTGTTTGCTAGTGCTTTTCTGAGGCACTCTCCATCTTGCCAAAGTCAGCCCTCCTAAAGTCCAGTACCCTCACTTTTGTATGGCTTGACTCTGTAGCTGAGTTTAACGTGAACCACACTGTTTGATGGTCACTTGTCCCCAGATGGCAACCCACTTCTAGATCTGAGATCCTCTCACTGCCCCGTTTGAGAGAATGAGGTCTAAGATTGCTCCCTCACAGTGGGTTCCAAACTAGCTGTTCTAATGCCTGCCACCTGTAGGGCGTCAAGAATGGCCCTGCTCTTGGATGTCGCTGCAGCAAATGTGCTCCAGTTAACATCTGGCATATTCTAGGTCTCCCATCAACAGTATCTCCCTTTTTCTGCCATTCTAAGAATGCCTTCATCATATCCTTGTCCATTCCTTCCCCTGACATGGGGTCTGTACACAACCCTGTGCGGATTGTGGTGCCTTTCCAGTCTCAAGGTGACCCACAGTGCCTCCTCTCCTCCCTGTTTACTCTTTTGTTCAGTTGCTTTTATCCCTTCCTTTACATGAGAGCTACTCCTCCCCTCTTCTCCCTGCCTGTCTCTCCTGTAGGTTATGTACCCTGGTATGTTAACATCAGTCATGGTTCTCTGTGTACCATGTTTCTGTGACTGCTACGATATCCAGGCATCCCTCTTCCATTAAGGCCACCAGCTCAGGGAGCTTGTTGCCCAGACTACGGAGGCACTAGATTACCCTCCATTTCCTGATGGCCTTACCCCCTTTTGCCCCATCCCTGTCCTTCTTGCCTTTGTCACTTTCTCCATTTACCCCTGCCCTTCTCCCTATCGACACCTCCATGCTGGTGTTTGCCACACTTACTACCGTGATTGTTTGGGGGGGGCTACGATTTTCCTGCTCCTTTCCAGTGCCTCCAGTGCAGCAGAACTGTTTAGTGAGTCTCTGAGCACAGGAGAGATCCCAGAAGACCGGAGAAGGGCTCATGTGATCCCACTCCACAAGAGTGATAGCAGGGAGGAGGCAGGGAACTACAGACCAGTCAGTCTTACCTCATTAGTGGGCAAGATTATAGAGGTACTCCTTACGGAAAGGACAGTGCAACACCTACAATCCATAAGAGCACAGGATCCAAGACAGCATAGGTTTACAACAGGAAGGTCCTGTCAAACTAATCTCATAGATTTCTTTGACTGGGTAACCAGAGTGGTGGACCAAGGGGGTACAGTTGATGTCACCTACCTTGACTTCGGCAAAACTTTCAATACTGTTCCACACAGAAGATTGATTAATAAGCTGGGTAGGCTCGGGGTGGGTCAGAAGTTGCTCAACTGGGTGGCAAACTGGTTGGCAGGCAGAAAACAGAGAGTGATGGTAAACGGTATACAGTCAAAAGAGATGCAAGTCACAAGTGGGGTACCTCAGGGATCAGTCCTGGGGCCCGTCTTCTTCAATATCTTCATCAGTGACATTGCAGATGGACTGGGGGCAAGGTTTGTCTGTTTGCAGATGACACCAAGATCTGCAACAGAGTAGATGATCTGGATGGGGTGGGCAGAATGAGAAGAGATCTGGAAAAACTGGAAAAATGGTCGGAAGAGTGGCAACTGGCGTTTAACGCAAAGAACTGCAAGATCATGCACATAGGGAAGATAAACCCTGAAGCTACCTGTAGGTCGGGAGGGGAGTGGCTGGCAATCCCAAGGGAAGAAAGAGACTTGGGCATCATCATCACAGACGACCTGAAATCATCCAAGCAGACCACTAAAGCAGTAAGTAAGGCTAGAGATGTTAGGGTGTATTAGTAGGGATATCTGCGTCGTAAGAGGAGGTAATAATCCCTCTTTACAAGACACTGGTTAGGCTCCATCTGGAGTACTGCGTGCAGTACTGGAGGCTGCACCTGCACAAGGACATTAACAAAATGGAGGCAGTCCAGAGAAGAGCAACCAAAATGGTGCAAGGACTGCATCAGAAAATATATGAGGACAGATTAATGGAGCTCAATATGTATACCCTAGAGCAAAGGAGGGAGAGAGGTGATATGATCGAAACATTCAAACATCTTAAGGGCATTAACAAGGTGAAAGAGTCGAATATGTTTCAATACAAGAAAAATGTCAGGACAAGTGGACACAGCATTAGATTACAGGGAAGTCAATTAAGGGGGAAATGTGAGGAAGTTCTTTTACACAGAAAGGGTGATGGATGCACGGAACGGCCTACCTCAGGAAGTGGTGAATATGAAAACAGTGCAGGGCTTCAAACAGGCATAAGGGAGCAATACAGATGAGTATGAATGGATAGGCCATTGACAGAGTAAAGCCCTGTGGCACATTCATAAGGTAGAAAAAATGGGCAGACTGCATAGGCCCTGAAGTCCTTATCTACCATCAACTTCTATGTTTCTATGTTTTGTAGAAAAAATGTGAAAGTTATACTTATCGAAAATGGCGGTCGAACTGTAGCAGCATTCCGCGAGGTCCGATGTGCGCCGGTCGACAGCGGGAAAGAACTGGAGGGCAGGCGTGGGGACCGCCCCTTATAGAGCATCTGGCCGACACGGTCACATGACGTTGGGGGCAGTCCCCTGCTATACACTGCTAGCTAAAGTTTCCCGTGTGATCCTAGCGCCTGGCGGCTCTAGTCGTCAAGGTTATTACCTACTGCAAGAGCCCTCTCAAAGTAAGATTAACAGTTTTCATGACAGAAAGTGTAGCTCGCAATCTGTGGCTGGTTCGAAGTGAGGCAAAGTAAGTTTCTCCAACATAAAAAGGAGGTCCCAAGGAGGGACAGGGTCTCGAATGGGAGGTTTTAGGTGCAGAATGCCCCGTTAAAAGGTACGAGACAGGTCCAGCTGGGCAAGGGTTCTGCCCTCGATAGGTGCGTGATATGCAGAGATGGCAGACAAATGCACCTTAATGGAGGAGTAACCCAGACCTGAATCCGACAAGGAAAGGAAGTACTCCAGAATCGAGGTCACTGGACAGGTGAAGGGTTCAAGTGAACAGGCAGAAACCCACATACAGAACCGTTTCCACTTCATAGCATAGGTAGTACAGGTGGAACTTTTTCTAGCAGCCACCAGGACCTCTGCCACCCTAGGGAAAACCCCAAAATGGGTGATTGCTAAGTCTGCAGAAGCCATGCGTGCAGATGCAGTGACCTGAGATTCGGATGGTTTAAGGTGCCCTTGTCCTGGGACAGCAAGTGCGAGCTCAGGAACAGGGGGACTGGAGGCTCTGCTGCCAGTTGCTGGAGCAAGGGAAACCAAAACTGCTGTGGCCAGTAAGGAGCAATGATAATCATGTCCGCTCCTTCCACCTGGAGTTAGAGAAGGACCCGCTGCAACAGTGGGAGAGGAGGAAAGGTATAGAGAAATCTCCCTGTCCAGCAGAGGGACAACGCGTCATGCCAGAAAACACCAGGCCCTGGATAGAGCGAGCAGAAACTGGTCAGTTTAGCATCGAGTGAGGATGCAAAAAGGTCCAACTCTGGACGTCCCCACTTGTCGAAGAGGTCATCTGCGATGGCTTGCAGAAGCTCCCACTTGTGAGCCTTGGACTGAGACCAGCTTAGGCTGTTGGCCAAGGTGTTTTGGATGCCTGGAACATGGACAGCTGTCAGTTCCAGACCATGAGTCATGGCCTCTCTGCAAGGGGGATACAAGTGGGTGCCCCCTTGTTTGTTGATGTAGAAGACCACGGACATAATGTCCATCTGTATCAACAGGGGGCCCAGAGATAGATCCGGCTGAAAAGCCTGCAAGGCAGAAAAGGATTGCTCTCATCTCCAGCACATTGGTATAGAGGTCTTGCTCCACTGGGGACCATGTCCCTTGAGTATGCTTGTCAGCCAGATGGGCCCCCTAGCCCAGGCCCGATGCATCCATGGTCAGAATTCGAGAAGGTGGGTCCTTGCCAAAGAGGACCCCCCTGACGAGGGTGGGCAGTTCGAGCCACCATCTTAGCATCCGCCAAACTGCCTCTGAAACAAGCTCCTGCTGATTCAGGTCATTTGAGCGCTGATCCCACTGAACCTGGAGGTTCCATGGGGTTATCCTCATATGAATGCACGCCAGAGGGACTGTGGTTATGGCAGCTGCCATGTGGCCCAGAAGTCTGAGGCAGGTCCTGGCAGGAATCTGGCGACACATACAAACATACAAAGAAGCCAGAAGAAGGAGAAGGCCATTTGGTCTATCAAGTCTGCTCATATTGCAGGTCCACAGCTTGAGCAAATGTCCCTGCCCTCCATCCCTACTCTTCCCATCCTCCCAAACCATGATCCTTACCTTCCCCCCATGCCTATCCCAGTCTCTCTTAAAGCTGCCCACTGTCTTTAACGAGATGACCTCTTCTGGCAGCACATTCCAAGTGTCCACCACCCTCTCTGTGAAGAAGTGCTTCCTGACCTCCCTCCTAAACCTCCCACTCTCCAGCTTAAGACTGTGCCCTCTCATGTTATGGTTGCACTCAGCTTAAAGAGACTCTCCTTATCAACCTTATTTATCTCTTTCAAGTACCTGAAGGTCCCATTCATGTCCCCCCTCTCTCTCTCCTGTCTTCCAGGGAGTACATGTTCAGTGCCCTCAACCTCTCCTCATATGCCTTAACCTGCTGACCCGCTATCATCTTTGTAACCCTCCTCTGGACCTTCTCCAGCAGGTTAATGTCTTTTTTGAGGTGTGGGCACCAGTATTGAACGCCATACTCCAGATGCGGCCTTACCAGTGACCTGTACAAGAGCAGAATAACCTCCTCTCTCCTACTACTGATCCCCCTAGATATGCATCCCAGCATCTTGTTTACCTTTGCTGCTTTCTTGCACTGCGTGGAGTGCATAAAATCCCTAGTGATCATCACTCCCAAGTCCTTCTCCTCCTCTGATGCAGATACGCAGACTCCACCCAGGTGGTACTCTGTCCTGGGATTCTTGGCTCCAATATGCATAACTGCATTTCTTGGCATTGAAGCCAAGCTGCCTGATCCTGGACCATCTCCCCAGCTTTTCCAGATCTCCCTGTAGATCCTGTATCCCTTCAGATGAGGAGACTAGGTGGGCTAAGGACTGTAGGCTTTCTGCCCTGTCCTCCAGTAGAAAGGCCTTTCCCTGTTCAGTGTCCAGAACAGCTCCTATGTACTGCAGTCTTCGGCTGGGCCATGGAGAGGACTTTGGGAGATTCAGAGCAACACTCAGAGTTCTGAAGAGGGTAAAGGTGTCTGCTAGAGTCGTTAGCAGCTGGTTCCTTTTGGGAGATGCCAGTTGTCTAGGTAAGGAACTGACAGTGGTCCTCCTGGAAGCGGAACTGCAGAAAGCGTCTGTGGGGCTGGAAAACCTAAATATGCAGATATGCGTCTTGCATGACCAAAGAGCAGAGTCAGTCTCCCCTGGTGGAGGAGGGAGAGCAGGCCTGGAAGGGTGACCATTCTGAACAGTTTGTACTCCACAAACTTGTTCAGCTGACTCAGATCCAGAATTGGTCATAGGTCCGCTTTTCTTGGGGATGAAGCAAAAAGTGCTTTTCCCCTCTGTTCTGGAGGAACTGGTTCTATGGCTTTTTTTTAGACAGCAGAGACTGGATCTCTTCTCGAATCAGGCTGAGATGAGAAGGAGGGTAACGAGAAGGCACCAGGGGATTGTCCGGTGGGACCTCGGTGAACTCCAGAATGTGGCCCTGTTCGATAAGCTGTAGTACCCACTGGTCTGATGTGATGCTTTTCCACCCTTCAAGGTAGAGGGAGATGCAACCCTCTACCGACTCCCCAAAAGCTCCACTGGAGGAGGGTGTTGGGCAAGGAGTCAGGATGAGGTACTGGGGATGGGGAGGGAAGGCCGGGGGTTCTTAGAGGTTCTAGGACTGGAGCTTCCTCCTGGTTGAGAGGTAGGCTTCCTCCTGAAGGTTCCTCTAGACTGCTGGCCTTGGGACTGCTGACCCTTCAAACGACGAAAGGCCAACACTTGGAGGGGTCCGGATCCGATCTGTAAATTTTTTAGACACACTGGACTGCTTTCCCTGAATCCTAAAGCCCCAGGATGATCTTCTTGGTGGGTTCCCCAAAAAGCAACGGACCATGAAAGGGTGCATCTAAAATGTTCTACTGCAGGTCCTGACGGAAGCTAGAAACTCTAAGCCAAGAGTAACGGCACAAACAGATACCCGTGGCCACAGTCCTAGCCAAAGTGTCAGTGGTGTCATAAGCACACTGCAAGACATGCTTTCCCAGGTCAGCCCCTGACTGGAGGATATCCAGCAACTCGGAGGTCTGAGGAGATTCGAGTTGACTTTTGGCTAGCTCTAGGGCCTTCCTCCACAAGGTGTTCTGGTATTTCACCATCTGATTAAGAAATTGAGCAAGAGGATGCTGCACGTGGCTGAGGAATATACTCTGTGGCCCACCTGGTCCAGCCGTTTGGACTCCTTGTCCGGGGGCTGGGAATCAAGGTGTCAGGACTGCATGGACCTTGCATGGGCTGCAGTTAAGACCATGGAATCAGCCCTAGGATGCTCTGCCAAGAAAGGCTCGTTCTTAGGAGCTCTGCAGAGCCAGTCAGATTATTTTAAGGACAGCGGGAGCTGAAGAGGGTTGCCTCCATGCCAACATAGTCACATCTTGGGTGGAAGGTGCCAAGAGGGGCAGGACTACAGGTCTGGGGTCCGGCAACTCCAGATGCTCGGACAGCTGGCGCCATTCCAGGTCCAGATCCTCAGTATCCCAACCACTTGAGTGCCTGGATGTGTCTCATTATGTCCATGAATATGGGATCATCGGGGGGCGGGGGGATTGAGGTGTATCCTGAGGATGGATTGGAGTGGGTGAAAACTCATCCTCTGAAGATTCCGAATCATAAGAGGCACTCCTGCTAGAACTCCTAGAATCTGAGGTCCAGGAAGAGGGCTTGCGATGCCAACGGTCAGGAAAGCTGTGTTGGCGCCTAGAGGTAGGTATGGAAGAGGAGTGCCTTTTCTTACCCAGAGAGACCCGGACTCCTTGAGCTCCAGTTGAGGCATGGTCCTTGGTGGAGGGTGTCTGCTCCCTAGGTGGAGGGGTAGGATCCCTTGGCTGTGGCTCTGGTGAGGGTGTCCTGGACCTAGCAGGCAGTAAGTCTCTCTTGATGGTATTCCACCATGAGTCAAAGAGGGCCCCCATTTCTGACAAAGGGATCAGGGGTCCCAGGAGCTTGAGGAGGATTTCCTGACAGGCCCTGCGATGCGTTAGAAGGTGGCACCGGGCTCGAAGGCCTTGAAGGGTCAGATGGCGGGGTAGCCAGCGTCGGGTTTCTTGGGCGTCAGATTAACACGTGGTCTGACCGACGAGTGTCTGGTCGCCAGGTGTCAGGCCTGTAGGCAGCTGCTCCTTGGGCACCAGCCCCGCAGGGGTCGAAGACCAGCTGGCGAAGATCAAGGATCAGGCGACTCGGAGGAAAGCTGCCTGGTGCGAGTCTGGGGGAGCCGGAGTCAAACTGATGGACACCTACTGTACCGGGGTACCAGCCAGCGTCAGCTGAGGTGGCGTTTGCCTAGGGGAGCAAATGTCTGACCTGTGTTCATGGTCCTGGCGCCGGGAACTGCTGTCGGACCCTGACGTCCAGTCCAGCAGAGCCGATGACCCAGCCAGGCAGGCAGATGGTAAGAACCCTGCGTCTGTAACAGAAGCACAGTCTCGGCCTCCTGGCTTAGGTTACATAGGGTGAACATAGGACCTAAGGCACAAGGGAGTAAGGGCCAAAGAAGGCCCATGTCCTGAAGATTCCCTGCCGGATGTCAGTTCAAGAGCAGATGACCTAACCAATGGCAAACCGGAGAAAGTGAGGGTGGTCGGGGGGTGGAGTCCGACCTCCCACAGGAGGAAGAACTGGAGTTGGTTGCCCCATGGCACGGGAACTGAGGACGGGAGCTGGAACGGGATCTCTCCTGGCCCTTATCCTGGTGAGAGTGCTTCCTGTGGGACTACTACTGCTCCCTGTGATTGCTCGGGAAGCGATGTCTCTGTGGCTTTGGAGGAACTAGCTGAAGAAGATTCCATGGTGGCCAATTGCTGCTTGAGCAGAAAGCTCTTGAGGGCCTTCGAATGGCAGATCCTAGTCCTGCAGTTAAAGCTCCAGCAGTGGTTGCAGGCCCCAGTGCCATGGTTAGGGCCCAGGCAAAACAGGCAGGCCGAATGGCCAGAGTGAGGAATTTGCTTGCCGCAGGCACACTTGTTCGTCCACCGCTCTGGAGATGAAGAAGGCATGCAGAAAATGGAAATGACATACCTACCGTAATTCTGATCTTTCTGTGTATCTTCGCCATTCACCACCTTTGGGTACTTGCCAGAGGTCATGACCCCGCAGGAGCTTTTTTTTGGGATGGGAGTTGACGCACTATCGGCGCCACCACAGGCCAGACGCGTGGCACCCGGGTTAGCCATTAGGTGTTGTTGACTCCACCCTCCCACCAGTTCTGAGTCGCTGTACAGGTGAGAAAAAGGGTTGGGAGGGTGGGAAAGGAAGTCCTAGGGACAGACAAAGGAAAAGATATATAAACTAAAAGGAGAAATAAACGACTGAGAGGACAGATCAAGTTTGAAGACTAAGGGGATTGGGTAAGGGTTCCAATCTCTGGAAGTACAAAAGGAGGAGGGAGGGTGGGTTAAGGATTTTTAGAACTAAGGATAAGAGTGAGAGGGGGGGAAACAGGAGAAACATATGCTGTAACCTTGACCTGTCTCCAGTTTCTATAGGAACTGTGAAGGAGTAGCCAAGAGGCTAACTGCCAGAATTCAAGGCACAGAATCACTGGCAGTAACTCCCACAAGCAGACCGGGCTATTCTGAAGAAAAAGACAGGATACAGGATATTCCCCCAAAAGGAGATTTTGGTGTAAGAAACCTAGTTTTTTAAATTAACTGAGGTTATGTCCAAATGATAAGGAAATCAAAGGATTGAAGGGGAGAAGGAAAGAAAGGAGAGCAACTGCCAACTCCCACCTCACAGGGGTGGAGCCAAAGCACTTGAAGGAGGAGTGCCCCCCATCCTGACCACTCTGCCTCTAAAGAAAATGATCCCCCTATGTGCCCTAGTTTACCCCTACTCCTAACAGAAAGGAGGGGGGGGGAGAGGATGGGCACAGAGAGGGAGGAGAACCCAGAGACTGAGGCCCCAGGAGGGATGGAGGGCGGGGTTGTGATGAATGGTGAAGATACACAGAAAGATCAAAGTTACGGTAGGTACGTAATTTCCATATCTTATCTGTGTCAGTCTTCACCATTCATCCCCAAAGGAGATTTTAACCCTAAGGGACTGAGTCCCTTAGCTCTCAGTGGGTGACACACTAAGAAGGAGAACCTTCATGGGCCTGGAGAAGCCTGAGAGTGGGGAAAGTGCGACGGGGACCACCTGGAGGGGTAGGAAGTTGCCCTGACAGACGTCGTCTCACCCTACGGGAGAAAAGATAGCTTCTCTGGTGAGCGGAGTTAATCACCCTACGCTGGGCCAAGGGTGACAACCGGGAGAGACGCAGCCATGCCGTCCGCCTAGTGCAGATCGCTGTCCCTAGGACCCTGGTAACTACCTCACTGGCGTCATATGATGCCTTTGCTTGGTGCCTAGCTAGCTCCAGGCCACATGCAGGGAATGCAATGGCTTGTCTGGTTTCCTCCGTGTCATGCATCAAAGCTAGGAGTTCACCTAGCCTGGACCACAAGAACCTGTCATAGGATGCATAGTGGGCCTGACGTGCTACAATAGAAAGCAGCAACCATGCCAAGTAGAATGTTCTCCTCCCTCAGAAGTCAAAATCCAAGGAATCTTGATCTGGGGGCCGGTCACGGTGCAGGGCGCGAAGCCCATCGGGAGTATCCAACTGAGTCAATCCTGAGCTAGGATGAGGCATTCCTCCAACATCTTCATGAGGAATCACTGATACTCTGTGAGATCAGCAGCTGGAGAGATGTAGACAGACGGCTCCTCTCCCCCAGAAGAGGGGGATGAGGAGTTAGAGGACCTCAAGAGTTCAGAAGCTGGCTGCTCAGGGGGAGGTTGAAAAACCTGCCTGTCCATAGCCCTAACATAAGAGACCTAACCGCTCTGAACTGCTGCCAGGAGAGAGGACTGCTAGGACCAAGAATACCTGGGAGCACAGGAGAATGCGGCACAGGAGTGGGGACAGAGCTGACAACAGCAATTGGCTAACCTCTGCCTGGGCTAGGGAGTGCACCAGGAGCCCTAAGGTATGAAGGACCTCTGGAAAACTCCACAGCCGACAGATGATCAACAAAACTGGAACTGCCTAGGCTGCACCCTGAAGAATTCCCCCAGTGAGGTGACCGGGGCCATGAAAGTCCAAAAGGACGGTCCCCTACCTCCAAAGAATGGGGCCCTCTAGAGAAAACCGAAAGGGAAAGGCAGAGGTCTGCCACGGCTTCTCCACAGCCCGGTGGGCTCCAGAAAAGGCCGCCACAGACCCCATACCCTCCACCCCTCGAAATCCGAGAGTGCCCTCCTCCTCGAGAAAACCAGCCTAGGCAGCTGGCAGCCCTGGTCGGCCCCCAAAGGAGCTATCCAGGGAGCAGCACCTCTCCTCCTGTGGGTGCTCTGATCGGCCCCAAAGTTGGGCGACCCAGGCACACCACCTGAGTGGGTACCAGCACTGAGGGAGTCAAAGGACCCTCCGAGAGCAGGCTGCAGAGCAATGGAGGCCTGCACCACTGCCTGCTGGTCAGCACCCTGACCCTGGTCCCGGGAGTCATCATCTGCTCTTCAGAGGAGGGCTGGCTCCAGCCTGTCAAGGACACTACCAAGGTGTCCACATGAGAAGCCAACTCCAAAGAGTCAGAGTGCCTGTCTGACTCAGAGTCCGACTCCTCCTCCGAAGAGGTGGAGATCGAAGTTCTGTGTCAAACAGTGCGTGGACGCCCGCTGCCATCCCGACTGAAAAGGGCACCAGAACCAGAGACTACATCAGAGTCAGTGCTGATGTCCCCAGCTGTACCGCGAATGGTGCCAGAAGAAGACACTGCTCCAACAATGGCAGCAGCCTCAGAGCTGGAGCCTGTCATGGCGCCATCCTGGCCCACGGTGCCGAGACCAGAGACAGCGCCAACAATGGCTCTGACAGCGCTCTTGGCGCTAAGGTCCGAAACCCCCATGGTGCTGCCCCACCGCACAGCGCCGCGAGCCGCACCGAGGACAGGGATGGCGTTGACAACAGCCTTGACCGCGCTCTCGGTGTCGCGGACCTCCAGACCTGGACACGGTGCCAGGGCGAGAGACAGTCAGAGATGGCACCATAGAGCCTCCCAAGGTGCCGCTAGCACCATTGGCACCGTGAACGGAGCAGGTAGCAGCAATGGCGCCAAGCAACAGACCGGCGCCGACGATAGCGCCATCAGGGCCCACAGTGCTAGGAACGGTGCCAAGGCCCAAGATGGCATCGAGGACGGCACCAACCCAGGCCTTCTGAGCTGAAGGTATGACACTGGGGGAGCCTTCGCCCCCAGAAGGGGTGATTGCCATGGTGGTGCCTCCCACCTGTTCCCCAGACTGGGCCTCCTGCACTGCAGAAGGGGCCTCTGCCATGGCTAGGCTACAAGAAGCAGAAGCTCCCTCCTCCTCGGTCCGTATAGGGGACCCAGAGGAAAGGCTGAGAGAACACAGCTTGGCCCGAGTGCGCGCCCATCCCCCCAAAGTCAGCGGAGCTCGTCCAACTTTCCACGCACGTTGTTCGATGACACTACGGTCCATGGTGAAGTAGGCGTTGCACGAATCCATGTCGTGAAGTGGGCCAAGACACGCGAGGCAACGGTCATGCTGGTCGGTGACGGAGTACTTTTGGCTGCATGGGGGGCCATCCCATCTTAGAAGTTTTCTTGTCCCCTGACCGAGACATGACATACGAGAAAAAGAATACCAAAACAAGACCTGACGTTCCAAAATAAAATAAGGAACAGTCTTACCAGGCGACATTAAGCAGAGTGAACAGAACCAGCAGGATAACTCGGAGTCAACGGACTACGACACTGAGTCGACAAACTGCGTAATGGTCGAAGGCTTCAGCAGCAGAGGTAGGCCTCTAGAAATCTTCCTTTCAGCTACCCACGAGGTGACCTCGATGGCGGGAGACGAAGAACTGGCAGGAGGGCGGAGTCAACAACACCTAACAGCCAACCCACAAGCGCCACACAGTGCGTCAACTCTGCCCATCCCCAAAAAAAAAAAGCTCCCGCGGGGTCATGACCTCCAGCCAAGTACCCAAAGGTGATGAATGGTGAAGACTGACACAGATAAGATTAACTTTTACACTCAAAAAAGAGTAAAAATTAAAAAAGCGTGGGTAAATGCAAAAATGGTGGTCGACTATGAGCAGAAGGCGTCCATGGAGCCGATATGTGTGGGTTGACGGTGGGAAAAGAACGGAGGTAGGGCTGGGGGACCGCCCCTTTTATACCATAGGTCGACGTCGGCCGGGCTGATGTCAGGGGGTGGTCCCCTGCTGTATATTCCTAGCTAGAAGTTTTCCGTGGGGTCCTAGCACCTGGCAGCTTAGTCCTAGCGGTGTTGCCTGCTGCAGGAACTATCCTCGAAGTAAGATCCTGAGGTGCTTCCTGTGGGGAAGGCAGACCCTGATGTGCAGGTATGCATCCTGCATATCTAGGGAACATATCCAGTCTCCCTCCTGGACCAAGGGTGACAGGGCCAGACAGGGTGACCATCCTGAATTTCTTATACTGGATATAGTAGTTCAGGTTTCTCAAGTCCACGATGGGCATCAAGTCCCCTGTGGACTTGGGGACAAGAAAGAAGTAGGAGTAGAACCCTGTGTCATGCTGATTCAAGGTAACAGGTTCTATGGCCCTTTTCTGCAGCAGTGTTGGGATCTCCTCCAGCAACACAGGAACATGATCTGGGGTAGTGAGAGGCTTGGATGGCACTCTGGGGGCATCTCCATAAACTCTAGAGCATGCCCTTGTTCTATAAGCTGTAGCACCCAGGCATCAGATGTGATCTCCCACCACCCATCCAGATGGAGGGAGAAACAACCCCCACCACCGTGTGCTGGGGAACCAGATGGAGGGGGCCAGGCCAGGAGTAAGGCTGTTGCTGGGCCTGCGTCTATGCCTGCTCCTCCATCCCTTGAGGACTTTCCTGTGGTGGCAGAGGGGGCAGGCAGGGCAGTGGTAGCTTTTCAGTTACTGGATTGCTTGGCACCAGACGTAGGTCTATAGGTAGCACGTCGAAAAGGCACTCACTGCCCACTCTTCTGGTAGGTTTAGCAGAGGGAGTGAATGGACTCCAGAGTTCTTTCTGAGGCCTGCATGTCATTAAGAATGTCCTGTATGTCTCCCCCAAAGAGCTTGTAGCCCCTGAAGGGAGCATTCAGGATGGACTGTTGGACATCAGTGGTGAACCCAGAAACCCTGAGCCAGAAGTACCTCCTCAAGTAAATCCCCACCGCGGAGGCCCTGGTTGAGGTATCTAAGGCATCACAGGCAGCCCTCAAAAGATGACTACCCATGTCAGCACCAGAGTTGAGAGCCTTGAGTAACTCCTATGTCTGGGGACCCTCAGGGGAGGACTGGGCAGCCGTTTTGGCCATCTCCCAGAGACCATTTTGGTACTTGAGCATGTGGCCCACATAATTAAGGATCCTTATCACCAGAGAGGAAGAGGCAAATACCCTCTTGCCCATGAGGTCCAGCTTTCTGGACTCGTCTGGAGGGAGCTAAAGTGATAGGGCCTCTTGCACCAGTCATGGGCCATGTTTACATCCATCTGAGGGGGCCCAGTGAAAAAGGGCTTCCCAGAAGGACAGCATAAACAAAAAGAAAAGGGGGAATCACTTAAGAAATAAAGTGATTAAAAACTAGGCTGACAAAAAAAACAAAGAAAGTTTGAGAAAAAAGGGCAGTCGACTGAAGCAACGGTGTTCCCTGGAGTCCGGAGCACGATGGTCGATGGCAGGAAAAGAACTGAGGAGGGTGTGGGCCCACCCACAGCTATACAAGGGGATGTCAACGTGGGTGGCCCCAGTTAGACTGCTAGGAAAAATGTGTCTGTGTGTTTTTTTATTGAAATGTTTCACCAGGAAGGCACACTGAACAAGTTGCTCATCTCCCGGTGCGACCTGGGGTGGGGGTGGGGGGTACAACTGGATGAAGAATTAGACATACAGTTTAACATTTAATATATCTGAGAAATTAAAAATTCAATTACATTTGTAAGAAGACTTACAGTTAAAAAATATCATAAATAATCATACAATCGCATTTGTGACATGACATACAGTTAAACATATCCATACCTGTGGAATATGCATTTAATTACAAGTGGCATATCTGAGGAACATAGTACAGAAATTTAATGTAGCCTTGGGAGCCAACTCCTTGTAGGAATGGATCATGGTTAAGAGGCAGATTATTTAGCAATTATTGAATGAATGAGGTGCAGTGGGGGGACATCAAGGAGGTTAGAGGGGTAGACAGGGGAAACCAGCTGGGGGAAGGAGAGGATAAAGATGGGGGGAACATTACCGGAGAAAAGTGAGAAAAAGAAAAACTTAGGGGTAGTGCAATCTGGGAGCACTTCAGACAGAACAAAAAGTGCAAATTATTAGCTCAAGTGAACTAATTCCTTTGATTAAGTGTAGGGGGTAGAGAGCGGGGCAGGAGAGAGGTGGGGGTAAGGGATAAGAAAGGATGAGTCATATCTGGAACTGGCCCCTTCAGAGTGCAGAGATCGCTGCCAGTGGCAGAATGAGGCAAGGACTTAGAATAAGGGGCAGGAGTAGGCAAGGCCAAGTTGGGTAGAGACAGCAGAAGGGATGGTAAAGGGAAGGAGGAGGAGGAGGAGGAGGGGGGCGGGAGAAACTTGCCTAAGACTAGGCCTCTGCAGGATGCTGAGAACCCAGCCAGAGAGCAGAGTCAGGCGAGGACGGGTTAGGTAGAGAGGATGGAGGGGAAAGGGGAGGGAAGGAAGAGTCATTTCCCAGTGCTGGACCCCTCCAGGATTCTGAAAACCCTGCCAGGGGGCAGAACTAGGTGAGGACAAATTGGGAAGAGAGAGAAAAGAAAGGATGAAGGGAAAGAAGAAACTTGCCTAAGACTAGGCCACTCCAGGATGCTGAGAACCCTGCCAGAGCGCAGAATCAGGTGAGGACTAGTTGGGTAGAAAGAATAAAAGGGAAGGGGGAGTGAAGGAAGAGTAATTGCTCAGTGCTGGGATCCTCCAGGATGCAGAGAACCCTGCCAGGGGATAGAATTAGGCAAGGACAAGAAAAAATTACTCACCTTAGTAATGTTGTTTCTTCTAATGGAGT
This sequence comes from Neoceratodus forsteri, assembly GCA_016271365.2. Lineage (NCBI taxonomy): Eukaryota > Metazoa > Chordata > Ceratodontiformes > Ceratodontidae > Neoceratodus > Neoceratodus forsteri. The sequence goes on along the minus strand of CM057450.1, from coordinate 10,423,063 downwards.
CTTGCTATATTATAGACATTAGCAGTTTGATCCAGCTCTAGAACTGCCCCGGAGTGAAATGGTTAAAACCATTCCAAAATAGAATTTTGGCACGAGAGCAGCTCTATCTGTGTCATTTCAAACTTGAACTGTCAGATCTTTATGAGCCAAACTCACTAAGGTCTGTGTGGAAGCTGTAACCTACACTAGCCAAATAGCTACCTAAATAATAACAACCATTGATGGTCCCAACACCCAAGACTCAAGTCAGGGGACCAGAAATACTAACACCATTCTAATAATATGAAAAAGGAACATAAGTATAATAAACACACACACGCATCACACATACACACCCAAAGTCCCAAAGGGGACAAAATGCTAACAGGACATAAGTAGTGCCCACACTAAGTTGCCCGCACCCCACCAAGTAGAGGTTCTGAGAGGGGCAGGTTGGGGAGGTTCATAATATAGCAAGACTCCATTAAAAGAAACAAACATTACTAAGGTGAGTAATTTTTTCTTCAAACAACATGAAGTCTTGCTATATTATAGACATTAGCAGAATACACAGCAGTACCTCCATGGAGGAGGGCAGAACCTACTTAGGGAATAGGCTCTGAAGAACAGCTGTGCCAAACTGAGCATCTCTCCTGGCCTGGACATCCAGGGAGTAATGCTTGGTAAAAGTGTGTACCGCTTTTCAAGTAGCAGCCTGGCAAATCTCTAATAAGGGATATCTCTGGCAGCAGCTAGAGACGAGCTGTACCCCTGGTAGAATGAGCCCTCAAACGGGGGGTCGCCCACTTTCTGATAACAAATTGGATACAGAGACAATCCACCTGGCTATTGATCTCTTTAGTGGCAGGTTTGCCTTTTCCCAACTTCACCATAGGTAAGGAAAAGTTGGAGGGATTCAACTCTGACCTTTGGCAGCTCTATATAATAACTAAGAGCTCTCTTAATATCAGGCTGTGCAACCTCCTCTCACCAAGAGGAGTGATCAGTGAAAAATACTGGAAGGGAGATAGATTGATTAAGATGGAAATCTGAAACCACCTTAGGCAAAACTTCCTATTAGTCCTAAGGACTACCTTATCCCTGTGGAAAGAAATAAAGTCAGTCTCCACTGACAAGGCTTGCAATTCACTATAGGCCTGGCAGAAGTGATAGCCACTAGAAAAACAGTTTTCCAAGTTAGGTACTTAAGCTCTGCAGAAGACAGAGGTTCAAAAGGGTTGCATTAACTGGGCAATGCAAACATTAAGGTCCCAAGCAGGGCGGTTCCGAAAGGAGGATTAGTATGAGTAATCCCTTAAAAACTTGGAAAACACAGGATGAGAGGAAAGAGGGATGACTTTCCTGCTGACACAAAAGCAGACACAGCTGCCAAATGAACTCTCAGGTAGCTGGTCTGAGACCCAAGGAATTAAGATGTACCATGTAATCTAACAAAATGGGCAATTCAGAAGATTCTGGGAAATATTTTCCTAGCACACCAAATGGAAAACCTTTTCCATTTAGAACTATAAGTAGTCCTAGTGGAAGGCTTTCTGGAAGCCTTTAGGATCTCAAGAACACCCTGAGAGAGGTGTAAATCAGCAACTCTAACTCCTCAAGAGCCAGGCCTTGAGGTTGAGGGATTGAGGTCCGGATACCAAACCCTTCCCTGGGCACAAGTCAACAGATTGTGATTCCTGGGGAGGCACAGGGGAAGATGGACTGTCAGAGACAGAAGGAGTGGGTACCAGGGCTGCCTGGCTCATCCGGGCAATCAGAATCACCCTGCAAGGCTGAGATCTGATTTTGACTAGTACTTTGAATAGGAGAGGAAAGGGGGGAAGCAGAGGAACTTCCTCCCAATCCAGAAGAAGGGCATCCAGGGGAACTGAGCCCAGCACTGGAGGCCTGCAACAGAACAGAGGAAGTTTGTGATTGTCTGGGGCTGCAAAAGATCTATCTGAGGGATGCCCCACCTGGCAAAACATCCCCAGCACTTGAGGATCCAGGGACCATTCGTGATGGCCCTGGGAAATCCTGCTGAGGGCATCCGCTAGGACATTGTCCTTCCCTGGAAGATGAACTGCTATGAGGGAAGTGTTCAGGGAATAGGCCAGAGACCACAACTTCATTGCCTCGGTGCACAAGGCCGAAGACCGAGTGCCCCTGTTTGTTGATGTACCACATTGTTGTGGTGTTGTCTGTTCTGACTTGTATCACCTTGTCGTGGACAGATGCAGAAAAAGCTTGAAGAGCTAAAAAGACAGCTCTGAGTTCCACAAATTGATGTGGAGCAGAGATTCCTGGGGACCAAACTCCCTGAGTGGAAAGGTCGCTGTGGGCTCCCAACCCAGAAGGGAAGCATCTGTAGTGAGAGTCAAGTCGTGAGAAGGGGAAATGAAGGGGACCCCGCTCTTAAATTGCTCTGATCCTGCCACCACTGGAGAGCTAGGATCAAGGTTCGAGTCACTGGGACCAACTTGGAAGGGGGTCTCTCTCTGAGACCAAAAGATTCTCAAGTGAAACTGAATGTCTCTGCCTGAAATCTGGCCCCTGCACAAAGCTGTGGATGCAGCCATGTGCCCCAGGAGCTGCAGAAAGTGTCTTGCTGGTCGAGAGACCTGCAGAGTGAAGGAAGAGGCCAGAGCCACTAAATTCCTTACCCTTTCTGGGGAAGAAAGGCTCTGGCTAGCCAGTGTCCAATTCTGCCCCTATAAAGATGAGTACCTGGACTGGTTCCAGAACCGACTTTGGTAGGTTTAGCAGAAAACCCAGGGAGGTGAGAAGCTGCTGGGTGACCTGCAGGTGAGATTTTACCTGTTCTGGGGACTGGCCTACAATGAGCCAGTCGTCTAGATAGGGAAAACAGCAATCCTCTGCCTCCTTAAGTAGGCCACTGCCACTGCTAGACACTTTGTGAATACCCTTGGAGCAGAGGTAAGGTCAAGGGCATTGCTCTGAACTGGTAATGACCTGAGGGCAGTTCGAATCTGAGGTACTTCGATGGGATCTTCTGATTAGGACATGGAAATAGGCATCCTTGAGGTCCAGGGAGGCTAGCCAGTCCCCTGGCCTTAGGGAAGGTAAAATCATTGCCAGAGTTACCATTTTGAACTTTGGTTTCAAAGATGCTTGTTCAGATATCTGAGATCTAAAATGGGCCGCCATTCTCCTGTCTTTTTTGGGGTAAGGAAGTATCTGGAATACAGACCCCTGCCCTGATGCAGGGGAGGAACCCTTTCTACTGCTCTGAGAGCTAACAGGGATGAGACCTCTGTTTCCAAAGCGAGGGTCTCTGAAGCACTTGCAGGTAGAAAAAGTCTGCTTCTCAACTTGGGAAACTTTTTGAAGCTGAGAACTAGACCCTGGCTTTCTACTTCCAGAACCCACTTGTCTGAGGTTAAAGAAGCCCATTCTGACTGAAGTAAGCCAGCCTGCCCCCACTGGTACAGGAGAATCGGCCCTGGGCACCCCATCAGGGTGCCTGTTATCAAGAGGTTTAGGCTGGGGGTGGGAGCAGGTCTGCCCACCCTCCGTGGCCCCTGCCTCTGAAGAAGCCCCTCTGAGCATAGGCAGAGGAGGCCTGAGTCTGGTAGAAAGGCCTCGTGAAAAGGCCTACCCCTACCCCTGGGGTATGCCTTTGAGGAGTGGCTTGCCGCTCCTTAGCCTGGGCACTCTTGTAAGTAGTCCTATATTCATCCATCTTCTTCATGTAATTCTCTGTCTGCTCTCCAAACAGAGAATTTCCCACCACAGGAAAATCCATAGCCTTAGTCTGGGTATCCTGTGACAAACTAGTACACCTGAGCCAGGCCAGCCTACGGAAAGCTACAGATGTGGCCATGACCCTAGAGGAAACATCATTAACATCCACAGTAGCATGAAACTGAACCTTAGAGGCTTCAATGCCATCAGCAGCCACCTGTTCTAGTTCACTAGCCAGCTGGCCATGGGCCTGCTTGGCCAATTGCATAACAGTATCCCATCTAGATTTCTGATACCTAGCTACATAAGCCATATAATTTGCTTGCCTGAGTCCCAGAGAGGCTGCCATATACTGTTTTTGCCATGGCATCAATCTTCCTGGAATCCTTGTCAGGAGGATGTAAGCCAAGGAATATTAGCTTTATCACAGGCAGCAGCCTGAACTACTCCAACATGACTGCATTGCTGAGAAAGGAATTCTGTATCAGGACCTGACAATGTATACCTTCTGTCCATCTTTTATCTACAGGAGGCACAGAATTAGAGCTTTAAAATTTTAATTGTTTGTTTCCTAAAAGACTTATGTAAAGGAATAGACAATCTCCTAGACTCTGGAATATCCATCATTTCTACAAAATCAGGCTCCTCTTGCTCATCCACAGCCTCTTCTAAAGGAAGCTGGAGGGTTTCAGCAACTTTTTTATAAAACATAAAATGAGATGGGGACTCAGACAGCATAGGGGGAGATTCTAAAGGTCTGTCTGGGGAGATATCCGGTTCAATGGGCACACCCAGACCTTCCCAGCCGCATTCATACTGTTCATAATCCTCCTCCCCCTCCTCTGGTTTATAAAATTCCTCAATATCATAATCCTGAACCACTGGGACCGGACGAACCGACCTTTTACCAGATAGTGGTGGTTCGGACGGACCCTGAGACACTGACTGGACAATTTGTATGGCTTTTGCTATATCTGCAGCAGTTGGAGAAGGAATTTTGGACTCCAGACCTGCTGATTTTCTTGTTTTCTTTACTGGAATTGGTTCCTCAGAACCAGCTTTTATTTTGCCCGAGAAGTCTGGCCCTGGTCAGAGGGCACTCCCTCTGGTTCGGCTGGCACCGAACCGGCTGGCCATCCGGTCAGCGGACTTTTGGCCTCTCGCCCTGAGCCTGCCCAATCTTTTCCAGGGTGGCTGCAGGAAATTCTTATACCTGGCAGTCTGACTGAGGTGGTCAAACCTCAGACAATAAACACATGTGGTGTGTGGGTCAGCCTTGGCAAAGACTTCCCACAAACATCACAGTGTTGAAACCCAGTGGGCCCGGTTTTTCTTTTGGGTTTCTCAGACATAATGCCAGCCTAACCAAAAACTTGCCCTTTCAACGGCAGTGCCAGGTAAGACACCTTATCGGTTCCTAATGAACATGGTATTGGAAAAAACGAATAAACTGCTTTTTAGAACCGATAAGAACCGGAACCGCACTCTACAATAGTAACTTTTAGTTTTAAATGAGTTTAAACCCACTGATCGGTTCAAAACCGAACCGATAACTTACAAGTTCCACACAACAAACCTATTTACTTACGGTTACCACAGATAGAGCTTGAACTGAACGGTTTTAGGTTGAAATAAAACTATTCTCAGTTAAATCCAACAGAAAACACTTTTTAAACCGAGAAATGAACCGAGCAGAAGGAGAAATCTCCGGAGCGACTGTTCACTGAGGTGGAGTAAAGAATCTGACAGTTCAAGTTTGAAATGACACAGATAGAGCTGCTCTCGTGCCAAAATTCTATTTTGGAATGGTTTTAACCATTTCACTCCTGGGCAGTTATAGAGCTGGATCAAACTGCTAATGTCTATAATATAGCAAGACTTCATGTTGTTTGAAGTTGGGCAGAGGGAATCGGGTGGGGGGAGAATAGAAGAGGAATGGAAAAAAAGGAGGAGGGAGGGAAGAAACTTACCTGAGAGTAGACATCGCCAGGGTGCTAAAAATCCTGACAGAGGGCAGATTTAGGCGAGGACAAGTTGGGCAGAAAGGAGAGAGGGGAAGGGGAAGGAGGAGACTTGCCCAGTGCTAGATCCTTCCAGGACGCTGAGAACCCTGCCAGAGGTCAAAACTAAGCAGGGGCAAGTTGGTAATGGAAAAAAGGTTAGGGGTCGGAGTTAGGGGTTAAGCGGTGAAGGGACAGGAGAGCGTGCTGAGAAGCAGGCTCAGCGGGGAAGGAAGGTTTAATAGGGGATGTGAGTCATGGAGAGGAGCAGAGGTATAGGAGGATGGTTAAGGAGGGTTAAAGCAGAAGCAGTTAGATGAGAGAAAGTTATGCAAGGCAGAGGCAAGGTAGTAGTAGTAGTAGTAGTAGTAGTAGTAGTAGGGTGCCGTATTTTTTGGGGGCGGATTTGCAGGAAACGGGTAAAGCCTGACTGACCGATGAGTGGTTCGAGCAGGGACCAACAAAGTGCGTTTATCACAGGATCTGAGGGAATGGGAGGGGGCAGGGGAGAAGAAAGTGAGGATGAGAGGTAGGAGGGAAGTTCTCCTAACCAAAATTTAGAAGTGAGTTTGGCACAATGAGTGAGGTGCCTTTTGGCAAGTGGAGAAGGGGAATGGGCATGGTAGAGGTCACAGTGATGAGGGCTTAAAGGAGCATCAAAGACAAATACACCGGGCCGGCCCAGTGGCGCTGAGGGCTGAGGTGCTGGATGCCTTACCTCACGCTATGCTGGTGACCCACGTTTGGGAACTAGCACGGGCCACCGGGGGTCGGCAGGGGAGGAGAAGGATTGAGCACCCGACGTCTGCTCTCCTTCTCTGGGGTGGGAAGGACAGCAGACCCCGCTGCAATACCGCTGCCTGGGGGAACCCAGGTGGAAGGTGCAGTAGGAGGCAGCCAAATATTCACAGAGGGGCGAACATCAGCCGAGGGTCGGAGCAAAGGCACGTCTCACTGTGCCTTTGTCTCACTGGCCCTTCTAGTGCGCTGACACATGCAGGGGGCAGGAGAAAACCAGGGAATACCCCACAGAAGCGCCAATAGATGGGTCCTAGCACCGGCGATCAGAGGAACGCATGAACGACAGCGCAAGGAGCACACTCAAGTCGCAGGTCTGAGGGAGTTCGGGAGGTTCCTCCACCCCAACCGGGGGGGGGGTGTTATCTGGAGTGCTCAGGTCCAAGAGCGGGGCACCCATATGGGCAAGTCGAACCTTGGGGGAGCTCTGAAGCAGGACGCATAGGGTCCCTGAAGAGAGAGGCAACTGCAGTAAGGTAGGGTGCACAAAGACAGGGTTAAAAAAAGAAGAAAAAAAAGGCAAATCGACAGAAGGAGTTAAAGAGAGTGTCCATTCTGGTTAGGAAGGATTTGGGAGTTGCACCATCGACTACATCACAGTAGTTGAAAATGGGAAGGATCATCTTCTGGACTAGTTCACACAGCGCCATAGGAGGGATGCAACTACAGTTCCAGAATAAGGCACCAAGCTTGGGGCGCAGTTTTTTTAGGATGGCGTCAATATGGCCAGAGAAGTTGAGGTGTTGGTCCAACCAAACCCCAATATATCTGAATGAGGAGGTGTCCTGTAGGATTGTCCCATCAAGGGTATGGAACGACAGTAAAGGGTGGAACCTAGAGAGTCTCTGCCTAGTGTCAAAGGTCATGGAGACAGTCTTTTTGGCATATAGGAATAGCTGATGTGAGGCAAACCATAGCTGAACCTGGTGGAAGTCAAACTGAAGGGTGGCTGCGACATTAGTGGGGCATTTGCCAGAGGAGAACAGGATGGTGTTGTCGGCATACATATGGATAGAGAAGGAGGGGGAGCATACTGAGGACAAGTCATTTAGAAAGATGGAAAAGAGAATGGGTCCAAGCACCGAGCCCTGTGGGACTCCTGCTAGAAACGGGGACTGATCTTGGATCTTGACTGATTGCGTTCTGCCCGAGAGGTAAGTTCTAAACCAGTTTGGGCAGACATAGATGACCCAGCAGCCATGAGGTCAAAGAAGTAGGGCATAGGGAGACTGTATGGAAGCTGCGGGCGAATGGACAAAGATGGCAGAGGTATGAGGCTATTATCCATCCCGTGGATGGAGTGAGGAGCCTGAGAGGAGGTGGCAGTGGACTGGTTCTTCCGAAAACCAGATTGGAACGGGGCGAAAAAGGAAGAGTCATCGAGGAAGGAGGTTGGCTGAGAGAGGACCAGGTGTTCTTGGAGTTTAGCAAGGGCAGGGAGGAGGGAGACCGAGTGAAAATTTGCAGGGGAGATGGGGTCACTGTCCTCTGGGAGAGGGAGGACCACCGCATGTTTCCAGGATGAAGGGACAGATGAGGACGAGAAGGAAAGATTTAGGATTAAGGAGAGAGAGTAAGCTATAGCAGAAGCTGAAAGGTAGAGGGCTTTAGGGTCAAGGTCATCCAGTGATGAGCCTTTGGAAGGATTAGGAAGGGACCCATTAGTGTTTCTTCTGGGGAGACAGCAGAAAAGGAGAAGGAAGAGTGGGCGTGGAAGGGTTGAGTGCTGGGTGTGGAAAGATGAGGGGGGGGAGGTTAGAGGGGAGGGACTTTAGAAGTGCTGTGCAGCAGGAGGTATAACAGGAGTTAAACTCTTGAGCCACTGCACACGGTTCGGAGACCAATGAGTTGTTTATTTGACGCACAGGGGCAGGTGGATGTGAAGGGTGGGGGAGACTAGGGCATGGATCATTTTCCAGAATTTGGAGAGGGAATTAATGTTTTTGAGAAAAGATGATTTAGAAACTATTAGGACTTGTAAGTCTGGTACCTTTAATTGTGGTCCTGGTACCTGGCGGCTAAAGTTCCTAAGGTGTGACCTGCTACAAGAAATATCCTCAAAGAAGACAGAACAGTTATGTACTCACTGTAACAGCAGATCTTCGAGAGACTCTCTTTCATCTGGCCAGACCTATGGAACTTATAGCCACCAGGCACTAGGACCACACAGAAACTTCTGCAAGCAGTTCACCAGGGGCCGCCCACAACAACATCAGATGTCAGCTACTATATGAATGTGGGTGGCCCCTTCCCTCCTCCGTTCCCCTCCAGGGATCATGCCTGGAGGTCCTCCCTGTAGGCTACCAGGAGCGAACCTAGGGCTCTGTCAGCCAGGTGAGGCAGAGGACTGCAGGTTTATCCTCATGGAGAAGGAGACAGAACTCAACCAGAATCTCAGAATACTAAAGGGGGAAGAAGAGTTGGACAGCATGGTCTGATTAAAGAAATTCTCTTGAAGATCTACTAGTACGGTGAGTATGAAACTGTTATATCTTTTTCGAGGATATCTCTTTCATCAGGCCATACCTATAGAACAAGTAACAAGCAGTACTGACCATAAACAGTCTGAGTGGCTGGAGCCTACAGGCCTAAGAAAGTAGACCTTAAAACACAGCTAGGCTAAAGCCAGCCCTTTTGTGAGAGACAGTGTGCAGATTGTAGTGTTTAGTGAAGATGTGGAACAGTACTCCAGGTGGCAGCTGCACAGATTTCTGCAGCCGGCACATTTTTGAAACATGTAACAGATGTGGCCATGCCTCTAGTGGAATGACCATGAACAACTCCAGGAAATTCTTTACCATACTTCCTGTAACAAAAAGTAATACAATTTGCTAACCATTTGGATAAGCACTGTACAGAAACTGGAGCACCCACTTTCCAAGAGGCAAATGAAACAGAAAGCTGTGAGAACTTCCTGAAGTCCTTTGTGCAGTGTATATAGCACCTGAGTATTCTCCGTACACCTAGAGTATGGAGCAATGCTTCCCCTGGACTGGCATGATCAGGAAAATAAACTGGTAGGTGGATGGTTTGATTTAAAGTAAACTCAGTCACCACCATCGGTAAAAACTTAGGACTAGTATGCAAAGACACCCTGTCTTTGTGGAAAATCAAATAAGAAGGCTCACACACTAGAGCCTGTAGCTCTGAAATCTTTCGAGCAGAAGTCACGGCAACCATAAACAACACTTTCCAAGAAAGAAAGCATAAGTCACAAGTCACGGCTGGCTCAAAAGGACCCAACATATGCTTTTCCAAAACAAGATTCAGGTCCCAAGCTGGGACAGGATTGCAGATGGGAGGCTTCAAATGCAGAATGCCTCTCAAGAAAGTATGGACCACCTCCAGCTGTGTAACCGCATGACCCCCAGTGGCTACATGGAAAGCTGAAATGGCAGCCAAGTGCACTTTTTTTAAACTTATATTTTATTGTTTTCTGGAAAGAAACAAGATACAAATACCTTGTGCAAGAGATGACAAATAATCCGTAGAGTACATCCAATGTATATAGAAATAGTTAATCTTCACACTCTTGTTTTCGAATATGGGGGTATTCCTTGAAATTTAAAGTTCAAAATTAATATGGTAATCCAAGATAATCTGCACCCTACAGGACTTTGTGTGACCTTTGTTAAAATAATAAAATACCCCAAACAATTAAACACAACCACCAGTGTTGATGTGGTTCCCATTCCAAGCATCTTCCCCTACCTAATCTCAGTAGTGTAGGTATAACTCCCCAAAAAATGAACATCGGAATTTTCCAAGAAACAAAATAACACCTTCAGTTAACTAGTCAAAGAAATTAGTTGCATCATTATTATACTCTAGTTTAAGCATAGTTATATTTTTGAAAACGAACAATCAAGGGTTTTTAAGTAGTGTTAAATGTAATACAAGAAACCTGAATATAACAGTTCTATGTCTGGAATCAAAAAATCCTCATCCAAAGAGATTCAGGTTTCGTCTTCTTCCAATTTCACAGCTTGAGATCTTGCCTGGTCGAATTCTCTGGCTGTAGCCTCCGTTTTCTTTCCTGCTTCGATCGGGTCAGTATACTGGTACAGGGTTTTAAATAATTGATTAGCAGTTTTTTTCTTGGGACAATACTAACGGTACAGAAAGCATTTATATAGGTTTTCTAGAAGAGTTATGTTTGTTAAACACAGTAAGGCAAGCGCTATGCATTTTCACAATGTTTTAGAACTTTTATGAGCAAAACGCTAATCAATTTTTTGAGTTAAATAAAACCCTGTGGTATGACTGTCTGCCACAGTACAAGTGGAGTCGGGCTGGCATTAACAGAGAATGGGCCACTCCCAAACTCCAAAGTTTGGCCCCGACTCCGTCAAACTTTTTACGCCTGATTCTTGTAGTGTAAGAGAGATCTGGGAAAAGATGTACCATAGATCCATGAAAGTTCAGCCGGTCCAAGTTTCTTGCTGCTTGTAGGATTCTGTCTCTAATCCCCGGGCTCGCTATAATTAGAAGCACCATCCGTGGCATGGTGTCGTGCGCTGCCACAGATCGTGGAGAGATCCGGTATGCCCAGAGGAAGTCTTCTTCCCTAAGCTCCGACTCCAACTTCAATGCCTTCGGCAGCCATCCCTGGATAATGCAGATGAGGCTATCCCCTTCGCGATTCTCTGGTGAGCCCACAATTCTTACATTTGAAGCCCTCTGAGCATTTTCTAAGGCTTCTAAATGGCATTTCAATTGCATATTCTCCTGCACTATTTTGCTGGTAGTGGCCAATGCTTTTGTTTCAGAGGATTCCGCCAGCGATGCAGTTTTTACAGCCTCTGAGATCTTACTATTCTGTTCTGTGAATTGAGTTATTATAGACTCTACTTTGTCTATATCTTGCATGAATCTTTGGAGCACTTTTCATGGCGGGTCTGTCTCCATAGAGGGTTGACTCGCTGTGTCATGCTGTTCCGACTCAGCAGGTCAGGATTTTGCATTGCCTGCAGGACCCATATTTGTTCGTTCCATTGGTACAAAACTGATATCAGAAGATACAGCACCGTTTGTACAGTATGTTACAGCCTATTAAATGTTGTTTTTTCCACCATAAGATGTAATTTTAATAGTTTTAATGCTCATCAAGTAGAGAGCCGATCTGATCCACATCTGGTCGGTAGGTGTGCTCCACAGTGCCCCCAGCCAAGTACACTTTGATAGAGGAACACTGCAAGCCTGTATCTGACAAGGACAGTAAATACTCTAGAACCTGATTTACTGGACAGGTAAATGGATCTAAGTGATGAGGGCCCAAAATGCAAACTGCTTCTACTTCATGGAATAAGTGGCCCTCGTGGAAGGCTTTCTGGCAGCCACCAGGACATCATACACCTTTTGGGAAACTCCAAATCGAGCAGTGGCTATGTTTCCAGGAGCCATGTATGAAGATGAAGCGATCTGAGGTCCAGATGGACCAGGGTTCCCTGTTCCTGTGACAGAAGGCCCTGGCACAAGGGCAAGGGTACTGGTGGTTTCACTGCCAGCTACTGCAGTAGAGGGAACCAGATCTGGCGAGGCCATAGCAGAGCAATGAGTATCACACAGAGCTGCCCCCTCCATCTATAGCTTCAGTAGCATCCTCTGAATGAGGGGGGAAAGGAGGGAAGGCATACAGAAACCTCCCTTTCCAAGAGAGGGACAACACGTCTCACCAGAAAACTCCAGGCCCTGGAGCAAACAAGTAGAAAAGCGGCAGCTTTGTGTTGTGTGGGGACACAAAAAGGTGCAATCTGTGTCCAACTCTGGATGACCCCATCTGTCAAACCGAGCTTCTACTACTGAGGTCAGCAGTTCCCACTCATGTATTCTGGACTGTGACCTACTTAGTCTGCCTGCCAAGACATTTTGGGCACCTGGAACATGTACTGCTGATTGTTCTAGACCGTGTTCCAGAGCCCAATATCAGACTTTCATTGCTTCCCTGCACAGGGGGAAAGAGTGAGTTCCCCCTTGCCTGTTGATGTAATGCATCACACTGACGTTGGCCATCTGTGCCAACAGAGGACCGAGGGACAGGCGAACCTGGAAGGCCTATAGGACAAACAGGACAGCTCACATCTGTAGAACATTTATGTGCACAGTGCTCAGTGTGGTCCACGTACTCTGCGTTCGATGGGGCCCTAAATGTGCCATCCAGCCCATCCCCAAGGCATCTGTAGTTAAAGTCTGGTGAGGGCAGGGGATCAGGAAGGGAACCCCCTTTAACAGTTTGCTGGGTTCCATCCACCTCTTGAGCACGTTGTGTACAGGAGAGGTTACTATAGCCCTCTGTTTTAAATCATCTGTGAGCTGGTCCCACTGGACTCTTAGGGTTCACTGAGGGATCCTCACGTGCAGTCTGGCCAGAGGTACTGTGACAATGGCCACTGCCTACAAACCCAGGAGCCGAAGGAATATCCTGGCTGTAACATAACCAGCTGCTGTGGACCGTTGAGTCTGTGCAATCAGACATCTGGCCTTGCCCAGAGGCAGGAAGGTCGAGTTTTGGGCTGTGTCCAAAACAGCTCCTATGTACTGTAGGCGCTGACAAGGTATCAAGACAGACTTGGGTACAGTGACAGTAACTAACAGGGCATCAAACATCTGCCTTGTTCCAGCTGGAGTGCGCAGTGCACAGGAGCTGCTCCTTGGAGTGGGCTTTCAGTAACCAGTCATCCCGGTAAGGGAATACACTGTGACCTTCCCTGTGAAGCATTGCTGCCACCACTGCCAAGCATTTTGTAAATATCCGTGGTACACAGGACAAGCCAAAGGGCAATACTCAGTTGGTGGTGTTCCACCTGAAACAGGAACCTTAAATATTTTCTGTGAGGTTTATGAATTTTGATATGAAGGTAGGCATCCTTCATGCTGAGGGAACAGATCCAACCCCCTGCTTTTAGTACTGGTAGCAGGCCCTGTAGGGTGCCCATTCTGAACTTTCAGTACTCTATAAAAAACGTTTAGGTCCCTGAGATCTAGAGTAGGCCACAGTTCTCCTGTCCATTTTCAGACTAGGAAGTACTGAGAGTAGAACCCTGTGTTTCTGTGTTCCGAGGGCACATGTCCTATAGCCCTCTACTGAAGCAAGGTGTGAACTTCCTCCAGGAGCAGCTGAATGTGACCTGGAGGATTATACGTTGGCACTGGTGGTAGTTCTAGAAGTTCCAGAGCATGACCTTTTGCAACGATTTCCAGGACGCAGGCATCTTATGTCACCTCCTAATTTAGGTGGAGGGAGGACGACTCCCAACAGCCACCTCAGGAGGTAATGGTTGTTGGGAGGGTGTACAAAACGTCAGGCAGAGCAGGTTGCGGCAGCTCCGGCTGTGCCACCACCTCTAGGTGCTTCTGAATGGGCACCAATAGTGGTTCCTGGGGTGGGCAAGGCTCCTACCCCCTTGCTCTTACCTCATTGTCTGGTAGTAGGGCGCTGTCTAGCACTAGCCGTATGAAAAGGTATCCTCTGTCTACCCCTCGGGTATGATAGAGGGAGTGTACTGACTTCAGGGTCCTCCCTGAGGCCTGGAGATTAGAGAGGATATCCTGGATATCTGATCCAAATAACTTGTATCCTCTAAAGGGGGCACTGACAATGGACTGTTGTACATCATTCGCAAATCCTGTCACCCTGAACCAGTAGTACCTCCTTAGGCATATTCCCGAGACAGCATCCCTAGCCGAAGCATCAGATATATCATAGGTTATATGCAGGAGGTGTTTTCCCTACATCAGCCACAGCTGTGAGAGCTTTCAGAAGCTCCTGTTTTGGTGTACCCTCTGGCAAGGCCTGAGCAGCTGCTTTAGCCTTTCTCCAAAGTATATTCTGGTACTTGACCACACTGACCTGGTACTTACAATTCTGAGGCCCAGGAAGGCGAAGCAAAAGTTCTCTTACCTAGCACATCTAACTTCCTGGACTCTTTATCAGCAGGAAGCAAGCTAAGGTGCTTTGGTGCCCTTGATCTATTATTGGCAACAATGATCACTACAGAGTCTGTCTCAGGTTGGCCAGCAAAGAAGGGATTTCCTGAGAGAACAATATACATCTTGTCTGCCTCTCTTGGTATGGCAGAGATTACAATCAGCCTTTACCAGGCAGCTAAGCTAGCATCATCCAGGGCAGGGAGGAGGGGTTATCACTAGAGGAGGGGCATCAGCTAACTCCAAGAAATCTATGAGGTTTTCCTTGGTGGTATCCTGTTACTCCAAATCAAACCCTATAGCAGCATGTAACTACTGCATCATGGTAATGAAAGAGTGGTTCTCTGGAGTGGACTGTGGAGTGTAAACCACTGAGTCCTCACTGAAAGTAGAGACAGTGGAATTAGTCCTTTTAGAAGGACTCTCCACATAGTCTTCAGCTTCCTCCTCATCATCCTGCATCATGAGATCAGGATTATATTCGAGGTCATCGTTGGTCTGGTCGACGAGTCAAATGAAGCGTGCTGGCAAGGATGCTGGCGCTCAAGGAGACATCTGAGACACAGCCCTAGAATGAGTCATTATGGGGGGTCTGAATTGCAAGCCCCGGCAATGGACCTCCTGGTACAGGAGGAGAAGGTTAACAGGTGCCGAAGCATACCTGTGAAGGATCATAGTACTGCCTGGCTTTCGGAGCCTGTGTGGTCAACGGGTGCGCCAGTGAAGTCGACGGAAGAGGCAAGGCCCCTTACACTGATGATGAAGCACCAGCTGTATTAGGCCTTGTGGTGAATATGGCCTGCCCCAACCTGGAAGTTAAGACAATGGTGGGGGCAGCAGGCTGTGTCACAACCAGAGTGGTCGACAGCGCTGCATAAGTTGAACCTGTGTGAAGCGATGACCTAGAGCACACCAGGGAGGTTTTCTCCTCCTCTCTTTCCTTCTTCCTGTGTTTGTGCTTGTAGGTACCGGATGATTTCTCCAAGGATTTTGATGACTTGAACCCGGAGGAGTGAGCGAGCAACGTGGCAGAACTCTTTTGCTGGAGCTCCTTCTCCATGCGGGCTACCTGCTGTTTTAAAAAGTGCCTCTCCAAAGTACCTTTTCGACATCACCAGTGGCTGTGTTGAACCCTCTGCAAATCAGTCAGGCTTGCACATTGTGGTCTGGGCCGAGGCAACACACGCAGACTTCACAAGACTCGCTGGTGTAAACCTTTTCACCACATTCACAATAATGGAAGAGTTGCAATGATGAATACACACCATCAGAAATCACTTATAAAAGCGATTACTTGACTATGGGGAGAAAATAAAGAATGCAGCAGATATTGCAGTGGCTTTTCCATGCACAGTCCAACAAGCATGGTAGTCAACGGGAAAAGAACTGAGGAGGGAAGGGGCCACCCACATTTTCGTAGTAGCCAATGTTTGATGTCATTGTGGGGGGCCCCTGGTGGACTGCTTGCAAAAGTTTTCATGTGGTCCTAGTGCCTGGTGGCTATGAGTTCCATAGGTATGGCCTGATGAAAGAGATATCCTCGAAGATGATGTACTTCCATCATATCATCTACAAAGGCCTGAAGATGCGCCTCACAATGTTGCCTCTGGTCCAGCTGCTTACTTGCCCAAGCCACTGGGTCAAAAAACCTTGCCAGGCAGTCACCAAACAGAACACATTTGTATTGGCAATCTTAGCAGGCTGAACTAAAGTTGGATGTAGGAGTACACTGGTGGCTGAAAAGTCACCGTGAAACACACATGTTCAAGCTCAGAGCTCAACAAGCATTGCATACAGTGTACCTGGACTTTATCCGCACTTGGACATAATGGCCCATTCAGCAAAGGGTGTCCCCATTGGAGAAGGCTGGGTATCCAGACTACTGTGTGCAACCACCCTTCTAACGTGTTCTTATAGCAAATTGTAAGGGTAAGGGAAGTACTGCAATACTGCAACAAGGTCCCCAAAAATGCATGTTCCAATCGCACAGGGAGGGAAAATATCTAGAAGGGCCCATAAGAAAAATGGTCTCAATGACCACCAAAATGCACAGTGCCAGCAACTATCTTCCTGAGGTGTACTTTAGCCCAGAGATAATGCAGTACTTGGCCATGGCAACACTTTGCAATGCTGGCATAGGCACCAACCATTCTGTTTAAGGACTGGACCTGTCCAACACTGGTCAGCAGAAGCGGATCAACTGTCAACCACACATCTGGCCAAAATGGCCACATGTGATTATCTAATAGCTTGGGCTCCTGATATTCTCTGTTCCACTGGCAATAATGGGCAGGTGTGCTATGCCATGACTATCAGCGAAAACCCACAGGACTTTGCACAAAAATAGTGAATATGTATGAAATGCATGCAACATTGCCAGCATAAATTGGCAAGAAATGAAAGCAAACAGTAAAAATGAATGGGATTTTTTGGATGTCATTGACCAGATAGGCCTAGAACAGAAAGTGTTACATCATACTAGAGGGAGCAATACATTAGATATTATCCTGACAAACATGGGTGATAGAGTTGCGGATATAGAAGTGGGAGCTCCATTAGGCAGCAGAGATCATAAGAAAAAATTACTCACCTTAGTAATGTTGTTTCTTCTAATGGAGTCTTGCTATATTATGGCAATTGCAGTATGACCCAATTTTGGAACTGCCCCGGAGATGAAATAGTTAACTTTTCCATGAGCATGGAACTCTGAGCGAGCTGGTTGGAAGCTCTGTCTGTTGTGCTTCAACATCATAAACCTGTCAGATCTTACGAGCCAAAACTCACTAAAGTTCTGTGGGAAGCTGTAAACCTACACCAGCCAACTAGCTACTAACCTAAACACACCTTTCCTGGTCTCAAAGAAAGACTCAAGTCAGGAGACCCAGAAAAGAAAAACACAACACCAATTCACCCCAAAAGAAGGTGTAAAACAACAAGGTGGGCATAAATGAGTGCCAACCCTGTAAGGCCCAGCCACACCCCAAAACGGAGGTTCTGAGAGGGGCAGGCAGGGAGGGAGGTCATAATATAGCAAGACTCCATTAGAAGAAACAACATTAGTAAGGTGAGTAATTGTTTCTTCAAACAACATGAAGTCTTGCAATATTATGACAATTGCAGACTACACAGCAGTACCCCCATGGAGGAGGGACAGAACCTACTTAGGGAATAGGCTCTGAAGAACAGCTGTGCCAAACCGAGCATCACTCCTAGCCTGGATGTCCAGGGAGTAATGCTTAGTAAAAGTGTGAACTGTTTTCCAGGTAGCTGCTTGACAGATTTCTAGAATAGGAATGTCTCTGGCAGCAGCCAGCGAAGCAGCTGTACCTCTGGTAGAGTGAGCTCTCAGGCCTGAGGGGAACTTTCCCAACACCGTGAGCAGAATTGGATACAAGAGACAATCCACCTGGCAATGGATCTTTTAGTGGCTGGCTTCCCTTTACCAACCTCGCCGTAAGTGAGGAACAGTTGGAGGAGTCAAAATTGTGACCCTTGGTACGCTCTATGTAGTAACTAAGGGCTCTCTTCACATCTAAGCTGTGCAGCCTCCTCTCACCAGAGGAGGAGGAGTGGTCAGTGAAGTACACTGGAAGAGAAATAGACTGATTAAGGTGGAAATCTGAAACCACCTCAGGAAGGAACTTCCTGTTAGTCTGGAGGACCACCTTATCTCTGTGAAAGGAGATAAAATCCGACTCCACTGACAACGCTTGTAATTCACTTATGCGTCTGGCAGAGATGATGGCTACCAGAAACAGTCTTCCAAATCAAGTACTTAAGCTCAGCTGAAGACAAGGGCTCGAAGGGGGGTTGCATAAGCTGAGCAATGCAAACATTAAGATCCCAGGCAGGGGCAGGATCCCTGAATGGAGGGTTGGTGTGAAGCAACCCCTTAAAAAACTTGGAAAATACAGGATGAGCTGAAAGAGAAGAGGATTTACCAGCTGAAATAAAGGCAGACACAGCTGCCAAATGCACCTTCAGGGTAGCTGGTCTCAGCCCCAAAGAATTCAGATGGACCATATAATCCAGGACTGTGGGTAGATCAGCAGAGTCTGGGGAAATATGCTTTTCCGAACACCATATGGAAAACCTTTTCCATTTGGAATTGTAAGTAGCCCTGGTG
This sequence comes from Neoceratodus forsteri, assembly GCA_016271365.2. Lineage (NCBI taxonomy): Eukaryota > Metazoa > Chordata > Ceratodontiformes > Ceratodontidae > Neoceratodus > Neoceratodus forsteri. The sequence continues at coordinate 10,404,529 of CM057450.1, read as the reverse complement.
GAAGGCTTCCTTGAGGCCTTCAATATATCCATTACACCTTGGGAAAGGTGTAAATCAGCAAACTCTAACTCTTCAAGAACCAAGCCTTGAGATTGAGAGATTTGAGATTCAGATACCAAACCCGTCCCTGGGTACAGGTTAACAGATTGTGATTCCTGGGAAGGCACAGGGGAGGATGGACTGCTAAGGACAGTAGGAGAGGATACCAGGGTTGTCTGGCCCAATCCGGAGCCATCAGAATGACTTTGCAGGATTGGGATCTGATTTTGACTAGCACTTTGAACAGGAGAAGGAAGGGGGGAAGGCATAGAGGAACTTCCCTTCCCAACTGAGGGCTAAGGCATCCAGGGGGAGTGAGCCCAACACTGGGGGCCTGCAGCAAAAAAGGAGAGTTGGTGATTGTCTGGGGCTGCAAAAGATCTATCTGCGGGGTGCCCCATCTGGCAAATACTACTCCCAAGACCAGGGGATCCAGTGACCATTCGTGATGGCCCTGAGAAATCCTGCTGAGAGCATCTGCCAGGACATTGTCCTTGCCTGAAAGGTGGACTGCCGTAAGGGAGGTGTTCAGGGAGTAAGCCAGAGACCACAACTTCATCGCTTCGGTGCACAAGGCCGTAGACTGAGTGCCCCCTTGCTTGTTGATGTACCACATTGTAGTGGTGTTGTCTGTTCTGACCTGTACAATCTTGTTCTGAACAGATTTGGAAAAAACTTGAAGTGCTAGAAAAACTGCTCTGAGCTCCAACAGGTTGATGTGGAGCAGAGATTCTTGGGGAGACCACAGACCCTGGGTGGTAAGGTCGCCCATGTGAGTTCCCCAACCCAAGACGGATGCATCTGTAGTAAGGATTGGGGAGTGAGACTGAGTGACAAAAGGAACTCCTTGTCTCAGGTTGCTCTGATCCTGCCACCACTGTAGGGCTTGGATCAGGGTTCGAGTTACTGGGATCAGCTTGGTAAGAGGATCCTTTCTTTGAGACCAAAAAGATCTCAAATGGAACTGGATGTCCCTCATCTGAAATCTTGCTCCCTGCACAACTGCTGTGGAAGCAGCCATGTGCCCTAGGAGCTGCAGAAAATGCCTTGCTGGTTGAGAAACCTGCAGGGTGAATGAGGAGGCCAGGGAGACTAGGGTATTTGCCCTGTCCAGAGGAAGGAAGGCCCTGGTCTCCTGTGTGTTCAGTTCTGCACCTATGAAGGTAAGAAGCTGGACAGGCTCTAGAACTGACTTCGAGAGATTCAGAAGGAAACCTAGAGAGGTAAGCAGTTGCTGCGTTATCTGAAGATGTAAATTGACCTGTTCTGGGGACTGGCCTACTATGAGCTAATCGTCCAGGTAAGGAAAGATGGCAATCTTTTGCCTTCTTAGGTAGGCAACTGCTACCACCAGGCATTTGGTGAATACCCTTGGAGCAGAAGTGAGGCCGAAGGGCATTGCTCTGAACTGGTAATGGCCTGAGGGCAGCTCGAACCTGAGGTACTTTCGATGGGAGCTTCTGATGGGAATATGGAAGTAGGCATCCTTGAGGTCCAGGGAAGCTAGCCAGTCCCCTGGCCTTACAGAGGGTAAGATAATTCCCAGAGTCACCATTTTGAACTTTGGTTTTAAAAGGTGCTTGTTTAAGTATCTGAGATCCAGGATGGGCCGCCATTCTCCTGTCTTTTTTGGGGTAAGGAAGTACCTGGAGTACAAACCTTTGTCCTGGTGTAGGGGAGGAACCCTTTTCACGGCTCTGAGAGTCAGGAGGGTAGAGACCTCTGCCTCTAGGGCGAGTGCCTCTGATGGAGTTGCAGGTGGAAAAGATCTGGTTCTCAGCTTTGGAAATTTTTTGAAGCTGAGAACCAGTCCCTAGCTTACTACTTCCAGGACCCACTTGTCTGATGTTAGAGACTTCCAATCCTGGACAAAGTAAGCCAGCCTGCCCCCTACAGGTAGAGAAGAATCGGCCCTGGCAACCCCATCAGGGTGCCTGCTTGGCAGGGGCTTTGGGCTGAGGGGTGGGAGCAGGCCTGCTTGTACCCCGTCTGCCTCTCCCTCTAAAGAATCCCCTCTGGGCATAGGCGGAAGAGGAAGCTTGGGTTTGGTAAAAAGGCCTATGAAAAGGCCTGCCCCTGCCTTTAGGAAGCTGCTTTTGAGGAGTGGCCTGCCTTTCCTTGGCCTGTGCACTCCTATAGGTGGTCCTATATTCATCCATTTTCTTCATGTAATTCTCTGTTTGCTCCCCAAACAGAGAATTTCCCACAACAGGAAAATCCATGGCCTTAGACTGGGTATCCTGAGACAGGGTAGTACATCTGAGCCAGGCCATCCTGCGAAGAGCCACAGATGTAGCCATGACTCTTGATCACACATCATTAGAGTCCACTGCAGCATGAAATTGCACCTTGGATGCCTCAATACCATCCATAGCCACCTGTTCCAGTTCCCTGGCAAGCTGGTCAGGGGCTTGGTTCGCTAGAGCCAGCACAGTATCCCATCTGGATTTCTGGTACCTAGCAGCATAAGCCATATAATTTGCCTGTCTGAGTCCCAAAGATGCTGCCATGTACTGTTTCTTTGCCATAGCATCAATCTTCCTGGAGTCCTTCTCAGCGGGGTATGAAGCTAGGGGAATATTAGCCTTGTCACAGGCTGCAGCCTGCACTACCCCCACATGGCTGCATTGCTGAATGAGGAAATCAGTGTTGGAACCTGATAAGGTATACCTCTTGTCCATCCTTTTATCCACAGGAGGTATAGTGTGAGGAGTTTTTAAAACTTTTACTGTTTCCGAAAGGATTTGTGTAAAGGAATAGACAGTCTCCTAGACTCTGGAATATCCATCATTTCTACATAGTCAGGCTCCTCTTGGTCATCAACAGCTTCCTCAACAGGGAGCTGCAAAGTTTCAGCAACTTTCTTATAAAAAATGAAATGAGAAGGGGACTCAGAAAGCCTGGGAGGAGAAACCCTTAAGGGTCTATCTGGAGAGATGTCCGGTTCAATGGGCACATCCAGATCTTCAAAACCATATTCACTCTCCTCATATTCCCCTTCCCTTCCTCCGGTTCATAAAAATCCTCACAATCATAAACTTGAGCAGGTGGAATCACTTGCCCGAACGAGCCTACCTGATAGTGTCGGTTCAGTTGGATGGGAAAGAAACTGGACAATTTGAATTGCTTTAGCTATTTCTTCAGCAGTTGGGGAGAGAACTTTTGGCTCGGCGCTAGCTGACTTTCTAGTCCTTTTTGCTGGAACCGGCTCCTCAGAACCCGGCTCTTACGTTCGCCGAGAGTATCGCCCTGGTCAGAGGGCACTCCCACGGTTCGGTTGAACAGAACGGGCTGGCCATCCGGTCAGTGGACTTTTGGCCTCCTTTCCTGAGCCTACCAACTCTCTTTCTATGGTGGCAGGGAAATTCTTACAAATCTGGCAATCTGAATTGGGGTGGGTCAAACCCCAGACAATAGACACATGTGGTGTGTGGGTCAGCCTTAGCAAAAGCTTCCCCACAAACACTACAGTGCTGAAACCCAGTGGGTCCGGTTTTTCTTTTGGGTTTCTTAGACATAATGCCAGCCTAACCAAACTTGCCCGTTTATAGCAATCCGCCAAGCAAGACACCCTTATCGGGTTCCCAACCATGTCATGGAGTGGAAGTGGAAAAAAAAGCATATGAAATCCGTTTTTTAGAACGATAAGAACCGAGGACCGCACTCTAAAAAGGACTAGCAATTTTACAAACAACCTGATCGGTTCAAACCGAACCGATAAATGTGTACAAGTTCCGCTGAGAATTTCAATGTAAAACCTATCTATTACTTACATTACCACAGACAGAGCTTGAACCGACCAGTTGCGGTTTAATTTGGTTAATTTTTACTGAAAACCGATAAAATAACATTTTTTAAACCAACAAATGAACCGAGCAGAAGGAGAAATCTCCAGAGCGACTGTTCAGTGAGGCGGAGTAAAGAATCTGACAGTTTATGTTTGAAGCACAACAGACAGAGCTTCCTAACTGAGCTCGCGCTCAGAGTTCCATGCTTCACGGAAAAGTTAACTATTTCATCTCCTGGGCAGTTCCAAGATTGGGTCATACTGCAATTGTCATAATATAGCAAGACTTCATGTTGCTTGAATACAATCTTTTTACTATCCAGGAAATAAACTAGGAAATTAGTATAAGTTATACAGACAAGTTCAATTTCAGACGGGCAGATTTTGAGTCCACAAGAGGGGACATTAAAAAATGGAAATGGGAAACAGAATTCCAAAATAAAAATGTAAACGAATTATGGAACATACTATCAGATAAACTTCAAAAGGTAACAACTTTACACATACCCAAGAAGAAAAGGACTGGTAAAAAAAATCATGCCGGGATGGTTTAACAAGAATATTAAAAGAATGATAATGCAAAAAAAAAAATCTAAGGAAGTCAAATACAATCCAAATCAGGAAACTAATAAATGTTATCAAGAAATGGTAACGGAGGTAAAAAAAAGAAATTAAAAGGGCTAAATTAGATTATGAGGTGATATTAACATCTAAGGTAACAAACAATTATAAATCCTTTTATACATACATAAAAAGTAAAACAAAATGTACCACATAAAATTGGACCATTTATTAATAAAGATGGTGGGTTGGCAAATAATAAGGAAACAGCAGACCTACAAAATAAGTATTACACCTCAGTATACAATAAAGATGAAGAGGTCAAGGTAAGAGAAATTATAGAAACCACTCCGCGGGGCAAATCAAAATCTGCCCAAATGATGTCCAAAAAAGGTTGTAGCAATTGGATATTAATAAATCACCAGGCCCCGATAATATTCCTGCAAGGATTCTCAAGGAAATGGATATGGATATAGCGCCCCCACTAGCTTGCATTTACCAAAAATCACTGGACAACGGAGAGGTGCCACATGGCTGGATAGAAGCAACAGTGGTCCCACAGTATAAAAAAGAAGACAAATCAAGACCAGAGAATTTTAGGCCCATGAGTCTGACTTCAGTGGTGGGGAAGGTTCTGGAAGGGATTTTAAAGAGTAATATAATGATGCATTTAGAAAACCGCAATCTTATCGATCTAGTACAACACGGATTCACTAAATCACGAGCATGTCAAACAAACATGCTTACTTTCTATGAAAGAGTGAGCAGGGCATTGGAGGGTGGGAGTGCGGTGGATGTGGTGTGTTTGGACTTCTCTAAGGCATTTGATAAACTTCCCCATAGAGAATTGGTAAGAACACTTAGAGAGTTCAAATTAAGCAATAACATAGTGAGGTGGATTGAAGAGTGGTTGGGGTTAGGAGGCAGAGGGTGACGGTGAACGATGTGATGTCGGATTGGGCAGAGGTGGGTTGTGGGGTTCCCCAGGGCTCAGTGCTGGGCCCCTGTCTTTTTAATATATACATTTTATCACTGCACACCAGTTGTACTAATGTATAGATGTGCAAGTTTGCAGACGACTGCAGATTAGGGGCAGTAATTGATAGCCCTACTGATATACAAAATTTACAATATACATCGGACCACATATTTGAATGGACTACAAAAAAATAAATTGTAATTAAATTTAGGAAAATGTATGGCAATACACATGGGTATAAAAAATGAACATCACTATTACAATTTAGGGGGTTTCAAATTGAGAGTTTCACTAGAAGAGAGAGACTTGGGAGTCACCACAACAGCAGATTTGAAATTTGATGTTCACTGTCAAAAGATAGTTAAAAAAGCAAATCAGGTACTAAATTGCATTCTTAGACACATCACTAGCAGAGAAAGTGAGGTTACCATGCCATTGTATAGGTCACTGGTGAGGCCACACCCTGAGTACTGTGCCCAGGTTTGGTCACCTTATAAAACACACGACATAATTAAAATAGAAAGAATTCAAAAAAGAGCAACTAAAGCAGTTAAATCACTCCCGAATACGGCATATGAGGAGAGGCTAAAACATCTTAAGCTGTATACATTGCAATACAGAAGGGTAAGGGGGGGGACATGTGCATGCTTTACAGGGCCCTTCATGATAACACCTTATGGGGTGAATTGGGGTTAGTACTAAGAAATAATGTACACAATTCAAGAGGTCATTCACTACAGCTTAGCTTGGGGAGGTGGAATAATAGGAAAAGGAAGCATTGGTTCAGCCAGAGGGTGGTAAATTTATGGAATGAACTGCCAGAGGAAGTGGTGTTAAGCGAGAAAATGGAAATTAAAAAAAAAAGATTGGATAATTGTTGTAAAAACTACACTACAGTAATTTAATGGGAACTTGGCAAGCACTATGGACCCAAGTTTACTATAGCTTGAAACTACCTATGTAACATATATAATATGTAAATAATGCAAGATTCTGTAAAAATAACAAAAGACTCCATGAAAGCACAACATCCCATGAAATTATGCAAACTGTATGAAAAAAATTTTCAATTCCATGCAAAAAGTACTTAGCACAGGCGTCATTACGGCATCAACGATGGAACCATACTCTGAGTCAATGACAGCACCATACTCTGTATAGACAATGGTACTATGCTTGGAATGAAAGACAGTACCATACCTGCTGCCACCAATTACACCAATGAATGACATACATCAAGGGCCCCTGACGTCAGTACCATCTCGACACTGACGTAGAGCTATCAGCACCAATATTAGTATTACTGCCATCATCTATGTCACATCATGACGTGGACATGAAGACAGTTGTAAAATCAATTGAGTCCTCGACTTTATTTATGAACAGTCCTATAAATCTCCTCTCCTAGCCTGTCCTAGTGTGTCCTCGAACATTTGCCTAACAGCCAGAGCAAAGTCTGATGTTCAGGCAGGCCTGAAATACTCACAAGTTGAGTTTTGGGGAGTAGAGGAGGTTGGTGGTGAAGAGTTTAAAAGCATTGAAAAGCTGTTAAAAATAACAGCACTGGTGTTGAGGGAAAGTAAAATCTGTGACATAACAGTCACCGCAACCCATATGAACACCTGCCTGGTACTGAATAAGCAGAGTTAAATTAGTGAAAATGACACTGAACTACTAAGTACATCAAAATACAAGAAGCACACAATAACAGCTAAAGCAAAATAGGCAAGAAAACTATTATGAGAAATCCTGGTCGATGCAAGATTATAGCTCAATGATTGCAATAAAAAAGAAATCAAGGCGGTAGGGGCTGGAGCTTCTTTTACATACTGGCAGTGCATGCGGCAAAGTAAATTGGTGCCATACACTGATGCTGCCTGCCACAAAAGTTTTGCTTCCTGCAGGGTCCTACTACCTCTAATTCTAAAACCAAGGAGTGGGGCTCTCTGGAGGAGATTGACTCTTAGAAATCTTACACTCCCCAACTTTAAAACTAATCTGCCCTCTCCCCTAATTAATTCAGGTCTATGTGAAACTCATTTACAATGTATCACCCTGTAAATGTAAAAATGTTGGTATCAGCTGCAAATTAAAAAAAAAAAACACAGCTACTCCCTACTACTGCACCTCTCCAGTAGGTCACTAATGAATATACTTAAAAGCATGGATCTCTCCCAACACTGATGCTTATAGCACCTCACTCATTATCTGATGCCATTCAGAAGGCTACCGTTGACAACTGTGCTGTTTTCTACTGCCCAACCAGTTATTAACCCACATTATAAAATGGGTACAAGAAATCCTTCACCCTGATTGGTCAAAAGGCGTGACCTTACTGGTCAACAAACTGAAAGGTGGTACTACTTTCCTAATACCTCAACCTCCATAGGTGAAAGAGCAGCAATATCACTGAGCAACTGATATCTTCCATCAGTCCCTCTGCAACCAGAACTGATCTTCCATCACAAACGTGGCTGCTACCTTTACACAGTAAAAACCTTCAAGTGGGCCCTAAAAATAAAACTACCTTAAATAAAAAATAAAACAAATTAATTAAACATTGTTTCCCTGATCATCACACTCTCCTTACACACATAAACAAATTAGGAACATTAAGTATTGTTTAAAGTTTTTATTACGACTGTGTCTTTACTAACAGTGAAAATTCCCCCTTCTGTCTTTACCTGCTCATCAGGGAAATCTCTTCTGCTTGCCTTGACAGTGAGATAATTGAGTCACTGGCTCTAAAACAGGCCTTTGTAGCAGGACCAGCAAACAAAAGATCAGAGTTTATATAAACTCTAACATGCACTACGGGCTATTGAATCTCCTACTGCTCGGATGTCAGCTACAAGGGATTCTAGGTTTTGCAGTAAAAGATGTCAGCCTAGAAGTATACAAAGTTAGTCTGATACAATCTACAATACTATAGCAAACAGTAAGAAAACCAAAATGTTTTTCCACACAATGAGAACATAGGGACCAGACCCACACTTGAATGTGGGGCCCTTTTTGCAGACTGTTCCCCTTTAACTGTGCACCTTACTACACTACATATTTCTTGTACTTTGCTAAACCTCTGTGACTCATTTTAAACTTTCACGGTAGGATTCTGTCCACGCAGTATTAGATGCAGAGATGGACTGAAGCAAAACCCAAGCATGGGCCTATTACAGTAGTTCTGTCAAAATCTGTGAGTCCAACTGGGCCATGAACTAAACAGAGGCTCTACGTGGAGATCAGTCTTAACAGAAAGTTAAAAGTATGCGGAACATAGATGTACACAGGACAACAGTCATCACAATCAATTTTTAAAAAAGGAGCAGTTCTGATTCTCCGCTGAGAAATATGTAACTTTTCCAGGAGAGATTAAAATATGTGTGCACTGAAGTCACATCTGCTACAGTAAATGGTACCATTACTGCATTAGTCATCTGGGATCTATCTGCATACGCAGCAGATACTGCCCAAATCTGGAAAGACTTGAAAAAGCAGTAAAATGTTTCAAATAAGTATCAGTACCTAACTAATTTTAAATTTTTATGCTAAGAACTAGACTGGTATAATACAGACATCCAGTTTTCAATCAAAACCCTGGATCAAAAATGTTTCCCATGATTGCGTCCTATCTGTGTTGCTTAATAAGTATGATGAGCAAACATCAGGTGGATCCCCCAGTGAGCTCTTCATTGTACAGTCTGTTTGCGGTTTCATTATATACATACAGAAGAGGTAATGTAAGGGGAATTCAATTTCCAACCACAACTAACTGTAAAACACATAAGTAGTTCATACTCAATGCAAATCAGCTTTGTAAAATTGGAAAGTTTCAAAGGAAATCCCTGTTAACACAGAATTAGGTTTGTCTACCTTATCAGAGCACCACTGCTGAGATGGGTGATGCTGCGAACTTTCATTGATAAACGTATTCCAAACAATGATGAGCCCTGAACTGTCTGCAGAGAACATGCGCAGGCCTAGGAAAAAAAAAAACCATTTTCCATTAGCATTTATTTAAAACAGAAAAAAAGCCAACAAAAGAAAGAATATATACTTAACAGAACCATAATATGGCAAAGGAATATCAACACAGAAATGTACAAACTGAGATTGTCTAAAGATGTAAACCACTGTACACACCGTACAAACCACTTAGAAGGCCTACTGTATGTACTGCACTACCTTATATGCAATAACAGCTTGTAAACAAACAAGATTATTATTTCTTTCCTTATTTAAATTAAGAATATGTTGCAAAAACAAGGTAATTCAGTAGGAATTCTGCTCTTACACTAACACTGCTATGGCCAGTACAGTACATGCTCTCACAAAGAACTTACCTTCTGCATCAAAACAAAGTGTGTTAATGAAGCTTTTGTGACCTGCAATCTCCTGCAGCAGCTGACCATGGACATCTTTCACTCTGACATTCCACACCCTAATCACACAGTCATAGCATCCTGTCACTACAAGATATTCGGCAAAGGGATGATATCTAGCAACATAGACAAATGAAGGATGCGGAAGAACTTTGTCTGAGAGATTACTCTGGGTCATAGATTTCCATAATCTGAAAGGAAAATGTAACATGATATATATTTTACAAGTTATCAAAGCAGCCGTTAAATTTATGGTACTTGAAAAAAAAAAAAAAAAAATTGTTCGCTACAGTTATTAAATATACTGCCAAACCTGCTGAATTTTTCTAAGCACATCTTATCTTATACATTACATTGTTTTCCTTGTTTTCTTCAATTTGCAATCCTGCTAGGCCAGCCATGGCATTTTGAAAACCGCTTCAGCAGTGTACAGTTTACTGAATACCTATCCACCTTGATAGGGTGCCATGACATCTATGTAGATTTCCCCAACTTGCAGTGGACTTTCCTTTTTTTTTATATATAAAATTCATACCTTTTTAAAATAAATACTAAACACATTTTTAGATTAAAGTAGTAAATTAAATCAGAAGATGCCTATTACCTATTAATAACATTAAAATGCCAAGTTTCTCCCCAGTGAACGTACACCAATGCTTTTAATCTCCCAAACATCTTTTGTATGATGGTTGTTTTTGTAACTTCATTTCGTACAGCATCCTGCAACTAAACTGCTTTATCAAGCAATTTCTCTTTTATGTCACTTACCTACAATTATAAAGTAGACACTCAGGGAAAAAGTACAACAGGCATCATGTTTTCCATTAACAAAAGGCACAAAACCTCACAATAAATAATATAAACATGAAGAGCTGCTAACATTCCTGGGAGGAAAGGAAAATTCAGTTCCTGCTTAATGGTATTTCCCTTTCTGTGAGTTCTGCTGTCTCCCTGTAGATGTTGGACAGTGCAGAGGGTAGAATCCATACCTTCATAAGGAGACAGAAAGCAGAATCAAGGATATTGTCCAATTACCAGACACTAAACCACACGGTATCTCCACTGGAGTCCATATGCCTTTGTTTTGATTTTGTTCCCTAGCCCCTAGGGGCTTACCCATTCTGATCTGCTCAGCGCCCACTCCTGCATCCTGCAAGGCTCACTTCCATGTCGTCAATGCTTACCACCAGCTCCCAGTGCATCCTCAACATCACTGTCCAGGTCCATTGCTCCCCTCCAAGGCTTGAAGAAGGAAGAGAGAAGTGCCTTGTCTGCTTGGGCATTAAGACTGGGTGATGAGCACACCACTTTAAGGAGCTGGTGGTGTGGGGAAACATACACACACCATGGCTGTCACTTACAGCCTTCCAGCCCAGCCAACACATTTCTGCTTTCCGGTCTCTTCCCACCTCCCTCAGGACAGTACAACATGTCGGTATCCTGGAGGTGGTACCAGCTGGTGCGTGGTGTCAACCAGCATGTGGTCACATCCCACATGCCAGCAATGGCATCAAAATCCCACCACAACCAGGAGACACTCTTTAGGAAGTGAACCACTCCCCCCTCCACCAGGAAGAAAAAAAATTACTCACCGTAGTAATGTTTTTTCCAAGGGATCCCTCACTATGCTTAACAACTGCAATCATTCACCTGTAATAAACTGCCCTGGAGCCCAGAATTTTATGCTAACTAGAGAATCTTTGAATCAAATTCAAAACTCTGCTGTGTGGTCATGGTCACCCCTGCATTCTAATGGCAGATTTATTTCAAAAGCTAGATGAGCATCTGGCCTGGTGGCGCTGAGGGCTGAGGCGCTGGTCGCCTTACCTCGCACTACGCCGACAACCCGTGTTCTAGAATGACCATGGGTTGCCAGGGGTCAGCAGGGCCGGAAAGGGATCGAGCATCCAAGGGACTGCTCTCCCTCTCCAGGGAGGGGGGGAGTCCAGTTGTCAGCGCACCTCTGACCCCTGGCGGTGGTTGGGGACAGAGCACTGACGCTGCAAGCAAGCAACTGAGTGAGGCAGGCTACTGAAGGAGCACATGCAATGCATGCACGCCTCCCTTGACGCCATTGCACGCCTACTCGGGAGAAATGGAGGAGAAAATGGCTGCCCTGGTCATAGCAGCTGATGGCTATCAACCGGTGCCCCAGCTTCAGGGCATCGCTGAACCAGATCCTATATGGTGAGAGTTGGGGTCTCACCACCCCATCGTGGGGGTAAGCCATGGGGAAGAAGGCGAGGGACCCTAAATCGGAGCTGGGGGCAGGCTGATGGAGACACGGAAGTGCAGACGAACAGCCAACTAGGAAACCAGGGCTAAAGAACTGAGTATATATATATATATATATATTATATATATTGTACACACATAAAAAAGCTAGATCAGCAGTGACCACTAAACTAGCTAAAAGGAAAATATCCACCAATTTAAAAAGTTTTCCAAAGCTTTTTAACATGGTGGAATAGATCTTTAAAATTAATGAAAATTTCTTGAAAGATTAGGTCACGGAGTATCAACTGTAAGGTACTGTAACAGGAAATGTTCAAGCAAAACACAAATAACTGATTCTTGTATGAACCTCTTCTAGGTTCTGGAAGGGGCGGTATGGATGGTATTGTTAAGCATACTGAAGGATCCCTTACAAGAAACAACATTACTATGGAGAGTAATTTTTTTCTTCAAACCCCAGGAATCCCTCACTTGTGCTTAACAATTGCAGACTCCACAGCAGTACCTTGGGAGGCTGCGTACAGAACTTACTTGGGGAAACGGTTCTGAAAGACAGCAGTGCCAAAGCTGACATCCCTTCTGGACTGTATGTCCAGACAGTAGTACTTTGTGAAAGTGTGTACTGTTTTCCAGGTAGCTGCTTTACAGATTTTCTGTAAGGAGACACCCCTGGAATCTGCCACAGAGGCACACATGCCCTTTGTGGAGTGGGCCCTGAGGCCTTCAGGTGGCAACTTGCCAACTCTGAAATAACATAACTGAATGCAGGAAATTATCCAATGGGAAACTATTCTCTTGGATGCTGGTTTACCTTGCCCTACTTCACCGTAAGTGACAAACAGCTGAGTATTGGTGGGCCTGACATCCTTTATGTAGTCCAAGTGGTACCTCAGAGCTCTTTTAACATCCACACCGTGAAGCTTTTGTCTCACTGAGCTGGACAGATTCAGATGAAATTCAGACACCACTTCGGGGAAGAAGTTTCTGTTAGTTCTCAAGACTACCTTGTCCCTGTGGAATATGATATAGTTAGGAACTGTACATAGGGGCTGAAGCTTATTTACTCTTCTGGCACATGTGAGTGCCACCAGGAAAACTGCTTTCCAGGTAACATACTTCGGGGCAGCAGTTGCTACAGGCTTGAAAGATCACATGGCGGGGAACAAGATCTCTTACTAGAGGGTACAGGTGAGCAAGGCCTTTAAAGAACCTTTTGAAAATGAGCTGCGAGGCCACCAACATATCCTTGCCAGCTGAGGCATATGCTGACACTGTTGACAGACGAACCTTCAGGGATGAGAACGTGAGGCCCAGAGACTGCAGGTGGACCAGGTAGTCCAGGATTGAAGGAAGGCTCGCCCGAAGTAGGCTGAGCTGCCCAGAGGAGCACCAAAGGGAAAATCTTTTTGACTTTGCTGTATATGTTCTCCTAGTTGCTGGTTTCCTGGAAACCTTAAGCACTTCAAACACATTCTGAGAGAGGTTTAGTCGAGAGAACTGTAGCTCTTCAAGTACCAAGCTCTGAGGTACAGAGTTCTCGGATCTGGGAATGTTATCCTACCCTGAGACAAAGTCAGCAAATTGTACTTCAGGGGAAGGTTGATGGAATGCTTGATGGAAAGGGACAGGAGAAGTGAGTATCAAATCTGCCTGACCCAATATGCAGCTATGAGGATCACTGTGGCTGACTCCCTTCTCAGTTTAAGCAGCACTCTCAGTAAAAGTGGGAATGGTGGGAAGGCACAGAGAAAATTCCCTGCCTAGTCAAGGACTAGGCATCCTTAAGAGACTGAACCCACTGGGGGGAGGGGCTACAACAGAATACTGGGAGCTGGTTGTTTTCCCAGGATGCAAACAGATCTATCTCTGGTGTACCCCACCTTCTGAACACTGTAGCCAGCACTTGCTTCTTCAGTGTCCATTCATGATCTCTCCGACTGATTCTGCTCAGGGAATCTGCCAGGATGCTGTCCTTCCCTGGCAGATGTACTGCCAATAGCTGAACATCCAGGGAGTATGCTAGGTTCCAGATGTTCATTGCTTCTGTGAACAGTTTTGAAGATCTTGTTCCTGCCTGCTTGTTTATATAACACATGGCAGTGGAGTTTTCTGTCCTGAACTGATCTGGACAGGCTGACCCCCGATGTGGGAGGAAAAGGTCTGCACTGCCAGGTACACTGCCCTGAGCTCCACGAGGCTTATGTGCTCCTGAGACTTCTGTGGGTTCCACATACTGCCTACAGTTAAGTCTTCAAGGTGGGCAACCCAGCCCAGGAGGGAGGCATCTGCAGTAAGTATGACTATGGGTGATTGCCAGAGGAAGCAACTCCCTCTCTGAGGTTGCCTTCTTGCTTTCACCCAGTGCCCTTGTGACAGGCACTAGTGTTGACACTGGATCGCACCTCTGAGACCAATGTCTCCCAGCTGGCACTGGATAGCTCTCATTTGGAACCTGGCACCACTGCAGCGGATGAAGCCATGTGCCCCAGCAACTGTAGAAAATCCCCAGCAGGTCTGGGCTCACCTGTCTTGAAGGATTTTGCAAATACAATCAAGCTTGATACCCTTTCCCAAGGAAGGAATGCCTTCCCGAGGTGGATAACTAAATCTGCACCGATAAAATACAGGACCTGAACTGGTTCTTTCTGAGACTTTGGGGGCATTTATTAGGAAACTCAGATCATCCAGGGTGTACTGTGTGAGGAGGAGGGTGACTTGGCCTGCTGGTGTGCCTTTCCTGAGTCTAGCCAGTCATCCAGGTAGGAAAAGACCACCACCCCTTGCCTCTACAAATGTGCTATCACAATGTCTAGGGACGTTGTGAACACTCTGGGTGCTAAGAATAGGCAAAACGGAAGAACTGTGAACTGATACTGACAATTTCCTACCCTGAATTGGAGGTACTTTTTGTGACTGGGCCTAACTAGTATGTGAAAGTAGGCAACTTTCAGATCCAGTGACCTTAGCCAATCTCCTTGACACAGTGATGGAATCACCGATCCCAGTGTTACCATCTTGAACTTATCCTTCTTGAAGTGTTTGTTCAGGTACCTCAAGTCTAAAATGGACCGCCACTCCCCATTTTTCTTGCGAGTCAGGAAGTATTTGGAGTAAAGTCCCTTCCCCTACTGTGAGGAGGGGACTTCTTCCACTGCATTTGCTTCTAGCAACTTTTTTACCTCTATCTACAGCAGTAGTTTTCCTACTGGAGTATAAGTGGTGAAGGCTTTGTGACTCTGTAGTTATGGAAGTTTTTTGAACTGCAAGGGCACACTCTGACTTACTATTGCCAGGACCCATTTGTCTGTGGTTATTCTTTCCCATTCCTTGAAATAGTGAATCAGCCTCCCCCCCCTCACTGGCAATGGTTAGGTGGCCAGTGAAGACTTGTCAGGAGTTTTGCTTCACCTGGGCTTTGGGAACTGCCACTGCATCTGCATGCCTGAGACCCCTTCTGCCTCAAATTCTGAAGAAACTCATCTGAGGGGTGAAGTTATAAGTAATATAAGCACAGAGGTAGCAACCCCTGCCTCTGTCTCCTCTTCCAGAAGACCTGTTGGAAGTGGAGGCCTTTTACTTCTCAGTGTTGCTCTTGTAGGTGGTCTTGTATTCCTATACCATTTTCATGAAAGCCTCTGTCTTGTCACCAAACAATTTCCCTCACAAAGGAAATCCATTGCTTTTGTTTCACTGTCCTGAGATAGGTTTGTGGTTCTAAGCCAAGCAAACCTTCTTCGGGACACTTCAAGTGCATGCCATGACCCAGGATGCAGTGTCATCGGTGTCCACTGCCATGTGGAACTGGTACTTGGTGGCATACATGGCAGTCTTTGCTGTGTCAGCCAAATCCTGTGCCAGGTCACCAATGGCCTTCTCTCTCATTGCCAGAAAGTACAGTTGCGTAAGAACTTACCGTAACAGTAGATCTTTGAGAGAGGCTCCTGCAGTAGGCAACACCATAAGAACTGAGCCACCAGACACTAGAACCACACGGAAAACTTAGCTAGCAGTGTCTGGTGGGGGACCGACGTCGGCCTGAAAGTATATAGTGGGGGGTCCATTCACATATCTGAACTGTGTAGTACGGTACGGTCTGCACACCCACTGGCCCACGATTTGGACCAATAAGCGTACAGCCGTAGTGTACGCAGGGGTCGGCGGGCGGCTGGGCGGCTTATGGTGGGGAGCTGCCGCCTCACCACTGACTGGGGGTGGGGTATAGGTCTGAGTGGGCGGGTGGGGAGGGGGGTACCACTGGATCACCAGGGATAATTTAAACTGTTGTATATCATACAAATGCCTGCGATCGGGCTAGAAGCGGTCCACTGGACCAACAGGGATATTTAGGATGTTTTTCATTATACTTATGCCTGCGATCAGGCTGGAAGCAGTCCACTGGACCACCAGGGATACTTAAGACGTTTGTTATTATACTTATGCCCACCGATCGGGCATTGGGGCACTTTGCCGTGATGTGCAGGGGGCGTCGGTCCCTGACGGCTGCAGCCTGGCATGGCGCCAGGTGCAAGTCACCGGGGATCGGTGCACCTGCATGCAAATGGGGCCATAATGACATGCTAATGGCCCCAGTTGCGCCTTGCATGCATTATGGCCCCATTTGCATATCCACCGCTGAATATCACGGTTCCTGCGCCTAGCGCAACCACACTTGCGCTGGCGCATCCACTTGCTCCTCTCCTGCCACTTGCGCGGCGCAGTGCCACTGCACCATGCGCAATGTGGGCAGCCACATTGCCATATTTAATGGTGCTGAGCCATGGCGCAGCACCGTTAAATATCACCCAGCACACTCCCTGGCTCATCCCAGTTGTGCTGCGCCCAGGCTTGCGCCCCTGCCTGGCGCATTCTAAATATCCCACCCTGTATGTTTTACTGTGCTCATTTTTTTGTTGCTTTCCTCTGAACTCTCTCCAGCAACCTTTTATCCTTCTTCCTGTATGGTGCCCAAACTCAAACACAATATTCCAAATGGGGTCTTGCCAAGGAGGCATACAATGGAACTATTACTTTGCTGTCTCTGCTGCTTTTGTTATGAAAGACAGACCTCATAATATTCTGTGCTTTTTTGCTGCTGCTTTACATTGTGCTTAAACATTCAAATCTTGAGTTATTACTATGCCTAGATCTTTTTCCTTATCTGATGGTACAATTGGGGTTCCAAACAAATAGTAAGTCGATTTCCTATTGCTATGACTCAAGTGCATAATTTTACATTTTTCAAGATTTAGAGTCAACTTATTCCTTGTAACCCAATGGGCCAAGTTATTAATTTCTTCTTGAAATAGACGGATGGACAGAGCACAATGCAGGCTAGCTTAATATCAACGGCAAATTTTACACTCCAATACGACTGTAAAGTTTTTAAAGGGACGATGTAAATGCTAAAAAGTGCAGGGTCTAAAACTAAGCCCTGTGGTGCAACGCTTGTTATTTCAGCCCATGGTGATCTGGTGCCAACTAGGGCCACACATTGCTTTCTACCCTCCAACCAGTGTTTGATCCATCTAATGATATTAAAGTCAAACCCAATTTCAAGTAGACGCTCAATAAGTTACTTATGGGGCATGGTGTCAAATGCCTTTGAGAATTCTAAATATAATATGTCCACAGGTAAGGAATTATCTAACACGCTACTAACTTGGTTGAAAAAATTTAATAAGTTAATGTCACAAGACTGACCGGACTGGAAGCCATGCTGGTTAACTTCTACTAAACCATTTGATTCTAAATGTTCATTTACCCAATCCCGTATAATACCTTCAATAAGTTCACTAACAAGGGATGTAAGACTGATCGGACAGAAATTGCTACAATCTAATATAGACCCTTTCTTGTCTAATGGGGTGATTACAGCATTTTTCTAGTCTTGTACCATGGTACCATCATTTAAAGAGGTATTTATTATGTCTGTTAAAGATCCGTATAGAGCCTCTGCTGCTAAGTTTAATAAGGCTGGGTGTAGGTTATCTGGACCTTGTGATTGGTTTGTGTTCAGTTGTTTTAGTCTATATAATGTAAGGGGAGCCCTTATTATTAACTGAAATCAAGCAGATTACAACCTTATAATGTATGTTAGAACGCTGTTAACCTTAGGAAATCATCATTTCCTAAGGTTGTTAACTCATCGATGTGGCGTAGATATGTTGTTAACCTATAGATCCTCCGTCACATCGATGGAAGCTAACAGCGAGTGGTTCATGATGTCGCGCTTCGTTTTCGAACGGAAACCGACTGAAGGGAAACCGATGGGAAGGACTGAAGGCCACGGCGGTGACTTTTAAAAAAGGTAAGCCCTTTTTTTTGATAGTGGGACCATACACTATAAAATAATGGATGGTCCCTCTATCGGCAACTGGTCGATGACCAGGTTTCGAGGTTGTTATGGCGACGCAAACCTTCGAAGCCGCCTCGAGGTTTACATGGTCACCCTGGCAACCTCTCGACTGTTAACTGACCGGTTAACGATAGAGGACCATACATTATCCTCTATGTTATGCCATTGATACAGTATGTCATCACTCTGTTGTTAACTCTTCTTGAGTATGTCATATCAATGGTATAACAAAACGGAATGCTCACAACAATCAATGTTCTAACAAAATGGAATGCTCACAACAGTCAATGTTCTAACAAAATGGAATGCTCACAACAATCAATGTTCTGTAAAGTAATTCAGTAAAGTAAAGTAATTCAGTCCGCGATTACACAATCTTGGTAGCCCATACACTACAAAATATAATGAATGGTCTTTGGTTAACAACTGCGCTGAAAACACTTCTTGAGGTTGCCATGACATCTGAAAACCTCTCGAGCTGCACTCTCGAGGTTTACAATGATGTCATGGCAACCTCTTGAAGTGTTTACAGCATGGTTATTAACCAAAGACCATACATTATCCTCTATGTAACACTTCCTGTTCCTGTACACAAAGAAAAAATTACTCACCTTAGTAATTGTTTTTCTTCTCATGGAGTCTTGCTATATTATAACAATAGCAGTCAGCCACTGCAGCTGAACTGCCCCGGAGAGGAAGGAGTTAACTCCAGAGGATCTGGAGTTCTACAGCTCGAGGGCGCTGTGCCAAAGCTCTATCTGGCCAGTTTCAAATGAAACTGTCAGATCTTTACAAGGCTAACACTAAGCAACAAGTCTGTGTGGAAAGCTCTACACTAGCCAAATGGCTACCTACTAGTAGTAATAACAACAATATAAACAACAATAGAAACACCAATAACCATAATAACAATGAATAATGGTATTATTATTATTAGTTTTCCCCCCTTGACAAGCACCATTAGGACCCCCCCCTTCCCCCAAAGACTCAAGTCCAGGAAGGGGGCCAATATATTACCTAAACGAACAACCTAGTTCCCTAACCCTAAAAGAGGGTAAAGGGAAAAAACTACAATGGCATGACACAGTGCTTGCACTAATTTGCCACCCCTACCCAAGTGGAAGTTCTGAGAGGGGCAGGAGGGAGGGTGGTTATAATATAGCAAGACTCCATGAGAAGAAAAGCAATTACTAAGGTGAGTAATTTTTTCTTCAAACACCATGAAGTCTTGCAATATTATAACAATAGCAGATTACACAGCAGTACCTCCATGGAGGAGGGTCAGGACCTACTTAGGAAATAGGCTCTGAAGCACAGCTGTACCAAACCGAAGCATCTCTCCTGGACTGGACATCCAGGAATAATGCTTGCAAAAGTGTGAACTGTCTTCCAGGTAGCAGCTTGACAAATTTCCAGAATGGGAATGTCTCCTAGCAGCCGCTAGAGCGCAGCTGTACCCCTGGTGGGTGGGCCCTCAGTCCTGAGGGGTTCTCTACCTAGTTTCTGGTAACAAAATTGGATAAGAGACAATCCACCTTGCAATTGTCCTCTTAGTGGCAGGTTTCCCTTGCCAACCTCGCCATAAGGAAGGAAGAGTTGGAGGATTCGAACCTGTGACCCTTGAGTGCTCCAAATAGTAGCTTAAGGCTCTTTTGACGCCCAAGCTGTGCAGTCTCCTCTCACCTGAGGAAGAATGCTCAGTGAAAATACTGGGAGAGAGATGGATTGGTTCAGGTGGAAATCTGAAACCACCTTAGGCAAAAACTTTCTATTAGTCCTGAGGACTACCTTATCTCTGTGGAAAGAAATAAAATCTTCTTCCACTGACAGGGCCTGTAATTCACTTATCGCCTGGCAAAACAGTTTTCCGTTAGATACTCTGAGCTCTGCTGAGGACAGAGGCTCGAAGGGAGGTTGCATTAACTGAGCAATGCAAACATTCAGGTCCCAGGCAGGAGCTGGTTCCCGAAAAGGGGGGTTAGTATGAAGTAACCCTTTAAAAAACTTGGAAAACACAGGGTGAGAAGAAAGGGAGGCAGGCTTCCCTGCTGACACAAAAGCAGAGACAGCTGCCAGATGAACCTTCAAGGTAGCTGGCCTAAGGCCTAGGGAATTTAAATGGACCAAATAGTCCAATAAAATGGGAAGATCAGCGGATTCTGGAATAATCTGCCTCTCAGAGCACCAGATGGAAAACCTCTTCCACTTAGAATTGTAAGTGGCCCTAGTGGAAGGCTTCCTTGAAGCCTTTAAAATATCCAGGACACCTTGAGAAAGGTGTAAATCAGCAAATTCTAACTCCTCAAGAGCCAGGCCTTGAGATGGAGGGATTTGAGGTCCGGATACCACACTCCCCTGTGCACAGGCCAACAAGTCGTGGACTCTGGGCAGGCTCAGGGCAGGGTGGACTGTCAAGGACAGAAGCAGAGGGTACCAGGGCTGTCTGGCCCAATCTGGGGCAATCAGAATCACTTTGCAGGGTTGAGATCTGATTTTCACTAGTACCCTGAAAAGAAGAGGAAAGGGGGGAAAGGCATACAGGAACTTCCCTTTCCAGTCCAACAGAAAGGCGTCCAGGGGGACTGAGCCCAGCACTGGAGGCCTGCAACAAAACAGAGGAAGTTGGTGGTTGTCTGGGGCTGCGAAAAGATCTATCTGAGGGGTGCCCCATCTGGCAAAGACAGACCCCAGCACCTGTGGATTCAGAGCCCATTCGTGATGGCCCTGAGAAATTCTGCTGAGGGCATCCGCCAGGACATTGTCCTTCCCTGGGAGGTGAACTGCTATCAGGGAGGTGTTCAGGGAGTAGGCCAGAGACCACAACTTCATTGCTTCGGTGCACAAGGCTGATGACCGATACTTGCCTTGTTGATGTACCACATTGTGGTGGTGTTGTCTGTCCTGACTTGAACCACTTTGTTCTGGACAGAAACTGAAAATACCTGAAGAGCTAAAAGACAGCTCTGAGTTCCAAAAGATTGATGGAGCAGAGATTCCTGAGGAGACCACACTCCCTGAGTGGACAGGTCGCCTCAGTGAGCTCCCACCCCTAACAGGGAGGCATCCGTGGTGAGGGTGAGGGAGTGGGAAATGGGAATGAAGGGAACCCCTTGTTTTAGATTGCTTCGGTCCTACCACCAGTGGAGGGCCAGGATCAGAGTTTGAGTCACTGGGACCAATTTGGAAAGGGGGTCCTTCCTTTGAGACCAATAGGCCCTCAAATGGAACTGAATGTCCCTCATCTGGAATCTTGCTCCTTGCACTACAGCTGTGGAAGCAGCCATGTGCCCCAGGAGTTGCAGAAAATGCCTTGCTGGTCGAGAGACTCGCAGGGTAAAGGAGGGTGTCAGGGCAATGAGTCTGTCTACCCTTTCCGAGGGAAGAAATGCCCTGGCTAACTTTGTGTTCAATTCTGCACCTATGAAAGTTAGGACCTGAACTGGTTCCAGAACTGACTTTGGTAAATTTAGCAGGAATCCCAGGGAAGTGAGAAGCTGCTGGGTGACTTGCAAGTGGGATTTCTCCTGATCTGGAGACTGACCCACAATGAGCCAGTCGTCCAGGTAGGGAAACACAGCAAACCCTTGCCTTCTAAAGTGAGCCACTACCACAGCTAGACATTTTGTGAATACCCTTGGCGCAGAGGTAAGGCCGAAAGGCATTGCCCTGAACTGGTAGTGGCCTGAGGGCAGTTCGAACCTGAGGTACTTTCGTGAGAAGGCCTGATCAGAACATGAAAATAGGCATCCTTGAGGTCCAGGAAGCTGCCAGTCCCCTGGCCTTAGAGAAAAGGCAATATCATTGCCAGAGTCAACATTTTGAACTTTGGTTTCAAAAGATGCTTGCTCAGGTACCTTAAATCTAGAATGGGCCGCCATTCTCCTGTCTTTTTTGGGGTAAGAAAGTATCTTGAATATAGCCCCTTGCCCTCATGG
This sequence comes from Neoceratodus forsteri, assembly GCA_016271365.2. Classification (NCBI taxonomy): domain Eukaryota; kingdom Metazoa; phylum Chordata; order Ceratodontiformes; family Ceratodontidae; genus Neoceratodus; species Neoceratodus forsteri. The sequence goes on along the minus strand of CM057450.1, from coordinate 10,382,259 downwards.
CAAGGAGGGACCCTTTCCACTGTTTTGCAGTCCAGAAGAGAAGAAACCTCTGCTTCCAAAGCAAGGGCTTCTGAAGGATTTGCAGGTGGAAAATCTCTGGCTCTCATCTTTGGAAACTGTTTGAAGCTGAGAACCAGACCCTGGCTTATTACCTCCAGAACCCATCTGTCCGAAGTTAAGGACAGCCAGTTCTGGCTGAAATAAGCCAACCTGCCCCCCACTGGTACAGAAGAATCGGCCCTGGGCACCCCATCAGGGTGCCTGCTTGGCAGCAGCCTTAGGCTGAGGGGAGGGGGACGGTTTACTTGTGCCTCGTCTACCCCTGCCTCTGAAGAAACCCCTCTGCGCAAAAGCAGAGGAGGCTTGAAATTGGTAAAAAGGCCTGTGGAAAGGCCTGCCCCTACCTCTGGGAGCGTGCCTTTGTGGAGTGGCATGCCTCTCCTTAGCCTGGGCACTTTTGTAGGTAGTTCTGTATTCATCCATCTTTTTCATATAGTTTTCTGTTTGTTCCCAAACAGAGAATTTCCCACTACAGGAAAATCCATAGCCTTTGACCAGTATCCTGGGACAGATTAGTGCATCTGAGCCATGCCAACCTACGAGAAGCTAGAGAAGTGGCCATGACCCTAGAGAAGACATCATTAACATCAACAGCAGTATGAAATTGAACTTTAGAGGCTTCAATGCCATCAGCAGCCACCTGTTCCAATCCTCACTAGCCAGCTGGCCATGGGCCTGCTTGGCTAACTGCAATATTGTGTCCCATCTAGATTTCTGATATCTAGCTACATAAGCCATATAATTTGCCTGCCTGAGTCCCAAAGAAGCTGCCATATACTGTTTTTCAGCCATGGCATCAATCTTCCTGGAATCCTTATCAGGAGGATGTGAGGCCAGGGAATATTAGCCTTGTCACAGGCTGCAGCTTGTACCACACCTACATGACTACACTGTTCAGTGAGGAAGTCTGTATCAGAGCCTGACAAAGTATACCTTCTGTCCATTTTTTTATCTACAGGAGGGACAGAATGAGGATTTTTTAAAATCTTTGTTGTTTGCTTCCTAAATGACTTATGCAAAGGAACAGACAACCTCCTAGACTCTGGTATATCCATCATTTCTACAAAATCAGGCTCCTCTTGCTCATCCACAGCCTCCTCTAAAGGAAGCTGGAGGGTTTCTGCAACCTTTTTGTAAAACATAAAATGAGAAGGGGACTCAGACAGAATAGGAGGAGATTCTAAAGGTCTGTCTGGAGAAATGTCCGGTTCAATGGGCACGTCCAGACCCTCCCAGCCACACATATATTGATCAAATTCCTCCTCCCCCTCCTGTGGTTCATAAAATTCCTCAACATCATACTCCTGAACCACTGGAACTGAACGAACCAACCTTTTACCAACTGTTGGTGGTTCAACAGGTCCCTGAGACAGTGACTGGACAATCTGAATGGCTTTAGCTATCTCTGCAGCAGTTGGAGAGACAATTTTGGACTCCAAACCTACTGATTTCTTTGTCTTTTTAAATGGGACTGGTTCATCTGAACCAGCCTTTCTTTGGCCCGAGGAAGTCTCGCCCTGGTCAGAGGGCACTCCCTCTGGTCCAGTGGGTGCTGGACCGGGCTGGCCATCCGGGTCAGCGGACTTTTTGGCCTCTCGTTCCCGTTCTCGTTCAAAACCGAACCGATAATTGAATTTCCACACAGACTTTAAATTTGTACTAACGGTTTACCAGATAGAGCTTTAAACCGAAATACGGTAAAATAAATACTTTTGGCCGGTTCAAATGAACCGAAAAATACTCGCTTGAACCGAGAATGAACCGAGCTGAAGGAGCTGATCTCCGGAGCGACTGTTCAGTGGAGCGGAGTAAAGAATCTGACAGTTTCATTTGAAACTGGCCAGATAGAACTTTTGGCACAGCGCCGCGCTGTAGAACTCCAGATCCTCTGGAGTTAACTCCTTCCTCTCCGGGGCAGTTCAGCTGCAGTGGCTGACTGCTATTGTTATAATATAGCAAGACTTCATGGTGTTTGAATATGAAAATTACGTACCTAACGTAATTATGATCTTTCTGTGCATCTTCACCATTCATCACCTTTGGGTACTTGGCTGGAGGTCATGACCCCAAGGGAGCTTTTTTTTTTTTTTTTTTTAGGTAGGCGGAGCCGACGCACCATCGGCGTCGCACTCGAGGCCGATGCATTGCGTGGCGTTCGCGGGTTGGCCGTTAGGCGCTGTCGACTCCGCCTGCCTGCCAGTTCTGAGTCGCCGGAGAGGAAAGAGGAAGGGAGAGGAGGGTGGGACAAGGAAGTCCAAGGGACAGGAAAAAGAAAACAATATAAAACTAAAAGGAGAAATAACGACTGAGAGGACAAAAAGAAAGAAGTCGGAAACTAAAGGGATTGGGAGGGGCCGCAATCTCTGGAAAAAGAGGAGGGAGGCAGGGTGGGACAAAGGATTTAGAAGGTAGGAAGTGAGGGGAGAAGGTTAACACATCCCAGACCCTGGTCCGTCTCCAGACTGTATAGGAACTGCAAGGAGTAGCCAAAGGCTTCTTGCCAGAATTCAAGGCACAGAATGGCTGGCAAAAACTCCATCTGAGCAGAATCAGCTATTCTGGAGGAAGGACAGGGCATAGAGAATTAACACCCTCTCAAGGAAAGATTTTGGTGAAAAAGGAAAAGGAGGTTTTTTTTGTTTTTGTGTAATAAAGGATAGTCCTAAGGACAAAGAAAAATAAGATGGACGGGAAAGGGAGGAGGAGAGAATGTAGGGCAACTACCAACTCCCACCCCACAGAGGTGGAGCAAATGCACTAGAGAAGGAGTGCCCCCCATGCTGACCACTCTACCCAGAACATTATCCCCCTATGTGCCCCTGTTTACCCCACTCCTAACAAAGAAAGGAGGGGGGCGAGGTTGGGCACAGAGAGGGAGGTGGAGCCAGAGACCTAGCCCCAGGGGTATGGAGGGTGGGGTTGTGATGAATGGGGAAGATACACAGAAAGATCATAATTACTGTAGGTACGTAATTTTCATATCTTATCTGTGTCAATCTTCACCATTCATCACCTCTGGGTGAGTGCCGATCCCCCGAAGGGGGTTTTCTTTTACATCCTAAGGGACAAAGTTCCTTAGCTCTCAGTAGGTGACACACTAAGAGGGAGAACCTTCATGGCCTGGAGACGCCCAAGAGTGGAGAGAGTGAGACGGAACCCCCCCCCCCCGGAGGGGGATGGAAGTTGCCCCAACAAACGTCATCTCGCTCTACTGGAGAAGAGATAGGTTCTCTGGTGAGCGGAGTTAATCACCCTATGCCGGGCCAAGGGTGACAACTGGGAAAGATGCAGCCATGCCATCCGCATAGTGCAGATCACTGTCCCTACGACCCTGGTAGCTACCTCGTTGGCATCATAGGATGCCCCCGCTTGGTGCCTTGCTAGCTCCAGGCCACGCGCACAGAGTGCAATGGCTTGTCTGGTTTACTCCGTGTCAGGCAATGAGGCTAGGAGTTGATCTAGCCTGGACCACAAGAACCTGTCATAGGCTGCACAGTGGGCCTGACGTGCAGAAATGGAAAGCAACAACCGTGCCGAGTAGAAAGCACTCCTACACCAGAAGTCAAACTCCGAGGAATCTTGATCTGGGGGCCAGTCATGGTGACGGGCACAAAGCCCATCAGGAGTGTCCAACTGCATCAATCTGGACTGCGGAGGAGGCATGGAACCTGGAGACTCGGGGCAATACCGCTGGCAGAGATCCCTAGGGGCAGGAAGTCCAGAGAAGGGTCTCTGCCAGAAGCGCAACGACGCCTCCCGAAAGGAAGCAGGCCGGGGAGGCACCATAAGGGTAACCTCGCTGAAATTGCCTAGAAAGGCGTGTGCCGAGTGCTCTGGATTGCTTACAGTGGCAGGGGTGAGGTGCATGTCCTCCAACATCCTCACGAGGAAACGCTGATACTCAGCGAGATCAGTGGCTGGAGAGATGTGGACAGAAGGCTCCTCTCCACCAGAAGAGGGGGATGAAGAGTTGAAAGGCACCGACTGCTCAGAGGGCGGCTGCTCGGGGGGAGGCTGAAAAACCTGTCTGTCCATTGCCCTAACGTAAGCTGGGAATCGAGCAGCCACAACCCTGAACTGCTCCCAGGAGAGAGGCCCACTAGGACCAAGGGTGCCTGGGAGCACAGAAGAATGTGGCAGAGGGATGGGGACAGAGCAGAGAAGAGATATCGGCTGACCTCCGCCTGGGCTAAGGAGCGGACCAAGAGCACCCCGAAGAAGAAGGTGCTCCGGAAGACTCCACAGCCAACAGCTGAACAACCATTTCGGTACTGCCTTGGCTGCGCCCCGAAGAATCTCCGTGAGGTGACCGGGGCCGTACAGGTCCAGAAGGATGGTCCCCTACCTCAAAAAGAATGGGGCTCTCTCAAAGAGACCGAGAAGGAAGAGCGGAGATCCGCACTACGGCTTCTTCCAGAGCCCGGGTGAGCCCCAGAAAAAGGTTGCCATGCAGATCCCATGCCCCCAGACCCCTCGGAGTCCGAAAGGGCCCTCCTCCTCCTTGAGAGGGCCAGCCTAGGTAGCTGACAGCCCTGGCCAGCACCCAAAGGAGCTATCCAGGGCACAGTACCCTCCCTTCCCCTCCCGTAGAAGCCTTGATTGGCCCCAAAGTTGGGCGATCCAGGCACACCACAGGCAGGGGTACCACTGCTGAGGGGTCAGTGAACCTACCAAGACCAGGCTGCACAGCAATGGTGGCCTGCACCACTGCCCGCTGGTAAGCACCCTGACCCCAGTCTTGGCAGCAACCAACCCCACCTCAGAAGGGGGCTGACTCCGGCTTGTCGAGGACACTACAGGGCTGCCCACCCCAACAGTCAACCCCAGGGAGTCAGACTGTTCGACTGACTCAGAGCCCGCCTCCGCCTCCGAAGAGGTAGAGGCCACGGCCCTGTGCCAGACCGTAGGAGGGCGCCCGGTGCCATCTTTTGCCAAATGGGGTGCCAGAAACCGAGACCACTCCTGAGCCAGCGCCAGTGCCCCCCACAGCACCGCGAGTGGTATCCGCGGAGGGTACGGCACCGTACCGAACAGCGGTCCCAGAGTTGGGGCCAGCCACGCAATGCGTCAGCCTCGAGTGGCGCCGATGGTATGTCACCTCCGCCTACCTAAAAAAAAAAAAAAAAAGCTCCCGCTGGGTCATGACCTCCGGCCAAGTACCCAAAAATGATGAATGGTGAAGACTGACACAGATAAGATCTCAGATTTAGATTTACCATCACATATATGTGACCATTCTTCTACAGAAAATTCTGTTTTAGGGCTTTAAAGTACTAACAAAATAGTTGTTTAAAGCAGTTGCCTTCTCCTTGTTATTTATTTCTACCCCATTCACCTTTAAATAATGTGAAACTGAATTGTGTTTTCTCTTACTGTTTATGTAGCTATAGGATGCTTTTTTTTATTATCAGCGATGGATTTTGCTAAGCGCAGCTCGTAGTTTCTTTTGGATTTTTTAATTTTGTTTTTACAAGATAAACTTTTCACCCTATATTCCCCAGTATTGTCTGCAGAAGGATACTGCTTGGCTTTAGAAAATGCCTTCCTACGTGCTTTGATAATTTTAACATTTTTTTATTAAACCGATTTGGAATTTTCCCCTTGTTATATTTGTTTACTGTAGGAACAAACGTTTGAATGCAGTACTCTATATGCTCTTTAAATAATCTCCATTTATGTGCTAGGGATTTGTTTTCAAAACCCTCCTTCCAGTTTCAGTCTTGAAAGTGCTGCAATATTTGGGTGTATTCAGCTTTTTTTATAACATCTTACTAGTGTCTTGCCACACACTGGTTTCCAGTTAGTTTTCATTTAAACCTTAATCATGTTGTGGTCACTACTGTATAACGGTTCTAGCACAGCCCATTCAAAAATTTCAGGCTCTATACTACTGAAAAATAAATCTAGGATATTGTCTCCCCTTGTCCATGTTACAATTAGTTGTTTTAAACTGTCTGTAACAGCATAGTCCATAAGTCTCCTTCCATTAGCAGAATTCGCGTGCATGAGCTCCCAGTCTGAGTCAGGTAAACTGAAATCTCCCATAGTTATGGAGTCTATTCCTGGGTCAAGTAAATCAAGCACATCATAGAACAGTTGGTTTTCTTCAGAATTTAAGTTAGGTGCTCCGTAAGCTACACAAACCACAATTATTTTTTTTGGTTTGAGGGTATATCGTTGCCCATACCTGCTCCACATTTCTAAACCTTGGTTCATCATTCCTAATGTCACTAGATTCCAGAAGGGCAGCGGGTGGAAAAACCTTGCCTACTGCAAGAGCCTCTCTCAAAGATCTACTGTTACGGTAAGTTCTTACGTAACTGTACTATCTTTGGAAATTGCTGAAAAGGAGCTGTAATTGCATGATTTACCTGAACTTCAACAGGGGAAGCTCTAAATTAAAAACAAAAGGAGCTGGACTGATGGAAATTACAAGTGGTCAGCAGGAGATGGAGATTCGACTATCTGGGTATAATTGTTGGAGGGAATAGGGTACTACTGCTGGTTGTTGGGGGGTAAACTGGGAGGTTCGAGCACATGAGTGGGGGAGGAGCTGAAATTGCTTACATCACTACAATCTGCTAATATTATGATCTGTGCACAACTGCTGTTGTGGGAGATGGCAAGGGGGCAATTCTAGGTAAAAGTACTTGATGAAATTACTGAAGTCGTGTAAAGTTGCTATTGTGGGGTGAAGGGCGGGGGTCTGTTGGGACTAAATTTCATACTGTGGGGGAATTGTATGTCTATTTTATTACTGAACTGTATAGGTTACGTATCTTGCATTATACCAACTCTATCGATAGGACAGACATTAGTAATGGAAAGGCAGCACAGCTGGAGGGGCAGCCAAAGAGGGAGATTCTTTGGTAGAGTGGTAGGGTGTAGTGGGTGTGGGACGACCATGGTTTTAAACTGGGCTTGGAGGATGGGAGGATGCATGGTGTGTAAACAGCTTACAAAGCAAAGGGAAGAAGTGGGGTGGTTGAGGTGGGTAGTGTCGGGGAGACAATGGGTAGGAGTGGTGGAGAAACAGGGACAGTACCAGCTGGGGAGGGAGAGGGAGAAAATAGGGAGGTCCACCGGGGTATTAGGCACACGGGTTGAGAACACAAATGTTTGGAGAAATGAGGACGGGAGGAAGTCCAGCAGTAAGGGAACCTTCCCCCAGACCAGACTGGATGGTAAGAAGAGAACCTCCCCCATCCAGGGAGCACCAGAGCCACCGCCACTGCCTCAGAGGTTGCAAAGAAAGCACAGCAGTTGGACCACAGTGGGCTCAGGGAGGGTGAGGATGGTGGAACAGAGGCACACCCAGTCAGTTGTTCCACTCCAAAATCCATACACCATTCTGGGAGCACAGCTCCCTATGGATCACCACAGAGAGGAGATTACGGAGGTTGAGGACACCTGTCAAAGGGAGGCCCACAGGGAAGGAGGCAGAGGACACCACAAGGAAGGAAGCAGCTCCTGGTGGGGACCCAATTATTAGGGGATAGAACTGGGGGAGCAGGGAAAACTGAAGTAAGGTGCCTGCCTGGTGCCATGGCTTGAGGGACAGGAAGCGCATCCTCAGGATCACAGAACAGCTGCACGGAGTCTGAGCTCGGCGTCATTGTCCACCTAGGGACAAATGACTTGGCTCAACATGAGATTAGAGCACTGCAGAAGGACTTTGTAGAACTGGAGGGGCCTAAGACAAGTAGCACGCATAGTATCCTTCTCAGAGTGCTGCCTGTCACTGGCAGGATGGAGGGTACTTTGCACCATGCAGTTTGAATGAATGGTTGAAAAAATGATGTGGAACACAGGGGTTTGGCTTCATTGGTGACTGGGGTTCCACCTGGAGGGACACCAGCCTATACTGGCAGGATGGTCTGCATCTGTCCAGGAAGGGAACAAGTCTTTTGAGCAATCGGTTTAAATGCTTCATTGGCAAGCTTTTAAACTAGTCAAGGGGGGAGGCACTGATAAGCAGCAGGAAAATCCCAGCCTCTCCCTACAAAACAGGGTACTAAATGAGAAAAAGACCAAGGTAGAAAGGTCAGTGGGGGATGCTGCAACTGAAGGTAAAGCCATCAAAAAATGGAAAGCAATAAGTACCAATGCCTGTAGTCTGAGTAACAAGCTTCCTGAATTAGTGGCCTTGATGGAGAAGGAACATCGGGATATCGTGGCAGTCACAGAAACATGGTTCACACAAAACCATGACTGGGACGTAAACATACCAGGATACACTATCTACAGGAGGGACAGAGAGGGTATTAGAGGAGGAGGAGTAGCTCTTCACATAAGGGAAGGAATCAAAGCAGCAGAACAAAAGGGAAAACAGGGAGGAGAAGAAGCACTGTGGGTAAATTTGGAGACCGGCAATGGCACCACAATCCACACAGGGGTTGTATACAGACCCCCTTCTCAGGGGAGGAAATGGACAAGGAAATGATAGAAAGTATACTTAGTAAGGCAGAAAAAGGGGAGATATTGCTGATGGGCGATCTGAATATGCCGGATGTTAACTGGAGTGCAGTTGCAGCAGCCACTTCAAAGAGTGGGGTTATTCTAGATGCCCTACAGGGGGCATGCCTTAGACAACTAGTATTGGAGCCCACTCGAGAGGGAGCAATCTTAGACCTGGTTCTCTCAAATGGAGATGAAGAGGGGATCACAGATGTAGAAGTGGGTAGCCATCTGGGAACTAGCGACCATCGAACAGTATGGTTCACAATAAACACAGCAATAGAGTCAAGCTATACAAAGGCAAAGGTACTGGACTTTGCGAGGGCTGACTTTGCCAAAATGGGTGAGTGCCTATGGAATGCACTAACAAATGGGCAGGAAGGAGGGGTGGAAGAACAATGGGGAATAATAAAAACTGCCATCACAGAGGTAACTAGCCTTTGTGTGAAGCAAATAAACAAAACTAAACGATGTAAGAAACCACTATGGTTCTCAAAGGAAGTGGCAATGAAGGTTCAAGAGAAAAAGAAAGCTTTCAGGAAGTACAAGGAATCACAGAAGTAGCACGACAGAGAACTGTATCAGTTAAAGCAAAAGGAAGCTGAGAAGGCAGTCAGAACAGCAAAGGCCCAAACTGAGGAAAAATAGCCAACTCCAGTTAAGAAGGGGATACAACCTTTTATAGGTACATCAGGAGGCGAAGGAAGACCAAGGGAGGATAGTGAGGCTTAATAAAGAGGGGTGTGGGCAGAAGGTGACTGTGAAAAGGCAGAGATACTAAACAAATATTTTGCTCTGTATTTACAAAGGAAGAGGGGGGGTACCTAAAACAAACAGTAGAAACACTCTGGATACAGAAGTTGATACCAGCCCATTTAAGAAGAAGAGTTCTGAAAGAACTCTTAAACCTGAAGGTGGACAAAGCAATGGGGCCTGATGGGATTCATCCCAGAAGTCTAAAAAGAACTAAGGGTGGAATTAGTGACACCACTGACTACCCTGTTTAACAAATCATGGGAGGATGGGGTGGTACTCGAGGACTGGAGGAGGGCAGATGTGATTCCCTTCACAAAAGTGGGAGCAAGGCAGAAGCAGGAAACTACAGATCTGTTAGTTTAACCTCAGTGGCAGGAAAATGATGGAATCACTTCTGAAGGAAAGAACTGTCCGAGTATCTAGAGGCCAGAGGGGCACAGGACCCAAGGCAGCATGGATTCACAGCGGAAGGTCATGTCAGACAAATCTGATAGACTTCTTTGACTGGGTGACCAAAGTAGTAGATCAGGGAGGGCTGTGGACATAGCCTACCTAGACTTTAGCAAGGCATTTGACACAGTCCACACAAAAGATTAATATACAAGTTAGCTAGCCTGGGAGTGGGTCCCAAGATGACAGCCTGGGTAAAAATTGGCTGGAGAATAGGACACAGAGAGTAATAGTAAATGGAGTCCACTCTGAAGAAAGGGGGTTACTAGTGAGGTACCACAGGGTTCAGTATTAGACGGTCCTCTTCAATGTCTTTATGCTTTACATTGCAGAGGGACTGGAAGGAAAAGTATGTCTCTTTACAGATGACACAAAGATCTGCAACAGAGTTGATATACAAGGTGGGGTGGAAAGGATGAAAAGGGACTTGGCAAGGTTAGAGGAATGGTCAAATGTATGGCAGCTTAGATTCAATGCTAAGAAGTGCAAGTAATGCACCTGGGAAACAAAACCCAGGAAGAGTACACAATGGGGTGAGATACTAACAACAACAAAATGGAAAGGGACCTGGGGGTAGTCATATCAGATGACCTAAAGGTGGGCAAGCAATGTGAGAGGGCAGCAAGGAGGGCTGGGGGATACTGGGATGCATAGGAGAGGCATCACCAGTAGAAAACAGGAAGTTATTATCCTCTGTACAGACAGCTGGTCAGACCCCATCTGAGTACTGTGTGCAGTTCTGGAGACCCAGTCTCGCAAAGACATAGACAGGATGGAAGCTGTCCAGAGGAGGGCAACTAAAAGGGTGCAGGGTCTGCACCGGAAGACATATGAAAAGAGACTTAAGGAGCTTAATATGTTAGCCTCGAGGAAAGGAGGAGAGGGGGGACATGATAGAAACTTTCAAGTACCTCAAGGGAATCAACAAAGTCCAAGAGGGTAGCATCTTTCAAAAAAAGAGGTGTGCAAGAACAAGGGGGCACAATTTGAAGATAGAGGGGGGCGGCCCAGAGGTAATTTAAGGAAGTATTTTTCACAGAGAGGGTTGTGGATGCATGGAACGGCCTTCCAGAGGAGGTCGTGAGTCAAAAACAGTGGTGGAATTCAAGCATGCATGGGACAGTCATAAGGCAATTCTAGGGGTGGGGGTAGAAGAAGTAGGCTGCTGGTTAACTAGGATCTGCAGCTATCCAGGCAGGCAGGAAATGGGCAGACTGGTGTGAGTTGCTTGTCCTTATTCCATCAAATTCTATGTTTCTATGGATGCATCAGAGCACTGGGAGAAGATAGCGGCAACACAAGGGGGAGAGACAAGAGACCTAGAGACAGGAAGTAAAGAGGAAACAAGGGGTCAGAGGTGTGGAAGGTAGTAGGTTCAAAAAAAAGAAGGCAGACACCTGCAACTTGGGGGCGGAAATCAACTAGGGGCACAACCAACAAAGGAAACAGAAGCACGGGTGCAGAGCAGGAAAACATTTACACCCCTCGATATACTAGTGGAGGATGATATGGAGGACAGCGGCTGTGAACAGCCAACAGAAGAGGGAGCAGGGGCAGGGAAATTGGGAGAGATGGGGACAGATCATTTGGGAACAGGGAAATTGGGAGAAAAGGGGATAGACCATTTGGGGCCAAACCAGGGAGAGGCACTAGTGGAGGATGGTCTCAGGGTAAGAGGCAGCGAGGAGCCCATTGAGGTAGAGGCAAAGGCAGGGAAAGCAAAAGTGCTGGAGATAGTACTTTCAGGGGCCATCTATGGAAAGGAGTGCACAGGGAATGAAGAAAAGGAAAGGGATTAAATGGGAGGAGCGCCTGGGGGGTGCAAACAAAGAGGGAATTATCCAAATAGAGCAAGTGGTGAGGAAGAAAATTCCCTCAAGAGGGACACAGAGCACAGAGAAATCGGGAAAACAGAATATATCAGGAGCAAGTAAGGAAAGAGTCGGTGGGAAGATGAAAGGGGGTAGTGCATGCTCCAAAAGAGATGCAGGCAGTGGACGTGCACCCAGAGAGCACAAGGAGGGGGCAGAACTAGGGAAGAGGGTGGATAGGAGAAGAGGGACTGAGGGAAAGTCCAAGGGGGGAGGATGACAGGAAGTCAAAATGGGAGAAACCAAAAATCCAAACAAAGGCAAGGACAAGGTGGAAAATGGAAATAGGGTGGCCAAGGGGAGGCATGAACTATGGCGTAAGCTTGAATACCAAAAGAACATTCAGGAAGAAGGGAGTACAAAGGTGGAGCTCATACAGAACTCGATTATAAAGGGAATCAGATTGGGAGGAAGGGAGCAAGAAACAGTGCAGTATGGGTTCAGTGTATGCCAGGAATGACAGCACTAGAGGTGAGGCACAATATACCATCTTGGGGCAAGCATCAAGATGGGAGGACGCACTTGGTGTTTCACCTTGGTCAGAATGACCTGGAGGGGAACAGTCTGATAGAGGTACAGGCAAGGTTCAAGGAGCTTGTTAGGTTCTGCAGTGACACGGTTTTCCCTTCCATTTCCTTCTTGGAGGTGTTGCCTGTACCAAGAACAAGCACACCTAGGAAGGAAAAGATAGTGGAATTCAATCAGTGGCTGAAAGGATGGTGTAGGCAGATGGGATTTGGATTGATAGGTGACGGGTTCAACGTGGGAGGAAGAGGGACTATATATGCCCCTGATAGGCTGCACCTGAGTTTAGAAGGGACAGCTGTACTAAAGAGCAATCTGGAGAACTTTATAGTAAGGAAGTCAAATTTAAACTAATTTGCGGGGGGTAAAGAAAAGACCACTCATACAGGTAGAAGAGTTGGGAGGCTATCAGCCTCCCCCCCAGCACAAAGAGGAAAAGAAGATAACATGCGACAACAGGGAGGGGTTGAAAGGGGAGGATAGGGAAGAAGGGGCTACATGGTGGAGGAGTTTGGTAGCAAATGCCAGGAGCTTGGGGAATAAACTAGGGGAACTGGAGGCCTCCACGGTGGAAGAGGGTCTCGACATATTAGCAGTGAGTGAGACTTGGTGGACTGAGCATCATGCCTGGGAGACAGTCATACCTGGATACTGACTGTTTAGGAAAGACAGGCCGGGGAACAGGGGAGAAGGGGTAGCATTATACATCAATGAAGAAATTGGGACCACAGAGGGTCTGGAAGGGGAAACTGAGATGATGTGGGTCATTTTAGACAAAAGAAATGGGAAATCATTGAGGGCGGGGCAGTTTATAGACCTCCTACACAGGGGGGAAGAAGGGGATAAACAACTTATATAATCAGTGACAAAAATGGTGCAAAAAGGGGAGATTCTGCTAGTGGGGGACCTAAACCTCCCTGACATGGACTGGGAGATCCCAACAGCGGTATCAACTAGGAGCAGGGGGATCTCAGAGGCACTACAAGGGGTATTCCTGCAACAACGGGTAAGGGAGCCCACTAGGGGGGATAACCTGTTGGGACTTAGTCCTCACAAATGGGGACAAGTGTGGAGGTGGGGGAAAGATTAGGCACAAGTGACCACAGGGCTGTAAGGTTCAGAGAAAATTGGGGAGGGAAATAAACAGGGCAAAAAATGGAAATTACATACTTACCGTAATTCTTGATCTTCTCTTGTATCTTCACCATTCATTACTGCTTGGGTGTAAGCTGGAGGCGCACACCCGCTACGGGAGGTTTTTTTTTTTGAGAGGAGTCGACGCCGACGGCGCCACCCCGAGAGCGATGCACTACATGGTGTGCGAGGGGTGGCTGTTAGGTGCCGCAAACTCCTCCTCCATCCCAGTTCTGTAAGTCGGGGAGGCGAAAAAAAAGGGTGAGAAAAGGAGAGCGAGGCAAGACAGCCGAGGGCTAGGTAAAGGAAAGGATATAAACTGAAAAAGGAATAAGCCGATAGAGGACAGGGAGAGGAAAAACCTATCCTAAGGGACCGCAGGGCCTCACTCCTTGGGCGGCTCTGAGGGAGGAACAGAAAAGGGAGAGAAAGAAGAAGGAAGAAGGAGGAGAGAGAGAGGAGGATGTTGGGAGGGGGAAAAAATTCTGCCAAATTGTGAGTTAATTGGCTTAAAGGCTTGTAAGCTCAGAACCAAAGGCAAGGGAGCAAGGATCGCATCCAAGAGAAACTGGTGAAAAAGGTTCAACCGAACCTTTTGCACAGCTTGATACACAAAAGGCAGACTTTCTACATCTCCCACCATCCCCAACCGCTTAGTCAAGCTGAGAGCTCACAGATTGCCAAGGCAAAAAATCTGTTCCGGTGGGAGAGCGCCCAACTAGGAAGGGGAAGGGAGCCCACTAGCACCTTGTTGCATGCTAAAACAGATGTGCATGGGGAGGGGGGTATGTGAAGCCCTACAGAGGGCACCCCATTGGGAAAGCGGAAAAGGACAGAGTGGGAAACTCAATATGACTCCCCGGAAAGCAAGTGCCAGAGCAGAGGTTAACTAGCAGAGACTGGCGAGAACAGGACAAGATCCAGAGATGCCAGTGGGGTCCTAGACCAGGGGAACAGGACCAAAAGAAAAAATTACTCACCTTAGTAATGTTGTTTCTTCTAATGGAGTCTTGCTATATTATGACATATGCAGTTTGTCCCAGCCTTAGAACTGCTCCGGAGGTGAAAGAGTTAACTTCCATGCCAGGCATGGAATCTTGAGCGCGAGCTCGGTTGAAAAAACTCTGTCTGTTGATCTTCAAACTGAAACTGTCAGATCTTTACGAGCAAAACTCACTAAGGTTCTGTGTGGAAGCTGTAAACCTACACTAGCCAACTGGCTACTAAAATATTAACACATTTTTCTGGTCCCAAAACAAAGACTCAAGTCAGGGGATCCAAAAAATAAAATAAAATAAAATACAACACCCAAACACCCCAAAAAGGGGTGAAAACACAAGGTGGGCATCATTAAGTGCCAACACTGCACTGCCCACCCACATCCCAAGAGCAGAGGTTCTGAGAGGGGCAGGAGGGGTCATAATATAGCAAGACTCCATTAGAAGAAACAACATTACTAAGGTGAGTAATTTTTTCTTCAAACAACATGAAGTCTTGCTATATTATGACATATGCAGACTACACAGCAGTACTCCATGGAGGAGGACAGAACCTACTTAGGAAATAGGCTCTGAAGCACAGCTGTGCCAAACCGGCGTCACTCCTAGCCTGGATGTCCAGGGAGTAATGTTTGGTGAAGTATGTACTGTTTTCCAGGTAGCTGCTTGACATATCTCTAAGATAGGATGTCCCTGGCCGCAGCTAGGACGCAGCTGTACCTCTGGTAGAGTGAGCCCTCAGGCCTGAAGGTGGAACCTTACCCAGTTTTTGATAGCAAAATTGGATACAAGAGACAATCCACCTGGCAATGGATCTTTTAGTGGCAGGTTTCCCTTTACCAACCTCACCATAAGTGAGGAACAGTTGGAGGGAGTCAAACCTGTGACCCTTGGTATGCTCTATGTAGTAACTAAGGGCTCTCTTTACATCTAAACTGTGCAGCCTCCTCTCGCCAGGGGAGGAATGGTCAGTGAAGTAAACTGGAAGAGATATAGATTGATTAAGGTGGAAATCTGAAACCACCTTAGGCAAGAACTTTCTGTTAGTCCTGAGGACTACCTTATCTCTGTGAAAGGAGATAAAATTGGGCTCCACTGACAAAGCTTGCAATTCACTTATGCGCCTGGCAGAAGTGATGGCTACTAGAAACACAGTTTTCCAAGTCAAGTACTTAAGCTCTGCTGAAGACAAAGGCTCAAAGGGGGGTTGCATTAGCTGAGCAATGCAAACATTAAGATCCCAGGCAGGAGCAGAGTCCCTGAATGGAGGGTTGGTGTGAAGCAATCCCTAGAAAAACTTGGAGAATACAGGGTGAGCAGAAAGAGAAGAGGGCTTTCCTGCTGAAATAAAAGCAGAGACAGCTGACAAATGCACTTTCAGGGTAGCTGGCCTCAGCCCCAAAGTATTTAGATGGACCATATAGTCCAGGACTGCGGGCAAATCAGCAGATTCTGGGGAAACATGCTTTCCAGAGCACCATATGGAAAACCTTTTAAATATCGAGTACACCTTGAGAAAGGTGTAGGTCAGCAAACTCTTAACTCCTCAAGAGCCAGGCCTTGAGGTTGAGGGATTTGAGATTCGGATACCAAACTCTCCCCTGGGCACAGGTTAACAGATTGTGATTCCTGGGGAGACACAGGGAAGGTGGACTGCTAAGGACAGAAGGAGTGGATACCAGGGCTGTCTGGCCCAATCTGGAGCAATCAGAATCATCTTGCAAGGTTGAGATCTGATTTTGACTAGCACCTTGAACAAGAGAGGAAGGGGGAAAGGCATAGAGGAACTTCCTTCCCAATCGAGAAGGAAGGCATCCAGAGGGACTGAGCCCAACACTGGGGCCTGCAACAAAAAGAGGAAGTTGGTGATTGTCTGGGGCTTCAAAAGATCTATCTGAGGGGTGCCCCACCTGGCAAATACTAACCCCAGTACTAGGGGATCCAGTGACCATTCGTGATGGCCCTGGGAAATCCTGCTGAGAGCATCTGCCAGGACATTGTCTTTGCCTGGGAGGTGAACTGCCATGAGGGAGGTGTTCAGGAATAAGCCAGAGACCACAACTTCATCGCCTTTGTGCGCAAGGTCGAAGACCGAGTGCCCCTTGCTTGTTGATGTACCACATTGTAGTGGTGTTGTCTGTTCTGACCTGTACCACTTTGTTCTGAACAGATGCAGAAAAACCTAAAGTGCTAGAAAACAGCTCTGAGTTCCAACAGATTGATGTGGAGCAGAGATTCCTGAGGGGACCACAATCCCTGGGTGGTGAGGTCGCCATGTGAGCTCCCATCCCAAGAGGGACGATCTGTAGTAAGGGTCAAGGAGTGAGATTGAGGGATGAAAGGAACCCCTGTCTCAGATTGCTCTGATCCTGCCACCACTGCAGGGCCTGGATCAGGGTTCGAGTTACTGGGACCAATTTGGTTAGAGGATCTCTCCTTGAGACCAGAAGGCTCTCAAATGGAACTGGGTGTCCCTCATCTGAAATCTTGCTCCTTGCACTACAGCTGTGGAAGCAGCCATGTGGCCAAGGGCTGTAGAAAGTGCCTTGCTGGTCGAGAGACCTGCAGAGTGAAGGAGGAGGCCAGAGCCACCAGGGTCTTTACTCTTTCTAGAGGAAGGAAAGCTCTGGCCAGCTTTAGTGTCCAGTTCTGCGCCTATGAAGGTGAGTAGCTGAACAGGCTCTAGAACTGACTTTGGAAGATTGAGAAGAAAACCTAGAGATGTAAGCAGCTGCTGGGTAACCTGAAGGTGTGATCTGACTTGGTCTGGAGACTGACCCACTATGAGCCAGTCATCCAGGTAAGGAAAGATGGCAATCTTTTGCCTTCTTAAGTGAGCAACTGCTACTGCCAGGCATTTGGTGAATACCCTTGGGGCAGAGGTGAGGCCGAAGGGCATTGCTCTGAACTGGTAATGGCCTGAGGGCAGTTCGAATCTGAGGTACTTTCGGTGGGAGCTTCTGATGAGAACATGGAAGTAGGCATCCTTGAGGTCCAGGGACGCTAGCCAGTCCCCTGGCCTTAGGGAGGGTAAAATAATTCTCAGAGTCACCATTTTGAATTTTGGTTTTAAAAGGTGCTTGTTTAGGTATCTTAGATCCAGGATGGGCTGCCATTCTCCTGTCTTTTTTGGGGTAAGGAAGTACCTGGAGTACAGTCCTTTGCTCTGGTGTAGGGGAGGAACCCTTTCTACAGCTCTGAGAGCCAGGAGGGTTGAGACTTCTGTTTCCAAAGCAAGAGCCTCTGATGGATTTGCAGGTGGAAAGGATCTGGTTCTCATCTTTGGAAATTTTTTGAAGCTGAGAACCAGTCCCTGGCTTACTACTTCCAGGACCCACTTGTCTGATGTTAAAGACTCCCAGTCCTGGACGAAGTAAGCCAGCCTGCCCCCTACAGGTAATGGAGAATCGGCCCTGGGCATCCCATCAGGGTGCCTGTTTGGCAGGAGCTTTAGGCTGAGGGGTGGGAGCAGGCCTGCTCGTACCCCGTCTGCCTCTCCCTCTGAAGAACCCCCTCTGGGAATAAGCTGAAGAGGAGGCCTGGGTTTGGTAAAAAGGCCTGTGAAAAGGCCTGCCCCTGCCCCTGGAAAGCTGCCTCTGAGGAGTGGCTTGCCTCTCCTTGGCCTGTGCACTCCTATAAGTGGTCCTATACTCATCCATTTCTTCATGTATTCTCTGTCTGCTCCCCAAACAGAGAATTACCCACAACAGGAAAATCCATGGCCTTAGCCTGGGTATCCTGTGACAGGCTAGTACACCTGAGCCAAGCCATTCTATAAGCCACAGATGTAGCCATGACTCTTGAAGATACATCATTAGAGTCCACTGCAGCATGGAATTGCACCTTGGATGCCTCAATACCATCAGCAGCCATCTGTTCCAGCTCCTTGGCAGCTGGCCAGGGACCTGTTTCGCTAAAGCCATAACAGTATCCCATCTGGATTTCTGGTATCTTGCAACATAGGCCATATAATTTGCCTGTCTGAGTCCCAAGGATGCTGCCATGTATTGTTTCTTTGCCATGGCATCAATCCTCCTGGAGTCCTTGTCAGGGGTGTGAAGCCAAGGAATATTTGCCTTATCACAGGCTGCAGCCTGCACTACCTCAACATGGCTGCATTGTTGTGAAAGGAACTCCGTATCAGAGCTCTGACAATGTATACCTCCTGTCCATCTTTTTATCCACAGGAGGTAAAGAATTAGGAGCTTTTAAAATCTTTATTGTCTGTTTCCTAAAAGATTTATGTAAAGGAATAGACAATCTCCTAGACTCTGAGATATCCATCATTTCCACATAGTCAGGCTCCTCCTGTTCATCCACAGCTTCTTCCAAAGGGAGCTGGAGGGTTTCAGCAACTTTTTTATAAAACAGAAAATGAGAAGGGGACTCAGAAAGCCTAGGGGGGATACTCCTGAAGGTCTGTCTGGGGAGATGTCCGTTCAATGGGCACATCCAGACTTTCAAAATCACATTCACTCTTCATAATCCTCCTCCCTCCTCGGTTCATAAAATTCTTCTATATCATATTCTTGAACGGTGGAACCGCTGAACCGACCGCTTACCTGCTGGTGTCGGTTCGAACGGAACCGGGAAAGCGACTGGACAATTTGGATCGCTGGCTATCTCTGCAGCAGTTGGAGAAGGGAATTTTGGCTCCACCTGCTGATTTTCCAGTTCTCTTTGCTGGAACTGGCTCCTCGAGTCAGCTCTCTTCGTTTGCCGGGAAGTATCGCCTGGTCAGAGGGCACTCCCTCCGGTTCGGTTGGCACCGAACTGGGCTGGCCATCCGGTCAGCGGACTTTTGCCTCTCCTTCCTGAGCCTACCAACTCTCTTATCCAGGGTAGCTGCAGGAAATTCTTGCAAATCTGGCAGTCTGCATTGAGGTGGTCAAACCCCAGACAATAAACACATTGGTGTGGGTCAGCCTTGGCAAGGCTTCCCCACAGACACTACAGTGCTGAAACCCAGTGGGCCCGGTTTTTTCTTTTGGGTTTCTCAGACATAATGCCAGCCTAACCAAAAAACTTGCCCTTTTCCGGCAAATCGCCAAGCAAGACACACTTATCGGTTTCCCAACCGTGTCAATAGGTCGTGAAAACCGCAATGAAACTGCTTTTTAGAACCGATAAGAACCGGAACGCACTCTAAATGTAATTTAATAAGTTTTAACAACAACCTGATCGGTTCAAACCGAACCGATAACAACGTTGCAAGTTCCACACAAGAAAAGTAAAACCTGTCTATTACTACGATACCACAGACAGAGCTTGAACCGACCGGTTGCGTTAAAATATATAATTGGCGGTTTAGAAAACCGAGAAATAACACTTTTTTAACCGACAAATGAACCAAGCAGTAGGAGGAATCTCCGGAGCGACTGTTCAGTGAGGCGGAGTAAAGAATCTGACAGTTTCAGTTTGAAGATCAACAGACAGAGTTTTTTCAACCGAGCTCGCGCTCAAGATTCCATGCCTGGCATGGAAGTTAACTCTTTCACCTCCGAAGCAGTTCTAAGGCTGGGACAAACTGCATATGTCATATATAGAAAGACTTCATGTTGTTTGAAAAGGAGGTTTTGTTAACTGGTGATTGATCAACATGGCCTAAGAAGGGGCCAAGGGGTCACCTCCAAGGGCAATCAGAAAGAGTTCCCTCAGGAGAAAGACGAATTCTACTCTTTCCCCTCTCTTTCCAAATTTATGCTATCTGTTCTGAGAGAAGAACGGAAGATTCAAGTTTTTAAGGATTTAGACTTTAAGGCCATGAGAAGAAGGGGAGGAGGAACGAGCAGGGTGGAGGGGACGCCAAAGAAGAAGGCTTATGAGGGGAAGGTGGGCGGGATTCAGTAATGAATAGTGAAGATACAAGAGAAGATCAAGAATTACGGTAAGTACGTAATTTCCATATCTTCCCTTGTCAGTCTTCACCATTCATTACTGCTTGGGTGAGTACCAAGCCCCCCACAAAGGGGGACTAGGAAAACCCTGAGGGAACGAGACCCCCAGCCTCCTGCTGGTGAGAAACAGAAGGAAGAGACCCTGGCCTTACTAGACAGGAAGCCTAAGGCCGAGGAGAGCTAGGAGGTGTCCCCTGGAGATGAGGAAACGGAGGAAGCCCCTGCAGAAGTCTCCTAGCCCTGGAAGAAAAGAGGCGGGTCACCAATGCTACCAAGCCCGCCGCAACTCCTGCACCAAAGTCATTTGCCAGGCCAAAAAGAACTACTTCCTATCAGCCTTCAGTGCAAACCTTAACCACCCAACTAACTTTTGGAAATCATTCAAATCCCTCTTCTCCCCCCCCCAGCCCAACCGCCTTCACCGACACTGTTCATACAGGGAACTACCATCTCTGACCCCTGTGAGGTTGCCACCGCTTTCAATACCTACTTCTTGAGCTGCGCGGACTCTCTCTCCTATCAACACTCCAGCACCCACCCACTCCGAGCACCCCCCTGCACCAAGAGCGCACTTGCTGGCCATCCAGCTTCTCCTTTCGCCGAGTATCCCCAGCCGAAGTACTCAAATCACTATGGGCCCTGAACCCTAATAAAGGGAAATGCCCCTTGGCCCCGGACGCCAAGATGTTATACTTGTCTGCCCCTGCCATAGCCACCCCACTAGCTGACCTTTTCAACCTCTCCTTCTCATTAGCCAAACTACCAACTGAGTGGAAGCAGGCTACGGTCATACCTCTCCCCAAAGGCGGGGGCCCCTCCTCACCGGGTAACTATCACCCCATCTCCCTCCTCCTAATCCTGGCCAAACTACAGGAACGTCTTGTCCTTGCCCAACTCTCTCCCTACCTAGACGCATCATCCTTCTCCCCATACCAATCCGGCTTCCGCAAATCACATTCTACTGTCACTTCCCTACTAAGAATCACGGATGCCATACTCACCGGTATGGACAATGGCCACATCACCTCGGCCATCTTTATCGACTTGATCAAGGCATTCGACACCGTCTACCATACTCTGCTCCTATCTAAACTAAAAGCTGCTGGCCTCTCCGAACCGGCCTCCAGCTGGTTTCACTACTATCTGGTAGGTAGGCACTATTCTGTCAAAATCGCCTCCCACATCTCTAGCCCCCTACCAGCTACTACCGGCGTCCCCCAAGGCTCAGTCTTGGGTCCACTGCTCTTCTCCATATTTTTAAATGATCTTCCATCAGTCTGCCTTCACTCATCCATCCATATGTATGCGGATGACACAGTGCTGTATGCCACGGGCCCCTCCACAAGCGATGTGGCTAATCTACTACAGCTGGATTTCAACGCCATCCAGCACTGGCTCCGGTCCAACCAGCTGTTCCTAAACCCTAAGAAGACTGTTTCGCTAACTTTCGGCTCACAGCAAAGACTCTCCAGTCAAGCCACATGCCCCCCCGGAAGCATGTACCACCTTCCAATACCTATGTGTCTGCCTCGACCAGCACCTAGATTTCTCCACTCATATTGATTCCATCCACAAGAAACTACTCCCCAAACTCGGCGCCCTAAATCGGAACAAAGGATGCCTCCCCCCTCCAGCCCGGAAGGCTACTGTCCAAACGATGATCCTCCCAATACTCGACTATGGCGACGTAGTCTACCGCACTGCTCCCTCATTCTCCCTAACCAGCTTGGACACCCTTTTTCACTCCTTCTGTCGCTTTATCCTGGACTGCCCGCAATCAACCCACCACTGCGCCCTATACAGCTCCCTAGCCCTGCTGTCCCTTCAAGACCGCAGACTGACCACTGCGCCAGAACCGCAGCCAAATTCTGGTCCTAGTCCCTTCCCCCCTACCTGGCCGCTGTCCTCTCACCACAACCTCCACCAGCCTACTCTCTCAGAAGCGCTGACCACAGGCTCCTCCACGTCCCTTTCTTGCGCACAACCAAAGGCCAAGCCGCCCTCAAATACCGTATCCCCAAGCTCTGGAATGCCTTGCCTGCCAATAAAGACACTCAACTAACCCCCATCACCTCAACCTCCTCCTCAGCACACACGTCTCCACCAGCTGCTCTTGTTTTAGCTAGTTCCTGTTCTGTATCTACCCCCATGGTCCTCTACTTAACTACCATTGTGTGGCCTCAGATGGTATCCTGTGTAAATGTATCCAAGTGTATTTCCTCGCCTCCTTTGTACCCTACCTGCCTATTGTCTGTAATGTCCAGGCCTGCAGCCATATGTGATGTAAAACTATTGTAAACTGTGTTGTATTACTTATCGGGACTTGTCCCCCAGGACGCATCTGGAATCGAGCAACCCCTGCTCAGTATGCCCTCCTGGTTAAACTCTTAAATAAATAAATTCTCAATAGACAAGTTTTCTAAATGTGCAAGATTTCTTTGTATTTCTTGAGCTGAATTTTGATTTGTTACAATGCCACCAAGTTTACAATCATCAGCGTACTTCACCATCCAGCAGTGATTGTTCTGAGGGAGCACTGAAGATATCAGTAGGTTAAAAAGTACTGGCCCCAAAACAGATCCCGTAGGGACACCACTAGTCACATTTTCCCAAGCAGACAGATGACCTTTTAGTGACACTTGTTCTCTCCTTTCTGTCAGCCAAGACTCGATCCAATTTATTATGGATTGATGCACCTTGATTTTCATTAACTGTTTGATCAGTATGTTGTGAGATACCAAATTGAAAGCTTTTGGGAAGTCCAAAACAATGATATCCACTGATAATCCCTCGTCTACAGCTTCACTTACTGGCTCAAAAACATTTAAAAGGTTAGTTTGGCATGATCTGCCTTTTACAAACCCATGCTGACTACAGTCTGTCTGCCCTGTAACTAATAGGTGTTCCATAATTCTACTTTTTTTATAATCTCTCCAATAATTTACAGAAAATTGCAGTGAGGCTTATTGGACGATAATTTTGTGCCAGATTTCTATTACCAATTTTGTAAAGTGGGATCACTGTAGCATGATTCCAAATTGGTACAGTGATACCTGTTTTGAGAGAAATATTGAACATAGTTGTTAAAGGTCCCACAAGTTGGTTTGCAGTGTTTTTGATAAAGATGGAAGGAATACCATCAGGCCCTGCAGAGCCATCGGATTTAATAATCTTTATGACATCCATCACTTCCTTTTGAGTAAAAGATACAGTTGTTTCAAGCGATTTAGACCTCTGTGAAACTGTTTATAATTTGGGATTAAACACACTGATAAAGTATTTATTTAATTAATTTGCTATTTCTACTTCATTAGTTATTATTCCATGTGATGTATTTAATGGTCCAATTGTAGGACTACTATTTTTCAAGGAACCTATATAGTTAAAGAACATTCCTTTATTACCCTTGACAGATGTAGCTAATCTTTCTTCATACTGCTTTTTTGTTTTTCTTATCGTACCTTTGCTTTTGTTTACTGCTTTTTTTATATGCCGCCCAATTATCAGTTGTTGAATGCTTTTTTTATCTTCTGTATAATTTCTTTTTTCTACTTGGGCTTCTTTTGATGTTCTTATTTCACCATATAGGTGTCCTTTTGTTACTATTGAATTTGTATTTATGTCTGTTTGGTATCCATTGATTTACGCCATTATACAGTTTACCGGCATTTCTTCAGTTTACGGTCAGCTTTGAAGAGTGCAGAAGTGTTCCCCGCCCAATCAAGATTGCGCACCGACTGGAGGTAAGTATGGGGTGGGGGCGGGCTGTGCAGAGGGTGGTTGCAGGTTGGGGGAGGGGAGCCAACAGAGAGGGACTGTTTTCTTTGTTTCAGGTAATTATTTGTGTGCAAGGAGTGATGCAGCACAATACTTGTCTGCAAGTACACGACCAAGTCATAACCTAGATAAAAACATTTGAATCTACTGTGAGAATGGACCCTTGAGCATCTGCTCCTGCTCTGTAACATGCAAATGGCAACGAAAGCTTGAGCGTGTTGCACAGACTCTTCATTTACCTCATTTTGTTTCAGGAAATGGATGTTTAGGCATCTTGAAGGCTCATAAATCCCAGAATGTAGCAGCTTTTTTTGTTTGTTTGTTAATGCAGGCTGCTGTACTGTAATTAGGAACTGTATGGTTGTTACAGCAACCTGCAGTTCCGAGCCTGCAATGACAGCTCAGGTTTGAGCTACTATTTGTGGCACAAACTTTTCCTGACGGGACCTGCTTTTTGTGCGGAAGTACACATCAGCGTCCTCTTTATTCGTAAGAGAGAAGTGCAAGTCAGCTCCGGATTGGTCACTCTCTGCATCTCTGTGATTGGCTGGGTGTGATTCTGTTCCTGCCAGGTTTTGTGGAAATTATCGAATGGGAAGAGTAACATTACAGCAGTTGGGTTCATCCTAATTACTGATTTCTAAACCAAATCTCATTGCTTTTGCTAAGCTGTCCTCTGGTTTTCAAGACACAAATTAAAACTGGTGGTTATAAAACTAACTCTAGGCAATGCTGTGATCCTTTGTAGTGCAGTACAATTATGGTACTAGGTGTTATATGAGAAATGGGGGAATGGTAGCGTATAGTTACTTTGCTTGTATCTAATTACCAAAATGCGACATTTTGTCACAATTTGATTGGCTAAATAAGGCACTAACCTAGGAAAGGCAAGTCAGGAGGCATGTCATCAGTGCCGCTACATGACGAGCTTGTCTCTGATTGCAGCAGCACTTTTCTTAGACGTTGTGTCCACTTTACATACAGTAATGTTGATGTCAGCACTAGAATGCTGGCTTATTGGGGAATGAAGGATGCACCTACTATAGCATGCCCTGCATACGCCAACACAGACACACCTCTGAAATGTGCTATTATAGCCCAAGACATTCCTTGCCCAAGCAAACGCAAAAAGGTGAGCTAACCTGTCCCCAACCCCCGCACTGCTTCTGCTAAACTAGAGTACACTCTTTTTCTCGGTGCTTGTATTCATTAATATTATGCAGCCAAGGGCAGGCAGCCTCCGAGTTCAACCAGATGAGTGCACTCAACTACTATAGGGCATCTTGAGATTTCTGCAGAGTGGCTATAGGGATACTACCAAACTGTAGAAAATGGAAAAGCTGATTTTTTGAGACTAGCTTTCATGAGAGAAAAACTGGTGCTTTCTTATTACAGTATCAGAGAATGGAGTAGCATGAAGTTTAAAATAGTTTTGAAAAGATATAGAATTCAGTTCTGCTAAAGACAGATGGGGCCAAAGCCAACATGAAACTACATAACTATATTCTGAGTTAACTGGGTAGCAAGTAATTGTATGTATGTATGTATGTATGTACGTACGTACGTACGTACATACGTAGTTGTTTGTGTAAACTGCCAGCTATTTCCAAAATGAAATGACTGGTAACTGGCAAATCAGAATGTGGTTTTTTCAGCCAGTAACATGTTAATAATTCTCAACTGAAGGAAGAGGGTTTGATTTTTAAAAGGATTCAGACATACATTTCTAGTTTTGCCAGCTAAACATAATCATCCATACATTTTTTGTGTTGTTGTAGAAAAGACAATGTGTACCCAGAGTTTGCAGAGACAATGCCATAAATTAGAAAACGGTAAACATTTTGGGACATTCTTGGTGACAAGGGCATTTTTTTTTAAACTTTATGTTTATTGCTTTGACAAACTCATACATAAAGCTGTTACCAAACATGTGACATACAGAACTATTACCACCACTGAGGGCGCCACTCCTCTTAATACACAGCAAACTGTTTGTCAAATGTATAAAGATACGTCATGAGGGGGAGAAAGTATGAAAATCCATAGTATACTTTTAAAAGTGTCCTCATAAATTCGCTGCATTGGAGCCCATAAATTGCATGGTGAATGTTCATAAAGGTCCACAGAGGATGATACCATATAAGCTGGAGGGTAGAGGGAAAACAAACCATGCTATTTTAAGTTTACTTGTGCTGAAATAGCACAGAAATTACACAAGGGAGAAGACCTGAGTACATTAGCTAAAATACTTGGAGACAACTATCTTAGCTAGACTTATAAAATCAATCATGTAACTTGTAATCTCTGTCTCCTTGTTAATCTCAAGAGATCACATACAACTTTTCCACATAACTAAATCTCCTATTTAACCTTAATAACAACTTCGAAGATTTAAATTGTAACATTAATAACAAATCTGGAGATTTTAAATGGTATGGTGGTAGGCAATTTCTGCATTTAGAATCAGATATCATCTTAGAAAGAAAAACAGTACCAGGAGAAAAGCCATTTACCCACTGTACAGAAACATTTACGTTAAATAAGGAGCAAGTGATTCAGATCAAAGTTCCTCTTCTGCTGAGTGGGAGTCTTCAGTTTCATCTCGGCTTCGTTTCCCTGGAGCATGTTTCTGAGCCCACTTAAAGGCTTCCGATGAGTCGGAAAAAATAAATATCTTCCCTTGGAAAACAATCCAGAGTGTAGCTTGAAATAGCACTCCGTGATCAATCTCTGTGGCCCGAAGCATGGCTCTGACTCTGTCAAACTGATTTCTTTCCTGCTTTGTAGTGTAGATCAGGTTGGGGTGCATCCGGATAGACTGACCATCCTGGAGCAGGGGGCCCAATCTTCGACTGAGTGCCAGAATAAAGTTTCTGCTTCCCATGCCATCTGTTACCAAAACAATTGTGTGTGGAGCCTCCGGTTATCAGGTCACCCTCAGGGAGCCACTTGGTAGGCTTTCTGTATCTGGATCGGGCGGTTGGCATAAACTTGGCCGAGCTGCATAGCAAACCAGTCCAGAATGAAAAGAGGAAGATGATCGCCCTCGCATCCCTCGGGTAATCCCACGATCTAAAGATTGGCCGATCTGGCCTAATTTTCAAGAGACTCCAGCCTGGAACAAAGATGGGTGTTCTCTTTAGTCAGGGTTGCCGCTGTGCCCAGGGCTGCATCCACTCATTTCCTGGCCTCGACCGCTGTGGTTTGAACTGCATCAAAAGAAGTTTCCGGGCAGACCACCCTATTAGTCAGGGTGTCAAACTTATTGGAGAGTCCCGATACCGACTTAATCAGCTGGTTGAGTTTCATGCCCAGTGTTTGCAATGTCTCTTCAGGCGGATCCTCTACAATATCGACGGAGCAGCCTGAGGCAGACCGTGTGGTGGGTGCTCCCGCCGATTGTTTGCCCATGACTCCTCCTGGTGGGAATTTCTCCTTTTTTGGATTCCCCCTGTTTGGCAGAGAGGTATGATACACTGGTTCCCTTTATGCTGATAGAAACAGAGAACTGGAAAACAAAGTATTTGGTAGTAATCCAGCCCTTAAAACTCAGAACTCTCTAATCCTTCGGCCATTTTGCTTGGGCTCTATAGAGTCCAGCAATGGCATTTTTTGAAGGAAATGGAAAAAAATTCTGGAAAATTCTGGCATCTACTAATTTTAGGCAACTACGTTAAGAATACAAATGTAATATTCAGATCAGACTCATAATGTTTAGTCATGCCAAAACTGAAACAGTGAGAAATGTACTTTAATGCACCTATTAAACTAATACCAACCTTACAGTGCCATCAGAGGATGCAGAAAGGAAGTTCTTGTCATCTCTGCTCCAGCAGAGGTCATACACGATATTAAGGTGCCCATTAAATTCTCTCAAATAACGGCCAGAGGGAACTTCATACACTGGTTAAAAAGACACGTGCATTAAAAAAAGACCAAGGAAGAATGCATAAACAACCTGAAATAATCAAGAAGTACCCAATTTTGAAATTCATTTTATGAAGTCTTAGTTATCAACAAAGAATTTTCAATGAGCAGTCAACAAGTTTAAAACAAATGAATAAATAGCAAGAAAGACAGAGGTATTACTTTAAGGCATACTTATGTGATTTTCACGCTTAGATTTCCGAAGACTCTGAGCAAAGGGACTGAATGTAGTATTGAACTTCTAAACATGGATACAGGTAGAATACATCAAACACTAATATGAACATAACGCTCTAATAAAAGCAACAGTAAGGTTTATCTACTGCCCTAACTGTTTACTGTAGAATAAGATTTAGGTTACTCACTTGTAACCATAGTTCTTCCAGTGGTATACAGTTCGCATTCACATTAAAACAGTTCTGCTGGAGACAGCCGAATCATCAGAAGTCTTCAAGCTAAGCTTCTCCCACCACCCGAGTAGTATATCTTCTGGCTCTGCCCTGTTACATCAGATCTTTTGCATGCAGGAAGCAGGGATCCAGGTGCCACTTGACAGGGGAAGTTGGGCGGGTTGTGTGGATGTGAACTGTATACCACCAGTAGAAATGAAAATTACATGCTCTCTGCAATTCCTGATCTTCCAGAATATCGTCACCACTCAGTCACACTTATGGGTCTAAGATGTAGGTACCAGGACCCAGCAGAAGCAATTCTACAGCCTAGGAGGGGACCAACATTGGTGCTGGCACTGCCCACAAGGCATATGGTGATGCCACACTTGTGGGTTGGCCAGGAATCAACACCATTCTTCAGTTCAGTTTACCAGGAGAGAAAAGTGGAAGAGATGACATGTTTCTTCTTAAAGGATCCCTCACTATGTTTACACTTTATGAAGTCATCTCGGCTGAGAGTGATGCCCCAGAGATTAGAATCTATGCAAATTTTAGAATCTGGAATGTAGGTTCAAACTCCGCACCCACGCTCCACTCTGGCCACTGCTAAGATCTGTTTCCAAGCCAGAGTACAGCAGTGTCTAGTGAAACTAGCTAAAAAGGCTATCAAACATTTCAACATTTTTTTTTTTTAACAGAATTTTAAAAACACTAAACAAATTGAAAACAGACCTGAGAAAACCTTTCACATAAATTATAACAACAAGCTTACAATTGTAGGAACTGCAATAGTAATGCTCACGTAACCTCAATGAAAAAAGAACTGATTCTTGTGTGAACCTATTTCAGGCTCTGAAAGGGGAGGCAGGGTTAGGGAGTGCAAACATAGTGAGAGATCCCTTAAGACAAAACAACATTACTACAGTGAGTATTTTTTTTTTCTAAACCTAGGAATCCTTCACTTACATGTTTACAGTTTATGCAGATTCAGTAGTAGTACATTGGGAGACATTGCCTTTGCCTGGCAGATGCACTGCAGATATGTTTGCTTCTAAGGAATACGACAGCTCCCAGATCCTCACTGCCACTGTATGCAGTTTTGAGGATCTTGTTCCTACCTGCTTGTTTATGCAGTACATGGTTGTGGTGTCGTCTGTTCTAATTTGGACAGACAGACCCTGTAGCTAGGAGGAGAAAGAATGCATTGCTAGCAGAACTGTTCTGACCTCCAGGTTTATGTTATAGTGACTCCTGTGGACTCCACGAGCCACTCACTGTGAGGTCCTGCAGGTGGGCGTCCCACCCCAGAATTGAGAGATCTGTTTTTAAGAATACTTGTTGCTGATTGCTGAAAGAAGGGAATGCCCTCTCTGAGGTTACTTTCGTTCCTCCTTCCACCACTCCAATGATTCCACTAGTGCTTTTGTCACTGGCACTAGCTTTGCAAACGAATCCCATCTTTGAGACCAGTTGTCTCTTAAGAGGTACTGGATATTTTTCATTTGGAACATGGTCCATGGAACCACAGCTGAGGATGTGGCCATGTGTCCTAGTAACTGCAAGAAGTCTCTTGCAGGTGTTGGCTGACCTGCTGTGAAAGACTGCTGTTGCTATCAAAGCTGTAACTCTGGCCTATGGGAAGAAAGCTTTCACCAAAGGATGTTTAGTTCTGCTACAATGAAGCCCAGTACTTGACACAACCAGCTGGGTCTTCTGCAGGTTAATCCAGAAGAAAAAATTACTTACCATAGTAATGATGTTTCTTCTAATGGAGTCTTGCTGTATTCTGACAATATGCAGTTCGACCGACCGGTTCAACTGCCCCAGAGAACAAAGAGTTAACTCTATGCAAATGCATAGAACGTTGAGCTTGAGCTCAGTTTTCAAACCACCATCCTCGGTACGTTCTAGTAACTGATCATATTCTATGAACCGAACTAGATCTATGCTATATATATATATATATATATATATATATATATATAACATACACAGTATATGTAACACTCCCCTGCTACTCCGGGGTTACTAGAATCCCAGTAAGACCTAGTGGTAGGCAGGAAGGTAACTTGTAAACTCCAGTTAAATGGATTTCACACTGTCTCACTCTGTTCTCAGTCTCAGCTGAGACTGAGGGAATGACATCACCATAGAACTTTCACAGCTGCATAAGCCACACTGGAATGTTGCAGTTGGAGGTTAGCATAGAACGTTGGGGATTTTGAATTCAGTCTGTGTGCAGTGTTGGTGAGAGACAGTAGAGCAGCTGTCTGTGTGCAGGCTCTCGGAGCTTTAAACTGTTTTAGAGCTACTGATTAGGAAGGTGTGTGTTTCCACCGTAAGAGGAACACAGAATCTGGTAGTTGAAGTGGTGGAGACCGCTGTTACTGGTTCAAGAGCCCCATCCCTGAGGGGATGGGGGGAAGGTTTGCCTGTTTTCCAGGGGCAACCCTCCTGGTTCCGGCTAAGGGAAGAAGCTGCCTATTCAAGTTAGGCTGTGACACCAAAGGCTCTGAGAGAGAAATTCCTGTGGAGGAGTCGCCTGTGGGGCACCTGCAACCAAAGGGTGAGTTCACTCTGAAAGAAGGCCAAGTGTTTTTTCACCTTAACAGAAGGAAACTAAAGGGACTGTTACTGTGGGGTCAAGAAAAGACAGCCAAGTACAGTTGTAAAGTGGGGACTGGACTGCTTAATCAGTGAGGGGCCTAGAGCAATGGGCTATGCCAATTAAAAGTATGTTCAAGTCCAGCACAAAGGGAAAGCAAGACAAGTAGCTGGAATGTGACATACATTTAGCAAGAATCTACACTGCCAAGCTTTACAGTATGGGGTGTTTATTATCCGGAGAAATGGCCGGGTATGAAATGTGGGAGAGAGAGGTGGGAGACCCCCCCCCATCAGTAGTAACCAAATTCATCTCTACGGATTTGCTCTGAGGCACTTTTTACTTTCTCTCAGGTTCTTGGCCAGTGCCTGAGGAAAGTACCCAGACGTGGGATTAAAAGGAGAATTCCCTGATAGAGCTGAGGTGCTCTTAGGCGGTTTAGGGAGCCACCAGAAAATGTTTCCATGACATATGGAAGGTGTCCGAGTGGCTGGCAGGAGCTGAGCCTGGGAAATCCAGAACAGTGTACAAGTTCGGGCTGTGTACCCAAAGCAGCGTGCAAGTCCGGGCTGTGTGCCCGGTGGGTTCAGAGCCTGAGGGCTAAAGTGCTGAGGAAGTGTTCTTGGTTCTTTTAATCTGCATTACCAGGAGTGTAGCCCCGTGGGGGTCCATCTATGCTTTTTTTGTTCTGTTTGGGTGTGAATAAAGCCATACTTTAGAACCCCACTTCTGGTATTGGACATTACAGTTATTGCTTCCTGTGGTCAGAATTACTTGGGTGCCCCTGTGCAGAGTAGCCAAACCTAGCCTTTGTGCCAAGTGACCTATTCCTCCCCGAACTCAACCCACCTGGTATTGCTGTCAGATCCAAACAGCACGCCACTGGGTGTTACACACATATATACATATATAGATATATATATATATATATAAAAGCAAAAAACTAAGCTTAAACAGGGGGTCCCCAACAGAGGCAACATAAGCAAAAGACAAAAAGGCATGTAGAAGACTCAAGTCACAGATGCCCAAAGAAAACCAGTGCCCACTAATGGGTTAAGTCGTATAGGTGCTGCAGAAGAGCCACCCTTCCCTAGGTTCTGAAGGGAAGGTAGGGTGGGAGGTCAGAATACAGCAAGACTCCATTAGAAGAAACAACATTACTATGGTAAGTAATTTTTTCTTCAAACAACATGAAGTCTTGCTGTATTCTGACAATATGCAGACTACAAAGCAGTGCCCTATAGAGGAGGGCACAGAAAATATTTGGGGAATAGGCTCTGCAGTACTGCTGTGCCAAACATGGCATCACTCCTAGCCTGAATATCCAGGTTGTAGTGCTTAGTGAATGTATGGACAGATTTCCAGGTGGCAGCCTTACATATCTCAAGCAAGGGGACTTCCCTGGCAGCTGCCAAGGAGGCAGCAGTCCCTCTAGTAGAATGGGCCCTAAGGCCTGCTGGTGGGTCCTTACCCAGCTTACTGTAGCAAAACTGGACACAGGCCACAATCCATCTAGCTATAGTCTTCTTTGCAGCTGGCCTGCCCTGACCAACTTCACCATAGGTAAGAGAAAGTTGGGAACAATCCTTCCTTAGCTCCTTTGTCCTGTCCATGTAATAGCTAATAGCTCTTTTTACATCCAGACTGTGGAGCCTGCGTTCACCTGAACTGGAGTGCTCTGATAAAAATACAGGCAACGTAATGGATTGATTAAGATGGAAATCAGAAACCACCTTAGGGTGGAACATCCTATTAGTTCGGAGCACAATTTTATCCCTGTGGGGTGTGATAGATATAGTTGGACTCCACAGACAAGGCCTGAAGTTCACTGACTCTTCTAGCAGAAGTGATGGCCACTAGAAAAAACAGTTTTCCAAGTGAGAAACTTGAGCTCTGAAGAAAACATAGGTTCAAAAGGAGATTGCATAAGCTGACCTATGCATATGTTCAGGTCCCATGCATGGATAGGTTCCCTATGTGGAGGATGAAGATGCAGCAACTCTTTGAAAAACTTTTTGAAAATTGCAGCCAGAGAAGAGCCCTTCCCTGTTGAAAGATGAGCACAGACAGCAGAGAGGTGTACCTTCAGGGTAGATGGCTGTAAATGCAGAGACTGAAGGTGGACCAGACAGTCCAGAAGTTCAGGTAACCCGGCCTGCTGTGAGTCCAGGTCCTTCTAGGAGCACCAAAGAGAAAATCTTTTCCACTTGGAGGAACAGGTTTTCCTAGTAGCAAGTTTTCTGGGAACCTTCAGAATATCCAAGACGGATTGAGACAGTTGTAAATCTGTATATTCTAAGTCTTCAAGAGGCAAGTCCTAAGGCGAAGAGACTGAAGACTGGGGTACATTATCCTGCCCTGAGAGGATGTCAGCAGGTTGTACCTCCTGGGGAGAGAAATCAGCTTGGTCATTGACCGTGACAGTAGCATCAAGTACCACGGTTGTCTGGCCCAGTCTGGGGCTATGAGAATCATGGTGGCAGACTGAGACCTCAGCTTGACCAAGACTCTGGCTATCAGAGGAAAAGGGGGAAAAGCATAAAGGAACCTGTTTGATCAATCCAGAAGGAGAGCATCCAGTGGCACTGGGTCCTGGAGTGGAGGCCTGCAACAATACAGTGGTAACTGGTGATTGTCTGGGGCTGCAAAAAGATGTATCTCTGGCACCCCCACCTCCTGAATACTGAGAGAAGAACCTGCCTGTTCAAGGTCCATTCGTGATGGCCCTGGCTGATCCTGCTGAGAGCATCTTCCAGTACATTGTCCTTGCCTGGCAAGTGAACTGCTAACAGTGACATGTTGAGAGAGTATGCCAGTTTCCAAATCTTCGTGGATTCTGTGCACAGCAGGGAGGCTCTTGCTCCCCCTGCTTGTTGATGTAGTACATGGCAGTGGAATTATCTGTCCTAACTTCAACCACCTTGCCCTGTAAGAGACTGGCAAACTCCTGAATAGCCAGGAACACTGCCCTGAGTTCCAGAAGATTGATGTGCAGTAAAGACTCCTGAGGGAGCCAAGTACCATGTGCTGTGCGATCCCCTAGGTGGGCACCCCAGCCCAGAAGAGAAGCATCTGTTGCCAGCACCAGAGAGAGAAAGGGAACCCCCACTCAGAGGCTGTCCATCTCCTGCCACCACTGAAGAGCTAACAGAAGGGTGGGAGATATTGGAACCAGTTTGGACAGAGAATCCCTTTTTTGAGACCAAAGGGATCTCAGATGGAACTGAATGTCCCTCATCTGAAACCTGACCCCCAGGACCACAGCTGTGGTGGAGGCCATGTGTCCTAGGAGCTGTAGGAAGTACCTTGCTGGCTGAGGAACTCGAAGGTGGAAAGATTTTACTAAATCTATAAGAGCCTGTGCCCTTGTAGAAGGCAAGAAGGCCCTGCCTCTATGAAGTGTAGTACTTGTACTGGGGTCAAGACACACTTTTTTTTGATTCACCAGGAACCCTAGAGACTAAAAAGTATCCTGAGTGAGTTTTAGGGCTTCTGTGACCTGCTGAGGGGATTGACCCACCAGCAGCCAGTAGTCCAGATAGGGGTAAACTGAAACCCCTTGTCTTCTGAGGAATGCCACCACTACTACCAGACATTTTGTAAACACTCTTGGAGCAGATGTCAGCCCGAAGGGCATAGCCCTGAATTGGTAGTGGCCTGAAGGCAATCGAAATCTGAGATATTTTCTGTGAGACTGTCTGATGGGGATGTGGAAGTAAGCATCCTTTAGGTCCAGGGATGCCAGCCAGTCCCCTTTGCTTTAGAGTAGGTAGGATGGCAGCCAGGGTTATCATTTTGAATTTCGGCTTTGTAAGTTGCCTGTTTAGGAATCTGAGATCCAGGATGGGCTGCCACTCCATACTTTTCTGTGGTGCCAGGAAGTACCTTGAATACAACCCTTTGCCCCTGTGCTGATAAGGCACAGGCTCCACTGCTTTTGAGTGTAGAAGCGTGGAAACTTCTGCCTCCAGCAGGGCTATGTCTGCAGGACTGGAAGGTCTGAAAGCTCTTGCTGACAGTTTTGGGAGCAGCTTGAGGGTGAGAGCAAGACCCTGACCTACTATCTCCAGGACCCATTTGTCTGAAGTGATGGACTGCCAAGCCTGGAGATAGTAGGTCAGCCTGCCCACTACAGGGGAAGGGGAGGGGAGGTGGCCCGGACAGACCTATCTGGGTGTCTCTTTAGCTGGGGTAGCAGACTAGGGGTGGAAGTGGCCCTGCCAGCACCCTTCCTGCCCCTCCCTCTAAAGAACCCCCTGGGTTGCTGGTAAGAGGGAAAAGCTTGGGCCTGGTGGAAAGGTCTGGGGTAGGGTCTACCCCTGCCCTGCTGCTTTTGAGGAGTGGCAGCTTTCTCTTTTGCTGAAGCACTCCTGTATGCCACTCTGTACTCATTCATTTTCCTCATGTCTGTTCCCCAAACAGAGAATTCTGGACAAGCGGAAAATCCGTGGCATTATTTTGCGTGTCCTGGGACAGGGTAGTGCACCTGAGCCAGGAGAAATGCCTGCGGGATACAGTAGAAGCCACAGCCCTGGAAGCTGCATCATTGGCGTCCACAGCCATGTGGAACTGGGACTTTGATGCTTGTACCCCATTGTAGACCAACTCCTGGAGATCAGCAGAAAGCTCAGGAGGGGCCTTTTTAGCAAGTTGTTCAACAGCTTCCCAAAGGGACTTTTGGTACCTGGAGGCATAAGCCATATAGGAGGCTTGCCTAATACCTAAAGAAGATGCCAGGTATGCTTTCTTGGCAAGAGAATCTACTTTTCTGGAATCCTTGTCAGGGGGATGAGTGGCCAGGGGGATGACAGCCTTCTCACAGGCTACGGTCTGAACCACCCCTACATGTCTACAATGGCTGGATAAAAAGTCAGTGCCAATGCCAGCCAGAATATACTTTCTGTCCATTTTCTTATCTAAAGGAGAGACAGAACTAGGGGTTTGGAGTATCTTTAAAGTCTGCTTTCTAAGGGACTTATGAATGGGAATCGAAAGTCCCTGGGACACAGGAAGATCCATCATCTCCTTGTAATCCTCTTTCTCATCATCCTCCTGCCTGGCCTCTTATTCAGAGAGCTGCAGGGTCTCAGTCACCTGCCTCATAAAAGTAAAATGGGAGGTAGCCTCAGAGACAGGCCTGGGAGGGGATTCATACTGGGGATGGTCAGGGGAGATCTCTGGGTCAATGGGTTCTCCGTCATCCTGCTCCTCCTCCTCCTCCTCATAGTCAGAAAAGTAATACTCCTCAGGCTCAATATGTCCTGAAGGAGTTGAACCAGTATCCGGAACCACTGGCTGCCCAGATGGTACCTGCAACGGTTCGCCAAACCCAGATTGCAAAGACTGCACTATCCAAATGGCTTTTGTAATTTCGTCCACGGTTGGAACCGAGACCGAGTGTTTGTGTGGTTCTGAACTGGAGTGTTTGGCTTTCTTTGACAGTGCGGGTTCAGAAACCAACTCCGAATGTCGTTTACCCGTCGATTCACCCTGGCTTGAGTGGTCGGTTGTCGGATCCGAAGGTTCGGTTAAACCGGAACCACCCTCAGCAGTCTTTTCCATCCTTTCCTTCAGTTTACTGAGGTGCCTGTCTAAAGCAGACTGAGGGAAATTCTTACAAATATCAGTGTCTGTTTGTAAGTGGTCAAAACCCAAATAGCACAGATAGATCAAGTGCGGATCAGCTTTTGCAAATTGCTCCCCGCACTTGGTACAATGCTGAAACCCAGTGGGACTGGTTTTTCTCTTGGGTTTCTGTGACATAACCCTAAAATTTGGAGCTTAAACCAGTGGCTTAGTTAGGCCGGTTAAGCAAAAATCAAACATCTACTTTATCTGAATTGCCTTAGTTAGGCCCAGATAAAGAAAATAGGAAATTAAGAAAATTACCCCTAAAGACTTAGTTAGGCCAGGTAATAGAGAACAAAGTCCAAACTGGCCAACGGTTTAGCGTCAGCCAAAAGGGAACTGAGAAAAAACTCTGGTTCTGGTCAGGACTTTGCACCAGATCCCAATATAGATGAAAATTTACACAGAAAAGGGAAAAAAGAGAAGCTTGTTCCCCTCACGGTCACGGAACCGATAGGAAACTGAACACTTACCAAACCTAGGAAGTATACGATACCGAAGACAGCGATTTGAGAACGTTTTTAAAACAAAATAATAAAGCGGTTGAAAATGAACCGGCGAAACTCAGCTAGACCGAAGGCAGCAAGGAGAAATCTCCGAGGCGTCTTCACTGGTGAGCGGAGAAAAGAATCTGGTCAGTTACTAGAACGTACCGAGGACAGTGATTTGAAAACTGAGCTCGAGCTCAATGTTCTGTGCATTTGCATAGGGTTAGCTCTTTGTTCTCTGGGGCAGTTGATCCGGTCGGTCTAACTGCATATTGTCAGAATACAGCAAGACTTCATGTTTGAATCCATGGTTCTCCATGATGCTTTTTACTAACTGAACTGAGCACTGTGTCTCTTGTTCTGTAAACCACTACACCTTGTTGTCTCACATGTGTTTCCACCACAATCACGCATTTTGTGAAAACCCTTGGAGCGGAGGTGAGACCAAACAGGAGAGCTGTGAACTGGTACTGGCAGTTCCCTAGCTTGAATCAGAGATGTTTTCTATGGGACAGCCTGACTGAAATATGAAAATAGGCATCTTTCAGAGACAGGGATCCCAACCACTGATCTGCCTGAAAAGATGGTATCACTGTCCTTAGTGTGACCATCTTGAATTATACTTTTTTCAAACATTTGTTCAGACACCTGAGATCTATACTGGGTTGTTACTTCCCATTTTTCTTCTGGGTCAGGAAGTATCTTGAGAATAAGCCCCTGCCCCACTGGTAGGTAGGCACTTTTTATATAGCTTTTATTGACAGTTTTGGTTTTTTACTTCCAATACCAGCAGACTTTTTTTTTCTGTGGGAGAGTGAGCTAGAAAACGTCTGTGTTTCTGCAGGTTTGGAATCCGGACCACTACTTCCAGTACCAACTTGTCTATAGTAATGTATACAACATTGCTGAAAAGAGTGTGCCAGTCCCCCCCCTCCCACTGGCAATGGTTGGGTAACCTGGGCAAAACTGTCAGAGGTTTTGGTGGAGATAACCCCAACAATTCTATAAAATCAGCATCCCCTTCATCCTCCTCTGTCTCTAGTGGGGGGATGTTGAGGGTATTGCCCATCTATCCAACGAATGAGGAAATAGATTAGCAGTCCTCATTATGCCTTGGAAGAGGTTAGAAATCTTGCTTAGGTGCACCCTATATAGGGTCACCTTCCTCCACTTGTACATAATATTATTCTTCCTCCTCCTCCGCAGGCAGATAGGTTGGAGTCTGAGCTGTGGGGGGCATGTATCGTATTAAAATTTCCCAAGGCCCGCATCACCTGGAAAAAAGCATCACATTTCTGATATGTCCTCTGATAAGGGCATTTTATCTGTGCTATCTGCCTGCTCCTTCCTCCGTTCAGGAGGTGTGGCAGTGACATTCTTTTCTTTAAATTTCTTTTTGATAGACATTTCCAGTGTCTGCTGAAGCTCTTTTATTTATATTTTTTTCCATCACTGGATTCAGTATACCCCCTTTCGGACACCCTAATGTCTGAACCATCTTTACCAAGCCTATCTGATGGATGTGCAGCTGTACCTTTTTTGTTGTTGTTACCTTTTACATTATTTGTTGCTGAACACGAGGAAATTGACCCTTCTAATGCATGCTTTCCATCATAACTGGGAACACCCTCAAAGCCTTCTTTGTTATTTTTAGGTGACACAAAAGCAGACTAAGAAGGCATGCTTCTTTTTAAATTTGTTACCCTTTTTTAATTGCTCACCTCTCTGCATTGAGGGAGGAGATAGTTAGACTCGACTGAGTTGGCTAGAACTGGGGGGCCTCTTGACAGAGGTACATTGCTCAACCGGTACCACTATGCAATTTCTATGCCACTCTGGTGGGGTGGGACTGCTGAGAGGAGGCACCCACAGTAGTGAACAGGAAGGATATACGGGGCCTCCTTATTGAGTACCCCAAGGAGGGTGGTAGAGGACCCCAGAGGAGTAGAAAGCAACTTCTGTTGGTGGACTTGATTGTACGGGGGATAGATTTGGAACCAGGAAAGTGAGGGGGAGAGGAAGGTTAGGTGCCAACTCAGTGCCAAAGCCCGGAGGGATAGGAAGCAAATCCTGAGGATCGCTAGTGTAGCAGGATGGGAGGGAGAGCTGGATATCACTGTCCACCTGGGGAACAATGACTTGGCTTTGGACAGGGCTGGGATAGTGCAGGAGGAGTTTAGGGAGCTGGGGAGGAGTCCTAGACAGGCATTTTGCTCAGCAGCTTTCACTGAGGTGCTGCCTGTCTACGAAAGGGGGGAGAAGAGGGATTTCTGCACCATAAGCTTTAACTCATGGCTGAAGGAATGGTGCAGAGAGGCATTCACCACCTTGGGGAGTGAGGGCCCACCTGGGAGGATAAAGGTCTACACAGAGGTTATGGTCTGCATTCATCTGGGAGGAGAACCACAGTCCTTAGTGGATAGTTTAAATGTTACTTTGATAAACATTTAAACTAGCTTGGGGGGGGGGTGGTTGCAGAAGGAATCGGGGAGGTAGAAACTGCACCCTCCCCAAAGGCTGGAGTAGACAGCAAGGAAAACCTGAGGGGAGAGGAATCCCCCAGGATGCAAATTATAAAGGAAGCAGGGTGGTCAAGATAAAGGGGGAAGGGAAAGGGAGCACTAAAAAGAGAGGAGGGAAGGAGGGAGGGCAAAAAGGAAAAAAGGGGGGGCAACAAGTAGAGTAGAAACAAAATCTGGAAGACCCCATGTGTACGAATGCTGTAAGTCTAGGAAATAAGATTCCAGACCTTGAGGCTATCGAGGCAGAGGCCATCCTGAATACTGTGGTCATTACTGAGTCATTGTGCACTGAAAACCATGACTGGGACAAGGCCATACCAGACTATACTCTGTTCTGGAAGAATCAGGTGAGAAGAAAAGGAGGGGGGTGGTACTTTATGTAAGTGAAAGCAAAACTGATGGCGATACAGGGAATACAGGGGGAGGGAGGGAGAGGTACTGTGGGTCACCCTGGAGATGGGGAATGGAGCCACTATTCAAACTGGAATGATTTACGGACCTCCAGCACAGAGGAGGAATTAGATATGGTACTGGTGGAAGTCACTGGCAAGATGGTAGAAAAAGGAGAGGTGCTACTGGTGGGGGACTTCAATCTGCCGGATGTAGATTGGAGCCTCCCAGCAGCAGCTTCAACTAGAAGCAGGAATTTCCTGGAGCCTCTGCAGGGTGCATTCCTCAGGCAACTAGTCAGTGAACCCACTCATGATGAAACAATACTGGACCTGGTATACTGACTAACAGGGACAGTACTGCAGATGTCCAGTTGGGAAGCCACCTGGGGACCAGTGATCACTGTACAGTGTGGTTCAATATAACGATGGCTGTGGAACAGGACCACACAAGGGCGAGGGTCTTGGACTTCAGGATGGCAGATTTTATAAAAACAGAAATATAGAAGCTGTTGGCAGGAAAGGACCTCCTGGTCCACCAAGTCTGCCCTAAGGTCCCTATCTACTGTGACACTGTAGACCCTAACTGATCTCCACCCCTCCAGCCCTGTTACTAAGGTCCCCCCTGTGTCTATCCCATGCATGTTTGAAACCTGTTGCCATTTCAGTACCCACCACCTCTGCTGGGAGTCTGTTCCAGATGTCCAACACCCTTTCCGTAAAGAAGTTTTTCCTCACAACCTCCTTAAGTCTCCCCCCTTCCAGCTTCATAACAAGCCCCCTTGTCTTTGAGCATCTCCTTCTGTGCAAAATGCCACTCATGGATGTATGTCTCAGGAATAACCTGGCAGGTGCTGTAGCAGACCAACGTGGCAAGAAATGACGTAGCCAGCCTCTGACGGGGAAACCAGGCAGGGGTATGACTGGTAGAGGGACGACACCCCCCCAACCCATCACTGGGCAGCTTAAGCAGGGGCACCGGGGGCTATGGCCAGAGGGGAACCACTACCCCGGCCCCCCTTCTTAACACCCTGGCCCCCCAACTTGGCCATGGGGCTCAAGGTCTGGTACTGCCCCTGCTGGGGCTGCTGCCAATCAGGCTGTGACTGAAAGGCCGGTACTGGAAAGCCTGTTTCTTAGGTTTCTTTCTCTGGTCCTTCTGGGAAGATGTTACAGAATGCAGGATGGCAGTGGATTTCTTCATGCAGGTGCGATGTCCCTCCATCCCAGGACTGAACAGGTCAGTACCCAAGAAAGGGACATCAGCCAGCTTGTGTTGGGTGTCCACTGTGAAGGTGGACAGATGCAGACAGACTCTGCCACACGTGAGATAGCCACTGTCGCCCATGTCCAAGGCGAGCTGGTGTTTAGCCAGTGATTGACCCTGATCACTGATTGACCCTGATCTCTGCTCACTATCACCACCAACTGTTGATCAACAGGGAGGTGAGGGAAGATTGCATCAAAGACCACAATCAAGGAGTGACTGAAGCTGGTCATCATAGTGAACAATTATGTACTTATCATAAATTAAAATTACGTACTCACCATAAAGTAAAGTTGTGTAAGAACTTACCATAACAGTAGATCTTCGAGGGAATCTCTTTCATCAGGTCACGCCTATGAAACTTAGCCATCAGGCACTAGGATCCCACGGAAGTGTTTTTCTGTAGCAGTCTATCAGAGCAGCCCACGCCAGCTGCACCTGCTGAGGCATAGGTAGCCCTTCTCCCTCCTTAGTTCATTCCCAATGGAGACCTTTCCCATCTAGTTATCTCTGGGGAACCAAGGAGAGAGATAGAGTGCCTAGCCCTATATAAAGCTGGAACACTAAATAACCAGTCTGGAACAGAAAAAAAGCCAAAGGGGATGGACGGTGGGACAGCATGACCTGATGAGAGATTCTCTCGAAGATCTACTGCTATGGTAAGTTCTTATCAACTGTACTGTCTTCATCAGGGATCTCTCTCATCAGGACACACCTATGGAATGAGTCCCAAGCATTGCAGAGAGCAAGGACAATCTGGGTGAAAGGAGGCATGAGGCTTAAGAAAGATGGCCCTGAAGCACAGCTAGGCCAAAGTCTGCTCGTTTTCTGGAGGCAATGTCCAGACTGTAGTGCTTGGTGAAAGTGTGGACAGTACTCCAAGTTGCAGCAGTGCATATCTCAGCTGCAGACATGCCCCTGAAACAGGCAACAAAAGTGGCTATACCCCTGGTTGAATGGCCCTTGACAGTCCCAGGAAGTTCCTTACCATACTTCCTATAACAAAAAGTAATACAACTGGCCAACCACTTGGACAAACACTGTTTTGAAACTGGGGCAACCTCTTTCCCGGGGCAAAAGAAACAAACAATTGCTTGGACTTTCTGCAGTCCTTCATATGGTATGTATAGTAATGCAGAATTCTATGCACATCCAAAGAATGGAGCAATGCTTCCCATGGATTGGCATGCTCTGGATAATAAACAGGCAGGAAGATAGACTGATTTGAGGTAAACTCAGACACCACCTTAGACAGGAACTTAGGGTTAGTATGCAAAGAGACCCTGTCCTTGTGGAAAATCAAATAAAGCTGCTCACACGAGAGCTTGTAGCTCAGAAATTCTTTCAGCAGAAGTAATAGCCACTAAAAATAACGCTTTCCACGACAGAAAGCATAGCTCGCGGGATGCAGCCAGTTCAAATGGAGGCAGAATCAGTTTCTACAGCACAAACTCCAACTCCCAAGTCAGGACAGGACTACGAATAGGGGGCTTCAGGTAAAGGATGCCCCTCAAAAACATACGAGCCACCTCTAATTGTAGGACCTGATGATAGCCGTACATGGGAACGTGGAAGGCAGTGATGGCAACCATGTGCACCATAATAGATGAGTATTTAAGCTCAGAATCTGATAGGGACAACAGGTACTCCAAAACCTGCTTCACCGGACAGGTGAAAGGGTCTGAGTGGTAAGCTAAGGCTCAGATGGCAAAGGGCTTCCACTTCACGGAATACATGGCTCTGGTGGAGGGTTTCCTGGCACCCACCAAGACATCAGCTACCCTGTGAGAAACCCCAAAGCGGGCTATGGCTATGTCCTCAGGAGCCAAGCATGTAGCCGAATGGGCTTGAGATCTGGAAGGAAAAGGGTCCCCTGAGCCTGCGTCAGCAGGTCTTGGC
Organism: Neoceratodus forsteri; assembly: GCA_016271365.2. NCBI lineage: Eukaryota > Metazoa > Chordata > Ceratodontiformes > Ceratodontidae > Neoceratodus > Neoceratodus forsteri. Next base: position 10,339,217 of record CM057450.1, on the reverse strand, counting down.
AGAGCAGGAGAAAAAATACAGGTTACTCACCTGTAACAGAAGTTCTAGGAATGGTATATGTTGTTCATCCACACTGTCTGGCAGGTTCCTTGCCACTTTAAATCTTGCCGGAAGGTCTTCAAGCTGGCTCCTCCCACCCACCTGGGTGGTAAAACTCTCGGCTCTGCCCCCTGATGCCAGATCTAGCCCGCTGGAAGCCAGGTTGTGCGTCGAAGCCGGGAGGTCGGTTGGTCAGGATGAATGAACACACCATTCCTAGAACTCATGTTACAGGTGAGTAACCTGCATTTCTAGGGACATGGATATGTTGTTGGCTCCACACTGCCTGGCAGACTCCTAGCAGTTCTCCGGGAGAAGGGAGGCAAGGCACACCCTACTTGGGAAATAAAGATTGAGAACCGAGGCCCCAAAACCAGCATCCCGGCGTGACTCAAGGTCGATGTGGTAGTGGGTGATGAGGGTGTGCTGACTTCAGGTAGCAGCCCTGCAGATTTCCTGGATAAGGACATCCCTGGAAGCAGCCACTGATGCAGCGCGTATGGTGGGTAGAATGAGCCTATCCTCTGGGAGGCTCCATGCCCGCCAACCTATAGCAGAGATCTATGCAGGAGGTGACCCACCTGCCTATCGTCCGCTTGGCTGCAGGTCTGCCAGGTGCGGCTTCAGCGTAGGTGACAAACAGCTGGCGAACCTCTCCCCGAACTTCAGCCGCCCGCTCCTTATAGTAAGCGAGCGCTCTTCTAGGGTCCAAAGTATGGAGCCTATATTCGGCCTCCGAGGTGTGATTGGGGTAGAACACCGGCAGAGTCAACACCTTGTTAAGGTGAAACTCCGACACAACCTTCGGAAGGAACTTTGGGTGGGGCGCAGGACAACCTTGTCCCTGTGGAAGACCAGATAAGGAGACTCGATGGAAAGCGCCTGGAGCTCTCCCATCCTTCTGGCTGACGTGATAGCCACCAAGAAGGCGGTCTTCCATGACAGGTGAGAGATGTCACACCTGTGCGTCGGTTCGAATGGCTTGCCCATGAGCTTAGCCAATACTGGCAGTAGATCCCATGGAGGTGGAGGTTCTTGCACCGGAGGGGATATGTGATCAAGGCCTTGGAAAAAGCACCCGACCACCTTCTCCTGCGCCACCGACTGCTTCCCAGCCCGCGCCTAGTAAGCAGAGATGGCTGCCAGGTCACCTTAAGGGTCGCCGATCGGGGCCTTGCTGAGAAAGGGACCACAGGTAGTCCAGAATGCTTCCAAGGAACAGGAAGAAGGGTCCAGGCCCTTGTTCTGACACCAAATGGAGAATCTCTTCCATTTGAAGGCGAAGCATTTTCTGGTCGACTCTTACGGGACGCTCAACGACGCTAAGGACCTCATCGGAAAGACCCAAGGCCTGGAACCTAGCCACTCAGGAACCAGGCCGTCGGGTGCAGGGATTGAAGGTCTGGATGGAATACCTTCCCGATTGACTGAGATCAGGTCCGGCGGGCTGCCGCCTCGGGCGCCTGGAGCTGAGACTGAGGAGATCTGGATACCAGAACTGGCGGGGCCAGTCTGGGGCTACCAGAATCACCTGCGCCTTGTCCCTCCTCACCTTGAGAAGCACCTTGTGGATCAAGGGAAATGGGGGAAAGGCATAGAAGAGGCCCGGGGTCCACGGCCTCCAGAAGGCATCCCCCAGCGAGCCCTGATGAGGGGGGCGGGCATGAAACAGTCTCAGCTTCACATTCTCCCTGGAGGCAAACAGGTTCGCCTGAGGCGTGCCCCAGTGGGAGAACAGATCTGGTACTACCTCTGGCAGGAGAAACCACTCGTGGGATGCAGCCCCTATCTGGCTTAGGGCATCGCCAGGGTGTTGGAGGCTCCTGCCACATGAATGGCAAGGAGATCCACTTTCAGGCTGCGCACGAGTGACCAAATGTGGACAGCTTCCCTGCACAGAGGCATGGAGCGCGTCCCGCCCTGGCGGTTTAGGTAGTACATGGTCATGGTATTGTCTGTCTGGACCTGAACCACTTGACCCCATAGAAACAGAGCGAAGGCGGTGAGGGCTAGACGAACCGCTCGAAGCTCCAGCAGGTTGATGTGGCATTGGGACTCCTGAGGGGACCAGAGGCAGTGCGCTCTGTGCTCCCCCAGAGGGGCACCCCAACCCATCAGAGAGGCATCGGTCGACAGAGAGACCATCGGCTCGGGGTGACAAACGGGATGCCCTCCTGCAGATGTGCTGGAACAGTCCACCACTGGAGAGCATTCCACATCCCCTGGGTCACTGTCACTAGCTGATCCAGAGGATCAAAGTGCTGTGACCATTGACTGGCCAGCCCCCATTGAAGGGGAAGCATGTACCAGTGGGCCCAACGGACCACGCTGGTGCAGGATGCCATGAGGCCCAGGAGGCGCAGGAAGTCCCGGGCAGGGCGTGATTGCCCAACCTGAAATGATTGGGCAAAGGAGGAAAGAACCTCGACCCTGTCTGCCGGGAGCCATGCTCTGGCTCGTAGAGAGTCGAGCTCTGCCCCGATGAATTGGATCACCTGCTTTGGCACGAGTTCCGACTTGGCCTCGTTGATGAGGAGGCCAACCTGAGAGCAAACCTGAGGGCCAAATCTCTGACCACTCCACCTCCATTCTGGAGGGGGCTGCAATCAGCCAGTCGTCCAGGTAGGGGTACACCTGGACCCTTCGGCGCCGCAGGAATGCTGTCACCACTGCCATGCATTTGGTGAAGACCCTGGGAGCTAGGGAAAGGCTGAAGGGTATGGCCCGGAACTCGTAGAGGGATCCCTCTGCCCTGAAGCGGAGGAATCTCTGGTGGGACGGACAGATTGGGACATGAAAGAACGCATCCTGACGGTCCAGAGAACAGAACCACATGCCTCTGCTCCAAGGATGGGATTATTTGAGCCAGAGTGACCATCCTGAAGGTCTGAGACCTTAGGAACCTGTTCAGGTCGTGCAGGTCGAGAATGGGGCGCCAGCCCCCCGTCCGTTTTGGGACCAGGAAGTACCTGGACACAAACCCCGGGTCTGGAGGAGGATCCGCCACCTTCCTGATCACCTCTTTTTCGAGGAGCAGGACGATATTGCCTCGGCGAGCCGACAAAGAGGCTGCGGACCCCGTAGCCCCCTGAGGGGCGACAGCTCGGAAGGGCGGGGCCTGCTCGAACTCCAGGGGCAGGCCCTTTTCTACCACCTCCAACACCCAACGGTCCGTGATGATAACGGACCAGGCGGAAAGGAAGTGGCGGAGCCGCCCCCCCATGGGGAGCCTGGGGAGGAGTGACAAGGCTGGGGGCAACACCCCTCAACCCGTCACTGGGCAGGCTTAGAGGAGGGACCAGCCGTGGGACCTCCTGGGCCTTTACCTCCTTGCTTCCTATTGGAGGCAGCAGCGGGCTTGGGTTTGGGATGCCAAGCGCGAGCCTGCTGGCCCTGGTGCTGGTGCTGTTGGGCGGACGCAGCGCTTGCAGAAGGACAAAAGGACTTATGCTGCTGTTGAATGGGCGTTCTTGTCCCTTCTGGATCGGAGGTGACCGAGTCCAGAGTGGCACTGACTTTTCGATCCGCTGGAGGTGACCTTCCACCCAGGGTCAAGAGGTCGGGTCCCCGGAAGGGACATCCGCCAGTTTGTGCTGGGTATCCACCGGAAGGTGGATATCCTCAGTTATGCTCTGCGGCGCATGGCCACCGCTGCTGCAACCGATCTGGCACAGGAGTCTCCAATGTCCAGAGCCGCTTGAGCTGCTGTTTAGCCACCGCCTTCCCTGGTCCCGCACCTGCCGGACCGTGGTCTGCAGGTCGGCCGGGAGATGAGGGATCACCTCATCCAGGGAGCCCATGAGGGTGTGGGAGAAGTGTGCCATCAGCACGGCTGAGCTGGCCTGGTGGAGGCCAAGGGAGGATGCAGCGTACACCTTGCGCCCGGCATAGTCCAGCTTTTTGGACTCCTTGTCAGGGGGCTTGTCCACATCCCTAGCATTCCTGGAACGCCGGAAAACGATGTCAGTGACCAACCCTCGGCGTGATGGGGTGTTCAAAAAATGGGCAAAGAGTCCGGTAGGGATCGATACTTCCTGGCCTTCCTGGCCGAAGGCGAGGATAGGAAGCAGGCACGCCAGAGCCCAGGCTGGGCCAACAATGGCTTCAGCCACTGGAAAGGCCTCCGTGGGTGAATCTCCTCGGTCCAGTATCTCCGTGAGGGGATACTTGGCCCACTTGGATACGGGCTCGAGCTGCGTCCCGGTGGACTCCAAGATGAGCCAAAGCAGACCCATGAAGGACAATGGGCTGTCGTCCATCGACTGGCCCCCGGAGGACTCCAGGTAAATGGGCCTGGAGAACAGGGAGGAGTCGTCGTCGGACTCCGAGGAGTCCGCGAAGAGTTGCCTGGGGCCTGAGCTACCCTTCACCTGCTGAGGACAGTTGGGAGTGAGGGTGACCGACAACCTGTGGGGCAGGCCCTGACCCGACCGAGACTCCTTGGTCGGCGCCCCCGACTTCGGTTGTGGAGGTGGAGGTTCCACCACAATCGGTGGGGCGTCTGGTTTCGCCGAACAACTGGCCCAGGCTTGGGCACCTTGGCTACAGCGAGGGGTTGTTTCGCCTCAGGTGACAGCCACTGATGGCTGGGAAGGCGATGGTTGATTGTTCCCGTGACAGAAGTAACTGCTCACATCAGGTGTCAGGAAGGCCGACGCTAATTTGCGCCGAAACCTCTCTCTTCCGGGAGGAGGAAGACGGGACGAAGCGGCGCCCGCCCGCCTACTTCAGTGCCAAGATGAGACCACCGATGTCAGCGGATCGGCTGGACCGAGAGGATGTCCAGACCGAGAACCGTCGTTTCAAGGACGGGTATGGGAAGGGCGGACACTCGCTTCTTCCTTGGCTCGAAGCCTTAACTGGGACTGTGTGGCGAGCGCAGGCAGGTCCTCGGTCTCCAGCGGGAACTGGTGAAGAAGGGTTGTCGGCTTCACCAGTTGATAGTCCGTCCGACAGGTCGAGAAAAATCTCGACCGCGTCGATGGTGTCTCGGACGGCTGACCTGACGGGGACACCGTGAAGCCAGCGGTCTTAGCCACAACCTCGACTAAAGTCGAGTGTCGACTGTCCGGGGAAGGGGACCTCTCCTGCGCCCACGAACGCTGACGATGGGACTTACCTTTTGAGTCCTTCTTTTTGGACCGAGAGGAATGTCCCAATGGCCCCTCTCCCTTTGTGAAAAGGGATTGGCAAAGCTCCTTGAAAGAAGCTGAATACAAGGTACCCAGAGAGAGCAGGAAAAAAGCCGTGACCGAGGAAGAGGATGATGTGGCCTGTGCCACCTCCTCCTCGAGGGCGATCATCTGCTCGAGTTGCTCAGCCGAGCTAGCCACTGCGTAACCACCCAACGGCCTCCTTCGACTTCACACCGTGGTAGCGCTCGGGCACCCAAGCTGTAACCGCAGCACGGTCTTCCAGGACGCTAATAAAATGAACGGCATAACTCACAGGCTCATGGGTCATGGTCTAGGTCGAGGCAGTAGATGCACATGGAGTGCAGGTCCGCCCTGGACATTTTCTGCCCACAAGGGCATCGCCGAAATCCGGAAGTTGATTTGTCCATCGCAGCCGTGAGGGAGAAACTTGACCGAAGTCTAGAAAATTTTAAAATAAGTTTCGGGCGAACCGAAGAAATTGGGATCCAGTCTACACGCAGTGCGTTAAGGAGGGAACCTGAGCTTCCAAGCAGTAAGGAAGATCAGGCATCATGGGGCGGAGCCGAGAGTTTTACCACCCGGGTGGATGGGAGGAGCCAGCTTGAAGACCTTCCGGCAAGATTTAAAGTGGCAAGGAACCTGCCAGACAGTGAGGATGAACAACATATCCATGTCCCTAGAACTGGAGGTTCCACCGCTAGCTGTTGCAATAACAGAATTCAGATTTGCTGGGGCCAGAATGGCACTACCAGTATGAGGGAGGCCCACTCCATCTGCAATTTGAGGAGCACTCTCTGAATCAGCAGGAAGGGGAGGAAGGTAGACAGGTATCTCCCTTTCCAGGATAGGGACAACATGTCTCACCAGAAGCTCCAGGCCCTGGATCTAGCAAGCAGAAAAGGAGCAGTTTTGTGTTGAGTGGGGACATAAAAAGTTTTAGTTCTGAGTATCCCCACCTTTTGAACAGTTCCTTGGTCAATGAAGACAGCTCTTCCCATTCATGTTTCCAGGACTGCAACCTGCTTAGACTGTATGCTGAGATGTTTTGGTCTCCTGGAACATGGATGACTGACAACTCAAGGCCGTGGTCCAGAGCCCAATACCAGACTCTCATCACCTCCCGGTACAGGGGGTAAGAATTTCTTCCCCCATTTGTTGAGACAGTACACCACACTGAGGTTGTCCGACCGCACCAGCAGGTGGATCAGGGACAAGTGGCTCTGAAAAGCCTGGAGGGTGTACAAGACCACTCTCATTTCAAGCACATTTATGTGGAGAGTGGCCTTCACTGGGATCAGGACCCCTGAGTCCTAAGAGGATCTAGGTGCGCTCCCCATCCAGAACCTGAGGCATCCATGTCAGGACTTGCTTGGGACAGGAGATGAGGAAGAGGACTCCCTGCAACAAATTGAGAGGGTTCTGCTACCACTGCAGTACCTTGCAAACCAGAGAAGAGACTAGGACCATTTGATCCAAGTTGTCGGCGTGCTGGTCCCACTGGACACACAGGTTCCACTGGGGCGCTCGCATATGGAGTCTGGCCAATGGCACCATGGCAATATACGCTGCCATAAGGCCTAGGAGCTGGAGGTAGGACCTGGCCATAACATACCGATTCTGAGCCACAAGGGAGGCCACTGCCATCTGGCAGTCCAGCCCATCCTGGAGTAGAAAAGCCTTGCTCTGGGAACAGTCCAGAACTACGCCTATATACTGAAGTCATTGAGACGGAGAGAGGGTGGACTTGGGTAAGTTCACCATGACACCAAGGGAGTGGAACAGCTGTAGGGTCCTGTGCAGGGTGCTTAGCAAGAGCACCCTGGAAGGGGCCTTCAATAGTCAGTTGTCCAGATACGAGAACACATACAGGACTTCGCGACAGAGGGCTGCAGCCACTGCTGCTTATCACTTGCTAAAGACCCACAGCACAGAAGACAAGCCACAGAGCAAGACTCTGAACTGAAAGTGGTACGCCTGGAAAGAGAACCTGCAGTACCTCCGGTGATGGGTATAAACCAGGATATGCAGGTATGCCTCCTGCATGTCCAGAAAGCAAAACTAGTTGCCTTGTTTGATCAAAAGTAGCAGACCTTGTAGAGCGACCATGGAAAACTGCTTGTACTGAATGGACTGGTTTAGCCCCTTTAAGTCCAGGATGGGACGAATATCTCCAATCCACTTGGGCACCAGGAAAAATGTGGAGTAAAAAACCTTGTTTCTCTGTCCCTGTGAGACCGGCTCTATGGCCTGTTTGTGCGGGAGAGAGAGAGTGAATTTCCTCCCTTAAGAACGGAACGTAGTCCGGAGGAAAACCAGCGGGTTCCCGAGGGACCATTGGGGGGTCGCTCTAGAAGCTCCAGAGGGTGGCCCCTTTGCATAAGTTGCAAAATCCAGGCATCCAAAGTGACTTTCCTCCACTGATATAAATGGAAGGAAAAGTGACCCCCTACCACCTCCTCCTGGCTTGGAACAAGAGGGTGAGGGTCGAGCAAGGAGTCAGGCTGAAGTGGAGCCAGGGGCCTGACCAGCGAGCTCTGACCCTGCGGACTTTGGCAGAGGTTGCGGAGGTGGTGGAAGGGGTGGGCAGAGAAGAACCAGCTCTGCACTTGCCCTGCAGATGGAGGCTGGAGACGGATTTCTGAGGGACTTTTTGGTGGCTTCTGGACTGGGTAGGGTACAGGGCGTGCACAAATTTGAGAGCCTTCCCTGAGGCCTGCAACTCACAAATAATGTCCTGAACCTCAGGGCTAAACAATTTAGAGCCCACAAAAGGGGTGTCCAGGACCTTCTGCTGTACATCGGCAGGGAACATGGAAACATGGAGACAGGAGTGCCTCCTAAGGCAAATGCCCGAGGCAGCCGCCCTGGCCATAGTGTCAGTTTACTGACATCCTCAGCAGACTGAAGGGTCTTGAGGATTTCCTTCCTCTGTTGCTCCTCTTGAAGGGCCAGAGCCACGGCCCTGCCCTTTTGCCAGAGGGTATTCTGGTATTTAAACAAGTGAGAGAGGTAGTTTGAAATCCTGATGCCTAAAGTGGCTGAAGCAAATTTTCTCTTGCCCCATAAATCCAACCTTGTAGACTCTTTATCAGGGAGGAGGGAACAGAGATGTTTAGGAGCCTTGGAGCGGTCATGGGCAGCTTTAATGACCACAGAGTCCATCTCAGGCTGGGTGGAGTAATATGGATTCCCCCATGAGGCATGATAAAGCTTGTCTGCCTTCCTAGGCATAGCAGGCACTGAAAAGGGGCCTGTGGCAGACTGCCTGGGCAGCATCAACCAATGCTGGGAGCAAAGGAGGGATGACCTTAGGAGGAGATTAAGGGATCTCCAGGAACTTTATCAGGTTCCTCCTGGTGGCATCCTCTTTCTAAGTCTGGAACCCCATGGCAGACTGCAGTTGCTTCATGATATTATAAACACTGGGGTCCTCAGGGGGGAACTTGGGAGTCTAATGCTCTGAAACCCCACTCTTGGAGGAGAGAGTGGACCTATTTGAGGAGTAAGCACCTTCTTCTCCTTTCTTCTCCTCCTCCTCCTCAGGAAGGAGGAGATCAGGGCGATATTCCCCTTCGACGCTGACCTGGTCTGAGCCTCAGGCCAGCACAACGGACGAAGAAGCCCATGAGGGTGCAGGATGAAGGGACCGAACCAGCAATGAAGCTGGAGGAGGGACCGAAAGAGGTGCCAATGGCAGCACAAGTACAGGAGTCAACTGCTTGACCAGCGCATTGGTAAGGGAAGTCAAACTAGTATTAACGTCAATGACGGGTTCAGGAATAACTGTCATGACCGAGAGTGAAGGCGAGAAGCCCGCTGTCGACAGATCCAAGGGTCCAGAGGGCAACAATGCTGGAGAAAGCACAGCCATCAATGGCCCTGCAGAAGCACGGTGTGACGGGGCTAAGGGAAGGCCAGCTGTCGATGGTCCACTGCCCTGGGTGGGAACAGCAGTGTCCAGCACCACAGGAATCTGCAGAGAGGCCACTAAGGCCGGCAGAGCAGTCGCCGATGACCTGGAGGTCGATGGCAAGACTTCCAGCAAAGCCAGAGGAGAGTCCCCTGCCCAGATCAGCCTGGAAGAGCCCAAGGCAGAGCCAGCATAGAGGGTTGGTCCCAGAGGTGACAATGAGGCAGTCCCAGAGGACTGGTGGGAAACACCCGGGGACTGGGACCAGTGGCCTGGGGAATGGTCCTTTTGACAGTCCTTGCCTTCCTGCTTCCCCGAGGACCTGTCCCAGGCCTTAGCTGCCTGCGACCCCTAAGAGTGCACTGGGGATGGGGAGGAAGAAGCCCCTGAGCCCCCATTCCAAACTGGGTAGTTGTGGCTCCATGAAGAAAACATTGAGGGTTTTCTTACAGCACTGAAGAGTTGTAAGGTTAAACTTCTGGTAGAGGGTGCAGGGCTTGGGATTGTCAGAAGACCCCACACACAGAGATCGTGGCTGTCCTCCCAAAAAAATCTTTCTGCAGCAGCAGCGACAGAAAAGAGTGGACTAACTGACAGTTCTAGACATACAAAGCGGAGAAAATAAAGAAATTTAAAGTTTGGGCAGTCAACTGAAACGACGAGGCTGCGGAAGGAGACTGTGCAGTGAATTGGCCATCAGGAAAGATCTAAGGAGTGAGCAGGGCCACCTACACCTGTATAGGGATGATGACGTTGGCAGGTGATGTCAGCATGGGTGTCCCTAATAGACTGCTGCAGAAAAAGGCTTCCATGGGATCCTAGTGCCTGATGGCTAAGTTCCATAGGTGTGACCTAATAAGATATCCCAGATGAAGATCTGAAGCTCCCAGAAGTCAAACAATGGAAATTATGTACATACCGTAATTCTTGATCTTCTTGGACAAAGTCTCCACCACTCATTCACACTAATGGGATCTAAGCCGGAGACGCAAGGACCCAGCGGGAGCAAACTTTTTTGCAGGAGGGTCGGTGCCAGAGATGGAGCCGCAAGGAGTGGCACTGCGAGTCTCGGCACATGCGGCAATGACTATCTCAGCGTCGATCCTCCAACTGCCTCAGTACCTTTTTTTCCCAGGGAGGTGCAGCGTAACTAACCTAGAAGGATAGCCTAACAAAAACTGGACATGAGAAAGTCCAGAAGACCCGTATAAGAAGGGTCAAGAAAGAAGTCTTCACTGCCTAAAGACTGAGGGGGTGAAGACCAACAACAGAGGTGAGCTCGGGGATGGTGGGTGGGTGTGTGAATGAGTGGTGGAGACTTCATCCAAGAAGATCAAGAATTATGGTAGGTACTTAATTCTATATCTTCCTGGACATAAAGTCTCCACCACTCATTCACACCAATGGGAAAGTACCGAGCTAATAATCCCCCGAGAGGGAGGCAGGAGAAACCAAGAGCTCACAAATTTAGGACAGAAGTCCATTAAGGATGGTTCTGCCAAACGAAATATGTCGCCTGGCACGGACATCCAGGGCATAGTGCTTGACGAAAGTATGCACTGAGCTCCAGGTAGCCGCAATACAAATATCTGCAATAGGCACATTGTGGATTTCCGCTAGGGATGCCGCAACTGCTCTAGCAGAGTGAGCGTACACTCTTCCCTCCAGCTTAACCTGCGCCATGGAATAACAGTGATGAAGGCATGCCACCAGCCATGCTGAAATGCACCTGATACCGACAGGTTGACCCAGTCGGGTTTTGCCGAAGGAAACAAACAGTTGTTGAGCTTTGCAAATCTCTTTTGTTCTGTCTAAATAGAAATGCAGAGCTCTTTTGACATCCAAAGAATAAAGAGAATGCTCTCCTTCATTTTGGAAGTTGGCAAAGTAAGTAGGAAGGACCAAAGGTTGGTTTAGATGGAAATCTGAAACAACCTTAGGGAGAAACTTAGGATGGGTCCTAAGAACTACTTTGTCTTTATGAAACACAGTATACGGAGGGTCTGTGACCAAGGCATGTATCTCACAGACCCCGCGGGCCAAGGTAATGGCCACCAGGAAGGCCGTTTTCCAAGTAAGAAATTTCAGCTCACAGGTAGCTAGATGCTCAAAAGGCTTTTGAGTCAGCATGTCTAGTACAAGATCAATGTCCCAGGCTGCAACTGGATGACTGATAGGGGGTCTGGTATGCAGAATTCCCTTAAGAAACCTCTTAACCACAAGTAACTGAGCCAGTGACAAGGAAAGTACTGGCTCGTGATAAGCTGAAATGGCACAAAGGTGAACCTTGACTGTAGAGTATTGCAGACCTGAGTTTGAGAGCTCTAAAAGGTACTCTACAACTTTATCGGATGGACAGGAAAAAGGATTCAAAGAGGATTTTGCACACCAGAGCGAAAAACGCTTCCATTTGGCTGTGTAAGTTTCTAGTGGCTGGCTTTCATGCCAAGCAGCCAGAAGAATATCTGAAACTCTGTGAGAGACGCTGAACCTGTTCACCTCTGTCTCTTCAGGAGCCAAGCATGAAGACGGAGCGAACTGAGATTGGGATGGACCACAGGTCCCTAAGTCAGAAGATTCGTCTGAAGGAGAAGCGCTTTCGGAGGGGTTTTCGACATACTGTTGAGTAACTGAAACCATATTTGTCGAGGCCAGAAGGGAGCAATGAGGATCATTTTGTCCCCCTGGGACTCGAACTTGAGAAGTACCCTCTGAATTAGAGGAAGAGGCGGAAAGGCGTATAGAAAGCGTTTTGTCCACCGCATCCTGACAGAAAATGCCAGTCCCTGGATTTCTGGAGCAGAAGAGAGGCAGTTTTGTGTTGAGTGAAGATGCAGAAAGGTCCAGGTCTGGAGTTCCCCACTCTGTGAATAGTGACTGAACTACGGTTGAGTCGAGAGATGACTCGTAAGGATCTGTCTCTGTTCTGCTGAGACGGTCTGCCAGTTCGTTCTGCACTCCCGGCAGGTAGACCACTTGAATTAGAGCCTTGTGGACACTCTCATCACTTCCCTGCATAAAGGGTAAGAGTGAGCACTGCCCTGCTTGTTGATGTATTGCATCACTGCTTTGTTGTCCGGACAGAGAATGTCCTTCAAAGCCCGGACTGCATAAAGGACGGCTCTCATTTCTAAGACATTTATGTGAAGCTGGGACTCATCCTGAGTCCACGTACCTTGAGTGTGGAGATTATGACAGTGAGCTCCCTACCCCATCAGGGACACGTCTGTGGTAATGGAAATCTGATGATCCAGAGGAGCAAAGGGATACCCTTCCAGAAGACTGTCCTCTTGCGACCACCAGGTGAGTGACTTCTTCAGAGGTTCTGTCACCTTGATGAGAAAGGACTGAGGGTGAGTGGTTGGGGACCACTGAGCATCCATTGAGAGGTTCTCATATGGAGGCGTACTAGGGGTACAGTGAACACCAAGGATGCCATGAGACCCAGCATCGGTTGCATCGAGATAGCTCGAACCGAGCTGTTTTCTCTGATGTATTGGGCCATCTGAAGGATATCGTTCCTTCTGTCCTCTGGTAGAAAAGCTTTCACACAGGAGGTGTCCAGAAGAGTTCCTATGAAAAGGAGCTTCTGAGAGGGCTGCAACTGCGATTTCTTGAGATTTAGCAGGACTCCCATGGACGTGAGAAAGTCTGAGGCCGTGGCTACGGCGTTGAGAGTTCCTTGCCTGGAAGTGCTTGCTAGAAGCCAGTCATCCAGATATGGGAACACCTGTATTCTGATCTTTCTGAGGTGCACTGCGAGAATTGCACAACACTTTGTAAAAACTCGAGGTGTCGAGGATAGCCTAAAGGACAGGATTCTGAACTGATAATGCTGGCCCAAAGCCACGAACCTTACGTATTTGTGATGCCTTGGGTGAATAGGAAAATGTTGGTAAGCATCCTGAATGTCCAGGGAGGCTAACCAGTCATGTTGTTGAAGCAAAGGTAACAGGGTTCCTAGCGATATCATTTTGAAAAGAAATTTGTTCAATTTTCTGAGGTCCAAAATATAGCGCATGCCCCCGGTTTTCTTTGGAACTATAAAGTAATGGGAGTAGAACCCTGTGTTCTGTTGATCCAGCGGAACTACTTCTACTGCCCTGTTGTTCAGAAGGCCTTGTATCTCAGAGGCGAGAAGTTCTGACTGAAGTACTGACAATTTTGATTGCCATTTGGGGGGACAATCCGGAGGGTTCTCTGAAAGATCGAGGGACTATCCCTCGCGGATTATCCGGAGGACCCATTTGTCCGATGTTATGGACTTCCACTGGTTGTAGAATTGAGTCAGACGACCTCCCATGGCTAAGAAGGAGTCCCCCTCGGGCAGCTGAGGTGGGACTTGGGCCAGAAACTCAGAAGGTGGCACTGGGTGCTTTGGGTCCTTGTGCTTTCTGTTGCGTTTTCTTTTGAGGTTTAGGGGTTTGGTTTTTATTAAAACCTCCCCTGCCTTTGCCTCGAAAAGGACTGATGGTTGTGAAACTAGCGCTTATTAACACCCCCCCCCAGAAGGGTCAGGAGCCAGTTAAATGGCTAATCTGCTCTTCTGTGTGGCCTCTAGAGCTTGTTTTACTTGAGGACCGAAGAGATACACACAGTCAAAGGGTAACGCCATGACCTATTGCTGGGCATCATTCGTGAAGCCTGAAGTGCGCAGCCAGAAATGACGGCGGGTGCAAATGCCTGCCGCCACCGCTCGGGAGGCAGTAATGAAGGCATCCATAGCTGCTTTAACCTGTTGGTTGTTGGACTGGATATCCCTGGTCATGGTTTGAAGAAGCTCTAAATTAGCATCCGACTCCAGTAGAACTTCAACCATTTGTTTGAGTGAATGCCAAAGAATATACTCATATTGAGAGAAATAGCCCTGGTAGCTGGCAATATGTATACCCCAGGGTGGATGCAGCAAAGACTCTCTTACCAAAAGTATCTATCTTACGAGATTCTTTGTTAATAGGTTGAGCTGTAGTAGTCTGAGGAAGGACGACCTTATCATTCTCTGCCAAGACTACAATAGGGTCCGCAAAGGCTTGAGAGGCTAAAATGGGTCGATCCTTGGGAGCAGCATTCTTTCTGTCTATGGACTTAGCCACAGAAGGAATGAGAGCAGGATTATTCCATACTATTTGAGAAAGCGTCTCAAAGGAGGGCTGTACCAGAGGAGTTAAATCCATAGGGATGTCTGGAACATGAAGGTACTGGAGTCTTAAAAGCTTTCCAGGATCGATATCCATAGTCTGGAGAGAGAGTAGAATTCAAATTTTTCAGCAGAGACTTAAATGACAGGTCCTCGACCACAGGCTCCGTAGCAGGATTAGATCCTGTTCCTTCCACATCATCGCCCAGCCTAAGGTCTGGGTCAGGCTCAATATCATCTCCTGACAGCCCAGGAGGGACTGTATGGACAGGAAAGGAGTGAAAATCAGAAGCAAAATAGAAGGGAAAGAGGTTCGGAGTCGAGAAGCCCTGAAGACATCACACCAAGGCTCGGCGCCGAAGAAGAGCACGGTGCTTCCTGGCACAGCACAGCGCTGATGGAGCGCCCGGCGTGGAGGATGGCGTCGAAAAGCTGCACGGCACTGAGAGCGGCGACAACAAGCTCAACAGCGCCGAGGACAGTGACGAAAAGCCACATGGCGCTGACAATCCCAATGGCGCCGAGCAGGCGCCAACAGATGCATCGATGCCGAGGACGGCGCCGAGTGACCTGACACCAACGGCACTGAAACCAAAGCAGGGCCCCGAAAACCAAGATTTGAGGAACAAGAAGCAGGAGATAGAGGCATTGGTGTGGCCCCCTGCGCCGCAGCCATGTGAGGGGGGGAGAACAATTGAGCTCGGAGTCAACGGCTCCAAAGAAGGCGCTGCGCAACTAGGGAGGCCCAACTGCCCTACCCGACCTCCAGAAGGGTCCGAGGGCCCCTGAGTGACCGGGCCAGGCAGCTGGACCAACCTCCGAGCCCACTGCTCCATCAGAGTGGCCCACTCATGAAACTGCTCATCTGAAGCCCTACCAGAAGGCAGGGAAGGGCTCCGATGTCGAAGAGGTCAGAGACCGGAGACAGAAATCGGCAACTCCGGAGGAGACCAGCAACTGACCCCAATGACCGACTGTCGACGCCAAGAGACATACCAGAAAGCGACCTCTAAGTGATGCCTCTCTTTCTGGACCCACGGGTCAAGAAGAGCTTGAGGCCGAAGGTGTCGTAGAGTGCGCATTTTCTTTTTTATGCCTTCCGGGAATGCCCTTCCTCCTGGGCATTGGACTGTCTGTTGTAAGACCCTCCTCCTCCGGGGAGGGCGGCGGCGGACTGGACCCAGCCCAGCTGACTGAACAACTTTCATATGAAGTCTCCCTACCGTCACCAGACCCGCTCATGGTCGACTCTGTCATGTAGGCCGAGACTTCTTTCTATAATAAATTATAGTAAACGCTACTTTATTCAAGAAATACTATAAAATAAAGAAAAGAACTGAAAACTATGCTGCTAGTTTGAAGTTTAACTCTCCCAGCTTGAGTGGCTTGATGTTGTCACTGTAGCGCACTAAAAGTGGAAATAAGAACTGAGGCGGTTGGAAGATCGACGCTGAGATAGTCATTGCCGTATGAGCCGAGGCTTACGGCGCCACTCCTCACGGCTCCATCTCTGGCGCCGTCCCGCCTGCATAACACTTTGCTCCCGCTGGGTCCTAGTGCCTCCGGCATAGATCCCATTAGTGTGAATGAGTGGTGGAGACTTTATGTCCAGGAAGATCCCATGTTATCTAGAAGAAACATGGGAAGTAAGTTGTTCTCACAGAAATAGTTAGGGGAGATATGACCACTATCTTGAGGCCAAGAGAGCACAGAAAGTGTAGAGCACAGAAGATGTATCTGTCAGCGCTAGAGAGAGATCTTTGTCAGGTAAGATGCAGAGATACACAGCTCCAAGGAATGTCTGTGTGAGATTTATTTACTATACTGAATTTGAAAATAGTTTTTTTTTTGTGTAACATGAAAGAAAGAAAAAACAAAAGCAGAGGGGTGGGCTAGCTTCCCTCTGTAAAGCACAGGAGAAGTAGAACAGAAAGAAAAGCTTGGAGGGGGCCAGACTCGAAGGAAGAGGCTCTGTGCAGGAGACCTCCTGCATTGTCTGGTAGCCCCCCACTTTCCCTTACCCTGGAATAACCACACAGACACAGGGCTTGGAGGAAATGGCTGCAGCCATGTATTTATTGTTGTAAATACATTTTGTTGAGCAGCGTACACAGCTGGGAGGAGCACAGTTTCTTCAAGCAACTCACACCTGGCCCTTTATCCCGGGCCCCCCGGTTTGTGCCTGAATACCTGATATATCTCCTGGGGAGGTCATGTGGTCAAGGCTCCAGTGGCCACCCTCTGTCCGGTGCCACTGCCCCTGCAGGATAACCCGATGAGGGTGCACCGTGACACCCCCCAATCCAGGTCCGGGCCCTGCGGACCCCTGGCCTCATGCCGACCGGAGGCAATGATCCCTTCAGGAGAATTTGACTTGTCCCCCCTTCTTCACCCTGTACCTCCAGTCTGTGATCCTCCAAAGCCACCACAGGATGGACACAGTCCAACCCCCCAAGCCACTTGCTCCAACTACTCCTCCAAGACCTGCTCGACAGAAAACCACCTCATCTCAATTCCTCTATCTGGCTCTTGCCTTTCCACTCACAGCTAACCAGGATGCCTGCAACCTTGAGTGCCCCCTGAGTCTTGCATGCAGCCAGTGCTGCCTTGACTCAAGTAGTAACCATCTGAGACACACGTATATGGGCCACCAGCATCTACTGGATTGATTGCCCTCCTTCCGGGTCCGCAGCAGGTCTACTGTCTACCGATACCGCAAGCCTTCTCCCCCAAGGTGGAGCACGTGATGTCTGGGCTTCTCTCTCTTGGCCTCACTGCTGCCCAGTAAGTGAAGGAATGCTCACCAGTCCCTATTCCCTGGCACCATCCGGGGGACCTGTAAGAGATAAAAACACTTACTGCCAATGCAGACAAATGTAGCCTCAATTACCTGGAACAACCAGGGCATCCTGTCTGGATTTCATCCACCATACTAAGCGCTCCATCTGGAAGGACTGTTTCCAAACTCCTGAGCATCCAACCCCATGTTAGATGGTCCCTACTGGATAACCAAAACTCAAAAGCCTACCCAGCTTGCCGTTTTCATTTCGAAAGAGTGCCTCTCCCCACATCTGGATCAGTGGCTATGTGGGTCTCTACCCTGCCGAGAACTGCCCAGAGGAACCAAGGAGAGCACAACCATGCACCAGTTGCCCCTACACCTCTGATTCATCTTGCTCTTCCGAACCACATGAAAACTCCCGTCTTCAAGGACTCCATGTCCCCTGATAAAGGAGGCCAGGATTAGAACCCTGGTCTCCAACACCATTCTACCAAGGTGCTCCATGCCTTAGTCCTCCCCGCCACAGAAGCACCTCCCTGTAGACCCAAAAACCCCTGTGGCTGTTGTGCCTGGGTTAGCTCCGATACCCAGAGCAGCCCTCCAAATGCCACCAGGAATAATATCTCAACCAACGGAGCCTCCAATGACTCAGCCCCAAAACTAAGCTGCCCCAGATATGGGCCAAGCTCACCAATGGGATGGGATGCCTCACGTCTGGCTGGGCACTCCAATTATTCATAGCCCTCCCATCCAGTCTGACCCGTGAAGGCCATGGCGGTGTCATGAACCCTACCTCGCAAAAATGGAAATTACATACCTACTGTAATTCTCGATCTTCTTGGATGAAGTCTCCACCACTCATTCACACTAATGGGATCTACACCGGAGGTGCTAGAACCCAGCAGAAGCAAACTTTTCAATAGGGTCGGCACCAGAGATGGAGCCACGAGGAAGTGGCACAGCAAGCCGTGGCTTGTGCAGTACAGACTACCTCGGCGTCAACCCTCCAACCACCTCAGTACCTTTTTTTCCGAGGGGGTGCAGCGTAACTAACCTAGAAGGACTAACCTAACAAAATCGGACATAAGATAGTCCGAATGACCCATGTAAAAAGGGTCAACAATAGAGTATTCACAGCCCAGCCACTGAAGGAGTGAAGACCAAAAACAGAGACGTGAGCTCGGGGGATGGTGGGAGGGTGTGTGAATAAGTGGTGGAGACTTCATCCAAGAAGATCAAGAATTACGGTAGGTACAGTACATAATTTCCATAGCTTCCTGGACATAAAGTCTCTACCACTCATTCACACTAATGGGAGAGTACCAAGCTAATAAACCCCCGAGACAAGTGGCAGGTGAAACTAAGAGCTCACATACTTAGGACATGAGTCCGGTAAAAATAGTCCTACCAAACAACAGATGTCGTCTGGCATGGGCAGCCAAAGCATAGTGCTTAACGAAAGTATGCACTGAGCTCCATGTAGCCGCATTGCAAATATCTGCAATGGGCACGTTGCGGATTTCCGCCAGAGATGCCGCGACTGCTCTAGTAAAGTGAGCATACACTCTGCCTTCCAGCTTAACCTGTGCCATAGAATAACAATGGTGGAGATGTGCTACCAGCCATGCTGGAATGCACCTAATAGCGACAGGTTGACCCAGCTGGGTCTCGCTGAAGGAAACAAACAGTTGTTGAACCTTGTGAATTTCTTTTGTGCTATCGAGATAGAATCGCAGTGCTCTCTTAACATCCAAAGAATGAAGAGTATGTTCCCCTTCATTCTGAAAGTTAGCAAAATAGGTAGGTAGGACTAAAGATTGCTTTATATGAAATTCTGAGACAACCTTAAGGAGAAACTTAGGGTGAGTCCTAAGAACTACTTTGTCCTTGTGAAATACAGTGTACGGGGGGTCTGTGACCAGAGCATGTATTTCAGAAACTCTACGGGCCAAAGTAATGGCCACCAGAAAGGCCGTTTTCCAAGTGAGGAACTTCAACTCGCAGGTAGCTAGAGGCTTAAAAGGTTTCCAAGTGAGCATGTCTAGCAAAAGGTTAATGTCCCTGGCTGCGACTGGATGTCTGATAGGAGGTCTAGTATGCAGAATACCCTTAAGAAACCTCTTAACTAACCCCACTCTGTTAGAAGCAATTACTATTGTTCTGCCTAAACCCAGCAAACCTAAAGACAAAGTGTCCAACTACAGGCCAATCTCCTTGATATTAAGATACTGGCTAAAATTTTAGCTTCCCGAATTACTCAGGTGTGGGGGGATCTGGTCAGCTCTGAGTAGATAGGTTTCGTCAGTGGCAGGAACTACTCAGACAACTTTTGTAAACTGGCCCATATTTTCTCCGCATCCAGGGAGGCAGACCTCCCTATGGCCCTGGCCTCCCTGCATGCGGAGAAAGCGTTCAACAGAGTTAGTTGGCTCTTTCTCTTTGAAACCATGGCCCAATTTGGTTTCCCTCTTGAATTCATCTCCTGGATTAGGCACTTGTACTCCAAGCCTAGTGCAAAGATTTATAGTAACAGGATTTTTTCACGGAACTTCCCACTGCCCTCAGGTACGCGACAGGGGTGCCCGCTGTCACCTCTGCTGTTCAACTTGTATTTGGAGCCATTGCTTCGTAGATTACAGTTATCTCCATACTTTACTGGTATTACAATTGGTCCACTAGAACTTAAATTATCTTTATATGCAGATGACATCCTGTTGCATGTCACTGAAGCAACTGAGTCTGTCCCGACTGCTCTGGAAATAATTGAGGAATTCAGCCGGTTTTCCAACTACAAGTTGAATATAGATAAGACAGAGGTCATGCCTCTAAATTCCCGAGTACATAAAGAGGATGTAATTACCCTCAATATGGCCTGGACCACTAGACTAAAATATCTTGGAATTATATTAGCGCCCTCAAATTTTCTTATGCGGAAGCTTAATTTGGACAACCTCCTCTTAACCATTCAGCAGGATTTAATTAGATGGTCCCCCTTTATCTCTCCCTTCAGGAAAGAATTAATGTTAACAAAATGAATATATTGCCCAGATTATTTTACCCCCTCAACATGTTGAATGTTTACCTTCCCTTAACTTGGTTCCGTAAAATTCAAAGAACGATTAACAAGTTCCTTTGGCATGGTAAACCCCCAAGGAGATCTTACCATCGTTTATGTGCACCGAAATCCAAAGGTGGTCTAAAACTTCCTAACTTTTAACATTATTATTTGGCGAGCCATATCGCCAAATACCTGCATTGGGCAGTACCCTCTTTGACCCAAACCCAACCCCATATGTTCCTCTGTGGCTCCAAATTGAAAGGAATATGATTGAGGACTCCAGACTGAATCCCTCCAGCCTCTGGTACGTACTCCCTCAAAAGATGCCTGCTTCCATGTGATTTATAGCCATATATACTTCAGTTAAGGTTCATAATCAGCTCTGTAGATCTCTCCGAGTTATACATACTAAAGATATCTCACAACCATTGTTTGGAAACTCCAATTTCAAATTAGATAGACAGCTTCTCCACCCTAATAAATTGAACATACCCCCACAGACTAAGGTTATGGAATTAGTGGTCCAGGGTAAAGTGTGCTCAGTCCCTGATATAATGGAGAGCTTTCATATACCGCCGAAGTACTCCTTTTTTGTTTTATCAGATTAAATATATGTTAATCACATGGTATGGGATACATCTGTGGGATATTAACCATGGAGAAACCTTCTTGGAATTCCAAACACTTGCTTGGCAGTCACATGCTGTTTCCTGCCTAGTAGCTGCTTTATATAAGAAGCTACACCCTGAACACGTGGATAAATCCCATTATTGGATGAGAACCTTCCCCAGTGCTCATCCTGATTGGGAACATTTATGGCGAGGAATCTACATCTACTGCGCTAATGACAAGCTTTGATTAACTCAATATTATATACCACATGCCATGCACCTAACTCCTGTAAAATTACACGGTATGGGGAAGCTCCTGGATGATACATGCTTCAGGTTTGGTCAGATGCAAGGATCCCTGCTACATGTCTTCTGGGACTGTCCTTTGGTAGCTCCCCTATGGTCTCTAATTAAATCTAAAGTGGATCCCTCATTAGGGTTACAAAAAGTACAGTTATGTAAGAACTTACCGTAACAGTAGATCTTCGAGAACAGCTCTTGCAGCAGGTTACACCATTAGGACTGAAGCCGGCAGGCGTCAGGACCTCACGGAAAAATTCTAGCTAGCTATCTTCAGCGGGGACCGCCTCCGACGTCGGTCCCGCCTCCAACGTCAGGCGTGGTACAAAAGGGGGAAGCCCCGCCAGATTCCCAATTCTCCCGCCGGAGACTTCCGGCCGCAGGCTGACATCGGAATGGGAGACCGAGGATTCGCCGTCAGAAGACAGAAAGATATAAATCCCTGCTCAGGAAGACTGAGCAATGCCTCCTCCAAGGGGGAAGGTGGGCGGGAAGGTACCTGCTTCAAGAGCTGTTCTCGAAGATCTACTGTTACGGTAAGTTCTTATGTCACTGTACTATCTTACTTCGAGACACAGCTCTTGCAGCAGGTTACACCATTAGGACTGATTCCCAAGCAGTAACACTGCCAGAAAATCCGGGAGGAGGAAAATAGGAAGTACATTCCAGGTCCTGAACCTAGGACAGGAGACCCTGTAGCACCGCAAGAGCTTGAAATCCAGCCCTTCGCCTAGAGGCTAGTCCAGGCTATAATGCCTGATAAAGGTATGCACAGAGCTCCAAGTGGCTGCAGCACAAATAGCAGAGGTGGAGACATTTTGAGTGCTGCAAGGATGTGGCCACACCCTAGTAGAATGACCCCAGACCAAGCCCGGAGGGCTTTTGTTTTATATCATAACAGTAGGAAATACACTGGACAGCCATAGACAGAGACTGTTTGGATACTGATTGGCCCATCATTCTCTCAGAGAAGGAAACAAAAGCTGTTCAGAACTACGGAGAGGGCTTAGTTCTGTTGAGGTAATACCAGGCCATGTGAACATCCAGGGTGTGGAGCAAAGCCTCTCCCATTTGAATAACTCGAAGTAGACCGGAAGGTCAATATCCTGGTTTAGAGAGAGTGAAGAGACCACCTTAGCTAAAAACTTAGGATTCGTCCTCAGGGATACTCTGTCCCAGTGGAAAACTAAATAAGGCTCTTTGCACATAAGAGCGTGAAGCTCAGAAATTCTTCTCGCTGAAGTAACAGCAACTAAAAATAACGTTTTCCATGACAGAAAACGTAGCTCGCAATCCGTGGCAGGTTCAAAAGGAGGGAGCGTGAGCTGTTCCAGGACAAAGAGCAGATCCCATGGAGGCACAGGGTCCCTAATGGGAGGCCTAAGGTGTAACACTCCCCTAAGAAATTCCCGAGAGGCATCCAATTGAGCTACTGTACGATGTCCCACCGGGAGGTGATAGGCAGAAATGGCACAGAGGTGCACCTTAATAGAGGAGTAGGCTAGGCCTGAATGAAAAAGGGAGAGGAGGTAATCCAACACTACTCCCACAGGACAACCTAAAGGGGAAAGATCACGAGCTCGTGACCATAAACAAAAACGGCGCCATTTCATGGCGTACGTCGCATGTGTTGCCGGCTTTCTGGCTGCAGAAAGAACCTCTGCAACCTCTTGCGAGACCCCGTGACGCAAGATGGCTATGTCTCTAGGAGCCAAGCATGCAGGTTCAGAGAGCGTAGGACCGGATGGACTAATGAACCTTTCTCCTGAGACAGGAGGTGGGAGCTGAGCGGCAACGGGAGCGGGGGTTCCCGAGATAGTTGCACCAACAAAGGGAACCAGATCTGTCTGGGCCAGAACGGGGCCACCAGGATCATGAGTGCATGCTCCCTGCGCAGTTTGAGAAGAACTCTCTGGATCAACGGGAAGGGAGGGAAAGCGTAGAGGAATCTGTTCGCCCAGGAGAGGGATAACGCGTCTCGCCAGAAAACACCAGGCCCTGGATCTAGCGAGCAAAAATTGGGCAGTTTTGCGTTGGATGGGGATGCGAACAAGTCTAGTTCTGGAATTCCCCAACGAAGAAACAGATCCTCTGCTACCTCTTGAAGAAGTTCCCACTCGTGGACTCTGGCCTGGGATCGACTCAGGCCGCCTGCAATTGTGTTGTCCACCGGGACCCTGCAAAGGGTAAGAGTGTGCCTCCTTGTTTGTTGAGGTAATACATCACCGCCGTGTTGTCTGTCTGAAGCAGGAGTACACGGTGATTACTGACTGAAAGGCCTGCAGGGCATAGAGAACCGCCTCATCTCTAGGACATTGATATGGAGATGAGCTTCCAACGGGTCCACGCATTCTGGGACTTTACCTGCCCAGGTGTGCCCCCACCCAAGACCTGAGGCGTCCGTGGTGAGGGTTACCCGGGACGGCGCAACAAACGGGACGCCTTGGAGAGCCGACCCGGGGACTAGCCACCACTGCCAGTCTCGGATCACTGAGTTCGTGATCCTGACCGGATGCTGCAAGTGGTCTTGCCTTTGGTCCCATTGCACCTTGAGCATCCACTGGGTTACCCGCATGTGGAGCCTTGCGAAAGGGACAGTAGGAATGGCCGCAGCCATGTGTCCGAGCAAGCGAAGGACCGACCTGGCAGGTACGATCTTGTTCGACGACAAATCCCTTATGAGGGATCTGATGCGCTCCGCTCTGTCGTCCGGAAGAAAAGCTCTTCCCTGAACAGTGTCCAGGACTGCGCCTATAAACTGCAGTTTCTGCGATGGTACCAGGAGAGACTTCTCGTAATTTATGAGAATGCCCAGAGATTGGAACAAGTCCTGGGTGCTCTGGACCGCGAGTAACAACGCCTCTCTGGAGGCGGCCATGAGAAGCCAGTCGTCGAGGTACGGGAACACATAGTGGCCCTGTCTCCTCAGAGATGCTGCCACGACTGCCATGCACTTGGTAAAGACCCTTGTAGGGATGACAGTCCGAACGCAAGAGCTCGGAACTGAAAGTGGTGGTCGAGAAACTCGAAGCGCAGGAACCTCTGGTGCACGTGAGCTATGGGGATATGCAGGTATGCATCCTGCATGTCTAGAGACGCTAAAAGGCGCCTTGTTTCAGCATGGGAATAAGGCCCGAAGAGTCACCATGCGAATTTTTGTAGCGCATCACACATTGAGGTCGCTTGAGGTCCAGAATTGGACGGAGGTCCCTGATTTCTTGGGAACCAGGAAGAAGTGGGAATAATATCCTCGTCCTCTCTGGTTCTCCGGGACGTACTCTATTGCTCCTTTTCTTAAGAGCGCGAGAACCTCTTGTCAGATCAAATTTTTGTGCTGACCCGGATACCGGGAGAGCAAAGGAGGCCTCGAGGGTGGCTTTTCTGCAAATTCTATAAAGTGGCCTAGACTGACCAACTGCAGAACCCAACTGTCGGTGGTAATGGCCTGCCATCCCGGCAGGAAGTTCGCAATGCGACCCCCGACCATGATTTCCGTTGATCCTGAGGGGCGGGGCCGGAAAGGAGTCAGGCTGTATGCAGATGGGCCCGCTGGCTGGGTCGGGTTTAGGGAACGCTGACCTGGCCAGCGGGCTGTTTTCCTGGGTTCTACAGAAACCGGAGCCCTCTGATATGTAGCGGAGCCGGGCTGCTGCCTCTGTGTCCGCCCATGAAAACGGCTTTGGTTCCTACGAAAGGAACCAAGCTTGGGTCGGTACATGGCTTGAACCGACCTTACCGCCTTCCCGGCCTCTTGAAGTTTGGTAATGATCTTCTCGGAAGGATTACCAAATAAAACTTCTCCCTCGAACGGAGCGTCCATAATGTTTTTCTGGACATCCGGGGTAAAGCCGGAGACACATAACCAGGAGTGTCTCCGGAGGCATACGCCAGAAGCTGCTGCTCGGGCCGATGAGTCCGCGGAGTCGTACGCGGCTCGAAGCACTTGGGTCCCCATGTCTGAACCTGTACGGAGGAGCTGGAGCATCTCCTCCTTCTGCTCACCTTCGGGCAGCTTTTCAGCCGCCTCCAGACCCTGTTCCCACAAAGCGTTCTGGAATTGAACCATGTGGGTCAAGTAGTTTAAGGATCTGACGGCGAGGTAGCGGAAGCGTACGTGCGCCTGCCCAGTGCGTCCAACTGTTTGGACTCTGGGTCCGGTGGCAGGGTGCTCAAATGTTGCGGCCTCTGTGACCGGTCATGTGAGGCTGTGATGACCAGAGAGTCGGCCTGAGGCTGCTGTGTCAGGTACTGGTCATCCTTAGGAGCCTTGTACAGACGATCAGCTTTCTTCGGCACCGCCGGGAGCGAATGTGGACGCTTCCACGCTGCCTTGGTGACGTCCACGAAAGTGTCTGCCAAGGGTGGTACCACCACAGGCTTGGGGTCCTTCTGCAGAAGATATTTGGCAAGGCGTAACCTTTCGGGGTCTAGTTCTTCTGCATCCCATCCCATGTTCTCCTGGATATGTCGCATAATATCTATGTACGAAGGGTCATCCGGAGGAGATCTCGGTGTCTCACGTGGGTCCGGAGAAGGGATGGAGAGAGGAGATGGGGATCTAGAGGAAGAGTAGACTGATCCGTGTCCTCCGCCGACAGCGAATCGTTGTGTCTCCTGGATCTTTTAGGGCTGGGGTGATCCAGAAGAGGATTTGACGGAGGTCTCCGCTTTTCTGATCTTCCCTGGGAGAGGATCCAGGCTCCGGGGAGGTAAGCGGCCTGCCGACCCCGAAGGCGGGGCCGGTACCGGAGGGGGGAGGAGGAGGAGGAGCAGTGGGGGCCATGTCCCTTTTAATGGTGTCCCACCAGTAAGTGAAGAGATCCTTCACTTCTGCTATAGAAAGTCCCGACGACGGCCCAGGCGCCGGTGGGCGGTCGTCGGGTCCCGGCGTCGGCTCCACAGGGGCCTCGGGTAAAGGCAAGGGGCCTGGGAGTTTCGGCGAGGCCGGGTCACCCGTCTGGTCCTCGGGCTGCGCTAAGTCCTCCTCAGTCAACGTCTCCGGACCGACGTCGGTCGGAGGCGTGGGAGCCTTCTTCTCAGGCGGAACGGACGCCGGTCCCCCAACTGGTGTCTGCTGGGATGGTTTGGCCGACGACGGCCGTCCGGCCGACAATGGCTCCAGGGAGGAATGACGTACGGCCGACGACAGTCAGGCCGGGGTCGGGTCCACAGGTCTCTTCAACGGTGTGAGCTCCAAAGTTTTACGAGGAGGCACAGAAGACAACCAGACGTCGGGAGCCGAAGGGCGGGAACCCGACTTATGATGATGGTGGTGGCGCTTCCCGGACTTCGCCAAGGCCCTGGAAGAGGAAGACGACGACGGCCTGGCGGACTTGGCCTGAGAAGAAGGAGGCTTTCTTACCGCAGCCGGGGGAGGCTGAGAGCTGGCCCTGGAAGGAGAGCGGTCGGACCGAGAACCGGAGCTGCGGGACTCCGAAGCCCTGGACGGGGACCTGGAAGGGGCCTTCTCCCTTCTTTTCTCCGCGTGCTTGTGGGATTTGGACGAAGATTCCCCCTTGGAGGACATGGTCTTCGGTTTTTCCTCCAACAAAAAAGCCTGGAGGGCCTTCTGACGTCGGATCCTGGTTCGGCTGTTGAAGCCCTGGCAAAACGAACAGGCCCGGGTATCGTGGTCTGGGCCCAGGCACCTAACACAGGCCGTGTGGTGGTTCTTGAAGGGGATCTGTTTCCCGCAAGCACACTTGGAGGGATGACCGGAGGTTGGAGAGGACATCAGCAACAATCTTGCTTGAAGAAAAAAGAATTTCCCGAAGGAAAGCTCTGAACCACGCGCCGCTGCCAGACTGGAACCAAAGGTCGGTATACGCAAGTCGACGCGGAAAGAACTGGGGAACGGGCGGCACCGCCCCCTTTTGTACCACGCCTGACATCGGAGGCGGGACCGACGTCAGGGGTGGTCCCTGCTGAAGATAGCTAGCTAGAATTTTTCCGTGGGGTCCTGACGCCTGCCGGCTTCAGTCCTAATGGTGTAACCTGCTGCAAGAGCTGTGTCTCGAAGTAAGATCTTATTTACCACACAAATGTTTACTTGGAGACTACTCAACGGTGGCAGTGAAAGAAAGGAAATACTATATTAACTTAATATCACTTACAATTAAAAGCTTAGTGTTAAGGCACTGGAAAGATCAACATATTCTTACCTATCAGGAATGGATCATTGAGCTGTTATATAACCTATGGATTGAAAAAACTAATGCCAGTATTAAGAATGCTATTTCCCATTACAACGCAAAGTGGGAGAAATTTCATACATTATGGTCCATTGCCCCTGTACACTGAATTAAATGATGATGCCCTTATACCTTACTTGGGGTTACTTCATGGCCCCTTGACACTTAGTGCTCTCAGCAGAGAAACTATTTTTATTTATTTTTCCTCATTGCAAGTACCTATCTAAAGCTAGTTCAAATTATGGACATGGCTCTAGGGTGGGGTGGGGGGGTTGTAGGATGGGGTGGTTCTGGAGGGAACAGTTTGGGGGAAGGGTAGGGTGGAGGGAGGTTTTAGTTAATAGTATTATAGAGTAGTTCATGCATAATATGTAATGTTTTATTTTCTGTAAAGTGCTATGTATTGGTGGAATATTTGAATATTGAATAAAGCATATTTAAAAAAAAAAAAGAAATCTCTTAACTACAGGTAACTGAGCCAGAGACAAGGAATGTATCGGCTCATGATAAGCTGAAATGGCATAGAGATGAATTTTGACAGTAGAGTACTGCAGACCTGAATTTGAGAGGTCTAAAAGGTACTCCAAGACTTTATTTGGTGGGCAGGAAAAAGGGTTCAAAGAAGATTTTGCACACCAGAGAGAAAAACGCTTCCATTTGGCTGTGTAGGTTTTTCTAGTGGCTTGTTTACGCGCAGCCAAGAGAATACCTGAAACCCTATGGGAAACATTGAACCTATTCACCTCTATCTCTTTAGGAGCCAAGCGTGAAGGTGAAGAGCCTTCAGATTGGGATGGACCACAGGCCCCTGGGTCAGAAGGTTTGTCTGAAGGGGAAATGCCTTTGGGAGGGTTGCCTACAGACTGTTGAGCAGTGGGAACCATATCTGTCGAGGCCAGAAAGGAGCAATGAGAATCATTTTGTCTCCCTGCGACTCGAATTTGAGAAGTACCCTCTGAATTAGTGGAAGGGGAGGAAAGGCATATCGAAAGCGTTTTGTCTACTGCAGCCTGAACGCATCCTGACAGAAAATGCCAGGTCCTGGATTTCTGGAGCAGAAGAGAGTGGAGATGCAAAAAGGTCCAGGTCTTGAGTTTCCCACTCCATGAAGAGTGACTGAGCGATGGTTGAGTTGAGCGACCACTCATGAGGATCTGTCTCCCCTCTTCTGAGATAGTCTGCCAGTTCGTTCTGCATGCCTGGCAGGTAAACCACGTGGATTAGAGCCTTGTGCTCCAGGCACCATTCCCACACTCTCATAGCTTCCCTGCATTATGGGTAAGAGTGTGCACCGCCCTGTTTGTTGATGTAATACACCACTGCTTTGTTGTCCGTTTGAAGGAGAATGTTCTTGTGACAGAGTATGTCCTTCAAGGCCCGGGCTGCATAGAGGACAGCTCTCATTTCCAGGACGTTTATGTGAAGCCAGGACTCGACCTAAGTCCACGAACCTTGGATGTGGTGATTCTGGCAGTGAACTCCCCACCCCATCAGGGACGCGTCAGTGGTAATGGAGATCTGATGATCTACAAGAGCAAAGGGATACCCTTCCAGAAGGTTGTCCTCCTGCGACCACCAGGTGAGTGACCTCTTTAGAGGTTCTGTCACCTTGATGGGAAAGGACTGAGGGTGAGTGGTTGGGGACCACTGAGTACTGAGCATCCACTGAGAGGTTCTCATGTGGAGATGTGCTGGGGTACAGTGAACACCGAGGATGCCATAAGACCCAGCATCCATTGCCATCGAGATAGCTCGAACTGAGCTGTCTTCTCTGATGTATCGGGTCATCTGTAGGATATCGCTCCTTCTGTCCTCTGGAAGAAAAGAGTTCGCACAGGATGTATCCAGAAGAGTTCCTATGAAAAGGAGTTTCTGGGAGGGCTGCAACTGCGATTTGTTGCGATTTAGTAGGACTCCCATGGACGTAAGGAAGTCTGAAACCTTAGCTACGGCGTCCAGAGTTCCCTGTCTGGAGGGGCTTGCTAGAAGCCAGTCGTTCAGATATGGGAACACTTGAATTCCGATTTTCCTGAGATGCGCTGTGAGAATTGCACAACACTTTGTAAAAACTTGCAGCGCCAAGGATAGCCCAAAGGGCAGGACTCTGAACTGATAATGTTGACCCAATGCCACATACCTTAGGTATCTGTGGTGCTTTGGGTATATAAGAATGTGTTGGTAGGCATCCTGCATATTCAGGGAGGCTAGCCAATTGTGTTGACGAATCAAAGGTAGAAGGGTACCTAGAGATATCGTCTTGAACTTTTCCTTGTGAAGGAATTTGTTTAACTTTCAGAGATCCAGAATGTGGCGCATGCCGCCAGTTTTCTTCGGAACTAGAAAGTAATGGGAGTAGAAACCTGTATTTTGTTGGTCCAGCAGAACTACTTCTACTGCCCTGTTGTTCAGAAGGCCTTGTACCTCAGAAGCAAGAAGGTCTGACTACTGCCGACTGCCTGGGCTGTCGTTTGGGGGATGATCCAGGAGGGGTCTCTGAAAGACTGAGCGAATACCCCTCGCAGATTATCCAGCGGACCCATTTGTCTGATGTTACAGACTTCCACCGGCTGTAGAACTGAGTCACACATCCTCCCACCGCTGAGGAAGAGTCCCCCTTGGGCAGCTGAGGCAGAACCTGAGCCAAGAACTCAGAAGGTGGCACTGGGCGCTTTGGGGCCTTGTGCCTTCTGCTGGGTTTTCTTTTTTGGCTGTGGGGTGTGGTTTTTGTTAAAACCTCCCCTGCCTTTGCCCCAAAAGGACTGACGGTTGTGAAACTGACGCTTGTTGGTACACACCCCAGCCGAGAGGGGGCGGGTTGAGCTGCCTTAATGACTGACCTAGTCTTCTGTGTGTCCTCCAGAGCTTGTTCGACCTGGGGTCTGAACAGATATATACCGAAGGTTAAGGCCATGACCTGCTGCTGGGCATCATTCGTGAAGCCCGAAGTACGTAGCCAAGAGTGGCGATGGGTACAAATGCCCACCGCAGGCCGCTCGAGAAGCAGTATCGAAAGCGTCCACTGCAGCTTTAACCTGTTGGTTATTGGACTCTATGCCCCTGGTTATGGTGTGAAGTAGCTCTGAATTAGTTTCTGACTCAGGCAGAGCTTCTACCATTTGCTTGAGCGAATGCCAAAAGACATACTCATATTAAGAAAAATAGCCCTGGTAGCTGGCAATACGCATACCCAGGGTGGAGGCAGCAAAGACTCTCTTACCTAAGGTGTCTATCTTACAAGATTCTTTATTTATAGACAGGGCTGTAAATGCCTGAGGGAGGGCGGCCTTGTCATTCTCTGCTAAGACCAAAATGGGATCAGCAAAAGCTTATGAGGCCAATATGGGTCGATCCTTGGGAGCAGCATACTTCCTATCTATGGACTTAGTCATGGAAGGGGTGAGAGCAGGATTGTTCCATACCATCTGAGAAAGGGTCTCAAAAGATGGTTGTACCGGAGGAGTTAATCTATAGAGATCTCCGGGACATGTAGGTATTGCAGTCTTAAAAGCTTCCCGGGATCGATTTCTGTAGTCTGGAGAGCAAGAGTGGAATTTAAGTCTTTCAGCAGAGACTTAAAGCAAAAGTCTTCTACCACAGGCTCTGCAATAGGATTGATCCCTGCTCCTTCAACATCATCATCCAGACGAAGATCTGAGTCATGCTCAAAATCATCTCCTGACAGTCCAGGGGGGACTGTATGGACGGGAAAGGAGTGAAAATCAGAATGAAAATTAGAAGAGGAAAGAATCGGAGTTGAAAAAGCCCTGGAGGCTGGACGGCGCCACACCAAGCATCGGCGCCGATGAAGAACACGGCGTTGAACCCAAGGAAGTCGGCGCCTTCAGAAACAGCCCAGCAAATGGTGCTGACAGAGCCCCCGGCGCTGTGGACGGCGCCGACAGAGCCCCAGTGCTGCGGATGGCGCCGACAGAGCCCCCAGTGCCGTGGAAGGTGCAGAGTCCCCAGTGCCACAGGCACCGCCAACAGAGCCCGCGGCGCCACGGACGGTTCAGAGAGTGTCCCAAGGTTCCGAAAACTGTGATTTGAAGGAAAAGAAGGAAAATTAACAGGAGATAGAGGCATCGGTGTGGACCCCAGCGCTGCAGCCATGTGGGGGGAAAAATTACTCACCTTAATAATTATGTTTCTTCTAATGGAGTCTTGCTGTATTCTGACTATTGTAGTTAGCCCCAGCCTTTAAACTGCCCCGGAGAACAAAAGGTTAAACTTTCTATGCAGAGCACAGAATGCTGAGCTCGAGCTCAGTTGAGGTCTCTGTCTGTTTCCCTTTGAAATCCAACTGTCAGATTCTTATGAGCAAAAACTCATTAACTATCCCATGTGGAAATTGTAACATTTTTCTAGCCAACTGGCAACAAGAGTTTTGAATTCCCAGGAAGACTCAAGTCAGGAAACCCAAAACTAAAAAAAACAATCCAAATTGTAATAAAACAAACACACAAACAACAAAGGAGGGTGTAAAAGAAGCACTCCTGAGGTGCAACACTGCACCTGCCCACCCACTTCCCAAAAACAGGTTCCGAGAGGGGAGGCGGGGGAGATCAGAATAGAGCAAGACTCCATTAGAAGAAACATAATTACTAAGGTGAGTAATTTTTTTCTTCAAACAACATGAAGACTTGCTGTATTCTGACTACTGCAGACTACCAAGCAGTACCTCCATGGCGGAGAGACAGAACTTACTTTGGGAATAGGCTCTAAAGTACTGCTGTGCCAAACCAAGCATCACTCCTAGCCTGGATATCCAGAGAGTAATGCTTGGCAAAGGTATGGACTGTTTTCCAGGTATACTTGACAAATTTCTAAAAGAGAATATCCTGGCAGCAGCCAGGAAGCAGCTTACCTCCAGGAGTGAGCCCTCAGGCCTGAGGGTGGAATCTTCAGAAGTTTCTTGCAGTAGATTGCATACAAGACACAATCTACCTGGCAATAGTTCTCTTGGTGGCAAGTTTGCCCTTTCCCAATTCTCCATAAGTGAGGAACAACTGACGGGAATCAAACCTATAACCATTGGTACTCTCTATGTAGTAGCTAAGGGCCCTTTTAACATCTAAACTGTGTAGCCTCCTCTCTCCTGAAGAGGACTGATCAGTGAAGAAAACAGGAAGAGACAGAGTGATTCAGGTGAAAATCTGAAACCACTTTGGGAAAGAACCTTCTATTGGTTCTAAGGACCACTTTATCCCTAAGAAAGGAGATAAAATCAAGTTCCACTGACAGGGCTTGCAGTTCACTGATACGTCTGGCAGAGGTAATGGCTACTAAAAACACAGTTTTCCAAGTCAAGTGCTTAAGCTCTACTGAGGACATAGGCTCAAAGGGAGGTTGCATCAATTGAGCAATGCAAATATTCAAGTCCCAGGCAGGGGCAGGATCCCTAAATGGAGGATTGGTATGAAGCAATCCCTTGAAAAATTTACAGAACACAGGATGAGATGATTGTGAGAAAGACTTCCCCACTGACAGAAAAGCAGAGACAGCTGACAAGTGTACCTTGAGAGTAGCTGGTCTGAGGCCTAGGCCATTAAGATGGACCATATAATCCAGAACTGTAGGCAATTCAGCAGTGTCTGGGGAAATATGTTGCTTGGAACACCAAATGCTGAATCTCTTCCATTTGGAGTTATAGGCCTTTCTAGTGGCGGGCTTCCGAGAGGCTTTGAGGATATCCAGAACTCCCTGAGACAGATGCAAATCTGCATACTCTAACTCTTCAAGAGCCATGCCTTTAGATTGAGAGACCAAAGACTGGGGTACCAAATCCTCCCCTGAGAAGATGTTAACAGGTTGTAATTCCCGGGAAGAGACAGGGGAAGATGGACTGCTAGGGACAGCAGCAGGGGGTACCAAGGCTGTCTGGCCCAGTCTGGAGCAATCAGAATCACTTTGCAAGGTTGTGACCTTATCTTGACTAAAACTTTGAACAGCAGAGGAAAGGGAGGGAAGGCATACAGAAATTTCCATTCCCAGTTCAAAATCAGAGCATCCAGAGGGACTAAGCCCAAGACTGGGGGTCTGCAACAAAAGAGAGAAGAAGTTAGTGACTGTCTGGGGATGCAAAGAGAACCATCTCTGGAGTACCCCACCTTGAAAAAAAATCACATTCAAGACCAGAGGGTCCAGGGACCACTCATGATGGCCCTGTGAGATCCTGCTCAGTGCATCTGCTAGCACATTGTCCTTCCCTGGAAGGTGGACTGCTATCAGAGAGGTTTGCAGGGAATAAGCCAGGGACCACAATTTCATGGCTTCTGTGCACAAGGCCGTAGACAGAGTGCCTCCCTGCTTGTTGATGTACCACATGGTGGTGGTGTTGACTGTTCTGACTTGAACCACCTTGTTCTGCACTGACTGAGAGAAAGTTTGCAGGGCCAGAAAAAGTGCCCTGAGTTCTAGGAGATTGATATGGAGAAGGGATTCCTGAGGGGACCACAGTCCCTGGGCAGTGAGGGCTCCCAGATGGGCTCCCCAGCCCAGAAGGGAAGCATCCGTGGTAAGGATCATTGAATGAAAGTGAGTGCAAATGGGACCCCTTGCCTTAAATTGTCCTGATCCTGCTACCACTGAAGGGCTTGGATCAGGGTCCGAGTCACTGGAATCAGTTTGGTAAGGGAATCCTTCCTTTGGGACTTTTGAACTGAATGTCCCTCATCTGGAATCTGGCCCCTTGGACCACTGCTGTAGAAGCTGCCATGTGGCCCAAGAGCTGGAGGAAATGCCTTGCTGGTCGAGACACCTGAAGGCTGAAGTAAGAAGCCAGTTCTATAAGAACTCTTGCCCTTTCCAGAGGAAGAAAGGATCTTGCTTTGACAGTATCCAGCTCTGCCTCTATAAAGGTAAGGAGTTGCACTGGCTCGAGAACTGACTTGGGAAGGTTGAGAAGAAATCCTAGAGAAGTGAGCACTTGCTGGGTCACTTGCAGGTCTGACTTGACTTGGTCTGGAGACTGGCCCACTATGAGCCAGTCGTCCAGATATGGAAAAATGGAAATCTTTTGCCTTCTTAGAAAGGCAACTACTGCCAGGCACTTTGTGAAAACCCTGGGGGCTGATGTTAGACCAAAGGGCATTGCTTTGAACTGATAGTGGCCTGAGGGCAACTCGAACCTAAGGTACTTTCTGTGGGAGCACCTGGTGGGAATGTGAAAATAGGCATCTTTGAGGTCCAGGGAGGTTAGCCAGTCCCCTGGCCTTAGAGAGGGAAGAATTATTCCCAGAGTTACCATCTTGAACTTTGATTTTAAAAGATGTTTGTTCAGGTATCTTAGGTCTAGGATGGGTCACCACTCCTCTGTCTTTTTTGGGGTAAGGAAGTACCTGGAGTAGAGACCTTTGCCCCTGTGTAGGGTAGGAACTCTCTCTCTATGGCTCATAAGGCCAGAAGAGATGAAACCTCTGCCTCTAGGGCAAGGGTTTCTGAGAGACCTGCAGATGGAAAAGATCTGGCTCTCATCTTCGAAAATCTTTTGAAGTTGAGAACCAGTCCCTGGCTTATTACATCCAGGATCCATCTGTCTGAGGTAATAGACATCCAGTCCTGGACAAAGTAAGCCAACCTGCCCCCTACTGGAATAGGAGAGTCGACCCGGGCAGTTTCATCAGGGTGTCTGCTTGGCAGGGGCCTTAGGCTGAGGGGTGGATGCAGCCCCGCTCATTCCCCTTCTGATTCTCCCTCTGAAGGACCCCCTCTGTGAAAAGGGAGAAGAGGCCTGTGCTTGCTAAAAAGGCCTATGAAAAGGCCTGCCCCTGTCCCTAGACTGCTGCCTTTGAGGAGCTGCCTGCCTCTCCTTGGCCTGAGCACTCCTATAAGTGGTCCTGTACTCAAATACAGTAGCAGAAAAGGTCAGAGCCAAAAGGCTGGCCTTCAGAAAATATAAGGGAACACAGCGGGATGAAGATAGGGAGGCATACCAAACTGCCCTAAGGGAAGCAGGTAAGGCAGTAAGGCAGGCAAAGTCCCAAACTGAGGAAACACTAGCACAAACAGTAAAAGAAGGGGACAAGACTTTCTATAGATACATTAGTGAAAGGAGAAAGTCCAGAGGGGTATTAAGCTTAATGGAGAAAAGGGAGCATGTGAGGAGGAGGACCCTGTAAAGGCATCTATCCTAAATAGATACTTTTGCTCAGTATTTACTGAAGAGAAGGTAGGGCAGGGCCCACAGCTCAGCATCATGGACACAGGGGGGAGGGAGGTGAGCACCACTCCCTTCACAAAAGAAAGGGTCCTACAAGAGCTTGCTAAGCTCAGGGTGGATAAGGCAATGGGACCTGATGGCATACATCCCAGGGTACTTAAGGAGCTAAAGGAGGAACTAGCAGAGCCATTAGCAGAATTGTTTAGTGAGTCTCTGAGCACAGGAGAGGTCCCAGAAGACTGGAGAAGGGGCTATGTGATCCCACTCCACAAGAGTGGTAGCAGGAGGAGGCGGGAACTACAGACCGGTCAGTCTTACCGGTAGTGGGCAAGATTATGGAGGCACTTTAAGGAAAGGATAGTGCAACATCTGGAATCCATAGGGGCACAGGATCCAAGACAGCATGGGTTTACAAAGGAAGGTCCTGTCAAACTAATCTCATAGATTTCTTTGACTGGCAACCAGAGTGGTGGACCAAGGGGAGCAGTTGATGTCGCTTACCTTGACTTCAGCAAAGCTTTTGACACTGTTCCACATAGAAGATTGATAAATAAGCTAGGTAGGTCGGTGGTCAGAAGTTGGTCAACTGGGTGGCAAACTGGTTGACTGGCAGAAAACAGAGAGTGGTGGTAAATGGTATACAGTCAGAAGAGATGCAAGTCACAAGTGGGATCCTCAGGGATCAGTCCTGGGCCAGTCCTATTCAACATCTTCATTAGTGACCTCGCAGATGGACTAGAGGGTAAGGCTTGTCTGTTTGCAGATGACACCAAGATCTGCAACAGAGTAGATGATCCAGATGGGGTGGGCAGAATGAGAAGAGATCTGGATAAACTAGCAGAATGGTCAGAAGAGTGGCAACTGGGATTTAATGCAAAGAAGTGCAAAATCATGCATATAGGGAAGAGAAACCCTGAAGCCACTTATAGGCTGGGAGGGGAGTTGCTAGCAGTCACAAAGGAAGAAAGAGACATGGGCATCATCATCACTGATGACCTAAAATCATCCAAGCAGACCTCTAAAGCAGTAGGTAAGGCTAGGGGGTGTTAGGTGTATTAGTAGGGGTATCATAAGTCGTAAGAGGGAGGTAATAATCCTCTGTACAAGATATTGGTTAGGCTCCCATCTGAGTACTGTGCAGTACTGGAGGCCACACCTTCACAAGGACATTAACCAAATTGAGGCAGTCCAGAGAGGGCAACCAAAATGGTGCAGGGACTGCATCAGAAGACATATGAGGACAGATTAACGGAGCTCAATATGTATACCCTTGAGCAAAGGAGGGAGAGAGGTGATATGATCGAGACATTTAAACACCTTAAGGCATAAACAAGGTGAAAGAGTCTAACATGTTTAAATATAAGAAAAATAGCAGGACAAGAGGACACAGCATGAGATTAGAGGGAGGCCGATTAAGGGGAATGTGAGGAATTCTTTTCACAGAAAGGGTGGTAGATGCATGGAATGGCTTACCACAAGAAGTGGTGGCTATGAATACAGTGCAGGGCTTCAAACAAGCATGGGATAGGCATAAGGGAGCAATACAAATGACTATGAATAGATAGGTCACTGACAGAGCAAAGGCCGATGGCACATTTATAAGGTAGAAAAAGAAATGGGCAGACTGGATGGGCCTTGCGGTCCTTATCTGCCGTCAACTTCTATGTTTCTATCCATTTTCTTCATGTAATTCTCGGTCTGCTCCCCAGAGAATTACCCACTACAGGAAAATCCATGGCCTTAGCCTAGGTGTCCTGTGAGAGGCTAGTACATCTGAGCCAAGCCATTCTCCGAAGAGCCACAGATGTAGCCATGACTCTTGATGACACATCATTGGAGTCCATAGCAGCATGAAATTGTACTTCTAGGAGCATGGATATGTTGTTCATCCACACTGTCTGGCATTGTCCCTTTCCCCTTTAAATCTTGCCCGAAGTCTTCAAGCTGGATCCTCCCACCCACCCGGGTGGTATATACCTCGGCTCCGCCCCATGACGCCAGATCTTCCTTTCTGCCCCAGGCCTCCTTCATGCCTTCCCTCCATTTCCCTTGATCCACAAGGTGTTACTCAAGGTGAGGAGGGACAAGGCGAAGGTGATCCTGGTAGCCCCAGATTGGCCGCGCCAGTTCTGGTATCCAGATCTCCTCAGCCTCAGCTGCAGGGCCCCAGAGCGGCTTTGTACATGCCCGGACCTGATAACACTGAACCAGGGGAAGGTATTCCACTCGGACCTTCAATCCCTGCACCTCACAGCCTGGTTCCTGAGCGGCTAGAGTTCCAGGCTCTGGGTCTTTCCGAGGATGTCTACACTGTGGTGGAGGCATCTTGAAAGGAATCGACCAGGAAATGTTATGCCTTCAAATGGAAAAGGTTTTCCATTTGGTGTCAGGGAAAGAGTCTGGACCCCTTATCCTGCTCTGTGGCTAAAATTCTAGACTACCTTTGGTCCCTCTCCAAAGGGGGTCTTCGGTCATCGACTGTTAGGGTGCACCTGGCAGCCATCTCTGCTTACCGGGCGTGGGCCGGTCAGCTGACATTGGCACAGGAGACAGTGGTCAGGCGCTTTTTCAAAGGCCTGGATCACATATCCCCTCTAGTGCGTGAACCTCCACCTCTGTGGGATCTCGTGCTGGTTTTGACAAAGCTCATGGGCAAGCCAATCGAACCCATGCACAAGTGTGATCTCTCTCACTTGTCATGGAAGATTGCCTTCCTGGTGGCTATCACGTCAGCCAGAAGGACAGGGGAGCTCCAGGCGCTCTCGGTGGACTCCCCTTATCTGGTCTTTCACAGGGACAAAGTTGTCCTGTGCCCCCACCCGAAATTCCTTCCGAAGGTGGTGTCAGAGTTTCACCTTAACCAGGTGTTGACCCTGCCGGTATATTACCCTAATTACACCTCGGACGCCGAGTACGTGCTCTCTCCTATTATAAGGAGAGGACGGTTGAAATTCGGGGAGAGGTTCGCCAGCTGTTTGTCACCTACGCTGAAGCCGCTTCTGGCAGACTTGCAGCCAAGCGGACTATTGCAAGATGGATCACATCATGCAT
Source organism: Neoceratodus forsteri (assembly GCA_016271365.2). Classification (NCBI taxonomy): domain Eukaryota; kingdom Metazoa; phylum Chordata; order Ceratodontiformes; family Ceratodontidae; genus Neoceratodus; species Neoceratodus forsteri. The sequence continues at coordinate 10,300,824 of CM057450.1, read as the reverse complement.
AGGTCTGTGTTATGAGTTGGCGGGCAAGGAGCCTTCCAGAGGGTTAAGAGCTCATTCTACCCGCTAACTGCTGCATCGGTGACTGCTTCCCGGGACATCCCTATCCAGGAAATCTGTAGTGCTGCTACTTGGAGGTCAGCAAACACCTTCATTTCCCACTACCACATCGACCTTGAGTCATGCAGAGATGCTGGTTTTGGGGCCTCGATTCTCCAGTCTCTCTTTCCTAAGTAGGGGGTGTGCGCCTTGCCTCTCTCCTCCCAGAGAACTGCTAGGAGTCTGCCAGACAGTGTGGATGAACAACATATCCACGCTCCTAGAAAAACAGGTTACTCACCTGTAACAGTAATTCTAGGAGTGGTATATGTTGTTCATCCACACGCACCCACCCAACCTCCCCGGCTTTAAGGCGCACAACCTTGCTTCCAACGGGCTAAGATCTGGCGTCATGGGGCGGAGCCGAGGTATATACGACCCGGTTGGGTGGGAGGAGCCAGCCTGAAGACTTCCGGCAAGATTTAAAGGGGAAAGGGACAATGCCAGACAGTGTGGATGAACAACATATGCCACTCCTAGAACTACTGTTACAGGTGCGTAACCTGTTTTTTTGATGCCTCAGTCCCATCAACAGCCACCTCCTCCAGCTCCTTGGCTAGCTGGTGGGAGGCCTGTTTAGCCTGTGCCAGTACAGTGTCCTACCTGGACTTCTGGTACCTGGCTGTGTAGGCCATATAGTTCGCCTGCCTGAGTCCCAAGGAAGATACCATGTACTGCTTTTTTGCCATGGCATCAGTCTTCCCGGAGTCTTTGTCTGGGGGTTGTGAAGCCAAGGGAATGTTTGCCATGTCACAGGCAGCAGCCTGCACTACCCCAACATGGCTGCATTGCTGGTATAAAAACTCTGTATCTGAGCCTGATAGTGTGTACCTCTTGTCCATCCTTCTGTCAACAGGGGGTACAGAATTGGGAGACTTCAGGATTTTTTGTGTCTGTTTCTCAAAGGATTTGTGAAGGGTAACAGACAGTCTCCTGGACTCTGGGATGTCCACCATTTCCACATAATCAGGCTCCTCCTGATCCTTTATTGCCTCCTCCATAAGAAGCTGGAGGGTTTCAGCCACTTTTCTGTAAAACAGAAAATGGGAAGGGGGACACAGAAAGCCTAGGAGGGGATACACCAGAAGGTCTGTCTGGGGAGATGTCCGGTTCCACAGGCACATCCAGACTTTCACCATCATCACCCTCATCTTCAAACTCCCCCTCCTCCTCAAACTCCGGTTCATGAAAATCTTCAGAGGTAAATCTTGAACCAGGGGAACCGACCGAACCAAACCCCTGCGAAAAGGTGCTGGATCGGTCGGAACCGGGCGAAGTGATTCCACAATTTGAATCGCTCTGGCTATTTCCTTGGCAGTCGGAACATGAACCTCTGTTTTCAAACCGGTCGATTTTCCTTTGTGTTTCCTTTTTGCAGGAACTGACCCCTCGGGATCGGCTCTCCTCTTGCCCGAAGAAGTATTGCCCTGGTCAGAGGGCACTCCTTCTGGTTCGGTCGGAACTGAACCGGGTTGGCCATCCGGGGTTAGCGGACTTCTCAGCCTCCTTTTCCCTCAGTCTACCTAATCTCTTTTCAAGGGTAGATTTAGGAAAATTTTTACAAATTTGGCAGTCTGTATCGGGTGTTCAAACCCCAGACAATAAACATAGGTGGTGTTGGGGGGTCAGCCTTAGCAAAGACCTCCCCACACTCACTGCAATGTGTTGAAACCCAGTGGGCCCGTTTTTTTTCTTGGGTTTCTCAGACATGGCCAACCTAACCAAACTTACCCTTTTTATGGCAACCACCAGGCAAGACTCCCTTATCGGTTCCTAACCGTGTCACTGGTGTTGGAAAAAAAACGTTCAAAACACGTTTTTTTTAGAACCCATAAGGAACGGTAACCACACTCTAAAGTAAAACACAAGGATTCACTACAAATGATCGGTTCAGCCAAACCAATCTAACACTTTACAATTTCCACATAGAAAATCAGAACAAAACCTATCTAGTACTCATGGTACCACAGACAGAGACTGAACAGACTATGCGGAAATAAATTCCGTAAAAAACGACAATTTTAACCGACTTTCAAACCAAGCTGAAGGAGAAATCTCCGAAGCGACTGTTCAGTGAGGCGGAGTAAAGAATCTGACAGTTGGATTTCAAAGGGAAACGGACAGAGACCTCAACCGAGCTCGAGCTCAGCATTCTATGCTCTGCACAGAAAGTTTAACCCTTTGTTCTCTGGGGTAGTTTAAAGGCTGGGGCTAACTGCAATAGTCAGAATACAACAAGACTTCATCTTCTCTGAACACCTGAGTATGGAGTCGATGGCACCGAAGACGGCACCGCGCGACTAGGAAGGTCCAACGGCCCTACCCGGTCCCTCAAATGGCCCGAAGGCCCCGGAGTGACCGGGCCAGGCAGCTGGACCAACCTCCGAGCCCACTGCTCCATAACAGCAGCCCACTGGTGAAACTGCCTAAACCGCCTGCCACCTTTCCCAACTGGGGGCCGACTGGGAACCACTATAGGAGCCACCAGCGCCTGTCCCTGTGGGCCTAAATGGAACACCAACCAGCTCCACTTAGGTGGCATCCAGCACCTACCTCTCAACCTCTATTGCTGGAATGAGGGACTTGGCCCCAGAGACGCTGATTCTCATAATAAGGAACACCACCTCAATCATGGAGATATCAACTCAGCACTTTGAGGAACTCTTACACATTTTTTTTTGTATACAGTGTATATTATTCTTAGCATCTTAATATTATTAATTCTACTCATAGCCTATTTTTCCACACCTTCCCCATGTGTGCATCACCTTTTTTGTGCCCGGAGCTCGACCGCAAGTGCGAGCTGGGGGGGCACAAGAAAGATATGTAACTTGTTCTAAGTCACACAGCTTCCTAGTAGAGGTCATGTTGCTTGCTTTGGTGCTTTATTTATTTATTTATCTACCTAATGTTGACATGTTTTCCTTTTTTGTTTTTAAATATATGCCAATACTGTACCAAGCAGAAAATTGCCACCCCATATTCATGTTGACCACTCAGATGAGGCCTTACAGGAGCATTAAAATTTGATCTGCCTGAGTTGGCTTGCAGTACTTTTAACTGCAAATTTATTATCTAGTCAACTGTATATTTGTTGTTTTCTTTCCAAGGTATCCTGAGCCTGTCTGATAGGGCAGAATTGAAAGAATGTTGTCTTGCCTTATTCATCTAATCCACATATTGCAATGGCTAATACATATAATTAGTTGATTTTTTACCAATGGTGAAACTTTCCAACCTAAACAGCATACTTGCTTTTTGTCATTGATCAGACTTGATTTCGGTTCCTAGAACCATCTAAGCCAGAGTTGTTCTTGGGCACATCCTGCCAACATGGGGAAGTTCACACCGTATGCAAGTGGCAGCCGGGTGGATTCAAACCCAATTCCCCTAGTGTGCATAGGTCTCCAGGTACACGGCCCAGAGCCCTATGCTATACAGCTCTGACCCTGAATCTTAAAGAATATACTGCTATGATGGGATCTTATGCATTTTTCCATACCTCGCCTACCCACTACAAATGACCTTTAGCTCTGTCCCCTGAAGCCACAGAAGGCTAGGCAGCAACAGCCTGTCTCTTTAAGGCCGAAGCCCCGTGCTGGAACTACGCCTGCCGGAGTCTCACCCAACACAGCCTCCTCAGGTGCCCAGTCGCCATCTTGAATGGCCCGTGAGCCTTCCAAATACCAGGACCAACCCCCGGAGTGTGCCGTACTTGTGGAACCACAGCAACCACCAGGTTAGCCTGCCCAGACCTGCCGCCTAAGTACCCCCCCCAAATCCTGGCCTGAGGACGAAGAGTTACCCCAACTAACGACCATGCTGGCCGGCAGCAGCCCTGCCCAAGATGGCTGTCAAGTTCTCACAAGCTGCGAGGTCAGCGGCGCGTGACACCCAAACAAAGAACAATCGTTGGTGGGGGGGGGGTGGCGGTGGGGATCTCACCATGCCGAGCCGGAATGTGTTCAACGTCCTGACTCCTGACTCTACGTGGTCTGTACAGAGTCACAAGTCACTCCGCCAGCAAACTGGTGATGCGAGTCATGGGGAGGAAGAAAGGAGAGGTGGCTCACCAGCTCCCCGTCTCAGCTGACGCAGGTACCCCACGTGTTCAGTGGCGATCGGAAGGACCAAGGTAAGGAAAAGTCTGAGCAATTCAAACTTCCTGCGAACTAGCAAGACATGCTATAATGACACCAATACAGCTGTGCAACCAGCGGGGACGGACTCAACCAACCTCCGGAGAAAACTGCAATCCAAGACCTGCAACTAAACCACTGAGCCAGGAAAGAAACCAGAGTGCTGGTCCTAAGTAATGGAACCTGGCTGGGCCTGGTGGCACTCCCAACCGCCTCCCCTGGCCGAGCGCCTGGCTACCTCCTTAGTAATAAAGCACTAAAACAGGTGGCACACTCAGAAACTGCATGGCCAGCAGCAGTGCTTCAGCCCGTTGTGGTTGCCGAATATGGGCAAGGCCCACTGGCTAAGTGCCTCTTTTCAGGGGCAACCTGGGAGCACTGGGGAGGTAAAAGACTTTGCTCAGAGTCATCTGGAAAGCACACGGAAATTATGGAAATTAAACCCAGCAGTGCTGGATGAACCATGCTCCCCCCAGCTGCACTGTGAGCAAGATGGCCACCGAGATCTTGCAAGCTTCAAGATCTCAAGCACATGAATTTCAAACAAAGGAACAGGAGGACTGGGATGCATGGCCTGTTAGTGCAACCTTGCACAGAGCTCCCCCTCCTTTTTCCAGAGGACGACAGCCATCTTTGCCCACTGGCTGTCTCGCCCGGGGGAGGGGGGCAATGTGGAAAATGATGATGCAGTGGCGGCAGCAGCAGGGAAGGGGTGCAGAATTCATCGCTGCTCCGGATGACTGACCGGATCACCAAACACTGCAGGCACGAGCTGAGCCAGGCCGTCCCTGATGCCTTCCACGGACCGTGCAAGCACCGGGACCTACCGAAGGACGTCCGCCTACAGGTAAGCCAAGGCAACTGTGAGCTGCTAAAGAGAATTGTCAAAGATAAATCCCCTCCTGGCTCATGGCCTAATCGGAACTACGCGTGACGTACCTGCAGCTAGCTGAATAAGGCAGCGGAGGTCACGGGAAGCAAGTCCCGGTCAGCAACACATACCTGAAGCCTAAAACTTTTTTTAATAACCAAGAAAAGCCTGCCGGGCATGCAAGCCCATTCATAGCTCCGCACTGTAACCCCTGGTCTGTGTTGCCCTCAGCTAGTTGTTCAACCTCCAAGCTATTCATCCAGATAACTGTTCTTCTATTACCTGACTCCACTTATTTATTTATTTTAAGGGGGATACCTGTCTTCTATCCCTGTGTCTCGACTGCTATCCTGGCTAAGGAAAGATAGAATTGTGAGGAGGGGTAGGCCCTTACCTCAGAGACACTGCCCAGTGTAATCCTGACAATCCAAAGGAAGAAGAAGAAAGAGGAAGAGCTGCTGGCCTCTAGCTCCTAAGATCCCTCTTTCCCTTCCCTCTCAGAAGCCACCACCCAGTGGGGAAGCCTCAGCAGTACTTCCCCCTGGGGCACTGCCAGAGCCTGATGCCCACCCCCAGAGAAGGCACCCTCCCCCCCCCAGGTCCAAGGAGGGAGGGCCCCAGACAAATGGCCAGCTGCTGAAAGCTTCCTGACAGCTTCTCTAACAGCACACTAAGGAAAAAGCAGAATTCCTCACATTACACTCCATTTTCCCTCTCTTTCTTTTTTTGTGTGTGTGTGTGTGTGTTTTTTAATGAAAAACAAGAAAAGATAAGAAGGGCTAGTCTTGCCCCTTTACAGAAAAAAAAATAAAGATCGGCTCCAAAGGTAAAAGCCTAATGGCAAGGTTGGTTGCAAAGACCCTCTGCAAAAAGAAATAAAAGTTTTCTGTACATGTCACTCTTTTTTTGGTGGGGAAGGGGTCGAACCCAACAGAGGGAGAGGCAAGAATAGCCCTGGTAGAGCATTTTCTCTCTTTTTTTTTTGTCCGTCTGTTTGTTAAAAGCTCAAAGCCCAAAAGAAGGTCAACAGCCAGAAGACAGGAAGAAGAAGGGGACGGAGAAGAGAGCCAGGGTAAGCTGCCCAGACCCTGGCCATTTAAGAGTGGGGGATGGAGGGTGGGCATGTGAATGAATGGTGAAGATATTCTGGAAGATCAAGAATTACAGTGAGTATGTCATTTTCATATTTTCCTAGAATCAATCTTCACTGTTCATTCACACTATTGGGTCAGAGTGCCAAGCTTACCACCCAAAAAGGGCGGTGCTGGCTCACCCTCAGGGAAATAGTTATTCCCTCAGCCTCTTGTGGGGGATGACCACAGAGAGGCAGGAACCCCTCACGGGTCTGACGAGACCCAAGGCTGGTCAAGGGCAGGTGAAGGCTCCGTAGCTTGGGAGCAGGAATTTGCCCTGCCACCTAGTAGATGACCCTGCAGGAGAAAAAGTGGGTCCTACAAAAACGTGAGACCAACATCTTACACTGGGCCACGGGTGACAACCTACAGACACGAGGCCATGCCATCTGCTGAATGCAGATCGCTGTTTCCACCAACCTGGAAGCTACCTCACTGGCATCACAAGATGCTCTTGACCGGTGTCTCACCAGCTCCAGACCATGGGTGGAAAGGTGAATGACCTGTCTGGTTGTCTCGCAATCCAGCAAGGTCACTAGAAGCCGACCCAGTGTCATGCACAGGTGTCTGCCACTGGTCACCTGATGTGCTGCAGTGCAAAACATGATAAGTGTCGCCAAGAAAACTCTATGATCCCAAATGCCAAATTCTGCAGATTCTTTTTTTTTTTGCAAGTAACTTTATTTTTTAGAACAAAACCAGTTCACATAACTTGTAAATTGGACAAAAATCACAAAATACCATTCAAGTTTGACTAGACAATCACAGACTTGTACATATTACATTAAGATAAACAAGAACAGAAAAAAGAGAAGGTGGAAAAAGGAAAAGAAAAAAAAACAATTTTAACGAAACAAACCCACCCACCTCCCAGGCAGAGAAACAAGAAAAAAAAAAAAAAAACTACTAACAGCAGTCCCTTTAACGTAACCAAAATAAATCATTATCTGGTATTCTATAATCTATAAAGGCCTGAAAAAGGGTCCAATGAGAGATCTGAGTAAAGGTACATGGCACAACTCTAACCAATCCTAAACCATATGTAGCAAAAGGGAGGGAATACAGAAAATGAAATAAGAGAAAACCTGTTTGTATGTTAGAGAGGTAAATTGAAAGGGACACTTCGGAAGTTGCTATGCCCCCCTATAAAGTTTAAAAATATTATTGTTTCTAGAAAAAGGATCATCTTACCCAGTAAACAACTGAAATACTCATATACCAGCAGGATCAAAAGCCTTACTAGAGAGAAGAGGGAAAGGGATTGGTGGGTGAAATTCAATAACCAAATGTATCCTTAAGAACTGAAAAACGTTCACCCCAGCACTCCTGGAACTTCTCACCAGAGTGAGAGAACCCGGCTACACATCTTTCTGCATTTAAAGCAGTAAGAAATTCCGCCCACCATTCACCAAAAGAAGGTTCCCATTCCACCTTCCAGTGTCTAAGTATTACTAATTTGGTGACCGTAGCCACTAATGCTAGCTGTACTTTTTGGGAATAGATAGGGATCGCTGAATACATACCTAGCAGACAAGTGTCCTCATTAAAATATGGGTCAATTTTAAGATAAGACGCAACTCCCTTTTTGACCATGTTCCAGAAATTAGCTATTTTAGGGCATGACCATAGTTTATTTTTAATTTTTTTATTATTATTATTAAGTTTTTGTTGACCGGGTAAGTGCACTTGACAAGTCCTGCCTATTTTCAGGCACGACCCGGGGGAGGGGGATACAGATGAATTCCAACTGACCTTGAACCAGATTAAGCTGTTGGTGGTATTTTAGTGAATGAGGGAATTTGGCTCAGACACCGGGGAAATTCCCCTACTCTTTTCGATGAGTGCCATGGGATCTTTAACAACCACCTGAACTACCACCAATCCAGGCAGATGGGACCTCGGTTTAACATCTCATCCGAAAGACGGCACCTCAGAAGTACAGCACCCCTCTCATGCTGCACTACAGTGTCGGTACTGGGATATTAACTCAAGTGCCAGAAGTGGGAACTGAACCCACAGCCCTCTGATCTCCCAGCCTCAGAGGCGAGTGTGCTACCCACTGAGCCACTGACACTGCTTATGACTTATGATGTAATGTAGCTAACTCAGAGCCACATTCTTTGCATTCCGCTGATGTCAGCCTCCCTATCCGGAATAGCTTAGCGGGCGTAAAGTACAAATTGTGGAGAATATTGAACTGAATGTTTCTTAAACGGTCTTGTTTGACTAAAGAATAGTTATCCATCCAGATCTTTTCCCAAATTTTATTTGGAAAATCCTTGTTGTAATTGTTTTTCCAATAATAAGCTATGGGAGTAACCCTTGACACAATATGGTTTATGATTCCTTTGTACAATTTAGCTGTCGCTTTCCGACCCTTGGAGATTAACCATAAGTTGTTTAGTACTACATCCGCGTTGTCCGACCATGGGGGTTTGCCCAAAAACTGTTTGATACACTGACGCACTTGAAGTAGCCGAAGCCAGCTTTTTAGAGGTACCTTAAATTTTGTTTGCAAAGTAGGAATAGATAGGACCGAATTAGTAGAAACAAAGTCAGCAAGGCATACCTCAATGTAGGATCCTCCAAAAAAGGTTTCAATTGTTTTCTTGTCTATTTTCAGATTTGGGTTATTAAGTAAGGGTTGCTTCAGATCTTTTATAGAAAGGATTTGAAGTAAAGAGCATAACTGGTGTAAAGCTCTTATATCCCACCCTAGGGGAGAGTTCCTGATTCTTAATGGAATATTTGACCAGGGGTTAAACAATAGCGCTCCCAGGGCCGTATTACTAGAACAGGCCTGTTGGTTGTCTAGGACCAGCCAAGGGGGGGGCTCTCCGTTATGCCAGCCAAACGTGTAAACCAATGTAAAAATCTGTTAGCATGACATGCCAGATAGTAAATATAATAGTCAGGGAGTTGAAGCCCTCTCAATGCCCTGGGACGGGTAAGTTTTCTATAGGCCCTACATGGAGCCCTTCCAAAGAAAATCTGAACAAATTCTCTGACGCGAAAGAAAAAAAGATTTAGGGAGACAGATGTTAAGGTTACTGAAAGGGTAGAAAAATCTGGGCAAAATAGACATTGGCCCTCCCCCAAAAAGTTAACGGTAAACTGTTCCATCTTACCAGGTCTTCTTTAGTTGATTTTAGCAGTGGGTCTAGATTAAGATCCTTGAGAGTGGAAAAATCTTTAGAGATTCTGATACCCTGATAAGTTAAGTATCTTTTCTCCCATTGAAGGCCCATATTTTCAATTAATTCTCTCGTAAGGAGACGGGATAAGAAATATACCAAAGTTTTATTTCTGTTAAGTTTATAACCTGAAAATTCACTAAACTGGGAAATAATTTGGAGGGCTCGGGGGAGGGACTGCCTACTACTCGAAATGTGAAAAAGCAGATCATCAGCGAATAGAGATAATTTGAATTCCAGGTGATCTAGTCGGATACCTTTTATCCCTGGATCGGCATTAAGGACTCTGGCTAGGGGTTCTATGTATAGATTAAATAAATAAGGAGAGAGAGAGGGCAACCTTGTCGGGTACCTCGACGAAGCGGAAAGACCTCAGAAATGTAGTTACTACATTGCAATCATGCTGACGGGCAGCGATACAAAAAACTCCACTCCACTCTATCGAATGCTTTTTCTGCATCTAGGGACACCAAGGCCGCTTCCAGCTCAGGGTCCCCAGATGCAGAAATCAGGTGGAACAATTTCCTGAAATGGTCCGCAGAAGTGCGCCCAGCCACGTACCCTGCTTGTTCAGGACTTAATAAGCCCTCCCATACCCCCCCCCAGCCTGTTAGCCAGAATTTTTGCGTATATTTTGACATCAGTATTTAGCAAAGAAATAGGCCTATAATTACTGATCACTGAATGGTCCTTTCCCGGCTTGGGTAAAAGTATTATTCTCGCCTCAAATAATGACTGATCCAAAACTGGGAAGGAGCCCCAATACTTATACAACTGTAACAGCAGAGGGATGAGATTTTTTAAAAAGCTTTATAAAATAGGCCTGTGAACCCATCTGGGCCCGGTGCCTTGTGTGGTTTTAAAGAATTGATCACTGATGAAATTTCCTCCCCTGTGATTGGGGCTATTAATCTGGTCTGGCTAACGCTGGGTAAGGTGGGTAAGTCAGCTCTCTCCAAAAAAACTAGCATTTTCTCCAAATGGTCCCCCAATACTGGGTCCGGAGAGTATAATGCCTCGCAGTACTCCCTGAACAAGGATAGTATCTCCGATGGACTAACCACCATAGCTCCTGATTGGGGATGTCTAATAGCTGCAATCCACTTTGATACTGATTGTTGCTTTAACTGCCAAGCAAGTAATCTACCTACTTTACTACCCTGGCCAATATAAGAAGCCTTTAGAAGAGAAGCTGACCTCTCCACCCTCTCCATCAATATACTTGCATAATGTGCTCTTAACCTAGACAATTCTAGGTCTTCTGGAGATGAAAGTTTATCCACCTCTTTATTTTCCAGACTCTTAATTCTCTGCAGACAGTTATTCATTTGACTGAGCTTTCTCTTTTTTTGCACTGTCGCAATACGTATGAGTTCCCCCCTCCAGGTAGCTTTTAAAGCTGTCCAGACCTGATCCACAGCAGGGATTGAGTTGTAATCAACCTTAATGGAGTCCTCCAGAAAATGTTGGAATTTTGTAGTAATTAGTTTATCCTTTAATAATTTGTTATTTAAAGACCAAGTGTGCGACCTGATAGGAACATTGGGTACTTCCACTTGGACAAATATTAGGAATGGTCTGAAAGTACTCGAGCTAGTATTTTGGAATCCATTACAAATGAAATTAGTTAATGACTTACTAAGAAATAATCGACACGAGAGTAACTTTTGTGTACTGGGGAAAAAAAAGTAAACTCTTTTTCTGATGGGTTAAGTGGTCTCCAAGGGTCCACAAGACCCAGGGAGGAGATGAATTCCCTTAAAGCTTTTTGAGCTGCAGACAGTCCCAGTCCCTTAAGATAGGTACGGTCCAGATCATTTACTTGAACTAAATTCCAGTCACCTCCAATTAAAATGGGGAACTGCAAAACAGGAGCTAATACCATTGCTAACTGGGTAAAAAAGAAGGGGTTTCAACATTAGGGCTATAAACTGATCCCAATACCATATCAAAACTGCCCAATCTGCCAACGACAAAGACAAACCTCCCTTCGGGGTCGCTAATAGATTCCACCAGAGTAACAGGAAATTTTTTGGCTAGCAACAAGGCCACCCCGCACTTATTTGAGCTAAATCCCGCTCCGAAAACTTGGCCTACCCAGCTCTTGTTAAGACACTTTAGCTGGTCAGGGAGGATGTGCGTCTCTTGGAGGAACACTATTGCAGGATCATATTTGGCTAGATGATTTAAAATGATATATTTTTTCTTATTATCTTTCCCCCCTTTAATGTTCCATGAGAAGATATTCAAACCATTGGACATAACTTAATCCTAGATTGTGCCATGTAGTAGAAAGAGATTAAAGGGCTGTTCTGCTGCCCCCCCCCAAAAAAAACAAACAAACGGGATAACCGTAAAATACCCCCCCAATGCTCCAAAATTAAACTAACACTAAAATTTTCAGAACTATATACAAACTTTCTTACCCAGGCCCTAAGCCCCCTCCTAGCCTTCCGGTCCATGACACACACAAAGGAGACAGCCTGCTCTATTCCCTCCCCAGCCTCCGAACTGACAGAGGGCATAGAAAAGACTCGTGGCTGCCCACCATCCACCATTCTCTGCAAGACCTCTCTGTCTAAAAAAATATTTCAATATAATAGGTGTTGTATGTCACACCAACCTTAGTTAGGCAACTAAAGCCCCGAGAAAACCTAAGGAAAAATTAGCCCTACACTATACAGGAAAGGTAATCATTAGTTTTTACATAAGCTGGCATTAGTTAGGGCCCAACATTTATAAACGGTAAACGAGAGACTTGCGGAGCAATAGAAACCCATTTAGGGTAAACCTGGGATCTTAGTAAGGAATAAGTTCCCCTAAGGGACCCTGCCATTCCCGGGAATCCGAGGCATCCATAAAATGTTTGTGAACCTATAAACAAAGTTTAAACCTCAATCCCCCGTTACCACCTGAACTATGAGAAACGTTCCTCAAAAATGACAACACAAGATGTCAATTGTGCCCAGGTGATTAGCTAGGGTAGCAAAAAAAGGGATTAACAATAACCAGTGGCGAGAACAGAAAAGCAGCATAGAACTAAAGAAACCCATCTGAAACTCTCTTCTAATGAATCCTTTCTTTCCCATGGGGGTATGGCTCGATGCCAGAAACGATCTGTAGAAACAGAGAACTGCGTATCCTTCCCATGGATCACAGAACAGAATAAGGCTCAAAATCACCCAAACCAAGAATGGGGAAGGAAGACAGTGAGAATACCTATGAGGGCCGAAAACTGAAGTAATAACATTGAAAACCAGGAGTAAAGCGTTTGCCCAAAAGAGAAGCGTTTGGCACCCTCTAGTGGACACACCAAACTATAGCAGCCATCGCAACTTCTTTGTAACTCAACCTGAGAGTATTTGCAAAAAAAGAAAGTTAATGACAGCCAGGATATATACAATGGTGCCTCTGACCAAGCTTCACCATTACTGCCTACAGAATTACTTATTCCCCTCTAACAAACATTCAATAGAGCAAAACTGCTTGTAGGTCTTTGTACAATGCCAAACCATTGAGGCTTTCTCCAATGTTCTTTAATGTAGACTTTTGAAACCTCGTACAGCTAAATCAGGATTTCCTCAATTAGGAAATAAGTCGGGATAGTTTTTCCTCAGAGTCTTTAAAGAATCTTCTGAAGCATCAAAGCGCTTGGCTCCTTCTTTTATAAAGACTTCCAGACGAGCTGGGTATAACATGTGATGCTTTATGCCTGCCGCCCACAGCTTGGAAGTAATGGGTCAAAAGGAAGTCCTCAGCTGGCGGGTTTTTAGTGTTAAGTCCGGGACCAGCCTCAATTTTTTTCCTTACCACAGGACTGCTGATAGCTTCCTGGCTTCCTTATGGATGAATTCTCGGTCTAGGTAGTTTAGCAGCTTAAAAATAATAGGCCTAGGTGGGTCGGCCGGAGCAGGTTTTGCCCTTAATGATTCATGTGCCCATTCTATAACAAATTCAGGACCGTTTGGGGAGGGACCCACCGTTTTCTTCAAAAAGCGCTGTAAGAACTGTATTGTGTTAGGGCCTTCTTCCCCTTCAGGCAGACCTATCAGCACCAAATTTTTCCTCCTGTTCCTTCCCTCCAGATCTTCCAAGCAATCTTCCAGCTTATTTAACGCCCGTTTTAAGCCTATTGAGGAGGCAGTATAGCGCAGTGATCTAAGGCTCTGAGCTGCAAATCTGGTGACATCCAGCAGACCAGACCTGGGTATGAATCCCACAGCTTCCACCTGCATACTGTGTGACCCTGAGTAAGTCACTTAACCTCCTTGTGCTCCCAGGTCGCTCCTGTAAAAAAGCTTTCAGCTTAGTGTGCTATACGTGGTTAAAAACAACTAAACTAAAAAAGTCCACCACCTCAGGCTCCATCTTGTCTTGTTTTCTTTCTACAGAGGCTACTCTAGCTTCTGCATCTGTGACCCTGCGGGCTAGCTGGGTAAGCGCTGGTTTGAAATCTGCTACGTCTTCAATCAATTTCAGTAAAGCCTCTTTAATGGTGGCTAACTCTGAATAAACGTGTGAGGGCGAAAGTTCCTCCGAAGGACTTTGGGGAGAAGAACTACGGCGAGGGTGCTCAGCTTCTGATTCCTGGGCAGCCTCCTCGGCTGCTTGTTGCATGGACATTTTGCAAAGAAATCGAACTGCCAGTAACAAACAAACACCACCACTGTATACCCGGTTATTTGAGTCTTATAATATCAGAAAATAAACCGAAGAAGTAGGCGTTTATAGCGGTTGGGGTCGGCGAAAGAGCGGAGCTCCGACGATCACGTCTTATCCCCTGCACAGCATCACGTGACTCCTCCAAATTCTGCAGATTCCGAGTTGTTTGTTTGGGGTGAGCGGTCATACACCAGGTGTCTACACCCAGAAGGGGTATCTAGGAGTAGGGTCCCAAAACAGGGATGTGGCATGGCTCCTGGAGATCCCATGGGTGCACAATACCTGTGCTGGACGTCCCATGGGGCTGGAGAAGGGGCAGAGGGACAGAGCCACAGAGCCAGACATGCCTGGATGCCTCCATGAAGGACCAAGGCCACAGAGAGATGACTGCTGAGTCACAGCTGTATTCCTCAAGGAATGACAGCACCAGGTGAGCATGGGTAAGACTTCCAAAGTGGGAAATTCCAAACTCCCTCATCATCTGCACCAGGAACTGCTGGTATGAGCTGTACCCAGTGTCAGAGGACAGATGCAGGAAAATGTCCCCTTCCTTGGAGGAGGAAGTGGGAGATGAGGATGAACTGGAATCTGAGGGAGGCAGTGCTGGAGTATCAGGCCAGATCTAATAAATGGAGGTATTGAGGGAATTCACTCACCAATGCCCTGAATTGTTCTCAGGTCAGGTGCCCCATAGGACCTAAAATACCTAGAAGAGAAGGTGGAGGTGGCAGGGGAAGGGGAGATAGGAGGGTCATGAAGGACCAGGCCAGGTCCTCTGCCAGGGCTACATGAATGCTCAAGGGACCTCCATTTTGGGGGGGGGGGCTGGCAATCTCATCCACCAGTGACTGCTCAACAGCCAAGGAGCAGTAGGGGTGGTGCTCTTGGAGGGGAGGGACCCCAGGTGAGGAGAGGAGAGCAAAGCCATGAAGGTCCCATAGGGCGGCCCCAATCCCCACCACTACAGGGCCAGACGGTTCTGACAGGCCCAGAGAATCAGAGTCAACGCTATGACTCCGTGCAGAGCTGCCACCTACCCTAAGGAAGGAATGAGCCATGCTCACTAGACCTCGAAGAGCCCACATTGCTTGAGCTGGCCCTGCCCGTTGGGCTAGGCCAGAGAGGGACACCTAGTACCTTCTCCTGAGCAACAGAGGAACCGGCATGAGGAACGGCACCAGTTCCCTTCCCAGTATCAAGAACAGAACTGGGCCCCACCTTGGTGTCGCAAGTAGCACCAGAAGGACAGCCAGAACCCGCACTGGAGTCGACACTGGGACCCAAAGCAGCACCGCAAACAGTGCCAAACCCAGCGCTGACCAGAGAAATAGTCACATGAGATGGTGCCAAAGATGAAGGAAGCCTAGAACCAGGCCAAGGAAGGTCCCTTTCATCACCGGAGTACAGCAGGCTGAGGCTTTCCCTAACCTCAACCCCCAGGTCATTTATCTGCTCAGAGGAGGAGATACAGAAGCCCACCACTGGACGCATAGATGGCCTGGCTCCAGGGACCTTCCCTCTCCTGATGCCACAACCGGTGTCGAGGAGGACCCAGTTTTATGGTCAGCACTGCCCCATTCACCGGCACTGGCCTTAGTGCCAGCAGCCGAGGTACTGCTGGTCCACAAAACCAAGGGGCGTGCCGATCAGGCCCAGTGTATACTGGGAGCATTTGTGGACCCTAAGAAGCTGCAGACTGGGGGGGTGCTCAGACAGTCCCACAGAGGAGACTGCCTGTCCACTCGACCTCCTCCCTCAGGCCATTCTCTACCTTCACGGTGCGAGAAGGAAGAGGGGCCTGATCCCCTCGGCATGTACAGTGTTGGGTTGAGGCTCAGAGAAAGAGCCCAGGGACCTTACCTTAGAGTCCCGTGTCTGATGCCTGCCTCAGAAGGTAGGGGGTTTGTGACCCCACCTTATCACGCAGATTTCTACTACGCGGTAATCCACAGAAAAGCAGGCATTGCACCGATCCATATCACGAATCAGTCCATGGCAGGCCGCACACTCATCACGCTTATCCTAGACCAATATACGGCCCCCACAGGAGCACCGACACATAGGGGTTCATCTGTTCTCTTCTTAGACTTCTTTTTCTTACTGGAACTTAGCCATGATGTCATCAGAAAAAAGAAAAACTAAGTTAAGAAAGTGAGAAACTTGGCACCATAGATAGCAGAGGAAGATACAAAGATCTGGCACCAAATATGATATCAAGCAAGGCCAACCGTGGTGGTGACACAGAAGAAATTTACTCCAGCTACAGTCCACGATGCTGCCTCAACAGCGGCAAAAACAGGACTAAGGTAGGGAGGGGGCCAGTGCCGGCTACTGGCCAGTCCACAAGTACCATGTCATATGTCTGCCTCATCAGCAGTGCCATCACGGACATCAGCCCCCCTAGCTCTAAGCTTTGAAAGCTTTTGCTCTTGCAGGGTCCTAGCAGGTGGTGATACACTTCATCCGAACTCCAAAATCTGCTAAAACTCTATAGCACCCACCAATCTGATTTATTCTTGAGAATGTGCTGAAAGGTTGGGAAACATGGAGCACTTTTTTGGGGGTAGCCTAATTATAGCTGAGATCTGGAAGCAAATTGGGGAAGCGGTGGGCCAGATGCTATCAGTCCCTCCACCTAGACTATTTAAACAGTTGGTGCTAGGACTTATACCTAGAGGGACATTAGGTAAAAATAAAAATATCTATATAATATCTTTCTGACCACCCCTGCCAAATCCATACCTCAAAAATGGTTACTGGCCTTTCTCCTACCCTTGAAAGCTAGCTCAAAAACTGTAGAACTATACAAGAAATGGAAAGTATCATGGCCCTACTGAGACACCATCAGGAGAAGCACATGGGACAGTGTCTGCTCTTTATAGACTATGTGGCCAGCAGGGATGGTTTAGATATTCTGGAGACCCTAATGGAAGCCAGCTAAACTCTGCAAACATCAAATACAGATGAGCTTGTAAACAAACAACCCTAAGTGTTCCCTAGGAATTAGGGCAGACTAGGTGGTCCAAGTGGTCCCTATCTGTAGACAGCTTCTATGTTTCTATGTTACTAGATAACCTTTTCAATGGAAATCGGCATGTATTATTAGACATTGTAAACAATAAAAAGTAATGTCAAATGATCCTTTTCATTCTTGAAGTAGTCTGAACATTGACAATGAACTGTACCCAGTTTTGTTTTATGGTTTATTACAGTTTACTCTTTTTTATGAAAACTGTTGTCTTTCTGTCATTGTTTTTATTGAAAAAACCAAAAATAAAGAAAAGGCTTAGTATGTGACAAGTTAAAGTATCACACTATCCAAGACAGCGATACCAAAAATTCTGAACTGAACCCCATATTTAGTAATGGAAGGTCAAATGGATTACCAGTTTGCCACTGCTAAGGAAAACGTCTTTCTAGTAGGTATCTGAGAGGTTTCCTTATTTTGGTAAAGATTTGAGAAAACCCAGAAGTAATAAAGCAGCATTTCATGTAAAGGTGAAGATCTGTACCTATACCTTTTGATCCATTTTGACTACCGGCCCCCCATCTTTGAGTTTGCATTAATATTTTTTTGTTTCTATAACATGGCACTATACGGACTCTTTCCAGTGGCTGACTAACAGTTCCTCAGATGTTCAACAAGACTACAATATTGTTGGGGGGTGCTGCTGAGCTAATGGCAGCTAGACATGGTTTTGAAGAGCGCTGCAGTTTTGTCTGGCTGGGACCTACAAAAGCACATTAAATCACATTTTGAAACCTCAGAACTTCTAAAGTTTGAAAGTTACAAAAGTGAGGGATTGTAAGACACAATAAATGTCGTCATGAGCAAGTTGACTTCCCCCTAAAACAACTGGGAAAGGAGCTTCTGTCCAGGGGTCAGCAAACCACCTTGGAGTGACCACAGCAGGAGGCTCACTGGCAGCAAACTCAGAACCAAGCGTTAAACCCAAAATAAACAAGCCAACTCTGCAATCCATCCAGGCTTTGCTTGCCAATTTCCAAGCAGAGGTCCAGACCTCTTCCCAAATAGTTGCGATCATGCTTGTGGAAATTATTAACTGTTGTGCAGTAATGAAGGAAAGGGCCACTGAGACAGAAAAGGCTGTGAAAGCCAATGAAACTGACTTGAAATCTCAGAGTTCCCAAAACCCAACATTTGAGGGAGCCATAAACGCTGCACTTCATCAGCAACTGGCGCAAACTGAGCAGGTCGAGAGGCTTGAAAGTTTAATGTTGTTAAAAAAAAACTGTCTTACAAGATTCCCTTCCTTACTCCCAGATGAAGAACCTAAAATGAAAGTCCAAAGTGCTCTTACTGCAGTTGTTTCCCCTCAATCTGCCCCCCTTCAGCACCTCAAGGCACCATTTTAAATAAGGTTAAACATATAATTTTTGACTCATATATATGCTATGTGAGTGAGGAGTCTCGAAGTCAAGATTTATGGGGGCTGAGAAAACAGCTACAGCTGCAGCAATGGACAATACTGAAAAAGCTGGAGGAGCGAGGTATGCTATTATATTTTTCCTGTCTCTTCCGAACAAACATAAGATTCTACACCCGACAAGGCAGAAAAAAAATTATTTTATCCAGGTGTGAGGTTGCATCACTACTCAGATTACTTGCTATCAGCTCAGTGCAGAAGAAGGAGATTCCTCAGCACTATGTCAGTATTTAAAGAAGAAGGGGGCCTGTTTCGTTGCTTGCGCCTGCCAGGCTGAAAATTATCTTTCAGGGCAAGGAAGAATTTGTTGAGGATCCTAATCAGGCAAGAGCTTCCTTTGAAACTAACATTTAGTTTCCCACGGAGATGGGGCCTGATTTTGAGGACACTGTTTAACTGGCTAAATACCACCCTGTCCAGACCAAATAAAACATTTGTTCTGCTTTGCAAGAAAATAGCAATATTATCTTTGACTTGGGATGATTCAGGATAAGCAACCTGAATGGAAGAGAGTGTTATATTTCAAAAGTTTTAATTTTGTCATTTGCTTGCTTGGTTACATTTTTGGTTTATTAACCGCTTGTCTTTCTTATGTTGCAGGATGACTAAGCCTGGAGCATTCAAATTAAAATCTTCTATATATAAATATTTTCGTTAAAATTTCATTGATTGGGCTGTACTTAAGATTCTTAAATATCTCCTCAAAATTATAGAAACATCTATTTTTTGTGCTCCATTTAATTAGTAAAAATTATTGTATTAGACATTATCAAAATGAATTTAAGATGTTTGCTATGTAACAATTCCATTTGTTCTCTATGAATAAAAAATATAGTTAAAAAAAAGACTGCAATACGGTTCAAAAGTCTGTGAGTTTGAATCTTGTTGGGGCTGGGTTTCATTAAAATGTCTATAAGCAAAACTGTTGCAAGCTGGGTTTTATGAAGGGAAGCCTTCACAGAACAGCTTAGTTGGTTGTCATTTTAATGTTTCTATCATATAACAATGCATGGTCTCCCTCTAGTGGCTGATTATTGCAGTTTCCATTGATTTTCCAAATAAACAGTCCGGTTAAGAGAGTTGTGGGTCTGAATGAGGAAGCATTAAACCACGACAGACCATGGTTCTGTGGAATTAATCCATGGTTTGTGGGGGGGGTGTTGGGACACATGGCCGCAGGCCGAGTGCCTCCAAACACCCAACCATGTATTAATTCCACAGTAGAACCATGGTCTGGAGTAGTTTAATGTGATTGTAACATGGCAAGCATATGTAGGAATACATAGATTTGCTGAGACAAACAGTTACTGAGTTTTCTGATACAATTTATAGTAAACAGTTTGCTGAATCGAGGTTCTCTTACATACACTGTGGGTATGCAGGATGAGGAAAACAATGTGATGTGAAAAGGTTTCAGTTATATTGTCAAATGTTCTTTTCTTTCTTGGTAACGACATCCACAACCTTTGAAAAACTCCTCGTAAAAGGATGTATTGCCGTTCATGGAACATTCGCTATGCATTATTATTTATTTATTTATTAAATTTTGATAATCGGGTGAGCCCACTGGGCCCCGAGAGTCCCTTTTTCAGGGGCGACCCGAGGGTTACATACATTATTACAAGGGACTGTATACAGCAAGATACATTACATGTGTCACATAGTCACATAACAGGGTAAACATAGTAGCAATTCAACAGATGGGATTGCAAACATCATAAAACTTTTTTATTATGCATGTTTTACTAAAACGACCCTGGTGTAACTGTGCTGTTTTAACAGGTAACAATTTTCAATATGAAAACATTAACATGTTTGACAAACTGTGCTGTTGTAGCAGGTAACTTTGGAAGATCAAAATATTAACTCTGGCATACTACAGCATCAACATTTTTTGACACAATGGAGAACTTTAAGCTACAGGTAGCAAAACAACGTTTAACTTCCCGTTACTGTCACTTAATAGATGACTCCTTCTGTGGCGCATTGTAATAACTGAAATTTACTAGTTCCATTAATCGTTAGATTTGGCATGTTGGATGGGCTGCAGGTTCCACTACTTGCACAATATTGTCTGACAGACTCTGCTGCTGCTATGCTTGAAATCGTTGGGTGGTTACTGCTACTGGCATTTGAGGTACTTGCTGTCTCGCTCTGTGGCAGGTTTTCTATTGTGTTTGCATTTATCTCTGTTCTGCTGGTGTATATTTGAGCAATTTAAGAAAAGTTTTGATAAATACATGGGTGAGAAGAAATTTTCTTTCCACTGCTAATTTAGCTGGCGGCGAGTTCATAAATGGGCATCTTGCCTTCTGAACTTGTATCAATCTATGATTCTATGATAGCATGGACTTGTTTGTGTCGATGGACTGTTACCTGTGGGAGAACGAGACATACTGTGCTGAGCTGTTTCTTTGCCATGGGATATTCCTTTTGACAAAATAGAAGACCATTTCTTTTTATCAGAGGTTGAGGGAGACAAATAATTACGCAAGCTGGTCTCACATCGATGCCCAGTGATACTCATAATTTCCCTCGATGCCAGCCCAGCTTCTGACAACAAATGCACTGCTGTGCTCCTTATTGAATGATTAGCATAGTGGCGGCTGAGGTCAGCATCAGCGGAAATTTGTGCCATCATATCCACCAGGTAATTAACTCCCATAGGTCGTTTACCATACCATACTTTTTCTTTATTCAGGATACTCAGATTTTTTCTTAGCATGTAAATAAAACAAGGGCGGATTTTCAGGGCATCTATATAAAGATATATATATAATTATATACTCTAAGGAGCAACAGGGCAGTGGGGATTGTCACACTGTAGAAAATTACACCTCGCAACACACCACAATTACATTTGTTCATGTCAATATGGTTCTTGGTGGATTCGTTGAATGAAACTGTGAGGTACTCTCTACCACTATCATCTTTTTGCACAGTAAAAGACCCTTCAGTGAGTTTGTTTAGCCCTTCTCGTCCCCGTCTTGCAAATCCTCATTGGAGCTCAAACCAGAGTCTGTGTACAAGACCACACGCAGACTCTGGTCTCCATTTATCACATGTACAAATTTTTTCCAAGTCAGCATCGCTAATCCAAGGATGGTGTGTTGCGGTATCTTTTCCTCATCGCCTATAATCTTTAAAGTCCGCAACAAAAACATTGTTAGCACTTCTAAATTCAGGATCAGTTGCAATATTTATATTTCTTTTCAATTCAATGGTATTCAAATAACGGTTCAGTCCAGCACGAATTCTAATGCAAGAGCTGATACCATATTCCTCCCCCCGTCTTCAGTGCGCACTGCTGCATAGAAACGCTGCAAAATATTAGCTAATTCAGGAACTGGAACAGTTTTCAAATTTATTTCCAAATGCACTGAGTTTAGTCAATCGGTAAAAACTTTCATAGACCAAACAGTATTTTTCTGTGTATTTACTTCATTTTTCTTCCTCTCTAGGTTATCTAATTCAGCTGCAGAAAGAACAACATGCCTCTGACTGTTCTCACCTTTAGAAAACTTGATTTCTTTACTCTGATCAGTATCTTTCTTGATTTTCTTTTGCTTTTCTGATTCTCTTTAGGAACGTTGTTTGCACTGATGACAGGAGTGTATTTTTTGCATATTTCATTACTTCTCTCACTGGGTACTGTTACTAAGGGTGCACCTTCAGGTTCCTCTTTTCCACAGTGTTGATTTGTCCAGGTTGTGATCCCCACAACACACAGAGACAAAAGTTTACATCAAAATTTGCCATGGCTCTCATTCAGATATTCACTGATGAATGGTGGACCCCTGGATGGATGGGTGGGATTAACAAAGAATTCTGCTACACATTTTGCTGTGGTTCATAATGGTACTACACAAGCAACCATGGCTCTACTGTGGAATTAATCCATGGTTGCTTGCTAGTCACCTGTTGTTATTGAACCTATTACATTTCTTTATTTTGATAGAATGCTCACAGCCATGTCACAACACTAAACAGAGTTTTCATCACTCTATTACATTGTTAATTTTCCGCTCTATACAATATGCATTTCCTTGTTTAACTTAACTACAAAAAATAATATCTAATCAAAAACATTTTACGTGTGTAAAATAAAGTCAGAAAACGAAGACAGACATAAATTTATATATAATAGTTTTTTAATTTACTATGCGTTATGAGGTGTGCTTTAACCAAGCTAACCATCACACACCATGAGTATGTAAAAAAATGAAAATTACGTACCTACTGTAATTCTTGATCTTCTCTTGTATCTTCACCATTCATTACTGCTGGGTGTAAGCCGGAGGTGCGCACCCGCCACGGGAGTTTTTTTTTCCTTTTCAGAGGAGTCGGCGTCAATGGCGCTGCTCCCGAGAGTGATGCACCGCGTAATGCGTGAGGGGCAGCTGTTAGGCACCGCAGACGACTCCTCCATCCCAGTTCTGTTAGCCGGAGAGGCGAAATAAGGATAAGAAAAAGAAAGCGAGGCAAGAGAGCCGAGGGATAGAAAAAAGGAAAGGATATAAACTGAAAAAGGAATAAGCTGGTAGGGGACAGAAAAAAAGAAGGAAATGCCTACCCTAAGGGACCGCAGGGCCTCACTTCTGGGGCGGCTCCAAGGGAGGAACAGATAAAGGAGAGAAAGAAGAAAGGAAAAAGAAGAGAGGGAAGAGAAAGAGGGATGCTGGAAGGGGAGAACTCTTCTCATTGAGAGATTGGTTTAAAAGCTTATAAGCTCAGCACCAAAAAACAAGGGAGCAAAGATCCCACTTGATAAAACTGAGGAGAAGGTTCAACCGAATCGCTTGCACAGCTTGGACACAAAAGGCAGATTCTCTACACCTTCCGCCATCCCCAACCCCTTAGACTCTAGCTGAGAGCTCACAGACTGCCAAGGTAGAAATTCTGTTCCGAAGGAGAGCGCCCAACTAGGAAAGGTAAAGAAGCCCACTAGCACCTTGTTAAGTGCTAACATAGTTGTGTGTGGGGGTAGGGGTGAAGCCCTACAGAGGGCACCCCTATACGTAATGGATAGAGTGGGAACTCAACTGGACTCCCAGGAGGCAAGGCAAAGAACACCAACTCAAGGTAATTGTAGTGTCAGGACAGCGCCAACCAGCAGAAGCTGACACAATAGGAGACTGAGACCTGCCAGAGGGGACCTGGAAAAAAGGGACCAAGCCCTTTAAGAGACGGTCTCTTTAACTGTAAATTAAACAACATGGCTAAGAATGAGCCATGAGGTCACCCCTAAGGGCAATCAGAAAGAGTTCCCTCAGGAGAGAAATTCCGCTCGTTCCTCCTTTTTCCCCAGAGGGAAGGGATCCGTTCAGAAGAACGGAAGAAAAACCAAGATAGGGTTGTTTGGTTTTTTTGGCTTAAAGGCCAAGGGAGATAGGGGAGGAACGAGCAGGGAGGAGGAGACGCCGAAGAAGGAGGCCCATGAGGGGATGGTGGGCGGGAATCAGTAATGAATGGTGAAGATACAAGAGAAGATCAAGAATTACGGTAGGTATGTAATTTTCATATCTTCCCTTGTCAATCTTCACCATTCATTACTGCTGGGTGAGTACCAAGACCCCCCGAAGAGGGCCTGAATAGACCCTGAGGGAACAGGACCCTCAGCCTCCTACTGGGGAAAAGTAGGAAGGGGAGACCCTAACCAACAGACTGGAACAGTCTAAGGTTGATGAGGAGGTGTCCCCCGTTGGCTGGGTAAAGGAGGTTGCCCCTGAAGAAGCCTCCTCACCCTGCGGGAGAATAGGCGGGTCCCCCGGAAGGCAAAGTTAGTCACCCTATGCCAGGCAATGGGTGACAGTCTGGAGGGACGAAGCCATGCCGTCCACCTGATGCAGATCGCTGTCCCTGCTAGTCTGGACACTACCTCATTAGCGTCGTAGGATGCCCTCGCTTGGTGCCTTGCAAGCTCCAGACCTTGTGCAGAAAGGGCAATGGCTTGTCTAGACTGCTCTAAGTCAGGCAAAGATGCTAGGACCTGCGATAGCATCGACCACAGATGTCTGTTGTAAGCAGCGTGGTGTGCCTGATG
Organism: Neoceratodus forsteri; assembly: GCA_016271365.2. Taxonomy (NCBI): domain Eukaryota; kingdom Metazoa; phylum Chordata; order Ceratodontiformes; family Ceratodontidae; genus Neoceratodus; species Neoceratodus forsteri. The sequence continues at coordinate 10,276,238 of CM057450.1, read as the reverse complement.
AGAACTGATACACGTCAACACTCGACTTGAAGAGAAAACCCTTTGTCCCCACCGGTCAAATTCAGCAGAGTCTGGACCCGCGGTCTGTCATGTGCCAGGTGCCGAGGCCCAGAAGGAGTGTCCAGGGATGTCAAGCCCGAAGGTGGGTGAGGCAGAGAACCTAGAGACTCATGGGGGGCACAATACCGTCTCCTGCAGTCTGCCGGGGCTGGAGACTGCCAGGTGCGGACAGACGCTTCTTGGAAAGGGATCGGCCAGGAAGGCACCACTAGGTGGCGAGTGCTGAATTCGCTAAGGAATGCATGTGTCTGCCGCTCAGTATTGTCCCTACGAATGTAGGAGATGTGAAGCTCCGAGACCAACCTCGAAAGGAACTGCTTTCATTCAGTGAAATCAGCATCAGAGAAAAGGTGGACAGAAAATTCCTCTTCCTTAGATGAGGAAGTAGAGGAGGAAGTGGAGCTCGAATGCTCAGAGGACTCCTGTGGCGGAGGGGACAAGCGGGAAAACCTGTTCGTCCATGGCCCTGACGTAAGATGGGAAGGCTGCCGCAGTAGCTCTGAACGTCTCCCAAGTTAACGGTCCTGTGGGGCCGACGTGGCCTGAGAGAGAGGGTGGTGATTACAGAGGGATGGGTGAAGGGCACCTAATAGCACATGCCTGGCCTCTGCCAGGACTCTAAGATCCAGGTAGTGATGCCGCCAAACTTGGGGACCCTGAGATCATACCAGGTTGCGAAGAGACAAGAGGAGGCGGCAACTCCGTAAAGAGCCCTGAAGGGGGATCTCCCCTGTGACGCGCCTGGGATTGCATGAGTCCAGAAGGGCAACTCTCAGAACCGCCACAAGAAGGCGGTCTACAGGCCTTGAGAGAAAGGTGGGGATCAACAGTGCGACTCCTCCCCGCACCCCGCAGGGCGGTGGGGGCTCGCCGCCGCTCTTCGACCCGACCTCTCAATCCCTCAGACTCCGAAGCAGCCCTCTTCCTTGATACCAGTGTAGAAGGTCCCTGCTGAGCGAGCCCCCAAAGGAAACTCACTGCGACAGGATCCTCCACCTTCCCCTGAAGGACCCCAGCAGCACCAGAGATGGCAGCTGCCTGGGACCTCCAGGAAGAGGGCGTCCTTTCCAGGCCTCCTGAAGGGTCCACCACAGAAGACTCCAGGCCACCCCGAACCATGGAATCATCCGGGCTAACCAGCTCCGGGGACTCGGGGAGAGGAATACTTGATTGCCTAGCACTGCAGTCCGCCGGAGGTTCCGAGTCAGAAGACTCAGGTGGCTGGACAGGGCCCTCCCCTGAGTCATCCTCCTCCGAAGAGGGGTCAACCAGAGCAAACTCTGTCGAAGCAACCGGAGGAACCTCAGTCAAAATGGCACCAGGCCTGGCACCGAAGGCCGCAACACCAACAGTGCTGGAGGAGTCAGCCGCACCTCCATCGACACTGGAAACCTGGGCCACACCGCGAACGGCGCCGCCCGAGTCACCGGCGCTGCGGATGGTGCTGAGAACCAAAACGGCACCACCCATGGTGCCGCCCGAATCCCCGGTGCTGCAAACGGCGACGGAACCCAAGGCGGCACTGCAAGCGCCGCCACCCGAGCCACTGAGACCCACGGCACTGCTGGCGCCACCCGAGTCCCCGGCACCGCGAACAGCACTGGAACCCAAAGCGGCACTGCGAGCGCCGCCGCCCAAGCCACCGGCACCAAGACCCATGGCACTGCTGGCGCCGCCAGAGTCCCCAGCGCCGCGGACGGCACCAGACTCCTCAGCAAGGTCGGGTGAAATCGAAGGTCCACCAGCACTGGGCCCCGCAGCCGGGGGCCGCAACACTGGGGGAGTCTGCACTTCTGTGGAGGTGACTGCCGGGACGGCGCCAACGGAGTGGCCCCGGAAGGAATCACCCTGTTCCTCCAGTGCTGAAGAAGAAACCTCCTCCTCAGCAAGACTAGAAGTGGAGGAGGTTCCCTCCTTGCCGGGCCGTATAGACCTGGGAGGGGACCCAGGGGAAGGGTCAAGAGATCTGGCCTGGGAGGCCCTCGGACGACGACGCCCCCCGAAAGTTGGCGGAGCTCTTCCGACTTTAAACCCGCGGATTTCTAACACGTGGCAATCCATGGAGAAACAGGCATCACAATGATCCATATTATGGTAGGGTCCCAGGCACCGGAGACAAACATCATGACGGTCCGAGATGGAAAACTGCCGGCCACAGGGGCACCGATGCATAGGGGCACGGCCCGCCTTAGTCTTGCATTTTGCCCCGAACCTGACATGATGTGAAATCAATACAATAAACAGCAAAGCTCCCGGCATCATCAAAATATCAAATAAATGAATGATCTTACCAGTCGACGACGTCGGGAAAGAACCGGGACGAAGCAGCGGCGTCAAAAACACTATGCGGCCTATGATGCAGTAACAATTCAGTGACTCCGCGCAGCAGGTGCAGCCTCGACGGTGGGAGAAACAGAACTGGGATGGAGGAGGAGTCTGCGGCGCCTAATGGCTACCCCTCGCACATCACGCGGTGTGTCACTCTCGGGGGCGGCGCCATCGGCGCTGACTCCTCTGGAAAAAATACCAAAAACTCCTGTATGGCGGTGCGCTCCGGCCTACACCCAGCAGTAATGAATGGTGAAGACTGACAAGGGAAGATCAAGTTACCACACTCAGTGTGTTTTTTGGGGAAAAGGACAGAAGTTAGGTTGTAAGGCCCTGCTCTTGTTACCAATTAATAAAACCAGAACAGGGTGGATCTATGATTTCTTGGGGGGGGTTAGACAATCCTAATGGGTTTGAGACATAAAATATTCTTATTAATAAATACCACACATAAATACCACACACAAAAGTGTTAATTTTAATATGATCTGGCACAATGATAACAGTATTTCTACTGCCCTTTCATGAGACGAAAGGAACCAGCCTCAAGGCATAAAACTCTGCCTCCTCTTCTGTACAGGCACATCTATGCAACCCAGGAATGCCTGTTCCAGACATTCAACTCATTTATAATATTGGGGTTTATTTTTGTATCATCCATGCACCAAAGTATTGCTTTTAAGACACGTGGATATATTATGTGGGATAAGGGTGGGGATGCATGGATACTACTGATTGGTGTGGTCCACTGGGAATAGTTAGGACCCGTACACCTGCCCATAAGTGCAGCAATAGGCCTATGGATGGACAATCCATGGGACCTTCTGTGTCATCAGCCTGCAGTGGAGTTCGGGGAAATGTCTGGGAAAAGATAGAGCTGGGAGACTTGTCAGGGACAGAGAGTGGCTATGGGGAAGCTAGGATAAAACCCACCACGTGCAGGGCAGAGTCCTTACACCTGGTATTATTTTGTCACTAAAATGTTGGGACGCTAACATTCAAAGTGTAAGAAAATTAAGGGACAGATGGAGACACAAGCTCAGAAATGAAAATAACGTACCTACTGTAATTCTTGATCTTTCTGTGTATCTTCACCATTCATCACTAGTATAGGTATCTGGCTGGAGGCTAGGACCCCATGGGAGCTTTTTTTTTTTTTGGAGGCGGAGTTGAAGCAGGGGAGGTGCCGCTCTCGAGGCCAACGTGTTATGTGGCACTCACGGGTTGGTCGTTATCTGCTGTTGATTCTGTCTTGGTCCCAGTTCTGAACGTTGGCGAGAAAGATAGGAAGGGATGGAGGGGTGGAGCAAGGAAGCTCAAGGGATAGAGGAAATGAAAGGATATAAAAACTGAAAGGAGTAATAAGTGACTGACAGGAGAGCAAAAAGAGAGAGAGAGAGAGAGCAGCCTAAGGGATTAGGATAGGGAGGGGCCCCAATTTCTGGGCAAAAGAAAGAAAGGGTGGAGAAGGGAGGGTAGAAAGAGGAGAATGAAAGGAGAAGGAGGGGAGGACACTGCCCCCACCCAACCCAGAACAACCTGACCTTGAGAGGGGTAGCTCAGATTTTAGAATCGTCATGCTGCAGACTGAAGAAGAAGGAGACACAGGAAGTGCCCCCTGCACAGCCAGGGTAGTCTCAAGAGGGGACCAGAGTTGAGGGAAAAAATGACTCAAGGTCGAATCAGGCCAAGACAGGTCGGGCGGCATCCACCACTCCTGCCAAATTAAAAAAGAATGTCCCCAAGAGGGGAGAGAAAATAAGGCATAGGGGAAAAACACAGTGGCGCCTACCCCTGTCATCAACTTAGTAGTAAAAAGGTGTGGTAAGTGACAACACCTTAGGGATAAGAAGGAGACGCCCCAAAATAGCATTAATAATAATAATAAGGGGATTGCTGAGGGGGGTACTCAGGGTTCCCCCATCTCTCTCTCCCCGTCTCAGAACCCCCAGAGGAGGAGGGGGCCGAGAGCCGAACTTTGAGAGGCAGGGGAAGAGACAGAGACAGAGAGAGAGACAGAGAGAGAGAGAAGACACCCCGAGACTACCAAGCAAAAATCCTCCCTGTCTCCAGGAGTCCTCCTCCTCCTAACCACAAGGGAGAGGAGGAAGAGGAGAAGTGCTGGAGAGCAACAAGTGAGACACACAGGGAGGAAGATCGCCCAGAGACAGAGGCCCCAGGGGGAAGGAGGGTGGAATTTAGTGATGAATGGTGAAGATACACAGAAAGATCGAGAATTATGGTACGTACGTAATTTTCATATCTTCTCTGTATCAATCTTCACCATTCATCGCTAGTATGGGTGAATACCGAGGTCCCTGAAGAGGGCCCAGCACCTCCATAAGGGACAGAGTCCCTTAGCCTCCAGTGGGGAACACTAGAGGGGAGAACCCTTGCAAGCCTGGGACTGGTCTGGGTGAGGCGGGGATCTCCTCTGAGGAGAGGAAGGATGCCCCTGCAAATCCCGTCTCACCCTACGGGAGAAAAGGTGGGTTCTCCGGAAGGCGGAGAAGGTCACCCTACGCATGGCCAGGGGTGACAACCGGGATAGACGAAGCCATGCCGCCCGCCTAATGCAGATCGCTGTCCCCACTAGCCTGGAGGCCACCTCACTGGTGTCGTAAGATGCCCTTACTTGGTGCCTTGCTAGCTCCAGGCCTTGCGTGGAGAGGGCCATGGCCTGTCTGGTTACCTCCGAGTCAGGCAAGGAAGCTAGGACCTGACCTAGCCTCGACCACAAGTACCTGTTATAGGCAGCATGGTAGGCCTGATGAGCTGCAACGCAGAGCAGAAGCAGTGACGAGGAGGACATCCTCCGGCCCCGAAAATCAAACTCTGAAGAGTCATAATCCGGGAGCTTGTCACAGATTGGGCATCTATGCCCAGGGGGAGTATCCAGAAGTGTCACGCCTGAAGGGGGGTGAGGCAGAGCTCCTGGAGACCCGGGGGTGGGCAATACCTGACGCAAAGGTCCCTTGGGGCTGGAGCTGGGGGATAGGGACGTTGCCAGACCCAGAGCGATGCTTCCTGAAAAGAAACAGGCCAGACGGGGACCAAAAGATCATCTGCACTGTACTCACCTAAAATGGCATGCGCCACCCAGTCCGGATTGCGCTCTCCAGGGGTGGAAATGTAGAGCTCGTCAGAGAGCTGATAGGCAGACAAATTGGCAGCTGGGGAAAAGTGGACCAATGACTCTCCCCTCCCTCAGAGGAGGAAGATGAGGAAAATGACGAGCTCTGAGATACAGGGGCAGGCGAGCAGGGGGGTGGTGAAACACCTGTGGGTCCACAGCCCTAAAACAGGTAGGGAGAAACTCAGCTATGGCCCTTTGTGACAAGGTGAGAGGGCCCCATAAGGCCAGAGATCCCCAGGAGAAGCGGAGGGATTGGCAGAGGCAACGGGGCCAGGCTCCTCCAAGGAGGGGCACTGCCTCTGCTTGGGCAGGGGGACCCGACAAGAGACCTCAAAAGAGGAGGGGCCCCGGTGGTCCCAACAGACAGAGACCGTACAACCAGATTGGAATGGTCAGTGCTGTGCCCAAAGGAAATGCCCCTGTGAGGTGACCGGGACCGTGTGAGTCCAGAAGGACGACCCTGACCTCAAAAGCAGATGTCCCTCTCAGAGTCTCTGGGGGAGAAGCGAGGATCCGCACTGTGACACCTCCCAGAACCCGGGTGGATCCCAGGGAGAGGCCGCTGCGCTGAGCCCTGGCCACTCAACCTCTCTGACTCCGAAAGGGCCCTCTACCTCACTACCACTAGCCTAGGCAACTGGCAACCCCAGCTGACCCATGGGAGACAGCTGAAGGTACAGCACCTTCTCCTTCCTGGGACGCTCCGGTCTGTTCCAAACCCGAACTGGTCAGGATCACCAAAGAAGGGGGTACCCCATCCAAAGGCACAATCAGATACGTGGTCCTGGGTTGCGCTGCAGTGACCACCTGGACAGCCACAGGCTGGTCAGTCTCACTGACCCCAGAAGCAACAGAACCTGCCCGGCCAACAGAAGGAGGCTGAGTGGAGGCAGATGCGCTGGACTCAAGAGGGATCATAGGATCCAGACAAATCCGTGAGGCAGTCCAGGTCAGATCCCAAGTCCTCCTCCGAGGAGGAGGAGGACTGAGAGGCCCAAACCCAGACCACTCCTCGATCCCTCCCAGTCCCGGGGCTGTGAGCTGTGCCACCTCCAGCTCCGGCACTGCAAACAACACCAGAGCCCACAGTGGCACTCCTCAGTGCCGCGAACGGCACCAGAGGCAAAGGTGGCACCAGCAGCTGCACCCCCCTCCGCCAGCACTGCGAACGGCACCAAAGTTGGAGGTGGCACCGACCCCTTCCCCGGTGCCGCAAATGGCACCTTGCGCCTGGCAATGGCACCACTCCAACCTTTCGCCACCATGAACGCGCCAGAGTCAGAGTGGCGCCGAGGGCAGCCGGCACCTCCTGGGCCCCTGGTGCCCATAGTGACAGCGGACCCTGGGGCAGCCCGGTGGACAGTGCTGACGCAGCAGGCCCACTTGGGCTGAGCTCGGCCTGGGGGAGCCTTTGCGTCCGAGGAAGTGATTGCCAAAACGGTGCCTCCCGCCTGGCCCCCGAGACAGCCAGACTGGGCCTCCTGCACCGTGGGAGAAGCCCCCGCCGTGGCAAGGCTAATACTGGCGGAGGCCCCCCTCCTCCGCAGGCCGTACAGGACTTGGAAGGGACCCAGAGGAAGGGTCAAGAGTCCTTACCTTGGCCCACTGACTGCGAACCTGTCCTCCAAAAGTTGGCAGTGCACGTCTGACTTTGAATGCGCACATCTCCAAAACTAGGCGATCCATCGAAAAGCAGGCATCGCTACGATCCACATCATGGCCTGGGTCTAGGCAGGAGAGGCACCAGTCATGCTGGTCTATTATGGAGTAAAGACGGCTGCAGGGACACCGATGCATAGGAGGCTACCCTGCTTTCGACTTTTTCTTCTTGTCCCTGGGACGAGACATGACTGGACAGAAAATAAATAAAATAAGTACTTGGCATCGCTAGAAATAAAGGACAGATCTTACCGGTAGATCACTGAAGCGGCGCAGAGTACGGAGGAGCAGAACTGTGAGCCGAACACGACCGATGGACTGGGCCGCAGACTAAGCCGTAACACGCAGATGAAATTCTTCGAAGTTTTCCTATGAGGTCCTTTCTCAACGGCGTGAGAAGAAAAACTGGGGCCAAGGTGGAGTCGATGGCAGATAACAGCCAACACGCGATGCGCCACGTAACACGCCGGCCTCGAGCGGTGCTACCCCGCGACCCCGCCCAAAAAAAAATCTCGCGGGGTCCTAGCCTCTGGCCAGATACCCATACTAGTGATGAATGGTGAAGACTGACACAAAGAAGATCACTGGACACTGGTGTCTTTATTTGCACAAACTTTAATTTTAATATATTATCATCACAGAGTGGGAATTTGTGCTGTAAAGTTGAAGTGTACAAGACTCAGACCCTTCCAGGTTTGAGCAGCACCTTTTCCATGTGGGGCACAGCAATTCTGCATGGTTGAAGGATTTGGAGCAATTGAAAGATATTGACTTTGATGGAGGAATAGCTTACTCCTGTCTCGCCAATCGAGGACAGGTAATCCAAAACTTTCATCAGTGGACAAGAATAGGAATCCAATGATCGGGAAGTACCCGTCAATGGAGCATCGCTGGAACCTATAAAGGGTTCACCATAGACTGCCATTAATGCACTAGAACACGCCGTCGAGAGGGTATAACCTCCTGTCGATGAAGAGGCAGTCTGACGTCGCGCCGTCAATGGTGGGGCACCTGTAACGGTGGCCGTCGACGAGCCCTTAGGCACGGAGTGTGAGGAGGGCTTCTTCTCCTTTTTGTGCCATTGATGAGAATCAGTGGAGGGAGAGGTCTTGGGATGAGCCCCCTGATTCTCTATGAGAGACAATTTCTGCTCCATTGAATGGTTTTTGATCTCCGGCAACCGTTGTCGACGTGTTGCTTGGTTGAAATCCTATCAATGTATGCAGAAACTGGTGTAATGTGTGGGTCCCAGATACCTTTTACAAGTGGTATGGTTGTCGAAGTGGTAGATTTTCCTACTGCAACGGCAGGGACAAAATATCACCATCTAGCTTGAAGATTCTTTGGACATTCGTCATTTGCTCAAATTCTCGTAGATGACTGCTGTTCTGAAGTTGCTGTAGCTGCTGTGTGCGAGCTGAAGACAGCGGGAAAATGAACTGAGGATATCAGGGACCGCCCACACTTATATAGGAAACAGGAAGCTGATGTCATGTGAAGGCAGCCCCTGGAAAAGACTCCTAGAAGAGCTGCTGTGCACCACAGCAACCTCTGGCAACAAAGAAGATCTACTGTTACAGGTGAGTAACCTGTGTTTCTAAGGATGTGGATATGTTGTTCTTATCCACACTGTTTGGCAGACTCCTAGCAGTTCTCTGGGAGGAGGGAGGCTAGGTGCACACCCCCTACTTAGGGAACAGAGATTGAAGAACTGAGGCCCCAAAACCAGCATCCCGACGTGACTCTAGGTCAGTGGGGTAATGGGAAATGAAGGTGTTTGCTGACTTCCAGGTAGCAGCCCTGCAGATTTCCTGAATAGGGACATCCCTAGAAGCAGCCACCAACATAGCGGTATGGTGGGTGGAATGAGCCCTTAGCCCTATGGGAGGCTCCCTATCTGCCAACCTATAGCAGAGATCAATGCATGATGAAATCCATCTGCCAATCATCCACTTGGCTGCAGGTCTGCCAGGTGGGGCTTCAGCGTAGGTGACAAACAGCTGGTGAACCTCTCCCTGAACTCCAGCCATGCGCTCTTTATAATAACAGAGCGCTCTTCTCGGGTCCAAAGTATGGAGTCTGTATTTGGCCCCTGAGGTGTGACTTGGGTAATACAATGGCAAGTCATTACCTAGTTCAGATGAAACTCTGACATAACCTTCGGAAGGAACTTCGGGTTGGGGTGCAGGACGACCTTGTCCCTGTGGAAGACCAGACAAAGAGATGCAACAGAGAGTGCCTGGAGTGCCCCAATCCTTCTGGCTGATGTGATAGCCACCAGGAAGGTGGTCTTCCATGACAGGTGTGACATCTCACTCCTGTGGATCGGTTCGAATGGCTTGCTCATGAGCTTTGCCAGTATCAGCAGTAGATACCATGGTGGTGGTGGTGGTTCATGCATCGGAGGGGAAACATGGTCGAGGCCTTTGAAGAAACGCCAGACCACCTTCTCCTGTGCCACCGTCTGGTGAGCAGAGATGACTGACAGGTGCACCTTAAGGGTCACAGACCAAAGACCCTCTTTGGAGAGAGGCCAAAGGTTGTCGAGAATGCCCTGAGACCAACTGGAGAATCTCTTCCATTTGAAGACATAGCACTTCCTGGTCGATTCCTTCCTAGATGCCTCAACTACAGTGAGGACATCTTTGGAGAGACCCAAAGCCTGGAACTCTAGCTGATCAGGAACCAGGCTGTCAGGTGCAGGGACTGAAGGTCTGGGTGAAGGACTTTCCCCTGATTGACTGAGAGCAGGTCCGGGCTTGCTGGAAGACGCTTCGGAAGCCTAATGCTGAGACTGAGAAGATCGAGGTACCAAAACTGGTGGAGCCAGTCTGGAGCCACCAAGATCACCTGTGCCTTGTCCCTCCTGACCTTGAGGAGCACCTTGTGGATCAAGGTAAGTGGAGGGAAGGCAAAAAAGTGGCCTGGGGCACATGGCCTCGAGAAGGCATCCCCCTGCAGTGAGCCCTGCTGAGGGGGGTAGGCACAAAACAGCCTCAGCTTTGCTTTCTCCCTGGAGGTGAACAGGTCCAACTGAGGGCTGCCCCACTGGGAGAACAGGCTGTGTACAACCTTTGGATGGACAGACCACTCGTGAGACACCTCACCCACACGGCTGAGGGCATCCACCAGCTGATTTGAGGCTACTGCCACATTAATGGCTAGGAGATCGGCCTCCAGTTGGCTCACGAGGGTCCAGATGCGGAGAGCTTCACTGCAGAGAGGCCGGGAGTGCGTGCCACCCTGTTTGATGAGATAGTACATGGTCGTGGTGTCGTCTATCTGGACCTGAACCACTTGAACCCAAAGGAATGAAGTTCGGAGCTCCAGCAGGTTGATGTGGCATCGGGATTCTTCGGGGGTCCACAGCCCATGGACTCTGTGGTCCCCCATGCGGGCACCCCAGCCCATGGGAGAGGCTTTGGTCATCAAGATGACCGTCGGCTCGGGGCAGACAAACGGAATCCCCTCCTGCAGATGCTCTAGGACGGTGCACCATTGGAGAGTGTCCCACATCTTCTGGGTCACAGTGATCAGCTGGTCGAAATGACCTAGTCGCTGAGTCCATTGGCTGGCCAGCTCCCACTGAAGGGGGCGCATATGCCACTGGGCCCATCGGACCATGGAGGTGCAGGCCGCCATGTAACCGAGAAGTCGTAGGAAGTCCCAAGAAGGGCGCAAGTGCCCAACCAGAAATGATCGGGAAAGGAGGAGAGCCGCTGGGACCCTGGCTCTGGCTCAGCAAGAATCAAGCTCTGCCCCAGTGAAGCAGATCACCTGCGAAGGCATGAGTTCCGACTTGGCCTCATTGACCAGGAGGTCAAGGTTGATGCAGGTCTGGAGGGCCAGATCTCTGGATCTCTCCACCTCCAGTCTGGAGGGACCCACTATAAGCCAATCATCCAGACAGGGGTACACTCTGACCCCTTGATGCCAAAGATGGGCCGCCACCATTGCAATGCATTGGTGAAGACCCTGGGGGCTGATGACAGGTCAAACGGCATGGCATGAAACCCATATAGGGTTCCCTCTGCCCTGAAGCGGAGGAACTTTTGGTGTGACGGACAGATTGAGACGTGGAAGAACGCATCCTGCAGATCCTGGGAGCAAAACCACATGTTCTGCTCGAGAGATGGTATGATATGAGACAGAGTTACCATCCTGAAGCTGCGAGACCTGAGAAACTGGTTCAGGTCATGCAGATCTGTCCATTCGGGACTAGTAAGTACTTGGAAATGAACCCTGGGTTGACGGGGGAATCAGTGACTCTGACTGCTACCTCCTTGTGGAGGAGCTGGGCGATGTTGTCTCGAGAGCCAACTGAGTGTGCACGGATACCTTCTCCTCCTGTGGGGCGTGGGCTCGGCTTGGTGGGTACTGCTTGAATTCCAGAGGCAGCCCCTGTCCGACCACTTCCAAGACCCACCTGTTCGTTGTGACAGTGGACCAGGCAGAAAGGTAGTGGCGGAGCTGCCCCCCACGGGAGAACCCAGAGTGGATGTGACGGGCATGGGGGTGGCACCCCCATCCCGTCACTGTGAAGGCTTGGAGGAGGAGGATCCAGCCGAGGGACCGCCGGCACCTTTCCCTTCAGGCTTAGGAGCCACCGAAGCCCCTGACTTGGGCCAAGGGTGCCAAGACTGAGCCTGCTGCTGCTGCCCCAATTGGTATTGGGGCTGTTTTGGTGGAGGGGCAGAAGGCCAAAAGAGCTTATGCTTCTGCTTTTTGGAACCCTGAGATTCCCTCTGGGCAGAAGCAATGGAATCCAAGGTGGCACTGGACTTCTCGATGCGTTGAAGGTGACCATTAACCCCTGGACCAAACAAGTCAGTACCCGGAAAGGGAACGTCCGCCAGTTTGTGCTGGGTGTCTGCCATCAAGGTCGAGACCCTCAGCCAGGCCCTGCAGCACATGGCGACTGTGGCTGCCACCAAACGAGCACATGAATCCCCAATGTCCAGAGCCATCTGGAGTTGCTGTTTTGCCACAGCCCAACCCTGGTCCTGGACCAGCTTGACCATAGTCTGAAGGTCCATGGTGAGATGAGGAAGCACCTCATCTAGAGAGCCCAGAAGGGTATGGGAGAAGTGTGCCATGATGACAGCCGAACTTGCCTGATGGAGACCAAACAAAGAGGCAGCACAGACTTTTCTGGCAGAGTGGTCCAGCTTTTTGGACTCTTTGTTCGGAAGTCTATCAGTGTCTCCTGAATTACCTGAGCACCAAAACATAGATTCTGTCACCAACCCCTCAGCCAAGGGGTGCTCTGTGAATCCAGAAAGGGAGCCGATGGGAACCACATACTTGCGGGCCATCCGGGCTGATGGCACAGGGCAGGAGGCAGGGTGCTGCCAAAGCTCCAGGGTCGGGCCAACAATGGCCTCGGCCACTGGGAAGGCCTCTGCTGGAGAATCGCCCTTTTTCCAGAATGTCTGTCAGGGGATATCAAGCCCGTTTCTGAACAGGCTCCAAAGGCATCCACATGGATTCGGAAATGAGAAAAAGAATGCCCATGAAGGACGTGGGACCTTCCTCCACCAAGCGAAACCTCGTCGAATGGACGAAAGTGCAAAGAGGAGTCCGGATAGATTGGCCGACCACCTGAGTCACCTTCGACCCGCCACTGATGGCCAGGAGTGAGGGTGACTGACAGCCTGTGTGGGAGGCCCTTAGCGGGCCGAGATTCCTTGACAGGAGACCCGGAGGGAGGCTGTTTAGGTGGCGGCTCCACCATAATCGGCGGAGAAGCCGGTTTTGGCAGAGCCGGGAGGGCCTTCACCAGTTCTGTGTGGTTGGCGTGGAAGCCAGGGTTGACTTTGAACCGGCCAACACCAACTGTTGCCACATAAGATCCTCGTAGCGTTGACACAACTTGTGCTGAAGACTCTCCTCTTCTGAGGAGGACAAGGATGAATAGCAGTGCCGCCGCTTCTTGGAACACCCAGAATGGCGTTTGTGAGTTCTCCTCGACCTGTCGATCGGAGTTGACTGAGACCTAGACCTCGACCGTCAGGAGGACCGACAGGGGCGCTTAGAAGAAGCCGGGGAGACCTGCGGCTCCTCCAGGACAGGGACCGTGAAGAGGTTCCCAGCAGGCTGGGTCTCCTCATCGAAAGGTCCAGTCAGGACCAGAGTCCTGAACAAAGAACTGTCAGCCTCATCTAGCAACAACGGGTCAATGGGGTCGATAATAATTTTGACCAGGTCATCGTCCTGCATCTTAGCCAGCTGGCCTGATGGAGGCACCATGAAGCCAGTGGCCGAGGCCGCAATTTTGACCGAAATCAAAACTGCAAATTCCTGGTAACGAGACCACTCTCGATTCCAAGAATGACATCAACGAGACTTCTCCTCTTCTCTCGACTCCTTGGAATCCTTTTTATGGAAACGGGAGCTGTGCGAAGCCAATGGGCCCTCCCCCTTGATCAGGAGAGACAGGCACAACTCCTTGAAGAGCCTGTAAAGATAGAGCTCAGTTTGAGCGGTATGAAAACTGATGCTGAAGAGGACTGAATGGCAGCCCGAGCGTCCTCCTCCTCGAAAGTCTTAATTTGCTCGAGTTGTTCAGCGGACCCTGCAGCCGCAGAGACCACCAAATGGACATCTTTAGATTTGACCGGTGGGTTCCGTTTCTCCGGTCAGCCAAGCTATAATTATATGAGGCAATTGTCCAACAAGTTCAGCTGGAATGAGCGACAAAAATTACAAACCTGGGTATCATGATTGTGGCCCAGGCAACAGATGCACGTGGCATGCGGGTCAGTGAGAGACATCTTCTGCCTGCAGGGGCACCGGCGGAACCCGGGCGAGGACTTGTCTCTCATCGCAGTCACGATCGAAAAATGATGCAGTGAAACTCTAATGAGTTTAGGTTTTGGTAAGTAATCGAAGATTTAAGCGCCAGGGCCTACTCAACATGGGAACGATAAGGAGGCAACCTGAATCTTCCAGCGGAAAGGAAGACCTGGTGTCAAGTGGCAGAGCCGAGGCATATACCACCCGGATGGGTGAGAGGAGCCAGCTTAAAGACTTCCAGCAAGATAATTAAAGGGAAAGGACATGCCAAACAATGTGGATAAGAAGAACAGGTTACTCACCTGTAACAGTAGTTCTAGGAGTGGTATATGCTGTTCATCCACACTCTCTGGCATGTCCCTTTCCCCTTTAAATCTGGCCGGAAAGTCTTCAAGCTGGCTCCTCCCACCCTCCCAGATGGTATATACCTCGGCTCCACCCCATGACGCCAGATCTTAGCCCACTGGAAGCAAGGTGGTGCGCCTAAAGCCGGGGAGGTCGGGTGGGTGCGTGTGGATGAACAACATACACCACTCCTAGAACTACTGTTAGTGAGTAACCTGTTCTTCTAGGAGCATGGATATGTTGTTCATCCACATTCTCTGTCAGACTCCAAGCAGTTCTCTGGGAGGAGGGAGGCAAGGTGCACACCCCCTATTTAGGAAACAGAGATTGGAGAACCGAGGCCCCAAAACCAGCATCCCGACGTGACTCAAGGTCGATGTGGTAGTGGGTAATGAAGGTGTTTGCTGACTTCCAGGAGCAGCCCGACAGATTTCCTGGATAGGGATGTCCCTGGAAGCAGCCACCAATGCAGCAGTGTGGCGGGTAGAATGAGCTCTTATCCCTCTGGGAGGCTCCTTGCCCATCAACTCATAGCACAGACCTATGCATGACGTAATCCATCTCGCAATGGTCCGTTTAGCTGCAGGTCTGCCAGAAGCGGCTTCAGCGTAGGTGACAAACAGCGAACCTCTCCCCGAATTTCTGCCGTCCTCTCCTTATAACAGGAGAAAGCACGTCTAAGGTCCAGGGTACGGAGCCTGTACTTGGTGTCCAAGGTGTAGTTAGGGTAATATACCGGCAGAGTCAACACCTGGTTAATGTGAAACTCTGACACCACCTTCGGAAGGAATTTTGGGTGGGGGCGCAGGACAACTCTGTCGCTGTGAAAGACCAGATAAGGGGAGTCCACCGAAAGTGCCTGGAGCTGCCCTGTCCTTCTGGCTGACGTGATAGCCACCAGGAAGGCCGTCTTCCACGATGAGTGTGAGAGCTCACACTTGTGCATGGATTCGAATGGCATGCCCATGAGCTTTGCCAAAATCAGCAGAAGATCCCACGGAGGTGGAGGTTCACGCACCAGAGGGAATATGTGATCCAGGCCTTTGAAAAAGCGCCCGGCCACTGTCTCCTGTGCCAGTGTCGACTGACCGACCCGTGCCCGGTTAGCGGAAATGGCTGCCAGGTCACCCTAAGGGTCGATGACCGTAGACCTCCTTTGGAGAGAGACCAAAGGTAGTCTAAAATGTTAGCCACAGAGCAGGATAAGGGGTCCAGACTCTAACCCTGACACCAAATGGAAAACCTTTTCCATCTGAAGGCATAACATTTCCTGGTTGATTCCTTACGAGATGCCTCCACCACCGTGTAGACATCCTCGGAGAGACCCAGAGCCTGGAACTCTAGTCGCTCAGGTACCAGGCTGTGAGGTGCAGGGATTGAAGGTCTGGATGAAATACCTTCCCCTGGTTCAATGATATCAGGTCTGGACGTGTACAAAGCCACTCTGGGGCCCTGCAGCTGAGACTGAGGAGATCTGGATACCAGAACTGGCGGGGCCTATCTGGGGCTACCAGAATCACCATCGCCTTGTCCCTCCTCACCTTTAGAAGCACCTTGTGGATCAAGGAAAAGCGTAGAGGAGGCCTAGGGTTCATGGCCTCGAGAAGGCATCCCCCTGCAGTGAGCCCTGCTGAAGGGGGTGGGCGTGGTACAGTCTCAGCTTGGTGTTCTCCCTGGAGGCAAACAGGTCTACCAATGGACTGCCCCAACGGGAGAACAGATTGTAAGCTACTTCTGGATGGATAGACCACTCATGGGATGTCTGGCCTATGCGGCTGAGAGCATCCGCCAGTTGGTTTGAGACTCCTGCCACATGGATAGCAAGGAGATCTGCTTCCAACCGGTTGACGAGGGTCCAGATCCGGAGCGCCTCCTTGAATAGCAGATGGGAGTGCGTGCCACCCTGTTTGTTGAGGTAGTACGTGGTCGTGGTATTGTCTGTCTGGACTTGAACCACTTGACCCCAAAGCTGAGGAGTGAAAGCTGACAGTGCCAGTCAGACAGCACTGAGCTCCAACAGGTTGATGTGGTATCGTGACTCCTCGGGGGTCCAGAACCCATGGGCTCTGTTGTCCCTCATGTGGGCTCCCCAGCCCATGAGAGAGGCATCGGTCATGAGAACGACCGTCGGCTCGGGGCGGACAAACGGGATCCCTTCTTGCAACTGGTCTGGGGCAACCCACCATTGGAGAGCGTCCCACATCTTCTGGGTCACAGTGATCAGCTGGTCGAAATGACCGAGGCACTGAGACCACTGAGCGGCCAGCTCCCACTGGAGGGGCGCATGTGCCACCTGGCCCAACGGACCACTGAGGTGCACACCGCCATGTAACCCAGAAGGCGCAGGAAGTCCCAGGCAGGGTGCAAGTGCCCAACCAGAAATGACTGGGCAAAGGAGAGAACCTCCGCTCTTTCCACCAGGAGACGAGCTCTGGCTTGACAAGAGTCGAGCTCTGCTCTGATAAAGCCCATCACCTGAGACGGCACAAGTTCCGACTTGGCCTCATTGATCAGGAGGACTAATTGGGAGCAGGTTCGGAGGGCCAGCTCCCTGGACCTCTCCACTTTGTGAAGGGAGGAACCCGCCAGGAGCCAGTCATCAATATAGGGGTATATCCGAACCCCTTGGCACCAAAGATGGGCTGCCACCACTGCAATGCACTTGGTGAAGATCCAGGGGGCCAATAACAGGCCGAACGGCATCGCGCGGAACTCATACAGGGTCCCTTCGACCATGAAGCGGAGGAACCGCTGGTGGGACGGACGGATTGGGACGTGAAAAAACAGAACCACATGTTTCGCTCCAGAGATGGTACGATCTGGTTCAGAGTTACCATCCGGAAGGTGCGAGACCTGAGATATTGATTCAGGTCGTGGAGATCTAGGATGGGGCGCCAACCCCCCCGTCTGCTTGGGCACCAGGAAGTACCTGGACACGAAGCCTGGGTCTGTAGGAGGATCCGGCACTGGAGCTACCGCCTCCCTGCGGAGGAGCTGAGCAATGTCGTCCCAAAGGGCCGACTGAGTGCGAACTGAGATCCTTTCCTCCCGAGGGGCACGGGCTCGGCTGGGAGGGTACTGCTCGAATTCTAGAAGCAGTCCCTGACCAACCACTTCCACAGCCCACCTGTCCGAAGTGATACCAGACCAGATGGAAAGAAAGTGATGGAGCCGGCCCCCCACGGGAGGACCCAGAGCTGGCATGATGGGTGTAGAGGTGGCAACCCCTGACCCGTCACTGAGCAGGCTTAGAGGAGGAGGAGGCTCCTGGACCAGCACCCCAGCCTCCTTTGTGGGGCTGTTGAGGACCCTACTTCGGTCTGGGGTGCCAAGCTTGAGCCTGCTGTTGCTGCTGACCTGGTCACGGATCTGCTTCACCGTGGTCTGCATGTCCGCTGGGAGATGAGGGAGGACTTCACCTAGTGACCCCAAGATGGCATCAGAGAAGTGTGCCATGATCACAGCCAAGCTGGCCTGATGAAGGCCCAAAGATGAGGCCGCATAAACCTTCCGGGCAGAATGGTCCATATTCTTGGACTCCTTGTCTGGAGGGCGGTCAGTATCAGCTGAGCTGCCCGTGCGTCTAAACACAGAAGCAGTCATAAGGCTCTCGGCCGAGTGATGCTCTGTGAAACCTGCCAGGGACCCCATGGGTACAGTGTACTCATGGGCCATGCGGGCAGATGGAGCTGGGCAGGAGGCAGGGCATTGCCATAGCTCAAGAGCCGGACCAACAATGGCTTCGGGCCACTGGAAAGGCCTCCGTCAGGGTATCCCCCCTCTTGAGGATATCCGTGAGGGGATATTCCACCTTCTTTTGGATAGGCTCCAAGGGCATTCCGGTCAATTCAGAAATAAGGCAAAGGATGCCCTGAAAAGAGGAAGGACCTTCCTCCAAGCCTGCCACTGATGACTGATCATCCCCCGGATGCGAGTGCAGACCAGTGGCATCCGAGTCCGAAGAGTCGGTATATAAAGGTCTCCCGCCTATGTCTCCCTCGATACGCTGAGGGCGATCGGGGACAACAGTAATGGACAGATGATGGGGGAGGCCGGTGTCTGCCCTATCCTCTTTCGAGGGAGCCCCTCCCTGAGGCTGCTTAGGTGGTGGTTCCACCAAAATCGGTGGGGAGACCAAAACAGGCCGAGTTGGAATGCGTGCCGGCCCTACGGGTGGAGGAACCGGGATCTTCGGTTCCGGAGGGGTCGGCATCGGCCTAAGAGGCTGGGACCAAGTAATGGCCGGTATTGCCGGCAGAGCCAGCTTCTGACCGGTCAGAATCAGCTGTTGCCACATGAGATCCTCATAATGATGACGGAGCTTCCATCGAAGTCTCTCCGAGGAGGATGAGGATCAGTGGCGACGCCTCTTCCTGAAGTGCTTGTGACCGTTCTTCGGTTTTTCGACCGAAGGGGTCCTGGTCCTCGATCGAGACTGACGGGGTCGGCTTGTTCGATCGGGAGAAGCTGGAGTCGGGAAGAACCGAGGTTCTGGCACCTTTCCCTCAATTGGGAGACCCGAGGGCTGGGTCTCTTCGTTCGGGAAGGAAAGGATAGGTGTCCTTTCTAAGGAGTAGTCGACTGGAGTCAGCGACAATGGCTCGATTAAGTCGAGAGAAATCTCGGCCGGTTCAGCCATTTCGGCCTCGGTGCCTTGGCCTGACGGAAAGTCCGAGAAGCTGGCGGCCGAGGAAGTGATCTCGACCGAGGTCGAGACCACAAGTTCCTGAGAATCGGACCTCTCTCGGTCCCAGGAACGTCTTCTTCGGGATGAAGAACGCTTAGGGTCCTTGTCTCTGTTCCTAGGGCGGGAGGAGTGCGAGCCCGAGGGTGCCTCACCTCTGGTGGGGAGAGACTGGCACAGCTCCCGAAAGGACCCAGTGAAGGTAGAGCCAAGGTTAAGCGGCACGAATAAAATCTGGCTGGCCAAAGCTTGAGCAGCTTTCTCTTCGAAAGCCGCCATCTGGTCGACCTGCTCGGCGTATCCCGTGGCAGCAAAAACCGCCCACTTTGCCTTCTTCGATTTCACCGGTGGATTACAAAGCTCCAGTCTCCCCAGTTTTAGGCGTGCCTTGTGGTCATCCAGGACGTTGGGATAGAAGGCCAGGCAGATGGTGCAAGAGGTGGTGTCATGTACGACACCCAAGCAGTAGACACACAAGAAGTGGGGATCGATGCGCGACATTTCCTGTCCGCAGGGACACCGGCGAAATCCGGGGGACGACTTGTCCTCCATGTCCGATGCGCTCAGATCGGTAGCATAAACTCTGATGAGTTTTAAAGAAAGCGACTGCAGTGAACACTGTCGTTGAGAATCCAGGGCCTATGAACTGCAGAAGTAGCATGAGGGAACCTGAATCTTCCAGCGGAAAGGAAGATCTGACGTCATGGGGCAGAGCCGAGGTATTTACCACCCGGGTGGGTGGGAGGAGCCAGATTGAAGACTTCCCGGCCAGATTTAAAGGGGAAAGGGACATGCCAGAGAGTGTGGATGAACAACATATCCACGCTCCTAGAACAACATATCCACATCCCTAGAAATGCAGTTTTCCAGGTCAGAAACTTTAGACTGTGTGTGGCTAAAGGCTCAAACAATTTACAAGGGAGCATGTCCAGCATTATAGTACTATCCCAGGGAGTAACTGGCTTCTTGACCAGGGGCCTTGTGTGCAAAATGCCCTTGAGGGATCTCTTGAACAGAGGCAATTGTGTCAGGGTCATATTCTGGACTGGCTCATGATAGGCCTAGACAGCACAGAGATGTACTTTTACTGAGAAGTACTGAAGTCCTGCATCTGAAAGGTTTAGCAAGCATTCCAATACCTTCCCAGGGGCGACATCGGAAAGGGTCTAAGGGGATCTTAGCACATCTTTCTGAGAAGTGTTTCTACTTTGCTGTGTAAGTCTTTCTAGTGGGAAACTTACAAGCAGCCAAGAGGATCTCTGAGATCCTTTGAGAGACATTAAACCTGCCCACTTCTGTCTCTTTAGGAGCCAGGTGTGGAAATGAAGGGAGCGCAGGTTGGAATGGACCTGGGATCCCTGTGTCAGAAGGTCTGTACGCAGCAGTGGTTGCCGTGGAGGATGTACCGACAGTTTGTTGATCAAGGAAAACCAAACTTGTCGAATCCAGTACCGTGCAATGAGAACCGTCTTGCCCACACAGGCCTCCATTCTAAGGAGCACCCTCTGAATTAGTGGAAGAGGATGAAATGCATACAGAAAGCAATTTGTCCACCGCAGCCTGAATGCATCCTGACAAAAAACACCAGGTTCTGGATTTTTGGAGCAGAATAGAGGCAGTTTTACATACAGTGGGGACCCAAAAAGGTCCAGGTCTGGAGTACCCCACTCTTCAAAGAGCGACTGTACGACGTCTGGTGCTAACGACCACTGGTGAGCATCCGCTTCTGTCCTGCAGAGTTGGTCCGCCAGATTATTCTGAGTTCCTGGCAGATGTTCTGCCTGGATCAGGACGTTACGATCGAGAAACCACTCCCAGACCCTCATGGCCTCTCTTCAGAGAGGGTAGGAGTGGGCCCCTATTTGCTTGTTGATGCAATACATCACTGCTTTGTTGTCTGTCTGAAGGATTACCTTGTGACTGACCACATCTTCCAGGACTCAGAGGGTGTACAGGACTGCTCTCATCTCCAGACCATTTATGTGGAGGTGCAACTGTCTGAGACCAAAGACCCTGAGTGCGATGGCCCAAGCAATGGGCTCCCCAGCCGAGGAGAGATGCATTCATAGTGATGGTTATCTAAGACTCCAGTGGGGCAAAGGGGAAATCCTGAAGCAGGTTGTCTTCTTGCATCCACCACAGAAGTGATAGTTGCAGGGGTTCTGTCACTTTGATGGGTAAGACTGAGGCTGTGAAGTTGGGGTCCACTGTGTGCTAAGCATCCACTGAGTGGTTCTCATGTGCAGCTGGGCCAGAGGCACAGTGAAGACAGAAGAGGCCAAGAGTCCAAACATCCATTGCATGGAGTGAGCCTGGACAGGGTTGTTGTCCCTGATGAAGTGTGCCACCTGCATGATGATGTTCTTCCTGTCCTCTGGGAAGAAAGCCCTCACTTGGGTAGTGTCCAAGAGGGCTCCTATGAAGAGGAGCTGCTGAGAGGGTTGGAGCTGAGACTTCTCCAGATTCAGCAGGACACCCATAGAAGTCAGGAACTGAGATCCTGTGGTGGACTTGCTATAAGTCATCATCCATGTAAGGGAAAACCTGAAAGCCAAGTTTTCAAAGGTGCGCCGCAAAAACTGCAAAGCACTTTGTAAAGCGAAGGAACTTGTAGTGGTTCAGGTGCACTGGAATATGCTGCTAAGCATCCTGCATGTCTAGGGATGCTAGCACATCGTGTTGATTGAGAAGTGGTATAAGTGGCCCTAGAGAGACCATCTTGAACTTCTCTCAGAACAAGAACTTGTTTAGCTTTCTGAGGTCAAGAATGGGACGCCTTTTCGGGACCAGAAAATAATGGGGGTAGAATCCCGTGTTTTGCTCTGCTCAGGAACTACTTCCACCTCCCTGTTTTTAAGAAGGCCCATTATCTCTGAGGTGAGAAGGTTTGACTGAGCAACCAACAGAGTATGGTACCGCTTTGGTGGGAGGTCTGGAAGAATTTCTGAAACATTTAGAGAGTATCACTCTTGAATTATCCTGAGAACCCACCTGTCCGTGGTGATAGACTTCCGCTGATCAAAGAAATGAGACAGGTGACCTCCCACTGCTGAGGAGAGGTCTACCTCGGGTAGCTGAAGTAGAACCGGGGCCGGATCTTCAGAGGGAGGCACTGGGGACTTTCAGGCCCTGTGACTTTTGCTAAGTTTTCTTTTGTGGCTGAGGAGGTTGGTTTCTGTTTGGGGCTCCTCTGCCTCTTCCTCGAAATGGCTGCCTGTTTCAAAAGAACTGGCGGTTCCTACCTCTCTGAGGAGCTGCCGGGGCAAGCCTGGCCATCTTAATGACAGTCCTCAACTTCTGAAAGGCCTCACCGAGACCTGGCTGGATGATAGCGCCGGCCCAGTATTGGAATTGGTGGTTCCTGCTGGGTTCTCGGTGATCCACTGCCCGAGAAAGGATTGTAGGGGTTGTGGGGGTGGTGGCGGCGATTTATTTTAAAACAGACTTGCACTTCATGGCTCTCCCGGTGGGAATAACAAGGTCCTTTGAATGTGTGGCCATTCAGGGAGTTGCAGGTGCAGGATCCTTCTTTTTTATCATCCTCCAGGAAACGAGAAGGAATTCCTGCAGGAAGTCGTGGACCTCATTGTCGAGCTGGTACTGGAGTCGCCCAGATGGATTATTCTGGGCGACTTCAATGCTTGGATCGATGATGAACTCTCGCCATTTGGACAAGACTTCCTTCAATTAATGTAATCCTTGGGCCTGACACAGGTGGTTACCTTTGCAACCCATGTACATGACCACTCTCTGGATCTTGTCTTCTCGCTGGGATTGGAGGTCACTGACCTCATAGTGGAACCAGTCGCTTGGTTGGACCACTATACCATGAGGTTCTCGTTCAACCCCAACAGACCTTCCCCTATGGAGATGGTCCAGTCCCACCCTTTAAGTGGTTTGACCACGAAAGCTCTTACAGCGGTGCTCAACCCATCAGGTGTGATAAGTGCTTACGATAAGCCGGGGGAGTTGGTATCGACCTATAATGGGATTGTTGCCAAAACCCTCGACTCCATCGCACTAGTCCATGTTTGACCCCTCACTTCGCACTGGAGATCTCCTTGTTTTGATGGGACTCTCAGGGAGCTGAAGATGAGGGGTCAAAGGTTGCAATGGTGCTGGCAGAGATCCTGATCCGATGGGGATAAGCTTATTTTGATGTCTCACTATAGAGACCATCAATCAGCAATCTCCTGTAAGAAAGCAGAGTTCCTGTCCAAGGAGATTGCTACAGAAGTCAACAGACCAGCTCAGCTCTTCTGGACTGTCGAAAGGCTATGTAATCTGGCCTATCTTCAGTCTGTTGGAGCTTTTTCACAATCTAAGTGTGATGAGTTTGCTCTTTTTGCTGATAAGATTACCTCTATCAGATCAAGGATCCAGTTGGCACCCTCTATTGGGGCATGCAGTGACGAGCCAGGGGTCACAGGCATTCTATCTGTCTGCTTTGACTTTGACCAGTTGACAGTCATGGATATCGTGAAGGTCATCCAGGAGCTGAGGCCTACCTACTGTAGTTTGGATCCAGGTCCAACATGCCTTCTGGTAGGGTGCATATATTCCATCAGCCCTGTCTGGGCTGGGATAGTCCGGTGTTTTTAGTGAGGGGGGTCTTCCCTCAGCGCCTGAAGGAGGTGGAGGTGAAGTCACTCTTGAAGAAATCGTCATTAGCCCCGGACTGCCTAGCGAACTACAGACCTGTCTCTAACCTTCCCTTTGTGGGGAAGGTTATTGAGAAGGTGGTGGCTCTTCAACTGGAGGCCCATTTATCAACTCATGACATCTATGACCTTCTCCAGTCAGGTTTTAGGAAAAGGCACAGTACTGAGACAGCCCTGGTTCGGGTACTTAATGATCTCCTGGTGGCAAGGGATGGAGGTAAGCGTTCCATTCTTGCCTTCCTCGATCTCTCAGCTGCATTCGACACTGTGGACCACGGGGGGTGTTGAGCCCCTGCAGGTTTGTTGTGGACTGGTTGGTGCATTCCTCAGCTGGTTCCATTCTTTCCTCACTGGCAGGATGCAGAGGGTGTTACTGGGGACTTTCTCCTCTACACCACTGCCCCTGCCATGTGGCATCCTGCAGGGCTCCATTCTGTCCCCCATGTTGTTTGCGGTGTATATGCTACCACTAGGGGACATTATAAGACAGTATGGGCTGAGTTTCATTGCTCTACCGATGATACTCAGCTATACCTGTCTTTTGCACCCCGAACAACAGGATGCAGTCTCAGTTTTCAGTCAGTGCCTTGCTGAAATCCAAGACTGGATGAGTGCCAACTGGTTGAAGTTAAATCCAGATAAGACGGAAGTACTGGTGGTGGTGGAATCTGGTCGCTTGAGGGCTGGCTTGCAACCTGGCCGAGTTTCCAGGCTTAGGCTCAAGACTCCCAGCTGCTCACCTCTGTCAAGGTGAAGAATCTTGCCATTGTACTGGACTGCAACATAACACTTGAATCTCAGATGTCGACCGTGGTCCAGAGTGCTTTTTAATCATTTTAGAAATATCACCATGATTAAACACCTGATTCCTCCGGGGTGATCTGCCATCACAAGTCCATGCTTTTGAGATATCACGGATTGATTACTACAATGTGCTTTACATCTAGGGCTATTGGGGTTGATCTTTGCCACCTACAGCTGGTGCAGAATGCAGCAGCCATGTTTCTGACTTGCCTTTCGAGGTCATGTCACATCACAACTGTGCTACACTCTCTGTACTGGCTTCCTGTTAGGTGGCTGATCATCTTCAAGGTCGGTTTGCTGACCTGTAGGGCCCGGCATGGACTGGGGCCCGGTTACCTGCAAGACCTCCTACAGCCTTACCACCCATCTCGTCCCCTTTGATCAGCCGATGAGGGCCTCTTGGTGATTCCCAGGGTTTATTTGAAGTCATCAGGTACTTTTGTATGTGGCACCGACCCTGTGGAATTCACTGCCTCATTTGCTCAGAGAGGTCCCATTGGTTAATGCCGTCAAAAGGGAGCTAAAGACATTTTTATTTAGAGAAGCTTTCCCCTCCAGTTGATTAAAGCTGATTTAAATTAATTTAATTATGTATTTAGATGTATTTTAATTGTTTACATAGAATTTGTTCACTTGTACAGCGCCTTGAGTACCAACGAAATAAATAAACTGAACTCTATGCATGTTCCACTTGTTGGCCAAACAAGTAGGTGCCGTCAAAGGGGACATTCATAACCTAACATACACAGACTTCACGTGCTACACAGTCTTTCTTCAAGATCTCCTTGTTCCCCACTGTCCCTCTCGCTCGCTCCGCTCCGTCGACGAGGGATTGCTAGAGGTTCCCAGGGTTCGTTTAAAAACTTCTGGAGCTCGGGCTTTTTCTTATGCTGCCCCTACCCTGTGGAATTCTCTACCTTGTCGGATACGAAGCTGCGTGACCGTTGAAAGTTTTAAGTTAGAGCTAAAGACTTATTTATTTAAACAGGCATATGGAGAGTGATTTTATTGTGATTATATTTCTACTGTTGTTTTTATGTTATATGTATGTATTTTAATTGTTTTATCTGTACAGCGCTTTGGCTTTGAAAAGCGCTTAAAAAATAAATTTTACTTTACTTTTTACTTTTACTTCTGTGGATCTTCGTTTCACTGGCTCTGAAGTGAAACAAACAAGAAAAGCACGTGATTAACAGAAACCTCCAGTACAAAAATTTATTCAGCGAGCATCAGAAATTCCCTGGCGCTTCGAGGGCTCACCCTCTTCATCAGAGGGGTGGAGTCAATGTATTACGCATGCACTTAAATATCTGGGTCTCATTAGTGACACAATTCAAAACAAGCATTTGTCAATGCCGAATGTTGATTGCGTTGGTGTGTTGAGTTCACTCAGTGCCCATCTGTCACTTGCTCAGTCTGTTTCTCCCGGTGCTGCAGGGTGCTGTTTTGTACTGGGCTCCTGCCTGCGTTGGCACCTTGTTCTGCCCACTAAAAATCTGCAGCTGTCCCGACAGAGCTCCGTTGAGGGCTCCTCCGCCCCATTTGCCCATTCTGTTTCTCCTGGCGCTGCAAGCTGCAGTTTTGTACTAGGCTCCTGCCTCTGTTGGTGGCTTTTTCTGCCCACAAAGAAATCTGCAGCAGTCCCGACACAGGTCTGTTGAGCCTGCTGATTCTCCCTCTCTCACTCACTCATTCCATTTCTGCCGGCACTGCAGGCTGGGCTTTTCTACTGGGCTCCTGCCTGCGTTGCTGCCTTTTTCTGCCAACAAAGAAATCCGCAGCAGTCACGATAGAGTTCCATTGAGCTCGCTCACTCCCCCTCTCGTTGTCTTTCTCCCGGCGCTGCAGGCTGCCCCTTTGTACTGGGCTCCTGCCTGCGTTGGCACCTTTTTCTGCCCACAAAGAAATCCACAGCTGTCCCAACAGAGCTCCGTTGAGTGTTCTCTCTCTCCCCCTGTGTCACTCACTCATTATGTTTCTCCTGGCGCTGCAGGCTGCCCTTTTGTACTGGGCTCCTGCGTCTGTTGGCGCCTTTGTCTGCCCACAAAGAAATCTGCAGCAATCCCGACAAAGCTCCATTGAGCTCGCTCACTCCCCTTCTCTCACTCGCTCATTCCATTTCTGCTGGTGCTGCAGGCTGCCCTTTTCTACTGGGCTCCTGCCTGCGTTGCCGCCTTCTTCTACCCACAAAGAAATTTGCAGCAGTTACAATAGAGCTCCGTTGAGCTCGCTCACTCCCCCTCTCTCACTCGCTCATTCTGGTTTTCCTGCCACTGCAGGCTGCCCTTTTGTACTGGGCCCCTGCGTGCATTGCTGCCTTTTTCTGCCCACAAACAAATCTGCAGCAGTCCCAGCAGACCTCCATTGAGCTCACTCACACTCCCTCTCTCACTCGCTCGTTCTGTGTCTCCTGCCGCTGCAGGCTGCCCTTTTCTACTGGGCTCCTGCCTGCGTTGCCGCATTTTCTGCCCACAAAGAAATCCGCAGCAGTCACAACAGAGCTCCGCTGAGCTCGCTCACTACCGCTCTGTCACTCACTCATTCTATTTCTCTTGGCACTGCAGGCTGCTCTTGTGTACGGGGCTCCTGGCTGTGTTGGCACCTTTGTCCACAAAGAAATCCTCAGCTGTCCCGACAGAGCTCCGTTGAGGTTGCTCAGTCTCCCTCTGTCACATGCTCATTCTGTTTGCCCTGGCGCTGCAAGCGCCCCTTTTGTACGGGGCTCCTGCCTGCATTGGCACCTTTTCTTGCCCACAAAGAAATCCGCAGCAGTCCTGATAGAGCACCGTTGAGTTCACTCAGTCCCCCTGTTTCACTCACTCGTAATGTTTCTCCCACGACTGCAGGCTGGCCTTTTGTACTGGGCCCCTGCCTGTATTGACGCCTTTTCCTGCCCACAAAGAAATCTGCAGCAGTCCTCACAGCGCTCCGGTGAGTTTCCTCACTCCCCCTCAGTCACTCGCTCTCTCATTCTGTTTCTCCCAGTGCTGCAGGCTGCCCTTTTGTACTGGGCTCTTGCGTTGGGGCCTTTTCCTGCCCACAAACAAAATGCGCAGCAGTCTCGACAGAGCTCCCCCTCTCACTCGTTCGATCTTAATCTGTCCCAAAACAGTGATTTTCCACAGCGATCATGCTATTCTCCGGCAGGAGTGCAAAAACATATTTTAGCCAGGATGTGAAAAATAGCAGCTGTACTGTTCATAAGTAGGTGTGTGAAAATGGCAGTGTTGGAAATCTGGAGTGAAAATATTATAATTTCGTGAAGTTACGAGCGTGCGTGCAAACTGCGCAACGCACGCTCGTAACACAGTCATTTTATGGAGTATTGTTACCAAATTTTCAACATAGCCATTACAGGACCTCTACTCATGAACAGTATCACTGTCATTTTCTTAATCTGTCCCGAAAACTGATTTCCCACAGCGACCATGCTATTCTGCGCCGGAAGTGCGAAACCACATTTCCGCCAGGATGTGAACAAAGACAGCTGTATTGTTCACAAGGAGGTGTGAAAAAATGGCAATGTTGAAAATCTGACGTGAAAATATTGCAAATTCCCGCGAGATTCTGAGGCGTGCGTTGCAACTGCGCGCTGCGCTAAATAAGATCATTTTGGATTTTTCCACCAAATTTAGCGTAGGCTTTTTGAGAGCCCACCTCATGAACATTGGCACTGTTATATCGTTAATCGGCCCCAAAAGGTGATTCGTGCAGTGACTGCGAAATCACTTTCAGGGCGATTAACGCCATGACAGTTCAAGAATTCATGAGGAGGGTCCAAAACCCATGTTGAAAATTGGTGAAAATCCCAAAATGCCCGAGATATGCACTAAAGTTGAAAAACCCTATTTATTACATTATACAGCTTACGGCATTTCCTTAGTTGGAGGTCGGCTTTGAAGAGTGCAGACATGTTCCCGGTCCATCGAAGATCGTCGCGCCGAGCTCCGGAGGTAAGTATGGGGTAAGGGGGGTGTGGGGAGGCAGGGTGCGCAGTGGGTGGGTGCGGGTTGCAGGTGGGGGGCAGGGAGACTACGAGGGACAGTTTCCTTTTTTGCAGGAAAAAAAAAACAAGAGACATTTCGGGACCATTTTTTACTTTACAGGGGCATGTGGCACGCTGGGATGGGCTCCAGCGTGCCACCAGAATTTTCTTTAGGGGGGCAATGGCAGCCGACGGTGATTAGGCACCCGTTGGCACACCTGAAGCGGGGGTATCATTATGCCGGCAGAGTTGGGCACCCGTCGGCAGGCAATAAAAGTGGGGCAGGTTACAGAATGCAGACAGGGAGTGGGCTTCCCGTCGACAATAGAAATACGGGGGCACCGAAGCCGACGGGGATTGGGGCCTCCATCAGCTAATAAACACGGTGGGGGGATGGGTTATATTGTTTGTGAACACAGCGGCAAACCACCGCCATGTTCACAAACAGTATCAGGGTTTCTAGATCCCGCCCTGCAATGACGGGTCACTCCCTCATTGCAGCGGATAGCTGACGCTGCAATGACGAGGCGGCCCCTGATTGCAGCAGCGAAATTGTCAGAAGTTGGTGGTAAGGTTCCAAACCTGTGTCACCAGCAGCGTGCTACGGCACTGGGGGAAGTGAGACAAGCCTTTGCAGGCTGTGGGGGCATTGGCCACAATAGTGCCGCGCCTCCACAGCCTGCTTCTGAGCAAGCTGTCCCAATATGTTTCTTGCGCTGCGCGCAATCAACATAAAAAGTGAATACATCCAATCACATTTAGAAATGTATAAAGTTCATTCAGTGTTACAACCCCATGTGAAAATTAAAAATGTGTATGTGAAATTTTGCTGCACTTCGCAGCTTTGCATCGATAGCTACTTGCATACTATTAGATCTCAGTTAATATTCCCTTATATTTTGTTATTTGCTCCTTCAATTCATTTTTAATTTTTTATTACAATTCAGTAAAAAATAAGAGAAAAATTGTCAGACCTTGGTCTTGGTTAAAAATAAATTTACATAAGAAAAAGTTTTTAATCTGCACATTCACTGGCTTAGTTTTATGTGTTATGTTGCATATGCATAAATTATTACTACTGATTCATACACAGTTATGTAGTGAGTTTTTAGTTTGTCAGCAGTAAGAACTGAAATACAGGTTACTCACCTGTAACAGGAGTTCTAGGAATGGTATATGTTGTTCATCCACACTTATTGGCAGGTTCCTTGCCGCTTTAATTGTTGCCGGAAGGTCTTCAAGCTGGCTCCTCCCACCCACCCGGGTGGTAAAACTCTCGGCTCCGCCCCATGACGCCAGATCTAGCCCGCTGAAGCCAGGTTGTCGCCGGGCCGAGAAGTAGGATGAACAACATATACCATTCCTAGAACTCCTGCTACAGGTGAGTAACCTGTATTTCTAGGGACATGGATATGTTGTTCAATCCACACTTATTGGCAGACTCCTAGCAGTTCTCCTGGAGGAGGGAGGCAAGGCGCACACCCCCGATACTTACTTGGGAAATAAGGACTGGAGAACCGAGGCCCCAAAACCAGCATCCCGGCGTGACTCAAGGTCGATGTGGTAGTGGGTAATAAAGGTATGTGCCGACTTCCAGGTAGCAGCCCTGCAGATATCCTGGATAGGGACATCCCTGGAAGCAGCTACCAATGCAGTGGTATGGTGGGTAGAATGATCTCTTATCCCTCTGGGAGGCTCCATGCCCGCCAACCTATAGCAGAGCTTTATGCAGGAGGTGACCCACCTGCTTATTATCGTCCGCTTGGCTGCAGGTCTGCCAGGTGCGGCTTCAGCGTAGGTGACAAACAGCTGGCGAACCTCTCCCCAAACTTCAGCCGTCCGCTCCTTATAATAAGAAAGCGCTCATGTAGGGTCCAAAGTATGGAGCTTATATTCGGCCTCCGGGGTGTGATTGGGGTAGAACACCGGCAGAGTCAACACCTGGTTAAGGTGAAACTCTGACACAACCTTCAGAAGGAATTTTGGGTGGGGGGTGCAGGACAACCTTGTCCCTGTGGAAGACAAGATAAGGAGACTCGATGGAAAGTGCCTGGAGCTCTCCCATTCTTCTGGCTGACGTGATAGCCACCAAGAAGGTGGTCTTCCACGACAGGTGGGCAATATCGCACCTGTGCATCGGTTCGAATGACTTGCCCATGAGCTTGGCCAATACCAGCAGTAGATCCCACGGACGTGGAGGTTCTCGCACCGGAGAGGAAATGTGGTCAAGGCCTTTGAAAAAGCACCCGACCACCTTCTCCTGCGCCACCGACTGCTTCCCGGCCCGCGCCCGGTAAGCAGAGAT
The DNA here is from genome assembly GCA_016271365.2 of Neoceratodus forsteri. Classification (NCBI taxonomy): domain Eukaryota; kingdom Metazoa; phylum Chordata; order Ceratodontiformes; family Ceratodontidae; genus Neoceratodus; species Neoceratodus forsteri. The sequence continues at coordinate 10,245,476 of CM057450.1, read as the reverse complement.
GGCTGCCACGTGCACCTTAAGGGTCATCGACCAAAGCCCTTGCTGAGAAAGGGACCACAGATAGTCCAGAATGTTTGCCAAGGGACAGGAGGAAGGGTCCAAGCCCTTCCCCTGACACCAAATGGAGAATCTCTTCCATTTGAAGGCATAGCATTTCCTGGTCGACTCCTTACGGGACGCCTCAACGACGTTGAGGACCTTGTCGGAAAGACCCAAGGCCTGGAACTCTAGCCGCTCAGGAACCAGGCCGTCAGGTGCAGGGATTGAAGGTCCGGATGGAATACCTTCTCCTGATTGACTGAGATCAGGTCCGGGCGGGCTGGAAGCCGCCTCGGGAGCCTGGAGCTGAGGCTGAGGAGATCTGGATACCAGAACTGGCGGGGCCAGTCTGGGGCTACCAGAATCACCTGTGCCTTGTCTCTCCTTGCCTTGAGAAGCACCTTGTGGATCAAGGGAAATGGGGGAAAGGCGTAGAAGAGGCCCGGGGTCCACGGCCTCGAGAAGGCATCCCCCTGCAGCGAGCCCTGCTGAGGGGGGCGGGCATGGAACAGACTCAGCTTCGCATTCTCCCTGGAGGCAAACAGGTCCACCTGAGGCGTGCCCCAGTGGGAGAACAGATCTTGTACTACCTCCGGTAGGAGAGACCACTTGTGAGACGCAGCCCCTATCCGGCTTAGGGCATCGGCCAGGGTGTTGGAGGCTCCTGCCATGTGAATGGCTAGGAGATCCGCCTCCAGGCTGCATACGAGGGACTATATGCAGAGAGCTTCCTTGCATAACAGCATGGAATGCGTCCCGCCCTGGCGGTTCAGATAGTACATGGTTGTGGTATTGTCCGTCTGGACCTGAACCACTTGACCCCGTAGAAACGGAGCGAAGGCGGTGAGAGCTAGACAGACCGCTCGGAGCTCCAGCAGGTTGATATGGCATCGGGACTCCCAAGGGGACCAGAGACCATGCGCTCTGTGCTCCCCCAGATGGGCACCCCAACCCATCAGAGATGCATCGGTCGATAGAAAGACCGTCGGCTCGGGGCGGACGAACGGGATGCCCTCCTGCAGATGTGCCGGAACGGTCCACCACTGGAGAGCATTCCACATCTCCTGGGTCACTGTCACAGGCTGGTCCAACGGATCGCAGCGCTGTGACCACTGGCTGGCCAGTCCCCATTGAAGGGGATGCATGTACCAACAGGCCCAACAGACCACGCTGGTGCAGGTCACCATGAGGCCCAGGAGGCGCAGGAAGTCCCGGGCAAGGCGCGATTGCCCAACCAGAAATGATTGGGCAAAGGAGGAAAGGACCTCGGCCCTGTCCGCTGGGAGCCGAGCTCTGGCTCGAAGAGAGTCGAGCTCTGCCCCAGTGAAGAGTATCACCTGCTTCGGCACGAGTTCCGACTTGGCCTTGTTGATGAGGAGGCCAATCTGAGAGCAAACCTGGAGGGCCAGATCTCTGGACCGCTCCACCTCCGCTCTGGAGGGGGCTGCAATCAGCCAGTTGTCCAGGTAGGGGTATACCCGGATCCTTCGGCGCCACAGGAATGCTGTCACCACTGCCATGCATTTGGTGAAGACCCTGGGAGCTAGAGAGAGGCCAAAGGGCATGGCCCGGAACTCGTAAAGGGACCCCTCCGCTCTGAAGCGGAGGAATCTCTGATGAGACGGATGGATCGGGACATGAAAGAACACGTCCTGGAGGTCCAGGGAACAGAACCACATGCCTCATTCCAAGGATGGTATTATCTGAGCCAGAGTGACCACCATGAAGGTCCGAGACCTTAGGAACCTGTTCAGGTCATGCAGGTCGAGGATGGGGCGCCAGCCCCCAGTCCGTTTGGGGTCCAGGAAATACCTGGACACAAACCCCGGGTCTGGAGGAGGATCTGCCACTTTCCTGATCACCTCTTTTTCGAGGAGCAGGGCAATATCGGCTCGGCGGGCCGACAGTGAGGCTGCGGACCCCGTGACCCCCCGAGGAGTGACGGCTCGAAAGGGAGGAGCCTGCTCGAACTCCAGAGGCAGGCCTTTTCCTACCACCTCCAACACCCAGCGGTCCGTGGTGATAGCGGACCAGGCGGAAAGGAAGTGGCGGAGCTGTCCCCACACGGGGGGAACCCAGGGGGGAGTGACAAGGCTGGGGGCAGCACCCCTCAACCCGTCACTGGGTAGACTTGGAGGAGGAACCGGCCGAGGGACCTCCTGGGCCTTTACCTCCTTGCTTCCTGTTGGAGGAAGCCGCCGGCTTGGGTTTGGGACGCGAAGCGCGAGCCTGCTGGCCCTGTTGCTGGTGCTGTTGGGCGGTCGAGGCCTGCAGGGCCGAAGGGCAGAAAGGACTTATGCTGTTGCTGCGGCGGCCTTTGTCCCTCTGGGTGAGGTGACCGAGTCCAGAGTGGCATTGGACCTTTCGATCCACTGGAGGTGCCCCTCGCCCAAGAAGGGGACGTCCGCCAACTTGTGCTGGGTATCCACCGTGAAGGTGGATATCCTCAGCCACGCCCTGCGGTGCATGGCCACCGCGGTCACTACTGACCTGGCACAGGAATCACCTATGTCCAGAGCAGTCTGAAGCTGCTGCTTCGCCACCGCCCTACCCTGATCCCGCACCTGCTGGACCGTGGTCTGCAGGTCGGCCGGGAGATGAGGGACAACCTCATCCAGGGAGCCCAAGAGGGCGTGGGAGAAGTGTGCCATCAGCATGGCCGAGCCGGCCTGTCGGAGGCCGAGGGAGGACGCAGCATACACCTTGCGCCTGGCAAAGTACAGCTTTTTGGACTCTTTGTCGGGGGGCTTATCCATGTCCCGAGCGTTACCGGAATGCCGGAAGACGCTGTCGGTGACTAACCCCTTGGCAGAGGGGTGCTCCGAGAAATCAGGCAAAGAGCCGGTAGGGACCGCATACTTCCTGGCCATCCTGGCCGAGAACGCATGGGACAGGAAGCAGGCGCTGCAGAGCTCAAGGCTGGGCCGACAATGGCCTCAGCCACCGGAAAGGCCTCTGTGGGGAATCCCCTCGGTCCAGTATCTCCGTCAGGGGATACTTGGCCCGTTTGGACACAGGCTCGAGCTGCATCCCAGTGGACTCTGAGATGAGTCAAAGCAGACCCAAGAAGGACGATGGCCTATCGTCCAATGACTGGCCCCCAGAGGACTTCAGGTTGACCTGCCTGGAGAACAGGGAGGAGTCGTCATCGGATTCTGAAGAGTCTGCGAAGAGCTGCCTCGGCCCTGAGTCACCCTCTACCTGCCAAGGACAGTCGGGAGTGAGGGTGACCGACAACCTGTGGGGCAGGCCATGACCCAACCAAGAATCCTTGGTCGGTGCCCCAGACTTCGGTTATGGAGGCAGAGGTTCCACCACAATTGGTGGAGCAGCCGCTTTCGGCCGAACAACTGGCCCTGGAACGGGCATCTCGGCTGGGGCGAGCAGTTGCATCAGTCGTTCGGGCGACAGCCACTTGATGGCCGGGGGCTGAACCGGAGTCAGTGTAGTCCCGGACAACAGTAACTGCTGCCACATAAGCTCCTCGTAACGTCGACGTAATTTACGTAGAAGCCTCCCCTCATCCGAGGAAGAGGACGAAGAGGAATGGTGTCGCCGCTTACTTCGGTACCGAGACCGCCGATGTCGGCGGGAGCAGCTTGACAATGAAGTCAAGACCGAGACCGAGACTCTCGGGAGACCAAGGGTGGGTCTGGGAAGGGGCGGGACACCCGCCTTCCCTCGGCTCGGGCACTTTATCCGGGGACTGCAGCCCCGAAGGCGCAGACAGATCCTCGGCCTCCACCGGGGAACCGCTGAAGGTGGGTTGTCGGCTTCACCAGTCGACAGCCCGTCCGACAGGTCGAGAAAAATCTTGACTGCGTCGATGGGAGTCTTGGCAGGCTGGCTTGATGGGGACACCTTGAAGCCAGTGGCCTGAGCCGCAACTTTGACCGAAGTCAACGGTCGGCTGTACAGGGAAGGAGACCTCTCCCACTCCCACGAACGCCGACGGTGGGACTTACCCTTCGACTCCTTCTTCTTGGGCCGAGAAGAATGTCCCGATGGCCCCTCTCCCTTCATGGAAAGGGACTGAAAAAGCTCCTGGAACGAAGCCAAGTACGAGGAACTCAGAGAGAGCGGGATAAATGCCACAGCCGAGGAGGAGGAAGATGCGGCCTGGGCCGCCTCCTCTTCGAGGGCGATCATCTGCTCAAGCTGCTCAGCCGAGCCAGCCGCCGCGGACACCGCCCAATGAGCCTCTTTTGATTTTACTGGCAGGGAAACGCTCCTCGGGGCGCCCAAGCTTCAATCGGGCAGCACGATCATCCAGGACATTGGCCGAGAAAGAGCGGCACAACTCGCAGGCCTGCGGGTCGTGATCTAGGCCTAGGCAGTAGATGCACGTGGAGTGCAGCTCCGTCCTGGACATTTTCTGCCCGCAAGGGCACCTCGGAAAGCCGGGAATAGATTTGTCCATCGCAGCCACGAGGGAAGATGAAGACCGAAGTTTAGAAAACTTCAAAACCAGTTTCAGACGAACCGAAGAGTTAGGATCCAGTCTAAACGCAGAGCGCTAAGGAGGGAACCTGAGCTTCCAAGCGGTAAAGAAGATCTGGCATCACGGGGCGGAGCCGAGAGTTTTACCACCCGGGTGGGTGGGAGGAGCCAGCTTGAAGACCTTCCGGCAACAATTAAAGCGGCAAGGAACCTGCCAATAAGTGTGGATTGAACAACATATCCATGTCCCTAGAACCCATAATCTAAATATAAAAAAATGTAAGTTTCTGTTCCACCTTTTGGCAGATCGAATTTATTGTAAAAGGAATTAATTTATAATAACAAAGTGACTTCTGAGTTTATTCATGGCAGAGCAAAAATATTTAAAGAGCTGGTGACATGTCCAGGAGAACTTTCACAAAACCTAATATTTAGACACAGTCCAGCTTATATTTCCAATCAGTGCTGTATTCCTCCTCCCCATTATTTATTACTGAGGTTATTTGTATGAAAACAGGATCTTTGCTCCTAAAGAGTTGGTCTATTCCTGCTGCTTTCTCCCTACCTGAAGTCACACAGCACTGCTTGTGACAGCACAGTTAATCCCATGGCAACAGATTGTGATGTCACAATGGAGGATTATGACTTGAAGTGGGGAGTAAGGTATTGAGGCAGATGGACTCTAAAGGAACTTTAAGGGATAAAGATATTAAAATTACATACCTAAAATAATTCTTGATCTTTCTGTGTATCTTCACCATTCATCACTAGTATGGGTATCTGGCCAGAGGCTAGGACCATTTTGGAGGTGGAGTCGACGCAGGGGTGGCGCCACCCTTGAGGCTGAAGTATTACGTGGCGCTCACAGGTTGGCCATTATCTGCTGTCGACTCTGCCTTGGCCCCAGTTCTGAACGCCAGCAAGAGACATAGAATGGGATAGAGGTGTGGGGCAATGAAGCCAAAGGGATAGATAAAAGGAAAGGATATAAAAACTGAAAGGAGAAATAAATACTGAGAGGACAGCAAAAAAAAAAAAAGAGAGAGAGAGAGAGCAGCCTAAGGGATTGGGATAGGAAGGGGCCCCAATCTCTGGGTGAAAGAAAGAAAGGGTGGAGAAGGGAGGGTAGAAAGAGGAGAATGAAGGTGGAAGGAGGGGAGGACACCACCCCCATTAAACCTCAAGAGGGGACCTCAGATTTAGAACCCCCATGCTGCAGAGTGCAGAATAAGACACGGGAAGTGTCCCCTACGCAGCCAGAGTAGTCCCCAAAAAGGGACCAGAGTTTAAGGGAGAAAATGGCTCAAGGTCAAATCGGGCCAAGATAGGTCGGGTGGCATCCACCCCTCCTGCCGAATTAAAACAGAATGTCCCCAAGAGGGGAGGGAGATAAAATAAGGCATAGGGAAAAACACAGGGGACCTGCCCCTGTTGAAACACAGTAGGAAGAAAAGGTATGGTGTGACACCTTAAGAAAGGAGGAGACACCCCAAAGAGGCGTTAAAAATAATAACGGGATTGCTGAGGGGGTACTGGGGTCCCTAATCCCTCCCCATGTCTTGGAAAACCAGTGGGGCTGGGAGCTGGGGCCTTGAGAGGCAGGGAAGGGGGAGGGGGAGAGAGAGAGAGAGAGAGAGAGAGAGAGAGAGAGAGAGAGAACACCCGAGACTCCCAAGCAAAAACTCCTCCCCATCAGTCTCTAAGAGTTCTCTTCCTCCTAACCACAAGGGAGAGGAGGAAGAGGAGAGGTGCTGAAGCGCAACAAGAGAAACACACAGGGAGGAGGACTGTCCAGAGACAGTGGCCCCAGGGGGAAGGAGGGTGGGATTTAGTGATGTATGGTGAAGATCCACAGAAAGATCAAGAATTACGGTAGTTACGTAATTTTCATATCTCCTCTGTGTCAATCTTCACCATTCATCACTAGTATGGGTGAGTACCGAGTCCTCCGAAGGGGACCCAGAACCTCCCTAAGGGACAGTCCCTTAGCCTCCAGTGGGGAGGGGGGGCACTAGAGGGGAGAATCCTTGCAGGCCTGGCTAGGCCTGGGACTGGTCTGGGTGAGGTGGGGATCTCTTCTGAGGAGAGGAAGGGTGCCCCTGAAAATCCCGTCTCACCCTATGGGTGAAAAGGTGGGTTGTCCAGAAGGCGGAGGAAGTCACCCTATGCCGGGCCACAGGTGACAACTGGGATAGACAAAGCCATGCCGACCTCCTAATGCAGATCGCTGTCCCCACTAGCCTGGAGGCCACCTCACTGGCATCATAAGATGCCCTTGCTTGGTGCCTTGCTAGCTCCAGGCCTTGTATGGAGTGGGCCATGGCTTGTCTGGTTACCTCCACATCAGGCAAGGAAGCTAGGACCTGACCTAGCCTTGACCACAAGTACCTGTTAAAGGCAGCATGGTGGGCCTGATGAGCTGCAACGCAGAGCAGAAGCTGTGCCGAGAAGAACAACCTCCTGACCCAAAAATCAAACTCCGAAGAGTCATATTCTGGGGGCTGGTCACGGCTTGGGCATCTATGCCCAGAGGGGGTATCCAGAAGCGCCACGCCGGAAGGGGGATGAGGCAGAGTTCCTGAGACCCGGGGGGGGGGCAGAGGCTGCAATACCTGACGCGAAGGTCCCTTGGGGCAGGAACTGGGGAATAGGGACGCTGCCAGACCCGGAGCGACGCTTCCTGAAAAGGAAGAGGCCAGACGGGGACCAAAAGGTCATCCGCACTGTACTCACCTAAAAAGGCATACGCCACCCAGTCCGGATTGCGCTCTCCAGAGGAGGAAATGTTGAGCTTGTCGACCAACCTCGACAGGAACAGCTGATGAGCAGACAAATCAGCAGCAGGTGAAAGGTGTACCGAAGACTCCCCTCCCTCAGAGGAGGAAGACAAGGAAGCCAACGAGCTCGGAGATGCAGTGTCAGGCTGAGGAGGGGAGTGGTGAAACACCTGCTGGTCCACAGCCCTAAAATGGGTAGGGAAAAACTCAGCCGTGGCCCTAAACTGTGCCTAGGTGAGAGCCCCGTAGGGCCAGTTATCCCCGGGAGAGGGGAAGGGGTTGACAGAGCCAAAAAGGCCATGCTCCTCCTCCGAGGGGCACTGCCTCTGCCTGGGCAGTGGGACCCAAAGGAAGACCTTAAAAGAGGAGGAGCCCCGGTGGCCCCGCAGATGCTGACTGCTCAACTGGACCAGAACGGTTAACGCTGTGCCCAGAGGAAATCCCCCCCCCGTGAGGTGACTGGGACCATGCGAGTCCAGAAGGATGGCCCCTGACCTCAAAAGCAGATGTCCCTCTCAAAGAGTCTCTGGGGGAGAAGCGAAGATTCGCACTGCGACTCCTCCCAGAACCCGTGTGGATCCCAGGGAGACGCCCACTGCGCTGAGCCCTGGCCACTCAATCCCTCTGAGTCCGAAAGGGCCCTCTACCTCACTACCACTAGCCTAGGCAATCTCCAGCTGATACTTGGGAGACAGCAGGTGCGCACCTCCTTCCCTAGTATGCTCCGGTCTGTTCCCAAACTCGGACTGGCCAGGATCACTGAAGAAGGGGGTACCCCACCTGAGGGGATGGACAGATCCGTGGTCCCGGGAAGCGCTGCAGTGACCACCTGGACAGCTGCAGGCTGGTCAGTCCCACTGACCCCAGAAGCAACAGAACCTACCCGTCCAACAGACGGAGGCTGAGTGGGGTGCAGAGGCGCTGGACTCAGAGGGATCAGAGGATCCAGACAAATCTGGGAGCCAGTCTGGGTCAGACCCCAAGTCCTCTGAGGAGGAGGAGGAGAAGGACTGAGAGGCCCGAACCCAGACCACTCCACGACCCCTCCTAGTCCTGAGGCCGCGAGCTGCACCACCTCCAGCTCCGGCACCAGAGCCCGAAGTGGCACCACAAACAGCGCCAACCCTCTCCTTGGCACCGCAAATGGCACCGGAGTCTGAGGCGGCACCGGCCGCTGCACCGCCCCCCTCCCTGGCACCGTGAATGACATCAGAGTCGGAGGCAGCACCGACCCCTTCCCCAGCACTGTGAATGGCGCTGGACCCAGAGGCGGCACCGAGAACAAGTCCTGTGCTGCTCCCATCCCTGGCACCGCAAACTGTGCCAGAGTCAGAAGTGGTGCCGAGGGGCAGTCCGGCGCCGCCTGGGCCCCTGGTGCTGCAAGCAACACCAGAGCCAAGGGCAGCAGCAAGAGACGGTGTCAAGGATGATGCCGGCCCGGGCCCACAGGCTCCAGAGCTCAAGGAAGCGACTGCCAAAACGGTGCCTCCTGCTTGGACCCTGAGAGAGCCAGACTGGGCCTCCTGCACTGCTGGAGGAGCTCCCGCCATGGCAAGGCTAAGACTGGTGGAGGCCCTCTCCTCCGCGGGCCGTATAGGACCGGGAGGGGACCCAGAAGAAGGGTCGAGAGTCCCTACCTTGGCCCGCAGACTGTAAATCTGCCCTCCAAAAGTCGACATCCAGCTTTGAACATGCGCATCTCTAAAACTCGGCGATCCATTGAAAAGCAGGCATCACAGCGATCCATATCGTGGTCTGGGCCTAGGCAAGAGAGGCACCAATCATGTTGGTCCGTTAAGGAGTAAAGATGGCCGCAAGGACACAGATGCATAGGAGGCCGCCCTGCTTTCGACTTTTTCTTTTTGTCCCCGGGACGAGACATGACTGGAAGGAAATAAACAAAAACAAGTACTCAGCGTCGCTAGAAATAAAGGAACGATCTTACCGGAAATCACCGAAGCAGCGCCGAGCAGAACTGTGAGCCGAACACGATTGATAGACTAGGCCGCAAAACGCAGATGAATTTCAAAGTCTTTCTACAAGGTCCTTTCTCCACGGCGGAGAAGAAGAATCAGCCAAGGCGTGAGTCGACATCAGATGACGCCAACCCGCGTAGTGCCACATAATACGTTGGTCTCGAGGGCGCGGCCAATTCTGTGCCGTCAACACTCCGCCCAACAAAAAAAAAAGCTCCAGCGAAGAGGTGGTGAGCCTCAAATGCCAGATACCCATACTAGTGATGAATGGTAAAGACTGACACAGAGAAGATCATATATTCATGCAAATTTCCGTAGTAATAAATAATGGGGAGGAGAAATATACAAAATATAAATTGAATGCAGGCAGAACTGTACCTAATTATTATCTTTTTTAAAGTTTTCTTTGAGGCATCAGTAGCTCTTTAAGAGAAGGATTGTCAGACAGTAATAAGTGACACAATCCAAATAATTTCGCTCTACCATGAATAAACTCAAAAGTCACTGCTATTTTAAATTAATTAATTTTACAATAAATTTGATCTGTCAAATGAGTGATCAAAAACAATGTATTTTTACTGTTATATTTCTTTATATTTAGATCATGGATTCAGTCCTTACTACTGACAAACTAAAAACACACCACTTTTATTTATTTATTTATTCGGAATTACAATCCTTTGAGTCAGAGACTCCTTTACACAGGCTCCACGTCAATTACAGAGACAGAACGCATAACAGACATTAGAATACAACAAGGCAAGTACAATTCATATACATGTTGAGCATACTGTAGTACAATTATATACAACATAATGGGCAAAAGAGAACAGAGCATTACAGGCATTGCTATGTACAAAATTCAGACATGGAGGTTTTGAGGGGAGGGATGGTCAGGCCTGGGTAAGAGCCAGAACAAGGATTTTAAGGTGGCTCAGCGGGAGACTAGGGTGTGAAGGTAGCAGGGAATAGTAGACAGGGTGAAGCCGGAAGGTCAAGGTTGGACGTGGTCCATTGTCAGAAGAAGGTGGGTAAGAGAGAGAGAGAGGGGGAAGAGAAAGGAGGAGAGGGCTAAGCTGTCTAAGTCACGGCCAGAGGGAAATAAGGCTGGAGAGTAGGAACAAAGTTCATTGTCAGGAGTATAGGAGTTAGGAACAGGTACAGGAGCGTGAGAATAGAAGGTGGGAGCGCAGTAGGAATTTAAAGTGGCTAAGCTTAGGTTCCTCCATAATGTGTGGAGGAAGGAAGTTAAGCTAAGCCGGAGCACGATAGTGAAAGGAGCATTGGCCCAGTGAGGTTTTTAGTCTTGGCACCTGGTGAGATGGTTTGAGGGAGCTCTGGGTGAGCCTTGCATGTAGAGTTGTTTGCAGGAGAGCGGAGAGGCAAGGGGCCATGAGCCCAGTGGTGATTTGTTTGGCTAATAGGCAGGTGTGGTATTGAAGCCTACCATCAAAGTCCAGGCAGTTTGTTTGGTTGTAGAGGGAGCAAGTGTGGGTAGTACTGGGGCAACCTAAAGAGAGGCGGCAGGCTTTGTTGAGTGATATTTTGACCCTTTTTAGGGCGGTGCTGTCTGCCGCCTTATAGATAACAATGCTATAGTCAATCACAGTACCGAGGAGGAGATGGTAAGTTGAAGGGCTTCTGGGGGAAGGCATTGCCGATGATGGTAGAGGAGTCCGATACGGGATCTGAGATTTGAACAGAGTTGATGTAGGTGGTCGTGGAAGGTAAGGGCAGGGTCGAAAGTTATGCCTAGGTATTTAAAGGAGTGGACCTGTTCAAGGGGCAGTGCAGTGGACATGTTGATGTTTAGTGGGGTGAGAACTGTGTATGAATCAGTAGTAATAATTTATGCATATGCAACATAACACATAAAACTAAGTCAGTGAATGTGCAGATTAAAAACTTTATCTTACATACATTTCTTTTTAACCAAGACCAAGTTCTTACAACCCTTCTCTTATTTTTCACTGAATAACAATAAAAAATCAAAAATGAATTGAAGAAGCAAACACAAAATATAAGGGAATATTAACTGAGAACTAATAGTATGCAAGTAGCCATCGATGCGAAGCTGCGAAGTGCAGCAAAATTTCACATACACATTTTGAATTTTCACATGGGGTTGTAACACTGAATAAACTTTATACATCTCTAAATGTGATTGGATGTATTCACTTTTTTGAATTCTGTCACTAATGAGACTCAGATATCTAAGTGCACTTGTAATACACTGACTCCACTCCCCTGATGAAGAGGGTGAGCCCTCAAAGCACTAGGGAATTTCTGATATTCGCTGAATACATTTTTATACTGGAGGTTTCTGTTGTGATCGCGACATTCATAATCTGTTGCTGGGCATCGTCAAAGAATCCAGATGTTTGGAGCCTGGAATGTCTCTCGATGCAGATCCAAGCGGCCGCTGCCCTGGAAGCCATATCATAAGCGTCCACAGAGGCTTTCAACTGATGGCAGTTGCATTCTATTCCCCCGGGCGACAGTCTGGAGAATGTCAGATTTGAGGTCAGACTCAGGAAGGCCTTCCGCCAGAGCTCTGAGCAAGGACCATGGGCAGTGGCGTCATGCCCATAGGGCCTGAGGGGGCAAGTGCCCCCCCAATATCTGTGAACAATCTTAAAAAAAAAAAAAACAAACATGTATTTATAATTTTATTTTAAACAACTGAATGGCTGAAAACGATCAAAGTTTTTCTTTTTTTTACGTCTTTGGTGGTGTGGGTGGGGGGTTGGGGTGACAGAGGTCCGATCGGCTCAGCCTCAGCTCAATAATCAAGGCAACTTTCCAAAAAATGCTCACTTGCTGGCTGTGGTCTGTATGAAGTGATTGATGGGTAGTCCATGCTGACAATCAGCATAAACTCTACCAATCACTTCTCCTGTTTCTGCCTGTTTCTGTTGTCACTTGTGCAGTCAATCACCGAAGAAAGTCGTTAATCTGAATCGGATCAAAACCCAATCAGAAGTGACACAGGGTAGAGTGGGTAGATGACGACATGCTGCGTGGCAAACCTGTGCATTTTCCTGTGCCATCTTGGACGGCATCTTGTGAGAAAGTGGAGAAAATCTGAGCAGCCAAGAACAACTCGCTACTTCGAGTCATGACAGGCGTCGGTTGAATTCGTGTCTGCTATATTTTACTCAGCTCCCTCTGACTGAGCCTGCTTGTTCAGAAAGACAAAGAGAAGCTGAACGGGATAGTACCCCTCTTCTGGGCTGCCTGCAGCAATCTTTTTTTTTTTTGCAATCTGTCTTCCTGGCGGTCGGAACTTGTGAAGGGTGTGATGGCTCTGGCTGTTTGACTGGGTGGAGGATCAGGAGGTTGGGGATCAGTCGGGTCAATCAGCAAGCAAGCAAAAGGAGCAGAACCACTGAGCCAGGGGATCACCATTGGGCCAACGGCCAGGGCCAGGCGGCAGTACATTTTCTAACTCTACAAGGTAAGGTTGTGCTTGTGCACAGCACTTGTATAGTCTTAATACAAGATCAATAACATATAAGTTAAAATAAGAATGCAGGGAAAGAGCTCCAGCTCAGAGGTTCTTTTAATGTAAAGCTATTTCTGTCTGTGGTGGTCTGCACTGAGGGAAAGGCATAAAGGTTATTCCCGCTTCTCTTGATGTTAACAAGTTCAGTAATTTAGCCTGGTGTTGTGTGGCACAAACACTGTAGCATTACTTGTTCCAGGTGAAGTTGCTTGCAGTCTTTTAGGGAGGTCCACCCCTGCTTACTGTATATTTGACAGTGGGGAGTGTCTCAAAGGGTAGCTAAAATTAATCTATGGAGTCTGTTGCAAGCTACAAGTAGGTGATGGTGGAAAATCCATGCAGAACATCTCCGTAGTTTGTCAGGGGTAGTGGTAGCATTAATAGCGTTCTTTCTCATATCTTTGGAGAGTGCCAGTAGAAGTACCTCAGTCAGAACCCAGTCCTGCTGATCAGCTTGTACTATAAGTATGTGTATGGAACTTCCCCTTTCACTCAATTCATTGATCGATGAGTGTATCCAGTGTGGGGGGAGGGGGGCATTGCCCAGGGTACTCCTGTGTCTATGGATATCTTAATGGTTACAGCTTGCCAGGAGCCTCTTTCAAACGACAACACATTTATACAAGTTCAGCCCTTCTATTTTAACTATTATCTGCAGACAGACATTATGTTTGTTAGAAATAAATGCTCAGACCCAGTATTTCTAGTCCTTGACTCTCCTTTATTGAGGCAGTTAGTATGTGGAGCACAGCAGGCAGTTCATCTGGTTACACAGACCTAATAAGTTTGACATCTGTGCAGTTAATTATGGTATTCTGATATGTAATCCTCAAACTCAACACTGCAGCTATGGCCTGTGCTGCTACATCTATTCTGGACTCTCCTGGTCCCTTTTGTTTCCTGGCATAGCTAAATCTTTGGCCTTTTTCTTGGTAAACCACAGCTATTATACTGGAGTCTCGGTTGCCAAAATTCATATGGTTTCATACCTTTGTGAGTCTTTTACTGATATGTACATGAAAATAGACATATAGACATTAGACACTCACACTGGACTACTCTACAGGCACAGGCAACACCTTACTCCGGAAGCCTTAAGGGTCACTGTTCAGAGCTCTGTTGTCTCTATAATTGACTACGGCCTGATCATTTTTATGTTTGCTTGCATGCATGTGCAAGAAACATAGTGCCATCATCGGAGATTTCGGAGGTGCGTCATCTCCTCCTCCAATTCAGTCAGTGTGTTGGCAGGTGCGGCCCCTGTAAGCCAATGCATTCTGGAGCTGTCTATGACAAGCTCCAAAATGCAGTGGCATACAGTTCAAAGGGGAGCTACGCTTGAGTGAGCAGCGATAAGATATCACTTGCTGCGCGCGCAGCTCCCCCACACACACACACACACGCCACGCAGGCGCAGCGCCGCCCCCTGCACGCAGACGCCATTGCGCTGAATAGCCGACAGGATGCCCAATCCCCGCCGGCTGTGCTGCATTCCCCCACCTCCCTCAAAGCCTTCAAAATTCCACACTGGGTGCCCACCTCAGCATGGCAAGTAATGATATAGCCGACGGGTGCCCAATCCCCGTCGGCTCCACTGTCCTCACCCCGAGTACTAAGTGCCATGCTGGGAGCCCACCCAGCGTGGCAATCCATGCTGGCCCGAGCGGGGTGTCCAATCCCGTCATTGAGCGACCCAACCCGTACTTGTGTGCCACAGGGGGCCCACCCAGCGTGGCAAGCGTCCCGTGTTGACCTTTTTTTTTTTACCTGTGAAGAAAAACGGTCCCACGTAGTCTCCCTGACCCTCCCACAACCCGCACCCACCCACCGCGCACCCTGCCTCCCCACACCCCCACCCCATACTTGCTCCGGACCTCGCGCAACGATCTTCGTGGACCAGAAACATGTCTGCACTCTTCAAAGCTGACCACTAACTGAGGAAATGCCGTAAGCTGTATAATGGGCTAGATACGGGGTTTCAACTTTGTTGCATATCTCAGACATTTTTGGAATTTTGCACCAATTTTCAACATGGGTTTTGGGACCCCTTCGTGATTGATGTCACTTTCATGGCGTTCGGGCTCAAGGGTGATTTCGCAGTCACGCGCGAAATCACCTTCGGCCTGAATAACGCCATGACAGTGACATCATTCATGAGAAGGGTCCCAAAACCCCATGTTGAAAATTTGTGCCATAATTCCAAAAAATGACTGTTTTACTAGCGTGCATTGCACAGTTCCTACGCAGGCTCGTAAGTTCGCGAATTTTCAATATTTTTACTCCAGATTTTCAACATTGCCATTTTATTACACTTCCTTATGAACAGTACACCTGCAATTTTTCATATGTTGTCCAAAATGTGTTTAGACATGTAGCTGACAATGGTGCTGTTGATGTGCCAAAGCAATGTTTAGGACAGATTAAGAAAATCACAGTTACACTGTTCATGAGCAGAGGTCTTAAATGGCTATGTTGAAAATTTGATGACAAAATCCATAAAATGACTGTGTTACAAGTGAGCATTGCGCAGTTTCCACGCACTGTTAGTTCATGACTTTGTCATATTTTCAGTCCAGATTTTCACCAGTGGCATTTTTCCACACTTCCTTATGAACAGTACAGCTGTCATTTTTCACAACATGGCCGAGTGTGTTTTCACACTTTCAGCGCAGAGATGCATGGTCGCTGTGGGAAATCATTGTTCGGCACAGATAAAGAAAATCACAGTGACACTGTTCATGATCGGAGGCACCAAATGCCTGAGTTGACAATCTGCTGTAAAAATCCCCAACCTAATTATATTACGGTGTTGCAGTTTCTATGTCCGTGACTTCACCATTTTTTAATATTTTACTAGATTTGCAACACTGCCATTTTTACACCTCCCATGAACAGTACAGCTGTCATTTTTACATCCTGTTCGAATGTTTTTGCACCTGTGGTGCTAAATGCCGTAGTCACTGTGCATAAGCAGCTTTCGGCTAACAAACTGATATTCCCCCTGTTTATGAGGTGGGGTCACAAAAAACATGTTAAAAATCTGGAGTGAAAATACCAACGAATGCCTGAGGTATTAGGGTTTCCAACCATAATGCCCAACCCTGTAGAGAATGACAGGTATCGGGGGTGTGACTTGGGATTCTTGCCTGTAATGCTCATACCATTCCACACCCTGCAGCCAGTGAGAGGCATCGAGGTACGCCTTGCACTCTTTGGCCCCAAACTTCACCCCATTCTCCTATATCGCACCCATCTCACCGTATTTCTAATGAAATGGGAGTGCGCGCAAGGGCCAAAGACCCCAAGGAACACCGTGACACTTGTCAGTGTCTGCAGGGTGGGGTGTACTGAAATGGCGTGGCCGTTATGCCTGACGACCCAAAGGCACACCCCAATGCCTGTCACTCTCTGCAGGGTGGTGGTGGGGTTGGCTTCAGTTCAATACTTCACTGCCATTCCTGTTATGCAGCTCTGTAACTTCTGCACTACCACTGCCAATGCCAGCAAGCAAACATTCGGCATTTACAAATGCTTGTTGGCTCTGCTACTGTAACTGCCCTCAGATGTATATGCACGTCTCTCAACAAAGCTTGTCAGCTCATCACTGGAGCTCACCATCTCACTCATACATGTGACCTCTATGCACAAACTGGTTGGCTACAACTCTCAAACTGCATAAAGTACCAAACCTGCATTATGGCAAAGAAAATAACCATAGGCCAAGCACCTCCTTCCCCCCCGGAGTCCAAGCTCTCCTTTGCCTCAGTAGTAACCCTCTCCACACTAGGGGATCTGAATCTTAACTCCTGCAGGTCCCTCGCTACTGTACCACCCAGGGATAAAGATCCTTTGCTCATAGGGCCCCTAGCTGGTTGAATGGTCTCAGCAGTGACATCTCCTCTGTATCTAAGCTTGGCCCAATCAAATCCAGGCTCAGCCTACTCCTCTCTGCCTCTAGCACCTGCGACTGTCTCCTTTAACGAGCCCTCCTCACCATTACCCAATCCTTGTCTCAGCTCTTTCTACATAGCACTTCTATTATCTACCCCAATCTCCTACACCCTCTCTCCCCCTCCCCCTGTACCCCCTCCACCACCTGTTGCTCTCTCTCTCTCTGTGATGTGACAATGCCTCTGGCTGCTCTTATCTTTTGTGTCCTTGCCATGTCCTGTAACACTATTTACCCTATCAATGCCTCTGGCTTTAGTTTAACCCAAATGTATGCACTCATATTCATGTAACTGATCGTTAACTTGTTATCCTGCCTTTGTTACTTAATTGTCTTGTTTGTTTTTTTGTTTTGTTATTGTACTGCAACGAGCTTGAAACCTTTGTAAAAGAGCCTTGGCTCAAAGGTACTTGTAATCCTAGATTCAAATAAATTAAAAAAAAATAAAAAAATAAAAAATAGCATGCCTGAACAAAGTGCCCAGAAATTGATCTCAGAATAATTATAAACTTAGCACTCTTAGTGCAGTATCTCTTAACTGTAAGCCAGCTCCCATGGAAACTTCTTAATGCCTCTGTAACTGACAGCACTAGCAATCAGCCAAACTTTACATTCACTGTGGCACCTCACAGCCCACTCCTACAGGGTCAGTCGCTGACATGGCCACAAGTGTCCCACTTTACCTTTTCTTTGTGGACCTTTCTCACGGTCTCACAGACAATATCCTACCTGCATCTTACAGGCTCTCACCTTACTGCAGTAAGATACTACAAAATAATAACACGATAACTAGATCCTGACTGCACTGTAGGTAAATGGTGGGGTGCTGTGCTACATCTGGTCCCTAGCATGACCAGCAGAGGACCCAGACAATTAGATGTTTCTCAGTCAGTGGATTAGAGGAGGAAGTCAAACATATGGCCCCAGTATTTAGTTGCAAATATGCAATTAAATAAACTACCAACTCAGTGTACAGCTTTGGTCTTCAGACTTGTCCATCCTTCTTTGCTGCCTAGCCCATCGAAGTTGCTTCCCCCCAGCCATGAACTTTTCATACAAACATAGAATTTCTTGGTATAGCTGGCCATGTGGTGCAGAGGGCTGAGGCACTGATGCCTCACCTACCGCCATGTTGGCGACCCAGGTTTGGGAATGGGCCCAAGTCACATAGCGGTCAGCCGAGGAGGACTGAGCATCCCACAGGATGCTGCCTCCTAGGGCAGGAAGATTGTCGGCTCTGCTGTGACACTGCCACCTGGGTGACCACAGGTGGTGGCAAACATGGAAGCTGTGGCATGGGGAGTGAGGGTGCTCTGCAACTGTGATGCACATACTTGTGTGCATACCACCCATCATAACTTGCCTGAGGGGAGAATTGAAAACCAGAAGGAAAAAGCCAAGGCGAAGCTGGATGACACCACACTCCCTCACAGGCTGTGCACTGTCTACTGGGCTACCCGCTGTCACTTCCTATACCAGTGTCCTCCTAGGATAAGTGGGTGTCCCTGGAGGCCCCGCCATGTGGGAAATTTGTGGTGCACTGTACAGAAGCAGGAGTATAAGCTTCAGAGATAATGGGTGATGGGGTGGGGGGAGCATCAAAGCTAATGGGGGCCAACTGAGGTGGAGGAGCAAAATAAATGTTTTTCTTTAAATGAATTTATTGGCACAAAAGGACTTTTAGGCCCACCCAGCCTGCCCAGGGATTCCCTGTCTATTGTACACCCACAGACCCTAACTGATCTCCAGGAATCGTCCTTGTTTCTGTAGCAGTATACTACTGTGGTGACTGTTATAACTAAAGGTACTCATTTATTTTAACTAGGCTTGTTCTATTGTGACAGCATGATGTTGTGTGCTCTTAAATGGAGTGTAATTTTTTGGACTTGGAGTTGATTATCCCCCCAAGGCAATAGTAGTTGTACTGCAAATCCTTATTATTATGCTTGCTCTGTTTGGAAAACCTGTAATGGTGTGCTCTTGAATTTTTTTTTTTTTAACTTTGATTGGGTCCTCCACCATTGGAGTACTATTAGTAATAATAAGTAGTATGGAGCGGACTGCTATTGCTAACAGGCAGACCTTTCCTGCCAGTCTTTCAACAATGTCAGCAGCTCCTCCCGTCCTGTAGTTCTCCCCAAGGTTCTCCTTACTGTGACTGGAGTTGAATACTGTGAACCTTTTATTGTTTTGAATAACCATAGACTCATATGTTACCCTTCCCATGGTCAAACCTGGAAACGAGCTACTGTTCAGTGTGTTTTCCCTGATTATCACATTTTAAATAAATAAAAAAACAGCAAGAACAGATGACACGTATCATTTTAATTTTTCAGGTATAACATTTATAGTAGATGACTGTAATTTTATCAGAATTCAGTGGTGTATTTCTGTCATTTAGCAGTTAGTGGATAAGCTAGGAGTGATCTAAGTAGTTCACTGATTTGATATATGATAAAAGACACACAAAATGCACAAGTTCACTTCTTCTCAAATTTCTTTAAAATACAAAAGGTCACTGCTCACAATAAAGAATGAGAACAATGTATCATTGCTGTAGCCTTTATCATTATTATGGCATTTAGCTTGTTGGGGAACAGCTTAATGGCCTGCTGAAGTCACCAAAATGCACCATTTGACTTCAGTTTTTCAAAATGTTCCCAGGGCAGCATGCCCCTGGACCCCCATAGAGAGGTTTGGATTTTGTGCCCCTCCAAAATTTCTGACTGCATGACGCCCCTGACCATGGGGCATATTCATACTAAGAGAAGTGTTCTTGATAGCTGGCTATCTGCATGCTAAAGGCGGCAGCTGCAAAATCCCTTTTCCCCACAGTATCAATTTTTGTGAGATTCCTTACTGATAAGATGTGCTGTTACTTCCTGTGGTAGAACAGATTTGTCATTCTCTGCAAGAACAACCAAGGCATCTGTGATGGGCTGAGAACACAATATAGGTCTCTCCTTTGGAGGGACATATTTCAGATCTATAGACTTACAGGCAAAAGAAACAGAAGTCGACCTTGAGAAACATGGGGCATAAGATTCACTGGAATATTGGGAATATGAAGTCATCCAAGGCGCAGAAGCTTCCCAGGGTCCACCAAGGAAGTCTGAAGGGTCAGGGTGGTCTGCATATTTTTTAGAAGGGCGTGAAAGGAGTAGTCCTCCACTGTAGCAGGAACCACCGGCTTACTGCCTTGGCTACAGAAGGAATCCTCATCCCCTTCCTCAGAAATGATGAGGTCTGGATCTGATTCAGTCAGCTCCATGTCCCCCTCAGAGGGAGAGGCAGGAAGAGGGGTGGAGCCCAAAAGACCATGACATGGCCTAGGAAGTGGAAGAACAGGCGACACCGGAACCAGCACCAGAATCGACACTGGCACAAGAGAAGCCAGCAGTGCCGAACCAGGACATGGTGCCAGAGAAACAGCCATCCCAACTCCCAACTGGACCTAGAAGAACTAGAGGGGACTGGTGATGGCACCCGTGCCAGTACCTGCAGAAAAACAGAGTGAAAGGGTAGGCATGTGGAACTGGCGTCAGTGGCACCAGCCCCAACAAGTGAGGAGCCGTTGCCAGAGTCGAATGTTCTACCTAACCCGAAGGTCCCAGCCACAGATCTGAGGAGCCTAGGCCTGAGGGCCCTGGTACCAGATCGAGAGACTTGGGGCAAATGGGACAGCTGCTGTACCCACTGCTCCTTAAGAGCGGCCCAGCGGTGCAACTGCCCACCGGAAACCCCACCAGAGGACAGGGAGGAGTTCCGGTGTCGAGATTCTGAGTGACCATGAATGTAGGCCGCCGAGGAACCGGATGGAGCCGGGGAAGGCCTATCACTCACGGACGCCGAAAACCTCTTGGCCGACATACCAGAGGGCAACTTCGAGCAGTACCGTTTCTTCCCCTTCTGACAGGAGGAGGAAGAACTTGAGGTGGAGTGGCACTGGGTCCCCGACTGGGATTGAAAATGGGCCTGCTTCTTATTGTGTTTCTGGGAGGACTGTCCTCCCCCCAGAACACTGGACTGCCCATGGTTAGACCCCCGGAGAGGGCAGCAGACCAGATGCAGACCAGCTACCAGAGCAGCCTTCTAATGGAGAGTCCCTACCATCACTGTCCATGGCAAACTCCTCAGATCGGCAGGGCTGAAGAAGAAAAATAATAAAACGAAGTATTGCTTTTTTTCCTTACAGAACATAACAAAGACACTAAAACTGGATACTAAATGCTGTTGTTGTATAGACGTGAAGATCTGACTCCCGGCAGATGAGCGTCATCGTCACTGACGCGCACTCGACAGTGGGGAATAAAGGAACTGGGGAGGCTGGAGGGTCGTTGCCGAAATAGCCTATGTGGTGTGAGCCAGTCTTGCAGCACCGCGCATGTGCAGTCCTATCTCAGCGCCGGCACTCCTGAAGATTTTTCCTTCTCACAGGTTCCCAGCGACTCCAGCTTGTAACCCAGCAGCATGAATAAATGGTGAAGACTTAAAAGTCCAGGAACATCTGCAGTTCTTAAAGGAGCTGTTATCCACACCATGACATCTGGGACAATGAGGGACATTAGCATGAGGACTACATTAGAGCTTGTTACAAAAAGGAATTATTTTCTAAAAACTTTATTTTTACTGTATTTCCGCATGCTCTGTTGCTGGTACAACTGGTCACTCATTCACTTATTTTGGGGGGGGGGGTCAGGACCCCTGTAATTCCCAAATTCCACCTATGCAGGATAACAGCACAGTACAGTTCAGTACAGAAGAGAAAACAATTTTTTCATTGATAGGCTGCAGCTGTTTGTTGCTCTGTTATACACACACCCCGTCTATCATGGGGAATTAAAACCTGGTTTTCAGACAGTGAAAACATATAGTTGTCAAACTATAGGAATGACATCTATAAAAACAAAAGAAAAATTGGCTGAGGACTGCCTGGCATCCTGATGACCTGAATTTACAGTGGGGCTTTGTTTGATGTAGTCTCTTCACCATGAAATAAATTATTTAAGCAGTAGCTTTTTCTCAGCCTCATCATTATGCTGCTTTTTATGTTTGCTTGCACACATATGCAAGAAACATAGTGCCATCATCTGAGTTTTTGTAGGTGTGGCACCCTGTCTTCCAATTCAGTCAGTGTGTTTGCAGGTGTGGCCACAGTTCACCAATGAATGCTGCAGCTGTCTATGACAGCAGCTGAAAATGCAGTGGTGTACAGTTGAAAGGGACAGACCGCTTCAGTGAGCAGCGATAAGATAGTGTTGATTAGCATATTGCCGGCAGTCCTGCTTGTATATGTCTCTGCTTTCTCTTCCTGGAACATAAATTCAGTTTGAAGTGAACTTTTCCTAGGACTATCTTTCCAGGAGGAGGCAAGTGACTAAAATGACATCCTTGGAATGTTTCCAAAAAAAGATCTAATCGCCATCCTTGGAATGTTGAGTCAGAGTTCAGGGTAGGAGCGGCATTGACAAAAGCAGGAAAACAGAACCCCAAAGAGATTGAAAAAGTAGACGCAGTTTTCGTCTGTTGGCACACCTGATCAGTACTGTAATAATATTCTCCAATCCTCTGAGTGTCTCTGAATACCGCTCCCCCCCACCGCCCGCCGCACACAGTATGGCTGACGGGGGTGCCCAATCCCGTGGCTCTGCACCCCAGAGTTCTAGGTGCCATGCTGGGGAGCCCACTGGCGTGGCATAGTGAGAATGGTGACCGGGGTGCCCAATCCCCGTTCGCTCAATTAAACCCCCAAAGAAACAGACTTCCAGTTGCTACGGCAGGAGCCTACCCCAACATGGCACATGTCTGTAGCCGTGACAGGGGCCCAATCCTATCGGCTCCACTGGCCCCCCAAAAAAATCTCTTGGCTGCCACGCTGGGAGCCCACCCCAGCGTGGCACAAGTCCCGCTGCCTTCCTAAAAGAAAACAAACACCTGAAAAGAAAAAAACGGTCCCTCGTTGATTGTCCTGCCCCCCAACCTGCGCCCACCCTCTGCGAATCCACCTTCCCACACTCCCACCTCACCCCGTACTTACCTCCGGAGGCCAGCGCGACGATCTTCGGTGGACCGGGAACATGTCTGCACTCTTCAAAACTGACCGCGAACTGAAGAAATTCGGGTAAGCTGTATAATGGAATAAATATGGTTTTTTCAACTGTGATGCATATCTTAGGCATTTTTTGGAATTTTGGCACCAAATTTTCAACATGGGGTTTTTGGGACCCCTCCTCATGAATTCTGGCACTGTCATAGCGTTAATCGGCTCCGAAAGGTGATTTCACGGTCACTGTGCGGAACCACCATTCGGGACCGATTTACAAAACGACAGTGTCACAGTTCATGAGGTAGGCCCCAAAAACCCTATGTTGAAAATTTGGTGAAAAAAATTCTCAGAAATTACTGATTTTCGAGCATGCGTTGCGCAGTTCCTATGCAACGCTCGTAAGTTCGCAAATTTTTAATATTTTCACTCCAGACTTTCAACGCTGCCATTTTACCACACCTCCTTATGAGCAGTACAGCCGTCATTTTTCACATCTCGCCCAAAATGTGTTTCTGCGCATGTAGCGCACAATGAATGACGCAGTAGGTGTGCGAAATCAATGTTTGGGACAGATTAAGAAAATCATAGTGACACTGTTCATGAGCAGAGGTCTTAAAATGGCTATGTTACAAATTTGGCAACAAAAGTCCATAAAATGACTGTGTTACGAGCGAGCATTACGCAGTTTCCATGCACCCTTGTAAGTTCATGAATTTGTAATATTTTCAGTCCAGATTTTCACCACTGGCATTTTTTCACACTTCCTTATGAACAGTACAGCTGTCATTTTTCACACCATGGCCGAAATGTGTTTCGCACTTCCAGCGCAGAAATGCGTGGTCGCTGTGGGAAATCACTGTTCGGGACAGATTAAGAAAATCACAGTGATACTGTTCACGAGCAGAGGTCCCAAAATGCCTGTGCTGACAATCTGCTGTAAAAAGTCCCCAAACTAATTACACTCACGGGTGTGCTGCACAGTTTCTATGTACACTCGTGACTTCACCAGTTTGTTTAATATTTTCACTGCAGATTTTCAACATTGCCATTTTTTACACCTCCCCATGAACAGTACAGCTGACATTTTTCACATCCTGTTCGAAATGTGTTTTCGCACCTGTGGTGCCAAATGGCGTAGTCGCTGTGCAAAATCAGCTTTCGGCTAACGAACTGATATTGCCACTGTTCATGAGGTGGGGGGTCACAGAATAACCATGTTGAAAATTTGAAGTGAAAATACCAACAAACGCCTGACGCGTTAGGGTTTCCGACCATAATGCCCCACCCTGTAGAGACTGACAGGCATCAGGGGTGTGACTTGGGATTGTCGCCTGTAATGCTCATAACCATTCCACCCCACCCACACCCTGCAGCCAGTGAGAGGCATCGAGATGTGCCTTGGACTCTTCGACCCCAAAGTTCACCCCATTCTCCTATACCGCACCCATCTCACTGTATTTCCTTATGGAATGGGGTGCGCATAAGGGCCAAAGACCCCAAGGCACACCGTGACACTTGTCGGTGTCTACAGGATAGGTTGTGGTGAAATGGCGTGGCCATTATGCCTGATAACCCAAAGGCACACCCCAATGCCTGTCACTCCCTGCAGGGTGGTGATGGGGTTGGCTTCAGTTCAATACTTCACTGCCATTCCTATTATGCAGCTCTGTAACTCCTACACTACCACTGCCAATGCCAGGAAGCAAACATTCGGCATTGACAAATGCTTTTTTTGGTATATACTGTCGTATATACCTTTCACAGCACTGGCATTTGTTCTTTTTTGAACACGTCCCCTTTGTTGTTGTTTTTTTTATCAGAGTTTTGCACCATGGGCCAAGGAATGTAGGAGCAGAGGCTGGCAGGAAGGGTTCTGACCATTCACCTAGATGCTCTCATCGGGGGTGCTCTTGCTGGGGGTAGGTTAATGCACCGATAAAGGAGTAACTTCAAGGCAGGCTTGGTAGTGGTGCTACTGGCAGCATAAGAGGCCATGTATTGCTGCACTGAATTGCATGTCCAATGAGCAAGAGAGATGAGCAGATCAAGACTGGGGTTAAAAATCCTCACTGGTTGCAGGATGACTGCTGTTCCCTCGGAGTACAAGACTGTTGATCAATGAAATGGAGCTCTGAAAAGCTCAGATAACTGAATCTCTAAAGGATGCGCCAGTGGCTGAGGTCAGCCATAAGGGAGTCTGGGATGAGCACAGAGCGGCATGCTTTGTAAAATGCTTGGAGTGGAAGGATGGCTGGATCAATTAGATGTATTACAAAATTAAAAATCAAAATTAGGAACAACTAAGTACAACTTTCATGTGGCAAAATCTATGAATCTAGGGCAGCCCTGCACAGCTGCTGGGATGTACTCGTTCCCATTAAAGGACAAGCAATGTAGTGTTACACCTGGAGGTAATGCTTATGAATGTGGACCACTGCCCCTTTGTACAGTTGGACTTTTTTCTGCAGCTTGATTCCTACTGCACATATTAGAACTAAATATGGATGACCCTCAAAAAAATGTTTTTCAAAAACAGAACTGTAGCACCAATATGATATACAGATGTATACCGGGTTATGAGTCAAAAGCTGCCCACAGACACTTATACATCGTGTATATAGGGTGACCATGTACATACATACAACAATTAGTATAGTGAGCAATATTACATTCAGGATGGCAGTGGTAGGATATAATTTAGCTTAATGCTAACAGGAATCAAACTATACACCATATGGATGACCTTTTGAATAACACAGAATAAAAAGTTTGGGGGTGTTGCCAAGCTGGTATTTTACTATAGGATGCCATTTTCAGGCCTGTTAGTCTCAAACTATTGAACAGATCTGGCTGAAATGTTCAGTGTGCGTAGATTCTGGCACAGCTATAGAAACCTGAAAAGTTTAACCCAATCAACGGGTGTAAATGTTTAAATGTGGTGAACATCTGAGTTGCACTTAAAAGTACAAAATTTGCCAGTGTTTGTTACCAACCTAATAACTTACACAGAGAATAACTAGCCTCTGAGTGTTAAGAAATTAAAATGACATACAGTACTCACCGTAATTCTTGATCTTCTTGGCCCATCTTCATCATTAGTGTCAATCAATGGCGAAGATTGGTCCTGGAAGCTCAGGCTGGTTCCCCACACTGAGTTAGTGTGGTGATATCACTGACACAAGAGTGGAGCTCAAGTACACTAAGGATGTCACCAAAACTAACGAGGTGTGGAGTACCAGTGAGTTCTTAACAATCAGGTTTCTTTTTTTTTAACTGCATTTACTATTTCAGTAAGCATGTTTCCCAAAGCGAACCTTTTGGACTTATCTATGTATTTCAGGTCTCAGAGTAAGTAATGCTTTGTGCAGTGTTTTAATTTTTAAGCATTTTTTCCTCAAACAGCTCTTCAGCTCTACTTTACTGCTCCTGTGTGACTGAGGGTAAATCAACTCGCGTTCCCATCCACTGCTATGGGTATTCGGAGCACGACACTGAGTACAGCAGCTGAGAAAAGATGTACTTCATATTCTAAACTGTGAATTATATCTTTCACAAGGTTCCAGTAAAAATTATAAGGTTTTGAAAATGCCTGGAAAATACATTTATTGTGTATTACAGTGTCCGTAACTACGGACCCAATTAAATGCATAGAAAATCAAACAGATGAGCCTTACATATTATGGGATTGCCATCCTTGTCCGCTCAAGCTGCTGCCAAAGTTTTTCCATCATGCGAGAAACGAATGCAGAAACATCCCCTCTGCCCAGTTCGCAATGACAATAGGTGCTTGTTTGGAATACGACAAACCTGTAATGAAGGGAAGGACAGGATTTATTTTAATGCAGTACAATTCTTTGAAAACCCAGAGCAACCTATTTAGAACAGTTCACACTGCACTGGGGGTAATAAGATCTAGCCTCTGTTTCCAAAATGATAGATGCAGCTCCTGACAACAGCTGACACCTGGGACTCCAGGGACAGCCTTTGATTAAGAAGTACTTGAAAGCTGCGGATCACCCTGTCACGTAACTTTTTTTTTTACTTAAATTTTATTAGTTTTTTTCCAGAAAACGAATACCGTACAATGAACTTTCAAACTTAACATACAGAGCATCAGTAGGATCAGAGACTTGTACACAACAATTGGACTGTCTTCCTTTTACTGCAGTCCTATCCTTTATCTGAATTTGCGTTTGAGTTTATAGATTGATGAGACCATGCACAGACACCATCCTGCTGTAATTTTGTCCATCCAGCCAGCCCGTCGGCGCTGAGGGTTGAGGCGCTGGACACCACACCTCGCTCCACGCTGGTGACCCGGGTTCGGGAATGAGCCAGGGTCATCAGGGGTCTGCAGGGGAAGAGAAGGATCGAGCGTCCATAGGACTGCTCTCCTTCTCCGGGAAGGGGGGGTGGACCGCTGCTGGTGCTCGGGTGGCCCCTGGCGACGGCTAGGGATCACTGAACACAGGTAGGATTTATGGGGCTCGCACTGTGGCAGGATGCCAGGATCGGGGGCGAGAGGATGCGCGTGTGCTAGGGTCCCTGGGCGTCATTGCACGCCATAGACAACGTGGAGGGAGAATAGAGGAAATACGGGCACCAGACGCTGCGGCTTGATGGCCATCCCTAGAGTGGAGACCGGTCGGCTCAGTGGATACACGGCACTGGATCCTGTTCAGGGGGTTGAGCTAGGGGAGAAGATCCCTCCACCACGGGAGCGGCCGGAGACCTGAAGGGGATGCCAGAAGCGGTAAGGTAGGCAGTCTGGTGGCTCAAGGAGGAAAAATAGCGAAAAAAAAAAAAAAAATGTTATCCATCCAGGTGGATCCCAAGGCAGGGTACCAGAGGGGGACCCAGGAGAACTTATATGACTCCCTATGTAGCACATGGGCACCCGTGAAGTTACTGGGCCTGACCAACCTCTCACTTGGGAAGCTGGGGGCTTGGGTATGTGGCTCTAATTAGGGTATTATGTCTGGTCTTTTAGACAGTATATAGAGGATCCAAAGGTTCCATCTGTTTTGCAACTTAGGGAGGGAAATCTGCAACTGGGCCATCATCCTTTCCATTTTGTATACTTCAAAATTAGTATCCTCCTAGTTAAACAGGGCTGGCAGATCTGGTTTCATTGTTTTCTGCTGTTATCACTAAAATACTGAGTATGTATTTTTTTCTTTATCTTTGAAGTTGGTGGGGTAGTGCAAAAGAAGTGACAGGGTTCATTGGAAATAGGGGATCACTGGAAATAGGGTTCCTATTTCCCTTGACACTTCTGCCCAAAATGGGGCCCCTACGTGGCATGACCAGAAAACGTGAGTGTGTGTCACCACCTCTGACAACCGCACCAGCAAGCTGCTGTTCTTCTAGTGTGAAACTTTGCTGTAATATGTGGCATTCTAAAAGATGAGCACTGCTGTCTTCTACCAATATTCTTTACATTGGTAGAAGGTGGTTTTGTGTTGGTGCTGCCAGATTCTGGGCCAGCTGTCCAGGGTAAGATTAATCTTAAGTTCCGCCTCCCATGCTTGGGTGGTCATATCCATCATGGTCGTGGAACTAGCTAGTAGGGCCTGACACCCTACAGAGATAAAAAGCTGTGGCCAGGAGCCTTGTAGTATGGTTCTGATTAAGAGAATCAAGGAGAGGATTTCTGACTTCTGCACTTGAAGTCCTTTGGGTAGCTGCAAGTGGTGTTGCACTTGTAGGCAGGGACAGCGCTAGATAGGGCAAAAAGGGAAAAAGTTGCAGCCTGCCCAGAAATGACCCACTTTCCACATGACAATGGGGCCACAGTGGTGCACCTGGTCTGTAACAATAGATGAAAGATGTAAGAGTGAACAATAGGACAGTAATTTTACTTGACACGTTTGTGATGGTCTATAGCGGTGCTCTGTGAAGAGTGCTCTACTCTAAAGGTGGTGAAAAGAGATGAGCGAGGCACCAAGGTCCGGATTATGTGGATAGGATAACCGTTACCCAGACAAGGAGAGGCAGGAGTCAACTGAGTGCTTCGATGCCCGCAGAGCGTTTATTTTGTACCAAGGGTAGAGAGACACAGTCACAAGAAGGAGGAGGGTTGCCCGAGAACAATAGGGCAATAAAACAGGGAAATACTTTTATCTACCACTTCTAAGGTTATTACCACAAGGATAAACTTTAGGCCTAATGCCACTCTTATTTCTGACACTATTCTATACTTCAATACTCTAAATGAGAATCAGGTGACATAAGCTACTCAGCACTGCATTAGGGTAATTAGCATCACACATTTCCATAAGAGTCCAGATATTACAAGAGTCCAGAGATCCGGCGTCTTTGTGTACACCGTCGTTCTTCGTTGGTAGCTACAAGGGAAGTAAAACAGAACTGTAGAACCCTAATCTCAATTCTCAGCAAGGACCTAGTTAAGGCCACTGGGGTGGTGAGAGGTTTGGTAAACAGACTATATATCTTCGGCAAAAGCCCACTCTCTCCAAGGCTGC
The DNA here is from genome assembly GCA_016271365.2 of Neoceratodus forsteri. Classification (NCBI taxonomy): domain Eukaryota; kingdom Metazoa; phylum Chordata; order Ceratodontiformes; family Ceratodontidae; genus Neoceratodus; species Neoceratodus forsteri. Next base: position 10,216,259 of record CM057450.1, on the reverse strand, counting down.
CGGAATGTAGAACCAAAGCAACTGGTTCCTGAAATAACACACTGAAAACAAAGGGTTCCTCGGCCAAAACCCACTTCCAGGGTTGCCAAGGACAAAGATAGATCAAGATCTGCGTGGCAATGAATCCAATGGAGGACTACCACGACCTGACTGATGCTGCGGCACTCCAAGGGCCAGCTGAACTCGAAAGGAACTCTGACAGGACCAGGAACCAAAAGAATCTGAAGAGATGATGGTTGACTCTGCAATCCTAGGATCAGGAACTAACACAAAACAAAGAAACGGCGGACGCATCCCGTACTGGAGTTCGACGGACTCGACTTTCGGCGAACGACCAGGTGGGGCGCAGACTAGGTTCTCCAGGATGAGCTCACTCTTCTGTAGAGGGCGACCAACTTCGGGACATCTGGAACAGGAACCATACGGAATGACACTGGCACGGCTGTCGTGATGCATTTCGGCGGATGTACTTTCAAGCTGGGAAAACAAGAAAACGGCAGGTACGACTGGCGACGGACTCAACTTCGGCGGACGACACAAACGGACGGGATGAGCTGATGGATGATCTCCCAGGAGTGAAGAATGCTGAGGGGACATCTTCTTCTGAGTAGAGACTGATTCTGCGTACGTGGTGTTACAGACCACACTATGAGACTGCAGTGTGGTAGAAGATTGAGACTGTCTTCATACAATAGTAAACATATAACGGAACAATGCCCAAAGAACTGTGGAATGATACAATAATTTGCTGGAGGAGGGCAAATTATACCTTCAGGGGTAATTATTACTGAGGAGGGCCAATGTCCAGGTGCTTAGACCAATAGTTCAGGTACTTAGGGCAATAGTTCAGGTACTTAGGGCAATAGTTCAGGTAAGCAGTACAGTAATCACAGTAGTTTCACAGTATAGGCAAATCGAACACTCTCAAATGACCCCTGTTTCTAAATGTAGGGTCTTCTGGAATAGGATCCCTTTCTGGATGCTAGGCTGGGGCCTCCCTATAGTACCACTAGGCTGGCTTGCCCTATTACGCTAGGCCAGGGCCTCCCTTTAGTACCACCAGGCTGGCTTGCCCTATTCCGCTAGGCCGGGGCCTCCCTATAATACCACTAGGCTGGCTTGCCCTATTCCGCTAGGCCGGGCTCCCTATAGTACCACTAGGCTGGCTTGCCCTATTCGCTAGGCCAGGGCCTCCCTTTAGTACCACCAGGCTGGCTTGCCCTATTCCGCTAGGCCGGGGCCTCCCTATAGTACCACTAGGCTGGCTTGCCCTATTACGCTAGGCCGGGGCCCCCCATAGTACCACTAGGCTGGCTAGCCCTATTCTGCTAGGCCGGGGCCTCCCTTTAGTACCAGGCTTTACCTCAGGCCTAATGCCCTACATTTACCTCGGGCCTGATGCCCTACGTTTGCTTGGGCCTGGTGCCCCACTTTAGATTGGGCCTGGTGCCCCACTTTACAATGGGCCTGGTGCCCCACATAATACTGGGCCTGGTGCCCCACGTTGCACTGGGCCTGGTGCCCCACTTAATACTGGGCCTGGTGCCCCAATTGATAATAGGCCTAATGCCCTACTTTGCATCTGGGCCTGACTTGCCCTTTTAAATGTGTTGCCCCTTTAAATTTCTCAGGATCCCTGAACCTGCTGTCATTTATTCGGCAAATCCTGCCTTAAATCCACCCCTTATGCATATTCAATGAGCCCGCGATAAAGGCCCTTGTATAAACCCTCTAAAGAGGCGTCGCGCCCCCCCCACTCCTGAATAAATGAAGGGTCCTAGCGACTGATGCCCTGCGGCGCCTCGGGCCTCTCCTAAGCGCCTACATGCGCTTTTATAACCAAACAGTGTCTTCTCTAAACAGGCAGTCAACTATCATGGTGCTGCCACCAACTCACCGCTCTGTGGTCTTCTGGGGCTGGCTGTGCTGCAGGGAGGCGGGAGGGATGCTGGCAGAGGGAGGAAATGGACCAGCAGCTGGGGGAGACCAGGGGCCTCCGACGGCCGGAAAACATGCGGGTGCGATGCGGCTGGCAAAGCTGCTGACGTGGGACCGAGTTTACTGCAAAACACTCACAGGGCCAAAATAAAAAGAAAGCGGAGGGCTATTCAGCCCAAAGCATTGAGAAACGGGCGTTTTCTTCTTCGTGGTGCCCCGATGGCACCACCGATCGCGCTACACAACTTCGGAGCAACAGCAGCTTCTGGATGTCTTCACTAGCTGGAGCTCGAGCAGGCATACAGAACAGTCCTCGGGGAACGGCTTCAACCCACCAGGTAAGCCTTCCTGGTTCCCCTTAACTTTCTGTGTCCTCTCTTCTCCACAGCTAGCAGGAACTGACAAACTCAACAATTATTTTTCAAACTTGAACCTCCCTGAGTTCTAGATTGGCTGGAGTGGAATGCTGTGCATGAGCCACTCAGCACAACATTCCATCCAGACCATTATGACATCTATTGCTTTTAAATACTGCCTTTTGACCATGTTGTAAGTGCACAGGGCACTTTTCTATTGTTTACAGTGTTTCCCCTTTTACAAGGAGGTGTATCTTTATTTCCAGGGGCCCCTTAACACAGTACCTTGCTGCCTACACCTGCAGCAGGTACCCTGAGCACCTGTGGACTCTTACTTTATTTATTTTGTTTTATTTCTCTGGAATGGTCCAACTTTGGGGCATTACAGATTCGGGCCCGCCTAAAAATACATGTCCCCATGTATTCCCTTAACATTTTATAAAATCTATCATCTTAACAACCTCTAAAATCTTACTTAATACTCTCTGAAGTCTTACGTTAATAAAACACTCTTAAAATCTCTAAAATATTCTTAAAACATCTACTGTACTGTAAATTTTTGTTTTAAAGATTTACCCTAAAGTGACTGTGTCTGGGAAATTACTTGGATTAGATCTACCTGTTGTACCAAGGTACCAGTTGAGAAGCTTCTGTGATATACCTTCTAGGAGGGATATCTGCATTCGATCTTTGAGATCTGCGGGGTTGGAAATCAACAGGTTCTTGAGCAATACATTCTCCTTTCAGGAAATCCGGTATTTCTGGAGCTATTACTGGTACACAGTTTGAACGGTCAAGGGAATGCATATACGAAGTACAAGTCCAAGGTTCTGTACACCAATTGGTTGGTGATTCTGGTTCCCACATTTTGTCTTTTGTGTACTCCTGCTTCTCTTTTGGCGTAGGACTGTCCTGTTCTTTAATGATCACAGTGTCTCTGAAAGTGCAAGCTTTTAGCAGATTGCGATGGACAATCTTGGTACCATGTCCAAATTCCTGTTGGATCTTGTATACTGGTAGTTCAGGATAAGGTATCTCGATAATATAATAAGGTTCTGGTTCCCACTTTGAAGACAGTTTGCTGCATTTTTGGGTCTTCTTCAACATTACTCTTTCCCCAATAAGTAAAGGTGTAGCTTTGGCCTTGATATCGTAGTTTGCTTTCTGCTTTTGCCGTGCTTGCTCCATGTGTCTACCCACAATTTTTCCAGCTTCCTGCAACCGTTGATTATGTTCTTGGACCCAATTTGTCACTGGCTTCTTTCCTTTAATTTCTTCTTGTGGCACTTCCAGCACTAAGTCCATCGGAAGTCTTCCGTGTCGTCCAAACATTAAATAATGAGGTGTATAACCCGTGGAGCAATGAATCGTATTATTATAAAGATACGTGAGTTTGGGAAGTAAAGCTGGCCAGAAGGGACGTCTATATTCTGGTAGAGCTCTCAACATTTCTAGGAGAATCTGGTTTGTTCTTTCGCAAAGTCCATTACCTTGGGGGTGGTAAGCAGTGGTCTTTAACTTATGGCTTCCATACAGAGCGCAAAGTTCATGAAAGAGTTGAGATTCGAAGGACGTTCCTTAATCTGTTAGGATTTTTGTGGGATATCCATAAGGTCGTACAAAACATCTCATAAAGGTTTCGGCAGTAGTTCGAGCAGATAGGTCTTTTACTGCACTTGCAGCCACGAACTTGGAAAAGTGATCCACCATAGTGAGGATATAAACGTGTCCATTTGAGCAAGGGTCTAACTTCAAATGTTCAAGAGCAACTAGTTCCAATGGTGCGTTACTGACTATTGGATGGAGAGGAGCTCTCTGATTCACCTTTTCCTTGTGCTTTAAGTTACATGCTGGACATTCCTCACACCATTTTATTATATCATTTCACATTCCTACCCAATAAAATCTCCTTCTGATGATAGCTTCCATTTTCTTGTGACCGAAATGTCCTGAATTGTCATGGTACACCTCCAACACTACGGAAGCACTGGTCTTTGGAACCACGATCTGAGTTACTTCTGTGTGTGTGGTAGGATCTCTGCTTTTCTTAACCAGACGATAATCTTCTACGGTCAAACGAGTTCGGTGTCTCCAAAGTTTCATCACTTCTGTGTTTAACTTCTGCTGAGCAACTAGAGCTTTTACTTGGCGAACTATAGGGTCTTGGCTTTGTAGTTTTACCCATAGATTCTTTTGATTTGCAATCATGTCATCCACTTCTGGTTGATCTTCCACTTTAAACTTGGGAGCAAGTTGACAACATGCCTGTACAATCTCAGCTGGTACCTGCAGAAAAGGTGGCATTTCTATATTTTCCAGCGGGGTATCATCTATTTCTGATTCTCCGTGTTCGGGCATCCGGGACAAGGCATCAGCGTTCGCATTAGCTTTACCAGAGCGATACTTTATGGAAATTGATAATTCGCGAGTCAAGAGGCCCACCTTTGCTCGAGGGCTTCTAGCTTTGCAGTATTCAAGTGTGCTAAAGGATTATTGTCCGTGAAAACTGTGAAAGGGGTGGCAGTTAAATATTGCCGAAATTTCTCGGTGATAGCCCAGACTAGCGCTAAAAATTCCAGTTTGAAAGAGCTATAGCGGGCGTCATTCCACTCGGAGCCTCTTAATCCTCTGCTTGCATAGGCTATTACTCTTTCCACACCATTCTGTTCTTGTCCGAGTACCGCGCCCAATCCTTTGTTGCTGGCATCGGTATACAACAGAAAAGGTTTCGCATAATCTGGATACGCCAATATAGGAGCCTCAGTTAGTATCTTTTTCAATTGATAGAAGGCCTCTTGTTGCTCAGTACCCCATGTAACCAGGCGATTCTTTGGAACTCTACCCTCTGCTGATCCTCTCAAAAGTTCGTGTAAAGGCACAGCAATTTTTGAGAAATTCTTAATAAATCTTCGATAATATCCAACAAATCCCAAGAATTTCCAGACCACTCTAATGGTAGTAGGAAAAGGCCATTTCTTTACTGCTTCGATCTTCTCTGGGTCTGGCGTCACTCCATCCGCGGAGACTCTATGTCCCAGATAACTCATTTTAGTCTGCAACAGGTGACATTTGGAGGTTTTTATTTTCAGACCGTATTGGATCAACTTTTGGAACACTTCGTCCAGGTGACGCAAATGATCTTCGTGAGTTTTTGAATATACAATAATATCATCTAAGTACAACAACAGGGTATCGAAATTTCGGCTCCCAAGACAATGTTCCACTAGCCTTTGAAAAGTTCCCGGTGCATTACACAATCCAAAAGGCATCCTGGTGAATTCAAATAAACCCACGGGGGTAATAAAAGCTGTTTTCTCCTGATCCTGGGGCGCCATAGGAACTTGCCAGAATCCGCTGGTTAAATCTAGAGTGGAGAATACAGCTGCTGATTGAAGGGCCGTGAGAGAATCTTCTATCCTAGGCAAAGGGTACGCGTCTTTATGGGTGATGGCATTTAACTTGCGGTAATCCACACAGAATCGGATCTTACCATCCTTCTTTTTTACCAGAACAATTGACGCTGCCCATGGGCTGTGACTTTCTCTTATCACATTAGCCTCTTTCATTTCCTTAATCATTTCTTTGACTTGCTGGTACATGGCTGGTGGAATCGGCCTAAATCTCTCTCAGATAGGCGGATGTCCATGGGTATTGATGTGATGTTGTACCCAACGGGCTAACCCAAAATCTAAGGGGTGTTGGCTAAATGCTTCCTTTCGGTGTAAAACCACTTTCAAAACATCGGCTCTTTGCTTCATGCTGGTCTTCGTATTGCCGACTTTAATCTCCTTGGTCCATTCTGGTCTCTGGTCACTTTCCATTCCATCTTCAGGCACTTTCTCTATTTCTTCCCCAGCAGCAACAATGTCCTGTAAACACACCGTGTGGATCTGAGCAACCGGCTGGTTCCAGTACAGCTGTACATCATGAGTCCTGTAATTTAGCACTTGGACTGGTATCCTACCTCTGATCACCGTAGTTACTCTCCAAGCTACTATTATTGGCTCTTCCTTGTTCATTGGGTAAGGTTCCACTAGGGTGTCATAATCTTGACCCCTCGGGCCCACCTTTGCTTTGCACCACAAAGTGGTTTCGGTGCCTGGTTTCAAGGTTACTGGTCTAGCATCCGTCACTCTTACTTTACCGATTTCACCCTCAGCATTAGCAAATCGTTGATGGCATTGCAAGTTGTGGATAGTTTGTTGCAGGGCATGTTTCTCCACTCAAGATACGTGTTTGGCTTGCTGCTGGAGGATGCTCACTAATTCACCGAAGCAATTTTGTAGAATGTTCATCCCTAGAATTAGTGGTGGCAGCTGATCACTCTCAATGTTGCTCACAATGATGCCTGTGTTGCATTGAACGTTCTTTCCTAGCTGTACATCGGGTTCTAGGTAGCCTAAATACGGTACTTCATCACCGTTGCTCGCGATTAACTTTACCCAAGATCTAGGAGGTGGCTTCAGATAATTAGGTGTCCAGTATCTTCGGAACTCTCATCCTTGCAAGGTGGTGACCTGCGATCCGGTGTCCAATAGTGCCATAAGCTCAATGCCATCGACCTTGACTGGTATCATGGGGCTTTTACCAACAAAACACGACTGCTCTAGTGGGACTGCTGGACCTGATCGGCTGCTCTTACGAGGGTCGGTCCTCATCCCCGAAGAATTCCTGTTTAAATTTAAGGTGTTATTTACTGGCTGACCACATTTCCTTTCTATATGGCCACTAACACCGCACCGGCGACATATGGGCCTTCCTTGGCTATCAAATTGATCTGTAGAGCGTCTCCCTTCACTCCTTCTCGAGTGGTTCATTTGGTCATGCTTCCTTTCTTTTCCCTGATGGAACGAAGCTTCTCTCATTCTTCCACCCAGCTTTCCAACTCTGCATCTCCTTATACATCTCTGCCATCTGGTTGGTCAGCGTAGCAATCTGCTCAGTCAGCTCCGAATGTTGTTGAGCGCCCGTCTGTACAGAACATATCGGTGTCTGTATCCTTGGGTCATGTATCTGCTCATGTTCTGAACGCCGGCTCAGGTAGGCAACAGCTTCTCTTCCCGGTTCTCGTCTTGGTAAGGACATTTCCTCTGGCTGGAGTCCTAATTGCTAAGAATGGTCTTCTTTCCATCCTTTGGTAGTGTAGGTCGGCCATTGAGTTCCCATAGAGATTTGGGGATATGCTGGAGCTTCCTCTCTAGAATGTCCTGAACCAAATATTCGAATGGCTTTCTCTTTAAAATCCAGAAAGTCAACTTCAGGGTTCTGTAAATGTAGCATGCATAGTTCTCTCTTCAGGGCCTCACTTTGCACTCCTTCAACAAATTTTTCAACTAGTACTGGATCTGCATCTCGGACCTCTGCTGTGCCTACTCTCTCTATCGCTCATAACAGCTCTTGCAAACTCAGTGCAAACTCTCTCAGGGTCTCTTGAGACTTCTGGGTACGTGAAAAGAACTTCATTTTGAGGTCAGACACGGTCCTAGCATCGAAAATCGGCTGTAGCCTCTGGAGTATCTGGTCCGCTGTGGTTTTTGCTCCACTTGGCCATGACTGGACTTCTCGGTGGGCAGCTCCCTTCAGTAGCCCAATTAAAATTTCAACCTTCTGTTGCTCGGGGATTTGATACAGCCGAAACATGGCCTGCATCTTCGAACGGAATTCTCCCAGGTTGCTGGTTCCATCCTCATCTTTCTCTCCGGAAAACTGTGGAAGCCATGGCGCTCCAAAGTAGTATGGCATGGTTAGTGGAGATGGTGGGATATTCCCTCTAAGTCCATCTCGGTCTCCTCCAGCCGACTCTCTATCTCCCCCAGACAATCCACTACTACACCCTGACTCCATCTGTGCTTCTTACTAAGCCACTCCAACTTTGGACTCCTCGGATAAATAATTATCTGAATCCTGCCGACTATGCCAATTTTTATGTGTGATGGTCTATAGCGGTGCTCTGTGAAGAGCGCTCTACTCTAAAGGTGGTGAAAAGAAATGAGCGAGGCACCAAGGTCCAAAGTATGTGGATAGGATAACCATTACTCAGACAAGGAGAGGCAGGAGTCAACTTAGTGCTTCGATGCCCGCAGGGTGTTTATTTTGTACCAAGGGTAGAGAGACACAGTCACAAGAAGGAGGAGGGGTTGCCCGAGAACAATAAGGCAATAAAACAGGGAAATACTTTTATCTACCACTTCTAAGGTTATTACCACAAGGATAAACTTTAGGCCTAATGCCACTCTTATTTCTGACACTATTCTATACTTCAATACTCTAAATGAGAATCAGGTGACATAAGCTACTCAGCACTGCATTAGGGTAATTAGCATTACACATTTCCATAAGAGTCCAGATATTATAAGAGTCCAGAGATCCGGCGTTCTTCGTGTACACCGTCATTCTTCGTTGGTATCTACAAGGGAAGTAAAACAGAACTGTAGAACCCTAATCTCAATTCCCAGCAAGGACCTAGTTAAGGCCACTGGGGTGGTGAGAGGTTTGGTAAACAGACCACATATCTTCGGCAAAAGCCCACTCTCTCCAAGGCTGCCGGAATGTAGAACCAAAGCAACTGGTTCCTGAAATAACACACTGAAAACAAAGGGTTCCTTGGCCAAAACCCACTTCCAGGGTTGCCAAGGACGAAAACAGATCAAGATCTGCGTGGCGATGAATCCTATGGAGGACTACCATGACCTGACTGATGCTGCGGCACTCCAAGGGCCAGCTGAACTCGGAATGAACTCTGACAGGACCAGGAACCAAAAGAATCTGAAGAGATGATGGTTGACTCTGCAATCCTAGGATCAGGAACTAACACAAAACAAAGAAACGGCGGACGCATCCCGTACTGGGCTTCAATGGACTCGACTTTCGGCGAACGACCAGGTGGGGCGCAGACTAGGTTCTCCAGAATGAGCTCACTCTTCTGTAGAGGGCGACTAACTTCGGGACATCTGGAACAGGAACCATATGGAACAACACTGGCACGGCTGTCGTGATGCATTTTGGCGGATGTACTTTCAAGCTGGGAAAACAAGAAAACGGCAGGTACGACTTGTACGACTGGCGACGGACTCAACTTCGGCGGACGACACAAACGGACGGGATGAGCTGATGGATGATCTCCCAGGAGTGAAGAATGCTGAGGGGACATCTTCTTCTGAGTAGAGACTGATTCTGCGTACGTGGTGTTACAGACCACACTATGAGACTGCAGTGTGGTAGAAGATTGAGACTGTCTTCATACAATAGTAAACATATAACGGAACAATGCCCAAAGAACTGTGGAATGATACAATAATTTGCTGGAGGAGGGCAAATTATACCTTCAGGGGTAATTATTACTGAGGAGGGCCAATGTCCAGGTGCTTAGAGCAACAGTTCAGGTACTTAGGAGAATAGTTCAGGTACTTAGGGGAATAATTCAGGTACTTAGACCAATAGTTCAGGTACTTAGGGCAATAGTTCAGGGAAGCAGTACAGTAATTACAGTAGTTTCACAGTATAGGCAAATTGAACACTCTCAAATGAACCCCTGTTTCTAAATGTAGGGTCTTCTGGAATAGGATCCCTTTCTGGACGCTAGGCCGGGGCCTCCCTATAGTACCACTAGGCTGGCTTGCCCTATTACGCTAGGCCGGGGCCTCTCTTTAGTACCACCAGGCTGGCTTGCCCTATTCCGCTAGGCCGGGGCCTCCCTATAGTACCACTAGGCTGGCTTGCCCTATTCCATGGGCCGGGCCTCCTATAGTACCACTAGGCTGGCTTGCCCTATTACGCTAGGCCGGGGCCTCCATATAGTACCACTAGGCTTGGCTTGCCCTATTCTGCTAGGCCAGGGCCTCCCTTTAGTACCAGGCTTTACCTCGGGCCCAATGCCCTACATTTACCTCGGGCCTGATGCCCTATGTTAGCTTGGGCCTGGTGCCCCACTTTAGATTGAGCCTGGTGCCCCACTTTACAATGGGCCTGTTGCCCCACGTAATACTGGGCCTGGTGCCCCACATTGCATTGGGCCTGGTGCCCCACTAAATACTGGGCCTGGTGCCCCAATTGATAATGGGCCTAATGCCCCTCTAAACTTTGGGCCTGGTGCCCCACTTTATAATGGGCCTAATGCCCTACTTTGCATCTGGGCCTGACTTGCCCTTTTAAAGGTGTTGCCCCTTTAAATTTCTTAGGATCCTTGAACCTGCTGTCATTTATTCGGCAAATCCCGCCTTAAATCCCGCCCCTTATGCATAGTCAATAGGCCATGATAAAGGCTTTGCTTATCGGCCCCTCCTAAGGGCGTCGCTAACCCCGCCTCCCCTCCTGAATAATAAATGAAGGGTCCTAGCGACCCGATGCCCCTGCGGTGCTCGGCCGCCTCTCCTAAGCACCTACTGCGCTTTTTATAACCAAACAGTGTCTCTTCTCTAAACAGGCAGTCAGCACTGCGTGTGTTGCCGCCGACTCACCGCTCTGCAGTCTTCTGGGGCTGGCTGTGCTGCAGGGAGGTGGGAGGGATGCTGGCAGAGGGAGGGAAAATGGACCGGCAGCTGGGGGGACGACCAGGGGGCCCTCCGATGGCCGGAAAACATGCGGGCGCGATGCGGCTGGCAAAGCTGCTGACGTGGGACCGAGATTTACTGTAAAACACTTACGGGGGCCAAAATAAAGAAACGGAGGGGCTATTCAGCCCAAAACATGGGGAAACGGGGGTTTTCTTCTTCGTGGTGCCCCGATGGCACCACCGATCGCGCTACACAACTTCGGAGCAACAGCAGCTTCTGGACGTCTTCACTAGCTGGAGCTCGAGCAGGCACACAGAACAGTCCTCGGGGAACGGCTTCAACCCACCAGGTAAGCCTTCCTGGTTCCCCTTAACTTTCTGTGTCCTCTCTTCTCCACAGCTAGCAGGAACTGACAAACTGAACAATTATTTTCAAACTTGAACCTCCTGGCTTTAGATTGGCTGGAGTGGAATGCTGTGCATGAGCCACTCAGCACAACATTCCATCCAGACCATTATGACATCTATTGCTTTTAAATACTGCCTTTTGACCATGTTGTAAGTGCACAGGGCACTTTTCTATTATTTACAGTGTTTCCCCTTTTACAAGGAGGTGTATCTTTATTTCCAGGGGCCCCTTAACACAGTACCCTGCTGCCTACACCTGCAGCAGGTACCCTGAGCACCTGTGGACTCTTACTTTATTTATTTTGTTTTATTTCTCTGGAATGGTCCAACTTTGGGGCATTACACGTTTTTGCTTTTGTATTGGTAAAATCTGTACTTTTTCACTCAGCTGTTTCTCATTTTGACCCACATTTTTTACACCAGTGAGTCTAATTTAACCCATGTTTTAAAACCTCAAGTGCTATAACTGGTATTATCTGTACCTATCCTGGATGCATAAATTGTGGTCCTGCCCAAGTTGTTCAAAGGTTTTAAAGAGTTCTGCAGTACAGTACTCGCAGGTATAGGTTAAGTCATAACCGTGTCCGGGTTCAGAAGGTAGGATCTATCGTAGCTAGGAGGAAATGAGTATAATATGCCGGCATTTCCAGCCAAATCCTACCCTTCTGTAAGGGAAATGGTTTAAACAGGGTCAGCCATGAATGTATTACCCCTTGTATCAAAGAATGAGAAGTCAGTATAAGGTGAACAGGGTAATAATACCTGTTGAGAAGCAGGGCTTGTACCAGGACAGCAAAGTACGAAGTCTCTGTGTCCACCCACCATGTGCGTGGGGAGGGTCTCAGCCAGGACAGGGCATGATGCAGCGCTGCAGCTTGCACGTATAATAGTAAAGTAGGGAGGGCAAGCCCTCCCTTCGCCCATTCACACAATATGTTACCATAACAACTATTCTGATGTCACAAGCAGAGGACTATGACACAATGTGGGGAAAAGCAACTGGAACCAGTGATATCTAATTGGAAAAACATCTGTTTTCATGCCATACAGAATTAAATGTTACCAGATATGGCTGCTGCCAACAGCAACTGTAATTTGTCTGCATGAAACTGAACTGTTACTTTATTAATGTAATTTATATTATTTATGACTCAGAAAATAGCATTTACGGTTTTAGTGGATGCTAATCTAGATGAGAGTCTATTACACAAATCCACACTCATTCTATGAAACAGATTTCTTAATATTCATTTTCCAAAATCTTCCCATGTCTTTCAGTTCTTTCATCTTTTTATAGCTACATTAGCTCTAATCTCTGGGATACTCTGCCTCTTTATAACAGAGAGGGTGTGTAATCTTTCCAAAGACAAATTATAAAAGTGCTATGAGAAATCCAGCCTTCTGACTGGCTGGGACCCATGTGAAAACCACACTATTACATGGCTGTTGACACAGATTATCCACTAATTTCCTGTTGCTGTACCTGTTACCCACTCCAGTGACATCACAGAGCGGGCAATGGTCTGGATGACAGACACCTCAAACAGCACACCGTTGTTCGTGGTGTAATGTCACTGCAGTGAATAGCACTGTGTTTAAATCGACATGTCAATCACTGTTTACCCACTGCATGATGTCACACGTACTGTTCACTGCCAGCAAAGGCAAACTAAAGTCAAGTTACAAAATCCACAGCAATTTAGCACCCACCCACCCCCAACTAAATTATTTTCCTGACTATAAAACCAAAGTAACAAGCACCTACCTACAATACTAAGTAACACTGCCCTCTACAAAATCTGCATGAACCTATAGCAAAAGTACTACAGAAAGAAGCAAACAGAAACATAGAGGATAATGGATGGGCAACAGTGAACAACAATGCTGTGTTCACTTCAAGAGGTTGTCATGACAACCTTGAGAAGTGAACTTAGCGTTGTTGTTTACTGTTGCCCATCCACTGTCTTTTATAGTGTACGGGCAACAGTTAAACAACAACAGGGCACTTCATGAGCATTGCAGCGCGATTTCAGATTTGCACCCCCAAAACCCAAGAACAAGCCCAATTCTGTCCCCAGTCCCTGCTCTCCCAGACACAATTTTTTTGTTAATAAATAAATCTAAACACGCCTACTATCCTATGGGCAACAGTAAATCAAGAAGGTGTTCTTATTTAGGCCGATATGATGGGCGCTGCTCTTTTTCAGGGCCAGCTCTCACCGCCACAGCCATTTCCCAAACTGCGGAGCTTTGAATAAAGCGCATGCGCAAAGATGTTCGATGTTGTTGTACCATCAATGTGACATACTCAAGATGGTACAACACTTACATCACATCGATGGTACAACAACACTAGGATTCAATCGAATTCCATTAATAATAGCTCTCTCCCATACACTATAAGTCTATTAACCATGACTACAAAGACAGAAGGAGAACCAGCACTGCTACCAGGCACTCAGCTAATTCATACATGTTTGCTGTGCAAAAAAAAAAAAAGACACTTACAGGACCCAGCACCACAAAATGAGAATCAGGAAACACTCACTAACCCTGACCGGTTTCGCAGATGCATGCTTGAGGAAGTTAGCATGTGTGCAAAAGTGCAAAATAATGCATCTGAGTAGAGGGAACCCTGGGGAGAGCTACAGGTTGGGGAGGGGGAGCTGACTGTCAACAAGGAGGAAAGGGACCTAGGGGTTATCATCTCTGATGACCTTGAGGTATCAAAACAGTGCGCAAAGGCGGCGGGGAGGGCCAGTGGCATGCTGGGGTGCACAGGCAGGGGTATCATTAGCAGGAGGAGGGAGGTGGTGATGCCATTGTATAAAACATTGGTAAGGCCTCACCTGGAATACTGCGTGCACCTCTGGAGGTCACACCTGCGCAAGGACATAGATAAGGTGGAGACTATCCAGAGAAGGGCAACAAAGATGGTGCAGGGCTTGCACCACAAAACATATGAAGAGAGACTAAGAGACCTCAATATGTACTCACTGGAAGAAAGGAGAGAGTGGGGGGACATGATTGAAACTTTCAAGTACCTCAAGGGCATAAACAAGGTGCAGGTGGAGGACCTTTTTCAATGTAGAAAAGTACTAGAACAAGGGGCACACTATGAAATTGGAAGGGGTATATTAAGAGGTAATGTGAGGAAGTTTTTCTACACAGAAAGGGTAGTTGACGCTTGGAATAGTCTGCCACAGGAGGTAGTGGGGGCAAGCACAGTGGAGGGATTTAAGCATGCCTGGGACAGGCACAAGGGAACCTTGAAAGGGGAGGGAGTGATGAAAAGCCATTGATCACAGAGGGTCAGTGGCCACATACAATGTATAGGGTCTACGGGCAGACTAGATGGGCCTAGCAGTCCTTATCTGCCAACAGTTTGTGTTTCTATGTAAAACCAGTCAGAGCTATTGAGCATTTTCTGATTCCTGTTTAGTGGTGATAGAGCTGTTTTGTGGTGCTAGTCTTTTTTTTTTTTTTTTAATTAAACAGAAGTTCATTGTCATCATAGTGTGGTACATGGTACAATGATTACAAAGCAGCAGAGCTATAGACATACTGTAATAGCATGGTCCAAGATAATATGCTGAACAATATATACATGTGAGTTAGCCAGTACACTGTTTGATAGAAATTAAAATTGCATCTTATAGGGTGTACACGGCTGCCCCCTTCACCTTAGACCACCTTTGTAAAAGAGTGGCATGATTGGCCCCTCTTAGTAACTACTACACCAACAGAAACTTGGGTTTATGGAACAAATTCTGGCTCTGCCTCAAGTTGATATGTTACCCATCTCCTCCCAAATATCTCTTTCTCTTCCTTGTTCCCCCGGATGGTTGCTGTCAGAGTCTCCATCTTGTATATAGCATTTAACACCCTAACCCAAAAAAATATCTATGGAGGAGACTTCTGCATCCACCTCTTAGTAATTTCCTTTTTTGCTGCCAGCTTTAATATAAGTATTAATTTCAAGACCTGCCTTCCAACACCTTTAGGAGGAATTCATAAGAGAACCAAAGATGGTGTAAGTAAATCACTTTCCGACAAAGTTGTGTTAAAAACATTGGGCCAGATTCTCAAAAGGTTACGCCTGGCGTAACTTGACTTGCGCCAAAATAAATGGCGCAAGTAGCAAGTTATGCCAGTAGCTGCGTCATACTGTATTCTGCAATGCAGCCTGCAACATGTCACTGGCCACTTGCGACAAAGTGGACATATGCCACCAGTTACACCCTAAACCCCCTGTAAGCTGTAGCCCCCAACCTGAAGGGCTCAGGTGCCCTCCCCAATGCCCGACCCCATGACATAAATGGTTATGCCCACAGGGCTATACTGCCCCAATGCCCAACCCCATGACATAAATGAATTTATGCCCCTAGCCACTTCCCCCATGCCCGATCCCTGATCCGCACTTCCCCATACCCGTAAGCTGTATACAGTACTCGCAAATCCCAGGTAGTCTAGTGGCAGACCACCCTGCTCCCCCCCCCACCCAGCTGGCGACTGGCACCCACCTTTCACCACCGCAGCCAGCTGCCGACTAAGTTCCACCGGAGAGTGTACCGCTGTACACAGTACGCCCTCAATGAATACTCATTGCGCGCGTACTATGTACAATAGTATGTGCTCCGGTGGATCTCAGTTGGCGGCTCTGGCAGCGGTGGTGAGAGGTGGGTTTGTGCCAGTTGCTGGCTGGGTGGGGTGGAGCAGGGTGGTCACCCACTGTCGGGTGGGGCGGGGGCCATTAGACTACCAGGGATTTGCAGGTGTTCTATACAACTTACAGGGGATGGGAGCCGGAGGATCGGGGCATTGGGGACAGTAACACGGCGGGCATAATCACTTATGTCATGGGGTCGGGTATTGGGGGCACCTGAGCCCTTCAGGTCGGGGCTGCAGCTTGCGACCATCCCTTCAGATATGTCCTTTGCTTGGCGGGCCTGTAGGATTGTCGCAAATTGTAGGACTTAGCCGCGGGGACCCTGCTCCTTCCAGAATCGGGCACAGGGTCCTTGGCATAACGGAGATTGGCGCAAGTCACCTTTGGTGGCACCCTGCACTATCCTTGTAGAACCGGGCCCATTATTTCTATCATACCAATTTGTGTTCAGCATTGGGCAGGACCAAAAAACATGTGAGTGATCCGCTTTGTTTTCCCCACAATCCCTCCCAACATTTCCCCAATTGGGATCTCATATGGGTGACCTGTATTGCATGTGAGCGAAAAGAAAAAATTACTCACCTTAGTAATTGCTTTTCTTCTCATGGAGTCTTGCTATATTATAACAATAGCAGTCAGCCACTGCAGCTGAACTGCCCTGGAGAGGAAGGAGTTAACTCCAGAAGATCTGGAGTTCTACAGCGCGAGGGCGCTGTGCCCAAAGCTCTATCTGGCAGTTTCAAATGAAACTGTCAGATCTTTACGAAGCCAACATCAAAGGACGGAAAAAAGTCTGTGTGGAAAAACTACACTAGCCTATGGCTACCTACTAGTAGTAATAACAACAATATAAACAACAAAGAAACACCCAGAACCATAATAACAAAGATTGATGGTATTATGGTTCGTTTTACCACCCTTGACAAGCACATATGAACCCCCCTTCCCCCCAAGACTCAAGTCCAAGAAGGGGGCAATAAAAAATAACCTAAATGAACAATCTAGATCCCTAACCCAAAGGAAAACAGGGTTAGGGGAAAACTAAAATGGCATGACACAGTGCTTGCACCAATTTGCCACCTCTACCCAAGTAGGAGTTCTGAGAGGGGCAGGAGGGAGGGTGGTTATAATATAGCAAGACTCCATGAGAAGAAAAGCAATTACTAAGGTGAGTAATTTTTTCTTCAAACACCATGAAGTCTTGCTATATTATAACAATAGCAGATTACACAGCAGTACCTCCATGGAGGAGGGTCAGAACCTACTTAGGAAATAGGCTCTGAAGCACAGCTGTGCCAAACCGAAGATCTCTCCTGGACTGGACATCCAGGGAATAATGCTTGTAAAGGTGTGAACTGTCTTTCAGGTAGCAGCTTGACAAATCTCCAGAATAGAATGTCTCTAGCAGCCGCTAGAGACGCAGCTGTACCCCTGGTGGAGTGGGCCCTCAATCCTGAGGGGGTACTCTACCCAGTTTCTGATAACAAAATTGGATACAAGAGACAATCCACCTTGCAATTGTTCTCTTAGTGGCAGGTTTCTTGCCAACCCCGCCATAGGTAAGAAACAGTTGGAGGGATTCGAACCTATGACCTCTGGTGCGCCTAGATAGTAACTTAATGCCCTTTTGACATCCAAGCTGTGCAGTCTCCTCTCACCTGAGGAAGAATGTTCAGTGAAAAATACTGGGAGGGAGATAGATTGATTCAGGTGGAAATCAGAAACCACCTTAGGCAAAACTTTCTTAGTCCTAAGGACTACCTTATCTCTGTGGAAAGAGATAAAATCTTCTTCCACTGACAGGGCCTGTAACTCACTTATCGTCTGGCAGAGGTGATAGCTACTAGAAAAACGGTTTTCCAAGTTAAATACTTGAGTTCTGCTGAAGACAGAGGCTCAAAGGGGGGTTGCATTAACTGAGCAATGCAAATATTCAGGTCCCAGGCAGGAGCTGGTTCCCGAAAGGGAGAGTTAGTGTGAAGTAACCCTTTAAAAAAACTTGGAGAACACAGGGTGAGAAGAAAGGGAGGCAGGCTTCCCTGCTGACACAAAAGCAGAGACAGCTGCCAGATGAACCTTCAGGGTAGCTGGTCTAAGGCCTAAGGAATTCAGATGGACCAAATAGTCCAAAAGAATGGGAAGATCAGCAGATTCTGGGGTAATCTGCCTCTCAGAGCACCAGATGGAAAACCTCTTCCACTTAGAATTATAAGTGGCCCTAGTGGAAGGTTTCCTAGAAGCCTTTAAAATATCCATGACACCTTGAGAAAGGTGTAAATCAGCAAATTCTAGCTCCTCAAGAGCCAAGCCTTGAGGTGGAGGGACTTTAGGTCCGGATACCACACTCTCCCCTGTGCACAGGCCAGTAAGTCGTGAACTCTGGGCAGGCTCAGGGCAGGGTGGACTGCCAGGGACAGGAGCAGAGGGTACCAGGGCTGTCTGGCCCAATCTGGGGCAATCAGAATCACTCTGCAAGGTTGAGATCTGATTTTCACTAGTACCCTGAAAAGGAGAGAAAGGGGGGCATGCACAGGAACTTCCTTTCCAATCCAACAGAAAGGCATCCAGAGGACTGAGCCCAGTACTGGAGGCCTGCAGCAAAAAGAGGAAGTTGGGTTGTCTGGGGCCGCGAAAGATCTATCTGAGGAGTGCCCCAACTGGCAAAGACAGACCCCAGTACTTGTGGATTCAGAGCCCATTCGTGATGGCCCTGAGAAATTCTGCTGAGGGCGTCCGCCAGCACATTGTCCTTCCCTGGGAGATGAACCGCTATCAGGGAGGTGTTCAGGGAATAAGCCAGAGACCACAACTTCATTGCTTCTGTGCACAAGGCTGAAGACCGAAGTGCCCCTTGCTTGTTGATGTACCACATTGTGGTGGTATTGTCTGTCCTGACTTGAACCACTTTGTTCTGGACAGAATCTGAAAAGACCCGAAGAGCTAAAAAGACAGCTCTGAGTTCCAGAAGATTGATGTGGAGCAGAGATTCCTGAGGAGACCACACTCCCTGAGTGGTAAGGTCGCCCAGGTGGGCCCCCCACCCTAACAGGGAGGCATCCGTGGTGAGGGTGAGGGAGGGAGAAATGGGAATGAAGGGAACCCCTTGTTTCAGATTGCTTTGATCCTGCCACCAGTGTAAGGCCAGGATCAGGGTTTGAGTAACTGGGACCAATTTGGTAAGGGGTCCTTCCTCTGAGACCATTAGGCCCTCAAATGGAACTGAATGTCCCTCATCTAGAATCTTGCTCCCTGCACAACAGCTGTGGAAGCAGCCATGTGCCCGAGGAGTTGCAGAAAATGCCTTGCTGGTCGAGACCCGCAGGGTAAAGGAGGATGCCAGGCGATGAGTCTGTCCACCCTTTCCGAGGGAAGAAAGGCCCTGGCTAACCTTGTGTTCAATTCTGCGCCTATGAAAGTTAGGGGCCTGAACTGGTTCCAGAACTGACTTTGGTAAGTTTAGCAGGAATCCCAGAGAAGTGAGGAGCTGCTGGGTGACTTGCAAGTGGGATTTCACCTGACCTGGAGACTGACCTACAATGAGCCAGTCGTCCAGGTAGGGAACACAGCAACCCCTTGCCTTCTTAAATGAGCCACTACTGCAGCGAGACATTTTGTGAATACCTTTGGGCGAGAGGTAAGGCCAAGGGCATTGCCCTGAACTGGTAGTGGCCTGAGGGCAGTTCGAACCTGAGGTACTTTCGGTGGGAAGGCCTGATCAGAACATGAAAATAGGCATCCTTGAGGTCCAGGGAAGCTAGCCAGTCCCCTGGCCTTAGGGAAGGCAATATCATTGCCAGAGTTAACATTTTGAACTTTGGTTTCAACAGATGCTTGTTCAAGTATCTTAAATTCAGAATGGGCCGCCATTCTCCTGTCTTTTGGGGTAAGAAAGTATCTTGAATAAAGCCCTTGCCCTGATGGCAAGGAGGAACCTTCCACTGCTTTGCAGACCAGAAGAGAAGAAACTCTGCTTCCAAAGCAAGGGCTTCTGAAGGATTTGCAGGGAAATGCCTGGCTCTCATCTTTGGAAAATATTTGAAGCTGAGAACAGACCCTGGCCTATTACCTCCAGAACCCATCTGTCCGAGTTAGGGACAGCCAGCTCTGGCTGAAATAGGCCAACCTGCCCCCACTGGTACAAGGAGACCGCCCAGGGCACCCCATCAGGGTGCCTGCTTAGCAGCAGCCTTAGGCTGAGGGAGGGAGACGGTCTACTTGGCCCACGCCCCCCTGCTCTCTGAAGAAACCCTTCCGAGACAGCAGAGGAGGCTTGAAATTGTAAAAGGCCTGCCCCTACTCTCTGGGAGCATGCCTTTGTGGCATGGCATGCTTCTCCTTAGCCGGCACTTTTGTAGGTAGTTCTGTATTCATCCATCTTTTCATATAATTTTCTGTTTGCTCCCCAAACAGAGAATTCCCACTACAGGAAAATCCATAGCCTTTGACTGAGTATCTTGGGACAGATTAGTGCATCTGAGCCATGCCAACCTACGGAAAGCTACAGAAGTGGCCATGACCCTGGAGGAAACATCATTAACATCAACAGCAGTATGAAATTGAACTTTAGAGGCTTCAATGCCATCAGCAGCCACCTGTTCCAACTCACTAGCCAGCTGGCCATGGGCCTGCTTGGCTAACTGCAATACTGTGTCCCACCTAGATTTCTGATATCTAGCCATATAAGCCATATAATTTGCCTGCCTGAGTCCCAAAGAAGCTGCCATATACTGTTTCTTCATGGCATCAATCTTCCTAGAATCCTTGTCAGGAGGATGTGAGGCCAGAGGAATATTAGCCTTGTCACAGGCTGCAGCTTGTACCACACCTACATGACTACACTGCTCAATAAGGAAGTCTGTATCCGAGCCTGACAAAGTATACCTTCTGTCCATTTTTTTATCTACAGGGAGGACAGAATGAGATTTTTAAATCTTGTTGTTTGCTTCCTAAATGACTTATGCAAAGGAATAGACAACCTCCTAGACTCTGGAATATCCATCATTTCCATAATCAGGCTCCTCTTGCTCATCCACAGCCTCCTCAAAGGAAGCTGGAGGGTTTCTGCAACCTTTTGTAAAAAATAAAGAAAGAAGGGGACTCAGACAGAATAGGGAGATTCTAAAGGTCTGTCTGGAGAAATGCCCGGTTCAATGAAGCACGCCCAGACCCTCCCAGCCACACATATATTGATCAAATTCTCCTCCCTCCTGTGGTTCATAAAATCCTCAACTTCAAAATCCTGAACCACTGGGACTGAAACAGACCAACCTTTACCAACTGTTGGTGGTTCTACAGATCCCTGAGACAGTGACGGACAATCTGAATGGCTTTAGCTATCTCTGCAGCAGTTGGAGACACAATTCTGGACTCCAAACCTCCTGATTTCTTTGTCTTTTACTTGGGACTGGTTCCTCTGAACCAGTCTTCCTTTGCCCGAGGAAGTCTCGCCCTGGTCAGAGGGCACCCTCTGGTCCAGTGGGTACTGAACCGGCTGGCCATCCGGTCAGCGGACTTTGGCCTCCCTCGCCCTGAGCCGCCCAATCTCTTCTCCAGGTGGCTGCAGGAAATTTTTACACACCTGGCAGTCTAACAGGAGGTGGTCAGCCCCAGACAATGAGCCTGGTGGTGTGTGGGTCAGCCTTGGCAAAGGCGTCCCCACAGACATCACAGTGTTGAAACCAGTGGGCCCAGTTTTCTTTGGGTTCTCAGACATAATGCCAGCCTAACCAAAAAACTTGCCTTTTGATGGCAGTGCCAGGCAAGACACCCTTATCGGGTTCCTAACTGTCACGGTATTTGAAAAACCGTAAAATTTACGTTTTAGAACCGATAAGAACCGGGAACCGCACTCTAAAACCACAGTACAGTTTTAAAAAGGCAGAAAAACCAGCGATGGGTTCAAAACCGAACGATATTAATTTTCCACACAGACTTGAATTTTTGTACTTACGGTTACCAGATAGAGCTTTAGAACCGAAATGCGGTAAAAATAATGACTTTTGCCGGTTCAAATGACCGAAAACTACTCTCTTGAACCGAGAATGAACCGAGCTGAAGGAGCTGATCTCCGGAGCGACTGTTCAGTGAAGCGGAGTAAAGAATCTGACAGTTTCATTTGAAACTGCCAGATAGAGCTTTGGGCACAGCTTTGGGCGCCCTCGCGCTGTAGAACTCCAGATCTTCCTCTCCGGGGCAGTTCAGCTGCAGTGGCTGACTGCTATTGTTATAATATAGCAAGACTTCATGGTGTTTGAATAACATGTTCTGCACCTCCACGATAAGTCCCAACAGTGTATAGAAGAAGTCCGTCTACAGCTGGTTGCGGCATGCTAGATCCATAGCTCCTCACTGTAATCAGATTGTAATTCTTTGTTCCAGCGCTATAAAATTACCAGACAGGAGTTTGGAAGTAGTTCCAATAGACTTTCATAGATAGTACCAATTAGATGTGGCCTTTGTATTCCCTGTTGATGGTCCTTTAGTAATGTGTAAATAGCTGGCATCTTAACTGGGAGTTACTTATACTGGGGGCCCAAACCCGAAAGATACAATCTCAGTTGTATATACTGTATCTGAAGTGAGCTGAACTGGGAAGACTATCCCCAAGTTAAGTCCACAAACAGACAAAAGCTTGTGGGGGAATAAAATTGGTGAAAATATTTCAAACCCTCCTGCGTCCATCTGCAAAGAGTTGCATCTAACTGATGGGGCGGAAAGGTTTTGTCATGGGCTATAGACCTGAGCCATATCAGAACATAGCTGGGGATAAAGTTGTAATAGCAAAGTCTCCAATTCTGTAAGACAGTAGCTGTGTATCTAGAAAACTGACTTAATTCCGACAGTGTGTGTGCAAAAATATATTGAACAATTTCAAAAAGGTCATTCTCATAAAATTCTATGATTTTCCAGTGCGCATTATATGTTGGTATGAGCCAGCAGCAACCAATTCTCAACTCAGCTGCCAATGAATATAAATACAAGTTGAGCAAATTACCCCCCTCCCCCACCCCCACCGGACAACTGCAAAAGGCTATACTTAAGAGGAGGGCGACCTCCTCCCCATATGAATCAAGAAATTATTTTACGTGTATTCCAATATTAGAAATAGGTTTTGTTCAGGTGTACTGGAAGAGTCTGAAAACAACACAGGAGTCTAGGTAAGATATTCTGTCGGATTACTTTTATTCTTGCCAACAGTGAGAAGGGCACGGTCATCCAATTCCGTAAATCCTCAGTCACCTGTTGGGTGATGGGTTCACAGTTAAGAAGTACAAGGTGTTGGAGGTATTTAACTAAATGAACCGCTAAATATTTTATCATACTCCTGTCCCATCATACAGGAAATTTAGACTTTAATGCGGGGGGGCTAAAGTTTAGACAGAGTTCTGCTTTAACAGTATTCAGTTTGAATCCAGATAACTGTCCGTATGCTTCAATTATATTCCAAATATGGGGGAGTGACCTTTCCAGTGTTAGAGCAAGGAGGATATCTTCTGCAGATAATGCTATTCTATTGTCCCTTTCACCAAATGGCAAACCCACCGTCCCCTCATTCTGACATACGGCCACTGCCAGTGCCTCCATGTACAGAGCAAATAATAATGGGGGGAGAGGGCATCCCTGTCAGGTTCCTGTAATCAGTGGAAAGAGTGAGGAAACTGCTCTATTCACCCGAACATGATAGGCCTTTGGGGCACCATATAGCGCGTGAAAGATGGTGAGAATCTCTTCAGAAAAGCCCATAACTGCTAGAGTGTCCCACAGAAAACACCAGGACACCCTATCGAATGCCTTTTCAGCATCTAAACTCACTACCACTATGGAGATATGTCAACGCGTAGCATAATCTATCAAATGAAGGGTGTGGCAAACATTATTATGGGTCTGTCTTGAACGAACAAACCCACCCTGGTCGGCATCCATTAGATTTGGTAATAAAGTGTCATGTCTCCTGTTAGTCTGTTTTTTGATTTTTGCATAGCAGATACATATTAATTAGCTGAGTGCCTGGTGTCAGTGGTGGAGCTCCTTCTGCCCTAGTGTTCTGCCTTGAATCTGGCACCAACGTGAGTCAAGCACCTTTTTCTGTCCTGGGATATTAAAGTACAGTTACGTAGGAACTTACCGTACAATGAACCTTCGAGAGGTTCCTTCAAGTAGGTCATCACTTAACGGACTGACGCCACCTGGGTTGGGCCAAGCGGCAAACTTTTCAGCAATCCCTGATGGGACCATCACCCCAGCGTCACTGACCCGTGTCAGCGTGACATGTGATGGTAATTACCCATGCCCGCTCTCAGTTCTCCTGCGGAGCCAGAAAGAGGCCTGACAGCAGGAGCGGGCAGGATATGAAAATTACGTGCCTAAGTAATTCTTGATCTTCTCTTGTCTTCATTCATTTCTGCTTGGGGTTGAGCGGAGGCCGCACACCCTCCACGGAGTTTTTGAGTCAGCCCAAACGGCGCTGTCCTCGAGCCACGATGTGGCCATGGGCCATGCGAGGGGCGGCTGTTAGGTGTCAGACTCCTCCTCTATCTCTAGTTCTGTTAGCCGAGAGGCTAAAATAAAGAGGAAAAAGGAAAGCGAGGCCAAAGAGGCCGAGGATGAAAAAGGAAAGGATATAAACTGAAAAGGGATAAGCGGTAGAGAATAGACAGGGGAGAGAATTTACTAAGGGACCGCGGGGCCTCTCCTTTCAGAGGCGGCTCTAGGGAGAGAAGAGAGAGAAGGAAAGAAAGAGAAAGCAGAAAGAATAGGGGAGTGTTGAGAGGGAGTATCAGTGCCCATCGAGCATTGCTGGAGAGGCTTATAGGCCCGAGACTAACAAGGAAGCAAGAATCGAGTTGTTGGGACTGAGGGGAGATTCAACCGAACCACCTGAACAGATCTGAATGAGGGCAGACTCTCTGGACTCTCAACATGCCCAGTCCCTTCATCCTAGTTGAGGGCTCCTAGACTGTCCGGGCAGAGCCCGTTCCGGGTAGAGTGCCCAGCCAGGAAGGGGACTAAGTCCCTTCGCACCTTGTTAGGTGCTAACACAGCAGTGTATGGAAAAGACTATGCCTTCTAGAAGGCAGTTGTGTATGAAAAATAGAGTGGAACTCAATCAGACTCCCTAGGGCAAGGCAGGCAGACGCTCAGAGCTGACAAGTTCAGTCAGCAGCTAGAAGCGCTAGAAATAATACCTGCCAGGAGGATTCTTGACTTTGCCAGGGCCAGGACAGGCATGGCCACTTGGGCCGTGAAACTGCATGACCTGAAGAAGGCAAGGAATCGCACCGACAGGGTGGTCAGAAAGAGTTCCCTCAGAAGTAGAGAAAATTATAACCATGCTCGTTCCTCTTACCTTGAGGAAAAAGGAGTCTCGTCTCCAGGTCCGACACAAACTCAGACCAAGCCCCCTGCCACCAATTCTGAATCAGGGTCTTGAAATCCGGGGCAACCGGATGGGCTGGCGGAGTTGGTTGAGGCTGAGGAGGAGGAGGCGTGGGAGGCAGAATTACCGGTGGGGGAGGGTAATGATAGCCCTTGAAGCCCTGGTAGTGAGAGTAGGGATTATACCCAGGGTAAAACTGCCCGTAATGACTCCAGTCTGGAGGGGGGCCAGCTGGGTAGTGGTCTCCAGGAAACCCCTGCGGGTAGTGCGGGACAGTCTGGGGTCTGGAGTAGATCCCTGTCGTCAGGTCTGGCGGTGGGGGTACCCACGTTGGACCTGCCGTGGTGTATATAGGCTGGGGGTCCAGCGTTGGGACAGCCCATGTCAGGGGGACCGACGTCTGGACTGGCACCACCAGTCCGGTGCTGGAAGGGGCGGTATGAGGTCCAACATCAGAGAATCAGATGAAGAAGGGCTAGCGCAGGACTGGATCTGGCTTTGAGGCCAGCGGCTGAGGTCGATCAATAGGTCCAGGCTGCGTGACTGTCATTGGGACATCAGGCGTCGGAGCCAGCGGCTGGGCCTGATCGCTAGGTCTTGGGTGAACCACAGTCGTGGGACACCGGTGTTGGAAGTAAGGTTCACGGGTCCTCTGGTGGGATATTGGTGAATCGACACAACAGGAACCACCCGACTATTTGTGAGAGGGGTCTTCATATTAAGGCCTGCAGGCTTAGGAGGAGCCTCCTTCCCCTTGACCCCGGGAGGAGAACGCGAAGTTGACCCTGTGGAATCGACTATGTTGAGGGGTTCTGCGCTGTCTTCACCGGAGGTACCCGCTGATGAAGTGGAGGGTACAGGCAAAGGAAGAGGAGGGAGAGGGGCTTTCTCCCTCTGTTTACGGCGGACGTCGGGTGAAGTGCCATCAGGCCCCGACGGGGGAACCACACCAGGGTGGCCATCAGGGATGGTCATCTTATCCGGTGGCATCAGGAGGCCGAGAGAAGAGCCCCCAGCCGACTTATCGATGGTTGCCGGGCGGGTCCCCACTGACTGGGGAACTGGCTAACCGTCTGCCACGCGATCCCTGGAGGAGCTGGGGGTTGACTTACCGGCTGGTGCAGTCGTCGGAGAGGCTGACGATCGACTGACCCGCTGCAGTCTTACCACACTTACTGTCTGATTTTCTGGGCGGCGGCTGGGCCTTGCTTGTCAAGGGCTGCATGTCGTCTGCAGAGCACTCCCACTCCCTAGACTTCTCCTTGTGCTTCTTCGATGGAGAAAATTTATCTGCCGTGGACTCTCTCTAATGGTCCATCTTCTTTTCTAGAGAAGCCAGGCGGGCTTTTAAGAGATGGGCCTCCAAAGCCTGCTGCTTCCTTTTCTTCGTGGCCTGGTTGAAGGTCTGGCACTCAGGGCAGGAGGAAACAGGATGGTCCGAGCCTAGACAGAGGACACACTTGAGGTGACCATCTTTGTGCAGGATCTGCATGTCACAAGATGAGCACGTCTTCTTCGGTGAAGACATCAAGTTTGCAAAAAAGAATAGAATTTTTGGCGAGGGAAAAATCCGATGCAAGATACTTTCACGACGATTGCTGTGGAAGTCTGCAATGTGACTGACACAAGGCGACAGCGGGAAAGAACTGGAGAGCGGGCGTGGGGACCGCCAGAAAAGTCTGCAGTGTGGCCCGACGCCAGGTGGCGCCAGTCCTATAAGTGATGACCTACTGAAGGAACCCTCTCGAAGTAAGATCCATGAATCCCTGAAGCATCATCACTCAAGATATTTATCTTAAACACACAGCAACCTCGTGATTAAAATATGCCTATTTAATGCAAATAACAAGTGGTTACTGTCAAGACTACACAGTGGCAGTCTTCCAAGAAACAACTAAATTTATAAAATCAAAAAAGTACAGTTATGTAAGAACTTACCGTAACAGTAGATCTTCGAGAGGAGCTCTTGCAGCAGGTAACACCATTAGGACTGTGCTGCCAGGCACTAGAACCCCCGGAAAAACTTAGCTAGCAGTCAAAGGGGGAGACCTCCTGCGTCGGCCCTGCAGACGTCCCCTCGGTAGTATAAAGGGGGAGATCCCCCCACATCACCTCAGCTCACCCTCTGGAGACCCGGCTGGTATTCAGGATGGGGAACCGAGATGGATTTCCCATCCCCCAGAGAGAAGAACAGTTAACCCTGGGGCAGGTGGGAGGGAAAATCCACCTGCTGTAAGAGCCCCTCTCGAAGATCTACTATTACGGTAAGTTCTTATGTAACTGTACTATCTTACTTCAAGGTGGAGCTCTTGCAGCAGGTAACACCATTAGGACCGAGTCCCAAGGCAGTACAAGGATAGGATCCTGGTCAGAAGGGTGGTGGATCCCCATGATCAGCAGACTGAAACTCTTCAGCAGATCAGTCCCTGAAGGACAGCAAGGCCAAAACCTGCCCTCCTTCTGGAAGGAGTGTCCAGGCTATAGTGCCTAATGAAAGTGTGGACTGAATTCCAAGTAGCAGCCACATAAAGGTCTGCTGCTGAAACGTTCTTGAGGGATGCAAAGGAGGTTGCGAAACCTCTGGTGGAATGACCCTGACTGGAGCACCTTCTTTCCTTGTCAGACAAGGGACTCGGCTACTCATCCATTAAGGGGCACCTTTCTGCGCTGTCGGCTTACCGAGTACAAGGGTTTGTCGTACTTTTGGTAACAGAGCACTATGCCACTGACCAACCATTTGGCCAACGTCTGCTTCGTCACTGGAGCCCCTAACATCCCTTGGGTGAAAGAGACAAACAACTGGTCTGTCTTTCTAGAAGAAAGAGTATGGTCAATATAGGAACGAAGGATTCTATGTACATCCTGAGTATGTAACAAGGTCTCCCCTTTGTTCGAGTACTCTGGGTAGTAAACCGGTAGTTGAATGTCCTGATTTAAAGTGAATTTGGACACTTTTTGAAGGAACTTAGGATCTGTACGCAGGGCAACTCTGTCCCTGTGGAAAATAAGATAAGGCTCTTTATACATCAGAGTCTGCAGCTCGGAAATTCTCTGAGCAGAAGTAGTGGCAACTAAAAATAATGCTTTCCAGCGTAGCTCACAACTTGCAGCTGACTCAAAGGGCGGCAACACAAGCTTTTTCAACAAAATAAGAAGATCCCATGGAGGGACTGGGTCCCTACTGGGAGGTTTGATGTGCAAGATACCCCGTAAAAAGGTCTCGCACAAATCCAGTTGTGCCAGAGCTTTCCCATCCACCGGCGCACAGTAAGCCGATAGCGCAGAAAGATGCACCTTAATGGATGAGTAGCCGAGTCACTTGTCTGACAGGCAAAGAAGGTACTCCACCACAGATTCCTCTGGACAGTGAAAATAGTCCAAGGAACGGGGGGATGCCCATAAGCAAAAAACATTTCCATTTCATGGCGTACGTTGCTCTAATTGAGGGCTTTCTTGCTGCCACGAGAACCTCTGCCACTCTGGAGGACACTCCCAAAATGCCCCTGGTTAAGTCTGCAGGAGCCATGCATGCAGATGCAGAGACCGAAGATTCAGATGTACTAGGGTTCCCTGATTCTGGGACAGCAATCGAGTGGACGGGGTAATGGAACTGGTAGTTCCGATGTCAATTGCTGGAGCAACGGAAACCAGATTTGTTGAGGCCAGAAGGACGCTACAAGATTCATAAGCTCACTCTCTGCCTGTAGCTCGAGTAGCACTCTCTGGAAAAGCGGAAAGGGAGGGAAGGACAATGCGTCATGCCAGAAAACACCAGGCCCTGATCTAGCGAGCAAAAATTAGGCAGTTCAGCATTGTGTGGGGATGCAAAGAGGTCCAGTTCTGACTGACTTCACTTTTTGAGGAGGTCGTCTGCGACCTCTTGCAGTAGCTCCCATTCGTGACTCTGAGACAGAGAGCAACTTAGGCTGTCTGCGAGGATGTTGTGAATCCCTGGAGCGTGAACTGCTGTTATTTCCAAGTTGTGATCCACTGCCCATTGCCAGACTCTTATGGCCTCTCTGCACAGGGGGTAAGAATGTGTGTCTCCTTGCTTGCTGAGATAGAAGACTACTGGAGTGTTGTCTGACTGGACTAACAGTGAACCTGGCAAGAGCACCGACTGAAAGGCCTGCAGGGCGGCCATCATTTCCAGAACGTTGATGTGGAGATTGCGTTCCATAGAGGTCCAGGTGCCCCTTGTTTGGTGGGATGCCAGATGCACCCCCCAGCCCAGCCCCAAGGCATCCGTAGTCAGGACCTGCTGAGAGCTGGGGTATTGAAAGGGAACCCTGGTGCCCAGCCGAGAAGGGGTGATCCACCATTCCAGAGTTCGATGTACTGCTTTGGAGATCCTGACCAGTTGATCGAGATCGTCCATGCGTTGGTCTCATTGAACCCTGAGGTTCCACTGCAGGACCCTCATATGCAGGTGGGAAAGGGGGACTGTGGTAATGGCCATGGCCATGTGGCCTAAAATCTGCAGCACCACTCTGGCTGGGATTGGAATCATAGAGATGACCCTCAGAGCAATCCCCCTTAACTTGTCCGCTTGGTCTGAGGGGAGAAAGGCTCTTCCCTGGATAGTGTCCAAGACCACCCCTGTGTACTGCAGCCTTTGGGCAGGCCAGGGGAACGATTTGGGGAGTTTCAGGGTAACCTCCAACTCTTGGCACAGACGGAAGGTCTCCTCTATTGAACGACACAGCTGCTCTTCCGTAGAGGCCATAAGAAGCTGGTCGTCCAGGCAGGGGTAAACATAATGAGCCCTCCTCCTGACAGCTGCTGCCACCACTGCTAGGCACTTGGTGAAGGCCC
The DNA here is from genome assembly GCA_016271365.2 of Neoceratodus forsteri. Taxonomy (NCBI): domain Eukaryota; kingdom Metazoa; phylum Chordata; order Ceratodontiformes; family Ceratodontidae; genus Neoceratodus; species Neoceratodus forsteri. The sequence goes on along the minus strand of CM057450.1, from coordinate 10,186,206 downwards.
ACGGTGCCGAAGAAAGGCCGAACAGCATCACTCTGAACTGATAGTGTTCTCCCTGGAAGGTGAAGCGGAAATACTTTCTGTGGGACGGCAGGATCTTTAGGTCTATATAGGCGTCCTGCATGTCCAGGGAGCAGAGCCAATCCCTTTGGTGGATCATGGACAGCAGGCCAGGCAGTGTCACCATCCTGAACCTTTTGTATTCAATGAAGGTGTTCAGTTAGCTCAGATCTGGGATGGGACGGAGGTCCACTGTCTTCTTCAGTACAAGGTGTGACGTAGACAGCCAGTTCTGAGAGCTGTAATATATTTTTTTTAATATAAAATGTATTAACGCCTCTGTTGAAAATTCAAATGCTAGGAATGACCTCACTCATTCCCCCCCACCCCCGATTCCAGCTGAGAGATGAAAGCCATGGGAAACGGCTGACAGTATGTGAGTTCACACACACTCAGTTTTTCAGAGACAATGTGTTACCTGGAAGACTAATCAAGGATCCTGTTTCTCTGAGTTAATTACAGACTTGTTTAAGGTAATTTTGTTAAGAGAAAAATCATAAACTAGGTTTATGACGTTAGAAATGGAAGCTAGGCTAGTACACAGAGGTGAGAGGTCATAAATGCTCACATGAAGCCTGTGTGAGGAGGGTACAGCATGAGATCAAAGAAAGTGTCAGTTGAAACTTGAGTTATGCTAAGGTTGCAGAATTAATACTGGAAATTACATCCTGTGGTTGTATAGAAATGTATATTTTTTTAGATATTTTGATAGAGGAGGAGCTGGATGACGTCATCCAAAAAGGGTTTGGCAAATACTGCTTGTAAAGATTATTCTTTTTCACTACAGAGGACACTTTCAGCTGACTCTGACCAAGATAACATCTGAGCACTGAAAACAGGTATTTAGAAAGCTAGACAAAATCTAAATATTGTTGTAGGAATTGCACTGTTTTAACCTTGTTTTGTTTCAAAGATTTGTATGTCTTTTGATATAAGAGTTCTGTATTGTATGTTTGGCGAATTATTATATATTTTAGTAAAAACTCTAATTTTAGAGCAAACCTGGTCTGTCTTTGAATTGCTTTCTTTTGCTAAGAAATATTTATGGTTAGCAGACAGTAGACATAGCTTGTATGGTGGTACCAAATTGTAAAGAGAAGCGTTTTAAATCTGAGGTCTTTATTAAAGTTTTAAAGGGTTCATTTCTGCACGCCTGATTAGGTGCCCGTAGGCAAAGATATCTGGCCCCCCCGAAGACAGATATATCTGAGCCTGTGCATTGGGTACGCTAGCAAGAGGTTAACAGTTTGAATCCCTCCAGAACTGGAGACCAAAGGTTGATCCAAACTCACAAAAACAGACAAGAGGGTTACCTTGTTCACAAGACTGCGCTCAGAGGTTGGCACTTTGGGAGTAGAGGGTCTGACCTGCTGAGTGAGTCTGTGACACAAGGAAGAAATGGGAGTAGTATCCTCTTCCTCTGTGACCTAGAAGTACTGCCTGAATCGCTCTCTTTTCCAAGAGGGCTAGAATTTCTGTCTTTATAAGAACCACGTGGGATGGGGAGCAGTGGGTGAGGACAGGTGGGCTGTCCGGTGGGATCTGTGTGAACTCCGTGGGCATACCCTCTTTCCATGATCTGCAGCACCCACTGATCCATGGTAATACTGGACTATCCGTTGAGGTAAAGGGAGAATCTTCCGCCTACTGCCTCCCCCGACACTCTGCCGGAGGTGGGGGGGCAAGTAGGGAGTCATGCCGAGGTGGAGGGGGTAGGCAGGGGAGCTCTGGTATTTTTGGCTCTTTTGGGTCCCTGTGTGCCTGAAGGCAGTGGAGGGCCCCTTCTCTTGAAACCCCCTCTTTGTTGCTGCCGCCTTCCTTGCTGGCCCTGGTTCTTGAGAAAAGGCAGTGTCTGGCACTTGTCGGTTCCGACTTATACATCTTGTGAACGTTGGAAACTGCCTTACCTGAGTCCTGTAGCCTGGTGATCAGTTTCTCATTATCTGGACCAAAAAGAACTGACCCCTGAAAGGGCACAGCTAGGATTGCATCCTGCAGGTCCTGTCGGAATCCTGAGACCCGTAGTCAGGCGTGGCATCTCAAACATACCCCTGTGGCAGCTGCCCTAGCGGCCATATCTGCCGGCTCGTATGAGCTTCTTAAGACATGCTTGCTGACATCAATGCCAGACTGAATGACTGCCATAAGCTCAGACTTGCTGTCAGAATCAGGCTGAGCCTTGGCTAGGTCCAATGCCTTATTCCACAAAGACTTTTGGTACATCACCATGTGTGCCAAAAAGTTAAGTGACCTGACTGTGTAGGTGGCCGAGGAATACACTTTGCAGTCCATCTGGTCTAGCTTCTTGGATTCCAGATCTGGTGGCTGGGAGCTCATATGCTTTGGCTGCTGTTCCCTGCCATGAGCGTCTGTCAGCACCAGGGAGTCTGCCTTTGGTTGCTCACTCAGATGAGGCTCTCCTTTAGGTGTCCTGTACAGGCAGTCTGCCTTCCTGGGGATGGCTGAAATGGTGGAAGGGTGCGTCCAGGCCAGTTTGGTGACGTCCTGAAATGGCTCCACTAGTGGAGGGATGACCAAAGGCTTTGGATCCTTTGCCCCTACGAACTTAGCCAGGTGACAGCGTTCGGGGTTAAGTTTCTCAGTGTCCCACTGGTTGAGGGACTGGATGTGCCACATAACATCCAAAAAAGGAAGGGTCATCCGGGGGAGACCTGGGAGAGTTCCTCTTAAGGTCCGGGGAGGGCAGAGGCAGCTCATCCTCGGAGGAGTAGTAGGAAGAAGAATCCCCTGCATCGTCATCTGAGGACAAATGCAGACATCCCTTGGATGAGGGTATGGACAACGGGTGTTGACCACGGCCTCTAGGTGCTGGAGACCCCCGGTCATTGTCTCCTGACGATGGGCAGTCTGACGTCAGAGGCGGTCTCAGAGGCCTCTGGGCCGGGGGCTCCCTGGGTGGGGCAGGAGTCCTATAGGACTAGGGGTCTGCTCTCGTGGCGTAGGCAGCAGATCCTCTTTTATGGTATTCCACCATGAATTAAACAACACTCCTACCTCCCCCAACGGGATGACAGGCTGGTGTGCTGGCGATGGGGTAGGAACGTTCGGGGCCCCTGGCGAAGGCCCTTGTGGTGCGATCAGTGCGGTCATCCGGTTCACCGGCTCTTTACCGTTAGGCATTGGGACCAGTGGCACTGCTCCTTCTAGGGTACTGTCCCCTGGAGATCAGACGTCCAGCTCCTTGGGAGGAGGAGGGGATGAAGGGGCCAACCCTCGGTCAAGAGGCTCGGGTGTCTGGTCTTCAGGTGTGTGACCTGTTGCCTGGTCAGGCGTCTGGTCCTTTGGGGAAGACGGCCATTTGGGGGGTAGCGTCTAGTCCGGTTGACGCCGAATCAGAAGGCTCCAAGACCTGGCGTCTTTCCGAAGCAGTCGACGCCCTATCACCGGGCGGACAATGCTTCTGATGGTGCTCTGAATCCTGGCGTTCGGTGGTGTCACCTGACTCCTTCGACTTGGATGACGCAGAGGACGAGGCCAGATGGCTGTCCGTCTGACTCAGACCCTAACAACTGTGTGTGGGGCCTTAAAGCCAGGGACATGGGGCGGGCGAACACCCATGCCTGGAAGACTCCTCGCCATGCATATGGTAAGAGGTGGGAGTCTTCTTCACGGTAACCCTGTGAAGAGTCAAAGGGCTGGGGGGGAACAGATTCTGACCTTCCGCCGGAGGCAGAGGATGTGGAGGTCTTGTGAGGGGGACCTGGGGTGGGATTCTGACTGGCTCGATCCTTGTCCCTGTGATGGTGCTTCCCGCCCAATTTTTTCTCTCTGGGAAGGAGTCCCTGGCTGAGGAAGAAGAAGAAGAAAAGCTGTGTCCCAAATGGGTCCTCTGCATGGCGGCCACTTGCTGTTCCAGGAGGTATGCTTTCAACTTCTTGAGGTGGTGGATTCTTGTCTTCTTGATAAATTTCTGGCAATGCGGGCAGTTGTCCGGCTTGTGGCCAGGACCTAGGCAGATGAAGCAGGTCGAATGGCCATCTCTAGCAGGGATCTGCTTCCCGCGCGCACACTTAGACTTCAGCCGCTGTGTGGATGAAGAGGACATGCAAAAAATAAGAAAAGGCGAGGAGAAAAACACTAAACGAATGGTACTGGGTGAAGCGTGAAAATGGCGGTTGACTGCATTTAGAGGTGTCCCTGGAGCCGATACTAGCGGGTCGATGGCGGGAAAAGAACTGGGGTGGTGCTGAGGTACTGCCCCTTTATACCACATGGGACGTCGGAGCGGAGCCAATGTCAGGAGGTGGTCCCCCGCCTTGGACTGCTAGCTAGAAGATTTTCCGTGTAGTCCTAGTGTTTGGCGGTGTAGTCCTAATAGTGTTACCTGCTGCAAGAGCTCCACCTCGAAGTAAGATCTTACTGTAACCGCCCTACAAATGGGGGTTCCTAAGATGTCTTCCTGGGCTTGCCTAGTGCCCACTGCCAGGCTGGTATTCTGTGTTCTAACAGTTTGCAAGTGCTTGCATTCGAGTGCCCCATTAGCCTCCGTGCCTTTCTCTTTAAGAAGTATCTATTTTGTGAGTTATAATTAATCTGGGTGGGGACTGACAAGTTTCAGGCTCAAGTCCCACCCGGGCTGTGTTACAGCCACTTCATTCTGCCATTGCTAATTGCACAGAGGAAGCCCTACTAGGATCTGTGATTGTTTGCTGATTATCTACTTTAATAATAATAATAATAATATTGTAGTTTGTCTAACTTGCCTTCCTTTGCAGCATGGACTTTTCTGCTAAGCACGACCATTCTAGTTCTGGGCTACCAGTTTGGATCAATCGGTACCTTGGGGGACCTTAAAATGGAGACTGTCCCCAGAGGTCTTGTGGGAGTGAATTTCTGTAGGAATTGTAGTTTTTACTCTTTGGCGTCTAAATGGACCTGGAGAGGGAGACCTTGCTGTGACAGACAGATGTATCAATCGACCAACCGAACCTTTTGGATCACTGGGAAAGCCCAGAGCTGCCTGCAGCAAAGAGTCGGTGTGTAGTTGGAGCTGAGAGGGTGAACAGCCCAAGTAATTCCGAGCAGCTGCTCCTGCATGGTAGTGCGGGGGAATCGGTGGGAAGGCTGTGTCTGGTCTGCCTGCTATCATCTTCTCGAGTGAAGGAGTTTGCAATATTATATCGGACTTTATCCAAAATTGCTGTTATTGTGACCGGAATCCTGAATTGTGAGAGTGAATTTTGCCTGGTGTGGACCAAAGATTTGCTTCTGAGCGATCGGCCTGTCAGGACTTGAAGTAATTGCAGAGTGTGCGGTTTGCGCAGAGACACTGTTTAACTGCAACCGGACTGTCATCCGAACTGTGGTATTTAACAATTCTTATTATAATTGTGCTGAATGTGTAGAGTGGGTCGCAATTTGGTTCCCCACCCTCACTGAATGTGTCATGCTAGCTGGAAGTCTCATCTAGCAACTAACCGGACTGACATCTGAACTGTTCACCTGGTCTGGGCCTCACCATCTCGGCCTAGATTGCCGCTCACGCTGCAGGGATTCATCCAACGAAAGACTCGCTCAGGGATTCGGCTCCCTGCTCAACACCATCGAACAGAATCGACCACCACGGTGCGTCATGTGGGCCCTACTTCCCCTGGCGAACCAGCATATCATCCTAAGGTCTTCATCTCGTCAATCCTGCATACTGGTCTTGGTAGCATGAGTAAACATCAGGGTAGCTCCCTGCAACAAAGCTCAAATCAAAGTGTGTCACCTGATTTAATTGTTTTGGTTGACCATTACGAACGAAGCCATTCGGCTCCAGAATCCAAATTGTGAGTTAAAGTGTATGTTGTGTTTTTCCTTCCTAAGGGCCCCAACAACAGCTCCAACGCCGGCCTACCCCGGGCAATGCTTCAGGCTAGCCTGCATGACAACTGGGTACTCAGAGTGTGTATGGCTGTGCTAGAGGGACTCTTAGGGCATGCATGTTTCACCTGACTAAATCAGATCTAAAATTAAACACTAGATTACTGCCCCACCCTTGTTCATGTCCCCTGAATAAATCAGATCCAGATCTTTCTTCATTTAAACTGGCTATTGTGTACCTTTGTGGGGGGGATACTGTGTTGCTATTGCCTTTTTCCATTGCAGGTCTTATTTTACAGGGGTCTCCAGGGCCAGTGCAGCTGATTCAGCCCTGGTGGAAAGTGTGCCAAGTATGGGTCTAACATTGCATTCTGCTGTTAATGATTATTGCCCATTTGCTGACCAGTATAGGCCACTAGAAGGGTTGGGGGGGGCATCAATGTCTCGGAGGGCTGTAGCCAGAGCAGCTACGCTACTCTTAAACCAACCCTCTGGGTGGAAGCACCCGTTTACAGAACTCAGACCCCTCAACCTGCGCTTAGTCACGCAGGCAGAGGTAGTATCCCTTGGGATAATGCCACATGGGGGTTACATTACAGTACATGTTTGAAGGGGAAAGTAGAGATGCATCAGAAACACCTCACAGCAGCAGACTGTGTTCCTGCTGCTGAAGCCAATTAATTTAAAACTGCAGCAAATGATTTGAAAGTGTTAGATAAATCAATGGCCCAAAATAAATGTAACAGAGAGCATCCATTGGTAGGAGATTGTAACCAGAAATGAAAATGATGTACTTACCATATATAATTCTTGATCTTTTAGGAGTATCTTCATCATTGATTCACACTAATGGATCTGTGCCAGAGACATTAGAAGCCTGCAGGAACCAGAACTTTTTAGGAGGGCTGGGGCCGAGGCAAGCCGTGTGCATGCACAGCACCACTGCAAGTGTGGCTCGCGGCTCCAGGCTTACCTCAGCACCGGTCCTCAATCACCTCAGTTCCTTTTTTCACCGAGGAGGTGCAGTATAACCTAACTAATGGTCATGCACTTATGCTAAGGGCATATGGAGCCCTGATGACTTGTGTAAGAGTGGTAAGTCTATTAGCAAGACAGCATCTTCACAGTTCAAGCCTTGAACAAGGGGGAAGACAAATAGAATAGCAGAGTGAGCTTGGGGGATGGTGGACGGGCATGTGAATTAATGGTGAAGATATTCTTAGAAAATCAAGAATTACGGTAAGTACTTAATTTTCATATCTTCCAGGAATGTATCTTCACCAATAATTCCCACTAACGGGTCAGAGTACCAAGTTTACATAAAACCCATAGGTTAGGAAAGTAGGAGCCAAGAGCTCACTCAGGACAGGAGGATCATCCAGGTCAGACATGCCAAAAATGGCATACTTCCTGGCTGTGACACCCGGGGCACAGAGTGCAACAAAGGGTGCACTGTGGTGCAAGCAACTGCCACACAAGGTGTCACTGGCAGGCAGAAAGTGAACCTCTGTATAGGTTGTGATAACTGCAGGGGTGAAGTGGGTGCATACCTGACACTTCAGCATGAGCTGTGCCATGATCTAACAGAGGTGCAGACATCTGGCCAACTAGGCAGAAAGGCACCTGACTGGAGGAGGTTGACCTTTTTGAACTGGTATCAAAGGTGATAAAAGTTATCTGGATTGCTAGAAATCCTGAATCTATCCAGGTAAAAATGAGGCCGTCCCCCCAACATAGAGAAGAGAGAGAAAGCTTTCTGTCATCCCAGGAGCTGGTGAAAAGGTAGACTCCTATCCCACCTAGGAAAGGACTTACCAAGTGTGGAGCACTATGCTGTCCCTGTGGGAAAGAGTATATGGGAGTCTGCAATGATAGCACTGATACAGACACTTTGCAAGCGTAAGAGATCGCTACTAGAAAGGTGCTTCCTGAGTAAGCGGCACTCTAGCTCACCTGTCACAAGGGGATCTAAAGACCTGCGGGTGAGCATGTGTAACACCAGGGTAATATTGCAGACAACCAGCAGCTTCCAGATGAGGGGCCTTGTGTGGAAATATGCCCTAAAGGAACTTCTAAAGAGGGAGTTAAGCCAAATCAGGCCCAAGGCATGCAAATATAATACACAAGTGGACCTAGATAGTGAGATTCTGCAATCCAGCAACAGACAGGTTCAACAAGAATGCCAGGACATATCCAGCTAGACACTGGAAGGGTTCCATTTGAGTTCTGGAGAGCCAAATGGAAAAGGCAGTAGAAGAACTTCAGACACACAGATCGATACCTTGGCTCCTATTCAAGTTCTTCTCTTCAGGAGCCAGGCCTGAAGGTGAAGGAGGTGCAGGTTAGGATGGACTAGGAGACCCTGAGCCAACTGTCCAACCTGGGAAGAAGGATATTCTGTTTGCTGATTCTCTGTTTGCTGATTTTTCAACAGAGGAAACCAAATGTGTTGTGGTTAGAAGAGTGCTATCAGAATGATCTTATCCTAAGTACCTGTTGTGCAAGCAATATGCTTTGCACTGAGGGAAAAAGAGGAATGCGTACAGAGCCTTAGCAGTCTAGACTCATCTTGACAGAGAAACGCCATGGCCTGTATTTCTGCAGTAGAAATGAGACAGCTTGGCACTGACTGGGCATGCAAAGGTCCATATGTGGGATGCCACACTATTAAATAATGATCTCGCGAAAACGGAGAGTAGATGGGCCTGTGGTCGGCTGGGCTCATCTGCTAGAATACTCTAGACTCCTGGTAGATAGAAGGGTTGGAGTATGACCTTCTGCTCTACGTCCTCTTCCTACACTCTTAACAGCCCTGTAGAGGGGGTAGGAGTGTGTGCTTCTGTGACATGCCCCAGAATGTAGTCTTTCCGAAAGAGAACAGACTAGCTGATGAGATCCATAAAGGCCCAGGGGCATATGAAAAAAGATCAGACCTCCAATATACCGAGGAGAAGAGTCTCTGTTGGGTTCCAGACACCATGTGATTGGAGCCCTATAGCAGGAAACGCACCCCAACAGGACTGATGTGAAAGTCACCCAGGATCCAGTTGAGAAGGGGAACGTGGAGGAGATTGTGTTCCATCGACTATAAAGCGAGAGATTGAACCAGGGGCTCGACCTGTCACAGCCAGCATGCACTGCACAGAGAAGACTAAAGAGACTGCGCTCAGAATCTGTCTGCAGGAGCACCCACATAGTACCCTCTGGAAGGAAGACTGACCTTTCATCACAGACAGAGATCCAAGAACATCAGTTGCTGCAAGGTTCGAGGGAGGACCTGCAGGTTCAGCAGGTCTCTAAGAGGAAGGGACCGAGGTAAGCCTGGAACCCTTATCCTCAGGAGCGCTTCGCAATGCCATGCCCTCTGGCAAGATTCTGGGCACCGAGGAGCGTGCAACAGACAGGACCAAAAGATAGCACATCTAGGGAACATGAAACCCAGAGAAAAACTGGAACTGGCAACTGTTAAGATTACCATCTGCATAAGGCAGTTAGCAGAACACCTGTGTTCTTTTTTTGTTTATACACACCAGGGATTGAGCAAGCCTCAAAGGGTAGATATAAGAAGAAAAATCCCAGGATATATAAAAACTGTAAAAGGCATAGGAGAAGGGCCTGGGTCTGAACAGACCAAGCCAGGAGTCACTGCTGACCTGAGGTCGGGTTCAGACTATCGCCCAAGCCAAAAACCTCTAGCAAGGACCAGGTGTCAGACAGGGCAGCGAGCAATGCATCAGGCTGCTGTGGATATGGCATCGGACCCAGAGGTAGACACAGCACTAGAAACGAAGTCAGACACGGTGCCACACCCAGCTAGACAGCACTGGGCCCAGACAAGGCACCAGACTTGGTACCAGGCATCACACCACACCATACAAACTGCGGAGCAAAAAACACAACACTGGCTTGAGGTACATCTCCAGGCCCAGCACTAAGTGCCAGAGATGGTTGGTTCTCGTGGGGAGGGGCACCTGTATCATGCTGCTGGTTGTTTGTGTAAGAAAATAAACTTCTTCTATTTTTATCCTGCTGCATCAAGCCTCCTTATTGCCCAGGACAGTGACGATGAAGCTGAGCCTCCCATCTGCTTCCAGGAATCAACACACTGCAAGGGGCAGCACCAGGAAGAATGAGGCCCGGAGAACCCTAGTGCCTAAATGCTGTTGTTGCCATCACTTGGAACGGCGCCGGGAAAACTGAATCTGGCACCAGGAGATCCCTGGAGAACTCCCGGCAATGACCCGACAATGATGCAACAACAATCCAGAGACAGGACTAGCACTGGAAAGTGGTACCACACCAGACCAAGAAGAGGTAGAGAATCTGGCACCAGGAGTGGCACCAGCAAGAGCTGATTCGGTGCCAGTACCAGCGCAAGCAATGGTGCTAGGTCAGACCTCAAAGGTCAAACCTGGCACCAATACCAGAACCAATGACCCCGCCAGCACCAAGGACACCAGTACAATGCCCGGCCAGTTCTACCAACTGACACAAGGTAGGGGTGCAGCCAGCAGGGCAGGAGTCGGTGGCGTGGTTGCCGGCAAGGGCAGAGGGCCATTGCCAGAGCCAAATGCTCTACCTGGCTTGGGGGGACCCTGCCTCTGGGTCCAGTGCCACCAGTATAAAAGGTCAGGGACTAGACCCACAAACAGGGACTCCACAGCCTGACACTACACCCAATGCTCCAAAGAGCTGCCCGGGTGGTGGGACTGCCCACTGGAGACCCCACTAAAGAACAGAGGGGGACTCCAGGCCCGAGGCCTCAGTATCCCCGCACCAATGGACCTCAACAATATGGACGGCGCCAACAAAGCCACGGTCCCAGGACACCATGGTCTCACTGCAGGCCTCCACAAGGGCAACCTCAAGCGGTACCAATCCCCCTCCCCCGGCAAGGCAAGAGGAAGAACTTGAGGCTGAGCGGCGCCAAGGACCTGACCAGAATCAGGAAATGAAAATTACGTACCTACCATAATTCTTGATCTACTTTTGTATCTTCACCATTCATTACTGCTGGGTAAGCTGCCAGAGGTGCGCACCCATATGGGAGTTTTTTGCTGTTTCATTTTTTTTTTCTGGAGGGAGGAGTTGGTGCCGATGGCACAGCCCACAAGACCGACACAATGTGTGGTGCACGAAATTTGACTGTTAGGTGCAGCAGACTCCTCCTCCACCCCGTTCTATTTTGCTGGAGAAGATGAAACAGGGGGACAGAGAAAACCAAGGTGAGGCAAGAGAGCCGAGAGATAGGAAAAGGAAGGATATGAACTATAAAAGGAATAAGCTGACCAGAGGACACAGGGATTGGACTTCTTGTTCTAAGTGGCCAAAGGGCCCCAATCCTTGGGAGGTCACACAGGAAAGAAGAAAGAGAGAGAGAGAGAGAGAGAGAGAGAAGAGAAAGAGACAATATATGTAAGTGAAAAGGGGGAAGGAGGGCTCTCCGCCATGTTAATTGGAAGACCACTAGCTTATAAAGCTTCAAAAACCTGAAGGTATGAAGATAAGGGAGCAAGGATTCCACCAGTTTCAGGGACCACTGGACCGAGGCCCAGAAGAGAAAAAATGAAATGGTCTTGGATATATAAACCACTGGCAGAGACTGACATATCTTTCTACCCCCTCTCCATATATGTTATGAAAATCCTGGAGCATGGCCCTTCACAGGCTATCCCCTGGAAAATCGAGGGGAACAGCCCTTAGTCAGAAGAGAACTCTGTCCAGAATGACCTCTAAAGTAGAGGGAAGTCAAGGAGAAAAAAGAGGGGGGAACCCTATAGGTTCCCTCATGAGAGTACTGATGTAGTCCCCACTTGAGAAGAAGAGAACCACGGGACATCCGTGCCACGAGCGAGAAAAGAGGGAGGAAAATCCCTATGGGCTCTCCCATGAAATGCACTGACACAGTTCCCACAGCAAGAAGGTGAGAAAAAACAAGACGAGTACCCAGGCCAAAATTGGGGGACACCACAGTGCACCCTAGTGAGAATCCCAAGGAGTTCCCTCCAAGATCAGGGCGAAGACCCTACTCGCCACACTCCTAGGTTGAGTGCTCTGTGACTTTAGAGAAGAAAACAGAGAGCCTTGAGGTACCAGGGGACTCTGCCCCTAACTGGCCTTGAAGAGGGGGAAGGTGAGCAGGGTGGAGGCGATGCTCAAGAAATGAGGCCCATGAGGGGAAAGTGGGCAGGAATCAGTAATGAATGGTGAAGATAAAAGAGAAGATCAAGAATTACGGTAGGTACGTAATTTTCATATCTTCCCCTATCAATCTTGCCCATTCATTACTGCTGGGTGAGTACCAAGCCGCCCCCCCCCCCGGAGGGGACCTGGCACAGCCCTGAGAGAACAGATTCCCTCAGCTTCCCGTGGGTGAGACGCAGGAGGGGGAAACCCCATAGCCCTACTAGACCACCTACGGTCTAAGGCTGGACAGGACGAGGAGCTGTCCCTCATGGCCAGGGGGCCAGGAGATGCCCCTGTAAGCTCCTCCTTGCCCTGCGGGAGAAAAGATGGGTCCCCCAGCAGTGGAAATCACCCCACACCGGGCAACAGGTGACAACCTGGATAGACAAAGTCATGCCATCTGCCTTAGGCAGATTGCTGTCCCTGCTAGTCTGGATGCCACCTCACTGGCATCATAACATGCCCTTGCTTGGTGCCTTGCAAGCTCTGGACCTTGCGGAAGGAGGGCAATGGCTTGTCTAGATTCCTCCAAATCAGGCAGAGATGCTAACATCTGCACTAACATTGACCACAGGTGCCTGTTGTAGGCAGCGTGGTGAGCCTGATGTGACCCGACACAAAGTAACACACGAGCTGAAGGTAAAATTCTTCTTCCCCACCGGTCGAACATGGCAGAATCGGGATCCAGAGGTCGGTCATGCGCTGAAGCCCGGAAGGAGTATCTAAAACCATCAGCCCTGAAGCCGGGTGAGGTAGAGAACCTAGAGACTCCAGGGGAGCACAATACCTCCTCCTAAAGTCTGCTGGGGTGGGGGTGAGGCAGCTGGAGACTGCCAGGTGCGAATAGACGCTTCCAGGAAGGGATGAGGCCAAAAGGCACCACCAGGTGGGGAGCACTAAATTCACTCAGAAATGAGCGCATCTCCCACCCATCTCCCACTCGGTACTACTCCATATCACATGGGAGATGTGAAGCTCCTGAACTAGCCTCGTGAGGAACCGCTGATATTCAGTGAAATCAGCATCGGAGGAAAGGTGGACGGAATGTTCCTCTTCCTCCGAAGAGGATGTACAGGAGTTCGGAGTCCTCCTGCAGCAGGGGAGACAGGTGAAAGACCTGCTCGTCCATGGCTCTAACATACCCAAGGAAGGCAGCCGCAGTGGCCCAGAACATCTCCCAGGTTATCGGACCATAGAACCCACATGGCCAGGGAAGGGTGGTGTCTGCACAGGGATTGGGGAAGGGCACCGCACAGAAAGTGCCTGGCCTCTGCCAGGGATCTGGGACTCAGCAACGGGTCCTCCCAAGCAGGGGGGACCCAGGGTGTCAATCCGGTCAGCAGGCACTGTAAATGTGGAAACAAATCCTTGATGAGCCCTGAGGGAGAATCTCCCCTGTGGTGTGACTGAGGCTGCATGGTTCCAAAAGGGCAACCCTCAGCGCTGCCCACTAAGGGCACCCCTGAAGCCTCAGAGGAGAGATGGGGCTCAGTGCTTTGGCTCCTCCCCACTCCCAGCAGGGTAGTGGCTTGGGGCCTCTGTGCCTCACCTCGGCCTCTCAACCCTTCAGACTCTGAGGCCGCCCTCTTCAACGAACCCAGCAACAGGGAGCCCAACAATCCTGCAGACCCCGCCCAGAAAGGCCACAGAAGAGGGGGTCCCCATCTCCACCAAGGAGGCCACGGCAGCACCAGAGATGGCAACTGTCATGGCCACCGCAGATGAGACTGCCATCCACTGCAGCACCACCAACACCGGCATTGGCATGGGGGGCCGCTGGGATGACAGGTTCCAGCGAGTCTGGGAGGTGAATGCTGGGCTGCCTGGCGCCGTATTCCAGAGGACTCTCCGACTCCAAGGAGTAGGGATGCCAGTCTGGATCGGCCAGCGAGTCCATCCTCCTCCGAAGAGGAAAAGACCAGGCATACCACCAGACTAGTGACCCTGGGAGAGCTCCTAGAAATGGCACCACAAATGGCACCGCTGCAGGACATGGCACTGTCCACAGTGCCATCTCAATCACCAGCACCATGATCCAAAGCAGTGCCAGCAGGTGGCACAGAGGGTCCGCCGGTGCCATGCCCAGCAACTGTGGGCCACCTCCGTGGAGGTGACTGCCATGGCGGTGCTCCCAACCCGGCTCTATAGGGAACCGAGTTGTTCCTCCGGCACCATGGAAGAAACCTCCTCGATGGCAAGGCTAGAATCTGAGAAGGTTTCCTCCTCACCAGGCCTGGGAGGGGACCCGAAGGCAGGGTCAAGTGATCTTGCCATGGCATCCCTAGAATGACGACGCCCTGCCAACTTTAAACACGCAGATTTCCAAAACGTGGCAGTCCATGGAGAAACAGGCGTCGCAGTTATTCATATTGTGGTTGGGACCCAGGCATCACAAGCAAACATCATGTCGGTCAGAAAAATGCCGGCCACAGGGGCACTGACGCATGGGGGCACGGCTCACTTTGGATTTTCTCTTAGCCCCCGAACCAAACATGATGCAAAATCAATAGCACACTACAAAAATGGACCAGACATCGTTAGGAGAAATAAATGAAACAGTGTTACCGGGATTCTAAACGGTGTCGCGTGAGCCAGAACCAGGATGAAGCAGAACTGTGTCGGATATCGGAGTAGGCGCGATGACACAGAAGAAAAAAATTACTCACCTTAGTAATTATGTTTCTTCTATTGGAGTCTTGCTGTATTCTGACTAATGCAATTAGCCCCAGCCTTTAAACTGCCCCGGAGAACAAAGAGTTAAACTTTCTATGCAGAGCATAGAATGCTGAGCTCGAGCTTGGTTGATGTCTCTGTCCGTTTCCCTTTGAAATCTAACCGTCAAATTCTTACGAGCAAAAACTCACTAGCTATCCTATATGGAAATTGTAAAATTTTTACTAGCCAACTGGCAACAAAAAGTTTTGGATTCCCAAAGGAAGACTCAAGTCAGGAAACACAAAACACAAAACCAATTCAAATAAGAATACCAACAAAATAAACACCCAAACAAAAAAGCATAGGATGTAAAGGAGCACCCCTGAGGTGAAACACTGCGCCTGCCCACCTACTTCCCAAAAACCAGGTTCTGAGAGGGGAGGCAGGGGGGAGGTCAGAATACAGCAAGACTCCAATAGAAGAAACATAATTACTAAGGTGAGTAATTTTTTCTTCAAACAACATGAAGTCTTGCTGTATTCTGACTAATGCAGACTACCAAGCAGTACCTCCATGGAGGAGAGACAGAACCTACTTTGGGAATAGGCTCTGAAGTACTGCTGTACCAAACCGAGCATCACTCCTAGCCTGGATATCCAGACAGTAATGCTTGGTAAAGGTATGGACTGTTTTCCAGGTGGCTGCTTGACAAATTTCTAAGAGAGGAATATCCCTGGCAGCAGCCAGGAAAGCAGCTGTACCTCTTGTAGAGTGAGCCCTCAGGCCTGAGGGTGGAATCTTTCCCAGTTTCTCATAGCAGAACTGTATACAAGACACAATCCACCTGGCAATACTTCTCTTGGTGGCAGGTTTGCCCTTTCCCACTTCTCCATAAGTGAGGAACAACTGGAGGGACTCAAACCTGTGACCCTTGGTACGCTCTATGTAGTAGCTAAGGGCTCTTTTAACATCTAAACTGTGTAGCCTCCTCTCTCCTGAGGAAGAATGATCAGTGAAAAAAACAGGAAGAGACACAGACTGATTCAAGTGGAAATCTGAAACCACTTTGGGCAAGAACCTTCTATTGGTTCTAAGGACCACTTTATCCCTGTGAAAGGAGATAAAATCAGGTTCCACTGACAGGCCCAGTTCACTGATATGTCTGGCAGAGGTAATGGCTACCAAAAATACAGTTTTCCAAGTCAAGTACTTAAGCTCTGCTGAGGACATAGGCTCAAAAGGAGGTTGCATAAGTTGAGCAATGCAAACATTTAAATCCCAGGCAGGGGCAGGGTCTCTAAAGGGAGGATTAGTATGAAGCAATCCTTTAAAAAATATACAGAATACAGGATGAGATGATAGTGAGGAAGACTTCCCCACTGACAAAAAAACAGAAACAGCTGACAAGTGTACCTTGAAAGTAGCTGGTCTGAGGCCTAGGCCATTAAAACAGACCATATAATCCAGAACTGTAGGCAATTCAGCAGTATCTGGAGAACTATGCTTCTTGGAACACCAAATGCTGAATCTCTTCCATTTGGTGGTACAAGTCTTTCTGGTGGAGGGCTTTCGAGAAGCTCTGAGAATATCCAGAACCCCCTGAGACAGATGCAAATCTGCAAACTGTAACTCTTCAAGAGCCATGCCTTGAGATTGAGAGACTGAAGATTGGGGTACAAAATCTTCCCCTGAGAGAAGGTTAACAGGTTGTAATTCCTGGGAAGAGACAGGGGAAGATGGACTGCTAGGGACAGCAACAGTGGGGTACCAGGGCTGTCTGGCCCAGGCTGGAGCAATCAGAATCACTTTGCAAGGTTGTGACCTGATCTTGACTAAAACTCTGAACAGAAGAGGGAAGGGAGGGAAGGTATACAGAAATTTCCTTTCCCAGTTCAGAATCAGAGCATCCAGGGGGACTGAGCCCAAGACTGGGGGTCTGCAACAAAAGAGAGGAAGTTGGGTGATTGTCTGGGGCTGCAAAAAGATCTATCTCTGGAATGCCCCACCTTGAAAAAATCACCTTCGATACCAGAGGGTCCAGGGACCATTCGTGATGGCCCTAAGAGATCCTGCTCAGTGCATCTGCTAGCACATTGTCCTTCCCTGGAAGGTGAACTGCTATCAGAGAGGTTTGCAGGGAATAAGCCAGGGACCACAACTTCATAGCTTCTGTGCACAAGGCCATAGACTGAGTGCCTCCCTGCTTGTTGATGTACCACATGGTGGTGGTGGTGTTGTCTGTTCTGACCTGAACCACCTTGTTCTGTACTGACTGAGAGAAATCTTGCAGGGCCATAAAAACTGCCCTGAGTTCTAAGAGACCAGTATGGAGAAGGGATTCCTGAGGGGACCACAGTCCCCGGGCAGTGAGGGCCCCCAGATGGGCTCCCCAGCCCAGAAGGGAAGCATCCATGGTAATCAACTGAATGAGACTGAGTGGCAAATGGGACCACTTGCCTTAAATTGTCCTGATCCTGCCACCATTGACGGGCTTGGATCAGGGTCAGAGTCACTGGAATCAGTTTGGTACAGGAATCCTTCCTCTGAGACCAAAAAGCCCTCAGATGGAACTGAATGTCCCTCATCTGGAACCTTGCCCCTTGGACCACTGCCATAGAAGCTGCCATGTGGCCCAATAGCTGGAGGAAATGCCTTGCTTGTCGAGATACCTGAAGGCTGAAGGAAGAGGCTAGTTCTATAAGAACCATTGCCCTTTCCAGGAGAAGAAAGGCACTTGCTTTGACTGTATCCAGCTCTGCCCCTATAAAGGAAAGAAGCTGGACTGGCTCGAGAACTAACTTGGAAAGGTTGAGAAGAAATCCTAGAGAAGTGAGCACTTGCTGGGTAACTTGCAGGTCTGACTTGACTTGGTCTGGAGACTGGCCCACTATTAGCCAGTGGTCCAGATACGGAAAAATTGAACTCTTTTGCCTCCTTAGAAAGGCAACAACTACTGCCAGGCACTTTGTGAAGACCCTTAGGGCTGAAATTAGGCCAAAGGGCATTGCTCTGAACTGATAGTGGCTTGAGGGCAACTCGAACCTGAGGTACTTTCTGTGGGAGCACCTGATGGGAATGTGAAAATAGGCATCTTTGAGGTCCAGGGAGGCTAGCCAGTCCCCTGGCCTTTGAGAGGGAAGGATTATTCCCAGAGTTACCATCTTGAACTTTGGTTTTAAAAGATGTTTGTTTAGGTATCTTAGATCTAGAATGGGTTGCCACTCCCCTGTCTTTTATGGGGTAAGGAAGTACCTGGAGTACAGACTTTTGCCCCAGTGTAGGGTAGGTACTCTCTCTATGGCTCTTAAAGCCAGCAGAGATGAAACCTCTGCCTCTAGGGCAAGGGTTTCTGAGAGAACTCAGGTGGAAAGATCTGGCCTCATCTTCAGAAATTTTTGAAGCTGAGAACCAGTCCCTGGCTTACTACTTCCAGGACCCACTTGTCTGATGTAATAGACATCCAGTCCTGGACAAGTAAGTCAGCCTGCCCCTACTGGAATAGGAGAGTCAACCCGGCAGGCCCATCAGGGTGTCTGCTTGGCAGGGGCCTTAGGCTGAGGAGTGGATGCAGCCCTGCTCATCCTCCTTCTGCCTCTCCCTCTGAAGAACCCCCTCTGTGATAAGGGAGAAGAGGCCTGTGCTTGGTAAAAAGGACTATGTAAAGGCCTGCCCCTGCCCCTAGACTGCTGCCTTTAAGGAGTTGCCTGCCTCTCTTTGGCCTGAGCACTCCTGTAAGTGGTCCTGTACTTATCCATTTTCTTTATGTAATTCTCTCTATCTGCTCCCCAAACACAGAATTACCCACAACAGGAAAATCCATGGCCTTAGCCTGGGTATCCTGCGAAAGGCTAGTACATCTGAGCCAAACCATTCTCCAAAGAGCCACAGATGTAGCCACAACTCTTGATGACACATCATTGGAGTCCACAGCAGCATGAAACTGAACTTTTGATGCCTCAATCCCATCTGCAGCCACCTCCTCCAGCTCCTTGGCTAGCTGGGGGAGGCCTGTTTAGCCAGTGCCAGTACAGTGTCCCACCTGGACTTCTGGTACCTGGCTGTATAGGCCATATTATTCGCCTGCCTGAGTCCCAAGTAAGATGCCATGTACTGTTTTTTTGCCATGGCATCAATCTTCCTGGAGTCTTTGTCTGGGAGGTGTGAAGCTAAGGGAATGTTTGCCTTATCACAGGCAGCAGCAGCCTGCACAACCCCAACATGGCTACATTGCCGATATAAAAACTCCGTATCTGAGCCTGAAAGTGTATACCTCTTGTCCATTCTTCTATCAACAGGAGGTATAGAATTGGGAGACTTCAGGATTTTTTGTGTCTGCTTCCCAAAAGATTTGTGAAGGGGAATAGACAGTCTCCTGGACTGGGATGTCCATCATTTCCACAAAAATCAGGCTCCTCTTGATCCTCCATTTCCTCCTCCATAGGAAGCTGGAGGGTCTCAGCCACCCTTCTGTAGAATATAAAGTGGGAAGGGGACTCAGAAAACCTAGGAGGGGATACACCTGAAGGTCTGTCTGGGGAGATGACCGGTTCCACAGGCACATCCAGACTTTCACCATCATCATCTTCAAACTCCCCCTCCTCCTCAAACTCCGGTTCATAAAATTCTTCAGGGGTATAATCGAGAGCCAGGGGAACTGACCGAACCGAGCCCCTGCCAAAAGGTGCCGGATCGGTCGGAACCGGGCGAAGCGATTCTACAATCCAAATCGCTCTGGCTATTTCCTTGGCGGTCGGAACATGGGCTACTGGATCCGAACCAGACAATTTCTCTTCGCGTTTTCTTTTTGGCGGAACCGAACCCTCAGGATTGGCTCTCCTTTTGCCCGAAGAAGTATCGCCCTGGTCAGAGGGCACTCCTTCTGGTTCGGTCGGAACTGAACCGGGCTGGCCATCCGGGTCAGTGAACTTCTCAGCCTCCTTTTCCCTCAGTCTACCTAATCTCTTTTCAAGGGTAGATTTGGGAAGGTTTTTACAAATTTGGCAGTCTGAATCGAGGTATTCAAACCTATGACAAACACAGGTGGTGTGGGGATCGGCCTTAGCAAAGACCTCCCACACTCACCAGTGTTGAAACCCAGTGCCCGCTTTTGTTGGGTTCTCAGACATGGACAACCTAACTAACTTACCTTTTTGGCAACCGCCAGGCAAGACTCCCTTATTGGTTCCTAACCGTGTCACGGGTCTTGGAAAAAAACGCACCAGACATGTTTTTTTTTAGAACTGATAAAAAACGGTAACCACACACTAAAGAAAGATACAAGATCAACAAATGATTGGTTCAGCCAAACCAATCCACACTTTTACAAGTTCCACACAGAAAAATGGTACAAAACCTATCTAGTACTCACAGTACCACAGACAGAGACTGAGCCGACTATGCAGAAATAAATTTTGGTTAAAAACCAACAGTAAACCGACACTTCAACCGACTTTCGAACCAAGCTGCAGGAGAAATCTCCGGAGCGATTGTTCAGTGAGGTGAAGTAAAGAATCTGACGGTTAGATTTCAAAGGGAAACAGATAGAGACATCCACCGAGCTCGAGCTCAGCATTCTGTGCTCTGCATAGAAAGTTTAACACTTTGTTCTTCGGGGCAGTTTAAAGGCTGGGGCTAACTGCATTAGTCAAAATACAGCAAGACTTCATGTTGTTTGAAAATACACATTATACGCTCGTGCAGTAGGTGTGACCTCAACGTCCGGAGAAACAGAACAGGGGTGGAGGAGGAGTCTGGGGTGCCTAACAGCCAACCCTCGTGCGCCATGCAGTACGTTGGCCTCATGGGCAGCGCCGTTGGCGCCGATGCCACTCTCCAAAAAAAAACTCTGAATGGTGCAGCATTATCCATAGCTTACCCAGCAGTAATGAATGGAGAAACTGACAAGGGAAGATATGAAAATTATGTACCTATCGTATTTTGATCTTCCTGTAATATCTTCACCATTCATCACTGGTGGGTATAAGCTGGAGGCACAGTACCCTGTGGGAGCATTTTTTTTTTTCAAAAAGGGGAGAAGCCGCCGCTCTTGAGGTCGATGTACTACGGGGTGCTCGAGGTTGGCCAGTAACTGACGTCAACTCCTCCTCCACCTCAGTTCTGCACGTCGGAGAGTGAAAGAAAGGGACAGAGAAATGACAAAGGGCGGGGCAAGGCAGCCCAAGGGATAGACAAAAGGAAAGGCTATAAACAGAAAAAGAATGAACCCGGCCAGTGGACAGAAGAGAGAATCCTAGGGGTCTGGACTACGAGCCCCAACCTCTGGGAGGCAAGAAAGGGAAGAGTGAGAGGGAACAAGAAAGATAGAAAAGGACAGATTGGGAAGGGGTGAGAGACCCCACCACACCCCAACAGAGGTCCAAGACTTCTGGAGGACCAAGGAGAGAGGCACTACTGCCCAATGCCAACCCCTTGCCTGAGATTTTAGAAAGAGGAGTGACACACGCAATCCTTGACTTGGATCAGTAGGCAGGAGAGGCCACGCTGGGCACCGGTCCAGCAGGACAGAATCATTCAGGTGCCAGGCTTGAAAAACGCCCTCTCCCTGGAGGGAGAAGATGGAGCGGTGTGGAATGTGGATGGGATATACAGTACTAGCCCCATACATGTAACCATGCCAGCAAAGATAAGAAAAAATTACTCACCTTAGTAATGTTGTTTCTTCTAATGGAGTCTTGCTGTATTCTGACAATAGCAGTGAGTCCTAACCTTCGAACAGCCCCGGAGATGAAAGAGTTAACTTTCCATGCCAGGCATGGAATGCTGAGCTCGAGCTCGGTTGAGACTCTGTCTGTTGCTGTTTGAACTCAAACCGTCAGATCTTTACAAGCTAAACTCACTGAGGTCCTGTGTGAAGCTGTAAGCCTACACTAGCCAACTGGCTACTAACATAAAACAGATTTTTGGTCCCAAAACAAAGACTCAAGTCAGGAGACCCAAAAAATGAATAAACACAACACCCACTCACCCAAAGAAAAAGGAGTGATAACAAAGGGGGCACCTCCTGAGTGCCAACACTGCCACTGCCCACCCACATCCCAAAAACAGAGGTTCTGAGAAGGAAGGGGGAGGTCAGAATACAGCAAGACTCCATTAGAAGAAACAACATTACTAAGGTGAGTAATTTTTCTTCAAACAACATGAAGTCTTGCTATATTCTGACAATAGACTACAAGCAGTACCTCCATGGAGGAGGGACAGAACCTACTTAGAAATAGGCCTGAAGCACAGCTGTGTTAAACCGAGCATCACTCCTAGCCTGGATATCCAGGAGCAATGCTTGGCAAAAGTGTGAACTGCTTTCCAAGTAGCTGCTTGACATATCTCTAGAATAGGAATATCCTGGCAGCAGCCAGGGAAGCAGCTGTACCTCTGGTAGAGTGAGCCCTCAGGCCTGAGGGTGGAACCTTACCCAGTTTTTCATAGCAAATTTGAATGCAAGAGACAATCCACCTGGCAATGGATCTTTTAGTGGCAGGTTTTCCTTTACCAACCTCACCATAAGTGAGGAACAGTTGAAGGGAGTCAAACCTGTGACCCTTGGTACGTTCTATGTAGTAGCAAAGGGCTCTTTTCACATCTAAACTGTGCAGCCTCCTCTCACCAGAGGAGGAAAGGTCAGTGAAGTACACAGGAAGAGACATAGATTGGTTAAGGTGGAAGTTTGAAACCACCATAGGTAAAAACTTCCTGTTAGTCCTGAGGACCACCTTATCTCTATGGAAGGAGATAAAATCAGGCTCCACTGACAGGGCTTGTAACTCACTTATGCGCCTGGCAGAGGAGATGGCTACCAGGAACACAGTTTTCAAAGTCAAGTACTTAAGCTCTGCTGAAGACAAAGGCTCAAAAGGGGGTTGCATAAGCTGAGCAATGCAAACGTTAAGGTCCCAAGCAGTGGCAGGGTCCCTGAATGGAGGATTGGTATGAAGCAATCCCTTGAAAAACTTAGAGAATACAGGGTGAGCTGAAAGAGAAGAGGGCTTACCTGCTGAAATGAAAGCAGAAACAGCTGCCAGATGCACCTTTAGTGTAGCTGGTCTGAGTCCCAAGCTATTAAAATGGACCATATAGTCAAGGACTGTGGGCAGATCAGCAGACTCTGGGGAAATATGCTTCCCAGAGCACCATATGGAAAATATTTTCCACTTGGAATTATAAGTAGTTCTGGTGGAAGGTTTCCTAGAAGCCTTTAGAATATCCATTACCCCTTGGGAGAGGTGTAAATCAGCAAACTCTAACTCTTCAAGAGCCAGGCCTTGAGATTGAGAGATTTGAGATCCGGGTACCAAACCCTCCCCTGAGCACAGGTTAACAAGTTGTAATTCCTGGGAAGAGACAGGGGAAGATGGACTGCTAAGGACAATAGGAGAAGATACCAGGGCTGTCTGGCCCAGTCTGGAGCAATCAAGATCACTTTGCAGGGTCGAGACCTGATTTTGACTAGCACTTTGAACAGGAGAGGGAAGGGGGGAAAAGCATACAGGCACTGCCCTTCCCAACTGAGAACTAAGGCATCCAGGGGGACTGAGCCCAACACTGGGGGCCTGCAGCAAAAAAGGGGAAGTTGGTGATTGTCTGGGGCTGCAAAAAGATCTATCTGAGGGATGCCCCATCTGGAGAATATCACCTCCAAGACCAGGGGATCCAGTGACCATTCGTGATGGCCCTGAGATATCCTGCTGAGAGCATCTGCCAGGACATTGTCCTTGCCTGGGAGGTGTACTGCTGTGAGGGAGGTGTTCACGGAATAAGCCAGAGACCACAACTTCATTGCTTCTGTGCACAAGGCAGTAGACCGAGTGCCTCCTTGCTTGTTGATGTACCATATTGTGGTGGTATTGTCTGTTCTGATCCGAATAACTTTGTTCAGAACAGACTTGGAAAAAGCTTGAAGTGCTAGAAATACTGCTCTGAGTTCCAACAGACTGATGTGAAGCAGAGATTCCTGAGGGGACCACAACCCCTGGGTGGTTAGGTCGCCCAAGTGAGCCCCCCACCCCAAGAGGGAGGCATCTGTAGTAAGGATTAAAGAGTGAGACTGAGTGACAAAGGGAATTCCTTGTCTTAGATTGTTCTGATCCTGCCACCACTGCAAGGCCTGGATCAGGGCTCAAGTCACTGGGATCAGTTTGGTCAGAGGGTCCTTTTTCTGAGACCAAAAAGCTCTCAGATAGAACTGAATGTCCCTCATCTGAAATCTTGCTCCCTGCACCACTGCTGTAGAAGCAGCCATGTGCCCCAGGAGCTGCAGAAAATGCCTTGCTGGTCGAGACACTTGTAGGGTGAATGAGGAGGCCAGTGTGGTAAGGGTCCTTGCCCTGTCCAGGGGAAGGAAGGCTCTAGCCTTTTCTGTATCTAGCTCTGCGCCTATGAAGGTGAGGAGCTAAACAGGCTCTAGAACTGACTTTGAAAGATTCAGAAGGAAACCCAGAGAGGTGAGCAGTTGCTGAGTTATCTGTAGGTGTAACTTAACTTGGTCTGGGGACTGGCCCACTATGAGCCAGTCGTCCAGGTATGGGAAGATGGCAATCCTTTGCCTTCTTAGAGAAGCAACTACTACTGCCAGGCATTTTGTGACACCCTTGGAGCAGAGGTTAGACCGAAGGGCATTGCTCTGAACTGGTAATGGCCGGAGGGCAGCTCGAACCTGAGGTACTTTCGATGGGAGCTTCTGATGAGAATATGAAAATAGGCATCCTTGAGGTCCAGGGAAACTAGCCAGTCCCCTGGCCTTAGAGAGGGTAGAATTATTCCCAGAGTCACCATTTTGAATTTTGGTTTTAAAAGGTGCTTGTTTAAGTATCTGAGATCCAGGATGGGCCGCCATTCTCCTGTCTTTTTTGGGGTAGGGAAGTACCTGGAGTACAATCCTTTGCCCTGGTGTAGGGGTGGAACCCTTTCTACAGCTCTGAGAGCCAGGAGGGACGAGACCTCTGCCTCTAGGGCAAGTGCCTCTGAGGGATTTGCAGGTGGAAAGGATCTGGTTCTCAGCTTTGGGAATTTTTTGAAGCTGAGAACCAGTCCCTGGCTTACTACTTCTAGGACCCATTTGTCTGATGTTAGAGACTTCCAGTCCTGGACAAAGTAAGCCAGCCTGCCCCCTACAGGTAGTGGAGAATCGGCCCTGGCAAACCCATCAGGGTGCCTGTTTGGCAGGGGGTTTTGGCTGAGGGGTGGAAGCAGGTCTGCTTGTACCCCTTCTGCCTCTCCCTCTAAAGAACCCCCTCTGAGCATAGGCAGAAGAGGAGGCCTGGGCTTGGTAGAAAGGCCTATGAAAAGGCCTGCCCCTGGGATGTTACCTCTGAGGAGTGGCCTGCCTTTCCTTGGCCTGTGCACTCCTATAGGTGGTCCTATATTCGTCCATTTTCTTAATGTAATTCTCTGTTTGCTCCCCAAACAGAGAATTACCCACAAGAGGAAAATCCATGGCCTTAGTCTGGGTATCCTATGACAGGCTAGTACATCTGAGCCAAGCCATTCTACGAAGTGCCACAGATGTAGCCATGACTCTAGATGACACATCACTGGAGTCCACTGCAGCATGGAATTGCACCTTAGATGCCTCAATACCATCCGCAGCCACCTGCTCCAGCTCCTTGGCAAGCTGGCCAGGGACCTGTTTTGCTAAAGCCATGACAGTGCCCCATCTGGATTTCTGATACCTAGCAGTATAGGCCATATAGTTGGTCTGTCTGAGTCCCAAGGATGCTGCCATGTACTGTTTCTTTGCCATGGCATCAATCCTCCTGGAGTCCTTGTCTGGGGGGTGTGAAGCCAAGGGAATATTTGCCTTATCACAGGCTGCAGCCTGCACTACTCCAACATGGCTGCATTGTTGTGTAAGAAACTCTGTATCTGAGCCTGACAATGTATACCTCTTGTCCATTCTTTTATCCACAGGAGGTATAGTATTAGGAGTCTTTAAAATCTTAAATGTCTGTTTCCCAAAAGATTTGTGTAAGGGAATAGACAGCCTCCTAGACTCTGGGATATCCATCATTTCCACATAGTCAGGCTCCTCCTGGTCATCCACAGCTTCTTCCATAGGAAGCTGGAGGGTTTCAGCCACTTTTTTGTAAAACATAAAATGGGAGGGGGACTCAGAAAGCCTAGGAGGAGACACTCCTGAAGGTTTGTCTGGGGAGATGTCCGGGTCAATGGGCACATCCAGACTTTCAAAACCACATTCACTTTCCTCTTCCTCCTCCTCCGGTTCATAATATTCCTCTAAATCATAATCTTGAACCGGTGGAACCGGCCGAACTGAGCGCCTCCCTGATGGTGCCGGTTCGGTCGGAACCGGGGAAAGCGTCTGCACAATTTTTATCGCTTTGGCTATTTCTTCAGTGGTTGGAGAAGAATGTTTTGGATCCACACCAGCTGATTTTTCCTTTCTTGTTCTCTTAGCCGGAACCGACTCCTCAGAATCGGTTCTCCTTTGCCCGAAGAAATC
Organism: Neoceratodus forsteri; assembly: GCA_016271365.2. Classification (NCBI taxonomy): domain Eukaryota; kingdom Metazoa; phylum Chordata; order Ceratodontiformes; family Ceratodontidae; genus Neoceratodus; species Neoceratodus forsteri. The sequence continues at coordinate 10,160,009 of CM057450.1, read as the reverse complement.
TCGCCCTGGTCAGAGGGCACTCCTTCTGGTTCGGTTTGAACTGAACCGGGCTGGCCATCCGGTTCAGTGGACTTTTTGGCCTCCCTTTCCCTGAGCCTACCAACTCTCTTCTCTAGGGTAGCTGCAGGAAAATTTTTACAAATTGGCAGTCTGCATTGAGGTGGTCAAACCCCAGACAATAAACACAGGTGGTGTGGGGGTCAGCCTTAGCAAAGACTTCCCCACACACACAGCAGTGTTGAAACCCAGTGGGCCGGTTTTTCTTTTGGGTTTCTCCAGACATTATTACCAGTCTAGCAAACTTACAATGGCAATCTGCTAGGCAAGACCCTCTTATCGGTTCCTGACACGTGTTGATGGCGTGGAAAAAACGTAATAAAATCCGTTTTTTTTAGAACCCTTAAGAACCGGTAACCACACACTAAAAGTACAGATAAAGATTTTTCAACAACTTGATCGGTTCAAACCGAACCGATGAACCACTTACAAGTTCCACACAGAATAGAAAATAATATAAACCTATCTAGTACACACAAATACCACAGACAGAGACTGAACCGACAGGTTACGGTTTAAATTCGGTCGAAAACCGAGAAAAGCGGTACTTTAACCGACAAATTGAACGGAGCAGAAGGAGAAATCTCCGGGCGACTGTTCAGTGAGGCGAGTAAAGATCTGACGGTTTGAGTTCAAACAGCAACAGACAGAGTCTCAACCAAGCTCGAGCTCAGCGTTCCATGCCTGGCATGGAAAGTTAACTCTTTCATCTCGGGGCGGTTCAAGGTTGGGACTCACTGCTATTGTCAGAATACAGCAAGACTTCATGTTGTTTGAATCTTAGTGCATTTAAGCCCCGATTCAATACATGCTCCACAGACAGTGCCACAGCCCCGTTCCTGACCTTGCGTTATAATTATGCTGTTTTCAGGGGCAGGGCTGCAGTGCTCAACGACTGCCTGGCTCGTACATGGAAGTGGTGAGCCGGGCTTCACAAGGGGCATATTTTTTAAAACAATTGGACAGAAAATGGTAAAGTACAGATAAAAGGCTCCTACAGCAGGCAACTACTGTACATGGTATAAGTTGCCTGGCCTGATCACGTCAGCTGCTCTTCAAATCAGCAATGACATGCATAAGGCTGAAACTGATCTAGATAGTAGGGGAATGTAGACTACCAATTTTTTGCACTAACCACTGAGCCACCTAACTGCACTTTTTTTTTTTTTTGGCATGGCCCCCAATTCCACTAGAGCTCAGCCTCCCACATGAACAGGCTTACCGTCACGGGTGTATTCCCGGCAGGCACCCCCCTAAACAGACACTCAGTGGCAAGCCCTGGCTTATCCACCCGGAGTGGGATCCCCAACATACACTGGTGGCAGCAGAGATGGCAGCAGAGCAGGGTATCATACCTGGGGGCCGGCTTCTTCGATGCTGCGATGATCCCCTGGAGGCAGGACATGCAATGATGTCTGGTGTCTGTCCTGCCTCCGCAATAACCTGGTACCGGTTGCTGTGTACCTCCAGCCTCCTCCAGGGTCCGCTCACAGGCCAGACGATAACCCCCCTCCCTACCAGAGAAGGAGAGTCACCTATCGGGTGCCAAAATTCTTCTCTGCCCAGCTGGCCCTCCGACTTCCGGGTCTGTTCCCGAACCCGGGATGTCGACGTCACATGCAGACGCCTTGCCGCTGTGCTGGCGGGCCGTCTCTAGCTGCACTTTCTAATTGTGATACACACTTACTAATGTACAGACACACGTGCATATATATTCCAGTATAAGATAGCAGTGCACTGTCTACACACATATTTACAGATTAAAAAGACATTAAGGGACCATTTTCTTATTTTCAGGCTCAGAGGGACATCTGAAGTTGGGGGGTTGTCACTAGACACCGCATTTAAATCAGCAATGACATGCATAAGGGCTGAAACTGATCTAAATAGTGGGAGAATGTAGACTAGCAATTTTTGCACTTACCACTGAGCCACTTAGCTGCACTTTCTAATTCTTGTGATACATACGCACTAATACATATACACATATATGCATGTATATATTACAGTATAACACAGTACACTGTCTTCACACACAGAGCATACACACACACTCCAACACACATATGCTGCCTTATATGGCATTGATTTGCTTATACGTCTAACCCTAACTTTTACTGTATTTAGAATAAGCATTGTATTTTGTACTAACTCATTGTACTACTCTACAGCATGACTGGGTAACTAAGGTAGAGGATCAGGGAGGTGCGGTGGATGTGGCCATTCTGGACTTCAGAAAGGCCTTCAACACCACCCCCCAAAGATGGCTGATTAAACTGCGCAGCCTAGGGGTGGATCCTAAAACAGATCTGTGGGTGGAGAACTGGCTGAATGGCAGGAGTTGGAGAGTTGCGGTTAACAGGGAGTACTCTGAAGAGGGAGAGGTGAGGAGCAGGGTGCCACAGGGGTTGGTGTTGGGCCGGTCCGCTTCAATGTCTTTATTGGGGACACTGCAGAGAGATTGAAGGGGAAGGTATGCCTCTTCGCAAATTATACAAATGGTATGCAATAGGGTGGTCATGCCAGGGAGTGCTGAAAGAATTATGGAAGACCTTAAAAAAATGGAAAAATGATCTAAAGAATGAGATTCAATGCAAAGAAGTGCAGGATCATGCACATAGAGCACAAGAAGCCAGAGGCAAAGTCCGAACTAGGTGGGGAGGTACTGACAGTCACAAAGCAGGAAAGGGACCTGGGAGTTATCATCTCGGAGGACCTAAGAGAAAAGTACAGTTACGTAAGAACTTACCGTAACAGTAGATCTCCGAGAAAGACTCTTGCAGTAGGTATTCACATATAGGACTGACCCGCCAGGCATCAGGACCCCTTGGAAAAAGTTCTAGCTAGCAGTCTCTGGCGGGGGACCGCCCCCACGTCAGGTGACCAGCGTCATGCGATGTCGGTATAAAGGGGCGGTCCCCCACGCCCGCCTTCCAGTTCTTTCTCGCCAAGGGCCAAAGAAGGCAAGACGAGAGAGAAGAGGATATTTCCCCCCATGGAAATGGAGCCAAATAAGCTTAGGGGGATGGAGAGCGGGAAGGCAATACTTACTGCAAGAGCCTCTCTCGAAGATCTACTGTTACAGTAAGTTCTTACGTAACTGTACTATCTTACTTTGAGAGAGCTCTTGCAGTAGGTATTCACATATAGGACTAAGTCCCAAGCAGTCTGGAACAAGGAAAAGCACTCGGGAGGAGGATAACTATCCAAAAACATGGAACCTCTGGCTGAACGGGTCTTATGAAAGAAGACCTTTGAAGCACAGCCAACCTGAAGCCTGCTCTATGGCAAGAGGCAATGTCCAAACTGTAGTGTTTCATAAAGGTATGGACGGAAGTCCAAGTTGCGGCTGCACAGATGTCTGCTGCTGACACATTCTTGAAACAAGCCGCAGAGGCAGCTACTCCTCTAGTGGAGTGACCTCTGACTTGACCCAGCAGGGTGTTGTTGTACTTGTTATAACAGAAAGTGATACAATGAGCCAACCATTTCAAGAGGCATTGCTTAGAAACAGCATTGCCTTCCCTTTTGTAAGCAAAAGAGACAAAAAGCTGATCAGTTTTCCTGTGATCCTTAGTCTGAGTGGTGTAGTATCTCAGTATTCTGTAAACATCCAGTATGCAAGAGGCATTCCCCTTGACTGGAGTGTTGCGTAAAGAAAGCAGGTAGCTCAATGGATTGATTCAGCCACCACATTAGGGAGAAACTTAGGGTTGGTGCGTAAAGTCACACGTTCCTTGTGAAAAATCAAGCATGGGATTTTGCACATCAACGCCTGGAGCTCGGAAATGCACCAAGTCGAAGTAATGGCCACTAGGAAGAGAGTCTTCCAAGGAAGGAACTTTAAATCTGCTGTGGCTGCGGTCTCGAAGGGAGGCAGGGTAAATTTCACTAGAATAAAATTCAAGTCCCATGGAGGAGCAGAAATGTGGATGGGGGGGGTCTCAAATGGAGGACCCCTTTGAGGAAAGTCTTAGAGACTTCCAACTGAGCAAAAGTCCTGTCTCCGAAGGGAATATGGTAGGCTGAAACTGCTGCTATGTGGACCTTTAAAGAGGAATGGCTGAGACCCAGATCGAAGAGGTGACGCATGTAATCCAGGACTTTATAGGCTGGGTATGAGAAAGGTTCGAAATCCTTTGAAATGGCCCAAATTGAAAAGCATTTCCACTTCGTGGCATAGGTGGACCTGGTGGAAGGCTTTCTGGCCTCTACCATGATATCCGCTACAAGTGGAGAAACTCCGAAGCGGGCCTTTGCTACGTCTGCAGGAGCCACACATGCAAATGAAGGGATTTGAGACCTGGGTGAACAAGGGTCCCCTGATCCTGGGTCAATAACTGTTGTGACAGAGGAAGAGGAAGTGGAGGTTCCTCTGAAAACTGTTGCAGAAGAGAGAACCAAACTTGCCTGGGCCAGAAGGGAGCGATGAGAATCATTCGAGCTCCCTCCGATCTGATCTTGTTCAGGACCCTCGGAATTAAGGGAATCGGAGGGAAGGCATAAACGAAACTGTCCCTCCAAGCGAGAGACAGAGCGTCCCGCCAAAAAATGCCTCACCCTGGAGTGAGCGAGTGAGCAGAAGGCGGGAAGTTTTGCATTTTGGGGAGACGTGAAGAAGTCTATCTGAGGCGTTCCCCATTGCTGAAAAATGGCATCTACGACTTCTTGGTCCAGTTTCCATTCGTGGGTCCTGGCTGAGGACCAACTTAGTTGGTCCGCCAGCGTGTTTTCCACTCCCGGAACGTGGACTGCAGTCAGGTGAAGGTGATGCTGGGTTGCCCAAAGCCAGACCCTCATTGCTTCCCGGCAGAGAGGGTAGGAACATGTTGCTCCCTGCTTGTTGAGATACCAGACTACGTACATGTTGTCTGTTTGAATGAGGAGATGACCAGGAAGGATGAGCCTGAAGGGCATAAAGAACTGCACTCAGTTCAAGCACATTTATGTGCAGGTTTTGTTCGGACTTTGACCAGCTGCCCTGAGTCCTGAGACCCAAGATGGGCTCCCAGCCTTCCCCTGATGCATCTGTTGTCAACGTCTGGGAAGGAGGTTCCATATTGAAGCGAACTCCCAGGCATAGGTTCTCCTGCACCATCCATCACTGTAAGTCCCTGATCATGGGGTCAGTAACTAGCACATCTTGGTCTAGATTATCCAGGGTTTGGTCCCATTGAGACCGAAGCTTTCATTGAGAGATCCTCATATGAAGCCACGTGCGTGGGACTGTCGGAATGGCAGCCACCATCAGTCCGAGGAGGTGAAGGACTGACCTGGCTCCGACCCTCCTGCGACTGAACAGAAGACGGGCCTGCATCTGAAGGGTGTCCACCCTGTCTGAAGGCAAAAAGACTTTGCCAATGGTCGTGCCCAGAATCACCCCTATAAACTGGAGGTGTTGGTGAGGGACCAAATGGAACTTTGCCTGGTTGATGGTGATACCCAGGCTGGTAAATCCCTGCAGGGTAAGGGAAAGGGAAGGCAGGAGTTCCTCCCTGACCGGGGCTGCCAGGAGCCAATCGTCTAGGTACGGGAATACCTGAATCCCCTGGGTACGCAGGTGGGCCACTACCACAGACAGGCATTTGGTAAACACTCGGGGGGCCGAGGAAAGACCAAACGGGAGGGCCCTGAATTGGTAGTGGTCCCCCTGAAAGCAAAAAGGGAGGAATTTGCGGTGGGAAGGGCATATGGTGATATTTAGGTAGGCATCCTGCACGTCCCAAGTGCATAGCCACTGTTCCTGCCGAAGAAGAGGTAGAAGACTCTGCAAAGAGAGCATTCTGAAGCACTTGTACTCCACACACATATTCAGGGAAATGAGGTCTAGGATAGGCCTCACATCTCCCGTCTTCTTTGGAACTAGGAAGAAATAGGAATAGTAACCTGTCCCCCAAAGGTGGTTGGGGACTGGCTCTATCGCCGCCTTTGAAAGAAGGGAGTTGATTTCTTCTAGGACCAGAGGAAGATGTTACGAACATACGAAATTTGCCAGCAGATAAAGGCCTAGAGGTCTATCAAGTCTGCTCAAATGTGCAGCTAGCACCCCTTATTCTGCAGCTGCCCCTCCCTTCCACCCTTCCCCTTCATTAACCCTCCCCTTTGTCCTGTCCCATCCTCGTTTGAAGCAGTCCACTGTTCTACTGCATACCACTTCAGCAGGTAACGCATTCCACCCAGCCACCACCCTCTCTGTAAAAAAGTGTCTCCTCATCTTACTCTTGAACCTTCCTCGCTCCAGTCTCATATCATGGCCCCTGGTGGCCCTCCCCTCCCTTACTTTGAACAACCCCTCTGTACCCGTCTTGTTTATTCCTTTCATGTATTTAAAGGTTTCAATCATGTCACCCCTGTCTCTCCTCTCCTCCAGTGAGTACATGTTCAACTCCTTCAACCTCCTCTCGTATGATAAGTCCCCCAGCCCCTTGATCATCTTTGTCCGCTCTGCGCTGCACCCCCTCCAGTAACTTAATGTCCCTCTTCAGATACGGACGCCAGTACTGCACGCAGTACTCCAGGTGCGGTCTAACTAATGACCTATACAGTGGCAGAATCACCTCCTCCCTCCTCGAGGATATACCCCTTGCAATACAACCCAGCATTTTGTTGGCCTTTGCAGCTGCCTTCCTACATTGTGCTGAGTTGTTCATTGACCCTGTAATGAGCACACCCAAATCCTTCTCCTCCTCTGTCTGGGCTAGCTGCACTCCCCTAGCTGGTAACTCCTCCTTGGGTTCTTCATCCCAGAATGCAGCACCTTGCACTTTTGGCATTAAAGCCCAGTTGCCAGGTGTCTGACCAGGTTTCAAGCTTGCCAGATCATCCTGCAACCCATGCCACATCCCCTAGGTCATCCACCACCGCTCTACCTTGGTATCATCAGCAAACAGACTGATCTTGCTCTTGATGTCCCATGATATGTCTGCAATGAATATCCCAAACAACACTGGTCACAACACTGAGCCCTGTGGAACACTGCTCGTCACTGCCCTTGGGTGTGAGGCTCCCCACCCACCACCACCCTCTGTTGCCTTCCCTGCAGCCAGTTTCCTACCCATCTCACCAGCTTTGCACCGCCCCTGTGCCTACTAACTTCCTTCCCAGCTTTCCATGTGGCACTGAGTCGAATGCCTTACTGAAGAGTCAGATACAGGACATCCACTGCATGGCCCCTGTCCAGTTGCCTAGTTACCCAGTCATAGAACTCGACCAGGTTGGTTTGGCAGGATCTGCCACGTATGAAGCCATGCTGTCTGCTGTCCTGTAGTCCTTTGGCCTCTAGGAGGGCCACCAGCCTCTCCTTCAGGATAGTCTCCATTAGCTTACCCATGATGGATGTGAGGCTCACTGGTCTGTAGTTTCCCGGTTCATCCTTAGGGCCACTCTTGTGGAGGGGCACCACATGAGCCATCCTCCAGTCCTGAGGTACACACCCCGAATGTAGTGAGGCATTAAACAGGTCTGCTAAAGGTCCTGCAAGGACCTCTGCCAGCTCCTTCAGTACCCTGGGGTGGATGCCATCTGGGCATGGCACCTTGTCCACCCTCAGTGCCTTCAAACCCTCTCAAACTCTGCTTCCATGATTTCCCATCTGTCACCACTTCCCCCTGCCTCTGCCATTTCTCCCACCTTGGGTGTCACCCCCTCTTCTCTTTAGTAAATACTGAGCAGAAGTACTCATTTAGTGCTTCCCTTATCGCACCCTGCTTCCACCCAACCCCCCTCCTTCCTAATCCTTACTATGTGGTCCTTACAGCTCCTTTTCTCCCTGATGTACTTAAAGAAGTCCTTCTCCCCCTTCTTAATGCCTTGTGCCAGCCTGAGTTCCGTAGATGCTTTGGCTCCCCTTACTGCCCTTGTCACCTCCTTCGATTCTGTCAAGTACTCCTCCCTGTCCTCCCCACTCCCTGTTTTCTTGTACTTCCTAAAGGCAGCTCTTTTCCTCCTTACCTTTTCCATGACCTCCTTGCTCAACCAGATCAGTTTCTTAGCCCTAGCCTTCTTGCTCTGGACTTTGCAGCAGGTTTTGGTTGCCTCCACTATCCCCAGCTTTATGAGCTCCCACCTCTGGTTAGTGTCCATACTAGATTGAATTCTGGCCAGGTACCCTTTTACCACTTCCCCCATCCTCCCAAAGTCGGCCCTCCTGAAGTCCAGCACTATTGTGCCAGATTCCACTCCTTCCTTGCCCATATCCAATGTGAGCCATACTGAGCGGTGGTCACTCCCTGACAGCGGTTCCTCCTATAAAGTTCTCTCACAAAGTCCCCATTTGCCAGCACAAGGTCAAGGGTATTTCTAACCTGGTTGGTTCACTGACCATTTGCAGCAGGAAGCTGTCCTGAAGGCATCCAGCAGTACCTGCTCCCTTCTGTTCCCGGTTGTTGGGGTGCTCCAGTCCACTCCTGGCATGTTAAGTCCCCACAATCACCACACTACTCTTCTACTTGGGTCCTCCTGATCTGTCCCGCTAGTTCCTGTCTAACTCCTCCATCTGAGATGGTGGCCTGTACACCCTCCCATTCTAAGAATCCTATTCTTGGAATCCTGGTTTGCATCCAAAGTGACTCCATTACTACCCTCCTCCCTTCCTCCCTTACACACTTCAGTCCTTCCTTCACATATAGTGCCACCCCTCCTTTCCCAATCACTCTGTCCCTACGAAATAATCTGTACCCTGGTACAGATAGGTCCCAGTCATTGTTTGGTGGCCCATGTTTCCGTGATGACTGCAATGTCCACCTCTCCTCTGCCATGAGAACCTGTAACTCTTGGTTTTCCTCCCAGGCTCCTAGCATTAAGGGTAACCACCTTCCACCCCCCCAATCCTGCCCTCCTTTCCTAGCATCACCAACAGTACTTGCCATGTTTGTATGTATGTATGTTGCGGGGAGTAAGACAACTGAGGTGGTCGTTTCTGTAGAAACTCTATTGAGTGTCCTGCTGAGATCAACTGGAACACCCAAGCATCTGACGTTACCTTCTCCCAACCCGGCATCGGTACGCCTTCTGGTAAGCGGACGTCGGCTGGCGTCGGGTATGCCGGTGTCTGGGCCGGCATCTGAGGGTCCGGCGTCAGGGTATCCGGTTCCAGAGGAGGAGGCCCTGACTGCAGCATCTTGAGGTCCTCTGTGACAACCGGGAAGGAGGGGTTAGAATCCCCGGGAGTTAGCAGAGGAGACACAGGGACTTCAAACGACAACGCAACGCACTGCAGAGAGCCTGGGGTGTCAGACTGATGTTTGGCAGGCTTCTTGGCTGGGCGAACGTTGGTGAGACTGGTGTCCGACTTATCGGCCGAATCCGGGCTGGCGTCTGGGGAGCCAACGTCCAACTTATCAGATTCCTTGCCAGAGGAAGGTCGCGCTGGAGATGCAGCCTTGTCGGGCGAAGATTTGGCTGGTACCCCCGAAGAACAAGCAGCTTATCAGCCTTGTCCGGTAGGACGTTGGTGTTACGGCGTCCTGACATACCAGACCCGCTCTGACCCGAAGACCGCGTGGTGGAAGCGGCCTTCCCAGAAGCGGAGGCCTCCTTTTCCCTGGAGGCTCCCGAAGGGCCTGAGCGCGAGCCAGACTGGAGGGGCGACGCCTTCTTGGATACTACCAAGATGGCCGTCGTGGAGTGGTCCCCTGGAGGGGACATTACCTTCAATGCCATGACTCTGGCTGGAGTCGCGGCAGCCGTAGAGGCCATTTCCTGCTCTCGATGCTTCTTCTTGTCCCTTTTCTTCTTGTGGCCTTCAGGGAAAGTGGACGCCTGCCTTAATTTCTTTAGCTCCTTTTCCATGGATGCCATTCATTTCTTGAGGGTATGGGCTTCCAGGGACTGCTGCCTTCTTTTCCAGGTAGCGGAGTTAAATTTTTGGCAGTGTTGCCACTTCTCCACAGGATGGTCTGGGCCCAGGCAGAAGAGGCACAAGGAATGGCCGTCCTTGTGTGGCAGTTGAGAGCCACACGAGTCGCATTTATTTTTATGTGATTCAGTGGGCGTCGGAGACGACATACACAGCTAATCAGGTTGAATGAGCAAAAAAACAGAGAAATTAGGTCTAAAAGTTCTAGAAATAATGACCAGTGAAAGACTGACGAACGTTGAACTCTTCTGTGAACAACTTTCACAAGCCGACGGTGGGAAAGAACTGGAGGGCGAGCGTGGGGGACCACCCCTTTATACCGACGTCATCACCTGACGTGGGGGCAGTCTCCCGCCAGAGACTACTAGCTAGAAATTTTTCCATGGGGTCCTGACGCCTGGCGGGTCAGTCCTATATGTGAATACCTACTGCAAGAGCCCTCTCGAAGTAAGATCTAGACAGTGGAATAAGGCGGATGGAAAGGCTAGCCAGATGCCTGGAGGCATAGGGAGGGGTATCAGGAGTATAAAGAGGGAGGTCATCTTGCCCCTGTATAAGACACTCATGAGACCACACCTGGAATACTGTGTCCAGTTCTGGAGGCCCCGTCTGAGAAAGAACACAGACAGGGTGGAGGTGGTGCAGTGGAGGGCAACTAAAATGGTGCAGGACCAGTGAGATAATACCAGTGAGGAAAGACTAGCCAAGCTGATATTTAAAATATTTATTTCATTTGGATAAAGCATTTCACCCACTTTAAATGTTGAATTTGAACAGGATATGCCAGTTGAGATTCGGTATGTCATTTACAGTGTGGTCATGCTTTTACCCATTTTTTCTAAAGTATTTGCACAACGCAGATCTGCCGAGAGGCAGTTTCAATGTGGTCTTCCCTTTACACATTTTTACAAAGTGTTTTCCTAGAATATGCCTATTGATTGCTATTTATTTAGCCTAGATAATTCACAGAAGATGTGACATCTTATTTTTAGTGGAGTTCTACATCCACACATTATTATGCTGTATTGCATAAATTCAGAACACACTGAAAACAATATTTTACATCTGGACTAGGCTACCCTGGATAAAGACATTGTGAAAATGGGTAAAATCATTACCCTACTGAAAACAAGATATTGCCTCTAATCTGGGATATCCTGAGTACATACAGTGCAAAAATGTGTAAAATAAAGATCCCTATGGGAATGAGAAGTAGCATCTTCCCTGTGCTATCCAGGATACAAAATATAGGATAGGAAATATATAAAGGAAATCTACAATTCTTTCTATACTATCATTATGTAAATCATGAAGTCGAGACATGGTGGAAGTGGGGAAGAGGCTAAGTGGATGAATATGTTATTTTAATAATTAAACAGCTGAATGTAAATACTGTATATAATAATTACATTTATCATGGTAGCAATTTCCACATTGTAAACTAAACTCCACTATGTTCCATATAAGTCTGACATAAACAGTTTTGTTTTTGTTTTACAACACAATAGGCTACAGTATTTATTTAGAATGTTGTGACCACGAGGATGGTGTGTATGTGTGTGTTTCAGAGAAAGGGGTTAAAGAAACCGTTGTCTTCTGACATACAGTAGTAAATCATGCTGGACATAGTGCTGGCGGCTGTAATATGTACTTATATTTTAAACCAGAAAAGTTGCTATTTACAGGGCTAAAAGTTACAGGATGCGTTTACCAGCCATACTGTAGCTCAATATAAATATTTTTTCCCAAAAAAGCATAGTAAAAGGAGTAACAAAAGATACTGCTCTTTACTTGTCTTAGGGGTTAAAGAAGTAGCTGTTTTCTGCTATACTAAAATGCATTCTACATACTGCTGAAGGCAGTAAGAAGTTAAGATAACTGACTGTGTTATGCACTTAGATTTAAAACCAGAAAAGGTGGTTGTTTTCAGGGCTAAAAGTTTCATAATGTGTTTGCCAGCTAAAGCCCAATATAAACATACATTATTTTTCAAAAAGCATAGTAAAATATGTAACAAAAGTTAACAGTTCACTTGTCTTAGGGGTTAAAGAAGCAGATGTCTTCTGCTATAGTAAACTATGTCTGAGACAGTGCTAATCAGATAGTGTCATAAGAGGTTAAAAAATGTCAATCCTTTTATGAGATTTGTTGCTGGGAAAGGGTGACTAAGTCGACATGTTTAAAAGCTATGAATCTTTCTTGAAAGAGAATACTAGCCAAATTGAAGCTAGTAGTTATCACACAAAATAGTCTGGTGCAACACTGCTCAGCTGAATAATCACAGCAAACTGCTTCAATTAGCGGAGTAATTCCAGAAAACCTCCAATTTTATCTAGTCCATTGGGAATCTGGAGAGCTCCCTTTTTCTACTAATAGCAACATGCCTGCAGGGCTCCGCCCACTGCAGCCATAAACGCAAAACCTGTGACATTCACTGTAAACCTTTCACTATGTAACAAGTGTGTACCTACCTGTCAGAACAATGAAGTGGTAACTCCCATTTTTAAAACAGGTCACACAAAAATCTTTTTTTTTTTTACTTAAATTTTATTGAAATTGTTCAGGCACATAGATGACAGGACAGAACAGCAATTCCAGACAGAACTCCTTTTGCAGACAATATATTCCATCATACAGACATATAAGCTAGGTAACTTGTACACAGTATATGCAGAGTGTCAGAAATAGCTGAGGCATTCCTGTCTCCAGCAGGGTCTATCCATTCCCTAAACGGTCCCAAATCTAGAGGTTTTTAAGTTCTCCCTCCATCTGTCCTTCCCCTTCCAGCTGCACGATAGATAAAAAGAAGTCTTGCAGGCTTTCCAAGGGATAACATCGGGCTTTTAGTCCAGAATATGGAATAACCGGACGTTTCATTTATTCTGATGATGGAAGTTTCATTTTTGAATCTGAGCAGTGAGTTTCTTTATTTTGTAGATATCCCACACCATGTCCTTCCACTGAGCATTTGTTGTGTGTGTGTGTGTGTGTGTGTGGGGGGAGGGGTCTAGCTTGAGCCATAGTCTGGTGATTACTTTTCCCCCGCTGCCATAAGGATACCCAATAAATATAAATGGACTTTATGTATGTTGGGGGGTGGGGGTAACAGAGAAGCAATACAGCTTTGGGCTTCATAGTGCCACAATTCTGAATCAGGGCAGTAATTTATGTTTCCACCATTGTCCAGAATGTAGAGATGGCTGGGCAAGACCAGAAAACGTGTACGAGTTGCAACCTCACAGCCACAGCCTCTCCAACAAGTGGAGCCTCATGTGGTCAGAAATTTTTTACATGATTTGTGGTGCACAAAAGAATCAAATCACTGATTTCTAGCTGAATTACCTCCATTGATGGGATCCTGTAACCTTATGTTTTCGGCAGAGAAGTATCCACACAGATGTTGTCAGAGCTAAGAAAGTTCAGTTTGCCATGTAGCCTATGTCCCTGAAACATCTACCAACTGGACTCCTTGAACCTTTAGCAGCACAAACAGATAAAGTGTGCTGGCCATGGTTCCTATATGATCATGCAGGGAAGTATGGTAGTCTCATCTATACTGTCTTCTTGTACTTACAAATCGTCCCCACAAAATTTCGCGCACAGCCATCTTCCATAATGACCTAAGTGACCACAGCATTGTTGTTTGCACTCGCATCCAAGAAAAGCATCCCTCCTGTTCTAAATTCGTCACAAAGTGAAGTTTTTGCAAATTCAATGCTGTCAACTATCTAGCTGACCTCAAACTGGCAAAGCTTTTATCTTGCCAAATCAGTGGATGAAGCTGTTGACATCCTGAACACTAAGCTAATAGAGTTAGCCAATAAACATGCCCCGTTTGTAAGGCGCATCATTAGGAAGGTGACACATCCTTGGTTTACTTTGGATCTGAAAACTGCTCTCACCCATCGTGACAAATTGTGGGCACAAGCAAGGCCAACCAAATTTACTGCTGACTGGCAGGTGTTCATAACTGCAAGAAATGAGTGTGTGAAACTCATCAAAACTGCTAAAAACCAAATACTATGTCAAAGTACTAAAAGGCGCTAAAGGCAACCCATCCAAAAGAAGACATTACTTACCACAGTAATCTTGTTTCTTCTAAGGGAATCTTACTGTAGTCTGACATATGCAGTATGGTCCCACCATAGTACTGCCCTGGAGCTGAAAAGGTTAACAGAACCTAAGCAAATGATAGAATGCCAGGCTTGAGCCCCATTTTCAAACCACTGTCTCTGGTAAACAACCTTCTAACTATCAGATTCTAAAGAAGCATGCATAGGAAGCTATCTATACTATCTAATAACGAACACTAAATAGAAAAAAACAATAATTCACCCCTCCTATAAACATCCCCCATCTAAGAACCAATAGGCATTCATCTCTAAGACTCAAGCCACAGATGGCCCAAGGAAAAAAACAACCATGGAGTCTACCACAGTAATCAGAGCTGTAGTGCAGTGCCCCCAGGTTCTAGTAGGGGAGGAATGGTGGGAGCTCAGAATACATTAAGATTTCCTTGGAAGAAACAAGATTACTGTGGTAAGTAATGTCTTCTTCTAACCCCAGGAAATCTTACTGTATTCTGACATATGCAGATTACCTAAGCAGTGCCTTTGGAGGTGGGTACAGAACCTATTTATGAAACAGGCTCTGCAGTACTGCTGTGCCAAACCTTGCATCACTCCTGGCCAGGGTATCCACGTTGTAATGTTTCATAAATGTACGAAGAGTTTTCAAGGTAGCTGCTTTACAGATTTCCAGTAAAGGTATATCCCTTGCAGCTGCTATGGAGGCAGCTGTGCCCCCTTGTGGAATTGGCCCTGAGGCCAACAGAGGGTTCCTTGCCCACTTTGCTGTAACAAAACTGAATACAAGCAACAATCCACTGGGCAATGGTCCTCTTTGAGGCAGGTTTTCCTTTTCCTACCTCTCCACATGTAAGGAACAACTGGGTCCTTTCCTGCCTATGACCCTTAGTATGGTCAAGGTAATAGCTGATAGCTCTTTTGACATCCAAGCTATGTAACTTGCGTTCCCCTGAACTGGAACGGTCAGTGAAAAAGACTGGTACGGTGACAGACTGGTTTAAATGGAAATCAGACACCACTTTGGGAAGAAACTTTCTGTTCGTTCTCAGGACTACCTTGTCTCTGTGAAAAAAGATGTAATTCAGTTCTGTACACAGGGCCTGTAACTCACTGATCCTTCTGGCTGAAGTGATAGTTATCAGGAACACAGTTTTCCATGTGACATACTTCAGTTCTGCTGAAGACATGGGTTCAAAAGGTGGCTGCACCTGCTGTCCAATACAAATGTTAAGATCCCATGCAGGAGTGAGCTCCTTGTGTGGGGGATGCAAGTGCAAAAGCCCTTTGATGAATTTTCTAAACACCTGATTGGAAGCCAGAGACAATTTCTTACCAGCTGAGAGATAAGCTGAGGCAGCTGCCAGATGCACCTTTAGAGTAGAGGGCTTGAGGCCAAGGGAGTGAAGGTGCATCAGGTAATCCAGTACTACTGAGACAGTTGCTCTAGTACTGACCATTTCCTGCTGCTGGCACCAGATTGAGAATCTCTTCCATTCCGAAGAGTAGGTCTGCCTTGTGGAAGGCTTTCTGGAACCTCTGAGCACCTGAAGGACTCTCTCTGACAACCAAAGGTCAGCATATTCTACATCCTCAAGAGCCAGGCCTAAAGTCTGAGGGACTGCAGGTTGGGATAAAGGATTCTGCCCTGTGAGGCATCAGGAGGTTGTGCCTCTTGGGTAAGGATATTGGTCTGCTCACTGACAGAACTAGACGTAGGGAGTACCATGGCTGCCTGGCCCAGTCTGGGGTGATGAGGATCATGGTTGCTGGCTGTGTACCGAGTTTGTTCAGAATTCTGAGAAGTAGAGAGAAAGGAGAGAATGTATACAGGAACTTCCCCGTCCAATCCATCAGCAGTGCATCCATTAGCACTGTGCCCACTGCAGGAGGCCTGCAACAAAACTGTGGCAGCTGGTAGCTGTCTGGGGCTGCGAAGAGGTCCACCTCTGGGGCCCCTCCACCATCTGAACACTGTTAGGAGAACCTGTTTGTTCAGTGCCCATTCGTGGTGGTTCTGACGGATTCTGCTCAGGGCATCTGCTACGACATTGTCCTTTACTGGAAGATAGACAGCTACCAGACAGAGATTCAGAGAATAAGCCAACTTCCATATCAGCATGGCCTCTGTGCACAGGGGGAGGACCTTGTGCTCCCCTGCTTTATATAGAACATTGTGGTTGCGTTGTCTGTTCTGATTTGTATGACCTTGCCTCTGAGCACTGAGGCAAAGGACAGAATCCCAGACATACTGCTCTGAGCTCCAACAAGTTTATATGGAGCAGACTCTCCTTTCTGAGACAACTCCCATGGGCTGTCTGGTCTCCTATGTGTGCTCCCCACCCTAGGAGGGAGGCATCTGTGGTCAATACAACTGAAGGTAGCTGTTGCAGGAAAGGTACCTCTTGTCTTAGGTTCCCTTTTTACTGCCACCACTGGAGTGCTAACAGTAGAGACTTGGTGACTGGTACCAGTTTAGACAAATGGTCTCTTTTTTGTGACCAATAAGACCTGAGGTGGAACTGAATGTCCCTCATTTGAAACCTGGCACCTGGGACTGTTGCTTTTGTGGCCGCCATGTGGCCTAAAAGTTGGAGGAAGTGTCTTGCTTGCCTGCAGTTGGACAGTTGGAAAGAACTGGCCAGCTGAATCAGTGTTTCCACCCTCCCTTGGGGAAGAAAAGCCTTTCCTGCCACTGTGCCTAGCTCTGCCCCTTTGAAATCCAGGAGCTGGACTAGGGTCAGCGCTGACTTCTGGGGATTTAGGAGGAACTCTAGAGACTGCAGGACCCCCTGAACTATGGTCAGTGACTTTGAAACCTGCTGAGGAGACTGGCCCACTGCCAGCCAGTCGTCCAGGTAAGGAAAAACTGACACCTTGCCTTCTGAGGTGCGCCACCACTACTGCTTGGCACTTTATGAACACCCTTGGTGCTAAGGAAAGGCCGAAGGGCACTGCTCTGAACTGGTTGTGTCCTGATGTCAGCCTGAAGCGGAGATATTTTCAGTGTAATGGTCTTATGGGACTATGGAAGTAGGCATCTTTCAGATCTATAAATGGCAGCCAGTCCCCTTGTCCGAGTCTGGGTAGAATGGCTGACAAGGTAATCATCTTGAATTTTGGTTTTATCAAGTATTTGTTTAGTTGTCTGAGATCCAGAATGGGTCGCCACTCCTGTTTTCTTTACTGTGAGGAGGTATCTTGAATAGAACCCCTTCCCCCTTTGAAGCAGGGGTACAGGTTCTACTACCTTGTCCTGCAACAGTTTTCTTACCTCCTCCTCCAGTAGTTGGGCTTCTGATGGGGAGGAAGAACTGAAGGCTCATGTCCTCAGCTTGGGCATAAATTTGAAGCTGAGGGTAAGGCCTTGGCCCACTACCTCCAGGACCCACTTGTCTGTAATTTTTGACTGCCAGACCTGGAGGGAGTGGGCAAGACCGCCCTCTACTAGGAGGGGGAAGGCAACCCTGACAGACTCTTCAAGGAGTCTGTTTCATTTGTGGGGTTAGTTGAGGACTGGGCCCAGTCCTGCCAGTGCCCCTTCTGCCCCTGCCCCTGAAATAGCCCCTCTGAGGTTGATAGGTCGGAAGGACTTGGATTTGGAAGAAAGGCCTATAATGAGGCCTTGCTCTCCCACCTCTGTTCTGTTGTTTCTGGGGGTAGTTGCTCTTTCTTCAGCAGCCGCAGTCATGTAGGCCACTTTGTATTCATCCATCTTTTTCATATAGGCCTCAGTCTGCTGGCCAAAGAGGGATGAAGGCTCACAGGGGCAATCCAGAGATTTTGTCTGTGTATCCTAAGAGAGACTGGTAGTCCTAAGCCATGCAAATCTCTTTAAGGACACAGAAGTAGCCATTAACCTGGCTGCAGTATCACTGGCATCCACAGCCATTCCAAATTGAAATTTGGATGCCTCGATGCCCCTCTTGGCAACCTCTGCCAGGTCGGGTGCCATAGGTGCTGGATAGGCTTTAGAAATTTCTGATACTGTGCTCCACAGGCTCTTTTGAAATCTGGCTACATAAGCCATGTAAGTGGCTTGTCATATGTCCAAGGAAGAACCCAATTAAGCCTTTCTGGCCATTGAATCCATCTTTCTGGAGTCTTTATCCGGAGGGTGAGAAGCCAGAGGTATACCAGCCTTATTACAGGCAGCAGCCTGTACCTCTCCTTCATGGCTGGGGTGCCCAAAAAGAAATTCTGCACCAGGTTTGACCACACAATACTTCATGTCCTGTTTTCTGTCTACTGGAGGAATAGATGTGGGTGATATGGGTGTCAGTAGGATTTTTAACACATGTTTTGTCAGAGATTTATGAATGGGAAATACAAGCTTTTTAGCTGAAGCCACATCCATCATCTCAACATAGTCTGGTTCTTTCTCCTCCTCAGTTGTCTCTTGAGTGGGGAGGTCCAGAGTTTGAGTTATCTGCTGCATAAAAGTAAAACAGGGTAGTAAAGTTCTCAGACCCCTTGTCAACGGAGTCGGGGTGCTGGGGATCAGGGGAAACATCTAGTTCCAGAGGCTCCCCTAGATCCTCATCCTCATCTTCATCATAATCCTCATCCTTATCCCCAGAGCCCTCCATGTCTAAATCATGAGGACTGGGAACCGAGGTAGAACCTGGGGGCAGAACTGTGGGGCTCTGAACCGAGGACCACAGAACCGAACCGGCAGGAGACTGAAGGAACTGAATAACCTGAATAGCATTAGCTATCTCCTCTGTGGTTTGAACCATTGGGTTTAATGGTTGTGGTTCCTTTGCCCCATGTTTCTCCTTTCTCTTTTTCTTAGCCGCAGTTTCCAGTTCAGTGGCAAGTGCAACAGTTTGTTTCTTTCCCTGTAAACCGGTACCCTTGTCAGAGGGTGTTTCTCTGGTTCATCAGTTTCTTTTCCAGAAGGCGATTTGTCTGTAACCGGGTCAGCGGTTTTTTTTTTTACCTTTCTTTCAGTTAGTTAATTCACCTGTCCAGCGGAAGTCTGTTGGACCAGTTCTTTTCTTAGGGGTCTGAGACATAGTCAATAGAAAATTGCTAATCTCCTTATACTAAAGATATATTTTTTTTTGGGGGGGGGGGGTCAGTTTAATGACCTAAGAATGAACTGAGCTTTAGCCCAGTAACGTGCCTACAAAATGAGAAAATTTAAATAAATATTACCTTACAAGAAAGGAAAAAGAAGAAAAAATTACTCACCTTAGTAATTGCTTTTCTTCTCATGGAGTCTTGCTATATTATAACAATAGCAGTCAGCCACTGCAGCTGAACTGCCCTGGAGAGGAAGGAGTTAACTCCAGAAGATCTGGAGTTCTACAGCTCGAGGGCTCTGTGCCCAAAGCTCTATCTGGCAGTTTCAAATGAAACTGTCAGATCTTTACGAAGCCAACATCAAAGGACGGAAAAAGTATGTGTGAAAAACTACACTAGCCTATGGCTACCTACTAGTAGTAATAACAACAATATAAACAACAAAGAAACACCCAGAACCATAATAACAAAGATTGATGGTATTATGGTTCGTTTTACCACCCTTGACAAGCACATATGAACCCCCCTTCCCCCCAAGACTCAAGTCCAAGAAGGGGGCAATAAAAAATAACCTAAATGAACAATCTAGATCCCTAACCCAAAGGAAAACAGGGTTAGGGGAAAACTAAAATGGCATGACACAGTGCTTGCACCAATTTGCCACCTCTACCCAAGTAGGAGTTCTGAGAGGGGCAGGAGGGAGGGTGGTTATAATATAGCAAGACTCCATGAGAAGAAAAGCAATTACTAATGTAACCCCTAGATGGCGCTATCCCAGGGGCTACTACCCCTGCCTGATTTGCCACTAACAGGTTGAGGGGCCTGGATCCAATGGCGGGTGCCTCCACCCAGAGGTCAGGGTTTGCAATAGTTAAACTAACTTGGTCACAGCCCTCTGGGACACTGCAACCCCCCTTTCTTCCCACTAGTGGCCCACACAATATATCAGAATTACCTTCACAGTATACACTTACCCCCAGGTCTGGTTCCGGCACTGGGACCTCCTGTGAAATATGATACAGTGCAACAATCACAGTACAGTACTTTAACATAGACAAATACCTCAGGCAGTATAACTTTGCTGAAACAAGCAGCTCTGATTTATTTAGGGGATATAACAAGGACAGGGAAATCAGGTTAATTAGCTTATCACTCTAATAATCTACCTATGGCTCTGTGCACAGGCCTATCCCTATCAGTTACTGTCCCTGGGTACCCAAGCCCTAGTGGCTAGTCCAAACCGTGGCAGCTGGTAGGGCCCTTTCACACAAGAAAAGGAGAATTAAACAGTCAGCAGTACAGTAATTCCATTGGATTTAATGTGGCAATTCAACAGGAGCGACCTGAATTAGTACTCACGACCTCCAAATAAGATAGGGTCCTTCAATGTCAGCAGGGCTCACTTGAGGTACACAAACCTCTTCACACATCCATATAAAAGAACGCACTATACCAGGCAGGCTGCATCTGTATCCCGATCGCAATTACTGCACAATACCCGGGAGAACACACAGCAGATTCAGTTCCTGACAGACCGAGTGCAATTTTCAGCAATTCTTCCAGTCTTCTACAGGGTGAGCCTGGTTTCTACTCTTCAGAGATCCTTTGATTCTTTTCACAGGCCGGATTCAGTCCTAACAAGCTGTTACACAAGCTGCAGACCGGAACTCTGGGCCTTACACACGTTTTTGACTAAAGCGGCACACTGAAAAAGCACAGGGCTCCTTCCTTCTTCACTGCCAAAGCTCAACTGAAACTCCAACCGACAAAAACGGGCACTTCCTTTGAGTTCCTCCCAGTTCTTGACTGGATTGGCTGTCACTCACAATAGACTGCTGCTGTTGGTCCAAAAGGCACTGAAGTCTAAACTACATCTCCCAGAGTCACTGCCCATACAATCCTCTTGTGGCTGGCTCAGATTATGAGTCCAAGTTCTGATTCGTCCAAGGCACCATTTAGAGCTAGCTTACCCCACACTGATTGGTCCAGTTCAGCAGTTCAAAACCAGAATGGGGAACTAGGCAGACACTGTTCTGACTGCAAAAGAAATCAGGTTAGACAAACTGTAATTTCATTATTACTGTAAATGATTTCTGGCAAACAGTTACATCTTTCAGATAGGTTCCCTTTGCACTCTAGTGACTGCAAAAATGAAGTGAATTGGCAGCAGCTTGAGTGGTACTCAATCAAAGAAACACAGTCCCCATACAAGCTAATTATGTCTGCAAGCAGACAGCTCTTAAAGAACAGTACCAGAGGTTCTAAAACACTCACTGATAAATGGCTTAAATGCCAAACACCATTCAGGCTTGGAGCATTCAAGCAAGCTCCTGAAGTCTTTTGGGAACCCCCCATTTGCAGGAGGTTACACCCTTCCTGGCCTGGGAAAGCTTGACGTCGCGTCAAGCAAGTACCCATAAGTTTCAACTGCAACCATATACATTTGCATTAGGCTCGCACATGTAATCATCAGTCAATATATCATTTTACCAAGAACACATTTCTGAAACATTGCAGTCGTCCTCTTTACACAGTATTACATACACATTGTACCATAACTCAAGTTATTACCTCTTGTACATGAAACCTGAAGAGAGGGCCCTTCCTATCAGTTACCTTGGGGCTGGATGGGGCAAGGGCACCATACTAGAGGGCAACACAAGTAACTTGGAGTTAGCACTGATGCTCAGTTTGGGCAATGAGCTCGGGGACACATACACTCCTTTATGGACAACATTGAGAGGCAAGTCCACAGGCCTCCCAAGTGAATCATAACTGAGGTGCACCACAGGCTTTACAGCTCGACCAGTCTTTCTAGGGGAACTGTTATAGTCTCTGCACTCTGAGCCTCATTTTCAGCATTGTCCTCACTTGTCAGGGAGTCTCCATGGGGGTAGAGAGGCTAGAACTTGGGGCACTTTCAGCTCCAGGAGTTACAGTTTCTGAGTCCACAACATTTGGCTCGCATGGAGAGCTTTGGACACTGGCAGTGGACTGTCAGGGCACTCAAAATACTCTTCTTGTTAGAGTGTATCACCAGTCTGCCCCAATCTATCATTTCCTCCCTGAAAGCTCAAACAGTTCAACCATGCACAATGATTCCATTTCATCTGATCTGATGCTTTGCACTTCACCTTCTGGAGCATTGGCTCCAGGGATGAAGCTGGGGCTTAGACAGTCCAGAAGGCCCAGCTTCATCTCCAGTATTGACTAGGGATTGCCCGAAACAATTGACTCAGTTCGTAAGAAGGATAGTACTCAAAGTCACTCTCACTTTCTTCCGATATGGACTGACAGTCATGCTCAACTGGGACTTGTGGAGGAACACTTAACTTTGCTTCTGTAGGTGCAGACTTTCTTGATGTTTTCTTAGCAGCAGCTCTAGTCACTGGTCCAGAGGGCATCTTCTTGGGGCTCAGACTCAATTAAGATTTGTCCAATGGGCAGTAAATGATTTCTATGCATTGTTTTTACATCTTTTGAATTATTCTCAGGCCTTACTTTGTACACTGGCAGATCATCTAGTTTGCCCACTACAATGTGAGGGAGATGGTGCCATCTGTCAGCAATCTTGTGCTTGCCATGCAGTCCCAGATTTCTTAGCAATACCGATCTCCCTCCTGGAGTTCCTGTGCTTTCACCTTTTATCATACCTTTCTTTGTTGGCCAGATTTCTTTGGCAGCCATGGTTTGAGCCAGTTGGTACGCATGAGTTAGCTGGGCCTTTAACTTTGCACATACTGTAAATAGTTGTCAGCTTGAACCCCATCAGGAGAGACCCCAAAACACACATCTACTGGTAGTCGAGCTTCTCTTCCAAACATCAGGCGGTAGGGGAGAATCCAGTGGCATCACTTTTGGTGCAGTTATAAGCATGTACCAGGGTGCTAATTTGTTGGCTCCATCTAGGCTTGTCCTTTGGGTGCAGGGTGCCTAGCATATCTAGCAAAGTGCGGTTGAAACGTTCAGGCTGTGGGTCCCCTGGGGTGGTAAGGAGTGGTTCTGGACTTTCGCCTCCCCACAGAGAAAGCATCTCTTTGATCAGACGACTCTCAAAGTCTCTCCCTTGATCAGAATGGATTCTTTGTGGAGCCCCATAGTGAACAAAAGTTTTCTACAAGTACTTTGGCCACAGTGGATGCTTTCTGGTCTTTGGTGGGGAAAGCTTGGGCATATCTCGAAATGGTCAGTGACCACCAGCACATTACTGATATTTCTTTGATCTGACTCCAAACTCAGAAAATCAATACAGACCAGCTCCATGGGTGCACTGGTGGTGATGTTAACAAGGGGCAGCCCTCTGGGGCAAAGCTTTCCTCTGTAAGCAGCGACTACAAGTTCGAATGTGTTGCTCCACATCAGCCCCATCTTAGGCCAATAGAATCTGGATCTCACCAAGTCAAGTGTTCTGTCTATACCAAGGTGCCCCATGTGGTTGTGCAAGGACCTCAGTACTGAGTCCCGAAGGCAGTGGGCAGCACTAGTTGTTGTTTGTCTACTTGTCCCCTCTGTCTACTGTTTCTCTGTATAACAGTTTATTGATCAGTTTCAACTTAGGACCTTCTTTGTATAACAGTGCAGTTCTCAAATCAGTGGAGCGTAATTTGGACACATCTTTTCCTGCATGAGGGCTTCAAAGCTGCTTTGATCATGGGATCGGGATTGAGCCCGCCGAATACTGTCATTGTCCAGCTGAGGCAGTGCACCAATGTCTATTGCAGAAAAGTGGCAATAAGCAGCAGGTATGCAATTCTCAGAGGCTCCCAAGCAATCCACCATGCAGTCCACTGCGTCCCGTGGACATTTGTTCCTCCCTGTCAAACTTCCGGCAGAGTGCCGAATGTCAGGTTCTGCCAATCGGACCCAATCATTCTGGGAACAGGCCTCCGGAGAGAGCATCAGCATCTATGTGGTTCAGACCTGCTCGGTATTCGAGAGCATAGTCATATGTAGATAATGCAGAAAGCCACCTATGGCCAGTGGCATCCAACTTAGCTGAGGTCTGCACATAGGTCAAAGGATTATTGTCAGTTTTACTAGTATTTTAGCCCCATACAAGTACTCATGGAATTGGTCAACAATAGCCCACTTCAAAGCTAGGAACTCTAACTTATGTACAGGATAGTTCTTTTCGGATGGGGTCAGGCTTCTACTGGCAAAGGCCACTGGTCTCAGGCCATTCTCGGTGCTCTTAGTACAACACAGCCCCCAACCCTTGCAAGCTAGCATCAGTGTGCAGGACGTAAGGTTTTCTTGGATCGGCATAGGCCAGCACTGGAGCATGGGTAAGTTGATATATGATCTCATGAAAAGCAGTCTCACAATCAAGTCAGCGGGCCCCAAATACTTCACTCGGATGAAAATACACTCTTTCAGTCTTGAGGACGCTGACTTTTGGTATTTTTTGTGGGTTGGGGGATACCCTTGAGTAAGGTTAAGTAAAGGGCGGATCACTCTTGAATAGTCCTTGATGAGCGCCGATAATAACCACAGAATCCAGGAATCTTTGCAGTTCTTTTAGATTTTTGGGCTGTGGCCAGGTGGTCAAGGCCTCAACTTTACTTGGGTCGGTCTCTATTCCCTCGGTGGATACTATGTGTCCCACATACTTTACTGATGTTTGAAAGAATTGACACTTATCAATGGACAGTTTAAGGCCAAAGTCCTCCAGTCGGTCCAATACCTTAAATAATCTGCTCTCATGTTCCTCCAGTGAGCTGCCAAACACAATAACATCATCTAGGTATACCAGGCACTCTAGTAAGTTCATATCCCCACTGCACGCTCCATCAATCGTTGAAAAGTGGCTGGGGCACCCAAAATCCTTGAGGCATCCTCATGAATTCATAGAAGCCAAGCGGACAGATAAAGGCCGTCTTCTCCACGGTCCTCTGGGGCCATCGGGATCTGGTAGTACCCACTGCGGAGATCCAGCACAGAGAACCACTTGCTCCCGTTTAGGCAGTCCAAAGCATCCTGAATGCGGGGCATTGTGTACTGATCAGGGATAGTCCGCCGGTTTAAGGTGCGATAATCCACACACATCCTTACTGTTCCATTCTTTTTCCTCACTACCACAATGGGGGAAGCATAAGGGCTTCTGGATTCTGTTATTACACCAGCAGCTAACATCTCTTGCAGATGCCGTCTCACATCATCTATGTCAGCAGGTGCCAGGCGTCGAGACCTCTCACGAAATGGTCTTTCGTCATGCAGCCGGATATTGTGCTCAGCTCCTTGCACGCATCCTACATCCCATTCCTTTAAAGAAAACACCTGGTCTCTCTGGGCAAGCTTCTCACTGATCCTAACTTTCCATTCAGCTGGCAGCGGGGAGTCGCCGAAATCAAACAAGTCAGGCGTTACTCTGTCATTCTTCCTTGAACTCTTGCTGCTGGGTAGCACTGCAGTGTCTGCACAATGCACATTAGCCAGGATGCAACCTCTGTTTACTCGAATGTCTCTTTCAGACACATTATGAACTTGGACCATTACCCTTCTGGCATAAGCATGGGCTCTAGCGGGCAAAATACTAAGCTTGACCAGCAGTCCCTCTGGCAATTTTCCATCGCCTGGTGCATCCAACATTAATATTTTATTCTTAACATCCTTTCTGATACGGACCTCTCCTGTAAGGTACACTGGGCATTTGGCGCCAGGATCAGAGACTCAGGATCCTTCTTCCATACAATTCCGACCGGTTCCTCTGGTTCTGTTTTTCAGCATCTCTCTGTGCCTCATAGGCCTTCTTAATTAAAGCCGAACTCTTAAAGCTCTACTAGTCTTTGACCCCTGTTTTCATAACACAACTGTGCCAGCCTTCCGAACATATGAGCATTTGTTCCAATCAGCAAGGGACACCATCATACAGTCCAGTGGGGGACACACTAAGGCTAGGGTCTCTACTTGTCGGCCACTCCAGCCACGGAGGTGGGGAAAGACAACCAAATCGGATATACCGGAATAGGGTAGCCTTCTCACTTAACCCCCATACATGCAGTCCTTCTAATGGTTGTAAAGTACGTCTGACAAATGCTTCTGATACCAATCCTGGAACATAATTGTCACTTGGGAGCCACTGTCTAATACAGCTCTTGTAGACACTCCATTCACCTTTACAGTGGTCTCCATGGAGGGACCCACCATTCTGGACCAGTCTGGAGAGGCGGTAGTGGGGGCCTGGGCAACTGACCTTGCCACAAAAGGACGTGAATTAGCATTTTTGGTGCCCTCACTGGGATCATGTCGTGCACCTCTTAACCACTGATTTCTTCTCCGAAGCTCTCCTTGCAGCCTATATGCAACTTTGTCAGTGTCTTTTGGGGACTGGCATTCCTTTTCATTGCCCATCTTCCCACAATTATAGCAAAACATACTTTCTGGAGTTTGAGCTGGCGAGGGCGCCACACTGGGAGCCAGGCGGGGTATTACTAACTGGAAACCTGGGTGCCATCTCTGTCTGCGGCGTGATAAGCATTTGGAGACATCTCGTCAGTTTCTCCACTTCCATGGTCAAGGAATTGAGTTTGGAGCTGTTATCAGCAGGAGATACATGGGTGGGTACCCCCACCCCCATAGCAGATGCAGTCGGATATAGGTCAGGGCCCGTACTTGCAGGCGTGGCCTTCATAAAGGGACTGTTTTTGAATTCCCGGATCTCTCTCAACAGTTCGCCCCATTGTGGCATATCTTTTTCCTTGTCAGAGCACTCATTGACTGTCAACCTCTGCCCCTGAACTTCACTTGATGGGTCACCCTCAGTCACTCGGGTCGTAGCCACAGCTGTTGGTGCAGGTACCTCCGAGGTCGCCTTTCTCAACTCCTTGAATTTCTCTCATTAACTCATCATAGGAGGGTGGGATTCCAGTCGATTTGCCAGGCGAACTGAAGCAACAGCAGTTCTGAGAGAGGG
This sequence comes from Neoceratodus forsteri, assembly GCA_016271365.2. Lineage (NCBI taxonomy): Eukaryota > Metazoa > Chordata > Ceratodontiformes > Ceratodontidae > Neoceratodus > Neoceratodus forsteri. Next base: position 10,133,071 of record CM057450.1, on the reverse strand, counting down.
GCAGACTTAAGGATTCTGTCCAGTCTGGTTCGGTCCAGTTCAATCGCTGGCAAACTACCCTTTCTGAGGCATTCTTGCAACAATTTTTCCAACCAGAGACATACACAGACAACAACTCCCCTTGGTACTGTTGTGCATTTCTTACTCTCCACCATAGGTCCTCATCAGAATCTGGGCTCCCATACACATTCTCCAAGGCCTCAAGATAGGCCTGTGCAGTCGCTTCAGGGTTACTGGCCGTTTAGCACGGATGGTAGCCAGGGCAGGACCTCGGAGGCTCTCACTAACCTCTTCGCTTTCCCCTTCCGGGCATTGCCATTCTAGCACTTGGGGGCAACATAGTCTATCCAAGTCTCCCAGTCATCCTCCCCTTGGGGGGTGGGGAGGGTGCCAGAGAAGATCCTCAACCTTCGGTAAGAGTCGTGACTAATGGCAGGTGCAGAAATAGGAGTCTGCATTGGTTCAGCCACCATTACGGGCACTGGAGCAGGAGAGGGTGTTGGGGAGGAACACCTAGGTGGCAAGAATAGTTTCTTCAAGTCCTCCACAGTTTTCCCTCTCCCAGCAACCATTCAGCAAATTTCTCCTCAAAGGTTTCAGATGGTGGGGCTGATTCCCCGGTCTTTACTGTCCTTAGTTATCACTCTCCAAGCAGTGAGGGCTCCCTCTGGGGTAATAGTCTGTGGCACTTTGGAGCTATCTATGGGATCCTTAAACTCTACTAGGGCCAGGAAAGTGTGGGTGAGCAGATTAGCATGCCGACCCACCACCACAGGGTTTTGTAAACCTTCCACCTTGGAAAGTACTCCTGCACAGTGTCGTATTGATACCCAGGGGATGTCCAGGATAAGCATAGCATTTTGGGGTCGATCTCCTCCCAGTACACCACTCCACCAGCCGGTGCACAGCCACTTCTGTCGGGGTACCCATTTTTTCTTAACAGTGGTTCGTAAATATGGCCACTAGAGGACACACAATCCCAGCGGTGAGCCTCAAGATGTAACCCCTAGATGGCGCTATCCCAGGGGCTACTACCCTGCCTGATTTGCCACTAACAGGTTGAGGGCCTGGATCCAATGGCGGGTGCCTCCACCCAGAGGTCAGGGTTTGCAATAGTTAAACTAACTTGGTCACAGCCCTCTGGGACACTGCACCCCTTTCTTCCCACTAGTGGCCCACACAATATATCAGAATTACCTTCACAGTATACACTTACCCCCAGGTCTGGTTCCGCACTGGGACCTCCTGTGAAATATGATACAGTGCAACAATCACAGTACAGTACTTTAACATAGACAAATACCTCAGGCAGTATAACTTTGCTGAAACAAGCAGCTCTGATTTATTTAGGGGATATAACAAGGACAGGGAAATCAGGTTAATTAGCTTATCACTCTAATAATCTACCTATGGCTCTGTGCACAGGCCTATCCCTATCAGTTACTGTCCTGGGTACCCAAGCCCTAGTGGCTAGTCCAAACCGTGGCTGGTAGGGGCCCTTTTCACACAGAGAAAAGGAGAATTAAACAGTCAGCAGTACAGTAATTCCATTTGGATTTAATGTGGCAATTCAACAGGGAGCGACCCTGAATTAGTACTCACGACCTCCAAATAAGATAGGGTCCTTCAATGTCAGCAGGGCTCACTTGAGGTACACAAACCTCTTCACACATCCATATAAAAGAACGCACTATACCAGGCAGGCTGCATCTGTATCCCGATCATAATTACTGCACAATACCGGGAGAACACACAGCAGATTCAGTTCCTGACAGACCGAGTGCAATTTTCAGCAATTCTTCCAGTCTTCTACAGGGTGAGCCTGGTTTCTACTCTTCAGAGATCCTTTGATTCTTTTCACGAGGCCAGTTCAGTCCTAACAAGCTGTTACACAAGCTGCAGGCCGAACTCTGGGCCTTACACACGTTTTTGACTAAAGCGGCACACTGAAAAGCACAAGGCTCCTTCCTTCTTCACTCGCCAAAGCTCAACTGAAACTCCAACCGACAAAAACGGGCACTTCCTTTGAGTTCCTCCCAGTTCTTGACTGGATTGGCTGTCACTACAATAGACTGCTGCTGTTGGTCCAAAAGGCACTGAAGTCTAAACTACATCTCCCAGAGTCACTGCCCATACAATCCTCTTGTGGCTGGCTCAGATTATGAGTCAAGTTCTGATTCGTCAAGGCACCATTTTAGAGCTAGCTACCCCACACTGATTGGTCCAGTTCAGCAGTTCAAAACCAGAATGGGGAACTAGGCAGACACTGTTCTGACTGCAAAAGAAATCAGGTTAGACAAACTGTAATTTCATTATTACTGTAAATGATTTCTGGCAAACAGTTACATCTTTCAGATAGGTTCCTTTGCACTCCTAGTGACTGCAAAATGAAGTGAATTGCAGCAGCTTGAGTGGTACTCAATCAAAGAAACACACAGTCCCCCATACAAGCTAATTATGTCTGCAAGCAGACAGCTCTTAAAGAGACAGTACCAGAGGTTCTAAAACACTCACTGATAAATGGCTTAAATGCCAAACACCATTCAGGCTTGGAGCATTCAAGCAAGCTCCTGGAAGTCTTTTGGGAACCCCCATTTGCAGGGGGGTTACACTAAGGTGAGTAATTTTTTCTTCAAACACCATGAAGTCTTGCTATATTATAACAATAGCAGATTACACAGCAGTACCTCCATGGAGGAGGGTCAGAACCTACTTAGGAAATAGGCTCTGAAGCACAGCTGTGCCAAACTGAGCATCTCTCCTGGACTGGACATCCAGGGAATAATGCTTAGTAAAGGTGTGAACTGTCTTCCAGGTAGCAGCTTGACAAATCTCCAGAATAGGAATGTCTCCTAGCAGCCGCTAGAGACGCAGCTGTACCCTGGTGGAGTGGGCCCTCAATCCTGAGGGGGTACTCTACCCAGTTTCTGATAACAAAATGGATACAAGAGACAATCCACCTTGCAATTCTTCTCTAAGTGGCAGGTTTCCTTTGCCAACCTCGCCATAGGTAAGAAACAGTTGGAGGATTGAACCTATGACCTCTAGTGCTCTAGATAGTAACTTAATGCCCTTTTGACATCAAGCTGTGCAGTCTCCTCTCACCTGAGGAAGAATGCTCAGTGAAAAATACTGGAGGAGATAGATTGATTCAGGTGGAAATCAGAAACCACCTTAGGCAAAACTTTCTATTAGTCCTAAGGACTACCTTATCTCTGTGGAAAGAGATAAAATCTTCTTCCACTGACAGGGGCCTGTAACTCACTTATGCGTCTGGCAGAGGTGATAGCTACTAGAAAAACGGTTTTCAAGTTAAATACTTGAGTTCTGCTGAAGACAGAGGCTCAAAGGGGTTGCATTAACTGAGCAATGCAAATATTCAGGTCCCAGGCGGAGCTGGTTCCCAAAGGGAGGTTAGTGTGAAGTAACCCTTTAAAAAACTTGAGAACACAGGGTGAGAAGAAAGGAGGCAGGCTTCCTGCTGACACAAAAGCAGAGACAGCTGCCAGATGAACCTTCAGGGTAGCTGGTCTAAGGCCTAGGAATTCAGATGGACCAAATAGTCCAAAGAATGGGAAGATCAGCAGATTCTGGGATAATCTGCCTCTCAGAGCACCAGATGGAAAACCTCTTCCACTTAGAATTATAAGTGGCCCTAGTGGAAGGCTTCCTTGAAGCCTTTAAAATATCCATAACACCTTGAGAAAGGTGTAAATCAGCAAATTCTAGCTCCTCAAGAGCCAAGCCTTGAGGTGGAGGGACTTGAGGTCCGGATACCACACTCTCCCCTGTGCACAGGCCAGTAAGTCGTGAACTCTGGGCAGGCTCAGGGCAGGGTGGACTGCCAGGGACAGGAGCAGAGGGTACCAGGGCTGTCTGGCCCAATCTGGGGCGATCAGAATCACTCTGCAAGGTTGAGATCTGATTTTCACTAGTACCCTGAAAAGGAGAGGAAAGGGGGAAGGCATACAGGAACTTCCCTTTCCAATCCAACAGAAAGGCATCCAGAGGGACTGAGCCCAGTACTGGAGGCCTGCAGCAAAAGAGGAAGTTGGTGGTTGGTCTGGGGCGAAAGATCTATCTAAGGAGTGCCCCAACTGGCAAAGACGGACCCCAGTACTTGTGGATTCAGAGCCCATTCGTGATGGCCCTGAGAAATTCTGCTGAGGGCGTCCGCCAGCACATTGTCCTTCCCTGGGAGATGAACCGCTATCAGGAGGTGTTCAGGAATAAGCCAGAGACCACAACTTCATTGCTTCGGTGCACAAGGCTGAAGACAAGGTGCCCCCTTGCATTGATGTACCACATTGTGGTGGTATTGTCTGTCCTGACTTGAACCACTTTGTTCTGGACAGAATCTGAAAAGACCGAAGAGCTAAAAAGACAGCTCTGAGTTCCAGAAGATTGATGTGGAGCAGAGATTCCTGAGGAGACCACACTCCCTGAGTGGTAAGGTCGCTAGGTGAGCCCCCCACCTAACAGGGAGGCATCCGTGGTGAGGGTGAGGGAGGGAGAAATGGGAATGAAGGGAACCCCTTGTTTCAGATTGCTTTGATCCTGCCACCAGTGTAAGGCCAGGATCAGGGTTTGAGTAACTGGGACCAATTTGGTAAGGGGTCCTTCCTCTGAGACCAATAGGCCCTCAAATGGAACTGAATGTCCCTCATCTGGAATCTTGCTCCCTGCACAACAGCTGTGGAAGCAGCCATGTGCCCGAGGAGTCAGAAAATGCCTTGCTGGTCGAGAGACCGCAGGGGTAAAGAAGGATGCCAGGGCGATGAGTCTGTCCACCCTTTCCGAGGAAGAAAGGCCCTGGCTAACCTTGTGTTCAATTCTGCGCCTATGAAGTTAGGGCCTGAACTGGTTCCAGAACTGACTTTGGTAAGTTTAGCAGGAATCCCAGAGAAGTGAGAAGCTGCTGGGTGACTTGCAAGTGGGATTTCACCTGACCTGGAGACTGACCCAATGAGCCAGTCGTCCAGGTAGGGAAACACAGCAACCCTTGCCTTCTTAAATGAGCCACTACTACAGCGAGACATTTGTGAATACCTTGGGCGCAGAGGTAAGGCCGAAGGGCATTGCCCTGAACTGGTAGTGGCCTGAGGGCAGTTCGAACCTGAGGTACTTGGTGGGAAGGCCTGATCAGAACATGAAAATAGGCATCCTTGAGGTCCAGGGAAGCTAGCCAGTCCCTGGCCTTAGGAAAGCAATATCATTGCCAGAGTTAACATTTTGAACTTTGGTTTCAACAGATGCTTGTTCAAGTATCTTAAATCCAGAATGGGCCGCCATTCTCCTGTCTTTTTTGGGGTAAGAAAGTATCTTGAATAAAGCCCCTTGCCCTGATGGCAAGGAGGAACCCTTTCCACTGCTTTGCAGACCAGAAGAGAAGAAACCTCTGCTTCCAAAGCAAGGGCTTCTGAAGGATTTGCAGGTAGGAAATGCCTGGCTCTCATCTTTGGAAAATATTTGAAGCTGAGAACAGACCCTGGCCTATTACCTCCAGAACCCATCTGTCCGAAGTTAGGGACAGCCAGCTCTGGCTGAAATAGGCCAACCTGCCCCCACTGGTACAGGAGAATCGGCCTGGGCACCCCATCAGGGTGCCTGCTTAGCAGCCTTAGGCTGAGGGGAGGGAGACGGTCTACTTGCGCCACGTCTACCCCTGCCTCTGAAGAAACCCCTCTGCGAGACAGCAGAGGAGGCTTGAAATGGTAAAAAGGCCTGGAAAAGGGTCTGCCCCTACCTCTGGGAGCATGCCTTTGTGGCATGGCATGCTTCTCCTTAGCCTGGGCACTTTTGTAGGTAGTTCTGTATTCATCCATCTTTTTCATATAATTTTCTGTTTGCTCCCCAAACAGAGAATTTCCACTACAGGAAAATCCATAGCCTTTGACTGAGTATCTTGGGACAGATTAGTGCATCTGAGCCATGCCAACCTACGAAAGCTACAGAAGTGGCCATGACCCTGGAGAAACATCATTAACATCAACAGCAGTATGAAATTGAACTTTAGAGGCTTCAATGCCATCAGCAGCCACCTGTTCCAACTCACTAGCCAGCTGGCCATGGGCCTGCTTGGCTAACTGCAATACTGTGCCCCACCTAGATTTCTGATATCTAGCCACATAAGCCATATAATTTGCCTGCCTGAGTCCCAAAGAAGCTGCCATATACTGTTTCTTCGCCATGGCCATCAATCTTCCTAGAATCCTTGTCAGGAGGATGTGAGGCCAGAGGAATATTAGCCTTGTCACAGGCTGCAGCTTGTACCACACCTACATGACTACACTGCTCAATAAGGAAGTCTGTATCCGAGCCTGACAAAGTATACCTTCTGTCCATTTTTATCTACAGGAGGGACAGAATGAGGATTTTTAAAATCTTTGTTGTTTGCTTCCTAAATGACTTATGCAAAGGAATAGACAACCTCTAGACTCTGGAATATCCATCATTTCCACATAATCAGGCTCCTCTTGCTCATCCACAGCCTCCTCTAAAGGAAGCTGGAGGGTTTCTGCAACCTTTTTGTAAAAAAATAAAGAAAGAAGGGGACTCAGACAGAATAAGGAAATTCTAAAGGTCTGTCTGGAGAAATGCCGGTTCAATGGGCACGTCCAGACCCTCCCAGCCACACATATATTGATCAAATTCCTCCTCCCTCCTGTGGTTCATAAAATCCTCAACTTCAAAATCCTGAACCACTGGGACTGAGCGAACCAACCTTTTACCAACTGTTGGTGGTTCTACAGATCCCTGAGACAGTGACTGGACAATCTGAATGGCTTTAGCTATCTCTGCAGCAGTTGGAGACACAATTCTGGACTCCAAACCTCCTGATTTCTTTGTCTTTTACTTGGGACTGGTTCCTCTGAACAGTCTTCTTTGCCCGAGGAAGTCTCGCCTGGTCAGAGGGCACTCCCTCTGGTCCAGTGGGTACTGAACCGGGCTGGCCATCCGGGTCAGCGGACTTTTTGGCCTCTCGTTCCCTGAGCCGGCCCAATCTCTTCTCCAGGGTGGCTGCAGGGAAATTTTTACACACCTGGCAGTCTGACAGGAGGTGGTCAGCCCCCAGACAATAGACACAAGTGGTGTGTGGGTCAGCCTTGGCAAAGGCATCCCCACAGACATCACAGTGTTGAAACCCAGTGGGCCCAGTTTTTCTTTTGGGTTTCTCAGACATAATGCCAGCCTAACCAAAAACTTGCCCTTTTGATGGCAGTGCCAGGCAAGACACCCTTATCGCGGTTCCTAATCGTGTCAGGTATTTGAAAAACCGTAAAAATTTCGTTTTAGAACCGATAAGAACGGAACCGCACTCTAAAACCCACAGTACAGTTTTAAAAGGCAGAAAAACCAAGCGATCGGTTCAAAACCGAACCGATAATTAATTTTCCACACAGACTTGAATTTTTGTACTTACGGTTACCAGATAGAGCTTTAGAACCGAAATGCGGTAAAATAATGACTTTTGCGGTTCAAATGAACGAAAACTACTCTCTTGAACGAGAATGAACCGAGCTGAAGGAGCTGATCTCCGGGCGACTGTTCAGTGAAGCGGAGTAAAGAATCTGACAGTTTCATTTGAAACTGCCAGATAGAGCTTTGGGCACAGCGCCCTCGCGCTGTAGAACTCCAGATCTTCTGGAGTTAACTCCTTCCTCTCCGGGGCAGTTCAGCTGCAGTGGCTGACTGCTATTGTTATAATATAGCAAGACTTCATGGTGTTTGAAACAGGGTTCCCGGCCGATGAAAAAACGGACAGAAACTGAGAACTTACCAACTATCTGCTAATCTAAACTAGTCTACCTGTAAACCAGAGACTGCAGTACAAAAACAAATGATTTTAAATGGCACAAAACCAAGAAAATAAAACAATCTTGAGTGAAGATGCAGAGGATTCTCCGAGGCGTCTGAGTGAAGAATCTGATGGTTAGGTTGTTTACCAGAGACAATGGTTTGAAAATCGAGCCTAGCATTCTATCATTTGCATAGGTTCCATTAACCTTTTCAGCTCTGGGGCAGTACTATGGTGTGACCATACTGCATATGTCAGAATACAGTAAGATTTTCTGGGGTTAGAATATGGCAGATGATCAGAGCGGTCGAAGGTTGTAAAGCCTCCCTCTCTATTCCCATAAAAATTGCTACAGGTGATGCAGTGATATCTGACCAACTCACTATCTTAGACAAATTAAACACGCACTTTGTCACAGCAGGCCTTACGTTTGATTCCTCACCAGGTGCTAAGTCGGTTGGCTCAGCCTTGCACACAGAATCCCCCCCAAGGTATCAACGTCTCATTACTCCTTCCGTCTCTCCCTGAAGCCTTTAAGCAAGTAGAAGATCTAAGTAAACTTGACCCCAATAAGAGTACTGGTGCTGACGGCATTGACTCTATATTTCTAAAACTAGGGAGCCACCATCTTACCGCACCAATTTTGCATAGTTTCCACCAGTCTCTTGCTACTGCCACAGCACCCTCTTGCTGAAAATCAGCCTACATATCACCCCTCTTTAAATCTGGAGAACCATGTGACTTGAATAACTACAGGCCAATCTCAATACTTCCCATCCTGTCCAAACTACTTGAAAAAATAGTAAATAATCAACTAAAAGAGTATCTAGAAAACTCCAATTTATTCAACTCACTACACTCCAGTTTCAGACAGAATCACAGTACTGTCTCTGCTCTGGCCAAAGTAACCAATGACTGGTTTCTTGCACTTGACACCGAGCAAACCACAGGTGCCATGTTCCTTGACTTAAGCTATGTGTTTGATACTGTTGATCACAACCTTCTCCTCCTTTGCCTTAGAAACCTAGGTGTGGATGGCCCCTCTGTAAAATGGTTTGCCAGCTACCTTACAGGAAGACTTCAACAAATCAAAGCAGATTGTCTCCTATCTGATCCACTGCCAATCAGAAGAGAAGTTCCCCAGGGGTGTATACTTGGACCTCTGCTATTCTCCATACACATTAACTTCCTGTGCACTAATATCCACAGGTCTAAGCTACACATTTTTGCGGATACCATGCTATATACATCCAAATCTACCATGGCTGAAGTGTGTGCTGAACTCCAATCCGACTTCACACAATTAGAGCACAACCTAATCAGCTCCAAATTACAAATAAATGCCAAAAAACAAAGGTGATGTTCTTCTCCCCTACTTTTAATTTAGTCACCCTTTGCAATCAAGCAGTGCCAATTCCCACCACAACCATCTTAGGGGAACCCTTGGAGGTTATGGGCAATTTCAGGTACCTGGGTATCTGGATTGATAGCAAGCTGACTTTTGGCACCCATAAAGAATGTCTTACCAAAAAGTTAAAAGTGAGGCTAGGGTTCTTCTTTAGGAATAGATCACTTTTCCCCTTTGATGTAAGACGTAGCGTGGTGCAGTCCACCATGGGGGCATCATTTACAATTGTAGCACAGGTACCAACCTGCACAAGCTCAACATACTGTTTCACCGTGCCTTGTGCTTTATCACTAATGCACCTTTCAGGACACACCACTGTGACCTTTATCAGATGGTAGGCTGGACATCGCTCACCTCAAGACGGCTGATCCACATAGGTACTTGGTCACTAAAAATTCTATTGAACAAGCTCCCATCCTACATCTATTCCCTTATCCATAAATCATACAGCTCTTACGCCTTAAGAAAGTCTGACTACATTCTGCTGGATGTACCTAGAGTATGCACATCACATGGCAGGGGTGCTATCAGCTATGTTATTCCTGCAGTATGGAACAACGTGCAATCAGTGCTCAGACACTCTGACCTTGTTTCAGTGAATGTTTTTAAAACCTTGGCCAAAAAAATATCTCAAAGAGGCCTGCTACTGTTAAAAGGGATAGTATTCTCCTCGTAACTTTGCATTTGATTACCTAGCACTGATACCACTCATCTCCCCGTACTCCCTTCCACTTCAGTATCCTCTTCCTCTGGCTGCTGGTTTGGCACTACAGTGTTGATCCTGACACAGTTTGTTATATTTACTTGCCTGATCTTGTTTGTTACATACTGTTATTGTCTATGAATGCCCTGCATTATTTTTTACGTTCAAGTGTATGTCCAGATTGTCCTCCTGATATAAATTGTCATGTTTCCTGACTGCTCTTGTTTGCTATATATTGTTATTGCCTATGAATGCTCTACACGTTTTAACTTTTTTTCGTTCAAGTGCACATCCAGATTGTTGCTCTGTATCCAATTGCACCTTTCTTGATTGCATTGTACCTTGTATTATGAATGTATCAATTACTGTATAAAAAATTGCACTTCTATGTATGTATTGCTTGTGTCGTCACTGTCATCAGGACCTCCTTGTGAATGAATTGCTCAACAGAGTATTTCCTGTAATGAACTTAACTTCTAGGGTGGTTGTGAGGTAATTATGAATTTGCAGGTACCAGTAGTGGTCTCTGTTATTGAGTTTATATATGCCCTGCAACCGTGAAAAGGCTTGTACCCGGCCACATCATAAAAATGAAAATTACGTACCTACCGTAATTCTTGATCTTCTTGGACGAGTCTCCACCACTCATTCACACTAGTGGGATCTGCGCTGGAGGCACTAGGACCCATCGAGAACAAACTTTTGCTGGAGGGTCGCTGAGAGATGGCGCCCTGAGACATGGCGCTTGGCCGGAGTCGCTGTGCAGTAATGACTATCTCGGCGACGACCCTCCAACCGCCTCAGTACCTTTTTACCAAGGAGGTGCAGCGCAACTAACATAAAGTAAACCTAACCTTAAAAAGCGGACTAAAAGATAGTCCAGGCGACCGTGTAAGAAGGGTCAGCAAAGAAGTCTTCACGGCCTAAAGATTTGAGGGAGTGAAGACCAACACAGCGGTGAGCTCGGGGGATGGAGGGTGGGCGTGTGAATGAGTGGTGGAGACTCGTCCAAGAAGATCAAGAATTACGGTAGGTACGTAATTTTCATATCTTCCTGGACATAAATCTCCACCACTCATTCACACTAGTGGGAGAGTACCGAGCTGATAATCCCCCAAAAGGGCGGTAGGGGAGCCAGAGCTCACAAGTCTAGGACAGAAGTCCATTAAGGATAGTTCTGCCGAAGGCGGAATGACGCCTGGCATGAACATCCAGTGCATAATGCTTAATGAACGTATGCACTGAGCTCCAGGTGGCGGCATTGCAGATATCTGCAATTGGAACATTGCGAATTTCCGCTAGGGATGCCGCGACCGCCCTAGTAGAGTGAGCGTACACTCTACCTTCCAATTTAACCTGTGCCATGGAATAGCAATGTCGAAGACATGCCACTAACCATGATGAGATGCATCTGATAGCGACAGGCTGACCCAGCCGGGTCTCGCTGAAGGAAACAAACAATTGCTGAGTCTTGCGAAAATTCTTGGTTCTATCTAAGTAGAACCGCAAGGCTCTCTTAACATCCAAGGAATGGAGAGACCATTCTCCTTTATTTTGGAAGTTGGCGAAGTAAGAGGGAAGCACCAGAGGTTGGTTTAGATGGAATTCTGACACAACCTTGGGAAGAAATTTAGGATGAGTACGAAGAACTACTTTGTCCTTATGGAACACAGTATACGGAGGGTCCGTAACCAGGGCATGTACCTCAGAGACCCTGAGGGCTGAGGTAATGGCCACTAGGAAGGCTGTCTTCCAGGTAAGAAATTTTAGCTCACAGGTAGCTAGGGGTTCGAAAGGCTTCCGAGTGAGCATGTCTAGCACAAGGTTAATGTCCCAGGCTGCGACCGGACGTCTAACAGGGTCTGGTATGCAGAATTCCCTTAAGAAATCTCTTCACCATAGGTAACTGAGCCAGAGACAAGGAAGAAACCGGCTCATGGAGCATGAAATGGCACTAAGGTGAACTTTAACCGTGGGAGTACTGGAGACCTGAGTTTGATAGGTCCAAAAGGTACTCCAGAACCTTGTCTGGAGGACAGGAAAGGGATTCAAGAGGACTTTGCACACCAGAGAGAAAAGCGTTTCCACTTAGAAGCGTAAGTTTTTTGGTAGCTGGCTTCCGAGCAGCCAGAAGGACGTCTGAGACTCTACGAGAGACAAACCGGTTCACTTCTACCTCTTCAGGAGCCAAGCATGAAGGTGAAGTGACCTCAGGTTGGGGTGGACCAACGAACCCTGAGTCAAAAGATTGATTTGCAAGGGAAGTGGTCTCGGAGAGGCTACCGACATACTGTTGAGTAGAGGAAACCATAGTTGCCGAGGCCAGGAGGGAGCAATGAGAATCATCTTGGTCCCCTGAGACTCGAACTTGAGGAGAACTCTCTGAATTAAAGGAAGCGGTGGAAAGGCGTAAAGAAAGCGTTTTGTCCACCACAGCCTGAACGCATCCTGACAGAAAATGCCAGGCCCTGGATTTCTGGAGCAGAAGAGAGGCAGTTTTGCGTTGAGTGGGGATGCAAAAAGGTCCAGGTCTGGAGTCCCCCACTCTTCGAACAGTGACCGAGCTACGGCTGGGTCGAGAGACCACTCGTGACGGTGTGCCTCCGTCCTGCTGAGGTGATCTGCTAAGTCGTTTTGTACACCCGGCAGATATACCGCTTGAATTAGAGACTTGTGCTCCAAGCACCACTCCCACACTCTCATTGCTTCCCTGCAAAGGGGATAAGAGTGAGCACCGCCTTGCTTGTTGATGTAATACATCACAGCTTTGTTGTCCGTTTGAAGGAGAATGTTCTTGTGACAAAGAACATCCTTCAACGCTTGATCACATAGAGGACTGCTCTCATCTCCAGGACATTTATGTGGAGCTGAGTTTCGAGCCGAGTCCATACACCTTGAGTGTGGAGAGAGAGACAGTGAGCTCCCCATCCCATTAGCGATGCGTCTGTGGTGATGGAGATCTGATGATCCAGAGGAGCAAAGGGGAATCCTTCCAGGAGATTGCTCTCTTGAGACCACCAGGTGAGAGACCTTCATAGGGGCTCTGTCACCTTGATGGGATAAGACTGGGGGTGAGAGGTCAGTGACCACTGAGCGGAGAGCATCCATTGGGTGGTCCTCATGTGTAACCGAGCTAGGGTACAGTGAACACTGAGGACGCCATGAGACCCAACATACGTTGCATCGAGAGAGCTGTGACCGATCGGTTCTCCCCGATGTAACGGGCCATCTGAAGGATGTCGAGTCTTCTGTCCTCTGAAGGAAAGCCTCATGGAAGAGGTGTCCAGAAGAGTCCCTATGAAAAGGAGCCTCTGGGAGGGCTGCAGTTGTGACTTCTTCAAATTTAGCAGAACTCCCATGGATCGAAGAAGGTGAGAGGTCGCTTGAACGGCTTCCAGAGTCCCTTGGCTGGAAGGACTCGCTGGGAGCCAATCCCAGGTAGGGAAACACTAGGAGTCCGAGCTTCCTGAGATGCGCTGCGAGAACTGCACAACACTTTGTAAAAACTCTGGCGCCGAGGATAGCCCAAAAGGCAGGACTCTGAACTGATAATGCTGACCCAGAGCTACAAACCTCAGGAATTTGCGATGGGTCGGGTGGATGGGGATATGCTGGTACGTCCTGCATATCCAGGGAGGCCAGCCAGTCGTGTTGATGCAGCAAAGGTAACAGGGTACCTAGGGAAATCATTTTGAATTTCTCCTGGGAGGAATTTGTTTAACTTTCTGAGGTCTAGAATGGGCGATCCCCCAGATTTCTTTGGAACCAGAAAGTAATGGGAGTAGAACCCTGTGTTTCGCTGGATGGGGGCACCAGTTCTATTGCCCTGTTGTTTAGAAGGCCCTGATCTCGGCGGTGAGGAGGTCTGACTGAGGTCGACAACCTGGGTTGTCGCTTGGGGAGGGCACCGGGTTTTTTCCAAAAGATTGAGAGAATAACCCTCGCGAATTATCCGAAGGACCCATTTGTCTGAGGTTATGGACTTCCACTGATTGTAGAAGTACATCAGACGACCTCCCACCGGAGGAGAAAGTTCCATCTTGGGCAGTGTGGATGGAACTGGGGCCAGCAATTCATAAGGTAGCGCGCATCATTCGTAAAGCCAGAAGTACGCAGCCAGGAATGGCGTCGAGTACAAATACCTGCGGCTGCTGAACGAGAAGCAGTGTCGAAAGCGTCCATGGCGGCTTTGACCTGTTGGTTATTGGACTCAATACCTCTGATAACGGTTAGAAGGAGCTCTGACTTGGAGTCGGAATCTGGAAGAGCTTCAACCATTCGTTTCATAGAGTGCCACAGGATATACTCATACTGAGAAAAATAGCCTTGATAGCTGGCAATACGCATACTTAAAGTGAAGGCAGCAAAGACTCTCTTACCTAATGTATCAATTTTACGAGACTCTTTGTTAATAGGTCGAGCTGTAGTAGCTTGAGGAAGAACGACCTTGTCATTCTCTGCCAGGACTACAATAGGATCCGCAAAGGCTTGGGATGCCAAAATGGGACGATCCTTGGGAGCTGAATATTTCTTATCAATGGATTTAGCCACTGAAGGAATAAGAGCAGGATTATTCCATACCATTTGAGACAGCGTCTCAAGGAGGGTTGAATCGGAGGAGTCAATCCGTAGGGATCTCCAAGCATGAAGATACTGGAGTCTAAATATTTTCCCAGGATCGATGTCCGTAGTCTGGAGAGAAGAGTGGATCTCAGGTTCCTCAACAGAGACTTAAAGGATAGGTCCCACCACAGGCTCTGTAGCGTGAAGGATCCTGTTTCTCCACTTCATCACCCAACCCGAAGGTCTGGGTCAGGCTCAACATCATCTCCTGATAGTCCAGGAAGGACTGCTTGGACAGGAAAGGAGTGAAAAATAGGAGAAGAAGAAAGAGCAGATAGAAAGGGAGAGTCCTCAGGGCCCCCGGCTACCGAGGAGGCGAAAGGAGTAGAAACGGCGCTTACGGAGGCGCACGGCGCTGAAGAAGCACGCGGCACCACAAGCGGCACTGCCAAGACGCCAAGCGGTGCCGCCAAGACACACCGCACTGCTGGCAGCGCCAAGAGGTTCTCATGGCGCCAAAATGGCTTCGACAAGCACAGCGACCCCGCGGAAGGCGCCGAGGACACCCCTGGAACCTGGAAAGCAAGAGAAGGGAAAAAACCAGGAGATAAGGGCATCGGTGTGGCCCCCTGCGCCGCAGCCATGTGAGGGGGGGAAACACCTAAGCAAGGAGTCGCTGGCACCGAAGGAGGTGCCGCGCGACTAGGAAGGTCCAACCGCCCTGCCTGATCGCCCGACGAGCCCGAAGGCTCTGGGGCAACCGAGCCAGGCAGAAGAACCAACCTCCGAGCCCATCGCTCCATAAGAGCGGCCCACTGATGAAACTGCTCATCTGGAGCCCTACCTATAGGCGGGGTGGGGCTCCGATGTCGAAGACGGCGGAAACCGGAAGTTGGCGACCCCGAAGGAGGAGACCGGCAACTAAGTACGATAACCCACCGCCGACGCCAGGACGCATCAGAGGGCAACCTCGAAAGGATGCCTTCTCTTTTGGACCTGTGGGTCAAGAAGAGCTCGAGGCGAACGGTGCCGAATGCGACTATTTATTTTATGCCGGCGGGGACCGCCCATCCCCCGGCATCGGACTGACCATTGTCGGAACCTCGCTGAGGGAAAGGGGGCTGACCGGACCCAGCCTGACTGACTGAACAGCTTTCATACGAAGTCTCCCTACCGTCATCTGACCTGCTCATGGTCGACTCTGTCCAGTAGGCGAGACTCTTTACTATAAGTTAAATTTTAAAATATAACAGAAATAGAATAAAATTAAGCGTATACTACTATCGAGATAAAATTACAAAAATAAACTGAAAACTATCGCTAGTTTGAAGTTTGACTCCCGACAGGCGGCGGCGTTGTCACTGAAGCGCTTTCGGCGGAAAAAAGGAACTTGAGGCGGTTGGAGGTCAGTCGCGAGATAGTTATTACCGCTGAGCCACCGCCGCAGCGCCATGCCTCGCGCGATCTCACGACCCTCCAGCAAAAAGTTTGCTCCCGATGGGTCCTAGTGCCTCCGGCGCAGATCCCACTAGTGTGAATGAGTGGTGGAGACTTATGTCCAGGAAGATCTGAAAAGAATGAGCAAAGCTTCTGCATATCCAGAGTCAAAATTCTGGATTTATAGTGGCCAGGGAGAAGCCTGCACAGATGGCAGGGATACTAAGCCACTGCTTACCGGATCAATAGCCACACTGACTGAAGAAAGTAAGCTAGAATTTAATTAGGGTGTTGGCAGCGGCTACATTAATCGCTGGTGGATTTGGGGGATCTGGGATCCTGAACAGTAGGGAATTGAGAGGTGCATCTAACAGATCTACTTCTAAATCAACCCAGCTGACATTTGGGTGTGGCGTCTTCCATCTTAGCATGTGTCATAAAGGTGTCACTTGTGCATATATATTGAGGTTAGGGAGAGCCAGTCCCTCTCTATTCTTTGGTAACTGAAGCTCACCAAAAGTTATATGCGGCCTCCTATCTCTCAAAAGGAAGCGCAAGAGCCATTTGTTAAAAACACTCTGGGGCTGGAAGTAAAGGGAGAGTGTGAAATCAGTATAAGAACCGTGGTAGAAGGTTCATGCAAATAGAGTCTATTTTTCAGAATAGAGTGAGAGGAAGCAGGACCCATCATTATAGGTTTGTCTGCACTGTCTCCTCTAATTGTGGGTAACTGTGAGTATACAGATCTGTAGTTGAGGAACAAATATGTACTCCTAGATATTTAAGTCTGGTCCTCCCACCCTTGCAAGGATACTGTTCCTTCATATGTTGTGTAAGGGAGTAGCATACTTGAAGCACCTCTGTTTTGTCCCTACTGATTCTGTAACCTTTCACAAGTGTAACCCCCCTGCAAATGGGGGTTCCCAAAAGACTTCCAGGAGCTTGCTTGAATGCTCCAAGCCTGAATGGTGTTTGGCATTTAAGCCATTTATCAGTGAGTGTTTTTAGAGCCTCTGGTACTGTCTCTTTAAGAGCTGTCTGCTTGCAGACATAATTAGTTTGTATGGGGGGACTGTGTGCTTCTCTGAGTACCACTCGAGCTGCTGCCAATTCACTTAATTTTTGCAGTCACTAGGAGTGCAAAGGAACCTATCTGAAAGATGTAACTGTTTGCCAGAAATTATTTAGAGTAATAATGAAATTACAGTTTGTCTAACCTGCTTTCTTTGCAGTCAGAACTGTGTCTGCTAGTTCCCCATTCTAGTTTTGAACTGCTGAACTGGACCAATCAGTGTGGGTAAGCTAGCTCTAAAATGATGCCTTGGACGAATCAGAACTTGGACTCATAATCTGAGCCAGCCACAAGAGGATTGTATGGGCAGTGACTCTGGGAGATGTAGTTTAGACTTCAGTGCCTTTTGGACCAACAGCAGTCATCTATTGTGGTGACAGCCAATCCAGTCAAGAACTGGGAGGAACTCAAAGGAAGTGCCAGTTTCGTCAGTTGGAGTTCAGTTGAGCTTTGGCAGTGAAGAAGGAAGGAGCCCTGTGCTTTTTCAGTGTGCAGTTTTAGTCAAAAACGTGTGTAAGGCCCAGAGTTCGGTCTGCAGCTTGTGTAACAGCTTGTTAGGACTGAATCCGTCCTGTGAAAAGAATCAAAGGATCTCTGAAGAGTAGAAACCAGGCTCACCCTGTAGAAGACTGGAAGAATTGCTGAAAATTGCACTCGGTCTGTCAGGAACTGAATCTGCTGTGTGTTCTCCGGGTATTGTGCAGTAATTGCGATCGGGATACAGATGCAGCCTGCCTGGTATAGTACTTTCTTTTATATGGATGTGTGAAGAGGTTTGTGTACCTCAAGTGAGCCCTGCTGACATTGAAGGACCCTATCTTATTTGGAGGTCGTGAGTACTAATTCAGGGTTGCTCCCTGTTGAATTGCCACATTAAATCCAAATGGAATTACTGTACTGCTGACTGTTTAATTCTCCTTTTCTGTGTGAAAGGGCCCCTACCAGCTGCCACGGTTTGGACTAGCCACTAGGGCTTGGGTACCCAGGGACAGTAACTGATAGGGATAGGCCTGTGCACAGAGCCATAATGAATTATTAGAGTGATAAGCTAATTAACCTGATTTCCCCTGTCCTTGTTATATCCCCTAAATAAATCAGAGCTGCTTGTTTCAGCAAAGTTATACTGCCTGAGGTATTTGTCTATGTTAAAGTACTGTACTGTGATTGTTGCACTGTATCTCATTTCACAGGAGGTCCCAGTGCCGGAACCAGACCTGGGGTAAGTGTATACCGTGAAGGTAATTCTGATATATTGTGTGGGCCACTAGTGGGAAGAAGGGGGTTGCAGTGTCCCAGAGGGCTGTGACCAAGTTAGTTTAACTATTGCAAACCCTGACCTCTGGGTGGAGGCACCCGCCATTGGATCCAGGCCCCTCAACCTGTTAGTGGCAAATCAGGCAGGGGTAGTAGCCCTGGGATAGCGCCATCTAGGGGTTACATCTTGGAGCTCACCGCTGGGATTGTGTGTCCTCTAGTGGCCATATTCACGAACCACTGTTAAGAAAAAAATGGGTACCCGACAGAGTGGCTGTGCACCGGCTGGTGGAGTGGTGTACTGGGGAGGAGATCGACCCCAAATGCTATGCTTATCCTGGACATCCCCCTGGGTATCAATACGGACACTGTGCAGGGAGTACTTTCCAAGGTGGAAGGTTTACAAAACCCTGTGGTGGTGGGTCGGCATGCTAATCTGCTCACCCACACTTTCCTGGCCTAGTAGAGTTTAAGGATCCCATAGATAGCTCCAAAGTGCCACAGACCATTACCCCAGAGGGAGCCCTCACTGCTTGGAGAGTGATAACTAAGGACAGTAAAGACCCGGGGGGGAATCAGCCCCCACCACTATCTGAAACTTTTGAGGAGAAATTTGCTGAATGGTTGCTGGAGAGGGAAAACTGTGGAGGACTTGAAGAAACTATTCTTGCCACCTGGGGTGTTCCTCCCAACACCCTCTCCTGCTCCAGTGCCCGTAATGGTGGCTGAACCAATGCAGACTCCTATTTCTGCACCTGCCATTAGTCACGACTCTTACCGAAGGTTGAGGATCTTCTCTGGCACCTCCCCACCCCAAGGGGAGGATGACTGGGAGACCTGGATAGACTATGTTGCCCCAAGTGCTAGAATGGCAATGCTCGGAAGGTGAAAAGCGAAGAGGGTTAGTGAGAGCCTCCCGAGGTCCTGCCCTGGCTACCATCCGTACAAACGGCCAGTAACCCTGAAGCGACTGCACAGGCCTATCTTGAGGCCTTGGAGAATGTGTATGGGAGCCCAGATTCTGATGAGGACCTATGGTGGAGAGTAAGAGATGCACAACAGTACCAAGGGAGTTGTTGTCTGTGTATGTATCTCGGCTGGAAAAATTGTTGCAAGAATGCCTCAGAAAAGGTAGTTTGCCAGCGATTGAACTGGACCGAACCAGGCTGGACAGGATCCTTAAGTCTGCCCCCTTCTCAGAACTGCTGTTGCTTCAGTTATACCTGGCAGATCAACTGGAATCCCCACCCTCCTATGATGAGTTAATGAGAGAAATTCGAGGAGTTGAGAAAAGACGACCTCGGGAGGGACCTGCACCAATAGCTGCGGCTACGACCCGAGTGACTGAGGGTGACCCATCAAGTGAAGTTCAGGGGCAGAGGTTGGCAGTCAATGAGTGCTCTGACAAGGAAAAGATATGTCACAATGGGGCGTAACTGTTGAGAGAGATCCGAATTCAAAACAGTCCTTTATGAAGGCCACGCCTGCAAGTACGGGCCCTGACCTATATCCGACTGCATCTGCTATGGGGGTGGGGGTACCCACCCATGTATCTCCTGCTGATAACAGCTCCGAACTCGATTCCTTGACCATGGAAGTGGAGAAACTGACGAGATGTCTCCAAATGCTTATCACGCCGCAGACAGAGATGGCACCAAGGTTTCCAGTTAGTAATACCCCCGCCCTGGCTCCCAGTGTGGCGCCTCGGCCAGCTCAAACTCCAAAAAGTATGTTTTGCTATAATTGTGGGAAAGATGGGCACATGAAAAGGGAATGCCAGTCCCCAAAAGACACTGACAAAGTTGCATATAGGCTACAAGGAGAGCTTCGGAGAAGAAATCAGTGGTTAAGAGGTGCACGACATGATCCCAGTGAGGGCACCAAAAATGCTAATTCACGTCCTTTTGTGGCAAGGTCAGTTGCCCAGGCCCCACTACCGCCTCTCCAGACTGGTCCAGAATAGTGGGTCCCTCCATGGAGACCACTGTAAAGGTGAACGGAGTGTCTACAAGAGCTATATTAGACAGTGGCTCCCAAGTGACAATTATGTTCCAAGATTGGTATCAGAAGCATTTGTCAGATGTACCTTACAACCATTAGAAGGACTGCATGTATGGGGGTTAAGTGAAGAGCCTACCCTATTCGGTATATCCGAATTTGGCTGTCTTTCCCCACCTCCGTGGCTGGAGTGGCCGAACAAGTAGAGACCCTAGCCTTAGTGTGTCCCCCCACTGGACTGTATGATGGTGTCCCTTTGTTGATTGGAACAAATGCTCATATGTTCGAAGGCTGGCACAGTTGTGTTATGAAAACAGGGTCAAAGACTAGTAGAGCTTTAAGAGTTCCGGCTTTAATTAAGAAGGCCTATGAGGCACAGAGAGATGCTGAAAAACAGAACCAGAGGAACCGGTCGGAATTGTATGGAAGAAGGATCCTGAGTCTCTGATCCTGGCGCCAAATGCCCAGTGTACCTTACAGGAGAGGTCCATATCAGAAAGGATGTTAAGAATAAAATATTAATGTTGGATGCACCAGGCGATGGAAAATTGCCAGAGGGACTGCTGGTCAAGCCTAGTATTTTGCCCGCTAGAGCCCATGCTTATGCCAGAAGGGTAATGGTCCAAGTTCATAATGTGTCTGAAAGAGACATTCGAGTAAACAGAGGTTGCATCCTGGCTAATGTGCATTGTGCAGACACTGCAGTGCTACCCAGCAGCAAGAGTTCAAGGAAGAATGACAGAGTAACGCCTGACTTGTTTGATTTCGCGACTCCCGCTGCCAGCTGAATGGAAAGTGAAGATCAGTGAGAAGCTTGCCCAGAGACCAGGTGTTTTCTTTAAAGGAATGGGATGTAGGATCGTGCAAGGAGCTGAGCACAATATCCGGCTGCATGACGAAAGACCCTTCGTGAGAGGTCTCGACGCCTGGCACCTGCTGACATAGATGATGTGAGACGGCATCTGCAAGAGATGTTAGCTGCTGGTGTAATACAAGAATCCAGAAGCCCTTATGCTTCCCCATTGTGGTAGTGAGGAAAAAGAATGGAACAGTAAGGATGTGTGTGGATTATCGCACCTTAAACCGCGGACTATCCCTGATCAGTACACAATGCCCGCATTCAGGATGCTGGACTGCCTAAACGGGAGCAAGTGGTTCTCTGTGCTGGATCTCCGCAGTGGGTACTATCAGATCCGATGGCCCCAGAGGACCGTGAAAAGACAGCCTTTATCTGTCCGCTTGGCTTCTATGAATTCATGAGGATGCCTCAAGGGATTTCAGGTGCCCCAGCCACTTTTCACGATTGATGGAGCGTGCAGTGGGGACATGAACTTACTAGAGTGCCTGGTATACCTAGATGATGTTATTGTGTTTGGCAGCTCACTGGAGGAACATGAGAGCAGATTATTTAAGGTATTGGACCGACTGGAGGACTTTGGCCTAAACTGTCCATTGATAAGTGTCAATTTTTTCAAACATCAGTAAAGTATGTGGGACACATAGTATCCACCGAGGGAATAGAGACGACCCAAGTAAAGTTGAGGCCTTGACCACCTGGCCACAGCCCAAAAATCTAAAAGAACTGCAAAGATTCCTGGGATTCTGTGGTTATTATCGGCGCTCATCAAGGACTATTCAAGAGTGATCCGCCTTTACTTAACCTTACTCAAGGGTATCCCCAACCCACAAAAATACCAAAAGTCAGCATCCTCAAGACTGAAAGAGTGTATTTTCATCCGAGTGAAGTATTTGGGGCCCGCTGGACTCCTGATTGTGAGACTGCTTTTCATGAGATCATATATCAACTTACCCATGCTCCAGTGCTGGCCTATGCCGATCCAAGAAAACCTTACGTCCTGCACACTGATGCTAGCTTGCAAGGGTTGGGGGCTGTGTTGTACCAAGAGCACGAGAATGGCCTGAGACCAGTGGCCTTTGCCAGTAGAAGCCTGACCCCATCCGAAAAGAACTATCCTGTACATAAGTTAGAGTTCCTAGCTTTGAAGTGGGCTATTGTTGACCAATTCCATGAGTACTTGTATGGGGCTAAAATACTAGTAAAACTGACAATAATCCTTTGACCTTGTGCAGACCTCAGCTAAGTTGGATGCCACTGGCCATAGGTGGCTTTCTGCATTATCTACATATGACTATGCTCTCGAATACCGAGCAGGTCTGAACCACATAGATGCTGATGCTCTCTCCCGGAGGCCTGTTCCCCAGAATGATTGGGTCCGACTGGCAGAACCTGACATTCGGGCACTCTGCCGGAAGTTTGACAGGGAGGAACAAATGTCCACGGACGCAGTGGACTGCATGGTGGATTGCTTGGGAGCCTCTGAGAATTGCATACCTGCTGCTTATTGCCACTTTTCTGCAATAGACATTGGTGCACTGCCTCAGCTGGACAATGACAGTATTCGGGCTCAATCCACGATCCCATGATCAAAGCAGCTTTAGAAGCCCTCTATGCAGGAAAAGATGTGTCCAAATTACGCTCCACTGATTTGAGAACTGCACTGTTATACAAAGAAGGTCCTAAGTTGAAACTGATCAATAAACTGTTATACAGAGAAACAGTAGACAGAGGGGACAAGTAGACAAACAACAACTAGTGCTGCCCACTGCCTTTCGAGACTCAGTATTGAGGTCCTTGCACAACCACATGGGGCACCTTGGTATAGACAGAACACTTGACTTGGTGAGATCCAGATTCTATTGGCCTAAGATGGGGCTGATGTGGAGCACACATTCGAACTTGTAGTCGCTGCTTACAGAGGAAAGCTTTGCCCCAGAGGGCTGCCCCCTTGTTAACATCACCACCAGTGCACCCATGGAGCTGGTCTGTATTGATTTTCTAAGTTTGGAGTCAGATCAAAGAAATATCAGTAATGTGCTGGTGGTCACTGACCATTTCACGACCTCAGATATGCCCAAGCTTCCCCACCAAAGACCAGAAAGCATCCACTGTGGCCAAAGTACTTGTAGAAAACTTTTTGTTCACTATGGGGCTCCACAAAGAATCCATTCTGATCAAGGGAGAGACTTTGAGAGTCGTCTGAGTCAAAGAGATGCTTTCTCTGTGGGGAGTGCAAGTCCAGAACCACTCCTACCATCCCCAGGGGACCCACAGCCTGAACGCTTTCAACCAGCACTTTGCTAGATATGCTAGGCACCCTGCACCCAAAGGACAAGCCTAGATGGAGCCAACAAATTAGCACCCTGGTACATGCTTATAACTGCACCAAAAGTGATGCCACTGGATTCTCCCCCTACCGCCTGATGTTTGGAAGAGAAGCTCGACTACCAGTAGATGTGTGTTTTGGGGTCTCTCCTGATGGGGTTCAGGCTGACAACTATTTACAGTATGTGCAAAAGTTAAAGGCCCAGCTAACTCATGCGTACCAACTGGCTCAAACCATGGCTGCCAAAAGAAATCTGCCAACAAAGAAAGGTATGATAAAAAGGTGAAAGCACAGGAACCCAGGAGGGAGATCGGGTATTGCTAAGAAATCTGGGATTGCATGGCAAGCACAAGATTGCTGACAGATGGCACCATCTCCTCACATTGTAGTGGGCAAACTAGATGATCTGCCAGTGTACAAAGTAAGGCCTGAGAATAATTCAAAAGATGTAAAAACAATGCATAGAAATCATTTACTGCCCATTGGACAAATCTAATTGAGTCTGAGCCCTAGAAGATGCCCCTCTGGACCAGTGACTAGAGCTGCTGCTAAGAAAAGATCAAGAAAGTCTGCACCTACAGAAGCAAAGTTAAAGTGTTCCCTCCACAAGTCCCAGTTGAGCATGACTGTCAGTCCATATCGGAAGAAAGTGAGAGTGACTTTGAATACTATCCTTCTTACGAACTGAGTCAATTGTTTCGGGCAATCCCTAGTCAATACTGGAGACAAAGCTGGGCCTTCTGGACTGTTTAAGCCCCAGCTTCATCCCTGGAGCCAATGCTCCCAGAAAGTGAAGTGCAAAGCATCAGATCAGATGAAATGGAATCATTGTGCATGGTTGAACTGTTTGAGCTTTCAGGGAGGAAAATGATAGATTGGGGCAGACTGGTGATACACCGAACAAGAAGAGTATTTTGAGTGCCCTGACAGTCCACTGCCAGTGTCCGAAAGCTCTCCATGCGAGCCAAATGTTGTGGACTCAAAACTGTAACTCCTGGAGCTGAAAGTGCCCCAAGTTCTAGCCTCTCTACCCCATGGAGACTCCCCTGACAAGTGTGGACAATGCTGAAAATGAGGCTCAGAGTGCAGAGACTGTAACAGTTCCCCTAGAAAGACTGGTCGAGCTGTAAAGCCTGTGGTGCACCTCAGTTATGATTCCCTTGGGAGGCCTGTGGATTTGCCTCTCAATGTTGTCCATAAAGGAGTGTATGTGTCCCCGAGCTCACTGCCCAAACTGAGCATCAGTGCTAACTCCAAGTTACTTGTGTTGCCCTCTCATATGGTGCCTTGCCCCATCCAGCCCCAAGGTAACTGATAGGGAAGGGCCCCCTCTTCAGGTTTCATGTACAAGAGGTAATAACTTGAGTTATGGTACAATGTGTATGTAATACTGTGTAAAGAGGACGACTGCAATGTTTCAGAAATGTGTTCTTGTAAATGATATATTGACTGATGATTACATGTGCGAGCCTAATGCAAATGTATATGGTTGCAGTTGAAACTTAAGGTACTTGCTTGACGCGGACGCCAAGCTTTCCCAAGCCAGGAAGGTGTAACCCCCTGCAAATGGGGGTTCCCAAAAGACTTCCAGGAGCTTGCTTGAATGCTCCAAGCCTGAATGGTGTTTGGCATTTAAGCCATTTATCAGTGAGTGTTTTTAGAGCCTCTGGTACTGTCTCTTTAAGAGCTGTCTGCTTGCAGACATAATTAGTTGTATGGGGGACTGTGTGCTTCTCTGAGTACCACTCGAGCTGCTGCCAATTCACTTAATTTTGCAGTCACTAGGAGTGCAAAGGGAACCTATCTGAAAGATGTAACTGTTTGCCAGAAATTATTTAGAGTAATAATGAAATTACAGTTTGTCTAACCTGCTTTCTTTGCAGTCAGAACTGTGTCTGCTAGTTCCCCATTCTAGTTTTGAACTGCTGAACTGGACCAATCAGTGTGGGGTAAGCTAGCTCTAAAATGATGCCTTGGACGAATCAGAACTTGGACTCATAATCTGAGCCAGCCACAAGAGGATTGTATGGGCAGTGACTCTGGGAGATGTAGTTTAGACTTCAGTGCCTTTTTGGACCAACAGCAGCAGTCTATTGTGAGTGACAGCCAATCCAGTCAAGAACTGGGAGGAACTCAAAGGAAGTGCCCGGTTTCGTCAGTTGGAGTTCAGTTGAGCTTTGGCAGTGAAGAAGGAAGGAGCCCTGTGCTTTTTCAGTGTGCAGTTTTAGTCAAAACGTGTAAGGCCCAGAGTTCCGGTCTGCAGCTTGTGTAACAGCTTGTTAGGACTGAATCCGTCCTGTGAAAAGAATCAAAGGATCTCTGAAGAGTAGAAACCAGGCTCACCCTGTAGAAGACTGGAAGAATTGCTGAAAATTGCACTCGGTCTGTCAGGAACTGAATCTGCTGTGTTCTCCGGGTATTGTGCAGTAATTGCGATCGGGATACAGATGCAGCCTGCCTGGTATAGTACTTTCTTTTATATGGATGTGTGAAGAGGTTTGTGTACCTCAAGTGAGCCCTGCTGACATTGAAGGACCCTATCTTATTTGGAGGTCGTGAGTACTAATTCAGGGTTGCTCCCTGTTGAATTGCCACATTAAATCCAAATGGAATTACTGTACTGCTGACTGTTTAATTCTCCTTTTCTCTGTGTGAAAGGGCCCTACCAGCTGCCACGGTTTGGACTAGCCACTAGGGCTTGGGTACCCAGGGACAGTAACTGATAGGGATAGGCCTGTGCACAGAGCCATAGATAGATTATTAGAGTGATAAGCTAATTAACCTGATTTCCCCTGTCCTTGTTATATCCCCTAAATAAATCAGAGCTGCTTGTTTCAGCAAGTTATACTGCCTGAGGTATTTGTCTATGTTAAAGTACTGTACTGTGATTGTTGCACTGTATCTCATTTCACAGGAGGTCCCAGTGCCGGAACCAGACCTGGGGGTAAGTGTATACTGTGAAGGTAATTCTGATATATTGTGTGGGCCACTAGTGGGAAGAAAGGGGGGTTGCAGTGTCCCAGAGGGCTGTGACCAAGTTAGTTTAACTATTGCAAACCCTGACCTCTGGGTGGAGGCACCCGCCATTGGATCCAGGCCCCTCAACCTGTTAGTGGCAAATCAGGCAGGGGTAGTAGCCCCTGGGATAGCGCCATCTAGGGGTTACACAAGGATTAACTTCTGAGGCTGGCAGTATAGCCTACAGGTTACAGTAATGATCTGTGAATGAGCTTGGTACATCCAGCAGACAGACCTGGGTTTGATTCCCTCAACCTCCACTTGCATACTGTGTGACTATGAGCAATTCACTTAACCTCCCCAGTGCTCCCGGGTCGATCAGGCACCTATGCCTAGTGGGTCTTAGCCGGTTACCAAAGAATAAAATTAAAAAATAAAATAAACCTGTGAGCTGTTCTATCTCCTGTAAACAGGTTTGCAGGGCTGGTATAGAGCATTCTGGGTCACTCAGGTATAGCAGGAGGTTGTCCGCATATTAAGCCACTTTATGCAGATGGCCACCTACGTCTATACCCTTGCTTCCTTTGTTCTCTACGGATGGTGAAATTGACAACCTTTGTGGTCTGTGAGAAAGTGGTTGTAACTTGTGCTGGCATCTGACTTTCTTTGGTTAACTAGTACAGAACTTTGCAGTAAAAGTATTTATTAGTAGAGTTGGTTGAAAATAAATATTTTCACTGTCACGTAAATTTTATCATCTAAATGCACTGTAACATTTGTACATTTGTAAGACATAAGCAGTGTTTAAAACTTAATTTTCATTACACTGTAGTTATATAGTCTCATTGATGGCAACCTTCTCTTTATTTTTGTTTTTTACTTATGTGCTGTGGCCTAGTACATAAAAGGAAAACTGCTATAGGATTGAGGTGAAAGATTAGGGAGTAAAAAAACTTCAAACCTGCCAGGTTGCCTTTTTTTTGGTGGGCAAGGAGGGTAGAAGAACTCCTATATAAGATTCAAATGTACGTGCTTTTATTAACATTAGCAGTGTATTTGGGCACTTTGGGTCTGCCTCTGCCTATTTAATGTGTTTTCCCACCTTTTCTTTTTGTTTATAAAGTATTACTGTATTGCCTACTTTCTTCATTCTGTTTTTGTCTTCTGTTTTTCCCCACATTCAAGACATAGAATGTTTATCATGGAATACAGGGATTCAAAATTCTGCTCTGTTCCACTTGTAGAATGTTACTCTCCTGATATTCTGTACACACAGACAACAAATGCTTGTTTTAGAGCCACAGACTCAATTATCTCACTGCCTGGGTAAGCAGAAGAGATTTCCCTGATAAGCAGGTAAATACAGAAGGGGGGGAGTTTTCACTGTTAGTAAAGAAAGAGTTGTAATGAAAACTATAAACAATACTTAATGTTTCTCATTTGTTTATGTGTGTAAGGAGAGTGTGATGATCAGGGAAACAACATTTAATTAATTTGTTTTATTTTTTTATCTAAGGTAGTTTTATTTTTAGGGCCCAGTTGAAGGTTTTTGCAGTGTAAAGGTAGCAGCCATGCTTGTGATGGAAGACCAGTTCTGCTTGCAGGGGGTCTGATGGAAGATAGTTCTGGCTGTAGGAGGACTGATTTGTTAATTGTGTGATGTGGTTTAGGACCAGGATGACTGTGCGTAAAAAGAGATTTAATGTACAGTCAGCTGATGTGTCTTGGCCAATGAGATTTCTAGTTTTTTTCTTACCATTTTATAATAAAAAAGATTTTCAGCTGTTACAATTTACAAGAGAATACAATTTTTTTTCCATTTGCAGTGTTCCTTTCCATGATTTACAGCACTTCTTGGTGGTTCATCCAAAAAGTCTGTATAGAAAACATTTGAAAAGATTTGCCTCACCCCTGTTAACCTCATAGTGCCTTTGTTTAGGACATCCTAGTGCTCACCATGACAACAGACTGTGATGTCACAAACAGCAATTGCGTAGTTAGCAGGGGAGAGTTAGATACATGTTTAAAGACTCAGTAAAATAATTGCTGCATTACCTACAATACTGAGTTGACCAACAACAGGGGAAAGTAAAAAAAAAAAAAATGAAGAACTAGAAAGCAAAAAATTTAAAACATAACTGGTGTAAACCTAGTATTTTTAACCTTTTTATTACAATAGAGAGTTGCTCCTTAACTTTGTATTCTTCCTCATGTTTTAAGGTACCTCTGAGCTATCTATTAATGTAAATTTGAGTTGAAAGAGTGGCAATGTAGAGGTACATTTTGAGGTGACTGGTCTGAAGCTAATTCAGAGCTCTGCCATCTAGCCGATGACATCACCAGAAGTCCAGTGACAGGGAAATTATGACAAACTATAGACCAATTTCAGTCTTACCTGTATTATCTAAACTGCTTGAGAAGGTTGTTTTGGGCAATTGTTCAAATACCTGGAAGCTAGTAATTTTCTTTTGACTGGCCAATATGGATTCAGGAGGGGTTACAGCACAGCGACCACCTTGGTCATGTTGGTGGGAGACATTTATGACAACATCGAAAACAGTCTATTAACTGGGGCAGTCTTCACTGACCTGATCAAGGCCTAGGATCCAGCGGATCATTCCACACTGGTCAATAAAATTGAGTCTGTAGGCGTCAGTAAATATACTCTAGGTTGATTTGCAGGCTATCTGACCAAAAGAAAGCAAATAACGAAAACTGAAGAATCTTTGTCAGATCCACTGGGAATCAACTTGGGTGTTCCTCAGGGTTCTGTCTTGGATCCGATGCGGTTTTCAGTTTTTGTAAATGATCTGCTTGCAATACGCAGTGATGTGTGTACCACTGTGTATGCAGATGACATGGTACTATACTGTACTGTCCAGTACTAGTAAAATGGGAGTGAATCTAGGAAAACACCTACAAAACACATATAATAAGCTTCAAAAGTAGTTTCAGGGGAACAAGTGTCTCTTAAATGAGAGGAAGACCAAGGCAATGAATGGTCTTTGGTTCCAGACAAGGGTTAGAAGTCTCAGAAATTACTTAACGTAAAGGTGTAAGATGTTATATAGGGCTTCATAAAGCACCCATACCCTCCCCGTGGCCAGGTGCACCCCCCATGCCTGATCACAGGCAGTGGGATACACACACACCCTGCCTGGTAGTCTAGTGCACCCCCCTCTCCAGTTTGCCTGATCACGGGCTGTCAAACAGTAACACTCTACCCGGTGGTCTAGCGGACCCCAACCCTCCCCACTATACACCCGATCATGGGCATCTGTAATGAAACACCCCCCTGGTGGACTGGCGGACCTTGGGGGGCCCTCTGTGGGTGGGAGGGGAGGGCGGACCACTAAACTACCAGGGAGGGATCATTTGATACAGATGCCCATGATTGGGCATACTGGAGGGAAGGGAGGGAACCACTAGACCACCAGGATATGGTATAATAGTGCGACAGCCTGCGATCAGCCATGCAGGAGGGGTGAGGGGGTCAGCCAGGCTACCAGAGGGTGTTTCACCAGATGCCAATGATCGGGCTTCAGGTAGGGAGGAGGGAACCACAAGACCACGGGTGGGTGCTACTGTTCTACTGTCCACGATCGGGCATACGGCAGTGGAGGCAACACTAGGACACCGGTTGGGTGGTACTATTCAAGTGCCCACGATCGGGCATACGGATGGGGGAAGGAGGTACCACTAGACCACCGGGTAACACATCTACATTTGTACTGCCTGCGAAGGGGCTACCGGGGGAGGCGGGGCACTGGACTACCAGGGACACACTGTACTATGGCTGCAGCGACGCTGGGCACCAGGCACATTGCGCCAGGCAGCCCTGTGTACCGCATGCAAATTGGGCCATAATGACATGAAAATGGCCCCATTTGCGCCATGCATATATTATGGCCTCATTTGCATGCACACTTCTGAATATCGCAGTTGATGTGCCCAGCGCAACTGCATTTGCGCTGGAGCAGTCTTGGACCACCCTGTCTGGTGAATGCACCAGTGCATTTTACTTGCGCACGATGCTTTCTGTGCCATATTCAACGGTAATGTGCCTTGGCACTTCGACTAGGAATATCGCCCTGTCCCAGCACCGGTGCATCTCAGTTGCACTGTGCCCCCTCTTGCGCCACTGCCCGGCGCAGTCTGAATATCTCGCCCCAAGTGTACACAGAAGTAATTTAGGTTTGTCTAATATGTTAAATCATTACAAAATTCATCAGTCAAGCAGTACTCAGAAAAGTTTAGTAGAACCAAAATGGCAGAACACTCATTCACTACTATTAGCAAATGATGGTAAATCAGCGAATTCATCAGGGCTTAGACCCTCTTCAAACCCCTTCAGTTTTGAAATTGAGTCTGTGTGACAAACTAGTCTGCATGCAAATACTTTATGCAGTTGTAACCACAAGTAAGGTGAAGTGGTTGTTGTAAAGGTTACACTTTAAGTGTCAGCTTCAATGTAACTACAGGTTAGTTAATCATTAATTACATGCAACAGGGGTAATTACACTGTAGTTACAGATTTGTTGCATGTCAATACATTGCAAGTGCAATGCAGTTACAGTGTAGTTACACTGCAACCAAAGTGTAGTTAAGGAAAGTGTTACCTTTGTAAATACACTATGAAGATAAGAATACTGTCTGGTTTTGCTTTATTTTAATATTTTTGTATCTAGTACTGCATTTTGTATTGTAACATGTCTTTCTTTTGTTGTAACCCTTATCCCAAGGAGTAGCTGAAAAATTGATCATTTTAATCCAGTCCACCTTCCTGTTAAAATGGAAATAAATACATATATACATACATTCATACATAAATCAATCAAGGCCAGCATTGCACAGAGAAAAAATCTGGACCAGAGCTACTATCCCCCCCACCCAATTCTTTTCCCTCCTGGTCGCTGACTGCTGGAACATCTCTCGGGTGAAGACCCACTGGCAAACCTGTTGCTGCCTGCCTGAACCCCTTCCCTCGACCAAGGAATCAGGTGCTGGGTCCCTTCCTCACCCACCGACCCCATGTGGAAGGAGAGGGGAACCACTGAGAGTCAAGTCGGGTCAGGACTTGGCATGTGGGCTGAATGCTCTAGTCCTGCCAACGCCTCCCAGGCAGCCTGGGTTTTCCTCCCTTGCACCCCTCCAGGTGCGGACATGCAATGACATCACCGAACGGACGGCGTGCTCCCACCCCCTCCTGTAGACGTCTGCCATCACCTTCCCCATTCAAGTCCCTGCCAGGGTGTAGTGCTCATGCTCTCCACTGACAGCTGCTACACAGCGTGGAAACCCAAGGAACCTTCCCCAGGAGAGGCGAGCAGTCCTCCGGACGTTCAATCCTCTCCTCCCCCAACGACCCGAGATGTGGCATCCAGCGCCTCAACCCTCAGCGCCACCAGGCCAGTAGATGCTATTAACAGAACTGGATAACCCTGACAGAAGCTACCATCGATCAGAGCAGAATTAACTAAATAATGCAAAATGATATACGTGAAACTTGGACTGGATTCCTTTAAAAAGTCATACTTTTTTCTTCTGCAACTAATATTCTAAATATATTTCTTCCTAACTATAAAATAGAACTCATTAGGTAGGGGAAGGGTTGAAAAACTTGGTGGTAATTTCTTGAGAAGCTAGGGTAGGATAAGCCACTCCGGTGCCAACTCTGTCCCCAGCTTCACTCAATGAAATGACCTCTGTTTTCCATAACCCCCCACGTATAATCCTCTATGTATCCACACAGGATGCCTGTCCTGCTGTTGCATGATCCAGGGATGTATATACAGAAGCAGGCATAAAATTAAATCAGAATGTTTTAACTTAAAACTTTTGCCGATAATGCCCTATCACATTTCATAAACACAGTATGGTAACTCCTGTGGTGTGGGTAACCAAATGGTAATCCTTCTTCAACGTGAAACACTCTCTGAATGCAAGCGATGGGATTACTTGATGGGAATACAACCGTCTCACCCCTTCACTCTCCCCCCCACCCTCATAGTGACATATCATTTAATACATTTTGAACATTGTTTCACCAGACAAAAATGGAACCTAGGACTCGATGTCTAAAACTCAGTAGGAACTTTAATTTCAAACTAAAATCAAGGTTGATGCAATATACAGCAAAACAGTTGAAGTTACAGAGGTTAAGTTCTCTACCTGCCCAGGAAGCCTTGTCCACTTCAAAAGCTCCACCTTCTTTCCATCTAAAGCAGATTCACTGCCTTTCCTTGCCATCTCACTTTGTAGCTCTCTATAGGATGAACTACCCTGTTCTTGCTGAAGAGCCATCATGGAACGAACAGAAGGATCCACCTACAGAAGTGCATTTGAGATTATTATGCTTTAGTGATAAACAAGAGGCTAATTATTTGCTTACTTAGATAAGGTGTGTGACCCTCTTTCAAGCAGTTACAAAGGATTGTTTATATCTCCAGATAACATCTTTTTCTGTTTTCTTGCAGATGACAAGGTTTAAAGCAGCAGTTTGTTAGAAGAATAGAAGTTACTTACTTGTAACCATAGTTCTACTACTAGTATTCAGTTCACACCCACACTTAGGTAGTCTTCCCTTGAGTGTGCTCATTCACCGGTAAGCTTGACTACTACTAAAACCCAGCCGTGAAGTCCTCTGACTCCACTGCCTTTACACTCTGATCTGCACACTGGAACAGCAAATGGAAGCAAACCTTGCCCAGGTGAGGGTGCATGGGTAGTGCTGAAGTGAACAGAATCCTAGTAGTAGAACTATGATTACAAGTAAGTAACCTTTATTTCTAACTACTTAGATTCAGTTCAATATCCACACATAGGCAGATTCTCAGCAGTCCTCAGGAGGAGAAAGCAAGGTGCACACCCCAAATAAAGTGTATAGAGAGGGGACGACTGAGGACCCAAAAGCCACATCATGACAACTGAGTAAGACGATGCTGTAATGGAAGATGATTCAATCAGGGAGCAGCCCTAAATATTTAAGAAACAGAGTTGTACCTGGCACCAGCAACAGAGGCAGCAGCATGTCCAGTGGAGTGAGCCTTCAACCCGATGGGTGGCTCCTCCCCAGCAAAACTGTAACACAGAGTGATGCAGGAGGTACTCCCTCAGCCAATCGTCTGTTTGACTGTTGGTCTGCTTAGGGCAGCTTCAGTGTAAGGTAGAACAGCTGGTGAAACTCACCACAAAATTCTGGCATACTCAGAGACTACCTTTGACTTGAATTTCACATGAAGGCATAGGACAACCTTATCCTTGTGGAAAACCAGTTGAGTTCACTCCGAATATAGCCCTTGCAGCTCACTCACCAGTCTGTGCAAGATGATGGTGACCAAAAAATACATGATTTTCCATGACACGTCTGAGAGATCATACTTGGGCATATGTTCAAATGCCTTACCCATTAGCTGTGACACAACTAGTGGTACTGCAAGTCCTATAGTGGAAATGGTGCATGCACCAGAAGGGACAAGTGGCAGAGTCCATTAAAGAAACAGCCAACCACTCTGTACTGTGCCACCATTAGTATACCTGCCTTGGCATGTTACACAGAAATGGTGGCCAGATGTACCACAAGAAACATATCTCGGAACCCTACCTGAGATAGGGACCAGAAATAATCAAGAATGCATGACAGGGCGCAGGAAAGGAGCAGCAAACCTTGCTCCTCGCATCAACATGAGAACCTTGTCCACTTGCAAGTCAACTACTTTTGAGGGGCCTCCAGCACCCAGAGAACATCTTTAAAAAGTCCCAGGCCTGGAACTCTAGCCTCTCAGGAACTAAGTGTTCAGGTTCAGGGACTGCAGGTCTGGATTCCTGATCATTTCCATGGACCTCGTCAGCAGGTCCAGTAGAAGTAGAGGCAGCTCTGACAGTCTGCTGCTGTGACTGAGGAGATCACTTTACCAGAACTGGCATGGTCAGTCCAGTACAATCAGAATCAGGGGCACCCTGTCCCACAGCACATTGAGGACTACCTTTTGGTCCACTAGAAAAGAAGGGAAGGAATAAAGGGAGTCCTGAGCCCAAGGCCAAGAGAGCATGTCCTTCTACAAAGTGCCATGCTGAGTTGGATAAGAAAAGAACAGTCTCAGCTTCCCGTTTTCTCTTAAAGCAAACCAATTCACTGATGGTGTTCTCAGTTCCAAGAACACCAAGGAAACTACAAACCAGTTTACTGACCACTCATGGAATACATCTCCCACATGAGTGAGAGCATCCATCATTTGGTTGTTCACTCCCATGATATGGTTCGCCACCATGTCGACATGCAGGGAGTGAGCCAGACAGCCTCCTGACAAAGAGGAAAGGAGTGCTTGGCACTGCTTGCTCAGGTAGGACAGCGGTGGTTTCGCGTCATCCATGTTAACTTGACCACGACCACAGACGAAGTGCAAATTATGCCAGTGCTAAGCAAACAGTGTGAAGTTTCAGGAGGTTGATGTGAACCCGTGTCTCACTCGGCAACCAGAACCTGTGCAGTCTGCAGTCCAGCAGATATGCACTCCAGGCCACTGATGATGCAGTCACTGTCAGCAGGATAAAGAGCGCTTCCAAAATAAATAGTATGCCACTTGAAAGGTTCATAGGGAACAGCCACCAATGGACAGCATCCAGTATCTGTATCAGCTGGGTTACCCAGACTGGTTGTTTCTGGACAGCATCCTACTGGGACCACTGGTGTCCCAGTTCATACTGAATGAGCTCACTGGTGTATGTGAACCAATGTACCATGACCACGGTAGATGCCATGAAACCCAGAAAAAATCCTGGCTGGGCGTAACTGTCCAACTCAAAATGATCATGAAAAGGATATGGATATGTCCTCCACACCATCCAGTACCACATGAACTTTGGCTTGGAAGAAGTCTATCTTTGCTCCAATGAACAGGATCAACTGCTTTGGGCTGAGCTTGGACTTGGCTAGATTTATCAGTGGTCTGAGTTCCTAGACTGTCTGCATGGCCAGACTCCTGGACCGTTCCATGTTCTGCAATGAGCTCCCTCTGATGAGCCAGTAACTGAGGTATGGAAAGACTTTGACAAATCCATGCCTGAGAAGAGCCGCCATGACTGACAGGCACTGAGATAAAGGAAGAAGAATCAGCATTTATATAGCACTTTTCATACACATTGCATCCCAAAGTAATGAAAGACTGGTTGAGAAGTGACTGTAATTGTGCAGTGGCAGTGACTTTGTACATCAACACCAACACAGCCTTGAAAGATTTCATGACCTGATTTAATGGGAAGGGGAATGTTGGCCAAAACACCTCTACTCTTGTAAAAAATGCCTTGGGTTCCTTTACTTCCACCAGGACAACACAAGAGACAAGTAGAAGGGACCTCGGATTAATGTCTAATCCAAAGAACAGCACACCCCGACAGCACAGCAACATCCAGTACTGCTCTCGGGTGCCAGCGTTTTTATGGTACGCTCTTAATCCCCATGTGGGACCAGAATCCAAGACCCGATTGCACAGAGGTAAAGCTGGTGAGCAAAACCCTACGTGCTAATGAGAGGTCGAACTGTATGGCTCTGAACTGACACAAGGTTCCATTTTCCTAAAAGAGCACAAATTGCCAGTGCGACAAATGGATGGGGATGTAGAAGTATGCATCATGGAGATCGAGAGGGCAAGGGCAAGTCCCTGGCTTCAGGGGCAGAATGACCTGGTGCAGTGTCACCATGCAAAACTTCCTACTACAAATGAACTTGTTCAGGATTTGAAGGTTGAGGATGGTCCGCCAGCCATGACACAAACTCCTGCTAAGCTCGGTTTTCTAGAACAGGATGTATCACAGACCAAAGCACAAAAAAACCACCAAAGCCACTCTAGGAGAAATGCTTGTGCACAGATATAAAATAAAGGCTACGGGCATAAGAACCTAGCACCCAGACCTGTAATATATGCTCTCCACAAAAAGAACAGTTACGTAAGAACTTAACATAACAGTAGATCTTTGAGCAAATTTCCTCCGTTAGGTTACACCTTTGGAACTATAGCCATCAGTTCTAGGACAACATGGAACCTTCTGCTAGTCAGGGGCTGCCAATGATAACGTCTTATGTCAAAATGATGTGTCACATTTACGTGTATGTAAGTGTGGGCGGCCCAATCACTCCTCAGTTTCCCGCCAGAGATCAACTTCGGAAGACCTCCAACTGTGGGAAACCAGGAAATAAGACCAACACTAGGCAATACAAGGAGAGGCATGGGCTGAATGCAGGATGCATGGAGAAGGTCTTAGGGACAGTACCTGATATAACCCTCACTGAAGCAGTAGGGAGGAGAGAGGGACCGCATGGCCTAAGGAGAGTCTCTCAACCATCTACTGTTGCAGTACGTTCTTGTGTATTCTTGCGTAACTGTTCTATCTTCTTCAAGGATCTCTCCAACATTAGACCACAACTGTGGAATGATTTACAGGCAGCACCAAGTAAAACTGGGAGGATGGTACAGTCTGATATATATATTCAGGGCAGAATGCCTTGCAGTACAGCAAGCCAAAAGCCAACACGTCTACAAGAGATGACGTCCAGACTGTAATGTTTAGTGAAGGTGTGGACAGTGCTTCATAATAGACTGTTAACAAGATGGGTAGTCTAGGCATGGGGCACAAGGTGGTAAACTGGGTTAGAAACTGGCTCATGGATAGGAGGCAGAGGGTGGTGGTAAATGGGTTACAATCTGGGGAGAAAGGGGTGACCAGCAGGGTATCTCAGGGATCAGTCGTGGGGCAAGTCCTGTTCAATATCTTCACTAGAGATTTTGCAGAAGGGCTAGAGGGAAAGGTCTGCCTGTTTGCAGATGACATCAAGATCTGCAACAGAGTGGATACTCCTGATGGGGAGGAGAAAATGAGGAGGGGCATGGGGACGTTGGAACAGTGGTCTGAGGTGTGGCAACTGAGGTTTAATTCAAAGAAGTGCAAAATTATGCACTTGGGACAAAGGAACCCTGTGGTGAGCTACAGGATTTGGGGGGGGGGGGGCAGGAAGAGTTGCTGGCAATCACCAAGGAAGAAAACAAACTTAGGGGTTTTTATTTCTGATGACCTGAAAGTGTCAAAGCAGAGTACCAAGGCTGCAGGGAGGGCCAGTGGCATGCTGGGGTACATAGGCAGGGGTATCACTAGCAGAGGGTGGGAGGTAGTGATGCCTTTATATAAAATACTAGTCAGGCCTCACCTAGAGTACTGTGTGCAGTTCTGGAGGCTGCACCTTCATAAGTACATTGACAGAGTGGAGACGGTCCAGAGAAGGGCGACTAAGATGGCATAGGGCTTGCACCACAAAACTTATGAGGAGAGACTGAAGGACCTCAATATGTACTTGCTGGAGCAGAGGAGGGAGAGGGGAGGCATGATAGAAACATTTAAGATCCTAAAGGGCATTAACAAAGTGCAGGGAGGAGACATCTTCCAATACAGGAGGAGTACAAGAAAAAGGGGGCATGATATGAAATTGGAAGGTGGAAGGTTAAGAGGGAATATGAGGAAGTTTTTCTTCATGGAGAGAGTGGTGGACACGTGGAATAGTCTGTCACAGAAGGTGGTGGTGGGAGCGCGCATGGAGAAGGGATTTAAACATGCCTGGGACAGGCATAGGGGAACCTCAGAGGTAGGGCAGAGGGACGGGAAGCCACCAGATAGAGTCAAGTATAGGGCTTACGGGCAGACTAAATGGGCCTTGTGGTCCTTACCTGCTGACAGTTTCTTTGTTTCTATGTGGCTGCAGCACATATGTCAGCAGCAGGAACTTTTTTTAAAACAGGCAACAGAAGTGGCCATACCCCTTGTGGAATGGCCCCAAACAACACCAGGAAGTTCCTTACCGTACTTCCTATAACAGAACATAACACAATGTGCCAGTCATTTGGACAGGCACTGTATAGACATAAGGGTGCCCCCTTTCCCAGGAGCAAATGAAACAAAAGGTACTAGGTAAAAATATAGTGACGGCAAAAATAGCATGGGAAAAACAGCGCAAAGGAAAACGGTGATGAGCAATAAGGGTGACCGGCACGGGTGGCAAAACTGTGACAAAAGGCAAGGAAACCTGCTGCACACCACCACCACCACAAAGAGTAAAGGAACAGGTGGGGATGTAGGAAAGAGACTCGGGGGCAACCTGGGGACTGGGACACAGTGGGGCAGATGTATTTACCTGACTCGGGGGTGCAAGTGGAAATGGGACAGAATGGGAACATCATCAGGGGGGCTTTGCCTCCACACACACCTCCAATCAAAAATATAAACATCCTCCCCATTGCACACATCAGTGGGACCGCATCACAAATGGAAGAAGGCGCCCAAATTACCCGCACTGTACTTCCTCATGCACGGTTTTCCCTGGCGCTGTAATTCCCAACACAGACTCTGGCACATTCACTGTGACCCCGAAGTTGTCAAGCAACTGACATTTCTGAGACAGAGTATGTAGCAGAGCTGACTTTCAGAAGCCAGTCATCCAGATAGGGGAATACATACAGGCCTTCCCTGCAAAGGCTGCTGCCACTACTGTCTAGTATCCGTGGCACAGAAGGCAAGCCAAAAGCAACACTCTGAAAGGGTAATGTTGTCCCTCCAGCACAAAACAGAGGTACGGCCTCTGGGATTTTGTTGATCTTGACATGACTGTATGCATCCTTTGGGACCAGAGAACAAAGCAAGTTCCCATGTTTGTAGAAGGGGAATCAGAGCTTGCAGGGATACCATTCAAAACTTTTTGTGTTCAATGTAGAAGTTGCGATCCCTTAGATCCAGCATAGGACGCAGATCCCCTGTCCATTTTGGGATGAGGAAGTATCTGGAACAGCACAGGACAGTTACGCAAGAACTTACCTTAACAGGAGATCTTCAAGAGAAGCTCCTGCAGCAGGCAACACCAGTAGGACTAAGCCATTAGGCACTAGGACACCACGGAAAACTTCTAGCTAGCAATGTATAGTGGTGGACTGCCCCCTGACATCGGCCAGCCCCCACCGTCCGCCAATGGTATAAAGGGGCAGTCCCCCAGCCCCACCTCAGTTCTCCTGCCGAAGACCCGGCAAGTACAGACAGGGGACCGAAGAGGATCTGAAGGAAAGAAACAAACACAGGGAGAAGGAGGGAGGGAAAGCAGCGCTTGCTGCAGGAGTTTCTCCCGGAGATCTATTGTTAAGGAAAGTTCTTACGTAACTGTACTATCTTACTTCGAGGATAGTTCCTGCAGCAGGCAACACTGGTAGAACTAAGTCCCAAGCAGTGCTCAGAAACAACCACCATCAAAAGGGAGGGGGAAAGAACAGCGGAGTCAAGCCTTCAAGAAAGGAGACCCTGCAGGACCACAAGGCCAAAGCCTGCCCTGCATCTGGAAGCAATGTCCAAACTGTGGTGCTTGATAAAAGCGTGGCTGGAACTAAAAGTGGCAGCTGCACAGACATCTGCTGCTGAAACCTTCCGTGGTGAAGCGAAGGAGGCAGACACCCCTCCTGGTAAATTGGCCTTTAATTAGGCCTGGTAAAGGCTTGTCATATTTCTGGTAACAGAAAACAATGCAGTTAACCAACCATTTGAATAGTGTCTGTTTAGAAACCGGAGCCCCATAAAGTCCTCGGGTCGAAGGAAACAAACTGATCAGATTTTCTGACAGAATGGATGCGATTCTGATAATAACGGAGCACCCTGTGGACACCCAGAGTATGAAATAAGGCCTCCCCTTGATTTGAATACTCTGGGTAATAAACAAGCAAGCAGATGTCCGGGTTCAGCGTAAATTCGGACACCACCTTAGGAAGAAAATGAAAATTACATACCTACCGTAATTCTTGATCTTTCCTTGTATCTTCACCATTCGTTACTGATGGGTGTAAGCTGGAGGTGCGCACCCACCACAGGAGTTTTTTTTTTTTTTTTGAAGGAGGAGTTGGTGCCACTCACGCGGCTGACACACTGCATGAAGCATGCAGGTTGGCCTTTAGGTGCCATAGACGACTCCTCCATCCCAGTTCTGTGATAGCTGGAGAGGCAGAAAAACAGGTTCCAGAGAAAGAGGGTGAGGCAAGAGGGCCGAAGGATAGAAAAAGGAAAGGATATAAACTGAAAAAAGGTATAAGCCGAATAGAGGACAGGAAAAGAGAACCCTACCTTTAGTGGCCACAGGGCTCCAAACCTTGGGCGGTTTCAGAGAAAAGAGAAGGCAAAGGATAGAAGGGAAGGAGGTAAAGGGAGGGAGGAGAGGGTTATCTGCCACAGTAACTTGGAAGACCACTGGCTTGAGTGTTTCGAATACCTTTGGGATTTGAAGACAAGGGAGCAATGATCCCACCAGATAAGAGGTTATCAAACCAAGGTCCGAAGGGGATTAATGGTCTTCTTAGACTTGGTGGAGGTGGACCCTTCCTCACCTCCTTTTTCCAAAACATTACTAAATCGTACAGCCTAGGTCTCGCAGACTGTCCCGGGAAGGGGGGGGTAACAGTCCTGCTCGGAAGAGGAGTGAGTCCTGACTTAGGCATAGGAAAAGAAATCTGGAGGGGTTTTCCCACGGAAGTACTGGTATAGTCTCCAATTCAGAAGAAGAGGACCATGGGACCACCATGTTATAAGAAAGAGAGGGAGGAAACTCCCATGGACTCTCTTAGGACTGCAGTAGAGAAATGACAGCCAGAGTGTGACATAAGCCAGAGGATTATTCAAGCCCCAAATGGGGGGACACCCTAGAAGTTGTAAAGAGAATCAGAGGGAGTTCCCTCAGAGGGTCCAGGGTGAAGACCCTACTCGCCCTCCTCCAGGGTGAACGCTCTGTGACTTAGAGAAGGGACAGAGAGCCCGAGAAACCAGGGGACTCAGCCCCCAACTCGCCTCAAGGAGGGGGAGGGCGAGCAGGGAGGAGATGACGCTCAAGAATTGAGGCCCATGAGGGGATGGTGGATGGGAATCAGTAATGAATGGTGAAGATACAAGAGAAGATCAAGAATTACAGTAGATACGGGGACTTCCGGTTGAGCCGCCTCGAGGAATGCAGCATTGAAGAGACGTCTCCCAGGGTGCCCGATAATCAGACTCCTCAAACCAGAACAAACATATAAAAAATTAAATTAAAAGCAACAGGGGAGTCACGGAACTGAATGGGAGCCAGAAAAAGGAAAAAAAATGACCTCAGTGACTGGGCAGCAAATAAAACAGCTTATCAACTCTCTGAATGGTGCTAAAGACCTGGCGGAAGTCCTGCCAACACCTAGTGGGCAACGCAGCAATGCAGCGATTCTGGCGGAATTAAGGGAGTTTAGAGACGAAGTTCGATCCTTTCGCACAGAGCTATCTTCGGATCTAAACAAAATTAGCCAAAAAGTAACTGAACTACAGACAGCACATATGGAAACAGACTCTAGAATTGATAGTTTAGAGAGAGTGGTGGAGCACCTACTAAATGAGCAGAAGTTGCTGCAGGAAAAATGTGAGGATCTTCAAAATTGCTCGAGGTGAAACAATTTACGCATACATGGGGTCCCAGAGGACGAGGAAGGCAGGGACATGAT
Organism: Neoceratodus forsteri; assembly: GCA_016271365.2. Classification (NCBI taxonomy): domain Eukaryota; kingdom Metazoa; phylum Chordata; order Ceratodontiformes; family Ceratodontidae; genus Neoceratodus; species Neoceratodus forsteri. The sequence goes on along the minus strand of CM057450.1, from coordinate 10,091,162 downwards.
AAAATTTGTGGACATGTTATTGAGGGAAGTCCTGCAACTTGATCCTGCCACTAAACTAGACATCAAAAGAGCCCACTGGGCACTTATCCCCAAACCCCAACAGGCCAACCAGAGACCACGCTCTACTGTGCTAAAGACTGCTCAACTATTCGGTAAAACAGCAGCTTCTGACACGGGCGTGGCGAATGAGAGATATCCAATATAAAGGTTGGCACCTATACTTCGACAATGATTACTTACCACAAATTACCGCCAAATGAAAAGCTTATGGGCCCATACTCAAACAGCAGCAACTAAAGTTCTTTACTCCGTACCCAGCCAAGCTCACAGTATTGTTTTTGGATGGCCCACAGACATATGAAACTCCGGATGAAGCAGCAAAATCCTTGCAGGCCAGGAATATCATGGTGATTCAATCCCACATGCCAGATACACAAGACCAGGAGATCCAACAGCAAGGAAGGCTTTTGGGAGAAAGCTCAGTCAGTACAATCTAGGAAGCGACAAGGATACTCCACACTTCAGGATGTTAAAAAGTTGCTCCACAAAGTTCAGAGAACTATTCCTGATTGACTTTTCGGACTGGGGACACTGGTAAAAACAGATTACTCACCTAGAACAGTAGTTCTAGGAGTGGTATATATTGTTCATCCACACTCTTTGGCATGTCTCCTTCCGCTTTAAATCTCACCGGAAGTCTTCAAGCTGGCTCCTCCCAACTACCCGAGTGGTATATACCTCAACTCCGCCCCATGATGCCAGATCTTAGCCTGCTGGAAGCCAGGTTGTGTGATCCACAGCCGGGGAGGCGGGTGGGTCCATGTGGATGAACAACATATACCACTCCTAGAACTACTGTTCATGAGTAACCTGTTTTTCTAGGAGTGTGGATATGTTGTTCATCCACACTCTTTGGCAGATTCCTAGCAGTTCTCCGGGAGGAGGGAGGCAAGGTGCACACACCCTACTTGGGAAACAGAGATTGGAGAACTGAGGCCCCAAAACCAGCATCCCAGCGTGACTCAAGGTCGATGTGGTAATAGGTAATGAAGGAGTTTGCTGACTTCCAGGTAGCAGCCCGGCAGATTTCCTGGATAGGGATGTCCCTGGCAGCAGCCACCGATGCAGCAGTATGGCGGGTAGAATGAGCTCTTATCCCTTGTGGAGGCTCCTTGCCCACCAACTCATAGCACAGACCTATGCATGATATAATCCACCTTGCAATGGTCCACTCTGCTGCAGGTCTGCCAGAAGCAGCATCAGCGTAGGTGACGAACAGCTGGCGAACCTCTCCCCAAATTTCCGCTGTCCTTTCCTTATAATAGGAGAGAGCATGTCTCAGGTCCAGAGTATGGAGCCTGTACTCGGACTCCGAGGTGTAATTAGGGTAGTATACCGGCAGAGTTAACACCTGGTTAAGGTGAAACTCTGACACCACCTTCGGAAGGAATTTCAGGTTGGGGCATAGGACAACCTTGTCCCTGTGGAAGACCAGATAAGGGGAGTCCACCGAAAGTGCCTGGAGCTCCCGTCCTTCTGGCAGACGTGATAGCCACCAGGAAGGACATCTACCACAAGTGTGATAAAGCACACTTGTGCATTGGTTTGAATGGCTTGCCCAGGAGCTTTGCCAGTACCAGCAGTAGATCCCATAGAGGTGGAGGTTCATGCACCAGAGGGGATATGTGATCCAGGCATTTGAAAAAGCGCCCGACCACTATCTCCTGCACCACCGTCGGATGACTGGCCCACGCCCGGTAAGCAGAGATGGCTGCCAGGTGCACCCTAAGGGTCGATGACCGAAGACCCCCTTTGGAGAGAGAGACCAAAGGTAGTCAACAATGTTAGCCACTGGACAGGATAGAGGGTCCAGTCCCTTGCCCTGACACCAAATGGAAAACCTTTTCCATTTGAAGGCATAACATTTCCTGGTAGATTCTTTTCTGGATGCCTCCACCATGGTGTAGTCATCTTCGGAAAGACCCAAAGCCTGGAACTCTAGCCGCTCAGGTACCAGGCTGTGAGATGCAGGGATTGAAGGTCCGGATGGAATACCTTCCCCTGATTGAATGATATCAGGTCCAGGCATGTGCAAAGCCGCTCCGGGGACCTGCAGCTGAGGCTGAGGAGATCTGGATACCAGAACTGGCGCGGCCAGTCTGGGGCTACCAGGATCACCTTCGCCTTGTTCCTCCTCACCTTGAGGAGCATCTTGTGGATCATGGGAAATGGAGGAAAGACGTAGAGGAGGCCTGGGGTCCACAGCCTCAAGAAGGCATCCCCCTGCAGCGAGCCCTGCTGAGGGAGGAGGGCATGGAACAGCCGCAGCTTAGTGTTTTCCCTGGAGGCAAAACAGGTCCACCATCTGTTTGCCCCAACGGGAGAACAGGCTGTAAGCTACCTCTGGATGGAGAGACCATTCATGGGATGTCTGGCCTAAGCGGCTGAGAGCATCCACCAGATGGTGCGAGGCTCCTGCCACATGGATGGTAGGAGATCTGCCGCCCTGTAGTACATGGTCGTGGTATTGTCCATCTGGACTTGAACCACTTGACCCCACAGCTGAGGAGCAAAACTGACAGTGCCAGTCTGACGGCTCTGAGCTCCAATAGGTTGATGTGGCATTGGCACTCCTCTGGGGTCCAGAGCCCGTGGGCCCTTTTGTCCCCCATGTGGGCTCCCCAGTCCATGAGAGAGGCATCGGTCTTGAGGATGACTGTCAGCTCGGGACGGACAAACGGGATCCCTTTGTGGAACCGGTCTGGGGCGGTCCACCATTGGAGAGCATCCCACATCTTCTGAGTTACAGTGATCAGCTGGTCGAAATGACCATGGCACTGAGTCCACTGGGTGGCTAGTTCCCACTGGAGGTGGTGCATGTGCAACTGGGCCCAACGGACCACTGAGGTGCATGCCGCCATGTAACCCAGAAGGCTCAGAAAGTCCCAGGCAGGGCGCAAGTGCCCAACCAGAAATGATTGGGCAAAGAAGGAAAGAACCTCCGCCCTGTCCGCCAGGAGCCAAGCTCTGGCTTGACATGAGTCAAGCTCTGCCCTGATGAAGCCCATCACCTGGAAAGGTAAGAGTTCCAACTTGGCCTCGTTGATGAGGAGGCTGAGTTGGGAGCAGGTCTGGAGGGCCAGTTTCCTGGACCTCTCCACCTACTGTTGGGTGGAACCTGCTAGCAGCAAATCGTCAAGGTAAGGATAAATCCTGACCCTCCCCGGACACCTGAGATGGGCGCCACCACTGCAATGCATTTGGTGAAGACCCGTGGGGCCGATGACAGGCCGAACGGCATGGCTCGGAACTCATACAGGGTCCCTTCAACCCGGAAGCGGAGGAACCGCTGATGGGATGGATGGATTGGGAAGTGAAAGAATGTGTCCTGCAGATCCAGTGAACAGAACTACATGTTTCGCTCCAAGGATGGTATGATCTGGGACTGAGTGACCATCCGAAAGGTGCGTGAGCTGAGATATTGATTCAGGTCATGCAGATCTAGAATGGGGCGCCAGCCCCCACCCCCCGTCCGCTTGGGCACCAGGAAGTACCTGGCAACAAAGCCTGGGTCTGCTGAAGGATCCACCACTGGAGCTACTTCCTCCTTGAGGAGGAGCTGAGGGATATCATCTTGGACAGCCAATTGGGTCTGAGCGGATACTCTTTCCTCCCAAGGGGCATGACTTGGGGGTACTGCTCGAATTCCAGAGGCAGTCCCCGACCGACCACTTCGAGAACCCACCTGTCCGAAGTGACAACGGACCAGGTGGAATGGAAGTGATGGAGCCGGCCCCCCACGGAAGAACCCAGAGCTGAGGTGACGGGAGAGGAGTTGACAGCCCCCGCCCCATCACTGAGCAGGCCTGGAGAAGGAGGCTCCAGGACCTGAGCCTTGGCCTCCTTTATGAACCTGTTGGGGTCCAGGCTTGGGCCGGGGGTGCCAAGCCTGAGCCTGCTGCTGTTGCTGCTGTCCACCTTGAAAGGAGGACTGCTGAGCCGCAGGGGAAGAGTGCCGAAAAGGCTGCTTCTTTTTCTTCTGCTGGTTCTTGCCCGAAGAACCCTTGGCAGAAGTGGCGTTCAAGGTGGCACTGGACTGCTTAATGCGCTGAAGGTGACTGGCCACTCCTGGGCCGAATAAGTCGGTCAGAAAGGAAGGGCACATCAGCTAGTTTGTGTTGAGTATCTGCTGGAAAGGAGGAGAGCCTTAGCCAAGCTGTGCGACTAGAGGCAACCGCGGCAGCCATCGAGCAGGCACAAGAATCCCCAATGTCCAGGGCCGTCTGAAACTGCTGTTTGGCAACAGCTCAGCCCTGATCCTGGACCTGCCTTTTTTTTTTTTTTAATTCAAGTTTATTGAATGTCCAGCATCTGTATCCGAAAATCACATTTTTATAACATACAAAGATTTCATTAGAATTATCTTATTCAGTCTCCTTCCTATAGGATGTTATCCCTTGTCTCAGCCTCTTTATTTTCTTGATTTTAACTATGTTTCATCTAGAAACTCATTAGCTGACACACTCCACCTTGTCCATCTCCTAGTGAATGCTCTCATCCTATGATTGATCTTGTGTGTTAGCTCCTCCATCTCCTGTATTTCATGTATGGTGGAGAGCCATTGTTTTAGGTCATGGGGGTCAGCAGTGAGTCACTTCCTCGTAATGGAGTTGTGTGCTGCAACTAAAAGGATGTTCCGTAAATAAATATTATCAATTCCCTTGATCTCATCAGGGGGTATGCCCAGGATCATGTTTTTTAATGTGAACTGGGGGGCACAGGAAAAGAGGCTCCCCACCACCCGGAAGACCTGTCTCCAAAAAGGTTTTAGGACCTCACAGTCCCAAAATATGCGTGAGTGGTGTGTCAGCGGAGCCCCACATCCCCTCCAGCAGTGTGATGATATGCCACTGTCCCACTTGCCCTGAATTTTGGGCATGTAGAGATATCTCACTCTCACCTTCCAGGCGAATTCATGCCAGTTCGGGGACAGAGTGGTCTTGTTAGTTTGAAAATTGTCTTCCATTCCTCTTCGGATATGTGCAAGTCTGCCTCTTCCTCCCATCTAGCCTTGATTCGAAGTGAGCTTTTGACTTGAAGCTGTCCGACTGCTTTATAAATAACTGAAATATGGCCCCTTATGGTCTCCCCTGCCAGTATTGATTCAACTACTCTAAGAAGGGGTTCAGTGTGGGTTTCTAAGCATGAGGTTTTTTTTATTAACTTTGGATGTAAGTTCTTAACTGTAAGTATCAGTAGCGATCACTGTTTCTTAACTGAAATTTCTGTTTAAAGGCCTGAAAGTCTATTGTAGAGTCTCCAGTGATCATCTGCCCCAATCTACACAAGCCCAGTCTACCCCAAATTCTGAAAATGTGATCTAATCTGGCTGGGGTGAATTTGTCTGACCAGGTGAACCACTGAAGAGGCCAAATTGCTTTCTCCAGGCCGAATTTGGCCCATAATTTATGAGTCATTTTTAAAGTGCCTCAGACTGCTGTCAGTGGATATTCCTTTCCTTTGTTCAGAGAGGCATCCGCCACTCTTGCCCCTGGAGGGGGGCTCTTCATGAGATGGGTTGCAATGTCTATCCAGTGGGCCTCATATGTCCCTGAGCTCCAGAGCAGGGCATTTCTCAGGTTTGCGGCCAGACAGTAATCCTCCAAGTTAGGGGCTGCTCTCCCACCTCCCTGCTTTTCTGCTTGCAAAGTTTTTATTTTTATTCTCGTTTTCCCAGGTGACCATATACATTTTGTGATCATCTTCTGCCATAATGTAAACTGTTTTCTAGGGATGTTTATTGGGAGGGATATAAAAAGGTACAGGTATCTTGGGAGGACGTTCATAGTTATAGTTTGAATTTTTGAGTACATTGGGAGTCTTAGTAGCTGCCATTTATCTATATCTTGTTGGAGTTGTGAAAGCAAGGGACTATAGTTAGCACTAAACAATTTTCCCAGGTGCTTCGGAATCTGGATTCCTAAGTATCTGATTTGGGGTTTGTTCCAATTTAGGTGGAGAATCTTAGTTATTTCCTGCGTGGGGGGAGGTTATAAAAAAACTTCAGGATTTCTGTTTTATCTTTATTTAGGGAGTATCCAGCGTGACATCCAAATTCTTCAAGGATATTCCAGACTTTGGGAATGGTTTGGTTAGGGTTGGTGACGTATAGGAGCATGTCGTCTGCATATAATGAGATCTTGTGCTCTGTGTCCCCAACTCTCACTCCAGTGATATTTAGATCTGTGCGAATGGCACAAGCCACAGGCTCTGTGTACAGGGCAAATAACAGAGGGGGACAGAGGGCATCCCTGTCTCGTCCCCTTCCCCAATGGGAATCTGTCCGACACACTCCCAGTAACTCTGATGTATGCCTGAGGGGCCATGTATAGGGATTTCAAAGCGTCTATCATGGTCTGGGGAAGCCAAATTTTCCTAGGACCATGAACAGGAATGACCACGAAACCCTGTCAAATGCCTTTTCGGCATTGAGGCACATCAGGCATGCAGGAGTTTTGTCTTGGGTGATTTTATTTATGATATTTATGGGTGCCTAACGCTGTCTGGTCCTTGTCTGTCAGGGATGAAGCCCGTCTGGTCCTTGTTAATCAGTTGGGGAAGAAACTGGTTTAATTTTGTGGCCAAGATGGATGTAAAAATCTTGTAGTCTACATTCAGTAGAGAAATGGGTCGATATGAGCTACATTCTATCGGATTCTTGCCAGGTTTTTGCAGGACTGTTATGGTGGCGGAGTCCCAGGAAGGAGGAACTCTACCACCCTCTTTCCAAATTCCATTTATTGCTTGCAGTAAGTGGGCTGCCAGTTCTTTGTTTAAAGTTTTGTAAAATTCCCTGCTGAACCATCTGGTCCTGGGCACTTCCCTGTTTTCAAGTGCTGGATGGCAGCTTTAATTTCTGATAATTTTATGGGAGCCATCAGGGTTGTTTGTTGTTCTGGGGTGAGGGTTGGGAGGTTTAAGTTGCTCAAGAAGTTATTCTTGTCTTGAGGTGGAGTCTCCTCCTGACCCTGGTACAGGTGTTTGTAGTAGCTGACAAATGCATCCATTACTTGTTTGGCCTTATATGATAAGGTTCCAGATTTAGGGTGTCTAATTTTAATAATCATAGCCCTAGCCTGCCTCTGTTTAAGCCTAAATGCTAACATTTTTAAAGCTTTTGATCCTACCTCATAGTACGACTGTTTCAGGTAGTGAAGGGATTTCTCAATTTCTAATAAGTGCAGTTTCTGCAATCAATTTTTAAGTTCCTTAATTTCCTTATCTGTTTATTCCATTTCTGTTTCTGTTGTGTTTCTAGACTTCTCAACTGGGTGTTAAGCTGTTCTAAGTGAGATTTCTTTTTTTGTTTGTGAGCGCCCATCAAGATTAATTTCCACCTTAGCATTGTTTTCAGCGTGTCCCACAGAATCTGAGGGGTTGTATGTGAGTGGGAGTTATGGGTCAGCGTCTGGTCAATAACTTCTTTAAGCTTCTCTATTGTGTTCTTATCACTAAGGAGGGAAAGGTTTAGACGCCACTGCGTTTGAATGTATGGCTGTCCCTACCCAGGAGTGGCCAAATCTGGACAAGTCTCTCACTTGGGTTAGAGAGAAATCTATCCTAGAATAGATTCTGTGCCTCAGAGAGTAGCAGGTGTACTCTCTTGCCTGGGGGTATCTCTCTCTTCGTATGTCTACTGAACCCAGCTCGGTTATCAGCTATCGAAATCTTTTAGCTGTTTTTATAGCTGGAGAGGGGATCTGGAAAGTAGAGTCCAGTCTGTGGTTTAGTGTAAGATTCCAGTCCCCCCCCATAATTAAAATCCCCTCTGCCCTTTCTGCCACCAACCTGACTAGGTCAAAGCAGAACCTAAAGGGGGAGCCTGGAGGGGCATAAATGTTCACTAGGGTTCCCTTGGTCTCCTGTATCCTCCCAATTATAAGTACATAACCCCCCCCCCCCCGGGTTAGTTAAGACCTGTTCTTCCTCAAATAGGAGTTCTTGCCCTTATCTAACGAGGCGTGGAAAAGCTTGGGGTGAGTTCTGTTTTTGAGCTTCCCTGCCTTGGAGGGGGCAAGTTGCGTCTCCTGCAAAAAGATTATTTGACAGTGTTGTTCCCTAATGTACTTAAGCACTCTCTTCCTTTTAATTGGACTGTTCAGTCCGTTGATGTTATATGACAGAACTTTTGTATCCACGGGTGGCATAATAGCGTTTTTAGTTTTATTTGGTGAGGTACGTTCAGCTTAAATGCAAGACAATAATAATATCTGGTACTCTTAAGTCTGTGATCTGTGGATTCTAATTCTCAAATAGAATGCAGATTCAATTTGATTCAAACAATCTAGTAAAACAAATCAAATTCAAATACAAACTGTTTATAACCACTATATTATTCACTATATTTAATGAACTTAGGAGTATAAGTGGTATGCTTCCACGGTCAGGCAGCTTAATCTGGTGCCAGGGTAGTGCCCTTCTTAGGCACTTGTCACCCTATGGTGTGGTTAGGTGTGCAATGCGCACCGGGAGTGGTAGAGGTCTGCCCCTAGGGTAAATCCTATGTCTAGAGAATCAGTGCGATTATGGTAAAAGATCTCGGTCTGGGTATTGGTGGACCGGATCGAACCCAAGTGCTGTTTAAGGGACTTAGAACATGTCGATCTAGGTCTCGAGGGTCCACCTCTGGTCTTTCAAGTAATACTGGGTTGCTGGTTTGGTATATAAAAAGTGCTGCCAGCATGAGGGTCTCCAATCTACCTATCCAGTATGTGCTGAGAATGAGATCTGGAGACACCAGTCAACCACTCCTGGATGGCGGCGCAGCAACCCCCGCGACACTTTAATGTGGTATGGTGATCAGACCCATAGCAACAGGTAGCATCACTGTTTCCCTCCTTCTGCAAGACCTACATATTAAAGGAGGAGATAGACCAAGCACCCCAGTCTATATCGTGAAATGATTTTTACGGTGCCCAACAGGGCACCAACACCAGTAGAAGAACTAAACAACATTTAAAACAGCCCGATAAAAGGATGTACAATACAGATCTACACTCTGTGCATTACAGTGCTCCTTTTAAGTCTTGTCATTGGCCTCTGTGGTATAGACAGGCATCGCAGACTGTCTCTCTCTCTGCTGTAATTCCCAAGATGTTTCTGCCCCCCGATCCCATCCGCAGTCAGCTTGCGCCTCGCTAGCGTTATTAAGGAAGTCAATGTAAGCCAGCAAGATTGGTTCAGTTTAGCCTACCCTGCCCATCTAATTAAATCATGGATGGATTCTGAGGCTGTAAATGTTATCAGGCTCAGTCGCTGCGCTCTTACGCGCTGTGGTATCGGGGTGTAGGTGACATCTGCAGGGGGGCATTCAATGAGAACAGGAGAGAAGTAAAAAGTACTTGCGGTTTAATAAAGGACAGCAATCAGGTGTTCTGCAGCGTGTTCATAGCCTGTTGCATTTGTTTGTCTATGTCTGGTGTTCCTCCATCTACCGCATCCGCAATCCCCTGCAGCAAAGCCATCGAGGTGTATGGTTTAAAGATGCCGATGACATCTGAGCGGAGATTTGTGTGAGGCACGGCTTTTTGGGTGCTCCTCCTCTTCAGGCCTTTTTGTGCTACTGACCAGGAGGACATCAACAGTTCTCTCTCCATGCACTCCTTCAACAAGGCGGGTGTTGTGCTCCCCAGTCCATCCAGAAAGGGTTTGGCTGCAAGAAGGTCAGCCTCAACTCTCAAGTAGGTGGGAAATAAGATCTGGGCTCTGATACCTTTCCTTCTCAACTATTTAATTATTGGCCATAGTGTTTTCCTTTTCTCCTGGACTTGTGTGGTGTCATCATTGTCGAGAGATATTTTGTACTGCTGATAGGTGATTTCTCTCTGCTTCCATGCTCTACTGAGGGAGTTCCTCTTTGGTGGCATATTGTGTGAGCTTGGTTATGAAGGACCGAGGTCTGGAGCCCGCGTTGGAGGGTTTGGGAGCCAACGATCTATGGGCTCTATTCATACTTAAATCCATGTCTGCCGGTAGATGCAGGGCTTCTTTTAAGATGGACTGTAAGAAGATTATGGTGCTCAGGGGTTTGTTTTCAGGGCCCTCGGGGATGCCATATACTCGCATATTTTGTCTCCTGTTGCGCCCCTCCAGATCGTCCAACTTATGATTGAGCTCTCTCTCTCTTTCTTTCTCTAGCAAGGAGACAAAGTAGTAGATGATCGTGACAGTCTGTTTGTTCGACTACAGTCGAGAGGCCCAGCTCTAGTTGATCTGCCCAATGCTCGATTCTGCTTATGTCAGAGCAGAGGTCTGGAAGACTAGGTTTGCTGGCCAAGGAACCTAGCTTCACCTGAGCTATTTCCTTATAGGTTGCTTGAAAGGACAGAGCAAAGAACCTTACCAGAGCAAGGGAAAGGATTACGGCTTATTTTTGCTAGGCAGATTTACTGTGTGTTATTTTTATTTTGTACTCACAGGGACTGTTGCTGTTTGTTGCTAACATTTTATTGCTTTATTTTTCTCCGATTCAAACTGTTGTTGCTGGGTATACCTTCTGCTGCATTATTACAGGGTGTGCCTACAGGTGTGTGCTAACAGATTACTGCTGTAATCTTCTGATTCAAATTATCTTTTGCAAGGTATATCTTCTATTACTGCTTTATTTTCTCTATAGCAAAGTGTTTCTTACAGGGTATATCTTCTGTGAAATTATTACAGGTGGTGCTTTACATGTTTTACAGTTTTATCTATCATTAAGATAAGCTTTCAAGGCTACTGCATTTGTTGCTGGCTGATTGTTTCTGCTCTTCCCTCCTTGTTTCTTTCATCCGTGGTTGTTCTTTTTGGCAGGGGAAGGGCCCAGCCGCCCCCCCATCCCCAACCACCCCACACTAAACTCCTTTTATAGGGCAGCACAGTCGTGACATTTCCTGTGGCAAAGCAGGAAGGGGCGGATCAGTGGGGTATCCACACGGTGACCTCATTTATAGGGGCACTAGTAATTTGACTTGTTATAACAAGTTATACAAAAACAAACACACAAAACACAAAATCAAACTTTTGCTTTCATTTTCTTCCTTCTAATTACTCTGACCAGGTTATAAACCCAGCAACTTATCTGGAATGGATATCAATAACTGTAGGTACTGTGGAACACTTTTCAGAAGGGCAGTTTTACAGGATTTAGGACACTGTCCTACATGCTGGGCCACTGGAGATCTAAAGGCTCAGCTCCAGGCAGCATGGGCAGAGACTGCGAGCCTCAAATTGCATATTCAAGAGGAATCATATTATAAGAACCACCCGCCATTTCCCCAACATCCAACAGAAGCACCTCGACCACAGAGGGCAGTTGGTCCAGGAGGTTGGCAGGTGGTTAGGAGGGGCAAATCGGATGCCCCTTCACTTAGTGCTCTCCAACATATTACCTCCACAAACCATATAAAAACTACAAACAGGTATCTGCCTCTATCTCCAAAATCACACAAAGGGGCAGAGGGCACTGCAGAGCAGGACACTGCAGCACAGGAGCTTGCACAACAAAACTCGACCAAAATAGGAACCAAAACAAAAAAAGCAAAAACGAAATCCAAAAAACTTGATCACAGGAGACTCCATGATTCGGGGAGTTGATACCCATCTCCAGCCAGGGGTAATGGTCAGATGTCTCCCAGGTACATCAGCGTGAGAGACACTGACCGCATTATAAAACTGTTCAGGAAGCAGGAGAAAATATTGACGTCCTGGTACACATAGGGACTAATGATCTCGTCAGACAGTCAGTTGTGGAGACCAAGGAACACCTGACCAGGCTGGGTGACAAACTATCATCCATTTCGTCCCGCATCTCCTTCTCTTGAGATCCTGCCAGTCTGGGAGAGGGGGGCAGATGGATGGAAGGTCAGAGAAGGGGAGATAGGGGAGCTAAACATGTGGCTCAAGGGCTGGTGCCAGGAAAAAGGACACAAATTTGTAGGGAACTGGCAACAGTTTTGGGAGTGAAAGTTCTTTAAATTTGATGGACTGCATCTGACTAAGGAGGGAGTCAGGGCATTGGGGCAGAAGTTTGATGTCTTTGTAGAAAATTTAAACTAGCAAATGGGGAGAGGGGTGCAGCACCCCATACGTCAAATGGGAAGAACACTCCTCCCCCCTCAGCTAGTGGTCAAACAGGATTTCAGCATGTTTGCAGTTCACTTGCATTGCCAAGTAAGGAAAAAGGTCTGTCTCCCCATATGACGCACAGGGGATATGCCAGACCTCACCCAACAACTAACACACCAAAATCCGGCCAATGGAAAATCATGTACACAAATGCTCGCAGTCTGGGACACAAGATCCCAGACCTGCAGGCAATAATGACAGAGGCTAAACTGGACATAGTAGCAATTAGCGAGATGTGGTTTACCAGTAACCACACTTGGGAGACTTCAGTACCTGGCTACGTACAGTTCAGAAGAGACTGAGGTGCAAAAAGGGAGGGTGGAGTGGCCCTGTAGGTCAATGAAAATATCAACGCTACAGAAATTCAGAATACACATAAGGAGCCTGAAGAACTGTGGGTCACCCTGGAAACAGGAAATGGGACAGCCATACAAACTGGGTTTGCCTACAGGCCCCCAGACCAGGGGGAGGACATAGACACATTACTGTTAGAAGATATACAAAACATGACAGCTAAAGAGGAGGTTCTGATAATGGGAGACTTTAACATGCCAGATACAGCCTGGTCAATAACAGCAGAAACATCTGCCAGAACTAGACACATGGTGGATTCCCTGCAGGGGGAGGGCCTCAAACAACTGGTACAACAACCAACAAGAGACAGGGCTATCCTAGATCTAGTACTGACTAACACGGAAAGGATCACAGATCTCCAGGCAGAAGGCCACCTGGGGGCCAGTGACCATCACAGGGTATGGTTCAATTTGGCCACTAGAACTAAATCATCCCATTCCAAGGCAGAAATATGGGACTTCAGAGGAACTGACTTTGATAAGATGGCCAACAGAGTTAAGCTAGCCCTGGCAAAAAGAAATACACGTGAGGGGGTACAGGCAAACATTGAGGATGCAATCCTTGAAGCAACATCCCATTATGTTAGAAAGAAAAGGAAGTGCAAAAGAAGAAGAAGGAAACCACTTTGGTTCTCAAAAACAGTTGCAGAAAAGGTCAGAGCCAAAAAGCTGGCCTTCAGGAAATATGAGGGAACGCAGTGGGATGAAGATAGGGAGGCATACCAAACTTCCCTAAGGGAAGCAGGGAAGGCAGTAAGGCAGGCAAAGGCCCAAACCGAGGAAACACTAGCACAAAGAGTAAAAGAAGGTGACAAGACTTTCTATAGATACATTAGTGAAAGGAGAAAGTCCAGAGGGAGGTATTGCTAAGATCAAAGGAGATAAGAAAAAATTACTCACCTTAGTAACTGCTTTTCTTCTCATGGAGTCTTGCTATATTATAACAATAGCAGTCAGCCACTGCAGCTGAACTGCCCGGAGAGGAAGGAGTTAACTCCAGAAGATCTGGAGTTCTACAGCCGGGGCGCTGTGCCCAAAGTTTCTATCTGGCAGTTTCAAATGGAAACTGTCAGATCTTTAAAAGCTAACATCAAAGGACGGAAAGTCTGTGTGGAAAAACACACTGCCCATGGCTACCTACTAGTAGTAATAACAACAATATAAAGAACCAAGAAACACTCAGAGCCATAATAACAAAAATTGATGGTATTATGGTTCGTTTCCACCCTTGAAAAGCACATATGAACCCCCTTCCCCAAAGACTCAAGTCCAGGAAGGGGCAATATAAATAACCTAAATGAAACAATCTAGATCCCTAACCCAAAGGAAAAGAGGGTAAGGAAGAAACTACAATGGCATGACACAGTGCTTGCACCAATTACGCCACCCCTACCCAAGTAGAAGTTCTGAGGACGGGCAGGGAGGGAGGTAAGAATATAGCAAGACTCCATGAGAAGAAAAGCAATTACTAAGGTGAGTAATTTTTCTTCAAACACCATGAAGTCTTGCTATATTATAACAATAACAGATTACACAGCAGTACCTCCATGGAGGAGGGTCAGAACCTACTTAGGAAATAGGCTCTGAAGCACAGCTGTGCCAAACCGAACATCTCTCCTGGACTGGACATCCAGGAATAATGCTTGGTAAAGGTGTGAACGATCTTCCAGGTAGCAGCTTGACAAATCTCCAGAATGGGATGTCTCTAGCAGCCGCTAGAGACGCAGCTGTACCCCTGTGAGTGGGGCCCTCAATCCTGACGGGCATTTCACCCAGTTTCTGATAACAGAATTGGATACAAGAAACAATCCACCTTGCAATTGTTCTCTTAGTGGCAGGTTTCCTTTGCCAACCCTCGCCATAGGTAAGAAAGAGTTGGAGGGATTCAACCTATGACCTCTGGTGCGCTCTAAATAGTAGCTTAAGGCTCTTTGACATCCAGGCTGTGCAGTCTCCTCTCACCTGAGGAAGAATGCTCAGTGAAAAATACTGGAGAGAGATAGATTGATTCAGGTGGAAATCAGAAACCACCTTAGGCAAAACTTCTATTAGTCCTAAGGACTACCTTATCTCTATGGAAAGAGATAAAATCTTCTTCCACTGACAGGGCCTGTAGCTCACTTATCGTCTGGCAGAGGTGATAGCTACTAGGAAAACGTTTCCAAGTTAAATACTTGAGCTCTGCAGAAGACAGAGGCTCAAAAGGGGTTTGCATTAACTGAGCAATGCAAATATTCAGGTCCCAGGCGGAGCTGGTTCCCGAAAAGGAGGGTTAGTATGAAGTAACCCTTTAAAAACTTGAGAACACCGGTGAGAAGAAAGGAGGCAGGCTTCCTGCTGACACAAAAAAGCAGAGACAGCTGCCAGATGAACCTTCAGGGTAGCTGGTCTAAGGCCTAGGGAATTCAGATGGACCAAATAGTCCAGTAGAATGGGAAGATCAGCAGATTCTGGGATAATCTGCCTCTCAGAGCACCAGATGGAAAACCTCTTCCACTTAGAATTATAAGTGGTCCTAGTGGAAGGCTTCCTTGAAGCCTTTAAAATATCCATGACACCTTGAGAAAGGTGGAAGTAAGAAATTCTAGCTACTCAAGAGCCAAGCCTTGAGGTGGAGGGATTGAGGTCCGGATACCACACCTCCCTGTGCACAGGCCAGTAAGTCGTGGACTCTGGGCAGGCTCAGGGAAGGGTAGACTGCCAAGGACAGGAGCAGAGGGTACCAGGGCTGTCTGGCCCAATCTGGGGCAATCAGAATCACTCTGCAAGGTTGAGATCTGATTTTTACTAGTACCCTGAAAAGGAGAGGAAAGGGGAAAGGCATACAGGAACTTCCCTTTCCAGTCCAACAGAAAGGGGTCCAGAGGACTGAGCCCAGAACTGGAGGCCTGCAACAGAAAAGGAAGTTGGTGGTTGTCTGGGGTCACAAAAGATCTATCTGAGGAGTGCCCCATCTGGCAAAAGACAGACCCCAGCACTTAGGATTCAGAGCCCATTCGTGATGGCCCTGAGAAATTCTGCTGAGGGCGTCCGCCAGACATTGTCCTTCCCTGGGAGATGAACCGCTATCAGGGAGGTGTTCAGGGAGTAAGCCAGAGACCACAACTTCATTGCTTCGGTGCACAAGGCTGAAGACCGAGTGCCCCTTGTTTGTTGATGTACCACATTGTGGTGGTATTGTCTGTCCTGACTTGAACCACTTTGTTCTGGACAGAATCTGAAAACACCCAAGAGCTAAAAGACAGCTCTGAGTTCCAAAAGATTGATGTGGAGCAGAGACTCTGAGGAGACCATACCCCTGAGTGGCAAGGTCGCCCAGGTGAGCCCCACCCCTAACAGGAGGCACCGTGGTGAGGGTGAGGAGTGAGAAATGGGAATGAAGGGAACCCCTGTCTTAAATTGCTCTGGACCTGCCACCAGTGGAGGCTAGGATCAGAGTTTGAGTAACTGGGACCAACTTGGTAAGGGGTCCTTCCTTTGAGACCAATAGGCCCTCAAATGGAACTGAATGTCCCTCATCTGAATCTTGCTCTCTGCACGACAGCTGTGGAAGCAGCCATGTGCCCGAGGAGTTGCAGAAAATGCCTTGCTGGTCAGAGACCCGAAGAGGGTAAAGGAGGATGCCAGGCGATGAGTCTGTCCACCCTTTCCGAGGGAAGAAAGCCCTGGCTAACCTTGTGTTCAATTCTGCGCCTATGAAAGTTAGGACCTGAACTGGTTCCAGAACTGACTTTGGTAAGTTTGCAGGAATCCCAGGAAGTGAGCTGCTGGGTGACTTGCAAGTGGGATTACCTGACCTGGAGACTGACCCACAATGAGCCAGTCGTCCAGGTAGGGAAACACAGCAACCCTTGCCTTCTTAAGCGAGCCACCTACAGCAGACATTTTGTGAATACCCTTGGCGAGAGGTAAGGTCAAGGGCACTGCCTGGAACTGGTAGTGGCCTGAGGGCAGTTCAACCTGAGGTACTTCGTGAGAAGGCCTGATCAGAACATGAAAATAGGCATCCTTGAGGTCCAGGGAAGCTAGCCAGTCCCTGGCCTTAGGGAAGGCAATATCATTGCAGAGTCAACATTTTGAACGGTTTCAACAGATGCTTGTTCAAGTATCTTAAATCTAGAATGGGCCGCCATTCTCCTGTCTTTGGGGTAAGAAAGTATCTTGAATAAAGCCCTTGCCCTGATGGCAAAGAGGAACCTTTCCACTGCTTTGCAGTCCAGCAGAGCAGAAACTCTGCTTCCAAAGCAAGGGCTTCTGAAGGATTTGCAGGTGGAAAATGCCTGGCTCTCATCTTTGAAAGTGTTTGAAGCTGAGAACAGACCCTGGCCTATTACCTCCAGAACCCATCTGTCCAGAGTTAGGGACAGCCAGTTCCGCTGAAATAGGCCAACCTGCCCCCACTGGTACAGGAGACCGGCCCTGGGCACCCCATCAGGGTGCTCTGCTTAGCAGCAGCCTTAGGCTGAGGGGAGGGGGACGGCCACTTGAGCCTCGCTCACCCCTGCCTCTGAAGAAACCCTTCCAAGCAGACAGCAGAGGAGGCTTGAAATTGGTAAAAGGCCTGCCCTCCTCGGGAGCATGCCTTTGTGGCATGGCATGCTTCTCCTTAGCCTGGGCACTTTGTAGGTAGTTCTGTATTCATCCATCTTTTTCATATAGTTTTCTGTTTGCTCCCCAAAAAGAGAATTTCCCACTACAGGAAAATCCATAGCCTTTGACTGGGTATCTTGGGACAGATTAGTGCATCTGAGCCATGCCAACCTACGGGAAGCTACAGAAGTGGCCATGACCCTAGAAGAAACATCATTAACATCAACAGCAGTATGAAATTGAACTTTAGAGGCTTCAATGCCATCAGCAGCCACCTGTTCCAACTCACTAGCCAGCTGGCCATGGGCCTGCTTGGCTAACTGCAATACTGTGTCCCACCTAGATTTCTGATATCTAGCTACATAAGCCATATAATTTGCCTGCCTGAGCCCCAAAGAAGCTGCCATATACTGTTTCTTCCATGGCATCAATCTTCCTGGAATCCTTATCAAGAGGATGTGAGGCCAGAGGAATATTAGCCTTGTCACAGGCTGCAGCTTGTACCACACCTACATGACTACACTGCTCAGTAAGGAAGTCTGTATCCGAGCCTGACAAAGTATACCTTCTGTCCATTTTTATCTACAGGAGGGACAGAATGAGGATTTTTAAAATCTTTGTTGTTTGCTTCCTAAATGACTTATGCAAAGGAATAGACAACCTCCTAGACTCTGGAATATCCATCATTTCCACATAATCAGGCTCCTCTTGCTCATCCACAGCCTCTCCTCTAAAGGAAGCTGGAGGGTTTCTGCAACCTTTTGTAAAAATAAAGAAAGAGGGGACTCAGACAGAATAGGAGGAGATTCTAAAGGTCTGTCTGGAGAAATGTCCGTTCAATGGGCACGCCCAGACCCCCAGCCACACATATAATGATCAAATTCCTCCTCCTCCTGTGGTTCATAAAAATCCTCAACTTCAAAATCCTGAACCACTGGGACTGAACGAACCAACCTTTTACCAGCTGTTGGTGGTTCTACAGATCCCTGAGACAGTGACTGGACAATCTGAATGGCTTTAGCTACTCTGCAGCAGTTGGAGACACAATTTGGACTCCAGACCTACTGATTTCCTTGTCTTTTACTTGGGACTGGTTCCTCTGAACCAGCCTTCCTTTGCCCGAGGAAGTCTCGCCTGGTCAGAGGGCATTCTCCTGGTCCAGTGGGTACTGGACCGGGCTGGCCATCCGGCTCAGCGGACTTTTGGCCTCGCCCTGAGCCGGCCCAATCTCTTCTCCAGGGTGGCTGCAGGAAATTTTACACACCTGGCAGTCTGACAGGAGGTGGTCAGCCCCGGACAATAAACACAGTGGTGTTGGGTCAGCCTTGGCAAAGGCGTCCCCACAGACATCACAGTGTTGAAACCCAGTGGGCCCGGTTTTTCTTTTGGGTTTCTCAGACATAATGCCAGCCTAACCAAAACTTGCCTTTTGATGGCAGTGCCAGGAAGACACCTTATCGGTTCCTAACCGTGTCACGGGTATTTGAAAAACCGTTATAATTCCGTTTTTTAGAACCGATAAGAACCGGAACCGCACTCTAAAACCCACTGTACACTTTTAAAATACAGAAAATTAACCGATCGGTTCAAACCGAACCGATAATTAATTTTCCACACAGACTTAAATTTTTGTACTTACGGTTACCAGATAGAGCTTTAAAACCGAAATGCGGTAAAAATAATAACTTTGCCGTTCAAATGAACCGAAAAATACCGCTTGAACCGAGAATGAACCGAGCTGAAGGAGCTGATCTCCGACGACTGTTCAGTGAAGCGAGTAAAGAATCTGACAGTTTCATTTGAAACTGCCAGATAGAGTTTAGCACAGCCTCGCTGTAGAACTCCAGATCTTCTGGAGTTAACTCCTTCCTCTCCGGGGCAGTTCAGCTGCAGTGGCTGACTGCTATTGTTATAATATAGCAAGACTTCATGGTGTTTGAAGGGGGAGGCATGTGAGGAGGAGGACCATGTAAAAGCATCTATCCTAAATAGATACTTCTGCTCAGTATTTACTGAAGAGAAGGTAGGGTAGGGTAGGGCCCACAGGTTAGCACCATTGACACAGGGGGGAGGGAGGCGTGCACTAGTCCCTTCACAAAAGAAAGGGTCCTACAAGAGCTCGATAAGCTCATTGTGGACAAGGCAATGGGACCTGATGGCATACATCCCAGGGTACTAAAGGAGCTAAGGGTGGAACTAGCAGAGCCATTATCAGAACTGTTTAGTGAGTCTCTGAGCACAGGAGAGGTCCCAGAAGACTGAGAAGGGCTCATGTGATTCCGCCTCCACAAGAGTGGTAGCAGGAGGAGGCAGGGAACTACAGACCAGTCAGTCTTACCTCAGTAGTGGGCAAGATTACGGAGGCACTCCTTAAGGAAAGGATAGTGCAACACCCGGAATCCACAGGAGCACAGGATCCAAGACAGCATGAGTTTACAAAAGGAAGGTCCTGTCAAACTACTCTCATAGATTTCTTTGACTGGGTAACCAGAGTGGTGGACCAAGAGGGAGCAGTTAATGTTGCCTACCTTGACTTCAGCAAAGCTTTCGATACTGTTCCACATAGAAGACTGATTAATAAGCTAGGTAGGCTTGGGTGGGTCAGAAGTTGGTCAGCTGGGTGGCAAACTGGTTGACGGGCAGAAAACAGAGAGTGGTGGTAAATGGTATACAGTCAGAAGAGATGCAAGTCACAAGTGGGTACCTCAGGATCAGTCCGGCAGGTCCTCTTCAATATCTTCATCAGTGACATTGCAGATGGACTGGAGGGTAAGGTTTGTCTGTTTGCAGATGACACCAAGATCTGCAACAGAGTAGATGATCCAGATGGGGGAGCAGAATGAGAAGAGATCTGGATAAACTAGCAAAATGGTCAGAAGAGTGGCAACTGGGTTTAATGCAAAGAAGTGCAAGATGATGCACATAGGGAAGAGAAACCCTGAAGCCACCTATAGGCTGGGAGGAGAGTTGCTGGCAGTCACAAGGAAGAAAGACTTGGGCATCATCATCACAGATGACCGAAATCATCCAAGCAGACCACTAAAGCAGTAGGTAAGGCTAGGGGATGTTGGGGTATATTAGTAGGGGGTGCAGAAGAGGGAGGTAATAATCCCTCTTTACAAGACACTGGTTAGGCCCCATCTGGAGTACTGCGTGCAGTACTGGAGGCCACACCTTCACAAGGACATTAACCAAATTGAGGCAGTCCAGAGAAGGGCAACCAAAATGGTGCAGGGACTGCATCAGAAAACATATGAGGACAGATTAACGGAGCTCAATATGTATACCCTAGAGCAAAGGAGGGAGAGAGGTGATATGATCAAACATTCAAACACCTTAAGGGCATTAACAAGGTGAAAGAGTCTAACATGTTTCAATATAAGAAAATAGCAGGACAAGAGGACACAGCATGAGATTAAGGGGTAATGTGAGGAAGTTCTTTTTCACAGAAAGGGTGGTGGATGCATGGAACGGCCTACCTCAGGAAGTGGTGGATATGAATACAGTGCAGGGCTTCAAACAGGCATGGGATGGGCATAAGGGAGCAATACAGATGAGTACGAATAGATAGGCCATTGACAGAGCAAAGGCCGATGGCACATTCATAAGGTAGAAAAAGAAATGGGCAGACTGGATGGGCCTTGTGGTCCTTATCTGCCATCAACTTCTATGTTTCTATGTTATCTATTTTGGAGACAGTGCAGCAGTTTGTAGGATGGTAGCAATAAGATTGTGGCTTTCTTGTTGCATCCCAGAGGCCATATTTTCCCAGGCGGCCTTCTCGGCTGAGAGGTTGTTCGTTTTTTTCTTTATGGAGAAGCTCTCTAAGTTTAAATGACGGCATTTCTGTTTGTTTGGAGGCATTAACTTTAGATCAGGTTGCCTTTTCTGGTGATTGCAAGCTGATAGCAGTCAATGAATTTTGATTTTTATCAGCGTCAACCCGGAGTGGCGAAATTAGGTGGCAACTGGTTTCCTGACATCACCGGAAGTCCCCACCATCGATCCCAGACCTGCTTGACCGTGGTCTGCATGTCCGCAGGGAGAAGTGGGAGGACTTCATCCACCGACCCTAAAAGGGCATGAGAGAAGAAAAAATTACTCACCTTAGTAATTGCTTTTCTTCTCATGGAGTCTTGCTGTATTAGGACTATAGCAGTCAGCCTCAGCCTCTGAACTGCCCCAGACAGGAAAGGGTTAACTCCAGAGAAGTCTGGAGTTCCGCAGCGCGAGGGCGCTGTTCAAAGCTCTATCTGTGCAGTTTGAAGTCAAACTGCCAGATTCTTTACGGCTAAACTAATATAGCAAGTCTGTGGAAAACCCCACACTAGCCATTGGCTACCTACCAGTAGTAGAACTACAAAAACACACAACAATCACAGAATAGCAACAAAATTATTAAATATTGTTAGCATTACTGAAAAGAAGCATTAACAGACCCCCTCTTCCCAAAAAGACTCAAGTCTAGGAAGGGGGCCACCTACCACTCAACGAACAACAGAATTACCTAGTTCCTAAACCCAATAAGCAAGAAAAAGGCATGACACAGTGCTTGCACTAATTTGCCAACCCCATACCCAAGGAGGAGTTCTGAGCGGGGTAGGAGGGAGGGTTGTCCTAATACAGCAAGACTCCATGAGAAGAAAAAGCAATTACTAAGGTGAGTAATTTTTCTTCAAACACCATGAAGTCTTGCTGTAATTAGGACTATAGCAGATTACACAGCAGTACCTCCATGGAGGAGGGTCAGAACCTACTTGGGAAATAGGCTCTGAAGCACAGCTGTGCTAAAACGGGCATCCTCCTGGATTGAACATCCAAGGAGTAATGTTTGTAAAGGTGTGAACTGTTTCCAGGTAGCAGCTTGACAGATCTCAAAATGGGAATATCTCTAGCAGCCGCTAGAGATGCAGCTGTACCTCTGGTAGAATGAGCCTCAATCCTGAGGGGGCTCTTTACCCAGTTTTGGTAACAGAATTGGATACAAGAGACAATCCACCTTGCAATTGTCCTCTTAGTGGCAGGTCTCCCTTGCCGACTTCCCCATAGGTAAGGAAGAGCTGGAGGGATTCAAACCTATGATCCTTGGTGCGCTCCAAATAGTAGCTTAGAGCTCTTTTGACGTCAGACTGTGCAATCTCCTCTCCCTGAAGAGGAATGCTCAGTGAAAATACTGGGAGAGAGATGGATTGGTTGAGATGAAAATCCGAGACCACCTTTGGTAAAACCTTCTATTAGTCCTAAGACTACATTGTCCCTATGAAAGAAATGAAATCTTCTTCCACTGACAAGGCTTGCATCTCACTTATACGTCTAGCAGAAGTGATGGCCACTAGAAAAACAGTCTTCCAAGTCAAAAACTTGAGGTCTGCCGAAGACAGGGGCTCAAAGGGGGGTTGCATTAGCTGAACAATGCAAACATTCAGGTCCCAAGCAGGAGCTGGTTCCCGAAAAGGAGGGTTAGTGTGAAGTAACCCCTTAAAAAACTTGGAAATTACAGGGTGAGAAGAGATGGAAGCAGGTTTACCTGCTGACACATAAGCGGAGACTGCTGCCAGATGAACCCTTAAGGTAGCTGGCTTCAGGCCTAGAGAATTTAAGTGGACCAGATAGTCCAATAAAACAGTCAAATCAGCAGATTCTGAAGAGATTTGCTTCCCAGAGCACCAAATGGAAAACCTCTTCCACTTAGAATTATAGGTGACCCTAGTAGAAGGCCTCCTGGCCGCCTTCAAAATATCCAAGACACCTTGAGAGAGGTGTAGATCAGCGAATTCTAGCTCCTCAAGAACCAAGCCTTGAGGTGGAGGGAACTGAGGTTCGGATACCACACTCTCCCCTGTGCACAGGTCAATAGGTCGTGGGTCCTGGGCAAGCTCAGGGAAGGGTGGACAATCAGGGACAGAAGGAGAGGGTACCAGGGCTGTCTGGCCCAATCTGGAGCAATCAGAATCACCTTGCAGGACTGAGTTCTGATCTCATTAGTACCCCTGAAAAGGAGAGGAAGGAGGAAGGCATATAGATATTTCCTCCCAATCCAACTGGAAGGCGCAGTGGGACTGATCCCAACACTGGAGGTCTGCAACAAAACAGAGGAAGTTGGTGGTTGTCTGGGGCTGCGAAAAGATCTATCTGAGGGTGCCCCATCTGGCAGACTGACCCCAGCACTAGAGGGTTCAGGCCCATCTGGTGGCCCTGAGAAATCCTGCTGAGGGCATCCGCTAGGACATTGTCCTTCCCTGGAAGGTGAACTGCTATCAGGGAGGTATTCAAGGAGTAAGCCAGAGACCACAGCTTCATTGCTTCAGTGCACAAGGCAGAAGACCGAGTGCCCCTTGCTTGTTGATGTACCACATTGTTGTGGTATTGTCTGTCCTGACTTGAACTACCTTGTTCTGGACAGAAGCTGAAAAGGCCTGGAGAGCTAAGAGGACAGCCCTGAGCTCCAGAAGGTTGATGTGAGCAGAGATTCTGAGGAGACCACACTCCTGAGTGGAAAGGTCGCCAAGTGAGCCCCCATCCCAGGAGGGAGGCATCTGTGGTAAGTGTGAGGGAGTGAGGAATGGGTAAGAAGGGGACCCCTTGAGTTAGATTGCTCTGGTCCTGCCACCACTGAAGGGCCAGGATCAGAGACCTTGTCACTGGGACTAATTTGGTGAGGGGGTCCTTCTTTTGGGACCAAAAAGATCTCAGGTGGAATTGGATGTCTCTCATCTGGAATCTTGCTCCCTGCACGACAGCTGTGGACGCAGCCATGTGTCCTAGGAGTTGCAGGAAGTGCCTTGCTGGCCGAGACCCCATGGTGAAGGAAGATGCCAGGGCAATGAGTCTGTCCACTCTCTCGGAGGGGAGATATGCCCTGGCAGACTTTGTGTTCAACTCTGCACCTATGAAGTTAGTACCTGAACTGGTTCAAGAACTGACTTTGGAAGATTCAACAGGAATCCAGAGAGGTGAGAAGCTGCTGGGTGACCAACAAGTGAGATTTTACGTGATCTGGAGACTGACCCACTATGAGCCAGCCGTCCAGGTAGGAAAACAGCCACCCTGCCTTCTCAGATGAGCCACTATCACAGCCAGACATTTTGTGAAAACCCTTAGGGCAGAGGTAAGGCAAGGGCATTGCTCTGAACTGATAGTGGCCAGAAGGTAGTTCAACCTGAGGTACTTTCTGTGAGAAGGCCTGATCAAGAAATGAAAATAAGCGTCCTTGAGGTCCAAGGAAGCTAGCCAGTCTCCTGGTCTCAGGAGGGCAAAATCATTGCCAGAGTTAACATTTTGAACTTTGGTTTCAGAAGATGCTTGTTCAGGAACCTTAAATCTAAGATGGGCGCCATTCTCCTGTCTTTTTGGGGTAAGGAATACCTTGAATAAAGACCCTTGCCCTGATGGCAAGGGAACCCTCTCTACTGCTTTGCATCCCAGCAGAGAAGAAACCTCTGTTTCAAAGCAAGGGCTTCAAAGGATTCTGGTGGAAATGTCTGGCCCTCATCTTTGGGAACTGTTTGAAACTGAGGACAGACCTTGGCTTACCACCTCCAGAACCCACTTGTCCGGGTTAGGGACAACCAGTTCTGGCTGAAATAAGCCAACCTGCCCCCCACCGCACAGGAGATTGCCCTGGGCACCCCATCAGGTGCCTGCTTGGCAGCTGTTTTGGCTGGGAAGAAGGGACGGTCTGCCAGAGCCCCGCCTGCCCCTGCCTCTGAAGAAACCCTCTGAACAAAGGCTGAAGAGGCTTGAGTTGATAAAAGGGCCTGTGGTAAGGCCTACCTCACCCTGGGGCATGCCTTGGGGGCATGCCTCTCTTAGCTTGGGCACTTTTGTAGGTAGTTCTGTATTCATCCATTTTTTCATGTAATTTTCTGTCTGATCACCAAACAGAGAGTTACCTACTACAGGGAAATCCATAGCCTTTGCCTGAGTGTCTTGGGACAAATTAGTGCATCTGAGCCATGCCAACCTCACGGAGAGCTACAGAAGTGCCATGACCCTAGAAGAAACATCATTAACATCAACGGCAGTATGAAATTGAACTTTAGAGGCCTCAATGCCATCAGCAGCCACCTGTTCCAACTCACTAGCCAGCTGACCCTGGGCCTGCTTGGCTAACTGCAAAATAGTGTCCCATCTAGACTTCTGATAACTAGCCAAATAAGCCATGTAATTAGCCTGCCTGAGTCCAAAGAAGCTGCCATATATTGCTTTTTGCCATGGTATCAATCTTCCTGGAATCTTTGTCAGGGGATGTGATGCCAAGGAATATTAGCCTTATCGCAGGCTGCAGCTTGAACAACACCTACATGACTACACTGCTCAGTGAGGAAGTCTGTATCTGGGCCTGATAAAGTATACCTTCTGTCCATTTTTTTGTCTACAGGAGGGACAGAATGAGGATTTTTAAAATCTTTGTTGTTTGCTTCCTAAATGATTTATGCAAAGGAATAGACAACCTTCTAGACTCTGGAATATCCATCATTTCAACAAAATCAGGCTCCTCTTGCTCATCCACAGCCTCCTCTAAAGGGAGCTGGAGGTTTCTCCACCTTTTATAAAACACAAAACGAGAAGGGACTCAGACAACAGAGGGGAGACTCTAAGGTCTGTCTGGAGAAATGCCCGGTTCAATGGGCACGTCCAGACCTTCCCAGTCACAAATGCACTGATCAAATTCTCCTCCCCTCCTGTGGTTCATAAAACTCCTCAATAACATAATCTTGAACCACTGGACCTGGGCGAGCCACCCTCTGCCACTTGTGGAGGGTCTCCAAGTCCTCGACAAAGACTGAACAATCTGTATGGCTTTTGCTATTTCTGCAACAGTTGGAGAAACTATCTTAGACTCCGAACCTGCTGATTTCTTTGTCTTTTTTGCTGGTGCTGGTTCCTCTGAACCAGCCTTTCTCTTGCCCGAGGAAGTAATGCCCTGGTCAGAGGGCACTCCCTCTGGTCCAGTGGGTACTGGACCGGGTTGGCCATCTGGGTCAGCGGACTTTTTGGCCTCTCGTTCCCTGAGCCGGCCCAATCTCTTCTCCAGGGTGGCTGCAGGGAAATTTTTACATATCTGGCAGTCTGAAAGGAGGTGGTCAGCCCCCAGACAATAAACACAAGTGGTGTGTGGGTCAGCCTTGGCAAAGGCTTCCCCACAAACATCACAGTGTTGAAACCCCGTGGGCCGGTTTTCTTTTGGGTTTCTCAGACATAGTGCCAGCCTAACCAAAACTTGCCCTTTTCTTCAGGCCGTGCCAGAACAAGACACCCTTATCTGTTCCCAACCGCAACACGGGTATTGAAAACCCTATCAAAAACGAGGGTTTTTAGAACCGATAAGAACCGGTACCTCACGCCTAAAAATTCATCAAAATACAAGAAACGATCGGTTCAGACTGAACCGATAATTATTTCCACACAGACTAAATTTTCGTTTTACTTACGGTTACCAGATAGAGCTTAGCCGAAACCGTGGTAATTTTGAGACTTTTGCCGGTTTTCTGAACCAAAGGAACCGACCGAAAACCGCGTAGTGAACCGAGCTGAAGGAGCTGATCTCCGGAGCGACTGTTCAGTGAAGCGGAGTAAAGAATCTGGCAGTTTGACTTCAAACTGCACAGATAGAGCTTTGAACAGCGCCCTCGCGCTGCGGAACTCCAGACTCTCTGGAGTTAACCCTTTCCTCTCCGGGGCAGTTCAGAGGCTGAGGCTGACTGCTATAGTCCTAATTACAGCAAGACTTCATGGTGTTTGAAGTGTGCCATGATGACGGCCGAATTTGCCTGACGAACACCCAAGGAGGAAGCCGCATAGACTTTCCTGGCTGAATGGTCCAAAAGCTTGGACTCTTTATCAGGAGGTCAGTCGATGTCGGCAGAACTGCCAGTACGCCTGAACACAGAGGCAGTCACCAGGCTCTCGGCCAAAGGGTGCTCTTTGAACTCCGCAAGGGACCCCATGGGCACCGCATACTTTCGGGCCATGCGGGCAGATGGGGCTGGACAGCAGGCAGGGCGCTGCCAGAGTTCTAAGGCCGGGCCGGCAATAGCCTCAGCCACAGGAAAGGCTTCCGTCAGTGTATCCCCTCTCTTAAGGATGTCTGTAAGAGGGTACTCCGCCTTTTTCTGTATGGGCTCCAGGGGCATCCCTCTAGATTCAGAGATGAGGTGAAGAATCCCTTGGAAAGATGAGGGACCTTCCTCTGTCTCTAAGTCAATGGTTGACTCATCATCCCCTGAATGAGAATGCAAGCCAGTGAGGTCCAAATCCGAGGAATCCAGGTATAATGGCCGACCACCCAGGTCCCCTTCGACCTGCCGAGGGTGGTCTGGGGTGACCGTGACCGCCAATCACTGGGGAGGCCTGGCGTCTGGTCAATCTTCCTTGGAAGGAGCCCCACCCCAGGCTGTTCGGGTGGTGGTTCCTCCACAATCGGTGGAGAGACCGTTTTGGGCCGAACTGGTGGTTTTGCCGGCTCCGCGAGCTGAGGAACCGATTTAATTGGCTCCGAAGGAGTTGGCTTCAGCCTAGGAGGCGGAAGACAGGTAATGGCCAGTGTAGAAGCCAGAGTCAGCTTGTGCCCTATCAAAATTAGCTGCAGCCATGAGGTCCTCGTAGCACTACCAGAGTTTCCGCTGGAGCCTCTCCTCATCCGAGGAGGATGAGGACGACCAATGGCATTGTCTCTTCTTAGAGCGTTTGTGGCTCTTTCTCAGCCAGTCAGTCGACAGGGTCCCAGACCTCGATCGAGATAGGACGGGCTGACTCAGTTGCTCGGGAGACACCGGCAGGACTGGTGATTTCTCAAAGTCAGGGGACAATTCATCGATGGCAGCCCCAGAGGGTTGGGTCTCATCATCTGGAAAGACCAGATTAGGGGTTAGATCAAGGGATTCAGCGACCGGAGTCAGCGAAATCAGGTCGATCAGATCGATCATGATTTTGACATCGTCGATTGTCAATTCGGTCAACTGACCTAACGGCAAGGTCGAAAAGCCACCAGCCGAAGAAGCGATCTCGACAGAGGTCGAGATCGCATGCTCTTGGGATCGAGTTCTCCCCTGCTCCCAAAAGCGTCTTCTTCGAGACGAAGACAATCCCAGGTCCTTCTCCCACTTTCGGGATTGAGAAGAGTGTGAGCCCGCAGGCACCTCACCCTTGGTCGGGAGAGACTGGCACAACTCTCAGAAGGAACCTGAGAAGGTGGAGCCCAGGTTGAGCTGAACGAAGAAGCTCCGATAAGTCTCTGCAGCACAAGCCACGTCCTCCCCGAATGCTTGCATGCGTTCCAACTGCTCAGTGGCTCCCGCAGCCATGGAAAATGCCCACCAAGCCTCCTTGGATTTCACTGGAGGGTTCCTCTTCTCCGGCCTCCCCAGTTTTAAGCATGTGAGATGGTCTTCGAGGACGTTGGGATGAAAGGTGAGACACACATCGCATTTTGAGGTGTCATGGTCGACACCGAGACAATAGACGCACGTGGTGTAGGGACTGGTGCGTGACATTGTATGGCCGCATGGGCACCGACGAAATCCGGGGGAAGCCTTGTCTTCCATAATCGAAGCAGCGAACTTGCAATCGCTAATGCAAAAAATTGGAATTTTCGGAATAACCGAAGGTTTGAAAG
Organism: Neoceratodus forsteri; assembly: GCA_016271365.2. Lineage (NCBI taxonomy): Eukaryota > Metazoa > Chordata > Ceratodontiformes > Ceratodontidae > Neoceratodus > Neoceratodus forsteri. The sequence goes on along the minus strand of CM057450.1, from coordinate 10,062,437 downwards.
CCAGGGCCTACAAGATGCGTAAGCACGAGGGAGGCGACCTGATTCTTCCAGCAGAAAGGAAGATCTGGCGTCATGGGGCGGAGCCGAGGTATGTACCACCCGAGTCGGTGGGAGGAGCCAGCCTGAAGACTTCCGGTGAGATTTAAAGCGGAAGGGGATATGACAAAGAGTGTGGATGAACAACATATCCACGCTCCTAGAACTAATTTTACTCACAAGGAGAGTCGTGGTTTGCTCATGACTAAGAGGTCACAATCAAGCAGTGGTGCAGATTCTGCCTGGGGGAAAGGGCGGACATAAACATATCTACTGCTTTTATATTAAGAACCTACAAAATTTAACAGCGTATGGATTTATTTGCTTGGACTGTGGGGTAAGGGAGGGGTTAAAGAAAGAAAAAAGTATTAGGCTGAGATACCTTTCATGTACCTGAGACCCAAAAGGACCAACCCACTGACAGTTATGTAGGCCTAGGCCATTGGGAATTCATCTCCCCCTCCTCCTCCAGCCTGTCTCCCCAGGAGGCTCTTATCACCTAACATTAGGCTCCCTTTTCACATGCAACATGTCCTAACGCCATTGGCCCCCCTGGAGACAAAATCGTGGCGTATACTTCATTACCCCTGGGATAGGGAAAAAGCATGCTTTACCCTCAGCAACCGCTCAGCGACCGTCACATGCAGCGAAGTAATGACCAACAACCTAGGTCAGATCCTCTGTTACCTATAAGGCTGCATATGCTGATCGCAAGTGTCATGATGTTTCTGAGTTTTCATGGCACTGGGGGCCCACGCTGGATTCGTGAGCTACCACCACAGGGAAACAACATTCTTTCCCCTATAGAAGGGTGTAGAGATCCCTCCCTACCTTGAAAGTCATTAATAGGTTTGCCCTTGCACAATGTAAATAGTTCAATGTTATGTTTTGATTGCTGGACGCCAGATACTCTTCGGTGTCTATTAAGATTACATTTACAATATTTCTGTTTTTGTGTAAGGAGATCACCCTCTTGCATTAGGCCGTTTACCATGCATGACTTCTTTCAATGTGTGGCTAGAAGTACTAATCTACTACCACTAGAGGGCAATAGATGTCACTATATGCTAACTACTGTAATCTGGATGTTACTAGAAGTTCTATGTTTAATCACCCTATCTTATGAGTGCATTTTGTTATCTAAGATCAAGTTGAAATGGCAAAATATAGGCATTTGGGGTTCAGATGCACAGGAAATTAAGGTCACACAGTTCGTACAGAAGAGAATAGTGATTACTCCAAATGTGTAGCGGGGTTTGGAAAGAGGGCATGGCAGTACTGACGGAAAGACAGCAAAACTGAGAGGGAAGGAACTGGGCACTCATAAAGATAACACCAACTTGTACAATGGGTAGGTCTTTAATTCTATCTCTAAATATTAACGGGATACAGTCCTGTCAAGCGATCCCGCTTATTGCAATTTCTAAAAAGGGACAATCCTGAGGTTATTTTTTATTTATTTATTTTTTTAAACAGGAAACCCACTTGTCCAAGCCTGAACATAAAAAATTTACTAAGTGGGGTTTCCCTATGGTGATAGCATCCTCTCATAGTTCAGGTAGGAGAAGAGGGGCAGCTATTTTAATTAAGAGGGGAGTGGCGTTCGATTTGCAACAGGAAATAGTAGACCCGGAGGGGCGCTATGCCATTGCTACGGGCAAACTTTATGCCCACCCAGTAACTTTGGCTTCGTTCTATTTCCCCCCTGGGGCATCAAAGGAAGTGGCACAGTAATTTTTTACACATCTATTGGGGGTTCTTCGGGGCAACGTCTAATGGGTAGAGACCTGAATACAACCTTAAACCCGGCGAAGGATGCCTCAGTCTATCTCTCCCACAGAACTAACCTTCTTCAAAAAATACCTGAGGGGCACGATTTCAACCCTGGGGCTAGTAGATGTGTGGTGCCACTGCTTCCCCTCACAAAGAGAATACACTTATACGACTCCGGGTTCAGGAGTGGCATCAAGGCTCGATTATGTATTCACCACTGTAGAGCACCTCGAAACACTCCACGATGTGTGGCATGGAGTGACCTTATTATCAGACCATGCCCGAATATACACTAAATTTAATCTGGGAGGTGGGCAAAAAAAAAAATTTTGGCATCTCAATTTGATGCACCTCAAGGACCTGGAGTTCTGCTGGATGGTCAAAGAGGGAGTCCCACACATTCTTAGGGAAAATGACAGCATGGATGTTCCTGCGGGAATTATGTAGGATACCCTCAAGATGGTGCTTCGAGGGGAGGTAATTGCCTACTCGTCTAAAAAGCGTAGAGAAAGGGAGACACAGATGACCCAACTTCAACGGCAGTTAAAGGAGTTGCAATCCTTATATGCTCAAAGGGACAAAATGATAAAGCTGCAAATGCTGCCTACAAAACAAAAACTCAAAAAGCATATAGACCATAAAATAGAGCAACAGCTCTTTTATTTAAAGCCTACTGCCCATGAGGGAGGCCCTAAAGGAGTAAGGAACTTCGCTGGTAAGCTCCGAATGCATAAGGCTAGAAGAAAAGATTACTCACCTTAGTAATGTTGTTTCTTCTAATGGAGTCTTGCTGTATTCTGACAAATTGCAGTGAGGTCCAACCTTCAAACTGCCCCGGAGATGAAAGAGTTTAACTTTCCATGCTAGGCATGGAACGCTGAGCTCGAGCTCGGTTGAGACTCTGTCTGTTGCTGTTTGAACTCAAACCGTCAGATCTTTATGAGCTAAACTCACTGAGTGTCCTGTGTGGAAGCTGTAAACCTACACTAGCCAATTGGCTACTAAATATAATAAACAGATTTTTTTGGTCCCAAAAAAAAGACTCAAGTCAGGAAACCCAAAAAATGAAACAAACACAACACCCACTCACCCAAAGAAAAAGGGGTGATTAATAACAGGTGGGGCACCACTTGAGTGCTATGCCATACTGCTCCACCCACATCCCAAAACAAAGGTTCTGAGAGGGAAGGTAGGGGAGGTCAGAATACAGCAAGACTCCATTAGAAGAAACAACATTACTAAGGTGAGTAATTATTTCTTACACAACATGAAGTCTTGCTGTATTCTGACAAATTCGAACTACAAGCAGTACCTCCATGGAGGAGGACAGAACCTACCTAGGAAATAGGCTCTGAAGCACTGTTGTGCCAAACCGAGCATCACTCCTAGCCTGGATGTCCAGAGAGTAATGCTTGGTAAAAGTGTGAACTGTTTTCCAGGTAGCTGCTTGACATATCTCTAAGATAGCAATATCCTTGGCAGCAGCCAGGGAAGCAGCTGTACCTCTGGTAGAGTGACCCTCAGGCCTGAGGGTGGAGTCCTGCCTAGTTTTTCATAGCAAAATTGAATGCAAGAGACAATCCATCTGGCAATGGATTTCTTAGTGGCAGGTTTTCCCTTACCAACCTCACCATAAGTGAGGAACAGTTGGAGGGAGTCAAACCTGTGACCCTTGATACGCTCTATGTAGTAGCCAAGGGCCCTTTTCACATCCAAGCTGTGCAGCCTCCTCTCACCAGAGGAGGAATGGTCAGTGAAGAAAACAGGAAGAGACATAGACTGGTTAAGGTGGAAGTCTGAAACCACCTTAGGTAAAAACTTCCTATTAGTCCTGAGGACCACCATATCTCTATGGAAAGAGATAAAATCAGGCTCCTCCGACAGGGCTTGTAACTCGCTTATGCGCCTGGCAGAAGTGATGGCCACCAAAAAAACAGTTTTCCAAGTCAAGTACTTAAGCTCTGCTGAAGACAAAGGCTCAAAAGGGGGTTGCATAAGCTGAGCAATGCAAACATTAAGGTCCCAAACAGGGGCAGAGTCCCTGAATGGCGGATTGGTATGAAGCAATCCCTTGGAAAACTTAGAGAATACAGGATGAGCTGAAAGGGAAGAAGGCTTACCTGCTGAAAGGAAAGCAGAGACAGCTGCCAGTTGCACTCTTAGTGTAGCTGGTCTGAGTCCCAAGCTATTAAGATAAACCATATAGTCAAGGACTGTGGGCAGGCCAGCAGACTCTGGAGAAACATGCTTCCCAGAGCACCATATGGAGAATCTTTTCCATTTGGAGTTGTAAGTGCTTCTGGTGGAAGGCTTCTGAGAATCCTTTAGGATATCCATAACACCTTGAGAGAGGTGTAAATCAGCAAACTCTGACTCTTCAAGAGCCAGGCCTTGAGATTGAGAGATTTGAGATCCGGGTACCAAACCCTCCCCTGAGCACAGGTTAACAGGTTGTAATTCCTGGGAAGAAACAGGGGAAGGTGGACTGCTAAGGACAACAGGAAGAGGGTACCAGGGCTATCTGGCCCAGTCTGGAGCAATCAGAATCACCTTGCATTTTGACTAACACCTTGAACAGGAGAGAGGAAGGGGAAGGCATACAAGAACTTCCTTCCCAATTGAGAACTAGGCATCCAGGGGACTGAGCCCAACACTGGGGGCCTGCAGCAAAGAGAGGAAGTTGGTGATTGTCTGGGGCTGCAAAAGATTCTATCTGTGGGGTGCCCCATCTGGAGAAGATCACCTTCAAAACCAGGGGATCCAGGGACCATTCGTGATGGCCCTGAGATATCCTGCTGAGAGCATCTACCAGGGCATTGTCCTTGCCTGGGAGGTGTACTGCTGTAAGAGAGGTGTTCAGGGAATAGGCCAGAGACCATAACTTCATTGTTTCTGTGCACAAGGCCATAGACCGAAAGTGCCCTTTGCTTGTTGGATATACCACATTGTGGTGGTATTGTCTGTCCTGATCTGAACTAGTTTGTTCTGGAACAGACTTGAAAAACCTGAAGTGCTGAAACACTGCTCTGAGTTCTAATAGATTGATGTAAGCAGAGATTCCTGAGAAGACTCATAACCCTTGGGTGGTCAGGTCTCCAAGTGAGCACCCCACCCAAGAGAGAGGCATCTGTAGTAAGGATTAGAGAGTGAGACTGAGTGGACAAAAGGAACTCCCTGTCTTAGGATTGTCTGATCCTGCCACCACTGCAAAGCCTGGATCAGGGTTGATCACTGGACTCAGTTTGGTCATGAGGATCCTTTTCTGAGACCAAAAAGCTCTCAAGTGGAACTGAATGTCCTCATCTGAAATCTTGCTCCTGCCACTGCTGTAGAAGCAGCCATGTGCCCCAGGAGCTGTAGAAAATGCCCTGCTGGTCGAGACACCTGGAGCATGAACGGAGGGGCCAGTGAAATAAGGGTCCTGCCTCTTCCAGGAAGGAAGGCTCTGCCTTTACTGTATCTAGCCTGCGCCTATGAAGGTGAGGGAGCTGACAGGCTCTAGAAACTGACTTTGAAAGATTCAGAAGGAAACCTAGAGAAGCAAGCAGTTGCTGAGTTATCTGTAGGTGTAACTTGACTTGGTCTGGGGACTGACCTACTATGAGCCAGTCGTCCAGGTATGGGAAGATGGAAATCCTTTTCCTTCTTAGGAAGGCAACTACTACTGCCAGGCATTTTGTGAACACCCTTGGAGCAGAGGTTGGTCAAGGGCATTGCTCTGAATTGGTAGTGGTATGAGGGCAGTCTTTAACCTGAGGTATTTTCATGGGAGCTCTGATGAGAATATGGAAATAGGCATCCTGAGGTCCAGGGAGACTAGCCAGTCCCTGGCCTTAAAGAGGGTAGAATTATTTCCAGAGTCACTATTTTGAACTTTGGCTTTAAAAGGTGCTTGTTTAAATATCTGAGATCCAGGATGGGCTGCCATTCTCCTGTCTTTCTGGGGTGAGAGGCACCTTGAGTACAATCCTTTCCTCTGTGTAGGGGTGGAACCCTTTCTATAGCTCTGAGAGCCAAGAGGAAGAGACCTCTGCCTCAGGGCAAGTGCCTCTGAAGGATTTGCAGGTGGAAAGGATCTGGTTCTCATCTTTGGAAATTTTTGAAGCTGAGAACCAGTCCCTGGCTTACTACTTCCAGGACCCATTTTGTCTGATGTTAAAGACCTCCAGTCCTGGACAAAGTAGCCAGCCTGCCTCTACGGTAGTGGAGAATCGACCTGGCAAACCCCATCAGGGTGCCTGTTTGGCGGGGCTTTAGGCTGAGGGGGTGGAAACAGGCCTGCTTATACCCCTCCTGCCTCCCTCTAAAGAACCCCCATGATGCATAAGCAGAAGAGGAGGCCTGGGCTTGGCAGAGACGGCTGAAAAGGCTCTGACTCTGCCCCTGATGCTGCCTCTGAGGAGTGGCTTGCCTTTCCTTGGCCTGAGCACTCCTATAGGTGGTCCTGTACTCATCCATTTTCTTCATGTAGTTCTCTGTTTGCTCCCAAACAGTGAATTACCCACAACAGGAAAATCCATGGTCTTAGTCTGGGTATCCGAGACAGGCTAGTACATCTGAGCCAAGCCATCTCACACAGACCTTTACAGATGTAGCCATGATCTGAGATGAAACATCACTGGAGTCCACAGCAGCATGGAATTGCACCTTGGATGCCTCAATACCATCCAAGAGCTACCTGCTCCAGCTCCTGGCAAGCTGGCCAGGGACCCGTTTAGCTAAAGCCATTACAGTGTCCCATCTAGATTTCATATTCAGCTGTATAGGCCATATAGTGGCCTGCCTGAGTCCAAGGATGCTGCCATGTACTGTTTCTTTGCCATGGCATCAATCCTCCTGGAGTCCTTACCTGGGGGTGTGGCCAAGGGTATATTTGCTCTTATCACAGGCTGCAGCCTTCGCTACCCCAACATGGCTGCATTGCTGGGTAAGGAACTCCGTATCTGAGCCTGAAAGAGTATATTTCTTGTCCATTCTCTCATCCACAGGAGGTACAGAATTGTGTCTTCTAAAATTTTTATTGTCTGTTTCCCAAAGACTCTATGAAGGGAATAGACAGCCTCCTGGACTCTGGGATATCCATCATTTCAACATAGTCAGGCTCCTCCTGGTCATCCACAGCTTCTTCCATAGGAAGCTGAAGAGTTTCAGCCACTTTCTTGTAAAACATGAAATGGGAGGGGGACTCAGAAAGCCTAGGAGGAGACATTCCTGAAGGTCTATCTGTCTGGGGAGATGTCCGGGTCAATGGGCACATCCAGACTTTCATAATCACACTCACTTTCCTCATACTCTCCTTCCTCCTCCTCCGGTTCATAAAATTCCTCTAAGTCATAATCCGGAACCGGTGGAACCGACCGAACCGAGCGCCTTCCTAATGGTGCCGGTTAGGTCGAACCGGATAGCGACTAAAAATCACTTTTATGGTGGCTATTTCATCAGTGGTCGGAGAAGAACTTTTGGATCCGCACCAGCTGATTTATCCCTTCTTGATCTCTCTTAATCGGAACCCGACTGGAATCGGTTCTCCTTGCCGAAGAAGTTTTGCCCTGGTCAGAGGGCATTCCCTCTGGTTCGCTGGAACTAACCGGCTGGCCATCCGGTCAGCGACTTTGGCCCCTTTCCCGGAGCCTACCAACTCTTTTTTCCAGGGTAGCTGCAGGAAAATTTTACAGATCTGGCAGTCTGAATCGAGGTGGTCAAACCCCAGACAATAACACAGGTGGTGTGGGGATCAGCCTTAGCAAAGACTTCCCACACACATATAGTGTTGAAACCCAGTGGAGCCCGGTTTTCTTTTTGGGTTTCTCTAGACATGGCCAGTCCTAACAAAACGCACCCTTTTTTCGGCAATCCGCCAGGCAAGACACCCTTATCGGTTCGTGACCGTGTTACGGGTCGTGGAAAAAAGCGTTATAAAATCTGTTTTTTTTAGAACCGATAAGAACCGGTAACCACACTCTAAAAGTAGAAATAAAGATTTTAAAACAACCTGAACAGTTCAAACCGAACCGATCCCACGTTTACAAGTTCCACACAGAATGATAACAAAAATAAACCTATCTAGACCTCACGAATACCACAGACAGAGACTGAACCGATAGGTTACGGTTTAAATTCAGTCGAAAACCGAGAAAAACGGTACTTTAACCGACAAATTGAACCGAGCAAAGGAGAAATCTCAGGAGCGACTGTTCAGTGAGGCGGAGTAAAGAATCTGATGGTTTGAGTTCAAACAGCAACAGACAGAGTCTCAACCGAGCTCGAGCTCAGCGTTCCATGCCTGGCATGGAAAGTTAACTCTTTCATCTCCGGGGCAGTTCGAAGGTTGGACCTCACTGCAATTTGTCAGAATACAGCAAGACTTCATGTTGTTTGAACATGCATTACAGCCATGCAATATCCCAAGCCTGGGAAATTGGAAACTCACCCCACAGCAATTAGGCAAATCATGGCAGATTACTACAGAAGCTTATACCAGGCAGACCCTGTTAACCTGAACCAGAAGATAGAGAATTTTTTAAATGAAATACAACTCCCAAAAATGACTGCTTCCCATACAGAAACTTTAAAACCCCCAATAACATCAGATGAAGTTGAGGGAGTATTTCGGAGAGCCAAAACACAGAAAGCCCCAGGACCTGATGGTTACCCATTAGAGTTTTATAAATCATTTCAAGAAGACTTGTTGCCACCCTTCCTATAAGCTGCTCATGAGGTACAGACCGGAGACCCCCTCTTCTTGGCAATATGCAGTAATATCTGCCATTCCCAAACCGGACAAGGACAAGGACCCTAAGTGTCCTACATCACATAGGCCAATTTCAATGTTAAATTTTGATCACAAAATTTACATGTCGATCTTGGCCCATCGACTTGAGAATATTCTCTCTCTGTTAATTAACCCTGATCAGGTAGGCTTTATTATAAGTCGACAAGAACATATGCAGCTAAACGATCAATCCCCCTGGTACTCCTGGAACTAGATGCCGAAAATGCCTCTGACATGGTTGCCTGGCCATTATTATAGGCAACCCTGTCCCAGTTTGGATTCCAAAAGAGGTCATACAACAACTGCAGAATATATATAAAACCTCTATGGCATATCTTAAATTAGACGGTTCCCTCTCAGACTCTTTCCCTCTACAAAGAGGTACCCATCAGGGCTGCCCCCTTTCACACCTATTATTTGCATTATATCTGGAACCCCTGGCCCAGGCAATTAGATCACACCCAGAAATCGAGGGGATACCAATGGGAGGCATAATGTATAAAATGTCATTATTTGCTGATGACATCCTTCTTTCTCTGACCTCCCCTAAGGTATGGGAGCTACTAGAAAGTTTTGGAGAGGAGTCTGGCTATAAAATTAATCAACAAAAAACAGAAGTATTGTTATGTGACTACACCCCCAACCCTCCCTAAAAAGAACCTATCCCTTTAAATGGTATAAACAGTCATTGCGTTACCTGGGGATTCATTTAACTAAAAAGCTAATTCATGCAGATATAGTAAATTATGAACCACTAACACACAATTTATCAGATGACTTAGCTAAATGGTCCCATATCCCTTTAAGTTTCTTGGCCCAAATAGGAACCATTAAACAAAATATCTTCCCACGGATTTTATTTTTTCTGCAAACATTACCCTTAATGCCAACCCAGGTTTATTTCCAGTCTTGGAATCAGCTAATCTCCTAGTTTATATGGCAGGGAAAACCACCTAGGTTCCGCTATACCTTGCAGCAACTGCCTAAGCAGCGTGGAGCTTTAAATGTACCTATCTTCTGGAACATGCGAGAGCCACACAAATAAAAGTACTACTCTCTTGGCTCAATCCCAATTATGATATGCCCTGGAAGCAATTTGAGGTGATTTGGAATAATATTTTGGATCCCACTGACTATTTGGCCACCCTCCTGGATGTCTACCCCTTTCAAAATTCCCTCATTGTACCGCTAAGGTTTTTAAGCAGTGGTTACATGTACCAAATAAAAAAATCGCTCCAGTGGAGGCACTGTTTCTTAAATCCTTGGCTTCCAATAGCTCTTTCCCCTGAATGCAGTGGACAAATCTATGTCCTACTGGCGGAGCTATAATATTACATATATCTATCAGTTAATAGAACCTAGTGGTAAACAGTAGTTCGCATAACTTCAGTCACAATATAAGCTACCCGCCAGCCTATTTCATACAGATGCCAGACCACCATGGGCCAGAGGGCTTTTGCCCACAGAGCACCTCAGTGGTACAATACTCTCAACAAAGAAAATCTTACTGCTGCTGCCCTTGGCCCTTTTAAGAGACAACTCCGACCTCATCATATCTCAACTAGTCGTGACTGCCTCTCCTAATCAGGGGCCCAACGCCCACTGCCCTACACTTCAGCCTTGACAGCTGCCTCTCCCCGCCTTGCCACTTTATATCTGCCTCACCTTCCCACCCATCGCCCCTCTCCCTTTCCTCACCCCCCGGGCATTCCCTGACTTTCATCCCTTCCTCTTAGAGCTGTTTCCCACCCTCTACCCTCTGACAATGACCTTCCTGCCTGCACTCACCCCCCTCCCCCTTCACCCAAAGCACTTATTCCTAAGATTGCCCCTGGCTGGTATGTCATACTACCTAGCATTTGACACATTTTGAATTACTGTGATTTTCGAACCTTCAGTCTCTGGTTTCCTTTTATTGTGTAACTATGTATTATTCTGTTGACCTTTGTATGTATACCCCCCATTCCTTCGATGTGGAACCTTTGTAAATGAGCAGTCCCTGCACAAAGGTACTTGTAATCCTAGATTTCCTTTGGGAAACAGACACAAAAAATTCTTAAGTCTCCTACTCTCTCAGGTTCAGGCATGGAGTTCCTTTTTCAGCAATGCAGTCATGTTGGGGTTGTGCAGGCTGCTGCATGTGAGAAGGCAAACATTCCCTTGGCAACACACCCCCCAGACAAGGACTCCAGGAAGATTGATACCATGGGAAAGAAACAATACATGGCAGCATCTTTGGGACTCAGGCAGGCTAACTATATGACCTATACAGCCAGGTACCAGAAGTCCAGGTGGGACACTGTGCTGGCTCTGGCTAAACAGGCCCCCGACCAGCTTGCCAAGGAGCTGGAGCAGGTGGCTGCAGATGGGATTGAGGCATCGAAAGTACAGTTTCATGCTGCTGTAGACTCCAATGATGTATCATCAAGAGTCTTGGCTACATCTGTGGCTCTTCGGAGGATGGCTTGGCTCAGATGTACTAGCCTCTCGCAGGACACCCAGGCTAAGGCCATGGATTTTCCTGTAATTGGTAATTCTCTGTTTGGGGAGCAGACACAGAATTACATGAAGAAGATGGACGAATACAGGACCACTTACAGGAGTGCTCAGGCCAAAGAAAGGCAAGCAACTCCTCAAAGGCAGCAGTCCAGGGGCAGGGGCAGGCCTTTCCAAAGGCCTTTTGACCAAGCTCAGGCCTCCTCTTCTTCCTTTCGTAGAGGGGATTCTTTAGAGGGAGAGGCAGAAGGGGGATGAACAGGCCTGCATCCACCCCTCAGCCTAAAGCTCCTGACAAGCAGACACCCTGATGGGTCTGCCCGGGTCGATTCTCCCATACCAGTAGGGGGCAGGCTGGCTTACTCTGTCCAGGACTGGATGTCTCTTACATCAGACAAGTGGGTCCTGGAAGTAGTAAGCCAGGGACTGGTTCTCAGCTTCAAAAAAATTCCCAAGATGAGAGCCAGATCTTTTCCACCTGCAAATCTCTCAAAGACCCTTGCCCTAGAGGCAGAGGTTTCTTCTCTCCTAGCTCTCAGAGCTATAGAGAGAGTTCCCACCCTACACAGGAGCAAAGGATTGTACTCCAGGTACTTCCTAACCCACCAAAAGACAGGAGAATGGCGACCCATCCTGGACCTAAGATATCTGAACAAACATCTTTTAAAGCCAAAGTTCAAAATGGTAACTCTGGGAATTATCCTTCCCTCTCTAAGGCCAGGGGACTGGCTAGCCTCCCTGGACCTCAAAGATGCCTACTTTCACATTCCCATCAGGTGCTCCCACAGAAAGTACCTCAGGTTCGAGTTGCCCTCAGGCCACTATCAATTCAGAGCAATGCCCTTTGGCCTAACATCAGCCCAAAGGGTTTTCACAAAGTGCCTGGCAGTAGTTGTTGCCTTCCTAAGAAGACAAAAGATTTCCATCTTCCCATACTTGGACGACTGGCTCATAATAGGTCAGTCTCCAGACCAAGTCAAGTCACATCTGTAAGTGACCCAGCAAGTGCTCACTTCCTTAGGATTCCTTCTCAACCTACCAAAGTCAGTTCTCGAACCAGTGCAGCTCCTCACCTTCATAGGTGCAGAACTGGATATAGTAAAGGCAAGAGCCTTCCTTCCCCTGGAAAGGGTAAGGACCCTTATGGAACTGGCCTCTTCATTCACCCTTCAGGTGTCTCGACCAGCAAGGCATTTCCTTCAGCTACTGGGCCACATGGCAGCTTCCACAGCAGTGGTCCAGGGAGCAAGATTCCAAATGAGGGACATTCAGTTCCATTTAAGAGCCTTTTGGTCCCAAAAAGGATTCCTTACCAAACTAATCCCAGTGACTTCAACCCTGATCCAGGCCTTGCAATGGTGGCAGGATCAGGACAATTTGAGACAAAGGTTCCATTTGTCACTCAGTCTCATTCAGTGATACTCACCACAGATGCTTCCTGCTGGGCTGGGGAGCCCATTTGGGGATCTTACCACCCAAGGACTGTGGTCACCTCAGGAATCTCTGCTTCACATCAATCTCTTGGAACTCAGAGCAGTGTTTCTGGCACTGCAAGTTTTCCAAATCTGTACAGAACAAGGTGGTTCAGGTCAGAACAGACAACACCACCACCATGTGGTACATCAACAAGCAAGGAGGCACTCGGTCTACGGCCTTGTGCACAGAAGCAATGAAGTTGTGGTCCCTGGCCTATTCCCTGCAAACCTCTCTGATAGCAGTTCACCTCCCAGGGAATGACAATGACCTAGCAGATGCACTGAGCAGAATATCCCAGGGCCATCACGAATGGGCCCTGGATTCTCTAGTTTTGAAAGTGATTTTCTCAAGATGGGGCACTCCAGAGATAGATCTTTTTGCAGCCCCAGACAATCACCAACTTCCTCTCTTTTGTTGCAGACCCCCAGTCTTGGGCTCAGTCTCCCTGGATGCTCTGATTCTGAACTGGGAAGGGACATTTCTGTATGCTTTTCCCCACTTCCCTCTCCTGTTCAGGGTGCTAGTCAAGATAAGGTCACAACTATGCAAGGTGATTCTGATTGCTCCAGACTGGGCCAGACAGCCATGGTACCCCTTGTTGCTGTCCCTAACAGTTCATCTTCCCCTGTCTCTTCCCAGGAATTACAACCTGTTAACATCCTCTCGGGGAGGATTTGGTACCCGAATCTTCAGTCTCTCAATCTCAAGGCTTGGCTCTTGAAGAGTTAGGAGTTTGCAGATCTGCATCTTTCCCAAGGGGTTCTGGATATCCTTAAGACTTCTCGAAAGCCTTCCACTAGGAAGACTTACAACTCTAAATGGAAAAAATTCAGCATTTGGTGTTCTAAGAAGAATATTTCTCCAGACTCTGCTGAATTGCCTTCAGTTCTGGATTATATGGTCAATCTTATTGGCCTAGGCCTCAGACCAGCTACCCTCAAAGTACACTTGGCAGCTGTTTCTGCTTTCCTGTCAGTAAGCAAGTCTTCCTATCTGTCATCCCATTCTGTATTCTGTAAGTTTTCAAGGGATTGCTTCACTCCAATCCCCCCTTTAGGGATCCTGCTCCTGCTTGGGACCTTAATGTTTGCATTGCTCAGCTTATGCAACCCCCTTCTGAGCCTTTGTCCTCAGCAGAGCTTAAGTACTTGACTTGGAAAACTGTGTTTTTGGTAGCCATTACTTCTTTCAGATGCATCAGTGAATTGCAAGCCCTGTCAGTGGAATCTGATTTCATCTATTTTCATAGAGATAAAGTGGTCCTTTGAACTAACAGAACGTTCTTACCTAAAGTGGTTTCAGATTTCCACCTCAACCAGTCTATATCTCTCCCTGTTTTCTTCACTGACCATTCCTCCTCGGGGGAGAGGAGGCTACACAGCTTGGATGTTAAAAGAACCCTTAGCTACTACATAGAGCGTACCAAGGGTCACAGGTTTGAATCCTCCAGTTGTTCCTCACTTATGGAGAAGTTGAGAAGGCAAACCTGCCACTAAGAGATCTATTGCCAGGTGGATTGTTTCTTGTATACAATTCTGCTATGAAAAACTGGTAGAACTCCACCCTCAGGCCTGAGGGCTCATTCCACAAGAGGTACAGCTGCTTCCTGGCTGCTGCCAGGGATATTCCTCTCTTAGAAATTTGTCAAGCAGCCACCTGGAAAACAGTCCATACTTTCACCAAGCATTACTCTCTGGATATCCAGGCTAGGAGTGATGCTCAGTTTAACACAGCAGTACTTCAGAGCCTGTTCCCAAAGTAGGTTCTGTCCCTGCTCCATGGAGGTACTGCTTGGTAGTTCAGATATGTCAGAATACAGCAAGACTTCATGTTGCTTGAAGAAAAATTACTCACCTTAGTAATGTTGTTTCTTCTAATGGAGTCCTGTTATTCTGACCTCCCCCCCGCCTCCCCTCTCAGAACCTAGTTTTTGGGATGTGGGTGGGCAGGAGCAGTGTTGGCACCCTAGGAGTGTCCTTTTTACACTCTCTTTTTTGTTTGGGTGAGAGGTTGTGTTTTGGATGCGTTTTTGTTTTTGGGTTTCCTGACTTGAGTCTTCCTTTGAAACCAAAAAACTTTTTATATATTTGACAGTTGGCTAGTAAGAATTTTACAGTTTCCACACAGAACACCTAGTGAGTCATTGCTCGTTAAGATCTGATGGTTGCAGTTTAAACAACAGCAGACACGGGGCTTCAACTGAGCTCATGATGAACATTCTATGCTAGGCATAGAAAAGTTAACTCTTTGTTCTCCGGGGCAGTTGAAAGGCAGGACCTAAATGCATATGTCAGAATACAGCAAGACTCCATTTGAAGAAACAACATTACTAAGGTGAGTAATTTTTTCTTCTCGACGGTGGGAGAAACAGAACTGGGATGGAGGAGGAGTCTATGGCACTTAACAGCTGACCTGCGTGCTTCACGCAGTGCGTCAGCTGTGGGGGCTGCGCCACAGGAACAGACTCCTCCCTCAAAAAAAAAAAAAGCTCCCATGACGGGTGCAAGCCTCTGGCTTACACCTAGCAGTAAAGAATGGTGAAGATTGACAAGGGGAAGATCTTAGGATTAGTCCGCAAGGACACCCTGTCCTTGTGGAAAACCAAATAAGGCTCTTTACACATCAGAACCTGAAGCTTGGAAATCCTTTGAGGAGAAGTAACAACAACTAAAAACAACACTTTCCATGACAGAAAATGTAGCTCGCAATCTGTGGCCGGTTCAAAGGGAAGTAAAGTAAGTTTCTCTAACATAAACAAAAGGTCCCATGGAGAGACAGGGTCTCAGATGAGAGGTTTCAGGTGCACAATGTCCCATAAAAAGGTACGAGACAGGTCCAGCTGGGCAAGGGTCCTGCCCTTGTCAGGTGCATAATATGTAGAGATGGCAGACAAATACACCTTAATGGAGGGGTAACCCAGGCCAGAATTCGACACTGAAAGGAGATACTCCAACACCGAGGTCACCGGACAGGTGAAGGGGTCAAGTGAACGGGCAGAAGCTCACAGGCAGAACCGTTTCCACTTCACAGCGTAGGCAGCTCTGGTAGAAGGCTTTCTAGCAGCTACCAGGACCTCTGCCACCCTAGGGGAAACCCCGAAACAGGTGACAAGTAAGTCTGCAGGAGCCATGTGTGCAGGTGCAGCGACCTGAGGTCCAGATGGACTGAGGTGCCCCTATCCTGGGAGAGCAAGTGTGAGCTAGGGGCAGAGGGACTGGACGTTCTGCTGCCAGTTGTTGGAGCAGGGGAAACCAAATCTGCTGTGGCCAGTAAGGAGCAACGAGGATCATGTCCGCTCCTTCCGCCTGAAGCTTGAAAAGAACCCTCTGCAGCAGAGGGAAGGAAGGAAAGGTGTAGAGAAACGTACCTGTCCAGCAGAGGGACAATGTGTCTCACCAGAGAACACCAGGCCCTGGATCCAGCGAGCAGAAATTGGGCAGTTTGGCACTGAGTGAGGATGCAAAAAGGTCCAGCTCTGGACATCCCCACCTTTCGAAGAGGTCGTCTGCAACTGCCTGCAGAAGCTCCCACTTGTGAGCCTTGGACAGAGACTGGTGTAGGGTGTCAGCCAAGGTATTTTGGACTCCTGGAACATGGACAGCTCTGCGTTCCAGACGTTATCGATGGCCCAGTACCAGACCCTCATGGCCTCTCTGCAAAGGGGATATGAGCAGGTGCCTCCTTGTTTGTTGATGGAGAAGACCACAGACTTGTTGTCCGTCTGTATCAACAGGGGGCCTGGAAGGAGATCCAGCTGAAAAGCCTGCATGGCAGAAAGGATCGCCCTTATCTCCAACATACTGATGTGGAGATCTTATTCCAGTGGAGATCATCTCCGCCAAGTCTGCTTGTCAGCCAGGTGGGCTCCCCAGCCCTGGTCCAAGGCATCCGTGGTCAGAATTAGATAAGGTGGGTCCCTGCGAAAATGAATCCCCTTGACGAGACTGGGCAGAACAAGCCACCATTTGAGCATCCGCCGGACTGCCTCAGAGACAATCTGCTGCTGGCCCAGGTAATCTGAGCGCACATCCCATTGAAAATGAAGGGTCTATTGGGGCATCTTCACATGAAGGCACACTAGAGGGACCGTGGGTATGGCGGCTGCCATGTGACCCAGAAGTCTGAGGCATGTCCTGACTGGAGTCCGGCGTAACAAGGAGACTAAGAGGGCTAAGGACTGGAGTCTTTTGGCCGTGTCCTCTGGTAGGAAGACCTTTCCCTGATCGGTGTCCAGAATGGCTCCTATGTATTGTAGTCTTCGTCTGGGCCACGGAGAGGACTTGGGGAGATTCAGGATGATACCCAAAGTCCTGAAGAGGGTAAACGTATCTGTTAGAGTCCTTAGCAACTGCTCCCTTGTGGGAGCCGCCAGTAGCCAGTCTACGTAAGGAAAGACATAGCATCCCTTCCTTCTCAGAGCCGCAGCCACCACTGCTAATCACTTGGTGAAACGTGAGGCACCGAGGACAGTCCAAAGGGAAGGGCTCAGAACTGATAATGGGCATCCTGAAAGCAGAACCGCAGGAACTGCCTGTGAGGCTGAAAGAGCTGAATGTGCAGATATGCGTCTTGCATGTCCAGAGAGCAGAACTAATCCCCTCCCCCGATGGAGGAGAGGGAGCAGACCTGGAAGGGTGACCATTCTGAAACGTTTGTACTGTACAAACTTATTCAGTTGACCCAGGTCCGGAATGGGCCACAGGTTCCCTGTTTTCTTAGGAGTGAGGAAGAAGTGCGAGTATTAGCCCTTTCCCCTCTGTTCCAGAGGAACAGGTTCTATGGCTGTTTGGACAGCAGAGACTGGATCTCCTCTCAAATCAGGTTGAGATGAGAGGGAGGGTAATGAGACAGTACCAGGGGATTGTCCGGAGGGACCTCGGTGAACTCCAGGATGTGGCCCTGTTCAATAAGTGGCAGGATCCACTGATCTGATGTAATGCTTCTCCACTCATCAAGGTAGAGGGAGAAGCGACCACCTACTGACTCCTCCAAATATTCCGCTGGAGGAGGAGGGTTGGGCAAGGATTCAGGTAGAGACATTTGAGGTGGGGAGGGAAGTCTGGGGAAGGGGGTCTTAGAGGTTTTAGGACCAGAGCCTCCTCCCAGCAGAGAGGAAGCTTTCCTCCTGAAGGTACCTCGGGGCTGCTGGCTTGGGGTTGCAGGCCCTTTGAGGGATGAAAAGGATGCTTATTGGGAGCTGATTCTGATTTGTACATTCTGTAAACAGACTGGACTGCTTTCCCAGAAATCTGGAGCCAAAGGATAATCTTCAAGGTGGGTTCCCCGAAAAGTACCAGGCCTTGAAAGGGAGCATCCACAATTTCCTCCTGGAGGTCTTGACGGAAGCCAGAGACTGAGCCATAAGTAGCAGTGCAGACACATACCTGTAGCAGCAGCCCTAGCCGACGTGTCAGTGGTATCGTAAGCACAGCACAGCACAGGACGTGCTTGCCAACATCAGCCTCTGACTGGAGGATATCCAGTAACTCCAAGTCGGGGACTCAGGCTGACCCTTGGCCAGCTCTAAGGCTTTATTCTACAGAGTGTTCTTGTACTTCACCATGTGAGCTAAGAAGTTTAGCGAGTGAATGCTGCATGTAGCCGAAGAGTAAACTTTGCAGCCCAGCTGATCCAGCCACTTGGACTCCTTGTCTGGGGACTAGGAACTAAGATGTCTGGGCTGTTTGGACCTCCCATGGGCTGCAGTCAGGACCATAGAATTGGCCCTGGGATGCTCAGCCAGTAAAGGCTCATTCTTAGGAGCCCTATAGAGCCTGTCAGATTTTTTTAGAGACTGTGGACGCTGACGAATGGTTATCCTGGTAGGAAGGAACCAAGGGAGACAGGACAACTAGTTTAGGGTCCTGCAGCTTCAAGTGTTCGGCCAGCCGGCATCTTTCAGGGTCCAGGTCCTCAGTGTCACAGCTGCTGAGTGCCTGGATATGCCTCATGATGTCCATAAAACTCGGATCGTCAGGAGAAGACCAAGGTGTGTCCTGAGGATGGACTGGGGCAGAAGAAAAAAATATCCTCTGAAGACTCAGAGTCATAATGGGAGCTTCCACTGTATCTCCCAGAATCTGAGGACCGGGAGGAGGACCTGTGCCGCAGACAGCCACAGGGACTGTGGTGGCGTCCAGAGGTGGATCTAGAAGAAGAGTGCCTTTTCTTACCCCTGGGGGACTAGGGCTCCGGTGGAGGCAAGGGCTGTCACTGAGAGGTCAGTTCCCTATGTCAAGGGATAGAGCCGTGGTAGGGCTCCCGGGAGGTCTTGGGCCCTGAGGCAGAAAGTCTTTCTTTATGGTATTCCACCATGAGTCAAAGAGGGCCCCCATTTCTGATAATGGGACCATGGGGGTCTCTGGAGCTTGAGGAGGATCTCCTGACATGCCCAGCCTCGGGTTAGAGGGTGGCACCGGGTCTGAAGGCCCCACTGGGTTGGGGGCTGGGGTAGCCAGCGCTGGGTTATCCGGTGTCTGGCTGCCAGGCGTCTGGTTGCTGGGCACGTGGTTGCCAGGTGTCAGGTCTGTAGTCAATTGCTCCGTGAGCACCAGCCCCACAGGGGTCAAAGGACCAGCCAGCGAAGACCAAGCATTGGGGGACTTGAGGGAGCCACTGGGTTCGAGTCCAAACAGGCCGGAGTCGAAGTGACGGAGGCTGCTGAACCTGGACCAGGGTACCAGCCGGCATTAGCCGAGGTGGCCTCTGCCTAGCGGGGTGGATGTCTGACCTGTCGTCCCACTCCTGTGCCGTGAAGTGCCATCGGATCCTGGAGTCCGGTCCGACAGAGCCAACGACCCAGCCGGTCGGGCGGCGGGTAAGGACCCAGTGCCTGGAAGGGAAAAACTAGCTGGGCCTCCTGGCTTAAGTCCAGTAGGGTGAATGTAGGACCTAAGGCACAAGGGAGTTAGGGCCGAGGAAAGCCCTTGCCCCGAAGACCCCTTGCCAGACATCAGCACAAGGGCGGGACGCCTAACCAACGGCAACCCAGTGGGAGTGAAGGAGGCCAGGGGACCAGAGTCCAACCTCCTGTGGGTGGAGGAATTTGATTTGGTCGCTGCATGGTACGGGGACAGAGGACAGGAGCTCACTGGGACCTCTCCTTGTCCTGGTAAGAGTGCTTCCCATGGAACTTCTTCTCCCTGTGGTTGCTTGAGGAGGACGGTGTCCCTGCAGTTCTAGAAGATTCCATGGTGGCCAATTGCTGTTTGAGTAGAAACAACGGTTCCTAGTCCTCCGGTTGAAAATGCGGCAGTGCTAGCAGACCTCGGTGTCATAGTTTGGGCCCAAGCAAATAGGCAGGCCGAATGGCCATCAGAGTGAGTAATCTGCTTGCTGTAGGCACACTTATTCATGCGCAGCTCTGGAGATGAAGAAGAAGATGAAGAAGGCATACAGAAATAAAATATACACTGAAAAAATGCCAAATAAAAAAGAACAAGTAAACCTAAAAATTGCAGTCAACTTGTAAGCAGAAGGCATCCATGGAGTCGATGTGCGAGGGTTGACGGTGGGAAAAGAACTGAGATAGGGCTGGGGGACCGCCCCATTATACCACTGGTGGATGCCGGGGCAGGGCCGACATCAGGGGGCGGTCCCCATTATACATTGCTAGCTAGAAGTTTTCCGTGAGGTCCTAGTGCCTGACGGCCTAGTCCTACTGGTGTTGCCTGCTGCAGGAGCTATCCTCGAAGTAAGTTCATTTCTTTCTCTCCTGAGAAGCAACTGGATCTAGAGCAATTTTGGGGGGAATAATGACTGTACTTCTTCCTTCAGATGGGTTAAGTGGCCCGGAGGATATCAGGAAGGAGGTGGAGCATGATTTGGAGGGATTTCTAACAGATCCAGAGCATGTCCCCTTGCAATTATCTCCAGGACTCACTCATCCACAGTCATCTCCTGCCATTGTTTCAGATGCAGGAGATTCTGCCCCTCATAACCACCCTTGGAGGTAACAGGTTAGGTGGGAGTGCAGCCAGAAGAGAGTCTGGCAGAACTGGTGGGGGCAGTGCCATCAGAACCGAACACTTTGGGTGCTTTCGTAGGGGCACCGTGGGGAGGGGACCTGGCAGGGGGCCACTTTCCCTACCATGGCCTTGCTGATGGTAGGCATGGCTACCTTGGGTAGCAGGTGGACAAAGGGAACCTCCCCCATGACCCCTAGCAAAAGTGTAATAGAGGGACTTTACAGATCTACGAGCCATTGTTTCGATCTGAAGGCCACATAGGGCCTCTTCAACATCATAGCCAAACAGTTCTGTCCCTCTAAGAGGATCATTTGAAGGTGCCTGATGCATCACTGGCAAAGCCAGCAACTAAACCGAGGGGACTGCTGAGCAGAGGTAAGTCCCAGAGGTGAGGAGGGAGCTTGGAGAGAGTGATGGCTGAGTCTTTGGTGTGCCACAGGAAAAAGCATACTAAATAATACAAAAAATATCTCATGTAAATGCCAGAAGCAACAGCCCTGGCAGAAGCATCAGAGACATCATAAGCTGAGCACAGTAAATGTTTGCCAACCTTAGCATCAGAAAATAATCACTTTGGGCAGCACCATCAGGCAAAGCCTGAGCTGTAGTATGAGCAGCTTTCCACAGGCTGTTCTGATAGAAACATAGAAACAGACTTTGACGGCAGATAAGGACCACTTGGCCCACCCAGTCTGCCCATTTCCCTACCTACTGGATAAGCTGCAGATTCTAGTTAACCAACAACCTATTTCCTGCAACCCCCCACTATAATTGCCTTATGTCTGTCCCATGCATGTTTGAATTCCTCCACTGTTTTAGACCCCACAACCTCTCCAGGAAGGCAGTTCCATGCGTCCACCACTCTCTCCGTGAAAAAGAATTTCCTCACATTACCCCTAAGCCGTCCCCCCTCTAACTTTAAATTGTGCCCCCTTGTTCTTACACATCTCTTTTTCTGAAAGATGCTACCCTCCTGGACTTTGTTGATTCCCTTGAGGTACTTAAAAGTTTCTATCATGTCCCCCTGTCCCTTCTTTCATCAAGGGTATACATATTAAGCTCTCTCAGTCTCTCTTCATATGGTTTCTGATGTAGACCCTGCACCATTTTAGTTGCCCTCCTCTGGACTGCTTCCATCCTGTCTATGTCCTTGCATAGATGAGGTCTCCAAAACTGCACGCAGTACTCCAGATGGGGTCTCACCAACTGTCTGTATAGAGGATAACCACTCTTTTCTACTTGTGATGCCCCCCTTTGCATCCCAGTATCCCCTGGCTTTCCCTACTGACTTCTCACATTGATACCCACCTTTAGGTCATCTGATATGACTACACCCAGATCCCTTTCCATTATTGTTGTTGTTAGTACTTCCCTGCTATTGTGTGTACTTTCTCCTGATTTTTATTTCCCAGGTGCATTACTTTGCACTTCTTGCATTGAATCTAAGTTGCCATATGTCTGACCATTCCTCCAACATTGCCAAGTCCTTCTCATCCTTTCTACCCCTTGTGTATCAACTCTGTTACAAATCTTTGTGTCATCCAGAAGAGGCATACCTTTCCTTCCAGACCCTCTGCAATGTCACCTATAAAGACGTTAAAGAGGACTGGACCCAGTACTGAGCCCTGAGGTACTCCAATTAGTAACCCCCTTTCTTCAGAATGTGTTCCATTCACTATTACCTTCTGTGTCCTGTTGTGCAGCCAGTTTTACTCCAGGCTACCACCCTGAGACCCACTCCCAGGCTGGCTAACTTGATTATTAATCTTGTGCAGACTGTGTCAAATGCCTTGCTAAAGTCTAGGTAGGCCATATCCACAGCCCCTCCCTGGTCTATTACTTTGGTCACCCAGTCAAAGAAATCGATTAGATTTGTCTGACATGACCTTCCTGCTGTGAATCCATGCTGCTTTGGGTCCAGTGCCCCGCTGGCCTCTAGGTACTCAACAATTCTTTCTTTCAGAAGTGATTCCATCATTTTCCCCACCACTGAGGTCAAACTAACAGGTCTGTGGTTTCCTGCTTCTGCCTTGCTCCCACTTTTGTGAAGGGGAATCACATCTGCTCCTCCAGTCCTCAGGTACCACCCCATCTTCCCATGATTTGTTAAAAAGTGTGGTTAGTGGTGTCACTAGGTCCTCCCTTAGCTCTTTTAAGTTCTAGGGTGAATCCCGTCAGGCCCCATTGCTTTGTCCACCTTGAGTTTTAGAAGTTCTTTCAGTACTCTTTCTTCTTTAAATGGACTGGTATCAACCCCACTATCCAGAGTGCTTCTACTGTTTGGTTTAGGTAACTCCTCCTCTTCTTCTTTTGTGAATACTGAGCAAAAGTATTCATTCATTATCTCTGCCTTTTCACTGTCTCCCTCTGCCCACCTCCCCTCTCCTTTATTAATCTTCCATATCCCTCCCTTAACCTTTCTATGTTCCCTAATGTACCTATAAAAGGTTTTATCCCCCTTCTTAACTGAGTTGGCTATCCTTTCCTCGGTTTGGGCCTTTGCTTTTCTGACTGCCTTCCCCACTTCTTTCTGCTTTAATTGATACAGTTCCCTGTCGTGCTTCTGTCTGTGATTCTTATACTTTTGAATGCAGCCTTTTCTCCTTAACCTTCCCTGACACTTCTTTTGAGAGCCATAGTGGTTTTTATTCTGCTTTGTTTTCTTTATTTGTTTCACACAAAGGCTTGTTGCCTCCATGATGGCAGTTTTGATTTTTCTCCATTGTTCTTCCACCCCTCCTTTCTGGCCATTTGCTAATGCATTCCTCAGGTATTCACCCATTTTGCCAAAGTCAGCCCTTCTAAAGTCCAGTATCCTTGTATTTGTATGGCTTGTCTCCATGGTTGTGTTTATTGTGAAGCACACTGTGCAGTGGTCGCTTGTTCCCAGGTGTCTACTGACGCCTAAGTTTGTGATCCTCTCTCCATTTGAGAGTACCAGGTCTAATATTGCTCCTCCCGAGTGGGTTCCACCACTAACTGTCTAAGGCATGCTCCTGTAGGGCATCGAGAATGACCCTGCTCTTGGATGTGGCTGCAGTCCATGTTGCCCAGTTAACATCTGGCATATTCAGGTCCCCCATCAACAGTATCTCCCCTTTTTCAGCCATTTTTGAGAATGCCCTCTATCATTTTCTTGTCCATTTCCTCCCCTTGAGACGGGGGTCTGTATACAACCCCTGTGCGGATTGTGATGCCATTCCCTGTCTCCAATGTGACCCAGGGTTCCTCTTGTCCTCCCCCTTTACCTTTTAGTTCTGTTACTTTGATCCCTTCCCTTATGTAGAGAGCTACTCCACCTCCTCTTTTACCCTCCCTGTCCCTTCTGTAGATTGTGTACCCTGGTATGTTGACATCCCAGTCATGGTTCTCCGTGTACCATATTTCTGTGACTGCCACAATATCCAAGTGTTCCATTTCCATCAGGGCTACTAGCTCTGGAATCTTGTTTCCCAGACTACGGGCATTGGTACTCATTTTATCATGTGAGCCTAGCAGTTATTAATTCTAAGGTACAATCATGCAGAGGCATAAGTATGTTTGCCTATCACATCTAGCCTCCTAGATTCTTTATCACGAGGCAAAGTACTCGTTTAGGTGCTCTAGATCTGTCATGAGCAATCATGATGACTACAGACTCAGTTTCTGACTAGTAAGCATAATAAGGCTTAGCAAATGGAGCAAGATGCTGCTTTTCAGCCTTTCTAGAAACTGCAGGTAGTGAGTTAGGTCTGTACGTGCAGCAAAGGTAGCATCCTCTAATGCAGGATATATGGGAGAAATTATGTCTAATTAATTATTCATGATCTAAGCTAGCACGCTGATTGGTTGACATGCCAGTATGAAACCTTTAAGAAATGACCGGCAAGGCAGCCGCTCGGCTATTTCCGCTACACTGTCAAGCAGATAATCCCACAGAAAACCTGATAGAAAGGTTCGAGTACTTGCAAACAGCAGTGCATCTAATAAGAGAAACAGCAGTATCAACACAAATTGTGATATCTTCTGCAGTGCCGAGGTAGCAAGCGACGCACAGCGCCGACACAGCAATGGTGCACAAGAAAAAATGACTCACCACAGTAATGCTGTTTCTTCTAATTGAGTCTTGCTGTATTCTGACTATATGCAGTTAGCCTCAGCACTTGAACTGCCCTGGAGAGTAAAGGGTTAACTCTATGCCAAAGCACAGAACGTTGAGCTTCAGCTCGGTTTTCAAACCTCTGTCCCTGGTACATTCTAATGTAACTGTCAGATTCTTACGAGCACGAATACTAACTAACTAGCTTAAGAAACTGTTTTTAAAATTTTAAGCCATAGACGACAATAGCTTGGGTCCAGAAAGACTCAAGTCAAGACCCAAGAAGAAAACCTTACGTAGATAGTGATAACAAGTAATAATAATAATTTAAAATTCAACAATACCCAACCTAGCTAGGATGGGTTCAAGAGGTACACTTCTGGGGTGCAATACTGCACCTGCCAACCCACATCCCAAAACAGGTTCTGAGAGGGGGAGGCAGGAAGGGAGGTCAGAATACAGCAACAACATTACTATGGTGAGTCATTTTTTTCTCCAAACAACATGAAGCCTTGCTGTATTCTGACTACATGCAGACTACCAAGCAGTACCCCCCTGAAGGAGGGATCCACAGAACCTATTTTGGGAAAAGGCTCTGCAGAACTGCTGTGCCAAACCTAGCATCATTTCTGGATTGAATATCCAGACAGTAATGTTCAGTAAATGTGTGAACAGTTTTCCAGGTGGCTGCTTTACAGATTTCCAACAGGGGGAATATCTCTAGCTGCTGCCAAAGAGGCAGCTGTACCCCTGGTAGAGTGAGCCGTCAGCCCTGAGGGGGGCTCTATGCCCAATTTCGTGTAACAGAATTGAATATAAGAGACAATCCACCTGGCTGCTCTTCTCTTTGTGGCAGGCTTACCTTTTCCCACTTCTCCATAAGTGAGAAACAACTTAGAACAGCCATTTCTATGGGCCTTAGTATGGTCTATATAATTGCTTAATGCCCTTTTTACATCCAGACTGTGCAACCTTCGCTCACCTGAAGAAGAGTGATCAGTGAAAAAACACAGGTAGAGACATGGACTGGTTGAGATGAAAATCTGAAACCACTTTAGGAAGAAATGTTCTATTTGTCCTGAGGACCACCTTATCCTTGTGAAAGGAAAAAGTCAGGTTCTACTTACAGGGCCTGCAACTCACTGATTCTCCTGGCAGAAGTAATGGCCACCAGGAACATAGTCTTCCAAGTCAAGTACTTTAGCTCAGCTGCTGACAAGGGTTCAAATGGAGGCTGCATGTGCTGTGCAATACAGATATTCAGATCCCAAGCAGGAGTTGGCTCCCTAAAGGGAGGGTTGAGATGAACCAGACCTTTGAAAAACTTACTGAACACAGGATTAGAAGCCAGGGAAGACCCCTTCCCTGCAGAAAGAAAAGCAGAGACAGCTCCTACGTGAACTTTAAGAGTGACAGGCCTGAGGCCTAAGCTATTCAAATGGACTAAACAGTCCAAGAGTGTGGAAATGCCAGCAGAATCTGGCTGTATATTCCTCTGAGAGCACCAGATGCTGAATCTCTTCTACTTAGAGCTATAAGTTCTTCTGGCAGAAGGTTTCCTAGAAACCCTCAAAATGTCCAAAACTCCTTGTAAGAGATGCAATCCTGCATACTCTAACTCTTCAAGAGCCAGGCTTTGAGTCTGAGAGACTGGAGATTGGGGGTACCAAATCCTCCCTGAGGAGGAGGACAGGAGGTTGTTCCTCATGGGAAGGCAGAGAGGAATTGTCAGTGTCAAGGACAGCATCAGAGGATACTAAGGTTGTCTGGCCCAGTCTGGTGCCACTAATATCACTGTGCAGGGTTGAGACCTGATTTTTATCAGTACTCTGAATATCAGAGGGAAAAGGAGGGAAGACATATACTGTAGAAACCTGTTTGTCCAATCCAACAGGAGAGCATCCTGAGGAACACACCCAAGAACTGGAGGTCTGCAAGAGAACAGAGGAAGCTGATGATTGTCTGGGGCTGCAAAGAGATCCATCTCTGGAGTGCCCCATCTCCTGAAAATGATCTGAAGAACTTGGTAATTCAGGGATCACTCGTGGTGACCCTGAGAAATCCTGCTGAGGGCATCTGCCAGCACATTGTCCATCACTGGAAGATGCACTGCTATCAGAGAGGTCTGGAGAGAGTAAGCCAACAACCATACCTTCATGGCTTCTATGCACAAGGCCATGGACCGAGTGCCCCCTTGCTTGTTTATGTACCACATGGTAGTAGTGTTGTCTGTCCTGACTTGCACCACTTTCTCTTGAATTGATTCTGAGAATGCCTGAAGGACTAGAAACACAACCCTGAGTTCCAGAAGACTGATGTGAAGGACAGACTCCTGCTGTGACCATGTGCCCTGCGCAGTGAGGTTCCCCACATGAGCTCTCCAACCCAGAAGAGAAGCATCTGTTGTGAGAACACCTGAGGGTGTTTGGTGAAGGAAAGGGACTCCTTGCCTGAGATTGTCCTCCTCCAACCACCACTGGAGAGCCTAGACAAGAGTCTGAGTTACTGGAATTAACTTGGTAAGGGGGTCCTTTTTCTGAAACCAGAAGGACCTTAGGTGAAACTGAATGTACCTCATTTGGAACCTGGCCCTTTGGACCACTGCAGTGGAGGCTGCCATGTGGCCTAGAAGCTGAAGAAAATGCCAAGCTGGCCGAGACACTCGAGGTCTGAAAGAGGTTGCCAGATTTATAAGGGCCTGCACCCTTGGGAGAGGGAGAAATGCCTTTGCCTGAATGGTATCCAGCTCTACCCCTATAAAGGTGAGAAGCTGAACTGGTTCCAGGATTGACTTGGAAAGATGGAGAAGAAACCCTTGGGAACCCAGAAGACTCTGGGTTAACAGCGAGAGCTGACTTGACTTGATCTGAGGACTGGCCTACAATGAACCAGTCGTCTAGACAGGGAAACACAGAAATGCCCTGCCTTCTGAGGAAGGCTACAACCATTGCTAGGCATTTTGTAAAGACTCTGGGAGCAGACGTCAGGCCAAAGGGCATTGCTCTGAACTGATAATGGCCTGGGGGCAACTCGAACCTGAGGTACTTTCTGTGGGAGCATCTGACTGGAAAGTGAAAATAGGCATCCTTGAGGTCCAAAGAGGCTAGCCAGTCTCCTGGTCTCAGAGAGGGAAGAATGATTCCCAGAGTCACCATTTTGAATTTTGGCTTTGTAAGAGGTTTGTTCAGATATCTTAGGTCTAGAATGGGTCGTCACTCCCCTGTCTTTTTTGGGGTAAGGAAGTATCTCGAGTACAAGCCTTTCCCTCTGTGCAATAGAGGAAATTGCTCCACCACTTTTAGGAGCAATAAAGAGGAAACCTCTGCCTCTAAAGCAGCTGTTTCTAGAGGCGTGGCAGGCTTGAAAGACTTTGCTTTTATTTTGGGGTATGTTTTAAAACTGAGAGCAAGTCCCTGGCTTACTAATTCCAGGACACATTTGTCTGAAGTAACAGACTTCCATGCCTGGAAAAAAATAAGCCAGCCTGCCCCCCACTGGAATAGAGGAGGCGACCCGGTCTGACACATCAGGGTGTCTGCTTGGCAGGAGTCCTAGGCTGAGAAGTGGATGCAGCCCTGCTCATCCCCCTTCTATCTCTCTCTCTGAAGAACCCCCTCTGCTGAACAGCAGAAGAAGCCTGGGCTTGGTAAAAAGACATGTGAAAAGGCCTGCACCTGCCAGCCCTAGACTGCTGCTTCTGAGGAGTAGCCTGCCTTTTCCGTGGCCACTGCACTCTTGTAGGTGGTTCTATACTCATCCATTTTCTTCATGTACATCTCTGTTTGCTCCCCAAACAGAGAGTTCTGTATAACTGGGAAATCCATGGTCTTAGCCTGGGTATCCTGTGAGAGGCTAGTACATCTGAACCAAGTAAATCTCCTTAAGGAGACAGATGTAGCCATGACTCTTGACACATCATTTGAGTCCACTGCAGCATGAAACTGAACTCTGGACACCTCAATGCCATCTGCAGCCACCTGTTTAAACTCCTTGGCCAGCTGGGGAGGGACATTCTTTGCTAGTTCCAAAACTGTATCTCACCTAGCCACATAGGCCATATAAGAGGTCTGCCCGAGTCCCAAGGAGGATGCTAAATACTGCTTTTTTGCTATAGCATCCACCTTCCTGGAATCCTTATCTGGGAGGTGTGAAGCCAAGGGAATATTAGCCTCATCACAGGCTGCAGCCTGCACAACCCCAACATGGCTGCAATGATTATACAGAAATTCTGTCCCAGAACCTGACAACATATACCTCCTGTCCATCTTTTTACCCACAGGGGGTACAGAAGTGGGAACCTTCAAAATTTTTTGAGTCTGTTTCCCCAAAGATTTGTGCAAGAGAATGGACAGTGTCTGACTCTGGTACATCCATAATTTCCACAAAGTCAGGTTCCTCTTTCTCTTCAGAAGCTACCACAGTTGGAAGCTTAAGAGTTTCTGAAACTTTTTTGTAAAACAAAATATGGAAGGGGGACTCAAAGTCTGGGAGGAGAAGCAGAGATAGGGCTGTCTGGGGAGATCTCAGGCTCCACTAGCTCATCTAGGCCTCCAAAATCATCATCATTATACTCCTCCTCCTCTTCCTCCCCCTTCCCCCCCTCCTCCTCCTCCTTTCCACTCCGATATATAAAAGGCCTCCAGATCATATTCGGAGAGAACCTGAACCGACTCAACCGACTGCCTTGTAGAGGTTGTCAGTTCAATCGGATTGGGCCGAAACGACTAAACTGCTGATCACTTTCGCAATTTCATTAGCGGTTGGGATTTGCGGGTTTGGATCTGAACCAACCGACTTTCTTTTTCTCTTGGATGGAACCGATCCCTCAGAATCGACTTTTCTTTCGCCCGAGGAGGCACCACCCGGGTCAGCAGGCACCTCCTCAGGTTTGGTCGGAACCAAACCGGGCTGACAATCCGGATCAGCGGATTTCTCAGTTGCTTTTTCCTTCAGCCAATTTAAAAGCTTTTCCAGCGTGGCTTTAGGAAAATCGGCACATATTTGGCAGTCTGTTTTAAGGTGGTCAAACTCCAGATAATAAACACAGATGAGGTGGGGATCAGCTTTAGCAAAAGCCTCCCCACACTCCGTGCAGTGCTGAAAGAAAGTGGGACCGGTTTTCTTTTTGGGTTTCTCAGACGTTGCCTTTTCTATTTAAGTTACCCAAAACAGCATTCAAGCCAAGGAACGCCAAACTTTCAGTCACCAACCGCTTCAAGGGTTGTGGAAAAATACGGAATAAAATTTTGTTTTTTTGAGACCGAATGATACCAGACACCACAATACTGAGAACTTTTGTTAGAAAAACAAAGAATTACTTCAGTTCCACACCAGACCGACCGATGAGGGACCCAAAAAAAAAAAAAATTCTACTACTATCTACCACTTACACTACCTGTACCGTAGACAGAGATTTGATGACCGACAAAGAAATAAAACGGTTGAGTAAACCCACTGATTTTACTACAACCGAACCGAAGCAGCGAGGATAAATCTTTGGAGCGTCTTCACAGTTAAGCGGAGTAAAGAATCTGATGGTTACATTAGAATGTGCCAGAGACAGAGGTTTGAAAACCAAGCTCAAGCTCGATGTTCTATGCTTTGGCAAAGAGTTACCCCTTTATTCTTCGGGTCAGTTCAAGTGCTGAGGCTAACTGCATATAGTCAGAATACAGCAAGACCTCATGTTGTTTAAAATGAATATTCATGAAGCCGATATTTGTGATGGCGCGTGTGGCGGAAAATTGATTTTAAGATGAAACAAAAAAAGGCGTTATTGCAATTAGACTTATAATCGCAATAATGATCTCTGAGCCGGTCACTTCCTTTCGATTAACGACTGACTGGGTGGAGTGACCGGCTCTTTGGTCATTATTGCTTAATTATAATGCATTAAGAACATGGCACCTCCAAAAATTCCATTAGAGTTTTTTTTTGGTGGAATCTTCCTCTTCCACAGTAAAGCCCACAGTAGACTGCATTTGCTGCATCTTGCCTTGGAAAGTTGGATCCTCAGGAGGAGATTGCGGGGTATAAACTGAGTCCTTCCTGCAGGATGAGAGGGTAGAACTAGAATGAGGTGCCAAATACTGTTTTCACACATATTCCTCCTCTAAATCTATGAGGCCAGGATTGTGTTCCACTTTGTCGTCAATGTCTGTATCAACGACGGAAGCCACATAATGTACCAGCAACACCGGTGTCGACTGAGAGGAGGAATCTGCGGCATGCTAAAGAAATCCACTAACAAGGGCTGAGTACCAGAAGGCCCCATCAACTGAATAACTGCTTGTATTGGTAATCAAGGCAGAATGTGCCTTATCTCTGAAAATGACGCCAGCACAGCCTGAGAGTCGGCAGCGTCCTGTAAAGGGGCCAGGATTACTTGCATTGATGGGCCTTGGCTTGGTGACAGTAGTGTCCTACTGTCCATAGTAGGCATGGCCATGCCTAAACCAAGCTCTGACCTTGGTGTCTCATTGATGGTTGGGGGCTGTAGTCAATGCCACAGGAGCAGGCAATGATGCAGATTTACCCTGTCTTAACAGTTACCAGGACCTCACCAACAAGCAGGGCTTTCTTTTTCTCCCTGTCTGTGCTTGTGGCCAGATGAAGAGTTGGGCTGCGATGATGACTGTCCCCTGTCATGATCCTTTGACTTTGGTGGCCGCTTCTTGGCGGATAGCGAGGGAGACACAGACTTTAGGCCCTGTTCCTTCTCTATGGCTGTCAGAGTTTTGAGAAGAAGGACATTTTCTAGAGCTTTCTTACAGTGTCGCTTGTAGCTTGGTTGAAGCTCTGGCAAACCTCACAAGTTCTCACAGCGTGAAACAGGCCCAGACAACACACACAAACTGCATGTGTGTCTTCTTTGTAAATTTTATCTCTGCACTTACAATACCGAAATAAAGGCTCTTTCAACTTTGGTGGCATGGAGTTATGATGAAATAAACACTAAAATAAAATAGTAAAATAAAAGGATAAACGGCAACAGCTAGGTTGATGGGGTATCCTTCAGCAATTCCAACAAGGATGCTCGACTGTGGGAAAAGAACTGAGGAGTCTCATAACAGAGCAGTTCGTGAGCTTGACACTCGCACTTGAAGCAGCAAGCAACTGGCAGAAATAATATAAAAGAAAAAACTCATAACTTGATTTGCTCACCTCTTTTTTCTTGATGTACAGATGCATGGGGAGGCACAGATGATGTGGTCATGGTAACACCGTGTTAGGTCAGAGAGCAGTTGCTAGGGACTCTGTGGTTAGTTGGAGGGAGCCATGAGGTCATAGTTCACAGGTCGAAGGAGAGCAGAGAACGAAGATAAAATGTTATCGGGGGGGCTCAAGGGAAGAAAGCCTTGCTGAGCTGTTCTTTCATCATACACTATATAAAACAGTGTATGGGAGCCCACATACACAATAAATCTATTCTTCCACCTTGTAGTTACGACAACAACTAACAGACCTCTCAAGTTTCACTCTCGAGGTCCTTGCTGTCATGGTAACCACTCATAAAAGAACAGCCTTGTTTTATATGGGCTCCCATACACTATTCTACATATTCAGTAAACCAAATCATAAGTTTACCAAGATCTAATGTTACCTTCTATGATAGAAACTGTCAAGTACCTCAAGGGAATCAACAAAGTCCAAGAGGGTAGCATCTTTCAGAAAAAGAGATGTGCAAGAACAAGGGGGCACAATTTGAAGATAGAAGGGGGACGGCTCAGAGGTAATGTGAGGAAGTATTTTTTCACGGAGAGGGTTGTGGATGCATGGAACCTGAGGAGGTCGTGGAGTCAAGAACAGTGGGGGAATTCAAGAATGCATAGGACAGACATAAGGCAGTCCTAGTGGGAGGTAGGAAGAAGTAAGCTGTTGGTTAACTAGGATCTGCAGCTTATCTGTTAGGTAGGAAAATGGGCAGACTAGGTGGGCCAAACGGTTCTTAACTGCCATCAAATTCTATGTTTCTATGTTCCTAAGTGTAGGATGCTGTAAAACATCACTTTTCTGGTATCACAGATGCACGTTGTTGAAAAAACATCTTACCCATTACTGTATCTTCCCAAATTCTGTCTAAAAGTGGTATAATTAGAAGCCCCACAGATTACTTTATTGTAAAACTGTAAAGCCCCTTGAACTTGCTTCAGGTCAACATTATTTATTTTGACAGAAGAAACTACCATGACACATTAGTGATGCCCATTTGCCAATTATCCTTCTACTATTACTTGTTTTACTTAAGGATGTAAATAGGATGCTGACTCTGCCCATTATTGTGAGACTGTGTAACTGTGAGTCATGCACCATACTGCACTATATTGATATGTAAAATTCGGACATATACTAAAGGGGAAAACTTACATGATCTGGTAATTTTAAGCCTTTCACTGTCACATAAAGAGTTGATGGGTAACGCTCCTTGGGGGAATTCTTCCACCAATCAAAAATTTCAGCTGTGCTCAACCGTGTTCTGGTCCTATGAGGAGGATAATAAAGCTGCAGACGGAGTTTTCCATCAATATTTCTGACTCCATTAGCACCTACAAGCTGAGGTAAATTAAATAAAAAGATACTGCAAATTAGGCTAAAATGTGAAAACATTTTTGCTACCACCTACAGTAGAAAGTATGATTTTGTGGTCCATGACCCAAGATGATATAGAAAAAAATTACTCACCTTAGTAATTGTGCTTCTTCTAATGCAGTCTTGCTGTATTCTGACATATGCAGTTAGCCCCAGCACTTGAACTGCTCCGGAGAGGAAAGACTTAACTCTTTGCAGGAAGCATAGAACGTTGGGCTCAAGCTCGGTTTCAAACCTCTGTCTGCAGCACTTCAAAGTGTAACCGTCAGATTCTTACAAGCTATTACTAACTAACTACACTTCTTAAAGTGGAAATATGAAAATTATGTACCTACCGTAATTCTTGATCTTCTTGGACAAGTCTCCACCACTCATTCACACTATTGGGATCTGTGCCAGAGGCACTAGGACCCAACGGGAGCAAACTTTTTGCTGGAAGGTCGGCGCCAGAGATGGGGCTGCGAGGGACGGCACCGTGAGCCTCAGCTCACGCGGTAATGACTATCTCGGCGACGACCCTCCAACCGCCTCAGTACCTTTTTTACCAAGGAGGTGCAGCATAACTAACCTAGAAGGGTAGCCTTAACCTAAAAACCGGACATAAGATAGTCCGGGCGACCCGTATAAGAAGGGTCAACAAAGAAGTTCTCACAGCCTAAAGATTTGAGGGAGTGAAGACCAATAACAGAGGTGAGCTCGGGGGACGGAGGGTGGGTGTGTGAATGAGTAGTGGAGACTCATCCAAGAAGATCAAGAATTACGGTAGGTACGTAATTTTCATATCTTCCTGGACATAAGTCTCCACCACTCATTCACACTATTGGGAGAGTACCGAGCTAATAATCCCCCGAGAGGGCGGCAGGAGAGGCCAAGAGCTCACGTTTCTAGGACAGAAGTCCATTAAGGATGGCTCTGCCAAAGGAAGAATGTCATCTGGCATGGACATCCTGTGCATAATGTTTAACGAAAGTATGCACTGAGCTCCAGGTGGCCGCGTTGCAAATATCTGCAATTGGCACGTTGCAAATTTTCGCTAGGGATGCCGCGACCGCTTTGGTAGAGTGAGCGTAAACCCTACCCTCCAGCCTAATCTGCGCCATGGAATAGCAGTGGCGAAGGCATGCCACTAACCATGCTGAGATACATCTGATAGTGACAGGTTGACCCAGCCAGGTCTCGTTGAAGGAAACAAACAGTTGCTGGGCTTTGTGAAAGTCCTTGGTTAAATCTAGATAGAAACGTAAAGCTCTCTTAACATCCAAACAATGAAGAGAACGTTCTCCTTCATTTTGGAAGTCCGCAAAGTAAGAGGGAAGGACCAAAGGTTGGTTTAGATGAAATTCTGACACAACCTTAGGAAGACATTTAGGATGAGTCCGAAGGACTACTTTGTCCTTATGGAACACAGTATACGGAGGGTCTGTGACCAGGGCATGTATCTCAGAGACCCTACGGGCTGAGGTAATGGCCACTAGGAAGGCAGTCTTCCAGGTGAGAAATTTTAGCTCACAGGTAGCCAGAGGTTCGAAAGGTTTCAGAGTGAGCATGTCTAGCACAAGATTAATGTCCCAGGTTGCAATTGGACGTCTTGTATGAGGTCTGGTATGCAGAATTCCCTTAAGAAATCTCTTAACCACAGGTAACTGAGACAGTGTTAAGGAAAAAAACGGCTCATGATACGCTGAAATGGCACTAAGGTGAACTTTGACTGTAGAATACTGCAGACCTGAATTTGAGAGGTCCAAGAGGTACTCCAAAACCTTATCTGGAGGGCAGGAAAAGGGATTCAAAGAGGACTTTGCACACCAGAGCGAAAAACGCTTCCACTTGGCTGTGTAAGTTTTCCGAGTGGCTGGCTTTCGCACAGCCAGAAGAATATCTGAAACTCTTCGAGAGACATTGAATCGGTTTACTTCTGCCTCTTCAGGAGCCAAGCATGAAGGTGAAGCGATCTCAGGTTGGGATGGACCACCGGCCCTTGAGTCAAAAGGTTCATCTGCAGGGGAAGTGGTCTCGGAGGAACTGCCAACATATTGTTGAATAGTGGAAACCACAGCTGCCGAGGCCAGAAGGGAGCAGTGAGTATCATCTTGTCCCCCTGGGATTCGAACTTGAGGAGTACCCTCTGAATTAGAGGAAGAGGTGGAAAGGCGTAAAGAAAGCGTTTTGTCCACCACAGCCTGAACGTATCCTGACAGAAAATGCCAGGCCCTGGATTTCTGAAGCAGAAGAGAGGCAGTTTTGCGTTGAGTGGGGATGCAAAAAGGTACAGGTCTGGAGTTCCCCACTCTTTGAATAGTGACTGAACTATGGTTGAGTCGAGAGACCACTCGAGAGGATCTGTCTCTGTTCTGCTGAGACGGTCTGCCAGCTCGTTTTGTATTCCCGGTAGGTAGACCGTTTGAATTAGAGCCTTGTGCTCCAAGCACCATTCCCATACCTTCATCACTTCCCTGCATAAGGGGTAAGAAGAAAAAATTACTCACCTTAGTAATTGCTTTTCTTCTCATGGAGTCTTGCTATATTAGGACCTTTGCAGTATGCCCCTGGCTTTTGACTGCCCCGGAGATGAAACAGTTAACTCCAGAGAAATCTGGAGTTCCACAGCGCGAGGGCGCTTATTGAAAACTCTGTCTGGGTTGTTTGAACCCAAACTGTCAGGTTCTTTACGAGGCTAAACTAACATAGCAAGTCTGTGTGGAAAAACCTTACACTAGCCATTGGCAACCTACTAACAGTAGAACCACAAAAACACAACAACAATAAAGAAAAACAGTATCACGTATTATTGTTAGGATAACCCTTGACAATCACTACTAAGGCCCCCTCTGCCCAAAGACTCAAGTCCAGAGAGGGGCCCAGCTACCAATTAACAAAAAACAGAAACTATCTAGTTCCTAACCCAAGAAAGAAAAGAAGGGGGGGGGACTAGAAGCTAAACAGGCATGACACAGTGATTGCACCAATTTGCCAACCCCATACCCAAGTAGGGATTCTGAGAGGGTAGGAGGGA
This sequence comes from Neoceratodus forsteri, assembly GCA_016271365.2. NCBI lineage: Eukaryota > Metazoa > Chordata > Ceratodontiformes > Ceratodontidae > Neoceratodus > Neoceratodus forsteri. The sequence continues at coordinate 10,026,237 of CM057450.1, read as the reverse complement.
GGGTTGTTCTATTATAGCAAGACTCCATGAGAAGAAAAGCAATTACTAGGTGAGTAATTTTTTCTTCAAACACCATGAAGTCTTGCTTATATTAGGACTTTTGCAGAGTACACAGCAGTACCCCCATGGAGGAGGGTCAGAACCTACTTAGGAAATAGGCTCTGCAGGACAGCTGTGCCAAAGTGAGCATCTCTCCTGGACTGGACGTCCAGGGAATAATGCTTAGTGAAAGTGTGGACTGTCTTCAGGTAGCAGCTTGACAGATTTCCAAAATGGGAATATCTCTAGCAGCCGCTAGAGATGCAGCTGTACCCTGTGGAATGAGCCCTCAGGGCCTGAGGGGCGCTCCCTTGCCCAGTTTTGATAACAGAACTGGATACAAGAGACAATCCACCTAGCAATCGACCTCCTAGTAGCAGGCCTCCCTTACCCACATCTCCATAGGTAAGGAAGAGCTGGAGGATTCAACCTGTGACCCTTGGTACGATCCAAATAATAGCTAAGGGCTCTTTTCGTCCAAACTGTGCAAGCTTCTCTCACCAGAAGAGGAGTGCTCAGTAAAATACTGGAAGAGAGATGGATTGGTTAAGATGAAAATCTGAAACCACTTTAGGTAAAACTTTCTGTTAGTCCTGAGGATCACTTTATCTCTGTGGAAAGAAATGAAATCCTCTTCCACTGACAAGGCTTGCAATTCACTTATATGCCTAGCAGAAGTGATAGCCACTAGAAAAACAGTTTTCCAAGTTAAGAACTTGAGATCTGCCGAATCCAGAGGCTCAGAGGGAGGTTGCATTAGCTGGGCAATGCAAATATTCAAGTCCCATGCAGGGGTTGGTTCCCGAAAGGGAGGATTAGTATGAAGTAACCCTTGAAAAATTTGGCAAACACAGGGTGAGAAGAAAGAGAAACTGGTTTTCCTGCAGAAATAAAACTGAAACAGCTGCCAAATGAACCTTTAAGGTAGCTGGTTTGAGGCCTAAGGAATTTAAGTGGACCAGGTAGTCCAACAAAATAGGCAGGTCAGCTGATTCTGGGTGATTTGCCTCTCAGAACACCAAAATGAGAATCTCTTCCATTTAGAATTATAAGTGGCTCTAGTGGAAGGCTTTCTGGAGGCCTTCAATTATCCAAGACACCTTGAGAAAGGTGTAAATGAGCAAACTCTAACTCCTCAAGAACCAAGCCTTGAGGTGGAGGGAGTTGAGATCCGATACTACACTCTCCCTGTGCACAGGTCAGCAGGTCGTGAGCCGTGGGGTCAGGGAGGGTGGAATGATAGGGACAGAAGAAGAGGGTACCAAGGCTGCCTGGCCCAGTCTGGAGCAATCAGAATCCCCTGCAAGGTTGAGTTCTGATTTTTACTAAAACCCTGAAGAGGAGAGAGAACGGAGGGAAAGCATAGAGGAACTTTCCCTCCCAATCCAGCTGAAAGGCATCCAGGGGGACTGACCCCAGAACTGGGGGCCTGCAGCAAAACAGGGGAAGTTTGTGGTTGTCTGGGGCTGCAAAAAGATCTATCTGAGGAGTGCCCCAGCTGGCAAAGATTGACCCCAGCACTTGAGGGTTCAGAGCCCATTCGTGATGGCCCTGAGAAATCCTGCTGAGGGCGTCCGCTAGGACATTGTCCTTCCCTGGGAGGTGAACCGCTATCAGAGAGGTGTTCAGGGAATAGGCCAGAGACCACAACTTCATTGCTTCGGTGCATAGGGCTGAAGAGCGAGTGCCCCCTTGCTTGTTGATGTACCACATTGTTGTGGTATTGTCTGTCCTGACTTGAACAACTTTGTTCTGGACAGTTTCTGAAAAAACCTGGAGAGCTAGGAAGACAGCTCTGAGCTCCAGCAGATTGATGTGAAGCAGAGATTCCTGAGGGGACCAAACTCCCTGAGTTGAAAGGTCGCCCAGGTGAGCCCCCCAACCCAACAGGGACGCATCCGTGGTGAGGATGAGGGAGTGAGGGACAGGAAGGAATGGGACCCCTGAGGACAGGTTGCTCCGATCCAGCCACCACTGGAGAGCTAGGATCAGAGTCTTGGTCACTGGGACCAATTTGGTAAGGGGGTCCCTCCTTTGAGACCAATAGGACCTCAAGTGGAACTGAATGTCCTCATCTGAAATCTTGCCCTGGCACAACAGCTGTAGAGGCAGCCATGTGCCCAGGAGTTGCAGAAAGTGCCTTGCTGGTCGAGAGACCTGCATGGAGAAAGAAGATGCCAGGGCAATGAGTTTGTCCACTCTTTCGGGGAGGAATGCCCTGGCTAATCTTTGTTCAGCTCTGCACCTATAAAAGTTAGTACCTGAACTGGTTCGAGAACTGACTTTGGAACATTCTAGCAGGAACCCCAGAAAGGTGAGGAGTTCCTGGGTGATTTGCAAATGGATTTATTCCTGCTCTGATGACTGACCCACAATAAGCCAGTCATCCAAGTAGGGAAACACAGCTATCCTTGTCTTCTTAAGTGGGCCACTACTACAGCTAGACATTTTGTGAAAACTCTTGGGGCAGAAGTGAGTCCGGAGGCATTGCCCTGAACTGGTAGTGGCCCGAGGGCAGTTCTGAACCTGAGGTACTTTCGTGAGAGGCCCTGATTAGAATATGGAAGTAGGCGCCTAAGGTCCAGGGAAGCTAGCCAGTCCCTGGCCTCAAGGATGGCAAAAATCATTGCTAAAGTCAGCATTTTGAACTTTGGTTTTCAAGATGCTTGTTCAGAAATCTTAAATCCAAGATGGGCTGCCAGTCTCCTGTCTTTTGGGGTCAGGAAGTACCTTGAGTAAAGACTCCTTGCTCTGGTGGCAAGGGGACCTTTCCACTGCTTTGCAGTCCAAAGAGAGGAAACCTCCGCTTTAGTGCGAGGGTTTCTAAAAGACTTGAGGGGAAAGTACCTGGCTCTCATCTTGGGAAACTGTTTGAAACTGAGAACCAAGCCTTGGCTTACCACCCCAGAACCCATTTGTCTGAGGTTAGGGACAACCAGTTCTGGCAGAAATAAGCCAGTCTGCCCCCACCGGTACAGGAGAGTCGGCCCTGACACCCCTGGCAGGGTGCCTGCTTGGCAGGAGCAGCTTTAGGTTGGGGAGAGGGCCTGCCTGTGCCCTGCCTGCCTCTGCCTCTGAAAAATCTCTCTGTGCAAAAGCAGAAGAAGCCTGAATTGGTAAAAGGCTATTGTAAGGCCTGCCCCTACCCTGGGGCATGCCTCATGTTGAGTGGCATGCCTCTCCTTAGCTTGGGCACTTTTGTAAGTAGTTCTGTATTCATCCATCTTTTTCATGTAATTTTCTGTTTGTTCTCCAAACAGAGAATTTCCTATAACAGGAAAATCTATAGCCTTTGACTGGGTATCTTGGGACAGATTAGTGCATCTGAGCCATGCCAACCTCACGGAGAGCTACAGAAGTGGCCATGACCCTAGAGGAAACATCATTAACATCAACAGCAGCATGAAATTGAACTTTAGAGGCTTCAATGCCATCAGCAGCCACCTGTTCCAACTCACTAGCCAGTTGGCCATGGGCCTGCTTGGCCAACTGCAATATAGTGTCCCATCTAGATTTCTGATATCTAGCCACATAAGCCATATAATTAGCCTGTCTGAGTCCCAAAGAAGCTGCCACATACTGTTTTTTCGCCATGGCATCAATCTTCCTGGAATCCTTATCAGGAGGATGTGAAGCCAGGGAATATTAGCCTTGTCCAGGCTGCAGCTTGCACACACCCTACATGACTACACTGTTCAGTAAGGAAGTCTGTATTAGGGCTGACAACGATACCTTCTGTCCATTTTTATCTACAGGAGGGACAGAAAAGATTTTAAAATCTTAGTGGTTTGTCTCCTAAATGACTTATGTAAAGGAATAGACAACCTTCTAGCCTCTGGAATATCCATCATTTCCACATAGTCAGGCTCCTCTTGCTCATCCACAGACTCTTCTAAGGGAGCTGGAGAGTTTCTGCTACTTTTATAAAATCTGAAATGAGATGGGGACTCAGACAATAAAGGGGAGACTCAAAGGGTCTGTCTGGAGAAATGTCCAGTTCTATTGGCACTTCCAGACCTTCCCAATCATAATTACAATCATCAAAATCTTCCTCCCTCCTGTGGTTCATAAAAATCCCCAACATCATAATCCTGAACCACTGGACCTGAACGAGACCCCTTTTCCAACCAGAGAGGTTCAACAAGTCCCTGAGACAAAGACTGGACAATCTGTATAGCTATTTCTACAGCAGAAGGAGAGACAAACTGGACTCCACACTAGCTGATTTCTTTGTCCTTTTGCTTTGACTGGTTCCTCAGGACCAGCCTTTCTTTGCCGGAAGTATAGCCCTGGTCAGAGGGCACTCCTCTGGTCCAGCCGTAGCTGGGCCGGGCTGGCCATCCGGTCAGTGGACTTTTGGCTCCGCCCCTGAGCCGCCCAATCTCTTTCCAGGGTGGCTGCAGGAAATTTACATATCTGGCAGTCTGACAGGAGGTGGTCAGCCTCAGACAATAGACACAGTGTGTGTGGTCAGCCTTGGCAAAGGCTTCCCCACAGACATCACAGTGTTGAAACCCAGTGGGCCCGGTTTTCTTTTGGGTTCTCAGACATAGTGCCAGCCTAACCAAACTTGTCCTTTGTTTCAGGCCTTGCTAGGACAAGACACCTTTATCGGTCCCTAACCGTGTCACGGGTATTTGAAAACCACTTTTAATTGCAGGTTTTTTAGGACCGATAAGAACCGGTACTTCACTCTAAATGCAAAGAAAACAATTTTAAAGTAAACTGATCGGTTCAGAGCGAACCGATAATGAGTTTCCACACAGACTAAAATTATTTTACTTACGTTACCAGATAGAGCTTTAAACCGAAAACGCGGTAATTTTAAACACTTTAAACCGCAAAACGAACCGAAATGAAGGAGCTGGTCTCCGGAGCGTCTGTTCAGTGAAGCGGAGTAAAGAATCTGACAGTTTGGGTTCAAACAACCCAGACAGAGTTTTCAATAAGCGCCCTCGTGCTGTGGAACTCCAGATTTCTCTGGAGTTAACTATTTCATCTCCAGGGCAGTCAAAAGCCAGGGGCATACTGCAAAGGTCCTAATATAAGCAAGACTTCATGGTGTTTGAATGAGCACCGCCCTGCTTGTTGATGTAATACATCACTGCTTTGTTGTCCATTTGAAGGAGAATGTTCTTGTGACAGAGAATGTCCTTCAATGCTCGGACCGCATAAAGAACGGCTCTCATTTCTAGAACATTTATGTGAAGCTGAGATTCGGCCTGAGTCCACGCACCTTGAGTGTGGAGAGCCTGACAGTGAGCTCCCCACCCCATTAGGGACGCATCTGTGGTAATGGAGATCTGATGGTCTAGAGGAGCAAAGGGATAGCCTTCCAGGAGATTGCTCTCTTGAGACCACCAGGTGAGTCACCTCTTTAAGGGTTCTGTCACTTTGATGGGATAGGACTGCGGGTGAGTGGTTGGGGACCACTGAGTACTGAGCATCCACTGAGTGGTTCTCATGTGCAGACGTGCTAGGGGTACAGTGAACACTGAGGATGCCATGAGGCCTAGCATCCGTTGCATCGAGAGAGCTGGGACTGAGTTGTTTTCCCCAATGTGACGGGCCATTTGAAGGATATCGTTCCTTCTGTCTTCTGGAAGAAAAGCCTTTCCACAGGAGGTGTCCAGAAGAGTCCCTATAAAAAGGAGCCTCTGGGAGGGCTGCAACTGCGATTTCTTGAGGTTCAGCAGAACTCCCATGGATGTAAGGAAATGGGAGGTCATCTCTACGGCGTCCAGAGTTCCCTGCCTGGAAGGGCTTGCCAGAAGCCAATCGTCCAGATAAGGGAACACCTGTATTCTGACCTTTCTGAGGTGCGCTGCGAGAACTGCACAACACTTTGTAAAAACCTGCGGCGCCGAGGATAGCCCAAAGGGCAGGACTCTGAACTGATAATGTTGTCCCAGAGCCACAAACCTCAGGAATTTGTGATGCCTCGGGTGAATAGAAATGTGCTGGTAAGCATCCTGCATGTCTAGAGAGGCTAGCCAGTCGTGTTGATGAAGCGATGGTAGCAAGGTTCCCAGGGAAATCATTCTGAATTTCTCCTTGGGGAGAAATTTGTTTAGCTTTCTGAGATCCAAAATGAGGCATATGCCCCCGGACTTCTTTGGAACCAGGAAGTAATGGGAGTAGAAACCTGAGTTCCGTTGATGCAGCGGCACTACTTCTGCTGCCCTGTTGTTCAGAAGGCCCTGAATCTCGGCGGCGAGAAGGTCTGACTGAAGGGTTGACAGCCTGGGCTGTCGTTTGGGAGGAAGATCCGGAGGGGTCTCCACAAAATTGAGTGAATACCCCTCGCGAATTATCCGAAGGACCCATTTGTCTGAGATTATGGACTTCCGTTGGTTGTAGAAGTGCATCAGACGACCTCCCACCGAGAGGAAAAGTCCATCTCGAGCAGCTGAGATGGGACTTGGGCCAGCAACTCATAAGTGGCGCTGGCGCCGGTCTTGCGTCTTGTTGTGTTCTTTGAGGTTGGGCAGGTTGGTTTTATGGAAACATCCTCTGCCTCTTCCTCGAAGGACTGACAGTTATGAAACTGACGCTTATTGACACTCCCAGAGGACAGGAGGGGTCAAGCCAACCTATGGCTGACCTAGTCTTTGTGTAGCTTCTAGAGCTTGTTCTACCTGAGACCGAAAAGATATGCACCATCAGCGGGCAACGCTATTACCTGCTGCCGCGCCGCCATTCGTGAAGCCCGGCGCGCAGCTGGTGAATGACGGTGGGTACAGATACCAGCAGTCACGCACGGGAAGCAGTGGCGAAAGCATCCATAGCTGCTTTAACCTGCTGGTTATTAGATTCGATACCTCTGGTAATGGTTTGAAGAAGCTCTGGCTTTGTATCCGATTCCGGTAGAGCTTCAACCATCTGCTTGATAGAGTGCCACAGGATATACTCATACTGGTAGAAATAGCCCTGGTAGCTGGCAATATGCATACTTAGGGTAGAAGCAGCAAAGACTTTCTTACCTAAGGTATTTATCTTACGAGATTCTTTGTTAATAGGTAGAGCTGTAGTAGTTTGAGGAAGGACGACGGGGGCTGCATATTTCCTATCTATGGATTTAGCCACCGAAGGGGTGAGAGCAGGATTATTCCATACCATTTGAGACAGCATCTCGAAGGAAGGCTGAACCGGAGGAGTCAAATCCGTAGGGATCTCCGGGGCATGAAGGTATTGGAGTCTTAACAATTTCCCAGGATCGATGTCTGTAGTCTGGAGAGAAAGAGTGGACATCAGATTTTTCAGCAGAGACTTAAAGGCCAGGTCCTCGACCACAGGCTCTGTCGCAGTAATAGATCCTGCTTCCTCCACTTCATCACCCAGCCGAAAGTCTGGGTCAGGCTCAATGTCATCTACTGACAGTCCAGGAGGGACTGTATGGACAGGAAAGGAATGAAAGTCAGAGGAAAGGGAAGAAGGAAAAGAGTGAAAAGAGGAGTCCTGAAAAGTGGAGGACGCCCTGAGAGCCCCCGGCGCCGTGGAGGCACACAGCACCGAGAATGACGCAGAGGGACCACGCGGCACCGAATTGGCACCGAGGACCCATACGGTGCGGAAAATGGCACCGAGGACCCACACAGCACCGAGGACGGCGCCGAGGACAGCGCCGAGCATGCCATCGATGCCGAGGGTGCCGAAAACACTCCAAGACCCCGAAAAACAGGCTTTGAAGGAAGAAGAGCAGCAGATAAGGGCATCGGTGTGGCCCCCTGCGCCGTAGCCATGTGAAAGGGGGAACACCTAAGCACGGAGTCGACAGCATCGAAGAAGGCGCCGCCCTACCAGGGAAGTCCAACCGCCCTACCTGGTCTCTCAGGAAAGCCCGAAGGCCCCCGAGTGACCGAGCCAGGTAGCTGAACCAATCTCCGAGCCCACTGCACCATAAGAGCGGCCCACTGATGAAACTGCTCATCTGAAGACCTACCTGCGGGCGGGGTAGGGCTCCGATGTCGAAGCCGTTGGCTACCAGAAGCAGAGGTTGGCGACTCGAAGGAGAGACGGCAACTAACCCCAATAACCGACGCGCTACACGCAGACATATCAGAGGGTTAATTTCGAGGATGCCTTTCTTTTTGACCTGTGGGTCAAGAAGAGCTCGAGGTTGAACAGTGCCGAGTATGCGACCGTTTATTTTTATGCTTCCGCGGGGACCGCACGGCCCCTCGGGCATTGGACTGACCGTTGTCAGACCTCCCTTCCGGAGAAGGCAGCGGACCGGACCCAGCCGACTGACTGGACAGCTTTCATACGAAATCTCCCTACCATCACCTGACCTGCTCATGGTTGACTCCATCAAAGTAGGCTGAGACTTCTCTTATATTTTTAAAATAAGAATAAACTTAAGAGATACTTATCGAGATATTACTACAAAAGAAAAAATTACTCACCTTAGTAATGTTGTTTCTTCTAATGGAGTCTTGCTATATTATAGACATTAGCAGTTTGATCCAGCTCTAGAACTGCCCGGAGTGAAATGGTTAAACCATTCCAAAATTGAATTTTGGCACGAGAGCAGCTCTATCTGTGTCATTTCAAACTTGAACTGTCAGATCTTTACGAGCCAAACTCACTAAGGTCTGTGTGGAAGCTGTAACCTACACTAGCCAAATGGCTACCTAAATAATAACAACCATTGATGGTCCCAACACCCAAGACTCAAGTCAGGGGACCAGAAATACTAACACCATTCTAATAATATGAAAATGGAACATAAGTATAATAAAACACACACACATGCATATACACACACCCCAAAGTCCCAAAGGGGACAAAATGCTAACAGGACATAAGTAGTGCCCACACTAAGTTGCCCGCACCCACCAAGAGAGGTTCTGAGAGGGGCAGGTTGGGAGGTCTATAATATAGCAAGACTCCATTAGAAGAAACAACATTACTAAGGTGAGTAATTCTTTCTTCAAACAACATGAAGTCTTGCTATATTATAGACATTAGCAGAATACACAGCAGTAACTCCATGGAGGAGGGGCAGAACCTACATAGGGAATAGGCTCTGAAGAACAGCTATGCCAAACCGAGCATCTCTCCTGGCCTGGACATCCAGGGAGTAATGCTTGGTAAAAGTGTGTACCGTTTTCCAAGTAGCAGCCTGGCAAACTCTAATAAAGGATATCTCTTGCAGCAGCTAGAGACGAGCTGTACCCCTGTAGAATGAGCCGATTCAAACCGGGGCCTGCCCACTTTCTGATAACAAAATTGGATACAAGAGACAATCCACCTGGCTATTGATCTCTTAGTGGCAGGTTTGTTTTACCCAACTTCACCATAGGTAAGGAAAAGTTGGAGGGATTCAACTTGTGACCTTGGTACGCTCTATATAATAACTAAGAGCTCTCAACATCCAGGCTGTGCAACCTCCTCTCACCCAAGAGGAGTGATCAGTGAAAATACTGGAAGGGAGATAGATTGATTAAGATGGAAATCTGAAACCACCTTAGGCAAAACTTCCTATTAGTCCTAAGGACTACCTTATCCCTGTGGAAAGAAATAAAGTCAGTCTCCACTGACAAGGCTTGCAATTCACTTATGCGCCTGGCAGAAGTGATAGCCACCTAGAAAAACAGTTTTTCAAGTTAGGTACTTAAGCTCTGCAGAAGACAGAGGTTCAAAGGGGTTGCATTAACTGGCAATGCAAACATTAAGGTCCCAAGCAGGGCCGGTTCTGAAAGGGAGAATTAGTATGGAGTAATCCTTAAAAACTTGGAAAACACAGGATGAGAGGAAAGAGGGATGACTTTCCTGTTGACACAAAAGCAGACACAGCTGCCAAATGAACTCTCAGGGTAGCTGGTCTGAGACCCAAGGAATTAAGATGTACCATGTAATCTAACAAAATGGGCAATTCAGCAGATTCTGGGAAATATTTTCCTAGCACACCAAATGGAAAACCTTTTCCATTTAGAACTATAAGTAGCTCTAGTGGAAGGCTTTCTGGAAGCCTTTAGGATCTCAAGAACACCCTGAGAGAGGTGTAAATCAGCAACTCTAACTCCTCAAGAGCCAGGCCTTGAGGTTGAGGGATTTGAGGTCCGATACCAAACCCTTCCCTGGGCACAAGTCAACAGATTGTGATTCCTGGGAGGCACAGGGAAGATGGACTGTCAGAGACAGAAGGAGTGGTACCAGGGCTGCCTGGCCCAATCCGGGGCAATCAGAATCACCCTGCAAGGCTGAGATCTGAGTTTGACTAGTACTTTGAATAGGAGAGGAAAGGGGGAGCAAAGAGGAACTTCCCCTCCCAATCCAGAAGAAGGGCATCCAGGGGAACTGAGCCCAGCACTGGAGGCCTGCAACAGAACAGAGGAAGTTGGTGATTGTCTGGGGCTGCAAAAATATCTATCTGAGGGATGCCCCACCTGGCAAAAACTATCCCCAGCACTTGAGGATCCAGTGACCATTCGTGATGGCCCTGGGAAATCCTGCTGAGGGCATCCGCTAGGACATTGTCCTTCCCTGGAAGATGAACTGCTATGAGGGAAGTGTTCAGGGAATAGGCCAGAGACCACAACTTCATTGCCTCGGTGCACAAGGCCGAAGACCGAGTGCCCCCCTGTTTGTTGATGTACTACATTGTTGTGGTGTTGTCTGTTCTGACTTGTATCACCTTGTCGTGGACAGATGCAGAAAAAGCTTGAAGAGCTAAAAAGACAGCTCTGAGTTCCAGCAAATTGATGTGGAGCAGAGATTCCTTGAGAAGGGGAAATGAAGGGAACCCCCGCTCTTAAATTGCTCTGATCCTGCCACCACTGGAGAGCTAGGATCAAGGTTCGAGTCACTGGGACCAACTTGGAAAGGGGGTCTCTTCTCTGAGACCAAAAGGTTCTCAAGTGAAACTGAATGTCTCTCATCTGAAATCTGGCTCCCTGCACAACAGCTGTGGATGCAGCCATGTGCCCCAGGAGCTGCAGAAAGTGTCTTGCTGGTCGAGAGACCTGCAGAGTGAAGGAAGAGGCCACAGCCACTAAATTCCTTACCCTTTCTGGGGGAAGAAAGGCTCTGGCTAGCTTTGTGTCCAATTCTGCCCCTATAAAGGTGAGTACCTGGACTGGTTCCAGAACCGACTTTGGTAGGTTTTGCAGAAACCCAGGGAGGTGAGAAGCTGCGGTGACCTGCAGGTGAGATTTTACCTGTTCTGGGGACTGGCCTACAATGAGCCAGTCATCTAGATAGGGAAAAACAGCAATCCTCTGCCTCCTTAAGTGGGCCACTGCTAGACACTTTGTGAATACCCTTGGAGCAGAAGTAAGGCCGAAGGGCATTGCTCTGAACTGGTAATGACCTGAGGGCAGTTCGAATCTGAGGTACTTTCGATGGGATCTTCTGATTAGGACATGGAAATAGGCATCCTTGAGGTCCAGGGAGGCTAGCCAGTCCCCTGGCCTTAGGGAAGGTAAAATCATTGCCAGAGTTACCATTCTGAACTTTGGTTTCAAAAGATGCTTGTTCAGATATCTGAGATCTAAAATGGGCCGCCACTCTCCTGTCTTTTTTGGGGTAAGGAAGTATCTGGAATACAGACCCCTGCCCTGATGCAGGGGAGGAACCCTTTCTACTGCTCTGAGAGCTAACAGGATGAGACCTCTGTTTCACAGCGAGGGTCTTGAAGCATTGTAGTAGAAAAGTCTGCTTCTCAACTTGGGAAACTTTTTGAAGCTGAGAACCAGACCCTGGCTTACTACTTCCAGAACCCACTTGTCTGAGGTTAAAGAAGCCCACCTCTGACTGAAGTAAGCCAGCCTGCCCCCACTGGTACAGGAGATCGGCCCTGGGCACCCCATCAGGGTGCCTGTTTCAGGAGTTTTAGGCTGGGGTGGGAGCAGGTCTGCCCACCCCTCGCCTGCCCCTGCCTCTGAAGAAGCCCTCTGAGCATAGGCAGAGGAGGCCTGAGTCTGGTAGAAAGGTTCGTGAAAGGCCTACCTCCCTACCCCTGGGGCATGCCTTGAGGAGTGGCTTGCCGCCTCTTAGCCTGGGCACTCTTGTAAGTAGTCCTATATTCATCCATCTTCTTCATGTAGTTCTCTGTCTGCTCTCCAAACAGAGAATTTCCACCACAGGAAAATCCATAGCCTTAGTCTGGGTATCCTGTGACAAATTAGTACACCTGAGCCAGGCCAACTCACTAAAAGCTACAGATGTGGCCATGACCCTAGAGGAAACATCATTAACATCCACAGCAGCATGAAACTGAACCTTAGAGGCTTCAATGCCATCAGCAGCCACCTGTTCTAGTTCACTAGCCAGCTGGCCATGGCCTTTGGCCAATTGCATAACAGTATCCCATCTAGATTTCTGATACCTAGCTACATAAGCCATAATTTGCTTGCCTGAGTCCCAGAGGCTGCTATATACTGTTTTTGCCATGGCATCAATCTTCCTGGAATCCTTGTCAGGAGGATGTGAAGCCAAGGAATATTAGCTTTATCACAGGCAGCAGCCTGAACTACCCTAACATGACTGCATTGCTGAGAAAGGAATTCTGTATCAGGGCCTGACAATGTATACCTTCTGTCCATCTTTTTATCTACAGGAGGCACAGAATTGGGAGCTTTTAAAATTTTAATTGTTTGTTTCTAAAAGACTTATGTAAAGGAATAGACAATCTCCTAGACTCTGGAATATCCATCATTTCTACAAAATCAGGCTCTCTTGCTCATCCACAGCCTCTTCTAAAGGAAGCTGGAGGGTTTCAGCAACTTTTTATAAAACATAAAATGAGATGGGACTCAGACAGCATAGGGGAGATTCTAAAGGTCTGTCTGGGGAGATGTCCGTTCAATGGGCACACCCAGACCTTCCCAGCCACATTCATACTGTTCATAACCTCCTCCTCCTCTGGTTCATAAAATTCCTCAATATCATAATCCTGAACCACTGGGACCGGACGAACCGACCTTTTACCAGATAGTGGTGGTTCGGACGGACCCTGAGACAGTGACTGGACAATTTGTATGGCTTTGCTATCTCTGCAGCAGTTGGAGAAGGAATTTTGGACCCAGACCTGCTGATTTTCTTGTTTTCTTTACTGGAATTGGTTCCTCAGAACCAGCTTTTCTTTTGCCCAAGGAAGTCTGGCCCTGGTCAGAGGGCACTCCCTCTGGTTCGGTTGGCACCGAACCGGGCTGGCCATCCGGGTCAGCGGACTTTTTGGCCTCTCGTTCCCTGAGCCTGCCCAATCTGTTTTCCAGGGTGGCTGCAGGAAATTTACATACCTGGCAGTCTGACTGGAGGTGGTCAAACCCAGACAATAAACACATGTGGTGTGTGGGTCAGCCTGGCAAAGACTTCACAAACATCACAGTGTTGAAACCCAGTGGCCCAGTTTTTCTTTTGCTTCTCTGACATAATGCCAGCCTAACCAAAACTTGCCTTCTTTAACGGCAGTGCCAGGCAAGACACCCTTATCGGTTCCAACTGTGTCACGGGTATTGGAAAACCATAATAAACTGCGTTTTCTTAGAACCGATAAGAACCGAACCGCACTCTAAAATAGTAACTTTTAGTTTTAAATGAGTTTTAACCCACTGATCGGTTCAAAACCGAACCGAGAACTTACAAGTTCCACACAGACAAAACCTTCATTTACTTACGGTTACCACAGATAGAGCTTGGACCGAACGGTTTTATGTGTTAAAATAAAACTATTCTCGTTAAATCCAACCGAGAAACACTTTTAAACCGAGAAATGAACCGAGCAGAAGGAGAAATCTCCGGAGCGACTGTTCACTGAGGCGGAGTAAAGAATCTGACAGTTCAAGTTTGAAATGACACAGATAGAGCTGCTCTAGTGCCAAAATTCTATTTTGGAATGGTTTTAACCATTTCACCCCGGGGCAGTTCTAGAGCTGGATCAAACTGCTAATGTCTATAATATAGCAAGACTTCATGTTGTTTGAATAAGAAAACTGAAAACTATGCTGCTAGTTTGAAGTATGACTCCCGGCTGGCGAGCAACGTCATCACTGAAGCGCACTCGACGGCGGGAAAAAAGGAACTGAGGCGGCTGGAGGGTCGATGCCGAGATAGTCATTACCGCGCGAGCTGAGGCTCGTGGTGCCGTTCCTCATGGCCCCATCTCTGGCGCCGACCCTCCAGCAAAAAGTTTCCTCCCTATGGATCCTAGTGCCTCCAGCACAGATCCCAATAGTGTGAATGAGTGGTGGAGACTTATGTCCAGGAAGATTATAAAGAACACAGCCAACAGGCAACACATTTTTGATTCTCCCAAAAGACTCAAGTCGAGAACCCAAAATAATAACCAGGTAGTGGACCAACTTATAGCTACCAAAAATGATATAACAATAACCCATTCCCCCCTTCTAGAAAGGAGAAGTGCCAAGTACACCCCTGAGGTGCAACACTGTACCTGCCAGCCCACTTCCCAAAAACAGGTTCTGAAAGGGGAGGCAGGGAGGTAGGTCAGAATACAGCAAGACTCCATTAGAAGAAACATAATTACTAAGGTGAGTAATTTTTTTCTTCAAACAACATGAAGTCTTGCTGTATTCTGACATATGCAGACTACCAAACAGTACCGCCATGGAGGGGGGTACCGAACCTATTTTGGGAACAGACTCTGCAGTACTGCTGTTCCGAACCAAGCATCACTCCTAGCTTGGATATCCAGAGACTAATACTCGGTAAAAGTATGGACAGTTTTCCAGGTGGCTGCTTTGCATATCTCTAGTAAAGGTATATCCCTGGCAGCAGCCAGAGAAGCAGCTGTATCCCTAGTCGAATGAGCCTCAGGCCTGAGGGTGGTACTTTGCCTAGCTTTTCATAGCAGAATTGGATACAAGAGACAATCTACCAGCAATAGTTCTCTTAGTAGCAAGTTTACCTTTTCCCACTTCACCATAAGTGAGAAACAATTGAGGACAGTCAAACCTAAGTGCCTTACTATGCTCAGTGTAGTAGCTAAGTGCCCTCTTAACATCCAAACTATGTAGTCTTCTTTCTCCCGAAGAAGAATGATCAGTGAAGAACACAGAAAGAGACATGGACTGGTTCAGATGAAAATCTGAAACCACTTTGGGTAAGAACCTCCTATTGGTTCTAAGGACCACCGTATCTCTGTGGAATGAGATAAAATCCGATTCTACTGACAGAGCTTGTGATTCATTAATACACCAGGCAGAAGTGATAGCTACCAGGAACACAGTTTTCCAAGTCAAATATCTGAGTTCTGCTGAAGCCAATGGCTCAGAAGGGGGTTGTATAAGCTGTGCAATGCAAACATTAAGATCCCAAGCTGGGGTAGGGTCCCTAAAGAGAGAGCTGGTATGAACCAAACCTTTAAAGAATTTACAGACGACAGGATGAAATGCCAGAGAGGAGAATGCAGAGACAGCTGTTAAATGAACTTTCAAAGTGGCTGGTCTGAGGCCTAGGCCATTAAGATGAACCATATAATACAGAACTGTAGCCAGATCAGCAGTACCCGGTAGGACATCATTATTGGAACACCAAATGCTGAATCCCTCCCACTTGGAATTATAAGTTTTTCTGGTTGCAGATTTTAGAGAGGTTTTGAGAATATTCATAACCCCCGAGACAGGTGCAGACCTGCATACTCTAACTCTTCAAAAGCCAAGCCTTGAGGTTGAGAGACCGAAGGTTGGGGTACCAGATTCTTCCCTGAGAGGAGGTTAACAGATTGTGCTTCTTGGGAAGAGATGGGGGAAGATGGACTGCTAGGGACATCAATAGGGGATACCAAGGGTGTCTGGCCCAGTCTGGTGCAATCAAGATCACCTTGCATGGTTGTGACCTGATCTTGACCCGTACCGGGTTATAATGTCACACGCTTAATAGCGAATGGCATTATGGCGGACCAGGACCTGTGCACTCCCAGAGTTGGACTCCTCCCCCGGAGTTGAGAATCTTTAGTGCGGGGGGAGGTCCGGGGGGCACAGACCCCGTAATGGGGGGTGTGGGGGCAGAGCCCATCCACAGAACAATTACATAATGCCTCAGGGCATAAATCGTGCAGCGCGATTGAGCCATGCGGCATTACGTCCCACCCTGTGCCATCTTGACCAGTACCCTGAATAACAGAGGAAAAGGAGGAAAGGCATACAGGAATCCCCCAATCCAGAACCAGAGCATCCAGGGGAACTGTGCCCATGACTGGAGGTCTGCAACAGAAGAGAGGAAGCTGATGATTGTCTGGAGCTGCAAAGAGATCTATCTCTGGAGTGCCCCACCTGGGGAAAATGACTTTCACTATGAAGGGGTCCAGGGTCCATTCATGATGGCCCTGAAAGATCCTGCTCAGGGCATCTGCTAGCACATTGTCCTTCCCTGGAAGATAGACTGCTACTAGAGATGCCTGCAGGGCATAAGTCAGAGACCATATTTTCATGGATTCCGTGCACAAGTCCGTAGACCGAGTGCCTCCCTGCTTGTTGATGTACCACATGGTGGTGCTACTGTCTGTCCTGACCTGAACCACCTTGTTCCTTACTGAGTCCAAGAAAGCTTGCAGAGCCAGGAATACTGCCCTGAGTTCCAGAAGATTGATATGAAGTAGAGACTCCTGAGGGGACCACACCCCTTGTGCTGTGAGGGCTCCTAAGTGAGCTCCCCAGCCCAGGAGAGAGGCATCTGTGGTTAGCACCACTGAATGAGTCTGACTGATGAACAGGACTCCTTGTCTGAGACTGTCCTGATCCAGCCACTATTGGAGAGCTGGGACCAGAGTCTGAGTCACTGGAATCAGTTTGGTTAGAGGATCTTTTTTTTTTCTGAGACCAAAAGGACCTCAGATGGAACTGAATGTCCCTCATTTGAAATCTGGCTCCCGGTACCACCACTGTAGAAGCTGCCATGTGGCCCATGAGCTTAAGAAAATGTCTTTCTGGTCGAGACACCAGAAGACGGAAAGAAGAAGCAAGATCTGTAAGGGCCTTCACCCTTACCAAGGGAAGAAAAAGCCTTTGCTTGGACAGTATCCAACTCTACCCCTATGAAGGTAAGGAGTTGTACTGGTTCCAGAACTGACTTTGGTAGATTGAGAAGGAATCCTAGGGAAGTGAGCAACTGTTGTGTCACTTGTAGGTCTGACTTGACTTGGTCTGGAGGCTGTCCCACGATGAGCCAGTCATCCAGATATGGAAACATTTAGATATTCTGTCTCCTGAGAAAGGCCACTACTACTGCTAGGCATTTTGTGAACACCCTTGGAGCTGATGTTAGGCCGAA
The DNA here is from genome assembly GCA_016271365.2 of Neoceratodus forsteri. NCBI lineage: Eukaryota > Metazoa > Chordata > Ceratodontiformes > Ceratodontidae > Neoceratodus > Neoceratodus forsteri. Next base: position 10,008,963 of record CM057450.1, on the reverse strand, counting down.
GGGCATTGCTCTGAACTGATAATGGCCTGAAGGCAATTCGAACCTGAGGTACTTTCTGTGGGAGCACCTGATTGGGATGTGAAAGTAGGCATCCTTGAGGTCCAGGGAAGCGAACCAATCCCCTGGCCTTAGAGAGGGAAGAATTACTCCCAGAGTCACCATTTTGAATCTTGGCTTTAAAAGGTGCTTGTTTAGGTATCTTAGGTCTAGGATGGGCCACCACTCCCATCTTTTTTGGGGTAAGGAAGTATCTGGAATACAGACCCTTGCCCCTGTACTGAGTAGGAACTCTCTCTACAGCCCTGAGGGTTAGTAGCGAAGACATCTCTGTTTCTAGAGCAGTGGTCACGGAAGGGTTTGCAGGTGGAAAGGACTTGGTCCTCAGTTTTGGAAACTTTGCAAAACTGAGAGCCATTCCCTGGCTTACTACCTCCAGGACCCACCTGTCTGAGGTAACAGACTTCCAGGCCTGGAAATAGTAAGCCAGCCTGCCTCCTACTGGGATTGGGGAGTTGATCCGGGCTGACACATCAGGGTGTCTGCTTGGCAGGAACCTTGGACTGAGAGGAGAATGCAGCCCTGCTCATCCCCCTTCTGCCTCTCCCTCTGAAGAACCCCCTCTGAAGAAAAGGAGAGGAGGCCTGTGCCTAGTAGAAAGGCCTGTGAAAAGGCTTGCCCCTGCCCCTAGACTGCTGCCTCTGAGGAGTTGCCTGCCTTTCCTTGGCCAGTGCACTCCTGTAGGTGGTCCGGTACTCATCCATTTTCTTCATGTAATTCTCTGTCTGCTACCAAAACAGAGAATTACCCACCACAGGGAAATCCATGGCCTTAGCCTGAGAGTCCTGTGAGAGGCTAGTACATTTGAGCCAAGCAAACCTCCTGAGAGACACAGATGTAGCCATGACTCATGATGCCACATAATTTGAGTCCACAGCAGCATGAAACTGAATCCTGGATGCCTCGATCCCATCAGCAGCCACCTCCTCCAGCCAGTGTTAGATAAGGTACTTTTTCTATTTCGTTTAGAAACTTGATCCAGGAAGCTCTGTGCAGTCACTAGCAAGGATGGAGATGTACTAGAAAAAGTAATATACCTGACAGCTACAGTTACTTATTTCTTTTTATACAAAAACAATAAACTGGAACAGATGACATTTATTTGAAAATAATAGGTTAGTTACTAGTTACTTTCAAATAAATGTGATCAGTTACAGTTACATATTACTTCTGTGTAAAAATACATTAGTAATTTTAACTGTAAGGTGTATTACTTGTTCCAGTACTTCTCCATCCTTGCTAGTGACTGCACAGAGCTTTCTGGAACAAGTTTCCAAAAGTAACAGAAAAAGTAACTTACCCAACACTGCCTCCAGCTCTTTGGCTAGCTGGGGAAGGCCTGTTTAGCCAGTACCAGAACAGTATCCCATCTGAACTTCTGGTATCTGGCTGTGTAGGCCATATAATTTGCCTGCCTGAGTCCCAAGGAGGATGCCAAGTACTGCTTTTTGGCCATAGCATCCACCTTCCGAGTCTTTATCTGGGGTGTGTGAAGCCAAAAGTATGTTAGCCTCGTCACAGGCTGCAGCCTGCAATACCCCAACACGGCTGCACTGGTGGAATAAGAACTCTATACCTGAGCCTGAAAGCATATACCTCCTGTCCATTCTTCTATCTACAGGAGGTATAAAATTTGGAGTTTGAAGAACTTTCTGTGTCTGTTTCCCAAAAGATTTATGGAGGGGAATAGACAACCTTTTGGACTCTGGGATGTCCATCATTTCTACGAAATCAGGCTCCTCTTGTTCCTTAACAGCTTCAACCAAGGGAAGCTGGAGGGTCTCAGCCGCCTTCTTGTAGAACAAATAGTGGGATGGGGACTCAGAAAGCCTGGGAGGGGAAACATTAGAAGGCCTGTCTGGGGAGATGTCCGGTTCGATGGGCTCATTCAGACCTTCACCACCATCATTGTCATCCTGTTCTTCCTCCCCCTCCCACTTCAGTTCATAAAATTCATCCAGAACATATTCCGGAACCGGGGGAACCAACTGAACCGAACGCCTACCAAGAGGCGCCAGATTGGATGGAGCGATTCTACAATATTTATCGCCCTAGCTATTTCTTTGGCGGCTGGATGTTGTGGTTCTGGATCCGAACCGGCAGACTTCCTTTTTCACTTTGATGGAACTGATCCCTCAGGATCGGATCTCCTTTTGCCCAAGGCAGTATTGCCCAGGTTAGTGGGCACTCCCTCAGGTTCAGTCGGAACCGAACAGTGCTGGCCATGTAGATTAGATGACTTCTCGGACTCCTTTTCCCTGAGCCTACCCAACCTCTTTTCTAGGGTGGCCTTCGGGAAATTTTTACTGATTTGGCAGTCTGAATTGAGGTGGTCAAAGCCCAGACAATAAACACAAGTGGTGCAAGGGTCTGTCTTAGCAAAGGCATCCCCACACTCACCACAATGTTGAAACCCAGTGGGCCCGATTTATTTCTTGGGTTTCTCAGGCATGGCCAGGCTACAAACTTACTCTCTACAGCTTAATAGCCAGGTAAAACCCTCCTATCAGTTACCAACCGTGTTACGGGTCATGGAAAAAAATGTATAAAATGCCATTTTTTTTAAACCGAAAGGAACCGGTACCTCACACTACAGAAAGAAATAATAGATAAACCCTAACACAATCGGCTCCCAACCGGACCGATCAACAGGCTTTACAATTTCCACACAGAAAAATTACACAAATACACCTATAGTCCACTACCTAAAACACTTACTGTACCATAGACAGGGATTTGAAGCCGAAAAAATAACAACATCGGTAGTTAAACCGTCGGATTCTGAACCGAACCGACTAGCGAAGTAGCAATCTCCGGAGCGACTGTTCAGTTAGGCGGAGTAAAGAATCTGATGGTTACACTTTGAAGTGCTGCAGACAGAGGTTTGAAACCGAGCTTGAGCTCAACGTTCTATGCTTCCTGCACAGAGTAACTTTCTCCTCTCCAGAACAGTTCAAGTGCTGGGGCTAACTGCATATGTCAGAATGCAGCAAGACTTCATGTTGTTTGAAAAACAGTTTTTCAAGTAACATACTTTAGGTGTGCTGAGACCATGGGCTCAAAAGGGGGACTCATGAGCTGAGCAATGCATATGTTCAGGTCCCATGCAGGTACTGGTTCCAAAGGTGTCACCACATTGATTTTGGGGAGGCTACAGCCCCCCCCAATCTAAGTTAAAGCCCCCCCAATTATTTTGGCTCAAAACTGAGCAGCTTTTATGAGTAGCCACCTTAGCAGCCTAGCCTGCCAGCTACTAACCAGGCGTTTTATTTATTTTTTTTTTGTCACAGACTCATGGCGCTTGCGCTTCACAGCGCCACCGCTTGACGGAAAACAGCAGCACAGTAGCGATGCAGTGCGAGACGCAATGTTTTAGCACTGCCTGGACAGTGTGCTGGGCTGGGACTCAGTTGGAGGAGGCGGAGCGTGGGAACGGAGACAGTACTCACGGTTGGAGGCTCTGGAAGAGAGAAAAACAGAAGAACTCATTCAAAGAAGAAGACAGATGTGGGGACGGAGTCGCCGGGGACTGTGATCTCTCCCTGCCCAGCAGAGACGTCCGGGGAGAGGAGACAGAAGAGGAGAGTGTAGGTAGGTAGGTAGCTCTGCTCAGTGCTCAGCTCACTAGTTCAGCTGCAAACGGGGTGGGGATTAAGAATCGATTACTGGGCTGGCAGGCAGCCACCGACGAGGAAGATACGGGGGGGGGGGGGCAATCATCGGATCAAGATCACGGACCGTCACAGACTCACAGTGTCACTGACTGACTGGATCTGGTTTGTTTTGTGTGCTGCTGCTGTGCCCTTCCCATTCAACTGCAAGCAATGTATGCCAAGTTGCCAAATAGCCCAAGCTCAAAAACAACCACTCATTAAGAGAGAGGAGGCAAGCAGCTAAGAGACCACCACTTACTGACAATATGTTGTCCTGCTGCTGTCTGAGTAAAACTTCCACCACTGCCGGCCTGGTGGTGCTGAGGGTTGAGGTGCTGGAAGCTACACCTCGCACCACGCCGGTGACCCGGGTTCAGGAACGAGCCTGGATCGTCAGCAGCTGGCAAGGGAGGACCAGAATTGAGTGTCCATTGACTGCTCTCCTAGTCCTGGGGTGGGCTGGGGAACAACCATCGCATGGCAGTGACCTCTGGGGACGCTTGGAGGTACTACCAGCATGGTGGCAGCTGGGGGGGGGGGTCGCGGGACGTCGGCACGTTGTGCCCGACTTCATTGCACATTCGCATTCCCGTAAGGACAAAAACATTTGGAGGAAAAAGGGCTGGGTGTGACCATGCAGCTTGATGGCCGTGCTCTGCGCTGCCCGGAGGACTTGCGAGGAGTCCCATTGGGGAGGATCCAGGGCTGTCCTGGCTGGGAGTGGCAGAGGGGACCCTCCGGCAGAATAGCATGACGTCCGTTCTGGACCCTCCTGGGTATGATATGAGCCACCCAGCTCTCCGGGTGGGCAGGGCCGGCAGCTGGATGCCTCAAGCCGGTCACACTGCAGAAGGAGATAAATAGCAGCAGTGATAAAAAAAGAAAAAGAAAAAAACTTCCACCACCACACAAAGCCTGCTACCACAGATCTTCTTCTACTCTGTCGTCGTTCAGTTCTCACACTTCTTTAAGTTCACAGCATTTTCTAGTTCTGACATGAGTCATGTCAGAACTAGAAAATGCAGTGAATGTCTGTGAGAAGTGTGAAGTGAACGAGCAGTCAGTTTGTGCCAGTGGCTGTAGTAGGCAGCAGCACAGTGACTCACGGACGGGGGGGCAGGTTCTTTGTTCATTTGTGGATACTGAGTGCTCATGTCAAGAATTCAGTCAGCACAGCAGAGTGCGACAACGAGGGGTGGGTGGATCATCATCAGTGATTCAGCGGGACACAACATAAACGGCTCTGACGAGAGTCGGACTGGGAGTGAAGTGATACTAGAGAGGAGGAGGGAGGGTCCGAGGGAGGGTTGTATCTGTGACTAGTCTGGCACCCACCTAATCCTACCAACAGCATAGCAGCTTGCTGCACAGTGGGGCCAATCAGTGCGCAAACGCGTGGTGTGTTTTTCCAACACACACGTGGTACACACTAGTCCCGACATCCGCTGTGTGCAACAAGACAAAGTGCCGCAGTTTCTGTCGGTAAAGCCGAGTAAGCACAGCAGCAGAGAGCAGATCTCAGAGATTCAGTCGGATCGCTCATCTTTTTCAAAGTTAAAATCAACACAAATATATTACTCATACTGAAATTGATTCATTTAATATTGTTGCTAAAAAATCAAAGACACTTTTTGTTGAGCTGACTGACAGCGTTAGGGTTTATTTAGACTGAGTGAAGGGTCTCTTTCTTGCTCTGGGATCCTGTAACCTTCCCAGCAGATCTTCTGGGATAATGGTATCTGGCTGGTGTCTTACTTGCTCTGGGGTCCTGTAACCTTCCCAGCAGATCTGCTGGGATAATGGTGTCTGGCTGGTGTCATACTTGCTCTTGGTCCCTGTAAACTTTCCAGCAGATCTGCTGGGATAATGGTGTCACTCTTTCTATTGTCCTTGGCGAGCCGAGTGGGCGCAGGAATCCCCAATGTCCAGAGCCATCTGGAGTTGCTGTTTGGCCACAGCCCAGCCCTGGTCACGGACCTGCTTGACCAGGGTCTGAGGTCCACAGGAAGATGAGGAATCAGCTCATCCAGGGAGCCCAAGAGGGCACGGGAGAAATGTGCCATCAGTACAGCTGAGCTCGCCTGGCAGAGGCCGAGCAAAGAGGCAGCATAGACCTTTTTGGCCGAGTGCTCCAATTTCTTAGACTTCTTGTCTAGTGGCAAAACACAGAATCGTCCACCAATCCCTCAGCCGAGAGGTGTTCCATGAATCCCAAGAGGGAGTCAGTGGGTACTGCATATTGCGGGCCATCCGGGCCAAGGGCGCCAGGCAAGAAGCAGGGTGCTGCCAAAGCTACAAGGCCGGGCCGACAATGGCCTTGGCTGCCGGGAAGGCCTCTGTCAGAGAATCCCCTTTATCCAGAATCTCTGTGAGGGGACAGCAAGCCCGCTTCTAAACAGGCTCCAGAAACATCCCCGTAGACTCGGAGATGAGACAGAGGATGCCAATGAAGGACGTGGGTCCTTCCTCCATCGACAGACCCCCCCCCCACTGACTCCATGTCAACCGGATGGGAGTGCAGTGAGGAGTTCTCAGACTTGGAAGAGTCTGCATAAAGCGGCCGATCACCCAAGTTGCTCTTGACCCACCATGGACGGTCAGACGTGAGAATAAGTAAGTAAGTAAAACTTTATTTGTATCAGGCGCCCTTCCAGAGCTCAGGGCGCCTTAACAATCATCCATAAAACAGTCTCCATTATACATTAAAACAATAAATAAACATATAATATTTGAACACTAACTCACTAGGTCCCTTCAAATGCCCGATGAAACAAATGTGTTTTCAAGGATTTTTTAAATCCTTCCACGGTCAGACTATCTCATATCCTGCGTGGTAGAGAATTCCACAGGGTAGGAGCCATAAAAGCAAACGATCTTCCTCCTGATGTTTTTAGGGATACCCTGGGAATCTCTAGCAGTCCCTCACTGGAGGATCGGAGTGAGCGGGTGGGACAGTAAGGAGACAGGAGTCCTTTCAGGTAAAGGGGTCCCTGGTCACGTAGGGCCTTATAGGTTAGCAATGCAACCTTGAAGGCGATTCCCCAGTGTATCGGCAGCCAGTGCAATTCACGCAGCACAGGTGTTATGTGACTGGGTCTAGAGGTTCCAGTTAACAACCTGGCTGTTGCGTTCTGCACTAGCTGCAAACGGCAGATATCCACCCCCGGTAGCCCTAGGTAGAGGGCGTTGCAGTAATCAAAATGAGTGGTGACAAAGGCGTGGACCAAGGTAGGAAGATCTTCGGACAGGACCAGGGGCTTCACCCTAGCTACAGTATGTTATTCAGATGATAAAAGGAAGATTTGACCACGGTCGAAACCTGCGCCTTCAGGGTCAGGTCTTCATCAAATATCACACCTAGGTTATGCACCTGGCCTGAGGCAATCAGAGGGTTTTCCCACCCACCCATGCTCCAGTCATCCTATGATCAGAGTCCACCACCAATACCACCGTTTTACCAGAGTTCAACTTCAGCCAACTAGCACTCATCCAGTTTTGTATCTCCGACAGGCAGCTGTTAAACACAGAGACAGAGTCTAACTCCTGTTCGGGCACAAAAGACATGTACAGTTGAGAATCATCTGCATAACAGTGAAAACTCAACCCATACCATCTTATAATGTCCTCTAATGGCAGCATATACACTATGAACAACATGGGGGATAGCACCGAGCCCTGCGGTACCCCACAAGGCAGACAGCGAGGGGCCAAGGAATGAATCCCTGACACCATGCTCTGAGATCTGCCCTCGAGGAAGGATCGAAACCAACTGAGGACCACCCCTCTCAGTCCACCACAAAACCACAGGCGCTTGAACAGCACCCCGTGGTCCAGTGTCAAATGCTGCTGAGAGATCAAGGAGAACCAAGATAGAACAGGCTCTCCAATCTCTCGCCATCGGGTCATTTAGCACTCGTAGCAGGGCGGTCTCAGTGCTATGCCTTTTCCTGAAGCCGGGCTGGAGAGGGTCATATATACTGTGGATAGATAAATGACCATCCAGCTGCAGAGTCACCACCTTCTCAATAACTTTCCCTATAAAGGGTAAGTGCGAGACTGGTCTGTAGTTAGTTGTGCAGTCGGGGTTAAGGGAGGGCCTTTTCACGAGGGGGTGCACTATCGCCTCCTTTAAGGGATCTGGAAAGATCCCTCTCTCCAATGAAACCCCCACTATCCCAGCAAGGACTGGGCCAATGACCTCAACACACCCCACAAGGAGGTGGGTTGGGCCCAGGTCCAAACCACAGTAAGTTGGCCACAGAATCTGGATGATCCTCATTATATCCAAGACTACTATTTGGCTGAAGGTGGACCAGGTCAACTGGGTATTAGTGCCACCCAACTGATCAATGCAAGGTCTAATGGGGAGGCATTGGCTGATCACATCCCTGATGGAGGACACCTTATCAGCGAAAAACTGTGCAAACTCCTCACACTTTTCCTATGACAATGCTCGACCAGAACATACACAGGCTGGACTGCACAGTCTGTCCATGGGCCGGAAGAGCTGGGTTGGTCTATTTTTCGCTGCAGCAATTTCCCTGGACATGAATTCTGCCTTCTTATGGGAGACTGCTGATTGGCAGGTACTATATGGATCTAGTAATCTAAGTCTGTCCTCGTCCAGGTGAGTTTTCCGCCAGTGTCTCTCCAACCTTAGCCCTTGCCTCTTCAACTCCCGAAGTGCCCCATCAAACCAAGGGGCACCTGGGTGAAGAATAAGAGGGCGAACATGACCCAGAGCAATGACATCCAGGGCCCCAGCAACAGCCTTATTATAGGCTAATACAAAGGGCCATGGGTCAGTGCTATTCACTGGTGACCGACAGCCGACGGAGAAGACCCTTAGCTGGCCAAGACTCCTTGGTCGGAGCCCCAGTCGGTGGCTACTGGGGTGGTGGCTCCACCACAATTGGTGGAGAGGCCAACTTCGGCCGAAACAAGGTGGCCTGAATTGGCTCCGCAAGCGTTGGAACGGTGTCAACCAGCCCTTCCGGGGTCATCGGTATCGGCCCGTCAGGCAACAGTCATGTGAGGGCCAGTGTGGGAGCCAGGGTCGGCTTCAGACTAGACAACACAAACTATTGCCACATGAGGTCTTTGTAGCATCGACGCAACTTGCGCAGAAGCCTCTCTTCAGCCAAGGAGGACAGAGATGATGAACAGCAGTGGCGCTGCTTCCCATGGTGTCGAGAGCGGGACCGCTGATGTGGGCAGGATCTGCTCGACCCACTGGATGAGGAAGAACTAGACCTCAACCTCAGCCGCCGGTGGTGCCAACGGGAGATCTCGGAGGGAGGTGGGGAGTGCTGTGGCTCCTCCTGGTCTGGGTTGGTGACCGGAGGGTCCGGTTCAGCGGGCTGATCTGCCCCTTCGGTGGTCACTGGCAGGACCGGAGTCCTGAATAAAGAATTGTCAGCCACATCTAACGACAATAGGTCGACAGGGTTGAGAAAAATCTCGGGCGCATCGTCTACCCGCGTCTCGGCCAGCTGACCCGATGGGGGCACTGTGAAGCCAGCGGACAAGGCCGCAGTTTTGACTGTGGACAAAACCAGGGATCCCTGAGACCAAGATCGCTCTCGATCCCAAGAACGTTGATGGTGAGTCTTCTCCTTGTCGTGTCGAGACTTTCTTGTGGAAGCACAAGCTGTACGAACCCGAAGGGCCCTCTCCCTTGGTCAGAAGAGACTGGCAAAGCTCCTTGAAGGAGCCCCAAAAAGTGGAGCCCAATTTGAGTGGAACAAATGCCGAAGCCAGAGAGGACTGCACAGCGGCCTGAGCCTTCTCCTCCTCAAAGGCCTTAAGTTGCTCCAACTGTTCGGCGGACTCCGTGGCCACAGAGACCACCCAATGGGTTCCCTTAGATTTGACCAGCGGATTCCGTTTCTCCGGGCGGCTCAACTTCAGGCGGGCAAGGCAGTCCTGAAGGACCGATGGCTGAAACGACTGGCAAATATCACAGGCCTGGCGATCATGTTCGTGGCACAGGCAGTAAACGCACGTGGTGTGCGAGTCGGTGTGCAACATCTTCTGCCTGCATGGGCACCAGCGAAATCCGGGTGAGGACTTTTCCTCCATAGCGGTCGTGATCGAAGATTTTGCTGAAGACGTAACTCTAACGAGTGTAAGTTTTGGAAGTAAATCTGAAGATCTGAGCGTCAGGGCCTACTCAACGTGGAAGCAGTAAGGAGGGAACCTGCTTCTTCCAGTAGAAAGGAAGATCTGGCATCGTGGGGTGGAGGTGAGGGTTATACCACCCAGGTGGGTGGGAGGAGCTAGCTTGAAGACTTTCCGGCAAGACTTAAAGGGAAAGGACACTGCCAATAACTGTGGATGGAACATATCCACGTCCCCAGAAACCTGTGTTCCTCTATTCTACAGGTACACATTCTATGGCCCTTTTTTGGACCAGATGCTCTACTTCCTCCAGCAACAGGGACATGTGCCCTTGGGGGTATGTTGGCACAACTGGTGAATAATCTGGAGGATTGTCCAGAAGTTCCAGAGCATGATCCTTCTCTATGATCATCTCCAGAACCAAAGCATCTGTAGTCACCTTCTTCCAGTGGTCTAACTTGAGGCAAAGGAGCCCCACTACAACCACCCCTGGAGGTAAAAGTGACTGCAAGGTTGTATAAGGAGTCAAGCTGAGCCAGTGGGGGTGGCTCCACTGGCTGCATCCCCTTTGGGTGCTTCTGAATGGGCACCTGAGGTAGTTTCAAGGACTGGCAAGGCCCCTGCATCTTTACCCCTGCCCTGCCGCCTGCTGGCTGGGCGCTGCCCACTGACACTAGCATGGCAAAAGGTAACCCTGCTCCTACCCCGGGTTAGGTAAGGCACAGGGCATGTATGAATTTCAAAGACTAGCCAGAGGATTGAAAATCTTTTAAACCTCTTCTACCTCATGACCAAAGAACAACTGCCCTCTGAATGGGGCATTAAGAATTGTTTGTTGCAGATCAGTGGCAAAGCCTGCCACTATGTGCCAAGAATAGTGCCTAAGACAGACGCCAGAGGCCACAGCACTGGCAGAAGCATCAGAAACGTCATATGCTGTGCAGAGCAAATGCTTGCCCACATCAGCACCATCAGTCGAGAGTTTTCATTAACTGTTGTTTAGGAGAACCCTCAGGCAAGGCCTGTACTGCAGTCTTAGCCTTCCTCCAGAAAGTGTTCTGATATTTTATCACGTGGCCTGGTAACTCGCATTACATACACCCAATGAGGCCAAGGCACATGTACCCTAGCCTAGGACATCCAACCTCATGGATGTTCTTGCCAGGAGGAAGAGAGCTCAGGTGTTTAGGTGCTCTGGATGGACCTGTTGTGGGCAGCTGTGATCACTACTGAGTCAGTCTTAGGTTGTGTAGCATAAAAAGGCTTCCCAGAGGGAGCAGAATACATTTTGTCTGCATTTCTGAGCACAGCTGGTATATTGTTTGGCTGGAAACAGAGGAGGGACCACAACAGAGGGAGATTCTGGCATCTCCTGAAACCCCAGCAGGTTCTTTTTAGTAGAATCCTGCTCTTCTAAAGTAAAGCCCATGGCGGCCTGCATTTGCTGCATCATGGTAAAAAATTAGGGATCCTCTGCAGGTGACCTTGGTGTGTTCACTACAGAGTCCTTACTACAGGTGGAGACTGTGGAGCTGATGCCATGTTCGTATTGGCTCTCAGAATAATTTTCCCCCCTCCTCTTCCTTTCTCTGCATCATCAGATCAGGACTGTATTCATATTCACTGTCGACTGTGTTAACGGGAATGAGACACCATGCCAGCAATGCCAGCGGGGCATGAGCGCTCTGTAACAAGGGAGTAGGTCGAGGGTATAGAAGGCTCTGTCGATGGGCTACCTGGAACAGGGATGCCAGGCAGTCAATGCCTTTTATCTGAGAAGGTGAGAAGGACTGCCCGAGTCTTGGCACTTCTTTGATTAGCGAGTGTGACTGGAGGACTCAACAGAGGAGGTTAGGTCCCCATTGTTGATGTATTCTGCCATAACAGGCCCAGTAGTGCTTATGCCAGGCCCTGACCTTGGAGTCTGGTCGACAGTCGGGGGACAGCCAGTGCTGCCCTCAGAATGGACGATGTTGAAGCAGACGTCGTACCTGTATAATGAAGTGGCAACCTTGATTGAGCTGGGGAAATCTAATCCTTATTCCCGTGGTTGCGCTTGTGATTGTCTGAAAATTTTTTCCCAGGATTTCGACGACCATAATTTGGTCGATGGAGCCAGTGACACAGATTTTTCTTGGAGCTGCTTTTCCATTCTTGCCACAATCTTTTGGAGTTAGAATTTCTCCAAAATCCCGTGTCCACATCGCCTGGTTGCAGAACTGAACCCCTGGCAGATTTTCAAGCTTTCATATTGTGGTCTAGACTTAAGCGGCAGACACAGATGTCATGGGAGTCACCAGTGCAGATTTTCTCTCTGCACTCACAGTACCAGAAGAGTTTTGCTGGTTCCTTCTATGACATACAGGTCATCGAAAATCACTATAAAAATGAGTACTTGGGTATAAGAAGAAATAAAATGGTGGCTATGAGCAGCAATGTTTCCGATAGTGCTCCAACTAGTCTGATTGACAGTGGGAAAAGAACTGAGATGGGGCCACCCATGTTTTATTTATACACAGACACCTTACGTCATCATGGGTGGCCCCTGGCTCACTGCGTATAAATGTTTCCATGTGGTCCTACTGCCTGGGAGCTATATTTTCCAAAGGTGTGGCCTGATGAAAGAAGTATCCTCAAAGATATGTCTGGGCTACCAGGATCAGATTTGCCTGGTCCCTGCCTGTATTGAGCACCACTTTGTGAATCAAGGAAGGAAAGGAATACAGAAGGCTCAAGGTCCAAGGCTGGCAAAAGGCATTCCCCATCAAAGTTCTCATTGCAGCTGGTCAGGTACAGAAGAGCCTCAGTTTTCTGTTCTCTCAAGAGAAACAGGTCCACCAGAGGTGTGCCCCACCAGGTGAACAGATGTATCAACAGATTTCGGTGCAAGGAACACTTGTGAGATGTCTCTCCCACTTGGCTGAGAGCGTCTGCCAACTGGTTTTCCTCCCATGCTACATGCACTGCCAGGAGAGCCACCTGCAGCTTGCGTACTGGGGACCAGGTGTGGAGCGCCACCTGACACAAAGGAAAGGAATGTGTTCCACCATAATCTGTTGAGGTGGAACACAGAGGTCAGCATATCAACATGCGTAGCTGAATCTAAAGATGTCCTAACAGGTTCGTAGAATGTTCGTTCAAAGGGGAAATCAGTTTTGTTCTATAGGTACGTAAATAAACCTGTGGGGTTTTTGTTTTTTTTTACAATCCCTCTTACTGAAATTGCCCCCATCTACACTCTAACCAGCAATCTCCCCCACCATCAAGATATAGTTCCTAGGGGAGGCTAATAACTGGGGCCTGATAGTATGTGCAGCGCTTCATCCCACTTTGCTGCTGGGCTTTTTTTCCTGTGTTTTCTCCCTTCCCCACAGAGAGACACCAGTTGGGGATGAGCTACAGCATGTGCATGCTGAACATGGCAACACACCATGCCAGTCAACCGCATTTCTTCCCATCAAAATGACGCTCCTTCCTGCATTGCCACCAATGGTAAACCAGTTGGAAGTTGCACAGCAGGAGGGAACCCAACCCCCAAGGAGGACAGCATCCTGTATAATGCTCAGTTCTTCATCCCTGGCCAACTCTTTGATGACCCAGGCTTATTCTTGAAATCAGGTCGCCGGCGTTGCCAGCAGTAGCGCTACTACAGAAAAGTACAGTTACATAAGAACTTACCGTAACAGTAGATTTTCGAGAGAAGCCCTTGCACCAGGCAACACATATAGGACTGAAGCTGGCAGGTGTCAGGACCCATGACAAACTTCTATCCAGCAGTACCAAGCAGGGACCGCCCCCAGCATCCCATGTAGTATAAGAGGCAGCGGTCCCAGCATGCCCCAGTTCTTGTACTGCCGGAGACCACGGCAGCCGGATAAATGGAGATCCGTCAAGGTGAGCCAGGGGCAATACCTCATCCAAAAGGTAGATATATGGAAGTGGACGCATGCAACGGGAGACCTCCAGGGGAAGAAGGGTGGGAAGTATACCTGCGGTAAATTCTTACATAACTGTACTATCTTACTTCGAGAGTCAGCTCTTGCACAGCAGGAAACACATATAGGACTGATTCCCAAGCAGTATAAACTAAAGACAACTACTTGGGCGGTAGCTAATTAGGAAAAAGGAGGAGAGGAACCCCTAACAGAAAAGACCCTGCAGAACAGTAAGCCCAAAGCCTGCTCTGCGTCTTGAGGCAATGTCCAGGCCATAGTGTTTAAAGAAGGTGTGGACTGTGTGCCATGTAGCTGCTGCACAAATATCTGAAGCGGAAACATTTTTGACGGCAGCAAAGGAGGCTGCAATGCCTCTTGTAGAGTGAAGCCGTACCCATCCGGATTTTTTTGTGCGTCTCATAACAGAAGGTGATGCAATGCACCAGCTATCTAGAGAGGGTCTGTTTCAACACAGGGTGACCCACAGTCCTTGGAGCAAAGTATACAAACAAATGATCGGAGTTCCTGCTCCCCTTGGTTCTGGATAAGTAATATCGCAAGGCGCGATGCACATCCAGGGTATTGAGAGGTGCCTCACCCGTTTGAGTGGTCAGGGTAATAAACAGGCAGCTAAACATCCTGATTTAAGGTCATCTTGGACACCATCTTGGGCAGAAACTTAGAACTGGTCCTCAAAGCTACCCCTGTCTTTCTAGAACACTAGACAAGGCTCCTTATACATCATGGCCTGGAGCTCGGAAATTCTTCGAGGAGAAGTAACAGCAATCAAACATAACATTTTCCAAGAAAGAAAACAGCTTGCAGTCCATGGCAGATTCAAAGGGTGGTAAGGTCAACTTCTCCAGAACGAACAGAAGACCCCAAGAGGGAACAGGATCCCTAATGGGGGGCTTTATGTGGAGCATACCTCTAAGAAAGGTGCGAGTTACCTCCAGATGAGCCACCATTCTGCCCTGCACAGGGGTGTGATAGGCACAAAGGATGGCCAAATACACCTTAATCGAGGAGTAGCCCAATCCCAACTCTGAAAGAGATAACAGGTAATCCAACAGGAGATTAACCAGACAGGCCACAGGATCCAGGTGGCGAGCTGAGGCCCAAAGACAAAACATCTCTTCCACTTCATAGCGTATGTTGCTCTAGTGAAGGGTTTCCTAGCTTCCACAAGGACTTTGGCAACCCGATCGGAAACTCAGAAACAGAGTTTGGCTTGGTTTTCAGGAGCCATGCATGCAGATGTAGAGACCTCAAGTTCGGGTGAACCAAGGTCCCGTTGTCCTGACAGAGCAAGAAGGTGCTGAATGGAAGCGCGATCAGAGGCTCCACTTCTAACTGTTGTAACAGTGGGAACCAGATTTGCTGAGGCCACAGAGAAGCCACCAGGATCACTGTTGCCCCTTCCATTTACACCTTGATAAGAACTTTCTGAAGGAGCGGAAATGGCGGAAAAGCTTAAAGGAATCTCCCCTTCCAGTAGACAGACAACGTATCTTGACAGAAAACATCATGCACGTGATCTAACAAGCAGAAACTGGGCAGTTTTGCATTGGTGGAGGAGGCGAATAGGTCCAATTTGGGTGTTCCCCAGGTGGCGAACAGGTCATCAGCTACTGACTGGAGAAGCGGGCACTCGTGCGCTCTTGACCCTGTTCTGCTGAGAGCGTCCGCCAATGTGTTCTGAACACCTGGGACGTGGACCGCTGAAATAGTTACGCAGTGAGCTATGGCCCAATCCCACACTCTCATCGCTTCCCTGCACAGAGGATATGAGTGTGCCTCCCTGTTTGTGGATATAAAACACCACTGACACGTTGTCCGTCTGAATAGGAAGATGTCCTAGTTTGAGTACTGCACTCAGTGCCTGAAGGGTGTAGAAAATGGCACTCATTTCGAGAATGCTGATGTGAAGAGACTCCTCATTCACGGACCAGGATCCCCAAGTACTGTGAATGCCTAGGTGCGCACCCCATTCTGTGTTTGATGCGTACGATGTGAGAACCTCCTTTTGGAGTGACACCCCTTCCAGCAGGGAAGGAGACGTCATCCACCACACAAGTTCTAGATGAACCGGTCTTGTGATGGAGACTGGAAGATCCAGGTCATTCCATCACTGGTCCCACTAGACATGAACAGTCCACTGAATTGTCCTCATCCAAAGTCTCACAAAGGGGACTGTGATGATGGATGCTGCCATGTGGCCTAGCAACCGGAGCAGTGTCCTTGCTGGCACTGTGGAGGCTGAACGGACTTGATTGGCTAGAACCCTGAGCCAATCGGCCCTTTTCTGTGGTAGGAAGGCTCTCCCTTTGACAGTGTTGAAAAGAGCCCCTATGAACGTCAGGAGCCGAGAAGGGATCAGGGACGATTCTGATGTGTTTCTAGTGATTCCCAGACTCCGAAAAAGAGTGCAAGTGTCTTGAATGGCACTCTGAAGTTGTGCTTTGGACTGTGCCAAGAGCAGCCAGTCATCCAAATATGGGAACACATAATGCTCCATCCTCCGAAGTGCCACGGCTACCATCACAAGGCACTTCGTGAACACCCTCAGAGCCGAGGAAAGGCCTTGAACTGGAAATGCCTGCCCTGAAAGGCAAACCAGAAGTATTTCCTGTGGTGCTTTGCTATCAGGATGTGAAGGTAAGTGCCTTGCATATCCGGACACGGCAGCCAGTCTCCCTGCCAGACCATCGGGAGCAGGTTTTGAAGAGTTACCATCCTGAACCTTTTGTAATCGACCGACCGATTGAGGTTGCTGAGGTCGAGAATGGGCCTCCAGTCTCCTGACTTCTTCGGGACCTGAAAGAAGTGTGACTATAATCCTGTTCCTCTCTGATGTAGAGGGACATGTCCTATGGCTTTTTTGGATAGCAGGGCTTGGATTTCTTGCTGAATCAGACATGCATGTTCCCTGGAGTAATGGGATGGTGGTGGGGGCCTGTCCAGTGGAATACTGACGAACTCTATAGAGCGCCCGTTCTCTAAGAGCTCGAGGACCCACTGGTCACAGGTCACCTTTCTCCAGGCCTCTGCATATAGAGAAAAGCGCCCTCCTACCTCCTCCCCCGACGAGACATTGGGGAAGGGTGGGTCACCTTGGGAGTCAGGCTGTGGGAGGGGGTGGACAGGCGGCTTGGGTGGGTTTTGACTGTCGGGAGGCAGGTCCCGCAGAACCTCTGTGGACGCCTCGTCCACTGTAGCCTCCCCGTTGAGGTTGATGATGCTGGAAATGCTGCTGCTGTTGTTGACCCCCTCAGCCATGAAAAAGTACAGTTACGTAAGAACTTACCATAACAGTAGAGTTTCAAGAGAGGCTCTTGCAGTAGGTATTCACATATAGGACTAAGCCGCCAGACGTTAGGACCCCGCAGAAAAATTTCTAGCTAGCAGTCTCTGGCAGGGGACCGCCCCCACGTCAGGTGACCAGTGTCATACGACATCGGTGTAAAGGGACGGTCCTCTACGCCCGACTTCCAGTTCTTTCCCACCAAAGGCCAAAAGAGGCAAGACAAGAGAGAAGAGGATATTTCCCCCCATGGAAATAAAGTAAAGAAACGTAGGGGGACGGAGGGCAGGAAGGCAATACCTACTGCAAGAGCCTCTCTCGAAGATCTACTGTTACGGTAAGTTCTTATGTAACTGTACTATCTTACTTTGAGAGGGCTCTTGCAGTAGGTATTCACATATAGGGCTGAGTCCCAAGCACTCTGGAACAAGGAAGAGCACTCTGGAGGAGGATGGTGATCCACAGCATGGAACCTCAGGGCTGAACGGGTCTCATGAAAGGAGACCTTGAAGGACAGCCAACCCAAAACCTGCTCTACGGCGAGAGGCAATATCCAAACTGTAATGTTTAGTGAAGGTATGGACAGAAGTCCAAGTTGCGGCTGCACAGATGTCTGCCGCTGACACATTCTTAAAACAGGCCGCAGAGTCAGCAACTCCTCTGGTGGAGTGACCTCTGACCTGACCCAGAAGGGTCTTGTTGTACTTGTCGTAACAGAAAGCGATGCAATGTGCCAATCATTTGGATAGGCATTGCTTAGAAACAGCATCGCCTTCTCTTTTGTGAGCAAAAGAGACAATAAGCTGATCAGTCTTCCTGAGATCCTTAGTCCGACTGGTGCATCTCAGGATCCTGTGAGCATCCAAAGTATGCAAGAGGTACTCCCCTCGATTGGAATGTTGCGTAAAGAAAGCAGGTAACTCAAAAGACTGATTCAGTGTAGATTCAGCCATCACCTTAGGGAAAAACTTAGGGTTGGTGCGTAGAGCCAAATGTTCCTTGTGGAAAATCAAGTACGGGATTTTGCACATCAAGGCCTGAAGCTCGGAAATGAGCCGAGCAGAAGTAATGGCCACTAGGAAGAGTGTCTTCCAAGAAAGGAACTTCAAATCAGCTGTAGCTGCTGGCTCGAAGGGAGGCAGAGTAACCTTCTCCAGAAAGAAATTCAAGTCCCAAGGAGGGGCAGGAATGTGGATCGGGGGTCTCAGATGGAGAACCCCTCTTAGGAAGGTCTTTGAGACTTCCAATTGAGCAAAAGTCCTATCTCCAAAGGGAATATGGTAGGCTGAGATACCTGCCATGTGGACTTTCAACGAGGAATGGCTGAGACCCAGATCGAAGAGGTGATGCATGTAGGCCAGGACTTTACTGACTGGGCAAGAGAAAGGCTTGAAGTCTTTCAAGTTTTCCCAAATAGAAAACTGCTTCCACTTCAAAGCGTAGGTGGACCTCGTGGAAGGCTTTCTGGCCTCCACTAAAATATCTGCTACTAGAGAAGAGACTCCAAAGCAGGCCTTAGCTATGTCTGCAGAAGCCACGCATGGAGTTAAAGGGATTTGAGACTTGGATGAACAAGGGTGCCCTGATCCTGGGTCAGCAACTGCTGCGACAGAGGAAGTGGTGGTTCCTCTGAGAACTGTTGCAGAAGAGAGGACCAAACTTGCCTGGGCCAGAAGAAAAAATTACTCGCCTTAGTAATGTTGTTTCTTCTAATGGAGTCTTGCTGTAAGCTGACTATTGCAGTGATATCCAACCTCTGAACTGCCCCAGACAGGAAAGAGTTAACTTTCCATGCAAGGCATGGAACGCTGAGCTCGAGCTCGGTTGAGACTCTGTCTGTTGTTGTTTGAACCCAAACCGCCAGATCTTTACGAGCTAAACTCACTGGGCGTCCTGTGTGGAAACTGTAAACTTACACTAGCCAACTAGCAACTAAATCTAATAAAAAGGTTTTTTGGTTCCAAGGCAAAGACTCAAGTCAGGAAACCCAAAAAACAAAACACAACACATACCCAAAAATAAGAGGGTGAGAAAAGGGGAGCACCTCTAGGGTGCTAACACTGTTCCTGCCCACCCACATCCCAAAACCCAGGCTCTGAGAGGAGGCGGGGCAGAATACAGCAAGACTCCATTAGAATAAACAACATTACTAAGATGAGTAATTTTTTCTTCAAACAACATGAAGTCTTGCTGTATTCTGACTATTGCAGACTACTAAGCAGTACCTCCATGGAGGAGGGACAGAACCTGCTTTGGGAACAAGCTCTGAAGCACTGCTGTGCCAAACCGAGCATCACTCCTAGCCTGGATATCCAGAGAGTAATGCTTGATGAAAGTATGTACTGTTTTCCAGGTGGCTGCTTGACAAATCTCTAAGATAGGAATATCCCTGGCAGCAGCCAGGGAAACAGCTGTACCTCTGGTAGAGTGAGCCCTCAGACCTGAGGGTGAGATCCTACCTAATTTTTCATAGGAAAATTGTATACAAGAGACAATCCACCTGGCAATAGATCTCTTAGTGGCAGGTTTTCCCTTACCAACCTCACCATAAGTGAGGAACAGTTGGAGGGAGTCAAACCTGTGACCCTTGGTGCGCTCTATGTAGTAGCTAAGGGCCCTTTTCACATCCAAGCTGTGCAGCCTCCTCTCCCCAGTGGAGGAATGGTCAGTGAAGAAAACAGGAAGAGACATAGACTGGTTAAGGTGGAAATCTGAAACCAACTTAGGCAAAAACTTCCTATTAGTCCTGAGGACCACCTTATTTCTATGGAGAGAGATAAAATCAGGCTCCACTGACAGGGTCTGTAACTCACTTATGCATCTGGCAGAAGTAATGGCTACCAAGAACACAGTTTTCCAAGTCAAGTACTTAAGCTCTGCTGAGGACAAAGGCTCAAAAGGGGGTTGCATAAGCTGAGCAATGCAAACATTAAGGTCCCAAGCAGGAGCATGGTCCCTGAAGGGAGGATTGGTATGGAGCAATCCCTTGAAGAATTTACAGAATATAGGATGAGCTGAAAGGGAAGAGTGCTTGCCTGCTGACAAGAAGGCAGAGACAGCTGCCAGATGCACTCTAAGTGTAGCTGGCCTGAGTCCCAAGCTATTGAGATGAACCATATAGTCAAGGACTGTAGGCAACCCAGCAGACTCTGGAGAAATGTGCTTCCCAGAGCACCAAATAGTAAACCTTTTCCATTTGGGGTTGTAAGTCTTTCTGGTGGAAGGCTTTCGAGAAGCCTTTAAAATATCCACACCTTGAGAGAGATGCAAATCAGCAAACTCTAACTCTTCAAGAGCCAGGCCTTGAGATTGAGAGATTTGAGATTCGGATACCAAACCCTCCCCTGAGAACATGTTAACAGGTTGTAATTCCTGGGAAGAGACAGGGGAAGGTGGACGGCTAAGGACAGCAAGAGAGGGTACCAAGGCTGTCTGGCCCAGTCTGGAGCAATCAGAATCACTTTGCAGGGTTGAGACCTGATTTTGACTAGTTCCTTGAACAGGAGAGAGGGGGGAAGCATACAGGAACTTCCTTTCCCAATTGAGAACTAGGGCATCCAGGGGGACTGAGCCCAACACTGGGGGCCTGCAGCAAAAAAGAGGAAGCTGGTGATTGAATGGGGCTGCAAAAAGATCTATCTGTGGGGTGCCCCATCTGGAGAAGATCACCTTCAAAATCAGGGGATCTAGGGACCATTCGTGATGGCCCTGAGATATCCTGCTGAGAGCATCTGCCAGGACATTGTCCTTCCCTGGGAGGTGCACTGCTATCAGAGAGGTATTCAGGGAATAGGCCAGAGACCACAACTTCATTACCTCTGTGCACAAGGCCGTAGACCGACTGCCCCCCTGCTTGTTGATGTACCACATTGTGATGGTATTGTCTGTCCTGATCTGAACTACTTTGTTCTGAACAGACTTGGAAAAAACTTGAAGTGCTAGAAACACTGCTCTGAGTTCTAAAAGACTGATGTGAAGCAGAGATTCTTGAGGTGACCACAACCCTTGGGTGGTCAGATCCCCCAAGTGGGCTCCCCAGCCCAAGAGGGAGGCATCTGTGGTAAGGATTAGAGAATGAGATTGGTGACAAGGGAACTCCTTGCCTTAGGTTGTCCTGATCCTGCCACCACTGCAAAGCCTGGATCAGGGTTCGAGTCACTGGGATTAGCTTGGTCAGAGGATCCTTTCTCTGGGACCAGAAGGCTCTTAAGTGGAACTGAATGTCCCTCATCTGAAATCTTGCTCCTTGGACCACTGCTGTAGAGGCAGCCATGTGGCCCAGGAGCTGCACAAAATGCCTTGCTGGTCGAGACACCTGGATGGTGAATGAAGAGGCCAGTGTAACAAGGGTATTTGCCCTGTCCAGGGGAAGGAAAGCTCTTGCCTTTATTGTATCCAGCTCTGCCCCATGAAGGTGAGGAGCTGCACTGGCTCTAGAACTGACTTTGAAAGATTCAGAAGGAATCCTAGAGAAGTGAGCAGTTGCTGAGTTATCTGTAGGTGTGACTTGACTTGGTCTGGAGACTGACCTACTATGAGCAAGTCGTCCAGGTATGGAAAGGTGGAGATCTTTTTTCTCCTTAGGAAAGCAACCACTACTGCCAGGCATTCTGTGAACACCCTTGGAGCTGATGTTAGGCCAAAGGGCATTGCTCTGAATTGATAGTCGCCTGAGAGCAACTCGAACCTGAGGTACTTTCTGTGGGAGCATCTGATGAGAATGTGGAAATAGGCATCCTTGAGGTCCAGGGAAACTAGCCAGTCCCCTGGCCTTAGAGAGGGTAGAATTATTCCCAGAGTCACCATTTTGAACTTTGGCTTTAAAAGGTGCTTGTTTAAATATCTGAGATCCAGGATGGGCCGCCATTTTCCTGTCTTTTTGGGAGTTAGGAAGTACCTGGAGTACAATCCTTTTCCCTTGTGTAGGGGTGGAACCCTTTCTATGGCTCTCAGAGCCAAGAGGGAAGAGACCTCTGCCTCTAGGGCAAGGGCCTCTGAAGGATTTGTAGGTGGAAAAGACCTGGTTCTCATCTTGGGAAATTGTTTGAAGCTGAGAACCAGTCCCTGGCTTACTACTTCCAGGACCCATTTGTCTGATGTTAAAGACATCCAGTCCTGGACAAAGTGTTAGCCTGCCTCTCTACGGGTGGTGGAGAATCGCCCGGCAAACCCATCAGGGTGCCTGTTTGGCAGGGGCTTTAGGCTAAGGGGTGGTAGCAGGCCTGCTTGTACCCGCCTGCCTCTCTCTGAAGAACCCCCTCTGGGCAAAGGCGGAAGAGGAGGCCTGGGCTTGGTAGAAAGGCCAATGAAAAGGCCTACCCCTGCCCCTGGAATGCAGCCTCTGGGGAGTGGCTTGCCTTTCCTTGGCCTGGGCACTCCTATAGGTGGTCCTGTATTTATCCATTTTCTTCATGTAGTTCTCTGTCTGCTCCCCAAACAGAGAATTACCAACAACAGGAAAATCCATGGCCTTAGTCTGGGTATCCTGAGACAGGCTAGTACATCTGAGCCAAGCCATCCTACGAAGGGCCACAGATGTAGCCATGACTCTAGATGAAACATCACTGGAGTCCACTGCAGCATGAAATTGCACCTTGATGCCTCAATACCATCTGCAGCCACCTGCTCCAGCTCCCTGCAGCTGGCCAGGGACCTGTTTAGCTAGAGCCATCACAGTGTCCCATCTAGACTTCTGGTATCTAGCTGTATAGGCCATATATTAGCCTGCCTGAGTCCCAAAGATGCTGCCATGTACTGTTTCTTTGCCATGGCATCAATCCTCCTGGAGTCCTTATCTGGGGGTGAAGCAAGGGTATATTTGCCTTTATCACAGGCAGCAGCCTGCACTACCCCAACATGGCTGCATTGCTGGGAAAGGAACTCCGTATCTGAGCCTGAAAGAGTATACCTCTTGTCCATTCTTTTGTCCACAGGAGGTATAGAAATAGGAGTCTTTAAAATTTTAAATGTCTGTTTCCCAAAATATTTATGGAGGGGAATAGACAGACTCCTGGACTCTGGGATGTCCATCATCTCAACATAATCAGGCTCCTGCTGATCCTCTACTGCTTCCTCCATAGGAAGCTGAAGAGTTTCAGCCACTTTTTTGTAAAACATAAAGTGGGAAGGGGACTCAGAAAGCCTAGGAGGAGAAACCCCTGAAGGTCTGTCTGGGGAGATGTCCGGGTCAATGGGCACATCCAGACTTTCATAATCACCATCACTATCCTCATACTCTCCTTCCTCCTCCTCCGGTTCATTAAATCGTCTAAGTTATAATCCGGAACCGGGGGAACCGACCGAACCGTGCCTCTAACCGATGGAGCCGGTTCGGCCGGAACCGGAGTTAGCGATTGAACAATCCTTATCGCTTTGGCTATTTCATCAGCGGTCGGAGAAAGAACTTGTGGATCCGAACCGGCTGACTTATCCCTTCTTTTTCTTTTAACCGGAACCGACTCCTCAGAGTCGGTTCTCCTTTGCCCAAGAAGTTTCGCCCTGGTCAGAGGGCACTCCTTCTGGTTCAAGTAACCGAACCGGCTGGCCATCCGGGTCAGCGGACTTTTTGGCCTCCCTTTCCCTCAGCCTAAGTACTCTCTTTTCCAGGGTAGTTGTGGGAAAACTTTTGCAAATCTGGCAGTCTGAATCAAGGTGGTCAAACCCCAGACAATAAACACAGGTGGTGTGGGGGTCAGCCTTAGCAAAGGCTTCCCCACACACACTACAGTGTTGAAACCCAGAGGGCCCGGTTTTTCTCTTGGGTTTCTCAGACATGGCCAGTCCTAATCAAACTTACCCTTTTTTGGCAATCTGCCAGGCAAGACACCCTTATCGGTTCCTGACCGTGTTACGGGTCGTGGAAAAAAAAGTAATGAGATCCGTTTTTTTAGAACCGATAAGGACCGGTTACCACACTCTAAAAAGCAGAACAAACTTTTTCAACAAACCTGATCGGTTCAAACCGAACCGATCCGACGCTACAAGTTCCACACAGAAGCAAACAATAATAAACCTATCTAGTGCTCACGGTACCACAGACAGAGACTGAAACCAGGTTAGATGGAAAAATTTGGTTGAAACCGAGGGAAAAAACGACACTTTAACCGACTAAACTGAACCGAGCAAAGGAGAAATCTCCGGAGTGACTGTTCAGTGAGGCGAAGTAAAGAATCTGGCAGTTTGGGTTCAAACAACAACAGACAGAGTCTCAACCGAGCTCGAGCGCAGCGTTCCATGCCTTGCATGGAAAGTTAACTCTTTCCTCTCCGGGGCAGTTCAAAGGTTGGATATCACTGCAATAGTCAGAATACAGCAAGACTTCATGTTGTTTGAAGGGAGCAATGAGAATCATTCAAGCTCCCTCCAATCTGAGTTTGTTCAGGACCCTGGGAAGTAAAGGAATGGTAGGGAAGGCATAAACAAATTTGCTCCTCCAAGCGAGAGACAGAGCATCCTGCCAAAAAATGTCACGCCCTGGAGCGAGCGAACAGAAGGCGGAAAGTTTTGCGTTTTGGGGAGAAGTGAAGAGGTCTATCTGAGGTGTTCCCCATCACTGAAAGATGTCATTTATGACTTCTTGATCCAACTCCCATTTGTGGGACATGGCTGAAGACCAACTCAGTTGGTTTGCCAGGGTGTTTTCCACTCCCGGAATGTGAACCGCGGTCAAGTTAAGGTGGTGTTGGGCTGCCCATTGCCAGACTCTCATCACTTCCTGGCACAGAGGGTAGGAACATGTTCCCCCCTGCTTGTTGAGGTACCAGACTTAGCACATGTTGTCTGACTGTATGAGTAGATGACCGGGGAGGATGAAGGACAGTAGAGCTTGAAGGGCATAAAGAACTGCTCTCAATTCGAGCACATTTATGTGCAGGTTTTGTTCAAACTTGGACTAGCTGCCCTGAGTCCTGTGAGACCCCAGATGGGCACCCCACCCTTCCCCTGACACATCCATTGTCAATGTCTGGGAGGGCAGGTCTATGCAGAGCTGAACTCCTAGGCACAGGTTCTCCTGAACCATCCACCATTGCAAGTCCCTGACCATGGGATCTGATACTAGTACTGCTTGGTCTAGATTGTCCCTGGTTTGGTCCCATTGAGACCAAAGCGTCCATTAAGAGATTCTCATATGGAGCCAAGTGAACTGAACTGTCACAATGGCAGTTGCCATCAGCCCGAGGAGACGGAGGACTGATCTGGCTCCGACCCTCCTGTGACCGGACAGAAGACGAGCCTGGATCTGAAGGGTGTCTGCCCTGTCCGGAGGCAAGAAGGCTTTGCCGGTGGTCATGTCCAGAATTGCCCCTATAAATTGGAGGTGTTGGCATGGGACCAGATGAGGCTTGGCCTGGTTGATGGTGATACCCATGCTAGTGAACACCTGCAGAATAAGGGAAAGGGAGTGCAGGAGTTCCTCCCTGGAAAGGCCCGCCAGGAGCCAATTGTCCAGGTACAGGAATACCTGCACTCCCTGGGTACGCAGGTGGGCCGCTACCACAGACAGGCATTCGGTAAACACTCGGGGCGCGAAGGAAAGAACAAAGGGGAGGGCCCTTAACTGGTAGTGGTCCCCCTGAAAGCAAAACCAAAGGAATTTGCGATGGTAAGGGCATATAGGGATATGCAGGTAGGCATCCTGCATGTCCAGAGCGCATAGCCACTGTCCCTGCCGAAGTAGTGGTAGAAGGCTCTGCAAAGAGAGCATTCTGAAGGTTTGTACTCCACAAACATGTTCAGGGAGCTGAGGTCTAGGATAGGCCTTAGATCTCCCGTCTTCTTTGGAACTAGGAAGAAATAGGAATAGTAATCTGTTCCCCAAAGATGGGTGGGAAAGGGTTCTATCGCCGCCTTCGAGAGAAGGGAGATGATTTCCTCTTGGACCAGAGGAAGATGCTGCAGGAAGTAAGAGGACTTGGGGGGTGGTCTTTGGGGTGGTTTCTGCAGAAACTCTATTGAGTGTCCTGCTGATATTAACTGGAGCACCCAAGCGCCTGATGTTATCCTCTCCCAACCCGGCAGATGGGAGGAGAATCTCCCCCCTACTGGTTTCTCTGGAACCTCCAGAGGCAGTGGGAGAGTCAGGAGGTGTGAGGCAGAGCAGCAGCCGAGGCTCCCGTGGCTTTTTTGCTGGAGGAGAGTCTTGGTTGCTGGAGGGGCCCCGATGTTTGTTGGCACGTTTGCCCTGCGTTTTTTGTCTTTGTCAGTTTTGGCGACAAAAAGGATGCCGCTAACCATGAGGGGGCCTGTACATAGTCTGGACAGACTTAAATGCAGTACCCTTCTCCTGCAGTTCGCTAATGATGTCCTTGACATCACCCCCTAACAGCACCGAACCCTGAAGGAAGCATCCTATACAGCGGATTGTACCTCAGGGACCAAACCTGACACACGGAGCCAGGCATGACGCCGTAGCTTACAGTGAAGGCCAAGCTCCTTCCAGCTTTGTCCACCTCATCGTAAGTGGCACAGAGCATGTGCCTACAGGCCGAGCGAGCGGAACGGACAAGGTCACAAACTTCCTGTTAAGTCTGTGACTCAGGAAGGGAGTCTATTTTAGACTCCACCTGGCTAAGGATGGTCTTCTGGAAATCCCCCATATGTGCCACACAGTTAAGGGCCCTGATGCCTAGTGTAGAAGAGGAATAAATCTTCTTCCCGTACTGGTCCAGAAGCCGGGATTCCTTATCAGATGGAGATAAGCTGAGGTGTTTAGGATTGGCGGAGCGGCTGTGAGCGGCGCTGATGATGACCGAATCCGCCTTAGGGTGAAGGCTGAGAAAGTCTACACCCTCCGGAGCCTGGTAAAGCCTAGTTGCCTTCTTTCGAAGGAGGGGCTAACGCAGATGGTTGTTTCCAAATGGTGGAGACAAGATCTGCGTGAGGCAATATCCAGGGTGGAATCAGCTTAGGAGCGGTCTCGGGCAGATCCAGATGAGCAGCGAGTTTTTTACGCTGTAGGTCTGGCTCCACTGATTGCCACTGATGAACTTCCTGGATTTTCCTCAGTAACCCCAGAAAAGAGGGGTCCTCCGGAGGAGACTTTGGAGGATCCCTTGACCTGGGGCATTCCAGAGTATGGGGCTCATCTTCAGGGTCAGAGTGACTGGACTCCAATTCCGTGACCGAGGATGACGAACAGGAAGAAGACTCCTCCCTATGAGGGGAAGAGATGGCCCCTCTGGGGAGTTCCTTGGGGCGCCAGATCCTCCCGCCTCGGCGCAGAGGCCTCCTCCGGTGTCAGGTAGGGGAGGAGTCTCCTGCCTCCACGAAGGAGATCCTGTATAGGGTCTGGCATCGGGAGATGACTTTCGACCTCCCTGGTGAGCTAAGCCTTGGCCTCAGCCCACCAGAAGGCCAAGGTCTCCTTCAGATCCGCCGGCGGCTGAGGAGTCGGCGGCGGAGTTGGAGGAGGTGGGGAATATGGATATTGAGGGTATCTGTAAAAGGAGTACCCATAACCCGACAGCAGGTAGCCTGGCATTGGGTACTGAGGCGTCAGGTACTGCGGCGCCGGGTACTGGGGCACCGGCTACTGAGGGGACAGATATTGCGGCACCGGATATTGCGGTGTTGGGTACCTGGGCGCCAGGAGCTCTGACAGAGCAGAGGGACCCTTGCAGAGGCCCTGCTGGCAGGCCAGACGGTGGAAGTGTCGGCCCCGCAGGCATCAGGCCCAGCGTGGGTACCCGTTCAAGCGGGTCCAACGGTCCTGAAGGAGGAATGAGCCTGTCATCAGGTAAAGGGATGCCGGATGACATCGGGTCGGCCAGCATCGGGACCGACGTCTGAGGATCCGGCATCAGGGGTCCGGCCCAGGAGGAGGGAGCCCTGACGGCAGCATCTTAATGTCCTCAATGAAGACCAGGGAAGGAGGGTTATAATCCCCGGGGGTCAGTCAAGGAGATGCGGAGACCTCAGAGGGCAACGTGGTGAGATGTTGCGGAGAGCCTGAGGTGTCAGACTGTTCAATGGAGTCTGGCGCAGGCTTCTTGGATGGGCGGGCGTCGGTGGAGCCGGTATCCGACTTATCGGACTCCCTGCCCAAGGAAGGTTGCGAAGGGGATACGGCCTTATTGGGGGGTGTTTTGGCTGGGAGCTCCCCCGAAGGGGTGAGAGGTTTAGCAGTCTT
The DNA here is from genome assembly GCA_016271365.2 of Neoceratodus forsteri. Lineage (NCBI taxonomy): Eukaryota > Metazoa > Chordata > Ceratodontiformes > Ceratodontidae > Neoceratodus > Neoceratodus forsteri. Next base: position 9,980,766 of record CM057450.1, on the reverse strand, counting down.
GTACAGATGTGCGTCAGTGGGACCGATGTCTGACTTACCAGACCCGCTCTGACCGGAAGGCTGCGAGGAAGAAGTGGCCTTCATGGGAGCAGAGGTGTCCTTTGCCCTGGAGCTCCCGAAGGGCCCGAGCATGAGCTGGATGGGAGGGGCGACGCCTTCTTAGTAACCACCAAGATGGCCGTCGTGGAGCAATCCCCCAGAGGGGATGTTACCTTTGTGCCGCGACTCCAGCCGAAGTCGCTGCTGCTGTGGAAGCCAATTCCCGCTCCTAGTGCCTCTCCTTGTTACGCTCTTTCTTATGACCTTCGGGGGAAGTAGATACCTGCCTGAGCTTTTTTAACTCTTTTTCCATGGAGGCCATTTTCTTCTTAAGGATATGGGCTTCCAGGGACTGCTGCCTTTCTCCTGCGGGTGGCAGAGCTGAACTTCTGGCAGTGCTGGCACTTCTCCATGGGGTGGTCTGGGCCCAGACAGAAGAAGCACAAGGAACGGCCGTCCTTGTGTGGAAGTTGGGAATCACATGAGTCGCACTTGTTTTTGTGCAATTCTGAGGGCATCGGGGACACCATACACAGTAAATTGTTTGAAAAAAAATCGAGAAATAGAAAAAATGGGTCGAAAAGTTCGAAAACTTAGAGCCCGAAGAATGACTGACAAGCACTCTTCTACCATGAGGAACTTTCACTAGCAGACAGCAGGAAAGAACTGCAAGGTAGGCGTGGGGGACCGCCCCTTTATATCGACATTGTATGCCGCTAGTCACCTGACGTGGGGGTGGTCCTCTGCCAGAGACTGCTAGCTAGAAATTTTTCCGTGGGGTCCTGACACCTGGCGGCTCAGTCCTATATGTGAATGCCTACTGCAAGAGCCCTCTCGAAGTAAGATCAAGACTTTCAAAAGTGTCTCTTTTTCGGGCAGTACATGGACTGTACAGTGCGGACACAGCCTTATTGAAGTCCTGTAATTTATTGATGATTTTCTCCGTGTCCTCACCAAAGAGGATGGCGCCTCTAAAAGGTGCATCCAGGATGTTCGACTGGACATCCTGGGCAAATCCAGAAACCCGAGGAGTGGCGACGTAAGCAAATGCCAGTGGCAGCAGCCCTTGCTGCTGTGTCTGCAGAGTCGTAGGTGGATCGTAGGACATGCGTGCCTACATCCGAACCTGTTTGAAGAAACTTGAAGAGTTCTGCCTTTTGGGGGCAGTTGGGCACACCTTGCAAAATGTCCAGTCCCTGTTCTCATAGGGCATTCTGGAATTAGACCATGTTGGTCAAGAAGTTAAGACTTCTGATACTGCAGGTGGCAGACGAATACACCTTTCTGCCCATGGAGTCCAGTTGTTTTTGACTCTCTGTCTGGAGGCTGGGTGCTCAGGTGCTTAGGCCTCTGCGAACAGTCATGTGCTACTGAAATGACCACCGAAATCAGTGGTGGGGTGTTTGGCCAAGAAGGGTTGCTCCTTGGGTGCCCTGTACAGACGGTCCACCTTTTTAGGGATAGCCATGGATGAATGGGGGTGCCTCCAAGTAGCCTGTGTGACATTAATAGCTTAGAGTCCCAAGGTTCCTATAAACAACAATGTTCAGCCTTTGTCTTCAGAGGAGCTATTAGTAGGGTCCCTCCTTCCCTAAAAAAAAAAAAAAATACCCTCTCCTATTTTCCCCCCTTACCAACTAACCCTCATGAATCTATATGACTATCAGCCTCTACAGAGCCCTCTGTATCTTCTGGCTGTGCTATAGGAATGCAAAGCGAAACTACTGTTAGCCAATCTATTTAACTACCAGTAACTGTTTAATATGTTGTAATGTTTTCTGTAACCTGTATCGTCAAGTTCGCTCCATGTGCCTGTATGTATGACGTGGAACCTTTGTAAATGAGTCCCTGACTCAAAGGTCTTTCTGAATATTACAATAAAATAAATAAACACATCTTCAAAGGTGTCAACCATAGGCTGCATCACTACAGGTTTGGGATCCTTTTGCCCGAGGTATTTTGCGAGCCGCATAAGCTCAGGATCTAAATTCTCAGTTTTCCAGCCCATGCTGGCTTGAATGTGTTGCGTGACCTCCATAAAGGATGGGACATTGGGAGGTGACTTTGGAGTATCCTCAGGGTCCCTAGGGGATAGATCCTCAAAGGATGAGGATGACGAATCTGATGGTTAGTAGGATTCAGAGGAGGAGGAGGCTGAAGAGGATCTATGCCTCCTCCTCCTCCTCTTATGTTGCTGTCTGTCTGAGGAGCTGGAAGAGGAAGGGCTCCTAGATCTTGATCTGGCCCTCTTTTTGGCCGTTTTATTCCAGGACCTCTCAGGAGAGGTGGGTTGCTTCCCCCCGTCCTCATCTGGCTGAGGATGGGGAACTGTGCGATTCCGGAGATGGAGGAGGAGCGCCCCCATCAGGATTTAGGGCCAAATCCGGTTCCACCAGGGTAACAGCCTGAGGTTGTGGTGGGAGGATATCAGGCATTTTTTTTTTAAACTTTATTTGTAAATTTTATGATGTTACAGCATTCACTGATACACATAAAAATACAGGATAAGGTATGCAAACCTCAACCAGGCAAGTACATTCTGAATGTAGCTAATTTAAGAAGGAGAGAAAAGAGTCCAAGCCTAGCTGGGTGTACCCAAACTATGAATAGGAGAAAAAAGCCCAGACTGTTCCACCTGTAGGGCAATGATCCTCTCACCATGAACGTTTACACCTAGGATCCAACACCAGGAGGTCAGCTTACTTGTAGGATTCAAGTAGAGGAGGCAAAGGATACAAGGAAGAGCACTGTATAAACTATAAGTCAGATAGTCTGACCCCAATAGAGTTGAATAACAAAACCCACAGCCTTATTTAAGCATGGCACCCTGCACTGTGGGGACAGGATATAATAAGGAGATAACAGCAGCTCACAAAATGGGAGATGTCTTATACACCCACACTATAACCAGCACAGTACCTGCCTTAGAATTATTTGAAAAGGTAATAAATCTGGAGCTACAAACATGGCTATGTAAGTATTACTGATTACTGATCACAAACATATCCCCAATCAAATACCTTGGGGAAACCGGTCAAAATCTTAAAACTGTATGAACAAGGATAACCACAGTTCTCTCTCAGTAGAGAATCCATATTGTTCAGGAGCCCAGAGGTTATTAATAGCTTAGAGTCCCAAGGTTCCTATAAACAACAGTGTTCAGCCTTCGTCTTCAGAGGAGCTATTAGTAGGGTGCAACGTAGAAATCAGCTTTTCTGCAAACAAGGAAGCTGCTTCAATGTCGACAAAGACATGACACTTAGCTGCTTGTCTAACATGAAGTCTGGCAGGGAAGTTCAGTCTTGCCTCGATGCAGTTCTGAAGAAGTTGCTTTTTAATAATTTGAAGCTCCTTCTTCCTAGCCTGTGTCCGATCGGCTAGATCGGGAAAGAAGGAGAGCCGGTTCCCTTCCCAGATAATCTCCCCTCTAGCTCGAGCTGCCTGAAGGAGTGTGATTCGTGCTTCTGGCAATGATAGAGTTGCAATCACTGTGTGGGGTTGACGGGGAGAGTCAGCGCATGTTTTAGGCCGCTGGGGAATAGTGAAGGCTCTTATCACTTGAATGTTAGTGTCGGAAGGTAGGAGCTGAAGATCTTGAAAGATCAGTTGAGTTACTGCAGCTCGTAATTCTGCAGCACTCGAGTACTTAGCAGGAAACCCCACTATCCTAATATTAGCCTGACGCTGTAGATTTCTAATGTTTCAATTTTAGATTTGACAAAGTTGAGATCTTTTACCATAGCCGCATTGCATTCTCTTTGCCGATCCGACTCCCCCTTAAGCTCTTTAATCTCAGCCGCGCTGTCCTGAATAGATCAATCATTTTCCAACAACTTGGCTTCCACCGATGCCAGACGTTTGTTAGTGTCGTCTCCTGTTGCCTGTATTTTCATTAACAGAGCCAGTATTTGAGACGTGGGAAGCTCTGGTGCTACCATGTCTTTACAGACACCTGAAGCCACACTGGAAGTTGGTGTCTGCGCTGCAAAATAAGTGTCCATGCTCTGAGAGGGCTTTTTGAGGTCCCGTTTTGGACTCATTCTGCTCAGGATATGTTCCGACTGCTGATAGTTAACAATTTCCCCATGTCCAAATGTTTTTTTAAGTTAAAAGCAGAAACAAAAGTTTGTAATCAGAAGAGCTGTTCCTTCAGACTACCACCATGTTGGAGCTCCAGCGCCCCAAGGATATCAGGCTTGATGGTTCCACCAGTGGCTGAACAGGTCCTTTACTTGAGAAAGGTTCAGTTTTGGAGAACCTGTAGCCTGGTCCGGCGACTGACCGAGGTCAGTACCCGCACCAGCGTCGACGTCGGGGAGCGTTCAGGAGGTGACAACGGGTTACAGTTGTTGTCAGTTCTGGGGGTACCCTGTGGACTGGTGTCAGGTCCTCCTGCGCAGGGGTGTCATCAGCCCAGACATCGGGGGTGCCAGTGTCTTAGCTGGTGGCGCCGGCATATGTGAGTCCTTGGAAAACTCTCCGAAGACCAGCAATGGTGCTGGTCCAGTGTTGCCCTGGCATGTTTGTCAGACTGGCGCTTGTCCGCCATCAGGGAAGGATGTTTCTCCGCCGATTTTTTGGCCTGTTTGTCAGGGAGAGATAAAGATCTCGCTGCCACTTGGCCTGAGGTCTTAGCCTTGTCCAGGAGTCGGCACGTCACACAAAGGCCAACCGGGAGGTATGAGAGACCTTACCTGGGTCTGGGGATTAGCCCGAGATCTGCATCAGGGGCCAAATCCTAATGGGCTGAAGCATCAAGCCAGAGGACCCCAAAGCCTTCTCCTTCGTGCCCGATATCTGTGAGGTCACCGGGGCTTTGACTACGGTCAGCCGGGAGTCGTGGCCTGATGATTCAGAGGTGCTTCTAGAGACAGAGTGTGATCATGAGGATCTAGATCCCGAGTAGAATCTCTCCCTTTCTTTCTCCTTCTCTCGACGATCCTCCTTGGATTTTGAGGAGGAATCGCAATGTTTGTCTTTTTGTGGGAACGGTGGGAAGACTCCCGCTTCAAGGAAGATCCCCTCTGCATGGCAGCCAACTGCTGTTGGGTGAGGTAAGCCTGGAGGGACTTTGGATGGCGGATACTGGTCCAACTGTTGAAGGCCTGACAGTGAGCACAGGACTGGGTGTTGTGGTCTGGGTCCAGACACAACAGGCAAGCCACATGGCCATCTTTAGCGCGGATCTGTTTCCCACAGGCGCACTTATTTGTGTGCCTAGAAGAAGGCGACGGGGGAGAAGACATGCAGGAATGATAACCGATGAAGCAGTACTGTGACGAGAAAAACAACAGAGGTTTGAAGAATAAAGCGGGTGTACTGGTGTGAGTCTAACCAAGGAGCCGAGGAACGCGTGACGATGGCGGGAAAAGAACTGGGGCCACCGCCTCTTATACCACGTTGGACGTCAGGGGCAGGCCGACGTCAGGGGCAGTCCCCACTTGGTACTGTTGGATAGAAGTTTGCCGTGGGGTCCTGATGTCTGCCGGCTTCAGTCCTATATGTGTTACCTGCTGCAAGAGCCGACTCTTGAAGTATGATCCTGCGATTCTTAACCATGCAAACCTTCTGGTAGCTACTGCATTTGCCAGGCTCTGGTTGCTGTAACATTAATGTCCACAGCCATCTGCAATTGGTATTTGGCTGTATACAGACCTGCTTCTACGTGTCACTGCCTCTGTGACCTCTCATCAAAGGGAAGACTGTCACAAAAACATAGCACAGCTTTCCAGAGTGCTTCCTGGTAATGTGATGTGTAACTCAGAATTGCTGCCTCCCTAATGATGAGGGTGGCAGAAGAGTATGACTTTTTATTAAGTGTGTCAATTTTTCTTTTGGATGGCGCTGCAGAAATGGTTGTTTTTGCCTTTTCACATGCAGCAGCCTCTTTAAGACCCTCAAGGTTAGGGTGTTGGTAAATGTATTCTGAAACAATCCTGGTTACTATATATATATATATATATTTTTTTTTTTTCAGTACTTTCTTGTCAATTGCTGTTGCTGATACAGGCAACTGCAGAATATTTTTACTCATCTTCTTAAAAGTGTCATGAATGGGGATACAGGCTCTTTTTGGTGGTATCAGTTCCAACATCCTGAAGACGTCTGATTCCCCAGTGTCAGAATCTGTTTCCACAAAAGGGGTACAACATTAATCAAAGCTGCAATGCCTCTATGGAAGGCAGAATATGAGGAGTAGTCCTCTGACGGACATGAAGGTTAACCGGTTTCCTCGTCACCTCTGATTTCAGAAGTAATACTCATTTTTATTTCTTTATTCTTAATTTTTGGCCAGGAAAGATACACTGAATGGTGACAGCTCCTTTTCAGGCACACCGGGAGGGCCTGCTTGAAGTGTGCATTTGAAAACACTGTTTCATCACAGACAAATTACAAACCCTACAAAAAACACTTTCATAATAGAAATCAAGGTAAACTTTACTACTGCTGCATAGTACTCTCAATTGACTAGAAACCTACAGGAGAATTTCTGCAACAGTGACAGTGTATAATGAGGGGGTGGTTAGGTAACCTTTATAATGTTTTTGTTTTAAAAAGAAATGAAAAGAGGTCAGGATACCTAACGTGGTAAGCGAGCCAGCTCTGTGAAAAGTTTAAGCAGCATTTTAGGTAGTTTGTGACATGTTTTTTGAGCAATGTGATTGGCATGGCTCTAACAACTACCAATGACAAAAACACAGTAAGAATAAATGTTAATACATCAGAAGTGAGAACAACATAGTTCTCATGGCAAGTGTGTCATTAACCGAGATAATCAAATTTATTTTCTGAAATGTATGTCCTACAAGTTCAGGGTGGAGTATACGACACTAGGCAAAGCGGATTGTAACCACACACCCTGGAGTATGTTATCATTCTGGTAAAATGTCTAAAAACAGGCTTTACTAACACTAAAAGTCACAAAATAAAACACAACTGCTCACCTTTAAAAATGCCCAAGCAATTTTGCAAAATCCTCGTTCCTGGTTCTGGACATCAAAGTTGGCTCTGGCTTCATCTACACTTAAGAAGTCAAGGACCTATAGCCACAAGAAAAACATTCATAAATAGTAAACACTACTTTTGGAGAGACTGATCTCGTTTTCTATTAAGGATTTCTAATAGCCAAAATACCATCACTGGAAGAGGAAAATGAACTGTAAGTGGGGATGAGCAAAAAAGTTCAGAAATGCTTGTTCTTTAAGCAGCTACTGATTAAGCCATCACAAAGATAAGGAACACCTTATGGAATACACACTACTTTTGCACTCAACTGACCAAAATCTGTCAATATTTCAGCTTTTACAGCAGAAAATTATGACCTTATTTTATAGACAGATTAATCCAATTTTTTTTTGCTCTGTTTTAAGTTTCAGTATCCATCACAAGTGTCCCCCAAGGACATTATTCAACAGGTAAGATTTCCATTGTAAGTGTAATTAAGATTCAGTATAAAGTTAATCTGAGAAATACATTTAGGGAAATACGCTAGTTGTGAAAAACCCTGACATTTTCAGGTTGCATGAACTGAAACAGGACGGTAAAGTGAAAGATTACAGAAGAAACAATCCAGTCACCAGGTCCTTCACCAAAGAAATATAAGTACCTAACACATTGCCTAAAATGATGTGGACAACTTGAAAAGTACAGTTACGCAAGAACTTACCATGACAGTAAATTTTCAAGGGAATCTCTCAGGTCATACCTATGGAACTTAGCCATCAGGCACTAGGATAACATGGAAGCCTTCTTCTGTAGCAGTCTATCAGGGACCGTCCACGCTGACATCACCTGCCCTAGATAAGCGATGGCAGCCCCACGCCCTCCTCAGTTCATTCCAGCCAGAGACTGTTCCCATCCAGCTATCCTTGGGGAACCAAGGAGGGAGACAGAGTGCCTAGCCCTATATAAGGCTGGAGCACTACATAGCCAGTCTGGAACAGAAAAGATGCAAAAGGTGGATGGAGGGTAGAACGACATGACCTAATGAAAGAGATTCCCTCAAAGATCTACTGTTACAGTAAGTTCTTACATAACTGTACTATCTTACATCGAGATACAGCTCTTGCAGCAGGTTACACTATTAGGACCGAGTCCCAAGCAGTGTTCGGTAGCCCTTAAAAAAACGGAAGAAGGACTGGAGAAGGGTGAAAGGGAACTCCTCATGAAAGAGGCCCCTGCAGGATGACAAGGCCAAAGCTAGCTCTGTGCCTGGAGGCAATGTCCAGACGGTAGTGTCTGATGAATGTGTGCACAGTACTCCAAGTAGCTGCTTCACAGTTGTCTGAAGCTGAAACGTCCCTCAGGGAGGAGAATGAGGCTGCAATTCCCCTAGTGTAATGACCCTTTACCAGTCCCGGTAAGGGTTTGTTCTGCTTCTGATAACATAAAACAACGCAGCTTACCAACCATTTTGAAAGTTTCTGTTTGGACACAGGTGCCCCCAACATCCTGGGGCAAACAAAACAAACAACTGATCTGACTTTCGGTGCAGTCTGGTTCTAGTCAGATAGTATCAGAGTATCCTGTGCACATCCAAGGTGTGCAGAAGAGCCTCTCCTCTATTGGAATACTCTGGGTAATAAACAAGAAAGTTAATCTCTTGGTTGAGAGTAAGCTGTGACACTACCTTAGGTAAAAACTTAGGATTAGTTCTTAAGGACACCTGTCCTTATGAAAAACCAAATACAGCTCTTTGCACAGAAGTGCCTGGAGCTCTGAAATTCTTCTGGCAGAAGTAACTGCAACTAAAAATAATGCCTTCCAAGAGAGAAGGCGTAGCTCGCAATCCGCGGCTGGTTCAAAAGAGGGTAGTGTGAGCTATTCTAAAATTAAAAGAAGGTCCCAAGGAGGGATCGGGTCCCTAATGGGTGGTTTTAGGTGGAGGATGCCACGCAGAAAAGTGATGAGTCCTGGTAGGATGAAACACATGTCTATGTCATCTGTTAGCACCCTTTGCAAACTGTGTGAGAGGCCTTTCGGCACCATGCAATTCTGCTTAAAGTTGAGCCAGCATAACATTCTGTGGTGATTTGTATATGCAGCCCATGATGCTTTGCATTGTGTGGACATGTATGATTTTGTATTTTCTTACAATTGGGCTAGAGATTTATCTCCAAAAGGTGTGTGGTATGCTGATAATGCTGAAAGATGCACCTTTATGGAGGAGTAACTTAGCCCTTGTCTGACAGAGAGAGAAGGTACTCTAGTACCAAGTCAACCGGGCAAGTCAAGGGGTCCAGGTCACGGGACGAGGATCAAAGGCAAAACCTGTGCCATTTCATGGCATACGTGGCTCTAGTAGAGGGTTTCCTCGCTGCCACGAGGACATTAGCCACTCTGTCTGAGACTCCCTGGTGAGAAATCACTAAGCCCTCAGGAGCCAGGCATGCAGGTTTAAGGATCGCAAGTTCGAGTGGACAAGTGATCTGTTGTCCTGCGACACTAAGAGCTGAGAGGTAGAGGGAATGGAGAAACGCTCACTAGGTGCTGGAATAAAGGAAACCATATTTGTCTGGGCCAATATGGGGCCACTAGAATCATGTCTGCTCCTTCTGCTTGCAGTTTGAACAGAACTCTCTGAATCAGTGGGAAGGGGGGGGAAGGCATAAATTAATCTGCCTGTCCAAGAGAGGAACAACATGTCTCACCAGAAAACACCAGACCCTGGATCTAGCAAGCAGAAATTGGGCAGTTTTGTGTTGTATGGGGAGGCGAAGAGATCTAGTTCTGGAGTTCCCCATTTTGCAAACAGAGTTTCTGCTACCTGTTGCAGAAGTTCCCATTCATGCGCGCTGGATCTGGATTGGCTGAGCACACCAGTGTGTTCTGTATCTCTGGAACATTAACTACAGACAGGTTGTTACTGTGTTCTATTGCCCAATACCATATTCTCATCGCCTCCCAACAGAGTTGGTATGAATCACTGCCTCCTTGTTTGTTGTTGCAGAACACTATTGACATATTGTCTGTCTGAATCAGAAGGTGTCCCAGGAGTAGGTCTGTCTGCAGGGTGTAGAGGACTGCTCTCATCTCTAGGACAATTTATGTGAAAGGCTCCTTCTGTGCCAGACCATAATCCCTGTGTCCTTTTGTCATCAAGATGGGCACCCCAACCCGATCCGGATGCATCTGTAGTCAGGATCTGTGATGGCATGGTTGATAGGAAGGAGACTCCTATGGTGAGGTGCTCTGGGACTAGCCACCACTGGAGGACTCGGTGTATTGAAACGGGGACCGAGATCAACTGTTCGAGGTCATCCTGGCATTGGTCCCACTGGCTTCGAAGTGTCTACTTAATGGTTCTCATCTGGAGATGTGACAGGGGAACCGTGGCTATGGCAGCTGCCATGTGGCCTAAAAGGTGAAGCATGGTCCATGTTGTGACCTGTTTCTGTCCCAAGATGTGTCTGGTTAGACCTCGTAAGTGCTCTGCCCTGTCCTCTGGCAAGAAGGCCTTTCCTCTGGTCGTGTCCAGGACTGCGCCAATAAACTGCAGCCTTCAGCATGGTGTGAGAAGCGATTTTGGCCAGTTGATAGTGACTCCCACTGCTTCAAATATAGAAAAGGTGTCTTGTAGTGCCTGATTTAACCCGTCCTGGATGAGGCCATGAGGAGCCAGTCATCCAGATAAGGGAATACATAATGGCCCATCCTCCTGAGGGCTGCAGCTACTACTGCCAGGCATTTGGTGAAAACTCTGGGTGTCGATGACAGACCGAAAGGCAGTGCCCAGAATTGGTACCGTTGTCCCCGGAATTTGAACCGCAGAAACCTCCTGTGGTGTTTTACGACTGGAATGTGGAGATAGGTGTCTTACATATTCTCAGAACTCAGCCCAGCAGCGGAGACTGAATTCGGGGATTGCCAGAGCCTTTAAGAGGTAAAGTGTCCTGCACTACAGCCTGACTGTTGTGAGGCACTTCCACCCACCCACCCACCCACCCACGTGTGCCCATATATTGCTGCTGGCACGTCACGTGATGTGCCACGTGACCTACCCTCCTTTTTACTAAGTGTCCACTTTCCCATTTGCAGGTTATACACACCAACCACCAGGGGTCACTACACTTTCCATTCTAGCTGCTCTCTCAACTCTATAACCCTCCTAGCTACCACTTCAGAGCTGTCCCACCAGAGGTCACTGCACTTCCCTTTGATTCCTTCTACCACCTACTTTCTGCACTCATCTTTCAGCCTATCTCTAAGCACCTGCTAGTATCAAACCTGGTACCCTTCTCTCTAAATTCTACTGACTATCCTCTGAGCCAATGAACTAGGCCAACAACTTCCTTTATTCTCATAATCTTAACCATTCCTCACTCCCTCCTTCTCTGCTTTAAAAAATTGACCCTTTCTACACTCTGTCCCTGAGCTGTGTTCAAACCCAGTACCCTTGCAGTCAGAGTCAGCTGCTCTACCTCTGCACCACATTGCCTACCTATTTTATTTCTACTTTCTAAGCCTTTTAATCACTTACCCCCCCAACCTGCCAAAATATAAGTTTACCTCTTCTTCCTTGCTGCCTTGCAGGATTTGAATCCTACACCCTTGTTTCCAAAGTCCCCAGTTCCACCACTCACCTAGAACACCTGCCTATTTTTTACTGTAGGATCTCATAACTATAAAGAACGCACTAACCCTGTGACACAACTAAAGTGTTATCTAAGTGCTTCTGCAAACCTTGAACCCAACTCGCTGCTGCTACAGCCACTAGTCTAGCTCTCTTCTACTACCCTGATCAAGACTTGAACCTGGTACTCTATGTACTTCAGGCACATACACTACCACTACACCATAGCAGCAACTAGGCTCAGAGGTGATCTCTCACTACTATCTCCCCTCTTTCATCCTAGTCCCCCCATTCTTTCCTCACTTCAGCTCCACCAGCCTTCCCAACTATGCACATGCATCCCCTGCTCACCAGCCTATCTCTTCTCCTCCTCCTTCCTTTGCCTTCCACCAACCCTACCGTCCCTATTAACCTCAGCCTCACTACTCCAGTGTTCCTACCTACCTCCTGTCCTCCCTCCTCCTTACCACTGCCCTCCCCTCCCCTCCTCCACACATCCCATATGCTCCTCTCCACCTCACCCCCTTCCAGACATTACCTGTCCTCCCCCACAGCCCCTTGCACTTCTGATCACTCAGGCCTCTCTGCCTGTGCTACCCTACCCACCTTGTGCAACTAAACCCCTCCTCATTCTATCGCTCCCGGCGTAAACTCTCCATCTGCCCCCCTCTGACCAGAGCACTTCTCCTCCATCTACTCCTAACAAGGAACATACATCCCAACCCAGGCCCTGCCCCCTCCCATCCACCCACTCAGCCCACTGGTCTTCAAGTAGCCTCCATGAACATATGCAGCCTGCTGAAGAAATTTGACGCCTACAGTGCTGGGCCTTGGCTCACCAACCAGACATCATAGCCCTGGTTGAAACCTGGCTGTCCAAATCAACTCCTGACTCATTTGTCTCCCTCCCAGGCTATACCTTATACCGGGAGGACCAAGTAGGCAAACGAGGGGGAGGCTGTGCAATCTACACCAGGGACACAATACCTGGACACGCACTCCCCACCCCTGCCCTCATAAATGGGGCCCAGGCCCTTACCCTCAGACTCACCCCAGACCCCTCTAGGAGCCCTCTCTATCTCACCACAGCCTACGTTCCCCCAAAGAACCAGCACCCAGCCCTGGTATCTTTAACGGACTACCTGGCCACCCTCCACCATAAGGCAGAACAAATCCTAGTGGGGGATCTTAATGTAAATTGGCTCAGCAGCTCCTCATCCACCACCAGAGACTCATTTGCCGCCCAAGATCTGACACAACTCGTCACCCAGCCCACGAGACTTAACCCTAAGAGTGGTACCAGCACCCTTCTGGATGTTATTATAACTAACCGACCCCATAAAATCCAAAACATCCAGGTCCTCCCAGACTCCCTGAGTGACCATTCCCCTATCCTATTCCACTGGGTAGCCCCCAATCCCAAACCCAAAGCCCAGACCACCCTCCGCAGGCGCCTCCGCCCTGGTGGGCTGAAGAAACTTAAAGCACTCCTCACCCAGATAGACTGGTCCCCCATTCAGCAGGCAATCAACATTGACACTGCCCTCACCTTCTTCACTCACACCTTCAACATGGCCTGTGATCTCTTTGCACCCTTAACCAAAATCCGGTCCAAAAAACGGAACGCACCCTGGGTTAGCCCGGCCCTCCTACAATTACTTAGAAACCGGGATAACCTCTGGCACCTTGCCACTGAAACAGGTCGTCTGTCTGATAGGCAAGCATACAATGCAACCCGGAATAAGTGTTCATGGGCCATCAGGAAGGCCAAGGCAGACCATTACCAGGCCTCTCTTACCTCCTCCTGGGGCTCAGCCCGGACCTTCTGGGATAATATTAAGCAACTCAATGGTAAAGCTTGCTCCCCTGCCCCATCCCAGCTCACTAGAAATGGCACCACCTCCACCGAGCCTGCCACCATAGCTAACTGGTTCAACACCACTTTCACTGACCTTAGCTCAGTCCTCCCTAGTAATTTCTTTGACCCTCCCCCCAGCCAACCTCCCCCTGTCCTCCATCACCCCAGCTTCCTCCTGCGAAAGATTTCCACCCGGGAAGCCAGACTGATCCTAATCAAAGCTCTCAATGGCAACAATCCCGGCAGTGACTCACTGGACCCCAGCATCCTCAGGCTGGTGCTAGATGAAGTCCTTGCACCACTCACAAGCCTAATTAACCAGTCACTCTGCCTGGGACAATTCCCACAGCTTGGAAAACAGCCATTATCACCTATTCATAAAGGGCGACAGGTCAGTGGCCAACAACTACCGGCCAATCTCCATCCTCCTCCCTCTCTAAAGCCCTGGAGAAAGTGGTGGCCATTCAAATCACTGATTATCTGGCTAAGCATAACATTTTATGCCCAGAGCAACATGGCTTCCGTGCGGTCACAGTACCAGCACTGCCCTTATTGAATTCTCCAACTTTCTACCTCCTCCTTGGACACCAGCTCCTAGCTGGTGCAGTGTTCATTGACCTCTCAAAGGCTTTCACACTGTCTCCCATCCACTTCTGCTGAATGCTCTCTGCCACACTGGTCTCTCGGCTGGCCCCCTGGCATGGTGTGCTAGCTATCTTGACACCCGATCTCAGTGTGTCAAAATTAATAGCACACTCTCTGATACCCGTCTCATTCTCTCTGGGGTCCCCCAAGGCTCCATCCTGGGCCCCCTTCTCTTCTCACTGTATCTGAACACCCTGCCCAGTGCATGCCCTGGCAAAATTCTGCTGTATGCAGACAGCGCTGTCCTTTTGCCACCCACACTAATCCCATCTTCCTACAGGACTCCCTACAGTAGTCTTTCAACAGTGCGAGGCTTGGTTTAAGGCGCGAGACTCGTCATCAATCTTAAGAAAACCAAAACTATGCTCTTTTCCCACCCCAAAACAAAGCTAGCAACCACCCACTCTATATCCTTCCGAGTACCAACCAGCCACTGGAACAAGTCTGCTCCTACAAATACTTTGGGGTTACCTTCGATTCAGCCCTCACATTTCACAACCACATCAACGCCCTAACATCCGCCACCAACACACGGCTTGGCATCCTATTCCGCCATAAAACCTGCCTTCCCCCAAATGCTGTCCGGCTAGCTGTTACATCATCCGTGCTGTCCCTTGTAGACTATGGTCTACCAGTATATGGTGCTGCCGACACCACTGCACTCAACAAAATTCATCTAACCCTGAATAAAGCGTGCAGACTGATTACTGGTGCCCCCAGGCTCACACACACCTGTCAGCTCTATGTCGATGCTAACCTGCTTACCCTGGATGAGCAGCTCCAATACCAAACCTGTCTCCTCACAAAAAACCCTACTCGGGCTCTCCCCCCCCTGGGGTAACGGCATCCATCCACCAGAGCCCTCCCACTGTTGCAACACGGTCTTCCCACAAGACCACTCTAAAGGTCCCCAGATCTAGAACCAGCCGTGGCCAGAGGTCCTTCTGCTATAGAGCCCCAACCTGGTTTAACTCTCTCCCTGTCACCATCACCAATGCCATCACCATCTCCACGTTCAAAACCACACTTCGGGAACCACATCTTCAGCACTCGTAACTGCTCCTGTCTCTGAACATAGCCTCCTCCTCTGCTTCTCTTGACAATGCCCCCCGGGCAGCTCTCCACCTAACCATCCCCTCCACCACTTCCCTGTACACCATGCCTATGTTTAACCTGGCCAGTGCCAGCTGTTTCAGTGTTTACCTACCAGAATGCTCACTTGATACCAACTTGTGGAACACCTGTTATCAATTACATGTACCGTGTACCCAATTTGTATTTGTCCGTCCACAATGTGACGTGGCGCCTCTGTTGAACGCCTATTGTTTTGCAAATCTTTGCTATGTAACCAAAACACAATGTATGTCTTTATGTGACGAAGTACCTTTGGAAACGAGCCTCTGGCTCAAAGGTTGTAAACTGATTCTTAAATAAATAAATAAAATAAATAAATAAATATCCAGAGATGCAAGCCAAGCATTCAGACACAGCATCGGGATCAATCTTGGCAAGGTAACCATTCTGAAGAGTTTGTAAGCCATGAAGGTGTTGAGAACACTGAGGTCCAGGATGGGGCTTAGATCCCCTGTCTTTTTCAGTATTAGGAAAAAAATTGGAATAGTACCCTTTCGCTCATTGACTCTAAGGGACATGTTCTATGGCCTCTTTCGGTAGGAGGGCCTGGATCTCCTCCTGTATCAGTATGGTGTGCTGATTGGAATACTGGGAGAGGAGAGGTGGCCTGGTCGGTGGTTGCCTGGTGAACTCGATAGAGTGGCCTCTCTGAACCAACTGAAGAATCCATTGGTCAGAGGTAATTCGCTGCCACCCTTCTAGGTGTTTCGAGAAGTGACCCTCAACCACCTCTTCTGCATGGGCAGGTGGGAGAGGAGGGCTCTGCAAAGAGTCAGGCTGTGGAGGGAGAGAGGAGGTTTGCCTAGGAGGGTTTTGCATTTCTCGCTTCTGCGCCTCCTGCTGTTCGAGAGGGGCCTTTGCAGGTAAAGCTACCTCTCTGTTGTTGTCCAAACCTAGACAGCTGCCTGTTTTCCATGAAAACGTTGCTGTTGTCTCCAAAATGGTTTTGGTTTGTACACTGCCTGTACGGAACGGGCTGCCTTGTCAGCGTCCTGTAGCTTTGTTATAATCCTTTCTGAATCTTCTCCGAAAAGGACAGGTCCCTTGAAGGGGACATCCAGAATACCCATCTGGAAGTCTGGTGTGAAGCCAGAGACCCTCAACCAGGAGTGTTGTCTAAGGCATACGCCTGCTGCTGCACCTCTGCCTGTTGAATCCGCAGAGTCATAAGCTGCTCTGAGTACCTGTGTGTGCACATCAGAGCCTGTCTGCTAGAGCATGACCAGCTCTTCCTTTTGATCCCCTTCAGGTAGATTTCTCACCAAGTCCAATCCTTGCTCCCACCAGGCGTTCTGAAACTGGACCATGTGGGTTAGGAAGTTCAGTGAGCGCACAGAACATGTGGTAGACGCATACATTTTTCTGTCCAAGGAATCGAGCTGTTTGGATTCTCGGTCCAGAGGCTGTGTGCTTAGGTGTTTTGGCTTCTGGGATCCATCGTGTGTGGTGGTGACTGCCACAGAATCCGCTACGGGTCGTTCTGCCAGATAAGGGTCTTACAACGGAGCCCTGTCTAGGCGGACAGCCTTTTTGGGGACCGCAGAAGATGTGCAAGGGTGCTTCCAAACTGCCCTTGTCATGACCTGGAATGCATCTACCAGTGGTGGTACCATCACTGGTTTGGGATTTTTCTGGCGCAGATATTTTGCAAGCCGGCGCCGTTCCTGGTCTAAGTCCTCTGTATCCCTCCCCATATTATCTTGGATATGTCTCATGTAAAAGTGTATGTCTCATTATATCCATGAAAGTAGGTTCATCTGAAGGGGACCTTGGTAAATCCTTCAGATCCAGGGAAGAAATGCTAAAAGGAGAGCCGGATCTTGAGGAAGAATCCAATGAAGAGTATGACTCTTCTGAGGAGAAGGAATCCAACCTCCTATGGAGCTTTTTCTTCTTATGCATGCTTGGTGAGCGGGAAGGGGTCTTGGAAGGAGACCTCGGCCGCTTCTTTTCTTTAGACCATCCCCTATGTGAGGCAGGGCTTTTCTGTTTAGGCCGAGGACTAGGAGCCCGTGGTGGAGGTTGGTCTGTGGGAGGCACCTTAGTGGGGACTACATCCTTCTGGACTGTCTCTCACCAGTAGGAGAATAGATCCTTGACCTCGGATATCCGCAGACCTGAGGTTTGGCCCGTCGCTGGCTGAGATGCCTGTCTGTCTCCTATGTCTTTTGGCCTGTGATCCGACGCACCCACGTCTGGTCTTTGGGTGTTGTCGGCTTATGTATGAGGTCTGCATCCTCTGGACTGACTAATGTCGGGTCATCGCTCAGATGTCCGACCCTAGTGTCAGTGTCCTCATCATATGTAAATCAGGAACATCATCTTTCCGTCGTTGGGTGTAGACCTCAGCCGGTGGCCACTGGTCCGTGGTCCTCTTAATGGACGTATGGTCTGAGGTCCGTTTGGAGTCCATGGTCCTCTTAACCAACATCTGGTCTGAGGTTCATTTGGCGGATGTCCCCAAGAATGTAAGGCTTCTGGGGGGCTGAGAGGCCGAACTCAACTGGCTGGAGCCCCGGCGCTGGGTCCAGGGAGTCTGAGCCCATTACTTAGGCCGACTTGGAGGGCACTTTGACTGTGCAGTCTGTAAAGGAAGACTGGCCTACAGAGCCCGAAGACTGGCTGGTGGAGTGAACCTGGGGCTGGATCTTCAGAGGCTGGAGTGCGGTTCCTAAACCAGAACCACCTGACCTCTGGACCTTGACTGGAGGTTTTGGGGCCTTAGACCGAGATGGAGATCTGGTAGAGCAGCTGGCCGAGTCCGAACTCTCCCTGGAATCAGACATACGGGACTTCGATGAGGCGTGCTCTTTCTCCCTTTCCCTCCTTTTTTCCTTGTGTTTCCTCGACTCGTGAGAGAAGCCTTCCCTGGAGGAGGCACTTTTCTGCATAGCTGCTAATTTTTGTTTGAGGAGGAAGGTCTCCACAACTTTTTGGTGGTGGATCCTTGTTCTACTGTTGAAATTTTGGCAAATAGGACAGGCCTTAGTATCATGCTCTGGGCCCAGGCACCGCACACAGGTTGCGTGGCTGTCCTTAAACGGGATCTGTTTGCCGTAGGCACACTTGGACGAGTGCCTTTCTATGGAGGATGTCATGGAAGACGACATGCAGAAAGAAATAAATGGAAAAAATTTACGAACTATCAAAAATTAATAAAGAAATACTTAAGTGATGGCATCAATCGGTTGCTGAAGGTGTCCGTGGAGGCAATGCTTGCGAGTTGATGAGGGAAGAGAACTGAGGGATGCTGGGGGACCGCCCCTTTTATGATGTAAGGGACATCGGGGTGGGGCCGACATTGGGGGGGCGGTCCACCGCTGTATGTAGCTAGCTAGACGTTTTCCATGGGGTCCTGCTGCCTGACAGCTTCAGTCCAATTTGTGTAACCTGCTGCAAGAGCTGTATCTTGAAGTAAGATCTGGGGTGCCCTCTTTCTCAGGGGGCAAAAGAAACAAACAACTGTTTGGACTTCCTGGAGTCCTTAGTACAGTGTGTATAGTAACGCAGAACTCCATACATATCCATAGTATGGAGCAATGCATTCCCTGGATTGGCATGCTCTGGGTAATGAACAGACAGGTGGATGGACAGATTTAAGGTGAACTCAGACACCACCTTAGGAAGAAAACTAGGGTTCATACGTAATGAGAGCCTGTCTTTATGAAAAATCAAATAAGGGTGCTCACACATGACAGCCTGCAGCTCTGAAATCCTTTGAGCAGAAGTAACGGACACTAAAAGAACAGGTTACTCACCTGTAAAAGTAGTTCTAGGTGTGGTATATGTTGTTCATCCACACAATCTGGCATGTCCCTTTCCCCTTTAAACTTGCCGGAAGTCTTCAAGTTGGCTCCTCCCACCCACCCGGGTGGTAAATACTTTGGCTCTGCCCCATGACGGCAGATCTTAGCCTGCTGGAAGCAAGGTTGTGCGCCTAAAGCTGGGGAGGTCGAGTGGGTGCGTGTGGATGAACAACATATACACTCCTAGAACTACTGTTACAGGTGAGTAACCTGTTCTTCTAGGAGTGTGGATATGTTGTTCATCCACAGTCTCTGGCAGATTCCAAGCAGTTCTCCGGGAGGAGGGAGGCAAGGCACACACTCCCTATTTGAGAAATAGAGATTGGAGAACCAAGGCCCCAAAATCAGCATCCCGGCATGACTCAAGGTCGATGTGGTAGTGGGCAATGAAGGTGTTTGCTGACTTCCAGGTAGCAGCCCGACAGATTTCCTGGGTAGGGATGTCCCTGGAAGCAGCCACAGATGCAGCAGTATGGCGGGTAGAATGAGCTCTTATCCCTCTGGGAGGCTCCTTGCCCAACTAATAGCACAGACCTATGCATGATGTAACCAGTCTCACAATGGTCCGTTTGGCTGCAGGTCTGCCAGAAGCGGCGTCAGCGTAGGTGACAAACAGCTGGCGAACCTCTCCCCGAATTTCTGCTGTTCTCTCCTTATAATAGGTGAGAGCACGTCTCAGATCCAGAGTATGAAGCCTGTACTCGGCGTCTGAGGTATAGTTAGGGTAGTATACCAGCAGAGTCAATACCTGCTTAAGGTGAAACTCTGACACCACCTTCGGAAGGAATTTCAGTTGGGGGCACAGGACAACTTTCTCCTTGTGAAAGACCAGATAAGGGGAGTCCACCGAAAGAGCCTGGATTTCCCGTCCTTCTGGCTGACATGATAGCTACCAGGAAGGCCGTCTTCCACGACAAGTGTGAGAGCTCACACTTGTGCATGAGTTCGAATGGCTTGCCCATGAGCTTTGCCAAAACCAGCAACAAATCCCACGGAAGTGGAGGTTCACGCACCAGAGGGGATATGTGATCCAGGCCTTTAAAGAAGCACCCGACCACTGTCTCCTGTGCCAAAGTCAGCTGACTGGCCCATGCCTGGTAAGCAGAAATGGCTTCCAGGTGCACCCTAAGGGTCGATGACCGTAGACCCCCTTTGGAGAGAGAAACCAAAGGTAGTCAAGCATGTTAGCCACAGAGCAGGATAAGGGGTCCAGACTCTTACCCTGACACCAAATGGAAAACCTTTTCCATTTGAATGCATAACATTTCCTGGTCAATTCCTTACGTGATGCCTCCACCACGGTGTAGACATCCTCGGAAAGACCCAGAGCCTGGAACTCTAGCCGTTCAAGTACCAGGCTGTGAGGTGCAGGGATTGAAGGTCCGGATGGTATACCTTCCCCTGGTTGAGTAATATGGGTCCGGGCATGTACAAAACCGCTCTGGCGCCCTGCAGCTGAGGCTGAGGAGATCTAGATACCAGAAGTGGTGTGGCCAATCTGGGGCTACCAGGATCACCTTCGCCTTGTCCCCTCCTCACCTTGAGTAACACTTTGTGGATCAAGGGAAATGTAGGAAAGGCGTAGAGGAGGCCTGGGGTCCTCGAGAAGGCATCCACTGCAGCGAGCCTGCTGAGGGGGGCGGGCATGGTACAGTCTCAGCTTGGTGTTTCCCTGGAGGCAAACAGGTCCACCAACGGTTTGCCCCAACGGGAGAACAGACTGTAAGCTACCTCTGGATGGAGAGACCACTCATGGGATGTCTGGCCTATGTGTCTGAGAGCATCCGCCAGTTTGTTCGAGATTCCTGCCACATGGATGGCAAGGAGATCCGCCTCCAACCAGCTTACGAGGGTCCAGATGCGGAGCACCTCCTTGCACAGCAGACGGGAGTGCGTGCTGCCCTGTTTGTTGAGGTAGTACATGGTCGTGGCATTGTCCATCTGGACTTGAACAACTTGACCCCGGAGCTGAGGAGTGAAAGCTGACGGTGCTAGTCTGACTGCTCTGAGCTCCAACAGGTTGATGTGGCATCGGGACTCCTCGGGGGTCCAGAACCTGTGGGACCTGCTGTCCCCCATGTGGGCTCCCCAGCCCATGAGAGAGGCATCGGTCGTCAGGATGACCGTCGGCTTGGGGTGGACAAATGGGATCCCTTCCTGCAACCGTTCTGGGGCGGTCCACCATTGGAGAGCGTCCCATATCTTCTGGGTTACAGTGATCAGCTGGTTGAAATGATCATGGCACTGAGTCCACTGGGCGGCCAGCTCCCACTGGAGGGGGCGCATGTGCCACCTGGCCCAATGGACCACTGAGATGCATGCCGCCATTTAACCCAGAAGGCGCAGAAAGTCCCAGGAAGGGCGCAAGTGCCCAACCAGAAATGATTGGGCAAAGCAGGAAGAACCTCCGCCCTGTCTGCCGGGAGCCAAGCTCTGGCTTGACGAGAGTTGAGCTCTGCCCCAATGAAGCCCATCACCTGAGAGGGCACGAGTTCCGACTTGGCCTCACTGATGAGGAGGCCTAGTTGGGAGCAGGTTCGAAGAGCCAGATCCCTGAATCTATCCACCTCCTGTAGGGAGGAACCTGCCAAGAACCAGTCGTCGAGATAAGGGTAAATTCAAACTCCTCGATGCTGGAGATGGGCTGCCACCACTGCGATGCACCTGGTGAAGATCCTCAGGGCCGAAGATAGACTGAATGCATGGCTTGGAACTCGTACAGGGTCCCCTCGACCCTAAAGCAGAGGAACCGCTGGTGGGACGGATGGATTGGGATGTGAAAGAATGCGTCCTGTAGATTCAGTGAACAGAACCACATGTTTCGTTCCAGGGACGGTATGATCTGGTTCAGAGTTACCATCCGGAAGGTGCAAGACCTGAGATATTGATTCAGGTTGTGGAGATCTAGAATGGGGCGCTAACCCCCCGTCCGCTTGGGCACCAGGAAGTACCTGGACATGAAGCCTGAGTCTGTAGGAGGATCCGGCAAGGCAGCTACCGCCTCCTTGCAGAGGAGTTGAGCAATGTTGTCTCGAAGAGCCAACTGAGTGCAAACTGGGATCCTTTCCTTCCAAGGGGCACAGGCTCAGCTGGGAGGGTACTGCTCGAATTCCAGAGGCAGTCCCTGGCTGCCCACTTCTAGAACCCACCTGTCTGAAGTGATACTGGACCAGGTGGAAAGAAAGTGGCGGAGCGGGCCCCCCACGGGAGGACCCAGAGCAGGCGTGACAGGTGTAGGGGTGGCAACCCCCAACCCGTCACTGAGCAGGCTTAGAGGAGGAGGAGGAGGCTCCTGGACCAGCACCTTGGCCTCCTTGATAGGAGGGCTGCCTAACTGCAGGGGAAGAGTACCGAAAAGGCTTGTTCTTGCGCTTCTGCTGGTTCTTGCCCTAAGAACCCTTTGCAGAAGTAGCGTCCAAGGTGGCATTGGACTGCGCTATGCATTGGAGGTGACCAGCCACTCCTGGACCGAAAAGGTCGGTGCCTAGGAAGGGCATGTCAGCTAACTTGTGCTGAATATCCGCCGGAAAGGAGGATAGCCTCAGCCAAGCCCTGCGGCGAGTGGCCACTGCGGCTGCTAAGGAGCGGACACAGGAATCTCCGATGTGCAGGGCTGTCTGGAGCTGCTGTTTTGCAACAGCACGGCCCTGGTCATGGACTTGCTTCACTGTGGTTTGCATGTCCACCGGGGAGATGAGGGAGGACTTCATCTAATGACCCTAAGAAGGCGTGAGAGAAGTGTGCCATGATAACAGCCAAACTGGCCTGATGAAGGTCTAAGGAGGAGGCTGCATAGACCTTCCGGGCAGAATGGTCCATATTCTTAGACTCCTTGTCCGGGGGGCAGTCAGTGTCGGCTGAGCTACCAGTGCATCTGAACACAGAAGCAGTCACAAGGCTTTCGGCCGAGGGATGCTCTGTGAACCCCACCTGGGACCCCATGGGTATCATATACTTGCGGGCCATGCGGGCAGACGGAGCTGGACAGGAGGCAGGATGCTGCCAGAGCTCAAGGACCGGGCCAACAATGGCTTCGTCCACTGGAAAGGCCTCTGTCAGGGTATCTTCCCTTTTTGAGGATATCTGTAAGGGGGTATTCTGCCTTCTTTTGAATAGGCTCCAGGGGCATTCCGGTAGATTCGGAAATCAGGCAGAGGATGCCCTGAAAAGAGGAAGGACCTTTCTCCAAACCTGCCACTGATGACTTGTCATCTCCTGGATGCGAGTGCAAACCAGTGGTATCCGAGTCCGAAGAGTCGGGATATAGTGGTCTCCCACCTATGTCTCCCTCGATGCGCCGAGGGCAATTGGGGACAACAGTGATGGACAGACGATGGGGCAGTCCAGTGTCTGTCCAGTCCTCTTTCGAGGGAGCCCCTCCTTGAGGCTGCTTAGGCAGTGGCTCCACCAAAATCAGTGGGGAGACCGTAATAGGCTGAGCCGGGATACGGGCCGGCCCCATGGGTCGGGGAACCAAAGCTTTTGGTTCTGGAGGGGTCGGCGTCGGCCTGGGAGGCGGAAGCCAAGTAATGGCCAGTGCTGCCAGTGGAGCCGGCTTTTGACCGGTCAGAATCAGCTGTTGCCACATGAGATCCTCATAACGTTGACGGAGTTTCCGTCGAAGTCTCTCCTCGTCTGAGGAGGATGAGGATCGATGGCGACGCCTCTTTCTGGAGTGTCTGTGACCTTTCTTTGGTTTTTAGACAGAAGGGGTCCTGGTCCTCGATCGAGACCGATGGGGTAGGCTGGTTCGATCGGGGGATGCCGGAGTCGGGGAAAACCGAGGCTCCGGAATGGTTTCCTCGATGAGGTTACCCGAAGGCACAGTCTCCTCGCCGGAGAAAAGAAAGAACCAGGGTCCTTTGTAAGGACTCAACAGGAATCTGCGATAAGGGCTCAATGGGATAGAGTGTAATCTTGGCCGGTTCAGCCGTTTCCTCGGTCTTGGAGCCTTGACCCGATGGAAGATCCGTAAAGCCGGCGGCCGAGGATGCGATCTTGACCGAATTCGAGACCGCGTGTTCCTGGGACTTGGACCTCTCTCAGTCCCAGGAGCATCTTCTTCTGGAGGAAGAAGACTTGGGGTCCTTGTCCCTCTTCCAAGGGCGGGAGGAGTACGAGCCCGAGGACGCCTCACCCCTGGTGGGTAGAGACTAGCACAACTCCGGAAAGGTGCCCGTAAAAGTCGAGCTGAGGTTGAGGGGAATGAAGAAGCTTCGACTGACAGAAGCTTGAGCCACTTCCTCCTCGAATGCCTTCATCTCTTCCAATTGCTCAGCGGATCCCGTGGCCGCGGAAACCGCCCACCTCACCTCTTTGGATTTCACCGGCTGGTTCCTTTTCTCTGGTCTCCCCAGTTGAAGGCGCGCCTTGCAGTCATCCAGAATGTTGGGATAGAAGGCCAAACAAATTGTACACAACAAGGTGTCATGACCGATGCCGAAGCAGTACACGCATGCTAAGTGGGGATCGGTGCATGACATTTTCTGGCTGCAGGGACACCAGCGAAATCCGAGGGACGATTTGCCCTCCATATCCGAATCGGAATTGCGAACTCTAACGAGTTTGATAGCAAGTTGCGGTAAAACCAATGTTTTGAAAACCAGGGCCTATGAAGTATAGAAGTAGCACGAGGGACCTGTATCTTTCAGCGGAAAGGAAGATCTGGCGTCATTTTTATTTATTTTATTTTATTTTTTATTTATTTATATTGCAATCAGCTTACAACCTTTGAGCCAGGGGCTCATTTCCAAAGGTACCTCGTCAACAATGGTAGATAATACAGATAATACAGAAAGCAGGGTACATGCAAAAGAAGAGCATGAGTATAAACAGACACGCATAAATGGCACATGGTTACAGCAAACATTGGTAGTGTAATACAGAGCAAAATATGGTATAATTGACAACAGGAGAATAACAGGGTTTAGCAGCATAACGGTATGTCATGGAAGTGTGATAACAGCCAAACAGGTCTACTGTGTCAGATTACAAGGAGACGTAAGGCATGAGACAGGAACAGTACAGGTAAATCGATAGAGCAGTCACACCGGTCACATGATATCAGATTACAAGAAGCGTAGGGCCTGAGACAGGAGTAGTACAGAACGGAGGTATGATCCATATGGAACAGGGTAGCAAATAAGTTAAGCATAAGCAGCATAAGGAATGCAACGTGGTTCATTCTAGTCAGTAGTGATACAGTAGGCAGCGGGAATTGTGGCAGTAGTGAAGTTGTTAGAAATAGGGACGCGAGGGGACGGAGCTGCCCAGAGGGCATTGTCAGTGAAGAGGGGGGTTTGAGCATCCGTTAGGCACAGGAGCAGCAGCGCTTGCTGAATAGCTCGCTTTTGAGGGCATTTTTGAAAGTGGAGATGGTGGGGATTTCAGTGATGGCCCGAGGAAGAGTGTTGTACCAAGCAGGGGCTCTATGGCAGAAAGATCTCTGTCCAAGTGAAGTCCTAGCACGAGGAACCAGGAAGGTGGCTTTGCAGGAGGTCCAAGTGCTGACTAGGGGCTGTGCTGGGAGGAGGGAGGAAGTCAGCCCGGGAGGAGAAAGTCCTAGTAAGGTTTTTTTTGAAATGAGGCACGTTTGGTAAAGCAGGCGTTCGTCGAGGTCAAGCATTGTTGCAAGGTCATAGAGTTGGCAGGTATGAGTGAGCCTAGGGGCCCCAGTGATTAGCCTGCAAGCCTTTTTGGAGGGAGGCGGATTTTGTTGAGGGCCGTCATGTTGGCAGCACCATAGACAGGTAGCCCATAGTCCACCAGGGATAGTCACGGAGGATGTAACTGCAAGCGGGCGTCGGAGGGGACAGTTTTGTGGTACAGGATACCGAGTCGGATATTGGTTACAGAAGCGAAGAGCGTCGATGTGGGTATGGTAGGAGAGGGCTGAGTCAAATAAGATCCCTAGATACTTATAGGATTGGACTTGCTCCAGTTGTAGTTTAGAGCTGGAAAGGATACGGAGAGGAGTTGGATGATTTGTTTTGAGGGTGGGCGAAGAGCATGGTTTTAGATTTTTAAGATTTATGACCAATCTATGCTCTTTAAGCCAAGTTTCAAGCGCCGTCATAGGCCCTTTGTAGGAAACCTGGAGGGAAGTGGGTTCACGGTCAGTGGCAAAGAGGCGTATCATCTGCGTACAGCAGAATTTTCCAAGAACACGCACTGGGCAGGGTGTTATGGTATAGCGAGAGAGAAGGGCCCCAGGATGGAGCCCTGTGGAACCCTGAGAGGGATCGAGCGTGGGTCAGAAAGAGTCCCACCAATTTTGACTCGTTGGGAGCGGGCGGAAGGTAGCTGGAGCACCAAGCAAGTGGTCCAGTGGCAAAACCAGCGTGACAGAGGGCTTCCAGTAGTAGGGGTGGGAGACCGTGTCAAAGGCCTTTGATAGGTCAAGACACCCGGCCCCTTGGCCAGTATTCAATGAGGAGTGAAGGAAGGAGCGAATTCAATAAGAGCAGTGCTAGTACTGTGTCCTCTTGTGGAAGCTGTGCTGTTCAGGGCAGAGGATGTTGTATTTGGTCAGGTATTCAGTTATTTGTGCAGCAACTAGTTTTTCCAGCGCCTTGGAAAGGGGTGGGAGAATGGAGATCGGTCGATAGTTCCCAGCTAAGGACCTGTCACCCCCTTTATGGATTGGAGTAACCGTTGCAGTTTTCCATGAGGAGGGGAATTGTCTCAGGCAGAGGGATTTGTTAAGAAGGCAGGTGAGTGGGGTGAGGACTTGATCTAGGACCAACCAGAGAATTTTGTGATCCAGGGAGATGTCACTGGGACTGTTGCCTTTTAGTGCACGGGTCAGGTGCAGTCTGGCTTCCTGGGTAGTAACCCTACGAAGGTGGAAGCAAGGGCGATGGAGGGCAGGGGTAGGATGGGGGGGTGACTGATCAAAGAAGTTACTGGGGAGGATAGGGCTACGGTCTGTAAAGGCGGTGTTGAGGAGGTTTGCAATGTCGGCGGGGTCTGTGATGGTGGCGTTGGTGGTAATCTGGGATGGGGGAGGGGAGCGGGTGTTCCCATTCAGTTGTTTGACCTTATCCCAGAAGGTATGGGCGCTCCCCCAGGAGGCAGTGAGGGTGGCCTGATAGTGGTCGGCCTTGGCTTTCCTGATTGCCCATGTACACTTATTCCGCGCAGCATTGTAGGCCTGTCTGTCAGCTGGGCGCCTAGTTTCTATGTGCGGTACCAAGGTTGTCCCTGTGCCTGAGCAGCAGTGAGAGTGCAGGGTAATCAGGGCAGGTTAGGTCTTTTGGAGCGGACGGCAGAGAGGGAGCAAAGAGATCGAGGCTTTATTAAAGGTGGAGGTAAAGAAGGCAAGAGCGGTATCTATATCAGGTGCATGGAGAATCGGGACCAGTCTTGCAGTTCAAGGTACTGTTTAAGGTTTTAGGCCATAAGGTCTGAAACGCCGGGGAGCAGCTGTGCAGTGGGTCGGGTAGGGTGGCCAACCAGCAGAAGAGCACAGGGGAGTGGTCACTGAGTGAATCAGGGAGGACTTGGATGTCCAGGATTTTAGGGGGGCGGTTAGTGATGATGACATCAAGGAGGGTGCTAGTACCTCTCTTGGGGTTCACACGTGTGGGTTGGGAGACTAGTTGGGTTAGATCCAGAGCTGTGAAGGAGTCCCGAGTGGGGGAGGATGAGGGACAAAGCCAGTTCACATTGAGGTCCCCAACTATGATTTTGTCAGCATTGTGGGGAAGGGTGGCAAGGTAGTCAGTGAGGGATAATAGAGCTGGGTTTTTGAACCTGGGCGGTATGTAGGCAGTGGTGAGGTAAAAGGGGAATCTGTGGGGTCCAGGGTAAGCTTAATGGTGAGGGCTTGGGCCCCATTTACAAGGACCAGTGCAGGGAGGGCGGTGACCAGTGAGGGAGCTCCTGGTAGATAGCGCAGCCTCCCCACGCTGGGTTACCTCGGGATCCTCACGATATAGGGTGTAGCCAGGAGGTAACAAGGGAGTCAGGGGTGGAATTAGATAGCCACGTTTCCACCAGCGCAATGATGTCAAGTTTGTGCTGTGAGACCCAACATTGGAGGGAGTCGAATTTTTTCAGGGGGTGGAGCCGAGGTATTTACCACCCGGGTGGGTGGGAGAAGCCAGCTTGAAGACTTCCGGCAAGTTTAAAGGGGAAAGGGACATGCCACAGAGTGTGGATGAACAACATATCCACGCTTCTAGAAATAACGCTTTCCACAACAAAAAGTGTAGCTCACAAGAGGAAAAATAGGAGGCAGGGTCAGTTTTTCCAATACAAAATTCAAGTCCCAAGCTGGGACAGGACTACGAATAGGGGGCTTCAAGTGAAGGATGCCCCTCAAAAACATATGGGCCACCTCTAACTGGGCTACCGGATGGCTGTCCATGGGCACATGGAAGGCAGAGATGGCAGACGTGTGCACCTTAATAGAGGAATATTTAAGCCCGGAGTCTGATAGGGACAACAGGTACTCCAAAACCTGGTTCACCAGACAGGTGAAAAGGTCCAACCAGTGAGCGGAGGCCAAAATGGCAAAGCACTTCCACCTCACAGAATACGTAGCTCTGGTGAAAGGTTTCCTGCAGCCACCAGGACATCAGCTACCCTCTGAGAAACCCCAAAGCAGGCTATGGCTACGTCCTCAGAAGCCAAGCAAAGGGATCGAGATCCAGATAGACCAGGGTCCCGTGAGCTTGCGTCAGGCAGTTCCCGGCAGAGTGGGAGAGGAACTGGAGGTTTCACCACCAGCTGTTGTAATAATGGAAACCAAATTTGCCAAGGCCAGAATGGCACCACCAGTATCAGGGAGGCCTGCTCCAGCTATAATTTGAGGACCACGCTCTGGATCAGCGGAAAGGGGGGAATGGCGTAGAGGAACCTCCCTTTCCTAGAAAGGGACAACGCGTCTTGCCAGAAAACTCTAGGCCCTGGATCTAGCAAGCAGAAAAGCGGCACTTTTGAGTTGAGTGGGGATGCAAAAAGGTCCAACTCTGGGCATCCCTACCTTCTGAACAGGCCCTCAACTATGGAAGACAGCTGTTCCCATTCGTGCCTCCGGGACTGCCACCTGCTGAGGCTGTCTGCTAAGACATTTTGGTTTCCTGGAACATGGACGGCTGACAGCTCGAGACAGTGGTCCAGAGCCCGGTACCAGTCTCTCATTGCCTCCTGGTACAGGGGTTAAGAATGTGTTCCCCCTGCTTGCTGAGACAGTACACCACACTGAGGTTGTCCAACATTTACCAGCAGGTGACCCGAAGACAAGCGACTCTAAAAGGCCTGAAGGGCATACAGAATCGCTCTCATTTCGAGCACATTAACGTGGAGTGTGGCTTCCACTTTAACCATGACCCCTGTGACCGAAAGGTACCCAGGTTGGCTCCCCAGCTGATCACTGAGGCCTCCGTAGTCAGGATGTGCTTGTGTGGGGGGAGATGAGGAAAGAGACTCCCCACAAAAGATTGAGGGTTCTGCCACCACTGCAGTACCTTGCAAACCAGAGAGCAGACTAGGATCAGCTGACCCAAGTCATCGCAGCGCTGGTCTCGGGCCTGTGCCATCAGGCAGCCCACCCTGTCCTGCGGCAGAAAGGCCTTGACCTTGGATGAGCCCAGAACTGTGCCTATATACTGCAGGCACTGAGACAGGGAGAGGGTGGACTTGGGCAGGTTCTCCGTGACACCCAGGGAATGAAACAATTGCAGAGTCCTTTGCAGGGTGGTCAGCAAGAGCTCCCTGGATGGGACCTTTAATAGCCAATCATCCAAATACAGGAACACATACAGGCCCTCGCAGCAGAGGGCCACTGCCACTGTCGCTAAGCACTTGGTAAAGACCCGCAGTGCAGAGGACAAGCCCAAAGGCAAGACTCTGAATTGGAAATATTCCCCCTGGAACAAGAACATGAGGTACCTCCGGGTGAGGTGGATAAACCAGGATATGCAGGTACACATCCTGCATGTCCAGAGAACAAAGCCAGTCTCCTTGCTTGATCAGAGGCTGCAGGCCTTGTAGGGTGACCATGTGAAACCACTTGTAGTGAATGTACTGGTTTAGCCCCTTGAGGTCCAGGATGGGACGAAGATCTCCCATCCGTCTGGGCAGCTAGAAGAATATGGAATAGAAGCCCTTGTTTCTCTGTGCTCGCAGGACAGGCTCTCTGGCCCGCTTGTGCAGGAGAGAGTGAATTTCCTCCTTTAAGACCGGAATGTGGTCTGCAGGACAGCTGGTGAGCCCCCGAGGAATGGTGGGAGACCATTCCAGAAGCTCCAGAGTGTGGCCCCTTTGCACGAGCTGCAAAATCCAAGAATCCAATGTGATGTCCCTCCACTGATCTAAATGGAGGGAAAAGCAACCCCCTACCACCTCCTCCTGGCTTGGGACGGGGGGGGGGGTTCGAGCAAGGAGTCAGGCTGAAATAGGACCAGGGGCCTGGGCAGTGCCGCCAACCCTGGGGACTTTGGCAGAGGCGCTGGTGGTGGAGGAAGGGGTGGGCAGGGAAGAGCTGGGCTTCAGATGCCAGTGCTGATACTGTCACTGATGGAGCTGCTGCCAATGCTGCTGTGGCTGCAAAGGCGATACTGGAAAGCCTTCTTTCTATGCTTTTGGGCCTTCTGGGATGAAGCCACAGAATCAAGGGTATCACTGGACTTCTCAATGCATGTGGGATGCCATTACACCCCAGGGCCAAAGAGGTTTGGTACCCAAGAAGGGGACACTGGCCAGCTTGTGCTAAGAATCCACCGTAAATGTGAAAAGCCTTAGCTAGGCCTTACAATTCATAGCCACAGCTGTTGCCATGGCATGGGCAAAGGAGTCGCCCATGTCCAGAGCTGACTGGAGCTGATGTTTAGCCAGTGATTGACCCTGGACACTCAACTACTTCACTGGTAACTGTTTGTGGCACGAAGATAGGAAAGGAGGTCCCCAACACTCACAACAGGGAGTGGCTGAAGCTGGTCATCATGACAGCATAGCTTGCCTGATGGAGACCCAGGAATACAGCAACGAAGACCTTTTTAGCTGTGTAATCAGTCTTCTTGGACTCTGTCTGGAGGCTTGTCCACGTCCCCTTGACAACCCGATTTACAGAAGGCCAAGTCTGAAACCAAGTTCTCAGCAGAAGGGTGGTCAGAGAACCCAGAAAGGAAGCCTGTAGGGACTGTATACTTGCAGACCACATAAGTGGAGGGTGCTGGACGTTGGTTGCTGCCAAAGCTCCAGGACCATTCCCAAGATAGTATCAAGTCATGGGATAGGCAACCCCGAGGAATAGTCCTTGTCTAGTATGTCAGCGAAGAGGTATTTTGCCTCCTTCTGGATTGGTTCTAGGGGCACATTCATGGACTTTGACATAACTTGGAGCAAAGCCCCAAAAGACACCGGTCTGTGGTTGGTGGTCAACTCTTTGGCCGACTCTCGGCCAAATGTGTGAGCCTTGGTCAAGGTCATGGATGACTCGCCTTCTGAGTCATTGGAGGATTCCTCGGAAATGGCCCTCGACCATGTACCAAAGTGGTCCACTGTAGTATCTTCGGATTGAATGATCTCCACCAAAAGCTAGCCAGGCAAGCCGGAGGCAACAAGTGGACTCCTTGGTCGGAGCCCCAAACAGGGGATGCAGTGAAGGTGCTTCTCCACAGGGGTGGAGAAGCAGATGCAAGGGACAGCTGTGAAGCGTGAACCAGCATGGAAACACCTGGCATACACCGATGGACCGCAGCATGGAAATAATTGGCATACACCGAGGGATCGAAGGTCCAGGGACAGAACCTTACTCCTCCCAGCAATGGTCCACTATTGCCAGAGAAGCTCTTTGTAGCATTGACACATTTTTTGTCAATGCCTCTCCTTGCCTGAGGATGAGGGGGTCAAGACGTGAGTGCACCTCAACTGTCAGCTCACGGATCAACGGCAACAGGTATCCTCTGGATGGTTACAGTAAATCACCTGCCTCGACACGTTGAGAACAAGAGGCTTCAGAGGTATGGCTATCAGTAGAGGCTGCCCTCAATGCAACCCAGCAGGGGCATCCGACTGGGCCACATCCTCCTGAGTAAGAAGCGGGAGAACTGTGGTCTGGGAGGTCGACTCTTCTTCAGTCTCCGATGACAGCTCATCGACAGGCTAGAGAAAGATCTCGACAACCTGCTCTGCAAGTTCAACAGGAGTCCTGCTTAGCTCTCAACTTTACCCTTAACTGAAGGAAGCTCACCTAAAGCCAAGCAGTGGGGGGCTGAGGGAGCAAGAACAGTGTGATCTTTCCTGGCACCATGACCTGCAAAGATGGTGCTTGCATTTCTGTAGAGGTGAAAGGGCTCTTTCTGAATGTCTGGAAGGCCAGACACATTTCCCTGAACTCGTCAGAGAACGACCCTCCAATGCTGGCCCCAGCAAGGAACAGCGCTGACAGATCTACAAGGCACTCACCGAAGCCATCACCACCTCTTCTTACATGACTGCTAGCTGTGCAGCTGATCTGACAGCAGCAGGGGCCTTCTTGTGATCTTCCTGCCGACCAAGGGCCAGACGAGCCTTATGGTTCTCAGTGGTGAAGACAGCATAGTCTGGCACAAAGTGTGTCCCTCGACACTGTG
The DNA here is from genome assembly GCA_016271365.2 of Neoceratodus forsteri. Taxonomy (NCBI): domain Eukaryota; kingdom Metazoa; phylum Chordata; order Ceratodontiformes; family Ceratodontidae; genus Neoceratodus; species Neoceratodus forsteri. The sequence goes on along the minus strand of CM057450.1, from coordinate 9,948,132 downwards.
CTGCTCACCTAGGAAGCACAGACACATGTCGTGCAGATCCATAGCTGACATTTTCTGCCAGCACTGGGTTTAAAACAAAATGAGTTACTCACCTGTAACCATAGTTCTCAGAGTGACATATGGTACATATGCACACTTTGGTAGTCTTCCTTCTCTTTAAGTTCTGCCGGAATGTTTTCAAGCAGAGCCCCCAACCCACCCCATGATGTCAGATCTTGCACGCTGGAAGCAAGGATTCATGTGCTACTTGCCAGGGGAGGTTGGGTGGTTTGTGTGGATGTGCACCATATACTACACCTAGAACTACGGTTACAGGTCAGAAACACTCATTTTTAGAGATGCAGATATGTGCATTATCTACACTTCGGCAGACTCCTAGCAGCTCTCAAGGGGGAGGGGGCAAGGTGCACACCCCTACTGAGGAAGGAGGGAGCGGAGAACTGAGGCCCCAAAACCAGCATACTAACGTGACTCAAAGTCGATGCGGTACTGGGAGATGAAGGTGTGTGCTGACTTCCATGTAGCAGCCCTGCAGATCTCCTGGATAGGGACACCCCTAGAAGCAGCTACCAAGACAGCGGTATGACTGGTGTAATAAGCCCACAGCACAAACAGGAGGCTCCCTAGCAGCCAACATATAGCAGAAGTTGATACAGGAGACAATCCACCTGACAACCATCCGCTTAGCTGCTGGTCTGCAAGGTGTGGCTCCACCATATGAGAACAAGAGCTGGCGAACCCCTTCCCAAGCTCCAGCAGTGCACTCTGTTCAAGAAGCAAGTGCTCATCCCATGACCAGCACGTGAAGCCTGTGCTCAGCGTCCGAGGTCGGAGCAGTGAAGTACACTGGGAGAATGATCACTTGGTGAAAGTGAAACTCCTAAACCACCCTTGGAAGGAACTGCGGGTTGGGGCAGAGATGAAAAAAATGTCTCACCTGTAGTAATCTTTTTTCTTCCAACGGGATCCACTAATATTATTACTTCTTGCAGTGTTCCTTTAAGACAGCACTGCCCCGGGGCCGAAATGGAATGTATGCAGCTGATGGAACCTTTAGCTTGAGCATTCAATTCAAAAGCTGCCCAGTTCAACTGCCTGTAATCCGACCCTCAGATTTCTTTGGAGCATACAAAGAGGCTCTACTAATATCTATTTAAAAACTAATATGAAAAAATGGCCCCAACTGGGGCAACTAACAATCACTAAACCACAGAAACCCCCCTTTTCCAATGTCAGATTCACCTGAAAAGGGGAAACAAACCTATAAGCTATAAAAACATTTAAGATCAGGAAGATGCCAACAGCTGGCAAACCCCTTCAGCTGATTAGTCAGTCAGTGCTGAAGAGGCCTTTTTGGTTCTAGCAGGGGAGATAAGGGTGGGAAAGTAATAATATTAGTGGATCCCATTGGAAGAAACAAGATTACTACACGTGTGTAATTTTTTCTTCTAACCCCAGGAATCCACTAATATTATTACTTCTTGCAGACTACAAAGCAGTACCTTTGGTGGTGGACACAGAACCTATTTAGGAAATAGACTCTGCAGAACTGCTGTGCCAAATCTGGCATCACTTCTGGACTGGGTGTCCAGGCTGTAATGCTTTGTAAAGATGTGAACTGACCTCCAGGTAGCTGCTTTAAAGATTTCCAGCAGTAGAACCTCCCTGGCAGCTGCAAAGGTAGCAGCTGTACCCCTTGTGGAATGAGCTCTGTGCCTGGCTGGGGCTTCCTTGCCCACTTTTGAGTAGCAAAACTGAATACACTGAACTATCCATTGAGAGACAGTTCTTTTAGTGGCAGGTTTCCATTTACCTACCTCTCCATAGGTGAGGGAAAGCTGTTGCTTATCCTGTCTATGGTCTCTGGTGTGAGAGTCATGTAATGACTCAAAGCTCTTTTTCCATCTAGACTGTGCAGCCCACATTCCCCTCAGCTAGAATGCTCAGTAAAAAAGACTAGCAAGGTGATAAACTGGTTCAAATGGAAGTCTGAGACCACTTTGGGAAGTAACTTCCTATTTGTTCTCAGCACTACCCTGTCCCTGTGAAAAGAGATGTAATCCTTTTCGATACACAGCGCCTGGAATTCACTTATCCTCCTGGCAGAAGTGATGACCACCAGGAAAACTGCTTTCCAAATAACAAGCTTGAGGTCTGTAGAGACCATGGGCTCGAAAGTGGGAAGAATAAGCTGAGTAATGCAAATGTTTAGATTCCAAGCTGGCACTGGCTCCCTAAGAGGGGGTACAAGTGAGATAACCCCTTGAAAAAATCTCTTGAAGATAGGATCTGATGCCAAGGAGGTATCCTGCTCAGCCGAAATGTATGCTAATACTGAACCAAAATGCACTTTCAGGGTTAAATGTTGTCAACCCTGGGAATGCAGGTGTGTTAAACAGTCCAGCAAGGCTGGTATGCTAGCTTGAGATGGGACCAGACCGTTATCCGTACACCATATGGAAAGCATTTTTCACTTTGAGGCATAGGTTTTCTTGGTGGAAGGTTTTCTATACCCTCTAAGAACCTCCAGGACACCCTCAGAGAGTTGCAAGCCTGCATACTCTAAGTCCTCAAGAGCCATGCCTCGAGTCTGAGAGACCTGAGGTTGGGGTACATGACCCTCCCTTGGAAGGAGGTCAGTAAGTTGTACCGCTGGGATAGGTGAATCAGTTTGGCCACAGACAAAGAGAGCAGGAGAGAGTACCAAGGCTGTCTGGCCCAGTCTGGGGCAATCAAGATCATTGAGGCTGGCGTGATCTGAGCTTGATGAGCACCCTGAGTAACGGGGGAGCATAGAGATGCATGCCTGTCCAATCCAGAGTCAGGGCATCCAGGGGAACTGTTGCCTTGCCAGGGGCCCTGCAGCAGTACAGAGGTAGGTGGTGGTTCTGGTGAGATGCGAATAAATCTATTTCTGGGGTGCCCCACTGCCTGAACCGGATGCCCACCACCTGCTTGTTCAGTGTCGATTTGTGATGGGCCTGGTTTATTCTGCTCAAGGCATCTGTCAACGTCTTGTCCTTGCCAGGCAGATGGATAGCCTGTAAGGAGGCATTGAGAGAGTAAGTTAGACCCCACACTCTCATTGCCTCTGTGCACAGGAAAGTGGACCTTGTCCATCCCTACTTGTTGATGTAGTACATTGTTGTGGTACTGTCTGTTCTGACTTGTACCACACTTCCTTCGAGCAAGTGTGAGAAGACCTGAAGGGCCAGATAAACTGCTCATCAGCTCCAGCAAATTTATATGCTGGAGGGATTCTGCACCTGACCATGTGCCATGTGTGGTATGCCCCCTAAGTGAGCACCCCACCCTAGCAGGAGGCATCTGCTGTGAGAACTAGTGATGGGGAACCCTTCCCTTAGGTTGTCCATTTCCATCCACCACTGGAGTGCCTGCTGTAACTCCTTTGTTACTGGGATAGGTTTTGATAGAGGATCCCGCCTCTAGCATCAGTGTGCCCTGAGGTGGAACTGAACAGCTCTCATTTGAAACCTGGCACCCAGGACTATGCCTGTTGCTGAGGCCACATGGCCTAGCAATTGCAGAAACTGCTTGCTGGCTTTGGTTTGTTCAAGATGAACAGACTTGCCAGGCGCAGAATGCTGGCTACCCTCTCCTGAGGGAGGTAAGCTCTTCCCACAGTGGTGTTCAGTTCTGTACCTATGAACTATAATACCCGTACTGACTTTTTGACATTGATAAGGAACCCTAAGGACTGCAACAGGTCATGTGTTTTACCTGTAAGTGAGACTTTGCCACAATTAGCAAATCGTCCAGGTAGGGAAAAACTGAAACACCTAGTCTTCTTAGGTGTGCCACCACCACTGCCAGGCACTTGGTAAACACTCAGTGTTGAAGTGAGACCAAAAGGTAGTGTTGAGAACTGGTATTGGCCTGAAGGGAGTGTGAATCTTTTATAGGAATATAGAAATATGCATCCTTTAGGTCTAAGGAGGCTAGCCAGTCTCCTTTCTGTAGTGTTGGTAGAATCATGCCCAGTGTGACCATTTTGAAGGTGGGCTTTACCACGTATTTGTTTAGTAGTCTAAGGTCTAGGATAGGGCCGCCACTCCCCATTTTTCTTTGTTGTCAGAAAGTACCTTGAATAGAATCCTTGGCCTTTTTTGCCTTGAAGAGACTGGTTATATTGCTCTTGATAAAAGCAGAGCCTGAACCTCCTGTTCCAGCAGCTTTCTCTCTGTGAAAGGAACTGCTCTGTGTGATATGGTTGAAACGGACACTGTCCCAGTTGTTATGGAAAGAGTTTAAATGCAAGGATCTGTTCTGTTCTATTCCTTTCCTGTCTCTTGTCGTATCTGGTTGAATAACCAAATTTTCCTGTGAGACATAGGATATGATCACCCAGACAGTCTCACAATACTTTGCCTTTCACTGTCTCTTTTCCTCCCTTGCATATCTGCTGATATAAAAATATATACAAATCACTGTATGGCAATGTAACTGATATTAGGATCCTTTTGTTTAGTAACTATACAGTGTTAAATTTCGAAATGTATATAATTATAGTTTGAGATGATTGCTAAAAGCTATTGGAAAATCAAGAGGTGACCTTAGTGCAATTTTTAAGCCTTTTGCAGAAGAGTTGTGGAAAAGGGGCTTCAGCTCAGGCACACTGTGCTCTTGCAGCACCTGCCTGAAACATACAAGAATACTTTGGAAGAAAAAGGATGTTTATTAAGAACAGGAGTTGGAAGAACTTACAAGAGAGCTGAGCTGCAGTTGCAGGTTTGATGGACACAGAGATTGAAGAAAAACTCAGAATGACTTTTTCTTTTTATTTGGTCTTTGTAAACAGTTATACTGAACAATATTTTTTTATGTTGCTGTTAGTGTAAATAAATATTTTTTTCAAATGTTATTTATTAATTTTTTTATTTACTGTGCAATCAGATTTCCAATCTTTGAGCCAGAGGCTTGTTTACAAAAGTACCTCGTCACAGAGAGGACATACACGGTCACATATTTACAGAATACAATCACACAGAATAACAAAGTTTTACATAGTTGCTTGAACACAATGAGTAATTAGAAACATTTCAGAGTGACAGATTTAGTACCTGCAGGTACCGACAGAGGAAGGAGGCCATGAGGGAGTGGGGGGTGAGGTGTGGAGTTCAGCCCAGAGGGCTTTGTCAAGTGTGCCTTGAGAGTAGCAGAGCATCTGTTACAGACAGGTGCAGCAGCAGGTGTTGAACAGTAGGTTCCAAAGGGCGGTTTTGGCAATTTTGGGAGTGCTGGAGGTGGCTGCGGGGAGGGAGTTGAGCCAGGACAGGGCTCTGTAGCTGAACGACCAATGTGCCCGGATGGTCCTAGTTCTAGGTACTAGTAGGATGACCTTGTCAGCGGTTCGTGTTGCGACTGTGGAGGGTGTAAGTTGGGGGGCCAAGCAGAATTTTCTTAATAAGAAGGCAAGTTTGGTAGCGGAGATGTTCATCGAGGTTAAGGAGCTTGGCCATGTCATAAAGCTGACAAGTGTGGGTGAGCCTGGGGGCACTGGTCACTAGTCTGCACACCTTGTGTATGGTGAGTCGAAGCTTGTTGAGGGCCGTGAAGTCAGCAGCACCATAGACCGGAAGGCCGTAGTCCACAAGGGACATTACTGAGGATGTAATGGCAAGTCTGACAGCATCAGGTGGGAGGTAGTCTTTGTGGCGGTAGAGGATGCCAAGTCGGGAGTTAGCGGCGGATACGAGGGCTGTAATGCGGGTGTGAAAGGTGAGGGCCGAGTTGAAGGTGATCCCAAGGTATTTGTAAGAGTAAACTTGTTCAAGCGGTTGTAGGGTGCTGGGGAGGATTTGGAGGGGGTTGTTGTTGGCTTTGTTCTGGTGGTGGGCAAAAAGCAATGACTTGGTTTCTTTGAGATTAATGACGAGCCTGCGCTCCTTAAACCAGACTTCTGCATCACTGAAAGAGTTTTGGAGGGAGACCTGGAGGGAGGTAGGATTCCTGTGAGCGGCATAGATAACGGCATCATCTGCGTACAGGAGAATATTGCCGGAACAGGCACTTGGCAGGGTGTTTAGGTAGAGACAAAAAGGAGTGGGCACAAGATAGAGCCCTGGGGGACTCCTGAGTGGATGGGATGGGTTTCCGAGAGTGTCCATTGATTTTGAAACGCTGGAACTGAACTGATAGGTAACTCAAACACCAGGCAAGGGGGCCAGCAGAGAAATCTGTATGGTAGGGCATTTAGTAGGAGGGGGTGGGAGACAGTGTCAAAGGCCTTAGAGAGGTCAATGAACACTGCTCCCACTAGGGACCCGGAGTCCAGGAAGGAGTGCAGGAAGTTGGAGAACTCCAGCAATGCTGTACCGGTGCTGTGATCAGCGTAGAAGCCATGCTGTTCCAAGCACAGAATGTCATGTTTTGCCAGATATTCAGTAAGCTGAGTGGCCATCACTTTTTTTAAGGCTTTGGTGGGGGGATGGAGATTGGATGATAGTTGCTGGGGGTGGACCTGTTACCCACTTTGTGAACAGGTGTAACTACAGCTGTTTTCCACGCTGTGGGGAATTGCCCCAGACAGAGAGACCAGTTTAGTAGGCCAATGAGTGGGACCAGGACTTCATCCAGGACCAGCCGGATTATTTTGGGATCCAGGGAGTCGTTGCTAGGACTGTTGCTGTTTAGTGCTTTGAGCAGGAGAGGTTTGCCTTCCTGGACCGATACTTTGCGTAGATAAAACCAGAGGCATTGAAAAACTGTCGGCGGTGGGTCGGGGGCGGGTCGAAAAAGTTATTAGGGAGGACAAGGCTAAGGTCCGTAAAGAAGGAGTTAAGGCAGTTGGCAATGTCAGTTGGGTCAGTAAAGGTGGAGCCGTCAATGGTAAGCTGGGATGGGGGGGGAGCGTGATTTCCTGTTTACCTCTTTTATATCGTCCCAGAAGGTCCGGGCACACCCCCATGAGGAGATGAGGGGTGGCCTGGTAGTGGTCTGCCTTGGCTTTATGGATGGCTCACATGCACCTGTTACATGCAGCATTGTAGGCCTGTCTGTCAGCCATCCGGCCGGTCTCAGTGGCTAGGTGCCAGAGGTTATCCCAATCCCTGAGCATTTGGACTAGGGCAGGGGTGACACAGGGTGCGCTACGCTTTTTGAAGCGGAGTTTGGTGAAGGGTGCAAAGAGATCACATGCCTTGTTAAAGGCTTGTGAGAAGAGGTCAAGGGCAGCATCAATGTTGGATGCATGGTGGATGGGGGACTAATCAATCTGAGCGAGAAACTATTTTGAGTTTTTTCAGCCCGCCCGTGCGGTGGCGCCTGCAGAGTGTGGTTTGGGCTACAGGTTTGGGGGTCGGAGCAGACCAGAGGAATAGGATAGGGGAGTGGTCACTTAAGGAGTCCGGGAGAACTTGAATGTCCTGAATCTTTTGGGGGTGGTTGGTGACAGTGATGTCTAGGAGGGTGCAGGTTCCTGTAGATTGGTTATGCCTAGTGGGTTGGGAGACAAGTTGGGTCGGGTCTAAGGCAGCGAAGGTGTCCCTTATTGGGAAGGCAGAGGGACTAAGCCGGTTCACATTTACAACTACTCCTGGTTTTGCCTATGCTTCCTGACCTGTGCCTCAAAGACACTCTGAACAGTGTTGTTCTTAAAGGAGGAAGGGATTTGAAAGTTAGGGACAAACCCTGACTCACCACTTCCAGGACTCACTTGTCTGTGGTGATCTTTAGCCATTCCTGGACGTAGTGAGTCAGTTTGCCCCCTACAGGTACTGAGGAGGCTGCCTGAAGAGATAAGTCAGGGATTTTGTTTGGGCTGTTGCTGAGGATGGACAGACTGGGAGCCACGCCTGGAGCCCCTTCTGCCTCTAGCTCTAAAGAGACCAACCTGCAAGGGCTGGTACTGCTGCTGTGCTACAGCCTGTACCTGGTAAAAAGGTCTTCTGTAAGAAGCCCTATCCCTGCCCCCCTCTTCCATATGTAGAAGAAGAGGAAGAAGGTGATGGTCTCTCCTTAGCAGAGTTACTGCGATAGGTGGCTTTGTATCTGTCTACCCTTTTCATGTAGGCCTCAGTCTGAACTCCAAAAAGTGAGTTATTTTCGACTGGAAAGTCCATGGCCTTATTCTGGGTATCCTGGGTGAGGTTACTAGCTCTAAGCCAGGCAAACCTCCTCATGGCCAGGGCCACTGGAAAATTGCGGGCGCAATTCTTCCGCAATTTTCACCCTTCTCCGCACAAAATGCGTAATTTCTTGCAATTTCTTACATTTATGGAATTTTTGACTGAAATTGTATAAAAATATTTAAATCCTCAAGGAAATCTACTCAGATATGCTAACAATTTAGTACACAGACTTGGCTCTTACCAAAACAGTACGGTGTGAGATGAGAAGGGGTCAAATGTGACTGCTTTAGAAACACAGAAACGTAGACTTTGATGGCAGATAAGAAAAAATTACTTACCTTAGTAATGTTGTTTCTTCTAATGGAGTTTTGCTGTATTCTGACTGTTGCAGTTAGGTCCTGCCTTTGAACTGCCCCGGAGAACAAAGAGTTAACTTTCCATGGCCAGCATGGAACGTTCAGCGCAAGCTCGGTTGAAGCCTCTGTCTGCTGTTGTTTAAACTCCAACTGTCAGATCTTTATGAGCAATACTCACTAGAAGTTGTGTGTGGAAACTGTAAGACTCACATTAGCCAACTGGCAACTAAATTTATTAAAAAAGGGTTTTTTGGTTTCAAAGCAAAGACTCAAGTCAGGAAACCCACAAAACAAAACACAACACACACCCAAAATAAAGGAGGGTGAAAAAGGGGCACCTCTAGGGTGCAAACACTGCTCCTGCCCACCCACATCCCAAAAACCAGGTTCTAAGAGGGGAGGCCAGAATACAGCAAGACTCCATTAGAAGAAACAACATTACTAAGGTGAGTAATTTTTTCTTCAAACAGCATGTAGTCTTGCTGTATTCTGACTACTGCAGACTACCAAGCAGTACCTCCATGGAGGAGAGACAGAACCTCCTTTGGAAACAGGCTCTGAAGTACTGCTGTGCCAAACCAAGCATCACTCCTAGCCTGGATATCCAGAGAGTAATGCTTGGTGAATGTATGGACTGTTTTCCAGGTGGCTGCTTGACAAATTTCTAAGATAGGAATATCCCTGGCAGCAGCTAGGGAAGCAGCTGTACCTATAGTAGAGTGAGCCCTCAGGCCTGAGGGTGGTGTTCTACCCAGTATTTCATAGCAGAATTGTATACAAAAGACAATCCACCTGGCAATAGACCTTTTAGCGGCAGGTTTGCCCTTACCGACCTCTCCATATGTTAGGAACAACTGGAGGGACTCAAACCTGTGACCCTCGGTGCTATGTAGTAGCTGAGGGCCCTTTTAACATCCAAGCTGTGCAACCTCCTCTCTACAGAGGAGGAATGGTCAGTGAAGAAAACAGGGAGACACATAGACTGATTAAGGTGGAAATCTGAAACCACCTTAGGCAAAAACTTCCTGTTAGTTCTTAGAACCACTTTATCTCTGTGGAAAGAGATGAAATCAGGCTCCATTGACAGGGCTTGCAATTCACTGATATGCCTGGCAGAGGTAATGGCTACCAAAAACACAGTCTTCCAAGTCAAGTACTTAAGCTCTGCAGAAGACAAAGGCTCAAAGGGTGGTTGCATAAGCCGAGCAATGCAAATATTAAGGTCCCAAGCAGGAGCAGGGTCCCTAAAGGGGGGATTGGTGTGCAGCAATCCCTTGAAGAACTTACAAAACACAGGATGGGCTGACTGAGAAGAGGACTTGCCTACTGACAAGAAGGCAGAAGCAGCTGCCAGATGCACTTTAAGCGTAGCTGGCCTAAGTCCCAAGTCATTAAGATGAACCATATAGTCCAGGACTGTAGGCAACCCAGCAGATTCTGGAGAAATATGCTTATTAGAGCACCAAATAGTGAACCTTTTCCATTTGGAGTTGTAAGTCTTTCTGGTGGAAGGCTTTCGAGAAGCCTTAAGGATATCCAGAACCCCTCGAGAGAGGTGCAGATCAGCAAACTCTAACTCTTCAAGAGTCAGGCCTTGAGATTGAGAGATCTGAGGTTTGGATACCAAATCCTCCCCTGAGAGGATGACAACAGGTTGTAATTCCTGAGAAGAGACAGGGGAAGGTGGACTGCTAAGGACAGCAACAGTGGGTACCAGGGCTGTCTGGCCCAGTCTGGAGCAATCAGAATCACTTTGCATGGTTAAGACCTGATCTTGAGTAGCACTTTGAACAGGAGAGGAAAGGGGAGACAAGCATACAGGAACTTCCCTTCCCAATTCAGAATCAGAGCATCCAGGGGGACTGAGCCCAAGACTGGGGGTCTGCAACAAAAGAGAGGAAGTTGGTGATTGTTTGGGGCTGCAAAAAGATCTATCTGTGGAATGCCTCATCTCGAAAAAATCACTTCCAAAACTAGGGGATCTAGGGTCCATTCGTGATGGCCCTGGGATATCCTGCTGAGATCATCTGCTAGGACATTGTCCTTCCCTGGGAGGTGAACTGCTATCACAGAGGTTTGCAGGGAATAGGCCAGAGACCACAACTTCATTGCTTCTGTGCACAAGGCCATAGACCAAGTGCCTCCTTGCTTGTTGATGTACCACATTGTGGTGGTACTGTCTGTTCTGATCTGGACCACCTTGTTCTGTACAGATTTGGAAAAGGCTTGCAGTGCCAAAAACACTACTCTGACTTCCAAGAGATTGATGTGAAGCAGAGATTCTTGAGGTGACCACAGCTCTTGGGTGGTAAGACCCCCCAAGTGGGCTCCCCAGCCCAGCAGGGAGGCATCTGAGGTGAGTATCACTGAATGAGACTGAATGACAAAAGGAACTCCCTGTCTCAAAATGTCCTGATCCTGCCACCATTGCAAAGCCTGGATCAGGGTTCGAGTCACTGGGACTAGTTTGGTAAGGGAATCCTTTCTTTGGGACCAGAAGGCTCTTAAGTAGAACTGAATGTCCCTCATCTGGAATCTTGCCCCCTGGACCACTGCTGTAGAGGCTGCCATGTGGCCCAGGGGTTGCAAGAAATGCCTTGCTGGTCGAGACACCTGAAGGGTGAATGAAGAGGCCAGTTCTATAAGGGTCCTTGCCCTGTCCCGGGGAAGGAAGGCTCTTGCCCTTATTGTATCCAGCTCTGCCCCTATAAAGGTGAGGAACTGTACTGGCTCGAGAACTGACTTTGGAAGGTTGAGGAGGAATCCTAAGGAAGTGAGCACTTGCTGAGTTATTTGCAGATGTGACTTGACTTGGTCTGGAGACTGACCCACTATGAGCCAGTTGTCCAAGTATGGAAAGATGGAGATCTTTTTTTCTCCTTAGGAAAGCAACCACTACTGCCAGGCACTTTGTTAACACCCTTGGGGCTGATGTTAGGCCAAAGGGCATTGCTCTGAATTGATAGTGGCCTGAGGGCAACTCGAACCTGAGGTACTTTCTGTGGAAGCACCTGATGGGAATGTGAAAATAGGCATCTTTGATGTCCAGAGAGGCTAGCCAGTCCCCCTGGCCTTAGAGAGGGCAGAATTATTCCCAGAGTCACCATTTTGAATTTTGGTTTTAAAAGGTGCTTGTTCAGATATCTTAGATCCAGGATGGGCCGCCATTCTCCTGTCTTTTTGGGGGTCAGGAAGTACCTGAAGTACAATCCTTTGCCCCTGTGTAGGGTAGGAACCCTTTCTATGGCTCTGAGAGCCAGGAGGGAAGAAACCTCTGCCTCTAGGGCAAGGGTCTCTGATAGATTTGCAGGTAGAAAGGATCTGGTTCTCATCTTGGGAAATTTTTTGAAGCTGAGAACCAGTCCCTGGCTTACTACTTCCAGGACCCACTTGTCTGATGTCAAAGACTTCCAGTCCTGGACAAAGTAAGCCAGCCTGCCCCCTACAGGTACTGGAGAATCGACCCAGGCAGACCTATAGGGTGTCTGCTTGGCAGGGGCTTTAGGCTGAGGGGTGGAAGCAGGCCTGCTCATTCCCCATCTGCCTCTCCCTCTGAAGAACCCCCTCTGAGCATAAGCAGAAGAGGAGGCCTGGGCTTGGTAAAAAGGCCTTTGAAAGGGCCTGCCCCTGCCCCTGGAATGCTGTCTCTGAGGAGTGGCTTGCCTTTCTTTGGCCTGAGCACTCCTGTAGGTGGTCCTGTACTCGTTAGTCTTCTTCATGTAGTTCTCCGTCTGCTCCTCAAACAGAGAATTACCAATGACACGGAAATCCATGGCCTTATCCTGGGTATCCCGTGATAGGCTAGTACATCTGAGCCAAGCCATCCTCCGAAGGGCCATAGATGTAGCCATGACTCTAGATGAAACATCAATGGAGTCCACAGCAGCATGAAATTGCACCTTGGATGCCTCAATCCCATCCGCAGCCACCTGCTCCAGCTCCTTGGCAAGCTGGCCAGGGGCCTGTTTAGTCAGAGCCAGCACAGTGTCCCACCTGGTCTTCTGGTATCTAGCTGTGTAGGCCATATAGTTAGCCTGCCTGAGTCCCAAAGATGCTGCCATGTACTGCTTCTTGCCATGGCATCAATCCTCCTGGAGTCCTTATCTGGAGGGTGTGAAGCCAAGGGAATATTTGCCTTATCACAGGCAGCAGCCTGCACTACCCCAACATGGCTGCATTGCTGGGAAAGGAACTCCGTGTCCGAGCCTGAAAGGGTATACCTCTTGTCCATTCTTCTGTCCACAGGAGGTATGGAATTAGGAGTCTTTAGAATTTTAAATGTCTGTTTCCCAAAAGATTTATGGAGGGGAATAGACAATCTCCTGGACTCTGGGATGTCCATCATCTCAACAAAATCAGGCTCCTCCTGATCCTCTACTGCTTCTTCCATTGGAAGCTGGAGGGTTTCAGCCACTTTCTTGTAAACCAAAGTGGGAAGGGGACTCAGAAAGCCTAGGAGGAGAAACACCTGAAGGTCTGTCTGGGGAGATGTCCGGGTCAATAGGCACATCCAGACTTTCATAATCACCATCATCATCATTATCCTCATACTCTCCCTCCTCCTCCTCCGGTTCATAAAATTCTTCTAAAGTATAATCCAGAACCGGGGGAACCGACCAAACCGAGCCCCTGACAGATGGTGCTGGTTCGACCGGAACCGAAGTTAGCGACTGAACTATCCTTATCGCTTTGGCTATTTCATCAGCAGTTGGAGAAAGAATTTGTGGATCCGAACCGGATGATTTTTCCCTTCTCTTTCTTTTAACCGGAACCGACTCCTCAGAATCGGTTCTCCTTCTGCCCGAAGAAGTTTCGCCCTGGTCAGAGGGTACTCCTTCTTGTTCGGTCGGAACCGAACCGGGCTGGCCATCCGGGTCAGCGGACTTCTCGGCCTCCCTTTCCCTCAGTCTACCTACTCTCTTATCCAGGGTAGATTTGGGAAAACTTTTACAAATTTGGCAGTCTGAATCTGGGTGGTCAAACCCCAGACAATAAACACAGGTGGTGTGGGGATCAGCCTTAGCAAAGGCTTCCCGCACACACTACAGTGTTGAAACCCAGTGGGCCCGTTTTTTTTCTTGGGTTTCTCAGACATGGCCAGTCCTATCCAAAACTTACCCTTTTTTCGGCAATCCGCCAGGCAAGACACCCCTATCAGTTCCTGACCATGTTACGGGTCTTGGAAAAAAACGTAATTAAATCCGTTTTTTTAGAACCGATACGGACCGGTTACCACACTCTAATAAATTCAAATGTTTTTTAAAACCAATCTGATCGGTTCAAACTAAACCGATCCAATGTTTCCAAGTTCCACACAGAAACTAAATGCAAAACCTATCTAGTACTCATGGTACCACAGACAGAGACTTAAACCGACAGGTTCAGTAGCAGAAATTCGGTAGAAACTAAGCGAAAAAAACGACACTTTAACCAACTTTTTTGAACCAAGCAAAGGAGAAATCTCCTGAGCGACTGTTCAGTGAGGCGGAGTAAAGAATCTGACGGTTGGAGTTTAAACAGCAGCAGACAGAGGCTTCAACCGAGCTCGTGCTGAACGTTCCATGCTGGCCATGGAAAGTTAACTCTTTGTTCTCTGGGGCAGTTGAAAGGCAGGACCTAACTGCAATAGTCAGAATACAGCAAGACTTCATGTTGTTTGAAAGTAAGTTTTTCTAACATAAAGTTAAGATCCCAGGGAGGACAGGGGTTCCAGACTGGAGGTTTTAGGTGGAAGATATCCTTCAAAAAGGTTTTAGAAACCTCCAGTTGAGCTATGGTTTTGCTCTCCACTGGGAGGTGGTAGGCAGACACAGCAGAGAGATGGACCTTGATGGAGGAATAACTAAGGCCTGTCTCGGATAAATGTAGGAGGTACTCTAACACCTGGGTGACCGAGCATAAAAAGGGATCCAAGCTCCTGGCTGTGGCCCAGATCGAAAATCTTTTCCACTTAATGGCGTAGGTGGATCTGGTGGATAGTTTTCTGGCTTCCACCAAGACCTGAGCAACCTGGGAGGAAACTCCATAGCGGGAAACCGTTATTTCCACAAGTGCCACGCATGAAGGCGGAGAGACTGAAGACTCAGATGAACCAGGGTGCCCTGTTCCTGTGACAGAAGGTCGTGAGACAATAGCAGGAGTGCCGGAGGTTCTAGAGCTAACTGTTGTAACAGTGGGAACCAAATCTGATGGGCCACAGAGAGGCAATCAGAATCAAGTGTGCTCCTTCTGCCTGAAGTTTCAACAGAACCTTCTGAATGAGAGGAAAAGTGTACATAAACCTCCCTGTCCAAGAGAGAGACAGTGCATCTCGCCAAAAAGCACCATGCCCGGGAACAAGAGAGCAAAAGTTGGGTAGTTTTGCATTGAATAGGAAGGTAAACAGAGCTACTTCCGGCTGACCCCATCGAAGAAACAAGTCTTCGACTACCTCCTGCTTGTGCGCCCTGGCCACTGTTTGGCTGAGACTGTCCGCCAGGACGTTGTGTATGCCTGGGACATGGACTGCTGTCAGGAATAGGCCGTGCTGAATTACCCAGTACCAAACTCTCATTGCTTCCCTGCAGAGAGGGTATGAGCGAGTTCCTCCCTGTCTGTTGATATACTAGACTGTGGACATGTCCGTCTGGATGAGGAGTGATCCCAGGAGAAGCAACAACTGGAACGCCTGGAGAGCATAGAGAACTGCCCTTGTCTCCAGAATGCTGATGCGGAGCTGTTGCTCCTGAGTGGACCAGGGCCCTTGGGTCTAGTGGTCACCCAGATGGGCTCCCCAACCCATGTCCGAAGCGTCTGAGGTGAGGATCTGGGTGGGGTTAAGGAAGTGGAAAGGCGCTCCTACTAACAGGCTGGAAAGATCCTGCCACCAGCGAAGATCTTTTTGGAGGCTGTTGGAGATCATGACCCATTGGTTCATGTCGTCTGTCCTCTGGTCCCATTGGACTCGAAGAGACCACTGGGTGACCCTCATATGTAATCTGGCCAGGGGTACGGTGGAAATGGCCGCTGCCATAAGTCCCAAGAGACGGAGCACAGCCTGTGCTGGGATCCATCAAGCCTGGGCCACAAGTGTGGCTTGAGAAACTAAAGTCTCAGCTTGATCCAATTGCAGGAAAGCCTTGCTCTGGACTATGTCTAGTACCGTTCCAATAAATTGAAGGCGCTGAAAGGGTACTAGCTAGGACTTGGGGAAATTGACTGTGATGCCCAGCTGGGCAAACAAGTCCAGAGTGAAAGAGAGGGACTCTTTCAGGCTGTCTGGAGAGGGTGCTGAGAGAAGCTAGTCGTCCAGATACGGGAACACGTAAATGCCCTTGTGGCGTAGAAATGCCGCTACCACCACCAAGCACTTTGTGAAAACCCATGGAGCTGAGGACAGACCAAAGGGTAGTGCTCTGAATTGGAAATGGTTCTCTCGGAAGGAGAAATGAAGGAAGCGGTGGTGGGCCGGGAGGATGGGGATATGAAGATAAGCATCCTGCATATCCAGGGAGCACAGCCATGCATTTGGTTGGAGTAGGGGGAGAAGACCCTGAAGGGTGAGCACGCGAAACCTCTTGTATTTGATGAAAAGGTTGAGCGTGCTGAGATCCAGGATAGGTTTCAGATCCCCCGTCTTCTTTGGAACTAGGAAGAAGTGGGGGTAAAAGCCCCTTCCCAGTCGATCTTGAGGGATGGGTTCTATGGCCACTTTTTGCAGGAGGGCTAGGATCTCCTGTAAGACAATCACTACAAGAAATGAGGAAAAGTGCAGCTAAGTTTCGGGACACTGACTGATTGGGGAACCAATGTGTGAGCTGCAGAGGTGGGGCTTGCAGATTTAAATGTCCCCGCTACTCACTGCACGAGCATGTGAGTGGCGCGAGCGCCATTCCAAGTTAAAAAAATTAAAAAAAATTAGCATAAATACTTAAATACATATAAAAGGGGGTTTTGCTGGTAAATAAATTGGTAGAACAGAGTCCTTGGAGATCTCTTCTCGCTTTGCAGGTAGGGAGCACATAAAAGTCTTTGTACTAAGGTGGTGTTTGCCTGCCTGCCTGTGGAGCGGGATCAAGTATCCGAGGATACTGGGGTTAACCTTTATTAGAAAATGTTTTCAATAAATGTGTTAGGGTATTTAACCCTGGGTTTGATCTTTGCAGGTGCAATATTTAGTGAATTAGACCTAGGAATAACTAAAACAATCTGGCCCGCTACTACTCTAATCCATCTCCACCAAGATGGATATGTGTTTTTAAGTAGAAGAAATACATTTACAAACTACTGGAACAAGTATATGCAAGCAAGTAACAAATTAAAGGATTTTTTCCCAAATTTTAATAAATCACCTGAAGGTTTTACGGATGTATGTTATTTGGTATTGATTTTGGGGGGTGATGTTGAGCTGAATCCAGGACCCAACGTTTTAAATGAAATAACTGTTTTGCATGATAATGCTCGTAGTATATCTAAGAAGTCTGATCTGCTGGCAACCATTGTAGACTCTCAGAATCCGTGTATACTGGGTCTAAGCGAAACCTGGCTCAATAATAAAATCAGTACAACTGAAATGGGTATGCCAGCAAATATACAGGTTACTCACCTGTAACAGGAGTTCTAGGAATGCTGTATGTTGTTCATCCACACTGTCTGGCAGGTTCCTTGCTGCTTTAAATCTTGCCGGACGGTCTTCAAACTGGCTCCTCCCACACACCCGGGTGGTAAAACTCTCAGCTCCACCCCATGACGCTAGAATCTAGCCCACTGGAAGCCAGGTTGTGCGTCCGAACCCAGGAGGCGGTGGAGTGTGTGGATGAACAACATATACCATTCCTAGAACTCCTGTTACAGGTGAGTAACCTGTATTTCTAGGGACATGGATATGTTGTTCATCCACACTGTCTGGCAGACTCCTAGCAGTTCTCCGGGAGGAGGGAGGGAGGTAAGGCGCACACCCCCTACTAGGGAATAATGACTGGAGAACCGAGGTCCCAAAACCAGCATCCCGGCGTGACTCAAGGTTGATGTGGTAACAGGTAATGAAGGTGTGTGCTGACTTCCAGGTAGCAGCCCTGCAGATTTCCTGGATAAGGACGTCCCTGGAAGCAGCCACCAATGCAGTGGTATGGCGGGTAGAATGAGCTCTTATCCCTTTGGGAGGCTCCATGCCCACCAACCTATAGCAGAGATCTATGCAGGAGGTGACCCACCTGCCTATCGTCCGCTTGGCTGCAGGTCTGCCAGATGTGGCTTCAGCAAAGGTGACAAACAGCTGGCGAACCTCTCCCCGAACTTCAGCCATCCTCTCCTTATAGTAAGAGAGCGCTCTTCTAGGGTCCAAGGTATGAAGTCTATATTCGGCCTCCAAGGTGTGATTGGGGTAGAACACCGGCAGAGTCAACACCTGGTTAAGGTGAAACTCAGACACCACCTTCGGAAGGAATTTCGGTTGGGGGCACAGGACAACCTTGTCCCTGTGTAAGACCAGATAAGGAGACTCGATGGAAAGTGCCTGGAGCTCTCCCATCCTTCTGGCTGATGTGATAGCCACCAAGAAGGCGGTCTTCCACAACAGGTGGGAGATGTCACACCTGTGCATTGGTTCGAATGACTTGCCCATGAGCTTAGCCAGTACCAGCAGTAGATCTCACAGAGGTGGAGGTTCTCGCACCAGAGGAGATATGTGATCAAGGCCTTTGAAAAAGCGCCCGACCACCTTCTCCTGCACCAACTGCTTCCCGGCCCGCGCCCAGTAAGCAGAGATGGCTGCCAGGTGCACCTTAAGGGTCTTCGACCAAAGCCCTAGCTGAGAAAGGGACCACAGGTAGTCCAGAATGTTTGCCAAGGAACAGGAGGAAGGGTCCAGGCCCTTGCTCTGACACCAAATGGAGAATCTCTTCCATTTAAAGGCACAGCATTTCCTGGTCGGCTCCTTACAGGAAGCCTCAACGACGTTGAGGACCTCGTCGGAAAGACACAAAGCCTGGAACTCTAGCTGCTCAGGAACCAGGCCGTCAGGTGCAGGGATTGAAGGTCCGGGTGGAATACCTTCCCCTGGTTGACTGAGATCAGGTCCGGGCGGACTGGAAGCCGCCTCGGGAGCCTGAAGCTGAGGCTGAGGAGATCTGGATACCAGAACTGGCAGGGCCAGTCTGGGGCTGCCAGAATCACCTGCGCCTTGTCCCTCCTCACATTGAGAAGCACCTTGTGGATCAAGGGAAATGGAGGAAAGGCGTAGAAGAGGCCCGGGGTCCTCGGCCTCGAGAAGGCATCCCCCAAGCGCGAGCCCTGCTGAGGGGGGCGGGCATGAAACAGCCTCAGCTTCGCATTCTCCCTGGAGGCAAACAGGTCCACCTGAGACATGCCCCAGTGGGAGAACAGATCTTGTACTACCTCTGGCAGGAGAGACCACTCGTGGGATGCAGCCCCTCTCCGGCTTAGGGCATCGGCCAGAATGTTGGAGGCTCCTGCCACATGGAAGACAAGGAGATCCGCCTCCAGGCTGCGCACGAGGGACCAAGTGCGGAGAGCTTCCCTGCACAGAGGCATGGAGCGCGTCCTGCCCTGGCGGTTTAGGTAGTACATGGTCGTGGTATTGTCCGTCTGGACCTGGACGACTTGACCCCCTACAAATGGAGCAAAGGCGGTGAGGGCTAGACGAACCGCTCGAAGCTCCAGCAGGCTGATGTGGCATCAGGACTCCTGAGGGGACCACAGGCCGTGCGCTCTGTGCTCCCCCAGGTGGGCACCCCAACCCATCAGAGAGGCGTCGGTCGATAGAGAGACCGTCAGCTCAGGGCGGACAAACGGGGTGCCCTCCTGCAGATGAGCTGGAATGATCCACCACTGGAGAGCGTTCCACATCTTCTGGGTCACTGTCACTGGCTGATCCAAAGGACCGGAGTGCTGTGACCACTGGCTGGCCAGTCCCCGTTGTAGGGGACGCATGTGCCAACAGGCCCAACGGACCACGCTGGTGCAGGCCGCCATGAGGCCCAGGAGGTGCAGGAAGTCCCGGGCAGGGAGCAACTGCCCAACCTGAAATGACTGGGCAAAGGAGGAAAGAACCTCGGCCCTGTCCACTGGGAGCCGTGCTCTGGCTTGCAGAGAGTCGAGCTCTGCCCCGATGAATTGGATCACCTGCTTTGGCACGAGTTCCGACTTGGCCTCGTTGATGAGGAGGCCAACCTGAGAGCAAACCTGGAGGGCCAGATCCCTGGATCGCTCCACCTCCGGTCTGGAGGAGGCCGCAATCAGCCAGTCTTCCAAGTAGAGGTACACCTGGACCCTTCGACGCCACAAGAATGCTGTCACCACTGCCATGCATTTGGTGAAGACCCTGGGAGCTAGAAAAAGGCTGAAGGGCATGGTCTGAAACTCGTAGAGGGACCCCTCTGCTCTGAAGCGGAGGAATTGCTGGTGGGATGGATGGCTTGGGACGTGAAAGAACGCGTCCGGGAGGTCCAGAGAACAGAACCACACGCCTCGTTCCAAGGATGGAATGATCTGAGACAGAGTGACCATCCTGAAGGTTCGAGACCTTAAGAACCTGTTCAGGTCGTGCAGGTCTTGAATGGGGCACCAGCCCCCTGTCCGTTTTGGGACCAGGAAGTACCTAGACACAAACCCAGGGTCTGGTAAAGGATCTGCCACCTTCCTGATCACCTCCTTCTGGAGGAGCAGGGCAATGTCGGTTGGGCCGGGCCGACAGAGAGGCTGTGGACCCGTAACCCCGTGGGGCAGCACCGAAAGTGAGGAACTGCTCAAACTCAGAGGTGACACTTTCCCTACCACCTCCAACACCCAGCGGTCCGTGGTGATAGCGGACCAGGCAGAAAAAGAGCGACACCGCTCAACACGTCACTGGGCAGGCCTGGAGGAAGGACCGGCCGAGGACCTCCTGAGCCCTTTCCTCCCGGCTTCTGTTGGAAGAAGCTGCAGAGCTTAGTTTTGGGATGCCAAGTGCGAGCCTGCTGGTCCTGATGCTGGTGTTGCTGGGCCGGACAGGCCGCAGGGGCAGAAGGGCGAAAGGACTTATGCTGCTGTCAGCGGCCTTTGTCCTTCTTGGCAGACGTGACCAAGTCCAAGGTGGCATTGGACTTTTCAGTTCTCTGGAGGTGGCCTTCCACCCCAGGCCCGAACAAGTCGGTACCCAGGAAGGGGACGTCTGCCAACTTGTGCTTGGTATCCGCCGAGATCCACAGCCAAACTCTGCGGCACATGGCCACTGCGGCCGCTACTGACTGGGCACAGGAGTCTCCAATGTCGAGAGCCGTTTGGAGCTGCTGTTTCACCACTGCCCTTCCCTGATCCTGCACCTGCTTGACCATAGTCTGCAGATCAGCCAGGAGATGAGGGATCACCTCATCCAGGGAGCCCATAAGGGCATGGGAGAAGTGCGCCATCAGTACAGCCGAACTGGCCTGACGGAGGCCGAGGGAGGACGCAGCATATACTTTACACCCAGCATGGTCCAGCTTTTTGGACTCTTTGTCGGGGGGCTTGTCCACGTCCCTAGCATTCCTGGAACGCCGGAAAACACTGTCAGTAAACAACCCCTCTGCATAGGGGTGCTCCGAGAAACCGGACAGAGACCTGGTAGGGATCGCATACTTCCTGGCCATCCTGGCCAAAGGAGCAGGAGAAGAAGCAGGCCGCTGCCATAACTCCAAGGCTGGGCCAACAATGGCTTCAGCCACCGGAAAGGCCTCCGCGGAAGAATCCCCTCGGTCCAGTATCTCCATGAGGGGATACTTGGCCCGCCTGGATACAGGCTCGAGCTGCATCCCAGTGGACTCCGAGATGAGCTGAAGCAGACCCATGAACGATGATGGGATCTCGTCCATCGACTGCCCCCCCGGAGGACTCCAGGTCAAGGGGCCTGGAGAACAGGAAGGAGTCGTCGTCAGACTCTGAGGAGTCTGCGAACAGCTGCCTAGGGCCTGAGCCACCCTCCACTTGCCGAGGACAGTCAGGAGTGAGGGTGACCGACAATCGGTGGGGTAGTCCCTAACCTGACCGAGAATCCGTGGTCAGAGCCCCCGATTTCAGTTGTGGAGGCGGTGGTTCCACCACAATCGGTGGGGCAGCTGGTTTCGGCCGAAAAACCGGCACCAGTTTGGGCACCTCGACCACAGCGAGGGCTTGTTTCGGCCTTTCGGGTGACAGCCACTTAATGGCCGGGGAAGGCGACGGCGTTGGCTTGTTCCTGGTCAGAAGAAGCTGCTGCCACATTAAGTCCTCGTAGCATCAACACAATTTGCGCCAAAGCCTCTCCTCCGAGGAGGAGGAAGACGAGGACGAGCAGCACCGCCGCTTTCCTCGGTGCGAGACCGAGACCGCCAGTGCCGGCGGGATCGGCTACAGACCAAGAAGAGTCCGAGACGAGACCGTCAGTGTTTCCGAGGGTGGGTCTGGGAGGGAGCGACGGAAACCCATTCCTCCCTCGGCTCGGGAGCCTTAACCGGGGACTCCAGCACAGGAGGTGCAGGCAAGTCA
This sequence comes from Neoceratodus forsteri, assembly GCA_016271365.2. Classification (NCBI taxonomy): domain Eukaryota; kingdom Metazoa; phylum Chordata; order Ceratodontiformes; family Ceratodontidae; genus Neoceratodus; species Neoceratodus forsteri. The sequence continues at coordinate 9,926,207 of CM057450.1, read as the reverse complement.
TCAGTTTCCATCGGGGGGAACCAGAGAAGAAGGATTGTCGGCTTCTCCAGTCGGCAGCCCGTCTGACGGGTCGAGAAAAATCTCGACCGTGTCGACGGGTGTCTCAGCCGGCTGACCTGACGGGGACACCGTGAAACCAGCGGCCTTAGCCGCAACCTCGACTGAAGTCGAGTGTCGGTCCGGGGAGGGGAACCTTTCCCGCTCCCACGAACGTCAACAGTGGGACTTACCCTTCGAGTCCTTCTTCTTGGACTGAGAGGAGTGTCCCAGATGGCCCCTCGCCTTTCATGGAGAGGGATTGGCAAAGCTCCTTAAAAGATGCTGTGTAAGAGGATCCCAAGGAGAGTGGGATAAATGCCGTGACCGAGGATGATGAAGATGCGGCCTGGGCAGCCTCCTCCTCGAGGGCGATCATCTGCTTGAATGACTCAGCCGAGCCAGCCGCCCCGGAAACCGCCAACGGGCCTCCTTGGACTTCACCGGCGGATAACGTTTCTCAGAGGCGCCCAAGTTGGGCAGACAGCACGGTCTTTGAGGATGTTTGCGAAAAAGACTTGCACAACTCGCAGGCCTGCGGATCGTGGTCAAGCCCCAGGCAGTAGACGCACGTGGAGTGCGGATCGCTCCTAGACATCTTCTGCCCACATGGGCACCGCCAAAAACCGGGAGTCGATTTGTCCATCGAAGCCGCGAAGGAAGAAGTAGACCAAAGTCTAGAAAACTAAAATTATTTTCAGGTGAACCGAAGAGTTTGGATCCAGTCTAAACGCAGAGCGCTAAGGAGGGAACCTGAGCTCCCAAGCGGTAAGGAAGATCTGGCGTCATGGGGCAGAGCCGAGAGTTTTACCACCCGGGTGGGTGGGAGGAGCCAGCTTGAGGACCTTCCGGCAAGATTTAAAGCGGCAAGGAACCTGCCAGACAGTGTGGATGAACAACATATCCATGTCCCTAGAACAGATTTTTAGACAACATAGAAAAGGTAAAGGGGGAGGGGTGATGTGTTTTGTTAAGAATTCATTAGGGTATGTTGAAACAATGATGGCAGGAAGTGAGGATAATATAGATTATCTAGTTATCTCTGTTGTCCATTACAATCTAGTAGTAGCTGTGATCTATTCTCCCCCCAGGACACATTTAAAAATCATAGAGGGGGTTTAAAATAAAATAGGGGACTATATAAATGATAGACCTGTTGTTTTGATGGAGGATTTTAATTGTTATTGGGCTAATGTAAGAGGAAGACAATTAAAAGAAATTACAACTGAAATGGGACTTACGTAATTGACTAATTCACCCACAAGGTACACTGACATTACAGTAAAAGGATCTATTTTAGATTTAATTTTTTATTTCTCAAACTCTCCAAATAAAGGATTCAGGAATTTTGCCTCCTCAGTTTAGTGATCACAATCCTCTCTGGATTATTCTTATTACCCATCCTAAAGGTGGGTCTACAGAACATCTGAAACAAACTTGATCCCAAGATACGAGACATTTCTCAGAACCTAATTTCCTGAATAGTATAAAATCAGAAAGATGGGAGAGGTGTTTATTAATACCAGAACTGGATCTTAGTATTAAATATTTTACCGATACCTTTCAAAAATTATGTAACGTACATACCCCCATAATAACAAAGAAACATAGTGATTTGCCTAAATTCCCATGGATAACTGATAAACTGCTAAAAGCAACTGCAGTTAAAAATAGAATTTGGAATAAAGCCAAAAAGACAAAAATGACATGACTGGAAATTATTTAAAACTAAAAGAAATGAGTGTAGAAAATTAATAAAAAAGGCAAAAACACATTACTATCGTAGTAAATTAAATCATAATGTTAATCCTAAAAAATTTTGGACAATTATAAAAAACTTGTCAAACACGGGGGGGCAAGGAGGACAAGCCAACTTAAATTTGAGGGTAAATGATGGCTCCTTTGTCTCGCTTGGTGCCTTTTTTTAAAATAGAGGGCTCGGCCCAACAATGCAGATAGTTTATTTTCTGTTGATCTTCTACTGTTTTTGCTGTGCATAACCTCCCCTTAAAAAAACGCTTTTACTTTTATTGTCTCTGCATTTGCACCAAACTGCTGCTTAATTTACTGTGCATAGCCTCCCCTTTAAAAATGTTTTACTTTTACTGTCTCTGCATTTGCTTCAAACTGCTGCTTAATTTACTGTGCATAGTGTGATTTTGATTTCTGTACACTGTGTGATTTTGCATTGCCATTGAAAACCTACCCCCCGCTCCCCCCGTAAGTCGTTAGTTTTCCCGAACCCTATTTAATCAGCCTGTCTTCTCCTCTCTCCCCCAGGCGGTCGTGAGGACTGAACTCAGTAGTCCCCCCCGTTGCAAGCGGGGAACAAATCGGACTTCCCAGGTACATACCAGGACAAGCTACAGTCACATTTCCAGTGGCTCCTTTGTCTCGCTGACTCTGCCACGCCGAACGCTATGCGTTCCGCTCCACACCGCCCCCACCACCACCTTTGGTCGGCATCCTAATTTATAGGCTGAATTGTGATCACATGATAACGAAAAACCTATCAGGCCACTTTTCCATCTGCAGTTTATCGTGCTCCACCACTAGAGGTCCTATCACCACCTTTTACTCTTTCTCCTTTTTTCTTCTCCCTGTTTCTTTTTATTTCCTCACCAAACCTGTCACTCATTTTACTCCTGCTTCTACACTGCCATGCTCCCACTTACCGTCATTGCGTTATTCCTGCAATCTACACATCCACCCCTACCCCCCGCTCATAGTCTGAAATTGGGGCAAAATGTTGCAACGCGCTGTCCCCTCTATGGCTGGCACCCCCAACCGTGCCCCCACCCCACCAATGCGCCCTCACTAGGAGCCCTTTGTCATCTCCCTCAGCAAGTTACACACTGGAGCCCCCCTTCTCTGGCCAACCTCCCTCCACAGCCACAACAACGCAAACCCCTTCTCCCCCGTTTTCTCCTCCTATCTGCCCCCTTATACTGAATCTACCAATACCCATTATCAGCGGCACACTGCGTAAATGCCGTAGACCTACCACTCGAATAAACCGATACCGACTCAGGTCACTCATTCTTTTTCTCCTACTAACAGGTAATGTCCACCCAAACCCTGGCCCCCAGGTTGCATCAACATCCCACCGATCTCCTGGTAATGGCCTGCACATTGCCTCACTAAACATCTACAGCCTGCTAAAAAAATGGGATTCCTTTCAGGGCTGGGTACTCCAGAACAACCCAGATATCATTGCCCTGACAGAAACCTGGCTCTCCCCCTCTGTCCCTGACTCAGCAATTAAATTGTCCGGTTACTGCCTCCATCGCTCTGACCGCTTGGGAACACGAGGGGGTGGCTGCGCTACCTACCTCAAGGACTACCTCACGGGCCACCCTCTCCCCGTACTCATACTAACATCCAGAGCTCAGGCTCTCACCTTAAAAATTACACTAGGTAGGTCTACATCCCCTCTCCTCCTCACCACGGCCTATGTCCCCCCCAGCGACCAGAAGCAAGCCTTCCAAGCCATCATGTCCCATCTCTCCACCCTACCCCCGAAACAAGAAAAAATACTAGTGGGGATTTCAACATAAACTGGTTGGCCAAAACAGCCGAGCCTTACATCAATGAGGCTGCTGCCCTCGACCTCACCCAGGTCGTCAAAACCCCCACTCGGCTTCATGCCCGCATGGGAACATCAACCCTACTAGACCTATTGTTCACAATCCGCCCCCACAAAATAACCTGCACCGAAGTCCTCCCTGACACCCTTAGCAACGACTCACCAGTATTTTGTAACTGGTCTGGTACCCACCCCAAAACCGTGCCTAAAATTACTACACAACGAAAACTAGGACTTGGCAAATTACCCCTTCTCAAGGCCCACTTCAGACAGTGGGACTGGACACCACTCACTAATACACTCGACCCTGACCACGCCCTTGAACTGTTTGTCAACATCTTCAACGCAGCCTGTGATAGGTTAGCCCCTTTACCAAACTATGACCAAAGGGAACCGTGTCCCTTGGTTCTCGGACCACCTCCAAGGCCTACTGCGCCGCGTGATGCTCTATGGCACCTGGCTAATGAGACCCAACGACCTCAGGATAGGCAGCGCTATCGGGAGGCCCGAAACAAATGCACATGGGCCATACGCACGGCAAAGGCTAACCATTACAAAGCCGCCTTAACCTCCGCCTGGGGAAATGGGCGCAAGTTCTGGGAGAACATAAATGAACTCTGTGGCAAAGGCCCAAATCTACCACCTGATCAAATACTCATTGATGGTAGCCTCTCCGCCAACCCTACCAGCATAGCCACGGCCCTAAATACTGCTTTCTCTAATCTCTCCCATGTACTGCACCCTAATTTCTTCGACCCCCCCGCCGGACCGTATCATCCCCCACCCACCGCGGCCTTTCTACCTCGTGTCCTTACCCGGAATGGTGAAACCCTACCTTACTAAAGCATTAAGTAAAACCCACTACAGTCACGACTCCCTAGACCATAGACTTCTCCGCCTCACCCTCCATGAAGTCCTGGCCCCTCTCACCCACATATTAAATCGCTCCCTCTGCCAAAGGAAATTCCCACCCACTGGAAGTCGACATATCACACCCATCCATAAAGGTGGTGACGAACATCCACAAATAACTACCGCCCATCTCAATCCTACCCCACTGTCAAAAGCACTAGAGCATAGTTGCCGACCAACTCACTGAACACCTGAATAAATATAACCTCCTTACCAGGCAGCAACATGGCTTTCGTGAGGACCACAGCACCACTACCACCCTCCTTGAATTTACCTCCCATGTCCACTCTGCCCTGGACACACGGCCACCTTACGGGTGCCATCTTCGTGGACCTATCCAAAGCTTTTGACACAGTCAACCATGCCCTCTTACTAAATACCCTGGCCTGCTCAGGTCTCTCCGACGATACCATATAATGGTTCTCCAGTTCTCTCTCTGACAGAACCCAGAGAGTCAAGGTAGGCACTGTCCTATCGCCCTGCCTCCCAATCTGATCCGGTGTTCCACAGGGCTCCATACTTGGCCCCCTACTTTTCAGTCTATACCTCAACTCCCTCCCATCCTCTTGCTCCAGAAATCTACTTCTTTATGCACATGATGCGGTCTTATTCGCGTCCGACCCGGCTCCCAAACTCCACCAAACTCTCCAGCTTTCTTTCTGTGAAATTGAAGACTGGCTCACCTCCCGCTGTCTTATTATCAGCTATAATAAGACCAAACTCATGATATTCGCCCATCCTCAAAACCCACTCAAATACATGTGCCCAATGTTCCTCACTGCAAATCAGACCCCCCTTGAACAAGTATACAACTTTAAATACTTAAGGATCACTCTAGACCCCGCCCTCAACTTTAATCAACATATCCTACACTTAACAACCATGGCTCCAGGCTGGGCGGTACTCTACCGTTACAAGCATTGCCTCACCCTGAGGCACTACAACTCACCGTAAACTCCCGATCCTCTGCCTGTTAGACTCGGCATCCTAATTTACAGTGCTGCGCCTCCACAGCCCTGAGCAGACTCCGGCTAGTGTTCAGCAGAGCCTGCCGCCTAGTCTTAGGATGTGATCGCCTCACTCCTCCTGCTCCCTATATGCAGCATAAATTAGTAAACCTGGAAAGGCAGAATCAGGTACCACACCTGCCTTATGACCAAAAAGATACTACTAGGCCTCACCCCACCCTCCCTACTCCAAATTATACTCCCTGCACCTCTAAGCAAAACAACCCGAAGCTCTAGCAAGCAGCTACTATGGGTACCCCATGGCCGGACCTCCCAATACCAATGCACTTTCAATTACAGGGCCCCCTCCTGGACAAACTCCCTCCCAATCCATATTACTGAGGAAAGAAGGCTGGGCCCTTTTAAATCAATGCTAAAGGAACACCTGCAGGTCTCAAATAGATGTGACTGTCCTCGACACCCGGATCTGCTTCGCTCCTTACAATCAGCTATTAGCAATAATGTACCACAATACATTTTTATGAAGCAAGACGGCAGCCTTTGTCTGAATCTCTCTGACACCTGTCCTCCTCACTCCTGGCTGTGCTAAATTACCTACATTTCTCTCTGTTAGCCTACTAAGAAACAACTTTGGAACCTGTTTATGTTATGCTTATCTTGTGTATTTTTTGTAATGTGCTGTTCTCTGTCTGTATACTAATGTCCCATCCCTTGTGGAATTGCTTTGTATGACGTGGAACCTTTGTAAATGAGTCTCTGACTCAAAGGTCTTTCTGATTATTTCAAATAAATAAATAAAAAAAAAAATAACTGAAGATCCACGGGAGGTTTCAAATATCTTCAATAACTATTTTGTTGATCTCCCTGACTTAGGGTTATTAGATAATACACCAACAGTCATTAATATTGAGATCGAAGAATACTCCTCGATCCAGCATCCCTCTTTCAGATTTAAAAAATTAACATTACAAGAAGTGACTAAAGAATTATTAACAATAAATCCATATAAATCTGCAGGCTTTGATAATTTGGAGGGGCGCTTTTTAAAAATAGCTACCCCTTATATAGCATGTACAATCTCAGCTATATTTAATTGAGGTCTACAGGAGGGACATTTTCCCACTCTTTGGAAGACCGGTAAAATAGTACCTATTTATAAAGCTGGTGATAAAACATCCCCAATAACTATCATCCCATTGCAATTTTGCCTGTTCTCTCCAAATGTTTGGAGAGACTGGAAAACCAGCAAATGGGAACCTACCTGGAAAAATATGATTTGCTAACACAATATCAGTCTGGTTTCTGGAAGGGTTTCTCAACTACATCGGCCTTGGTTGAATTCAATGATTTGATATGTACATCTCTGAATAAAGGTAAGGATACAGCAACAATATATATTGATTTGTCAAAGGCGTTTGACCCGGTGAACCACTCCATCTTATTTAAAAGGCTGGCAGGTCTGGGTTTCTCTGGGGATCCACTGACCTGGTTTATATCATATTTAACTGACCGATCCCAAAGGGTACAGTTACAGCATCATCTTTCCAACCCTCGGACAGTTCAAAGAGGAGTTCCACAGGGGTCCATTTTAGGACCCCTGTTGTTTTTGATCTTTAATAATGAATTACCATCAATGATTCAGCATACAGACATAAGAAAAAATTACGCACCTTAGTAATGTTGTTTCTTCTAATGGAGTCTTGCTATATTATAGACATTAGCAGTTTGATCCAGCTCTAGAACTGCACCGGAGTGAAATGGTTAAAACCATTCCAAAATTGAATTTTGGCACGAGAGCAGCTCTATCTGTGTCATTTCAAACTTGAACTGTCAGATCTTTACGAGCCAAACTCACTAAGGTCTGTGTGGAAGCTGTAACCTACACTAGCCAAATGGTTACCTAAATAATAACAACCATTGATGGTCCCAACACCCAAGACTCAAGTCAGGGGACCAGAAATACTAACACCATTCTAATAATATGAAAATGGAACATAAGTATAATAAAACACACACACACACGTACACACCCCCAAAGTCCCAAAGGGGACAAAATGCTAACAGGACATAAGTAGTGCCCACACTAAGTTGCCCGCACCCCACCAAGTAGAGGTTCTGAGAGGGGCAGGTTGGGGGGGAGGTCTATAATATAGCAAGACTCCATTAGAAGAAACAACATTACTAAGGTGAGTAATTTTTTCTTCAAACAACATGAAGTCTTGCTATATTATAGACATTAGCAGAATACACAGCAGTACCTCCATGGAGGAGGGCAGAACCTACTTAGGGAATAGGCTCTGAAGAACAGCTGGCAACGAGCATCTCTCCTGGCCTGGACATCCAGGGAGTAATGCTTGGTAAAATGTGCGTTTTCCAAGTAGCAACCTGGCAAATCTCTAACAAAGGGATATCTGGCAGCAGCTAGAGACGCAGCTGTACCCCTGGTAGAATGAGCCCAAACCGGGTTCTGCCCACTTTCTGATAACAACATTGGATACAAGAGACAATCCACCTGGCTATTGATCTCTTAGTGGCAGGTTGCCTTTCCCAACTTCACCATAGGTAAGGAAAAGTTGGAGGATTGAACCTGTGAGCCTTTAGTGCGCTCTATATAATAACTAAGAGCTCTCTTAACATCCAGGCTGTGCAATCTCCTCTCACCGAAGGAGTGATCAGTGAAAATACTGGAAGGAGATAGATTGATTAAGATGGAAATCTGAAACCACCTTAGGCAAAAACTTCCTATTAGTCCTAAGGACTACCTTATCCCTGTGGAAAGAAATAAAGTCAGTCTCCACTGACAAGGCTTGCAATTCACTTATGCATCTGGCAGAAGTGATAGCCACTAGAAAAACAGTTTTCCAAGTTAGGTACTTAAGCTCTGCAGAAGACAGAGGTTCAAAAGGGGGTTGCATTAACTGGGCAATGAAAACATTAAGGTCCCAAGCAGAAGCCGGTTCCCGAAAGGAAGGATTAGTATGGAGTAATCCCTTAAAAAACTTGGAAAACACAGGATGAGAGGAAAGAGGGGATGACTTTCCTGCTGACACAAAAGCAGACACAGCTGCCAAATGAACTCTCAGGGTAGCTGGTCTGAGACCAAGGAATTAAGATGTACCATGTAATCTAACAAAATGGGCAATTCAGCAGATTCTGGGAAATATTTTCCAACACACCAAATGGAAAACCTTTTCCATTTAGAACTATAAGTAGCCCTAGTGGAAGGCTTTCTGGAAGCCTTTAGGATCTCAAGAACACCCTGAGAGAGGTGTAAATCAGCAACTCTAACTCCTCAAGAGCCAGGCCTTGAGGTTGAGGGATTTGAGGTCCGATACCAAACCTTCCCTGGGCACAAGTCAACAGATTGTGATTCCTGGGGAGGCACAGGGAAGATGGACTGTCAGAGACAGAAGGAGTGGGTACCAGGGCTGCCTGGCCCAGTCCGGGCAATCAGAATCACCCTGCAAGGCTGAGATCTGATTTTGACTAGTACTTTGAATAGGAGAGGAAAGGGGGGGAAAGCATAGAGGAACTTCCCCTCCCAATCCAGAAGAAGGGCATCCAGGGGAACTGAGCCCAGCACTGGAGGCCTGCAACAGAACAGAGGAAGTCTGTGATTGTCTGGGGCTGCAAAAAGATCTATCTGAGGGATGCCCCACCTGGAAGATGAACTGCTATGAGGGAAGTGTTCAGGGAATAGGCCAGAGACCACAACTTTATTGCCTCAGTGTACAAGGCCGAAGACAGAGTGCCCCCGTTTGTTAATGTACCACATTGTTGTGGTGTTGTCTGTTCTGACTTGTATCACCTTGTCGTGGACAGATGCAGAAAAAGCTTGAAGAGCTAAAAAGACAGCTCTGAGTTCCAGCAAATTGATGTGGAGCAGAGATTCCTGGGGACCAAACTCCCTGAGTGGAAAGGTCGCCCATGTGGGCTCCCCAACCCAGACGGGAAGCATCTGTAGTGAGAGTCAAGTCGTGAGAAGGAAATGAAGGGACCCTGCTCTTAAATTGCTCTGATCCTGCCACCACTGGAGAGCTAGGATCAAGGTTCAATCACTGGACCAACTTGGAAAGGGGTCTCTTCTCTGAGACCAAAAGGTTCTCAAGTGAAACTGAATGTCTCTCATCTGAAATCTGGCTCCCTGCACAACAGCTGTGGATGCAGCCATGTGCCCCAGGAGCTGCAGAAAGTGTCTTGCTGGTCGAGAGACCTGCAGAGTGAAGGAAGAGGCCAGAGCCACTAAATTCTTTACCCTTTCTGGGGGAAGAAAGGCCCTGGCTAGCTTTGTGTCCAATTCTGCCCCTATAAAGGTGAGTACCTGGACTGGTTCCAGAATCGACTTTGGTAGGTTTAGCAGAAAACCCAGGGAGGCGAGAAGCTGCTGGGTAACCTGCAGGTGAGATTTTACCTGTTCTGGGGACTGGCCTACAATGAGCCAATCGTCTAGATAGGGAAAAACAGCAATCCTCTGCCTCCTTAAGTGGGCCACTGCCACTGCTAGACACTTTGTGAATACCCTTGGAGCAGAGGTAAGGCTGAAGGGCATTGCTCTGAACTGGTAATGACCTGAGGGCAGTTCGAATCTGAGGTACTTTCGATGGGATCTTCTGATTAGGACATGGAAATAGGCATCCTTGAGGTCCAGGAGGCTAGCCAGTCCCCTGGCCTTAGGGAAGGTAAAATCATTGCCAGAGTTACCATTTTGAACTTTGGTTTCAAAGATGCTTGTTCAGATATCTGAGATCTAAAATGGGCCACCATTCTCCTGTCTTTTGGGGTAAGGAAGTATCTGGAATACAGACCCTGCCCTGATGCAGGAGGAACCCTTTCTACTGCTCTGAGAGCTAACAGGGATGAGACCTCTGTTTCCAGAGCGGGTCTCTGAAGCACTTGCAGGTAGAAAAGTCTGCTTCTCAACTTGGGAAACTTTTGAAGCTGAGAACCAGACCTGAGCTTACTACTTCCAGAACCCACTTGTCTGAGGTTAAGAAGCCCAATTCTGACTAAGTAAGCCAGCCTGCCCCCACTGGTACAGGAGAATCGGCCCTGGGCACCCCATCAGGGTGCCTGTTCATAGGAGCTTTAGGCTTGGGGTGGGAGCAGGTCTGCCCACCCCTCGTCTGCCCCTGCCTCTGAAGAAGCCCCTCTGAGCATAGGCAGAGGAGGCCTGAGTCTGGTAGAAAGGCCTGTGAAAAGGCCTACCCCTACCCCTGGGGGCATGCCTTTGAGGAGTGGCTTGCCGCTCCTTAGCCTGGGCACTCTTGTAAGTAGTCCTATATTCGTCCATCTTCTTCATGTAATTCTCTGTCTGCTCTCCACACAGAGAATTTCCCACCTAGGGAAAATCCATAGCCTTAGTCTGGGTATCCTGTGACAAACTAGTACACCTGAGCCAGGCCAACCCATTTAAAAAGCTACAGATGTGGCCATGACCCTAGAGGAAACATCATTAACATCCACAGCAGCATGAAACTGAACCTTAGAGGCTTCAATGCCATCAGCAGCCACCTGTTCTAGTTCACTAGCCAGCTGGCCATGGGGCCTGCTTGGCCAATTGCATAACAGTATCCCATCTAGATTTCTGATACCTAGCTACATAAAGCCATATAATTTGCTTGCCTGAGTCCCAGAGAGGCTGCCATATACTGTTTTGCCATGGCATCAATCTTCCTGGAATCCTTGTCAGGAGGATGTGAAGCCAAGGAATATTAGCTTTATCACAGGCAGCAGCCTGAACTACCCCTAACATGACTGCATTGCTGAGAAAGGAATTATGTATCAGGGCCTGACAATGTATACCTTCTGTCCATCTTTTATCTACAGGAGGCACAGAATTAGAGCTTTTAAAATTTTAATTGTTTGTTTCTAAAAGACTTATGTAAAGGAATAGACAATCTCCTAGACTCTGGAATATCCATCATTTCTACAAAATCAGGTTCCTCTTGCTCATCCACAGCCTCTTCTAAAGGAAGCTGGAGGGTTTCAACAACTTTTATAAAACATAAAATGAGATGAGGACTCAGACAGCATAGGGAGATTCTAAAGGTCTGTCTGGGGAGATATCGGTTCAATAGAGCACACCCAGACCTTCCAGCCACATTCATACTGTTCATAATCCTCCTCCCTCCTCTGGTTCATAAAATTCCTCAATATCATAATCCTGAACCACTGGGACCGGACGAACCGACCTTTTATCAGATAGTGGTGGTTCAGACGGACCCTGAGACAGTGACTGGACAATTTGTATGGCTTTTGCTATCTCTGCATCAGTTGGAGAAGAATTTTGGACCCAGACCTGCTGATTTTCTTGTTTTCTTTACTGGAATTGGTTCCTCAGAACCAGCTTTTCTTTGCCGAGGAAGTCTGGCCCTGGTCAGAGGACTCCCTCTGGTTCAGTTGGCACCGAACCGGGCTGTAACCATCGGTCAGGCGGACTTTTTAGCCTCGTTCCCTGAGCCTGCCCAATCTTTTTCCAGGGTGGCTGCAGGGAAATTCTTACATATCTGGCAGTCTGACTGGAGGTGGTCAAACCCCAGACAATAAACACATGTAGTGTGTGTGTGGGTCAGCCTTGGCAAGAACTTCCCCACAAACATCCACAGTGTTGAAACCAGTGGGCCGTTTTTCTTTTGGGTTTCTCAGACATAATGCCAGCCTAACCAAAAACTTGCCCTTTTAACGGCAGTGCCAGGCAAGACACCCTTTATCGGTTCCTAACCGTATCACGGGTATTGAAAACGTAATAAATCCGCTTTTTTTAGAACCGATAAGAACCGAACCACACTCTAAAATAGTAACTTAGTTTTAAATGAGTTTTAAACCACTGATCGGTTCAAAACCGAACCGATAACTACAAGTTCCACACAGACAAAACCTTCATTTACTTACGGTTACCACAGATGAAGCTTGAACCGAACGGTTTTATGGGTTAAATAAAACTATTCTTGGTTAAATCCAACCGAGAAAACACTTTTTAAACCGAGAAATGAACCGAGCAGAAGGAGAAATCTCCGGAGCGACTGTTCACTGAGGCGGAGTAAAGAATCTGACAGTTCAAGTTTGAAATGACACAGATAGAGCTGCTCTCGTGCCAAAATTCTATTTTGGAATGGTTTTAACCATTTCACTCCGGGGCAGTTCTAGAGCTGGATCAAACTGCTAATGTCTATAATATAACAAGACTTCATGTTGTTTGAAGGATGTATGCAGATGATACGGTCCTGGTGGCTTCTGGGTATGGTCCAGTGGATCTCCAGAGAAAACTACAGACTGATTTTACCATGGTACAGGAGTGGTTCACCAAGTCACAGCTAAAGATTAATGTAAATAAGACTAAACTAATGTGCTTTGGTACTAATAAACATCAGTTGGTCTCGAACAGACAAATCTTAACAACAAATCAAATTCCTATAGAACAAGTAGCAAATTACTGTTATCTGTGAGTAAGTATTGATTCCTTGTTGACTTTTAAGGGGCATATTGAAACCATTATTACTAAAACACATAACAAATTAGGAGCTTTAAAAGGGACATCTAGAGGTCTGAAGTTGCAGGACAGGAAACTGATTGCAGAACAGCTCATACTTCCAGTATTAAAGTATGGAGAATTTATCTATAGATCTGCAACCAAACAACTGTTAAATAAACTAGACAAATTATACTATGGGGTGGAAAGATATGTCCTGCGCTGTAACTTCAGAACTCATCATTGTATTTTGTTAACCAGGCTAAATTGGTTACCCCTTGATTTAGAATATAAGAAAAGTTGGTCAGTTTTTATTTATAAATATGGGACAATTCATTCAAATCATAATATTGCTAAATTATTGGCAGACAAGGATTCTGCCCTTAGGAAACATTCAGTTAGGCAAATGTACCAAAATAGAATTGATCCAGATAGGCGAAAAAATAGGTTTGGGGACAGAACACTGGCGTCACAAGCATCAGTATGTTGGAATATACTCCCTCCCTTATTGCGAGCTGAGAAAACTACTGAAAGGTTCATTGAGGGGCTAGAAAAGTGTTATGTCTATACATGTATATGTGTTTAATATTGATTTTGTTGTTTTTCTTTTTATTTTCTTTTATATAATGTTGGTAATTTAGTTGTTGAGTAAGGTGTATAAATATTAAGGGATAGATCCTTTGCATATTTATTCTTTGTACCTAAACCTCTGTGGTTGTCTTGATAGTGTGTGAAACTTAGAGAGCTTGTACAGGACTGTCTCGAAAACTGGATTACATTATCTAAATGACATGTTTTATTCCTGTATAAAAATACATTTTTTTACTTACTTTACTATCTGACCACTTGGGTAAAAGGACAGTCCTGGATGGTGGGATGCAGGGATCTCCGTGAACTCTATTAAGTGACCTCGTTGAATGAGTTGCAGAACCCATAAATCTGCGGTGATGGCCCTCCATCCCTCCAGGTGGAGTACAAACCTCCCTCCTACCAGTTCCTCCTGGACAACAGGAGGTAGCAGGAGGAAGGGGAAGAAGTCAGGACGCTGAGGGGGAGAGGAGCTTTGGCCCCAGAGGCAGGCTTGGGAAATTTTGCCTGAGGGGTTTGGGCTCCAGATCCAGGGGCGCATCGCTTGCCCCGACGCTTGCCCTGGTTCTTATTCTATCATCTTTGGTGGCAAAAAGGCTGCTTCTTTTGTCCCGTCCTATACATGGAACGCACGTCCCGCAGTGATCGTCCGCTCTCTTGCAGCCCTATTATTATGTCCTTGGTGTCGCCACCAAAAAGGATGGAACCCCTAAAAGGGGTGTCTAGGAGGGAAGACTGAAAGTCCTATGCCAGACCTGCAATCCTGAGCCACGAAAGACGCCAGATGCAGATCCCTGTAGCGGCAGCCCTAGCCCCCGAATCTACCGAGTCGTACGTGGCTCTAAGAGCATGATGACAATAAGATTTGCTCATACGGACTTTTTCCAGTAGTTTGTTTCATAGAAACATAGAATTTGATGGCAGATAAGGACCGCTTGGCCCACCCAGTCTGCCCATTTCCCTACCTAATGGATAAGCTGCAGATCCTAGTTAACCAGCAGCCTACTTCTTCCTATGCCCACCCCCTAGAATTGCCTTATGACTGTCCCATGCATGCTTGAATTCCACCAGTTTTTGACTCCACAACCTTCTCCGGAAGGCCGTTCCATGCATCCACAACCCTCTCTGTGAAAAAATACTTCCTTAAATTACCTCTGAGCCGCCCCCCCATCTTCAAATTGTGCCCCTTGTTCTTGCACACCTCTTTTTTTGAAAGATGCTACCCTCTTGGACTTTGTTGATTCCCTTGAGGTACTTGAAAGTTTCTATCATGTCCCCCTCTCCCTCCTTTCCTCAAGGCTATACATATTAAGCTCCTTAAGTCTCTCTTCATATGTCTTCCGGTGCAGACCCTGCACCATTTTAGTTGCCCTCCTCTGGACAGCTTCCATCCTGTCTATGTCTTTGCGGAGATTGGGTCTCCAGAACTGCAGGCAGTACTCCAGATGGGGTCTCACCAGCTGTCTGTACAGAGGGATAATAAATACAGGTTACTCACCTGTAACAGGAGTTCTAGGAATGGTATATGTTGTTCATCCACACTGTCTGGCAGGTATCCTTGCCGCTTTAAATCTTACCGGAAGGTCTTCAGCTGGCTCCTCCACCACCCGGTGGTAAAACTCTCGGCTCAACCCCATGGCGCCAGATCTGGCCCGCTGGAAGCTCAGGTTGCCAGTCGAAGCCAGGGAGGTCGGATGGGTCGTGTGGATGAACAACATATACCATTCCTAGAACTCCTGTTACAGGTGAGTAACCTGTATTTCTAGGGACAAGGATATGTTGTTCATCCACACTGTCTGGCAGACTCCTAGCAGTTCTCCAGGAGGAGGGAGGCAAGGCGCACACCCCCTACTTAGGGAATAGAGACTGGAGAACCGAGGACCCAAAACCAGCATCCTGGCGTGACTCAAGGTCGATGTGGTAATGGGTGATGAAGGTGTGTGCTGACTTCCAGGTAGCAGCCCTGCAGATTTCCTGGATAGGGACGTCCCTGGAAGCAGCCACCAATGCAGCAGTATGGCGGGTAGAATGAGCTCTTATCCCTCTGGGAGGCTCCATGCCCGCCAACCTATAGCAGAGATCTATGCAGGAGGTGACCCACCTGCCTATCGTCCGCTTGGCTGCAGGTCTGCCAGGTGCGGCTTCAGCGTAGGTGACAAACAGCTGGCGAACCCCTCCCCGAATTTCAGCCATGCGCTCCTTATAGTAAGCGAGCGCCCTTCTAGGGTCCAGAGTATGGAGCCTATATTCGGCCTCCGAGGTGTGATTGGGGTAGAACACCGGCAGAGTCAACACCTGGTTAAGGTGAAACTCCGACACCACCTTCGGAAGGAATTTCGGGTGGGGGCGCAGGACAACCTTGTCCCTGTGGAAGACCAGGTAAGGCGACTCGATGCAGAGCGCCTGGAGCTCTCCCATCCTTCTGGCTGACGTGATAGTCACCAAGAAGGTGGTCTTTCACGACAGGTGAGAGGTTCACACCCTGTGCATTGGTTGAATAAAGCTTGCCCATGAGCTTTGCCAGCCACCAACAGTAGATCCACGGAGGTGGAGGTTCTGCCGGAGGAAATGTGATCAAGGCCTTTGAAAAAGCGCCAGACCACCTTCTCCTGCACCACCGACTGCTTCCCGCCCGCCGCCGTAAGCAGAGATGGCTGCCAGGTGCACCTTAAGGGTCGTCGACCTAAGCCCTTGCTGAGAAAGGGACCAAAGGTAATCCAATATGCTCGCCAAGGAACAGGAGGAAGGGTCCAGGCCCTTGCCCTGGCACCAAATGGAAAATCTCTTCCATTTGAAGGCGTAGCATTTTCTGGTCGACTCCTTACGGGATGCCTCAACTACGTTGAGGACCTCGTCGGAAAGACCCAAGGCCTGGAACTCTAGCCGCTCAGGAACCAGGCCATCAGGTGCAGGGATTGAAGGTCCGGATGGAATACCTTCCCTGACTGACTGAGAGCAGGTCCGGGCGAGCTGGAAGCTGCCTCGGGAGCCTGGAGCTGAGGCTGAGGAGATCTGGTAACAGCACTGGCGGGGCCAGTCTGGGGCTATCAGAATCACCTCGCCTTGTCCCTCCTTGCTTTGAGAAGCACCTTGTGCATCAAGGGAATGGAGGAAAGTGTGTAGAAGAGGCCTGGGGTCCACGGCCTCGAGAAGGCATCCCCCTGCAGCGAACCCTGCTGAGGGGGGGCATGGAACAGCCTCAGCCTCGCATTCTCCTGAGGCAAACAGGTCCACCTGAGGTGTACCCCAATGGGAGAAGAGATCTTGTACTACCTCCGGCAGGAGAGACCACTTATGGGGCCTAGCCCCTATCCAGCTTCAGGGCATCGGCCAGGGTGTTGGAGGCTCCTGCCACATGAATAGCTAGAGATCCGCCCAGGATGCGACGGTGACCAGATGCGGAGAGCCTTGCATAGAAGCATGGAGCGACATCCACGCCTAGGGCGGTTTAGATAAGTACATGGTCGTGGTATTGTCCGCTTGATCCGGACCACTTGACCCGAAGAACGGAGTAAAGGTGAGAGCTAGGCGGACCGCTCGGAGCTCCTGCAGGTTGATGTGGCATCGGGACTCCGCGGGACCAGAGGCCGTCGGCTCGGTGTTCCCCCAGATGGGCACCCCAACCCATCAGAGAGGCATCGGTCGATAGAGAGACCGTCGGCTCGGGGCGGACAAACGGGATGCCCTCCTGCAGATTAACTGGAATGGTCCACCACTGGAGAGCGTTCCACATCCCCTGGGTCACCGTCACTAGCTGGTCCAATGGATCGCAGCGTTGGGACCACTGGCTGGCCAGCCCCCACTGAAGGGGGCGCATGTTCCAGCGGGCCCAACGGACCACGCTGGTACAGGCCGCCATGAGACCCAGGAGGCGCAGGAAGTCCCGGGCAGGGCGCAATTGCCCAACCAGAAATGATTGGGCAAAGGAGGAAAGAACCTCGGCCCTGTCCGCCAGGAGCCGTGCTCTGGCTCGAAGAGAGTCGAGCTCTGCCCCGATGAAAAGAATCACCTGCTTTGGCTCGAGTTCCGACTTGGCCTCGTTGATGAGGAGGCCGACCTGAGAGCAAACCTGGAGGGCCAGATCTCTGGACCGCTCCACCTCCTGTCTGGAGGGGGCTGCTATCAGCCAATCGTCCAGGTAAAGGTAAACCCGGACCCCTCGGCGCCTGGGAAATGCTCACCACTGCCATGCATTTGGTGAAGACCCTGGGAAGCTGGAGATAAGCCGAAGAGGCATGGCTTGGAACTCGAAGGATCCCTCCGCTGACAGAGGAACCTCTGATGTGAGACCAGATAAGGATGTGAAAAAACCGTCCTGCAGGTCCAGAGGCAAACCACCACCACGCCGTGTTCCAAGGATGGTATTATCTGAGCCAGATGACCATCCTGAAGGTTCGAGACCTTAGGAACTTGTTTGAGTGGGTCGTAGGTAGAAATGGGGCACAACCCCCGTCCAATTGGAACCAGGAAGTACCTGGACACGAACCCGGGTCTGAGGGAGGGTCCGCCACCTCCTGATCACCTCCTTCCCGAGGAGGAGGAGGCGATATCATTTCAGGCGAGCTGACAGCGAGCTTTGGACCCCGAGTGCAAAGCGGCTCTGAAGGGTGGGGCCTGTTTCTCGAACTCCAGAGGCAGGCCCTTTCCCTCAACACCCAACACCCAGGTCTGTGGTGATAATGGACCAGGCAGAAAGAAAGTGGCGAAGCCGCCCCTCATAGGGGGCACCTGGGCGGCGATGAGGTTGAGGCACCCCTCAACCCGTCCACTGAGGCAGGCTTGGAGGAAGGACCCGGCCGAGGGACCTCCAGGGCCCTTTACCTCCCCTGCTTCCTGGGAGGAAGCCGAGGCTTGGGTTTGGGATACCAAGCTCGAGCCTGCTGGCCGCTGGCTGGGCTGGACGTGCCCGTGGGCGCAGAGGAATGAGGGCTTAGGCTGCGGCCTTTGTCCTTCTGTCTTGGATGAAGACCGAAAGTCCAAGGTAGCATTAGACTTCAATCCCTCTACAAGTGACTTTACACCCAAGGGCAAGAGAATCGGGTCCCCAGGAAAGGGACATCTGCCAACTTATGTTGGGTATCTGAGTGAAGGTGGATATCCTCCAGCCATGCCACGGCGTCGCATAGCCACCAGCGGCCGCTACTGATCTGGCACATGAGTCTCCAATGTCCAGACAGTCTGAAGCTGCTGTTTGGCCACTGCCCTGCCCTGGTCCCGCACCTGCTAACCGTGGTCTGCAGGTCGCCCGGAAGATGAGGAACTACCTCTCGTCCAGGGGAACCCAACAGGGCATGAGAGCAATGTGCCATGAGTGCGGCTGAACTGGCCTGGCGAGAAGGCAGAGGGAGGAGCGCTTAGCGTAGACTTTGCGCCCGGCATAGTCCAATTTCTTGGACTCCTTGGCCGGAGGTTTGTCCACGTCCCTAAGCGTTCAATGCGCCCAGAAGCTGTCCGGTAACAAGCCCTCGGCTGAGGGTGTTCTGAAAAAAACCGGACAAGGACCAGTGGGACCATATACTTCCTGGCCATCCTGGCTGAGGGCACAGGACAGGAAGCAGAGGCGCTGCCAGAGCTCCAAGGCCGGGCCCACTATGGCCTCGCGGCCACGGAAAAGACCTCTGGGGGAATCCCTCGGGTCCAGTATCTCCGTGAGGATACCTGGCCAACTGAGACACAGGTTCGAGCTTCATCCCGTGGACTCCGAGATGAGCCAAAGCAATCCCAGATAGGACGAGGGCTATCGTCCATCGACTGACCTCCAGGACTCCAAGTCCACTCGCCTGGAGAAAGGGAGGAATGTGAGTCCGGACTCAGAAAAGTCATGAAAAGAGCTGCTTTGGGCCTGAGCCACCCTCCACCTGCAGGGGTCAGGTCGAAATTGAGGTAACAGACATCTATGGGGCAGTACCTGGGCTGACCGAGAGTTCTTGGTCGGAGCCCAAATAATGGCTGTGGAGGCGGAGTTCCACGAATCGGTGGAGCAGCTGTAGTTTACTGCCGAACAACCCGGCGGGAACAGGCTCCTCCGGTAAGTCGAGGGGGTTGTTTCAGCCGCTCTGGTGACAACCACTTAATAGCCAGGGAAGGCAACGGCGTCAGCACATTCCGGTCAGAAGGAGCTGTTGCCACATGGTCCTCGTGCCGTTGGCGTAACTAAATCAAAGCCTCCCTAAATCCGAGGAGGAGGGGCGAGGACAGCGGCAGAGACCAAGACCGCCGGCCATGCGGGATCGGCTGGACACGAAGAAGTCGAGACAGAGAACCTTGAGCTTTTCAAAAGGCGGTGTGTAGGGGAGGGGCCGGAGACCGTCTCCCTCGGCTTAGGAGGTTCATCCGAGGGCTCGGGACCAGAGGCACTGGCAAGCCCACGGGATCCTCAACTCCCACCGGGGACAGGGGAGAGGATTCTCGGCTTAGCCTGAGCGACAACCGTCAGCGAATTAGAAAAATCTCGACTGGCGTAGAAGCGGGAGTCTCGGTCCAACTGGCCTGTGACGGGACACCGTGAGACCAGTGGCAGCCAAATGATCGACCGAGTCGATGGCCGACAACTCGGGAGGAGGGACCTTCCCGCTCCCAAGAGCGTCGACTGGAGGACTTACCTCCTGTCTTTCTTTTTGGACCGGGAAGAAGGTCCAGCAGGCGCTGGTCCCTCTCCCTTAGTGGAGAGGACAGACAAACTCATAAAGAAGCTGTATAAGAGGAACCCAGGGACATGCGGGATAAATGCGAAGTAGCCCAAGGAGAAGATCGCGACCCGGCGCGCCTCCTCTTCGGCGCGATCTTACTCTAGCTGATCCATGAGCCCGCCCCGCCCAGCCGGAGACCGCCGCACCGGCCTCTTTGACTTTACAGGAAGCGTTCTCAGGACGCCCCAGTTGTAAACAGGCAGCACGGTCTTCGAGGACGTGGGCTGAGAAGGAAGAGAACTCGAGCCCTAAACAGTAAGACACACATGGAATACAGATCTATCCGAGACATCTTCTGCCTGCAGGGCATCTCCGAAAACTGGGAGTCCCGGTTTGTCCACAGCATAGAGATAGAAAAAAATTACTCCCACCTTAGTAATGTTATTTCTTCTAATGAGTCTTGCTATATTACAGACATTAGCAGTTTGTTCCAGCTCTAGAACCACCGGAGTGAAATAGTTAAACCATCCAAAAATAGAGATTTTGGCACAAGGCAGCTCTATCTGTGTCATTTCAAGGCTTGAACTGTCAGATTTTTGGGAGCCAAACTCACTAAGGTCTGTGTAGAGCTGTAACCTACACTAGCCAAATGGCTGCCTAAATAATAACAACCATTTGATGGTCCCAATTTTAAGACTCAAATCAGGGGATCGAAATACTAACACCATTCTAATAATATGAAAATGGAACATAAGTATAATAAAACACACACACACCTCACATACATACACCCCAAAGTCCCCAAATGGGACAAAATACTAACAAGGACATAAGTGGTACCCACACTATAAGTTGCCCGCACCCACAAGTAGGAGGTTCTGAGAGGAGGGCAGGTTGGTGGGAGGTCTATAATATAGCAAGACTCCACATTAGAAGAAACAACATTACTAAGGTGCAGAGTAATTTTTCTTCAAACAAGATGAAGTCTTGCTATATTATGAACTATAACAAACACAGCAACAGTACCTCCATGGAGAGGGGCAGAACCTACTTAGGAATGGCTCTGAAGAACAGCTGTGCCAACCGAGCATCTCTCCTGGCCTAGACATCCAGGGGTAATGCTACAGTAAAAGTGTCATACCGTTTTCCAAGTAGCAGCCCAGCAAATCTCTAATAAAGGGATATCTCTGGCAGCAGCAAGAGACGCAGCCAGCCCTGGTAGAATGAGACTCTCAAACCGGGGGGCTCTGCCCACTTTCAATGTAACAAATGGATACAAGAGACAATCCACCTGGCTACTGATCTCTTAGTGGCGGGTTTTGCCTTTCCCAACTTCACCATAGGTAAGGAAAGGTTGGAGGATTGAACCTCAGACCTCTAGTACAGCACTATATAACAATAACTAAGAGCTCTCTTAACATCCAGGCTGTGCAACCTCCTCTCACCGAGGAGTGATCAGTGAAAAATACTGGAAGGGAGATAGATTGATTAAGATGGAAATCTGAAACCACCTTAGGCAAAAACTTCCTATTAAGTCCTAAGGACTACCTTATCCTATGGAAGAAATAAGTCAGTCTCCACTGACAAGGCTTGCAATTCACTATATGTGTCTGGCAGTGATAGCCACTAGAAAGACAGTTTTCCAAGTTAGGTACTTAAGCTCTGCAGAAGACAGAGGTTCAAAGGGGATTGCATTAACTGGGCAATGCAAACATTAAGGTCCCAAGCAGAGGCAGTTCGAAAAAGGAGAATTAGTATAGAAGTAATCCCTTAAAAACTTGGAAAACACAGGATGAGAGGAAAAGGGGATGACTTTCCTGCTGACACAAAACAGACACAGCGCAAATGAACTCTCAGGGTAAGCTGGTCTGAGACCCAAGGAATTAAGATGTACCATATAATCAACAAAAGGGCAATTCAGCAGATTCTGGGGAAATATTTTCCCCAGCACACCAAATGGAAAACCTTTTCCATTTAGAACTATAAAGTAGCCCTAGTGGAAGGCTTTCTGGAAGCCTTAGGATCTCAAGAACACCCTGAGAGAGGGTGTAAATCAGCAAACTCTAACTCCCTCAAGAGCCAGGCCTTGAGGTTGAGAGATTGAGGTCCGGATGCAAACCCTTCCTGGGCACAAGTCAACAGATTGTGATTCCTGGGGGCACGGGGAAGATGGACTGTCAGGAGACAGAAGGAGTGGAGTACCAGGGCTGCCTGGCCAATCCAGGGCAATCAAGAATCACCCTGCAAGGCTGAGATCTAATTTTGTACTAGTACTTTGAATAGGAGAGAGGAAAGGGGAAAAGAATAGAGGAACTTCCCTCCCAATCCAGAAGAAAAAGGGCATCCAGAACTAGAGCCCAGCACTGGAGGCCTACAACAGAACACAGGAAGTTTGTGATTGTCTGGGGCTGCAAAAGATCTATCTGAGGGTACCCACCTGGCAAAAACTATCCCCAGCACTTGAGGATCCAGGGACCGTCGTGAGTGGCCTGGGAAATCCCTACTGAGGGGCATCAGCTGGGACATTGTCCTTCCCTGGAAGATGAACTGCTATGAGGGGAAGTGTTCAGGGGAATAGGCCAGAGACCACAACTTCATTGCCTCGGTGCACAAGGCGAAGACCGAGTGCCCCCTGTTGTTGATGTACCACATTGTTGTGGTGTTGTCTGTTCTGGCTTGTATCACCTTATAGTTGGACAGATGCAGAAAAAGCGAAGAGCTAAAAGACAGCTCTGAGTTCCAGCAAATTGATGTGGGAGCAGAGATTCCTGGGGGACAAACTCCCTGAGTGGAAAGGTCGCCCATGTGGGCTCCCAACCCAGAAGGGAAGCATCTGTAGAGGAGTCAAGTCATGAGAAGGGGAAATGAGGGGACCTCTGCTCTTAAAATTGTTCCTGATCCTGCCACCACTGGAGAGCTAGGATCAAGGTTAAATCACTGGGACCAACTTGGAAAGGGTCTCTTCTCTGAGACCAAAAGGTTCTCAAGTGAAACTGAATGTCTCTCATCAAATCTGGCTCCCCTGCACAACAGCTGTGGATGCAGCCATGACCCCAGGAGCTACAGAAAGTGTCTTGCTGGTGAGAGACCTGCAGAGTGAAGGAAGAGGCCAGAGCCACTAAATTCCTTACCCTTTCTGGGAGAAAGGCTCTAGCTAACTTTAGTAATCAATTCTGCCCCTATAAAGGTGAGTACCTGGGACTGGTTCCAGAACCCGACTTTAGTAGGTTTAGCAGAAAACCCAGGGAGGTGAGAAGCTGCTGGGTGACCTGCAGGTGAGATTTACCTGTTCTGGGGACTGGCTACAATGAGCCAGTGCGTCTAGATGAGGAGAAACAGCAATCCTCTGCCTACCTTAAGTGGGCCACTGCCACTGCTAGACACTTTGTGAATACCCTTGGAGCAGAGGTAAGGCGGAGGGCATTGCTCTGAACTAATGACCTGAGGCAGTTCGAGATCTGAGGTACTTTCGATAGGATCCTCTGATTAGGACATGGAAATAAGCATCCTTGAGGTCCAGGGGCTAGCCAGTCCCTGGCCTTAGGAAAATAAAATCATTGCCAGAGTTACCATTTTGAACTTTGGTTTCAAAGATGACTTGTCAGATATCTGAGATCTAAAATGGGCCACCATTCTCCTGTCTTTTCAGGGTAAAGGAAGTATCTGGAATACAGACCCTGCCCTGATGCAGGAGAACCACTTTCTACTGCTCTGAGGCTAACAAGGATGAGACCTCTGTTTCCAGGCGGGGTCTCTGAAACACTTATAGGTAGAAAGTCTGCTTCTCAACAGGGAAACTTTTGAAGCTGAGAGGAACCAGACCTGGCTTACTACTTCAGGAACCCACTTGTCAGGGTTAAAGAAACCCAATTCTGACTGAAGTAAGCCAGCGCCTGCCCCCACTGGTACAGGAGAATCGGGCCCTGGCACCCCATCAGGGTGCCTGTTTCGCAGGAGCTTTAGGCTGGGGGTGAGAGCAGGTCGACCAACCCTGCCTGTCACCCTGCCTCTGAAGAAGCCCCTCTGAGCAAAGGCAGAGGAGGCCTGAGTCTGGTAGAAAGGCCTGTGAAAAGGCCTACCCCTACCCCTGGGGGCATGCCTTTGAGGAGTGGCTTGACGCTCCTTAGCCTGGGCACTCTTGTAAGTAGTCCTATATTCATCCATCTTCATCATATAATTCTCTGTCTGCTCTCCAAACAGAGAATTTCCCACCACAGGAAAATCCATAGCCTTAGTCTGGGTATCCTGTGACAAACTAGTACACCTGAGCCAGGCCAACCTACGAAAAGCTACAGATGTGGCCATGACCCTAGAGGAAACATCATTAACATCCACAGCAGCATGAAACTGAACCTTAGAGGCTTCAATGCCATCAGCAGCCACCTGTTCTAGTTCACTAGCTTGCTGGCCATGCATAACAGTATCCCATCTAGATTTCTGATACCTAGCTACATAAGCCATATAATTTGCTTGCCTGAGTCCCAGAGAGGCTGCCATATACTGTTTTTTTGCCATGGCATCAATCTTCCTGGAATCCTTGTCAGGAGGATGTGAAGCCAAGGGAATATTAGCTTTATCACAGGCAGCAGCCTGAACTACCCCAACATGACTGCATTGCTGAGAAAGGAATTCTGTATCAGGGCCTGACAATGTATACCTTCTGTCCATCTTTTTATCTACAGGAGGCACAGAATTAGGAGCTTTTAAAATTTTAATTGCTTGTTTCCTAAAAGACTTATGTAAAGGAATAGATAATCTCCTAGACTCTGGAATATCCATCATTTCTACAAAATCAGGCTCCTCTTGCTCATCCACAGCCTCTTCTAAAGGAAGCTGGAGGGTTTCAGCAACTTTTTTATAAAACATAAAATGAGATGGGGACTCAGACAGCATAGGGGGAGATTCTAAAGGTCTGTCTGGGGAGATGTCCGGTTCAATGGGCACACCCAGACCTTCCCAGCCACATTCATACTGTTCATAATCCTCCTCCCCCTCCTCTGGTTCATAAAATTCCTCAATATCATAATCCTGAACCACTGGGACCGGACAAACCGACCTTTTACCAGATAGTGGTGGTTCGGACGGACCCTGAGATAGTGACTGGACAATTTGTATGGCTTTTGCCATCTCTGCAGCAGTTGGAGAAGGAATTTTGGACTCCAGACCTGCTGATTTTCTTTGTTTTCTTTACTGGAATTGGTTCCTCAGAACCAGCTTTTCTTTGCCGGGGAGTCTGGCCTGGTCAGAGGCACTCCCTCTGAGTTCGGGTTGGCACCGAACGGGCTGGCCATCCGGTCAGCGGACTTTTGGCCTCGCCCTGAGCCTGCCCAATCTTTTTCCAGGGTGGCTGCAGGGAAATTCTTACATACCTGGCAGTCTGACTGAGGTGGTCAAACCCCAGACAATAAACACATGTGGTGTGTGGGTCAGCCTTGGCAAAGACTTCCCCTAAACATCACAGTGTTGAAACAATCAGGCCGGTTTTTCTTTTGGGTTTCTTAGACATAATGCAAGCTAACCAAAACTTGCCCTTTTAACGGCAAGTGCCAGGAAGACACCCCTATCGGGTTCCTAACCGTGTCATTGGTATTGGAAAAAACGTAATAAATCCGTTTTTTAGAACCGATAAGAACCGGAACCGGACTCTAAAATAGTAACTTTAGTTTTAAATGAGTTTTAACCTCACTGATCGGTTCAAAACGAACCGATAACCACAAGTTCCACACAGACAAAACCTTCATTTACTTACGGTTACACAGATGGAAGAGCTTAGACGAGCGGTTTTGCGGTTAAAATAAAACTATTCTCGTTAATCCAACCGAGAAAACACTTTTTAAACCGAGAAATGAACCAAGCAGAAGGAGAAATCTCCGGAGCGACTGTTCACTGAGGCGGAGTAAAGAATCTGACAGTTCAAGTTTGAAATGACACAGATAGAGCTGCTCTCCTGCCAAAATTCTATTTCGGAATGGTTTTAACCATTTCACTCCGGGGCAGTTCTAGAGCTGGAACAAACTGCTAATGTCTATAATATAGCAAGACTTCATGTTGTTTGAAGACCGAAGTCTAAAAGTGCAAAAACTTTTTAAATTCGCAAAACCGAAGAATTAGGAACCAGTCTTATACGCAGAGCGTTAAGGAGGGAACCTGAGCTTCCAAGCGGTAACGAAGATCTGGCGTCATGGGTCGGAGCCAAGAGTTTTACCACCCCGGTGGGTGGGAGGAGCCAGCTTGAAGACCTTCTGGCAAGATTTAAAGCGGCAAGGATACCTGCCAGACAGTGTGGATGAACAACATATCCATGTCCCTAGAACTTCCTGTTTTCTACTGGTGATGCCTCTCCCTATGCATCCCAGTATCCCCCCAGCCCTCCTTGCTGCCCTCTTACATTGCTTGCCCACCTTTAGGTCATCTGATATGACTACCCCCAGGTCCCTTTCCATTTTTGTTGTTGTTAGTATCTCATCCCCCATTGTGTACTCTTCCCCTGGGTTTTTGTTTCCCAGGTGCATTACCTTGCACTTCTTAGCATTGAATCTAAGCTGCCATACATTTGACCATTCCTCTAACCTTGCCAAGTCTCTTCTCATCCTTTCCATCCCACCTTGTGCATCAACTCTGTTGCAGATCTTTGTATCATCTGCAAAGAGACATACTTTTCCTTCATTTTCCCTATCACTGAGGTTAAACTAACAGGTCTGTAGTTTCCTGCTTCTTCCTTGCTCCCACTTTTGTGAAGGGGAATCACATCTGCCCTCCTCCAGTCCTCGGGTACCATCCCATCCTCCCATGATTTGTTAAAGAGGGTAGTCAGTGGTGTCACTAGTTCTACCCTTAGTTCTTTTAGAATTCTGGGATGAATCCCATCAGGCCCCATTGCTTTGTCCATCTTCAGTTTTAAGAGTTCTTTCAGAACCCTTTCTTCTGTAAATCTGGCTACTATAGACCCTCTACCCTTCCCTCTCTGGATGGGCCCTCATGAGGATCTGGTCACAACCATCTGGCAACAGCCGTCCTTTATACCGGCTGTCTCTAGGAAAGCCGAGTTTCATCCAGTATATCCTGAAGTTCCCTCTCGAGCTCAGAGAGGGAAGCCTTCTGGAAGGCCACCATATGTGACAATTAATTAAGAGACCGGATGGCGCAGGAAGTAGAAGAATATATCTTCCTGCCGAACTGGTCCAATTGCCTTGAGTCCTTATCGGGAGGGGAGCAGCTCAAGTGCTTGGGTTGGGCCAACCTGTCATGAGCGGCTATAATGACCATGGAGTCGGCCTTAGGATGTGTAATTAAATGTGGAATCCCTTCCGGGGGGAAGTATGTGCTATCGGCTTTCCTAGAGACAGCCGGTATAAAAGAGGGCTGTTGCCAGATGGTTGTGACCAGATCCTCATGAGGGCCCATCCAGAGAGGGAAGGGTAGAGGGTCTATAGTAGCCAGCTCTAGATGCTCAGCCAGCCTATTGCACTGGGGATCTATTTCTTTTGAGGGCCAGCCTCCTGCTGCCTGGATAGTCCTCAATAGATCACCAAAAGAAGGATCTTCTGGCGGTGATTTGGGAGATTCTTTAGGTGGGACTTCAACTGGAGATCGAGGATCCGAAGGGTCTGACTCGATGTCCGGGTCCAAACGTTCGGAGCCACTGGGGATGGGTGGGTCCACCCCAGTGGAACCCACCGGCAGTGAACCCGAGGCTCGTCCTGAAGGAACCGGTGGTGGAGGTACTCTAGGTAGAGGGATGTCACTCACCGGATTATGTCTCAGTTCAGAAATGAGCAGGGTCCTGGCTTCCTGCCACCATGCCGGCATCGAATCCCGGTCGATCGGTGGTGGTGGAGGAGGAGAAGGCTGGTAGCCTGGGTACCCTGGGTAATGTGGTTGTTTCCATAAAGGATACTGGTATCCTGGCAATCCTGGAGGATAACCATAAGGGAAACTCGGCGTTGGGTATCCCGACGTCGGTGGCACAGGGCCTGGCATCGGATAATGTGGCGCCGATGGAGGCCCGCCAGGCAGCGGAATATGGGGATCTGGCCCTGGGAAACCGCCCGAACGTCTGGCAGGACCAGCAGCGGGAGGTGCCGAAGGGCCACTGGGTGGCGTGGGATCAAGAAAGGCCCCCGAGGGTCCCAAAGGAAGGGGCGCCATGTTAAACAGATCCCAGGCCGACGACGGATTCCTGCCCGTGGGCAGCAGAAGACCAGGCAAAGAGGTTAACTCAGGCAGAGACCCCCACGAAAGGTCCGGTAGCGATCCTGAGGGCAGGGACAAGACAGGATCGGGTAGCAAATCCCTGAGGTGGCGCACCTGAAACGATGAAGGGTCTCCTATCAGCATGCTCGTCCCAATGTCAGGGTCCTCACGGGAGCCCGACGGGCGAGACGCAGAGTCCGGGCAGATGACAGAGGATCCATCACCTGACTTATCGGACCTGACCAGATTGGCAGTAGGCGAGAGGCCACCGCTAGGTTTAAAAGTCGTGGCCATGCTCCCGGCGACAGGGTCGGAGGGCGGCTTACCGGTAGTGCTGGGTGGAGGAGACAAAATAGAAACCTCGAGAGAGACAGACAACCCCTGGCTGCCCGTTCACCTCAGCAGGAGTGGGAGAAGGTGCCCGGCCCACAGAAGCGGACGGGGTACCCAGAATAGAGGTACTCACTGTTTTTGAGGTGGAAGGCCTTCCACGTGGCAACAGACTCCTCTCCCGGCACTTCTCCTTATTTTTCTTCTTCTTTCAATGGGACGACGACCTTTCCCTTAGCTCCTGAAGCTCCTTTTCCATCGACGCCAGCCATTGGGTAAGAAGGTGGGCCTCGAGGGTCCTCCTGCATCTGGTCCGTGTGGCCTGATTAAAACCCTGACAAACGGCACACTCATCCAAGTTGTACTTGGGGCCTAGGCACAGAAAGCAGTGGGAATGGTCGTCCCCATGCGGGACTTGGCGCCCGACTTAGATCACTTCTTTTTAGGGTAAGCCGACATACACTCGGTCGGTGAAACCGAAGTAGAAACTTTTTTTTACAAGAAAAATGAACAAAACACGGACGTTTGATCGCTGTTCTGACACGAGAGACGAACAAACTGAGGCAATGGCGGGAAAGGCCTGGTGGGTGGGCGTGGGACCGCCTCCTTTTATAGTCGGTCTGACGTCACGTCACCTGACATCACGGGCGGTCCCCGCTGATGATTGCTAGCTACAAGTTTGCCGTTGGAACCTGACACCAGGGGGTGCAGTCCTATATGTGAAGACTGACTGCAGGAACCCTCTCGAAGTAAGATCTGGCTGATCCAGTGCATCCACATATTGGTCCCACTGGACCCGCAGCATCCATTGAGGGATTATCATATGCAGCCTGGCCAGAGGAACTGTGGCTATGGCTGCTGCCATGAGGCCTAGAGGCCTCAGAAAAACCCTCTCTGGGACATGACGGCTGGAATAAAGAAGATGGGCCTGGTCTATCAGACGCTCCTCTCTGTCTGGGGGTAAGAAGACCTTCCCCGGGTAGTGTCCAGCATTGCCCCTATGTACTGGAGGTGCTGACAAGGGGCCAAAAAAGACTTTGGCAGGTTGATAGTAATGCCCAAAGCTTGGAAAAGGTTGCAGGTGTGAGAAAGAGTTTGAAGGAGACAGTCCTTGGAGGGGGCTGTTAGCCAATTGTCCAGGTAGGGGAAAAACGCAAAACCCCTGCAGTCTCAAGGCAGCTGCTATCACCGTCAGTCATTTGGTGAAGACCCTGGGGGCTGAGGACGGGACAAAGGGCAGAGCTCTGAACTGGTAGTGCGCTCCCTGGAAGTGGAAATGGAGAAAGCGCTGGTAGGAGGTGAAAACCTTGATATGCAGGTAGGCATCCTGCATAGCCAGAGAGCAAAGTCAGTCCCCCAATGTAGCAAGGGCAGAAAACCCTGAAGGGTTACCATCCTGAACCACTAGTACTCTATAAACAGGTTCAGCTGGCTTACGTCCAGGAGGGACAAAGGTATCCCATCCGCTTGGGTACCAGGAAGAAGTGGGAGTAGAACCGCCTTTCCTGCTAAAACTGCAGGACTGGTTTGATGGCCTTTTTTCAAAGTAAGGCCTGAATTTCTTCCTGGCTGAGAGGGACATGGCTGGGGGGGTACGAGAAATGGGCCTGGAGGATTTTCTGGAGGCCACTCTATGAATTCTAGAGTATGGCTGTGCTCGATGAGCTACAGCACCCAGCTGTCTGTAGTGATCTCCCTCCACCTGTCCAGGTGCAGGGAGAAGCAACCCCCTATGACCGCCTCCTGTTGGGGTCTGGCAAAGAGTCCAGAGGTGGGAGTAACCGCTGCTGGGGCTGCTGCAGCACCCCAGGCGCTTCGGGGGGCAGCGGAGGAAGTAGGAAGAGTTGCCCCCGCTTTCGCTTGCCCTGGGTTTTAGGAGGCAGATGGGCCTGTCTGCGGGAGGAACAACCAAAGGGAGCCTGCTGCCCTGACTTTGGCCGAGTATGGTATACAGAATGGATGGATTTGGGAGCCTGTCCTGAGGTCTGGAGTTCAGAGATGATATCCTGAACATCTCCCCCCAAAAGTTTGAAACCCCTGAAGGGTGGTGCCTCCATTATGCTAGACTGGACATCCGGCACGAAGCCCAAGACCTGTACCAGGAGTGGCGCCTCATATAGATGCCTACAGCTGCTGTCCTGCCCAAGGCAACTACCGCATCATGGGCAGCCATGAGGATGTGGGTACCAACATCCAAGCCCATTCTGAGGGCCTGGAGGGTCTGCTGCTTAGAAGGGTCATCCAGCATGGCTAGGTCTGTATCCCTAGCCTGGTACCATAGCAGATTCTGATACTGTACCAAACGGGGCCAAATAACTGATGGTCTGAATGGCCGGAGTGACAGAGGCAAAGGGACGTTTTCCCATCTGGTCCAGCTGGCAAAGACTCCCTGTCCAGGGGATGGGAGCTTAAGTGTTTTGGCCTCTTGGTTTGGTCGTGTGCCACATTGATGACAACTGAGTTGGCCTTGGGTTGTTCCCCCAAAAAAGTCTTGCCAGCTGGGGTGTAGTAAAGCCTATCAGCCTTTTTGGAGACCACCGGGATCATATGGGAGTGGTTCCAAGTAGCCCAGGTAATGTATTCATAAGAGCCAATAATCAGGGGGAACCACCAAGGGAGGAGCATCGGACTGATTTAGGTAGATTGCCAACCGATGCCTCTCAGGATGCTGCTCCTCTGATTCCCACCCCATAATGGCCTGAAAGTGCCTCATGATGGCCATGAAAGTGGGGTCATCCAGGGAGATTTGGTGATGTTGCTCGGTGCCTCTTCCCCTCCAGAGGATTCCAGGCTCAAGGAGGAAGACTCACTACTGACATTCTTGTCAACATCGTCATCCCCACTATCCTAGGGCTGACGACTGTCCGAGCATCCTGCTGACCCAGTGTCATGCCTACCCGGGGGTGTGAGCAGCACTAGGGGCCTGGCTGAATAGAGACTGGGGAAATGGGGCCCAAAGGAGGCCCTTGAGGGGTGGCCGGGGCCGGTACCCTCATGGCTGGGACCTGTGTCTGCATGAAGGACCACAAGGCTGAAAACAGACCATGATAATCCAAAGAGGCCGGCATCAGTCCTCCAAGTGTCAGGTAATTGGGGACCAGCAATGGTCCCAGATGTGCCGGGTATGGGTAAGCCTAGTGTAGGGCCTGTCGGCACAGGGTAGAGGTATACAGACACCGGACCAACAGGAGCCAGCGTAGGGTACCCAGGCTAACGGCCTACATGCACAGGTTGTGACAGGAGAGGCATTGGTCCCATCGGGGCAGGTGACAGAAGGACAGGCGATGGGCCCACTGGCGTCGGCTGAGGGGGCAGGGCCAGAGTGGGTCTCACAGGCTGCGGCAGAGAGGGAAATGGTGCAGGCCCAGTGGGTGGCAGCTGAGGTAAAGCCGGAGAGGGATCCACAAGTGCCGGCTGTGGGGAGACAGGTGCTGGAATGGAGGGCAACCTCTCAGGCAAAGGCTGAGGAGACACCAGGCCCAGGGAAGCACCGGTGTTCTGCAGCATCTGCCCCTGAAAAGGAGGGGCAAAACTAACAGCGGTCCCAGAAGATGAGACGGGTGTCGGGGGGGATGGTAGCTTGAAGACTGGCATTCACTGCACCCACGCCAGCCTAAGAGACTTTGGCTGAGCTGCCTAACTGTGTGCCCCCAGAGAACAAGGGCTGGAACAGCAGGGACTGGAGAGCAGGATACAGAGTAACCTGACCCAAAGAGCCACCAGCTGCAAGGGAGACCCAGGCAGCAGGCCCTATAGAAGTTCGGGCATGCAGGGCTGAGGAGGTCAACCCCAACCCAAGAGAGAAAGACTGTTTCGTGGTCAAAGACTGCTTATGCGAGGAACACGAGCAGGAGGCAGACTGGGGTCAGTCCCGATCCTTGTACGTGTGCTTATGTTTTCTGGTAGATTTGTCCCAGGGCCAAGACCCTGAAGACTGGGCCAGGGAAACAAAGCAGCTCCCATTCCATCAAGGCAATGCTCTGCTTAAGGAGGTGGTTCTCTAGGATCTTCTGGCGAAGTCTCCTGGTGGCCAGGTTGAACTTCTGGCAGGCCTCGCAGGCTTGGATGTTGTGGTCTGGGCCTGGTCACAACACACAGGCAGAATGGTCATCCTTGTCCGGGATCTGTTTTCCACAGGCACACTTTGTGGAGTGGTCAGAAGATGAGGATTATTTTGAAGACATAAACTGTCATGTGAGAACATTGAAATTCCAATGTTAAATCAACTAAAAATTGAGAAATAATAAAGTGAAGTTAAACGCGGGAAAATGACGGCTGACTGTAGCTGTGGTGGTATCAGTGGTCCGATGCGCATTGGTCGACAGCGGAAAGAACCGAGGAGCATGTGGGGTCTGCCTGCCTTTATAGGACTGGCTGACGATAGAGGTGGGCAGCCCCCTCTGGTAGACTACTAGCTAGGTTTCTGTGTGGTCCTACAGCCTGGCGGCTTAGTTCTACTGGTTCTACCGATTATGGCCTGCTGCAAGACATACCTTCAAAGTAAGGTCTCTTAAAATTTTTAAGCAGAGGTCAGACAGGTATATGGAATGGGGCAACCTGACAGTGTGCTACCACTGAGCTGGTGGGGGATGGTCTCAATGGGCATCACACCAATTTTTTGTTCCTACTATCATAGTAAGAATCATAGTATGAACCATAATACGAACTGTGATATCATGGTAAAGGGGAACAGCTGGCACTAATACTTCTTCTCTGTTGGTTATTGTGGAATAAAAGTGTGTGGCAAGCTGTATCATCCAGTCAGAGACCAGGATTTTTTCTACCCATTTTATAAACTTATTTAATGCTTTCCATTAGTTGCAAAGCATTGTGCAGATAATCAAGGAACATAAAGCAGCATAAAAACATCATACAGCAGCATAACTATCAAACATGAACTGTGATTACGTCTATTTAAATGATAATATTGTTGCGTTCTTTGGTGACTGAAGTCATTCTCCTATTTATGCTTTGATAATTTTCATGTAAAAATGCTTATTCCAATTACAATATAGTGCCATACAGAGCAGCACAGGTCTAATATTTAACTATATCAACATGGTGATATACTGTATAATGTACTAAACATGACGATCTACAGTAAGATAAAATGGCAGATTTTGGGACTATAGCAATTAAAAAATAGTTTGATCATAATTAATCAATCAAGGCAATCCTCAAAGGGGGGTTCTACCAAAACTTATTAGATGGCCTGGGAAACTGCAGCAATATGGTTGGTCAACAGGATTCCAAAGATGTGTAATTAAAACAGAAGCACTGAAAATTCTTAGTACAACTGCACACCTCTAGTCCTCATGACCTAATCACTAGCTTTTTTTGCCATTTTCTACTTACGAGAACCATTTTTTAAACACCATAATACACCCCAGAGAGTGGCTTTGTACTTAATGTATTGGCTTCTCACTGGGTAAAAGCACAACTCAAAAACAACACACCCAAGCCAATCCTTATATGTTCCGCTACAAATGTACCCAGTCATGTATTATTGCTTACTTCAAACAGTAATTTTATAAGTGCAATAAGACACCCCAGCCTGTATATGTGTATTCAGACCTCTCATGTGGCGGCAGGCACTCAGCTTAGCTGCATAACTAAAAATGCACCCAAGGCATCCGTATAAACATACACCATGTTGTGTGTTATTGCTTATGCTGAAGTCTGCTTTGAAATGTTCAGTAAGCAGTTTCACATGCAGGTTTCTCGCTGCAGCTAAAATTTTTGTAGCAAAGAAAAAATAAATAATTTTGGCAAGCCTCATGGCACAGGCAGAGAAGTGCATTGCACTATCGCACAGGGGAGATCCGGGTTCAAGTTGTGAGTCTGAACCCTCACCTATAGCTGATGGAATCTTGGGACTTTGGGGAGAAAAGCAGCTGCACCAGCACCTAATATGATGGCTGAGTGCCACAGCATGCGTGGCGTAGAAACCACGCACTATCAGCAGTAACCTACCCATAAGAATACTGCTGGAGGCATCCATCAATATTGGAGATGGGGAAGGAATTTCAGGAGAGAAACTAGGAAAACGCTGACCCAGGACCTCAGACGACAGCCTTCAGCCCCTCTTATCGTATCCCAGGGCCTCAAAGATCCAGCCTCCATCAGACAAAACACACTGCAAGCCCACTACTGGTAGCAGAGGACCACTTCTGTTGAGATAAAACAGAGGCAACTAGTGACAGGGGTACTAGGCCTTCAGAGGAAGAATCCAGTGACATGCATAGTGCCCATATGGGGTGAGAAGCACTGCAGTGCCAGAATGAGTGTGGTCCCAGGGGTCACGACAGGAAATAAATTCATAATTTCTTATGTTGTCCAATATTTTAAGTCCCCTCCGGTGGTGGTCTCCACTTAATGGGTTTTGACTGTCCTAATGGTCCATTATCTTATGGTATAGCCTGCCGTAATAGGAACTATTACTTGATTAACACTGTACCAAACTAATGTTTCTTACCTCAAAAAACAAAATGACTTTAGGCTGTTCTTCAGTTTCTTGTAAGAAATAACCAAAACGTTCATTGAAGATAATCAGTTCTTCCCACTCTGGAATAGTTGACTTGAATTTCTTGAAATAATAAGGCTGTGTCATGATGGGGAGAATATGCTCCACCCTCTCTTGCTCATAAAAGGAAGACACTGGACGATGGCTATCAAAGGGGAAAAAGTGAGTTAACTACTCTTGAAACACTCAGACAAGTCAAATAAGAACAAAAATATCTCCTTGACAAGTAAAGGTGGAGTATTTACAAACAAATGGCATGTATTTGAAGTTTTTGCAAGAAATTCATGAAATGTAAATCAGTACAGAAATATAAATACTCCCAGAATCTTTTACTAATACTAAGAACTTAGAATTTGTCCTTTAGTTTCGTTAAAATAGTGGTGGTGCAGGCGGCCCGGTGGCGCTGAGGGTTGAGGTGCTGGACGCCACACTCATACACACCGCGACCCGGGTTCGGGAACGAACTCGGGTGGCCGGGGGTCGGCAGGGGAGAGAGAGGATCAAGCATCCCAACGGATGCTCTCCTCTCTCAGGGGTGGGAACCAAGAACGCATCTGCGTTCTGCATCCCCCTTCGCAGCCAGTGGAAGCACCGACAACTGATGGATGGAGGCGTGCCCGCTTGTCGGAGCCGGGAGGGGGGACGTCAAGCGCGCATGAGAGGTCTGCCATAGCGGCGTCAGCACGCCTTCTCTCAGGACGTACATCCTAGCGCTGGACGTCCCAGAGGGCAGGGGAAACCAGGGGAGAAAATGAGAAAATACCCCCAGCGGCCCTAGATGATAGCCTCTCAGGTACCATCCGGGCCACCAAAGAGGGACAGACCCCAATGTGCAGGAGGAGGAAGGAGGCACTCTAGGGGCAGATCCCACCGAAGGTGGTACGGGAGGGGGAGAGGAAGGAAGGAGAGGGCCCAGGGGACAGGCAAGGAGGGTAAAAAGAAAGTACAAAAAAAAAATGGTGGTGCAGTAGCAGTGCACAGGCCCCAGGATACTGGAGTTTCAACCACTGAATGGCACTGGTATCAGCTATAAGGGCAGCAGCTCCCAATCTTCTCAGCTGAAGGAAGGCATGGAACCAGGAAGGGGAGGCGGGAGAGACAAAGAAAACACGGAAAGAGAAAAGAAACAAACAAAAATATGTAGGTTCCAGTAGCAAAATTTACCAGAGCCGAGAAGAAAAAGTGACTCCCCATAATAATATTGTTTCTTCCAAAGTGATCGCTCACGATGCTTTAAAAATGCGATCATTTCCCTGGAATGAGCAGCTCCCGAGGATTAAGAATGTTATGCTAATTATGGACTTTAGAATGAAGTTCAAACTCTGCTATGTGGTGACACTCATAATGCAAGATTTATTTCTAAAGCTAGAGTAAACAGTAACCACTAAAACTATCTAAATGACTACCAAAAAAGACTAAACTTTTGGCAAAAATTTGAAAAATTGTTTACACAAGGCAGAAGAAACTTAATTGTTATGAAAAATTAAAAAACTAACAACACTGAGCAACAAATGTAAAGGCACTGTAACAAATAATGCTCAAGCAAACAGAAAGAACTGGTTCTTGTTTGAACCTTTACCATATTCTGGAAGGGGAGGTAGCGATTACGGATTGTTGAGCACAGTGAGGGATCTCTTTGGAAGAAACAATATTACTACGGTGTGTAGTTTTTTCTTCAAACCCAGGAACCCCTCACTTATTCTTAACAAGTGCAGACTCCATAGCAGTACCTTGGGAGGCTAGGTACAGATCCTACTTAGGGAAAATGTTACAGATCCTACTTAGGGAAAAATGTTACAGATCCTACTTAGGGAAAATGTTCAGACTGCAGTGCAAAGCTGGCATCCCTTCTGGACTGTATGTCCAGACAGTAGTGTTTTGTGAAGGTCTGTACTGTTTTCCAGGTAGCTGCTTTATAGATTTCCTGTAGGGAAATACCCTTTGATGCTGCCACAGAGGCAGAGGTGCCCTCTGTGGAGTGTACCCGAAAGGCCTTTAGGCAGCAATTTGACAGTTTTGTCAGAACTGTATGCAGGAAACTGTCAGACAAGAAATGGTTCTCTTGGATGCTTGTTTGCCTCTCCCAATGAAAGCAACAGTTGCTGCGCACAAAGCAAGGAGCATATTACTACAAGTAGTCACTGCCACAAAATGTAGATAGCTCTAGGTCCAATTTTATTTGTGCATGTACAAAACACAAAACATCGAGACAGGCAACTGCAGCAGTGACCAGGTTAGAAATTAAACAGCAAATTCCAACAAATTAACCTGGGCTGCCTCTCACTCTAGTACGCTCCTCTTGTTCTTCTCTGTCCATTTCCATTATCCCATAGCTACAATAGCACATATTTTATAAAGTGCTCTTTTGATACTGCTTGTGATTTTAAAATGGAATTTTAGAACCTTATGTATCACTATGTACTAGGGTGTTTTTGTATCGATTTTGAAACCAGCTATTTAATGTTCATTTCTGGCCATTTTAAAGTACAGGATTACATGCCTTGTAAAACTCTGCACTGTGCCGTTATATCCTGTAATGGTGCTTAATTTGGCTATCACCCCAAAAGCCTGCTCCCTGAGGAAGACTTGGGTAAAGTTGAAGCACTGGGGAATACTGGAGTGAGAGGCAGCCCAGTTTTCTGTTTAATTTCTAGTCTGGTCACTGCTGCAGCTGCCTGTCTCAATGTCTTGTGTTTTGTATATGTACAAATAAAAATGGACATGGAGCTATCTACACTTTATGGCAGTGACTGCTTATCGTAATACACTCCTTGCTTTGTGCACAGCAACTTGCTTTCACTGTGCTGGGAGTTAGCCTTCCCTGATGCTGCAGCACTGCTCACGGACTTTGCAGCGCAGTTATGGGACAGTGTACGTGTGTGTGTGTGTGGTCTACCTTTTCCCACTTCACCACTGATAATAAATAAATGAGTATTAGTGGACCTGACATCCTCTGCGTGGTCCAAGTAGTAGCTCAATGCCGTCTTCACATCCAGACAGTGGAGCTTCTGTTCTCCTGAGCTGGAGTTTGTTATAAGGAAATTTGGGAGTGTAACTGATTGATTCGGTTGGAATTTAGACACCACTTTGGGGAGGAATTTTCTGTTAGTTTTTAGGACTACCTTGTCCCTGTGAAAAATTATGTAATCAGGATCTGTGCAGAGAGGGCTTGCAGCTCGCTCACCCTTCTGACACATGTCACTGCTATCAGGAAAACTACTTTCCAGGTGACATACTTCAGTACAGCAGCTGCCATAAGCTCCAAAGGAGCCTCCATCAGCAGAGCAATGCACACATTCAATTCCTGAGAGGGACAGAGTCCCTTACTGGAGGGTAGATATTTAAACCCTTCAAAAAATCTTTTGAAAATGGGTTGAGGCCACTGACCTGTCTTAGCCAACCGATACATAAGTTGACATTACTGCCAAATGAACCTTCAGGGCTGACAGCCTGAGGCCCAAAGACTGGAGATGGACTTGGCAGTCCAGGATTGTAGACAGACTTACCCAGAGGAGGCTGAGCTGTCAAGGAGAACACTAAAAGGAAAACCTTTACTATTCTGAAGCACACGTTTTCTTTGTTCCTGGTTTCTTATTGACTTTCAGCACTTCCATCACTTTCTCAAAGGGATTTAGTCCAGAGAACTCTAGCTCTTCAAGACCCATGCTCCGAGACACAGAGTTCTTGGATCTGGGAATATTATCTTGCCATAGGACAATGGCAGCAGATTATATCTTAGGGGCAGGTTGATAGGAGGCCTGTTGGAGAGGGACAGGAGCTATGAGGATCATTGTTGCTGACTCCCTTCTCAGTTTGATCAGTACTCTCAGCACAAGTGGGAAAGGTGGAAAGGCATATAGAAATTTTGCTTACCAGTTAAGGACTAGAGCATTCTCTGGAACTGAACCCACCAATGGGGATCTGCAACAAAACACTGGGAGTTGGTTGTTCTACCAGGAGGCAAACAGATCTACTTCTGGTGTACCCCACGATCTGAACACTGCTGCCAGTACTTGCAGGTTCAGGGTCCATTTGTAATTTGTCTGGCTGATTCTGCTTAGGGAATCTGCCAGCAAACTAGATATATAGGATTCCCTGGCTGGTGTACTGCCGAAAGCTGAACTTCCAGAGACTATGACAGGTTCCAGATCTTCATTGTTTCTGTGCTCAGTTTTGAAGACCTTGACCCACATATTCAGAGCCGACCGAATGAGCGGTGCAAATAGATGCACCATGTAAAAAAATTGGCCAGCTGACCCTGGTGGGATATTTCTTCACAGCCAGTGGAACTGCTATGATGCAACTAACCAGGGCATCCCAAGGACAAACAATGTCATTAAACGATGGCACAACAGTTTTGCAAACCTCCTAGGTGTTGATCATCCCACAATATGGAAACTTATCGATGCTATGAAAAAAGACCAGAGCCTGAAAGAGACTATAATGGAGCAGTACATTGCTGGCCACCCACCACAAGAACCTAAGAAAGTGTACAAGAACTCTGCTGAAAGAATTCAGTGCATTGTCACAGAATACCGTGCAAGGGAAGTAGTAGAGTACCTGAGAGGACTTGCACACAATTTTATGTTTTAACTTAATGAATGCTTAAAATTCTTTCAACATGTTTTAATGCTCCACTCTGCAGCCTTTTTTTTTTTTTTTTTTTTTTTTTTAAACAGAGGACATTTGTCTGTCGGGAGTGTACTCTGACCTTCCCACCATTAAGCAAAAAATCCAAATGGCAGTTATATCCTTAGTCACTGTCCATTCTAGTATTCAAACCTGGAGCTGCTGGAACGTGCACGAGGGTCGGAGTGGGTTGGTTGTGTGGGTTATTCGGGGGTGGTTTGGATGTTGTGTGGGCTAGAAGGTTATGTTTAGGCTTATTTGTGTTCTGTTCTTTTGTTTTTCTGTCTGGTGTATGTGATTGGTGTTTGCTTCATGTACTCTATGCGCAAATGAACATTTTCAATACAGCGCACTTAATTGCAAAAAAATATATTTTAAAGCTTTCAAAAAAGCTTAAATATGCGTACATATGTTGTTAGTTATGTTTATTCTAGTGCAGAACCAAATGGAGCTGAATTTACACAAGGGCTGAATTGACGTGGGGCTGAATTGACATAGTAGCAGAACTGGCTCAGGCTGAACTGACTGGGGCTGAACTGACACAGGAGCCGAACTGACATGGAGCTGAATTGACTGGGGCTGAATTGACTCGGGCTGAATTGACAGGTGTTCCCCTGATCTGGGAGGAAAAAGCCTGTATTGCCAACACACTGCTCTAAGCTCCAGAGATTTATGTTCTCCTGTGTCTCCTCTGTACTCCCAGTACCACTTACAGTGAAGTCCCTCCAGGTGGGCATCCCAGCCTATGAGGGAGGCATCTGTTGTGAGTATAGCCCTAGGTGACTGCTGAAGGAAGGGAATTCCCTCTCTGAGGTTGCATTCTTCCTTCCACCATTCCAGTGCCCTTAGTAAAGACTCTGTGATGGGCACCAATTTGGGCAGTGGATCCCATCTCAGAGACCAATGGTCCCCCTAGGTGATACTGGACATCTCGGGTTTGGAACCTGACTTCTGGTACCACTGCACTGGACGAGGCCATGTGCCCCAGCAAGGGTAGAAAACCCCTTGCAGTTCTTGGCTGACCTCCCCTGAATTATTCTGCAGATGAAATCAAATGTTCTACCCTTGCTTAAGGAAGGAATGCTTTCCCTTGCAGGGCATCCAGCTCTACATCTATAAAGTCCAGAACATGAACTGGTTCTGTCTGGGACATTTGAAGATTTATGAGGAAGCCCAGGTCCTCCAATGTGTCTTGTGCCAGCAGCAGGGAGGACTTTGCTTCCTGCTGTGTCTCCCCCACTCCCCCCCCCCCCGAGACCAGCTAGTTGTCCAGGTAGAGGAAAAACTACCACCCCTTGCCTTCTGAAATGTGCTACTACAACAGCTAGGCACTTAGTAACCACTCTGGGAGCTAAAGTGAGGCTGACGGGAAGTGCTGCGAACGGGTACTAGCAATTCTCTATTCTGAACCTGAGGTACTTTCTGTGGCTGGGGCAGACTGGTATGTGAAAGTAGGCGTCCTTCAGATCCAGTGACCCTAGCCAGTCTCCTACACACAGAGATGGAATCACTGAGCCCAGTGTTACCATCTTGAATTTTTTCTTTCTTTAAGTGTTTGTTCAGATAGCTCGGGTCTAAAATGCATCATCACCAACCCCCTTTTTTTATGTGGGACCGGAAGTACCAGGAATAAAGTCCCTTGCCCCACCGTGAGGGAGGTACTTTTTCCACTGCATTTGCTTGCAACAATTTCTTCACCTCCATCTCCAACAGGATTCTTTCTGTTGGGGTGTAAGGGTGAAAAAACTTTTGATTCCGCAGCTTTGGGAATTTTCTGAACTGCAGAGACAAACCATGACTCACTACTTCCAGGAGACACTTGTTTGTGGTGATTTTTGTCCATTCCTGGAAACAGTGAGTCAGTCTTTCTCCCACTGACAATAGATGGGCAACCTGTACAGGCCGATTAGGGGTTTTGCTTTACCTGGGTTTGGGGGACTGTTGCTGTAGCTGCACGCCTAAGTGCCCCTCCTACCCCTGCCCCTATAGTAACCCCTTTGTGGGGAGTACTCATAGGAAACATAAGTATGGGGAAAGTATCCCCTACCTCTACTTCCCCTTCCATAAGGGTGATAAGAAGTGGAGGCCTTTTCTTTCTCAGTACTGCTCTTGTAGATGGTTTTGTACTCATCCACCTTTTTTATGTAAGCCTCTGTCTTGTCACCAAATATGGAAGTTCCCTCACAGGGGAAATCAATCAATCTTTATTTAACCAGGTGAGCATCATTAAGAAGAACCCATTTACAAGATGAGCCTGGGCATTCACATATATAAGTACAGGCAACAGTATATACAATGTGGAGTCCAGCAACACAGTAATTCAAAAAAAAAAAAAGTAAATAAAGGATAGGTACAGGGCAGGGATATATACAGTGTTACAACAAATTAGTGTTCATACCATACAGTAATGCTAGCGTAAACAAGGAGAAAGTGCACATATCTTAGATGAACGTGGCATACATATTATGGTACAAAAACCTATGTACATTAGCTGCGACAGGAACCCATGCAGCAGGAAAGGGTAAGGAGAAGGGGGAGCAGAAAGAGGAAGGGGGCAAAGCCAGAGAGGGAGGAAGATTGATACGTTTGGGGAGGGCATTACATAGTTCAGGGAATAGGTCAGGGTAAAGCTACAATGTGAAAAGGGTCAGGGCACAGAAAAGAAATGGAGAAGAGGAGCTTAGAATACAGAGTAGGATAGGTGCGGTAAGAGTGTCACTAATGGAAGCAAGTACAGGTTTCTGAAAAGAACGTTGGTAAAGGGATTTGAAGAAGCTCAGTTTCACAGGGATTGACAACTTTAGAGTTTTCTTTATTGTGTTCCAAATGACAGGAAGAGCATGACTTATTGCAGATTTGCCATATCTGGTTCTCACCTTAGGGTTGAATAGCGAGATGTAAGAGAGGCTTCTCAAGTTTCCAACCCTACAGGTGGGCAGACAACTCACAATATAATGTGGGAGTATATTAGTGATTGCTCTGTAGGTCCAGAGCACTGCATTCTTTGGTCGTCTGAATGTTCGTGAGCTCCACCCTACCTTGGCAAAGAGCTCACAGTGATGTGTGGCATAAGGGAGACCACTTATGAATTGAATAGCTCGATGGTAGAGTATATCCAGGTTAGAGAAGGAGAGCTTTGGGCCTTGGCCATACAGGAAATCAGCATAATCTAAAAGAGGCAAGAATGTAGTCTGGACCAACCTAGTTTTAGCTTCTGGCGTAAGCAGATTTCTAATAAGGAAGAAGAAACCAAGTCTCTGTTTCAGTTTTTTTGAGAGTTCATCGATGTGATGGACAAAGGACAATTTGTGGTCTATCCAAAAAGTACAGTTACGTAGGAACTTACCGTAACAGTAGACCTCCGAGAGAGGTTCCTTCAGTAGGTCATCACATATGGGACTGGTGCCACCTGGCATCGGACTGCATGGTAGACTTTTCTAGTAATACCTGATGGGGGACCCCCCACCCGACATCATGTGACTGACGTCAGCATGACTGTATATAGTGGGCGATCCCCACGCCCGCCCTCCAGTTCTCCCACCAGAGCCAGGAAGAGGCCTTGCAGCAGGAGCTAACAGGAATTGGAGTCCCTGTAAAACATAAAATGAGGGGAAGGAGGGAGGGAAAAATATGACCTACTGAAGGAACCTCTCTCGAAGATCTACTGTTACGGTAAGTTCCTACGTAACTGTACCATCTTACTTCGAGAGGGTTCCTTCAGTGGGTCATCACATATAGGACACAGTCCCAAGCAGTCCCTCCAAGGAGAGACCGAGAGAAACTAGGGAGGGGGAAAAAACTAACGCCAACAGAACAGGCTGATGTACCAAAAGGACCCAGTCTAGGACAGAAGGCCCTGCAGGATGGCTAGGCTAAAGCCAGCCCTCCGCCTAGAAGCAATGTCCAGACTGTAATGTTTGGTAAAGGTATGGACAGAACTCCAAGTAGCGGCAGCACAAATGTCAGCTGCAGAAACATTCTATAAGAAGGCTGCGGAGGCAGCCATGCCCCTAGTAGAATGACCTCTGATGAGACCTGGCAGAGGTTTATCATACTTTTGGTAACAGTACCGAATGCAGTTGCCTAACCATTTGGAAAGGCCCTGCTTAGAAACTGGTTTGCCCCTCGATCACGGCGCAAAGGAGACAAACAACTGGTCGCAAGAGCGAAACTCTTTGGTCTGGTGGGTGTAACACCGAAGAATGCGCTGGACATCCATCGTGTGAAGGAGTGCCTCACCTCTGTTAGAGGGGGATGGGTAATACACCGGAAGCTCTACCGACTGATTCAGTGTGGCTTCAGACACCATCTTGGGAAGAAACCTCAGATGAGTTCTGAGGACCACCCGGTCCCGATGGAAAATCAAGTATGGCTCCTTGCAGACCAGAACGCGAAGCTCCGAAATCCTTCGGGCTGATGTGATGGCCACAAGAAAAAGCGTCTTCCAGAACAGGAAGCGCAAATCACAGCTCATAGCCGGCTCAAAAGGAGGAAGGGTGAGCTTTTCCAGAACTAAGTTCAAGTCCTAAGGTGGAGCTGGGCTGCAGATGGGGGGTTTCAGATGGAGAATCCCTTTCAGAAAGGTTTTTGAGACCTCCAACTGAGCCACGGGTTTACCATCCACTAGCTCATGGTACGCTGAGATAGCTGAGATATATATATATTTTTTTTACTAAACTCTAGGATTACAAGTACATTTGAGCAAGGACTGCTCATTTACAAAGGTTCCACATCAGAGGAGGTGGGTAACATACATACAAATGTAGACAATGGTTTACAGTCTTAACACATTTTACAGTTACAGTCATAAGTTGTTGCTAAAATTCAGAGGGCAGCTTAAATAAAGTTTCAGAGTAGCAAAGCCAAAAAGAAATGATAAGGAAAGTTTGGGTGTTCAGGGTAGTGGGGGAACTGGAAGAGGTAGGCAGGCAGAGGTGCCTCTGTCGGAGTGAAGGGTGGTTGGAAGTAGTGTAAGCAGAATTATGGAAGACGGGGCAGATGCCTGTAGGGTGCAGCAGTAGAGGGAGGTGGTATGAAAGAATGGGGAAGGGCAGGAGTGAGGCGGTGGGAGGGGCATGGGTAGGGCAGGAGGGCAG
The DNA here is from genome assembly GCA_016271365.2 of Neoceratodus forsteri. Taxonomy (NCBI): domain Eukaryota; kingdom Metazoa; phylum Chordata; order Ceratodontiformes; family Ceratodontidae; genus Neoceratodus; species Neoceratodus forsteri. Next base: position 9,881,249 of record CM057450.1, on the reverse strand, counting down.
GTGCCATGACGTGGTTATCTGTTAAAGGTTACTGGTCATAGTTCAGAAACAACCAGGAGGACTGAGAGCCATTTATTTAGGAGAAGCAGTCACACTGCGAAGTTGAGGTGAGATATTGTCGGAGATTTCTTTTGAAGGGTCCAAGCAAAGCAGAAGCCGAAGAAAGTGCTTCCTTGTTGAGGGTGTTGTACCACTTCAGCACCCTGTGTGTAAATGCCCGCTGGCCCACTGTAGTCCTGCACCTGGGAACCTGGAAGATTGACTTTTGGGTGCTACGTGTATGCTGAGTACTGTCATGGGTGGTAAGGAGCTTTTCAATCCCTGGAGGCATGAGCCCAAGGAGTACCTTTTTGGATAGCAGGCAGGTCTGGTATTGTATTCGACTGTGTAAGAGAAGCCAACCCACCTGGGCATACAGGTCACAGGTGTGTGTTTGACGGGCAGCACCCGTAAGTAGTCTGCAGGCTTTGTTGAGCAATACTGAGATCCTGCGGTGGGCAGTTGTAGAGGCAGACCCATAGCTGGCAAGACCGTAGTCTATAATGGAAGTGACAGAGCTGTGAATAGCTAATCTACGGGCATCTGTAGTCATACAATGCTTGTGCTTGTACAGTATGCCAATTCGTACGTTCATAGCCTTTGCTACATTGTCTATGTATTGAGCATAGGAGAGGGTACTGTCCAGAGTGATACCAAGGTACCAAACTCAGAGACATGTTCGAGTGAGGTCCTCGAGTGGTTCTTGATGGAAAGGGGCAGAGACTTAAACTTTCTCCTTGTATGACAGAATGTCATGATTTTAGTTTTGCTGTGGTTCAGAATGAATTTGTGTGCTCAGCCAATCTTCTACATGCTTAAAATTTAGCTGCAGCTGGTATTCCAGGAGTTTGGCGTCATGGTGGCTTGTGAACAGGACTGCATCATCCGCGTAGAGTAGTATTTTTTGCTGGCAGATGCTAGGGAGGTTGTTCAGAAATGGGGAGAAGAGTAGGGGGTGCGAGTATTGACCCCTGCGGGACTCCAGAGAGGACTGGCTTTTCATCTGAGGTGACATCGGCAATCCTAATGTGTTGGACCCTGCCTCTGAGGTAGCTAGCGAACCACAGCAGTGCGTCATTGGAGAGCACGATAGTAGACAGTTGCCTGAGTTGGAGTGGATGATTTACGGTATCAAATGCCTTTGTTAAGTCAATAAATACTGCCCCCACACAGTTCCCTTAGTCAAGCGTGGCATAGATGAAACTTATAAATTCCAGCAGAGCTGTGGTGGTACTATGCCCCTTTCTGAAGCCATGCTGCTCTGGCCATTGAACTTCATACTTATCTAGGAATTCGACTAACTGGTCCGAGACAATACATTCCAGGGCTTTAGATAAGGGGGGGGGGGGGAGTGAGATGGGCCTGTAGTTGGTGTGTAGGGCCCTATCTCCGCTTTTACCTACAGGTGTGATGGTGGCCAGTTTCCAAAATGAGGGGAATTGCCCTAGTCTAAGGGAGAGGTTGACGATTTTTGTCAGGGGTTCAAGGATTTCTTCTAGAACCAGCAAGATCAACTCAGGTCCAGGGAGTCACCACTGTACCCACTTTTGCGGATGGCCTTACTGATATAGGTTCTGGCTACATGAGTTGGTATCTCTTTAAAGAAGAACTGCGGAGTTGTGTGTAACTGCGGTGCAGTGTTTTGGGGTGTGGTGGGTGAAGGGGCATCAAAGAAGTTTGGTGGAAGAACACTGCCAAGGTTGGAAAATGCATTGTTGAAAGTGTTGGAAATAATGCCAAGGTCAAGTGTTGGTATTCCATCGATGTTGAGCATAGTGGGTGGTGCCTTTGGATCCTTGCCTGTGAGTTCTTTCAGATTATTCCAGAAGTTTTTTCTGTTACCCCAAGAGTTGGTTAGTGACTCCTTGAAATATTTGCTTTCAGCATTCCAAATCACTCGAGTGCAGTCATTTCTGGCAGCTTTATATTTTTGTACGTTCCCTTGTGTAGGTGTTGTTCAAGCACAGTACCAGAGGTGGTCCCTGTGTTTGAGCTGTGCCTCAAGCTCAGCAGTTATCCATGGGTTTGGCCTACCTTTGACCGTAATCTTTTTGAGGGGTGCATAGATATCACAGGCCGCAGTGAAATGGTTGATGAACAAGTCCAACACTTTGTTAATATCATTGACTGTTTCAATTGGTGCCCAGTCCAGGTTGAACAGATGGGATTTTAGCAGCTGGAGATGCCCCTGCTTAAGTACCCTGGTGTGCATTAGCTTAGGAGGGGGCTTGGTGAGTTTGTTAGCCCAATATGGACCTTTAAGGAGGAGTAGGACAGACCGGAGTCTGACAAGTGAAGGAGGTATTCCATGACTTGTGGGGTCAAGCAAGAGAAGGGGTTCCAGCCCTTAGTGGTCGCCCAAATGGAAAACTGCTTCCACTTCATGGAGTAAGTGGAACGGGTAGAAGGTTTTCTCATATTGATGAGGACTTGAGCAACCCTGGAGGAAACCTCAAAATGGGATATCGCTATGTCTGCAGGAGCCACGCATGGAGATGCAGGGTCCTGAGCCCCAGGTGCACCAGACGACCTTGATCCTGAGTCAGGAGGTCGTGAGTCACTGGAAGTGGAACCGGTGGTTCTCGGGAAAGCTGCTGTAGCAGCAGGAACCAGATCTGTCTCAGCCAAAGAGGAGCGATGAGGATCATCTTTGCCCGCTCCGCCGGAAGTTTGAGGAGAACCCTCTGCAGAATGGGAAATGGAGGGAAAGCGTATAAAAATTTCCCTGTCCAAGATAGAGACAATGCGTCACTCCAGAAAGCACCTTGCTCTGGAACGAGCTAGCAAAATTTTGGAAGTTTTTCATTGGATTTTGAGGCGAAGAAGTCGATTTCTGAATGCTCCCAACTTTGGAAGATGGATTCAGCCACTTCCTGATGCAGTTCCCACTCGTGAGCAAGGGTCCGAGATCTGCTGAGACTGTCCTCCAGGACGTTTAGAATGCCTGGGACGTGCAAGGCCACCAGGGCCAGATGGTGCTGGACTGCCCAGTTCCACATGCGCGTCTCCTCCCTGCACAGAGGGTAAGACTGGGTTTCTCCTTGTTTGTTAACATACCAAACTACCAACATATTGTCTGTTTGGACCAGCAGTGTTCCCTTCGGAAGGAGGGTCTGAAAGGCCTGTAATGCGTACAGGACCTCCCCGAGTTCCAGTGCATTGATGTGGAGAGACGTCTCCAAGCTGGACCATAGTCCTTGGTCTTGGTGTTCCCCAAGGTTAGCCTCCCCACCCCATATTTGAGGCATCCGTGGTGAGGGTGGCTGCTGGTGGAGAGTTCCGAAAAGGAAGTCCCAATGAAAGACTGCGAGAGTCCGTCCACCATTGCAAATCTTTCTGAACTGCTGAGCAGACCAGGACCGGATAGTCCAGGTCGTCCAGGAGCTGAAACCACTGCACCCGCAATGACCACTGAGTAATCCTCATGTGAAGTCTTGCTAGGGGAATGGTAGTGATGGAAGCCGCCATCAGGCCCAGAAGTCAAAGGACTTCCAGAGGTGGGATTGTCCTGAGGGAGGCCACTTTGGAGGCCTGACGGATAAGGGTCTCCACCCTGTCTGGATGGAGGAAGGCTCTGCACTGGACCGTATCCAGGACTGCCCTGATAAACTGGAGTTTCTGGGCAGGGATAAGGGATGACTTGGGAACACTGACCATGATCCCTAATTGGCTGAACAGGTCCAGAGTAAAGGAAAGAGCCTCCAGCAAGGAATCCCTGGACGGGGCCGAAATCAACCAGTCATTAAAGTAACAGAAGACCGCAATATTCCTGCGGCGCAGGAACACGACAACCACTGCCAGGCACTTGGTAAAAACCTGTGGTGCTGAAGACAGGCCAAAGGGGAGCGCCCGGAACTGGAAGTGTTCCCCTTGGAAGTGAAATCGCAGGAATCGGTGGTGGCTGGGGACAATAGGAATGTGCAGGTAGGCATCCTGCATATCCAGGGTGCAAAGCCAGTGGGTCTCCATGAGGAGAGGGATGAGGCCCTGGAGTGTCAGAATTCAAAATTTTTTGTACTCAACAAACTGATTGAGCTGACTTAGATCGAGTATGGGTCTAAAGTCCCCAGTCTTTTTTGGATCCAGGAAAAAGTGGAAGTAAAATCCCTTTGCTCCTTGCCCGAAGGGGACGTGTTCAATCGCTTCTTTGAGCAAGAGCGAATTTACCTCCTTGCGAACGAGAAAGGTCTGGTCCCGAAAGTAGGAGGACTTCTGTGGTGGAGTTTCCGGGGGAATCTCCAGAAGCTCTATGGTGTGTCCGACGGACACTAGTTGCAGGACTCACTCGTTGGAGGAAATCGCCCTCCACTCTTGCGCGTGGTGGTCGAACCTCCCCCCTACCTGCTCCCCGTCACAAGACTGAGGAGGCAGTGGGGCCAGGGAGTCAAGAAGTGGTGGGACGTTCAGGGGGAGGACCTCCTGAAAGTCTCCGATTTTTGGAGGCAGGAGGGGTGGCTGTACCCATGGCCTTACGCTTCCCTTGGCAGCGCGCTGGAGCATTCTTTCTCTGCCTCCAGGTCCTTTTCCAAAAGGACTGCTGCTGGGAGCCCGACTGGTACATTGACCTGACAGACCTAAGTGCGACGCCTTTGTCCTGTAGGTCTGTGATAATATCCTTGGTGTCCCCACCAAAAAGGACCAAGCCCCTGAAAGGGGCATCCTGAATCACTGACTGGACCTCGTTGGAGAGCCCTGAAAGGCGAAGCCAGGAATGCTGTCTGAGGCCAACGGCAGTTGCCGAGGTACGGGCCACAGAGTCGACAGAGTCGCAGGTGGTGCGTAAAGCATGCCTGCAAGAAACCTTGGAGAGGCAGAGATCCTTGGCAAGTTCCTCCTTCAAAGGCCAGGGATCCATGGACTGGACTCTCGTCTCCAGCCTGGTCAGGGTCACTTTTTGATGGGACACCATATGGGCCACGTAACTGAGGAACCGGAGGGCGCACGTGGCCGAGGAATACATTTTCTTCCCGAACTGGTCTATCTGCCTTGACTCATGCTCATGTGCTTGGGTGCCAAACAGCGATCATGAGCTGCAGAGATGACCATAGAGTCAGCCTTGGGATGAGCCTGTAAGAATGGGGCATCCTTCGGCGCCCGACAGAGCTTGTCCACCCGCTTGGGGACAGCTGGGATAGAATGAGGCATCTGTCAGACGGTAGTGGTGAGGTCTTGGTGAGGTGCCATCCATGGAGGAATAGGAATAGGAGACAGAGACCTTAAGTCTAGGTGTTTTGCGAGCCTCTGTCTCATGGGGTCCTGTTCCTCTGACTCCCAGTTGAAATAGTCTTTCATGGCCCCCAAGAGGTCCAAGAAGGCAGGGTCCTCTGGTGGAGATTTTGGCGAGACCTTGCCTTTTGGCTCCTCATGGTCCTCCGGGACCTCCTTTGAGGAATCTTCCCTCCCCTCTGAACTGTCTTCAACATCGTCCACCTCCTCGACAGGATGGCGTCTGCTATCCGGAAGGGAAGCGTCCTGCCAAGTCTTCCCCGAGGTGTGGACAGTGGCTATCAACGAACTGCTCGGGGAAGGAGACCTAGGAGACCGCGGTTGTGGGAGCCTAGTCTCCAGGTCCAAGACCAACTCCAACCTAGCCCCCCCTGCCACCAAGACTGTATTAAGGTTTTGAAATCCAGGGTAACCAGAGGAGGAGGAGGGGGTGATGGAGTAGGCTGAGGCTGAGGGGAAGGAGAAGGAGAGATGACCAGTGGTGGATAATAGCCCTGGAATCCCGTGTAATGGGAGGAGGGGTTAAATCCAGGGTAGAACTGCCCAGGATGACGCCAGTCCGGAGTGGGACCCCCGGGTAGTGGTCCCCAGGATACCCAAATGGGTAATGCGGGACAGTTCAGGATCGGGTATAAGTCCCCCATCGTCAGATCTGGCATGGGGGAACCCATGTCGGAGCTGCCGTTGTGTATATGGGTTGAGGGTCCGGTGTCGGGACAGCCCATGTCAGGGGAACCGACGTCGGAACCGGTACCACCCGATCCAGCACCGGAAGGGGATCCGGTGTCAGAAGGGCCGGCGTCTGAACCAGACGAAGGGGCCCTGGCGTCGGGGCCGGATCCAGCATCAGGGCCAAAGGCAAAGGCCGGTTACAGCTGCGGGACTGTTGTCCGGATCACCGGCGTCAGAAGCCCGCCAGAAGGGCCTCCACAGTTAGGCCAGTAGGCCGAGGAGCAGCCTCCTTCTCCTTGACCTCAGAAGGGGATTGCAGAGTAGACCCCAAGGCATCGACAGAGTCAATGGGCTCTCCGCTGCCATCACCGGACATACCCGCCAGAGAACTGGAGGGCACAGGCGAGAAAGGAGGAGGAGGGAGAGGGGCTTTCTCCCTTTGGTTCTGCCGGATGTCGGGTGAGGTGCCTTTAGGCCCCGACGGGGGAACAGAGCCCGAGCGGTCGTCAGGGACAGACAACTTAGGGGGCGGGATCAGGCGGTCAGGAGAGGAGCCCCCGGCCGGCTTATCGACCGGAGCCGGGCGAGTACCCACTGCCTGGGTAGTCTACTTACCAGCCGCCGCACGGTCCCCAGATGAGCCGGGGTCCAACTTATCAGCCAAGGTGGGGCGGTCGCTGGAGGAGCCGACAGCCGACTGATCCGCCAGAGTTTTGTCAGGCTTACCGTCCGGTTTTCTGGGCGGCAGTTGGACCTTGCTCATCGAGGGCATGGCATCGTCCGCGGAGCAGTCCCACTCCCTGGTTTTCTCCTTATGTTTCTTTGAAGGAGAAGATTTTTTGGACGAATCTCTAAGACAATCCATCTTCTTTTCGAGGGAAGCTAGGTGGGCTTTTAGCAGATAGGCCAAAGCCTGCTGCCTCCTCTTTTTTGTGGCCTGGTTGAAGGTCTGGCACTCAGGACAGGAGGAGACTGGATGGTCCGGGCCTAAACAGAGGATGCACTTGAGGTGACCGTCTTTGTGCGGGATCTGCGTGCCACAGGGCAAGCACTTCTTCTTGGGAGAAGACATCAATGAAATAACACGAATTTTAAGAAAAAGGCAGCGAGAGATAAACCAACGCGACAACTTTCACAATGATCGCTAAATGGAAGTCTGCAATGCGACTGACACGAGGCGACGGCGGGAAAGAACTGGAGGGCGGGTGTGGGGACCGCACACTATATACAGTCACATGACTTCGGCTTGGCGGTCCCCCATCAAGTATTGCTAGAAAAGTCTGCTGTGTGGCCCAACGCCAGGTGGCGCCAATCCCATATGTGATGACCTACTGAAGGAACCCTCTTAAAGTAAGATCTCAAGATACTTAAATGTCTCAACGAACGCCAGCGGCTCACCCAGTAATGTGTGTACGAAAGGAGCAGAACCAGGGAGACAGTGTTTAGTTGCAAAGATAGAGGACAAGAAAAAGAAGAATCAGCATTTATATAGTGCTTTTCATACACAGTATCCCAAAGCGCTTTACAAGCAATGCTAGACTGGTAGTGAAGTGACTGAATGTGTGGTGGCGGCCATATCGCACATCATCACCCACACACAGCCTGGATAATTGCATGAACCGGTTTACGGGAAGGGGAATGTTGGTGAGGACACTGGGAATGTTCCCTGCTCTTTGCGAAGAGTGCCTTGGGTTCTTTTACTTCCACTTGGACACCCACCAGGACAACACCAGGATGGGCAGAAGGGACCTCGGTTTAACTTTTCATCCGAAGGACGGCACACCCCAGCAGTACAGCACCCCTCAATACTGCACTCGGATGCCAGCAATTTTTAGGTGAAAGTCCAATCCCGGTGTGGGACGAGAACCCACGACCTTCTGGTCCAGAGGCGGATAAGCCACGCTGACAATGGGAGCAAGTACCATAGCCTTGGTCTTTTTTGCATTTAGGAGGAGATTTAATTGAAGTAGATTTTTCTGTAAATGAGCAAAGTGTCATTGGAGATCACTACAGGCAAGACCCAGAGAAGGTCTGGCAATGCACAAGACAGTATCATCCGCAAACAGGTGGATGTTTGCTGCGGAGATACCAGTATTAATCCAGTTAATATAGACAGCAAATAGTAGTGGGCCTAAAATGGATCCTTGAGTGACACCCCTTAACAGGGTTTTTTTGAGGAGAGAGGCCCCCTCAACCTTAACTAGCTATTGACACTCAGTAAGGTAGTTAGTAAACCAGTTCAAGGCTGGTTGATCTGCTCCAATATTACTTAGAACACACAGGAGTAAGTCATGGTCCACAGTATCAAAAGTTTTTCTCAGATCAAGAAACAAAGCACACACATTTTTTTGTGTCCAAGGCATTCTGCCAAGCATTAGTGACCTCAGCCAACACAGACACAGTGCTGTGGTGAGGTCTAAAGCCTGACTGAACTGGATTCAACAGGTTGAAGGTCTCCAGATAGGACCCAAGTTGCTCATTGACCACCTTTCTAATAATTTGGATAGGATAGGCAACAGTGATATCGGTCGGTAGTTATTTAGGTCACTGGGGTCCCCGGATTTAAACAGGGGAACTACATGAGCTATCTTCCAGATTGGGGGGAGTGCTTCCTGTGCAAGGGACATATTAAAGAGGTGAGTAATAGGGGGTGACGGAATGTAATACCCCAGCTTTAGGTAATAAGGTTTAGTATTGTCAGCGCCTGCTGACTTTCTGGTGTCAAGGCTTGATAACAGGTCCTCTACTTGTTTTAAGGTAACTGGAGTGAAGAAGAATACTCCTACACGGGAGGGGATAGCTGAGGCATGGCACGCCAGGTCATGGCTGCTCAGCTGCAAGAGAAGTTTAGATGCTGGAGAGGTATCAAACACCAGGCCAGCTGTTGCAAAGTGGTTATTGATAAGCTCAAGGATTTCATTTTTGTCCGTGGTGGAAATACCACCAGATGTGACTTTCTGGGGTAATGAGCTGGCTGGGCAAAATCATTCACTGTCCCTGAGTGTTTTCCAAAATTTGGTTGAGCAATCAGATGCGGATTCAAGTTCAGCATGGAAATAATTAGCTTTCTCAGTCCTAATTAGCTTAGTGCACATGTTTCTTGCAGCTCTAAATGCCACCCAGTCCGCTGGTTGCTTAGATTTTCTTGCCCTTGTCCACAGATAATCTCTGTTTAGCAATGCACTTTTTCGGCTAGCCCTTAACCATGGACAGGACTTCTTTTTGGTGCGTACTTTGCGCAGAGGGGCATGTCTGTTTATAGCATCAATGACTATGGATTGGAAAAACTCATATGCTTCAGATACCGTGCTAGCTAGACAGAAATGTTGCCAGTTAAAGTGTTACAGTTCAGAAAGGAAGACATAAGGATCAGAGTTCCGTCGACTTCTTTTAAAGACAAACCTAGACATGGAGATCACTTTCGGGGCAGACCTCACACAAGCAATGGCGCAGTGATTGTTAAGGTCATTAAAAAGTGTGCCAGAATGAGAAACAACGTGAGACTTGTTCACCAAAACTAGATCCAAAAGTGTACTTTTCTGAGGATTTTTCCAGTTTGGCCAGGTAGGTTCCTGAATAAGCTGGGTGAGTCCAAACATATCACAGACATCCTTCAGTGGCTTAAAGGTAGCAGATAGTCAGTCCTTGTTGAAGTCACCCATGATGATTAATTCAGAGGCTATTGTAGGTAGAGTCTCACTCAAGAAGTTCAGGATGTTTTGCCCCGCTGAAGGAGGCCTGTAGCATCTAAGGATGTGAAGGGGGGTTGACTGGCATAGTTGAACCTTTACAATAGCACACTCATATTCTTTAGACAGCGAGGTGGACTTGACTAGAGAAGATGCATATTTGTCAGCAACATAGATAACTACGTCCCCTCCCTTAATTTGTCTATCCACCCTGAATACGTTAAGAAATATTGAACTCATGAGCCTGGTTCGTAGGTTTCAGCCATGATTCCGTAACCACCAGGATATCTACAGTAGTTGTGCGTGACAGATCCACGACTGTATAGTGTCAAAATGCTTTAGTAGACTACGTGCATTAATATGTAAGAGGCCATACCCTTTAAGTTAGCCAGTTCGTTGGGGGTTGCGATGAGGAAAGTAGGGCCAGGGTTCAATTTCACGTTACCAGCGTAGATGAACGGCAGCAGAAGAAGCTTTTTGATGGCATTTAGTAGTAGCTTTATAAGAAGCATTCTTCCCCTTTTATAGGTAACGGCATGCTGCTTTCGTCTGCGTGTTCTAGGACAAAGTGGTAGTTTTAAGCCAGGAAAGCCATCTTAAAGACAATGTGTGGGCCATGACTCTAGATGTAGTGTCAATTGTGTCCACTGCCATGTGGGACTGATACTTAGTGGCATCTGTGGCTGACCTTGCTATGTCAGCCGAATCGTGTGGTAAGTCCCCTGTAGCCTTTTCACTCATTGCCAGAATGGAGTTCCATAGGGCTTTCTGATACTGGGCTCTGTAGGCCAAGTAAGCTGCCTGCCTCAGAAGCAGAGAAGCTGACATACAGACTATTTTGCCCATGCTATCCAGTGCCATGGAATCTTTCTCAGCAGGTTGGGAAGAAAGGGAAACTTCAGCCTTGCACAGGCAGCAGTGTGAACCACTCCCTCATGATCAGGGTGGGAATATAGGCATTCAAGGCTTTGTTTCCCCACCTGATATTTTAGTTCTCAATTTGTTTTTATCTATGTCAGCAGAGGAGGTGGGTGCTAACATGATTTTACAAGTGGGTTTTCAGAGGGACTTATGGATGGGCAGCATCAACCTCTTTGTCAAGTCAAATTTATTTTTAAAGTGCTTTTCTACAAACCAAAGCGCATATACAATATAAAACATCAAATCTAATAAAATATAAAATAAACAGCAGCAGCAATCCCAAAGCTAAACATTATCCCCAAAAGCCTTTTCAAATAAATTGGTCTTTAATAGGGATTTAAAGGTCTCAGTGGACAGGCACTCTCTAATCCAACGAGGTTTGTGGGGGCTGTGCCCATCATATCCATGAATTCTACTCATCCTCCTCAGTTTCCTGTGAGGATGTGTTGAGGGTATTCACCATATACCTTATAAAGGTATAGTGAGACGTATAACTTTCAAAGTCTAGAAGGACAGCAAAATTCTTGCTCAGGAGAACCATCCTGTTCCATGGGTTCTTCTTCTTCCTCCTCACTTTCACAGTAAATTTCAGCCCCCTCCTCCATAGACACTGGGAGCTGAACCGGAGCTGGGGGCAGGGTGGGCAGGCATATTCAAGAAGTTCCCCATAACCTGGAATGCCTGGATGAATTGCCATGCCTTAGTCATGTCTTCTACTGAGGGCATTTTATCTTTGGCCACTGGCACGCCTTTCCTTCTTCAGGAGGAGGGGCAATGACATGTTTCTCTTTTTGTTTTTTGTTGGCAGGCACTACCTCCGGTGTCTGCTCTGAGGCTCTTTTATAGGGGAACAAAACATTGCAGGGGTCACTCATCTTGCATACGCCCATGAACAGATCTTTCAAACGAGGTACTGAGCTTCTCGGTGGGTGTCAGGAGTCCTGAGATATCAATATCTAAACCACATGTAAATCAAAACAAGGCAGAAGCCATTTCATGGAATCTTTAAACAGAAAGTGATGTCACTGACGGCAGATGTTTTTAATTACAGCTTGCCCCTCAGTGACATCACTTTTTGTCTCAAGCAGCCATGAAATGCCCACTGCCTTGGTTTAATTTACAGATGATTTAGATATTTATATATCAGGAATCCTGACACCAACTAGGAAGCTCAGTACCTCACATGAAATATTTTTTCATGGGCTTACACAATATGAGTGACACTGCAATATCTACTTCCCCTCTATTTTCACTGGATTCTGGGCTTCCCCTTTCGGAAACCCTGAGTTCTGAGCCATCTTTTGCAGCTCTCCCTGTCTTTTCTGTCCCCTCTGACAGGGACTGCTACTTACTTTGAGGGGCTAGACCCTCCTCTGAGCTTTTAGGTGATGTGGAGGTAGACTAAGAAGTCATATCTTATAATTTTTCTTTTAGCCCTTTTCTTTCCTGTTTTAGGGCAAAACTTAATACAAAGCTCACAATTGGCAAAATTGTGGTCTGGACCCAAGCACTTTAAACACAACTCATGGCAGTCTGTCTTGCCAAGAGTTGAAAACAAACTGTCCAGTTTTTAAAACCTGCAGGTCCTGTCGTCTTTTTTATTTTATATAATCTCCCCTAACCCCCCTCCAGTTCCATCTCTTTGGGAGCCCCTGGGAGTCTACCCCTACACTCCACCTTACCTGATCCATCCTATGGTCCCCATGGAGCCATGGCTATCCCACGGGCGGGGATCGAGGTGGGGCCCACACACCCCGAACACATCTTGATTACGTCGGTCCCGTAGTAAAACGGCAGGCAGAGGCACATGAAGGCTAGCTTCGGGAGCTCCATCTACCCAGAGCTGGAGGGATTTTTCCATTTTTCTTACGGATGTCGCGGGTGCCCTGATGTCAGGCGCGAGGGCAGACGCCTGTGACGTCCTCCCCTACTGTGTAAGCCCTGGAGCTTGCTGATCCCCAGACCTTCGCCTGTGGCCAGTCAAGCCCAAGACGCCGATGTGCTGCTGTGCCCCTGGCCTCTGCCAGGAGTCAGCAGACGCCGAGACATGTCCCCACCCTCCCCCCAGAGAAGGTGAACAGTCGTTGGACTCTCCAACCTTCTTCCCCCGGCTGGCCCTCTAGCAACCCAGGTCCGCTCCTGAACCTGGGTTGCTGGCATAGCAGATGGAAATCCAACTGCTGCACCAACGGGCCAGCTCCTGTTGTCTTTTTGGGTCTACGAGTCATGCCAAACATGGACGGCCGTAGGAAGATGTTTGTGGTTCCCAATAGAAAAAGACAAATATAAAAAACCCAACAAATGTTTAAAAAGGGCTTTAAAGAAAAAAATATGGACTGGTTCCTCAAAAGATAAAACTGCAAGTTAAATATACCTCAAAAAAGGTTTTTAAGCTGGCCTGGTGGCGCTGAGGGTTGAGGTGTTTGACGTCACACCTTGCATCATGCCGGCGACCCAGGCTCCAGAACAATCTTGGGTTGTCAAGGGGTAAGCACTGGGGTGGTGCAGGATCAAACGGCCTAACAGCAGCTCTTCTCTCCTGAGGTGGTTGTTGCCCCGTAGTTCCACTGCCACCAGGTGGAGGTCCGGTGGCATCATAGGTGGGAGGTAGCAGCAAGTCGGGAGGGCACCTTGGAATGCAGCGCGCACGTGCCTCCACACCCGCATGTATGCCCCTGGGGAAGGGGGCGGACAAAAATTGGGGAAAACACCAGATAAAAACATTATAGAAAAAAAGAGTTTTTTAAGTAGAATTATTTATTTACTTACTTTTGTTTATTGGGCAAGTACAATGAGCCAAAACCCTTTTTCATGAACAACCCAGGGCCATTCTTACAAAACAGCCAAGATGTTAGTTATAAATACTTAAAATGACAGTGCATGCAATATGCAGTATTAACTTAAACACAATAACATTTTCAAAACTAATTTAGGTAAAACACTTACTACCTAATTGCCTTGACAGATATGACTAACTGCTGTTTGAAAACTGTATGGTTTTTGACATTATGAATAGAATCTGGTTAGTTGTTCCAGCATTTGGTAGCATGAACTGAGAAAGCGCGTTCGCCCATAACAGTTGATGTAACTGGGACTGATAACAAGTGCCTTCCCATAGATCTCAACTGCCTACATTCTATTTTGAAATCAAGGAGAGCAAATAAATGAGAATCAGCTTTTAGTCTCAATAGGTTATCTACGATACAACACAAATTATACAGGCCATTTAACTTTGGAGGTAACTAGTCAGTCTGAGTATACAGCACAAAGTGGTAAGTTTTATAAGGCATTTTTAGTACAAATCTACAGACTCCATGAAACATATTAGTCAGTCGAAGTTAAATTCGAAAAAATATACATGAATTATATAATTTAATGTAGATAACAGTATACTGTTTGCAATAGCATGTCTGGCCTCCAAGGTCAAACAGCTCTGTAGTTTAAATATGGCGCCAAGTTTTTGATTAACTTGTCTACTGACCGACTCTGAATGCAATGAGAAAGTTAAGTTAGGGTCCAAAAGCAATCCCAGACATTTAAATTCAGTAACCTGCTCAAGTACAATGCCTTTAGAATCAGTAATTAACAAACATCGGGAAACATCTGGACAGTCTACGTTTTGATCCAAACTTCATACATTTGGTTTTCATGCTATTGAATGAAAGTCGATGTTGCAAAAGCCACAGATTCAATGTGAAAAAATCAGTATTAAATGCATGATTTATCTCTTCAACAGAAGGAGAACTGAAGTAAATAATAATGTCATCTGCAAACAAAACAGACTTTGCATGTGCTAAAACAGATGAAACAGTGTCAATAAACAAAGAGAAAAGTAGAGGCTCCAGGACTGAGCCCTCCCTGTTCCAATAGTAACTCTGAAACCAAGCACATGGAAAATGTGCCGGACCAATGTTCCTCAGCCGCTCGAGCAGCAGGGGGTAGTCAACTAGATCAAAGGCCTTGGATAGGTCCACAAAAATAACGCCAGTGAGCCTCCCATTATCCATAGCTCTACTGACGCAATCAGTGAACCTGGCCAAGGCAGTACCAGTACTATGGTACTTATGAAATCCATGCTGCTCGGGAGACCGAAGACCACTGGACTGGAGGTGTTCCACCAACTGTATATTATTAAGTTAATTAGCAAAGTCTCATCTTAGTTTCTCAAAAATGAGGAACTGAGAATAATCGTAAGTAAAACTGCAAAGCAGTAGCAGTGCATGATAGCAGTGAAACTTTTCACCTATACTTTTTTATTCTATTTTAGATTGCCTCTTATCTCCTAACTTGTATGATACCCTTCTTTCTCCATTTGAGTCTGCTTTAGTAGTTTTTTTCACATTTGAAATATTAAAAGGAGCGCTGGTTTTAATATGGCTAGGACTAGATTTTTTATCAGCATTCTCAGCTGTTTTTCCAGCACCTATTGTCCCATAACGCCAGGGAGCACTGCCTGCTGCATGACAGAGCAATTTTGTCACAAAAGAAGTGATTTAAAAAAAATTGGCTCACCTTATGGGACAACAGGTGTACAAAAACAGCTGAGAATACTGATGAAAACCTGGTCTAAGCCATATTAAAAGGAGCACTCCTTTTATTATTTCAAATTTGAAAAAAGTACTAAAGCAGACTCAGAATGAGGCAAGAAGGGTATGATACAAGTCAGGAGATAAGGGACAATCCCAAATAGAATAAAAAAGTATAGGTCAAAATTTTCACTGCTGTCATGCACTCCTGCTTTAAGTTAAAGTTAGTTGTATTTGATTTTTAAAAGGAAAAAACAGCGGTTCCCTAAAAGCAGGAACCGATTCCTGGGAACCAATCAGGAACCTGAGAAATATGAGGCTTACACAATAATTTGCAAATACCACCCTACCTAATGCAGAGTATCGAAAAGTTAACTAAAACAGCTTAACACTATGAAATTTAAAAAAACATAATAAACCGTCCCGAAGTGTAGAGAAGACTTTGGGGTGACAGCTTTTTTCAGGCGCAGAAATAACTCTAACATTAGAGTACAGGGGTGAGTATCACCACACAGCAGAGTTTGAATTTCATTCTAAATTCCATAATTTGTATAATATTCTTAAACCTCCGGGGCTGCTCATTCTAGGAGGAATGATTACATTTAAGCATAAGTGAGGGATTCCTGGAGCCTGAACCAGTACAAGCCATAACCTGCTGCAGAATTTTGTTGTATTTTAATTATATTGGCTGACATATGTTTTCTGAGATATTTAATATGCCCGTTTTTCCTCAGATGCATATGTCTTGTGGTGGATTTTCCAAACCAGCAACATACAGGTATTTCAGAGCTTAATGCCTGTACTTGACTGAACCACATCCTTTGGGAGGGCTTGCCCGAGGTTCAATGAGGAGAATAGCTCCTCCCACAACCTCTACATAAGCCCTCCTCCAACACACCTCCCTTGCTTAGGAAGTGTTTTTCCATCCCTTGCCTCAGTGCGTGGCTCGTGTGGCTGTGCTTCTCTGGTGCCTCTGTTGCTCTTGCTGCTGCCTGTCTGGTTTTGTTTTCCCTTGCCTGCTCCCTTCTTCCTTCTGGTTCTTTCCCCGTGTTGGGCTTTTCTGTTTTGTTTTTTTCCCCCCTTGTCTGTCTGGTCTCCTCAGCGGCTTCTGCCACGCCCCGCTCCTGTCATTCGCTCCCCTTCTCCCGCTGGCACCTGTTTTTCTTCATTCAGTTTCTTTTTTGGGCCTCTCATTCCCCTCCGCTCGGCACTCACGGGCGTTCCCCGCTCCTTACCTTCAGTACCCTGGTCCCCCTAGCTCCCTTCTGGAGGCATTCCTCTTCCTTTCCGCCCAGCAAGCGCCGTTCACCTCCCGCATCCAGCAGCTCTGCGGACTCAGCATTCCTACTCAGGATTTCCAGTCTCAGTAGCGCTACTCAAGGCACACCGTGGATTTCGGCCGTTTTGGTCTTACTCATAAGTATAGCTCTTACTTACTTACATCTTAGCCCCAATCGACGCATACTCCAGCTGGACCATAGCGGCATGCATGGGGCACTTAGCTCCCTGAAGGTACTGTTAGCTACTCATATTACTGCTGCTCATTTCTCCGTTTTCTTTTCGTACTCATTATGATGTCCATCCATTAGTTCAACGGTGCTTACTCCGTCCTTCCCCGTTTAACTATACCAATTTCTGATCCCCATTACCGATGTCCTGCTGTCGCCATTGTTGTGCTTTTATTTCTCCGCCATATTATCCATTCTACATCACACTGAGCTGAGATAAACAACCTTTCAACTCCAGGTATTGCTATAACTCCATGTGAACATGCCAGTTCTGCAAGCCACGAGGGTGACTGTAATAGCTCTGCTCCTTGCTTACTGACTTATTATGGGGGGGCGGGGGGTCCTGAGGAAAGTGAGAACAGTGGGCTCAAATATATGATAGCCCTATTCTGTTGTGCCCCCACTTCACATGCTAACGTTCTCACTTGGATATCTACTTCCGCACTATCTGCCTTCCAGTTTATTTGCTTGCCTACATTTCGCAGGAATCGGATAACTTCCTGTTGCTATTTCCACCTGGCCTCTCCACCACCATTCATCATGTCTACATAGTTGATAACAGTGCACCACACTCCTCCACCACTATCTCATGCCTACACCACAAGTTGTTACCGTAATCCACTTATTTCTTCCACGCTGCCTACAATCCCACTTGCTACATTAACCCAATGCCCGTTTTGTGTTTGTGTCTACCATCTGTCCCATACTCCATCCCTATCATGCCATGCACTAATTCATCAGCCTATCTCAGTTTGTCTCCTACTATGCTCTCTCTCTCTCTCTCTACAGCGACGTTTGCGTCTCCAGCCAGCCCATACCAGCAATACTCCAGTCTCCGTTCCTAACTCACACTTTCTGAAGTGCTGAGTGAAGGTAGGCTTCCCCTGTCTACCAGGGATGGGATTCCATTTCAACCACTACCTCCTGTTACTTACCTGCTGACATCGTTCATCCCTAACTCTGCTGGACAGCATCGAGTGAAGGTTCGTTTGCCCCAATGACCGGGGATGGGAGTCATGTCTACCATCTATGGAATGTTACCATATCTTCTATAACCATACCAGTTGCCGCTTCCCTTCGAGAACGGAATTTCATCCTACTTACCACATCGACATTCTCCATCCCTAACTCTGCTGGATAGCATTGATTGAAGGTTAGTCGCCCCGACTACCAGGAATGGGAACTGTGTCTCTAGTCTACAAATTTCTACTATACATTTTCTACCCTATGCCAGTTGCTGCTTCCCTTCAGGAATGGAACTCACGCTCTGCATACCATAATCATGCTACTCATGCTGCTTTAGGTTACTACTTTTCAGCCCGATGCCCGGCTGCCTCTCCCTTCAGGATCAGGACTTTGCCCTACTTACTTCTCCATCTTACCTTGTCTGCAGCCTAGACTCATCGTCCTATCTGCTGCCTTCCATAGCCCGACTCTGACACGTACTGTCTCCACCTTTGCATCCCAACTGATGCGGATTGACATTCAAATCTGGATCTCTAACCTCGTTATCATCTTGTATTCCTCATCGCATTCAGTCCAGATCTTCCTGCTTCGTTCATCCCTTTTGGATGCATTTCCACCATTCTGCTGCTTCACCTGTGTTTTTCTCCACCTACTACCTGATGCCACAACCTTTCTGGACTTGGATCTCCAACTCCTGAGCTGTCTCCATTTCTCCTTGCTGCACCTCTACACACTACAGAGACTACCCTGCTAGGTCTATGGCCCTAGCTCACTTTGCTGTGTCCGATTGTCTCCTTCTCACCCTAATGGAGATTACTGCTTCCCTTCAGAACCAGGGCATTTCACTCCTCCAGTCTTTCATCCTCATCTCTGCCTGCGACAGACTGTGGAACCACAACCTCCTCGATTGGTTGCCTCCGTCATGTCAGTTTGCCATGTCCCTTCCATCGCTGAACCCTTCTGATCTGAATGATTCCGCTCGACATCCTGTTCTTCCATGGACCTTCATTCTCAAGCTCCTTTGGTATCCTTCCCTCCTCATATGGATCCTGCTGGCTTGTCTGATCCCTCTCGCTCTCTCCTGGTCAACTACCTCATGGACTTCCTTGCTACAGGTTCCCTGTCCAGCTGTCATCCAAACTTGTTTTCTTTGCTGACTGGAATTTCGCCCTTCATCGCTTTCCATTCTCTTCTCTGGTCACTTCCAGTCTTCATCAGATGTGGGTCTTCCGTTGCTCACAGGACTTCGCTTGGCTCCTTGGCTTCCATGGATCATCATCCTATGCCTCCCTTCAGCATTCTCGCACTTCGCTGCCGTTAACCATGGAACCGACGTCGTCCTTATCCTTTCTGCTCTGGATGTCATCCGGCTTCACCTGGCCCATAGCTTCCTCTGCTCATTGCTTCAGTTAATCAGGATCCACTTCATACTTCATTCCCATTTCCATAGCTACCTTCTCCTCTTCGCCTTGCTGGCTTGGGGCTTCATCCTTTTTGCTGTGGCTCTTTTGGGCCTTGTATCCTATCTCCAACCAGTACTCCTAACAAGTCATCTGCTTCTCCATACGATCCATTCCCTCCTTCTACTCCTGCCTTTCTAACAGTACCCTTCCACTACTCATTCGATCATTAATGCATTACTCTGGAGTACTACTACTGCCAGAAAACATTCCTTGGCTCTCATGCCACACAGACTCTTACGTTATCATAGAAGTCTCACACTTGCCCATTTAGTTTTTCATGATCATTCATGGAATCTCATTCGCCTGGACAATAGGAAGATCTCCTCCGTCTCTATTGGATATACCCTCAGATTCCTGTCCATCCAATCACCATGACTTCTCAGATGCCTTGTCTCATTGGCCATCCTCATATATGGAAAGGGCTTAAATCCTTCTGTTCTATTCAGACTTTGTAATCAGCATCGCTTCTACAGATACCGGGAATCGCAAGATAACCCATTCATCTATGGACTTCATCCATTTTACCTTATGCCGCCTCTTATTTCAACAATGACTCTGATGACCAAGTTACTCAACTCCTACTTCCCAACAGTCATTGCTAGTTTTAGGAATTACACAGATATTGTCCAGAATATTCATCGTGGGATCTCCATCGCCTAGCTGATTCCTGACTCCACGCTATACACACCTTCGATTTCCCTCTTGGACATCATTATTCCTTACACTATTATCCGCACCTGTTTACCTAGTACTTCCGCTGGGTTAACCGTTCTTCCAGCGGACCACTCAGCCTCTTCTTCTCAAAGTACTTTCATTAATCTCTACAGTAAAGACCATCTCAGAGAAATGAAAACTATGTACCTACCGTAATTCTTGATCTTCTTTTGTATCTTCACCATTCATTACTGTTGGGTGTAAGCCGGATGCGCGCACCTGCTATGGGATCTTTTGTTTTTGTGGTATGTCGCAGTGCCGACTCACATGTCACTCTTGCATGGTGCTTTCGGTGACCATTAGGCTGCAGACTTCTCCTCCATCCCAGTTCTGTAAAGCCGGAGAGGCGAAAACAGGTTAGAAAAGAAGAGCAAGGCTAGGAAGCCGAGGGATAGACAAAGGAAAGGAAATAAAATGAAAAAGGAATAAGCCAGAGAGAGGACAGAAAAGAAGAACCCTACCCTAAGAGACCGCAGGGCCTCACTCCTCGGGTGGCTCTGAGAGAAGAAAAAGATAAGGGTAGAAGAGAAGAAGCAGAAGAAGAAGAAGAAGAAAAGGATAGTAGTAGGAAGGAAGGGGAGAACCTGCCACGACCACTGGGAGAAACTGGCCTGAGCTTACCAGTCCTGAAAAGACTGAGGACAAGGGAGCAAGGATCCCTCTTGCTAATGGCTGCTTTTAAGTGGTGCAATGAACCATCTGAACAGCTTGTTTTCAAAAAGGCAGAATTCCTTCCCCCCCCCAGCTATCTACTTAACCACAACCTAAGTCAAGAGCTCACAGATCGTCCACAAAGGGGAAAAACACTAATCTGTTCCGAAGAGGAGAGAGCCCCGACTAGGTGTAGGAAAAATGAGTGCACAGTCACATGACCGAGCCTTAGTATAGGAGCCCCTGCAAGAAGGGCGGGACATATTTGTGTGGAAAAACAGAGAGAGACAGGGAAGGAAACTCCTTCAGACTCCCCAGGCCTGAATGGGGAAGCCCCAATTCTGGGGACACCATGGCTAAAGAGAATCAAAGTTCCCTCAGAAGGTAAGGGCAAAGCCCTACTCACTCTCCTCTCGGGATGCACTCTCTGTGGCTTCAGAAAAGGAACAGAAGGTCCTGAGGTACCAGGGGGACCCAGCCCCCAACTGGCCTCAAGGGGGGGAGGATGAGCAGGGCGGGGGGATGCCCAAGAAATAAGGCCCATGAGGGGAAGGTGGGCAGGATTCAGTAATGAATGGTGAAGATACAGGAGAAGATCAAGAATTATGGTAGGTACGTAATTTTCATATCTTCCCTTGTCAATCTTCACCTTTCATTACTGTTGGGTGAGTACCAAGCTCCCGGAAGGGGGCCTAGCACAGCCCTGAGGGAACATGACCCTCAGCCTCCTGTTGGTGGAAAACAGGAGGAGGAGACCCTAACCATACCAGACTGACAAGTCTAAGGCTGAGGAGAGCTGGGAGGTGTCCCCTGAAGACGAGGGGATGGAGGTAGCCCCTGAAGAAGCCTCCTAGCCCTGCTGGAAGACGGACAGGCCCCCGGAAGGTGGAGTGGATCACCCTAAGCTGGGCCAGGGGCGACAATCTTGAGAGACAAAGCCATGCCATCCATCTAATAGACTGCTGTCCCCGCAAGCTTGGAAGCCACCTCACTGGCATCATAAGATGCCCTTGCATGCTGCCTTGCCAGTTCCAGACCTTTGGCGGAGAGGGCAATGGCCTGTCGAGATTGCTCCGAATCAGGCAGTAATGCTAGCACTTGAGCCAGCATTGACTACAACTGCCTGCTGTAGGCAGCATGGTGTGCCTGATGCGATGAGATGCACATCAACGCACGAGTAGAAGAGAAAACCAGAATCACTAAACAAAAATGCAGAGCACACACCAACCACAATAAAATAAGTCAAGGGCACAGATCCTTACATAAATATAAAAAACTTTAATAATACAAGAACGCTACACAGCCTGACGTGTTTCGGATAGCATCCTTTATCAGGGATATCCTTGATAAAGGATGCTATCCGAAACGCATCAGGCTGTGTAGCGTTCTTATATTAGTTAAAGTTGTACACTCAAACAAAATGGCTCAACCTTGACAGCCACCTCCAGTATCAAGTATGCATGCTCGCCAAGAAGTCTATGCTAGGACTTACCACCCCAGGCCTGCAAGGCCTCCTTAGCCGACCTAATTCCATCAGATGCATTAGGGGTACAAACAACTCAGCCCTCTGCGTCTCTTTCCATAGAACCACACAATACCAACAGTCCTACAAATACCGGGCACCACTTTGGCTTAATGCGCTTGACCTAGGCATCACAAAAGAGGACAAAATAGGCCCCTTTAAAGATAAACTCCAAGTGGCCCTCGCCACAAACAGGAACTGTGACTGTGAGGCCTGAACTGCCCCGCACTCCTCCCTCCTCTTTCCTGCTACCCTCATTCTAACCTGCACACTTGCCTTCTCCTCTCGTCTTGCTAACTAACACTCCCCTAGTAGGCTCCAGGTCCCAGCCTCAGTACTTCCCTCCAGTGAGTCTAGCCCTCCTTTATGACTACACTCTTTAGCACTTAAGACAAAAGACCTGCTGCCCATCAAGTTCTCGCCTCCTTGCGTTTAGTATTAGTTAATTATTTTACAGACTATATCATCCTCTGTTCCCTACCTAATTCGCTCTATAGCCTGTACATTCTCAAGTTGTTCACTTAACCTGTCAACCTAGCCTGCTTTAAATTATGTGTCAGTATATTTTTACTTATGTAATCCCTGTTATTGTGATTATGTAATCTCTGTAACCTGATGTACTCATGTCTTTCTAGGCATGGAACCTCCTTATATCTGCTTATGTACTTGTAGCCATTGTAAATGATGTTATGCCTATGTATTACTACGACGTGGAACCTCTGTAAAAGAGCCTTTGGCTCAAAGGGACTTCCTAGAAATAAATAAATAAAATAACGTTTTTTTATAATCATTCATCATCTTGGATACTTGGACTTCCTTCGTCATCCTTTACTCAGATTTACTTTATACTTCGGATTCTATCACTCATTCAGAACAGATCTCCTCGTCAACCTCAGAATCATTACACATTCGGCATCATCCACGGATTGAAGATGGATTATAGTCTCTCCCAGCAAGTCACCAACCTTGAATTAGCTATGGTTACTAGAATCTAGATCCTTCTCCGTGTAATATGCTCATAAGGACGGGCAGACCTACGGCCATGGGTCCTCAGAGGTTTCCTCCACCTGGGGGGTTTTCCCTCTCTTGAGTGCCAAGGGGGTCATACTCTCCAGGACTTGGAGGAGGTTTGTTTTTGGGCCTTCTATTCCCCTACTAATTACTACCTACCTACCTATCTACTACTCAAGGGTGGGAATAGAATAAAGCCACATATAGCACTACAAGTTACACAAGCACTATATACTCCATCTCTCGTTATTGCTATTCCACAAACATTGAATGGGAGGACTTACCCGAGGTTCAGTGTGGGGAATAGCTTCTCTCACAACGTCTACATAAGCCCTCCCCTAACACACCTCCCCTGCTTAGGGAGTGTTTTCATCCACCACCATCCCCTCCTCCTCCTCCTTCTCTGGCACTTTTCTCACCCTTGCTCATGGGCCTTCTATTCCCCTACAAATTACTATCTACCTGTCTACTACTCAAGGGTGCCAATAGAATAAAGCCACAAAAAGTTCTACAAGTTACACAAGCACTATATACTCCATCTCTCCTTATTGCTATTCCATAAACACTTAACTGGTATTACTTGATTTAAATGTTGTAGGATGAATCAAATATCAATTTGTGCACTTCATTCCATTTCCACTGTGGCTCCATGAGTAAAACAAAAAGTAATGTGTATACGTGTACCTTTTTAATATTTATTATTCAAATTGTAAACTATTTTTGTAACTATTTGTGATATTGTGTGCTCAAGGGTCATCACTGTAAATAAGCTTTGCTCAATGACTTTTCCTGATTAAAAGCTTGAAAGCTGAACTTCCAACATCTACGTTCCTGCTTAAAAGAAAGCTTTTTGTATATGATACTCAGATATAATTCAGCTTGTATTTCATTACATTTATGAATCTCCCCTCTTTCATTATTACAGGGGATCACAGCAGGATCTCTGTCCCGTGGTCCACCTGCTGTAAACTTCCATGAAGTCACAGTCCTTAGTTTGTAACATCCATAATCATCTTCACAGTTACACATGGTGATGTCACAAAGAGCAAATTGAGACTTCAACTGAGGCTAAAAGCAAGACAAACAAATGAAGTCTGGGGGGACAATGATCCTGTTTTGGTGTTTCTTCAATAATAACTAATTAGCGTAGATAAGTATAGAAAATTAATGAATATAGTGTAACCCCCCTTACAAATGGGGGATCCTAAAATATCTTCCTGGGCTTGCCTAATGCCCACTGCCAGGCTGGTGTTCTGTGGTAAACAGGTTAAAAGTGCTTGCATGCAAGTGCCCTGTTAGCCTCCATGCCTGTCTCTTTAAGAGGCATCTATTTCGTAGGTCATAATTAATCTGCGTGGGGGCAGAGTAGTTTCAGGCTTGAGTCCCACCTGGGCTGCAGTACAGCCGCTTCATTCTGCCATCACTAATTGTGCAGAGGGAGCTTTAGTAGGAACTGTGATTGTTTGCCGATTGCGTAAATTATAATGATATTGTAGTTTGTTTAACCTGCCTTCCTTTGCAGCATGGAGTTTCTGTTAAATACTACCATTTTGGTTCTGGACTGCCAGTTTGGACCAATCTGCACCTTTGGGGACCCTAAAATGGACACTGTCCCCAGGAGTCTTGTGGAAGTGAATTTCTGTAGGAATTGTAGTTTTTACTGTTTGGCACCTAAATGGACCTGGAGGGGGAGCCCTTGCTGTGACAGACAGATGGATCAACCAACCAAATCTTTTGGATCACTGGGAAAGCCCAGAGCTGCCTGCAGCAGAGAGTCAGAGTGGAGTTGGAGTTGAGAGAGTGAACAGCTTGAGACCTTCGAGCAGCTGCTCCTGCACAGTAGCACAGGGGGAAATCAGCGTGAAGGCTGTGTCTGGCCTGCCTGCTACCATCTTCCCGAGTGAAGAAGTCTGCAATATTATATCAGACTTTACCTGAAATTGCTGTGATTGTGACCGGAATACCGAATTGTGACAGAGTGAATTTCACGTGGTGAGGACCGAATAGTTGCTTCTGAGCGATTGGCCTATCAGGACTTGAAATAACCGCAGCACGTACGGTTTGCACAGAGACACTGTTTAACTGCAACCGGACTGTCATCCAAACTGTGGTATTTACCTATCTTTACTATAATTGTGCTGAATGTGTAGTGTGGGTCGCGATTTGGTTCCCCACCTTGTTTGAATGTGTCACGCTAGCTGGAAGCTGCATCCAGCAACTTACCGGACTGTATCCAAATCATTCACCTGGTCTGGGCCTTAGCATCTCAGCCTAGATTGCCACTCATGCCGCAGAGATTCATCCAACGAAAGACCCGTTTGGTGATTCGGCTCCCTGCTCAATACCATCAAACAGGATCGACCACCACGGTACGTCGTGTGGAACCTGCTTCCGCGGCGGATCAGCATACCATCCTGAGGTCTTCATCTCGTCAATCCTGCATCTGGTCTGGGTAGCGCGAGTAAACATCAGGGTAGCTCCCTGCAACAAAGCTCAAATCAAAGTGTGTCACCTGATTTAATTGTTTTGGTTGATCATTACAAACTGAGCCATCCAGCTCCGGAATACAAACTGTGGGTTAAACTGCATGTTGTGTTTTTCCTACCTAAGGGACCCAACAATAGCTGCAACGCTGGCCTACCCAGGACAACGCTTCAGGCTAGCCTGCATGACAACTGGGTATACACAGTGTGTGCGACTGTGCTAGAGGGACTCTTAGGGCATGCATGTTTAACCTGACTAAATCCGATCTAAAATTGAACACTAGATTACTGCCCCACCCATGTTCAAGTCCCCTGAATAAATCAGATCCAGATCTTTCTGTATTTAAACTGGCTATTGTGTACTTTTGTGGCGGGGATACTGTGTTGCTACTGCCTTTCTCCATTGCAGGTCTTATTTTATAGGGGGTCTCCAGGGCCAGTGCAGCTGATCCAGCCCTGGTGGTAAGTGTGCTAGGTGTGGGTCTAACACTGCATTCTTGTGTTAATTGTGATTGTCTATTTGCTAACCAGTGTAGGCCACTAGAGGGGTCAGAGGCAGGGTATCAGTGTCCCGGAGGGCTGTACCCAGAGCAGCTACGCTACCCTTAAACCAACCCTCCGGGTAGAGGCACCCGTTCACAGAACTCAGGTCCCTCAACCTGCGCCTAGTCACGTAGGCAGGGGTAGTATCCCTTGGGATAGCACCACCTAGGGGTTACAATACTATACAAGAAAAAGTTACTCACTGGGGTAACATATTTTCTTCTAATGTAGTAGAACTGCAAGTCAAATTATGCATCATCTCCTGTTGCTACTTGATGCCCCAGAACTTAGAATGTTTTTACGAAGATGCTGTCTCACTGTGCAGGTCTGAAGCCCTTCAAGGATTCCAATGATAGGGCTCTGAGCTGCAGAGACTAGGGGGCTTGAAACCTACTACTACAAATACTCCAATTATAGCTATACAAATTATGGCTTTATTTTTTCTAATGAGACAGAAAAACAAGATCATTAAAAGCTCAGACACTGCAAATAATAAAATAATTTCTACAGAACCCATTAAGAGGCAGGGAAGGGAAATCGGACTAGCGGGTCTAATCCATTAGAAGAAAAAGTGTTACTATTGCAATTAAAGTTTCCTTCTTGGGGCACTAGAGAGCGTCTTTCTGAGTGGATACAATTCCAGACAGCTCCGTCTCTACACTGCTTTCAAATAATAAAAAAAAAAAAAAAAACACTTGAAAAAGAAAAGTTGAACTTTTGGAATGACTAAGCTCTTCCTAATTACCTGGAGCATCATCTCGGCGAACATGGTGAGAGGTAATAAATCCGGAGGTATCAACGGAAAACAAGCTACCAGACTAAAGGAGGCCACTGGAGCAGTGGTCCCTAGTGTGCCAATCTACCAAACTTCTAGCTCTCATTTGTATATAATATTGTTGTATATGTTTTTTTTTTGTAACTCTGTGTATCTGTAAATGCCATGTGGTACATGCCACGGTGAAGAGAATGGATTGTTTTCCTTTACAGTGGCTGATATGCCTGTAACCTGGGTTCTAAGAGAAACTGGAATTTCCATGGGAAACTAGAAATAGAATTTGCTGGCTAGCTAACAGGGGCCATAAACCAGCTTGTATAATCATAAAACCTTATAGAATGCTTTTATCCAAGGAAACTGGGTCTTGACAAACTTCCCCTGGCGAACATATGTGAAATTCTGACAGGACAATGTGAATTAGCTCAGAGGATGTATACTGATACAAAGGTTTAACTTTGACTGTCCTGTTACTGCTAAATTATTGAGGCAGAACATTGTGTTGAAAGCTGGGTGACAAAGGTTCCTCTCAGCACGCTGACATTCGAAGTGCCAAGATTTTGGTAAAGCCCAAGAGTGACACACGGTAGCCTAAAGTGGAAGTGGCCAACCCCATTCTCCAACTTGGGAGTGGTCATTTATTTAAACTCTCCAGCCCAGAGCATTCTGTCATTCTGTTTGGATTTTCTTCTCCTGAACAAAACAGGACACAGCACCCAGCTGCTAATCCAAGGACTAAGATTTTGCAAGCAGTAATTTCTCTGGACTTTATCAGGTAGAGACGTAATTAAACAGTTTTAAGGTGTTTATACAGTATACTTTCCAAATTTGTTTCCATACTGTAACCTAAATTAATATATGTTCTCTTTTAGTTGTACTGCATTTATTTTAATATTTTTACTAAAACTTTTGTTTCCTGAAGAAATTCTGCCTGCATGAGTCTTTATATTGTATGTGTGACTGTAAAAGATTTATTAATAATCTGTGACAACTGTTACTTGCGTAGAAGGGTCACGAATAGCAATCAAATTAAAAGGGTCTTTGGGGACATTCCGGATGGTTTTGGGAGAATACCAGAGTCTCATACAAGTCTGCCGGGGGTGTGAACTGGGCTATTGCATGTCCTGTAGGGTGAAGACCAAATCAGGTGGTACGCTGCTACCCTGAAGAAAGTGCAACACTTGGGCCTTCCTCCTGTGAGTAATAGCCACAAAAAAAGGTTCATATTTGGCCACAAGACTCGAGACTGGTACTGTGCCCTGATCCAAAGTACAGAGGGATACTCTGGGACCTGGTGGCGAGTGTTCAGTTGTAAACCCAGTGAGCACTCTGGATGGACATGTGGAGGGTATCCCTATTTTCCCCCTCCCTGTCATGGATTACACTTGGGGTGGGCACTGTGAGCTCAGTGATCTGACCCTCACGAGTGGTTTTGTGACACCTAGAACTTCAGGAGACCCAATGGAGCCCAACTGGCAGACTGTGCTAGCGGCAATGAGATCACTGGACTCAAAAAAATCAGCATGATTCTGGAGCACTTGGGCTCTCAAAAGACTAAAATCACAGTGGCTACTGAACTAGTACAATCAGCGGATGGCAAATCTACAAAAGTTCTGGGAGAAACGGCTTAACCAATATAGCAGAACTCTCAAATAAAGTACCAGCTGGAATCTCTGGAAAAATGCCCACTGATCCAGTAACATGAGGGTAGTCGGGATTGCGGAAGGAGAGGAGAAGGAAGATCTGACCTCCTTGTCAAAGCTCCTACAAAACACGTTAAACTTAAGACTCGGAGATGGGCATGAAAATTAAGTGCACCTATTGCAGCTCCACAAGAACGGCCCTTACAGTTGACTCTTCAAGGACCATCCTAATCGCCACAAAGGACGTTTCCACCAAAAATGCCATATTATCTGCAGATTCAACCAACCACCCAAACCAGCATAATGGAAAGGATGTCCATTTCTTCCTCTATGTCTCTTTTGCCACCAGATCGAGGCACAAGCAATTCAACACTATCAGACAGTAGTTGTGAAGGCTTGGTGTGGTGCACTTGCCTTTTTTCCTAGCACACTTCCGCAAATCTTATGGTGATAAGATGTTTCAGTTTACCGAACCAAAAGAAGCAGAAGTATGGATCGCTAAGTGGGTGACTGAATTCAATCTGTAGGAACAAAGGGAGAACTCATACATAGATGCAGATAAGTGACAAGTGAATTACTGTTTACTTTTTCCCCTGCTAGTTGTGATCCTGTTCCCTGCTTAATTGTGGGTACACCTCTGGACTGCCTAAGATTTAGAAGAGGAAATGATGGGACTTTATAAAGTTGAACTTTTTACATTCTTCTATTCTGTTTTGAAAAACACAATTCTCACACTGCCCTACAGAACTTCAGCACCAGGTGAATTAACATGCCGATGCCACAAGGCTAGTAACCAGTTAGTGAGGCAGTTTGAAACGGTTTCCGGTTGTAAAAAATGTTTTCATCCTGTACTTGTTACAGTTAGCACTTGCAGAGAACTCTCAAAGCAAAACACTTTGAATAAATTTGTACTACTTCATAGGGCATTAGTAGGGCTTTCATCTCTCCAAGTTATATAGAAGTTCACAGCTTTAGGTTATGCACCATGCCAAGATTCACACAGCTATGATGTTTATGTCCATGATTATATTTGAAACAGTGAGGCAGGAATGTTTAGTGAATTGCCATATTATGTTGTTTCTTTTATTCATGTCTGATGCAGTCTAAATAGCCAGAGATGCTATGTAAAGAACTGATGGACTAAATCGGGACATCACAGCCTTGAAAGAGCTGGCAACTGTTGTTTTATCTATTCTATTTAATGACTGTTGGATACCCCTCGATGTTGTGACACATGGTGCCTGAGAGTCTGAACACTGGAGTAATGTATGAGGCTTAATATCTCATCCAATAAGCTGATGTCTCATGTATGTGTAACATTATGTGTAATGCACATGATAAAACAATAAAATATAAGTTAAAAAAAAGTTTCCTTCCAGTACCATAAATTAGAACTGCACTGTCAAACTTGTGCAGACCAAGCAGTACCCTGCATTGGAGGGTTTTAGGATCACTTTGGAAAGTGTCTGAAATACAGAAATCGTAAACCTAGCATCATCTCATGTATGTCCAGACAATAGTGGGATGCGACTGTGAGGACTGCTGACCAGGTAGCAGCTTTATAAATTTCTGCTAGGGGCACATTCCTCCTAGCTGCCACTGATGCTGCTATACTCCTAGTAAAATGGGCTTTAACGCCACTTATGGGTACATTCCCTGCCTTAATACAGCAGATGTTTATTGTGGATGCTATCCACTTCGATAAGGCCTGCTTAGAGGCTGGGTGTCTCTTTGATGGCTCTTTGTAGGCAACAAACAACTGATGCTATTGTTCCTGATGTCCTCTGTCTGGACTTGTAGAAACTGCGGGCTCTTCTTGCAAGCCAATGAGTGGAGCTTTTCCTCCCCTTTGTTGGAACATGGGCTTAGGAAACACACTAGCAAAGTAATGGTGTCATTCAAATGGAATTCTGCCTCTGCCTTTAAGAGGAACTAAAAATGTGTTCTCGACACCACTTTCTCTTTGAGGAAAATCAAGTAAGGAGATTAATACTTTTCTGGGCAGATTGTGTGGGCCAGGTGGCCCCTTTATCCCAACAAAATGTGTGTTTCTACCGAGTGCCTGCATTTCACTAATTCTCCGTGTTGAAGTAAAAGCCACCAGGAAAAACAGGTTACTCACTTGTAACAGTAGTTCTAGGAGTGGTATATGTTGTTCATCCACACTAATTGGCATGTCAGTTCCCTTTAAATATCTTGCCGGAAGGGCTTCAAGCTGGCTCCTCCCACCAACCCAGGTGGTATAACCCTCAGCTCTGCCCCATGATGCCAGATCTTGCCTGCTGGAAGCTAGGTTTGTGCGTCGAAGCCGGGGAGGTCGGGTGGGTCCATGTGGATGAACAACATATACCACTCCTAGAACTACTGTTACAGGTGAGTAACCCATTTTTCTAGGATCGTGGATATGTTGTTCATCCACACTAACTGGCAAACTCCTAGCAGTTCTCTGGGAGGAGGGAGGCAAGGCACACACCCCCTACTTCAGGAATAAAGACTGGAGAACTGAGGCTCCAAAATCAGCATCCCGGCCTTACTCAAGGTCGATATGGTAATGGGTAATGAAGATGTTTGCTGTCTTCCAAGTAGCAGCCCTGCAGATATCCTGAACAGGGAAATCTCTAGAAGCAGCCACCGACACAACGGTATGGCGGGTGTAGTGAGCCCTTAGCCCTATGGGAGGCTCCTTACCCACCAACCTATATCAGAGATCAATGCAAGATGTAATCCATCTGCCAATCATCCGCTTTGCTGCAGGTCTGCCAGGTGCGGGTTCAGCGTAGGTGACAAACAGCTGGCGAACCTCTCCCAGAACTTCAGCCGTCCGCTCCTTATAATAAGAGAATGCTCGTCTAAGGTCCAGAGTATGGAGCCTGTACTCGGCCTCTGAGGTGTAGTTCGGGTAGAACACAGGCAGAGTTAACACCTGGTTAAGGTGAAACTCAGACACCACCTTCGGAAGGAACTTCGGGTTGGGGAGCAGGACAACCTTGTCCCTGTAGAAGACCAAGTAAGGAGACTCCGCCAAGAGCGCCTGGAGCTCCCCAGTCCTTGCAGCTGATGTGACAGCCACCAGGAAGGCAGTCTTCCATCACAGGTGTGACATTTCACACTTGTGCACCGGTTTGAATGGCTTGCGTTTAGCCAATACCAGCAGTAGATTCCATGGAGGTGGAGGTTCACACACCGGAGGGGATATGCGATCGAGGCCTTTGAAAAAGTGCCAGACTAGTGTCTCCTGCACCACCGTCCACTGACCGGCCCACGCCCGGTAAGCAGAGATGGCTGCCAGATGCACCTTAAGGGTAGTATTCCGGAGACCTCCTTTGGAGAGGGACCAAAGGTAGTTGAGGATACTGGCCACAGGACAGGAACTAGGGTCTAAGCCCTTGCCCTGACACCAAATGGAAAATCTTTTCCATTTGAAGGCATAGCACCTCCTGGTCGACTTCTTCCTAGATGCCTTAACTACGCTGAGGACATCGTTGGAAAGACCCTAAGCCTGGAACTCTGGCCGCTCAGGAGCCAGGCTGTCAGGTGCAGGGATTGAAGGTCCAGATGGAATACCTTCCCCTAACTGACTGATATTAGGTCCGGGTGTGCTGGAAGATGCCTCAGGAGCCTGTTGCTGAGGAGAACTGGATACCAGAACTGGTGTGACCAATCTGCGGCTACCAGGATAACCTTTGCCTTGTCCCTTCTCGCCTTGAGAAGCACCTTGTGGATTAAGGGAAATGGAGGGAAGGCATAGAAGAGGCCTGGGATCCACGGCCTCGAGAAGGCATCCCTCTGCAGTAAGCCCTGCTGAGGGGGGGGCGGGCATGAAACAGCCTCAGCTTCGTGTTCTCCCTGGAGGCAAACAGGTTCACCTGAGGGGTGCCCCACAGGGAAGAACAAGCTGCGAACTACCTCTGGGTGAAGAGACCATATGTGGCACACCTCGCCTATACGGTTGAGGGCATCTGCCAGTTG
This sequence comes from Neoceratodus forsteri, assembly GCA_016271365.2. Classification (NCBI taxonomy): domain Eukaryota; kingdom Metazoa; phylum Chordata; order Ceratodontiformes; family Ceratodontidae; genus Neoceratodus; species Neoceratodus forsteri. Next base: position 9,848,931 of record CM057450.1, on the reverse strand, counting down.
GTTCGAGGCTCCTGCCACATGAATGGCTAGGAGATCTGCCTCCAGTCAGATCACGAGGGTCCAGATGCAGAGTGCTTCACTGCACAGAGGCCAGAAGTGCATGCCGCCCTGTTTGTTGAGATAGTGCATGGTCGTGGTGTTGTCCATCTGGACCTGGACCACTTGACCCCGCAGAAACAGAGCTATTGCAGTCAGAGCCAGCTGTACCACTCAAAGCTCCAGCAGGCTGATGTGGCATCAGGACTCTTCAGGGTTCCAGAGCCCGTGGACCCTCTGGTTCCCCATGTGGGCTCCCCAGCCCGTGAGAGAGGCATCGGTCATGAGGACGACCATAGGCTCAGGGCGGACAAATGGGATCCCTCCCTGCAGACGTTCTGGGATGGTCCACCATTGGAGAGCATCCCAAAGCCTCTGGGTTACTGTGACCAGCTGGTCAAAATTACCTAGGCGCTGGGACCATTGGCTGGTCACACCCCATTGAATGGGATGCATTCACCACTGGGCCCAACGGACCACGGTGGTGCAGGCTGCCACGTAACCCAGAAGACGCAGGAAGTCCCGGGCAGGGTGCAATTGCCCAACCAGAAATGACTGGGCAAAGGAGGAGAGAACCTCCACCCTGTCCAATGGGAGTCGAGCTCTGGCTCAGCAGGAGTTGAACTCTGCCCCGATGAAACATATCACCTGCAGGAACGCAGCGTTCCAGCAGCCCCGTTGATCAGGAGACTAGTTCGATGCAGGTCTGGAGGGCCAGGTCCCTGGACCTCTCCAGCTCCTGTTTGGAGGGACCCAGTATAAGCCAATTGTCGAGGTAAGGGTACACCCGGACCCCTTGATGCTGAAGATGAGCTGCCACCACTGTAATGCATTTGGTGAAGACCTAGGGGGGACGATGACAGGCCAAATGGCATGGCTTGGAACTCTTAGAGGGTTCCCTCACTCGGAAGTGGAGGAACCTTTGGTGTGACAGACGGATCGGGACATGGAAGAACGTGTCCTGAAGATTCAGGCAGTAGAACTAGACATTTTGCTTGAGGGATGGTTTGATCTGGGACAGAGTTACCATCCGAAAGGTGTGCGACCTGAAATACTGGTTCAGGTCATGCAGATCCAGAATGGGGCCCCAGACCCCCCTATCCATTTCGGGACCAGGAAGTACCTGGAAATGAACCCTGGGTCGACTGGGGAATCTGTCACTCAGGCCACTACTTCCTTGAGGAGGAGTTGGGCTATGTCGTCTCTCAGAGCCAACAGAGTGTGACTGATACCCTTTCCTCACGTGGGGCACGGGAACGGCTTGGCGGGTACTGCTCGAACTCCAGAGGCAGTCCCTGACGGACCACTTCCAACACCCACTTGTCTGTGGTAACACCGGACCAGGCGGAAATGAAGTGGCGGTGACAGCCACCCCCATCCTGTCACTGACCAGGCCTGGAAAAGGAGGATCCGGAAGCGGGACCGCCAGAACCCTTCCCTCCCGGTTTGCACAACTGAGTGCCTGACTTTAGCCGAGGGTGCCAAGACTGGGCCTGCTGCTGTTGCCCAGATTGAAACTGGGGCTGTTTGGCTGCAGGGACAGAATAATAATAATAAACTTTATTTATATTACGCCTTTCCAAAACCAAGGCGCATTCCAAAAAGATATGGCGAAATGGCTTCTTCTTCTGCTTCTTGGAACCCTGGGATTCCTTTTGGGCAGGCGTAGTGGACTCCAATGTGGTACTAGACTTCTCGATACATTCCAGGTGACCGTCCACTCCTGGATCGAACAAGTCGACACCTAGGAATGGGAAATCTGCCAATTTGTGCTGGGTGTTGGCCATGAAAGTCGAAATCTGCAACCAAGTCCTGCAGCGCATGGCAACTGCAGCTGCAACAGAACGGGTACAAGAATCCCCGATGTCCAAGGCCATTTGGAGCTGTTTAGCAACAGCCCAGCCCTGGTCCCGGACCTGCTTGACCGTGGTCTGAAGGTCTGCGAGAAGTGAGGAAGCACCTCATCTAAAGAGCCCAACAGGGCGTGGAGGAAGTGTGCCATGATTACAGCCAAGCTTGCCTGATGAAGACCCAGCGAGGAGGCAGCATAGACCTTTCGGGCGGAGTGATCCAGCTTCTTGGATTCTTTGTCCTCTGATCTATCTGAATACAGACTCGGCCACCACTCCCTCAGCCAAGGAATGCTGTGAAAATCCCGAAAGAGAGCCAGTAGGTACCGCGTATTTGCAGGTCATCCTGGCGGACGGTGCGGAACAGGAGGCTGGGCGTTGCCAGAGCTACAGAGCTGGGCCGACAATGGCTTTAGCTATTAGAAAGGCCTCAGTCAAGGAATCCCCCCTTCTGAGGATGTCAGTTAGGGGGTATTCTACCAATTTTTTTAACAGGTTCCAGCTTCATCTCCATAGATTCAGAGATGAGGCAGAGGATGTCCAGAAAGGAGGTGGGCCCCTCCTCACCAGATAGACTCATGGCATCACCGTCCCAAGAACAAGATGCCAAATCCGAGTCATCAGATTCCGAGGAGTCCGGGTATAGCGGTCTGCCACCACAGAGTCACTGCAGGCGGTCCGAAGTCAGAGTAACGGACAGCCTATGCTGAAGGCCTGTAGCAGCCCGAAACTCCTTTGGGGGAGTCCCCGAGGAAGGCTGTTTTGATGGTGGCTCCACCGAAATAGGTGGAGACACTGACTCTGGCCGAGTCGGGAGTGACTTTGCTGGCTCCAAGACCGACTCCTGAGTGGTCGACTTTGGCCTGGGGGGCGACAGCCAGGTAATGGCTGGGGTGGAAAGGACCGCCTTCGGCCCAGCCAGAACAAGCTGCTGCCATAGTATGTCCTTGTAGCGTCAACGCAACTTGCATCAGAGCCTCTCCTCATCCGAGGAGGACGAATGGCGGCAGTGCCGCTTCTTAGAGTGCCGCTTATGCGACTTCCTCAGCTTTTAGTTCGAGGATGTCCCAGACCTAGACGTCGACCATTGGGGGGACTGACAGGGATGCTTGGGAGAACCCCAGTTCCTCCGGGTCAGGGACGACCACCACCCAGGGATTCCCAGCTGGCTGGGTCGCCTCATCAGTGAGGTCCGACAGGACTGGAGTCCTGAATAAAGAGTTGTCAGCCTCTTCAATCAAGGACGGGTCGAAGGGGTCAAGGATGATCTCGACCAGATCGTCATCCAGTGTTTGGGCCGGCTGACCTGATGGGGGCATCATGAGGTTGGCAGCCGAGGCCACAACTCTGACCGAAGTCGAAAGAGGAGACTCCTGGGACCGAGACATCTATCTATCCCAAGAGCGACATCGACGAGATACGATTTCTCTCAGTTCCTTCGATTCATTTTTGCGGGATCTGGAGATATGTGAGCCAGGGTCTTCCCCACGAATGGAAAGGGATTGGGCCAGCTCCTTGAAGGAACCTGAGAAATAGGAGCCCAGTTTTGGAGGAACGAAAACCGAAGTCGAAGACGAGATCTCAGCGTCATGAGCCGCCTCCTCTTTGAAGGCCTTCATCTGTTCCAATTGTTCCATGGACTCCGTGGCCACAGAGATCGCACAGCAGGCATCCTTCGATTTAACCGGCGGGTGCCGTTTTTCTGGAAGTCCGAGCTGGAGATGTGCGAAGCAATCATCCAAAACATTTGGATTTAAAGAACGAAATGGGCCGCAGGCCCAAGTGACATGATCAAAACCCAGGCAGTACACACACATGGCATGTGGGTCAGTCAGACATTTTTTGCCCGCAGGGACACCAGCAGAACCCAGGTGAGGACTTGTCCTCCATCACGGTCACTATTTCAAAATAATTCTGAGAGATTCTGCGAATCTTAATCGGTAAAACCGAGTTTTGGAGCGCCAGGGCCTACTACACGCGGGAGCGAGGAGGAGGGAACCTGTATCTTCCAGCGGAAAGGAAACTCTGACGTAATGGGGTGGAGCTGAGGGTTATACCACCAGGGTGGGTAGGAGGAACCAGCTTGAAGACCTTTCAGCTACATTAAAGGGAAAGGACATGCCAATTAGCATGGATGAACAACATATCCACAATCCTAGAATAACGTTTTTCAGGTCAGGTACTTCAGTTCAAAAGTGACAACAGGTTCACATAGATAGCTTAAGAATGGAGCCAGAGCCAGATTTACGTCTCAAGCAGGAATAGGCTTTTTTATATACAGATACATATGAGAGGCCCTTAAAGAACTTCTTAAACATTGGTTGTGAAAATAAAATTCCTGCTGAGGCATTAAACCAGATGCAGAAATTGTGGGGAAGTGCACTATTAAAGATGGCCTTAAAACAATGTAAAATCATTGCAATGTCTGCATTCTCAGCTGAAAAGGAACTGCTCGCATACCAGCTAAAGAAATTTTTCCATTTTAAACTGTAGGTTTCCCTGTGGATGGCTTTCTGGCCAACTTAAGAACCTCTATAACCAGAGAAGAGAGGCTTACATTAGAAAACTCTATCCCCATTTGGAACCATGCTTTTAGATGGAGATTTCAGGTTGGGGTATGTCACCTGGCCTTTTGATAAAGTCAAAAAATCTTGACCCGGGGGAGAGTGCGGGAAGTACCATTGATGTCTGAGCCAGTCTGGTGTTATCAGGATCATGGTTACAGGTTCCTCATTTTCAGAAGTAATTACTGGATCAGAGGAAAGGTAGAAAAGGTGGAAAAGCATAAAGGAACCTGTTGCCTGAATATATGCTGAAAGCATGTTCTGGGATTGCTGCCTGTGACACAGCAGAACAGTAACAGCATTTGTTTCTCCCATGATGCAAAAAGATCCATCTCTGGAACACACCCTGTCCTGAAATATAAATTTAACATCGTTTCAGGGACCACTCATTGATCATATGATCCACTCTGCTTAGCGAATCTACCAGTGCATTTTCCTTTCCTGCAATATGGGCTGCAGAAATCTGTACACTGACAGTATTGACCAGATCTCAAATTTTAGTGCTTCTTGTAGTTTTGTGGATTTTGCACCACCTTGCTTGTGGAATGTGGAACAAAAGCACAGTGGCAGAGCACGAGAACAGTACTTGGGAGGGGGGCCTGGGTTCGATTCCCAGTTGGGAACATTTTTAACCCTGGAACAGACGGCAGCAGTGGTGGGAGCATCTGCCTCAAATGGGTTTAAACACAGCTGGGACAGGGTAAGGAGACTCATAATGACCAGGAGGGAGCCACATGGAATTGAGGGTTGGGGAACTGGAAGAACTGCCCACCAGCACAATAGGTGTGGGGGGGGTGAGGTAGTATTGGAAGGGCAGACTCGAGGGACCTTCAGTCTCCTTCTGCCATCAAATTCTATGCTTCTGTTGTTGTAGTATTGTCTGTCCTTATCTGCAAGGCTTGGTTTCTGATTTTTATTGAGAAGGGCTTCAGGGAAAGATACACAGCTCTGAGTTTCAGCAGACCAATGTGTTCCATTCTCTTGGCAGAACTTCAGACCCCTTTCACTGTGTATTTTAAGTTATGACCTCCCCAGCAGCCTAGAAGGGAGGTATCTGTGGTGAGCACTAGTGCAAAAATCCATGTATAGTTCCTGGCTGCAGATTTCCTTTGTAAAAAAAGGAAATTCCTTTTTAGTTGAAATCCCTCTAGGCAAAATGATATATAAATCACACATTGTGAGACAGACTCAAATCCTAATTTGAGACTGATTGACAAGCCACCAATCTTTTGGAGCAATCTAATGTCATGTTAGTTGTCTCAAAATAAAATAATTTCAAATAAAAAAATCAGCAGCTGAGTCCATCTTGCAATCTGCTCTTTGTGAGTGCTGGTGCTAGTGCATACAGTGTTGCCTGAAAAGGAATAGAGTATACTTTCTTTACTTTGAATGTAGGTGTAGTACCAACTGCTACCACCGGAGGGAGTTTATAAGCTTTTCCTCTACTGCACTCAGAGCAATTAGAGGTGACCAGAACTCCTTCAAGTAGCACTGTATGTTTCTCATGTATAGCCTTGTCCATGGTACTACGGAGGTTGTTGCTGACTTGACACACAGAACTTGCACGATATCCTGTGCAGTCCTTTTTATGTTTGCTTGCACGCATGTGAAAGAAACATAGTGCCATCATCCGAGTTTTCGGAGGAGTGTCAGCGTCTTCCAATTCAGTCAGTGTGTTTGCAGGCGCGGTCGCAGTTCTCCAATCACTGCTGCAGCTGTCTATGACAGCAGTTGAAAATGCAGTGGCATACAGTTGAAAGGGAGAGCTCCGCTTCAGTGAGCAGAGCTCCCACCCTCCTGCGCATGCCGCGCGCACATATGTGCGTGCTCCGCCTTACGCACATACTGTATGGCCGACAGGGGTGCCCAAGCCCCATTGACTCACGCCCCAAAAAAGCTTTCCGGGTGCCACGCTGGGGCCGCGGCGGCTGCGTCCATATGGCGGCGCAGTGTCCAACTCGCTGGCTCCAGTCCTCCCAAAACAGTTTCCAGCTGCCACGCTGGGAGCCCACCCCAGCGTGGCACAAGTCCCTATGGCCGACAGGGTGCCCAATCTGTCAGAGCTACAGGCACCCCCAAAACAGCCTTCTAGCTGCCACACTGGGAGCCCACCCCAGTGTGGCAAAAGTCCCGCGTTGTCTTCCTTTTAAAAAAAAAAAAAAAAAAAAAAAACTGTAAACAAGAAAACGTTCCCTCGGAGGTCTCCCAGTGCACCCACGCCCACCCACTGCGCACCCTGCCTCCCCACATATTCACCTCCGGAGCTCGGCGCGACGATCTTCAGTGGACCAGGAACATGTCTGCACTCTTCAAAGCCAACCGCAAACCATGAAATGCCGGTAAGCCGTATAATGTAATGAATAGGGTTTTTTCAACTTTACTGCATATCTCGGGCATTTATTGGAATTTTGGCACCAAATTTTCAACATGGGGTTTTTGGAACCCCTCCTCATGAATTCCTGAACTGTCTATGCTTAATAGGGCCGAAGGGTGATTTTGCAGTCACTCTGGCCAAATCACCTTCTCGGACCGACAAAAACGACAGTGTCAGTGTTCATAAGGTGGGCTTTCAAAAGCCTATGTTGCAAATTTTGCGAAAAATTCCTAAAATGACTGTTTTACGAAGCGCGGCGCTATGCAGTTCCTACGCATGCTCGTAAGTTCATGAATTTTAATATTTGCACTCTGGATTTTCAACATTGCCATTTTACCACACCTACTTATGAGCAGTACAGCTGTCATTTTCATATCTTGCCCAAAATGTGTTTCCGCCAGTAGCACACAATGATGCAGTCGGTGTGCGAAATCAATGTATGGGACAAATTAAGAAAATCACAGTGACACTGTTCATGAGCAGAGGTCTTAAAATGGCTATGTTGAAAATCTGGTGACAAAATTCCTAAAAATGACTGTTTTAGGAGCGCACGTTGCGCAGTTCCTACACACAGTCACAAGTTTGCAAATTTTTAATATTTGCACGCCAGATTTTCAATATTGCCATTTTATTACACTTCCTTATGAGCAATACAGCTGCCAATTTTCACATCTCGCCTAAAATGTGTTTCCGCACATTTAGCACACAATGGTGCAGTCGGTGTGCGAAAGCAAAGTCTGGGACAGATTAAGAAAATCACAGTTACACTGTTCATGAGCAGAGGTCTTAAAATGGCTATGTTGAAAATTTGGTGACAAAAGTCCGTAAAATGACTGTGTTACGAGTGAGCATAGCGCATTTTCCACGCACCCTTGTAAGTTCATGACTTTGTAATATTTTTAGTCCAGATTTTCACCAGTGGCATTTTTCCACACTTCCTTATGAACAGTACAGCTGTCATTTTTCACAACATGGCCGAAATGTGTTCTCACACTTTCAGCGCAGTAATGCGTGGTCGCTGTGGGAAATCATTGTTCGGGACACATAAAGAAAATCACAGTGACACTGTTCATGATCGGAGGTCCCAAAATGTCTGTGTTGACAATCTGCTGTAAAAAATCCCCAAACTAAATACATTACGGGTGTGCGTTGCACAGTTTCTATGCATGCTCGTGACTTCACCATTTTTTAAAATATTTTCACTGCAGATTTTCAACATTGCCATTTTTTACACCTCCCATGAACAGTACAGCTGTCACTTTTCACATCCTGTTCAGAATGTGTTTTTGCACCTGTGGTGCTAAATGCCATAGTCACTGTGCAAAAGCAGCTTTTGGCTAACAAACTGATATTGTCACTGTTCATGAGGTGGGGATCACAAAAAAACCATGTTGAAAATTTGGAGTGAAAATACCAACGAATGCCTGAGACATTAGGGTTTACGACCATAATGCCCCACCCTGTAGAGAATGACAGGCATCAGGGGTGTGACTTGGGATTCTCGCCAGTAATGCTGATACCATTCCACACCCTGCAGCCAGTGAGAGGCATCGAGGTATGCCTTGGACTCTTCGTCCCCAAAGTTCACCCCATTCTCCTATACCGCACCCATCTCACCATATTTCCTGATGGAATGGGGTGTGCATAAGGGCCAAAGACCCCACGGCAGACCGTGACACTTGTCAGTGTCTGCAGGGTAGGGTGTGGTGTGGTGGAATGGCGTGGCCGTTATGCCTGACGACCCAAAGGCACACCCCAATGCCTGTCAGTCTCTGCAGGGTGGTGGTGGGGTTGGCTTCAGTTTAATACTTCACTGCTATTCCTATTATGCATCTCTCTAACTCCTACACTACCAATGCCAATGCCAGCAAGCAAACATTCGGCATTGACAAATGCTTGTTTGTTTCAGTCTGGAATGAGGCTGCATACTAAACAAGGATCTGGACACTCTCTTGAGGAAAACAGGACATACTTGTATGTTGCTCCATATTGCTCCAATGAACTACAATTTTGCACAGATTCTAGGTGTAATTTTTCCAAACTGAGGATGAACTCCAATTTTTTCATCAGGAATATCATTCCAGTGTGATTGAGCCTGATCCCTAGTTCTCCAACACACTAACCAGTCGTCTAAATACACACTAATACACAACAGGATGGGTGGTATTGAGCTATGCCTGCCTGCCTTTGAGTGTAATGAGGCCTATTTTTTCCTGCCCAATAAAAACAAACAAATGATAGTTTTAGGGTTACTTATCAGTTCTGGAACCCAGTGGCATCAGTTAGCATGCAGTGTAGTGAAAGTGTGATCAGATGCACATGTAGCTGCTTTGCAGATCTGGGCAATGGGGATAGACCTAGAAGCCAACACTGATAAAGCCACACCCCTGGTGGAGTGGGCATGCATTCCCTCCAACACAAAGCACACAGTAAGCATACAGCAATGGCTGATACAGGCAACTATCCAAGAATACAAGATCTTTTTGACAGAGGCAGGCCTGGAAAGTTGACAAACAGTTGCTTAACTGAAACTGGTGGACTCTGTTCTGTTGAAATAGAAGTAATGCTTGATTAACATCCAGATGGTAAAGGGCAGTTTTACCACTGTTGTCATGAAGGCTATGGCAGAAAACAAGGCATGCACTGGACTGGTGAACATGGATCTCTCAGAAAACCTTAGGCAAGAATTTTGTGTGAGATCTAAGGACTACCTTATTTATTTATTTTTATTTTATTTAGTTTTTGTTGACCGGGTTAGTGCACTAAGCAAATCCTGCCTATTTTCAGGCACGACCCGGGGGAAGGGGATACAGATGAACGCCAACTGACCTTGAACCAGATTAAGCTGTTGGTGGTATATTTTTAGTGAATGAGGGAAATTTGGCCAGGACACCAGGGAAATTCCCCTACTCTTTTCGATAAGTGCCATGGGATCTTTAACATCCACCTGAACTACCAGCAATCCAGGCAGATGGGACCTCGGTTTTAATGTCTCATCCGAAAGACGGCACCTCAGAAATGCAGCACCCCTCTCATGCTGCACTACAGTGTCAGTACTGGGATATTAACCCAAGTGCCAGATGTGGGAACTGAACCACATATCCTTATACTTATCCTTGTGAAAAACCAAATAGTCTAGGCAATGAGCCTGAAGCTCACTTGCTCTCCTGGCTGAGGTAAGAGACACCAAAAAGATGATCTTCCAAGAACAAAACGTTAAGAGTCCAGCAGTTGAAAAGGGGGGGGGGGGCTGAACAATTTAGCCAAAACTAAGTTTATGTCCCATGCTGGGACAGTGACCTGATGATAGGGCTATATATTATTTAACTCTTCAGGAATCTTTTGAAAATAGGCACGGAGGCTACTGAGGAGCATGTTCTCTAAACCTGTACAAAAAGACAGCAGATAGGTGAACCTTCAGTGAGACAAGTTTCAGATCTAGACACCAGGTAGTCTAGTACACTGGCAACTGGACAAGTGGCAGGGGACCTGACCACCCTTGCTTTAGCAAATCGAAAATCTTTTCCATTTACAGGTGTAGACTTTCCTGGCAGCTGACTTTCTTGAAACCACCAACATAGCAGTTCTAACTTTTCAGGGGACATGGGCACTGAACATGTACTCCTTGAAGGAAAGGAGAGAGGGGACATGATTGGGATCTTCAAGTACTTGAAATGGATAAATAAGGCTGATAAGGAGAGTCTCCTTAAGCTGAGTGGCAACCATAACACGAGGGGGCATAGTCTTAAGCTGGAGGGTGGGAGGTTTAGGAGGGAGGTCAGGAAGCACTTCTTCACAGAGAGGGTAGTGGACACTTGGAATGTGCTGCCGGAAAAAGAGGTCATCTCAATGAAGACAGTGGGCAGCTTCAAGACAGGCTGGAATAGGCATAGGGGAAGGTAAGGATCATGGGTAGGCAGGATGGGAGAAGTGGGAAGGGAGGGCAGGAACATTAGCTCAAGTTGTGGACCCTGCAATACGAGCAGACTTGATGGACCAAATGGCCTTCTTCTGCTGGCTTCTTCGTATGCCTTCAGATACAGTTGTGATGCTTGGCCAGCTGGTTATGATTGTTGGATGATATTTGTAATATAGGACGTGGTATGTGATGGTCTCCATCAGGCAGCTGTGCCATGCCCCAACCCCTAGGTTTCAGTTAAAATGACAGGATATATTAACCTGAAACCAGGAGGTAATTAAAAGACTAGAGAGCCTTAATTAAGGGTCTCCTGTTTATCTGACTAAATTAGAACTGACCCAGCTACCAGGATATAGGGCTCATAAACTTTTATGACGTCTTAGAGGAAAAAAACATGTCATCTCACCATGATGCTAAAAAGTTATAAAATCTTTTGATTCATTGGGAAAGCAGGAAACCACACAAGATCAAAGGAAAGGCTCGATCAAAGAGTGTCATAATTTGGGAAATTCTTTTTTGCTGAAGTCACAGTATTTAATATACCTCCTGATAGGACATCCTGTTTTGTATATTTTTTTATATTCTGAAAGGAGGAGCTAGATGACATCATGGAAGGGGGTGTGTGAGACAGACAGTTTAAACTGAATACTGTGTCTGATCTGTGTGACATTTTCTTGGTGGGCTCTTAAGAAACAAGCACTAACAAGCACTGTAAGAAGGTAATACATTAGATAGAAAAAGTCTAATTGTATTGTGGTAGGAGTTTACGTTTTGTACTTTAACTTTGTTCTTTTAAGTGATTGTGTGCTTCGTGTTAGTGTTCTGTGTTTACATTTTACCTATTTTTATCCATTTTTTAAGTAAACCTCTTATTTTAAAGAGACTGCCTGGGTGTGTCTTCCAAGTTCTTTCTTTTTGCATGTGATGTATACATGGTTAAGTTGACAGCTGTTCATAAGCTTGATGGAGTTATCAGACTGGAAAAAGGTAAGAATATACCTAAGGTCTTTTATAGAGTTTTAAGGGTTCATTTTGGATACCTGGTTAGGTACCCTTAGGCGAAAGATATCTGGCATCCCCCCGAAGAGCAGATTATCTGAGCCTGTACATTTGGGTATGCTAGCATAAGGTTTACAGTTTGAATCCCTCCCAGAACTTGAGACTAAAGCTGATTTGGACCCACAAGCAGACAGAAGGGTTACCCTGTTCTGTTACCTGTTCATAATATTGCACTCGGAGGTTGGCACTCTGTGAGCAGAGGGCCTGATCTGCCGAGTGCGTTTGTGACAACAGTAACTGGATGTTCTGATGGGCTATTCCTCCCTTGGACCTGGGGAGAAGGTCCTGCCTAAAGTGAAGGGGAATGGGCTTGCAGAGCCTGAGATTGAGGAGGTCCAAGTGCCACACCTTCCGAGCCCAATCTGGAATGATCAGAATCATGGAACGTTGTCATGGCAAACTTTGAAGATGATAATGATGTGCATAACAAACTACAGTGCTGTGTTTGGCAAGGTAAGCTCAGCTATTCATAACCACTGGTATGTTCTAAAGGCAGCACCCCAGGGAGAAACTGTCACAAACCCACTCCTGGGGGCCAGGTCCACTGAGCTCACAGTGCCCACCCCTAAGTGCAATCTGTGATGGGGGAACAGGAATATCCTCCAAGTGCCCTCCTAGAGTGCTCACTGAGTTCATGATTGAACACCCGCCATGAGGTCCCAGGGCTCCCTCTCTATTGTGGGTAAGGGCAAAATACAGTCTCCAGTCTCTAGCCAGGTGAGAACTCTCCTCGGTTGCTGTACTGGGGGGTGGGAATGACACAAGCGTTACGAGCTCTTCGGGATATGCCCTCATAAACCTGTTTGAGTTCTCTCCCATGGGGTGTGCAGCACCTAGTTCCCCCTTACAGACTCTCAAGACCTGTGTATCTCCCTTGCTTAAGGCACCCAGATACCCTTTTTCAGGATCTTTGTCTTGGCAGCAAATGGTAGCGCTTTAGCAATTACAGACTGGTCTCAGAATTGACTAAACCTTTTACTTCTACACACACACACAAAAATCACTCACAGGCAGTTTTAAAAGCAAAAATGTTCTTTACTAAATCTAAATGATCATCATATAAACTTTACAAACAAAAACATTTCATAAATCTGGTCAGAGTATAACAAAACAAAGTTAGAAGTATACATCAAAACACACTGTAAAATTTAACTATCTAATTTCTACCTTGTCTGTGGAAAATTCAGAAAGTCCAGAACCAAAAGTTGTTGGCAAAAGTTTCAGCCCTTCTGTTGCATTCACTGGTTCTTAGTCCGTCTCTCTGTTGTAACAGTATTGCTTCTCTTGTGGTCAGGAACAGTGTCCAAAATGAAATGCAATGAGCTTCTGTTTGGAGAGACTATTTATAGGCCTGGCCCCTCCAGTCTGCGGATAGCTGGTGGCCTTCTGTTTTTAGGCTAGCAGGGGTCTCTCTCTTGCCCTTTCCCAGGTTTTAAGTGAACCATATTATATATTAGTTAGATTCTCTTACAATTCCAATATCCTGCCAGCTAACCAAATGTACATATACCATGACAGTTTCCTGGAACCTAAATGCTTTTCCTTTGAAGTGTAAAGTTTATGACAGGCAAGGGCTTCCCCCATCTCCCTGAGATTTTATTACACCAATTAGCTAACCAGGGACTTCCATCCCTTTCTGAAATGGACTTTTAGCTTCCTGGCTAATCAACCTGTTCTCAGTTCACAGAGGAATGTCAAATATTTTGCAAGACCTTCTCTCTTTCCTGTGACCGTTTCAGTGAACTCTGAATCCCTCTATCAAAGCTCATTCTCCGGGCCTGTTTGGGAATTTTAAACATAACAAAAATCATCTGCACGTAACCCTTTTAAAGCATAAACAGAAAAAAAAAAAATAATGTCTGCCTGTCTGCAATATTCCAGCAGTTGGCAAACTCACCACAGAAACAATTTTCATGGATAGTCCACTTATGGTGGCTAGGAAGGTTAGAAGCTAGAAGTTAGAAGTCCACACCCAATACAGGATACATGTAGGTGACACACATACAACTCTGGATGTTAAAGGTAACTTTCCCTATGGCCACTGCAGTGCCTATAAAAGTATATGCAGACTTAAAAAAAACTAACCAATGTGGTAAGAAGTGAAACTTTAAAGAGATGGGATTTTATTACTTGCCAAAGTGACCTATGCAGTGTACTTGCTAAAGTGCCCATGTGACCTTAGATACATATACTGTAGGCCAAACAACTAGGACACTACAAAATGAATACTGGCACATAAGATAACATCAGAAGAGGAGATGAAAGGTCACCAGTGGCCAGACTTTTCAATGGGACAGAAGCACATAATCCATACATTTCGCATTTTTGGACTGGAACATGTTTTCCCCACTTAAAAGAGCGGGGGACAGAGAGAAGAAACTACTTTACAGAGAGGGCTATTGGGTTGAAAGGTTGAAACCCACTGATAGGAACATGCGGTTTAAATGAAGATTAGACTGGTTGGCTTTATCTTGAACGGACTTTGAATTATGGTAGAAATTAACCTGTAGAGGTCATATGCATGAGTTATTTGGGTATGACACAAATTTTTTAACCACCTGTTTTGTTCTCCACAGAATATCCAGCAGCTGATGCTGTTTTGGTGCCAGTCCTCTGAGAGCTCAGCCCTCACTCTCCCCCGGGACTTACCTTGGATGATGATCCACCCAGGCTTGCCCCCATGTCATTGCCTGTGTTTGTCTGATGTTACACCACACTATGTAAGTACATACAATTATTTCTGTCATATACATATGACAATCATTTAATCTCATCCAGGTATCCTTTATCATTATATGTTATCATTTACTTCTCGGTGTTATATTCTAACTCCCCTGCTTCCACTCCATGTGCCACTGTTAGTCTGTCTGTATCCCTCACTGTAGACCCGTTTTCTATCTGATGAGTTGTGTTTTAAGTGTTCCGATCACTATATCATTTGAAAAACTAATACAGTGGTGGATTTTTTCCATATTTGATTTAGGGATTTTTTTTCTTTCCAATACTAATTTTTTTAACACAAGTCTATTTTTCAACATTGACACAGAAGTTTTTAAGCTACACCAACTATATAGGATTCAGAATAAAGGCTGTACCCCCCTTCAGTGACTAGCTAACACTAGTTACAGTGATTGTTCTGTAGCTTTAATAATATATACAGGAAGGAATGTGAAAACATTTGCTGTGTTATGTTCCATGATCATTTCATGGCACTATCCCTGTAATGCAAAAGGGTCTGCTGTGGTCCAGGTGCATCAACATCATCCAGCAAACAAAGTCATCATGCCAGTGAAGTCAGCATCATGACACTCCTATGCACACAGTGAACTGGGAAGTAGGAGTGTATTTAAACCCTTCGGAGCCAGCCCGGTGGTGCTGAGGGTTGAGGCCCTGGACGCCACACTTCATACCACACCAGCGATCGGGTTCGGGAACAGCCTTGACACACCGGGGATCGGCAGGAGAAGGAGAGGACTGAGCATCCGGAGGACTGCTCTCCTGTCCTGGGTTAGGGAACTTGCTTTGCTCTGTAGTGGCCCCTGATGGAGACATACTTCGGCCAAGAAAAAGAGAGGGAAATGGCACCTTGAGCGACCGGATGACAGCCAGCTGGACCCTCGCCGCCACGGAGCCCCCAGACAGCCAGGACCCACCTCAGCAGCACCCAGGGCCAAGAAGGTAAGCTGTTAGGTACTTTCTCTCTGGAAGGAGAGAACTGTCTTACGAAGCGAAACGTCAGGCTACCCTGGGGCGGCAGGCTGCAATGTAAGGTGGGAGCTGGCGACGGGGGTTCCCAGGGGAGGTGAGCTCAGTCTTTGGCAGCCCAAAGGAGAGGCCGTTCGAGACACAGAGGGGAGTAAATAGATAATGCAAAAAACAAAACCTTCGGAGCAAGCACTGAGCATCCTTGTTAGGTGGCAGACAAGGTGCGGGCTTGTTCACCCTGCTGTGGCTGGGTACAATAAGCGCTTTTAAACCAAACCTAAACAGATTACAGAAAGAAATACAATTTATTTTTTTTATATGATGACATTATTTGTACCACCTCCGTGGACTCGGCAGGGGCTACGACCCCACCCTCGGAGGGATGCAGCCTCCGATGGCCATCATGGGTCCTGCTGGGTGCCGGTATTTTTCGTCCATTTTCTCCCCCGTGCCTTCGCCCATGCAATGGGTGCAGCAGCTTTCTCCACCTCTGCAGAGGCAACCAAATACCCTGGGCGCAGGCTGAACCCTTCTTGTTGTGCTGATGCACGCAGCACAAACCCCTCGCCCCGAGGAAGGACAGCAGTCCTCCGAACACTCAATCTGTACCTCTCTAGCCGACCCCTGAACGCCCCGAGTCCATTCCCGAATACAGGTCACCGGCGTGGCACGAGGTGTGGCATCCAGCACCTTAACCCTCAGCAGCACCGGGCCAGCAAGAAATACAATTTAAAAAGCTTTGAGGGTCAGTTTTGTCATAGCCCTTGCACCACTGTCCATTTTTTACAGGGAAAAGTACAGAAGAGACATGGTTTCTTATGGCATGCCAACAAAGCAAAATAAACACAGGCAGGTTATACATTTTATAACACTGGCTATTATAAGGATGGTAGTAACAGATTTTAAAGATAGGAAGCAACTTATTTACTTGTATATAACTTCCAAGAGTAGAACATGGAACTAATGTTTTTTTTTTTTGTGATAGCCTGTTGGCGTGTCTCAAACACCTCAAAAATCTTAAGTATATAATAAAAGGTTTGCCTGTAATAATTACTTACTAAAACTGAAGTTGCTAGAACATATAAGTGTAACATTTTTATTTATTTATTTATTTATTTATTTTTAACAGGCTTTACATAAGATTTTCTACTGTGAGGAAAATATTATAATGTATAGACAGTGGCTGTTTCCTTTTTATTGCTTTATAAAAAAATGATACAATGACATACCACTTGGTTTGAAAAGAAGATCAACTGGTCGGGTATGAATGCCTACTAAAGCTGTTTTCTTAAAGAGTTTCAAATTAAATGTGCAGTATAGAGAGGATGAAATAAAGATGGGATGGATAATGGTGCACAATATAACTAAACTGCGGTACAGATGCTGTGTTAGATACAGAGGATTGTGTATGAGCAGTCATACACAAGAAGGATATTCTTACATCGAGAGGTTTCCTTGGGGCAACAGATTACCTAGAGAGTGCAGCTCGAGAGGTGCTCTGCTACCAAGGGAACCTCGAGATACAAGAATATCCTTGTTTGTGTACGACTCCTCATACACAATATTTTATAGTGTATGGGCAGTCACAGCACAGAAAAACCACACAAAACCAGCTAGTGAAGACAACGGAGAATAGAAATTTTAACATTTTTTCTTTTTTTAACTGACAGTGTGCTGCAGATCTTTCTGCAAGTTCAAGTTAAAAAAAAAGCATCTTCCAGCTTAATTGAATAGAGAGGAAAGCAACTATGTGGCAGCATTCCAAGTTGTTCTGCTGCAGTAGTGACATCACTACTGTAGCAGAAAAACATAATGATGTCACTACTGCAGCAAAACATATAGAATAATATATGGGGTGGTGTGTGTGAGCATCTAACCCCTCGGGTGTGTGTAAACTTCGAGTTTAAACACACTACCCCATGTTTTATTTTATATAATTGCTGGGTTTCCCTTTTTTGCCTCAGCAATTATATAAAATAAAGAGCTTCCAGTGTATCCTGTGTTCAGTTTCGTTATAATCCGGTGCCAAGATCTGCCGCATTTTAAACCTGCTTTTTTTTTTTTTTATCTTTGTGCAGGTCTTTGTGTGTTTCCAGGGTATATGGGGAAAAAAGAAAAGAAAAGAACTTACCACCAAGTTCTTGTGGCGGTTCTGTTTTGGGCAAAACAGAAGCGATGAGTGGTCTCGACTAGTCACACTACTGCGTGGGCATGCACACAGCAAGGGAAATCGTGCGCACGTTTGCCATTATAAACACTCCTTTACAACGGCAAATTATGCCACAGTTTCCCTATGGGAGAAAGGAGATCCCAGTTATAAGCATATTCCATGCATGGAATTCCATGCATAACAGCATTCTACCACACACTATAATTCAGTTATGAATATGAACACCTTATCTAGTGTGTAAGTATGAGTCTAGTATTTGATGTAGTTTATTAACTGTTTGTAAGACCCTGCAGTAACGAGTTATATAAGAGACATTAGATGTACAGCAAGTTAGTATGTTAGCAATACAAGTTAGTATGTTATCAATAACCCACAACAAGGTATGGGGTTATAGGCATTTAATCCACACCTCGGGTGCATTGTGAGGCATTGGGCAGCAAGCCGAGTGCCCTCACAGCACCCAAGGCATGATTAAATGCCTATAACTCCATACCCTGAAGTGGGTTATTGCGCTTATAACATGGGTTATTGCATGTAAAAGAAAAGCAATCAGGAAAATGTTTATTTTTGCCTGTAAATATGAAAAAGATCTGTGTATCATGCTGTTAAAGTAGTTTACAGACATGCATAGATTTCATTACCTTAATAATAACAATTGTGTGACAATTTATGTCATTAAGTGATCTGTGAGCTCTGCTTTAAGTAAATGCATTTCAAAGATGTTTTTTTTTCTGCCCACCACTCTCTCACTATCGTCTTACTGACTGATCTCTCCTATGACATGCTGGAACCAAACTGAGAGACAAAGACAGAAAGAGAGAGAGACACACTGGTGACCAGAAATAAAAAATTACTTACCATAATCATGTTGTTTCTTCTAATGGAGTCTTGCTGTATTCTGACTATATGCAGTTAGCCCCAACACTTAAACTGCTCCGGAGAAGAAAGAGTTAACTCTATGCCAGAGCATAGAACGTTGAACTCGAGCTCGGTTTTCAAACCTCTGTCTCTGGTACATCTCAAAGTAACCATCAGATTCTTACGAGCATTAGACTAACTAATCGTTATAGAAATTGTGTAAAATTTAAGCCATAGGCAACAAATATTTGGGTCCATAAGACTCAAGTCGAGAACCCAAGAAGAACCTTAAGTAGACAGTGATAATACCAATAACAACAATAATAATAACAATAACCAGAAAAATACCAACCTAGCCAGGCAGGGTATAAAAGGTACACCTCTGGGGTGCAACACTGTACCTGCCCATCCACATCCCAAAAACATGGTTCTGAGAGGGGAGGCAGGGCGGGAGGTCAGAATACAGCAAAACTCCATTAGAAGGAACAACATTACTATGGTAAGTAATTTTTTTCTTCAAATAACATGAAGTCTTGCTGTATTCTGACTATATGCAGACTACCAAGCAGTTTCCCTCTGGAGGAGGGAATCACAGAACCTCACTTTGGGAATAGGCTCTGCAGTCCTGCTGTGCCAAACCTAGCATCACTTCTGGTCCGGTTGTCCAGTAGGCGGCTGTACCCCTGGTCGAGCGTGCCCTCAGGCCTGAGGAAGGCTCTTTCCCTAACTTTGAATAGCAGAACTGAATACAGGAGACAATCCACCTGGCAATAGCTCTTTTAGTGTCAGGTCTACCTTTTCCCACTTCTCCATAAGTGAGAAATAACTGAAGACAATCATCCCTATGCTCTATTTAATAGCTAAATGCCCTTTTCACATCCAGACTGTACAATCTTCTCTCCCCAGAAGAATGGTCAGTGAAAAACACAGGTAGAGCCATGGATTGGTTCAGATGAAAATTCGAAACCACTTTAGGAAGAAATTTTCTATTCGTCCTAAGGACCACGTTATCCCTGTGGAAGGAAATGAAGTCAGGTTCCACTGACAGGGCCTGCAATTCACTGATTCTCCTAGCAGAAGTGGCAGCTATCAGGAACACAGTCTTCCAAGTCAAGTACTTAAGCTCAGCTAAGGACAAGGGTTCGAAGAGGAGGTGCATAAGCTGTGCAATACAGATATTCAAGTCCCAAGCAGGAGTAGGATCCATGAAGGGAGGGTTGATATGAACCAGACCTTTATAAAACTTACTGAAAACAGGATGAGATGCAAGGGAAGATCCTTTCCCCGCAGAAAGAAAGGCAGAGACAGCTGCTAGATGAACTTTAAGGGTAGCAGGCCTAAGGCCTCAACCATTAAGATGAACCAGATAATCCAGGGCTGTGGAGATGCCCGCAGAATCTGGCTGTATGTCTCTCAGAGAACACCAAATACTGAATCTTTTCCAGTTAAGTTTTTCTGGTGGAAGGTTTCCTAGAAACCTTAAGAATATCCATTACCCCTTGAGAGAGGTGCAGACCTGCATACTCTAACTCTTCAAGAACCAAGCCTCAAGTCTGAGAGACTGGAGATTGGGGTATCAAATCCTCCCCTGAGAGGAGGTCATGCCTCCGGGGTAGAAAAAGGGGGAGTGACACTGCTAGAGGCAGCAACATAGGATACCATGGTTGCCTGGCCCAGTCCGGAGCCACCAAGATCACCGTGCATGGTTAAGACCTGATCTTGATCAGTACTCCAAATATCAGATGAAAAGGAGGGAAGGCATAAAGAAACCTGTTTGTCCAATCTAACAGGAGAGCATCTCAAGGAACAGTCCCCAGGACTGGGGGTCTGCAGCAGAACAGTGGAAGTTGATGATTGTCTGGGGCTGCAAACAGGTCTATCTCTGAAGTGTCCCATCTCTTGAAAATTATCTGAAGAACATGAGAGTTCAGGGACTACTCGTGGTGACTCCGGGATATCCTGCTTAAGGCATCTACCAGCACACTGTCCTTGCCTGGAAGATGTACTGCTGTCAGAGAAGTCTGAAGAGAGTAAGCCAGTGACCATACCTTCATGACTTCTGTGCACAAGGCCGTGGACCGAGTGCCTCCCTGCTTGTTTATGTACCACATAGCGGTAGTGTTGTCTGTCCTGATCTGCACCACCTTTCCTTCGACTGATTCTGAAAAAGCCTGAAGGGCCAGATACACAGCTCTGAGCTCCAGAAGACTGATTTGAAGGAGAGACTCCTGCTGTGACCAAGTACCATGTGCAGTGAGCTCCCCCAGGTAGGCTCCACTCCTCAGAAGGGAAGCATCTGTGGTAATGACCACTGAGGGCGTTTGACTGAGAAATGGAACACCCTGTCTGAGACTGTCCATCACTAACCACAATTGGAGAGCCTGGACAAGAACCTGAGTCACTGGAATCAGTTCTGTGAGAGAATCCTTTCTCTGATACCAAAAGGACCTAAAGTGGAACTTAATGTCCCTCATCTGAAACCTGGCTCCCTGAACCACTGCTGCGGAGGCTGCCATGTGGCCTAGAAGCTGAAGAAAATGTCTAGCTGGACAAGACACTAGTAGTCGAAAAGAGGAAGCCAGATCTGTAAGGGCCTTTACCCTTGGGCAAGGGAGAAAGGCCTTTGCCTGAATAGTATCCAGCTCCACTCCTATAAAAGTAAGGAGTTGCACTGGTTCTAGAACGGACTACGGTAAATTGAGAAGGAATCCTAGAGAACCCAGAAGTCTCTGGGTGTCCTCTAGAGCGGACTTGACTTGGTCTGAGGACTGACCTACAATGAGCCAATTGTCTAGGTAAGGAAACACTGAGATTCCCTGTCTTCTGAGGAAGGCTACTACTACTACTGCTAGACATTTTGTGAATACCCTTGGAGCAGATGTTAAACCGAAGGGCACTGCTCTGAACTGGTAGTAACCTGAGGGCAACTTGAACCCGAGATATTTTCTGTGGGAGCATCTGATGGGAATGTGGAAATAGGCATCCTTGATGTCCAGGGAAGCTAACCAGTCTCCTGGCCTTAGAGGGAAGTATTATTTCCAGAGTCACCATTTTGAATTTGGGCTTTGTGATATGTTTGTTCAGATATCTCAGGTCTAGGATGGGTCGCCACTCCCCTGTCTTTTTTGGGGTAAGGAAGTACCTTGAATACAGACCTTTCCCTCTGTGCTGTAGAGGAACCTTCTCCACAGCTTTTAGAGAAAGCAGGGAGGAAACATTTGCCTCTAAAGCAATTGTTTCCAGAGGTGTTGCAGGTAAAAAGGACTTGGCTCTCATTCTGGGGAATCTTTTGAAGCTGAGAGCAAGTCCCTGGCTTACTACTTCCAAGACCCATTTGTCTGAAGTGACAGACTTCCAGGCATAGAAGAAGTAAGCCAACCTGCCCACTACTGGAATTGAGGGGGCGACCCAGTCTGACACATCAGGGTGTCTGTTTGGCAGGAGCCCGAGACTGAGAAGAGGATGCAGCCCTGCTCATCCCCCTTCTGCCTCTCCCTCTGAAGAACCCCCTCTGCTGGAAAGAAGAGGGTGTCTGGGCTTGGTAAAAAGGTCTGCCCCTGCTAGCCCTAGACTGCTGCTTTTGTGGAGTGGCTTGCCTTTCCTTGGCCACTGCACTCCTGTAGGTGGTCCTGTATTTATCCATCTTTTTCATGTATGTCTCTGTTTGCTCCCGAAACAGAGAATTGTCAGTGACAGGAAACTCCATGGCCATAGCCTGGGTATCCTGCAAAAGGCTAGTACATCTGAGCCAAGCAAACATCCACAAGGAAACAGATGTAGCCATGACTCTTGAAGCCACATCATTGGAGTCCACAGCAGCATGGAACTGTACTTTGGATACCTCTATACCATCTGCAGCTTCCTGCTCCAACTCCTTGGCCAGCTGGGGAGGGGCATTCTTAGCTAGCTTCAGAACAGTATCCCACCTGGATTTCTGGTACCTAACAACATAAGACATACAAAAAGCCTGCCCGAGTCCCAAAGAAAATGCCAAATACTGTTTCTTTGCCATGGCATCCACCTTCCTGGAATCCTTATCTGGGGGGTGTGAAGCCAAGGAAATGTTAGCCTTGTCACAGGCTGCAGCCTACACTACCCCAACATGGCTGCAATGAGAAGAAAATCCATTCCAGGACCTGACAAAGTATACCTCTTGTCCATTCTCTTATCCACAGGAGGTATGGAAGATGGTATCTGTAATATTTGTTGAGTTTGTTTCCCCAAAGATTTATGCAGGGCAATAGACAATCTCTTAGACTCTGGGACATCCATCATCTCCACAGAGTCAGGTTCTTCTGCCTCCTCAGCAGCTTCCACTGCTGGTAGCTGTAGGGTTTCTGCCACCTTTTCATAGTATAAAAAGTGTGAAGGGGACTCAGAAAGTCTGGGAGGGGAAACACTGGAAGGCCTGTCTGGGAAGATGTCAGGCACTACTGGCTCATCTAGGCCTCCAAAATCATCTTCATCTTCATAGTCTCCCTCAGGATCCCCCTCCCAATCCAACTCATAAAACTCTGGTTCATATTCTGAAGGGGCTGGAACCGACGGAACTGATCGCCTGCCAGGCAGTGTTGATTCAGCTGCAACCGGACGGACAGACTGAACTATATTAATAGCTCTAGCAATCTCTTCCGCGGTTGGAATCTGAGGGGCAGGATCCAAACCGGTCGATTTATTTTTTCTTTTTGAAGAAATCTATCCTTCACAATCCAATTTCCTTTTGCCTGAGGAGGCAACGCCCGTGTCAGCAGGCACCTACTCAGGTTTGGTCGGGACCAAACCAGGCTGGCCATCCAGATCAGCGGCCTTCTCGGCCTCTCTTTCCCTAAGCCGAACTAATCTTTTTTCTATAGTGGCCTCAGAGAAATTTGCACAAATTTGGCAGTCTGTTTTGAGGTGGTCAAACCCCAGACAATAAACACAAGTGAGGTGGTCATCGGCTTCAACAAAAGCCTCCCCACACTCAGTACAGTGTTGAAACCCAGTGGAACCAGTTTTCTTCTTGGGTTTCTCAGACATTACCTTACCAACCAAACTTACCCTTAACAACTGTTACTCCAGGTAATACAAAAAACTTTTCGGTCACCAGCCAGCTCAAGGGCTGTTTAAAAAAACAAAATAAGTCGTTTTTTTGAGACCGAAAAAGTACCGGACCACACTTAAACTGAAGAAACAGAAAAAATTTAAACAATTATTTCGGTTCCCAACCAGACCGACCGGAAAGAAACCGAAGAAAAACAACGTCTGTCACTATCTATCAAAACTATACTACCTGTAATGTAGACAGAGATTTGAGACCAAAAAAATAAAGAAACGGTTTTAATAAACCAGTCGAGGAACTATACTAAACCGAAGCAGCGAGGAGAAATTCTCTGGAGTGTCTTCAAAGCTAAGCAGAGTAAAGAATCTGTCAGTTACTTTGAGATGTACCAGAGACAGAGGTTTGAAAACCAAGCTCGAGCTCAACGTTCTATGCTCTGGCATAGAGTTAACCCTTTCCTCTCCGGAGCAGTTCAAGTGCTGGGGCTAACTGCATTTAGTCAGAATACAGCAAGACTTTATGTTGTTTGAATTAACGTTTTCTAAATCATAACATACATTGTCACAAAACTGTTATTGTTTAACTACTCACAGGCACGCACAAAGTTGGTGCCTCCAATACCCCTCAGTCATCTGGTCTTGATAACAACCTCCTGCCCCAACTTCCTCGGAGCATCTTTCTCTCTGCAGTTCTGGAGCTCTTTCTCTCTCTCTCTCTCTCTCAGCACTTTAACACTTTGACAGTAGATCAGAGGTCTCTCACATAGTAACCTGCATATCTCTAGCCTGATGTCACAACAACCTCACCTTGCTAGTGGTACTCCCTGAAGTTCTCTCCCATGGAGTTCACTCAGAGCCCTCAATGCCCCTCAGTTGTCTGGTCTTGCTAACTGCCCCCACCCCCAACACCTCCTCAAAGCATCTTTCTCTCCACAGCTATGTGTCTGTGCCCGATGTGCTCAGCTTCTGCAGCCTTTCTATACAAAGGTTCAGACTGCAGGGGGATACTGCTTGTCATCTGTATCAAGGATTTTCACACAGTGACAGCAGGTCGCAGCTCTGTCCCACGCCTTCATATCGCAACCCGCTGTCACTACTTTCTCCGCTACTACAAAGACTGACCAGGAGGGGAAACTGTTTGGGGGAGGGGGCACCGCAGGGCACACTGTTAGGAGCGTGCAAGGTAATCGCGCTCTGCTCCATGACTGGAGATCGGGGGGGAGGGGGTGCAAACAGAGGACAGCCTGTTTGGTGAGTCTGGAGCGTGGGGGAAGTGAAATTGCTGTGGGGAGAAGAGGTAACAGAGGACAGCCTGCCAGGAGCCACAAAGGAGCAGACTGTATTGCTGCATTACCAGAACTTTGTCATTAACCGCTGCAGACTTCAGCAACTTTATTATTGTCATTTGTCTTGTGCACTGACACATTATAGAGCTGCCCAACTGCTCGCTCTCTTACAATTTAAATGGCTGCCATTCTGATTTAGATTTCTTCACCATGTAACGAGTCCCCACTCTGCTCATGGCTATTGCTGCAGTGACATTTTATGGCAACTGTGCATACACAGGCATTTAATCCATGGTCACCTGATTGTGTTTGACCAACTGGATTTTTTTTCCTAATCCATGTTATAAGGTGAATTATGTCATTTATTACAAGAATATTTATGTTTTATTAATATTTTAGTAATTGCTCTGAGGAAGATGGAGTTTTCCTTCAAAACTCTGGCAACTTTAATAGTACTGTGAGCACCTGGTTAATACACTTGTGAAAAACAAGAATACACTTAGTGACTGAGTCTACTGCTCCAGAGATAAAAGAAACTATGAGTATGACCCTCTAAATTAGAGGGAATGAGGAGGAAGGCATATAGAAACCTTACTTCCCAGTTGAGGGTGAGTCTTTTCACCTGCCTAGCTGCTCTTTCTGGCAGATTTGCACAAAACAGGGAAAGCTTTCTGTTTTCATGGAAGACAAACATATCTATCGGAAGCATTATACACTCCCTAATGATGCTATCTAGGACCTGCAGGTTCAGAGACCACTCATGAGTGAAGGTCTCCCTGCAGCCCAAACTGCCTGCCACACTGTTCAACTCATCTCTTAGAAAGTGCGTTCAAATGGAAAAGGCTCATTTCCACAGGCTATGAGCTTCCCGATAGTCTGGATGACCCAACTCCCACTTGCATGTTCAGGTAAAATATTGCAGTATCATTGTTTTGCTTTACCTGAACTGTCTGATCCACTACCAGAAGTCAGAAGGGCAGACAGTGGACAGAATTCCTGAAGGGTCAAGCAAACAGCACACCGCTCCAAACATTTATGTGCAGAGAGAATTACTTCTTTGGCCACATCCTGTGCATGTATGCATTCCAAATGCAAATGAAACAACATACTGAAAGTACAAATTCTGTGCTATTGCATCCAAAACCCTTAAACCCAGCAGTGGCAAAGAATTAAACGAGACAGATGGCTGTTGCCAAAGAGCCCTAGCACTTCCGACACGAAACGAGTCTTTCTCAGGGGTAGGGGGTGTGACGCACAGCATCTGCCTATGACTAGTTATGATTATATCTGTGATATATATGTATGTTCTGTTGAATGTCTGCTCAGGGAAATGGCAGCCATCAGCTTTTAAAGGGGCCTGACCTTTTGACCCCAAAGACCCTGGCTCACTGAAAACAATTTACTATAGTAACACTGAACCAGTGAATGGGTTAACTAAGAGGCTTTCTTTGACATCTCCTGTCATACCTGTGCTAGCTATTATAACACACATTGTAAAGTAACCCTTCTACTTTGACGCACAGGGACAAAGTATGCATTTTATGACCTCTGAGGAAAAGGCCATTCTAACAGATTCCTGTTAGCTTGTAAACCTGCAGTTACTTTAAAGGCCAGATAGCTTGTGGAGAGATAAAAGGGATAATTCTATCCGCCATAAAGCCTCACCAATTAAGAAAAAAAAAATATATATATATATATATATTTGTTTACAATGTTTTAGCAGTGGACTGAGACACGTGACGAATTAATTCAAGTTCTCATGTTTTAGTGACCTTACAGCCAGCATCTGTGAGCTGTGTCATCAAGGAGGAGGAGGAGTTTGAGATAAATACTCCAGCAGCTGAGAGAAAAACTGTGCATCTGACTTTTTGCATTTTGCCTCTGGTTTTTTAGGTGGGACTTCTGATAATCTCTCACAGCACTTAGGTAAATTTCAACCATCTGTTTATTACTTACAACCTAAGATAGTAGAAATTCAGTAATAAGGCATTGTTTTTGTATAATTATCCATTTATTTTAACATACTGTAAACCCAATGTTATATGTTCTGCGTTTTGTATTTTACCTATTTTTAATTTTTAGTAAACATTATTTTTCTTGAAATTCTGCCTGTGCCTTTCTCAGTTTCTTTTGCATGTGAATGCTGGAACAGTGCTACTAATTCTGACAGCTGCTAAGGGCTTAAAAGTGTGTTACTGTCTTGCTAAGTTAAGAATATACCTGGGTTTCAAACAGTCAAAAGGGTAAAACTGTGAACCAGGCTGGGTGCCCAATGGGTGAAGTATTGCACTGCAACCCATGAAGAGAGTGCATATCTGAGCCTGTTAACTGTATGTGATAACGAAAAAGGGACTCGAGACTAGTAGGTGATTCAGACCCAAAACAGACAGGAGGGTTACCCTGTTTGTCTCCTGTTCACATATTGCACTTCAAGGTTTGGCATTGTGGGAGCAGAGGGCCTGACCTGCGGGGTGCGTTTGTGATAGATCCAGATGGCAGAGGTGGGATTTAAAGGTATTTGGAGGGACAGCACAGTGGCACTGAGGGCTGAGGTGCTGGATGCCACACCTCATGCCATGCCGCCGACCTGGGTTCAGGAGAAAGCACGGGTCGCCGGGGTCTGGCAGAGGAGGAGAGGGATCGAGCGTCCAGGGGACGGCTCCTCCTGTCCAGGGAGGGACCTAGCAGTCGGCGTCTGCCTGCCCCCTGGTGGAGGCTGGGGTCGGGACACCACGCCGTACACTGGGGCAGATGCCTGGATGGGGACACATGCGTGCTCACGCCCGCTGGCATCACTGCACGCCCCCCAATTCAGGGAAACAGAACAAGGAAAAAAGTGGCGCCAACAGCAACTTGATGGGCATCCGCGAGTGTTTGCTGGGTGCTGTCACCCGAACTGAATCTGTTGGGGTGGAGAGTTAGGGGCTCCCTGCCACCCCGCCGCAGGGGGGGTAAGCCACAGGGGTTACTGGGTGCCAATAGTCCTGGTCGAGATGGACGGCGGCCAGATCCCCCAACAGTAGGGATGCAAGTCTAAGGGGAGAGCAGTTTAAGGTGCCTAAAGGAGGAAAAACAATAATGAAAAAAAAAAAGTATTTGGTAACACGAGCATTAACAATCCATTGTATCAGATTAATAACTAACAGCTCACACGCAAAATAAGGCAATGATTTAAAAAGTAAAGAACTATATTATTGTGCGTATAGTCTAGTTCCCTACCCGTTTTTTTTTTTTTTCGGGTGTAAGCTAGTGTAGCCGTAGCTTAGGGAAGAAGATGGCTTCCAACTATAGTGAGTACACTGCAGACTACCTGAGGCAGTTGTGCCAACAGAGGAGTCCAGCATGAGGGGTGAGCCAAAAAACATCTCGTGGAGGCTCTTGTGGAAGCCGATGCCCAAGACCTCAAGTCACAGTCTGTGACTGGAAAAGACCACACCTTGGGCGTGGAGGGGCCAGGGTCCAACGTGGTATGCAGACCCAGGGAAGAGGACAGCAGGACCAGTGCAAGCCAAGAGCCACAGCAGCAGGGGAAGGCCGCCAGCAGAGCCAGAAGGGATCAGGCTACAGAGAGAGTTGTGAAGAATGGAGCTGGAGTTTGAACAGAAAAGGTTCAAAGCCCAGCAACAAAGGGAGCTTCAACAGATGAAGCTGGAGATGGAAACAGAGAAAAGCGAGCGACAGCGTCAACGAGACGACAAGAAAAAATAAAAACAGCGTGAGAGAGGCTGAGTGAGAGCAGCGAGAGGAGAGAGAGCGCCACAGGAATTTTGAACTGGAGAAGCTACAAGAAAAAATTATTCACCTGCAGTAATCTTATTTCTTCCCAGGGATCCACTAATATTATTACTCTTTGCAGTGTCCCTTTAAATTTGCACTGCCCCGGTGCCAAATAGAATGCTATGCTAATTATGGAATGTTTAGCTCGTGCAGTCATTTTCAAACTGCCCTATTCTAACTGCTGGATTCTACCTCAGATTTTTGTGAAGCCCACAAAGAGGCCATAATATATAACAATGAATAATTATAAGTTAATGGCCAACAGGGCCATAAAAAGTAGTAATAGGCCAAGAAAGGGCCAACAAAACCTTAAATAATGAGTCCTCTTTTCTGAGCCAGATGCACCCTTAGAAAAGAGCCTACTAGCTAAATATTAGTGCCAACAGATGACATACCCATCATACAGAGAGGCAGCTCAGCTGTACAGAGCATTTTTCTGAGATTCTAAGGGGAGAACCAGGGGTGGAGAGTAATAATATTAGTGGATCCCTGGGAAGAAATAAAATTACTACAGGTGAGTAATTTTTTTCTTCTAACCCCAGGAATCCACTAATATTATTACTCTTTGCAGACTATGTAGCAGTACTACAGGAGGTGGGCAGAATCTATCTAGGAAAAAGACTCTGCAAAACTGCCCTTCCAAAACTGGCATCACTTCTGGCCTGGGTGTCCAGGCTGTAATGCTTAGTAAAGGTGTGGACTGATCTCCAGGTAGCAGCTCTACAAATCTCCAGAAGAGGAACATCTCTGGCAGCTGCAATGGTGGCAGCTGTGCCCCTCACTGAATGGGCCCTAAAACCTGAAGGAGGGACCTTGCCCACCTTTGTATAGCAAAACTAAATACATTGGACTATCCATCGAGATATAGTCCTTTTTGAAGCAGGAGATCCCTTACCTACTTCCCCATAGGTAAGGAACAATTGTTGCCTGTCCTGCCTATGATCCTTGGTATTGGCTATATAATAGCGCAATGCTTTCTTCACATCCAAACTATGCAGCCTACGTTCACCAGAACTGGTGTATGCTGTAAAGAATACTGGTAGGATAATAAACTGATTTAAATGAAAGTCAGAAACTACTTTGGGAAGGAATTTTCTATTAGTTCTCAACACCACCTTGTCATTGTGGAAAGAAATATAGTCCTTTTCCACACATAGGGCTTGTAGCTCACTTATCCTCCTAGCAGAGGTAAGTGCCACAAGGAAAACTACCTTCCAGGTGAGGAACATTAGCTCTGCATTAGCCAGGGGTTCAAATGGTGGAAGCATAAGCTGGGCAATATAAATGTTGAGGTCCCAAGCTAGCACTGGTTCCCTATGAGGGGGAAACAGGTGTAGAAGGCCCTTAAAGAATCTTCTAAATATGGGGTTTGAAGCTAGTGATACCCCTTTTCCTATAGACAGATTAGCTGAAAGTGAAGCAAGATGAACTTTTAGAGTTGAAATGTTGCAACCTCAGGGAATGCAGGTGGGACAAATAATCTAGGAGGGTTGGAATGCCAGCCTGTGCTGGGATTAAGCCCTTTTCTGTACACCAAATAGAAAATCTTTTCCATTTTGAAGCATAACTTTTCTTAGTAGAATGCTTTCTATAACTTTTAAGGACTTCTAAAACTGTTTGAGAGTATTAGGGAGTTTGGATACTCTAAGTCCTCAAGAGCCAAGCTTTGAGTCTGAGAGACCTGAGATTGTGATATACCACCCTGCCTTGGAAGGAAGTCAGTAGATTGTACCTCTGAGGGAGGTAGATCGGTTTACTCACTGACATTGAGAGTAACAGGGAGTACCAAGGCTGTCTTGGCCAGTCTGGTGTTATCAGAATCATCGAGGATGGCTGTGACCTGAGCTTGATGAGTACTCTGAAAATCAGAGGAAAGGGAGGAAAGGCATAAAGGTATTTCCCTGTCCAACTGAGAACCAGGGCATCCATTGGGACAGTTCCCGTCACTGGGGCCGTAGCAATAAAGGGGTAAATGGTGATCCTGGTGGGAAGCAAAAAGATCCAGCTCTGGGGTTCCCCACCGCCTGAACAGGACTTGCACTACTTGACTGTTCAGTGCCCATTCATGATGGGCCTGGTTTATCCTGCTCAAGGCATCCGCCAGTGTATTGTCCTTCCCTTGCAAATGAATTGCTTGTAGGGAGGCATTTATGAAGTAAATCAGGCTCCATATTTTCACTGCCTCTATCCAAAGTGGAAGGGATCATGTCCCTCCTTGTTTGTTGATGTTGTACATTGTAGTGATATTGTCTGTTCTGACCTGAACCACTTTTCCCTTTATGAGATGAGTGAAAGCATGAATGGCTAGCTACACTGCTCTTAACTCTAAGAGATTTATGTGCAGAAGTGACTCTGCACTGCTCCAGGAGCCGTGAACTGTGTGGTCCCCTACTTGGGCACCCCATCCTAGGAGGGAGGCATCTGTAGTGAGCACCAAGGAGGGGTGCTCTTGTAGGAAAGGCACCCCATCCCTTAGGTTGTCTGGATCCTTCCACCACTGGAGGGTCTGTAGAAGAGTTTTTGTTACAGGAATTAGTTTTGAAAGTGGATCTTGTCTCTGGGACCAATGGGCCCTGAGGTGAAACTTAATGTCCCTCATTTGGAATCTGGCGCCCATGACTGTGGTTGTTGCTGCAGCCATGTGGCCTAGTAGCTGTAAAAACTGATAAGCTGGTTTTGGCCTGCCCAGGATGAATGAGCTTGCCAGAAGCTGAATAGCCTGTATCCTTTCCAAGAGTAGGAAGGCCTTCCCCATAATTGTATTGAGTTCTGCTCCTATGAACTGCAATACTTGGACTGGGGTGAGAATGGATTTCTTGACATTTAGAAGAAACCCCAGGGAGGAGAGAACACTTAGAGCTAATAGTAAGTATTCTGACACTTCTTGTTGGGATTTTCCCACAATCAGCCAGTCGCCCAGATATGGAAAAACGGCGACATCCAGTTTTCTGAGATGTGCCACTACAACTGCTATGCTCTTTGTGAATACCCTTGGTGCAGAGGTAAGGCCGAAAAGAAGTGTTGAGAACTGGTAGTGGTCTGAGGGGAGAGAGAGAACCAAGATATCTTCTGTGTGTTTCTCTGACAGGGATGTGAAAATATGCATCTTTTAAATCCAAAGAGGCCAACCAGTCCCCTTTTTGTAGTGTTGGCAGAATTATTGCCATTGTGACCATTTTGAATTTGGGTTTGACCAAATACTTGTTTAGACTTCTGAGATCTAGTATAGGCTGCAACTCTCCAGTCTTTTTTTTTTTTTTTTTGTTAGGAAATACCTGGAGTAGAACCCTTGCCCTCTTTGGTTGGGTGGAACAGGCTGGACTGCTTTTTAATAGTAGTAAGTGTTTTACCTCCTGCTCCAGCAGCATTCTTTGTGAGGGAGGAACTGATGCAAAACGTTTTACCCTTACAGGGAGAAGGGACTTGAAACAAAGGGAGAGACCCTGACCCACTATTTCCAGGACCCACCTGTCTGATGTTATTTTTGACCAGTCCTGGAGATAGTGGGAAAGTCTGCCCCCTACTGGATGTGGAGAGGCAGCCTGAAGTGAAGAGTCAGGGATTCTGCTTTTGCTGTTGCTGAGGCTGGGTATCATGGGACCCTCTGCGGGAGCCCCTTCTGCCACTGGCTCTGTAAAAACCCATCTGCTGGGGCTGGTGCTGTACCTGCAGAGTGGCCTGCACCTGAAAGAAAGGTCTTCTAAATGTAGACCTGCCCCTGCCTCCCCCAGAATAAGATGCAGAGGGAGAAGGTTTGTCTCTGGTGGAATTACTTCTGAAAGCAGTCCTGTAGTCATCTACTTTCTTCATGTAGGCTTCAGTTTGTGCACCAAAAAGTTAATGGCCCTCAACTGGGAAATCCATTGCTTTGGTTTGAGTGTCCTGAGTGAGGTTAGTAGCCCTCAGCCAGGCAAACCTTCTCATGACTACAGTACCAGCCAACCATCCGGCAGCAGTGTCATCTGCCATTTGGATTTGTTATTTGGAAGCCTCCAAACCCAATTTGGCTGTCTCTGGCAATTCAGAAACAGTGAGAGAAGGATTTGCATCTGCGTTATCCACCACCGACTGCCATAAAGCCTTTTGGTAAAGAGCAGCATAGGCCTGATAAGAGGCTTGCCTGATAGCAAGGGATGCTGAGAGGTACCCCTCATAGCCATACTGTCCACCTTTCTGGAATCTTTTTCAGGTGGATGAGAAGACCAGGGGGTTTTGGCCTTCTCACAGGCTGCCTGCTGCACAATGCCCTGATGATCAGGATGGCTAAATAAAAAGTCAGCACCAGATCTTTCCAGTTGGTACTTTTTGTCACATTTTTTATCAATAGGTGTGACAGTCTGAGGTGCTTTTAATATTTCCAGAATATATTTTCTGAAAAATTTATAAAGAGGAAGAAGTCGTTCTGAGGGTGTTAGCCCCATTAGTTCCATATATTGAACCTCTTCTTCATCCTGTACCTCCTCAACTGTCTGGAGGTCGTTTCCACCATTTTCTTAATGAAAGAAAAATGGGAGGAAAAATCCTCTGAAGGCCTGGGGGGGAACCAAAGCCTTGTTCCAGTGACACCTCAGGCTCTGTGCCTTCCTCCTCCTCCTCCTCCTTCTCCTCATCATCAACCTCACCACCCATAGTGGGAACAGACACCAGAGGGGTGGCAGCAGTCTTATCAGGTGGAGCAGTTACAGGTTGCTGGGTAGGGAGCAGGCCCTGCAGCACCTGTAACAAAGCCAGGGCTTGTGAAATGTCAACGGGAGAGGGAGTATGTAATGGCACCTGAGGGACCCCTTGAGGCGTTTCACCTAGGGTATCAGTGTGCTTAGTTTTTTTAAGTCTCTTGGCAGGAATCAGAGAGTCAGCTGGCTGATTGCCTCTCTTACAAGAGCCCTCACCCATATCAGGGGTGGATTTGGAGGCTCTAGAAGGAACTGCCACATTTTTTGAGGGGGTGGACTGGTCAGAGCCCAGGGACCCCTCTTCAAGTCTTCTTTTCAGTCTCTCCCTGATCTTCTCCACAGTTTTTTCAGGGAAAGACTTGCAAATCTCACAGTCTTCACTGAAATGCTTTACACCAAGACAGAGTAGACACAGATCATGTTTGTCAGCTCTAGCAAAAACCTCTGCACATTTAACACAATTCTTAAAACCTGTAGGTCCTGTGTTCTTTTTAGGTTTATCCGACATTGTAAAACAGGACTCAGAAACCGCTAAAATATGAAATATTAAAGATTTAGCGGATGGTTTCAGTAAAAAAACGGTCGGTTCAGAAACCGATAATTTTTAAACAGAACCGTGGTTTCGAATCGGTTCAGGAACCAAGATCTGCTATTAGAACCGGAAAACCTCGGTTCAAAATGAGTACATTTAAATGTTTTTAAACAAAAAACACTCGGAAACTTACATAGAATTTCCCTATGAAATTTACCAAGCAATCGGTTACCGCACGGTTCATAGGAACCGCAAAGTACCGATAAGAAAACCAAATAACTTAAAAATGAGGTAAAATTGCTAAAACTCAATAAGAATAAGGCAGTAATGAAAAAAATAAGACAAAATACTTAAGTTTCTTTTGTTCTTATACACAATTTAGACGATCTTGATAGAGAGATCTCCAGGGCGTCTGAACTTTGCAGCGGAGACAGAAAATCGGAGGTAGAATCCAGGCAGTTAGAATAGAGCAATTTGAAAATTAATGCACAAGCTAAACATTTCATAATCAGCATAGCATTTTATTTGGCTCCGGGGCAGTGCTGATTTAAAGGGGCACAGCAAAGAGTAACAGTATTAGTGGATTTCTGGGGTTAGAACTCCCAAGACCAGTGCAAGAGCAGGTAAGTGGCCTGGGTGAAACTGAAACTCCAGGACTGGGTTACAAATTAAATTCTAAATTGATAGCTGAATTTAAAGAGGGGGAAGATATGGATGCATTTTTAAATTCCTTTGAAAAAGTATGCATTCAGGCAAAAATTCCCAGAAAGGCCTGGAGCTTCCAGCTATCCCCGCTACTTACCAGGAAAGCTCGGGACACACTGGGTCAAAAGGACAATCAGGATAGTAATGATTATAGCAAACTTAAAGCTGCACTGTTAAAGAAATATGATTTAATAGCAGAGGCATACAGAGTTAAATTCCGTAAGCTCAGGAGAAACTCTGACATGAGATACGAGGAGCTAGCCACTAAACGTCAGTTTTTAAAACGCTGGTGGGAAGGGACTGAAGCAGACTCTGTACAGAAAATTGAAAATGTTGCACTGTTAGAGCAGTTTTCTGGGGCGTGCCCAGCAGAGCAGAAAACCTGGCTAGAGGACTGAGATCCAAAAACAGTGCAAGAGGCTGCTGAACTCTCTGACCACTATGCCAGGAGCAGACCTGCTCTGAGTGGGAATGGGGCAGACGTGGCAGCGCAGAAAGGGAAAAGTGCACCTTCACAGCAGCTAACAGCATGGGAGGGACTGGGAGAAATACCTTCCTCACCTGTTGTTCGCATACAGGGAGGTGCCCCAAGAGTCGACAGGGTTTTCCCCTTTTGAGCTCTTATATGGACGCAGGATACGTTGGCCCCTAGACTTGATCCGGGAGGACTGGGAAGGTAAACATGCCACCCAGGGAACTCCCATAGTGCATTATGTCCTTAAGTTTAGGGAAAAGCTGAAGGAGCTTATGGGAACAGCCCAGAGCAACCTGACAGCTGCCCAACAAAAACAAAAAGTATGGTATGACTGCAGAGCCAGAGCTCACTCATACACTGTGGGTCAGGAGGTCATGGTCCTAATCCCAGTCCAGAAAGATAAGCTGCAGGCCGAGTGGGCAGGACCGTACAAAGTAGTCAGACAGGTGAATGATGTAAATTACATTACAGAACTACCTGACAGAAAATATACTCAAAGAACGTACCATGTCAACATGATGAAGCCATATGCTAACAGGGCTGACATGGTGTTTGCAGTTTGTAGTCCTCGGGAGGGGACGGACAAAGAAGACCCCCTTCTGGACTTGCTGGAAGAAATCAAGCGTGAATCCTCTGTGAAGGCAATTAAAATGCCACTGCAGCTGACCCCGGACCAGATCCAGGAAGTAAGGGAGGCTTTAGCAGACTCTGCCCCACTGTTTAACGCCAAGCCTGGACTAACCCCCTTAGCGACACACAATGTGGAGACAGGGATGTAAGCGCCCATACGGCGGATGGCATATCAGGTGTCAGCCACTGTCCAAAAGGAAATTAGGAGGGAGGTGGAGGAAATGCTGGATTTAGGGGTAATCCAGAAATCCCACAGCCCCTAGGCCTCACCCATAGTCCTTGTTCCCAAGCCCGATGGCTCTACTCATTTTTGTATGGACTACCGTGGACTCAATGCAGTCACGAAGTTAGATGCCCACCCGATGCCACGGATGGACAAACTGCTGGACAAGTCAGGAGGGGCGACATACCTTACAACTACTGACCTGACAAAAGGGTACTGGCAGGTAGAGTTCACTGACAGAGCAAGGGAGAGGTCAGTCTTCATCACTCCGATAGGGTTATCCGAGTTTAAAGTAATGCCTTTTGGAATGAAGAACACCCCTGCCACCTTCCAGAGGTTGGTGAACCAGGTGTTAAATGGGGCTGAGGAGTACGCTGTGGTGTACCTGGATGACACTGCCATCTTTAGTGCCAGCTGGGAGGAACACCTGGCCCACCTTAGGGAAGTGCTGGGCATGATACAAAGGGCCGGACTCACTGTAAAAGCTGAAAAATGCCAGGTGGCTATGGCTGAGGTGGCATACCTCGGGCACGTAGTAGTCCAGGGACAGCTCCATCCTAATCAGCAAAAACTGAGGCAATCAAGGCATGGCCGAGACCTAAAACACAGAAGTAGGTTCGGAATTTTCTAGGGACAGCAGGGTACTACAGGAAATTTGTACCAAACTACAGTGCCCTGGCCACTCCCCTGTCTGGCCTGTTAAAGAAAAGGATGCCAAAAAGGATTAACTGGGAATGTGCCTGTGAACAAGCCTTTACATGGTTAAAGGAGGCACTGTGCAGCGCTCTTGTATTAGCCAATCCAGACTACAGTAAACCCTTTGTAATCTAGACTGATGCCTCAGATGTGGGTATTGGGGCAGTGGTTAGTCAAACATCTAACCAAGGGAAAGATCACCAATAGCGTACCTCAGTAAGAAATTACTTCCCAGGGAGCAGGCTTACTCTACAGTGGAAAAAGAATGTCTTGCCATGGTGTGGGCACTAATGAAGTTACAGCCATACCTATACGGGCAGCATTTTGAGGTACAAACAGATCACAACCCCTGGTCTGTCTGGCACAAATGGGTAAAACAAATGGAAGGCTGCTGAGATGGAGCCTTGTCTTGGCACAGTTATGACATAACTGTCTCACACAGGGCAGGGGCAGTAAATGAAAATGCAGATGGACTATCGCGTCAGTTTGAGCAGTGAACTGAATTTGGGGAACTCATTCTATGCCTAGGAATAGATCCCCCAAATTCTGCCTAGGAGGGAGGGGTGTGACACACAGCATCTGCCTGTAACTAGTTATGATTATATTTGTGATATGAATGTATGTTCTGTTGAATGTCTGCTCAGGGAAATGGCAGCCATCAGCTTTTAAAGGGGCCTGACCTTTTGACCCCAAAGGTCCTGGCTCACTGAAAACAATTTACTATAGTAACACTAAACCAGTGAATGGGTTAATTAAGAAGCTTCCTTTGACATCTCCTGTCACACCTGTGTTAGCTGTTACATAACATATTGTAAAGTAACCCTTCTACTTTGAAGAGCAGGGACAAAGTATGCATTTTACGACCTCTGAGGAAAAGGCCATTCTAACGGATTTCTGTTAGCTTGCAAACCTGCAATTACTTTGAAGGCCAGGAAGCTTCCGGAGAGATCAAAGGGATAATTCTATCTGTCATAAAGCCTCACTAATTAAAAAAAAGATATATATATATACATATATATATATTTTTTTGGAATGTTTTAGCAGTGGACTGAGATGTGACTAATTAATTCAAGTTATCATGTTTGAGTGACCTCACAGCCAGCATCTCTGAGCTGTGTCATCAGGGAGGAGCAGTTCGAAAAAAACATTTCTCCAGTAGCTGAGAGAAAAACTGTGCATCTGACTTTTTGCATTTTGCCTCTGGTTTTTGAGGTGGGACTTCTGATAATCTCTCACAGCACTTAGGTAAATTTCAACCATCAGTTTATTTCCTTAAAACCCAGGATAGTAGAAATTCAGTAATAAGGCATTGTTTTTGCATAATTATCCATTTATTTTAAAAGACTGTAAACCCAATTTTATATATTCTGCATTTTGTATTTTATCTATTTTTAATTTTTAGTAAACATTATTTTTCTTGAAATTCTGCCTGTGCCTTTCTCAGTTTCTTTTGCATGTGAATGCTGGAACAGTGTTAATAATTCTGACGACTGCTAAGGGCTTAAAAGTGTGTTACTGTCTTGCTAAGTTAAGAATATACTTAGGTCTTAAATAGAGTCAAAAAGGTAAAATTGTGAACCAGGCTGGGTACCCACTGGGTGAAGTATTGCACTGCATCCCCCGAAGAGAGTGCATATCTGAGCCTGTTAACTGGGTGTGCTAGCAAAAAAGGTTTCATATCTGACCCCAGGACTCGAGGCTAGTACATGATTCGGACCCAAAACAGACAGGAGCGTTACCCCATTTGTCTTCTGTTCACATATCGCACTTCTGAGGTCTGGTATTGTGGGAGCAGAGGGCCTGACCTGCGGGGAGCATTTTTGATGGGGGCAGCTGATGGCAAGTAACCTTCTCATTAAATACTCAGCTGGGATGATGTGACAAAGTAGCAGCTGACAAAATTAAAGTGACAGTGCCCCAATACTTGTACACCGGAACCACAAGGGCCACTTTCCAGCTCTCAGGAACTCTTTCAGTTAATGATTTCTTAAGGAACATTGCAACAGGGGAGGAAATAACAGGGCAGTTATCTTTAGGAGCTCGGCTCAAGTTAACCATGCCCAGCTGAGCCTTCAGCCTTTAATCGCATTGAGAGGGCCAATACCTCTTTTCTATTTACCATTCAGAAATGGAACTCTGGGTACTAGCACATAGTCACTGGCTGAGGCAGAGGCCCAAGGGAGGGGGTTTGAACATTGTCTAGATCCATAAAAAAGTTACTGAAGGCGTTTGCAGTAGCCACAGGGTCTTGGTGGGTCCTACAATCAGCCACAACATCACATTCCACTGAAATGGCACAAACTGTTAGGAGCATATTCATTTGTGCCCAGAACTGCTTGGGATCAGATATGTTTTTCTCCTGCAGGTGCCTTAGATATTTCCTTGTGGCAGGTTTCAGGTCCCTCTTACAGGCATTCCTGAGTTCCCTCTATTTATTCCAGTCCAATGTGAGACCTGAGTTTAAAGCTCTCCCCCCCAGCCTCAGACTTCCTAAGGCTGCGATCAAGCCACTTTGACTGTTGGTCCTTTACCCTCACTTACTTAAAAGGGGTATGGGTATTGGCAGCAGACAGAAAGTTACTCATGAAGAAATGCAGGAAAGAATCCACATCAGGAAGGCTCTAACTTTGGCCCAATGGATGCCTGATAGTTTAGCCAGAAAGGAGCTTGCATCAAATCTGGGATAATCTCAGGCCATGAATACCCTGGGAAAAGGTTCAGAAGAAGCATTATTCCAAACACAGAAGATCGGGAGCGGTCGCTGAGGGAATCAGCAAACATACTTTCAGCCCTGACCCAATCTGGAATCCCCCAGTTGGTGAGGCCCTCTCCGAATTGCCTCTAGTAACAGTTATTGGGGACGTCAATATTGACGGGAGAGAACTGTGATGTACACGAATTAAAGAAATTTCTGCATTTCTAGCTAAATGGGAATTTTCCCAACACCAGACTGAGAAACTTTTCAATTTCGAACTACAGGTTTTCCATGTGCCTGGCTTTCTGGATACCTTAAGGACCTAGTACACTTGAATAGAATAAGTTGACTCTGAAAACTCTGTCCCTTCAGGAGCCATGCCTTTAGGTTAAGGGACTCCTAGTTTAGGTGGTTCATCTGGCCTTTCAGGATTGTTAGAAGGTCTCAAAACAAACTAACATACTAAAATGCCAGCAGAATAGGCCCATCGGTCTTTCGTGTCTGCTCATTTGGTCAGCCCCCCCTCAGGGAGCTGAACTTGCTGCCCCCCTCGCCCTCTCGGGCTTCTCCCTTCCCAGTCCCAGATATTCTCACTGCACTAGACTTTGCTTCCAAAACCTTTCCCCTGTACCTGTCCCACCCCCTCTTGAACCCCTCCAACATCTCTGCCTCCACCAGCCCCCTGGGCATCGCATTCCATGGCTCCACCACCCTCTCAGTGAAGTAGCACCTCCTCCTTTCTCCCCTGAATCTCCCCCCTCCAGCTTTCACTCATGTCCTCTAGTTGCCCCCTTCCTTCGGAGTACCCTGACTGCTCATCCCCTATTTACCCCCTTCATGTACCTGAAGACCTCTATCATGTTCCCCCACTCCCTTTTCTCTTCCAATGTGTACACATTTAGCTCTTCAAGCCTCGCCCCATAGGTCCTGTCCCCCTAGCCCCAGATCATTTTGGCTGCCCTCCTCTGGACCCTCTCCAAGAGTTCAATGTCCCTCTTTAAGTGTGGCCTCCAAAAATGCACACAGTATTCTAGCTGTGGCCTCACCAAGTAGTTATACAGAGGGAGTATCACTTCCCTCCTTCTGGAAGTGATCCCCCTAGTGATGCATCCCAGCATCCTCTTGGCCTTGGCCGCTGCCCTCCTACAAGTCTCCGAGTTGTTCATCTTGACATCCACCGCCACCCCCAGGTCCCTCTCAGCCATCGAGACTTGAAGCATAACCCCCCCGCCGGATGTACACTTGACCCAGGTTTCTGGCTCCCAGGTGCAGTGCCTTGCATTTCCTGCATTGAACCTCAGCTCCACTTCTAGAACCTCCAGGTCCCCTATAGGGTCACCTCCCCTCCTCCCCATCCACCACACTCCCCAGTTTTGAGTCATCCGCAAAGAGACTCATCTCACTCCTGATATCCATCTTTATGTCAGTGATGTAGGCGTTGGAACAGGAGGGGTCCAAGGACCGATCTCTGAGGGACCCCACTAATGACCCTCCTTGGGGATGAGACTAACCCTCCGGTCCTGGAGCCAATTTCCTATCCATCTGATCACCTGGTTCCCCACCCCCATTTCTCACAGCTTATCCAACAGGCCCCCTTGAGGAACAGAGTCAAACGCCTTGCTGAAGTCAAGAAAGAGGACGTCCACCAGTCTACCCATATCCAAGGCACTCGTCACCCAGTCATAGAACTCTGCAAGGTTTGTCCGACACGATTTCCCCAGGACGAATTCATGCTGTCTATCGTCCAGGCACTGCGACTTTTCCAGGTCCTCCCTAGCCTCTCCTTCACAATGCCCTCCATCACCTTGCCCACCACCGATGTCAGGCTGACGGGCCTATAGTTCCCTACCACCTCCCTTGATCCCCCACTGTAGATAGTCACTATATGCATCACCTTCCAGTCCTGGGGCACCCACCCTGTCCTCAGAGAGATGCTGAAAAGC
This sequence comes from Neoceratodus forsteri, assembly GCA_016271365.2. Lineage (NCBI taxonomy): Eukaryota > Metazoa > Chordata > Ceratodontiformes > Ceratodontidae > Neoceratodus > Neoceratodus forsteri. The sequence continues at coordinate 9,807,721 of CM057450.1, read as the reverse complement.
TCCACCAGGGGTTTCGCCAGGACATCCGCCAGTTCCTTCAGCACTCTGGAATGTCATTTATCTGGCCACGGTGCTTTCTCCTTAAGGGACCTGAGGGCTTCCCTCTCTCTCTGCCGTGATTTCCACCTCCACTATCTCATCTCCCTGCTTTGCCTTCCCCCCTCCTGCCAGTGATGGCCCCCCCTTCTCCCCAGACCCGCCGATCGGTAAGGGTCCCCCCCTCCTCAGTTTCACCGTCTCCTCCCATGTATGCTGCAGCTCCCCTCCCCATTTTCCTTGGTGAAAACTGAGGCGAAGTACTCATTTAGTACCTCAGCCTGCTCCCCCGGGTCTTGTGCCCATCCCTCCCGTTTTAATCCTGCTAATCTGCCCCTTCACCCTTTGTTTTTCCCCAGTGTATCTAAAGAACCCCTTGTTCCCCCACCTAATTTCCCTGGCCAGGTTCTGCTCCTTCTTCACCTTAGTCGCTCTCACCACCCTAGTGGCCCTTCTGGCCATCAGTTCATACTCCCCTCAATCCCTTTTACTCCTTGAGCACTTGAAATGCCTATAGGCCACTTTCTTTCCCCTCACCACCAGCAGGGTTTCCGGGCCCTGCCGCATTTTCGTCTTACTCTTGCACAGGTGCCGGTAGCATCCTGCACCTCCCTCCTGATGATTTCCCACCTACTGTCAGCGTCCATGTCTGGCCCAGTCCCATCCAAATGCTCCTTAAGGATCCTTCCCATTTCCTTGAAATCGGCCCCCCTGAAGTCAGTTACCTCCGTCTTTGTGCAGCCTTCTACCCCTACTAGATCCAGGCAGAACCAGACTGTGGCATGGTCACTCCCCGCCAACGGTCCCTTACCTGCAGGCCCTCAATCTGGTCACTGTCTGCCAGGACCACATCCAGTATCCGCTCTCCCTGGTCGGTTTCCCCACCTGCTGAGTTAGGAACACGTCCTGAAAGACATCCAACAACCTCTGTTCCCTGGCCACTGAGGATGTCATGGTCTCCCAGTCCATTCCTGGCATGTTTAAGTCCCCCAACACCACCACCCTTCCCCTGCCAATCTGCAGTGTCTCCCAACATCTGCCACCAGACTCTCCTCCAGCTCCGCCGCCAGCGCAGAGGGTCTATACACCACTCCTATTTTGACTCTCTTGCCCCCCCTTGTTATCAAGGTGACCCAAATTGCCTCCACAGTTCCCTCAGCCTCTTCCACTCCTCCTATGCCAATGTAGTTTTTGACTATTATTGCTCCCCCTCCTCCCCCCTGTCCTTCCTGAACATGATGTAACCCTCCAGGTTCAGGTCCCAGTCATGCCCTGCGGTGGCCCAGGTTTCAGTGACTGCTGCCACATCCACCTCTCCCTCAGTTAGCATCGCCTGGAGCTCAGGCATTTTCCTGCCCAAGCTCCTGGCATTTAGCAGGACTACCTGCCACACTTTCCCTATACTTCCAATTTCCCCTGCTCGCGTTCCCATGGGGATTCCGTCTTCCCCCAGTCTGCACCTTACCAGTCACCCTCTTCCTGCATTCCTCCAGTTCCCCAGTGGGGTGGAGACAGAGTCCCTCCTTTATCGGAACCCCCTCAACAGCCTTTTCTCCTATCCCTCCCCCATTCACAAGTTTAAACCCCACCTTTCACCAATGAATCCCTCTATTTTCAACTTAAGGATTTCCCTCCCCTCCAAATTGAGATGGAGCCTATCTCTAGCATACAGCTCCTTATCCTCCCAGGCCTCCCCCCAATCCCTCATCAACCCATACCCTCTGGCCCCACACCACTCCCTGAGCCATTTGTTTATCTCCCTAACCTTCCTCTTGTGTTCCCCACTAGCCCTTGGCACAGGCAGGATTTCTGAGAAGGAAACTGCGCATCCTATGTCATGACAGACCCTGGCAAGCTCCCTGAACCTTGCCTGTATCTCTATCTCACTATTTCCCTCAATGTCACTGGTACCCAGGTGGACCAGTATGTCCGGGAAACTTCCACAATCCTTTGCCAGCTGATATACCTTATGCTTGGACCTGTGCACCACTAGTCCAGGGAAGAATTTTGTTCTAACCAGGCAGGCTTTCCCCTCCCTATCCCATTTGATACCCCTGATCATGGAATCATCCAACAGGAGCACTCTGACCCCCCTTTTCCTCCATTCTCCCCCTTCCATGTCCCTCATCCTTTCTACTGGCCCTTCCCCCCAGCCGGCTCCTTGCTCCTCCCCCTATCTGGGTGCCACCTGCCACCCCCTCCTCCGATCCTATGCCTCTTTCCCCAGAGTATCCTTCTGTACCCCGCTACCCCCCCAGTCACTGCTTGTGATTGGTCCTCACTCCGATCTGCTAAACTAGCCTGGCTCGTCCTCCCTTCCTTCCCGTCTCCGTTCAGACTCTCCTTGCCTGTCATGCTCCCCTGGCCTAAACCCTCAGCTCCATTTACTGTATCCTCCTTGTACTTCTGGTCCTTCTCCTTGCCCTTTCCTCCCAACTGGTCCTTCTCCTTGCGCTTTCCTCCCTCTACTCCCTCCTCCTCCTACTCTGATCCCTCACTCCCCCCGTTTTCCCGCATTCCAAGTTCCCCCTGTTCTTCCTGCTATCCAGAACCCTGCCTCCTGCCCCCCACTCCCTTTCCACCTCTAACCATCTCTAACTGCCCCATCATGGCTACATCACCCCCCTCTTCCCCAAGCAGAATTTGAGTTCTTGTGGACTTCTGGAGGCTGGTATCACCAGGGTCATGGTTACCTGTCCCACTCTTGTTTTCAGAAGTACAGTACTATAAGTATATTAGACTCCTAAGAAAACTTAATTACACTCCAGTACTAACTGTACAGAGCTCCGCCTTCCTCAAACCCCATTAGCAACTTCCTACAACACCCTACTCTAGAGAAGGTGTTTATCCAGCATCAGAGTTTTCCTGGACAAAGATTAACCTTCTCTATGTACTTATGCTGCGCTACCCCAGATAAGGACTTTCTAGGTTCCCTTTACACGATCTGCCCAGTGCCTTCAGGTACCTGTACCAATATCCAGAGTCCTCTGTGGTCCCTTCTACGTCCTGCAGATGACCTTAGGTCAGACACCCACCACTCCTTCTCTCTGTCACCCGCTCGATGAAACACTCACATGAAGAGACACTTGATAGAGGAGAAATTTATCTACAGATGCAGCTTCCTGCCGCAGACAACTGCCTCCTTGCTCTGAGCAATCTCAGTTGTGAGCCAACCAGTTTTAAATTTACTCAACCACAATCATTATGAGCTGTAAAACAGTTTCAGATGTACTAAAAAACAAGATAGAACACTCTGTTGTCAATCATGGTCATTGTGAGCCAAAATAATAGCAGAAGGTGCTTGAAAAATGTGAGGAAAAGCGCTTTAAAATACTTTTATTCAAAGCGGAACCCTTAAAGCAGAACCCTGAGGCTGTAAAACTGAACCTAAACTCCACCACAGGAACTATGAGTAAAGTGTATTTTATGGCTTAAGCAATGGTTACCCGAATCACTGGGAACCATGTAAAAAAACAGAAAAACACTATTTTGCACTAAAACAGAAGTTGGAAGAGAGTGCAAATTTGTATGAACTAAACAAACTTTAAACTTTGTAAAACAATAAATCTTTTTATTTTTTTTGCTGTGGAATAAATTTCTCTTCAGCCCAACCCCAACCCGTATCCATTCAACATCCCTGAGGCCGGCTCTCCCCAGTGTTCTTCCCTGACTTACCCTCCAGGGCGGGCCTCAGGAACCACTCCACTAACCCCCTCAGATGCCACATTCGGTGTCCGAGGGAAGGCACCATGGTCAGCTTGTGTAGAGTCGGGGCGAGGCTGGTGGCACTGTGCACATCCGGCATTTCTCCCAATGTTTTTAGTGAGAGAGGTGTGACAAGCAAGGACACCAAGGCATAAGAACGCCATGCATCTGTCACACCTCTCAGAGGCAGTGAGCTCTGGATGGCAGACCCCCATCCTCCACCAGGGGTCATGCAGGCACCAGTGGCTTCCCCACCTACCCCCCATCCCCAGAGAAGGACAGCAGTCCATAGGACACTCAGTCCTCCTCCCCCTTGCTGGCCCTCCAACACCCTGGCACATTTCCGAACCCAGGTCATCAACGTCACAGCAGTAGCGCTACTGCTGCACCGGCAGGCCAGCTTAAAGAATAAATCTTTAGGACTTCCTGTTGAATTGGCTGGGAGCACCATCCAGGGCAACCAATCTTCAGCGAAAATTAAAAATCAACCATTGTATGCTGGAAGGCTCAAGACCAGCAATGAGAACACAGAAACATAGACTTTGACAGCAGATAAGGACCATTTGGTCCATCCAGTCTATCCATTTCCCTACCTATTGGATAAGCTGCAGATCTTAGTTAACCAACAGCCTACTTCCTCCTACCCCCCCCACCAGACTTGACTTATGTCTGTCCCATGCATTCTTGAATTCCCCCTCTGTTTTTGACCCCATGATCTCCTTTAGGAAGGCTGTTCCATGCATCCACCACCCTCTCCATGAATAAATACTTCATCACGTTGTCCTTAAGCTGTCCCCCCTCTATCATCAATTTGTGCCCCTTTGTTCTTGCATATCTCTTTTTCTGAAATATGCTACCCTCTTGGACTTTGTTGATTCCCTTGAGGTACTTGAAAGTTTCTATCATGTCTCCCCTCTCCCTCCTTTCCTCCAGAGTATACATATTAAGCTCCTTTAGTCTCTCTTTGTATGGCTTCTGGTGCAGACCCTGCACCATTTTAGTTGCCCTCCTCTGGACTGCCTCCATCCTGTCTATGTCCTTGCAGAGATGGGGTCTCCAGAACAGCATGCAGTACTCCAGATGGGGTCTCACCAATTGTCTGTACAGAGGAATAATAACCTCTTATTTTCTACTGGTGATGCCTCTCCCTATGCATCCCAGTATCCCCCCAGCCTTCTTTACTGCCTTCTCACTTTGCTTGCTTAACTTTAGGTCACCTGATATGACTAACTCCAGGTCCCTTTCCATTTTTGTTGTTGTTAGTTCCTCCCCCCCATTATGTACTCTTCCCCTGGATTTTTGTTTCCTACAGGAAGAGTACACAAAAAAGAATTTTTCCTTGTAGAGATCACACGCGTTTTACTGGGCTGTTATAATTCTTGTAGTTGGCTATCTGCTTAAAGTGATAAGCTGATGAAAACATTGGTGGTGTTAGAATATGCCATTTATCTCCACTTGTGAAGGGGTGGGACTTTTAACTCATTCGTGGCTTTGCCACTCACTGAGTTATTATCCTGCCCCCTCTCTCTAGGAATACATTACAGATACAGTTTGCAATGGGTGTGCCTTGTTTTAGAGATTCAAACAATCATACCTGTTCTCTTTCTTTACATCTAGTCCAGTATTCTCATCTATCACATGCACTTTGACCATTGGATGTGATACCATCAGATCCATTTTAAGCCTGTCGGTCCGGTGAATGTAAACTCCTAGAACAAGGCTGTCATCAAAAACTTGCTTCTTTCCATCTTCCTGCATTTCTGTTTCCAGTGCAGGCCCTTCTGGCTCTTTGCTGGATTCAGTTTCTTCTCCAGAAGCTGAAAGTATAGTGTAGAATTCAGAGTAAAATCATTTTGTTAAATTGGCATTTGCAAATGATGCTTTATGAATAGTCAATTAACACTGCAGAACAAACTCCAGGATGGCATAAAGCCAAACATCTGTGAAATTTTAAAAAAATACCTAAATATAGCTTTAAAACTCCACTCTGTGACAACAATAAAGTACTTAAAGTAAGAGTGTACAATCATGAGATACAGTAATCACACAGCTAGGAAGTAACCGGGACTCCCTAACCTCCCTACAGTAGTAAGTGTGCAGTTGTCTCACGACAGAACAACCTGTTCCACCACAGTGATGAACTGTGGCACTTTATGTCTCATAGCTATACACAAGACATACGAGACTGGATACATTGCTCATGTTTGCACTTATGCAGGGCCAATGATTCTCTGTTTTCAACCAAAAACAATGGTGAAAAGCAGACTCTGATATTGTTTAACCAGCACTTGGGGGTAAATTTTTCACGAGAAAAACGCTATCTGTATCACTTTATCATGGGAACAACCACACTTCATGCCAGCTTTTTGTGAAAGCTCACTTTTGAGCCAAATGTTTGTGTAAAATATGTTGATTTATCCTCAATTTGGGGAAAAAATGAAAAAATAATGGATTTTATTATTTTGTCCAATAGAACTGGCCATTTTTTTAAAAACCGAAAATGCTTGGCTCTACTTATGGACACTTTCAAACTTTCAGCAGTATGTTTTCAATTCTGACAACAATAAGCTTTGTTTATTTTGGGGGATTATTTAATTTCTTCCACCCATCCTCCGAAATGTTGGTAATAAGCAGACACCATTTCAAACGTGTTCAATTTCACTGGCCACTCATCTCCATTATTATAATTAATGAATCGTATCAGGCCACATACCACCATCTTCCAAAATGTTAGTTATTTGTTGGCACCATATCAAACCCATTCTGCTTCCCTGGTATTCCATCCCCATTCATACAACAAGTCAATCTATTTGACCCTACATTAGCACAAAAACACTTGGTTAAAGGCTTTGATACTAAAGGGTGTCTGGTTTTGACTTTTTTTGCAACATAACGATTTATTGTGCATGTTTAAATAAAAGAAAAACTCACATGTAACATCTTGTGATTATCTTGACTAAATTAAACTGAAAAGAACAGTCTTTGGTAGCACTGGAGAGCTCGGATGCAGGCCAGATTAGAAAATAATTTTGTGAGTGGCGCTCGGGAGCACAACTTGAGACTAGATGACTCTCACTTCAGCACCATGTAAGGAAAACGCTATTAACTTTAAAGAGGGAGTCCAGTCAAAAGCACTGCATTGCAGAATTAGAATCAGCCTACCCCCACTAAATCTCATACCAAATATTAGGTTTCTACGTTACAAAATAGCTCATAACTTAAAAATGAAGTAAAGTACAGTTACGTAAGAACTTACCATAACAGCAGATCTTCGAGAGAGGCTCTTGCAGTAGGTAATTACATATAGGACTGACGCCGGCCGGCGGCAGGACCCCACAGAAAAATCTCTAGCCAGCAGTCCCCGGCAGGGACCACCCCTACATCAGGTGACCGGCATCACACGACATCGGTATAAAGGTCCCAGACGCCCACCTTCCAGTTCTTTCCCGCCACAGGCCTGGACGAGAGAGAAGCAGATATTTCCCTCGATGGAAAAGGAGCTGAGAAAGCCTAGGGGGATGGAGGGCGGGAAGTTTACCTACTGCAAGAGCCTCTCTCGAAGATCTACTGTTACGGTAAGTTCCTACGTAACTGTACTATCTTACTTCGAGAGGGCTCTTACAGTAGGTAATTACATATAGGACAGAATCCCAAGCAGTCTGGAACAAATGAAAAGGCATCGGGAGGAGGAACTACTCTAAAAAGTAGCAAATAATCTAGCAGGTCTCAAGAAAGGAGGCCTTGCAAGACAGCTAACCCGAAGCCTGCTTTACTGCGAGAGGCAATGTCCAAACTGTAGTGTTTAGTGAAGGTATGGACGAAGTCCAAGTGGCGGCAGCACAGATGTCTGCCGCAGACACGTTCTTGAAACAAGCTGCAGAGGCGGCAACTCCACGAGTGGAGTGGCCTCTGACTTGACCCGGGAGGGTCTTGTTGTACTTGTCATAACCGAAAGTGATGCAATGGGCCAACCATTTTGATAGGCATTGCTTAGAAACAGCATTGCCTTCTCTTTTGTGAGCAAAGGAGACGAACAACTGATCAGTCTTTCTGAGATCCTTTGTCCTATCGGTGTAGTATCTCAGAATCCTGTGAACGTCCATGGTATGGAGCAGGTATTCTCCCTGATTGGAGTACTGAGTGAAGAAAGCAGGTAATTCAATAGACTGATTCAAGGTAGATTCCACTACCACCTTTGGAAGGAACTTAGGATTTGTGCGAAGAGCTACTCGTTCTTTGTGAAAAATCAAATAAGGGATTTTGCACATCAGGGCCTGGAGCTCGGAAATTCTACGAGCAGAAGTAATGGCCACCAAGAAGAGCGTCTTCCACGATAAAAACTTCAAGTCTGCGGAAGCCGCAAGCTCAAAGGGAGGAAGGGTAAGTTTCTCGAGGACAAAGTTTAAGTCCCAAGGCGGAGCTGGGGTCCGGACAGGGGGCCTGAGATGAAGGACCCCTCTAAGGAAAGTTTTGGAGACCTCCAGCTGGGCAAAAGCCTTATCAGCGAAAGGGACATGGTAGGCTGAGATAGCCGCCATATGGACTTTCAAAGAGGAGTGACTGAGACCCAGGTCGAAAAGATGACGCATGTACTCAAGCAGAATGGTCGCAGGACAGGAGAAGGGCTCCACGTTCCTGGACGCAGCCCAGATAGAAAATCTCTTCCATTTCATGGCGTAGGTGGACCTAGTGGAGGGTTTTCTAGCCTCCACCAGAATCTCTGCCACCTTAGGAGAGACGCCAAAACGAGATTGAGCTAGGTCTGCAGGAGCCATGCATGAAGTTGAAGGGACTTGAGCCCCGTATGGACCAGGGACCCCTGATCCTGGGTCAACAATCCTGGAGATAAAGGAAGAGGAAGAGGAGGAACCTCTGAGTATTGTTGTAGAAGAGAGAACCAGATTTGCCTGGGCCAAAAAGGAGCGATCAGAATCATTCTCGCTCCTTCCAAAGCAAGCTTCTGTAGCACACGAGGTATCAAAGGTATTGGGGGAAAAGCATAGACGAATCTGTCCTTCCAGCTTAGAGATAGAGCGTTGCTCCAGAAAGCGTCTCGCTCTGGGCCGAGCAAAAGATTGGAAGCTTGATGTCTTGGGAGGAGGCGAACAGGTCTATCTGAGGAGTCCCTAAATCTGGAAGATGCTTTTAGAACTTTTCATCCAACTCCCACTCGTGTGGTAGAGCTGACGAGCGACTTAGTCTGTCTGCCAGGACATTGTCAACTCCCGGAACGTGGATCGCCGTGAGGTGGAAGTTGTGAAGCGTTGCCCAATCCCAAACCCTCATCGCTTCCCTGCACAGCGGGTAGGACCGAGTTCCTCCCTGCTTGTTGATGTACCACACCACGTACATGTTGTCCGTTTGGACAGCTAGGTGACCGGGAAGGATGTATTGGTGAAGGGCATGGAGAGCATACGGCACTGCTCGAAGCTCGAGAATGTTGATGTGGAGGACTGTCTCTCGCTTTGCCCATAGGCCCTGGGTTCGGTGAGGACCCAGATGGGCCCCCCAACCTTCGCCTGAAGCGTCCGTGGTCAGAGTCTGATCGGGGGGAGGATGAAAAAAGGGGACCCCCCGGAATAGGTTCTATCGAACCATCCACCATTGTAAGTCTCTTGCCATCGGCAAGGAGATCAGGACCAGATGATCTAGGTCGTCTACCCGTTGATCCCACTGAGAACAGAGAGTCCACTGAGAGATTCTCATGTGGAGGCGTGCGCGTGGAACCGTCGGGATGGCCGCCGCCATAAGCCCCAGTAGACGGAGCACCGACCTCGCCGGAACCCTCCTGTGTTCTGATAGGAGAAATCTGGGACTGGAGGGAGCCCCTGTCCGGAGGCAGGAAGGCCTTGCACAATGTCGTGTCGAGGATTGCCCAATGAACTGGAGCCTCTGTGAAGGATCCAGGTGAGACTTGGAATGGTTGATGGTAATACCCAGGGCAGTGAAAACTTGCTGGGTGAGGGAGAGAAAATGCAGGAGCTCCTCCCTGGGCGGGGCTGCAGCGAGGAGTCCAGGTGAGGGAACCTGAGCTCCTAAAGAATGCAGGTGGGCCGCTACCACCGCCAGGCATTTGGTAAAGACTCAGGGAGCCGAAAAAGACCAAATGAGAGCGCCTGGAATTGGTAGTGGTCCCCTGAACGCAAAACCTGATGTACTTCGGTGGATAGGCTAATGGGGATGTGCAGGCACGCATCCTGCCATCCAGTGCACAAAGCCATTGGCCCGGCCAAAGCAGGGCAAGAGGGTTTGAAGGAGAGCATCCTGAACCTCTTGTATTCCACATATAGTTTCAGGGAGCTGAGATCAAGAATGGGTCTGAGATCTCCCATCTTCTTTGGTACGAGGAAGAAATGGGAATAGTAACCCGTCCCGTGGAGTTGAGGGGGGACGGGTTCTATAGCCTGTTTCACAAGGACAGCAGAGATTTCCTCCCTGACCAAAGGAAGATGGTCCCTTGAGTAAGAGGAGTTCAGAGGGGGGTGATGTGGAGGTTTCTGTAGAAACTCTATGAAGTGTCCCTCTGCTATGGTCTGAAGCACCCATGAATCCGCAGTCATCCTCTCCCAACCCGGAAGGTGGAGGGAGAACCTCCCTCCTACTGGTTCCTCCGGGGTGTCTGGAGGTGGTGGGAGAGGGAAGGAGTCAGGTGGTGTGAGGCAGCGCTGCAGCTGGGACACCCGTTGCTTTTTTGGGCGGCGGGGGCCTGGCAGCTGTGGGGGCCCGGCATTTAGTGGCCCGCCTTCCCTGAGGTTTCGCTTGAGGCCGGCTGCGTCTGCGAAAGGGACGGTGCTGTGGGGGATGGGGACGGTACATTGAATCAACAGATTTAAGGGCCGTCCCCTTCTCCTGCAAATCAGTGATGATGTTCTTGACATCACCACTGAAAAGCACAGAACCCCTGAAAGGTGCTTCTTGGATCGCTGACTGCACCTCCGGGACCAGACCTGACACACGGAGCCAAGAATGATGCCGAAGACTTACGGCGAACGCAGAGCTCCGTCCTGCGGTGTCCACTGCATCATAGGTCGTCCTCAAAATATGACGACTGGCCGAATGAGCAGAACGGACCAGGTCGGCTAACTCCTGCTTGACTTGGGGGTCAGGCAAAGAGTCAATCTTAGATTCCGCCTGGGTAAGGACAGCCTTCTGGTAATCCCCCATATGTGCTACATAATTCAGGGCCCTAATCCCCAGTGTGGAAGAAGCGTAGATCTTCCTTCCATACTGATCCAGAATGCGGGATTCCTTATCCAGGGGAGACAAGCTCAAGTGTTTGGGGTGTGCTGACCGGCCGTGAGCGGCACTAACCACAACCGAGTCTGCAAGGGGGTGAGAGTCTAAGAAGTCTACACCCTCCGGAGCCTGGTATATAGCCTGTTCAACTTCCTAGGAAGTGGGGCTAAAGCCGACGGTTGCTTCCAAATAGAGGAAACAAGGTGGGCGTGAGGCTCGATCCAGGGTGGCACAAGAGTAGGAGCCGTAAGGGGCAAGTCCAGATGTTTGGCGAGTTTAACCCGTTGAGGATCTGGCTCTAAAGAATGCCACTGATGGACTTCCTGGATCTTCCTGAGCAACTCCGTGAAGGAAGGATCCTCCGGAGGAGACTTCAGAGGAGTCCTCGGCCGGGGCTTGGATGGAGAGCGCGGCTCGTCGTCTTTCTCGGAACAGCCATCGGAAGCTTCCAAGGAGTCCGAGAGAGAAGAGGAAGAAGAATCTGAAGCAGAGTAAGACTCCCTAGCTCGTCTAGGGGGAGGAACGGGTTCCTTAGGGGTAATTCCAGAATGCGTATCCAGCCCCTCTCTGGATCCCGAGGACAAAGCTCGGGAATCCGGAGATGGAGAGGGAGTGTGCCGTCTGGGGCGTACGGGAGCCGGGGGTGGCACCGTCGCCCGTAAGATGGCTCTCGACTTCCTCGGTGAGCTGAGCCTTGGCCTCAGCCCACCAGGAGGCAAGAGTCTCCTGAAGATCCACCAGCGGCCTAGGGGGCGGTGGAGGAGGAGGAGGGGGATAGTTGTACGGAGGAAATCCGTAGGAAGAGTATCCGTAACCCGGCTGTAGATAAACCGGTGCCGGGTACTGCGGCGTCGGGTACTGTGGCGTCGAAGGAGTCAGCGCCAAGTACTGCGGCGCAGGATACTGCGGACCTGGGAAACCCGGCGTCGGATAGGATGGCGGATACCCAGGCACTGGAGGAACTGCTGGAGCAGACGGCCCAGCCGGCTACTCCACGGGCGGATCAACCGGGATAGGCCTGTGGGGTGGAGGGCCCAATGGAAGAGGAATATCCCCCGCCGGCGTCGGAGGGGCCGGTGTCGGAAACGGCGTCGGCGGTGCCGGTGTCGGGGCCGGTGTTGGAGCCAGCATCAGGGGAGCCAATGTCAGATCCGGCTCTTCAGGAAGAGGATAGGACAGTAGCCCAGGATCCCGAGTCTCATCCGGGGATGGAGGGGAAAAATCCCCGGGGTCGGGCAGGGGGGACTGGGGCTCCCCTGACGGCAGTGAAGGCTGTGGGGAGCCTGGTACGACAGACGAAGCAGGGTCTGCCATAGGCTCGAGCCCGGCGCCCGTCGGAGGAGCCGGCGTGTGGCTTAAGGCGAATCCGGCGGACGCCAGAGGGCCAGCGTCCGACTTGGGGGGCCTGGTCGGGAGAGCAGGCAGTCGAGAAGAGGCCGGTCGAAGGTGACTACCGTGCACCACCCCAAAGGGTCAAGCGTCTTAGCGGCCTTCTCTCGGCGTACATCGGAGGAGCCGACGTCCGGCTTAAGGGAGGTGCCCGCACCAGAAGGCCGCAAACCTGCGGCGGTACTGGGGGCTGGAGCCTCCTTTTGCCTGGAGGCACCCGGCGGGCTCGAACGCGAACCCGACGGGCGGGCCGACACCTCCTCCAAAGCCTTGGAGGCTGCCGTCGGGCGATCCCCTGGAGGGGATGTTACCTTGCCAGCGACTCCGACTGGAGTCGCAGAGGAGGATGCCTTCTCCCGGTGCCTTTCCTTGTCCCGCTTCTTGTGCCCTTCAGGGGAGGTCGACGCCTGCCGAAGTTTCTTCAACTCCTTGTCCATTGCGGACATCTTCTTTTTGAGGAGATGGGCTTCGAGGGACTGCTGGCGTCGTCTGCGAGTGGCTGCGTTGAAACGAAGGCAGTGCGGACACCTGTCAACCGCGTGGTCGGGGCCTAGGCAGAAAAGGCAGAGGGAGTGACCGTCTTTGTGAGGCAGTTGGGCGCCGCACGAGTCGCACTTATTCTTTGAAGGGGACGACATATACCAGCGTTCACCTGACGATAAGTATAAACACAATACTGAAAACTTTTGGAAAAACGACGAAGTAACAGGACTGAGCGATAAGAACTTAACATGCATGCGAGCTGGCAATGAGCTGACGGAAAAGAACTGGAAGGCGAGGCGCGGGGACTGCTGGCTAGAGATTTTTCCGTGGGGTCCTGCCACCAGCTGGCGTCAGTCCTATATGTAATTACCTACTTTAAGAGCCCTCTCGAAGTAAGATCCCTGATTTCACTCCCTGTTCAAAAAAGCCAGTTTCAGTGAAAAGCCACTGATGATGTCATAGCCAGAACTCACAGACTAGTCCTCCCTATCAGCAACCTTATAGGACCTACTTCTTCACACTTACTGAAACTGTAGATGTAGTATTTATTAAGGGAATAATGCACGACAGGGTGTGTGTCGTGCTGGGATAACGTCACGCCTGGGGTGATTAGGCACGAGGCCGCAGGCCGAGTGCGGCTAATCGCCCCAGAAGTGACGTTATTCCAGCATGACTTACACCCTGGAGTGCATTATTCCTATTATACAATAGCTCCCTTGTAATAAAATAAAAAAAAAATAGGTTAAGAATATGTTTAGAATTATTTTCAGTCAGTTTTTAACTGGGCAGGTATACAAACTAAAAAAGATAGTGCAGCTCTATTCTTTTGCTGAGTAAATGGAGCTGCTGCTTTTTTGGTTTTGACAGTCTCATTGTACTACACCCCCCCCCAAACACTCTCACACATCAACCTGGTAACTTTTGCACAATTTGAGTTTCTGTAGTTCTGATGACTGTCTTGGGATTCCGTGAAATGCATTCACATATTGTTTGTTTTCATAAGTGAAGCCACGATGTGCAACTGAAAAGCAGCCAGGTGCAGACTTCCGGTGTTGGATTACACTTGGTAAGTTGCTGTGTATCACAAGAACTGGCTACATATGTAGTGTTACTACATGTTAGTGATGGTATTTATTTTGGAAACAGACGCTAGTAGCGGCTAAGGCTTTACGGAGAAATGGGTTAACGCCGCGGTGCGGTGAGGAGCGTGCGCGAGGGAGAGTGCAAGCTGTAGTAAGGGATAGTGAAGCCACTGGCGCGCTTTCCATTAATAAAAGCAACAGACATGATACAGGGAAAAAGACAATTTTTAGGCGTCTGTGCAGAAGGCAGTAGCAGTTTGTAACAATGAGGATTTGGGCAACTGGTGGGGTTACTGAAGTTGTCTGGTGGTAAGGAAATTTGAGAAGCAGTTGGCTGCTACTGTCTAAAACCGATCGTGATGACGACTTTGCTTAATTTTTTGGTTGTTTGAACTCTAAAGTGTGCAAGTAGTACAAACAGTGGTTTCAGTAATGTGCCTGATATTACTTTAGATGTTTGTGGTTTTGAGCTGAATTTGTTAATGTGGGAGTGGGGGTTTATGTTAAAAGAAAAATGGGAAGTCCTGGCAAACTGCACAGTGGCCATGCCAAGTGTGGGCAGGTTGGACATGACAAGTGCAGTGATTCCTTTTACTTTTGATGCCGTCTTCTGTGTGTTGGGACTAGATCCGTGATGTTATGCTGGGATAACATCACGGGTCTAGCCCCAAACTGACCAATCAGAGGCCAGCATTCTTTCTTGCCATTGTATAATTAAAAAACAAATACTGACACAAGGTTGTCTGCAGTACTTGTGTTTCCAGAATGCTCAGATGCATGGTACTGTACTTTAGAACGTATAAGGAGGTGGTTTGGGAACGCAGTGCTGAAGCAACGTATAGACTGTCAAAGTGGTGCACAATTTTAGAATGTTGGGGGGGACATGTAATCTCGGCATGCGGCAGGGACGTGCCAACTTGCAGTGTGGTTGGGACATTCAATCTCAGAATGTGACAGGGACACACATCGAAGAATTTAGTGGGGACTGGCAATTCTGGAATAAGTAAAGATGTACACTGTCGGAATATGGCATGATACACCATTTTATTTTTAAACTGCTTGTTCTTGCCACATTCTGGAACTGTATGCTTCCACCACATTTTAAAATTGTGCATCGCATCCCCACCACAATCCAACACTGTGCGTCCCAGCCATATTCCAAAATAGCGCATCCTCACCACATTCCAAAATTGCACATCCACACCATGTTCCAAACTGTGTATCAATGCCACATTCTGAAACTGTCACCATTACGTTCCAAAACTGTGTCACCGCCGCATTTCAAAGTTGGGCGTCACCGCCACATTCCAAAACTGCACAACTGCATCACCGCATAATTCTGAAACTGCACGGCTGCGTCATCACCTCATTCCGAAACTGTGCATCATCAGCACAATCTGAAACTTCGCGTCAGCTACATTCCGAAACTGCATGTCATTGCCACATTCTGAAACTGCGCGCCATTGTCACATTCTGAAAATGCGCATCAGTCACATTCCAAAACTGCATGACTGTGCATCACTACCTCATTCCAAAACTGCACATCATTGCCATATTCCGAAACTGTACATCAACATCACCGCCACATTCCAAAATTGCGCATCAGCCACATTCTGAAATTGTGTGTGTCTGCCACATTCTGAAATTGTACAACTGTGCATCACCACCACATTCTGAAACTACATAACTGTGCATCACCGCCACATTCTGAAACTACATAACTGTGCGTCACTGCCACATTCCCAAAACTGTGCATCACTGACTCATTCTGAAACTGCGCATCACCGCCACATTCCAAAACTGCGCGTCACTGCCACATTCTGAAATTGCATGTCACTGCCACACTCGAAACTGCACGATGGTGCGGTACTGCCACATTCTGAAACTGCGCGTCACCGCCACATTCCGAAAATGCGCGGCATAGCCACATTACAAAACTGTGCATCACTGCCACATTCCAAAACTGAACGTCAGCATCACCACCACATTCCAAAACTGCGCATCAGCCACATTCCAAATTTGTGCATCAGCCACATTCCAAAACTGTGCATCAGCCACATTCTGAAACTGCATTTAACTGCCACATTCTGAAACTGCGCATCACTACCACATTCCGAATTTGCACGTCACGACCACATTCCGAATTTGCATGTCAATGCCACATTCCAAACCTGAGCATCACTGCCACATTCCGAAACTGCAAGTCTCTTCTACATTCTGAAATTGTATCTGCCTGCCACATTCTGAAATTGTGTGTAAACTTCCATGCTCCAGTATTGCCGGTCCACTGTCACGTTCTAAAAATGTGCATTCCCACCATATTCTGAAACTGCACATCCCCAGCACATTCTGAAGATGACTGTCACTGCCACGTTCAAAAATTGCATGTTCAAGTTACATTCTAAAATTATGCATCCCTGCATGTGGCTACCAGATTCTGAAAATGCGTCTCTGCCCCTTTGAGATTTAGTATCCATGCCACATTCTGAAACTGAATGGTGCCACCACAATCTGAAATCAAGCATGCCAACCATGTTTTGAAATTCTGCATCACTACACCACGTGCCAAATTAATCCATCCAAGGAACATTACAAAATTACATATCCCTGTCACCTTCCACAACTATGTGTCTCCTGCATTTCAGAATTGTGCATCTCTGCCACATTCTAAATCTATATGACACCGCCACATTAAGAATTTTAGCATCCCTGCCATTTTCAAAATTGTGAGTTCCACCTACTTTCTGAGATTGTGTCATTGCTACATTCCACAGTTGCAGTCTGGTGACATTTTGAAATCTCATCCCTGCACTGTTATAAACATTGCACATATTTTTGTCATTCTAAAGTCATGTTTGCCGCTGTCTTCCAACCCTCCCCCCGGTCACATTCTTAAGTAATGTAGCTTGCATCTGCACATTATGGAAATGCATGCCCTGATTCACCCATTGTCAGCTTTCCTTTTCCAGATGTGTAATACAACTGTAGTTTTGTAGAATGTGGGAGAAATAAGTCTTGTAAGGTAGTCTGTAAGAAGGACTAGGCTGTAAGTTCTGGTTGTGACATCATCAGTAGCTCTTTACAGAGTCTGGTGCACAAGCTAAGTATCGATACATAGGCTGATAACTAAATATACTGCCAATATCTTGCATTTTATAACAGTGCCCATAGGTTGTAATAGAAGAAATGGAGAAGACTCGCTACGATGATGTCATCACGTCAGCATGTCATCGCCATTTTGTGAGCCGAGCAGCGGCTCAGTAGCGGGGCTAAACGGAGCTTTTGTTTACCTTTCAGCCAAAGTTTTAAATTTGTCGAAAATGATGTAAATCTACAAAATAAAGGTAAATGCTAGAATACTGTAAATCAGCATGCCATATGCTATAAATACACGGGAGCGTTTGAAATTTGATTGATGTGTTAAATTACTTATTTATTTGTCCTCTAAAAACACACATTACAATTGGAAATATTAAAATCCATAAAACTACAATACCATAAATATTAGCTTCAGTAAAATCTGAGTATGCCAGTCTAAGTATTCAATTCAGAGACTAATCTGGATATGCTAGTGTAAAGAAATATGTTTTTAGTGCCATCTTAAAACTCTGGACGGCTAGGCAATCTCTTATCTGATGATGTAGAGAATTCCACAGGGTCAGGGGCGCAAAAGCAAAAGATTGTGCCCCCGATGTCTTTAAATAAACTCTGGGAATCTCTAGCAATCCCTCGTTGGCGCATCGGGGAGGACGGAGTGGGCATTAAGGCGAAGGAGATCTTGAAGGTAATAGGGTCCCTGGTCATGTAAGGCTTTACAGGTCAGTAACCCGACCATGAAGGTGATCCGCCACTGTACTGGCAGCCAGTGCAGTCCGCGGAGCACAGGTGTTATATAACTGACCCTACAAGTACCAGTCAATAACCTAGCTACTGCATTCTGCACTGGCTGCAAGCGGCAGATTTCAACCCCCGGTAGCCCTAGGTAAAGGGCATTGCAGTAGTCAAGGCGGGAGGTTACGAAGGCATGGACCAGCGTTGGAAGATCATCAGGAGGAACCAGATGCTTCACCTGGGCTATATTCCTCAGATGGTAAAAAGATCTGATGATGGCTGACACCCGAGATTTAAGGGTCAGACCGTCATCAAAAATAACGCCCAGGTTCCGCACCCAATCTGAGGTAGTCAGCTGAACATCCCCGAGCCAAAGCCCAGAAGGTTTTCCTGCCGACAAACCCAGCTCCCGATGGTCTGGGTCCATAACCACCACCTCAGTTTTAGCCAGGTTCAGCCGCAGCCAGTCCTGGATCTTGGACTGACAGTTGTTAAATAACGAGAGGATCCCATCCTGTCCAGGCACAAAGGACATGTACAGCTGAGTATCATCTACAAAGCAGTGAAAACTCAGACCGTACCACCTAATGATCTCTCCCAATGGCAGCATATACACTGTGAACAACATGGGTGACAAGATGGAGCCCTGCGGTACCCCGCAGGGTAGGGTGCGAGGGACTGAGGAATGAATTCCAGACACCACTCTCTGAGTCCTACCCTCGAGGAAAGATTGAAACCACCTGAAGCCCGTTCCAGATAGTCCGCAGATGAACCGCAGGTGCTCCAACAGTACACCATGGTCCACAGTGTCAAATGCTGCAAAGAGATCAAGAAGGACCAAGATGGAATGGGTCCTCTGATCTCTCGCTATTAGGAGGTCATTTAGCACCCAAACAAGGGCCATCTTGGTACTATGCCTCTTCCTAAATCCTGACTGGAGAGAATCATATATATCGTGGCTGGACAAATAATCGTCCAGCTGCAGCGCAACCACCTTCTCAATAACCTTACCCAAAAAGGGTAGGTTAGAGACTGGTCTGTAGTTAGCCAGACAGTCAGGGTCAAGGGAGGTTTTTTTAAGGAGGGGGTCGAACAACTGCCTCCTTTAGAGGATCCGGAAAGCCCCACCCCCAATGACCTCCAGACTATCTCAGCTAGGACCGGGCCGATTTCATCTATGCACCCTACAAGAAGGCGCACAGGGCCCGGTTCCAAACTACAGCTGGTTGACCTCAAAATCTGGACGACCTTCACGACATTCATGATTTCCAGCCGGCTGAAGTCAGACCAGGCAAACTGGGCATCTTCTACTTCCTGCCAACCTCCGCAATTCCCATGAGAGGGAGCCAGACAGATCCCGGACCTGATGGTGACAACCTTAACTGCGAAGAACTGATCTCTACAGACCAACTGTGTCACCTACAGCTGCTGAAACACCCTTTTGGAGAAAAGACATGTCCCTCGGAATGGGGCATTCAAGGCTTTTTGGCAGGTGACAGAACCTAAACGGATAGGTATAGTAAAGTCATCCACGTGATGGCTGATGTGGCTGAGCACAAGGCCAACTCTGAGGCATCTTAACGATGCTCCTGTCTGATGTGAGCCATCTCCACACCATTATTTATTCTCAACTGCAAGGCCAGCTAGTACTTTGTCACTGGCAGGCAGCTCAGAAACAGGGTATGCCTTTGAGTCCACAGGTGCTGCTGGAAAGCTGCCATGTGCGCTTGGTATGATGCTATGGTTAATGATGACTAAGCCAGGAGAGTCATCCCCCCAGCATCCAGCTGCCTAGATTTGAGCACTGGAGAGGGTATAGTCTAGTCAGGGAACAGGCCTAATGTCCCAGGGGGTCATGAGAGATGTCGCTCCCACCACGGGACAACTGCGATCCCCAGGAGTATCACCCCAGGCATGGTATTTTGCCTGGATGCCCCTCAGAATCGGGTGTGGAGAAAGGGCACTTTCAGCCAGCCATCATTGCCTCTTCTAGTGCTGTATGCCAAGGAGGGACCATTACACTGTCCTGACTAGGCCACGGGAGGAAGCCTATTGGCATGACAATAGGGTTGGTGGCCACAAACAGGGTCATTCAAGCCCCTCCTGCATTTACTCATGAATCAGTGATAAAAAAGGTCCTCAGCAGTGGAAAAAATGTACTGGAAAGATAGGTTGCCCTCTGATGAGTGCACTGAGGGAGATGAGGCTGAAACCCCAACAAAGAATGGATCTGAGAGAGGCAGGAGAACAACACCAGGTTGGTCTCCTAAAATCAAACCTACACACTCTCCATTCACTGCTGGAACTGTTGCAGAGACAAAGGACTTGGTGCTCTAATGGTCTTGGCTACTCTGTCAAATAATGAGTGGCGCACATGAGGCAGCTGCCCACAAGAGATACTGGTGGTAGAATGGTCCCCCATGGCCAGTCATGAACTGTGTGGTTTTCTTGGGATCTTCATTTGAAATGAGGAGCAAGCAAAGCCTCCTAGCCTAGAAGCACCACTGCCAGAGTTATCTAGTGGCTGGGTGTCCATAGAAAAGCCACTGGCCGGATTACAACCAGTTAGTTCCAAGAAGGCCCTGTTGCAGGGCCCACTCCCAATCCACAGTCGACATCAATATCAGCACCAGTAGAGGGTGCAACCCTAGGACAGATATTGCAGGCAGTACTGCACCAAGGCCTGCACTGATGCTGGCACAGAGAATCCCACTGGTGCAGAAAGGGATACCCGACTTCACAATGCAGGGGTCATCCTGCACTGCGCTCAGCTCTGATGCCTGATTTGGCAGCAACAGTCAGCATTGATGGTGCTGTCGAAGAGGCTGGTACCAACAACATGTTGGTCCTTTACCGATGGTGGGTGCTTCTCCAAGCCCTCCAGTGGGAGCCATGGATATGCCAGACACCTGAGACTCAGTTATGACCCCAGCTCGATAGGAGAAGGAAAAACTCAGTACTTGAACCAGCTCCAAAAAGCAGCAAGGTGTACCAGATGGGAAAAGTATGGGGACCTACAGTACCTGAAGACCTAATGGAATGATGCCTACCCTCAAGGTCAGAGACAGGTCATCCCAGCCTTAGGGCCAATACTCCTAGCTAAAATTTAAAATTAATGCAGACGTCCCTGTTGTGGTTGGGTCCCAGGCAGACAAAAATGTCAAGTACTATAATCGGTGCAGATGATCAATCAATCAATCAATCAATCAATCAAATCTTTATTTATTCAGGCGAACATCATTGAGCACAGCTCATTTGCAAGATGGACCTGATAAGGTCAAGGTTCAATAATTGGTACATGTATAGGAAGATTTAAAACACGTATATACTTATATACAGTAATCAAGGTTCAATAATTGGTATATGTATGTGAATAATTAAAACACTTATATACAGAAATCAAGAACAGAAATTGTTTAAACATAACAGGATATGGTAGGAACATATGAGATGCACTCTAGGTAAACCAGTATATACATATCAACATTGGCAGTAAACATGGCATACATTCAACATGATATACCCAAGATTCCAAAGATCAAGGAAGTCAATGTGGACAAGAGAAATAGTGATTGGATGACTGAAAGAGGTGATCATAGACTGAGACAAGTGACATGGTAGGAGAGGCGCTTGATGACTAGAGCAGGGGCTGGTGCTAGAACTGGGAGGTGAAAGGCAGTGATAAGGGCTAAGGTAGGAGCCTGGAGTTAATGGGAGAAGATTATAGCCAGGGGTGAGGTATCGGTGGAGATGAATTCTAGGGAAGTAATTGCCATGATATGTTGGCAGCCTGAGAGGGGGAAGGAAAGAACTGTGAATAAACTAGAACTTGTGGAAGCAATTGTATTTTTCAGGGAAGAGACTTGGGTATAGATGCTTGAAGGATGCTAAGGATACCCGGTTGATCAGCTTCAAGGACTTTTGAATCGTGTTCCATGATATAGCTAGATTATAGCTGATAGCAGATCTCCCATGCCGGGTGTTGACTTTAGGCACTTTGAGCATAATGAAATTGTAGCTTCTTAGGGCGTAGGTGCCAGCTGTGGCCTGTGCGAAGCAGTCTAATATATAGTTTGGAAGCATCTTAGTCAAAATTCTGTATGTCCACACTGCAGCATTTCTGTTTCTTCTGAGATGTAGAGATGTCCAACTGACTGCTGCATAGAGAGAGAGCAATGGTGAGTGTTAAATGGTAGATCTGTTATGAACCTCAGAGCTCTGTGGTATAGTATATCCAATTTGCATAGGTAGGAGATAGGGCAGTGACTATAGAGGAAGTCTGCATAGTCAATTACTGAGAGAAATGTGGCCTGGACCAACCTCATTTTGGAATCTCTGTTTAGAAAGTGCCTTATTCTAAAAAATAGACCAAGTCTCTGGCAAAGCTTTTTTAAAAGTTCTTCAATATGAACTGTGTAGTCAAGTTTGCTATCTATCCACACCCCAAATACTTGAATTTTCTACATAATCAAGGCTTTCACCAAAGATAGTGGATAGCTGGGGGAGGTTGTTTAGTAATGAGGGATTTGTATGGCTTTGGGTGGAGAAAACATTGCTTTTGATTTCTTTGCATTTAAAAGAAGCTTTTTCCAATAATTGATGTTGTAGTATAGAGAATTCTGTTTGTAGAACTTACAGGCTGCAACAGGCGATGGTTGCTGACATATAAAACAGTGTCATCTACGAACAAGTGTACAGTGGCTTTGTAAGATTCGAATCAATATTGTTAATATAAATGGCTAAAAGGATAGGGCCCAGGATAGATCCTTGTGGAACTCCTCTTAGAAGTGGTTTTAGTGGAGCTAGGTCTCCTTCAGCTTTCACTTGCTGTGTTCTTCCTGTTAGGTAACACCTGAACCATGTAAGGGAGGATGGAACCAAGCCTATGGAGTGCAAGGAAGAGAGTAGCAGCTCATGGTCCACCGCATCAAATGCCTTGCTTAGATCAAGGAATACAGCACAAACGCTATTCTTTTTATCCAGTTCGGTTTGCCAATCATTTGTAACTTCAGCCAGTGCAGAAATAGTACTATGCTTAGACCGAAACCCGGATTGTGCTGGATTTAAAAGATTAGATTCTTCAA
This sequence comes from Neoceratodus forsteri, assembly GCA_016271365.2. NCBI lineage: Eukaryota > Metazoa > Chordata > Ceratodontiformes > Ceratodontidae > Neoceratodus > Neoceratodus forsteri. The sequence goes on along the minus strand of CM057450.1, from coordinate 9,784,875 downwards.
GGTAATCTCTTACTTGGATGCTTACCAGTTTTTCTAGCAGCTTAGACAGTACTGGAAGGATAGAGATTGGCCTATAGTTGTTAAGGTCCATGGGGTCCCCTGATTTCAGTAGAGGGAAAACTTGGGCTGTTTTCCAAGTTGCAGGAATAGAACCAGATTTTAAGGACAAGTTAAAAAGGTGTGTTAAAGGAACTGCAAGTGCATGCATTGCAACCTTTAGAAAGTAGGGGTCAAGGGAGTCAGCACCTGCACTTTTTTTTATATCCATCTGCAGATTAGATACTCCACTTGTTTCAACAGAATCGGTTTGAAGGAGAAGGAGGATTCAGCTAACTGAGATCCTGTATACTGGGAGCTTAACTGAGCACGTAGCAGATTGGCTGGAGAGGTATCAAATGCAAGGCCAGCGGTTGTAAATGATTATTGAATGCATCCAGTATTTCCATTCTGTCCAAGATTGTCACCTTGTTGTGGTGCATTTGAGCTGGTAGTGAAGTGCTAGGATCTTGTCCCGTTATGCCCTTAATAGTGCTCCAGAACCTGGCAGGATTGTGGTATGAGGGTCGAGTTCAGCCATGTAGTAGGCAGCCTTAGCATCCCGTACTTTCTTGGTACAGCTATTCCTGGCTTTCTTAAATATCAACCAGTCATTTGGGTTCTTAGTCTTCCTTGCCTTTTTCCAAAGCTTATCTCTCTCAAGCAGGGCTGATTTAAGGTCAGGTGAAAACCAACAACAAGATTTGTTTTTAATTCGAACTCTAGTAATTGGTGCATGAGTGTTAAGGGCATCTGGTATTAGTAAGTAAGTAAGTAAGCAAAAGTTTATTTTTGAGCGCTTTATTATTTATTATGCTATTTAACACCTGATGAGCTTTTTCCACTGAGTCTGCTAGGTATAACTCTTGCCATCTTGTAGAGCGATTTAGATCATGAAGATATGCCTCAGAGTTGAAAGTTTTCTTGGATCTCCTCAGTAGGAATTTAGCTGGGGGTGTTAGTTTACCGGATGACCTTATTCCAGCAATAAGGCAGTGGTCACTTATGTCACTAAACGCACTCCAGCATGCGTGAAGAGGTGGGGTTTGTTCACCAGCATGATGTCAAGTAATGTGCTGTTGCTCAGATTTTTTGATTCTTGTTGGTTCATATATAAGTTGTGAAAACCATATGTACCACAAAATGATACTAAGGAGCCATGCCTTGGATAGCCAATTAAGGTTTAGATCACCTAGGATTATGGTCTCTTCAGTATCCATCTTGATTTGATTCCCCAGGTGGGCTAGAAGCTTATGATCTGCTGAAGGGGGCCTGTAGCAGCCAACTAGCAAAATGCTGCAGTGTTGGAGAGAGCCACTTTGAGGGATAGACATTCGAATTCTTTGGGCATAGATGTTGCATCTAAGCAAGTTACAGATATATTGGATTTGACATATATAGCAACTCCCCCACCCCTTGTCTGGCGATCCGCTCTGAATATTTGATAATTGGGTAAGTTTATGTCTCTGTCTGCTGTGGCGGGTCTGAGCCATGTCTCTGATACCACAAGAAAGTCTGGCAAAGCATGGGCAACCCAGGATTGTATCAACGTGAGCTTTTTTAGCAGACTGCAGGCATTGATATGTAGAAAGCTTAGACCTTTGGTCGAGGCTAAGTCTGCTGGTGAGGTAATGCACTGTGGAGGTCTGGGGTTAATTTCCACATTTCCAACACAGATCAGGAAAAATATTAAAAGTTTCATAAGGGCTTCAAGAGAGAAAATGAGGAGACCATCTTTGGTCCTCCTTTTTCTATTCAGGGGCTTCTGTTTTAAGATAAGCCAGTCAGGGTTATGGGTTAGTGCCAATACACTCAATAGCAATCTGGTGGTCAGGCATAATGGGAACTGTATACCCAATAATGGGGTACCGGCGATATGTTGATAGAGCAAATTTGCGTCCCTACATGGAAGGTTACCCCACTTAATTGTGTGCATAGGTAGTGCATAGATAAGGATCCGTCCTTCTTTAATAATGGTGAAATAGCGAGACTAGGAAGGTGGGACGCACTTTTCAGTGTGACAGTGGCAGGGAGGATGTCTTTTCCCTGAACAACATGAAGAACATAGCCAGGAGTATCCAAGGGATCCCCATTATGAAAGCAAAGGTGATGATTAAATGGAACTAGAAACAACAGTGTAGTAGCAGGAGAACAATAAGGAAGGGTTGCTGATTTGGCAGTACAGCAGTGGCAATGAGACAGATTACTGGATAGCGTGGCGTTGGGGGCAGGAATTGTAATTTGGCGGGAAAATGCCTATAAAAATAACATCCGAGGAGGGGGCAGGGCGGGTGGGCATAAATTTTGCGGCTTTCCTGTACCTTCCCTGGCTGTCCCTCCCGGTTTTCTGGTCCCTGGAGGCGGCTAGGTGGTTGCTGCCCACCCGCTGGCAGAGCGTAGCCCTGGCTCACAACGAGGGCTTCCAACAGGGAGCTTCGAATGGGAAGAGACAGAGGATGACACAGGAGTTAATATTTAGGCAGGAACAAGCGTTTCTGCTGGGCAATTCAGACTTAAATTATCACAACAAAAGGCTGTGGGGGGGCTGGGTGCTGTAGCGTCTGGCCCACTTTAAGTTAACAACAGGATGCTGTAATCACTTAACCACAGTTACACTTAACAAAAAGCCCCAAGGATTTCACAAGTACATGAAAACAGCTCTTTTTGGCAGGATTTAACAAATTAAACTTAACCCAACAACAGCTTTTGCCATGAAAAATCAAGCAATGCAAGTGAATGGAGTAAGGGGACCAATGGGCTGTGAGGCCGCAAAAATGATAATGCAGGCCATATTGCCAACGAGTGAGTACAGTGATTTATGTAGAAGACCAAGAATCCCTCTAGTGGCAGGTCTGTATAACCTGCTAATGGAAAACTGATGTTGTTCTTCCTGAACCTACAATGATGAAAAAGGGACCACGAGGGTTCTGACTTTGAGAACTAGGCCCTTTTACCGGACATACATTAGTGAAAAACCAGCATGCTGTGTTACAAATGAGTTGGCGCCCACATCACTGTCACCGCCCGAGCAAACTGCTGGACTCTAGTGCTTCTAGCTTGAAGACCAAAGAGTCGGGGCTCTATGGAGACGTTTGATTCTTGGAAGATTACGCATCTACTAGAAGCACCCCAATTCACGAAGAGTTCCTTTAGCTCCACAGGAAGCCTCCAAAGAATTGAGTTCCGTCCAAATGAAGATAATGTTCTGAGTCACGGATGTCTACAATCTCCACATTCAGAAAAAAACCTAAATTGCAGAATATATGTACTGAGAGACAGTGGTCCAAAAAAGCTTTCTATTTTGATGTTACTTTGACTAGTCAGTCAAACAAATTGGGACTGAATGCAGTCCCTTACCTGCGGAGGAAGATGTCTACACCTGAAAACTTCTGGGAAAGATTCAGTGAGCAGAGCAAGAATCTGTGTTGATAAATCAAGTACAGGATTCGAAATATAGGCTTTCCGTATTTCCATGGAAATGCAGAATGGCTGCTGGAAATGCAGCTTGCCTTTCTGCATTTCCGTCTGGAAATGGAAAACCAAGCAGTGGTTAACAATAATGCCTTTGACCGCACGGTCGTGGTGGCATTATAGAGCAGCAAGCTGCCTGCACGGTCATGGAGTCCCCCAGAAAGAAGTAATGCGGTGTCCTTTGCACGCTCACGAGAGGGAGCTGCGCGGCTCTTATTCTGTTCTGGGCTGGGGCGGAGAGTGTCTTCTTTGCTGCGACCATAGCGTCGTGGGCTGGTCCTCCTGTTGTCTTGCAAAGCGGGTAGGGAATCGGGTACCACAGACAGGTATGGGGTCCTTTACATGCAGAAGTGAAGCATGTGACCCCACCATGCCTCCCGATTGGCCAGCTGTGATCCTTTCTTGCTGTGCTGACCGAGGGGTAATGAACTAGTCAGTTGGCAATCAGTGAAGAAGGATCCCCGTAGTGCGCTCTGCAAACATATGGTAAAAAGCTTGATAAAATGAATTGATTTCATTGTGTTACACTAAATTTGTAGATCTTGTAGGGAAAAAAGTCAAGCACTTGGTGGGGGCGGGGAAGAGTACTTTGAGGGACCGGGCACGGAGTATTTTTTTTTTCTTGTGTGGGGGGATACACAAAGTAGTCTGAGGGGGTAAAACAACTGGGCAGAGGTAGGGGAATGCGCAGTCTCAGCATATGTTTGGATGAGACTGAGCCTAGGGGAACAAGTTCTGTCTTTAGCATGTCTTGATACAGAAAAATACCCCGAAACCTTAAAGGCTCTGCAGAAAAAGGAAGGGGAAACAACTGTTGCCCCTGTACAAAACAAACAGAAGTGTCATGTCTCAAGGCTTACTAGCTGGCATCGTGTGAGAGTTGGGGAAGTCTTAAGACCTGTGCTTTGTCACGTTGGGGAGGGAACAACAACTGCAGAAAAAATAAAGCAGGGAAACAAGTCATGCCTGAACACACACAAAAAAATAAATAAATAATTAAAACAAGGGGTCAAAATGTCCTGCCTGAAGGCTTAAGAACAAAGTTGTTGGCAGAGTGTGAGGGGCAAAAGTCCTGTGGCTAAGTTGGGGGGGGGGTTCAGAACAAAGCCCCTGCAGGAAACAAAACAGGGTAAAAGTACTGCCTGACCATCTGGGGCACAATGATACATCTCCACATAGAAAATAATATTGTTTTAGAAAACACTGTAGAGCGGTGTGAGAGCTCAAGTTAAGCCTCCCATTCACTCTCTCCCTCAGAGGAACCGTTTGGTTGTGTTGTTCAGACAGGAAGTTTTGCCCCGTTGTTTTTTTTTTTTTTTTGTGACTCGAATAACAGCAAAATGTCCTGTCTGAACAACACAACCTGTCAAGCAGTTCCTCTGAGGGGGAAAGAGGGCTTAACTTGTATTCCTGCACTACTTTACTATGTTTTCTAATTAACAATATTATTTTCTATGTGGAAATGTATCATTGTGCCCCGGAAATGTAATCTGCACCACATGCATTTCCAGAGGAAATGTACCCTCTAGCCCATTATTTCTAGCCCTGAAGTACTCAGTTGGAAAATGCAGAAATCTGCAATGAGATTCTTAGCTTGAAATGTAACAGGGAGATTCTACCGAATTTATTTTTCTGTTAGTTCCAAAACTATCACTGGGATACTCATAGCTACTGGGCAAATCATGCCATCCTAGACACACACACACACACCTATGACATCATATTAGAACCTAGACTTCCCCAAACATTGTGCGAGTCAGCTGTAGTTTGATATAGCCAATTGCTTTCTTGCCAGATACAGTAGTTAAGGATGTATCAATTAAACCTTAACATTTGCTTTCTGTAAAAAGTATAAAAATACATGGTTCTTATTGTGCGGTGATGCCTCCAACACCTATTCTTATCTACCACAGTGCTTCCCTAATTTGTTTCAGACAACTCTGTCATGAGCGATCACTTCAGGAGACTGTTTCAACTGTAAGGAATTCACAGGTTATACTCAACAGAACAGCATACAAGAAAAATTCTGTCTCTCAATGGCCAAATTCAACTTTGTGCCCGATACAAAAACAAATTAAACAAATTTATGCTCACGCAAAAAAAAATCAACTGCTTGGAGAATATTCTCTAGAGTGGTTAAAAAAAAAAAAAGCAACTCTACAGCGGTTCCCAGTGGCAACACTGGAACTAACCAAAAAAAGAAAAAAACATTACTGTAGCTCTGATAGACCTACTCCTACGTTGTTTCACGTTGTGACTGGGCTATTCATAACTGCAGTGATTTCATATGCAGTATCCACAGGGTTACTGGAGACAGAGAATATTCTTCTAAATTTCTGTTTATCCCTTACCTGTCACCTGCAGTACCCTGCAGCCAAAAATTACATCAGCAAAACTCTGACACACATGTAGTGTTTTATGAAAGTGTGCAAAGAGGGCTAAGTACCCATACTGCACAAGTCAGCCAGAGGCTTCCGCTTGTTTTACCCAGGATGCTGCCATAGTCCTGGTTAAATGTGCTTTAGTCAATGGCTTATGGCTTGAGATCTGCAGTCACACAAGTCTTTGCTATGCATGTTCTGACCCACGTAGCCAATGTGGTCTTAGAAGCTTTCTGACCTTTCTTTTCTGTGCCAAACAGCTCAAACATATAATCAGATTTCTGGAAAGACTGTAAGAAACATTCCTTCATACTTACCATATTTTTCTTTTCTGATAGCTCTAACATTGTCAATGGGGAAACCCCTATTGCGGTAGTGGAACAGCCCAAAGCTGTCAATCAGTATAGAACCATGGGCACATGAGAATTCAGAGATCATCAGTTACAATGTGGAGCAATACAATAATGAGGTACTTGTTGACTGCTTACACGTATCTAATTTCTGCAACTGATTCTCCCTGTTGTGGAATGGTTTCAGACAGAAAAAGGGTGGTGGACCTCATGGTTATATGGCACACTGAGGGGACCTTCAGAAGGAAAGATGGAACAATTCTAACTACCACCATCTCTTGGTGAAAAACATGATAGGGTTCCTTACAAACGCGTGCCTGACATTCTCTAACTCTTCTTGCAGAGCAAACAGCTACTAGGAAGCAGGTACTGTACTAACTGAAGTGATATCTTCTGGTACCTATGGCAGCGGTTCAAAGGAAAGTTCACAAAGCAATTAAGAACTGCATTGAGCTCCCAAGGACAGAACAGAAATCTGACTGGCTTGGTTCTGTTTTCCACTCTACAGAACTGATTAATATCTTTCAGGGAACATAAGGAGAAGGAACCTCTGAGGGTCATCAGCACTGCTACCAGTGCAGAGACCTGGACTCGCAGGGTAGTAAGCAATAGACCTTTTTTCCAGTCTGAAAGAAATCTAAAATCTATAACAAAGAAGCTTTTATTCATCAGATCCCTTACTATCATGCATGCTCTACAAAAGACAGCCAAATTCTGTTTTATGTTGCAAATGTGGATCATTTCCTAGAGGACATAAGAGTATACACCACTTTCTCAGGATAGTTAAACTTGAGAAGCTTTCCCTACTCAGGAGCCAAGTAGTTAGCTGGAGCTGAGCTGGATTCAGATGGATCAGTGGTCCCCGATTCATAAGGTCTTCTTTTTTTCTCCCCCAATTGTTTAACCAGGAGTAGCACACTAAGCTGAAAGCTTGTTTACAGGTGCGACCTGGGAGCACAGGGAACTTAAGTGACTTGCTCAGGGTCACACAGTATGCAAGTGAGGGCTGTGGGATTCAAACCCAGGTCTCCAGATTTGCAGCTCAGAGGCTTAAACCACTACACTATACTGCCTCCCTAAAGGTCTTGCTGGAGAGGAATTCTGAATGGTTCCTGTATGGCCAGAGCGGTAATAGAGCCAGTGTAAGGTTTTGAACTGGCTCGTGGTAGGCTGAAAGAGAACAAAGGTGGACCTTTACAGAGGAGTACTGCAGTCCCGCATCGGAAAGATCTAACTAGTATTTCAAGACTTTGTCCAGTGGACATCTCAATAGGTCCAAACGAGATTCAGCACAACATCAGAGAACCGTTTCCATCTGGCCCTGTATGTGTTCTGGGTAGAAGGCTTGCAAGCATCCAGGAGGATCTCCGAGACCCTCTTGGAAATACTAAACATGCCCACCTCTATCTCTTCAGCAGCCAAGCATGAAAATGAAGGGAGTACAGGATGGGATGGACCAGGGGACCCTTGTGTCAGTAGGTCTGTCCGCAGAGGTAGAGGCTTTGTAGGGACCACAGATTACATGTTGATCAATGGAAACCAGATTTGCTGTGGCCAGCACGGGGCAATCAGAATCATTTTACCCCTGTAGGCCTCTAGACTGAGCAGCACCCTCTAAATTAGTGGAAAAGGAGGAAATGCGTACAGAAAGCGATTTGTCCACTGCAGTCTGAATGCATCCTGACAAAAAACACCAGGTCCTGGATTTCTGGAGCAGACGTGAGGCAGTTTTGCAGTGAGTGGGGATGCAAAAGGTCTAGGTCTGGAGTTCCCCACTCGCTGAAGAGTAATTGTACAACATCTGGTGCCAATGACCACTCATGAGGATCTGCTTCTGTCCGACCGAGTTGGTCCGCCAACTCATTCTGCTCTCCTGGCAGGTATACAGCCAGGATTAGACCATTCTGCTCCAGGCTCCACTCCCATACCCTCACTGCCTCCCTGCAAAACTGGTAGAAGTGTGCCCCTCCCTGTTTGTTGATGTAGTACATCACTGACTTGTTGTCCATTTGCAGAAGGATCATCTTGTGACTGACCAAGCCTACTAAAGTGCGGAGTGCTTAAAGGACTGTTCTCTTTCCAGAACACGGATATGGACATGAAACTCCATTGGAGTACGTACTCCCTGGGTGTAATGGTTCTGACAGTGAGCTCCCCATCCCAGGAGAGACGGATCCATGGTTAGAGTCATCCAAGACTCTGGTGGAGTGAAGGGGAGACCTTGAAAGAGGATGTCCTCCCGCATCCACCATGCTAGAGACAGACAGGGCGGTTCTGTCACCCTGATGGGGTAAGACAGAGGATGTGTGGTCGGCTACCACTGAGTACTGAGCATTCACTGAGTGGTCCTAATGTGTAGCCGTGCCAGAGGTACTATGAATACTGAAGTAGCCATGAGACTTGGCATCCATTGCATGTAGTGAGCCTGCACTGAGTCATTCTCCTTGATTAAATGTGCCATCCGAAGGATGTTCTTCCATCTGTCCTCCCGGAGGAAGGCTCTGCCTTGGTGGTGTCCAACAGAGCTCCTATGAAGAGGAATTGCTGCAAAGGTTGAAGCTGTGACTTTCTGAGATTTCAAAGTACTCCCATAGAGGTTAAGAGCTAGATCGCTGTGTTCACTGCCTCCTCTGTACCATGTCTGGACAGACTTGCCAGAAGCCAATCGTCTAAGTATGGGAATACATGAAGCCCCAGCTTTTCAAAGTGCGCTGCGATGAACTGCGAAGCACTTCGTAAAGACTCGAGGTGCCGAGGATAGCCCAGAGGGCAGGACTCTGAACTGATAGTGCTAGCCCAGGGCCACAAATCGAAGGAACTTGTGGTAGCCTGGATGAACTAGAATAGCTGGTATGCATCCTGCATGTCCAGGGATGCTAACCAGTCTTGAGGCTTGAGAAGTGGAAGAAGGGTCCCCAGGGAGACCATCTTGAATTTCTCATGGTACAGAAATTTGTTTAGCTTTCTGAGGTCGAGGATGGAGCACATGCCCCCTGTCTTTTTCAGAACCAGAAATTAATGGGAGTAGAAACCTGTGTTGCATTCTGCCTCAGGTACTACTTCCACTGTCCTGTTTTTCAGAAGGCCCGCAATCTGTTAAGTGAGGAGGTCTGACTTGGCAGCCGATAAGCTGGGTTGCCTCTTGGGTGGACAATCCGGAGGGATTTCTGAAAAGTCCAGTAAGGAACCCTCCCGAATGATCTTCAGGACCCATTTGTCCATGGTAATGGAGTTCCACTGACTGAAAAACTGGGATAGATGACCTCCCACTGGAGAGGAGAGATCTGCCTCGGGCAGCTGAGGCACAGCTGGGGCTGAAGACTCAGAGGGTGGCACTGGGCACTTTCGGGGCCTACGTCTTGTGCTGTGTTTTCTTTTACTGCTGAGGAGGCTGCTGCCTGGCTGGAGCTCCTCTGCCCCAGCCTCGAAAAGGCTGCCTGTTATGAAAATAAACTAACGGCCCTTTCCTCTCTGGGGTTTTGAGGGGGATCAGTCTAGTACATTTTATTGCAATTCTAGTCTTCTAAAAGTCCTCAAGACACTGTTCCACCTGCTGGACAACCAGGTAGGTGCCATCAAAGGGAACATTCATAACCTGCTGCTGGGGGTCAGAGGAGAATCTTGAGGTGCGAAACCAGGAATGCCTCCTAATGCAGATTCAGGCTGCAGCAGCTCAAGAAGCCGTGTCAAATGCATCCATGGCTGCTTTTAACTGGTGACTGTTAGACTCTATATCAGAGACTTAACAAGGTCCAGAGGACATACTCGTATTGGGAGAAATGGCCCTGGTAACTGGCAATTCACATTCCCAGAGTGGCCGCTGTGAAAGCTCTCTTAACCATAGTGTCAATCTTATGAGATTCCTTATTAATAGGATGTGCTGTAACTTCTTGAGGAAGAACAGCCTTGTCATTTTCCTCAAGGATGACAGTTTTGTCTGCGACAGACTGGCAGACCAAAACTGATCTATCCTTGGGGAAGAATACTTCCGATCCACAGATTTACAAATGGAAGGAATAGTGGCAGGCCTGGCCCACACCACTTATGAAAGGGTTTCAAAAACTGAAGGGATGGGCGATGTGAGGTTAATTGGAATATCTGGTACATGGAGCCACTGGAAACGTAACCGCCTACCTGGGTCAGGGGCTGGGGCCTCGACAGCCAGGGCAGCATACATATTCTTTAGCAAGGTCTGAAAGGAAAGATCTTCCTGAGGAGCTGCAGGAACTGGAGACTTGTCCTCCAGACTGTAAAAAGTATCATTGTTCTCCCCTCTGAAAGAACAGGATCAGGGTCGGATTTGTCCCTTTCTAAATTCCCCTCAGTAAGAGATGGACCCTAAAAGGCCTCTCCTAGACCTAGGCATAGGATAAAACAGACAAAACCGGCACCAGAAGGGGAGTCAGCACCAACCATGGCACCAAACTCTGCGCTGTCACTGAAGAACGTGGCACCAAGTCCAGTGCTGAAGCCCTCACCGAGGGATCCAGTGCTGGAGGCGGCAGTGATCGAAAACCCAGGTCAGAGGAGGCTGAAGTCAGGCCCTGACGTAGCACAGGAGCATGGCTCAGAACGCCTAAGTCCGGAGCCAGACCTGACCTAAACTCCCAAGGACCCGCCAGCCCAGAAGAGACCAGAGAGGGTACCGGTGCCAATCCCTGTGAGGAAGCAGAGCAAGGGAGAGTGGCATGTGCAACCAGCATCGGTGGTGCTGTCCCCATCAAGGGAAAAGAATCCACTGGCAGAGGCAAGCGCTCTACCAGACTCAAAGTCCCGCACCGTGGTCTCAAGGAGCCCAAGCCTGAAGACCCCAGCACTAGGTCTGCAGGCACAGGAAGACAAGCCATACACTGTACCCAATACTCCATAAGAGATGCTCACTGATGAATCTGCCCCATAGACACCCTGCTAATGGACACAGAAGGGCTCCGGGTCAGCAACCTCGAAAGACCGTGAACAGAGGTAGCTGGGAAACCCAATAGTGTCAGGGAAAGCCCTCCGCTCGTGGCCCCAGAAGGCCTCATGGCTGACATATCAGTAGGCAACCGCGAGTGGTACCATTTCTTCCCCTTCTGGAGTGAAGAGGAAGAACCCGAGGTCAAGTGGTGCCAGATCCCCTACCGGGATTGGGAATGAGCCCGCATCTTTTTGAGTTTACGTGAGGACTGTTCCCCCTCCCGAACACCAGACTACCCATTGTTGGGGCCCCCCCTCCATAGAGGGAGGTGGACCAGACTCAGCCCAGCTGCCAAAGCAGCCTTCTAAAGGAGACTCCCTACTGTTACCATCCATGGTCAACTCTGTTGTTCGGTAGGGCTGAAGAAACTGAAGAAATCTTATTCATGTTTTTTTTAACTGAGAAAAATAACTAAACGCTATTGTTGCATAGACGTGAAGATCCGACTCCTGGCAGGTGAGCGACGTCGTCACTGAAGTGCACTCAACAGTGGGGAAAAAAGGAATGGAGGCAGTTGGAGGGTCGACGTAAGCCTGCCTCACGGTGCTACATATGCACGGTCCTATCTTGGCACCAGCCATCCTGAAGATTTTTGGCTCCAGCAGGGTCCTGGCGCCTTTGGCTTGTAAGTAAGCAGTGTGAATAAATGGTGAAGACTAAGTTCAGGAAGATCCACTTCCCTCTTGGCTATTCTGGAGCTAGGAAAATAAATCTTCATCAAGACATGCAGATTTTGCTACGAACCGCCTGGTGTAGAGGAAACAGAGGGAACAGGTAAGGTTTCTAAAAGTTTCACAACTGAGAGAGAGAATCCTGAGTCCCAGCTGCTGCATATCTGTACCGGCTGAAAAAACCTGGAACCCGACCATTGCTCTTGGAGGTGAATAGGTCTGTGTCACTGGTCTCAAATCAGTAAGACGGATGATGAAAAACATGTTGATTCAGCCATTATTCCTTGGATGGATGTACTGATGACTGAGACAGTCTGACCAGGCGTTCAACTCCCCACCAGATGAACAGCTGAGAAGGATTCTACATTTGCATCTGCCCAGTGTTAGCATTTAGTATGTCCCTGTCAACATCGTCTCTCTTCTTCTGCTGCCATGCTTGCATATGCAAGCGACAGTCACCACATTGTTGGATCGGACATTTACTGATCTGCGACTGACCCTGTTTCACAAGTGAATCAGCACAGTTTAAATGGCTCTTATCTCTAAACGTTTATCTTTAGATTTTGTTCCGCCAAGGCTCAGACCACCTGCACCAGAATCAGTTCCAGCACTGCTTTTCAGCCAGTCAGGATGGCATCACTTGTGAGAATGATTTCCTCTGGATGAGATAGAGAAGAACCCCATCAGGAGGTTCTGTGGATCCTCCTACCAAAGCATTGACTGCCAAACCAGGGCCATGACCCACAATGGGATCGGATACTGCTCAGAGACTGGAGACTAGTGAGACAGGAGATGGATCTGGAGAGGTCTCATTTACAGTCTGGTCAAGGGCATCATTTCTATGGTGACAGTCATCAGCCTCAGGATTTGTAGGCATCTGTTGGTCAGTATCATTTGTTATATTCTGACCAGATGAATTTCCTTCGTAAAATTCTCCATTCTCAGTTGTGACAGAAAAACCTGAGCTAAGTCTGTGAGAAAGTTTACAAGTGTTGCAGTGTCTTACATAAAAATTTAGATTTTTGTGGGGTGCTGAAATGGCCACCCTAAAAATCTGGGATCAATTGGACCCCAAAGTTACATCCAAACGTTACGAAAACAAAAAAGGAAGTAATCTTTCCGCGCCTTGTAGCACAAAAACACCTCACCCACCCAGTCGTTTGTTTGGACATCAGAGTGCCCAAGTCATGAGGCCATTTCATAGAACTGATTTAGCCATCAAACTGCCCAAGCTTGGTGACTGTTCCCCTGATTATATATGTGCAGTATGACCACCGGGGTGCCCAAGCCTGGTGGTCATTTATTTTATGCAAACCCCGCTCTCTTATTACCCATGCCACCCACTTCCCTCCCCCTCTCCCAACAATAATGGTACGTGGTTAAAAAAAAAAAAAAAATTGTGCGTAGTCTTCAAATAATAATAATAATTAAAAAAAACACACATTAAAAGGAAAAAGGTCCATTGCCGTTCCCCCAGTTTACCTGAAAAAAAGGAAAGGTCAATCTTTGCGTTACCACTAACCCATTCCCAGCCCTACCCTGACCTCCCACTAGCACACTGTCACCTGTCACCCCCAGTCACCCATTTACCTGTATATGGTTCCACCGTTGTAATCCTCCGAGTGATGAGCGATCTGCACCCTATCGCATCTTACATCTGATTGAACTGAATTCAGTTTTCAATATTTGGAGGGGGGGGGGGTTCAAATGTTTTTCATCTTTTATGCCCAAGTTTTTTGTTGGCTTTTTTTGTTTTGTTTTGTTTTTTTAATATATATACTGTATTTTGAACCCAGATTTTCAATGTGACCTTTTTTCTTGCCACCTCATAAACCGGACAGCTGTCATTTTTCAAGTCCCTGCCAAAATGCAGTTGTACCACTGAATGACATTTTTGGCAGCATCTGAAAGATGGCCACTGTCAGGTTCATCAGGTTGGATGAAAAAAGTCACATTGAAAATTTGGGTTCAAAATCTCAAAAAATGATAACATTATGAGTAAAAGTTGAAAATTAAACCAACAACCAAAAAACAAATAGTTGGCTAATGCCAACAGTAAAATAACTCAACTATGATTTATAGTCACCCAAGATTTTCAACGTTGCCTTCACCCCACCTCAAGAATGAGACAGCAGGTTTTTTATTTATTATTTATTTATTTATTTTATCCCACCCAAAGCATTGTTTCATGATCGTTCTGTGAAACAATGCTTTGCCTGGAAATTGAAAACTGACATGTGGTCATGTTCATGACGTGGGGTGAAAAAGACCATGCTGAAAATCTGGGATGAAAATCTCACAAAAACAAGAAGTAAAGGCACACAGAACTGGTCAAAGCTCCTTCAGGCCCTTTGCAAGCAAGTTAGGTTTTACCTCCTGACTGCGAGTCTCAAAGAGCCCCAAGTGGCCTTGCCTCCGAAGGGCTCTAGGACTTGGCCTCCTGATTTGAGAGGGCCCAAAGGGCACTGCACAAAGCAAGTTAGGACTTATCTCCTCATTTGCACAGATCCTGTTTTTGTGAAGCAAGTTGGGAGTTACATCCCAAAGGACCGTGCATAAAGCAACTTTGGACTTATCACCTATTTTGAGGAATTTCACACTCTATCCACCAAGGTACTATGGCTATTTAAAGAAGACAGGAAATTTATGGCAGAAAACATGTTCGTGCATCAGTTAGGATTTTTGAAACATCACAAGTAGGAAACTCTGATGTTTGGGATTTTTTTTGAACCCCAACTCCCCCCCCCACCCCCGTATACCACTACCATGAACTCCACCAAACTGAATGCCAGAGCACAATTGAGATCCCAATCCCTAAGGATCCTGTGCAATGAAAGTCAACACTGGTGTCCCGTTTTCTGCATGTCCTCATTTCTGAACTACATTAAGCAAACTACGAATCAGGTCCTGTTTTGCTTAGGGCCCCAAGGGCTCAGTGTGAAGCAACTCAGGGCTCAGCTCCTGCTTCGGGCCCAGCGCGAAGCAAGTCAGTAGTTGGGTCCTGTTTCACAAAGGGCCCTGTGCATTTCCTGCTTCACACAGGGACCTAAGTGCCTATGTGAAGCAAGTTAGGAGTCAGGTCCTGCTTCATGCAGGGTCCGAAGGGTCAGTTGGTTCAGGGTTCAGTTGGTTCAGGGAACCACGCGTTCTTGGCTCCAATTTCAAGGTGGTCTCTATCAATGTTGGACTTGAAGGTCTTCTCATAATCTTGTTTCAAGAAACTGCGTCTGGAAACCAGATTGAAGATCCTAGTCAGACATCCACATTTTGTTTGCTAATTATAAAACAGAACACTGAGATGTAGTCATAGTAGTTTCGTAGAGGACTTCCCTCTTGCCTGAGAGGGAATTCAGAGGGGTATTTGTACAGAAAGAAGAAAGGGACATCTCAAAGCCAAGCTTGGCTGATCTTGAGGGTCTTTTGTATATCCAGAGGAGAAACCCCCGAGTCCTTGATTAAAAAAGACCGCAACACTTACGTTTATCACCACCCAGAGATATGCAGATGCTGAATATTTGAAAAGGCTTAAACTCAGCCTTGCTATTTCATTTTAGCAAAACCATAAAAGGGAACCCATCAAAAAAGAAGAAATTTCATCATACTTAATGTAATTTCCTTTTCTGTTAGCTCCCACATTGTCAATGGGTAGTAATTACAGATGGGTATTATGCATCCCTACTGGGGAAATGGCACAGCCCAAAGGCTGAATCAGCTTTGGAATGTTAGGCACATGAGGATTCCAGACAGCAACAACTCTCCAATCACTGCTATCCTCGCAGCGTCTCTAAATATGGAAGTAAATGCCATACCGGTCAACTTGACACAAAAGCACCCAATTAGCTGTCCACACAGATGTAACTCTAGCCAGAAGAAAAAAATACTCACCATAGTAATGTTGTTTCTCAGGAGTCTTGCTGTATTCTGACAAAATGCAGTTAGCCCCACCACTTGAACTGCCCCAGAGAGTAAAGGGTTAAACTCTCTGCAGAGCATAGAACGTTGAGCTCGAGCTCAGTTTTCAAACCTCTGTCCCTGGTACATTCTAATGTAACCGTCAGATTCTTACGACCACTAATGCAACTAAGCTAGCGCTAAAATTCATTTATTTATTTATTTTTTTTAAATTAAGCCACAGGCTAACAAGTACTTGGGCCAAAAGGACTCAAGTCGAGAACCCAAGAACAAGACCTTGATCCAGATAGTGGTAAGAACTATATAAATAATAATCAGTTCTAAAATATTAATAACACTCATCCTGGCCAGGATGAGATCAAAGAGGTACACCTCTGGGGTGCAACACTGCGCCTGCCAAATCCCACATCCCAAAAGAAGGTTCTGAGAGGGGAGGCAGGGAAGGAGGTCAGAATACAGGAAGACTCCATTAGAAGAAACAATTTTACTATGGTGAGTAATTCTTTCTTCAAACAACATGAAGTCTAGCTGTATTCTGACAAAATGCAGACTACTAAGCAGTACCCCTTGGAGGAGGGATCTACAGAACCTACTTTGGAAAAAGGCTCTGCAGTACTGCTGTGCCAAACCTAGCATCACTTCTGGCTTCAGCATCCAGACAGTAATGCTTGCTAAATGTGTGAACAGTTTTCCAGGTGGCTGCTTTACAGATTTCCAAGACAGTAATATTCCTAGCTGCTGCCAAGGAGGCAGCTGTACTCCTGGTCGAGTGAGCCCTCAAGCCTGAGGGAGGTTCCTTGCTCAATTTTGTGTAACAGAACTGAATACAAGAGACAATCCACCTGGCTACTGTTCTCTTGGTGGCAGGTTTACCCTTTCCCACTTAACCATAAGTGAGAAAATAGAAATTACGTACTTACCGTAATTATGATCTTTCTGTGTATCTTCACCATTCATCACAATGGGGTACTGGCCGGAGGTCAGGACCACGCGGGAGCCTTTTTTTTTTTTTTTAGGGCAGGCGGAGCCAACGCAGCATCGGTGCCGCCCTCGAGGCTGACGTACTACGTGGCGCTCGAGGATTAGCCGTTAAGCTGTGTCGACTCCGCCTGACTACCAGTTCTGAGTCGCCGGAGAGGTAAGAGAAAGGGATGGAGGGTGGGACAAGAGAGTCCAAGGGATAGAAAAAGGAAGGAAGAGCTGAACCAAAAGGAGAAATAAAGACTGAGAGGACAGCAGAGACAAGATGAAACTAAGGGGATTGGGTAGGGGCCCCAATCTCTGGAAGCGGAATAAGGGAGGGAAGGAGGGGAGAAATTTCAGGACAGAGTGAGAGAAAACAAGGATCCAGGACCCTTGTCCTTCACCAGATTGTATAGGAACTGCAAGGAGTAGCAAAGCTTACTTGCCAGTTTTTCAAGGCACAGAATATATGGCAATACCACAAAAGCAGAGTCGGCTATACTTGAGAAGGACAGGGTACGGGATTAGTACTCTCTCTGAAAGAAATCTGGTGAAAAAAAGGGGGTTCTTTTTTTTTTTTTTTTTTTAACATTTGGATGACAGGAGGAGGGCAATCAACAACTCCCACCCTGCTAGGTTGGAGATATGCTTGTAGAGAAGGAATGCCACTCAGGCTGTACCCTTTTTAAGGGGAAAAATTACACCCCCCTGTGTGTCCCTACTTTACCCTACTGAAGAGAGGGAGAGGCACAGAGGAAGGGGGACCCAGAGACTGAGGCCCCAGGGGGATGGTGGGCGGGATTGTGATGAATGGTGAAGATACACAGAAAGATCATAATTACGGTAAGTATGTAATTTCTATATCTTATCTGTGTCAATCTTCACCATTCATCACAGATGGGTGAGTACCAAGCCCCCCGAAGGGGGTTGACTGATTGCACCCTAAGGGACAGTGTCCCTTAGCCCTCAGTGGGTGACACACTAAGGGGGGGAACCTTCTGGGCCTGGGAGGCCGAGGAGGTGGGAGAGTGAGGCAGGGTCCCCGGAGGGGAAGGAAGTTGCCCCGACAAACGCCGCCTCCGCCACGGAAAAGAGATAGGTTCCCTGGTGAGCGGAGCAAATCACCCCACGCCGGGCCAACGGTGACAACCGGAAAGGCGCATGCCGATCTTCTGTGCAGATCGCTGTCCCTACCACCCTGGTAGCTACCTGTTGGCGCCATAAGACGCCCTTGCTTGGTGCCTTGCTAGCGCCAGGCCACGTGCAGAGAGAGCGATGGCTTGCCTGGTTTGCTCAGAGTCAGGCAAAGCAGCTAGAATCTGACCCAGCGCTGACCACAAGAACCTGTTGTAGGCTGCATAGTGGGCCTGATGAGCGGAGATGGAGAGAAGCAACCGTGCCGAGTAGAAAGTCCTCCTCCCCCAGAAATCAAAATCCGAAGAGTCTTGATCAGGGGGCCGGTCACGGTGGAGGGCGTGAAGCCTGTCAGGAGTGTCCAGGTGCGTCAATCCGGACTCGGATGAGGCATGGAACCTGGAGACTCCGGGGGTGCGCAATACCTCTGGCTGAGGTCCCTAGGGGCAGGAACTCCGGAGAAGGGCCTCTGCCAGAAACGCATGGACGCCTCCTGAAAAGGAGCAGGCTGTGGGGGCACCACAAGGTGGCTGCCCTGAAACGCCTAGAAAGGCGGGCACCTCAGCGCTCTGGATTGCTCATGGATAGAGGGGAAAGGTGAAGGTCCTCCAACATCCTCAATAGGAAACGCTGATACCCGAGAGATCAGCGGCAGGAGAGATGTGGACAGAAGGTTCCTCACCCCAGAAGAGGGGGATGAGGAGCTGGAGGTCACCATCTGCCCGAGGGTGGCTGCTTGGGGAGGTTGAAAATCTGACTGTCCAAGGCCCTAACGTGAGCAGGGAACCGAGAAGCCACATCCTGAACTGCTCCCAGGTGAGAGGCCCGTAGGGACCAAGAATGCCCGGGAGCGCTGGAGAATGTGGCAGAGGGGTAGGGGCAGAGCCGAGGGAAGGAATAGGCTGGCCTCTGCCTGGGCTAGGGAGCAGACCATGGACACCCGGGGAAGGTGTCCCGGAAGACTCCGCAGCCGACAGCTGTACAACCACGTTGGTACTGCCTAGGCTGCGCCCAGAAGAATCCCCCCAGTGAGGCGACCGGGGCCATATAGGTCCAGAAGGATGGTCCCCTGCCTCCAAAGAATAGGACCCTCTCAAGGAACCAGAAGGGGAAGGGCGGAAGTCCGCACTTCGGTTTCATCCACGGCCCAGGTGGACCCCAGAGAAAGGCCGACGCGCCGACCCCACACCCCTCGACCCCTCAGAGTCCGAGAAGGTCCTGGTCCTCGGAAGGGTCAGCCTAGGTAGCTGGCAGCTCTGGGATGTCCCTGAGGGGGAAATCCAGGGCGCAGCACCCTCCCCGCCGTAGGCTTCCCGATGGGCCCCAAAGTTGGCCGATCGAGACACACCACGGGAGGGGGTACGTCTGCTGAAGGGTCAAGGAACCCTCCCAGACCAGGCTGCAAGGCTATAGTGGCACGCACCACAGCTTGCTGGTCAGTGCCACTGACCCCGATCTGGAGGGGAACCCGACGCTCTTCAGCAGGGGGCTGACTCCGACTCGTCGAAGAGACCACCGGCTCACCCTCCTGTGCAGTCAACCCCGAAGGGTGTGATTGCTCATCCGACTCTGAGCCGGACTCAGACTCCGAAGAGGTAGAATCCGAGGCCCTGAGCCAAACAGTAGGAGGGCGAGGAAAAGCGACCTTTGCGAAGGGCCCAGAAACCGTGGCAGTGGACAAGGCCACCCCCGCGCCCTCCACAGCCCTGGGGGCAGAGCTGGCAGAAGGCGGTAGGGCAGCCGAGACCAAAGGTCTGGAGCTAGGGCCAGCCGTGGCGCCGCTAAGTCCATTGGCACCGGGAGCGGCGCCAGGGACAAAGACCGCGCCAGCGGCAGCCCCAACAGCGGCTCCTGAGACGCAGACACCGCCAGGCCCCCCGGCGCCACAAGCGGCACCAAGAGTCGAGGTGGCGCCCAAGCACAGGCTCGGCGCCGACGCCGCCAGGCCCCACAGCGCCGCGAGCGGCACCGAGAACCAAGGCGGCGCGACTGCCCTGAAAACGGACTCGGCGCCGAGAGTAGAGGCGGTGCCGCGAGCGACGCCTGGCGAAACGACCCGGTCCCGGGCGCCATGTTTCAATCTCGGCACCGAGAGCGCGCCAAGGTGAGACAGGCGAAGGCGATGCTGGGATCCAGGGTCGCGCGTACCGCGAGCAGAGTCGGCGCCGACGCCAGTGCGCCGCCAGGCCCTCGGCACCGCCGAACGGCGCCGAAGGCCTCAACGACACCGACCGACAGCGACGAGGACAGCACCGACCAGGGCCTTGGCAACCACGTGACCGACACTCGGGGGGCCTTCACCCGGCGGGTGATTGCCATGGCGGCGCCTCCCGCCCGCCTCCGGGGAAGCGGACGGGCCTCCTGCGCGGGAGAAGCCTCACTCGCCGCTAGGCTGTCGAGGGGTCCCCTCTCCTCCACGGTCCGGTGATAGAACCGGGAGGGGACCCGGAGGAAAGGCCGAGAGAGCGCAGCTTGGCCAGACGAAAGTAACCCGCCCCTCAAAGTTGGCGGAGTCAGCCCAACTTTCCTCGCTGGCTGTTCGAGGACGCGCGTCCATAGAGAAGCAGGCGCTCGACAAATCCATGTCGTGAAGCGGCCAAGACACGAGACACCGGTCATGCTGGTCGGTCACGGAGAAATTGCAGCCGGCACGGGCACCGACGCGATAGGGGCCGCCTACTTTAGAGAGAACTTCTTGCCTCCGGATCACGTCATGACCTACGGAAAAACACCAAAAAAGACTCGACGTCGCTTAATGTTAATAAAAAGGAAAGATCTTACCGGCGACATCGAGTGGAGGCAGAACCCAGAACTAGCAGACCGCGGACTGGCGACGGAAATATCGCAGGCGTAAGGGCTAGAAAAACTGACAGACTTCTTCAAACTTCAGGCTTCCCACGAGGCGACCTCGAAGGCGGGAGATGAACTGGTAGTCAGGCGGAGTCGACACAGCTTAACGGCTAATCCTCGAGCGCCACGTAGTACATTGGCCTCGAGGGCGGCACCGATGCTGCGTCAGCTCCGCCTGCCCTTTTAAAAAAAAAGGCTCAGGGTCCTGACCTCCGCCAGTATCCCATTCGGTGAATGGTGAAGATTGACACAGATAAGATCAACTGATAGCAGCCATTTCCATGGGCCTTAGTATGGTCCATATAATAGCTTAATGCCCTTTTTACATCCAGACTATGCAGCCTTCTCTCACCTGAAGAGTGATCAGTGAAAAACACTGGCAGGGACAGTGACTGGTTAAGATGAAAATCTGAAACCACTTTGGGGAGAAATTTTCTATTTGTCCTGAGCACCACCTTATCCTTGTGAAAGGTGATAAAGTCAGGCTCTACAGACAGGGCCAGTAACTCACTGATCCTCCTGGCAGAGGTAATGGCTACCAGGAAGACAGTTTTCCAAGTCGAGTACCTTAGTTCAGCTGAAGACAAAGATTCAAAGGGGGGCTGCATGAACTGTGCAATAGAGATAATCAGGTCCCAAGCTGGAGTTGGTTCCTTAAAGGAAGGGTTAAGATGTACCAAACCTTTGAAGAATTTACTAAAGACAGGGTGAGACGCAAGGGAAGATCCCTTCCCTGCAGAAAGAAAAGCAGAATCAGCTGCTAAATGAACCTTAAGAGTGGCAGGCCTGAGGCCTAAGCCATTCAAATGGACCAAATAGTCCAGAGTTGTGGATAGGTCAGCCGAATCTGGCTGCACATTCCTCTGAGAGCACCAAATGCTGAATCTCTTCCACTTAGAATTATAAGTTTTTCTGGGGGAAGGCTTCCTGGAGACCTTCAGAACATCCAGAACCACTTGTGAGAGATGCAGTCCTGCATATTCTAACTCTTCAAGAGCCAAGCCTTGAGCCTGAGAGAACGGAGGTAGGGATACCAAATTCTCCCCTGAGAGGAGGTCAGAAGGTCGTGTCTCCTGGGAAGACAGAGTGGAATTGTGACTGCCAGTGACAGTAGCAGAGGGTACCAAGGTTGCCTGGCCCAATCTAGTGCCACCAATATCACTGTAGAGAGCTGAGACCTGATTTTTATCAGTACTCTGCATATCAGAGGAGAGGCATACCGAAACCTGTTTGTCCAGTCCAACAGTAGAGCATCCAGAGGCACAGACCCCAGGAGTGGAGGTCTGCAGCAGAACAAGGGACGCTGACAATCGTCTGGGTCTGGAAAGAGATCTATCTCTGGAGTGCCTCACCTCCTGAAAATGATGTGGAGAAAGTACAGTTACGTAAGAACTTACCGTAACAGTAGATCTTCGAGAGGAGCTCTTGCAGCAGGTAATACCATTAGGACTAAGGCCACAGGCGTTAGGACCCCTCGGAAAAATGTTCTAGCTAGCAGTCTGTAGCAGCGGGACAGCCCCCGACGTCAGACATGGTATAACGGGGACGGTCCCCTGGCACCATCTCAGTTCCCCGCCGGAGACCCGGTTGGTAAATAATGGAGAACCGAGAAGGGACTCTCACTATAGACAGAAAAATTAGAGGTACAAACTGACCTGGGGGATGGAGGGTGGGAAAGCCACCTGCTGCAAGAGCTCCTCTCGAAGATCTACTGTTACGGTAAGTTCTTACGTAACTGCACTATCTGACTTCAAGGTGCAGCTCTTGCAGCAGGTAATACCACTGAGTCCCAAGCAGTATCCAAAAAAAGGCCCAGATCAGAGGGGAGGAGGAATGACTGTGAGGGGATAAACAAGATCACTCTCTCATGAGAGCAGTCCCTGAAGAACAGCCAAAACGAAACCTGCTCTCCTCCTAGAGACTATGTCCAGACTGTAGTGCCAAATGAAAGTATGGACAGTGCTCCAGATGGCTGCAGCACATAGGTCCACCGCTGACACATTCCTTAGAGAGGCAAAAGAGGTGGCGATAGCTCTGGTGGAATGACCCTTAACTGAGTCCAGTAAGGGTTTGCCGTGATGCTAACAAAAAGAAATGCAATTCACTAACCACTTGGATAGTGTTTGCTTAGTGATAGGATCCCCCGTCTTGTGCTTTGCAAACGCCACGAACAACTGATCCATGTTACGGACAGAACAAGTCCGGTCCAAATAATAACGTAGAATTCTGTGAACATCCAGAGTATGTAACAAGGCCTCCCCCCTGTTGGAGAACTCTGGGTAGTAGACCGGAAGTTGGATGTCCTCATTCAGAGTCAAAGCGGACACCACTTTCGGCAAGAATTTGGGATTTGTACATAGCTGCACCCTGTCCCTATGAAAAACAAGGTAAGGCTCCTTGCAAATCAGGGCCTGAAGCTTGGAAATCTTCCAGGCTGAAGTAATGGCAACTAAAAACAACACCTTTCAAGAAAGGAAGCGTAGCTCGCATGACGCGGCTGGTTCAAAAGGAGGGAGGGTGAGCTTTTCTAGAATGAACAGGAGGTCCCCCGGAGGGACTGGATCCTTCCTGGGGGTCTAATATGCAAGACCCCTCTGAGGAAAGTCTTGCAAACGTCAAGCTGTGCCAGAGTCCTTTCTCTAACCGCATCATGATATTCCGAAATTACGCAAAGATGCACCTTAATAGAGGAATAGCTCAGACCTAAGTCGAGGAGGTGGAGGAGGTATTCTAGTACGAACTTGACGGAGCATTGAAGAGGATCCAAGGATCAGGCTGCCACCCAGAGACAGAATCGTTTCCCCTTCATGGCATAAGTGGCCCTGGTAGAGGGTTTTCTTGCTGGCACCAAAATCTCTGCCACCCTCTGAGAAACTCCCAGTCTCTCCTCTGCTAGGACTGCAGGAGCCAAGCGTGCAGGTGAAGAGACCATAGGGACGGGTGGACCAGCGTCCCTTGATCCTGGGAGAGCAAGTGGGTGGAAAGAGGCGCGGTACGGAGGTACCCATAGCCAACTGCTGAAGAAGTGGAAACCAAATCTGATGAGACCAGAAAGGGACTACCAAGATCAAAGATCATCCTGGCTCCTTCCGACTGCAGTTTGAGCAGTACTCTCTGAACCAGAGGGAAGGGAGGGAAGGCACAGAGGAACCTCCCTGCCCAAGAGAGGGACAATGCATCTCACCAGAAAACACCAGGCTCTGGATCTAGCGAGTAGAAATTTGGCAGTCTGGTGATGCGCCAGGACACAAAGAGGTCCAGCTCAGGACGACCCCATCTTGCGAACAGGTCGTCTGCTATGTCCTGCAGCAACTCCCACTCATGGTTCAGTGATCAAGAACGGCTTAGACTGTCGACGAGAACGTTCTTAATGCCTGGCACATGGACCGTGACTAGGAACAGATCGCATTCTATCACCCAATCCCAGATTCTCATGGCCTCTCTGCAAAGAGGGTACGATCCTGTTCCCCCTTGCTTGTTCAGGTAAAAGACTACTGGGATGTTGTCTGACTGGCTTACCAGAGGGCCCTGGGAGAACTGATCCTGGAAGGCCTGAAGGGCATAAAAAACTGCCCTCATCTCCAATATACTGATGTGGAGAGACCTTTCTGTGGCAGACCATGATCCTCTCATCTGGTGCTCGCGAAAGTGAGCACCCCAGTCTAATCCCATGGCGTCCGTTGTGACAGATTGTGTCAGACTTTGCCTCTGAAAAGGGACACACTGTTCTAAGTGAGCTGGAACTTGCCACCATTGAAGGGCATGCCGGACCACTTCTGAGATCCGGACAGGCCTGTCCAACTCATCTGAACCCTGATCCCACTGGACCCTGAGGTGCCATTGGAGAGTTCTCATGTTGAGACATGAGAAGGGGAACCGTGGCTATGGCTGCAGCCATGTGACCCAACAACT
Source organism: Neoceratodus forsteri (assembly GCA_016271365.2). NCBI lineage: Eukaryota > Metazoa > Chordata > Ceratodontiformes > Ceratodontidae > Neoceratodus > Neoceratodus forsteri. The sequence goes on along the minus strand of CM057450.1, from coordinate 9,760,238 downwards.
GCAGGACTACTCTGGCAGGCACTTGATCCACTGACTCGATCCTGTGAGCTAGGGCTGAAAGTCAGAGTGCTTTGTCCGCAGAAAGAAAAGCCTTGCTTTGAAGAGTGTCGAGCACAACTCCAGTGCATTGAAGCCGTTGGGAGGGCCAGCTTGGGGATTTCGGCCAGTTCAGGGTGACTCCAAGAGACTGGAAGAGCTGTTCTGCCTCCCTCAGAGTGCCTAGGAGCTGATGTTCTGTAGGCGCGGAGAGTAGCCAATTGCCGCGGTAGGGGCAGACGAAGTGACCCCTTCTCCTCGACGTTGCTGCAACTACCGCGAGGCACTTGGTAAAGACCCTTGGGGCCAAGGAAAGGCCGAAAGGCAAGATTCTGAATTAGTAATGCTCATCCCAGAACCGGAAGCGCAGAAACTTCCTGTGTGAAGGCAGGACCTTTATGTTCATACAGGCTTCCTGCATGTCCAGAGAGCATAGCCAGTCCCCTTGGTGAAGGAGGAGAAACAGGCTTGCCAGGGTGAGCATGCAAAATCTTTTGTATAGGACAAACTCGTTCAGGTGGCTGAGGTCTAGAATAGGGCGAATGTCTCCCATTTTATTGGGCACCAAGAAAAAATGGGAGTAAAAGCCTTTGCCTTGCTAGGACCTTGGGACTGCCTGGATGGCCTGTTCTGGAGAAGAGAAATAATCTCTTGTTCCAGGAGAAGGGCATGTGCTGCTGAGCAGTGAGATTCCACAGGCGGATTGTCTGGAGGGACTCTGAGAAACTCGATGGCGTAACCCCTCTGGATTATCTGTAGCACCCACTGGTTGGATGTGATAGTGGACCATTCTTGCAGGTAGAGGGAGGATTTCCCTCTTACTTGTTCCCCCCCCCCCCCCAACGACTGATGACTGGGGGAGGACACTGGAAGTCATGCAGTTCCTTGTGGGGTGGTGGCTGGATGTCTGGGGACTTTTGGCTGTTTAGGGCCTTGGCCTCCAGGTTGCAAAGGCTGACTGCGGTGTTTGAAGCCTTTGCCTTCGTAAGGGCACTTCCCTGTTGACTTTGCTTACGAAAAGTATGCTTACGGGCATGCTGAGGTTCGGACTTGTACATTTTATGTACATCCACAATTGCCTTACCCTTATCCTGGAGTCCCTTTATGATCCCTTCCACTTCCTGACCAAAGAGGATGGGACCCTGGAAGGGGGCATCCAAAATAGCATCCTGGAGGTCTTGCCTAAAGGACGTTGCCCGAAGCCAGGCGTGCCTACGGAGACAGACACCCGATGCCGCTGCTCTAGCTGCCATATCGGCTGAGTCATATGAGCATCTCAAGACGTGCTTGCCAACATCCAGACCAGATTGAGCGCAAGCCAGCAGTTAATTTTTTGTGTCAGAGTCTGGCTGGGACTTGAGAAGCTCTATGTTTTTTTTTCCCCATACTGACTTCTCGTAAGTGAACATATGGGCCAAGAAATTTAAAGACCTAATGGCCCCTGTGACTGATGAATAGACCTTTCATCCCCAGTGGTCTAGTTTCTTCGACTCTGAATCTGAGGACTGTGTACTAATGTGTCTCGGTTGGGACTGTCCACTGTGTGCTGCAGTCAAGACCGTAGAATCAGCCATTGGCTGCTCCACCTGGAACAGTTCTTCTTTAGGCGGTTTGTACAAGCGGTCAGCTTTTCGTGGAACCGCTGGTGTGGACGCAGGTTTCTTCCAGACTAGTGTGACCACGTCCTGGAAGAGCTCCACTAGTGGAGGAATGACAAGGGGTTTCGGGTCCTTCACCCCCAAGAACTTCACCAGACGTTTCCTTTCTGGGTCAAGTTCTTTGGTGTCCCATTGGTATAAGGCTTGTAATGTGCCGCATAATATCAAGGAAGGTAGGGTCACCTGGTGGAGACCTGGGGGTATCCTTGGTGTCCAGCGTGGGTGGCCTCAGGTCCTCACAGTCAGAGGAATCTGGAGTGGATTCTCTTGCCTCATCCCCAGAAGTGGGAGTGGAGCAGCCGCTAGAGTCAGGGCTAGGGGAACATTTCCTCTTCCTCTTACCCTTAGGGGCTGCATCTTCCTCCTGAGGGGGCGGAGGAGGAGGAGATGGTGGTGGTGTAGAAGTCGGTGTTGGGGGCCTATAGAGAAGGTCACCTTTTATGGTGTTCCACCAGGAATTAAACAATGCTCCAACGTCTGCCAGGGGGATGACTGGTGGAGGTCGAAGAAGAAGGCCTGGAGGGAGACTTGTGGCGGGACTCTGAGTGGGGCCTGTCCTTGTCCTTGGAGTGTTTTCCCAGGGTCTTCTCTCTATGGGGAGACTCCCTAGCAGGTGAAGACGAACTGGGACCCAACAAGGACTTTTGCATGGCGACTACTTTTTGCTCAAGGAGGTATGCCTTTAAAGCCTTAGCCCTGAGGATCCTGGTTTTGCTGTTGAACTTCTGACAGTGTTAGCAGCCGTCGGGGCCTAGACAGATCAGGCAGGCCTTGTGGCTGTCTTTGGCCAGGATCTGTTTGCCACAATGGCACTTCAACTTCTGCCGAGGAGGTGAAGGAGAAGACATGCATGAAAGGTGAATCTTTGGTGAAACTTGTCGAAATTATCAGGAAAAAAAAAACAAAACATATATCTAAGCGATTTACTTATCTGCGGTCGACTGCTGTAGTGAGGTGTCCGAGGAGCCTAACAACGTGGGTCAACGGTGGGAAAGTAACTGAGATGGCGCCAGGGGACTGCCCCCTTTATACCACATCTGACATCGGGCATCCCCGACGTCGGGGGTGGTCCCCCGCTACAGACTGCTAGCTAGAAAATTTTTACGAGGGGTCCTAACACCTTCGGCCTTAGTCCTAATGGTATTACCTGCTGCAAGAGCTCCACCTCAAAGTCAGATCTTGGTGATTTAGGGACCACCCGTGGTGACCCTGAGAAATCCTGCTGAGAGCATCTGCCAGCACGTTGTCCTTCTCTGGAAGATGCACTGCTAACAGGGAGGTCTGGAGAAAGAAGCCAGAGATCACAACTTAATGGCTTCTGTGCACAAGGCTATGGACCAAGTGCCCCCTTGCCCATTTATGTAGTACATAGTGGTGGTGTGGTCTGTCCTGACTTGCACCACCTACCCCTGTACCGATTCTGAGAATGCCTGAAGGGCTAGAAGCACAGCTCTGAGTTCCAGTAGGTGGATGTGAAGGAGAAACTCCTGCTATGACCATGTGACTTGAGCAGTGAGGCTCTCCAAATGAGCTCCCCAACCCAAAAGGGATGCATCTGTGGTGAGAATCACTGAGGGTTCCTGGTGAAGGAAGGGGACTCCTTGCCTGAGATTGTCCTCCTCCAACCACCATTGGAGAGCCTGGACAAAAGTCTGAGTTACTGGAATTAACTTGGTAAGAGAGTCCTTTTTCTGAGACCAGAAGGACCTGAGCGTCCCTCATTTGGAACCTGGCTCCCTGGACCACTGCAGTGGAAGCTGCCACATGTCCTAGAAGCTGGAGAAAGTGCCTGGCCAGAAGAGACAGCTGAGGTCTGAAAGAGGCTGCCAGATCTGTAAGGGCCCTTACCCTTAGGAGAGGAAGAAAGGCCTTTGCCTGAATAGTATCCAGCTCTGCCCCTATGAAGGTGAGAAGCTGGACTGGCTCAGCACCAACTTGGAGAGACTGAGAAGGAATCCCAGGGAACCCAGAAGCCTCTGGGTAACGGCCAGAGCTGACCTTACTCAATCTGGAGACTGGCCTACAAAGAGCCAGTCGTCTAGATAGAGGAACACATAAATGCCCTGCCTTCTGAGGAAGGCTACAACCGCTGCTAGGCATTTTGTAAAACCTCTGGGGGCAGATGTGGGGCCGAAGGGCATTGCTCTGAACTGATAATGACCTGAGGGCAACTGGAACCTGAGGTACTTTCTGTGGGAGCATCTGATTGGAATGTGAAAATAGGCATCCTTGAGGTCCAGAGAGGCTAGCCAGTCTCCTGGCCTCAGAGAAGGAAGAAAAAATGACTTACCATAGTAATGTTGTTTCTTCTAATGGAGTCTTGCTGTATTCTGACTATATGCAGTTATCTCCAACTCTTGAACTGCCCCAGAGAGTTAAGGGTTAACTTTATGCCAAGGCATAGAATGTTGAGCTCGAGCTCGGTTTTCAAACTTCTGTCTGTGGTACTCTGCAGTGTAACTGTCAGAGTCTTACGAGCACTAAACTAGCTAACTCTGTATAAGAAATTGTTTAAAATTTTAGAGCCAAATGGCTAATCAAGGTTCTAGGTCGAAGACTCAAGCCATAACAAACCCAAAAGAACCCAAAAAGGTAGTGATTCTGAAAATTAAAGCAAGAAAAAAGGAGTCCCCAAGATGAGGGCATATATAGGGCACCTCTGGGGTGCAGCACTGTGCCTGCCCACCACATCCAAAAATAGGAGGTTCCAGGAGGGGAGGCAGGGAGAGAGATCAGAATACAGCAAGACTCCATTAGAAGAAACAACATTACTATGGTAAGTAATTTTTTTTTTCAAACAACATGAAGTCTTGCTGTATTCTGACTATATGCAGATTACCAAGCAGTACCCCCTTGGAGGAGGGAGTGGAAAAACCTATTTTGGGAACAGGCTCTGTAGCATAGCTGTGCCAAACCTAGCATCACTTCATGACAGGATGTCCAAAGAGTAATGCTTAGTGAAAGTATGAACAGATTTCCAGGTAGCTGCTTTATATATATCCACTAAAGGTATATCTCTAGCTGCTGCGACGGAAGCAGCTGTACCTCTGGTAGAATGGGCCCTCAGGCCTGAGGGAGTCTCCTTACCAATTTTGGAATAGCAGAATTAGATACAAGAGACAATTTCCTGGCAATAGACCTTTTGGTAGCAGACTTGCCTTTACCCATCTCACCATAAGTGAGGAATAACTGAGAACAATCTTTCCTATGGGTCTTAGTATGCTCAATATAGTAACTGAGAGCCCTTTTCACATCCAGACTGTGTAACGTCCTCGCTCCAGAAGAAGAATGATCAGTGAAAAAGACAGGCAGAGAGATAGACTGGTTCAGATGAAAATCTGACACTACCTTGGGAAGGAATTTTCTATTGGTGCGAAGGACCACTTTATCCCTATGAAAGGAAATAAAATCAGGTTCCACTGACAAGGACTGTAATTCACTGATTCTCCTAGCTGAGGTAATGGCTACCAAAAATAGAGTTTTCCAAGTCAAGTATTTCAGTTCAGTGGAAGATAAAGGTCCAAAAGGGGGCTGCATAAGCTGTGCAATATAGATGTTCAGATCCCAAGAAGGAGCAGGCTCTCGGAAAGGAGGACTGACATGGAGCAAGCCTTTGAAAATTTTTTTGAAAACTGTATGAGAAGCTAGAGAAGAGGCCTTACCAGCCAAAAGAAAAGCAGACACAGCTGCCAAATGTACCTTGAGGGTAGTAGATGGGAGGCCTAAACCATTAAGGTGCACCAGGTAGTCCAAAACAGTGGCAATATCAGCCAGCTCTGGCTTAATATGCCTACTGGAGCACTAGAACCCGAACCTTTTCCATTTGGAATTGTAAGTTTTCCTGGTAGCAGGTTTCCTGCTATCTTTTAAAATGTCCAAGACTGCTTGGGACAGATGCAAACTTTCATATTCTAGCTCTTCAAGAGCCAGGCTTTGAGTCTGAGAGACTGAAGGTTGGGGTACAGAATCCTCCCCTGGGAAGAGGTGAGGAGATTGTACTGCCTGGGGAGAAACAAGGGCAGTGCTGCTGAGAGTGACAACAGTAGAGGATACCAAGGTTGTCTGACCCAGACTGGAGCCACCAGAATCACCTTGCAAGGCTGAGACCTGATTTTTATCAGAACCCTGAATATCAGAGGAAAGGGAGGAAATGCATACAGAAACCTGCTCGTCCAGTTCCATAGAAGAGTATTCTGAGGAACAGAGCCCAGGAGGGGTGGTCTGCAGCAACAGAGAGGAAGATGATGATTGCCTGGGTCTGCAAAGAGATATATCTCTGGGGTACTCCATCTGCTGAAAATAACCTGAAGAATGACAGGGTTTAGGGTCCATTCGTGGTGACCCTGAGAAATCCTGCTGAGAGCATCCCCTAGGATGTTGTCCTTCCCTGGGAGGTGCACTGCCACCAGGGAAACCTGAGGGGAATAGGCTAGGGACCAAATTTTCATGGCCTCTGTGCACAAGGCCGAAGACTGAGTGCCTCCCTGTTTGCTGATGTACTACATGGTTGTAGTACTGTCTGTTCTGACCTCTACCACTTTCCCTTGAACAACTGTTGAGAATGTCTGGAGTGCTAGAAAGACAGCTCTTAATTCGAGAAGATTTGTGTGCAGCAGGAATTCCTGGTGAGACCAAGTTTCCTGAGCTGTGAGATGATCTAGGTGAGCCCCCCACCCCAAGAGGGAGGTGTCTGTGGTGAGAATCACTAGAGGATCCTGGTTAATAAAAGGAACCCCTTGTCGAAGGTTGTCCTCGTCCAACCACCACTGAAGAGCCTGGACCAGGACATTGGAAACTGGAACCAGTTTGGAGAGAGGGTCCTTCTTCTGAGACCAGAAAGATCTGAGATGAAACTGAATATCTCTCATTTGAAATCTTGCTCCCTGAACTACTGCTGTGGAAGCTGCCATGTGTCCCAGCAGCTGTAGGAAGTGTCTGGCTGGACGAGACACCAGGGGACGAAAAGTCAGAGTAATCAGAGGTTGAACCCTTGAGGGAGGAAGAAAAGCCCTTGCTTGCACTGTATCTATTTCCACCCCCATGAAGGTGAGAAGCTGGGCTGGCTCTAGGACAGACCTCTTAAAATTTAGAATGAAGCCCAAGGATTCTAGAAGCCTTTGAGTGACCTCTAGAGCTGATACGACTTGGTCTGAGGACTGTCTCACTACAAGCCAGTCGTCCAGATAGGGAAACAGAAGGATGCCCTGCCTCTTAAGGAATGTCACCACCACTGCAAGACACTTGGTGAACACCCTTGGAGCAGATGTTAGGCCGAAGGGCATGGCCCTGAATTGGTAATGGCCTGAGGGCAACTCGAACCTGAGGTGCTTTCTGTGGGAATGTCTGATACGTATGTGGAAGTAGGCATCCTTGAGATCCAGGGAGGCTAGCCAGTCGTCTGGTCTCAGAGAGGGAAGAATTACTCCCAGAGTCACCATTTTGAACTTTGGTTTTGTCAAATGCTTGTTCAGATACCTTAAATCCAATATGGGTCGCCACTCCCCTGTCTTTTTGAGGGTAAGGAAGTATCTTGAATATAATCCTTTTCCCCTGTGACAAAGAGGTACCTTCTCCACTGCTTGTAGAGGCAGAAGATAAGAGAATTCTGCCTCTAGGGTCTTTGTCTCCAAGGGAGGGGGAGGACTGAAAGACTTTGCTCTCAGTTTTGGCAACCTTTTGAAACTGAGAGCAAGTCCCTGGCTCACTACTTCCAGGACCCACTTGTTTGAAGTAATAGACTCCCATGCCTGGGAGTAGTGAGCCAGCCTGCCCCCTACTGGGATTGGGGAGGCAACCCCGACTGACACCTCAGGGTGTCTGCTTGGCAGGGGGCTTGGATTGAGTAGTTGCTGGGGTCCTGGTTACCCCACATCTACCTCTTCCCCTAAAGAACCCCCTCTGCTGGAAAGAAGAGGAGGAGGAGGCCTGGGCTTTGTAAAAAGGCCTGCCCCTGCCCCTAAACTGCTGCCTCTGAGGAGTAGTCTGCTTCTCTTTAGCTGTAGCACTCCTATAAGTGGTCCTGTATTCGTCCATTTTCTTCATGTAATTCTCTGTTTGATCCCCAAACAGAGAATTACCAACTACAGGAAAATCCATGGCCTTAGCCTGAGTATCCTGGGAGAGGTTGGTACACCTAAGCCAAGCAAATCTCCTCATGGAGATAGATGTAGCCATGACCCTGGAATGAACATCATTAGAGTCAACAGCGGCATGAAACTGCACTTTAGATGCCTCTATACCGTTTGCAGCTACCTGCCCCAGCTCACTGGCTAGCTGGGGAGGGGCATTCTTAGCCAGTTCTAGAACCGTATCCCACATAGATTTCTGGTACCTGGCAGTGTATGCCATATAATTAGATTGTCTGAGTCCCAAAGAGGATGCCAAGTACTGCTTCTTTGCCATGGCATCCACTTTCCTGGAATCCTTGTCTGGGGCGGTGAGATGCCAGAGGAATATTAGCCTTGTCACAGGCTGCAGCTTGTACTACCCCAAGATGGCTGCTATGATTAGAAAGGAAATCCATCCCAGGACCTGACAGAGCATACCTCCTGTCCATTCTTTTTTCAACAGGAGGTATGGAAGTAGGAAATTGCAAAAGTTTCTGTGTCCGTTTTCCCAAGGATTTATGTAAGGGAATAGACACCCCCTTTGACTCTGGGACATCCATCATTTCCAGAAAGTCAGGTTCCTCCTGATCCTGTTCAGCCTCTTCCAAAGGAAGCTGAAGAGTCTCAGTCACTTTCTTGTAAAACAAAAATTGGGAAGGGAACTCAGAAAGCCTGGTAGGAGAAACTTGAGAAGGCCTGTCTGGGGAGATGTCAGGCTCTACTGGCTCATCCAGGCCCTCATCCTCTTCATAATCTTCATCCTCCTCCCAATCGCCCTCATAATAAGCTTCAGGATCCACATCTGAAGTCAGAACCTCTGACCAAGCTGACCGCCGTTGAACCGACACCGGTTTGGTTGGGACCGGCCAAAGCGACTGAACAACAGAAATCGCTTTTGCTATTTCCTCAGCGGTCAGACCATGGGAAGTCGAATCCAAACCGGCTGATTTTCTTTTTCGTTTAGTCTGAACCGGTTCTGCAGAATCGGCTCTCCGTTAACCCCAGGAGGTATCGCCCAGGTCAGTGGGCACCTCCTCAGATTCGGCTGTAACCGAACCGGGCTGGCCATCCGGGTCAGCGGACTTCTCAGCCTCCCTTTCCCTTAGCCTACTCAAGCGTATGCCGAGAGTGGATTTGGGAGCGTTTTTACATATTTGGCAGTCTTCTTTGAGTTGGTCAAACCCCAGACAATATACACAGACGAGGTGAGGGTCGGCCTTAGCAAAGGCCCCCCCTTACACTCGGTACAGTGCTGAAACCTAGTGGGTCAGGTTTTCTTTTTAGGTTTCTCAGACATGCCATCAACCAAAAAAATCACCATACACAGCGGTTAAGCCAAGCAACTGCACACCTATCAGTTCCAACTGTGTCACGGGTCGGTTCAAAAAATCCTGAAATCGGATTTTTTTTTAGGAACCGATAAGTACCGGAAAACCACAGAGAAATATTACAGACAACAAAGATACAAATCATTTCGGTTCTGAACCGGACCGACCGGCAAAGAACAGAACAAAACAATTTCTTAAACAAAATAGACAATTATAACACTACCTACAATTTTACCACTTACTGGTACCAAGACAGAGGTAAGAATACCGAACAGAAAAAACACGGTTTAGAAAAACCGACCGATTCGTACTTTAACTGAACCGAAGCGCAGGAGGAATCTCTGGAGCGACTTCACAGTAAGGCGGAGTAAAGAATCTGATGGTTACACTGCAGAGTATCACAGACAAAGGTTTGAAAACCAAGCTCGAGTTCAACGTTCTATGCCTTGGCACAAAGTTAACCCTTAACTCTCTGGGGCAGTTCAAGAATTGGAGATCACTACATATAGTTAGAATACAGCAAGACTTCATGTTGTTTGAAGAATGATTCCCAGAGTCGCCATTTTGAATTTTGGTTTTGTAAGAAGTTTGTTCAAATATCTTAAGTCTAGGATGGGTCACCACTCCCCTGTCTTTTTTGGGATAAGGACGTACCTTGAGTACAACCCTTTTCTCCTGTGCAACAGAGGAACTTGCTCCACAGCTTTTTGAAGCAATAAAGATGAAACCTATGCCTCTAAGGCAGCTGTTTGCAGAGGTGTGGCAAGCTTGAAAGACCTTGCTCCAATTTTGGGAAATTTCTTGAAACTGACAGCAAGCCTCTGGCTCACCACTTCCAGGATCCATGTGTCTGAGGTAACAGACTTCCATGCCTGGAAGAAATGAGCCAGCCTACCCCCTACTGGAATAGGGGAGGCAACTTGGTCTGACACATCAGGGTGTCTGCTTGGCAGGGGTTCTAGGTTGGGAAGTGGATGCAGCCCTGCTCATCCCCCTTCTGCCTCTCCATCTGAAAAAAAAAAAAACCTCTGCTGGAAGGTAGAGGAGGCCTGTGCTTGATAAAAAGGCCTATGAAAAGGCCTACCCCTGCCAGCCCTAGATTGCTGCTTCTGAGGAGTAGCCTACCTTTCCTTGGCCACTGCACTCCTACAGGTGGTCCTGTATTCGTCCACTTTCTTCATATACATCTTTGTCTGCTCCACAAACAGAGTCCTGTACCACAGGAAAATCCATGGCTTTAGCCTGGGTATCCAGAGACAGGCTAGTACATCTGAGCCAAGCAAATCTCCTTAAGGAGACAGATGTAGCCATGACTCTTGAAACATCATTGGAGTCCACAGCAGCATGGAATTGTACACTTTGGATGCCTCAATCCCATCTGTAGCCACCTGTTCCAGCTCCTTGGCCAGCTGGGAAGGGGCATTCTTTGCTAGTTCCAGAATAGTATCTCACCTAGATTTCTGGTACCTAGCCACATAAGCCATATAGGAGGTCTGCCTGAATCCCAAGGAGGAGGATGCTAAGTACTGTTTTTTGGCCGTAGCATCCAGCTTCCTGGAATCCTTATCTGGGGTGTGTGAAGCCAAGAGGATATTAGCCTTGTCACAGGCTGCAGCCTGCACTACCCCAACATGACTGCAATGGTTATAAAGGAATTCCATCCCATAACCTAAAAACATATACCTCCTGTCCATCCATCCTTCTAGTCACAGGAGGTACAGAGGTGGGTGCTTCAAGAATTTTTTGTGTCCATTTCCCCAAAGATTTGTGCAAGGGAATAGACAGTCTTTTTGACTCTGGGACATCCATCATTTCCACAAAGTCAGGTTCCTCTTCCTCTTCAGAAGCTACCACAGTGGGAAGCTGATGAGTTTCTGCCACCTTTTTGCAGAACAAAAAGTGTGAAGGGGACTCAGAAAGTCTAGGAGGTGAAACTGAAGTAGGCCTGTCTGGGGAGAGGTCAAGCTTCCACTGGCTCATCTAGGCCTTCAAAATCATCTTCTTCTTCGCCCTCCCATTCCAATTCATAAAAGGCCTCTGGATCATAACTGGAGTGAACCTGAACCGACTCAACTGACCGTCTTGTAGAAGTCATCGGTTCGGTAGGAATAAGTCGAAGCGACTGAACTATACTAATCACTTTAGCAATCTCCTCGGCGGTTGGGATCTGCGGATTCGGATCCGAACCAGACAACTTTTTCTTTTTGTCGGAACAAATCCCTCAGAATCGGCTTTCCATTTGCCAGAGGAGGTATCGCCCAGGTCAGCAGGGACCGAACCGGGCTGGCCATCCAGGTCAGCAGATTTTTCGGCAGCTCTTTTCCTTCAGCCGGTTCAAGTGCTTATCCAGCGTGGCTTTAAGAAAATTTGCACAAATTTGGCAGTCTGTTTTCAGGTGATCAAACCCCACACAATAAACACAGACGAGGTGGGGATCAGCTTTAGCAAAAGTCTCCCCACACTCTGTGCAGAGCTGAAACCCAGAGGACTGGTTTTCTCAGACATTGTGCTTTTTCTACCAAGTTACCCTATGAAGGCGTTCAAGCCAGGTAACAAAACTTTCGGTCACCAACTGGATCAAGGGTTGTGGTAAAAAAGCGAAAAAAAAAACCTTCGTTTTTTTTGAGAACGAAAGATACCGGAACCCACTACCAGGAAAAACACTATACAATTTACCACAGAAAAGTATTCGGTTCTACACCGGACCGACCGATGAAGAACCAAAAGAAAGAAATTCTTACCACTATCTACTAAACTACACTACCTGTACCTAGACAGAGACTTGATGACTGAAAAACAATAACAGTTGTATAAAACCGACCATTTTTTTTTACTACTGAACCGAAGTAGTGAGGAGAAATCTCCAGAGTGTCTTCACAGTTAGGCGGAGTAAAGAATCCGACGGTTACATTAGAATGTACCAGGGACAGAGGTTTGAAAACCGAGCTCGAGCTCAATGTTCTACGCTTTGCATAGAGTTTAACCCTTTACTCTCCAGGGCAGTTCAAGTGCTGGGGCTAACTGCATTTTGTCAGAATACAGCAAGACTTCATGTTGTTTGAAGAAAATATAGTAAACAGTGGCCTACCTCGTCAGATGATGGAAAGTGAGTGATTGAGGCTCATCTTCCAAAACTCTGCACTTTGGAAGGTCCTGTAGAAGTGAAACAACTTGAAAGAAAACGGACAAAAAAGCAATAGACTGCATGCAGTGTAAGCTCTCACCTGCAACAAAGGAAGCACCCTTGGTTAACATCAAATTGTAACCTGTTAACTCTGTGTAACAGCAACCAACATGCTAATGTGGAACTGCTCTCATTATTATCTATTTTTTTTGCATAGCTAAAAAAACTGAAGCACAGCAGGTAAACTATAGAGGGATGTCCAGACAGACTTACAAACAGAGGTTCTAACAGGAAAACAGACATCCACACGCTGGCATATTAAACAATAGTCTCACCTGCAGAAGCGAGGCTCTCAGGTGGGGCCCATTGACAATTGATAGGGTAGAAGTACAGGCAGCAAGTATGAAGAAATGTTCCTTCTGTAGTGCTCCACATTGTCGATGGGTAGTTATTACATATGGGTTCTAAAAAGCAGTACCCAAAAAAAAAAAAAAACAGGTGGGAGAGAATATTGTCCCACAAGTCAACCACATACAGGAAAGGAATTTACCTGACAACTGCCGCCTGCAAAATTCTGTGACCAAAGGCCGCATCAACAGAGCTCTAAACATTCAATCTGTAGTGCTTGGTGAATGTGTGGACGGAGGACCACGTAGCTGTCGTACATAACTCTAAAACAGATGCTTCACCTCTCTCTGCCCAGGAAGTGGCCATAGCTCTGGTGGAGTGAGCCTTGATGAGAGATGAGGCCCACTTTTTTTTTTTTTTTATATATATATATATATATATATATATATATATATATATATTTATTTCTCTTTATGCTCCTTCCTGCGGTGGCCCCCATCCGACCGACCACCCCAGCCCTGTCCCCAGGAATCTGGCTCTTACTTGCCTGGCCTGGGAGCAGCACCGGGGGAGGGGGGGGCAGTCTTCACCCTGCCGACTGGCATTTTTTCCTCCAAGTGTTTTTCTTCCAGAGGCCCCAGGAGTCAGCGCACATGCACCGAACAGCCCTGGTCATGGCCTCCTTCCCCCCATCCCAAGCCTAGTGCCTAGGCCACCTCAGCCCAAGCTTCCTCCAGCCTCCACTGGGGGTCGCCCATCAGCCGAGAGACGCCGTACTCCCTCCCCAGAGAGGAGAGCTTGCCTATCGGCAGCTCCATCCAGCTCTGCCCTCCCCCCCCGTGCTGAGCTCTAACGCCCCGGGCTCATTCCCGAACCTGGCTCACCGGCGTGGGTCGAGGTAAGGCGCCAGCACCTTAGCACTCTATGCCACCTGGCTGGCAGAGGCCTCTTTTTTACTGTGACATAAGCCTTGGCAATGCAAGCTCTTACCCACCTAGCTAGGGTGGCCTTGGAGGCTTTCTGATCCTACTTGCTGCTCCAAAAAGGACAGACAACCTCTCCAACTTCCTGAACTCAGCAGTCCATCTAAGGTATGTACTAACAGTCTGTCTCAAATCTAACTTGTGCTACTATTTCTCCTTTGGATGAGTGGGCTGTGGACAGAAAGATGAGAGACATATTTCCTGGTTCATATGGAAGGCCATGTAAACCTTCAAAATGAAAGATGGAACTGTTCTGAGAACCACCCTGTCCTTATGCATGACAAGATATGGTTCTTTATGGGGCAAAGCCTGGAGCTCACCAATCCTCCTGCCTGAGCACATAGCAACTATAAAAAAAATACCTTGTAAGATAGCACATCCAACGATACCGACAAAAGCAGTTCGAAAGGCCCGTACAGAGAGTATTCAGAACCAGATTCAGATCCCATGGGGGAAATGAGGATTGGAACAGAAGTCGAATCCTGCTGACAGCCCGCAGGAAACAAATAACCTCCCGGTTAGGAGGCTCCAAGGGCCGACACCTGACCTCTCAGGGTGCTCAAAGGCAAACTTTTTTCCACCTCTTCCTGCAGCAAATCCAAAATCTGCAGAACCGTGGATTTAGAAGGCCAGATATTTTTTTTCCTGCCCCAAGCCGAAAAGGTTGTCCATACATAAGCATAAGCTGCCGATGTGGAAATCTTCCTGGCAGCCATCAGGGTGTCCACCACCTTCTTAAAGAAACCCTGTTTCAGGAATCTCCTCCATTCAGGAGCCAGGCCACGAGTTGCACTGCCCCTAGATTTGGATGCAGAATGGGACCCTGTGAGAAAAGGTCCCCCCATATTGAAAGACAACACAGTGCACATTGAGCTAGGTTTCTCTAAGTCCAAGAACCATGGTCTTCTGAGCCAATCAAAAGCTATTAGAAGAAAGCTTCCTCTTGCGTGACTTATTTTGAGAATGATTTTGGGGAGGAGAGGTAGAAGAGGGAAGGCATACACTCTGCTGAAATTCCATTCTTGTGACAGGGCATCGACTGCTTCTGCCTGTGGACAATGGTAGTGGCTGAAGAACCACTGAACTTGAACTTGGCTGGAGGTGAACAGATCGATCTGTGGAGACGAAACCTTTGACACAGAAGGTTGAACACCTCCAGGTTCAACATCCACTCAAATGGATGAACATTTCTGCGGCTTAGCCAACTGGCTTGAATGTTCAATTCCATCGCAAAGTGGACTGCTGACAGAGAAGATTCTCCTCTGCCCACAGAAAGAGATCGGTGGCTTCTTTAGCATCTCCCAGCTCTTTGTGCCCCTTGATTGTTTATGTGTGCCATTGTGACAGTATTGTCTGAACTTATTTTCACAGCTTTTGACTGCAACTGACTTTGAAAATGAAGGAAACAGATGCACCACCCTCATCTCTAGAATGTTTTTGTGCAGGTGCTGTTCCTGCACTCATTGTGAGGTGCCGCTTTTTGCCCTGGGCCTCCATTGCACCTTTGGGCAAGGGCTCCTCTGCTACTATTGCTCTCATAACCAGAATAGGCTCCTTTACTCCTATGGTTCCCCAAGTTCCAAAAGGGATATAAACCCCCTTGGAACTGTCTCTGTCAGCTGCCTCCTTGTCCTTTTGGAGTTGATGCAGTCTTTTGCTGCTGCTTTGACAGTGGAAGGTGGTCATTTTTATTCTGGATATCCTTCAAAATATCATCCAGGCTAGAACCAAACAACAAGCCTCCCTCAAAGGCCAGATTGAACAGCTGGGTCTTGGAAGCCTAATTAACTACCCAATGCCGAATCCACACAACATGCATAGCCGACACAATGTGACTGGCGAAGCGAGCTGACATGCGTAACGTTTTCCTCCGTAGCATCCTCTAAGCAGGTGAAGGCCATGGATACCAACTGCAAAATGCTCGCCCCCTCCAAATCCAGGGGAACAAAGCTGCTCAGGATTGTAACCCGCAAATTTATGGCTCTGGCAACAACTTAGGAGGCACAGGAAGTGCGCAGGTTTGCACCATTGGAGGCAAAGGCTCTTGCACACAACATTCACCCACTTGTTGTGTGAATCCATTAAGGTTAAAGACCCTTCAGTAGGAATAGTGGTGTGTCTGACAGAATTATGAACCACCTCATCCACTAGAGGATGGGTTTCCAACTTGTGAGCAGTTTCTTCCAAAAAAGGTAAACATTGTGCCTTAGGTTTTGGTAGATATTTCCTTTGGTCTGCACCTGCCCATTCCTTTTCAATAATTTGGTCACAGTGAATAAAGTTCGGAAAACACTTTGGAACACAGAAGGATGTGGACAATATAGGACTGACATCTACAGCCTCCATGGATTGCACCTCCTTGAATTGTAAAGACCTTCATGCCTCAGTTATTAGATAGGACAAAGACTTGGTATCAAACAGGGGAGGGATAGGAATCCTCCTCTTGGTCTCTGTTCACTTTCCTTCCTCCTCCTCCTCAGAGGGTTTGTCCTCCTCCTCAAGTAGCTTCTTTAGGTCGGGTCCCCCCAAACACAAGATCCCCGATATCCTCATCTGAACTCTCAGTATGGTCAATGTCAAGGTCTGCCTGCAAATCTTTAATAGCAGCCCTGTTCTGCTATGGCACACCTGGACATGCCTCTTTGGGTCCCCCTGAACTGAAGGGCCTATTTGGGGTTGGGTGTGTCTGATGGGATGTCCTGCAGAACAGCGGGGCCCAAAAGCTCTCCTAAGAGCAGTAATAAAGATTTACACAATTCTGCTTTGCCACTGCCAACTGGTACACTAGGTGCACCCCCCCCAGCTCGGATATTCAACTGGGGGGAACCTTAAAAAACAAATTAGCTTGAGAAACACAATGGGGGCAATGGGAACCCATGGGAGAGGGTCTCATCACCCTTTTGCAGGTCTTGCATCTCTTGAAGGTAAGAGGTCTCCAATATGCCATGGTACCAAGGAAAAATAGCCCTGCAGATATCCAAGGATAAAAAGGCTGATGCTGTTTTATATGGCAATATATAGAGAACTGTTGCCACGACCCACAGCACCAAAATGGGTCAAAGTGACTCACATGACTGACATAAATGTTTGATCAGCCGTGCCTGCTACCAGAAATAAACTATAAGCAGTCAGTCAGGCTAAATTGAAGTTAAAAGGCAGAATCGCTGAGTATAGCACTGTAGAAGTGCAGGTGCACACACCCTCCAAAGAGCACGTGCATGATGTCAGAACGCTAAGTGTGATGGCACAGGTGCGTGAAAAAATGCTAACTGCCAAGGAAAAAAAAAAAACAGCATGCAAGCCCAACAGCCAACAGTAAGGCTAAACGGCGGGAAACTGTGCGGCTCAATGGAGCTGAAAAGGAACTACTAAAAACGGCTGGAGGGTACAAAACCACCTAAATAATTGTGGAAAAGGAGACTCTGAGCTACCATGGTATTGAACTTCGCACTAGACAGGCTCCATGTTTTTTTATGTTTTTGTTAAAGGAAGTTTCCATTATAAGGTATTGGGCTTCATGGCCCAATACCTTATGTCAGCATGAACTGATTTCTGTGAAAAGTAAATTTTTTAACAGAGTCCATCTAGTTTTGGAAGGGATCATACCTGGTTCCATAGCCATGGCCAGCAGATCCCATCCAACTTTCTAGTGTGTAAACTTAAAAGTGCACACAAGGAGTGTGGTGCTCTGAATTAGATTAAGCCATCCATAAACACAAAGATTCAGGCATTCACCACCCATAAAGAGGGACGCCAAACTTTTTTTCAGTAAATCAAACACATTTATTAAAATAAAAATAGGCGTTATGAGTGTTTATTTTAATAAAGGTGTTTGATTCACTAAGAAAAGTTTACGCGTCCTCTTATGAATAGTGTTCGCCTGATATTGTTTTATAGAATACTCTAGTATGCCTTCTCTGTTCCCGTGGTCCAAAGTCTGGAGATGTTTCATGTACAGGGGCGCACCCCATACAAATCTATGCGGCAGTTTTTCAGTGCCGTTTTTTGAAATTTTACACAACTGGAGAGAGAAATGGAAGTCACCACTCAACATTTAGGGTCCCTATTAGTAGAGCGGCGGCTTTCATTTCCATCTCAGATTGCTTAAAGTTTTGAAAAAAGGCAATGAAAAACCACCCCACAGACTTGTATGGGGCGCGCCCCCATTCTCTCCCTGCTGATGCGTCACCAAACCTCGGAGCACAGGGCCGGAGCAGGCATACTAGGAAGTTGGAAGGGATCTGCTGGCCATGGCTACAGAGCCAGGTACGATCCCTTTCAAAATCTGATGAACTCAGTTAAAAAAATTACTTTTCACAGAAATCAGCTCACGCTGGCATAAGGTATTGGGCTACGAAGCATCACATTAGGTTGGAAATTCACTTTAAGTTGTGTGGAGTTAAGAGGAAAATGTCCCTTCACACAGAGCCCTCTTTAAAGAGAAATGTAACCAAATGTAGAAAAACAAAGCAAGCACCTGACAAATAAAAAAACAACGTACAGAAACTCGATAAGAACGGGTAGGAAAGGGGGGGGGTGGCGCACTCATTTTGTAGATAATTTTGTGCTGAACAACTTACATGCTCACAATACCATGCTATCTTTTTTTCATTTTAAAGTAATTCCTATTTGAATATGGTTAGTACTGCTTTTGAGGCCGAACATTCCAAATGAATTCCAGAGAGATTTGTGACATAATAACTGTGTGTAAAAATGAGTAACTGTGTATAAATAAATTCATACACAGTTACTCAGATAAGTAAGCAATAAGACACGACAGGGTGTGCGTTAGACATTTTAACCCACGGCTAGGGAGGCGTAGTGAGGCGCAGGCCACCGGCGAGTGCCTCCCAGCCTCCTAGCCGGTGTTAAAATGTCTAACGCACACCCTGGAGTGGCTTATTGTGCTTATGAAATGGACAAAATATTTAGAGATATTAATAATGACAATATAGTTGTTAAAAGTACATATATTTTTATTTATTAAAGCAGATAACCTTCCGCTCATAAAAATAGATCCATGTTTTTCCTTTTTTTTTTTTTTTAACAGTTTTCATTTTAACAGTTTAGAAATTTAACATTTCAGTTATAAGTTTCAGTAAAACACACTGTTTTAATTTTAACCATTTTAGAAATGTGAGATTTAATTAACTTTTCATTAACTTGTAGTAAAAATTTTGTCACTGTAACACTGACATTAATATTTTACTTTATTTTGAGAAGTAAACAGCAGCATTAAAAGTCATGGTGCAGTTGTGCATAGTTACTCCTGAAAATTGAGGCTGTGGGGACTGCATATTTAGGTCGGGAATCGTTTTTACCTCAGGTGGTACTGCGGTGCTCAGTTCAGTTTCAGCTTGGTATCTGAATACCTGTTGCTTGTTTCCATTGGGTGTCACTGTGGGGCACATCTGAAGGGAGCTTCTTGAAACTTGTCTTGGACTTGAGCCTTCTTCTTTTGATGCCAGGATATGACACCATTTCCTTCTGTCGTCTGGCTTTGCACGCCAGTAGCTCTGGAGACTAGCTTCGTTCCTGTGCCCTGTGATTGCCATGATTTCGCGGCTCTGTAAACCAGCATCGGATAATAGTTGGACCGCGGTCGCTCGCAGGCAGTGGTTAGTGTAACGCTGTGACAGACCAGCCTCTTCACTCGTCTAGACATGAATGTGGATAGATAGCTCAGACCCATGGGTTCTGCTGAATACCATACCGGAAGGGAGTCAAGCTGGACTTGTGGAAGTCTTCGAGGATGTAAGTACAGGGCTTTGGGATTCGGTGGAAGCTTGCTTATGTACAATTTTAAACTTTGAACTGGGCAAAGTGGATTGCCAGTTGAGCGTACATAAAACCACGGTTTGATGATTTTTCAGGTTCAAGGGGATTGTTGTGGTTTTCAGTATGCTCGTTAAAATTAAGCATCGCCAATTCGGCACCATTTTCGTCATATTTAATTGAAAAATGCTCTGGTTTCAGTTGCCGGAGACCTTTCCGACCGCGCCTGGCCATGTATAACTGAATATCTAACCAGACTTTACGAACTAGGCCAGGCGCAGTTCGGGGAGAACAAATCTCAGAATATCTCAGCTTGTGTAAGTCTGATTTTGTGAGGGCTTCATGGTGCTTGGACTTGTCTTGTTGGGAGCGTCTGTAAGTTTTCATTTTCGCAAATACGCATTACTGGACGAATTCTGGATCCTTCATTGGGTTAAAAGGCCTGCCAATGCCTGCAGGGAACGAGGTGGCCGGTTCAAGCGCGCTTCGGAGACCCTTGAAGCTTCGAGATGGCATACTCGAGTCCAGCGGTCGTATGAGCTTCCGCGTAAAATTTTCTCATAACAGTGTTGAGGTCTTCTTTACTGATAGACTGCCAGTCTATCGATGTGTTTGTTGCTGTTGCCCATTCATCAAATACACGCAATGCCCATGCAGTTGATCTTATGGTATTTTTTTCATTTTTCTGTTGTTCAAGGCAGTCTAGTTCTATTGGGGTGTAAACAGAGAAACGATTACTCACTGCGGTAGTTGCACTTAGCATTTGACAGTTCGGTTGGCTCGTTTGACAGCTGGAGGTTATATTTACGTTTTCTGAGGTTGTAGATGGAGAGGCTGTGGTCAGTTGTTCAATGGGCTCATTGTCTGGATGCATTAGTAATTCTAAATCCTGTTCGAAGGCTGATATCAAAGTGGGTTTCAGGAAAATATGCCATTCTTATACAGTGGTACTGTCAATTTCAGTTGGTATAAACAAGATGGCTGATTTCAGATTTGCCAACATTCTAATTGGCATTTTACTAGGATTAGTGCCCACAGGGCACTGCTGGTCCTTTTCCCTGTGCGTTAGACATAATATCACACAGGTATGGACCAATCAGCATGTCTAAATTCTGATGCCCATTTCATAAACGGATTTATCACACACTGTTTATCTCCACACCTACTGCATATACATCTAGATAAACCCTCCCAAAAAATGAGCACCCTTGAATTATGTGGCAGATGTGGCCTCCAATCCAAGCAAATGCAGTGGAAATGGGAAGAGCAGGTTAGCCAGTTTAAAAGTCACAGCTTAGCAGGCACGATTTTACTTTAGGGGTGCTCCCTGTCAGCAGGTAGCCTCAACCTGCTATGCAGAATTGCAGCCCCAAGGCCTAGAAACTGATTTATTGCTTCAGAGAAGCTTGAAAGATGTTTCCCCTTCAATTGCAGAGGTAAGACTGGAGAGTTGCTGTCTGGAATCCTCATATGCCCAACATTCCAAGGCTGATTCAGCCTTTGGGCTGTGCCATTCCTCCTAGCAGAGGTGCACAATACCCATCTGTAATTACTACCCATAGACAATGGGGAGTGCAACAGAAATGTGACATTTTACAGAAATAATTATTTAAACCTTAATCAAAAAAAGGTACATGAAACAAAGATGTAGATAACGATACTTCTTTAAAGACCTGGACAAAATAAAATATTCTAAATGTTATCAGGGTGTAGAGCTAAGCAAGAACACCCGTGAATTCCGTAGACAGAAATGATATGACAGCTGTACACAGCCGGGCAAAAAGCAGTGCCCCCTCCCCCCAAAGCATTTGTGCATGAGATGACCCAGGCTTTTGTTTTGAGTCGCCATGCTTTTCCAATACCCCATTCTTCACCACATCTTTCAAGCATGGTCCCTATATAAAGCTACAGCATTTACAGGACCACAGCCAGGATAACTAATAAAGTGAAGGAGACACAGAAAATTCAACGTGCATAGTGAATATGAAGAGTATTAAGCCTCAGAGAAAGAAACTGAGTGAAAACTCAAAAGGAGAGAAGAGAGTAGTATGCATAACGCTTATGCTGCTCTCTACAAATGCCCCTATCGTTTCCATTTTTATTAAGGCAAATCTTGCAGGTCACAGGGGAAGTGCAAGTGCCAAGGCTCAACTCTATTGGCTTTTCCATGGCTGGAAGCATCCATTTTCCCCACACTGCAGTAGTGTCCAAGGTATGAATCCAGCATCAGAATATCTAATAGAGTTGAACCATGGCACAAGCACCTCCCTTACACTTCGCAAGGTTTCCCTCAGAAAAAATCCAGTACTGTTTTTGCATGGTGCAAGCAATGTGGGATCACTCTGGCACACTGGCGACTCACTCGGGTTCGTGCTCCAAGCCTGGAATGTCAGGAGTGGCGGCCAGCAGGAAGGGCTCAGAGCTTCCTCTGGATGCTCTCCTCCTGGGGAAAGGCTGCTAGCAGCATTGCTCTTCAACGGCTCCTGATGGCAGCATGGTGGAGGTGCCTTTCATGGTGTGGGAGACAGGAAAATTATGTACCTACCGTAATTCTTGATCTACTCTTGTATCTTCACCATTCATTACTGCTTGGGTGTCAGTCGGAGGCGCGCACCCACCACGGGAGTTTTTTTTTTTTTTTTTGAGTCGGCACCGATGGCGCCACCCCCCGAGAGTGATGCAACACGTGATGTGCGAGGGGCGGCCGTTAGGTGCCGCAGACTCCTCCTCCATCTCAATTCTGTTAGCCGGAGAGGCGAATAAGAGGGAAAGAAAAAATGGGAAGTGAAGCAAGAGAGCCGATGGACAGAATAAAAGGAAAGGTTATAAACTGAAAAAGAATAAGCAGGTAGAGGACAGAGGAAGAGAAGAGGATGCCTACCCTAACGGCCACAGGACCTCACTCCTGGGGTGGCTCCAAAGGAGGAAGAGGAAGAAGAAGGAGGGAAATGGGAAGAAAGAGAGAAAGGAAGGCAAAAAAAAGAGAATGGTGCGAGGGGAGAGGTCCTGCCAAGGGGGATTGGTTTGGAGGTTTATAAGCTCGGAACCAAAACAAGGGAACAAGGATCCCATATAGGGAGTTTGAAAGTAAAAGTGTTTCGGCCAAACCAGTTGAACAGATTAGACACCAAGGGCAGATTCTCTACACCTCTTGTCATCCCTAACCCCCAAATCCTAGAGGAGAGTTCACAGACTGCAAAGGCAGAAAAATTATTCTGACAGGGGAGCACTCCAACAGGAGGGGAAAGAAAACCCAATCGCACCTTGTTAAGTGCTAACACCAGAATGTGTAAGTGGGAGAGGGTTGGGCAGAACCCATTAGATGGTACAGTTTTTATGTGGAATAGAGCAGGGACTCAATCGGACTCCCTAAGGCAAGCGAAGATTCCAGCTCTGGTCGAAATGCCAGAACAGTTCCAAGAATAGTTGAAACTGATACAAGGAGGTCTGAGGCTGCCCGAGGGGCCCCTAGAAGAAGGGACTGAATCAAAGGGAACAGTCTCTCAAAACTGTGAAAAAGAAATTAGTCGTTCCCCCTTACCTCTCAGGGAAAAAAAAAAGAAAAAGGGTCCGTCCAGAGGAACGGAAAGTCTTTTTTTTTTTTTTTGGCAAAGGCCAGAAGAAAAGGAGAGGAGGGGATGAGCAGGGAGGGAGAGACACCGAAGAAGGCCCTTGAGGTGAAGGTGGAATGGTATCAGTAATGAATGGTGAAGATACAAGAGAAGATCAAGAATTACGGTAGGTACGTAATTTTCCTATCTTCCCTTGTCAGTCTTCACCATTCATTACTGCTTGTGTGAGTACCAAGCCCCGTACCTCCAAGGGGGGAAGGGGAGAAACAGAGCATCCCTGAGGGAACAAGACCCTCAGCCCTCTGTCGGTGACAAACAGAAGGGAGAGACCCACGGCTGATTGAAGAAGAGTCTAACGATGGGAGGAACTAGGAGGTGTCCCCCGAAGACGGGGGGACGGAGAAAGCCCCTGCAAAAGCCTCCCAGCCCTGGAAGAGAACAGACGGGTCCCCTCGGAAGGTGGAGCGTATCACCCTACGCCGGGCCAGGGGTGCCAACTTTAATAGACGAAGCCATGCCGTCCATCTAATACAGATCGCTGTCCCTGCAAGCCTGGAAGCCACCTCACTGACGTCATAAGATGCCCTTGCTTGGTGTCTTGCCAGCTCCAGGCCTATAGCAGAGAGGGCAATGGCCTGTCTAGATTGCTCTGAATCAGGCATTGATGCTAGAAGCTGGGAAGCATTGACCATAAATGCCTGTTGTAGGCAGCATGGTGCGCCTGATGTGACGCAATGCACAGCATCTCACGAGAAGAAGAGAACACCCTTCTCCCCCACCGGTCAAACTGCAGGGAATCTGAATCTGGTGGGCTGTCATGCACCAGGTGGCAGCGCCCGGAGGGAGTTTCTAGGAATGCCAATCCTGAAGGCGGGTTGGGAAGAGAACCTAGAGACTCCAATGGGGCACAATACCTTCTCCTGCAGTCTGCCGGGGCTGGAACAGGGGCAGCTGGCGACTGCCAGGAACAGATAGACGCCTCCTGGAAGGGAATAGGCCAAGAAGGCACCACCAAATGCTGGGCACTGAATTCACTGAGGAACTCGCGTGTCTCCCGTTCAGTATTGTCTCATCTAACAAAGGAGGTACGAAGATCCCTCACCATCCTCGAAAGGAATCGCTGATATTCAGTAAAATCAGCATTGGAAGAGAGATGAGCAGGGGACTCCTCTCCCTCTGAGGAGGGAGACGGGGATGATGGGGAGCTTGAATGTCCAGAAGACTCCTGCGGTGGTGGGGACAGGTGAAACACCCGCTCATGCATACATCTAACGTATGAGGGGAAGGCCGCCGCAGTGGCTCTGAATGTCTCCCAGGATAACGGGTCCGTAGGACCAACATGGCCCGGGAGAGAGGGAGTGGTTGCACAGGAATGGGACAGGGGCACGTACGACGGGGCAACTGTCCTCTTCTGAGGCTCTGAAATCCAGAAAACGGATCCCGAGCTGGCGGGGTCCCGGACAGCAAACCAGGTCGCAGAACGGAACCCTGAGGATGCAAAGCCTGGAAGAGCCAAGTAGGGGATCCTCCCCTGTGATGAACCTGAGGCTGCATGGGTCCAGTAGGGCAGCCCACAGCAACGCCACCAGAGGGGTCCCTGGAGCCCGAGAGAGAAAGACGGGGCCCAGCACTACAGCTCCTACCTGCACCCCGAGGGGTGGCAGGTGAAGACCGAGACACCTCATCCCGGTCTCTCAAGCCCCTGGACTCTGAGAACGCCCGCTTCCCCGACCCCAACGACAACCCACCCCGAACAGATGCAGCAGCACCGGTATTGGCAGCTACCGCAACCCCCTCAGGAGGATGAGCCTCTCCCCACGCCATCCCCCTCCAGGGACCCCAGGCCACCCCAGTCTGGGAGGCCTCAGGAGAGGACAGCAGAAGAGACTGAGGAATAGGTGCGCTGGGCCGCCTAGCACCTCGTCTCACTGGAGACCCCAACTCCGAAGAGTCAGGGTGCCAGGATGGGTCCTCATCCGAATCACCCCCGAGGAGGAAGGAACCAGCTGGACCTCAATACTGGCCACCCCAGGGGTCTCCAGAGAAACAGCACCGCAAATGACGCCAGTGCCACCTACAGCGCCGGGCGGCTTTGGCGCACCAGATACACCACAACCCGGCCCTGACTCACCAACGGCACCGGTCAGACCTCCGACACCGCCCTCGGCGCCGGGACCCAACACGGCACCGCCAGAAGAATCAACCGAGCCCATGGTGCCGCTGGCAATGCCGAGAGACAACATGGCGCCGCCCCAATCACCGGCGCTGCAAATGGTGCCGGGATCCGGAACAGCACCAGAAAGCGGCATCGAGGGTCCACCAGTGCCGGGCCCAACAGATCTGGGCCTCAACACTGGGGGAGCCTGCACCTCCAAAGAGGTGAAAGCCGGGGCGGTGTCTCCACTGCGGCCCCGGGTGGGACCGCAGCGTTCCCCCGACACTGCGAAAGAGGCCTCCTCCTCGGCAAGACCAGAAGATGAGGAGGCATCCTCCTCTCCAGACCACACAGGCCTAGGAGGGGACCCGGAGGAAGGGTCTAAAGATCTTACCTGGGAAGCCCTGGAGCGACGCCGTCCCCCGAAAGTCCGCGGAGCCTTGCCGATCTTGAATGCACGGACTTCTAGGACGCGACGGTCCATCGAGAAACAGGCATTGCACGAATCCATATCATGGTTGGGTCCCAGGCAGCGAAGGCAAACATCATGCCGGTCCGTAACGGAAAAATGCCGGCTACAGGAGCACCGACGCATAGGGGCGCGGCCCGCTTTCGATTTACACTTTGCTCCCGAACTGGACATGATGCGAAAACAATATAAAATACAGCAAAAGTTCCCGGCGCCGTGAAAAAGAAAGGAACAATCTTATCAAAATCAACGGCGTCGGGAAAGAACTACTCGGAGAGAGGAGTCGCAAAAGTAGGCCTATGGCGCAGACGAAAAACTTCACGCGTGGCAGATACAACCTCGACGGCAGGAGAAACAGAACTGAGATGGAGGAGGAGTCTGTGGCACTAAAGGCCACCCGCGCATCACGCCTGCGCCACCTCGGGGTGGCGCATCGGTGCAGACTTCCCAAAAAAAAAAACTCCGTGGGCGTGGTGTGCACCGCTGACACCCAGCAGTAATGAATGGTGAAGACTGACAAGGGAAGATCATGCTTTGTCAGGCACCCCACCCGGCCAACTGCAGCATGTACAAAAGTGAGGGAGGGTGGGGGAGAAAACAGGTGGAAATGCCACACCCATACGTCAGGTGTTAGCCTCACGGACCCCATTGCCAACGGACCCCTCCAGGAAACCATCAAAAGAAGCCTCTCTAGCCAGCATCACCTGAGGGTTCAGTTCCCCCTCAAGGTCATGGGGAGGCCGCCCTTGGGGACACGCTGGCTAATCAGAAGATGAAACAAGGAGTTCCAGCAAGCACTCCTCCACAATGACTGGAGGGGGCCCCAGACAGGAATAAGCTGGCCCCAGGATAAAAGGCTGAGGTCTGGATCAGGAATTCTGAGAGAGGGTAGTGGGCGGTCAGTCTGGTGGATGGTGGACGAGGTGCTGGACGCCCAAAGGAGTGGGGTGCCTGTGGGCACAGAGGGCAGATAAATCAAGCAGAAAGAAATGTAACAATTTAAAAATTCATTTCATAATCTTAAGATCAAGTCATGCAAACCTTTTTTCTTTTTTTCCTTTTTCCTTTTAGTTTTCTGTTGTTCTACTTCATCATCAGTTCTTTGCTTCTCTACGTCCTTAATATTTTCTGTATCAGAGTCCTGAGTAAACACTCCCTGTATTTTTTTCTTTTTCTTCTTGTTGGTAGCCTCCAACTGGCTATCCCGCAGGTCAGACAATGACATCGCCCTATAACACAATACGCAGTAAAATGTGCATATCTGACTGATGCAACATTGTTTAAAAATCAAATCACTGCAGTTTACTTCAATTAGAAATGCACTACTGTATATTTCAGAGAACTTTCTATACACTGAACATTTCCTCATAGTTTGAACTCTACTTTGAATAAAGTTACAGTTCAAACAGATCATTTCTCTCTTGTAAAGGTCTGTAGATACCGAACTACTGGTTAAACAATCTACTAATTCTGAAATGTTATAGTTTTTGATAATAAATTTCAAAACTTCAATATTTTCCGCATTGTTTTTAAACTGAAGTGTTAAGACGTCTTAATATATGGATCTTCAATTTAATAGGTCTGTAAAGCATACAAAAAAATTCTGGTAATAGCCTGAAAGTTTCAGTGATGATAATATTCTCAATCACTGGTAATACTATCCTTTGGAGATGATAATAGCATGTTTCCAAGCTTCCGAAAAGAAACCTCCTGCCCCCACGTCTGAAGCGTGCCTCCTGATTGGGTGGTTTTCCTGTGTAGGCGGGCAGAACAGTTGAAAAAAGATGGCAGTTGTCTCGCTTAGCGAGAGCGAACTTGGTCGTCGCACTTCTCATTTTAATTTTGTGGGTTTCCCTCAGGAAATAAAAATATCTGGTGGATCCTGCCGTTGCGGTCCTGAAGAGCAGGTAGGATGTAAAAAATGTTAAAAAAATGGACAGGGGCCGGGAACTGTCACGAGCAACTACACAGCTGAATCCACAGCGTCGGACACTGCGGCGGTTGACCAGCAGAAAGTCAGTTCAGTCCAACGGTTGACCGCCCATTTGAAACAAACGTCGCATCGATATATATTAAAAAAAATAGCCGATAGGTTTGTTTGTCTATTACAGAGTATTAGCTCGAGGTTCTGGACACATTGGAACCTTTCGATCTTCGCTCTCGAGGTTCATGTGTCCAGAACCTCTCGATGCTATTACTCCCTGGTAATAGACACAAACCTATCGGTTATTCTCTATTTAATTTGAGTCAGTTTGATCATGTGAACTCGCTCACAATTACATTTCAGCAGGGAAAAAAGCTTGCCATACAATTTAATGGTAATGTTCATGCAATAACTGTCTATTGTTTTTAACTTCAGCTCAACAAAAGACCTATGGACAGACTTTGTGACATCATTGGTGGTTTCCCGTTCAATATTTACCTGTCATGTTTCTCATGCAACAAATATGTAAAAAGCAGAGAGCAGGTTGGCTCGTTAAAGAGCAGCAGTAGTGCTACCGCTTGCAACACCAGCAAGCCAGGTTCAAGAATGAGCCCAGGTCATCGTGAGGAGAAGGACTAAGTGTATCCAAGGATGCCTTCCTTGTCTGGGGGGGAATTGCCACCACAGCAGCACCACTTGGGTGGCCACAGGTATAACTAGGGCACGGTGTGCCTTGAGAGAAGGAAGGTAGATGCTGGCTGATGCAATGTGGCACCATGCTCTAGTATGTACAAGAGCACTTGTGTCTCTAAGGGCCAGCATCTCGAGGGGGAAAAGAAATATAAGAAAATGGCCCTGAAAACTGTACATGAGGAACCCTAGTACATCCAAGCCACAGTAAATCCTGGTCCATACCCTACAGAAGCACTGCCACCTGATGAATCATTGCCGTCAGGGGTATATCCCCTACTCCCAACCCCACCTGGAGAGCAAAGGCTCCATGGAGCACCAATGGTAGAAAGTAGGTGGGGACGTAGAGTCCAGAAGTATCTTGAAGCTCCTCAAGAACTTGAGTACAAGGGATGATCAGAAGAGGAAAAAGTACTGATTAAAATAAAAAAAAAAAATAAGAGGAAATTTCCAAACCATTTCATTACGCAATAATATACAACAAGGTGTGCAATATGTCATAGGATATCATCCCACCTCAGGTGTATTGTGAGACGCAAAGTCATTGTCCAAGTGATTTCAACTATTTGAGAGGTGATATCGCCCACCTTGAAGTATATAACTGCAATTACGAAATGCATCTATTTCGATTTTTTGACTGATGGCATGACCTCCTCTCAGATCAGCATTATGTACCGAGATATTATCACAGCATGAAAGTAGTCTTGGCCAATCAGATTTGAGGATTCTGACCATCCATTTCATAATAATGAAAAACATCTAAATATGCTTGTTTACCTGGCTTCAGCTTCTCTAGCACTGGGTGTCTTCTTTTTCTTTATTTTCAGTTCATTGTTCAGGATCACTTCTTGACCTGTAACATTTGGAGTAGATTCTGCCATTTGCCTTCTCAATTTCTTCTTTATTTTGCTTTTTATTTCCGTTGCTTCTTCCCCAACCACTTGCTGTTGATATGCCTGTATGAGCTGCTGCTCTTCCTCGTCTTCATAAACCTGAGATTCCACTCTGCTCATCTGCTCTTTCATGGCATGTTTTGGCCTCTTTTTCTCACTTTTCTGCTGAGTTACATCATGCTCTGATCTACTCTTAGATTTAATCTTTTCCACACGTCTAGTGTCCGTTTCCAAACTGTGAGATTCAGTCTTGAACAACTGCTTCTCTTCGTTAAACTGGCCTTCAACAGGCACATTCTTTTTCTTTCTTTGCTCCTTGCCTTCTGCCTCACTGATAATGTCATTATTGATTTTTTCAGACACTGAAGCTCTGTCTCTCTCTGTTTATTTTTTGTAAACCGTGGGCTGCCCTCTGCTGGATTGTATGTGTTGTTGAGAACAGTCTCATCATCTTCAGTTTCTTTGCTAATATCAAGTTTGTTCCTAAGGGTTTCAAGCTACAGAGATGAACAGAAAACACTAGTTAAAAATGTTCTTCTACTACAACTTTGTATTCCATGATCTATTATTTAAGGGAACTGTACATCAATTATTATATTACAGTATTCTACAAGGCTGGAAAAAATTGGGTACCAACTTTTTAACAACCCAAGAGGAAGAATTTTACACATATCAAAACCCAAGAAATTAAACTAAACATGTAGCAGAGTTTGAAGAAAGAATCACTGCCTTAAAGACCTAGTGTACTGTCTGAAACTAGTATTACTCTTCAAAGTACTGTAGTCTACTATTACTGTTTATATCTGAAGTACTTTCTTCTTTTCAAATTTGCTAATCAGAAGATTTTCTACCTACCAGTGCTAGGTGTAATGTGTGAAACAGCACGCTGCCTGCAGGCTGACATGCCTTGTTCTGTTCCTCTTCATACCGCATCAGCAGTGTGACCTCACTGATTGTGACATCACAGTAGCCCACGGAAGGGCCATTCACCTGCTGCCAGATCAGCCACTTGTAATGCCACAATGAGTGAGAGTTCACAACACTGATGAGGTATGCAGATGAATAAAACTAGATAGGTCAGCCGCAAGGTAAAGCACTGCCCTTTACAGCCCACCTAATACTAGCAGACAGAAAACTTTCTATTGAGCAAAAGGAAAAGGAAAAACGACTTCAGGAATAAAAATTATGGACTACCTTTACATATTCAAAACATTTTTTGTTGGTTATTTTTGGTGCTACTAGTTGTTTTTTTTTCTGTATCTACAGTTTCTCCTCCAAGTCGACTGACCCCCTTCCACCGGTCCCCTAGCGTCCACTGGAACTTACCTGGATAGCACCAAGGTGCCCAGCTAGCCAGGTGCAGAGCCTGCGGAGGACTAGTGTCATCCTGCTGGTTGACCATTTTTCCACTTTCTCCCCCCTCCCCATTGTTGGAGTACGACACATCAACGCACATGCATAGAGGTGCATGCCCGATGGGGAGTCCCGCAGCACCCTCCCATCCACTGGCGTTGCCGACCCGTTCTGCCCTCAGGCCTCTACCTGGGGGCAGTTATTTGGCAGGACTGTCAACTCACCCTCCTCAGGAGAGGAGAGCTGTCCTCCTGACACCCAATATTCTTCCTCCCTGGCCAACCCCCAGCGACCCGCTTCCACCACAAACATGGGTCGCCGGCGTGGCAGAGGTAAGGCAGTGATACCTCAGCCCTCCACGCCACTGGGCCGGCCATGCTACTAGCTCTTTAAGGCAGCAGTATTTCTTAGTCACCATGTAGTTTTTTAAAGTAACAATGTTTACAACATCAATGTGCTTGCCGGTGCAGCAGCAAGGCGTCCGTCTCCGGCGCCGACATCCTGGGTTCTGGGATGGACTCGGGAGTCAGAGGACCGGCTGGGGGGAGAAGGACCGAGTGTCCCAGGGACTGCTCTCTTCCTCCGGGAGGGGGACAGTGTCCGCGCTATGAGAACCTCTGGCAGAGGCTAGGGTAGCACTGCGGCTGGCGCCATATGCTGGGGTGGGCAGAGTGACGCCATCATTGCACGCCCCTCCCAGGAAAAAACATCAAAAACAATGCTCGCTGCTAATGACGGCTCCTGCCTCTCCACTCCCGCTGCAGGCAAAGGCCCGCCAGGGGAGGTCCCGCCCCATGACCCCACCCTGGGGCAAGCCAGGCTTAGAAAGACTGTGTTCCTGGTGAGGGCACCCACTGGCAGCTCTGCCCAAGGGGTAAGCCTGGGGATGAGGGGTGGCCAGTGGAGTGGAGGGGGACCAGAACCTCTGACAGAGGGGAAAATAAGCCGTTAAAAAAAAAAATCAATGTGCTCATGTCTGTCTTCTTTCGTTACTAAACATGATTCTGAAGTTGTTTAAAGTTCCTGCTCACCATGAAAAAAAATTAATATCTTGGTACAGTGCTGTCCTGTTTACTATCAGAAATGTGGCAGCATCATCCTAAATCATACATAGTATGAACCGGTTATGTACATTCAACAGGTAACCTCAACAGGTGAGATTTTTAAGAAGTATATGGGGTGGCCATTTTTAATCATGAGTTATAAAAAAAAAAAAAAAAAAAAAAAATTACTCAGTGTAGTAATGTAGTTTCTTCTTAAACGACCCATCAGTAATATTCACAAACAGCAATCAGTCCACTGGATTGAGCTGCCCCAGTGACAGAACTTATGCTATGAAATTTAGAATTAAAATCAAGTTCAAAC
This sequence comes from Neoceratodus forsteri, assembly GCA_016271365.2. NCBI lineage: Eukaryota > Metazoa > Chordata > Ceratodontiformes > Ceratodontidae > Neoceratodus > Neoceratodus forsteri. The sequence goes on along the minus strand of CM057450.1, from coordinate 9,728,458 downwards.
TCTGCACTGTGGTCACCATCTCCTTAACTTCCTTTCCTCAGATTTGTTTCTAACAATAGGGGTAGTAGTGCCCACTAAAACTAGCTAAATGGCTACCAAAAACTTTGCAAAAGTTTTGATAAAAGTTTGAAAATAGCAAACAATTAAAAGTAGACTTGGATTAGACCACCTATTCAACACTGCAACACACTGTAATAAGACAGCTCAAACCAATAAAACAGAAATTGATTCTTGTCTGAACCTATTTCCAGGTTCTGGAAGGGGAGGCATTGTAAGGGATTGTGAATACTACTGATGGATCCCTTAAGAAGAAACAACATTACTACAGTGAATAATTTCTTCTTCTAACCCCAGGAATCCATCAGTATATATTCACAAACAGCAGACTCCATAGCAATATCTTGGGAAGCTGGGTCCAGAACCTATTTAGGGAAATGGTTCTGCAAGACAGCAGTGCCAAAGCTGGCATCTCTAATGGACTGTATGTCCAGACGGTAATGTCTTGTTAAGGTGGGTACTGTTTTCCAGGTAGCTGCTTTACAAATCTCTCGAAAGGGGATGCCCCTTGCTGCTGCCACACAGGCAAAGGTGCCCTTAAAGAATGTGCTCTCAGACCCCTTGTGGGCATTTTCCCAGTCTCCTCATAACAGAACTGAATGCAGGAGACTATCCAGCATGAGACAGTTCTCCTAGTTGCTGGTTTGCCTTTCCCCTTTCACTGTAGGTACATACAGTACATATGTTGATACATACATAGAATGCGACAGCAGATGAGAGCTGCTGGGCCCACACAGTCTGCTCAATTGTGTTTTTATTTTTTTGTTTTCCTCAAGACCCTGCTTAATCCACGTCGTAATCTCTTCTCCCCTCTACCCTATCCCCACAATTCTCTTGTGCCTATCTCAGGCGAGTTTAAACCCAATTACTGTTTTTGCCCCACCACCTCCTCTGGAAGGCTATTCCAGGCATCCACCACCCTTTCAATGAAAAAAGTACTTCTTCACATCCCTCTTGAATTTACCCCCCCCCAGCTTCATATCATGCCCCCTTGTTATACAGCATCTTTTTAACCCCAAAGATACTCTCCTCCTGTACCTAATTAACCCCATAAGGTATTTAATGGTTTCTATCATACCCTCCCCCCCTCCAGGATGTACATATTTAGCTCCTTTAGGCTTTTCTCATACGGCTTTTGTTGCAGACCCTGTACCATTTTGGTAGCCCTCCTCTGGACCACCTCCACTCTGTCTATTTCTTTTCTGAAATGTGGTCCCAAGAACTGTACAAAGTATTCAAGGTAGCAGAACTCTCAGTGCTGTTAGATCTTGCATCTTTTGTGTGGTCCAAGTAGTGACTCAGTGCCCTTTTTTACATCCAGACAGTAGAGTTTTAGTTCACCTATACTGGCCTGCTCAGTACAAAAATAAAAAGGGACGGGCAAGTGAATGGTTCAGGTAGAATTCTGACACCATCTTAGTGAGGGATTTCCTGTTGGTTCTGAGAACTACCTTATCCCTATAAATGGCTATGTAGTTTGGATCTGTGCGGAGCACTTGGAGCTCGTTCACCCTCCTAGCCGATGTTATAGCCACTAGGAATATTGTTTTCCAAGTGACATTTTTAAGGTTAGCAGTAGCCACAGGTTCAAAGGGAGCTTCTATCAGCTGGGCAATGTGCATATTTATTTATTATTTAGGTTTTGCTAACCGGGAAAGGAGGGCTAGGTAATTCTGCCTATTTTCAGCCTCGTCCTAGGGGAGGAGGATACAGATGCATGCCAACGGACATTGAACCAGATTAAGCTGTTGGTGGTGTTTTTAGTGAATGGGGAACAGTTGGTTAGGACACAAGGGAAGTTCCCCTACTCTCCTGCAGGGGGAACAGCTGACTGTCCGTGCGATGGCCAGTTCAGGAGAGCTGCCGACAGAGTTGGATGTGCGAGAGGGTGGGGAGCGGGTCTCCTCCTCCTCCTCTGGAGTGCTAGAGGCCAACACTTACTACGATGCTAAGGGACATCTTGATTCAGAAGGAACTGTGGCAGATGTGAATTACTGTGGATGTTCGAGTGGAGATGGTTCTCGCACTATCAAGTGTAATGTGGCACAGAGAATGAATTGAAGAAGTAGTGAGTCAGCCTGATGCTAACATTCACTGTTTAATAGCAGAAGCTGAACGGGAGTTCGAAAAAAAGGAAAGCTGACCTATATCATCAGTTGCACTTCAGATCAACAAGCTGTACTGAGCCACTGGCAGGGATGGAAGATTCATCTTTGACTGAGAGGAGGAACGTTGGAGATGAGGCTGTGGGGCTGGGGACGGTCTGACTGTTCCAGAGGAGGGCATTTCAGCTACTCCTTTCAGATCTGGCCCAGGAGACGGGCCGAAGTTCAATTCTTCGACGGCAGCATGGAATAATACTATACTCGTCTCGTTTCTCTGTGATTTTCTTAGCCCTGCCTACTATTCTCCCCCTACTTAAAACTTCTCCTCTCTCCTCCATTCCTAGGTTTTCCCGCCCACTCGGGCGCGACTTGGACCCTCCACGGCCCCCGGACCAGCCCTAGCTCTACCTATCAGGCGGTCCTGCTTGCAGGAGACCGCCAGCCACCACAAACTTTAAACCTAAGGTAATTGTTATGAGCCTTGTTGCTGCTACTACAAAACCGAGGACATTTGAATTCTCATTTTGGTGCCTTTTCTGTACAGACGTTGGATTGCAATTTAGCTGCTGCTGTGGCCACTGCTGCAGACTCTCATTAATTTGCTGCTACAGCTGATATCAAGCTCCAGAACTGCATTCGTTTTTTTACTCAAAAGTGGCACAGTTTAAAACTGCCTGGACTGTATTTCAGACCTCTCGTAACAACTCAGTGCATGCTCAAATTACTTTAAACCTAGCAAGTACATATCGGGCTGTATTTTCTCTAATTACTGAAACAGTCTATGCTGAGCTTGAAGCCCCGTCGTTGCCATGCTTGCCGCTCCCCACCCACCCACCCACCCACTACTCTCCCGCCCTATCTGGGCATTTACTTATATAGGCTAATTTTTGTCAGTTTCATCTGACGTCTAACAGGCCACTTTGCCATTTGCTCCTTATCATTTACTGCCACTAGGGGCGTTGGATTATCTCTAGTGCTCATTCGTACTTATACTGTTGCAACTTGTATCTGCACTACAGCTGGCTCTGACTCCTTAATGCTTATGCTACTGTGTGTTACAGCACATCATGAGGCATGAAATTCTAACCACTCTAGCTACAAGCCTGCTGCTTTGTTCACTTGCAAGTTTATCCCTGCTCCCATGTTCCCACAGCAGTACCTGGCAGCAAAACCAAGTTGATTGTTTCAATTTCTCTAACATGCTGGTTAGACCTACTGACTTACTTGATCTCACTCCTCTGCTGATCCCAAAATTCATCAGTTATCTTGTGACCGCATACTTGGAGTTTAGGCTCCGTCCTAAAATCAGTATGGTTACTCCTCTTATTCATCGCAAGCTTTGGTATCTCATGCTGCTTGCAATCTTGTTGGTAGGTGATGTGGAAACGAACCCTGGTCCCTCTCACCCTCAGCCATAAAACAATGCCTCCTGGGCTACCACCGCAGGGCTCCGCATAGCCCATATAAACATTAAGAGCCTCATGCATAATTTTGCGAAGCTAGAGGCATGGGTCAACACCCACAACCTGGATATACTGTGCCTGTCTGAAAAATGGCTAAAGCCCTCTACCCCTGATTCAATCTGCTCGATACACAACTATAGCCTTATAAGGAATGACAGGCTATCTCCTAAGTGGGGTGGGGGAGTTGCACTATTTTACAAAGCTCATCTGAACATCCTGCAAAACACCATACCTCAATCCTCCACTTGTGAATCCCTTCATGCACTTCTCCGTATGGGTGCTAATAACCTACGTATAGTTGTTGCTTATAACCCACCCCATGGAGGACGGTCTTCCTTCACTAATTTGCTGGATGACCCGGTAAAACTAGCAGGCCAAAACAAACTACTTATTCTTGGGGACGTGAATTTAAACTGGCTTGGACAAACTCAAGACTCACTTCTGTCTGTAACCCAGAACTACAATCTACACCAAGTAATAACAGAGCCCACAAGGATCTCCCCTAATACAATGTCTAGTACACTGCTGGATTGGATGTTAACAAATAGGGTTGATAGAATTGTAGATGCAGGCACACGGCCGGATACTATATCTGATCACTCCCCTATTTTTTGTGTGTGGCAACACTCTAGTCCCCAGTCCCTACCCATACGATATATTACTTTCAGGAACTATGCTAACCTGGATCAGGGAAAGTTCCTGCATGAAGTCTCGTCTATTGACTGGTCTCATCTTTCTTAGACACTGGATTTACAAACAGCTCTTGACTACTTCCTAGATAATTTTCGTGCAGTTAAGAGTAGACATACACCCCTTGTGACCTGGCGTGTTCGTGGGACTCCCACTAAGTGGTTACACAATGATCTCCTGGCTGCATTACATGTCAGGGACAAGACCCGGAGGCACTTCAGAAATTCTGGGCTCATTGCTGATTACCACACCTACAGAACCTAAAGAAGTGACTGTAAAAAGCGGATCAGACTTGCAAAAAGCGCTTATTGCAAGGGGCTTCTGATGAAAGCATCAGGTGACTCCAGAAAATTCGGGCACATGTAAAATCATTCCTGGGTGCAAAGAAAACTCAACTGACTGATGATCTGATCATCAGTGGAGTCCACTGCAACAACCCTAGAACCATTGCGTAAGCATTTAACAAGCAATTCTCTGACATGCCCAGCTTCACATCTGCCTTCCTCCACGGCAAGTCACTACCTCCACCCACCCCAACTGTACTTCCCCCTCCTTTTTACTTTAAGGCAGTATTACAATCTGACATCCTAGGCCTGCTGAACACCACTTCTGACAATACTAGCATAGGCTCTGATGGTACTGAACCTAAACTTCTGAAACTAGCTGCTCCATTTATTGCCCGGCCTCTGGCAAGGGTCTTTACCCTCTCTCTCTGTAACGGAGTTGTACCGGATATCTGGAAAATGGCCAGAGTTACACTGGTCTTTAAGAAAGGGGATAAACGGGATTTAACTAACTACCGGCCGATAGCTATACTATCAGTTCTGTGCAAAATAATGGAGAAGTTAGCATCAAAACAAGTTATTGAATTTATGACTAAATATAGCCTACTCTCACCAATCCAGTACAACTTTTGCAAAGGTCATAGCACCTCCACGACCTTGCTCCACCTGACAAATGATGTTCTAACTGCTATGGACAATGGCCACCTCGTGGGGACTTTTTATTGACCTGACAAAGGCTTTTGACCCTGTTGATCATCCTCTTCTTCTAGATAGTCTCCTAGCCCTTGGCTTCTCACAAACCTCAGTTGCCTGGTTTAAAAGCTATTTATCAAATAGAACACAACTTGTTAGATTCAACTCTGTTGTGTCCAGCCCCATGGCTATCAACCTAGGTGTTCCCCAGGGATCTATATTAGGGCCCCTTCTTTTCTCAATTTTTATTAACAATATCTCGTCTTATATCCTTGATTGCTCAGCAATCCTTTACACGGATGACCTGGTCTTGTACAGTAGTGATAAGAATATACACTGCATCAGCCTGACTCTCACCACTGCTTTTAAGGCTATTTAATCCTGGCTCTTCCACCGTAAGTTAATCCTCAATGACGAAACGACGCATACTATGTTGTTTGGTTCTACAGTAAAATTAAACAAAAACCATGACCTTTTTAAAGTTTCTGGTCAGGAAGGGATGGTCCTACAAACCAGTTCGCTCTTTTAAGTATCTTGGAGTACTCCTTAATGAAAATCTTAACTTTGATAAGCACATAACGGCTACCTGTAAATCAGTTAATTGTAAAATTGGTGTAGCCTACAAAACCAGCTACGTCCTTACACAGTCAGCTAAATTAGCCATAGCCCGCGGCATCTTGCTCCCATCATTAACCTATGGGGTACTCACATATGTTAACACATCCATAACTCTCCTCAGGAAGTGGGATTCGACTTAGAACAGCATCTGCAGGTTCGCTTCGACCTCTCCCTGGTCAAAACACTGTTGTCAGCTTTATGCTGATATAAACTGGCTACCTCCCACTGCTAATTGAACTCTTGCTCTTGCCTCCCTAACTGATAATGTTATTAGATCAGGAATCCCTGTCTTGCTGGCCTCCCTTCTAACTCCACTGCCTTCCTATCACGGCCTTCGCTCATCGGATAAATCGCTGCTGCAAATACCAAGATGTAAATCTAACAAAGGAACCCTTGCTTTCTCACACTCAGCAGCCAAACTCTGGAACTCCTTGCCTCTTGATGTTCGCCAAGCCCCTAGTCATGCCCAGTTCAAAAGCAACTGTCGCTTTTTCCTCTTCAGCCAGGTCACCTGTGTTTGCTTCAAACCCCCTTGAACCGACATCTAGGACTCTCCCACGTTTCACGTCTGCTGCAAACTGCCCTCTGCAAAGCCCATTTAGTCATGTCACTAGGCACTTAGGTCTCATTTTTGTTTCTGTTTGGTGCTAAAATTGCTCTAAACCTAGTTATCTGTTAACTACATGTCAATACTAGTCACTGAATTCATGTTTCTGTTTTGTATCACACTAACCTTCTTGTTACTTACTAAGGTATTTTGTGACATTACTATTGTTTCTTTGTATCCAAACTATAATATGGATCCAACTTATTTGTACTATGTGCAGTTTTACTTATTGTTTCTGTTATTGGCCTACCACTGGCACTGTAACATATGCCTAGTCCTAAAATGTTTTTTCTCCTGTATTCCTCAACCACTATCTCCTATTTTGTAATTGTTATGGTGTTTTGATGTACTGTTATGTATCCTCCAGGGTCATGCCTGAAAAATACAGGTTACTCACCTGTAACAGGAGTTCTAGGAATGGTATATGTTGTTAATTTACACTGTCTGGCAGGTTCCTTGCTGCTTTAAATCTTGCCGGAAGGTCTTCAAGCTGGCTCCTCCCACCCACCTGGGTGGTAAAACTCCCGGCTGCACCCCATGATGCCAGATCTAGCCCGCTGGAAGCCAGGCTGTGCGTCGAAGCTGGGGAAGTCGGGTGGGTCGTGTGGATGAACAACATATACCATTTCTAGAACTCCTGCTACAGGTGAGTAACCTGTATTTCTAGGGACATGGATATGTTGTTCATCCACACTGTCTGGCAGACTCCTAGCAGTTCTCCGGGAGGAGGGAGGCAAGGCGCACACCCCATACTTAGGGAATAGAGACTGGAGAACCGAGGCCCCAAAACCAGCATCCCAGCGTGACTCAAGGTCGATGTGGTAGTGGGTGATGAAGGTATGTGCTGACTTCCAGGTAGCAGCCCTGCAGATTTCCTGGATAGGGACATCACTGGAAGCAGCCACCGATGCAGCAGTATGGCGGGTAGAATGAGCTCTTATCCCTCTGGGAGGCTCCATGCCCGCCAACCTATAGCAGAGATCTATGCAGGAGGTGACCCACCTGCCTATCGTCCGCTTGGCTGCAGGTCTGCCAGGTGCGGCTTCAGCGTATAGGTGACAAACAGCTGGCGAACTTCTCCCCAAACTTCAGCTGTCCACTCCTTATAATAAGCGAGCGCTCTTCTAGGGTCCAAAGTATGGAGCCTATATTCGGCCTCCGAGGTGCGATTGGGGTAGAACACCGGCAGAGTCAACACCTGGTTACGGTGAAATTCCGACACCACCTTCGGAAGGAATTTTGGGTTGGGGCGCAGGACAACCTTATCCCTGTGGAAGACCAGATAAGGAGACTCGATGGAAAGCGCCTAGAGCTCTCCGATCCTTCTGGCTGACGTGTTAGCCACCAAGAAGGCGGTCTTCCACGACAGGTGAGAGATGTCACACCTGTGCATCGGTTCGAATGGCTTGCCCATGAGCTTAGCCAATACCAGCAGTAGATCCCATGGAGGTGGAGGTTCTTGCACCGAAGGGGATATGTGATCCAGGCCTTTGAAAAAGCACCCGATCACCTTCTCCTGCGCCACCGACTGCTTCCCGGCCCACGCCCGTTAAGCAGAGATGGCTGCCAGGTGCACCTTAAGGGTCGTCGACCGAAGCCCTAGCTGAGAAGAAAAAGTTACTCACCTTAGTAATGTTGTTTTTTCTAATGGAGTCCTGCTATATTATGACATATGCAGTGAGTCCCAACCTTTGAACTGCTCCGGAGGTGAAAGAGTTAACCTTCCATGCCAGGCATGGAACTTTGAGCGCGAGCTCAGTTGAAAACTCTGTCTGTTGTTAATCAAATTCAAACTGTCAGATCTTTATGAGCAAAACTCACTAAGGTTCTGTGTGGAAGCCGTAAACCTACACTAGCCAACTGGCTACAAAATATAAGAACATATTTTTCTTGGTCCCAAAACAAAGACTCAAGTCAGGGGATCCAAAAAATTAAAAACATAACACCAAAACACCCCAAAAAGGAGGGGTGAAAAAATAAGGTGGGCATCTACTAAGTGCCAACACTGCACTGCCCACCCACATCCCAAAAGTAGAGGTTCTGAGAGGGGCAGGCAGGGAGGTCATAATATAGCAAGACTCCATTAGAAGAAACAACATTACTAAGGTGAGTAATTTTTTCTTCAAACAACATGAAGTCTTGCTATATTATGACATATGCAGACTACACAGCAGTACCTCCATGGAGGAGGGACAGAACCTATTTTGGAAATAGGCTCTGAAGCACAGCTGTGCCAAACCGAGCATCACTCCTAGCCTGGTTGTCCAGGGAGTAATGCTTGGTAAAAGTGTGAACTGTTTTCCAGGTAGCTGCTTGGCATATCTCTAGGATAGGGATGTCCCTGGCAGCAGCCAGAGACGCAGCTGTACCTCTGGTAGAGTGAGCCCTCAGGCCTGAGGGAGGAACCTTACCCAGTTTTTCATAGCAAAATTGGATACAAGAGACAATCCACCTGGCAATGGATCTTTTAGTGGCAGGTTTCCTCTACCAACGCCACCATAAGTGAGGAACAGTTGGAGGAGTCAAACCTGTGACCCTTGGTACGCTCTATGTAGTAACTAAGGGCTCTTTTGACATCTAAACTGTAGTCTCCTCTGCCAGAGGAGGAATGGCTGTGAAGTACACAGGAGAGACATAGATTGATTAAGGTGGAGGTCTGAAATACCTTAGGCAAGAACTTTCTGTTAGTCCTGAGGACCACCTTATCTCTATGAAAGGAGATAAAATCAGGTTCCACTGACAATGCTTGTAACTCACTTATGCCTGGCAGAAGTGATGGCTACCAAAAACACAGTTTTCAAAGTCAAGTACTTAAGCTCTGCTGAAGACAAGGGCTCAAAAGGGGGTTGCATAAGCTGAGCAATGCAAATATTAAGATCCCAGGCAGGGGCAGGGTCCCTGAATGGAGGGTTGGTGTGAAGCAACCCCTTGAAAAACTTGGAGAATACAGGATGAGCCGAAAGAGAAGAGGGTTTACCTGCTGATAAGAAAGCAGACATGGCTGCCAGGTGCACTTTTAGGGTAGCTGGCCTTAGCCCCAAAGTATTCAAATGCACCATATAATCCAGGACTGTGGGTAAGTCAGCAGATTCTGGGGAAATATGCTTGCCAGAGCACCAAATGGAAAATCTCTTCCATTTGGAATTATAGGTAGCTCTGGTGGATGGCTTCCTAGCCTTTCAATATAATACACCTTGGGAGAGGTGGTCAGCAAACTCTAACTCTTCAAGAACCAGGCCTTGAGATTGAGAGATTTGAGATTCGGGTACCAAACTCCCGAGCACAGGTTAACAGGTTGTGATTCCTGGGAAGACACAGGGGAAGGTGGACTGCTAAGGACATAAGGAGTGGGTACCAGGGCTGTCTGGCCCAATCTGGTGCAATCAGGATCATCTTGTAGGGTTGAGATCTGATTTTGACTAGCACCTTGAACAGAAGAGGGAAGGGGGGAAGGCATAGAGAAACTTCCCTTCCCAACTGAGAAGGAAGGCATCCAGAGGGACTGAGCCCAACACTGGGGGCCTGCAGCAAAAAAGGGGAAGTTGGTGATTGTCTGGGGCTGCAAAAAGATCTATCTGCAGGGTGCCCCATCTGGCAAATACTACCTCCAATACTAGGGGATCCAGTGACCATTCGTGATGGCCCTGGGAAATCCTGTTGAGAGCATCTGCCAGGACATTGTCCTTGCCTGGGAGGTGAAATGCAAGGGAGGTGTTCAGGAATACGCCAGAGACCACAACTTCATTGTTTGCAGCACAAGGTCAGGACAGAGTGCCTCCTTGCTTGTTGATGTACCACATTGTAGTGGTGTTGTCTGTTATGATCTGTACAACTTTGTTCTGAACAGAGGTGGAAAAAACTTGAAGTGCTAGAAAAACTGCTCCGAGTTCCAACAGATTGATGTGGAGCAGAGATTCCTGAGGGGACCACAATCCCTGGGTAGTGAGGTGGCCCATGTGAGCTCACCACCCCAAGAGGGATGCATCTGTAGTAAGGATTAGGGAGTGAGACTGAGGGATGAAGGGGACCCCTTGTCTCAGATTGCTCTGGTCCTGCCACCACTGAAGGGCTTGGATCAGGGTTCGAGTCACTGGGATCAATTTGGTTAGAGGGTCTCTCCTTTGAGACCAAAAGGCTCTCAAATGGAACTGGATGTCCCTCATCTGAAATCTTGCTCCCTGCACCACTGCTGTAGAAGCAGCCATGTGCCCCAGGAGCTGCAGAAAATGCCTTGCTGATCGAGAGACCTGCAGGGTGAAAGAGGAGGCCAGAGAGACCAAGGTCCTTGCTCTTTCCAGAAGAAGGAAGGCTCTGGCCTCTTTTGTGTTCAGTTCTGCACCTATGAAGGTGAGAAGCTGGACAGGCTCTAGAACCGACTTCGGAAGATTGAGAAGGAAACCTAGAGATGTGAGCAGGTGCTGAGTTACCTGAAGGTGTAGTCTGACTTGTTCTGGAGACTGGCCTACTATGAGCCAGCCGTCCAGATAAGGAAAAATGGCAATCTTTTGCCTTCTTAAGTGGGCAACTGCTACTGCCAGGCATTTTGTGAATACCCTCGGGGCAGAGGTGAGGCCGAAGGGCATTGCTCTGAACTGGTAATGGCCTGAGGGCAGTTCGAATCTGAGGTACTTTCGAGGGAGCTCTGATAAGAACATGGAGTAGGCATCCTTGATGTCCAGGGACGCTAGCCAGTCCCCTGGCCTTAGAGAGGGTAAATAACTCCCAGAGTCACCATTTTGAATTTTGGTTTTAAAAGGTGCTTGTTTAGGTATCTGAGATCCAGGATGGGCCATTCTCCTGTCTTTTTGGGGTAAGGAAGTACCTGGAGTACAACCCTTGCCCTGGTGTAGGGGTGGAACCTTTCCACAGCTCTGAGAGCCAGGAGGGTAGAAACTTCTGTTTCTAGGGCAAGTGCCTCTGATGGATTTGCAGGTGGAAGGACCTGGCTCTCATCTTCGGAAATTTTTGAAGCTGAGAACCAGTCCCTGGCTTACTACTTCCAGGACCCACTTGTCTGATGTTAGAGACTTCCAGTCCTGGACAAAGTAAGCCAGCCTGCCCCTACAGGTAGAGGAGAATCGCCCTGGCTACCCCATCAGGGTGCCTGCTTGGCAGGGGCTTTGGGCTGAGGGGTGGAAGCAGGCTTGCTTGCACCCCGCCTGCCTCTCCTCTAAAGAACCCTCTGGGCATAAGCAGAAGAGGAGGCCTGACTTGGTAAAAGGCTTTGAAAGGCCTGCCCCTGCCCCTTGGATGCTGCCTTTGAGGAGTGGCCTGCCTTTCCTTGGCCTGTGCATTACTATAGGTAGTCCTATATTCATCCATTTTTTTCATGTAATTCTCTGTCTGCTCCCCAAACAGAGAATTGCCCACAACAGGAAAATCCATGGCCTTAGACTGGCTATCCTGTGACAGGGTAGTACATCTGAGCCAAGCCATTCTGCGAAGTGCCACAGATGTAGCCATGACCCTTGATGACACATCATTAGAGTCTACTGCAGCATGAAATTGCACCTTAGATGCCTCAATACCATCCACAGCCACTCTGTTCCAGCTCCCTGGCAAGCTGGCCAGGACCTGTTTTGCTAGAGCCAGCACAGTATCCCCATCTGGATTTCTGGTATCTAGAGCATAAGCCATATAATTTGCCTATCTGAGTCCCAAGGATGCTGCCATGTACTGTTTCTTTACCATGGCATCAATCCTCCTGGAGTCCTTTTCAGGGGGGTGCGAAGCTAGAGGAATATTTGCCTTGTCACAGGCTGCAGCCTGCACTACCCCCACATGGCTGCATTGCTGTGTGAGGAACTCCGTATCAGATCCTGATAATGTATACCTCTTGTCCATCCTTTTATCAACAGGAGGTATAGTGTGAGGAGTTTTTAGAATTTTTACTGTCTGTTTCCTAAAAGATTTATGCAGAGGAATAGACAGTCTCCTAGACTCTGGAATATCCATCATTTCTACATAATCAGGCTCCTCTTGGTCATCAACAGCTTCTCAACAGGGAGCTGAGAGTAGCAACTTTCTTATAAAACATAAAATGAGAAGGGGACTCAGATAGCCTAGGAGGAGAAACCCTGACGGTCTGTCTGGAGAGATGTCCGTTCAATGGGCACATCCAGACTTTCAAATCCACATTCACTCTCCTCATACTCCTCTTCCCCCTCCTCCGGTTCATAAAAATCCTCAAAATCATAATCTTGAACAGGTGGAACCGGCCGAACCGAGCTCTTCCCTGATGGTATCGGTTCGGTCGGAACTGTGGAAAGTGACTGGACAATTTGAATTGCTTTAGCTATTTCCTCAGCGGTTGGAGAAAAACCTTTTGGCACACTAGCTGACTTTCTAGTCCTTTTAGTTGGAACCGGCTCCTCAGAGCTGGTTCTTCTTTTGCCCGAGGAAGTATCGCCCTGGTCAGAGGGCATTCTCCGTCCGGTTGGAATCAACTGGGCTGACCATCCGGTCAGCGGACTTTTTGGCCTCCCTTTCCCTGAGCCTACCAACTCTCTTCTCAATGGTGGCAGCAGGAAATTACTACATATCTGGCAGTCTGCATTGAGGTGTCAAACCCCGACAATAATAATACAGGTGGTGTGGTAGCCTTAGCAAAGGCTTCCCCAAACACCACAGTGCTGGAAACCCAGTGGCCCGGTTTTTCTTTGGGTTTCTAGACATAGTGCCAGCCTAACCAACTTCTGCCGCTTATGGCAATCCGCCAGCAGACTCCTTTATCGGTTCCCAACCGTGTCACGGGTCGGGAAACCGTAATGAAACTGCTTTTTTAGAACCGATAAGAACTGGAACCGTGACTTAAATAAGGACTAGTACAGTTTTAGAACAACCTGATCAGTTCAAACCAACCAAAAGACGCTATAAGTTCCACACAGAATAAAATAAATGTAAGTTCTATCTATTACTTACAATACCACAGACAGAGCTTGATCCGACCGTTATGCTAATTTCGGGTCAAAAAACGATAAAATAACACTCTTAACCGACAAATGAACCGAGCAGAAGGAGAAATCTCCGGAGCGACTGTTCAGTGAGGCGGAGTAAAGAATCTGACAGTCTGAGTTTGATTAACAACAGACAGAGTTTTCAACTGAGTTCGCGCTCAAAGTTCCATGCCTGGCATGGAAAGTTAACTCTTTCACCTCTGTAGCAGTTCGAAGGTTGGGACTCACTGCATATGTCATAATATAGCAAGACTTCATGTTGTTTGAAAGGGACCACAGGTAATCCAGTATGCTTGCCAAGGAACAGAAGGAAGGGTCCAGGCCCTTGCCCTCACACCAAATGGAGAATCTCTTCCATTTGAAGGCGTAGCATTTTCTGGTCAACTCCTTACGGGATGCCTCAACGACGTTGAGGACCTCGTCGGAAAGACCCAAGGCCTGGAACTCCATCGCTAGGAACCAGGCTGGCCAGGTGCAGGGATTGAAGGTCTGGATGGAATACCTTCCCTGACTGACTGAGATCAGGTCCGGCAGGCTGGAGCCACCGAGCCTGGAGCTGAAACTGAGGAGATCTGGATACCAGAATCGCAGGGCCAGTCTGGGGCTACCAGAATCACTGCGCCTTTGAGAAGCACCTTGTGGATCAAGGAAAATGGGGGAAAGGCGTAGAAGAGGCCTGGGGTCCACGGCCCCGAGAAGGCATCCCCCTGCAGTGAGCCCTGCTGAGGAGGGAGGGCATGAAACAGCCTCATCTTCGCATTCTCCCTGGAGGCAAACAGGTCCATCTGAGGCATGCCCCAGTGGGAGAAGAGATCTTGTACTACCTCCAGCAGGAGAGACCACTTATGAGACGCAGCCCCTATCCAGCTTAGGGCATCGGCCAGGGTGTTGGAGGCTCCTGCCACGTGAATGACGAGGAGATCCGCCTCCAGGCTGCGCATGAGAGACCAAATGCGGAGAGCTTCCCTGCACAGAGGCATGGAGCGATCCCCCCTGGCGGTTTAGGTAGTACATGGTCATGGTATTGTCCATCTGGACCTGAACCACTTGACCCTGTAGAAACGGAGCAAAGGCGGTGAGGGCCACATGAACCGCTCGAAGCTCCAGCAGGTTGGTGTGGCATCGGGACTCCCGCGGGGACCAGAGGCTGTGCACTCTGTGCTCCCCCAGATGGGCACCCCAACCCATCAGAAAGGCATCGGTCGATAGAGAGACTGTCGGTTCGAGGCGGACAAACGGGATGCCCTCCTGCAGATGTGCCGGAACGGTCCACCACTGGAGAGCGTTCCACATCCCCTGGGTCACTGTCACTAGCTGATCCAGCGGATCGAAGTGCTGTGACCACTGGCTGGCCAGTCCCCATTGAATGAGACGCATGTACCAGCGGGCCCAGTGGACCACGCTGGTGCAGGCCGCCATGAGGCCCAGGAGGCGCAGGAAGTCCCGGTCAGGGTGCGATTGCCCAACCTGAAATGATTGGGCAAAGAAGGAAAGAACCTCAGCCCTGTCCGCCAGGAGCCGAGCTATGGCTCTAAGAGAGTCGAGCTCTGCCCCGATTAAATGTATCACCTGCTTTGGCACGAGTTCCGACTTGGCCTCGTTGATGAGGAGGCCAATCTGAGAGCAAACCTGGAGGGCCAGATCTCTGGACCGCTCCATCTCCACTCTGGAGAGGGCTGCAATCAGCCAGTCGTCCAGGTAGGGGTACACCCGGACGCTTCAGTGCCGCAGGAATGCTGTCACAACTGCCACGCATTTGGTGAAGAGCCTGGGAGCTAGGGAGAGGCCGAAGGGCATGGCCCGGAACTCGTAAAGGGATCTCTCCGCTCTGAAGTGGAGGAATCTCTGATGAGACGGATGGATTGGGACGTGAAAGAACGCGTCCTGGAGGTCCAGGGAACAGAACCACATGCCTCGTTCCAAGGATCGGATTATCTGAGCCAGAGTGACCATCCTGAAGGTCCGAGACCTTAAGAACCTGTTCAGGTCGTGCAGGTCGAGAATGGGGCACCAGCCCCCCGTCCGTTTTGGGACCAGGAAATACCTGGACACAAACCCCGGGTCTGGAGGAGGATCCGCCACCTTCCTGATCACCTCTTTTTTGAGGAGCAGGGCAATATCGGCTCGGCAGACCGACAGCGAGGCTGCTGACCCCGTGGCCCCCCCCCGAGGGGCAACGTCTCGAAAGGGTGGGGCCTGCTCGAACTCCAGAGGCAGGCCCTTTCCTACCACCTCCAACACCCAGCGGTCCGTGGTGATAGCGGACCAGGCGGAAAGGAAGTGGCGGAGCCGTCCCCCCATGGAGGGAACCCAGGGGGGAGTGACGAGGCTGGGGGTGACACCCCTCAACCCGTCACTGGGCAGGCTTGGAGGAGGGACCAGCCGAGAGACCTCCTGGGCCTTTACCTCCCTGCTTCCTACTAGAGGAAGCCGCGGGCTTGAGTTTGGAATGCCAAGCGCAAGCCTGCTGGCCCTGGTGCTGGTGCTGTTGGGCCGGACGTGCCGCAGGTGCAGAAGGACGAAAGGACTTGTGCTGCTGCTGTCGGCAGCCTTTGTCCTTCTGGGCGGAGGTGACCAAGTCCAGAGTGGCATTGGAATTCTCGATCCACTGGAGGTGACCTTCCACTCCAGGGCCGAAGAGGTCGGTCCCCAAGAAGGGGACATCTGCCAATTTGTGCTGGGTATCCGCCATGAAGGTGGATATCCTCAGCCATGCTCTGCGGCGCATGGCCACCACGGCCGCAACCGATCTGGCACAGGAGTCTCCTATGTCCAGAGCTGTTTGGAGTTGCTGCTTCGCCACCGCCCTACCCTGGTCCCGAACCTGCTGGACCGTGGTCTGCAGGTCGGCTGGGAGATGATGGATCACCTCATCCAGGGAGCCCATGAGGGCGTGGGAGAAGTGTGCCATCAGCACGGCCGAGCTGGCCTAGCGGAGGCCAAGGGAGGACGCAGCGTACACCTTGCGCCCAGCGTAGTCCAGCTTTTTGGACTCCTTGTCGGGGGGCTTGTCCACGTCCCTAGCGTTCGCAGAACGCCGGAAAACACAGTCGGTGACCAACCCCTCGGCAGAGGGGTGTTCTGAAAACCCGGGCAAAGAGCCGGTAGGGACCGCATACTTCCTGCCCATCCTGGCCGAGGGTGCAGGACAGGAAGCAGGCCGCTGCCAAAGCTCCAAGGCTGGGCATACAATGGCCTCAGCCACCGGAAAGGCCTCCATGGGTGAATCCCCTCGGTCCAGTATCTCCATCAGGGGATACCTGGCCCGTTTGGATACGGGTTCGAGCTGCATCTCGGTGGACTCCGAGATGAGCCGAAGCAGACCCATGAAGGACGATGGGCTTTCGTCCAGTGACTGGCCGCCGGAGGAATCCAGGTCAACCGGCCTGGAGAAGAGGGAGGAGTCGTCGTCGGACTCCGAGGAGTCCACGAAGAACTGCCTAGGACCTGAGCCACCCTCCACTTGCCGAGGACGGTCGGGAGTGAGGGTGACCGACAACCTGTGGGGCAGGCCTTGACCCGACCGAGAGTCCTTGGTCGGCGCCCCTGATTTCGGTTGTTTAGGCGGAGGTTCCACCACAATCGGTGGGGCAGCAGGTTTCGGCTGAACAACCGGCCCAGGTTTGGGCATCTCGACTGCAGCGAGGCATTGTTTCGGCCGCTCAGGTGACAGCCACTTGATGGCCAGGGAAGGCGTCGACTTGCTCCCGGACAAAAGTAACTGCTGCCGCATCAGGTCCTCGTAGTGTCGAAGCAATTTGCGCCGGAGCCTCTCCTCTTCCAAGGAAGGAAGACGAGGATGAGCAGCGGCGCCGCTTACCTTGGTGCCGAGACCGAGACCGCCGATGTCGGCGGGATCGGCTGGACCGAGAAGAAGTCCGAGACCGAGATCCCCGGTGTTTCCGAGGACAGGCCTGGGAAGGAGTGGGGGACACCCGCTCCCCTCGGTTCGGACACCTTAACCGGGGACTGCTGCACCGGGGGCACAGGCAGATCCTCGGTCTCCACCGGGGGAACCGGCAAAGAAGGGTTGTCGGCTTCACCAGTCGACAACCTGTCCGACGGGTCGAGAAAAATCTCGACCGCGTCGACGGGAGTCTCGGCCGGCTGGCCTGACGGGGACGCCGTGAAGCCAGCGGCCTTAGCCGCAACCTCGACCGAAGTCGACAGTCAGCTGTCCGGGGAAGGGGAAGGGGACCTCTCCCACTCCCACGAACGCCGACGATGGGACTTACCCTTAGAATCCTTCTTTTTGGACCGAGAGGAATGTCCGGATGGCCCCTCTCCCGTCGTGGAAAGGGATTGGCAAAGCTCCTTGAACGAAGGAGAATACGAGGTACCCAAAGAGAGCGGGATAAATGCCGCGACTGAGGAGGAGGAAGATGCAGCCTGGGCCACCTCCTCCTCGAGGGCGATCATCTGCTCGAGCTGCTCAGCCGAGCCAGCCTCCACGGTAACCGCCCAACGGGCCTCTTTCGACTTTACCGGCGGATAGTGCTTCTCGGGGCGCTCTAGCTTTAACCGGGCAGCGCGGTCCTCCAGGACGTTGGCCGAGAACGAACAGCATTACTCGCAGACCTGAGGGTCGTGTTCTAGGCCGAGGCAGTAGACGCACGTGGAGTGCGGGTCCGTCCTGGACATCTTCTGCCCACAAGGGCACTGCCGAAAACCGGGAGTCGATTTGTCCATTGCAGCCAATGTAGGAAAAGGGATGAATGAAGTCTTGAAAATTTTAAATGAGTTTGTAGGAACCAAAGAATTAGATCCAGTCTATCACGCAGAGCGTTAAGGAGGGAACCTGAGCTTCCAAGCGGTAAGGAAGATCTGGCGTCATGGGGCGGAGCCGAGAGTTTTACCACCTGGGTGGGTGGGAGGAGCCAGCTTGAAGACCTTCTGGCAAGATTTAAAGCGGCAGGGAACCTGACAGTGTGGATGAACAACATATCCATGTCCCTAGAATAGTCATTGTTATGGCTAGTGCATCTACGCGGTAAACAAAAACTAAATAAATAAATAAAATCCTGCCTCATTTGTTTTGGGAATTACTTCAGATCAGGGGGTTCCATTCAGAAAGGTGTTGCCGGCTTCTGACCGGTTTGGCCTATGTTGGGGCCCCCAAAAACGAGTGGTTGCTCCAGAGGTTTCTCTACTGGGCACGTCTATGGAGGATCCTATTGAAAAGAGACTTCGGAGCACAGGTTGGGCAGTGGATTCGTCAACTGGAAAATCGATTTCAGGTATGATTCCCATTACAATGCCTACTTCTGCACATGCTTCTACACCTAATACTGCTACACGCATTGGCACTGGGGTGACCACGAACCCAGATTCAGAAATGGAAACTACCAGTTCTGGTTTCACATCTCCTCTAGCTTTACCACCTGAATTGTATCTTACACACACCCCTTCTTTACCCCTTTTCTCACAGCAGGAGGACATGACTCCTAGTACTTCTAGGGGTCACACTACCATGCGGCCAGAGCAGACTGCCTTTTCTAAACTTGACAGTGCTGTTTCTTTATCTATGGTTTCATCCAGCACTGTGTCCCAAGCCTTACAGCTGATACCTATACAACCTTATGCTTCACTCTTTCATACACCAACATTTTCTGCAAAGAGGCATAATGCAGTAAGACTGCATTATAAAGGGGGTTTGGACTCTCACCCAGAGAGGATCTATATGGCATGCACCCTGTTAAAAGGCACTATGGGCTTTCACGCCACAGAAATATATGGTATGATACATCTCAAGTGAAACGACATTTGACATTAGCTTTAAATTATACTAAGGTCTGGAAAAGTTTTGGAAGAGATTAACTCATTGAGTCCTGGTAGCCATTTTGGGTCAGGTTCTGTAATGGATGGTTCCGACGCCATATGGCATCTACTGGACCCAATTAGTTAAATGACCTTAAATCATTACCAGTTTGGGCTCCTTTAGATGCCACACCACTAACTAAACCAGGGTTTTATTTAACTCTAAAAATTGATTAGCGTTTTGCTCATAAAAGTTATAAAACATTGTGAAAATGCATACCACTTGCCTCACTGTGTTTAACAAACATAACACTTCTAGAAGACCTATATAAATGCTTTCTGTACAGTTAGTATTGTCCCAAGAAAAAAAACTGCTAATCAATTATTTAAAACCCTGTAAACCCGCTTTTCGAACTGTTACCATCCTGTTTTGGAATGAAGGGTTCAGTGTGACCAATCTGGTGTTCTGGCTGAAGCAATGTTGTACTGTCCAGGGAGCACCAGAAGCAATTTTTGATGCTGAAAATACTTGGACAGGGGGTTGGAGAGTCAGGGTAGTTTTGAACTCCTCTGATTGTGGCCTGCAACACCTTCCTAATAGCTTCTATCTAGGCAGGGACAGAGGTGTTCTTTTTTATGCGGGCCAGCCCAAGGCCCATTACCGCTGTGGTTCATCCTCACATCTTAGTCGCACATGTGACCAGTTGAAATGTACTTTATGTAATGTAACAGGTCACACTAGTGGACACTGTACTAACAAAAGAGTGTGCAGCCTGTGCTCAGAGGTTGGGCAGTCATATGCAGCATGCACTCAGGCAGCCCACAATCAAGAGAATCAGGCTGATAATGTGGAGCAGAGGCTACTGATTACGGTAGCCCAAAGAGACGTGACTAACAAGTCTCAGCAGGTGGATAGGCAAAGTATTCCTCCTTTGCCCTTCCCCCTGCACAGGGTAGATCTTGTAACCCCCCCCCCCGCCATAGTGCCAGGTGTGTTAGTCTTGTCAGAGCAGGCTGCACCTTTTACCCCTTCTGTATCCATTGAGACTCCAGAGCTTGTCCTCATGGAGGTGCAACCTGCTGAACAGACAATGCCCCCTCCATCACAGCCCCCTCCACTAGTGTTTGCTTTTGGGAGCAGATGGTCCTGCGTAAAAGGGATGGCAGGAAGCCACCACCACAGAAGCTACCGAAAATCTCTGATTTGCCACCTGAAAATCGTTTTGAAGCTCTTCCCCACCAGACTGACTGGTCCAGTGAAGACTCTGATGAATCCTCCCTGGGTTCTTATACAGGAACGGATCTGGAGGAGGTCGCCTCTGATAGGGTGAGATCTTCTCAACCAGAGGAAGATAAGGCTTCCCAAAAAAAGAAGACAGCCAAACCTAGAATTGTTAAAGGAAGTCAGAAAAAATCCACCATGATTTCCAGGTTGTAGGTTTGGGTATTTTTTTCTTTGATTTTCCACTCCCCCTCAAAAGCAATGTTATCCCTTTGTTTCTTATCTTCTAATGCGAATAGCATTAAGTCTCCCAGGAAAAGGACTGCCACGTTTTCTAAACTGATTTCAGAGGGTCCAGGCATTTTTTTTCTACAAGGTACCAGGTTGCGTTCTCTGACTGATGTTTCTAAAGGGGTGAAAGAGTGGTATGTGGGGCCATCCTACTGGTCAATAGGTACAGTGGCTTGTTCTGGAGTGGGAATTTTATTTCATGATGTTCAGTTTAAACTTATAAAATTGACTGATTGATTTCCCAGCAGGACTTTAGTTTTGGATGTTAATATTGAGGGGCGCCTATATCGACTTATTAATATGTATGCTGCCCAAACTAAGGCAGAATGTATTGATTTATTGCAGCTGATCAAGCCATATTTATTTACACCACATTATTTAATATTTGGGAGTGACTTTAATTGTTGGCTCAGTCTAGCTGATAGAGGTCATTCTGCTAAGACTACGAAAGTTTATTGTGATATGTCTTGTTTAAAGAATGTGATCCAGCAAGCTGATCTGAAGGATGCAAATGTTTCAGTACATGCTATGGTTAGGCCCACTTTTCATAAAGGTCTTTTGGCCACATGGATCGATTTCTTTTTTCTACCGAAACGCATAGTTATTGCCTCCATGACAACAGGGCCAGTGGAATTTTCTGATCATGAAATGTTAAAACTGACTATTACTACCCACAGCTCTCCTCCTTTTGGTTCTGATCTGTGGAGATGTGTTCCAGCACAATTAGAGCAGGTTGCTTTGAGGGCACATGTTGCACAACTGGTTATCATTAGGAAATCTGTTCTGGTTTTGTATGATTCCCAGATTTTATGGTGGATGGATACTAAATGAGATCTGATTGCACTCCTGAAAAAAAGAAGGCAAGCATCCGAGGGATTTACAATATTGGGAGTACTTACTGCACAGGAAACAGTTGCAAAAACTAATTTCAATGAGTGACAGCACAGGCTTTGACTATTCTACCCAGATTTCCGCTCTTAAACAGGCTATGATGCAATATCATTCCTTATAAGCTGCTAAAATTTAGTAGCAACAAGAGTATGGGACATAGGCAAAGGCTGCAATGGTGTGTCCATACACCACATGTCAATGAAAAATAGCTCAAAAACCTTTTTTAAGCTTAAAAAATGAGCGCCAGATGGTTCATACTTCAGCTTCTGACATAATGGAGATTTTAATGAATCATTCCTTACAATTGTTTGCCTCTCAGTCAGTTTCTTCCACAGGCCAAGACCATTTTTTTGACAATTTTGCCATACCACACTGTCCCCCTGATAGTTTGCAATCTCTAGAGAGTGCTGTTTCCTCCTCCAAGGTCATGGAGCTGTTCAGTCACTGTCAGCTGGAAAGGCTCCAGGACCAGGTGGCCTCCCAGGAGATATACCCAAGCTATTATTGCCGGACCTTGCTGAGGAACTGATTTTAGTTTACACTTTGGAAATGTTCAAGGGGGGAGTCTGATTTTTTTTATTTAAGAAAGGAGAAAAACAATGTATTGAGAACTGGAGACCGATTAGTTTATCGAATCATGATTTCAAGATTTTGGCAAAAATTCTTAAGTCTAGACTGGCTGCATTAGCACCTTATCTTATTTTCTCAGCTCAGTTCTGTTCCATCAAAGATAGGTCGGTGACTGATAATTTGATTTTGCTTCGTGAAATTTTTCACAGGGAGAGGAAAAATCAAGTTGAAGGGGTTGTTATGGTGTTGGACCAACATAGGGCATTTGACTCAGTCAACAGGGAATACCTATGGTTTGTATTAAAAT
Organism: Neoceratodus forsteri; assembly: GCA_016271365.2. Lineage (NCBI taxonomy): Eukaryota > Metazoa > Chordata > Ceratodontiformes > Ceratodontidae > Neoceratodus > Neoceratodus forsteri. The sequence goes on along the minus strand of CM057450.1, from coordinate 9,705,947 downwards.
CATATGGAATTCCTCAGACTTTTATTACCTGTATTGGTTCTCTATACCGTACAGCTACAGTTACACCTCTGGCAAATGGTTGGGTGGGGCCAATGATATCAGTCAGAACAGGGGTTAGGTAGGGCTGCCCATTAAGCCCGCTCCTTTATGTTTTTTAATATAGATTCTTTATTACGACAGCTTACTAGTACCCTGACCATCAGACATCTCCAGTGCCCAGAAGGGCTGGTACTTTTTACGGCAACGGCTTATGTGGATGATCTCTGTTTACTGGTTGCAGATGATGCTTTGGAGGTAACTGCTGTTCAAATATGTCAGGATTTTGGACATTTTTCAGGTGCTTCCTTGAACCTTGAGAAATGTCAGGGAACACGTTTGGGGGCATGTGGTAAAGAGGCGGATTCCACTGCTGGAGTCACTCGGGTCACCACACCTGTTAAGATCTTAGGTATTTTGTTTATGGCAGGAAATATGGAAGTCCTAAACTGGAACAAGGGAAAACCTTGGTATCTCAGTGGAATGGCCATAAAATGACTAAGAAAAAACAGATTTTTTTCTTTTTTTTTTATTAAAACTTACTGGATTCTTCCCTTTTTATATATTAGTTCTATTCCCCCCACCCAACCGAAAACTCTGGAAATTATGTTGTATAGCATTTTTTTTTCAGGCTGCCTGGGGAAGCCGCTTAAACTCATTGAGAAGAAATATTTTGTATTTCCCACTAAAGGAATGTGGCCTTGGGATGGTGAATCCCGTGGTATTTTTGTTCTCGGTCTTTATTTTCCGTAACCTCAAGCCTCTTTATTTCATATAGGCCAGTGCTGGACTCAGCTGTTTTATACTTCTGTATGCCTCTGGTTTAAAAGATGGGACTTGGGAACTCTCAGGGGTCTGGGGATGACTGCTGTGGCTCCACTTTATGTGTGGCATTTGTTTCTTAAGATTAATGCATAGCAGATTACTAGTCAGACCATTGCTACTGGACAGAGGAAATCTCTATTAGCAGGTATACTGACTCATTTTACTGATCAAAATACATTTCCACAGTGCCCCCAGACTTTCATACCGGACCTGCTGACTAATACAGGTACTCGTATTCCCCCTCATGTTTGTGATGTCCACTGGCTCTGTTGTCATGATAAGTGATTGAATGTCAGGGCTAACCAAAAGCACAAGCAGATGTCAGAAAGACTGTGTAGTTTGCTTACAACTTGAGACGCTGAATCACCTTTTTTTTCCTGCTCCTATATCTCAGATTTTTGGGTTTTTTGGCAGACGAGTGGCCGATGCCTGTGATCTGTACACTGGGTTATAATGAATTGATTTATGAGCCTACCTGGAGTAGGTGGGACACAGGTACTTTACAAATTATTTTTGCAGTTGTAAAGTGATATATTTGAATTTCCAGACATGTGCATATGCTTTAGCAGAAAGATATGGATTTTCAGAATTGGCTACTAAAATCAAGTCTGATTTGCACAGAATGTATTATGAGGAATTGAAATGCAGAATGTTACAGACTTTACAGGTGAAATGGCGGAATCTTCCCTGGATCGATACTGATGTACCAATTTCATGACATTTGAGTGACAGAGTATCCTGGGTAGCCTTGTGGTTGATTGTTGCTTGCTGGACCTGGTGTGTTTTTCTTTTTGTTTGCTTACATCCTGCTGTTTGTGAGTATTTTTCCCCCCATTCCCTTTTATTTTTTCCTTTTCTTTTTTCTTGCAGGGTTTGTTATTTTCTGTATATATTGTAGAGTTGATATGGATTGTTTCAAGAGTCTTCATATTTAGTGTGCCATTTACTTTGCTTATTCTTTTTAATTTTTCTATTCATTTTGGTGGTGGTGGGATGAGTAAGGGTGGGTTTTTTGCTGTGTGGGGTTTTCTTGTATTATTACTGATTTGCTATTGTATGATTTTTCTTTCCCTAATAAATACCCCTACTCTTTTCAAGAAGTGCCATGGGATCTTTAAGATCCGCCTGACCTACTACCAGAGCAGGCAGATGGGACCTTGGTTTAACGTCTCATCCGAAAGAAGACACCTCAGAAGTGCAGCACACACCCTCATGCTGCACTACAGTGTCAGTACTGGAATTTAACCCCCAAGTGCCTAGTGTGGGGATAGAACCCACAGCCTTCTGATCTTCTGGTCTCAGAGGCAAGTGTGCAATCTGCTGAGCCACTGACAGAGAGGGACAGGATCCCTTAAAACTTGGTGGGCAGTGAGGACAAACCAAAACATCAACGTATCTGATTTTCTTTTCGCTTTATTTCATTCCCAAGGTAAGAAAAAGGATTCTGAAGTTCTTAAAACTTGTTGGCCTTTTGCCACGTCAACAATCATGGATGATATAAGCAAGTCAGGGTGGTGGTGTGCTGCTAGCCATCAGAAACATGTGCTGGCAATACCCTGACAAATCTGCATTATAAATACAGTGAGTGATGTTAGTGTGTGCTCACTGAGGAGAAGATGTTTGAAAGTTACTGGTGGCTGCCATCTTTATTGTAGAGTCACGGAAATTACAAAAGTTGTAATTAAACACGGTCTTAAAAATAGCTGACTGAATTTAAAATACCTCAGTGAAGAACTTAAGATTATCAGGAATATATTACTGCTAAAAAAAAGGTAGAATGACATTTTTTGCTGGATAACTAGTACTGCTGCACACCCTCTCTCCCATGGCACAGTTTACAAATATAATATTCTTCCCACCCAACTTGGTTACATACTAATTATATTTCCAACAGGTGTGGGGATCTTTTGGTGTTCATATAAGGGCCCTGTTGTGAAGCTGTCCAGCTACCAATCATCAAGGTAGACCACCCATCAGCTGGGTCCCTATTCTAAAATGTAACGGCCTGATATGGCTAATTTTATATAAGGTGCACTGCCTCAACTGGCTCCTTTTACTTAAGGTGCAAACCCCAACCAATGGCAAGGTAACTAGTGAGGAGTGAGCTTATGTGAAAGTCGTACATTTCCCAAGCATAAAACACACAGAAAATTAGCAGTTCAACCCTTGTTCATTCACAAACTAAATGGCTTTTTCATTAGGGATGCTACTGCTTTATAGCATGCATCAGTTAAAACAGAGAATTCAGTGCACACCCTCCCCCCATGGCAAATTTTACGAACCTAATATTCTTTCTGCCTGAACCGGTCACTTGCTTATTTCATCTCCAAAAGAAGTTGGGAGTCTTCTGGTGTTCACATCAGGGCCCTGTTGTGAAGTTGCCCAGCTACCAATCATCAAATATTTATCTGCAAAATTTTCTATGATGGGGAGGGTGTGCAAAGAATTCTCTGAACTGATGTATGCTACCATTGAGCGAAAGCACCACCAATGAAAAAGCCATTCAGAGTTTGTGAATATGCAAGGGATGAGCTCACTGGTTATCTGCCCATTGGTTGAGGTTTGCACCTTAATTAAAGGAAGCCAGTTGAGACAGTGCGCCCTACAGAAAAGAAGTCATTTCAGGCAGTTACATTTTAGAATAGGGAGCCAGCTAATGAGTGGTCTACCCTAACAACTGGTAGCTGGGCAACTTCACAAAAGGGCCCTGATATGAACACCAAAAGACCACCACTCCTACTGAAGATAAAAATAAGTGATCAATTCCAGCAGAAAGAATATTAGATCTGTAAAATTTGTAATGGGGATGTGAGTACTGAATTGTCTGATGTACGCCATAAAGCAACACCACCCCACTAATGAAAAGTCACTTAAAGTTTGTGAATGAGTAAGGGATGAGCCGCTAATTTTGTGTTTTTTTTATGCTTGGGAAGGTGTATGGCTCTCATTAGCTGGCTCCTCACCAGTTACCTGCCCACTGGTTGGGGTTTGCACCTTGATTAAAGTCAGTCAGTTGAGGCAGTGCACCCGCAGGGCTTGAATTTAGTGGTATTCCAGTACATTTTGAGTACCAAATTTTATGCCAGAATATCAAAATTCAAGCCCTGGTATCCGCTTGAAGTACCAGTTTATTTCTCATAAGGAGCATGCAGTACCAGCTCCTGACCACATACTGGCGCTGTTCTTACATTAAAATACATACAATTGTCATAGAAAACAGCACTCCTGATTCTGTGAATGCAGCTATGTGAGTTGCATTAGTGCAAAGGCAAAGTTCAAACCAGGGTTTTTTTTTTTTTGTTTGTTTTTTTCCCAGATACCAGCCCGTTTCCAATTTGTCAACAACAAGGGAACTCCCCTCCCACCCCATAGCTAGCTGGCTGTCATGTTTCTTATTTTGGCAGAAGTTTTCATCAAGGAATAGTGTTGCCGCCCCGGTGGCACTGAGGGTTGAGGCACTGGACGCCACACCTCGCACCATGCTGGCAACCCGGGTTCAGTTATGAGCTCGGGTCGGTAGAGGGGAGGACTGGCGTCTAACGGATGCTCTCCTCCTTTGGGGTGGGTTACCAGGGGTGCTTCATGCACTATGTCCTTGAGGGTCGGTGGGAGCACCGACTTTTGGGGCACAGGCGGCTCCCGTGGTGCTGGAGTCGGGGGGGGGGGACTCTGTTAGGCATAGTGCGTAAGCACGTAACCTGCCTGAGCCAGCGTCCTCAGGAGGATGGAAGGGGAACCACAAAAAAATGGAAAACAACCCTTAGAGGTCCTAGATGACCGCTCCAAGCCATCCAGCTACAGATTCATGGGCAGACCCCGCAGTGCAGGCGCTCCACTGAGGTGGAGGAAGGTAAGGAGTTGCCGGGGCACTCTAGGGGCAGACTCAGCATCTGGGGCATGAGTGGTATGAGCAGTCCGAAGGAGTGGAGAAATGAGGGCAGGTTAGGAGGGATAAAAAGAAAGTCAAAAAAAAAGGATTAGTGTTGGAGAGCAGTAAATCAAGAGGAGACGGCACAATGCAGCAAGACCAGCAGGATGTGGTTGGAGTGGTCCAGTTTGTAATGGGAAAAAAAAAAAAAAAAAAAGGTAAAATATATAGATTCATTTTTATGTTGGCTTGCCGCGCAAGCCAACATGTAGGGAGAGTGCAGATTTGGGGGCGTGTCCACTGTTGGGCGAATGCAGGGCACGCATCAATAGGTGCGTCCCTCATTCCCCAATCAGCCTGTATGCCGGCGCCACACCATGCATACATACTGGGGCGAGCACATCTAAGCAAAGGTCCACTGCAATCCAAGCAAAGCTCGTCATACGCAGCGATCCTCTGCTTCTGCGGCATGCTGCCATTATGAGCATGGTCGCGAGCGCCCACGGCTGCCGACATCGGGGTGCCCAATCCTCGTGTTGGTACCCCCGCTGCTTTTACTGTCGGCCACGGGAGTCCACCTCGTCGGCATACCCCAAATGTGGATGCTGAGGGGTGCCCAACCTCTCGGCTCATGCCCCCCGTCTTTGTATGCCGACGGGGATTCCACCTCCGGCATCACCTCCCCTCAATTGTTTTCAGCTCCACCCCCACTTTCTTTGTTTGCCGACGGGTGCACAACCCTCTCGGCATTATTTCCCCCTTGTTGCGTGCCGACGAGAGTGCCCAATCCCTGGCCGGCTACTTGACACCCCCCAAAAAAAAGTAGTTAGGTGGCATGCTGGGAGCCCACCCCAGCGTGCCAAATGTCCTGCAACACAAAAACTGTCCCGCGATGGTTTTCCTTTTTTTCTTCCTGTAAAACGAAAACTGTCCCTCGTAGTCTTGATGCCCCTCCCCCACCCGCACTCCACCCACTGCGCACTCCTGCCTCCTCTCCTCCCACCCAATACTTAGCTCCAGAGTCTGGCGCGACGATCTTCCGTGGACCGGGAACACGTCTGCACTCTTCAAAGCCGACCGCGAACTGAGAAAATGCCAGTAAGCTGTATAATGGAGTGAATAGGGTTTTTTCAACTTTGCTGCATATCTCAGTCATTTCTTGGAATTTTGGCACCAAATTTTCAACATGGGGTTTTTGGGGCCCCTCCTCATGAATTCTATCACTGTCATGGCGTTAGTCGGCCTTGAAAGGTGATTTCGCAGTCACTGTGCGAAATCACTTTCGGACCCATTAACAAAATGACAGTGCCAGTGTTCATGAGGTGGGCTCTCAAAAGCCCTATGTTCAAATTTGGTGGAAAAACTCCAACAAATACCCTGTTTTACAAGCGTCGTTGCACAGTTCTTCATGAGCTCGTAACCAGCGCGTTCGCAATATTTTAATGCCGGATTTTCAGCATTGCCATTTTTGTACACCTCCTGTGAACAGTACAGCTGTCATTTTCCACATCCTGCCCCAATGTGTTTTCCGCACTTCGAAGCACAATAGCAGTCGCTGTGGAAATCAGTGTTTGGGCCAGATTATGAAAATGACAGTGACACAGTTCATGAGCAGAGGTCCTAAAATGCCTATGTTGAAAATTTGGTGGCAATCTCCATAAAATGCCTGTATTCTGAGTGTCGTTGGCAGACTGCATGCAGCATGCCGTCGTGCATTTGTATTTTCAGTCTGGATTTTCACCATTGCCATTTTTCCACACCTCTTGATGAACAATACAGCTGTCATTTCACATATCCTACCCAAATGTGTTTTCGCACTTCGTTGCAGAATAGCGTGGTCGCTAGTGCTAAAACACTCTTGGGACACTTTGAGGAAATAACAGTGACACTGCACATGAGCAGAGGTGCTAAAATGCCTATGTTAAAAATTTGGTGCCGAATCCCCATAAATGGCAGTGTTGCAAGCGTGCGTTGCATTATTTCCCACGCACCCTTGTAACTTCGCAAATTTGGTATATTTACATGCCACATTTTCAACACTGGCATTTTTTTTACACCTCCTTATGAACTGTGCAGCTGTCATTTTTCACATCCTGCCTGACATGTTTTCCCACACTGCACTACCAAACACCCAAAGAGACACCCTAATGCCTGTCACTCTCTGCAGGGTGGGGGTGGGTTGGCATCAGTTCAATACTTCACTGCCATTCCTATGATGCACCTCTCTAACTCCTGCACTACCAATGCCAATGCCGGCAAGCCAACATTCAGCATTGACAAATGCTTGTTTACCAGGTTTTGCCCCACACTGATGAGCTTGACAGACAGGAATTGCAAGGCTGTCAGCCCTACAGTCTCGACTCCCACGCGGTCACTTACCCCTCAGCACTTGGGAGTCTTGCTGCAATATTTGGCTGTTAAACTTGGGCCAGCAGCTATAAATGAAAATGTAGAGTTAAATCAGTGGAAGCATGTGTGTGGAGCTAGTCTTTGTGAACCTGTAATGGGACGGTAGCTGTGTAAGACAGAGAGAGAGGTCCATCAGTGGAGGTTAGGCAAAACAGCACTGAAAATGTAGTGCAGAGTCAGTGGAAGCATGTGTGTAATTAAAGCTACTGTAGCGTTTGTGTGCCTGCAACAGGAGGTAACTGCGCTTGAGAGAGAGAGACAGAGGTCCATCAGGGGAGGTTATGCAAAACAGCACTGAAAATGTAGTGCAGAGTCAGTGGAAGCATGTGTGTAATTAAAGCTACTGTAGCGTTTGTGTGCCTGCAACAGGAGGTAACTGCGCTTGAGAGAGAGAGACAGAGGTCCATCAGGGGAGGTTAGGCAAAGGGCGGTGATTGCTCGATTTCTGCAGCTACTTATAAGTATTTTCAGGCCAACATGGTCCAGAAAAATGAAAGACCAGAAAAGCACTGCAGGAAGGAAATGGGGCAGTGAGCCTCGCGGCTGAGAGGGGAAGAAAAAATTACTCATCTATAGTAATCTTGTTTCTTCTAACGGGATCCACTAATACTATTACTTCTTGCAGTGCTCCTTTAAGCCAGCACTGCCCTGGAGCCAAATGGAATGCTATGCTAATGATGGAATCTTTAGCTCATGCATCCAGCAAGCCATGGTGTCAGAGGACAACAACGAGTGAGGCTGACTGCAGACGCCATCTCTAGCAGCCAAGAGAGCCATCAGGCACAGTGGATGGAGCCAGAATCAGTGGGGCAATCCTCGCCACCTCCAAGTACTGCTGCTGACTGGAACAGATGGTCCATCATGCCATGTAAGCGCAAATTCTAACTCCAGGAATCCACTAATATTATTACTTCTTGCAGTGCTCCTTTAAAGGATATCTAAACAACATTTTGACAACAAACTATTCAAAAATCTGACCTCAAACGGGACTAAAGGAAAGGCTGCTGAATTTGTTAATGCTAAAACTACATTTATGTAAGTTACCTAAATGTGGTTCCAAGGCAGTTGAAAAATGTAAAATCAGCCTTCCAAATTTCCAAAAAAAAACTGCCTTACCTGCTTCTTAAAATGGCTGTCAAATGTGTTAAGTGATGGCATCATCGGAGCCAAAGTCAGAGAGCTATATGGCTCTCTATAGTGCTAACTAGTTTTTTTCCCCCTTTGTATAGAATTGTTTCACCAAAATGGTCAAAACCATGTGCATTATTTAGATCAATACGCATATTAGGCTATGGTTCTGTTCATTTTGTTTAACATGCTGAAATTGTGTTTTAATCCAACCGACTTTCTCTTTGCCAAAACCACAGTGCAGTACAAATCTTGAATAACCTGGTGGTCTAGTGGTTACGGCAGATCCAGGATGCTACAATGGGGGGTGGGGGTAGGGGGGTTCTGGGAGTGTGTGCATACTTGATATGCACTTTTTAACATTTTTATGAAACCTTTATACTTTCTGCTATTTATGCTTTTCTAGTATGTTTATGACTATAACTACACATGTAATCCATATTTTTGAATGTAAACATTTGTACAATCAATAAATCAGACTTCTTCAACAAAGTGAAATGCAGCAGCAGCAGCAGCAATCGAGTACTTTACAATGGGGGGATTACAGCCGCACCCTTTACCACCCCATAGATCCACCGCTTGTTTGCAGCAAAGTTCTTTTGTAGTCCAATGCCAGAATTCATACTTTCTTGGAAATCAACAATATGCTTGTCTTGTTTTCTCTTCTTTTTCCATGGGAAATAATAAAAAGAATCAGTATTTTATATAGTGCTTTTCATACACATTGTATCCCAAAGTGCTTTACAAGCAATGCTAGACTGGTAGTGAACTGACTGAATGTGTAGTGGCAGCCAATTCACACATTAATACCCACACACAGCCTTGGACAATTGCATGAACTGGTTTTATGGGAAGGGGAATTGTTGGCCAGGACAATGAGGTCAGGTAGTGATCACGGTGCTGGCAGCCCTGCATCTTATTTTTCACAGTGATCTGCTCATATTTCTCCCCTTCTGTCTTCCCCCTTCCCTGAATATAGCAGTACCTTGCAGGAGTGGCCTTCTCAGTCCCCCTCTGGTATTCATTCTCACTACTCCTCCTCATACCAAAAACTGGTGAGCTCATCACCCTTGTGCATCATGGATGTAGGTAGTATAGTCCCCAGGTTTTTTGACATATCAAAAATAAACAAATCTTTCTAGTAAGTCAGGCTGATAGCAGAAGGGAACAAGGGGAATTGTAGGCTTTCCTATCCTTAAAAGATCAAGGCAACCTTTGATTAGGCACTATTAAATGATGAGTGTGCACATCATTATGCATGTCATTTAATAGTGCCTAATCATAGGTGCATTAGATCTTATATGGGTAGGAATGCCTATGTTTCCCCTTGTGCCCTGCTGCTATCAGCCCTGCTTATCAGAAGAGCATGTTTATTATTATTATTATGTAAAAATGACACTGGCAACAGTACTAACCGCATTCATGATGTAGAAGGGTAGTGAGCTCACCAGTTTTTGGCATGGGGAGCAGAAGAGAAGAATGAATACCAGAGAGGGACTGAAGAGTCCATTCCAGCAGGATACAGCTATACTCAAGTTAGGGGAAGACAGGAAGGGGAACGTTTAACAGATCATTGTAAGATGTGAAATGTAGGGCTGCCAGCGCTGTGATCACTACCCAACTGTGAATGAGAGAAGCCAGTGATGACAAATACTCAGAGTGGCAGGGCTGCACTTAAAGTATTACTTGAATTCAGTGTAGGGAGATTAACCTCAGGTGGGGGGTTAGCAGTATTGAGGGAGTTGTGTATAGATCATTCATGATTTAGAAGGGTGGTAGCCAACCAGCTCACACTGTGGAGTAGGGCACTAAAAAGTACTGGAGAAAATTTGCACGGAACTATCCTGCGGAGTTCTGCAGATCACAAGTAAAGGAGTAGACTGACACTGGAAGTCTGGTGGATTCGCTCAAATCATTAGTATGCCTCTCCTGCTAATAATATTGTTATACATAGTAAGTGCAGCCCTTATGAGGGCATGAACAGCACTTTTTCTGGCAAGTCCTGAGGCTTACTGCTTGGCCCTCCACGAAGACCCAACTGTTGGTTAATGAGGTGGGACAAAAACACAACAGGGAAACTGTACATACTGCTTTCACTGTGCATAAGGGTGGTGATCCACTCAATGTTTACTGTGGGAACAGAAGTCAAATATTGAAAAAGTAGACTTAAGTGTGATTTGGGAGGTATTTTTAACAATGCCAGCTGATAATCCGTATCAGTGTAGGTATACGATTACACTCTGAGCTGTGATAATTCTCTTCATGAGACCGCAATCTCATATGCAGCCCCAGGCAGTACTAAGGACACGGTATGGATGGTGGGGTGTTCAACAGAAGGCAGGCTAGGTGCAGGTGTTTCACTTGGAAAAAGAATACAAGAGAAGCTTTTTTGTGGATTAACAAGAATGCATGAGCTTTGGAATCTGACCAGACCAGTACTTCGCTGTGTGACTCTAAGCAAGTCATTTAACTTATTTGTGCTGCCAGAACACATCTGTAAACAAGGTTTCAGCATAGTGTGTCTCTCCTGGTTAACAAAAAAAAAAATTCAGGGCATCACATAACCACTAGATCATCAGGTATTTGAAGTATTGTTCTGCAGTTTGCCAAAGAGAAAGTCAGCTAGATTGCAAAACATTTTCAGCAAGTTAAAGTAAATAAAATGAACAAAATCATAGCCTAATATGTGTACTGATCAAAATAATCCACATGTTAACACACGGTGTTGATCATTCTGGTAAAACAATTTAAAACAAAGAGGGAAAGAAGAACTAGTTAGTCTATAAGAATCTATATTGGTCTCTGGCTCCGATTATATCATGACTCATCACTTAACACAGTTGGTAGACACCTTAGGGAGAAGGCAAGGCTGTTTTTTTTGTAAGTGAAAGGCTGGTGTTTACATTTTTCAAAAGCTATGAAACTGCATTTATGTTATTTACATTAATGCAGTTTTAGCATAAATGTAAATAGCCTTTACTTTACCTCGCAATGAAGCCAGATTTTGGAGTTTGCAGTTTTAAAAAACTGCTTGCTTAGGTACCCTTTAAGCCAGCACTGCCCCGAGCCAAATGGAATGCTATGCTAATAAAGGTATCTTTAGCTCGTGCATTCAATTCAAAAACTGCCCAGTGTAACTGCCTACATTCTAACCTCAGATTTCTTAGGAGCCTGCAAAGAGGCCATACTAATATCTAATTAGAATAGAAAAAAAGAAAAAGGGGGCCCCAACTGGGGCAACTGGTAATCATTAAATCGCAGGGAAAAGAGAAAAGTTCCCCTTTTTTAAATGTCAGATTTGCCTAAGGAAAAAAGACCTACTACCGCCCGATCGGAGCAGCTCCTCCGAATCGCAACGCTGCCTAAACAAGCTGGCCCAGTCGCCCCGGGCTACCGCCTCGATCGAGCAGCTCGAACGTAACGCCGCCCAAAACAAGCTGGCCCAGCCGCCTCGGCCACCGCCTCGAGCAGAGCAGCTCTCAGAATCGCAACGCCGCCAAACAAGCTGGCTCAGTCGCCTCGGCTACCGCCCGATCGGAGAAGCTCGGAATCACAACGCCGCCTAAACAATCTGGCCCAGTCGCCCCAGGCTACCGCCCGATCGGAGCAGCTCCTCGGAATCGCAACGCCCTAAACAAGCTGTCCCTAGTCACCCGGCTACCGCCCGATCGAGCAGCAGCTCGAATCGCATAATGCCGCCAAACAAGGTACGAGAACGAAAACGGAGCTCCACCAGGGCGCCTGCCCAGCGTGGACCTTCTCTGGAAAGATTTAAACTTGGCGCCATTTCTTTTCCTCCCCGGACTTCGGGCTGAGCATGGAGCAGTAGCTTTTAACATCTTAGCAGCGCACTGCTCATACTTAATTGTAACCAGGGCAAATTGCAAGTGAAGCAATAGCCGGTAAATCAGAACTGAATCAGGGCAAAGGCAGATTTTGAAACCGGGCTCCCTGGCGCTCGCTCGCTCACTTCGCTCTCTCTCTCTCTCACCGGAGCTGCCAGAACAGTAGCCTCATAATAACTATTGCTGCTCTGTATAAAATTTCGCTTTTTGTTTGCCCTCTGCAAGTCTAGTTAATCACTGCCATATTTTGACCGCTGACTACTTTTATGCTTGCTGAAATTGATTGTGATGCTATCTACAGACTGTACAATTAGTTAGCTTGCACTTTTACTTTGCTGTGTAAAGAAACCTGTGCCTGTACTCTCTGAATTTGTTCTTTCTCCCTTACACTTGACCCATCTCCTCCTGCCTAGCTATCTGCTCACCTGCACTCGCCTCTCTCTCCCCCCTGCTGTATTCTCCCACCCCCACCTTGATACCCCTCAGCGCTCAACAAATTACTTGCACCTTCTTTGTTCCCTCACAGCAAATCCAGTCTGTCCTTGGTCTTTCCTTTTGTCCCATGTCCCCTCCCTCCTACTGATTTTTACCTCTTCTCTATCCGCAGCTGGCCCAGTCGCCTCGGGCTACCGCCCGATCGGAGCAGCTCCTCGGAATCGCAACGCCGCCTAAACAAGGTACGAGAACGAAAACGGAGTCTACCCATAGCGCCTTTGCCCAGCGTGGACCTTTCTCTGGAAAGATTTAAACTTGGAGCCATTTCTTTTCCTCCCCGGACTTCAGGCTGAGCATGGAGCAGCAGCTTTTAACATCTTAGCAGCGCACTGCTCATGCTTCATTGTAACCAGGGCAAATTGCAAGTGAAGCAGTAGCGTAAATCAGAACTGAATCAGGGCAAAGGCAATTTTGAAACTGGGCCCTTGGCGACGCTGCCGCTTCTCTCGCTGAGCTGTTAGCTTCTGACGCCTGCATCTCCCCACCTCTGCCCGCCCTCCGTGGTCGGCATTCACCTTATTGATTAAGGCAACCAATCAGGTTATTTTTACTGTCTCCCCACTTTCCCATTAGCTTGTTATATTAACTAGCCACAGGGGGCGCCCAAATAAACCTTTCCCAATTTCTCTTCTCTCGAGTGGTATTTGCAAACATTTTTTACTGTTACTACTCTAAGCTCTAGTCTGCCCTGATCTTTTTATTCCATAGTCTTTCAGCCTGAATAACTTTGCTCTCTCTCATAGCATTACTGTCTGCCTGAATCTTTTCTCTTTTTCTTTCTCAACTTATACAGCTCTCCTCACATCCTTTAGCTTCCCTGCCTGCTGCCTTAAATCTGTCTCTCTCAGCTTTATGCTCTCCTACTCGTCTGACAAAATCTTAATTTCTTTTGAATCCTATGCAACTCCTATACCAGGCAAGCCACTGCTCGTTCTAACCAAGTAATAACTATTGCTCCTCTCACAGCAATCACCTCTTGCCCTTTACTGTGTCCCTCAATCCCTGCTCTTTCTTATAAATATGCCTATCACTAAAGCTTATAGAATGTTTTGGTCACCGCTAACTATGGCCTCTCTACTCTTGTCTCTGGTGCTACTTAGTGTCCCTAATGTACTTCACCCCAAATATCATATTCAAAATGGGGATGCGTATCTAAATGATTTTACCTACTCCAATATGCTAATCCTAACCGAATGTGACGTTGACACAACCCCTGCCTGCCCTCCTCCCTAAACTACTCATCTACCATGCTACGGCATCCACCGCCAAACGATGGCATACCTACTGCCGGAGCTGTACCAAAATTGCACTGCATAAATTAAGGTATCTCATATTGCTGGCCCTTGTACTGTCTGGAGACACAGAGTTGAACCCAGGCCCTGCAACAGGCATATCACCCATAATCTGCTTTGGATATGATATGAAGGGACTTTGCATAGTCCACCTTAATATTAGGAGTCTTCTCCGCAATCAAGCAGATCTAGAAGTCTGGGTGGCTGACCACCACCCCTATGTGCTCTGTTAATCTGAGACATGGCTAAAACCCTCTACCCCAGATACCTTTTGCCTGTTCCCAAACTACTCCCTTCTTAGGTGCGACAGACCACCTCCTAAGCGCGGTGGGGGTGTCGCAATCTATTACAAAAGTAACCTGAATATGACTATGATAACAGACAATAAAAACTCCTTGTGTGAATATATCCATGCTATACTCAGACTAGGAGATAAGAAACTCCACATTGTCTGTGCCTACAATCCACCTACTAGTGGAACACAAGGCCTAGCTGATTTGCTGGTTCAAACAGCTGCACATGCGGGGAATAATGAACTCATCATTCTCGGCGATATAAATCTAAACTGGCTTGGCAAATCTCAAGACACACTTCAGTCCCTGGTGCCGAGCTACAATTTGCACCAAATCATTGCTGATTACACAAGGGTGTCAGCCAACACAGACTCCAGCACCCTTATTGACTGGGCCTTAACGAATCGTGTGGATAGAATTGCAAAATCTGGTACGATGCCAGACAATATCAGTGACCACTCCCGTCTTTTGCATATGGAGCACCTCCACAAACTCCACGTCCTACCAAAACTATATATGCTTCAGAAATTATGCTAACTTAAATCAAGGTTATTTCCTATATGATGTGTCTCACACTGACTGGTCCCCTGTCTTCCATTCTACTAGTACCGAAGCTGCCCTGCATGCCTTCCTGAGCAGGTTCATACTCCTTCAAAATAAACATACCCCAGTCGTCACTCGGCACGTTTGTGGTAAACAAACCAGATGGCTGCACAAAGACCTCCTCACTGCCCTCAAAAACAGGGACAAATGCTGGAGAAAGTTTAAAACATCTGGTCTCCCAGCGGATTATAACATCTATAGAGAACAGCGGTCAAAATGTAAAACACAAATAAGACTTGCAAAAAGCCAGTACTGCAAAGGCCTTCTGCTGGATGCTGCAGGTGATCCCAAGAAATTTTGGTCTCATGTCAAGACTTTCCTCGGCTCTAACAAAAGACCACTAATTAACGACATGATATTGAAAGGCGGCCATTGCAATGACCCAGGCACCATTGCCAATGCTTTTAACTCTTACTTCTCCGACCTCTCGAGCTACACAAATACTCTCTCCTCCACTAACCTAATACCTGGATCCCCCCACCCAAAGGAAACTTCACAGATGCCCATCTTCTACTTTAAAGCTATATCGAAAAATGATGTCCTCAAACATCTAAATTCTATATCAGACAGTACTGCTGTTGGGTCGGACCGCCTTGAGCCTAGACTCCTCAAACTTGCGGCACCTTTCAGGACCTCTGGCCTGTATATTCAACCTGTCCCTGAGTGAAGGTGTGGTGCCCGAGGTATGGAAACTTGCTAGAATCACGCCAGTATTCAAAAAAGGTGACAAAAAAGATATAGCCAACTATAGACCAATAGCAATATTGTCAACATTAAATAAAGTCCTTGAGAAGCTCATCTCAGCTCAGATCACCTTACAAAATATAACCACCTGCACCCTAACCAGCGCGGTTTTAGAAAAGGCCATAGTACTCAAACTGCTCTACTACAGCTGACAAATGATATTCTTCAAACTATGGACCAGGGTCATCTAACTGGTGCAGTTTTTATCGATCTGACAAAAGCCTTCGATCTAGTTAACCACCCTCTTCTGCTTACCAATCTCCACTCCCTGGGTTTCTCGCCCAAAGTTATAAATTGGTTCCATAGCGACCTATCAAACAGGTATCAAACTGTGAAATTCAATTTGGCCACCTCAGAAAAAGCACTCATCAATATTGGTGTTCCTCAGGGCTCTATCCTCGGACCCCTGCTTTTCTCGATTTTTGTTAACAACATTCCTCAAGTGGTATCCTCCTGTTCATCGTGGCTTTATGCCGATGACCTTATCCTTTATACAAGCTCAGATAATATCCACTCTATTAATCACAAGCTCTCTATGGACCTACAAAATATTCAATCCTGGATCACCAAAAATAAACTTGTTCTAAATGTTGGAAAGAATAAGGCCATGCTCTTCGGATCCTCTATTAAAATTAAAACAGCACCGTAAATCTTTCCAGATCACCTGGGCTGACAGCTCCCCATTGGAGATGGTAACTTCTTTTAATTATCTGGGCGTCTTACTTGATGAATCCCTCACCTATGATGCCCATATTACCTCCACCTGTAAGGCTGTGAATGCCAAAATGGGCTTAGCTTACAAAACAAGCTATATTCTTACCCCCACTGCTAGGACTGCCATTGCTAGAGGAATCCTTCTTCCATCACTTTCTTACGGATCCGTAATCTATACAAATACGTCTAAAGCTAATCTTCATAGGTGGGACACTACCTACAACAATATATGCCGCTACGCCTCTGCTTCCTCCAGACTAAAACATCACTGCTTGCTGTACTCTGACCACAATTGGCCTTCTCCTATGGCACAACGTCTCCTCTCTCGTGGGAACTTGCTGGACAGTGTACTTCGATCTAGTATGCCCACCTACCTAGCCTCCCTGCTTATCCCTCAGCCCATCTCCTATGGTCTCCGATCTACTGACCTTTCCTTGATTTGCATTCCCAGATGTAGAACTACCAAAGGGAAATCAGGTTTCTCGCATGTAGGTCCCTCCTACTGGAACTCGCTGCCCCTACATGTCCGCCTTGCACCTAATAATGCCACGTTTAAGAAAAGGCACCACTCCCTCCTTACTACTTGTGCTCAATGTACCTGCTTCAACCCTCCATAGATCTACACTTACTCTGCCCTGGCTGCCCTTGGTAACACCTTCTATGGTGTGAGATGGCACCCTGCTCCTTCAGCCTCCATAAACCTATCCCAATTTTACCTCTCTCCCTGCCCCCTTCCAAACCAACATCCTCTCACTCTCAGTAAGTTGTAATGATGCCGCCGTCGGTATATTTCTTCTTTCTGTACTTTATATCTTGTGTTATTACTATGATAATCCACACTTGGGCACTTATCTCCAATTGTATAATTTTTTACACCATTCGTGCCTTGTACCTTTATTTGTCCTAACTTTGTCTCATTTTATGTTTGCGACTTATTGCACATCTCCTGACACTGTATTCTACGTAACTTTATCTCTCTATGTTGTTGACCTCCCGGGTCGTGCCTGAAAATAGTCACTTTCGTGTCTAGCGCACCTACCCGGTTATCAATAAATAAATAAATAAATAAATAAATAAAAGCATAACTAAGAAGTGCCAGCAGATGGCATATCACTCCATAAATTTATACAAATCAGCACTGGAGAGGTCTTTACTGATTCTGTCAGGGGAGGCAAAGGTGGGGAAGTAATAATATTAGTGGATCCTGCTGGAAGAAAAAATATTACTACAGGTGAGTAATTTTTTCTTCTAACCCCAGGAATCCACTAATATTATTACTTCTTGCAGACGATGCAGCAGTACCTTACGGAGGTGGGTAAAGAATTTACTTAGGAAAAAGACTCTGCAGGACTGCTGTACCAAACCTGGCATCACTACTGGACTGGATGTCCAGGCTATAATGCTTAGTGAAGGTGTGGACTGACCTCCAGGCAGCTGCTTTATAGATTTCCACCAATGGCACCTCTCGGGTAGCTGCAATGGTGGCAGCTGTGTCCCTTGAAGAATGGGCCCTGAGTCCAACAGCGGGTACCCTACCTGCTTTTGAGTAGCAAAACTGGATACACTGAACTATCCATCCAGAGACAGTTCTTTTTGAGGCAGGTGTCGCCTTGCCTACCTCTACATAGGTGAGGAATAGCTGTCTGTTCTGCCTATGGTCCTTGGTATGAGTCATGTAGTAACTTAAAGCCCTTTTGACATCAAGGCTGTGTAGTCTACGCTCCCCTGAGCTAGAGTGCTCAGTGAAGAAAACTAACAAGGTGATAAAACTAGCTCAGGTGGACGTTCGAGACCACCTTGGGGTGGAACGTCCTATTAGTTCTCAACACTACCTTGTCCCTAAGGAAGGAAACATATTCCTTTTCCACAGAGGGCTTGGAGCTCAATTATCCTCCTGGCAGAAGTGACTGACACCAAGAAGACTACCTTCCAAGTAACAAACTTGAGATCTGCAGAGGCCATAGGCTTAACGGGAGGAAGCATAAGCTAAGCAATGTAAATGTTCAGGACCCAAGCTGGCACGGATTCCCTGTGAGGGGGAAACAGATGAGACAGTCCCTTGAAGAACTTCCGGAAGATAGGATTTGATGCCAAAGAGGTGTCCTTTCCAGCCAAAATGCATACCGACACCAAAGCCAGGTGCACTTTCAGGGTTGAATGCTGCAGACCTTGGGAATGCAGATCACTCAAATAGTCCAGCAAGGTTGGCATGCCAGCTTGAGCTGGGGTTACACCCTTATCTGTACACCGTATAGAGAACCTTTTCCATTTCAAGGCACAAGTTTTCTTAGTAGAAGGTTTCCTATACCCTCTGAGGACCTCCAGGACCCCTTCAGAGAGTTGCCAGCCTGTGTATTCTAAGTTCTCAAGAGCCATGCCTTGAGTCTGAGAGACCTGAGATTGGGGTACATGATCCTCCCTTAGGAGGTCAGTAGGGTGTACCTTTGTGGAAGGTGAATCAGTTTGGACACTGACATAGAGAGCAGGAGGGAGTACCAGGGCTGTCGAAAGAAAAAGCCACTATGGTTCTCAAAAGAGGTGGCGGTGAAGGTTAGGGAGAAAAAGATAGCATTTAGACAGTATAAGGAAACACAGAAGGAGCAGCACAGAGAACTGTACCAGTTAAGGCAGAAGGAAGCAGGGAGGGTAGTCAGATAGCAAAGGCCCAAACTGAGGAAAAGATAGCCAACTTGGTTAAGAAGGGGGATACACCCTTTTATAGGTATATCAGGGAGCGTAGAAAGACAAAGGGTGGGATAGTGAGGCTGAACAGAATAGACGGTGGGTGGGCAGAGAGTGACAGTGAAAAAGCAGGGATAATGAATGAATACTTTCTGTTCAGTAGTCACAAAGAGGAAGTGGGGTGCCTAATCCAATTAACAGAAGCACTCTTTGGGGTCGATCCCAGTCCTTTCACAGAAGAACGGGTTCTGAAAGAACTCCTAAAACTGAAGGTGGACAAAGCAATGGGGCCAGAAGGAATTCACCCAGAATTCTAAAAGAATTAAGCAGAGAACTAGTGACACCACTGACTACCCTTTTTAACAAATCATGGGAGGATGGTGTGGTACCTGAGGACTGGAAGAAGGCTAATGTGATTCCCCTTTACAAAAGTGGGACCAAGACGGAGGCAGGAAACTACAGACCTGTTAGTTTAACCTCAGTGGTAGGGAAAATGATGGAATCACTTGAAGGAAAGAATTGTCAAGTATCTAGAGGCCAGAGGGGCACAGGACCCAAGGCAGCATGGATTCACAGCGGGAAGGTCATGCCAGACGAATTTAATTGATTTCTTTGACTGGGTGACCAAAGTAGTAGACCAGGGAGGGGCTGTGGACATGGTCTACCTAGACTTTAGCAAGGCATTTGACACAGTCCCACACAAAAGATTAATAGTCACATTAACTAGCCTGGGAGTGGGTCCCAGGGTGGTAGCCTGGGTAAAACATTGGCTGGACAACAGGACACAGAAGGCAACTGTAAATGGAGTCCACTCTGAAGAAAGAGGGGTTACTAGTGGGGTACCGCAGGGTTCAGTACTGGGTCCAGTCCTTTTTAATGTCTTTATAAGTGACATTGCAGAGGGACTAGAAGGAAAAGTATGCCTCTTTGCAGATGACACAAAGATCTGCAACAGGGTTGATACACAAGGAGGCATGGAAAGGATGAGAAGGGACTTGGCAAGGTTGGAGGAATGGTCAGAAGTATGGCAGCTTGATTCAATGCAAAGAAGTGCAAAATAATGCACCTGGGAAACAAAACTCCAAGGGAAGCTTACACAATGGGGGGAGGTAGTAACAACAACAAAAATGGAAAGAGACCTGGAGGTAATCATATCAGATGACCTTAAGGATGGCAAGCAATGTGAGAAGGTGGTAGGGAGGGCTGGGGGGATACTGGGATGTATAGGGAGAGGCATCACCAGCAGAAAACATAAAGTTGTTATCCCCCTGTACAGACATATTGTGAGACCCCATCTGGAGTACTGCGTCCAGTTCTGGAGACCCCATCTCCGCAAGGACATAAACAGGATGGAGGCAGTTCAGAGGAGGGCAACTAAAATGGTGCAGGGTCTGCAAGAGAAGCCATACGAGGAGAGACTAAAGGAGCTTAATATGTATACCCTTGAGGAAAGGAGGGATGGGGGAACATGATAGAAACGTTTAAGTACCTCAGTGGAATCAACAAAGTCCAAGAGGGTAGCATCTTTCAGAAAAAGAGATGTGCAAGAACAAGGGCACACAATTTGAAGATAGAGGAGGACGGCTCAGGTGCAATGTGAGGAAGTATTTTTTCACAGAGAGGGTGGTGGACGCATGGAACAGCCTTCCTGAGGAGGTTGTGGGGTCTAAAACTGTGGGAGAATTCAAGAATGCATGGGACAGACATAAGGCAATTTTTGTGGGGGGTAGGAAGAAATAGGCTATTGGTTAAATAGGATCTGCAGCTTATCCTCTAGGTAGGGAAATGGGCAGATTAGGTGGGCCAAGCGGTCCTTATCTGCCATCAAAGTCTGTGTTTCTATGTTTCTGTCTGGCCCAGTCTGGGGCTACCAGTATCACTGAAGCTGGCTGTGATCTGAGCTTGATGATCACCCTGAGTATCATGGAAAAGGGGGGGGGGGCATAAAGATGCCTCCCTGTCCAATCCAGAGTCAGGGCATCCGGGGGGACTATTCCCTTGTCAGGGGCACTGCAACAATACAGAGGCAGGTGGTGATGTTGGTGGGATGCAGAAAGATCTCTCTCTGGAGTGACCCACCTCCTGAATAGGACGTTCACCACTTGCTTGTTCAGTGTCCATTCGTGATGGGCCTGGTTTATCCTGCTCAAGGTATCTGCTAGGGTGTTGTCCTTTACAGGCAGATGGATAGACTGTAGGGAGGCATTCAGAGTAAGCAAGGCTCCATATCTTCACTGCCTCTGTACAACGTGGGGTAGACCTTGTCCTTCCCTGCTTGTTGATGTAGTACATTGTTGTGGTATTGTCTGTTCCGACTTGTACCACCTTCCCCTGGATTAGATGCAAGAAGGCCTGATGAGCCAGGTAAACTGCTCTCAGCTCTAGCATATTTATTTGCTGGAGGGAATCTGCACTCTCCCAAGTGCCGTGAATGGTGTGCTCCCCCAAGTGAACACCCCACTCTAACAGGGAAGCATCTGTCATGAGAACCAATGAAGAGGGCTCCTGCAAGAAGGGAACCTCTTCTCTCAAGTTTTCCGGCTCCATCCACCATTGGAGTGACTGTAGTAACACCCTTGTTACTGGTATGGGTTGTGATAGTGAGTCCTGCCTTTGGCACCAGTGTGCCATGAGGTGAAACTGAACATCTCTCATTTGAAAGCTGGCACCCACGACTGTGCTGGTTGCTGAAGCAATGTGGCCTAATAGTTGTAGAAACTGTCTTGCTGGCTTTAGCTTGCCCAGGACAAATGAGCTTGCCAAAAGCCGAATGCTTTCTGCCCTCTCCTGAGGGAGGACAGCCCTTCCCAGTATGGTGTTTAGTTCTGTACCTATGAACTGCAGTACCTGCACAGGAGTTAGGACTGACTTTTTGATGTTGAGAAGGAATCACAGGGAGTGCAACAGATCCTGGGTTACCTGATGGTGCTCGGTCACCTGCTGGTGAGACTTTCCCACGATTAACCAATCATCCAGGTAGGGAAAAACTGAAACACCCAGTCTTCTTAGGTGTGCCACCACTACTGACGTGCATTTGGTAAAGACCCTTGGTGCAGAGGTGAGCCGGAAGGGAAATGTTGAGAACTGATAGTGACCTGAGGGAAGTCTGAATCTCAGATATTTTCTGTGCGACTCCCTTATGGGAATATGGAAATATGCATCCTTTAGGTCTAAGGAAGCTAGCTAGTCCCCCTTTTGCAGAGTTGGCAGAATCATGGCCAGTGTGACCATCTTGAACCTGGGTTTTACCAGGTACCTGTTGAGCAGTCCGAGGTCTAGTGTAGGCCGCCACTCCCCATTCTTTTTTGTTGTTGGCAAATATCTTGAATAAAACCCCTGCCCTTTTTGGCTGGGGGACAGGCTCTACTGCCCTTGCTAGAAGTAAAGCCTGAACCTCCTGTTCCAGCAATTTTCTTTCTGTGAAAGGAACTGATGTGAACTGCCTTGATCTTGGAGGAAGGGACCTGAAACAAAGAGACAGACTCTGACTCACTATTTCCAGAACCCACCTGTCTATGGTGATTTTCAGCCATTCCTGAAAATAATGAGTCAGTCTGCCCCCTACAGGAGATGGAGAGGCAGCCTGGAGGGAAAAATCAGGGGATTTGTTTTGTTTGTTGCTGGGGTTGTGCAGATTGGGATCCTCGCCTGGAACCCCTTCTGCCTCTGGCTCTATTAAAAACACCCTGCTGTGACTGGTACTGCTGTTGTGGCACAGCCTGCACTTGAAAGGCAGACCTCCAAAAAGAGGACCTACTCCTCCTTACGTTTTTCTAAGTTTGTTTTTTTTTCAGGGAAAGACTTACATATCTCACAATCCACAGAAAAATGCTGTTGCCCAAGGCAGAGCAGACATAAATCATGTCTGTCTGCCTTTCCAAACACTTCAGAACACTTCAAACCATTTTTAAACCCAGGAGGTCCTGTTTTCTTTTTAGACATATCTGACATTTTAAAAGAAAACAGGAACTGGGAACCTACAAAAATAAAAGCAAGTTACCTATTTGCAGTCGGTTTAGTAACTGAGAAAACCCCAAATCTATCAGTTCCGATCGGATCCGGAACCGAAGAACAGCTCAGGGAACCGAGAAAAATCGGTTCAGAAGAGATAACAATTTACAAAAAAAAAAACAACACAGAAATGTAATTGGAACCCATAGTTTCATAGATTATCAGAGCATTTAAAGACATTAGTCCATGAGCTCGCCTTCCCAAGTTTATGTATACCCTCCTATATCCTTACTTATCAGAAATCTATCTAACTTTGTTTTGAATTCCAACATTGTTTTACTCTCCACCACCTCACAGGTAATAGATTCCATATCTCAGTCACTCTATTACTTAGCAAAAACTCCTTTTATTGGTTATATTTCTTTCTTTAACCAATTGGTAACGATGGGCTCTGGTAACATATGTTTGATCCTTACGTGTTAAGCCCAAGAGATCCCACATATTGGTGTCTGACAAGGCCCTATAGATCAAACACATATCCCCTCTCATTCTACGATACTCCAATGAGTACAGACTCAGAAAATGTAAGTGCTGCTCATATCCCATGCCTTCTGTCCCTTTGATCCCTTTAGTAGCCCTTCTCTGCACCCTCTCCAGCAATCCAACGTTCCCCCTTTTGTAAGGCACCCAAAACTGCACACAGTATTCCAAGTGCGGGCGCACTAGTGCAGTGTATAAAGGCAACACCACCTCTCTTTCCCTACATACACCTAATGTGTTTCCGCATACAATGCGATATGATGCTAGCTTTTTTATAGCTTTATTACACTGCATGTTAAAACTAAGATCTCTACTGATGGTAATAGCCCTAGATCACTTTCATCTACTACAGTTTTTAGTACAGTCCCTCCCAGGGTATATTGAAACTGCTTGTTATTTTTTCCAAAACGCATGACTGTACACTTATCAATATTAAAAACAGATTGTTTTCGCGTGACCCAAGAGTCAAGGTTGTGTAAAGCAGTTTGTAGAATGCACTGATCTTCTTTATTATTTACTGGACAACCTATTCTAATGTCATCTGCAAACTCTGAGAGCCAAACCCCTGCATCAGCTTGCACTGATGAAATATATAAATTAAATAAACATGGTCTCAAAACAGAACCCTGTGGAACACCACTGGTCACTCTAACCTAGCCAGATGAATCCCCCTGTAAGCAAACCCTCTGTGTTCTATTATTCAGCCATGTCATAACCCATTGCGGAACCCAACCTGGGAGTCCCGACTCCCTTAGGGCCCTCACAAGTTCTACATGAGGGACTTTGTCGAAGGCCTTGGCGAAGTTGAGAAAGATGACATCAACAGAATTTCCTGACTCTATGGATTTGCTAACCTTGTTATAGAATTCCAACAGGTTAGTTTGGCATGACCTCCCACTAGTGAACCCATGCTGTGTTTTATCCATTTTGCTTGATGTAACTAGGAACTCTGTGATGTAGTCTTTTACTATCCCTTCCAAAATCTTCCCTAACACAGAGGTCAGGCTGATGGGTCTATAGTTTGAGACCTCCATTCTTGACTCTTTTTTGTGGATTGGGACAACCATTGCTTGTTTCCATACTTCAGGAATTTCACCAGTTTGGATGGATTTCTGGAAAATCCAGGTTACCGGGTTGACCAATACTTCAGCCACTTCTTTAACCTGGGGTGTATCATCTGGTCCCTGTGCCTTGTTCTGGTTTCTTATATTAAGCCTTTTTAAGACATCTGCTGGATCTATGTTGACGCTGTGTCCCACGTGAATTTTTTTCTCCCAGATCCTGAACAATTTGTGAGCCTTTATTAAATACTGAGGAAAAATATATATTGAATTCCTCAGCAGCCACCACATTCTCTTATTAGGTCCCCATTCTGTGCTTTAATGGGTCCAACTGTATTGTTTCTACCTTTTTCCCCATTGATATATGAATAAAAAGAGTTATGATTATCCCTAACTTTAGATGCCAGCGCAAACTCATAATTTTCTTTGACCATATTAATACCCTTTTTAGCAATTTTGAGGTATTTTTTTATAATTTTCCCAACCAGCTTCTGTGTTATGTTTTGCCAGATGGCATGCATTATTTTTATTTTTAATCAACCCCTTGATAGTTTGAGTCATCCATGGGGGTGGGGGGGGAAGAGTTTTTGTTGGTGCCATTATATTTATTATTAGTAGGTACATACTTTTGGACCAGATATTTTAGTATTCCTACTAACCTCTCCCACATTTCAGTGGCAGACTGGTTATCACAATTTAATTTCCAATCCCATGTAGAGAATTCTTCTGTCATTAATTTGAAGTTTGCATTATTGTGCTTATATAGTACTGTCTTGCTTCCTCCCAAGATACCATTATATTGGAATTCAATCATACAATGGTCACTGGAACCTAGAGGGGGATGTGTACAGCACTTAGTGATATTTTCACCGAGGTTACTTAATACTAGATCTAAATATGATTACTCCTGGTATTGGATGCAACATATTGGTCCAGCCCAGTCAGACTAAAGGTTTCCAGATATTTAGATTCCATGACTGTATTTGCTTTTAATATATCCCACACTATACCAGGGAGATTAAAGTCTCCGACCAATATTACATTCCCTGCAAGTGTCAGGTGGTTAACAAAATCTAAAATAACCTCGTCTTCTGGTGCTCTCGTGGACGGGGGTCTATATATCAAGCCCAGATTTATTATGGCAGCTCGAGGGGGGCTGATCTTAACCCATAGTGCTTCTAGATTACCCCATCTGGTTATATGTATGCTTTCTGATGTAATATCCTCTGCAACATACAGTGCTACCCCACCCCACCCCACCTCGTGATAGGGATCTATCCTTATTATACAGTGTGAACCCTTGGATCTGCTTTCCCAAGTATCCTCTAGGTTGCCACCATGTTTCTACTATAGCACAAACTTGGATATTATGAATCAGTAGCACAGCCTGGAGCTCATCAAATTTATTCGTGAGGCTCCTAGCATTAATTAGCAAACTTCCACCTCTATATTTGATAATGTAGGTTTGTATCCCCATCCCCCCAACAGAGTTTAAATGGTTGTGTACAACATTCTTTAACTGCTGAGTCAACAGTCTTTTGCCCATCTTATTAAGATGCAACTCCGGAAAAAAGGTTCCAGTTTAGGAAAGAAAGTAATCAGTTACCTCTCGGTTCACAGGAACTGCGAGGAACCGGAAAAAACTACTCTAAATTTAAACTATGAAAAAAGAAACTAAAATAAATAAACTACGCAGTTAATGAAAACAAAAATACTTCCTTTTTTTTGTTCAATGCGCTTCAAGAATTGCTCTTGACGGAGAGAAGATCTCCAGGGTGTCTAGACTTTACAGTGGAGAGAAGAAATCTGAGGTTAGAATGTAGGCAGTTAGACTTGGCAGTTTTTGAAATGAATGCACAAGCTAAAGATTCCATCATTAGCATAGCATTCCATTTAGCTTGGGGCAGTGCTGGCTTAAAGGAGCACTGCAAGAGTAATAATATTAGTGGATTCCTGGGGTTAGAATTTGCGCATACATGGCATGATGGACCATCTGCTCCAGTCAGCAGCAGTACTTGGAGGTGGAAAGGATTACCCCACTCATTCTGGCTCCATCCACCGTGCCTGATGGCTCTCTCATGGCTGCTATAGATGGTGCCTGCAGTCAGCCTCACTCACTGTTGTCCCCCGGCAACATGGCTTGCTGGATGTTTGAGGACTCCTGTGCGCTGATCCCGAGAATTTTGGTTGTGTCCCCCTGTTTGTGATTGGTTGTCCATGGTCCTAATGATACTGCTGGGGATACTGAGCATCCTTATCAGCACCCAGGCCGTTCTTCAGCTGCTGCAGTGCCAGATGGGGGTGGGTTTGCTATTTGTCTGAAGGGCGGATGGGGGTTGCAACTAGTACTTGATACCTGGATCCCGCTGGTTACTGGGCTATGGTTGTCACCTGAGTCACATGCGGTACGAAAGATATGTCCAGAGGATAGCTTGCTCTGACTCGTCATGATGAGCAGAATGCCTGTCCCACCTCCAGTAAAGACTGTGTGTATAAATTACTGGTGCACTGGCCCATTTTACAAAGCAGTAAATGATCACTACCCCCAAATTAAAGGGAACTCTACTGGTGCAACACTGGTAGCACCCTGGCCTGTGATCCAATCAGCCCCCCCCCCCAAATGATTAAATAACTCTGACAAAATGAAAAAAGACTAAGCCATTCAACTCTTTCCTTTTGTCAAATGAGTTTATTTTGGGTGTTTTTGTAAAGAGATTCGGTGTATTTCAAATATTCTAGCTTTAAAAATCTATGGAAACTGGAAGGAATACCAAATTTCCAGGTGGAATACCAAAACTCTGAATCTGGTATTCCACCATGAATACCCCTTTTTTTCCCTTAAATTCTACCCCTGACCCAATAGAAAAGAAGCCATTGCAAGCAGTCACATTTTAGAATAGGGAGCCAGCTGAGGAGTGGTCTACCATAACTGGTAGCTGGACAACTTCACAACAGGTCCCTGATATGAACACCAAAGGGGCACCACTCCTATTGGAGATAAAACAAGTGACCAATTCAGACACAAAAAATATTAGATTTGTAAAATTTGCCATGGGGTTGTGAGCACTGAATTGTTTGCTGTAACTGATGTTTGCCATAAAGCGATAGCACCCCACTAATGAAAAGCCATTTAAAGTTTGTGAATGAGCAAGGGATAAGCCGCTAATTTTGTGTTTGTTTTATACTTGGGAGGTGTATGGCTCTCACATTAGCTGGCTCCTCATTAGTTACCTGCCCACTGGTTGGGGTCTGCACCTTATAAAATTTGCCGGGGGGGGGAGGTTCACTAAATTTGCTGTTTTTATTTATTTATGATCTATACCATAAAGCGGTAGCACCCCTAATGAAAAGGTATTTAAAGTCTGTGAATGAGCAAGGGTTAACTTGCAACTTTTGTGTTTGTTTTATGCTTGGAAAATGTACTGCTTACTCATTAGCTGGCTCCTCACTGGTTACCTGCCCATTGGTTGGGGTTTGCACCTTATTAAAGGAAGCCAGTTGAGGCAGTGTACCTTATATAAAAATAAGCCATTTCAGGCAGTTACATTTTAGAATAGGGACCCAGCTGATGGGTGGGCTACCTTAACAATTAGTAGCTGGGCAACTTCACAACAGGGCCCTGATGTGACCCCTTCCACCACTCTAGTGCCATTAGCAAAGTTTTTGTAACTGGCACTAGTTAGGACACAGGGTCCCACCTTAGAAATCAGTGGTCCCTTAAGTGGTACTGAATGTCCCTAATCTGGAACCTCGGCAGACAACAAGGCGCCTACGAAACAGCTACGGACCAGGGCCAAAAGCGAGTGCAATAATTCTCAACAGCTCAGCTCCTTGGTCTTCACATCAAAAAGGCACACACAAATGCTGTGTCATGGCTAACTTTTCATAAAATAAAAACAGCATTAAGGTACTGGATGCACCCTCCCGAACCACAGTGAAACGTTTTCACACTACTCTAGTGCTTTCTCAAAGCTCTAAAGGCCTTGAGAAAGCACCAAAGTAGCGCAAAAACGTTTTGCTGTGCTTCGGGAGGGTGCGTTCAGTATCTTAATGCTGTTTTTATCTAAAAAGAAGTTAGTGGGCCGTGACACAGCATTTTTGTGTGCCTTTTTAATGTGGAGACTGAGGAGCCGAGCTGCTGAGAGTTGACTCATCAGGAACCTGGCGACTGGTACTAATGCAGTGGAGGAGGCCATGTGTCCCAGCAGCTGCTGAAAATCTCTTGCTGGCCTACTCTGAAGGATTTTGCAGTGGAAATCAGATTTTATACCCTTGCCTGTTGAAGAAATGCCTTCCCTTGCAGGGAATCCAGTTCTGTGCCTATGAAGTCCAGTACCTGAGCTGGCTCTATTTGCAAATTCTGTAGGTTTACCAGTAAGCCCAGATTTTCCAGGGTGCTTTTTACTAGCCATATAAAGCGCCCTGCTTCCTGCTGTGATTCTCCTGAGACTAACTAGTCATACAGGTACAGAAAAACCACCACAACTAAGCACTTTGTGAAAACCCTTCATGCTGAAAGGAGGCTGGAGGGAAGGTCTATGAACTGGTATTGGCAGTTCCTTAGTCTGAACCTGAAGTCCTTTCTGCGTGGGGAGCTGACAGAGAATGTGGAAGTAAGCATTTTTCTGATCTAGAAACCACAGCCACTTTCTTAACTATAAAGATAGTATCACTGAACCCACTGTAACCATTTTGAATATTTCCTTTTTATGTGTTTATTCAGATGTCTCAGGTCTAAAATGGGTTGCCACCGCCCATTTTTCTTGTGGGTCAGGAAATATCTTGAGAAAAGACCCTTGCCCCACTGTGTGGCATGGATTTTCTCCATTGCTCTTGTCTACAGTAGTTTCTCTACCCCAAGCAGAATTGTTTCTGTTGGGGTCTGAAGCAGGAGCAGTTTTGATTTCTGCAGTTTGGGAAATTTTTTGAACTGCAGGAACAAGCGTTTGCTCACTACTTCCAGGACCCACCTGTCTGTGGTGATTTTTTTTTCCCTGGTATTTTATTTATGCTCCTGCTCCATCGGCCCTCGCATTCTGGGGGAGTCCCAGCCCCATCACCCTGGCGTCCACCATCTGGCACACACACCCCCCAGGGCTTGCCCCCCGGTGGGGTCGGTGGAGAAGGCCCTCCCCCACTGAAACCAGATCCAGTGTTGGCTATGGCTGGCCGGGTGCGGGGCCTGCGAGCTCCCCCGTCATCCGCCAGGAGCCATTTTTCTGGCTTTTTCCCCTTCCTCGGAGTGGCATGTGCAGTGACACCTGCGATGCTGCCGTGAACGCTCCCGTGCACGACAGCGTCCAGCATCTGTGCCACTCCCAACCCTCACGTTGCGGCGACAGTGCAACAGCCCCCAGCCACTGCTAGGGGCCAGGCAAGCACCAACTGCCAGATTCCCCCCTCCCTGGAGGAGGAGAGCTGTCCTCCAGATGCTCAATCCTTCTCCTCCCTGCTGACCCACGGTGTCCCACACTCAATCCTGAAGGCAGGTCGCTGGCATGGAGCAAGGTGTGGTGCCTAACGCCTCAACCCTCAGCGCCACCGGGCCATCTGTGGTGATTTTTGACCATTCCTGAGTGAGTCAACCATCCCCCAACTGGTAATTGGTCGGATGCCTTGGGCAGACTTGTCAGGGGTTTTGCTTCTGCTGTGGCTTAGGGGCTGGTGATGCGGCTGCATGCCTAGCAGTGCTTCTGCCCCTTGATCTACAGTAAACCCTTTGGGGTGGATACTCATAAGGGGCATGGGGCCTTAGGTAGTAACTCCTACCTCTGCCTCCCCTTCCATAAGGCCTGTAGAAGTGGAGACCTTTTCTTTCCCAGAATTGTTCCTGGTGGTGGTTTTGTATTCATCCACCTTTTTCATATATGCCTCTGTCTTGTCACCATACAGAGAATTACACTCAAAGAAGAAATCTGTAGTTTTAGCTTGTGTGTCCTGTGACAGGGCTAGGGTAGCCCTAAGCCAGGCAAACATTTGTAAGGATACTGCATGGGCCAGGACCCTTAAAGCAGTGTCATTAGTGTCCACAGCCATATGGAAGTGGTACTTAGTGGCATCTCTTGCTGTTCTAGCTTTGTCCGCTAAGCCCTGTGCCAGATCACCACTTGCTTCCTCACTTATTACCAGTATGGAGATGCAAGTGTCTTCTGGTGCTGAGCTGTGAATGCCAGGTAAGCTGCTAGCCTGAGAAGCAAGGAAGCTGAAGTATACACTTTCTTGCCATGGTATCCAGCTTTCTGGTATCCTCAGTATGCTGAGCAAAGAAGGGCACCTTAGCCTTCTTATATGCTGCAGCTTGAACCACTCCCTCATGGTCAGGGTAGGAATACAGGTACTCGACCCTGTCTCTCCATCAGATACTTTTCTTGTTGACACCAGCAGCTGTGGCAGGTGCTGACATGATTTTGGCAGTGGCTTTCTTCAGGGATTTATGGATTGGAAGTAGCAACCTCCTTGTGGAGGCCAGACCCATCATACCCATGAACTCAGCCTCCTCTCTGTCCTCCTCCTCCTCATAGGAGGGAATGTTGAGGGTATTTGCCATTTGCCTTATGAAGGAATAGTGGGACGTGTAATCCTCAGAAGGCCTGGGAGGACAGCCAAATTCCTGTTCAGGGAAACCATCTGGTTTAAAGGTTCCTGCTCCTCCTCTTCATAATATACCTCTTCCTCCTTCACAGACATCTGGTATGGAACCTGGACCCAGGGAGGGGGGCAGTCATATTCATAACCTTTCCCACAGCCTGGAAGGCATGGAAAAATTGCTATGCCCTTGCCATGTCCTCTGCTGGGGGGGAAATTGTCTTGAGTTAACCATCTGTTCCTTTCCTTTTTCATCAGAAGTGACAGAGACATTTTATTCTTTTTGTATTTTCTTTTAACAGACAATTCCCAGTGCCTGTTCCCAGGCTCTTACTTTTTGTTCTTGCCATCACTGGGCTCAGGGTCACCCCCTTCCGATGCCCTGGGTTCTGTACCATCTTTACTTTTCTGATGGCTGAGCAGCTTTTTCGTTTTTTGTCCCCTTTGACAGGGACTGCTGCTTGTTCTGAGAGGCATAACCCTCATCTGATCCTTTGGTAGGTAACAGGGAGGCAGAATGAGAAGCCGCAAAGTCTTCTCTTAGTCCTTTCCTTCTGTATTTTAGGGTAAGTAATGTTACAGCATTCTCAATGTAAAACATTATGGTCAGGACCAAGCCACCTTAGGCAACACTTATGGCAGTCTGCCTTTGCCAGGAGTTGAAAACATTTTCTACAATGTTTAAATCCTGTAGGTCCTCTTCTTTTCTTTTTTAGGTCTGTCAGTCATGCCCAACTCTAAAAGACACAACAAAAAATATCGGCCGGCCCAGTGACATGGAGGGCTGAGGCGCTGCAAAGTGCCTTCCCTCCTGCCACACCAGCAACCCAGGTTCAGGAATGGACTCGGGTAGTTTGGGGTTGGCTAGGGAGGGAGAGGACTGAGCATTGGAGGGACTGCTCTCCTGTACTAGGGAAGGGGTGGTTTGTCATCCTGGCCTCAGCTGACCCAGGGTGGAGGCCTAGGGGTAGAGCGGGTCAGGGAGGCAAACTATGGGAGAGACCCGAAATGATACATAGGATGGGCATGCCTCCACATGTGAGTTCTGCAATTTGCAGGAAGGATGGGACAGGAAAAATGGGGAAAATGGACATCAGGGGGCTTCATGAAGCCCAGCCCTGCCGTCTCCACACCCAGGCTACCGCCTGGTGAAATAACCTGGTCTGCCTCGGGACTAATATACTGGGGGGGTGGCCCTTCCTCCTCAGCCCTGCCAAAAGAGGGGAACTCCTGGGCAAAATTACGACCATGCACATACTGGGGGAGGCGTAGAGCCGGCCTGCAAGGGCAGGGGATCGAGGCTGAGAAAATCACCCCCTGAACGTAGGAGGATAAAAACCTATACAGAAAAAAAGAATATTCCGTTCCCAAAATTTACCAAAATAACATAAAATAAGCCCAAAGTATGTAAAAAGGGCTACAGAATACTAAATTCCGGTTCGCTTCCCTTTAAAAATGGAACAGCTAGTGCTTTTTTTGTTTTGTTTTTGTTGTAACCTCTGATCCCAAAGTAATTTAAAAAGAGGCTGAGATAAAATGTCAAATTAAAATTTGAAACAGTAAGATCGGCTTGGTTCCCTCTGTAATGGGACAGAGTGCTGCTGAACTTCGAAACTGCTAAAAAATGAAAATCAGTAGTAAAGCACAGCAATATTTAAAAGTTTTGAGAAGACAATAAGCGGTTCCTCGTGAGCAGGAGCCACACAGACTTACGACCTTCTTCAATTCCTGAAAACCGATTGGAAACCAGAGAAACAGCTAAAATTATACAATAAATAAAACAAACACCCTAAGTAATGCAACGTATCATGGAATGACTGAAAGTAATAAACAGTAAAGAAATGTAATCATAAAACTGTTCTGGAGGCCAGAAGAGTGGAGCTATACTTCGGGGTGACTGCTCTCTTCAGTGCAAATCTGAGGAAAGGAAGTTAGGGGAAGGGTGACCACAGTGCAGAGTTTGAAACTGATTCTAACTCCATAGTTAGCATAAATTCCATCTCTAGGGCAACTCAATCCAGTGGACTGATTGCTGTTTGTGAAGATATAAATTGACTCCTGGGGTTAGAAGCAAAACAAAATGCCATAAAAGTGGTTTAAAAATATCTGTAAAATTAAAAACACACCGAGGATGAAACGAAGGATGTCAGAAATACAATTTTGCTAAAAAAAACTGTATGATGACATTTTTTGCCAACTACCTTATCTTTAATTGTGATCTCCAAGAAAATCCCATCCACAGACCCAAGGAAGTAGGACTTGTGCAGCATGAAACTTTTAAATTTCAGCGTTGACCTGCGGCATCAGTGGCCCAACTCATGAAAACTATGTGCACCGGTAAAACCCAACACCTCTTTTTCCTTTTCTTCATACTAAATAGGAATTTTGTATTAAAAAAAAAAAACCACAAACTGAAAAATAACATTTAGTAGAGGATGTGGGTCAGGTGAAGTGCCTAGGCAGCCCTACATGGACAGGGTAGGGGAAGGGGTGGCCCCATAACATCACCAAGGAGCACCCCTCTTCCTGTCTTTCTCTCTTTCTTAGAAACACCGCCACTATGTCAGTGTCCATAGTAGGATGCTATAATTACTCAGCAGTTATGAATAACCAAGTGACAATGCGCAACCACACAGAAATATACAGCAAGTACAATAAAATGTGCAGAAAGGCCGCTGCCAAACTCATGGGCCCTTCAAAGAAAGATATTCTGCCCATTAGTCATCAAATTTCTGGAGAATTACATCTCTTTCCACCAGCAGAAATGAACCCCTTACTAAAGTGACCAACACTGTTTCCCCCAAGGATACTGCCAAGATGGAGGTAGCAATGTCTTTAGGTATATACTTCAATAGTATTTCTGCAGTAATTTTGGAGAGGCTAATAACTTAGCTAAAGATGACCATTTCAGCTTAATTCTCCTTTATTTATTTAAAATTTGGTAGACAGGAATGCTATGCCAGAACTCATTTCCAGGAGCAGCAGAGGGGACCGGGGTTACAAGAGGAAGTAAAACAGCAAGACCGCTTTCTAGAACTGCATAAAAAGAAAACCCTTCCTCCTTACCTTTAACAGGAGGCAGCATAGCATAGTGGTTAACAGCACCGAGCTACAAACCTAGAGAACAGGATTTGAATCCTACAGCCACCACTTGCATACTGTGTGACCATGAGCAAGTCACTTAACTTCCCTGTGCTCCCAAGATGCACCTGGAAACAACCCATGATTTAGTGCGTCTTTCCTGGCTGAAAATTGTAAAAATAAAATAAAAAAAAAACAAAAACAACTGGATACACCTAAGAGGCCCCTGAGTTTGCATATCCTATAAGATTTAAGGTGTACAGCTCCTTTCATCATGAATATGATGCCCTCTGCACCGAACAGGGTGACTCTGCCATCTTCTTCAGAGTCTAAAGAGAAGCAGGACACACATTCTACCTAAGAGGGGATTTCTCGTGGAGGGAATCTGCTGGAGAGGAGAAGCAAGACCACTGCAGTTTGTTCTGCCTGTATTTTTGTATGCAGCAGCAGCATGAACCAGAACCAACTGTGAGATTAAAAGGCCAGTTTACACAGCCACAACTGCACCACAGCAACCCGACCACTCGGGCAGCTGCAGTGGAAATGCGGCAGTATGAACACTTCCCCGCTCACAGTAAGCTGTACTTTGCTCCACTCCGCTAACTGCTGCTCAGTTAGGGATACATTCCTGAGCAAGTGGTGTAACCAGCCATTTGGACAGGCTGTACTGCTCGCTGTGGTGCACAATGAGTTGTCCCAGCTTCCTCCCACCTGACCCCCAGACTCACGGCCCCTCTCCAGCACATCTTGCATCAGCGCTGAGAGGAGCCATGTAAACAAGAAGCAGGACTGTGTGGAGGGAGACCTAGATAAAGCGTCAGTACGGAACCAATTCTTCTTCTGTTCAGTATTCACTGAATAATGGAAGGGGGAGGGGCCACAAATAGGCACCAGAAACAAAGGGGGGAGGGAGGTGAACACCGGTCCTAGAGGAACTCACAAAACTGAGGGTGAACAAAGCAATGGGGCCAGATAGAATACACTCTAGGATATTAAAGGAACCAAGAATGGTGCTAGCAGCACCGCTGGCAGACCTGTTAAGTGAGTTACTCAATACAGGAGTGGTTCCAGACAACTGGAGGAGAGCACATGTAGTCCCTCTTCATAAAAGCAGAAGCAGGGAGGAGGTGGGTAACTATAGGCCAGTCAGCCTAGCCTCAATTGTGGGAAAGATGATGGAGGCTTCTTAAGGAGAGGATTGTGGAACACTTGGGGTGGGATATTCAAAAGGGTTGCGCATGTGCCATGCACAACCCACTGAAGCGCCCCGGCACGATATTTGAAAGGGGAAAGTGCGTGGCACAAAACCCGATGTGCTGGGGTGCAGCGGTAATGTATGCGGCACAAGTAGGGGGGCGTGCCCATGCATACTCCGCACATCCCCATATTCAGCCCGGGATGTGCTGAGCCCATGCAGGCGCAACCCCTACTTGCGCCGCATACAGTTGAGCTAGAATAAAAAGGAGCAGCAGCTGGCCACCCACAGGTGAGCTGCCGTATTGCAGGGCACAACACGGCAGCTGCCAGCTGTGGGTGGCCACCCGAGCTCCGGCAGCACGGTCCACGTGTGGTAGCGTCTCCCCATGCCCGATCGCGGGCACAAGTATTAAAATAAAATATTCCAGCGTCCCTGATGGTCAGTGGACGAATCCTGCCATCGGCGAAATTACAATAAAAAAAAAAAATCCCAGATCCTGGTGATCGATGCGGTAACCCCTCCTCACCGCCCGCCCGGTACCACCCACTCCCCTCCCCGGTCAGCAGCTCCCCACCTGCAAGCCGCCCCGACTGACTGCGTACAAGTGCGGCTGTGCATCGCTGTGGACCAATGGACGTACAGCGATACTGTGCAGTCAGTCAGCGGGCGGCTGGCGGCTTGCGGGTGGGGAGCTGCGCCCACTGCTGACTGGGGGACAGGGTGGCGGGCTCAGTGGGTGGGTGGGTGGGGAGTGGGGTACCGCCAACCACCAGGGATCTGGGGATTTCTTTATTGTACCATGCCCGCGATGGGCAGGATGCAGTCCACTGGACCACCAGGGATATTGGACTTATGTGTATATTACTCATGCCCGCGATCGGGCATTGGGGCACTTTACCGTGCTGTGCAGGGGGCGTCGGTCCCACGACGGCTGCAGCCTGGCAGGGCGCCAGGCGCAAGTCGCCAGGGATCGGCGCACCTGGATGCAAATGGGGCCATAATGACATGCAAATGGCCCCATTTGCACCTTGCATGCATTATGGCCCCATTTGCATGTGCACTTTTGAATATCGCAGTTGATGCACCTAGCACAATGGCACTTGCGCATCCCCCTGCCCCTCTCTGGCCGCTTGCGCTGGTGCAGTGTCACTGCGCCATGCGCAATGCGGGTGGCCACAGAGCGATATTCAATTATGCTGCGCCATGGTGCAGCACCATTGACTATCGCCCTGTCAACAACTGGGCACATCCCAGTTGCGCTGCACCCAGGCTTGCTCCATAGCCTGGTGCAGTCTGAATAACCCACCCTTGGAATCCAGCGGAGCACAGGATCTGGGGCAGCATGGATTCACAGCGGGGAGATCATGTCAGACAAATCTGATAGATTTCTTTGGGTGACAAAGGAAGTGGATCGGGGGAGTGGTGGATGTCGCCTACCTCGATTTCAGCAAAGCCTTTGCCACCGTTCCACATAAAAGGCTGGTAAACAAGCTGGGAAGCCCGGAAGTGGGCCAAAAGGTGGTGAACCGAGTCAGAAATTAGTTGAGGAACAAGGATTCTGACACCTCACAAACAGGGATCAGAAGCGAATCACAAAATGATTTTCAAATGTAAAAATTGCCATTTTTTGACTAAAGTAAATGGAACCAAAGTCATTCGTTTGTAGAGGGTGCCGCCCTGTAAGCCTTAATGATTGTGTACTGAAAACTGCTTGTTAGTTCAGTAAATGGGAACAAAATACCTACTTTGTCTATCTGTTTATTATGTATACACAAGTCTAATGAAGTATGTGCATAGCGGAGTCATCAAATTGTCAACCACAATATGTTTAACATTTTCCTGTCTAGGTAGACTATAAACAATCTTTGCATGCAAAAAAGAAAGGATGTGGTATTGTCAGAATTGATACTTATAGATACAGAAAACAAAAAAGATGCAAGAAAAAGGTGCATGTACTGTACAAAAGTACTGTATCAATTTTGCAATGTTTGAGATTGTGTTACATGTCAGAAAACAAAAAATATTCCTTCTGCAATCACTTTCATTGGCTCTGTACAGTACCTATAATACAAATCACATTTTCTGTCATTTCTGCAACAAAACTACAGATCAAATAAAATGTGTTAGCTAGTGAGAATACCTTTATTGTCCCATGGTCAGGTATTTATTGATTTTTTTATGTATCACACTTTTGGTTATTAGTTATTTTATATATTTCGAGTTTCTGACATTACTTTTAATGTACTATGATGTGAAGTGTTTGAGTGGATTAATATGAAAGATGCTACACAACATAAAACTGTATCAAACTGTACAGTATGTTTCACAGTCAAAACCAACATTCCTTTTATATGCAAATGTGTTAAAGAGTACCAATCAAGCTAGCTTTAAACTGCCCCCCACCACCACCTATACTATACAGTTCCCTTACATCCATTGGACCTCTGCTGGTAATGTCCCATCATTTTTCTAAGGCTGCCAGAAAGATGGAAAGGGATCACAACTTTGCCCCAAGCTGCCGACTGCCTCATCCCTTCCCCTTCTTGGAGTGCCAGCCCCACCCATGCACTCAGATGTTGCGTGGTTCAGCTTGGAGCACACTGGTGCATTCCATAGAAGCCTACAGGAGAATATTTTAGATTCATTGTTTTATTTTTTATGTCAGAGGTCCGCTGGAGCCAAATGGAGAGTGTGGGCAGATAGCTGGTTCAGCTGCTCCACCTCATCCTACTCAGGCTGTGTTGTGCATTGCCAGGTCAATGAGGAACAAGACTGCCATAATGGCGGACTTGATATCCTCGGTCAACCTGGATGGATGAAAATGCGGCTCCCATTTTGGAGGTGGCATTACCAGCCAGGTACTCTGTGATACACAGCCAGAGGAAGGATCGCGGTGTGGGGGGTAGCCATTTGTTTTATTTTATTTATTTATTTTATTGTAGAGTATCAGTTTTACAACCTTTGAGTCACAGACTCGTTTACAAAAGTACCTAGTCAATAAGGGGAGACAACAATAAAGTGAGGTTTAGGACAATGGAATGCAAACAGGTTAGATACATAAAAAGTAAAATATACACTTGGAGAGAGCAGACAGCTAGGCTGCGCTGGATTAAACTTGTGGGAGGTACTAAACATAGGTAAAAGCAACAAGAGATTCAAATCGACAGCAAGTCACAGGTTAAGTAGGTAAGTAACATTGGCGAAACAATAATAGTTACAGTATTCATAAGTAAGCCTGTCAGGCTAATATGTAGGTATAAAACGCCGATTGGCGAGGGGTTTGAAAAGGGGATAGCAGGGACTGGCATAGGGCAGGAAGGGACAGGCAAGAGGCAGCTACAGGCATTTACAACAACGGCTGTCAATAATATGCTGGCGAAGGGCAATTTGAAGCGCTAACACAGGGATCTTGGAGATAGTTTCGGAAGGGAGTTGAAACAGGACGGGCTTGGTGATGGAAGGATCTTTGGCAGCGAGAGGTCCTTGCTCTGGGAACTATGAAAGTAGCCGTGGCGGCATACCGGGTTGGTAGTGACCTAGCAGCACGCCTGCAAAGGTCCAGAGACCCCAGGAGGCAGAGTCCTGACAAGGATTTTGGCCAGTAGGCAGGTTTGATAATTCAGTCTTTCCTCAAGAGTGAGTATTTTAGCGGCAGAGTATAGTAAACAGGTGTGGGTTCTGCTGTGGGCACCGTAAGGAGCCTACATGCTCTATTAATAGAGGTCTGAACTTTGGATAAGGCAGAGGCATCAGCAGCAGCATAGACAGGGAGCCCATAGTCAGCCAGCGATAAAACCGATGAGGTGATGGCTAGTTTTAAGGCGGTTCAGGAGACAGTCTTTATGCCGATAGAGAAGACCGATCCTGGGTTTATAGCAGATGACAGTGCGTTGAGGTGGGCATGGAAAGTAAGGCCGGAGTCAAAGGTGATGCCCAGGTACTTATAGGATGCAACCTGCTCCAGGAGGAGGGGCTTGCTGGTGGTGATGTGGAGGGGGAAGTTTCTGGCATTGTTTTGCCGATGGGAAAAGAGCATGGACTTTGTCTTCTTTAGGTTCAGGACTAGGCGGTGATTATCGAACCACTTTTCGGTTTGGAGGAAGGCGCTTTGCAGCATGCTTTGTAGTGAGAGTGGGTCAGGGTGTGATGCAAGGATAACGGCGTCATCTGCATAGAGTAATATTTTACTGGAGCAGGAGCTGGGGAGGGTGTTTAGGAATAGGCTGAAAAGGGTTGGGCCAAGGATGGAGCCTTGGGGGACACCCGAGAATACTGGAAGATAGGAGGAGAGGGTCCCATTTAGTTTGACTCTTTGGGACCTGTTGTGTAGGTAGCTTCCAAACCACTTCAGGGGCCCAGTTGCGAGACCTAGTGTGC
Source organism: Neoceratodus forsteri (assembly GCA_016271365.2). Taxonomy (NCBI): domain Eukaryota; kingdom Metazoa; phylum Chordata; order Ceratodontiformes; family Ceratodontidae; genus Neoceratodus; species Neoceratodus forsteri. The sequence continues at coordinate 9,666,220 of CM057450.1, read as the reverse complement.
TGAGGGAGTTAAGTAGTAGGGGGTGGCACACCGTGTCGAAGGCCTTGGACAGGTCTATGAAGACCGCCCCTGCATAATGACCTTTGTCAAGTGCTGAGTGAATGTGGTGAGAGAATTCCAGAAGGGCAGTGGTTGTGCTATGACCAGGGCGAAAACCGTGTTGCTCCGGACACAGAAGGTTGTAGTTAGTAAGGTATTCTGAGAGCTGAGTGTTTACTATTTTTTCGAGGGCTTTGGATGGGGGAAGGATGGAGATGGGCCTGTAGTTGTTAGGCAGAGTGCGGTCCCCCGACTTGTGGATGGGGGTTACTTCTGCATGCTTCCAGGCCTTAGGGAATTGTCCGAGGCATAGGGATTTGTTAATGATAAGCGTCAGCGGGGTGAGCATGACATCCAGCATGAGGCAAAGAATCCTGGAGTCAAGGGGGTCATTGGTAGGGTTCTGAGATGCGAGGGCCTTTATTAAGAAAGGTTTGGCATCGTTTTAAATCTAGCCTGAACCTCACGGTGTTGCCTGTGGGTCCTACATGGTCCTTTGAATGTGTGGCCACCCACGGAGGTGCTGGTGCAGGCTTCAGTGTCCTCCTACTCTATCATCCCCCAGGAAGTGATGAGGATTTATTTATTTATTTATTTTTATGGGAAGTAGAGGAGCTTGTCGCCAGCCTGGTGTTGGAGTCCCCCAGGTGGTTGATCCTGGGGGACTTCAATGCCTGGGTCAATGGTGAGCTCTTGAAATTTGGAACAGACCTTCTTGGGAGCATGGGGACACTGGCCTGACACAAAAGGTAACAACAGCAACACACTCAGGTGGCCACACATTGGACCTGTTTTTTTCCTCTGACCTAGATATTACTGACCTTAGTGTAGATCTGGTGGTTTGGTTGGATCATAGCACCGTGGGGTTCACATTTAGGGCCCCCTTCCCAGATGGTCCTGCCCCTGTGAAGATGGTCCGGTACCGGCCATTAAGAGGAGTATCCTCAGTGGACTTGGTGGTGGTACTGGACCTATCGGGTGTTGGGGCAGCTTGTGCAATTGGGTCGGAGGAGGCAGTGGCGGGCCTATAATGGGGCTGTTGGTGCAGCCTTTAACTCAGTCGCACCCTTGCTTGTCCGGCCCTTGTATACCTGTTGGAGACCTCCTTGGTATGATGAGGATCTTCGAGGTTTAAAGGCTAGTGGGGTGGCAGTTAGAGAGGCACCGGAGGAGATCTGGCTTGGTGCAGGACAAACTGGCCCTGAAGTCACATATTACAGACTATCGGGGGTAATCTCCTGAAAAAAGGCGGAATTTCTGTCTAGGAAGATTGCTGCAGTGAGAAGCAGACCAGCTCAGCTCTTCCGCACAGTGGACAGGCTTTTACATCCAGCCTGTCTACGTACTTGGGGGGGCAGGTTCTACCACTAGGTGTGAGGAGCTGGCTCTGTTTTTTGCCGACAAGGTGTCCTCCATCAGAGCTGAGGTCTCGTTGAGCAGCTCTCGAAAAGGATGCAGGGTCTGGCCTGAGTTGTGCTGGAACACTGCTCCTGTCTGGGATGAGTTTGAGCTGATCGGGGCTGGGGAGATGGTGGAGATCATCTCAGAGCTGCGGCCGACGTACTGTAATCTAGACCCAGGTCCAACTCATCTTTTGGTTGAATGTTTGGACCCGATTGGACCCGTGGTTGCTGAGGTCATCTGGAGTTCATTGAGGAGTGGCATCTTCTCTCTGGCCCTGAAAGAGGCCTTGGTCAGACCCCTTTTGAAAAAGCCATCTCTGGACCCAGACTGCCTCAGCAACTACAGACCCGTCTCGAACCTCCCATTTTTAGGGAAGGTTACAGAAAAGGTGGCGGCCATACAGCTGGAGATACATCTTGCCACTTCCTCCGCCTATGAGCCTTTCCTATCTGGGTTCCGGGTCGGGCATAGTATGGCGACAGCCCTGGAGAGGGTGCTAAATGATCTCCTGATGGCGAGGGACAGGACGGACAGTACCATCTTGGTCCTCCTGGACCTCTCTGCGGCATCTGACACCGTGGACCATGAGGTGTTACTTGACCGCCTGCGGTTCTGGTGTGGCCTGTCCGGTAATGTTATCAACTGGTTCAGGTCATACCTAACAAACAGACAGAGTGCAGAGGGAGATTATGGGAATGGCTTCATCTAACCCGAAGCCTCTGAGTTGTGGTGTTCTGTAGGGTTCAGCCTTGTCGCCTCTATTGTTCACGGTGTACATGCTGCCATTGGGGGACATTATCAGGCAGTATGGGCCGAGTTTTCACTGCTATGCAGATGATATCCAGATGTACCCGTTCCGTGCACCCAATATCCAGGTGTCAGACTCTGTATTTAACTGCTGGCTCGAGGAAGTCAGTTGTGGATGACTCAAAATTGGCTTAGGCTTAACCCAGACAAGACTGAGGTAATGGTTATGGAGCCGGGTCATCGGGGCAGAGAGGGAGGTGTGGTATTACCCCCTGACCTTGTGTTGGGGGGTGTGCCCCTAGCCCCCTCTAGACAGGTGAATTTGGGAGTAATCCTGGATGACAGCCTGACACTTGATGCTCAGGTGTCGGCCATGGTGAGAAGTGGGTTTTGTCATCTCAGGAATATCGCCTGAATTCGAGCCGTGATCCCACCTGATGACCTGACCACACTGGTGCATGCTTTTGTCACTTCCAGGTTGGTCTACTATAATGCCCTGTACCTAGGGTTATCTGGAGGCAACCTCCACAGACTGCAGCTGGCACAGAACACGCCGGCAAGATTGCTGACGGGAGTGAAAAGGTGTGAACATATCACCCCAGTCCTCCGCAGACTGCAGTGGCTGCTGGTCCGGTGGAGGGTTGTCTTCAAGATAGGGCTGCTGACCTATAAGACCCTGCACGAAAGTTGTCCAGTCTATCTGCAAGATCTCCTTGTCCCTTATTGTCCGGCCCGGGCCCTCCATTCTGCTGGAGGAGGCCTCCTGGGAGTTCCCGGGGTTAGGCTGTGGCATTCAAGAGAGAGAGAGAGAGCATTATTGGTGGCTGCACCTACCCAGTGGAACTCCTTGCCTGGTTATTTAAGGAAGGGCCCCCCCCCCCGTAGAAGCCTTTAAGAAGGGCCTCAAAACATATTTATTCCTGCAAGCTTTTTATTGATAATGTTTTTAAATTTAGTTGGATTATGGGATGATAGATAAGTGTATGCTCCCAGCTGTATTTTTTGTGCTTTTGTATTTTTCTAATGTTTCTGTATAAATGTATGTTTTATACTGTGCAGCGCCCAGAGTCCATGGAGATGGGCACTATAAAGTATCTATCTATCTAATCAAACCCACCGCTCAACTAACAAGGTTCAGAGATAATTTAAGGAAGTATTTTTTCACAGAGAGGGTTGTGGATGCATGGAACGGCCTTCCGGAGGAGGTTGTGGAGTCAAAAACAGTGGTGGAATTCAAGCATGCATGGGTCAGTCATAAAGCCATTCTAGGGGATGGGGGTAGGAAGAAGTAGGCTGCTGGTTAACTAGGATCTGCAGCTTATCCAGTAGGTAGGGAAACGGGCAGAATGGGTAGGCCAAGCGGTCCTTATCTGCTGTCAAATTCTATGTTTCTATCCACTCTACTACCCAGGGTAGCTGGCGATTCCCTTGGTAAGCAGGAATTTGTTCAGGCTTACCTTAGAAGCCTGAACTGTCATCGTGCCAACCGTCTCTGCTGGTTCAAAAGGCTATTCCATAGGCTAACCAACATCTGGAAGAAAAAGTGCCTCCTAATATTATCCCTAAATTTACCAACCCTGAGCTTCAGGACATGTCCCTGTGTCCTGCTGCAAGACACCAGATCAAACATCTCTGAAAGGGGCAAGCACATTAGTGTCGATGCTACTGTGCATGCCCAGAGTCACAGCTTTAGATTACGAATAGAGAATTAGACACATTGTATTTATTTATTGAAAGCTTCGGAGAATACCTTTGAGCACAGATGCTCATTTACAAATGTTCCATGTCAAATATATGGTCACAAAAAACATTATAGGTACAATAAGCAGTTCTAGAGAAAACGCTGCCCTGTCAGGCTCAAAGCACTCAAGACAAATCAATTACATACAGTTTTGAAACAAAAATCCACAAGATCATTGCATAAACAGTCACAGGATACGTACAAAGAGAAAGACAATAAAACAGTTTTAACAGTTACAATTGCAATGGACTACAAGTGCAGATTGCGAAAATCTTTTAAATTGATTAATCTCACAGAGATTCAGCACAGTATCAGGGAGTTTGTTTAATGAATTAGTGACACTGACAGCAAATGACCATTTGTCCAGCTGAGTTTGCCAGAAAGGAGGCTTAAGAGCATTTCTGGCCACATTCCTGGTGGTGTACTGGTTGGAAACAGAATGGAAACAATTTGTTAAAGCAGGGGATGTTAGCCCCAGGAATGCTTTTTTGGCTAGCAAACAAGCCTGGAGTGTTATTCTGCAGGGTAAAGGTAGTCAGCGAGTATGTAAGGTGTACAACTATGAGTGCGGTTATCTGCACCATTTACAAAGCAGAATGCCTTATTACAGACCAGCTTTACTCTGTTTAGCACCATGTCACAGGCAGCAGCATAGACAGGGAGACCATAATCTAAAAGTGACAGAATGGAGCGGTCTACAATAAGGCATCTAACATCCCCAGTGAGACTGTTCTGATTACAGTACAGGGCGCCCAGTCTTCTGTCAGCTATGGCCACTAGATTGTCAACTTAGAGGGGGGACAAAAGGTAATGTGTCATCCAGAATTACCCAGAAGTATTTGAAGATTCAGAGTTAGAATGCTCGTTTTAATATGGCAGTCACTTTCTGGTGCTCAGGAAACTCTCAGTAGGAAAATCACTTTGGTTATCATGACTTGAAAAAAATTCAAACTCGTGCATGCATGAGCAAACAGGCACTTCGGTGCCATATTGGAAGTGCTTGCGTGAGAACAGTGGGCCTCCAGGGATTAAGCGGGGTTGGTAAATATTCCAAATATTAAAAAAAAATAATTAAAAAAATGTGCTAAATGCTTATAGTATGTCAGCCTGGCACTGTGTATATGGCTGGCAATAATAAAGATGCCTGCAGGGATCACTTTTAAATGGGACTAAAAAGATCACCTAAAAGCTGAGTATCTCCATTTAAGCAATAAATCACAGAGTGTGGGTGGCTGTGGGATTTAACCATGCTTAGGTGGTGTTGCATGAGGCAATCCCAAATCCAGAGTTGTATCTGCCTACTGTATAATATTGCACTTGTCAGTCATTTTCTGCCTATTTAATCAATCAATCAAACTTTATTTAACCAGGCATGACACCACTGAGCAAGCTCATTCTCAAAGTGATCCTGGACATCAAACAAATCACAGGCAAGTATAGGGCAGGCAAAACAAAACATTGTGCATACGAAGAGACAAGTCAAGCCTATACATTCAAAGATAACACAATTAAATGCTAATTGTAGCACACTAAACAAACAAGGAAAGTAGGTCAAAAACTTTAAATGGTTCGACCTGGGCACTCACTAGTATATGTAGACTGGTGGGTATTCTAATACAGTATCACCCTGATTATCTGAATGTCCAGGGAGACATCAAAAATATTTGGATAATCGGGTATTCGGATAATCGAAAACAACATAAAGAAAACGGCATTTGCGGTTTGCAATACAAAATGTTTAATGTTGCTTAAAACAGATTGTTAAAGTGCTTCATTAATACAAGTGCACAGTATGCAGTACAGTACAGGAACTTGGTACTAAGTAGGTCACAAAAAAAAAAAAAACATTACTAAATGACAGTAAAGTATTGTGTGATGGCAGTCTGTTTTCTTGTTTCGTTTAACTGCTCCACAGCCTGCAATCTAAGTCTACGCAGCATTAGAGTGCGCATATAGTCAGTAGATGATTGGGTTTCTAGCCACATTATACACTTACTGAATGCCTCAATTGCCTCACTCGCTGTTGGTACCTGCATGTTCTGCCCCCCAATCATCCTCCTCTTCGTCAGCTTCACTTCCACAACCTCGGGTGTGTTTTGTGCAATAGCGATGATGTCCAAATCGTTTAGCACCCCGCAACCCATCATCATTTTCATCGCATTTCAACCATTCCTGGACAACCTCTGGTGTACATTCTGTCTGCTCTGCAATTCTAATCAGCTCCAAGCCCTCATCAATTTCTTGCTGGATAACCACACTTTGTTCTTGTGGAGCACTCAAGACCCCTGACATTTGCCAGCAACGGACAATTGTGTCTGTTTGAATTTCTGACCATGCCTCTCCTAAAAAGTACCAGGAATCCTTTATGTTCAGTTTTTTTTTTTTTTATTGCTTCTGTTAGGGTAAGCTGATCGTTTTCATCTGCAAGCACTGTTGACAGTAGCTTACCCCTATAGAGCCTTTTGAGGGTCGCTAAGATACCCTGGGTCCATCAGTTGTAATTGCGATGCAGTGTTTGCAGGCAAGAATAGGCAGTGGACCCTACATTCAGGTGATGCCAATTGTTCTAAATCAGGATGAGCACCCGCACTGTCAATTAGGAGAGTTGCCGGGGGGGTTGACGGATCTCAAAATATTCGAACAGCAGGTACAAAATCGGACTGAAAGAACAGGTTACTCACCTGTAACAGTAGTTCTAGGAGTGGTATACATTGTTCATCCATACTCTGCCATGTCCTTTCCCCTTTAAATCTGGCGGAAGAGTCTTCAAGCTGGCTCCTCCCACCACCGGGTAGCAAATACCTCGGCTTCGCCCCATCATGCCAGATCTTAGCCCGCTGGAAGCAAGATGGTGCGCCTAAAGCCAGGGAGGTCGGTTGGGTGTGTGTGGATAAACAACATATACCACTCCTAGAACTACTGTTACAGGTGAGTAACCTGTTCTTCTAGGAGTGTGGATATGTTGTTCATCCACACTCTCTGGCAGACTCCAAGTAGTTCTCTGGGAGGAGGGAGGCAAGGTGCACACCCCCTATTTAGGAAAGAGAGATTGGAGAACCGAGGCCCCAAAACTAGCATCCCGGCGTGACTCAAGGTTGATGTGGTAGTGGGTAATGAAGGTGTTTGCTGACTTCCAGGTAGCAACCTGACAGATCTCCTGGATAGGGATGTCCCTGGAAACAGCCACTGATACAGCCATATGGCGGGTAGAATGAGCTCTTAGCCCTCTGGGAGGCTCCTTGCCCGCCAATTCATAGAACAGACCTATGCATGACGTAATCCACCTAGCAATGGTCCGCTTCACTGCAGGTCTGCCAGAAGCGGCTTCAGCGTAGGTGACAAACAGCTGGCGAACCTCTCCCCGAATTTCCGCCATCCTCTCCTTATAATAGGAGAGAGCACATCTAAGGTCCAGAGTATGGAGCCTGTACTCGGTGTCCGAGGTGTAGTTAGGGTAGTATACCGGCAGAGTCAACACCTGGTTAAGGTGAAACTCTGACACCACCTTCGGAAAGAATTTCGGGTGAGGGCGCAGGACAAATTTGTCCCTGTGAAAGACCAGATAAGGGGAGTCCACTGAAAGGGCCTAGCGTTCCCCTGTCCTTCTGGCTGACGTGACAGCCACGAAGAAGGCCGTCTTCGACAAGTGTGAGAGCTCACACTTGTGCATGGGTTCGAATGGCTTGCCCATAAGCTTTGCCAAAACCAGCAAGAGATCCCACAGAGAAGGAGAAGGTTCACGCACCGCAGGGGATATGTGATCCAGGCCTTTGAAAAAGCACCCGACCACTGTCTCCTGTGCCAGTGTCAGCTGACTGGCCCGCGCCCAGTAAGCAGAGATGGCTGCCAGGTGCACCCAAAGGGTCGGTGACCGTAGAACCCCTTTGGAGAGAGACCAAAGGTAGTCTAAAATGTTAGCCACAGAGCAGGATAAGGGATCCAGACTCTTACCCTGACACCAAATGGAAAACCTTTTCCATTTGAAGGCATAACATAACATTTCCTGGTCGATTCCTTACGAGATGCCTCCACCACAGTGTAGACATCCTCGGAAAGACCCAGAGCCTGGAACTCTAGCCGCTCAGGTACCAGGCTGTGAGGTGCAGGGATTGAAGGTCTGCATGGAGGACCTTCCCCTGGTTCAATATCATCAGGTCTGGGCATGTACAAAGCCGCTCTGGGGCCCTGCAGCTGAGGCTGAGGAGATCAGGATACCAGAATTGGCGGGGCCAATCTGGGGCTACCAGGATCACCTTCGCCTTGTCCCTCCTCACCTTGACTAGCACCTTGTGGATCAACGGAAATGGAGGGAAGGTGTAGAGGAGGCCTGGGGTCCACGACCTTGAGAAGGCAACCCCCTGTAGCGAGCCCTGCTGAGGGGGGCGGGGCGAGCATGGTACAGTCTCAGCTTGGCGTTCTCCCTGAAGGCAAACAGGTCCACCAATGGTTTGCCCCAACAGAAGAACAGATATACAGGTTACTCACCTGTAACAGGAGTTCTAGGAATGGTATATGTTGTTCATCCACACTCATTGGCAGGTATCCTTGCCGCTTTAAATCTTGCCGGAAGGTCTTCAAGCTTGCTCCTCCCACCCACCCGGGTGGTATAACTCTCGGCTCCGCCCAATGACGCCAGATCTGGCCCGCTGGAAGCTCAGGTTGTGCGTCGAAGCCGGGGAGGTCGGGTGGGTCGTGTGGATGAACAACATATACCATTCCTAGAACTCCTGTTACAGGTGAGTAACCTGTATTTCTAGGGACATGGATATGTTGTTCATCCACACCATTGGCAGACTCCTAGCAGTTCTCCGGGAGGAGGGAGGCAAGACGCACACCCCCAATACTTACTTGGGAAAGAGAGACTGGAGAACCGAGGCCCCAAAACCAGCATCCCGGCGTGACTCAAGGTCGATGTGGTAATGGGTAATGAAGGTGTTTGCTGACTTCCAGGTAGCAGCCCTGCAGATTTCCTGGATAGGGACGTCCCTGGAAGCAGCCACCGTTGCAGCAGTATGGCGGGTAGAATGAGCTCTTATCCCTCTGGGAGGCTCCATGCCCGCCAACTTATAGCAGAGATCTATGCAGGAGGTTACCCACCTGCTTATCGTCCGCTTGGCTGCAGGTCTGCCAGATGCGGCTTCAGCGTAGGGTGACAAACAGCTGGCGAACCTCTCCCGAATTTCAGCCGTCACGCTCCTTATAATGGCGCCCTTCTAGGGTCCAGAGTATGGAGCCTATATTGACCTCGGTGTGATTGGGGTAGAACACGGCAGAGTCAACACCTGGTTAAGGTGAAACTCCGACACCACCTTGGAAGGAATTTCGGTGGGGGGCAGGACAACCTTGTCCCTGTGGAAGACCAGGTAAGGAGACTCGATGGAAAGCGCCTGGAGCTCTCCCATCCTTCTGGCTGACGTGATAGCCACCAAGAAGGCGGTCTTCCACGACAGGTGAGAGAGAGCACACCTGTGCATAGGTTCGAATGGCTTGCCCATGAGCTTTGCCAGTACCAGCAGTAGATCCCACGGAGGTGGGGGTTCCCGCTCTGGAGGGGAAATGTGATCAAGGCCTTTGAAAAAGCGCCAGACCACCTTCTCCTGCTCCACCGACTGCTTCCCGGCCCGCGCCCGGTAAGCAGAGATGGCTGCCAGGTGCACCCTTAGGGTCGTCGACCTAAGCCCTTGACTGGAAAGGGACCATAAATAGTCCAAGATGCTTGCCAAGGAACAGGAGGAAGGGTCCAAGCCCTTGCCCTGACACCAAATGGAAAACCTTTTCCATTTGAAGGCATAGCATTTTCTGGTCGACTCCTTACGGGACGCCTCAACTACATTGAGGACCTCGTCGGAAAGACCCAAGGCCTGGAACTCTAGCCGCTCAGGAACCAGGCCGTCAGGTGCAGGGATTGAAGGTCCGGATGGAACACCTTCCCTGATTGACTGAGAGCAGGTCCGGGCGAGCTGGAAGCTGCCGGAATCCTGGAGCTGAGACTGAGGAGATCTGGGTACCAGAACTGGCGAGGCCAGTCTGGGGCTATCAGAATCACCTGCGCTTGTCCCTCCTCGCCTTGAGAAGCACCTTGTGGATCAAGGAAATGGGGAAAGCGAAAAAGAGGCCGGGGTCCACTGCCCGAGAAGGCATCCCCTGCAGCGAGCCCTGCTGAGGCGGGCATGGAACAGACTCAGCAGCGTTCTCCTGAGGCAAACAGGTCCACCTGAGGTGTGCCCCAATGGGAGAACAGATGCTGTACTACCTCGGCAGGAGAGACCACTGTGGGATGCAGCCCCTATCCGCTCAGGGCATCGGCCAGGGTGTTGGAGGCTCCTGCCACGTGAATGGCTAGGAGATCCGCCTCCAGGCTGCGCAGACAGTGACCAAATGCGGAGAGCTTCCTTGCATAGAAGCATGGGCGTCCCGCCCTGGCGGTTTAGATAGTACATGGTCGTGGTATTGTCCGTCTGACTCGGACCACTTGACCCCGGAGGAACGGAGCAAAGGCGGTGAGAGCTAGGCGGACGCGGAGCCCAGCAGGTTGATGTGGCATCGACTCAGGGGACCAGAGGCCATGAGCCCGGTGTTCCCCAGATGGGCACCCCAACCCATCAGAGAGGCATCGGTCGATAGGAGACCCGTCGGCTCGGGCAGGCGAGCAGGATGCCCTCCTGCAAATGATCTGGAGCGTCCACCACTGGAGGCGTTCCACATCCCTGTGTCACCGACACAAGCTGGTCAAAGGATGCGGCGTTGTGACCACTGGCTGGCCAGTCCCCACTGAAGGGGACGCATGTTCCAGCGGGCCCACGGACCACGCTGGTGCAGGCAGCCATGAGACCCAGGAGCGCAGGAAGTCCGGGCAGGCGCGAGTGCCCAACCAGAAATGATCGGGCAAAGGAGGAAAGAACCTCGGCCCTGTCCGCCCGGGAGCAGCTCTGGCTCGAGAAGTCGAGCTGCGCCCGATGAATAGAATCACCTGCTTAGCTCGATTCCGACTTGGCCTCGTTGATAGGAGGCCCAGTTGAGAACAGACCTGGAGGCCAGATCTCTGGACCACTCCGCCTCCTTCCTGGAGGAGCTGCTATCAGCCAGTCGTCCAGGTAAGGGTACACCGGACCCTCGGCGCCATGAGGAATGCTGTCACCACTGCCATGCATTTGGTGAAGACCCTGGGAGCTGGAGACAAGCCGAAGGGCATGGCTTGGAACTCAAGAGGGATCCTTGCTCGGAAGTGAAGAATCTCTGGTGAGACGGACGGATAGGGACGTGAAAAAGCAGCGTCCTGCAAGTCCAGAGAGCAGAACCACACGCGGCGTTCAAGGATGGTATTATCTGAGCCAGAGTGACCATCCTGAAGGTTCGAGACCTTAGGAACTTGTTTGGTGTGTGGTCAGAATGGGCGCCAGCCCCGTCCGCTCGAACCAGGAAGTACCTGGACACAAACCCTGGGTCTGAAGGAGGGTCCACCACCTCTCTTATCACCTCCTTCTGGAGGAGGAGAGCGATGTCGGCTCGACGAGCCGCCAGTGAGGCTGGGGATCCCGAAGCCCCCCGAGGGGCGACGGCTCTGAAGGGTGGTGCCTGCTCGAATTCCAGAGGCAGGCCTCTTCCCACCACCTCCAAGACCCACCTGTCCGTGGAAACAGCGGACCAGGCGGAACGGAAGTGCCGGAGCCGTCCCCCAACGGGGGGACCCAGGGGTAAGGTGACGGGAATGGGGGCGACACCCCTCAGCCCGTCACTGGGCAGGCTTGGAGGAGGGACCGGCCGAGGGACCTCCTGGGCCTTTTCCTCCTGCCTCCTGTTAGAGGAAGCCCGGCGGCAGGTTTGGGATGCCAAGGTCGAGCCTGCTGGCCCTGGACGTTGCTGGGTCAGGCGCGAGGCACAGAAGGACGAAAGGGCTTAGGCTCGGTTTGTGCCTTTGTCCTTCTGAGCGGAAGAGACCGAGTCCAAGGTAGCATTGGACTCTCGATCCTCTGCAGGTGACCTTCCACCCCAGGGCAGAGGTCAGTCCCCAAAAGGAACATCCGCCAACTTGTGCTGGGTATCCGGTAAAGGTGGATATCCTCAGCCAAGCCCGCCGACGATAGCCACTGCGGCATCGCACCGATCTGGCACATGAGTCCCCTATATCCAAACAGTCTGGAGCTGCTGTTTGGCCACTGCCCTGCCCTGGTCCCGCACCTGCTTAACCGTAGTCTGCAGATCGGCGGAAGATGAGGATGACCTCATCCAGGAGCCAACAGGGCATGAGAAAAATGTGCCATGAGGGCGGCCGAACTGGCCTTGACGAAGGCGAGAGAGGACCCAGCGTAGACTTCCGCCCGACATAGTCAATTCTTGGACTCCTTGTCAGGAGGTTTGTCCACATCCCTGGCGTTGCCGCTAGCGAAAACGCTGTGCGGTAACCAACCCCGCAGAGGGGTGTTCAAAACCGACAAGGAACCGGTAGGGACCGGATACTTCCTGGCCATCCTGGCCGAAGGCGCAGGGCAGGAAGCAGGCGCTCCAAAGCTCCAGTGCCGGACCCACTATGGCCTCGGCCACCGGAAAGGCCTCCGTCGGAGAATCCCCTCGGTCCAGAATCTCCGTGAGGGGATACCTGGCCTGTTTGGAAACGGGTTCGAGCTCCATCCCGGTGGACTCCGAGATGAGCCAAGTAGTCCAGGAAGGACGACGGGCTATCGTCCATTGACTGACCTCCTGAAGACTCCAAGTCCAGTCGCTTGGAGAAAAGGAGGAATCATCTTCGGACTCGAAGAGTCCTCAAGAGCTGCCTCTGGCCTGAGGCACCCTTCACCTGCCGAGGTCGGTCGGGAGTGAGGGTAACTGACAGCCTATGGGTAGACCCTTAGCCGATCGAGAATCCTTGGTCGGAGCCCCATTGGTGGCTGTGGAGGCGGAGGTTCCACCGAATCGGTGGAGCAGCTGGTTTTGGCCTAACAACCGCCTGGGTATAGGCCCTCGATGTCGAGGTTGCGTCGGCCGCTCCGGTGACAGCCACTTAATGGCCGGGGAAGGCGACGGGGTCGGCTTACTCCCGGCCAGGAGGAGCTGTTGCAACATAAGGTCCTCGTACCGTCGACGTAATTTACGCCGAAGCCTCCCCTCATCCGAGGAGGAGGACGAGGCCGAGCGGCGACGCCGCTTACCGCGGTGCCGAGACCGAGACCGCCTATGACGGTGGGATCGGCTGGACCGCGAAGAGGTCCGAGACCGAGACCGAGAGTCCCGGAATTTCCGAGGTCGGTGCGGGGAGGTGTCGGCCGGAACCGGCACTCCCTTCGGCTCGGATGGTGCATCCGAGGGCTCCGGAACCGGAGGCACAGGCGAGCCCACGGATCCTCAACTCCTCCCGGGAACCGGAGGGAATTCGGCTGCAAAGGCGACAGCCCGTCAATGGGTCGAGAAAATCTCGACTCATCGGGTGGAGTCTCGGTCAACTGACCTGACGGGACACCGTGGAGGCCAGTGGCCAGGTTGAGCGGTCGGATCGAGCCGACGGTCGACGGCCCGGGAGAGGGACCTTTCCCGCCCCAAGAGCGCCGGACGGAGGGATCTACTCCTGTCCTCTTTGGACCGAGAATAAGGTCCCGAGAACGTAGGCCCTTCTCCTTTAGTGGAGAGGGACAGACAAAGCTCCTTAAAAGAAGCCGTGTAAGAAGAGCCCAGAGAGAGCGGGATAAATGCCGCGGCCGAGGAAGATACGGCCCGCACCGCCTCCTCTTCGAGGGCCACGATCTGCCGAGCTGATCCGCCGAAAGCCTACCGCTGACAATCACAACCGGGGCCTCCTTGACTCTCACCGAGGGAAACGCCTCGGACGGCCCAGTTGCAATCGGGCAGCACGGTCTTCGAGGACGAGGCCGAGAAAGATGAGCACAGGTCGCAAGCTCGCGGGTCGCTCAAGGCCTAAGCAGTAGACACACGGAGTGTGGATCCGTCCGAGACATCTTCTGCCGCATGGGCATCTCCAAATCCGGAGTCGATTGTCCATTGCAGCCATGAGGTAGAAGACTGAAGTCTTTTCGCAAAATTTATTTTAAATCCGCAAACGGAGAAATAGGAACCAGTCTCAAACGAGAGCGTTAAGGAGGGAACCTGAGCTCAAGCGGTAAGGAAGATCCTGCTGCGGGGCGAGCCGAGTTATACCACCCGGTGGGTGGGAGGAGTGTTTGAAGACCTTCCGCAAGATTTAAAGCGGCAAGGATACCTGCCAATGAGTGTGGATGAACAACATATCCATGTCCCTAGAATGTAAGCTACCTCTGGATGGAGAGACCACTCGTGGGATGTCTGGCCTAAGCGGCTGAGAGCATCCGCCAGTTGGTTCAAGACTCCTGCCACATGGATGGCAAGGAGATCCGCTTCCAACAGTCTGACGAGGGTCCAGATTCGGAGCGTTCCTTGCATAGCAGATGGGAGCGCGTGCCGCCCTGTTTGCTGAGGTAGTGCATGGTTGTGGTATTGTCTGTCAGGACTTGAACCACTTGACCCCGGAGCTGAGGAGCGAAAGCTGACAGGGCCAGTCTGACTGCTCTGAGCTCCAACAGGTTGATGTGACATCGGGACTCCTCGGGGGTCCAGAACCCGTGGGCTCTGCTGTCCCCCATGTGGGTTCCCCAGCCCATAAGAGAGGCATCAGTTGTCAGGACGACCGTCGGCTCAGGGCGGACAAACGGGATTCCTTCCTGCAATCGGTCTGGGACGGTCCACCATTGGAGAGTGTCCCACATCTTCTGGGTTACAGTGATCAGTTGGTCGAAGGGACCACATCGCTGAGTCCACTGGGCGGCCAGCTCCCAATGGAGGGGGCACATATGCCACCTGGCCCAACAGACCACCGAGGTGCACGCTGCCATGTAGCCCAGAAGGCGCAGAAAGTCCCGGGCAGGGCGCAAGTGCCCAACCAGCAATGATTGGTCAAAGGAGAAGAGAACCTCCGCCCTGTCCGCCGGGAGCCGAGCTCTGGCTTGACGAGCGTCGAGCTCGGCCCCGATAAAGCCCATCACCTGAGAGGATACGAGTTCCGACTTGGCCTTGTTGATAAGGAGCAGGGTTTTAAATAATTGATTAGCAGTTTTTTCCTTGGGACAATAATAACTGTACAGAAAGTATTCATATAGGTTTTCTAGAAGTGTTATGTTTGCTAAACACAGTGAGGCAAGTGCTATGAATTTTCACAATATTTTAGAACTTTTATGAGCAAAACACTAATCAATTTTTAGAGTTAAATAAAACCCTGAGAAGGCCAAGTTGGGAGCAGGTTCGGAGGGCCAGATCCCTGGACCTCTCCACCTCCTGAAGGGAGGAGCCCGCCAGGAGCCAGTCATCGAGATAGGGGTATATCCGAACTCCTCGACACTGAAGATGGGCTGCCACCACTGCAATGCACTTGGTGAAGACCCGAGGGGCCAATGACAGGCCGAACGGCATGGCTCAGAACTCGTACAGGGTCCCTTCGACCCTGAAGTGGAGGAACCGCTGGTGGAACAGACAGATTGGGATGTGAAAGAACGCGTCCTGCAGATCCAGTGAACAGAACCACATGTTTCGCTCGAGAGATGGTATGATCTGGTTCAGAGTTACCATCTGGATGGTGC
Organism: Neoceratodus forsteri; assembly: GCA_016271365.2. Lineage (NCBI taxonomy): Eukaryota > Metazoa > Chordata > Ceratodontiformes > Ceratodontidae > Neoceratodus > Neoceratodus forsteri. Next base: position 9,650,692 of record CM057450.1, on the reverse strand, counting down.
GAGACCTGAGATATTGATTCAGGTCGTGGAGATCTAGGATAGGGCGCCAACCCCCCCCCCCTGCTTGGGCACCACGAAGTACCTGGACACAAAGCCTGGTCTGTAGGAGGAACTAGCACTGAGCTACCGCCTCGCGGAGGAGCTGAGCAATGTCGCCCCGTGGGGCTGAAATGAGTGCAGCTGAGATCCTTCTCCCAAGGGGCTGTGGGCTCGGGCTGAGAGGGTACTGCTCGGACTTAGAGGCAGTCCCTGGCTGACCACTTCCAGAACCCACCTGTCCGGAGTGATACCGGACCAGGCGGAAAGAAAGTGATGGAGCCGGACCCCCACGGGAGGACCCAGAGCTGGCACGACGGGTGTAGGGGTGGCAACCCCTGACTTGTCACAGAGCAGGCTTAGAGGAGGAGGAGGAGGCTCCTGGACCAGCACCTCAGCCTCCTTTACGGGGCTGTTGAGGACCCTGCTTGGGCCTGGGGCACCAAGCTTAAGCCTGCTGTTGCTGCTGGCCTCCTTGATAGGAGGGCTGCCTAACCGCAGGGGAAGAGTGCCAAAAGAGCTTCTTCTTGCGCTTCTGCTGGTTCGTGCCCGAAGAACCCTTTGCAGAGGTAGCATCTAAGGTGGCACTGGACTGCTGTATTCGCTGGAGGTGACCTGCCACTCCCGGACTGAAGAGGTCGGTGGCAAGGAAGGGCACGTCAGCTAACCTGTGCGGAGTATCGGCCAGAAAAGAGGATAATCTCAGCCAGGCCCTGCAGCAAGTGGCCACTGTGGCTGCTAAGGAGCGGGCACAGGAATCTGGTGACCTTTCTTCGGTTTTTCGACCGAAGGGGTCCTGGTCCTTGATCGAGACCAACGGCGTCGGCTTGTTCGATTGGGAGAAGCTGGAGTCGTGGAGAACCAAGGTTCCGGCACCTTTCCCTTGATCGGGACACCTGAGGGCTGGGTCTCCTCGTCGGGGAAGGAAAGGATAGGTGTCCTTTCCAAGGAGTCATCGACCGGAGTCAGCGACAAAGGCTCAACTGGGTCAAGAGAAATCTCGGCCCGTTCAGCCGTTTCCTTGGCCTCGGTGCCTTGGCCTGACGGAAGGTCCGAGAAGCTGGCGGCCAAGGAAGCGATCTTGACGGAGGTAGAGACGGCAAGTTCCTGAGAGTCGGACCTCTCTCGGTCCCAGGAACGTCTCCTTCAGGATGAAGTCCTTGTCCCTTTTCCTAGGGCGGGAGGAGCGAGAGCCTGAGGGCGCCTCACCCCTGGTGGGGAGAGACTGGCACAGCTCCGGAAAGGACCCAGTGAAGGTAGAGCCAAGGTTAAGCGGCACGAAAAAACTTCGGCTGACTGAAGCTTGAGCAGCTTCCTCTTCGAAAGCCGCCATCTGATTGAGCTGCTCGGCGGATCCTGTGGCCGCGGAAACCGCCCACCTTCCCTCCTTCGATTTCACCAGTGGATTGCGAAGCTCCGGTCTCCCCAATTTTAGGCGCACCTTGCAGTCGTCCAGGACGTTGGGATGGAAGGCCAGACAGATGGTGAAAGAGGTGGTGTCATGTACGACACCCAAGCAGAAGACACACAAGAGGTGGGGATCGGTGCGCGACATTTAATCCAGGGGACGATTTCTCCTCCATGTCTGATGCACTCGGATCAGAATCATAAACTCTTAATGAGTTTTAGAGAAAGCGTCTGCGGTGAAAATAGTCATTGAGAATCCAGGGCCTACGAACTGCTGAAGTAGCACGAGGGAACCTGAATCTTCCAGCGGAGAGGAAGATCTGGCGTCATGGGGCCGAGCTGAGGTATTTACCACCCGGGTGGGTGGGAGGAGCCAGCCTGAAGACTTTCCGGCCAGATTTAAAGGGGAAAGGAACATGCCAGAGAGTGTGGATGAACAACATATCCACGCTCCTAGAACCATTGTTTAAAAATTGTTGCATTCATCCACACATTACTTTGTGCTGTGTAAGTGACAGATAATGTTGCCATATCGATGTGCTTATAGCATCTGGGGCTCATAGATTTTTCCAATGATTAGCAGCTTTAAAAAATTTGTGTTCCTGTTGCATTACAACAGCCAAGAACTGTCAATCTGTCCTTGTTTTTTTAAAACCAGATGCTCATTTCTCATTCCAAGCAGCCAAAGTCTTTTCTGGTAGCATTTTCCGATAGGCACCCGTTTCATCAGCATTGTAAATTTGTGTGTCCGTGAGCCCCTCAGTCAACATAAGATTGGACAGTTTGACAAAACAGAGCAATGCTTTCAGTAGCAGCAGACAGTAGCTCACCTGCCACAGAGAACTAGCAAATTCCATGGCGATTTTTAAAACAATTTAACCAGCCTTCACTTGTGCTGAAAGAATCATCATGACCACGGAGGTTGTGATGGTATGTTATGGCTTTGTGTTTTAAAATCGGACCAGAAATGGGCACTCCCTTGACACGGTTCTGGATAAACCAGAGGTACAATGCTTTATCCAGCGCTTCATCTTTGCTGCCCTTCATGTTTTTTCTTTTACATGTGCCATCAGTACAGTCCATGGTTGCCGTGTACTCCCTCAGCTTCTCTCTTGCTGTTCAGATGTCACAAACGGAGGCATTGCCCATTTTAAACTTTCTTGCAATGGCAACAATCGTCTCACCACTTTCTAGACATTGCAGGACATGTAGCTTTTGTTCGATTGGGAGAACACATCTCTTGCGCTTAGCAGCCATGACCGAGTCTGCGGCAGTGAGCTGCTGACTGCTGCAAGTGATATTCTTTGTATGTGTTGGCTAATTACTTAATTGCAATCAGGTTGGGGAGTAAAGCAAAGCCTATTAAGATTGCTATGCACATTTTAACACAGAGGTAAGAGCGTTAAAGTCTGTAAAAATGTGCTTTTACACGGGGGACATGGCGAAGTTTTGGATAATCCGAGATTCGGATAACTGAGTTTCGGATAAACGGAGTTATAGTGTATTGGACTTGGTGGGGGAGGGTATAGGAGACGGGGAGGTAGGATGGTGAGGGCCGGGGGTTGAGAAAAGAGGTTGCAAAGTGCTGGGGGCCCCCCTATTAGGGAGGGTGGGAGCTGAGCGTTACTTAAGTGTCAGAAGATTCTTGAGGAACACCAGAGACTAACGGCACATAGGTCACCTATAACAGTTGCAGGTTTCCTTCAGGTACTCAGCTATCAGTGCTTTGAAGGTGAATGGACTGGGGAGGGTTGAGAGCTTTAGAGATCTTTGCATAGTAGTCCATAAGGAAAGAAAGGAGAAATTAATTGCAGCCGAGCCATGAAATGATTTTACTGTGGGTATCTGGAAGCAGAGTAGGGAGAAGCGTCTCAAACCGTACGACCTTTTGGCACTCTCAAAGAAGTTCGAGATGTATGCTGGTAGTTTATCAGACAGAGCCCTACAGAACCAGAGGAAGGTGTTTCTTTTCCTCCTTGTAGGAAGTGAGGACCATCCCATGTCTTGGTACAGCAGGCAGTGACGGGTGTGAAAAGGCAGATTGAGGATGAACCTTAAGGCCCAGTGATAAAGAGTGTCAAGTTTACAGAGCACTGAAGAGGGGCAATTGTTGTAGAGGAAGTCAGCGTAATCCAGTAAGGGCAGGAATGTGGACTGCACTAGTCTCTTTCGGGCTTCCTTGGTGAGAAGGTGCTTAATGCGGCAGAATATGCCTAAGTGTTGACTTAATTTTTTCTGGAAAGAGCCTTATCTTAGGTAAGCAGAGAAAGTTAAGCTTATTGTCAAGCCAGAACTCTAGGTATTTAAAAAGGTATCAACAGTTTCAAGGGGTTCACCCAATAAAGTTAGAATCTTAAGGCTGCATGTTGGTCCTGGGACAGCGTTTGGTGAGAGGATCATGGCTTTGGTCTTTTTGGCATTAAGTACAAGCTTATGCTTAATAAGATTACATTGGAGAGAGAGAGAGAGAGAGAGAGAAAAAAACTCACTGTAAATCCTGATGGGCCATGTCCAAGGAAGAATTAGAGATGTAGAGGACAGTACAGTCTGCAAATAAGTGCACATTAGCTGTGTGCAGATGTGAATCAAGGTTATTGATATAGATTGCAAATAAGATTGGGCCCAAAAAAGAGCCTTGAGGGACACCTCATGATAGTGTTTTTAGTGGAGACAGTTCTCCCAAAGCTTTGACTTGTAATCTGTTAGCAAGGTAGCTGGTGAACCATTTAATGGCAGTACTATCAAGACCGATGTTACTCAATGCATTAAGCATAATGTTGTGATCCGCAGTATCGAAAGCCTTACTAAGGTCAAGGAAGAGTGCAAACACATGCTACTTAGAAGTCCAAGGCAATTTGCCAGTCGGTGGTTACTTTAGCAAGGGCAGAAACTGTGCTATGTTTCGCTCTAAAGCCCAACCGAGCTGCGTTTAGCAGTTTCTGCGAGTCCAAGTGCTCCCTGACTTGGGTGTTAATGATTTTTTCCAGCAGTTTTGAAAGGGTGTCTAGTATGAAAATAGGCAAATAGTTGTTCAGGTGGCTCGAGTCATCAGACTTGAACAAGGGGATGATGTGAACAGTTTTCCACAGCACAGATATTGCACCCTGCCTCAGGGAGGTATTGAATAAGTGGGCAATGGGGGCGGTCAGGTAGTAATGGCCTAATTTTAGGAAGAAAGGTTCGATGAGGTCGGTACCAGCATTCTTTTTTGTATCCAATGACAACAGGAGGTCCTCCACTTGCTTGAAGGTTACAGGGCGGAAGCTGAAGGAAGAGGAATAACTCTGGTTGGTGTCGATGTTGGAGCAATGGTGTCCCTGTCCAGGCTGATCTTACTGATTGGAGAGGCATCGAAGGCCAGCCCCACAGTGGCAAAGTGTTCATTGAGTTGTTCTAATATATCTGCTCTGTCCATGAAAGTGGTGTCACTGGACATTATTTTGGCTGGAAGGGAGGCATTAGTGGTATGACCCTCAACCTCTTTGAGGATGCTCCAGAACTTGGCAGTATTGTTTTTGTTGTCTTCCAGGGCTAATTGGAAATATCTAGCTTTTTCGGACCTAATTAGTTTAGCGCAGGTGTTTCTAGAGACATGAAAGGCAAGCCAATCGGCATCAGAGTGAGACTTCCTGGCTCTTTTCCACCAAAACTCTCTATCCTTGAGGGCTTTCTTTAAGATGGGAGAGAACCAGCCAGGAGATCTTTTTTGGACTTGATCAGCCTTAGGGGGGCATGTCTGTCTATTAGACCCACTAAAAGGTTGTGAAAGATGTTAAATGCCTCACTGAGGGAAGGGGCTAGGTAGAAGTCCTGCTATCTGATGTTGCCCAGGTCATTTAGGAAGGCATTCTGGCAGAACTTTTTCAAGCACCTTTTTAGCTTATATTTAGAGGGCCGATTTAATTTGGGGAGAGTGTCTGATGCAGGCAATGGCACAATGATCACTTAGATCACTGAAAAACACCCCGGCATGCGAAATGTGATGAGGTTTGTTAACTAATATGAGACCCATAAGGGTGCTTCACTCTGGGTTTTTTCTGCTGGGTCTGGGGGCTGCAGGGGTTATCTGTGCCAACCCACACGCATCACAGAAGTCCTTGAGCTTCTTGGAGCTTTCATCATTCCAATTTCGGTTGAAGTCCCTCATTAGAATGCACTTGGTGTTAGCCGTGTCAATTAGACTTTGAAGATGAGGTACTATAGGAGGGCCATGCCACCAGAAGGTGGTCGATAGCATGCAGCAATAAGAAATAATTACTCACCTTACTAATGTTGTTTCTTCTAATGGAGTCTTGCTATATTATAGACATTAGCAGTTTGTTCCAGCTCTAGAACTGCCCCGGAGTGAAATGGTTAAAACCATTCCAAAATAGAATTTTGGCACGAGAGCAGCTCTATCTGTGTCATTTCAAACTTGAACTGTCAGATCTTTACGAGCCAAACTCACTAAGGTCTGTGTGGAAGCTGTAACCTACACTACCCAAATGGCTACCTAAATAATAACAACCACTGATGGTCCCAACACCCAAGACTCAAGTCAGGGGACCAGAAATACTAACACCATTCTAATAATATGAAAATGGAACATAAGTATAATAAAACACACACACGCGCGTACACATACACACCCCAGAAGTCCCAAAGGGGACAAAATGCTAACAGGACATAAGTAGTGCCCACACTAAGTTGCCCGCACCCACCAAGTAGAGGTTCTGAAAGGGGCAGGTTGGGAGGTCTATAATATAGCAAGACTCCATTAGAAGACAACATTACTAAGGTGAGTAATTTTTCTTCAAACAACATGAAGTCTTACTATATTATAGACATTAGCAGAATACACAGCAGTACCTCCATGGAGGAGGGCAGAACCTACTTAGGGAATAGGCTCTGAAGAACAGCTGTGCCAAACCGAGCATCTCTCCTGGCCTGGACATCCAGGGAGTAATGCTTGGTAAAAGTGTGTACCGTTTTCCAAGTAGCAGCCTGGCAAATCTCTAATAAAGGGATATTTCTGGCAGCAGCTAGAGACGCAGCTGTACCCCTGGTAGAATGAGCCCTCAAACCGGGGGCTCTGCCCACTTTCTGATAACAAAATTGGATACAAGAGACAATCCACCTGGCTATTGATCTCTTAGTGGCAGGTTTGCCTTTCCCAACTTCACCATAGGTAAGGAAAAGTTGGAGGGATTCGAACCTGTGACCTTTGGTATGCTCTATATAATAACTAAGAGCTCTCTTAACATCCAGGCTGTGCAACCTCCTCTCACCCAAGAGGAGTGATCAGTGAAAAATACTGGAAGGGAGATAGATTGATTAAGATGGAAATCTGAAACCACCTTAGGCAAAACTTCCTATTAGTCCTAAGGACTACCTTATCCCTGTGGAAAGAAATAAAGTCAGTCTCCACTGACAAGGCTTGCAATTCACTTATGCGTCTGGCAGAAGTGATAGCCACTAAAAACAGTTTTCCAAGTTAGGTACTTAAGCTCTGCAGAAGACAGAGGTTCAAAGGGGTTGCATTAACTGGGCAATGCAAACATTAAGGTCCCAAGCAGGGCCGGTTCCCAAAGGGAGGATTAGTATGGAGTAACCCCTTAAAAACTTTGAAAACACAGGATGAGAGGAAAGAGGGGATGACTTTCCTGCTGACACAAAAGCAGACAGCTGCCAAATGAACTCTCAGGGTAGCTGGTCTCAGACCCAAGGAATTAAGATGTACCATGTAATCTAACAAAATAGGCAATTCAGCAGATTCTGGGGAATATTTTCCTAGCACACCAAATGGAAAACCTTTTCCATTTAGAACTATAAGTAGCTCTAGTGGAAGGCTTTCTGGAAGCCTTTAGGATCTCAAGAACACCCTGAGAGAGGTGTAAATCAGCAAACTCTAACTCCTCAAGAGCCAGGCCTAGAGGTTGAGGGATTTGAGGTCCGATACCAAACCCTTCCCTGGGCACAAGTCAACAGACTGTGATTCCTGGGAGGCACAGGGGAAGATGGACTGTCAGAGACAGAAGGAGTGGGTACCAGGGCTGCCTGGCCCAATCCGGGCAATCAGAATCACCCTGCAAGGCTGAGATCTGATTTTGACTAGTACTTTGAATAGGAGAGGAAAGGGGAAAGGAGGAACTTCCCTCCCAATCCAGAAGAAGGGCATCCAGGGAACTGAGCCCAGCACTGGAGGCCTGCAACAGAACAGAGGAAGTTTGTGATTGTCTGGGGCTGCAAAAGATCTATCTGAGGATGCCCCACCTGGCAAAACTATCCCCAGCACTTGAGGATCCAGGGACCATTCTGTGATGGCCCTGGGAAATCCTGCTGAGGGCATCCGCTAGGACATTGTCCTTCCCTGGAAGATGAACTGCTATGAGGGAAGTGTTCAGGAATAGGCCAGAGACCACAACTTCATTGCCTCGGTGCACAAGGTCAAGACCGAGTGCCCCTGTTTGTTGATGTACCACATTGTTGTGGTGTTGTCTGTTCTGACTTGTATCACCTTGTCGTGGACAGATGCAGAAAAGCTTGAAGAGCTAAAAGACAGCTCTGAGTTCCAGCAAATTGATGTGGAGCAGAGATTCCTGGGGACCAAACTCCCGAGGAAAGGTCGCCATGTGGGCTCCCCAACCCAGAAGGGAAGCATCTGTAGTGAGAGTCAAGTCGTGAGAAGGGGAAATGAAGGGGACCCCCGCTCTTAAATTGCTCTGATCCTGCCACCACTGGAGAGCTAGGATCAAGGTTCGAGTCACTGGGACCAACTTGGAAAGGGGGTCTCTTCTCTGAGACCAAAAGGTTCTCAAGTGAAAGTGAATGTCTCATCTGAAATCTGGCTTCCTGCACAACAGCTGTGGATGCAGCCATGTGCCCCAGGAGCTGCAGAAAGTGTCTTGCTGGTCGAGAGACCTGCAGAGTGAAGGAAGAGGCCAGAGCCACTAAATTCCTTACCCTTTCTGGGGGAAGAAAGGCTCTGGCTAGCTTTGTGTCCAATTCTGCCCCTTAAAGGTGAGTACCTGGACTGGTTCCAGAACCGACTTTGGTAGGTTTAGCAGAAAACCCAGGGAGGTGAGAAGCTGCTGGGTGACCTGCAGGTGAGATTTTACCTGTTCTGGGACTGGCCTACAATGAGCCAGTCATCTAGATAGGGAAAAACAGCAATCCTCTGCCTCCTTAAGTGGGCCACTGCCACTGCTAGACACTTTGTGAATACCCTTGGAGCAAAGGTAAGGCCGAAGGGCATTGCTCTGAACTGGTAATGACCTGAGAGCAGTCTGAATCTGAGGTACTTTCGATGGGATCTTCTGATTAGGACATGGAAATAGGCATCCTTGAGGTCCAGGGAGGCTAGCCAGTCCCCTGGCCTTAGGGAAGGTAAAATCATTGCCAGAGTTACCATTTTGAACTTTGGTTTCAAAAGATGCTTGTTCAGATATCTGAGATCTAAAATGGGCGCCATTCTCCTGTCTTTTCTGGGGTAAGGAAGTATCTGAATACAGACCCCTGCCCTGATGCAGGGAGGAACCCTTCTACTGCTCTGAGAGCTAACAGGGATGAGACCTCTGTTTCCACAGCGAGGGTCTCTAAGCACTTGCAGGTAGAAAGTCTGCTTCTCAACGTGGGAAACTTTTTAAGCTGAGAACCAGACCCTGGCTTACTACTTCCAGAACCCACTTGTCTGAGGTTAAAGAAGCCCAATTCTGACTGAAGTAAGCCAACCTGCCCCCCACTGGTACAGGAGAATCGGCCCTGGGCACCCCATCAGGGTGCCTGTTTCGCAGGAGCTTTAGGCTGGGGTGTGGGAGCAGGTCTGCCCATCCCTCGTCTGCCCCTGCCTCTGAAGAAGCCCCTCTGAGCAAAGGCAGAGGAGGCCTGAGTCTGATAGAAAGGCCTGTGAAAAGGCCTACCCCCTACCCCTGGGGGCATGCCTTTGAGGAGTGGCTTGCGCTCCTTAGCCTGGGCACTCTTGTAAGTAGTCCTATATTCATCCATCTTCTTAATGTAATTCTCTGTCTGCTCTCCAAACAGAGAATTTCCCACCAGGAAAATCCAAAGCCTTAGTCTGGGTATCCTGAGACAAACTAGTACACCTGAGCCAGGCCAACCTACGAAAAGCTACAGATGTGGCCATGACCCTAGAGGAAACATCATTAACATCCACAGCAGCATGAAACTGAACCTTAGAGGCTTCAATGCCATCAGCAGCCACCTGTTCTAGTTCACTAGCCAGCTGGCCATGGGCCTGCTTGGCCAATTGTATAACAGTATCCCATCTAGATTTCTGATACCTAGCTACATAAGCCATATAATTTGCTTGCCTGAGTCCCAGAGAGGCTGCCATATACTGTTTTTTGCCATGGCATCAATCTTCCTGGAATCCTTGTCAGGAGGATGTGAAGCCAAGGGAATATTAGCTTTATCACAGGCAGCAGCCTGAACTACTCCCAACATGACTGCATTGCTGAGAAAGGAATTCTATCAGGGCCTGACAATGTATACCTTCTGTCCATCTTTTATCTACAGGAGGCACAGAATTAGGAGCTTTTAAAACTTTAATTGTTTGTTTCCTAAAGACTTATGTAAAGGAATAGCCAATCTCCTAGACTCTGAATATCCATCATTTCTACAAAATCAGGCTCCTCTTGCTCATCCACAGCCTCTTCTAAAGGAAGCTGGAGGGTTTCAGCAACTTTTTTATAAAACATAAAATGAGATGGGGACTCAGACAGCATAGGGGGAGATTCTAAAGGTCTGTCTGGGGAGATGTCCGTTCAATGGGCACTCCCAGACCTTCCCAGCCACATTCATACTGTTCATAATCCTCCTCCCCCTCCTCTGGTTCATAAAATTCCTCAATATCATAATCCTGAACCACTGGGACCGGACGAACCGACCTTTTACCAGATAGTGGTGGTTCGGACGGACCTGAGACAGTGACTGGACAATTTGTATGGCTTTTGTTATCTCTGCAGCAGTTGGAGAAGGAATTTTGGACTCCAGACCTGCTGATTTTCTTGTTTTCTTTACTGGAATTGGTTCCTCAGAACCAGCTTTCTTTGCCGAGAGTATGGCCCTGGTCAGAGGCACTCCCTCTGGTTCGGTGCACGAACCGGCTGCTATCGGGTCAGCGGACTTTTGGCCTCTAGTTCCTGAGCCTGCCCAATCTTTTTCCAGGGTGGCTGCAGGGAAATTCGTACATACCTGGCAGTCTGACTGGAAGTGGTCAAACCCCAGACAATAAACACATGTGGTGTGTGGGTCAGCCTTGGCAAAGACTTCCCCACAAACATCACAGTGTTGAAACCCAGTAGGCCCGGTTTTTCTTTTGGGTTTCTCAGACATAATGCCAGCCTAACCAAAAACTTGCCCTTTTAACGGCAGTGCCAGGCAAGACACCCTTATCGGTTCCTAACCGTGTCACGTGTATTGGAAAAAAACGTAATAAATCCGTTTTTTTTAGAACCGATAAGAACCGGGAACCGCACTCTAAAATAGTAACTTTTAGTTTTAAATGAGTTTTAAACCCACTGATCGGTTCAAAACCAAACCGATAACTTATAGTTCCACACAGACAAAACCTTCATTTACTTACAGTTACCACAGATAGAGCTTGAACCGAACGGTTTTATGTTAAATAAAACTATTCTCGTTAAATCCAACCGAGAAAACAGTTTTAAACCGAGAAATGAACCTGAGCAGAAGGAGAAATCTCCGGAGCGACTGTTCACTGAGGCGGAGTAAAGAATCTGACAGTTCAAGTTTGAAATGACACAGATAGAGCTGCTCTCGTGCCAAAATTCTATTTTGGAATGGTTTTAACCATTTCACTCCGGGGCAGTTCTAGAGCTGGAACAAACTGCTAATGTCTATAATATAGCAAGACTTCATGTTGTTTGAAGGAGTGCCTTTTCAGTGGAAAGTGTCAGTTTTAGTGCCAGACATTCAAATTCTTTAGCCTTAGAGGTGCAATCAACAACTGTCATAGAATTTGCACTTAACATAGATTACAACGCAAGGTCTATCACACCGGTAGGTGCTGTACCCAGTATATTTTGTCTGGGGTCGAGGTGTAAGCCAGGATTCCGATACCATAAAGAGTCAGGGATGCATGTAATATCCATGTATGAATCAGGTCAAGCTTCTTAAGTATACTACAGACATTCATATGAAGGAAGCTGATGCCCTTGTATTGGGGGAGGTCCGCAGGGGTGTTTAAAGAAGTGGGTGGGCATGGATTTAGTTCGACATTTCCAGAGCAAAGTAAGAGAAGCAGCAGTAATTTCCTGAGGCAATTTATTACCATACTAAGCAACCGCTTATTACACCGCTTGGCATGGAGAGGTTTTGAGGTGGCTGAGTTATGGCCACTGGGATGATTTTTTAACCGGCAGGTTCAGAGGCATTCTATCGTATTCACTGGACAAAGCCTGATAAGAAGGTATGCAGGACGATGAGGAAGTCGTCCCTAAAGTGTGGAGCCATGTGCTGTTATGAGACTGCAGAGCTGGGTATCCATCTAGAGGGGAGCACTGATCTTGGTGCGAGTGGGCAACTGGAATTCAATATGGTACGTGGGTTAACAGGATGAAGCAGCTGAGGAAGAAAATATCCTCCCGTGGCATCATTTAGGATGTTATATCTTGCTAAGTGGCAGTATGGGCAGGGATGTCAGAACCAGTGTGGAAGAAGCTACTAGAAGGAGGCAGAGCTAGCATGGGGTGGAAGTTATCATTAGGCGAGACTGTGAGCAGACCAATGGCAGTGCTAAGGGGTTGGCCTAGCTCTCGAGGAAACATCATTTAATAGAGGCCAGGGTTCTAGGCGAGCAGTGTGGGACCAAAAACAGGTTTCAGTTTAGAGTGAGCGGCAAGGCGCCAGGAGAGGGGAAGGAAGAAAAAGCCACAGAGAGCTGAAATCTCCTAGCAGCCAATTCCAGTAAAAGCTGTATGGGCAGCAGCCAAGCGGCGGAGTCCCAGTGTGTCTTCAGTCAATCAGGGCCCCAAAGCTATTCCCCGTAGCTGTCTGCTGGCTTACCCGGCTTGCTGAGCTCTGCGATGGGCAGGTGAAGGGCGCACAGCCATCTGGCTTCTCCAGCCACGGCTGCAGGAGTGTGGATGGCATCTACCTGATCAAGGGCTCCCAGAGTTGCAAGAAACAGAGTCGGGGTTTAGCGTAAGGGCAGGCAGGACAATGGGAATGAAAAGAGTTAAATCGGGGGGGGGCGGGAGGAGTGCAGGTAAGACAAAGAATGGTAAAGCAAACAGGCTGGGTGGGGAAGGGTGTGGGCAGGAATCCAGACAGCAATGCTTATTAGAAGCGGCGCCGCCTTAGCCAGAGGAGGGAGAACATTAAAAATAAAGGTGGGGGGGGTCTAAAAGGGAGGTTGGGAGAAAACAGAGGCAAAAAAGGAGGGGTTGAGAGCAGGATCTCACAGTTGTAAACAGGAACTATACAAAATATTAACAGTCTGCAATCCTAACAATATCCCTAATGAATTGGCTGCATTAGTATAGTATTTATATAATGAGTTTTAAAACATACAACTTGCTTACCACAATGCTGTCTTGAGAAGTGCTTTTCTTTTTCGGTTTCCTTTTATCAGCAGTTATGCCAGCATAGCTCCTAAAAACTTCTTCAAATCGTGCTTTAGTCTTTGCTTTTGCTTCACTCTCCCCTACAAAATGTTAAGAAAAGTATACAGATTAGTTTACTAGTTTACTTTTTTTTATGTTTTTCTCCAAAATCACAGTGATGAATTTAATGTATGAGAAAGAAGGTATGATGACAATGGAAATGCAATCACCGATTATCCATGCACCACGTTCAGAGTAGATCAACAGAATGCAGACTTCTCCATACTACTCTGCCAGTACATTCAGTCACAGCATGGGTGGCTGCTAGAACATGGGACCTACAACAGAGAGAGATTCCTCCTCCATACCAGCAGGACTTGTGGGAGATGTGTAGCCATCTCACAGAAGGCCCAGACCTCTGATCAATGAGGTCAAAACCAGCTCCACCAAGAGGTCTGAGAGGAAACTGGTTAGTACAGGCAGAAACCTCTAAGGTGCAAAGGTCTCTCCAAAGACTCAAAGTTTTTTTCCACAACTCTTTATTCAAGAGCCATGACAGAGGAGAAACAAAGACCAAAATGTCCCCATGTTCCGCCACTAAATTGAAGGAGGGCACAAAAAGCCCTTCACTCTCTAAAGATAGGAGAGGGAAATGTAAGGTTGGCAGAGGGGAGCCGGGTAATAAAGGAGGAAGAGTAGAAGGCAGCCATTCTACATAACGACTTCTACTCAGTTTTCGAAGTGGAGGATAGTGGGCCTCTGCCAGAAAGCAGCATAAAGTTGCTGCAAGGGGGATCCCTTGAAATAGGGCAGGTGTTAATTACTGGAGAAAGGGTTAGAGAAGGGCTTGTAGCCCTGAAAATAGATAAGGTCATAGGGATGGATGAGATGCACCCAAGGGTGCTCAGGGAATACGCATCAGAACTGGTTGAACCCCTGGCAGAGCTATTCAATAGTTTACTACAGTAAGGTGTGGTTCAAAGAGAATTGGGAGACAGAGGAGCTGAGAAATTATAGGGCCACGAGTCTCACCTCAGTTGTTAGTAAACTGATGGAGACAGCAGTCAAAGAGAACCTAGTGGACTACCTGGAGAAGTGGGCTCCAGGATAGTATACAGCATGGGTTTTGTAGCAGGGAGGTCCTGTTGGACCAACTGATTGTATTCTTTGACTGAGTAACAAGGGCAGTGGTTAACAGACAAGCAGTAGATTTACTCTACTTTGACATTAGCAAGGCATTCACCTTGGTGCCACACAGAAGGATGATAAAGACATTAAAAGATCTGGGAGCAGTGAAGGGCCTAGTTTGATGAGTGGGACGTTGGCTAGAGGAGAGACAGCAGAGGATGGTGGCTAACGGATTCAAATCAGGGAGATGGAGGTCTTGGGTGGGGTGCTGCAGAGGTTAGTACTGGGACCAGTCCTTTTCAATATGTTCAGTGACATAGAAGGAATACAGGACAAGACAAGTCTTATCACAGACTCTGTGGCAGGGTAGACAGAAAGGAGTGGTAAGGAAATTGCAGAGGGGCCTACAAAGGTTAAAGAGATGGTCCAAGATTTGGCAGTTAAAATTCAGTGCCCAGAAGTGCAAAGTGATGCACACAGGGAACAGAACCCCAGGATGAAATACTGGATGGGAGGGGTTAGGCTGGACTTCAATGCCTGGACTGACAACAAACTCTCGCACTTTGGACAAGGTTTCTTACGGTTGATGGAGTCCATGGGCTTTGCACAAGCAGTACTTCTGCGAATCACCAACGTGGTCACACCTTGGACTTAGTATTTTCTCTGGGGCTTGAAGTGGAATGTCTCAAGACTTATCCAGACAGTTAGGCAAATTATTGCAAAATCAAGTTCTCTTTCAGGGCCTCCACTTGTGGTTAGTCTCTGGTGCTGCTGGTGAAGTACCACCCATTAAGAGGGCTTTGGCTAGAAGGACTTCAGGCAGTACTAGATATCTTGGGTCTGATGACAGCCCATCCTGTGGGGTGAAGGAACACGATGGTGACCTATGATAGGGTTATCATGGCAGCATTTGATCTTTGGCACCTATCCCTGTTTCATACTGTGGCATTTTGGTGCATTAAAGGAGATGAAGACAAGGGAGCTAAGGATGGAGCACTGTTGAGGGAGATCCAGGGCTGAGGAGAAACAGACTGGCTTTGAGTATACACTACAGTAAATATCAAAAAGCAATCACTTAGAAGAAGACAGGATTTCAGTCTAGAGAGACTGCTGCTGGGAAGACTCGACCAGCTCAACTCTTCCAGACTGTGGACAGGTCACTCCATTCAACCTATCTACAGTCAGTGAGAGTTTTTCACCCACTAAATACAAGAAGTTAATTCGATTCTTTTCGAATAGGGTGCCCTCCATTTGGGTTGGGATCTCACTGAGTAGGCTGTGGCAACCCAGAATGGTTGAGCCAATACACCATAGACACACTCAGATGCTGTGGTGAGAGTTTAGACTAGGAACAGTAGAGGAGGTGAGGGGATGATTTCAGAGCTGCGACCAACTTACTGCAAACTAGATCCACACCCAATGCAATTATTACAGGGTTGTGTTGAGCATCTGGGCCCGGTGTTTAAGAGGACTGTCCAGTGTGTCCTGTTGGTGGAGAAGTTTCCCAGCTGCATTGAAGGATGCCCTGGTGAAGCCCCTCCTGAAAAAGCCATCTTC